>OY982955.1:7500-5007500 GCA_963890685.1 Plagodis pulveraria | reverse complement strand
CTGTGATGTGCTGTGCCTGACGGAGACGTGGGGTAAAAATCATCTGATACATGCGATGACTATCGAAAATTATACGCTTGCTACTTATTTTAATAGAGTAATGTTTGAACACGGAGGAACAGCAATTTATGTTAAAAATAATTTAGGTTATAAAATAAGAAATGACTTGAATAAACTAACATTTGAAATGAATTGTGAATTAGCGGCAATAGAATTGAAAGAGTCCAAAACAGTAGTTATAGTGTTATATAGACCAAATTATGACATTGATTTATTCTTTACTATATTAAGGAATCTCCTACGAAAACTTTGTATAGAAAACAAACATATTGTAATTGCAGGTGATCTAAATATAAATATATTAAAAGTTGACAAAAATGTGAAAAAACTGGAAGGTATACTTAGAAATTTTAAATGCAAATGGGTATTAAATGAGCCTACTAGAACCCAAACAACGATAAAAAACATAACTAGTTCCACTTGTATTGACAATTTTATAGTTAATTTTAAAGAATACAAATCCTCCGTTTTATCCTATAAGCTTTCAGATCACAATGTTATAAAATTAGAATTACTTCATCATAGAAGTAATAACAAAAGGGCAACATATATAGCCAGATCTTTTTCAAGAAATAATTTTAATTATTTTAATTACTTATTTGACAAAAATTATACTAGATTAAAATCAGACATTTTAATGACTGCGGACGTAAACACTAGAATGAGTATTTTCCAAGAAGCATTGAATCATTTTTATAATATTGCCTTTCCTAAACGGATTAAACAAGTACGATCAAAAAAGAAAAAATATACTACCCCTGGTATAGAAATTTCCAAGAAAAAATTAATTAAAATGGAGATATTACAAGATTATGTCCCCAGCGAAGAAGTAAAAATTAAAATAAAAAAGTATAAAAAAATATTGCGTAAGACAATGGTTACAGCAAAGAAGTTGCAGTACCGATACCGGATACAAAATTCTGAAAATAAAATCAGGGAGTCATGGAATATCATTAATGAACAAGTTGGAAAGAATAAAAAACAGGAAACAAAATCTCGCATAGAATCAGTCAAAAATAACAGTGGAGAGATTATTACAGATCCTCTAAATATTCCAACGCTGTTTAATGACTTCTTTCGCAATATTGCCAAAAATTTGACTTGTAATTTAAAAAATAATGACGAAAATTGTTTGAAATACCTAGATAATGTAAATAAACCCGTGACATGTATTGAGTTTTACCAATTAGACCATAGAGAATTAAGGATGATTATTACTAAACTAAAGCAAAAATCTACACTTGACATTTACGGAATGAGCACAAGGACGTTAAGAAATATAATTCTCAATAATGACAACTTATTTGAATTGATATTAATTATTATGAATTTTTGTTTAGAGTGTGGTATATTTCCCGACGTACTAAAACCAGGTAGAGTTATACCACTTTTTAAGAAAGGGGATAGCTCAGATCTCAATAATTATAGACCAGTTTGTATATTGCCAACTTTATCCAAAATATTAGAAGCAGCTGTTAAATCTAGGATTGTTAAGTACTTTGAAAATAACAACTTATTTAATTTAGCACAATTTGGATTCAGGAAAGGCCGATCTACTGAAATGGCTATGAGGAAAATAATTTATTTTATTCTTGATTCTATAGATACCTCGCATAAATGTGCAAGCATTTTTTGCGACTTGTCTAAGGCTTTTGATTGTTTGAGACATGAAATACTGTTGCTTAAATTGAAATTTTATGGATTTAAAGGAAAGGAGCTAAATATGATGAAAACTTACCTAGAAAAGCGTAATCAAGTAGTTTATGTCAATGAACACATATCTACTCCTGGTACCGTGACGATAGGAGTACCACAAGGGTCAATCCTGGGACCAGTGTTGTTCTTAATTTATATCAATGACCTTGCCAGCTCTCTGCCAGACTGGGCGTATTTAAGTTTATTTGCAGATGACACCCATGTTGGGATAAGGGATAAATGTAAGCAAACATTAGAAATAAAAATAAATAGTATTATGGAAAAACTCGAAGACTGGTTTAATGCAAATGGTATTATTCTTAATTCAAATAAAAGTATTGTCATGCAGTATCAATCCAAACTTGGTATTGACGGTAACTTGACAAGGAAAGAAAATATATTTTTAGGCTATACTATAGACAATACAGTTAGTCACTCTGCACACATCGACAAGATTTGCAAGAAAATGTCCAGTGCAAATTATGCATTATTCAAACTTAAGCCACTAATAAACAAGAAAACACTCATATCTGTGTATTATGCCTACATACATTCTATTATAAGCTACGCCGTTACTATTTGGGGTAATGCGTCGAATATTAAAAATGTCTTAAAATGTCAAAAAAAAGCAATCAGATTAATAAATGGTTTAAAAAAACGAAGCTCTGCAAGAAAATACTTTAAACAAAACAAAATAATGACTGTGATTTCAATTTACATTTACAATAGCTTATTAGAAATACATACAGATAGGGAAAAATTAGTAAGAAAAAAGGATGTAATTCCTTACTATCTACGTCGCAATGAAAATTTAGTTATACCCCAAACTAGGCTAGCCAAAGTCCGAAATCAGGGCCGTTGCTTTAAACTTTTGATGTATGATAAGTTGCCTATTAGTGTCACCAAATTAAATTTTAATGAATTCAAGGAAACGGTTAAGACTTTTTTCCAACATAATCCATTTTATAGTGTAAATGAGTACATGTCAATGCACATCTTGGAAACGTCATTCCAGTGTCAGGAACCAGCACAATTATCAATTTAAGAATGTATTTAGTTAAGGTTTTTAATGTATGTGATGTAGATGATGATATGATCCTATTTATGTTAAGAATCAATTCCAAATTGTAAAAATTGACCTGCCTGTAACGAATGTTATGTTATGGCCAATAAATGAAAAAAAAAAAAAAAAAAAAAGACACTGGTCCGTTCAGAATGCATGTGCAAGCCTGTGTATAACTCTTTAGTAATAGTATATTTGTATAATTAGCATCCCTTATAACTATGTTCCCCACCCAAAGTATGTAAGAATGCTCCCCATAGTAATGTAATTAATTAAAAAATTACTAACTAAACTTAAAAAATGGCACGGGCCCTGGAGTCTGTGGAAAATGTAATAAAACATAAAAAAAAAAAACAGTGTGATGGGCGCAGTGCAGTTCGTCACTTGTGACGTTATGCATATCTGTTATAGACAGCTAAACATCAGTTGGGCTTCGTGCGTGTTCCGTCAAAATCCAATAAAACAAAAACAGTCCCTGTGCGTATTTAGCCGCAACGCAACGCTTATCTCTAATACTGTGAAATATACTCATTCATCAGTGCGGAGTCCCGCTTCACCTGTTTGTAACAAATGGACAGTAAATTATCGCTGTGACAGCACACTACTGTGTACTGTGTTACTTACTAGTCAGTGGCTAGAAATGGGACCTATAGCTATGTGTAGTAGAGAAAACTAAAATGGTGCGTTTACACGGCGCGTTAACGTGTTACGTCAGTGATACAATTATTTTTCTAAGTTCTTGGAATGACTATAAAATTAAGAGAAGAATCAAACAAAAATTATCTATTTTTCTTTATTGGTAAGCTTCTTCTAATTCATGTGGTAATTCCGCTTTTATATCTTGCTTAATCCGCAAATAAACAATATTAACTCCCAATAAACTCATCTTTGGCAGCCAGAACCGCGCCATTATCGCTAAATGTATTTCAACGAATATGCTCTTTTAATTATTATAATAATAAAAATCACTAGGGGGCTTACTCCAGGGAATAGGATGGTAAAAGATATTAAAGCTAGTACTGACGAATGCTTTTAACACAAGTTCCAATCGATGAGCATGACTATTATGGTGGACAACCAACACGATAAATGACAGTCGTTTCCACGTCGTTTCTTTTTAATTTCTACATGCTCTTTTCGGATTAAATCTGTTTAATACATACATAAGTACATACATAAAAACACGTCTCTATCCCGTAGGGGTAGGCACTGATTTCCTCTTACTATACGATCCTTTCATATCTCTTTCGCTTCATCTACACTCATCAATCCTTTCATACATAAGCGTTGGATTAGGGTTCTCTTGACCTGGATTAAAAAAAAAAAACTGTTTTATTAGGTCCATTAATTGTATGTCATTTTGGTAGGTAATCAATACAAAGGATTTCTTTACTGAACCAGACCCAGAACACATCTCACGGAACGCCTCAACTTTCACGTCTCACGGATAGACCTCATTTTGAGTGCGAGTGAGGGAAACAGAACTACGTAATATTGAAAATTTAAATGATATCTTAGTTCCGCGGCTAAATGTTCATTCGTTATTTTATGTAAAACTCTAATTTTTTTTAACTTTTTCTTTAGTAATGGATTTTGAATGCCGCCCAGGTCGCGGATCATCTTCACTTCTCGATATGTCTCTATTAAATTCATCAACCCAGTAAGTAATTGAGTGAAACTGCATACACTGTCAAATAGACGCTCTTCAATGAAAATAAAACTACCCTCAAAAATAAGATCTTCAAAGATTATTTTCATTTATCCTCGTCTATACCAAGTATTGTCACAGAATTGAAATAAACTATGGCGTCTTGAAAAAATTAGCATTAACGGAGCATGTATTTTTCAGTTATTTTGTATATGGTATTCCGGGGGAAATTTCTACATTTTCCGCTTATAATTTTTTTTACGGGAAGTTTAAAATAATTTAAAATCTATATGATACTGCTGCACAAATGTCCCCTATTAAAATGTCTGTACGATAAGGCCGTATTATATATTTGGGACATTTTTGTTATTATAATGTAGATTTGCATCGACCTACACTATTTGTATAATAGCCGCAATGAAAAAAAAAAAGGTTTTAATTTATTTAAAAATGGTTCCATAAATCAAATTAAAAAAAACTTGGTGCAAATTTTGACCAAACAAAGGACTTAAAATCTATCATTCGTGTGATTCCTATCCTTAAAATATATCATTCGTATCCCGTAGCGTAATGTGAACGCCCCATTAGTTGTCGCAACTGCCGCGGACCGAATCGCATCTGGCGGTCTTCCAGCTCACCATACAGGATGTTTTCTTTGTCGATTCTTTCGATAGATTTGGTTTGTTTGGTTTTTTTTAGCTATTTTTATCATAATTTGATTGAAGATCGCCGCCGCCAGATATGCTCTAACAAATATGACAGCTGTAGGAATTTTCAATTTTGATAATCAGTCATCGTTTATACTATATGTCTTAATTACTGTTTGCTGTGTAGAAAACTTCTTCAATATAATATCTCTTAATGAAGATAGTCTCTTTGGAAGGTATCCTACCACGACCTTGTACTTATTTTTTTTTTAAACAACTTATATTACTTTACAAAATGGCAAATTTACTACAGAAAAAAATCTAGTCATGTGCGGGATTCGAACCCGCAACCGAGGTGTCACTCCATCCCGATACGATGGTTGAAGAACGAGAGCAAAAAATTAAGAGCTATGTGTCATTGTGTCATGTTAGCTCAACTGGTTAGAGCATACCCCGGCTAAAGGGGTGGATGGACGCGGGTTCGAATCCCGCACATGACTATAATTTGCCTATCGTAAATTTGAAGTTTTGTAATGTAATTCGCCAAGCAGGCGTTATTGCAAACATAACAAAATTAAAACTAATATTACTGTGTTCCTGATTGTGAGACAGGGTATTTAAACATGACATGTCACCCAATCTGTATGCTCTGAACGGAATAGGAAGAGGCCAGAGGTATCGAACTATATATAGCACTCAAATGTCGCCAAATATGTTTTGATCCAGTGTAAATAATAAGCTATTACAAGCTATTACCATATTGTTACATCACTTGAAGCCCAGCCAGTTGAGCAAACCTATAAGGTTAATATAATAATAATAATAATAAGAATAATTTATTTACTCTAAACACGAGTATGTACATACATAATATGACTAACACTCGTGCTTGTTACAAACAGGTGGAAAAATAAAGATTATTGATTAATCAATGTCATTTAAAATAATATAAATTATTTAAATTACAAATTAAATAGCATTAAAATGTAACAAAATTAAAAAATATCACATATTAACAACGAGTCAATAGATAGGATAATAAATACAATTAATAAACATTAAATTTGAAACAGTGTCAGAAGAATAATATAGTTAATAATAATTTAAACATGGATGGGTGACCGCTAGTGACATTACTATACTGAGCGTTTCCGTGCTTCGGAGGGCACGTTAAGCCGTCGGTCCCGGTTGTTGTCTTAGGATGGCAGTCGTTATAGCATGGTGGTAGGGCATTTTGCGAATGCCCGCCTGGCTAGCTACCACCCTCAAGTAGAAAATCTGTCGCCAAGCACCTAACGGTGTGTTCCGGCAGCTGTCCTTGAGAGCCAGTACTTCTAGGTTAGCCTGAACAACATCTTCCACCACATCATCACTTACCATCAGGTGAGATAGTGGTCAAAGGCCAAAACGTAACAGGCATAAACAAAAAAACAAATAAAATTGGTCATAAGCTAAAAGATCAGCAATTTTATAATAACATTACTCCAAGAGATATTTTTAAGTGCATTTTTAAACAAGTTAATTCCTAGGTCCATTATTTATTTAGGTAACTAATAACGTCGTGGTATGACGGGTGGTCGGTGCCCGAAACGTAGTTAGCGTTGAAGAGTTTAAAGCTTAATCCGCATCAAAGATAATGATAACAATTGAATTTCATTCATAAATGGACGGTATCGGTTCTGTGTGATACTATAACGGGTTTAGGAGAGAACGAAGCCTGCGAGAAAAGAAACTTGACGAGATCGACGTTGCGTGTAAACCCTTTTCATCTCCAAAAACTACCAGTATGCCGATTTAATAATTTTTTGGCATTGAAATTGTAAATAACAGTAGATCTGGGCACTTAAAGTTTTCTTTTATGCTAAACACTTTTCTTTAACTAGTGGTCCTCAGATGGCGTGGCCATGGCGATACTTTGAGGATATTTTTTTATTTTTACTTATTTAGTTGCTAAAAAAAGGAAATGACAATATTTTTTTTTTTTTTTTTTTTTTCTGATTGTTTAGCTTTTGACCACTATCTCACCTGATGGTAAGTGATGATGTGGTCGAAGATGTTGTTCAGACTAACCTAGAATTATATAACCATGATTTTATATTAGTACCTATATATAGTATAAAATCATGAAAAGTAAATGATGGCTATATACGTATTATGCAGGGTGAAAAAACGCACACCGATCCCGTCCCTCTTAACCGCTTAAGATCGGCAGCGCGAATCCGCCCAATGTTGCACATACATCTAATACCGCATTTGCCTCACGAGTTCGATGTTTAGAGGTTAATTTTTATAGGCTAAACAAATGAAGGTCCTGTGACCGTCCACACTCCACAGAGCAGATACTCCTCTCTGTAGACGCGACCTACCTTGTAGATTTTTTTTCCGTTTCACTAGCTCTGATTACTCGCATAGCTGTTGTGGACAGGAACCCAAGTCGTAAAATGATTTTTTCGTTACCAAGCAACTCCGGCGAGTGCGAAAATCAAACGAAGCCCAATTGAAATAACGTTCATATCAGCATGTGTTGCAACGCGACGATGTAAAGTCTCTCATTTAAAGAATTGAATCGGTCATCAACCAATAGCAATTAAGTGATAAATATGTAGGTAGGTGTTCGTATAGTATTATTAATTATCTGTACTGTATCAGCCGGAATGTCCACTTCTGAACACAGCTTCCCCTATTTAGGGGCTGTTTGCCATAATCCCCACGCTTGGCAGGCGTCTTGAGGATCGCAGTATATGATATCAGTTCCTCAGAAGGCGCTGCTGCCCACCTTCTGGTATTTTACCTTTAGACGCCTCTTACGACACCCACAGGAAGAAATGGGGGATGACATTCAAACCCGGCACCCGACGGGGAATTAATTATATAACTTTTTGTTTTTCAAGTCACATCGTTAAGCGTTCATTATATCGTGACTTGTTTTTTTTTACACTGCCAGTGATGTGTTCAACAATTTGTATTGCAATTATCGGATTGGCAATTCTAAACACCCGTTACGTGTACTGACTTAGATGACGTGTACAAAAATCATAAATCATTTATTCACTTGCGAGAATAGGTAAATAAAATTTGATAACATTGTGGTCTTAAATAGGTTACCTTAGTTCCTCTATCTCCGCTATATATGCATGCAAGGGTTGCATATATCATACATGGGAAATATTGTTATCAGATAATATTATACAAAATATCAATATAAAAATGTCACACTTTTAAAAGCTAGAGCAAAAGGAAAGCAGAAGAAGCAAAAGAAAAGCAGGTTTATCTTGTAATTAAATCATAAAATTACATTTACTAAAGTATCAGTACATCGGAACGAGCGGAGTCTATATTTATGTTCAAGGACTTTGTTATCGATCTCGACTCGAACGCTTGCATGCGATGACAATTATTTAATTTTAGTGAGTCACAATCGAGGTTACATTATGAGATTTTAGTAGATTTCATTGTTTTAAATGGTACGTGATAATATTTATACGTTTTGTATAAATATGACCGCATGAGTGCTATGAAACGTGACTAATTGAATCTTCTTGGTCAAGTGACCTACGCTTCACTTTGAAGTCTAAGGGCCTGTTTCAGAATGTTCGAGTAAGTTCCGGTTATACTACCCAGAACATATTTAATAAATAAAACACTATCTTTGCGTCACAGTCATCGATTTAGCCTATCCATCGTTTAAAGCTTGAAACGCGCTGCATGTTTAAGTAGAAAATCTGTCGCCAAGCACCTAACGGTGTGTTCCGGCAGCAGTCCTTGAGAGCCAGTTAAATTACAGGCACAATGAGTCTTCATAACTATGTCTCAAGGTGACGGGCGCAGTGCAATTCGTAACTTGTGACGAAATGCAATGTCTGGAATATTAGACATTATTACTACCTACATCTGCTGGTAGCTGCCTATTTCTTTTTAACAAATACAGTAGAAATCAAGGACTTAGTAACTGATTCCGGTAGAATACAATAGGCTCGCTCCATATTAAAAGGGACCAGCAGGTGTCTGCGGTTATACCACTTATTAAAGTGCTACAGATACAATAACTTATTTCATAATTTGAGAGTAAAGTCGGCTCCGCTTAAAAAAAAACGCATTTGCTATTCCGAATTGGAGGACGCGTTAGTATTCGAGTAAGTGGAAAGTATAAGAACTTAAAACCGTGATGTAACTATAGTGTTCATATGCCTCGGGTACACTGTGCGTGAAAGTGACACCTCCAAGGCAATATAAAGCTCTATGAAATATATTTGTTGAGCTAAGAATATAATATATATCTTTTAATTGTATTTGCAAAATTAAAAACTTTTATGTATTGAAGATATTGGTATATTATGCATTCAGATTATTATTAGATTCAGTCGTTGCATTGTGGAAATCCATATTAAATATGTGCAAATACTTTAAGAAAACGTTAAGTCAATGTTCTTGATAAACATTTACAAATATTCCTCGATATATTTCTGGACCGTGCGCTCGTAGAGTCAAGACCCCCTAAGGATGCTTCGTGGTGAAGCGCAAAGTTTGTGTGTGTAAAATAGTTTTTCCTCAATTTAGATGCCTATATGTATACTATATATACCTGTTATAAAATTTAAACTCTAGTAAAGAAAATTTACTTAAACTTAAGTTAGAAATGACTAAGTACACTTAGGTACTCAAATTTACAAACCTTAACGGCCTTATTAGGAAAACATGTTCTAGCACCGACCGAACAACTCTTATTGCTTGTAAAAGTAGTTTTTAAAACCAATAAACCGTGTGTACGTGTAGTTGAAATGTTCTCACGACTTCTACTTGTGACATGATTTAATTACCGAGCTATAATTGTGACTTGTTGCCATAATAAGTTGTACTTACGGCATTATATTTATCATAACACAATAACACACCAATGATAACTTTCATCGAACTTTGAATCATAATATTTAATATTTACTTCATGATTGTATTTGTTTTAAATAACATTTCCATCAAGTTGAAACCTGCGTCGATTCTCAATGTAAAACTTGATAGTGATATTTTTTTATTTTTTTTTATATTATTGTGACGGATCAAGCTCGAGGCCCACCTGATGTTAAGTGAACAAACCTCTGCCTATAACAGTTGCAATTCATGACAACTCACGAATTGCACTGCGCCCGTCACATTGAGACATAGTTGTTAATTCTCATTGTGCCTGTAATTTCACTGGCTCTCAAGGACTACTGCCGGAACACACCTTTCGGTGCTTTGCGACAGACTTTCTACTTGAGGGTGGTCGCTAGCCAGGCGGGCATTCGCAAAATGCCCTTCCACCATGCGGTGAAGCTCAAGCTCTGGGCGGGATTCGAACCATGGACCTGCTGCGCGGCAGTCCATAGCCAATGTCACTGAGCCATCACTGCTTCAAATATAAATAGAGCACTAAAATGATATAACACTCGATGTATTTTTTGGCACTTAAGCTCCTAACATAGTACAAACTTTAAAATTATATACATACAAGCTACATTCCAATAAATTTTCGTGATAATCTAATATTTCGTTACAAAGTTTTCGTCGAAAAAACATACATACAATTACACGTGGCTTCGCTCAGTCGATTCCAGTGCTAAGCGTACAAGAGGCGAGAAGCGTTTTTTTAATAAAGAAAAAAAAAATGTTTATTTATTTGGTGTAGGTGAAATATTTCTAAACTTGAAAGCAATAGTTATGAAGTGCAGTAGCAAAAATTTTATTAGTTGTCCAATTTGAGAATATTCAATAGTATATATTATTGCCGATAAAGGATGGTGTTCTAAAATACTGATACTTATCCAAAATAAAATAATTGTCCTTCTTACAATCATATCATAAGTCAATGCACATATTTCGTTTAAGTTAATACTACTATCTGCATATATTTAGCGTGTGGCCGACCCTGGGTTGCCGGGTTAGAATTGCACCTCCTCATCTCTTCCGTGGGTATCGTAAGAGGCGACTAAGCAAAATAAGAAGGGAAAAAAACGGAAGGTGGTCAGCCGTGCCTTCTAAAGAACTGCCATTTTACACCGCGATCTCCAAGCCGCTTGCCAAGCGTGGGGATTATGGCAAATACCCCCTTAATAGGGGAGCTGTGCACAGCAGTGGACTTTCTAGCTCTTCAGTACATATTTTAAATGTATGAGGTTCCTTTTAAGGTAAGCTTGCCAGCGCTTTCCACGCAAACGTAGTTTCGTCATATTTTTAATATAAAGTTTTCCAAGAGTGCGAAATTTTGCATATGTAGTTTTATTTCGTTAAGTCATTTACTTGTGGTTCTCGTTTGTTAGTATGATTGTAATATATGTGTATTTTTAAAATTATTCGAAAAACCGCTTCATATAGCGCTCGTGCAAATTAACTGTAAGTCTACAATATTATAATTTTCAGAGGAAAACGCAGCTTATCGCGCGGTAATCCAACAGTTACCTACGCAATTTAAAATAATCCGTCAATATTAGGTTATTTAGTGAGTTGATTCCAGTTAAACTTGCTTAGTCACGGCTCCTAGTTACAACGTTACAACTCCCGTTTTCCTACTTAGCAACACAAAGTAGGAAAACGGAAGCATTTGTTGATCGGCTTTTCACAGATGAAAATAAATAATCCATCAACATTGGCGCATCACGCTGTAGTCTGTCGCGGTATGATTTACTAGTACACCGAGATTCGTACAGTGCTTCGATAATCTGAGCGTACGGTGGATTACCCACACTGTCGCCTATTTTTGCAACGGCATTGCGATAGTCGTTAATATCGTGCGCGTCACTTGTTTCGTTGAACTCATTGGCTGGACCTTCTTGCAAATTAGTCCATTGAAATGTTACAATTTAAGGACCGAATATTGCATTTTTTAGAGGACGCAATTTTATTTTTGCGACATGTGTGGGGTTAAGTGTATAAAAAAAAGTTATAGAGCAAAAAAGTATTTTTTTATAAAATATTTCTCACTTTTTCGCTTATAACTTCTTTAATTTTTAATTTACGGCAAAAAGTTATGTAAATATATTTGTAGGCAAAACAATTTTCTACAAATTATGTCTTAACACATTTTTTGTTAGACGCATAGTGTCCGAGATATCGTGAAAAAAGTGTTTTCACCCCTGGTGGCGGCCGGGGACAAGGGTGGCGACCCCACAAACTACTACTACGACTAACCTCTGCCTAGAACATATGCATTTCATCAGAAGTGACTAATTGCACTGCGCCCGTCACCTTGAGACATAGTTGTTAAAGTCTCATGTGCTCGTAATTTCACTGGCTCTCAAGGATCGCTGCCGGAACACACCGTTAGGTGCTTGGCGACAGATTTTCTACTTGAGGGTGGTAGCTAGCCAGGCGGACAATCGCAAAATGTCCTGCTACCATGCGGTGAAGCTCAAGCCGGCGGTGGGGATCGAACCAGGAACCTTACCGCTCGGCCATCATTGCTTCTACTTCGGTTACAGGGTTTTAATCTGTCTGTACGTACGTTGGCTTGTCCACACCGTTTTATGTGCATGGCCTATTTCTGCACAGTTGCGAAGTCATAAATACTCTGCGACGTCTTTGGGTTTCGTTGAGTTGTTTGGGACTTGTAAAGGTTGTGTTCTTCAAAATGTCTTATCTCACATTTTTTTGTAGCTTATAGGCTAGCCTTTGACCACTATCTCACCTGATGGTAAGTGATGATGTGGTCGAAGATTTTGGTCAGGGACGTCAGGATAACCTAGAATTAGTTTTATTCGTTAGATTTTTATTACATTTATGTTATTATTAGTTATATATTACTTGGTACATCGTAAATTAAGTTGTGTTGGACAACCTAGCTACAAAAAGATCGATTTTTATTGCAATTACACACACCATAATCTTATTTTTAAAGTCTTTTTTCGTTGCCTCTATAACAGATATTAAGTGAGGTGTTTAAATACGAGTATTTTATTAGTAAGTAAATAACAATTTGTTTTCTCGTAAGTACCCGATTGTAGAAATTTATAGATACCAATCAAGCAGAAAATCTGTCGCGAAGCACTTAATGGTCTGTTCCGGCAGCTGTCCTTGACAGCCGGTAATTCTAGGTTAGCCTGAACAATATTTTCGACCACATCATCACTAACCAGCAGGTGAGATATTAGTCAAAGGCTAAAGGTAAAAAAAAATAACGAAAAATACAACCGATCATCATAACAAAATAGAAAAACGAGGGAAAGCGTTAATTTCGTCTATGATCGTATATTATGTAGGTATGCATACTTCGTATCGTATCGCCTGACCTTCGTATGACAAGTGTGGATTAGTGATCCGATGAGGATTTTCACCTTGACACTTCGGTACGGTCCAGTGACTAACTCTATTCCGCACATTCACAACGCTTTATATTATTATTTTGCTACGTTAGTTTTCCCCAGTGGTTTTCCGTATAATCATCTACTTTCTTATGACGTTTGATACATAGATACACTCTGTAAATACATATCGTAACTGAAGGTAGGGTGTTTACATAGGCGGAGGCGAAACTATTGTCACCTGCCGGGCACATTGTTTAGGCTACAAAAATAGTTGCTGAGTTTTTTTTAAAAAAAGTTTTGTATATATCTTAAGTTTTTTAAAGAGCATTGGCGCAACGAAGACGTTAATAATAAGAGTTGCAATCAAATGGACGAAAAAATTCGACAGTCCAGCATCGCCTGCCATAGCATAATTGGAAATGCACCAGGATGGTATTCTGGGTTGGTAAAAAGTTAAAATATAACACATCACCATTTACAATCATGTGAGATAGTCCTCAAAGCTATAAATAAAAATAAAAGAAACTAGTTATTGTTTTTATGGAAAAAGTTATCTTCCAGCTGGACTTGAATTTCCTTCCTTTGAGGACTATCTCACATGATTGTAAATTGTGATGTGTTTGAAGATATTGTTCAGGCTAACCTAGAATTATTGGCTCTCAAGGAACTGCCGGAACACACTGTTAGTTGTTTGGCGACAGACCTGGACCGACATCGACGGCTTAACGTGCCCTCCGAAGCACGGAAGCGCTCAGTAGTAATGTCACTAGCTATTAGTAGCTAGGTCACAACTTGAATGGGTAACCACCCATTACAGTCGTGACCGCGGTGGACGTTGCTTCACTTAGCTTATCGGCTAAGAAAGGCTAAGCAAACTTCTCTACGAGCGCTTCGAAATTGTCTAAACCGAGGACTGAACCCATGACCGTAGCTCAAAAGTGGCGCTTTCGTCACTATTAATAATTAACTACGAATGCCGGAAGAAGCACCCGGTGTCTAAAATCAGGCTGACACGGGTTCTAAAAATATTAATTCGAATGAGTTCGAAAAATTTGTAAAGTGGAAAAATCTATTTTTATTATCTGCACACAACAAATATTTCGAATATTACAAAATATTAATCAGCGTGCAGTTTACTACGCACAAACTAACGCATACATATAATATGCAAGGTGGCGATCACTCCTTAATTTTTTTTAAACATCTTGGTATGTATATCGCGTATGCTACTTTCACGGCTCGTGTGTGAACAGTTGATGCAAAAATCTGGAACCAGTGATCAAATCGTCCTTTGCGCCAGGGGTCATCTAGACTAGACATGTCGGGTGACAATAAATAACCAGTCTTTATCTGTTCCTCTTTCAGGTGTTTGTGATAAAAGAGGGCGTGCAGTACAGAATAAGGATCGACTTCATCGTGCAGCGCGAGATCGTGCACGGTCTCAAATACGTGCAGAAAACCTACCGGATGGGAGTGCCAGGTAAATAAATGATACTTCGTAATTTAACTAACTTTTAAAAATAAATACTTATTTTGAATTTTTATTCTTAGAGCAAATTCTTAGTCTTGATCAGGATATGAATTATTTCTGTACCATACACGCAAACATCTGGTGTTTTAGAGAGAGAGGGGGGGAAGCCTATTGCCGCCTATTGTGCGTACATAATGCCACACAGACATATTATTTTTACTTACATTCAATTTTAATCAATCCCTTCCCCCCCTGTATCGGGGGAGGTGGCATGGTGGTTGAATAAATGATCCTTTACAACTACTATAATAAAGTGTCATTTAAAATTAGTCTCAATTATATTATTGTTTTGTAGTTCTTATAATCAGAGCAACTTCCTATGACTATCGCGACGCATGCATCAAACCCCAGACCTTGAGATTACAAAGCGTGGTATAAAATACTTCACGTTACTAGGCCAGAGTTGCATGGTTTGCCTTTCTTTGAACATAATTTATATGTACACACATACATAGAAGGTAAGTACATTGTACATTCCCACCCACCCCACTCATCTCCACCCGTGGGTGTCGTAAGAGGTGACTAAGGGCAACACACCAGAAGGTGGGCAGCAGCGCTTTCTGAGGAACTTATAAAAAACATATCTATGATTCTAATGATAAAATGTATTATTTCACGCGATCCGCGAAGTCCCTGGTATGTATGATCCGCATTTAGTTATTATATCGCCATATAGCTATATCTGCACAACTTAAAAAAATATGTATTATTCTATAACTATATGTATATTTAATTGTTTTATCACTGTACATAATAATATCTCGGCTTAAGAATATAAGGACTGTTCCATATTATTTTGGATGTCGTAAATGCCGAATAAGTGTAATGAATACGTTTCAGAAAGCTGTATTTATGATATGTTCAATCAAACTTTTACACTTTCCACGCGAATCACGTACACATACGTGCCCTGGATTTGGACTCCACAAGGGGTTCACGTATATATGCGTGATGCGAGATATCACCATATGGTTTGAGTGTCACACCATATGGTTATATCTATACTATGACAATATATTGCTAGCTTAAGGTTGAACTGGCCGGTCACTTCTCCATACAAACGTCTTAGGGTGATTACTCCCTTATTTGAGATTTTAAGTTGAGACTTAAGCATAATACCGGTTGATATCGTCATTATCTAGGCTTGTATGATGCCAAAATTTTAAAAAGATATTTAAGTTGTAAGTTATGAGTCTCGAAAACTTTATATGAAAATGTTTCGAGGCGCATAATTCTCAAGTTAATTATTTTAATCAAATTTCGGCATCATACAAGCCTAGATAATGACAAGATCAATCGGTGTTAAGCTTTATTTTGGACCTAAATCCTCAATTAAGGGAGTGATCACCCTACGGCGTTTGTATGGAAAACGGGCCGGGCAGTTCACCCTTAATGTATCGTGCACACACAGGCTATTAAAAAGACTGTTTCTAAATGTACTATATAATCTTTTATTTATAAAATAAAATGTATAAATACTAATTGTTACACCAAATAAACATGAAATTAAAAAAGTTGACATAGATATACAAAAGTGTATATTTCTATAATCATATCTACTGTACTTATATGATTCTAACATATATGCATAGTTAAGGTGGTGTTGTTATTCAGTGCACACTGACATCCAAATAAGGACAATCTGATTGTGTTTGAGTCATACAAACGTTATTGAAATGGGCGTTCATACATATTGTCAATGTGTACTTAAGACTATTTTCGCCTACAGTGACCGAGAATATCACTTTTTTTATGGGAACGTGACGGAACTGGCGTGATTCTGATCTGATACCCATATAGATGCATTTAGTTGTTAGGTCTCATATGCCTGTAAATTTTATAACTACTTACTGGCTCTCAAGGACTGCTGCCGGAACTCATATTTAGGTGCTTGGCGACGGACTTTCTACATAAGGGGGTAGCTAGCCAGGCTAGATTTCGCGAAATGCCCTTTTCCATGATGCGGTAAAGCTTGAGTCGTCGGTGTGGATAGGACCTGCGGCACGGTACTCCATAGCTATTACCGCTCAGCCATCATTGCACTTAGTTCAAATATCGCCCACTGAAATCTAAACCTTTTAATACACTGGAATCTAAACCTTTTAGTCACTTTTTGAGGAATTTCCCCGTTCGTTCCAAAACTGACGACTCAACGACTGTCATGGTGCCTATGAATAAAGAACTTATTATTACATAAAAAAATTAAAAAAAACATATTTGATCCTTATAGCTCTCAAAGGGCTCCAGACGATAACACTCCACACGATAGTGTAGGATTTTTTGTGATCTAACTTAATTATTGGCTTTCTCAGCTATCCGGGGGATTTCGGGCTAAAATAGCACCCCTCATATCTTCCAGCGGAAATCATAAGAGGCGAAAGAAAACAACAGAAGTTAGGCAGCAGCGTCTTCTGAAGAAATGTCACCTGTTACACTTCAATCCTCAGGACGCTTGCCAAGCTTGGGGGTGGCCTCTTAATGGGGTAGGCTATGTTCAACGGTGGACGTTATGGCTTTGACGACGATAAAGTCATAGTCAAAATCATTTATTCAATTTAGGTGTCTAAATATGTATATGATATCATATCTATACATTTTAATATTGAAATATTTAAGATTGTCCTGCCACGTTCGGCACAAAAAAATTATAGAGCCACTGCGAGAAGTACGTTCAAGAAAGTCGACCATTCTTTTAAACTTCTTTTAACAATGTGTTACAAACTACATAGTAAAATTATTACAATATTTGTTTAAATTACGTAGGTGAAAGGTGAACATGATGTTATATTTTTTTTCAACAGTTAATATTTTAGTCTAGCCAATTATCTATATGTGTACCAATATTGAGCTTTATAATATTTATAATCTGTATACAAAGACCGCGACATACAGACGGATTGACACAACTTAATATTACGATTCTTCACTTACTATCGCACCATAAATAGCCTTCTCTATAATATGATGATACTGATTATTAAAGCTCTCTTTATTCTATTTTCAGTGGACAAGATGACCCACATGGTTGGCTCGTACCCGCCCAAAACGGAGATCCAGTCATACACAACACCACCTGAAGACGCACCCTCCGGCCTCATGGCCCGAGGGTCATACTCCGTCAACTCCCTCTTCACGGACGACGACAAAAACGTCCATCTCCAATGGGAATGGGCGTTCGAAATCAAGAAGGACTGGAAGGATTAAAAAGCTTGGCGATTTTTTTATCACTGGGTTGGACTTGGCTGTATAAAATGTCGCTTGCTGTGAATCTGTGCCATTGAAATGTTGGGAGGGTGGAAGATGTTGAGTGTTATTTGGTAAATGTATCAATCTGAATCCACTAGTTGGTTCCAAGTTGGCCCTATGTTTCACCAATGTGGGGTCGTCAGACCATTTTTACCAATTTATTTTGCTGGGAAAAATAGTAAAATCTGCTATATGAGAATTGCTCCATATATATGTTTGTGTCGTAACTAAAAAGGAATGCGTGCTGGGTTGTAAAAGTAAATGACTAATTAAGACGTTCTATAGTGTTGAATTCCGTGTTGTATATTTTTTAATATGTTCCTTGATGACGTCATAGTTTCGTAATTCTGATATAATTTATACCGTCAGCACATACGTACACCATGCTCAATGAAATAAAACAAAAAAGAAGCAACAGGAAATTAAACTGCTGACAAAACTATTGTCGTTCGATAGTCAGTTTCTCGGGCCGCTTGCAGCCCAGCGAACACACACCATTAAAAAAATACATCTAATCGAAAGTAACAGCCGCTAGAGGCTCATAGAACCACGAACGAGAAATTCATTATCACTGAGGAAGAATTCCAAAAAAGCATGTTTAAAAACAGCTGCATTTTTTTATTCTATCATAGAAGGTTTTATGAAATCAAGTTCTTAATCCTAAAAATATCTTCCGAGGAGGAGTTTTACAAACTAACGAAAACCAGGGAATCTGCAATATTCGACATGACATTAAAATGTAATCTACATCTACCAAGTAATATTCAACAGTAAAATAACTTCCAAAAGAAAATAACATCACAGATGATGTTGTATCACAATAATTAAGGCTCCGGCATAAGCAATACAAAAAAGTATTAATAAGAATAATTTTTATCTTACGCACAGATTGTATCGTGGCCTTATGCTGTCCAATCCAGTTAGTCATGTGTCGATAACGGTGGCTGACTGATGAAAGACTATTTTAAATCCAATTTTCAGTTTAATTGACTATTGTGATTGTAAGTAACAAACATTCTTATATAATACCGGCGATAAATCTCACTTTGTTCTCGCGATCAGGCTTTGTGTGGTGGCCATCTTGAGTCCGCCATTTTGTATTTTTGACATTTGTCAAAGCCGTCAAACGAATGCTGTCATTCGCTATTGGCATTTGTTTAACCCATTCTGAGCAGTTGGCCACGCGTGGACAACAGCTCTATTTCTCTCATACCTCCCTGAAGAACAGAAAATAAAGTCGTTCAAAACGCGAGTCGAAATAATTTTGTATATTTATTTATTGTCGGTATAAAAAGAATTCAGGATTAGATCTATTCAGCAGTAAAGTCGCACCGACCTCCTTTTGAAACGGTGAAACAAAGACTATGTTAGTGGTAATAGACAAAATATTTCATAAAAATGTTAATTTCCTATATAAAAGAAGGGTGGCAGATTAAAATCGCTATATGTAGGTCTTATATCTTTTTTTCTCTCTATATCTTCTTACATCGCCATCCTATATCGCCAAAATACAATATATTCTAACTGAAGACATGGATGTCCAAGGTCTTTATATTGGGCCCCGGTTTTATATCCATATGCATCTTAACTTTTGTACGTAAAATAATATTCAAATTTGTAATACTATGTTTTTAGTATTTTACCATCAATGAAATGAATGTTTTCTATACTATTATTACTATATATTCTATATCTTTACTTTCTTTATAGAACAAAAGTCAGGGTCACTGATTAAAAATACAATGTTTGTATTCTAGAACAAAGCAAATTGTATATTATATAAGTAATTTTTCTATATTTGTATTCAATTCCTATAAATTTATAAAATTAAATAATGAACAATATAAATGTACTGGAAAGAATGTTGCCACACGTAACATATTGTAGCGATTGCTATTTAAAAAAAAATGGCAATATATAGTCAGTCAACTGTTTTATTTCGACACAGTATGCTATCATCAGCATTCCTAAAGCATTTTGAGCCAAGCTATAAATATTATATTGGTGGTCAAGCTTATACAACTAGATACATTGATTTTATAATATACCTAGAAATGGCTTTCCAACGGTTTTTAGCGATCGTTTGTACATTTTTGCTGTGTTGCCACCTTTTTAACTGTATAAATAAGGCAATATCTACTTCTCAATTATAAGTTTACATGTTATGTGTAATAGCTAAACACCGTTGGAGCTATTTTTAAATAATAGTTATTATACTTCTTATACTATATTCTTACAATAATAAAATAGTTTACCTGTCATAGTTTTCTGTAAAATCAATGTGTAAGTAAAAATAAGTATTAAAGTTTAAGGGTATCGGCGCAACAAGACAAAGTAAACCTATTTTTAATATTCACTTATTGCTTCTTATATAAACGTGCCAGTATCAAAATCGTGGCAATGTAAAGCGAAGTATTATCTATGTGTGGGGAGCTGTTCCCCTTAGATATATGTATTAGACTCTAAGCGTTTGCAATAAAGTACATTTTAGAAAGATCCCAGCTTAATACTCAATGTTCAATAATATAGCATTTATAGAAGTTGAGCAGAGTTGAAGAAATTGAGGTACAAACGGGGCTTGAGCGTGATATAAGGAAAAGAGGTGCTTCAGTGTTACCACTGGTGCTCTTCTATATAATCTTATCGTAAGGCTTCCTTTTTACTAGAAATTAATGTCATAAATAATTTAATATACGTAACTTAAATAGAAGACATGCCCCTTTTTTGACTTGTTCGGACGACCTCTATAGTTATTGGGTACGAATTTTCGCGCCATTTCATTTCTGTAGATTTTCTTCATATTTCTCTAGGGTTAAGTAAAAAATATAAAGATTTACGTCTCTTGAATTATATGATTGGATTTTAATTAAATTATCAGTATTTGGGTCAAAAAATAATAAAATAAATGATCATTGCTATATTTTATGAACGTTGTTACATGTATATGTAATGTTTTATTGCAATAGAGATGTACCTAAGGATAATGCAATGTAATAGTTTGGCCAAAAATAAAGCTTATTTATTCAAATCTTATTGTTTTTATCATTACCGACCCTTGGTACAACTGCGATGTCCAACTGGTTGGACTAAGGGGATAGAGTAGTAAATGATCACCAAAAGTAGTATATGAAATTAAATTTATGTGGCGCATCGCCGGCCGCTGCCGCGGCACGCTCGCTCGGCTCGCGCGATGTTTTAGTCACAGGTAACCTAACGCTCCTCCTCGCTTCGCTCGTCGTCGCACCTAAATATGACTTTGCCCTAGACTATAGATAAATAAATAACTAGTCCATAGATAAATTCAATTCCCAGTAGTACAACTAGTTGAACCAAGGAAAGAATAACTCACTCGAGTTGAATCATTGGTAAAGATATTTCCCCATAGAACAACCAGTTGAACCATATAAAAAAAGAGTTGAACCATGGGTAACTTTACTTCTCCGTAGTACAACCAGTTGGACATCGCAGTTGTACCACGGGTCGGTCGCTGTTTTTATTTGTGACCATAGACATTATCTATAATACACCGCAGTAGAGATGTTTTACTACACGCCGTACTAAACGTGATTATTTAAATGTGTGCGTGCAGCGATTTTACTATGAACTCGAACATGTCCGCCGCACTTGCACACACACCACGATGTCTGAAGAACCAATGACGTTGACGAGGTTGAATTCTTGCGTTTACATACATGTAGGTGTGCCTCCAGCTTACTCAATGGAAATATGTGCGTGTGGACTGAGTGACCACAATTTTTTTGTTTATTTTTGTAAAGTTAGTAACGTCCGATCATCGAACTATAAATATTATGAACATCGGACTAAAGAGCTCAAAAGTCCGATTGTCTGTATCACCGGACTACTGAGACGAAATAGTAATATTAGTCCGATGATCGGACTAAATTATCGAACTACTGATATTAGGCCGAAATTTCTTAATTCTGAACATACTAATAATTAGAGCAGACGTTTATTCGGCACCTAAATTTTAAGTTAGTAATCATAATTGCACTAAATATGCTCTAAATATTGGATTATTCAGAATTAAGAAATTTCAATTGAGTAAGCAGGAGACTTACAACATGTAGGGGTAACGACATAGAGATCTCTTGACCTCAAGACCTTTGTTTCATTCGAAGGTCCCATAACTATAGCTAAGCTTGGTTTTCTCATTCTAGGTTTAGCCTGTTCTACATTATTAAAGTTGTAAACCAGCCTTATTACACAATAAGGCAACCGTCTATTAGCACTAGTTCAATTAGCCTCTCACTGAAGTGGTGAGATTTATTTTATCACTAGTCGATTGTAAAAACGAAACTACTTTTTACCTGGGCTTATCTCAATCACATATTTTCATACTGAACTAAAGGGAAGAAAAGCTCAGTTTACCTGAGATATACCTCTTTAGTTCTTTTGAAAAGAAAAACATACTCTTGCGCCTAGTTTAATTTGCATGTTTATTAAAATCTTCTAAAAAAATGGGGTCAGTAACTGCCAAAGTCTATAATAATACAGGGTTATTCGTAAGTAGTAAGATGTTAAACTGCCAAAGTACTAGAAGTACATAAATAGCACAAATATAGCTTAATTATGTACCTTGTACCATTAAAAGCTTAAGAAAGATGTTAAGTTTTAATCATGGATCTATGTTACTACATGGTTTAGATAACAACATTTGAGCTCCTTATTTTGAATTTACTCAATATTATCCACGACATAGGTGTAAGAAGACGCAACTCGCACGATGGTGAATGTCCCTTGGAGGTCTGTCACATCACCGTTAAGTGGCCTCATATGATTCGAAAAAAATTTTATCCGGTGGTGAGTACACATTTATTAACAAAACACTTAAGTGTATTTTCAACACACTAGCTCGTAACGGGCCTTTAAATTTATATATTTTAGACTACATTATGACACTAAAAGGCATCGATTTTAGTGTCATAATGTAGTCTATTAGATACGCAGTCGTGTTTTTTCTACCTTACCGCATTTATGTTTTAAATAGAAAAAAACAACGTTTCCACACTTCTCACCAAGGAAATTATAGTTTGTTTCATTCGTTTTGCATATAAAAACAAACCAAATAGTTTTGTACCTGATAAGTAGAACTTTTTAAGTTTTAATTATAAACTTAATCAGATTACCTATTATTGCTACCATTCGTATTCATAAAGTAAATATTTTTATATCGTAATTTTCGTATTTGATCCTCGCAAGTGTGTTGAAAAACGTCGTATGACATACCTACGTGCGCTTCGATAATTGCAGCCTCTGCTTGTAGCAATATCGCCTCGGCTGTAATTTTCAACTTACCGCACTTATGTCATAATAAACTATCACAACACCACAGGTACTTCAACCAAAGCATTTAGGCTACCTAAAGGCCAGGCCAGCCCCGTAGGCAGTCCAAATGCTCCAGCCCACTACCAGTTGACAGAATGCCCAGCATGCTGGCAGCATTGTCCCGTTGGATTTCAATTGCCCGTAACTTATTCGTTCAACAAAACAAGTGCAAGCATTTTTATCACACGGCGCATCTACCAACCGCTCTGATGAGTATAGGAGAATAAAATTGAATAGTTGAAACACTCGTACCCATGTATGAAGAAATCTATGAATAATTATGAAGAAATAAAACACTCGAAATCCTTTCAGTATGTAGGTATATTGTGTCCCTGTATCAATGGGGACAATGTGTACAAAAACATAGAAACAATCTGGACAACAAATGTTCTTGAAAATCTTTTTATATTATTAAAGAGACCGAATTCCTAATTCAACAGTTCATCCATGTTCACATCATACACCCTATTTGTACCAAGCTCGAAGCCAGAGTTCCGCAGTGCTAAGGTGACGTGCATGTTGGTCTTTGTGGATGGACAGAATGCCGTCAGTCGGGTCGGCACGTAGTTGATGTTGAGGAGCTTGAGAGGCATTGATATGGCCATGCAGCCTTGTTCTGAAATGAGATTTTTTTAAATAAAAAACTACTGACTTCATAGGTACATAAAATACGCATTATTAGAGAGAACTCAAATACTACTAGTCAGATCTCTCAATTTTAAATGGGACTACATGTCAAGGAACAGCTTTAGGATTTTAAAAATATAATGAAATTCGGTACATTCTGTAAACGGATATGACACAGAGTCGAATCGAGAACTTCTACCAATAGGATACCTTCATTTTCCTAACCCCCTCGCACACACAATTGGTGGATTTTTTCCTCTTAATTTGTAGGGTTCCGTACCCAAAGGGTAAAAACGGGACCCTATTACTAAGACTCCACTGTCCGTCTGTCTGTCTATCAGCAGGCTGTATCTCATGAACCATGAGAGTTACACTTAATAAACCATGACAGTTGAAATTTTCACAGATGAAGTTATTGTTATTAGGTATTTGTTAGGCAATTACTAGGACATATTCTGTGAAAATTTCAGTGGGCTACCTATTACTGTTCCTAAGATACTTTCCAAGGTTAGACGGACGGACGGATGAACGGACAGCTGAGGCTGGCTTAGTGATAGGGTCCCATTTTCTACTACGGAAACTTAAAAAGAGATGTATAAATGTGGAAAGCCGTGGGCTGCGATAAACTGATTACCTAAGTGCTTTCTCCGTCTAATGAAGGGCCGAGATGGAGAATAAAATGAAGATTCTGTATAATTCCTGGCTGGCTCCTAGAAGTGAATTATCTCCTCAGTGACCGTCAATACGGGTTCCGCCGAAATCGGTCCACTGGGGACCATGGACTGCCGTGCCGCAGGTCTATGGTTCGATCGCCACCGCCGGCTTGAGCTACACCGCATGAGCATTTTGCGAATTCTCGCCTGGCTAGCTACGCCCCTCGAGTAGAAAATCTGTCACCAAGCCCCTAACAGTGTGTACCACAAGCAGTTCTCAAAAGCCAGTAAGTTAAAATTGCAGATACATGAGACTTAAAAACTGCATGTCTCAGGGTGATAGGCGCAATGCAGTTCGTCACTTGTTACGAAATGCATCAGTTATAAGCAGAGGTGGTAACCTTGGTAGCGGTAGCTTAACATCAGGTATGTGTTCTGTCAAAATTCCATAAAAATAAACCTATTTCTTGTAGGGCAGCTTACCAGGCACCTTCTTCCTAATATTAACGTTTTCGATCATATAGAGCCCGTTCTTTCCCAGGAGGTTGGAGACGGTTCTTGTGCTGAATTCCATGGTCTGCTTCGACTCCAGGCTAGGAGCATCTGTAGCCACTCCTACCACATGGGTCATATTGGTGGATATCCATTCAGCAACCTCGTAACTCAGACCTGAAAAAAGAATTTAATTAAAAGCTTGTATGTGTTTAGTTGCCTACATATTATCTAAGGTTAAGATGGAATGGTAAAATGGTAAGGTTCATCGAAAACCGTTCCTAGACAGATGACATTCGATGGTAATCTGTAGATATAGATGTCACACCTAGTATCTCATTATGTGATCTGCTTGCAGGTGAGTGGAAAAATATAATGGCAGAATGTTTGACCTATTGTGAGGCAATTTAACTACAGCCAATTAGGACAACTATTATCATTGACCTTATTGGATATGTTATGTTTAAATGACATTTTAATATATTATAATTTTATTTTTTGTGAACATCTAAACTAACATGACATTTTATATATTTCTTAATTGACTTTGTTTTTGTATAGGAACTCAGCATAATCTGTGACTGCTGTAATAAGTATGATTTAATTGAAATTAATAGAACTTGACAACCTGAATTTATATTTAATTATTGGTAATTTTTCATGATAAGTTTTATTATGTAATTTTTAGCACCATACGTACCCCAATTCGGGCATTTATGAGTGATATTCTATTATTATCATTATCTATGACGTGCAAAAATTAATCATTTATTTGTATAAGTAATCATATTTCATATCATTAGTGTAATTCGTGTTTGTGCGGTACTAATTGAATAAATAAATAATAAATAAATAAATTATTGACGGTTGCGGAATTGTCAACATAATAAATGTCTCATGTTCTCAGTGGATATTTATCTTTCTCGCCCCACTAACAATTTTCGCCAAACAAACAAGGTTCGCCCTGTAGGGTCCGTCGTTGTCGCCACGCTCTAGTCTCTTTTTCTTCCTCATCTGTTATGTGTTCGTTAAACAATGTGGCCTGCCCATTGCTATATTTACAAAACATGAGAAAAAATTTTAGTGACTGGTACACCGTATTTCCTCATCACTTATTTTATTACGCGAAGAAAATCAAAGCATACCAAGCTGCATTAGTTCTTCCAAAGGGCTACAGATAAGAAACGTCTCAATGCCGTAAGTCGTGCTGAACATTTTCCCTCGTGACAGTTAATTTTAGAGTCCGTTTTGTCGACGCATTACTCCTACTGCTTCAAGGTAGTGTCTGATCTACCTTGAAGCAGTAGGGTGAAAATAGTACATGACATGTGTTTAGGCGTGGAGTACAATAAAGCAAGCGAAATTACTGAGAAAACGAGACATAATAACTAGTTTCGGAGCGATAAGCGCAGGCGGCGATTACCTTAACCATAAAATGCGTGGACATTTCCGCCAATACCAAGCTGTCACCTACGTAATTGAAAACAAATATTGTAATAATAATAATATACTTTATTAGTAATGATCGTATAGCATAGTTTGTAAAATATTGTTAAAAGAAGCTAGGGGCCAAGCTTCTTGCCCGTTATTCCCGCAGTGGCTCTATACATATTATTGCAGAACGTGACAGTACAAAGTAAAATATTTCAATATTATTATTTGTAATTGACCTTCATAAGAGTGTCTTAGACGTTTAAACTGAATAAATGATTTTGAATTTGAATTTGGCGGTGCCAAATAGAACCAGAACGGTAGCACAAATACTTTTATGGACAGCGACATGCGAGTTACTATTAGGTACGCGACTTGTTCGATTCATCACGCTAATGTTATGCATGTGAATGAATATGGTATAATATGTAAGTGTGAACCTATGCTTATTACTCCTTCATGCTGACATAGCTACACTGATTTGGATGAAACTTGGGATCTCCTGTTTCATCCAAAACGGTTCTGGACATGGATCATGAAAATCTGTTAGATTTTCATGATCTCTATCTTGCTCATCACCATCACTTTTCATCATTGGTTATGCGGGTGACAGCTATTCACTTTACTACGCAAAATCAAATAAAGCTATGCTCGGTCCCATTTGTTTAATTTTTCTTGGTCACCTGGCATTTTGCAAACGCAGCTCCGTATCCTGTACATGTCGCTCTCGTCCTTCCATCCGAACTTGAACAGCAGGAGTGTCGGCTCTTTAGGGTTATACTTCATCACAGGCCACTGCAAGGCCACATCTAGCGTCAACACAAACTCTTTGTCGAGCTTCGTGTAGGCACTCAGGTCAAGGATTGCCACTGAAAATAATACAGATGAATTGGTATGTATTGGTATTGGTTTTTGAAACAGTGATGGCTCAGTGGCATTGGCTATGGACTGCCATGCCGCAGGTCCATGGTTCGAATCCCGCCGCGGGGTGAGCTTCAAAGCATGGTGGAAGGGCATTTTGCGAATGCCCGCCTGGCTAGCGACCACCCTCAAGTAGAAAATCTGTCGCCAAGCACCTAACGGTATGTTCCGGCAGCAGTCCTTGAGAGCCAGTGAAATTACAGGCACAAGAGACTTATTAATTAACAGCTATGTCTCAAGGGCGCAGTGCAATTCGTGACTTGTGACGATATGCATCTGTTATAGGCAGAGGTTAGTCCGCTTAACATCAGGTGGGCCTCGTGGTTGATCCGTCACAATTACATTAAAATATTTTTTTTCTTGTTCTGTAAATGCTGGGGCTTGCATTAACGAGGTAGCATGGTGGTAGGTTTTTTGTGGGGGATTCCGATTTCGTGGGTTGGCATCATCGCTATGTAATGTGTTATATGTGTCATATTGATCTAGATAACGAGGATAACCTTAGAATGAAACGTAGATACCGAATTAATGTGTATATTCGGGCAGCGTTCTCACTTTCAATATTTCATTGTACCTAAATGAGCTCCTTCCCAAAGTTTCCACGTGGTTTTAACATATAGAATCTTAAATAATGGAACATATAGTTCTTCAGACAAATATGTACTTCTAATACTATCTGAATTATAATCCTATAATTATACAATTAAATGATACGTTTAAATGCTTGAACTATTTAAATAATCGATACGATTAATCACTTGAATGATTTATAGGAATTAAATTTATGAAAAACACAGGCGCCAAAACGAAAACTCACTAATCGAAGGCTTTAATTATTAGATGAAAACTTATCATGAATTATAATATCATTTTGAAGTACTAGAATGACGAAAAACAATTAAAGAGGGATGTGACGTAGGTCGAGGACGGGCGTCATTCATTAATTAGATTAGATTATGTATGTTTGTTCTGATTCGAATGTCCGGCTATTGCTGCCACCTGCAAGGAGATAACCTGTCGCCGAGCACCTAACATTTCTACTTCTCTTAGGTCCACTTATGCCTGTTTACAGACCCACCAACTTATCTGTTCAGGTGGCAGAAAAAAAAAACTACAACATTCCTTCAAATTGTGACAGTTTGTAGTTGATTTCCTTGACCAGTAGCGCCCTCGAGAACTGCACAGTTAAGTTGGTGGTACTATACAACCTTCGTCCACATAATCATTACTTAAAACCAAGGGAGATTGCGGTCAAAGTGTAGCCTATCAGCAGTAAAAACATGTATCATAAGTAGATCATTTTTACATTACCTAACATTTTTTTTTTAATTTAGTCATAATGTTTATGGTACTTATATATGAAAGTGGAATAAATGCAGTGGAGATGAGAGCATTGAGAAGCAAGATTGGAGTAAAATGGACAAGGAATAGTGTGATAAGGGAACGATGTGGTGTGAATGAGGATGTAGTGACAACAATCGAGAAAAATGGTTTGGACATCGAGGGAGAATGAGTGAAATGGGATTGACTAAACAGGTAAACGTGGGACAAGTGAACGGAAGTACTGGAACGGGAAAACCTAGTCGAACGTTCCGAAATCAGATTGAAGACGTACTGAAAAGAGGCCAGGTCAGGAGTACCCTAAACCCACGCTTATGTCTAAAAGTATTGATGGGTGTAGATTAAGCGAAAGAGATACATAAGGATCGTAGCAAGTGGAAATCTGTGGTCTCTGCCACCTTTAATTTTTTAAAAGTATAAAATGGTAGGTATAAGATTAATGTGTTTTTATGGAAAATATGCAAATATGAGTTAATACACGATTAAAAAAAAATACGTTCGTGTTGTTTTAAAATCACACGATTGAATTGGTGTAGATATGTACTTATGTATACGTATTTATTGTAATGTTTAAGAGTGATCACGATTCACGAAATCGACGTTCCGTATTCTCCTATAATCTCAAACGATACAATTTTCTTGGGTATTAAAATTAAAAAAAAAGATGATATGTAGAGAATAATTTCACTGGCTCTCAAGGACTGCTGCCGGAACACACCATTAGGTGCTTGGGGGGAGGGTGGTCGCTAGCCAGGCATCAATCAACAATCGCAAAATGCCGTTCCACCATGCGGAGAAGCAGCTCAGCGGTGGGGATCGATCCATAGCTATTACCGCTCGGCCATCATTGCTTCATAATGCACCGAGCGACACTACTTGGGTTGAAAGAAATATGGTAAAAGTAGGTATATTAGGTAATGTAATTAATACAGATAATGCTTATGCTGCCCCTATCACCTTCACGCATGATCACATTAGTTTGTATTGATATGTACAGCTGACGACATCAAGCATTGTATGGGCTTGGGCATGTCTAGACGTTTTAATGATAACGTTGAGATCACAATCTAATCGATTGTTATCATTTTACATACAGATTAAAAAACGCTATTTCACTCTGGCAATCACCACACCTATCACACCTTTTATAATTGCGAAAGTGTGTATGGTCCTTCTTTCACGCTACAATAGATCAGCTGATTGACTTGATTTATTGCAGTTTAGTTCTGTTGTTGGTGAAAGGTACATAAGATCCTTTTTTTTTTTTAGAATAAAAATACACTTTATACATCACACACAGTACGTATAAACATTATACCATATATTTCACATTCTTTTTTAGGATTCCGTACCCAAAGGGTAAAAAACGCACCCTATTACTGAGACTTCGCTGTCCGTCCGTCCGTCTGTCACCAGGCTGTATCTCAAGAACGGTGATAGCTAGACATTTAAAATTTACACAGATTATGTATTTCTATGGCCGCTATAACAACAATCACTAAAAATAAAATAACTACTTGATTTTTTGACCGTTTCTTGCTCGATACTAATAACGGTGACAGGTAGACGCTTTAACTATTCATAGAATATTTACTTTTATGTTGTCTTTAAATACAATAAATTAAAATAAAATAAAATAAATAAATAAGGGGGCTCCCATAAAATAAAAGAGATTTCCGCCGTACCTACCCAGCTCAATCGGACACTGCGAAAAGTGTTTGTAACTTGCAAGATTATGTTACAGATAATGGTACGGAACCCTTCGTGCGCGAGTACCACTTGCACTTGGCCAGTTTTATTTATGAAGTTTACATTCTGGCATTCTGAAATTGAATCTACTTTATAAATATGTTTCGGATTCACGTTTGTACTTCCCGTAATAATATAAAGATTGTATCATAGGAGGATACATATCTTAAAACCAAAGATTCATAGGAAAAGCTTGCCAAGATTAAACTAGAGAGAAGGAGACGCACTTCTTACTACAAAATCACGTTTTATTGAATCGGAAGACTACACGTAATTATCGACTTTTGAAACAATGGGTCGAAGCAGTTGATAGAAAAAGTAAAACCAAATGAACCTATTGTCTTTCGATGCGTCAAAATGTTTATCTTTTTCGTTGGTCTTGGTGACAGTAGTAGTAATGGTTCCCCCAACTAACAAAGGTAAAGTTTTAGAGATGCCAACTTTTTAATTTCTACATAGTAAATCCGTTGCTGACCTAACCTAACCTGCTAATAGCTCGATAGAATAGCGTGAATAAGTATTTGTTCTAATACCTTCAGAACTACTGTAAATACGTATATCTGGGTAGCAAACGCTATTACGACTGGGTAAATCGATCCAACTTAAGCAGTATGTAAGCCCTGGCGGGAGTACTGCTTTAAGTAGGTACTCATATTAGGTAAGCAAAAACTACAGTCATGTTATGACGCATGATGGCTGGATGATCATCAATCAATCCGACTAACGCAAGATAGATAGAGAGAAGAGAGAAATAACTGTTAAGGAGAGACTTAACACCTGTCTGAAGGTGACGGGTGCAGTGCTATACGTGACTTGTGACGAAATGCATCTGTTATAGGCAGAGGTTAGTCCGCTTAATATTGGGTGTGCATCGAGCTTGTCCCGTCACAATAACAAAAAAAAGAAAAAGTTTGCTTAGCCATACTAGGGCCGGAAAATCCGTAGTAAGTATTCATATCTGGTTAGCATATACTCTATAGGTATTATGGCTCGACGCATCACGTTCTAGGTGCATACCCTTACTACATAAGCAGTTAGATCTTACATCTATCTTACGTCAAGTCAAGACTGCGGAGGTATGAAGGCAAGATGCATCGATCTGACTGACGCAGGATATTTTAGGTGTGTTCTCTTGCCTTAATGTGACTAAAATTATGAAGTGTCGAGACGGATCACTTGCAATGTCACGATTCTCGTTCTGCTTGACACTGCTTTGCGCTCGTTACCCAGACACTGTGCACACTACTATTTGGAGGCAGAATCTCTGACACTGCGGCGGTACCCACCAATATGGACTATTGCTGAAGAAACCTACCTGGGTATTTTCCGATCCGTAGCAAGTACTTATATATGGTCAACAAATACCCAGGAGGTATGATGGTCGTTCGAACTGACTCTACATGGTCTCACAGCCGCACCAAGGCCAGGAGAAACGCAGTAAGTACTTAGTCGCCGGATGCATCGATCCAAATGACGCAGCATCTTCTACTTGCATAACCTTACGGCCGGGAGTTACGTAGTAAACACTTACATCTGGTCAGCAAATACTCCGGAGGTATGACGGCTGGATGCATCGATCCAACCGAGGCAGCATGTTCAAGGTGCATAGCCGTGCCAAGGCCAGGCGAACCGCAGTTTACGCAGATTTTCCTAGAAGTGTATGCTTATTTAATATATTTTTAAGCAGTGATGGCTCAGCGGCATTGGCTATGACTGCCACGCAGCAGGTCCATGGTTTGAATACCACCACGGGCTTGACCTTCACCGCATGGTGGAAGGGCATTGTGCGAATGCCCGCCTGGCTAGCGACCACCCTCAAGTAGAAAATCTGTCGCCAAGCACCTAACGGTGTGTTCCGGCAGCTGTCCTTGAGAGCCAGTAAAATTACAGGCACATGACACTCAACAACTGTATGACTCAGGGTGACGGGTGCAGTGCAGTTCGTCACTTGTGATGAAATGCATCTGTTAAAGACTAGTGGTTACCGTTTAAGATCAAGTGGCCCTCGTGCTTGTTCCGTCACAAAAACATAAAAAGAAGTAAGTAATCATTATGATTGACCACTACAATTATTGCAGTGTCAACATAAAAGTACTTCGTGATAGTACAGTCTACACGTTCTTATTATATCAAGATAGGTACTTTTTACCCCGTTTGCCCAATATTTGGACATGTCATTTCACAAAATTAATTACAAATCAGTAATGAATTTCAGAAGATAGCTCACCAGTGCTTTTCCACTGCACTGTAATATTCCGTCATATCCTTCCACATAATAGGACGAGTCATGTCCACTATACTAATTTCATCGTGTGCAAATAGAAACTTATTTAAGGAAATACACATAATCACAAATAATATATACATATTAACTGATCCCTGCTGTCTATCTCGTTTAAAATGTAACTGTTCATTGAATTAGATTACTAAGCAGTGTCTATCTGTTTTGATTTAGGATTAGTTTATCTTATTAATGCTGCCACATCATTCCAAAATATTTGTTAGAAAGGCCTACTGAACGCAAACGAAATTCACAGTAAAATATTTCAGTGAGTTTGCAATCAACTGTGAAAACAACTAAACTTACAGTAATTAGTAGGTTATATTGAAAGTTAATTATTTATTCTGGAACTAAGAAATTCAAGTTCACATTTTATAAACCTATTCTACGCTATCGGATAAGAAGCACTTTGAATGATAAACAATCTTTCAGAGTTAGGTAACAATAATTTTGGTAAAATTTGCTAGGTTGTTTGAGTTTCAATCCATAAAAACTGAAGTAATCGCATTGAAATCAGTCTTTTGCGCATTGACATGTAGGTAGGTAGGCACTGCCCGTAATCTGGAATTTTAATTCGTCTTCAATTTTTTCTGCGTGTGTGCTATATACCATAATACTGAAGATATTATGGAATGTAGCCAAAGGGGTCAAAACCATCTGGTTATGTGGCCATAACACTTAAATAACCGAGTTTGACAAGATGCTGCGCCTTGCGATGACTTTGCATGAAATATAAGTACCTACCCATTAAATAATTTTAATTCTGTACAAGCAAAACCACCAACATCTTTAAACTTTCATCTCACGGTCTTTTCATTACCGAAACATCTAACATGTACCGAAATATTTTAATTTTTCCTCAGAGCATGCATTTTAAAAAGAAGATACCTTTGCAAGTTTAGGTCGTCTAACATGTTGGTTAGGTTAGGTAAACCTAACGACTGTGCTCTTCAAATTGTAGGTTTGGTGTTTGCTTTCGTTCCATGTGTATTTGTCAAAAAGTTTGCCGTATATAACAAAACCTAATAGCGAACACAAATAGCCATTTGATGTAATTCAAACAAGTTATTGATGTTTCATATGATAAACCTATTTCATCGGATTCATTAAAAAATATTGTTAGAGTTTCTAGCGTGCGCGAAGACAATTTATGACAATTTATAACAGTGATTATTTCCAAAAATAATATTTACAATGTGCATTAACAAATATTTTATGTCAATTAATATCAAAGCAAATAATAGGTATCTAATATAAAAACACATGAACAAACCACACATTGAATATGTATATATATATATATATATATATATTGATATTAAACAGAAAAGGCTGTTCCTATCTTTGTCTAATACCGCGGTTAAATCCTTGTTTATGTTTTGGAGGTCGTGTGATCATAATATTTGGTCGGACTGCATTGTGACAGCTTCAAACATTTAGAACTTAAGAAATACGTGCTACTAAATGTTCAGTGTTAGGTACCAAAACATAGTTCCTTTATTTAGAACTGATATTCTCTTGATCACCCTCCTACATACTATCATCGGATGGTAAGTGATGAAGATGATTTAGTCGAGTATGGTAAACATAAGGCAAGGCTCGTCTGCCTGTTCATGGCGGAGTGTTGGTTCCGACACTAATGTATGGTAGTGAAAGTTGGGTGTGGCAGAAAAAGCATGAAAGTAGAATAAATGCAGTGGAGATGAGAGCATTGAGAAGCATGATTGGAGTCAAACGGAGTGAAAAAAAAAACAAGATCAGGAATAGTGTGATAAGGGGACGATGTGGTGTGAATGAGGGTGTAGTGACAAAAATTTAGAAAGGTACGTTAAGTTGGTTTGCACATGTGATGAGAATGAATGAAAAGAGAATTTCTAAACAGGTATACTTGGGACAAGTGAACGGAAGTGTTGGAAGAGGAAAATCTAGGCGAACGTTCCGAAATCAGATTGAAAACGTTCTGAAAAAGGCCAGGACAGGAGTAACCTAAACCGACGCTTTTATATGAAAGGATTGATGAGTGTAGATGAAGCGAAAGAGTAGTAAGGATCGTAGTAAGTGGAAATCTGCGGTCTCTGCCTACTGTTACAGGAAAGAGGCGTGATGTTATGTATGTATGTATGTAGATATACTTCACCTAGAAGTTAACGGCTCTCGGAGCTGAGGGAAAAAGAAAGAGGGAAAGGAAAACAGTGTGTACCGTTTAGTTACTTGGCGACAGATTTTCTACTTGAGGGTAGCTATGCAAGCATCTGCAAATGCTCTGCCACCATGCCCGCTTAATACCTGCGACTGTATCAAAACCACCAGCTTTTTTATTATATGCTGCTTTTTCAGAAATAATTGGAATAATAGCGATTAAAGGTCGGTATCTGCTTGGTGCTGTAATTTAAAGTATTTTTAGGAAATGTTCATTAAAAATGTCTTAGTTTCTACCTTACGCGAGCATACATATAGGGTTCTCCCCTGCTGCACCTCCTGTATATACCGTAAGTATATAAGATATTCTCGCTTGAATATATTTTTAAGTACTTTATATGTTTTGAAGCAGTGATGGCTCAGTGGCATTGGCTATGGACTGCCGTGCAGCAGGTCCATGGTTCGAATCCCGCCCAGAGCTTGAGCTTCACCGCATGGTGGAAGGGCATTTTGTGAATGCCCGCCTGGCTAGCGACCACCCTCTAGTAGAAAATCTGTCGCCAAGCACCTAATAGTGTGTTCCGGCAGCAGTCCTTGAGAGCCAGAAAAATTACAGGCTAATGAGACCTAAAAACTGGACGTCTCAGTGTGACGGGCACAGTGCAATTCGTCGCTGACGAAATGCGTCTGTTATAGGCAGAGGTTAGTCCACTTAACATCAGGTGGGCCTCGGGCTTGTTCCGTCACAATAACATAAAAAAAAGTTTTTCAAATAGTTCAGTGTCTCACGACTATCCAAATTATAGTTTTTTTTCACTTCTTTATTTTTTATATTATACAGGGTTATTGGTAAAATGCTATCAACCTCTTAATGAAATAATTTAATATTTTTTTATTTTTTTTTTATGAAACGTTTATTTCAACTTTTTTTGTGTTTTTTTATGTGTAAATCTGCGATTTAATATTACATAATTTGTATTTCGACGGCGAGATCCAGTGTTGCCGCGTCGGGCAACGGTGTTTGTTAGGACATTGGATTTGAGGTCGTGAGCATTTTACCAATAACCCGGTATACTGCGAGATATTAATAGCCATTGTACGTATTAAATATTAAAACTTTGTTGTATTATTTTTTACATAAAATAACTTGATGATGATGAATGAAATGTTGGTTTTCCAAATGTTTGCTAAAATCTATTAGATTTAGGGGTCAAAATTACAACTTATATTTTTTTAGTAAAATTATATATGGTATTATTTAAAAATAATTGCTCATCAGATTTTTTAACAAAGAAAGTTAAAAAAAACCAGCAAAATAGTTATAAAATTCAGCATGGATTTGTTTACAAAACGTCCCTACATAATATATATATTTTTAACAAGACTCTCTGATGGCCTTTCATGGTTGACATTCCTCCAGTTCGCTCGAAGCGTTTCGCTTCCACATTTATCATCCGTACAGCGAACGAGTGGACTCATTGCTCGCGTTTTTGTTTCCCGAACAGTATAATGTCTTCAAGTCTAGAGTGAATAGGTATATTCTAGGCAAGCATGCTATATCTTCGGCCGCATCATCACTTTCCATCAGGTGAGATAGAGGTCAAATGCTAGAATAACATGCATTAAAAATCATCCGACTATCAAGACTTAAATATTCATGGATGAAAAAAAAGATGTAAATTCGATTTTTCGCATTGCAACGCAATATCAAACCGAATGTAATTACATTTACCAAATTCCAAGAAGAAGAAATACTCATGTGTTTAATTTAACACATATTGCCATTTGGACGGGAGTTAAACAATAGTTATAACAAAAAATTGCCAACAATACAGTATCTGCCGGGTCGTCCACTGCTGAACCCAGCCTCCCGTATTTGCCATAATCCCCACGCTTGGCAGGCGTTTTTGGGATCGCAGTGTAAAATGGCAGTTCTTTAGAAGGCGCTGCTGCCCACCTTCCAGTATTTTCCCATTGTCGCCTCGATGATATGGGGAGGTGCAATTCTAACCAGGCACCCCACGGGGAAAACATATGCTGCCTACAATAAGTACCCAAAAAATACTAACAATTATTTTAAAAATATTTTAAGAAAATATTAAAAATATAATTAAAGATTCTAATGATATTAATCTGACAATTCTGCCTAATTTTTACATTTTAATGCGGTATACGAAGATTTTAAGCGCTTAATTTACTATCATAGGAAATATCTACAAGTTGTTTAATAATTGATAAAAATATAATAATCTGTTCTCTTATCAGTTAATGTACCAGATTTACAAACATAACATTAATTATTTTGTAGTGACCAATCTCCCGCACCTTGTTTTACGAATTAAAGTACACATAGCCAACTTCAGAGTTCTATCTCTTGTATAAAGATTCATCAAATTAACTAAAAAAAAAAACTGTGCATCAGGCATATAATCCTGTTGACACATAGTGTACTAGAATATCGATAATTAATGGTCATTGTAGAAAAAAAAATAAAGATCTTGCGCCAATTTCCACGAATTATATCAGCAGTTTAACACGATATATTGCGTTTAATAAAGTGTAATTCCAAACAGATATTATATGAAAAGAAAGTTTATTCATTAATTAATCTGATCTTGTATAAATTGTGCTATTAACTCTGTTTTGTTAGACAAGAAAAAATATTTAACATAACTCGAAATGCTCATAAATTGAAATGTACAAGCGCGAGGCGATCAGTACCGCGCGAGCGCTCATCGAGGTAGGACCTGCGTTCGTTTTGCCTTGCTCTGACGTCTCGTACGCGGAACGCGTAGACGCAAGTTTATAGTGCGACCACAGAGTTTTGATCATGTCTTTATTTTTTTAAGTAACAAACTATACTTTATTTTTGTTGTCCATAATATAATTATTGTTCTCTTGTTAAGTAACTACATCTTTAGTTTCTGTTCATTCATTGTGTTAAAAAAAGGAAACGTCACAATTATGCAGCCTTATACAGCGTTATTGGAAAAATGCTAACAACCTCAGAGGGTTGACTTCTTCTTTTTGGTCTGCTAGTTTTTATATTATTCTAGTTTAAATTAGTAACTCACTATAACTTTTGTTTTAGAAGGATAAGATGACAGGCGAATAATTGATTTCCACTATTTTTGGATTCAGTTAATGTCTATAAGTGAACACAGCGATAACTTCAGCAGGAAATTAAACTACCTTCCTAATTTGTACAAAACGGCCTCCCGGCTTTTCCATCATTTGTACAAACCGGGATACCAGTTAGCGGTCGATAGTCGTATTTACAAATTTACCATAAAATCTGCGTAAGTGTTTTCTGCGTAAGTTTAAGTTTTGAAGCAGTGATGGCTCAGTGGCATTGGCTATGGACTGCCACGCAGCAGGTCCATGGTTCGAATCCCGCCCAGAGCTTGAGCTTCACCGCATGGTGGAAGGGCATTTTGCGAATGCCCGCCTGGCTAGCGACCACCCTCTAGTAGAAAATTTGTCGCCAAGCACCTAACGGTGAGTTCTGGCAGCAGTTCTTGAGAGCCAGTGAAATAACAGGCAAAAATGAGACTTTGCAGGTATGTCTCAAGGTGATGGGCGCAGTGCAGTTCATCACTTGTGATGAAATGCATCTGGTATAGGCAGAGGATACCGCTTAACATCAGGTGGGCCTCGCGCTTGTTCCATCACAATGACATAAAAAAAAAAATAAAAAAAAAGTCCGACTTTCATAATCCAAATGGTTTTCAAAATGATGCATCCTTGCCCATACAAGAAAGAATCCATACTTTTCTGAGATAACGGAAGTATTTTGAATATTTTGATGAAATCTGAAACCATCACAAATTACATTTTGGCCCCAAAATATTACGTCATTTCATATTAATCTCGTAACTACGTCAACAGTTATAAACCTAGAAAAACGGAATTTTGCATATGTGTAAGTAATTTTTCGCTCGATACATTTTGCAACGCAAACACTTACCGATGCAAATTTGCGTAATAAATAATCTCGTAACTAATTTTAAACTTCTAAACCAAAAATCTGAAATAATACAAGTGTATAAATTATATGTAAATAATAATATCAAAGAAGGAGCAAAGCCGTAGGTGATATAGTTTTTCAGAAAAAAATATTGCACTCCAATACAGTTTTCCCGCCAAAGTTCTTAAAACAATCTCGACATCAGAACCATTGAGGGTAGATTTATATTAGAGCGGGCCGTGCCCGGGGCGTGCCGTGCACGTGGCCCGTACGGGGCACGGATTTGAAACGTTACATACATTTTGTATGAAGCAATTTATATTAGACCGTGCCTGATCCGTGTCCCGTCCGGGCCCGCCTACTAACGTACGGACGGGCTCCGCCCCGTCCACGGCCCGGCCCGGACACGGCCCGGTCTAATATAAATCATCCCTAAGTCGGATATCCAATTTTACAACTATTCAGGAGAGCAAAAATAAATGTTTAATGTGAATTATTGTTTAATGTTTTTGAAGTTTCTGGAGTAAATCGCTATAATTGTATATGCTCGTTAATTTCATATTCGTTTACGATTATTTTTAACTTGATTTCTGTAAGTAATCCAGAAAAAAACTAACTTTTATATACTGAAGTAGTTACATCAGACCCAATTTTCAAGGTCTGGCTACAACGGAAAGATTTTTTATTGACAAAATACCATATGTTTCCATGAATCTCACAGTTATATCTGTATACGATGTTGATATCAGGCCATTTGGTCCCAAACAATAAATTTTAGTTTTAAAAATATGCTGGCTAATATTACAATCAGACCGTTTGGTTCCAAAATATATGTGTGGTGTGTAAAAGTAATACTTTATATACATAAACAACAGATCATATGGTTCGGAAAAATAATGATTTATGTAGCTTGTTTGTGGCGTTATGTTTAGCTCTGACATTACATACTCAAGAAAATAAAACATACATTGGTCTTACCTTATTGTAATACCATATGACTCGTATAAATAACATTACACTTTTTCTGACGCTGCAGTTAAGGCCGTAATATGCTTTACATGAGACTTTATGGTACTGGTTTTGTTTGATTATTATAAAGTCTATTGTTAAATAAGTCCTAATAGTCTCTTACATCTTTATTTTGTACTGTATTGTTTAGGAAGGTAAGGCCTACAATAAGTTAGATATTTATAAAATGAAAGTACTTAAGTATATTCGTAATCAGTATTATTATGTTTAAACCTAATTTGATCTAATAGGTAATTAGTTTATATGCAAAAAAGACAAACAAAAGCACAACAAATTACAAAATGAACAATATTACCAACCTAGCATTGCTTATAATAATATTTTGTAATTACAAAAACTCAATTCAAGTATTAACAACAAAACAACAAGCCACAATAAGAATTAAGTAGACTGTAATAAAACAAATAATTAAAAATCTTATTTAATAAATCAATACATAGCTTTGAAAAACCAATAAAAAAACTATTATAATTAAATCATTTCTTAGATCTGATCAGTATGCTCTGAGGCATATAGACATAAAGCAATTCATGGTGTGTTAGGTTTTTATAATACTAATAAAATTTTACAGGTATCCTATTAGTAGGAGTTTGCAGATCTCGGTACTTTGCTGATGAGATTGGTTTTTCTGTTGACGCATGCTTGGCAAGTCAGTAAGTATGGGCAGATTACTCTTTCTTAAGTTGCTCTTGAGAATAACTTCTTCAAAGGCATCATCATTGAATTCTGTTTTATAAAATAGAGACCCAAGTTTCTCTCTGCGAAACTGCCACCAAACGCTTTCAGATATTTAGAAATCATTCCATCTTATATTTTGTTTTCGTTGAACGTACGGTCGTGATTTTTTATACAGGTGTGTACAGGATTTTACACACGTACGCACAGGAAGTAACTCATTTCCATTTCGTTTACATTATATGTGTTACGGCCGGCATGTTTTTATAAATTTTATAACTGTGATCGTGATGGTGATCGTGATGAAAATGCTAATAAAGCGTTAATAACTTTTAAACTATTTAAGCTATTTATCTGAAACTAACGTGAAACGAACCGCTACCAGCGGCCGCTAAGTACAAAACACAAAAACAACATACAAAATGGAAACGAACAAAGACAACACAATAAAATCGACGTTATGGCTATTGATTGAAGTAAGATGAAACTTTTTGTTGATACCGGATCACTTATATCACTAGACCGTAACAATAGTTTGTTTTTTACAACATAGACAATTGAAATGAAACAAGTTTATAAAATTATGGCATAGTGTGAGAGATTGCTGTTTTTCCTGATGGATGGATCCTGGTCCTCTTGAGACTCTTCAACGTCTCCAACAAATTCAAGTCATTCAAAAATCCAACAATCATTCAAAAATAACACGCGCGGGGGTGTCGGTAGTGGTCGTGGTCTTGGTCGTGGTCGTGGTCGTGGTCGTGGTCGTGGTCGTGGTCGTGGCCGTGGTCGTGGTCGTGGCCGTGATCATGATCTTGATCGTGGTCGTGATCATGATCGTGGTCGTGGTCGTGATCATGATCTTGATCGTGGTCGTGGTCGTGGTCGTGGTCGTGGTCGTGGTCGTGGTCGTGGTCGTGGCCGTGATCATGATCGTGGTCGTGGTCGTGGTCGTGATCGTGGTCGTGGTCGTGATCATGATCTTGATCGTGGTCGTGGTCGTGGTCGTGGTCGTGGTCGTGGTCGTGGTCGTGGTCGTGGTCGTGGTCGTGGTCGTGGTCGTGGTCGTGGTCGTGATCATGATCGTGATCGTGGTCGTGATCATGATCGTGGTCGTGGTCGTGATCATGATCATGATCTTGATCGTGATCGTGGTCGTGGTCGTGGTCGTGGTCGTGGTCGTGGTCGTGGCCGTGGCCGTGGCCGTGGCCGTGGTCGTGGTCGTGGTCGTGGTCGTGGCGTTGGTCGTGGTCGTGGTCGTGGCCGTGGTCGTGATCGTGGTCGTGGTCGTGGTCGTGGTCGTGATCGTGATCGTGATCGTGATCGTGATCGTGATCGTGGTCGTGGTCGTGATCGTGATCGTGATCGTGGTCGTGATCGTGGTCGTGGTCGTGATCGTGGTCGTAATCGTGATCGTGATCGTGGTCGTGATGGTGATGGTGATGGTGATTGTGATGGTGATGGTGGTCGTGGTCGTGATCGTGATCGTGGTCGTGGTCGTGATCGTGGTCGTGATCGTGGTCGTGATCGTGGTCGTGATCGTGGTCGTGATCGTGGTCGTGGTCGTGATCGTGGTCGTAATCGTGATCGTGATCTTGGTCGTGATGGTGATGGTGATGGCGATGGTCGTGGTCGTGGTCGTGATCGTGATCGTGGCCGTGGTCGTGATCGTGGTCGTGATCGTGGTCGTGATCGTGGTCGTGATCGTGGTCGTGGTCGTGATCGTGGTCGTAATCGTGATCGTGATCGTGGTCGTGATGGTGATGGTGATGGTGATGGCGATGGCGATGGCGATGGCGATGGCGATGGCGATGGCGATGGCGATGGCGATGGCGATGGCGATGGCGATGGCGATGGCGATGGCGATGGCGATGGCGATGGCGATGGCGATGGCGATGGCGATGGCGATGGCGATGGCGATGGCGATGGCGATGGCGATGGCGATGGCGATGGCGATGGCGATGGCGATGGCGATGGCGATGGCGATGGCGATGGCGATGGCGATGGCGATGGCGATGGCGATGGATAAATGAATCATATTTCTATTTTGTACACTTCAAGGACAAACTAGAAATTTGATTTATAGTCTGTTGAAATATTGTAATAAATATACGCAACTCTTTCTTAATTTCATTGGCATCGTCAGGATCACTACGTCCTTCATATGAATGAAATTCTATTGTTATTTTATCATTATCGCCGATGCCAATGGGTTAAAATCAATAAAACTTGCTAAAGTTCACTGTAATAATCAGATTTAAATGTTATCTTTTTTTACATTTTACAGTAATTACATAATTACCCAAAACAGCTACATACTTTAAAATTGGTTTTAATTACCATCTTTTTATTTGCAATTATCAATACTTATAATAAAACTGTAACAGATCAAATTCTGTACATGGCAGATATTTAAAAAATATATTTTTATAGCAATCTGTAGCTAACACTGATACCAAATCTTATTTTTTTTAATATTTGTCTTTCTGTCTATATCCCGGCCGCGCATCACTCCAAAGCTCTCTCTCTCTCTCTCTCCAAACTAGATGGAATTCAATGAAGAAGGTTATTATATACTTTTAATTCCGAAATTCAGCACGGTTGCCTCGAAAGGGGATGATAGTCAAAATGTACACGTAATTGTAATTTATTAACGTTTCCTCCAATTTCAATCATTCTTTTTTCTTTTTTTGTTAGAATAGTGACGAGTGAGCCGGGCACCCCACGGGCATCCTGGCACCCCACAGGCAGCTCGCCCCCCCCCCCCGGGCAGCCTGGTACCCTTATTTAGTTTTGTAAGCTTGCTAAGATAAAACTCTATAATCTGGAACATTCGCCACAATCAGTTTTTTTTACAATCTATCTCTTGCCCGATACATTTTGATCACAATCACGATCACGATCACGATCACGATCACGATCACGATCACGATCACGATCACGATCACGATCACGATCACGATCACGATCACGATCACGATCACGATCACGATCACGATCACGATCACGATCACGATCACGATCACGATCACGATCACGATCACGATCACGATCACGATCACGATCACGATCACGATCACGATCACGATCACGATCACGATCACGATCACGATCACGATCACGATCACGATCACGATCACGATCACGATCACGATCACGATCACGATCACGATCACGATCACGATCACGATCACGATCACGATCACGATCACGATCACGATCACGATCACGATCACGATCACGATCACGATCACGATCACGATCACGATCACGATCACGATCACGATCACGATCACGATCACGATCACGATCACGATCACGATCACGATCACGATCACGATCACGATCACGATCACGATCACGATCACGATCACGATCACGATCACGATCACGATCACGATCACGATCACGATCACGATCACGATCACGATCACGATCACGATCACGATCACGATCACGATCACGATCACGATCACGATCACGATCACGATCACGATCACGATCACGATCACGATCACGATCACGATCACGATCACGATCACGATCACGATCACGATCACGATCACGATCACGATCACGATCACGATCACGATCACGATCACGATCACGATCACGATCACGATCACGATCACGATCACGATCACGATCACGATCACGATCACGATCACGATCACGATCACGATCACGATTACGTTCACGATCACGATCAAGATCACGATCACGATCACGATCAAGATCACGATCACGATCTCGATCACAATCACGATCACGATCACGATCACGATCACGATCACGATCACGATCACGATCACGATCACGATCACGATCACGATCACGATCACGATCACGATCACGATCACGATCATGATCATGATCACGATCACGATTACGACCACGATCACGATCAAGATCACGATCACGATCACGATCACGATCAAGATCACGATCACGATCACGATCACGATCACGATCACGATCACGATCACGATCACGATCACGATCACGATCACGATCACGATCAGGATCATGATCACGATCACGATCACGATCACGATCACGATCACGATCACGATCACGATCACGATCACGATCACGACCACGACCACGATCACGATCACGACCACGACCACGATCACGATCACGATCATGATCATGATCATGATCACGGTCACGATCACGACCACGACCACGACCACGATCATGATCACGACCACGACCACGACCCCGACTACGACTACGATTATAATTACTGTTTGGAACGTCAACTTTGCGCAGGCAAGGTTCTGAACGCCTCCCTAGCGTAGGCAGTCTACTAGTCTATAGACATTTTGAGTTGAATAGAAAAAGTTTGCTTTTGAGTGTCGTGTTACATTATTTGTTTGATTTTGGGGACAGCGCCTTGTTTGACACCCCCGCGCGTGTTGTTTTTGAATGATTGTTGGATTTTTGAATGACTTGAATTTGTTGGAGACGTTGAAGAGTCTCAAGAGGACCAGGATCCATCCATCAGGAAAAACAGCAATCTCTCACACTATGCCATAATTTTATAAACTTGTTTCATCAATTGTCTATGTTGTAAAAAACAAACTATTGTTACGGTCTAGTGATATATGTGATCCGGTATCAACAAATAGTTTCATCTTACTTCAATCAATAGCCATAACGTCGATTTTATTGTGTTGTCTTGTTTTTGTGTTTTGTACTTAGCGGCCGCTGGTAGCGGTTCGTTTCACGTTAGTTTCAGATAAATAGCTTAAATAGTTTAAAAGTTATTAACGCTTTATTAGCATTTTCATCACGATCACCATTGTAGCGTAAACGCTACATGTATACTTACATAAATATCTATCTTATTACTGACTAGTTAAGAAACCGACTGCGCGGTGTATAAAAATGTAAACACATATATAGACAGGCGCACGAGCAAGGTTTCGAGACTGGACGTTGCGAGCCAGCTGCTAGCCGCTGAGCGCGTCAGTACACGAAACGCATTTAACGTACCTCCACGTCGCTTTGCTCAAATTAATAGCGCGGCCGCCATTAGATCGTTGCGACTTTTTATTCTTGTAATATTAAACAAAACACAGTTTGTGCCTCATCGAGACGAGTGGAGTGATTTATACGACTGTGCATACAGCTTAACGCTGATTATAATTATTAGTCCCGGATTTGACCCCGCTTTAGGGTACGTTATTGAATAGCACATCAAAACCGTTTCATGTTGTTTTGTGTTACTAAGTCTGCTTAAAATTATTACGTTGTGTCATCTCCATTTTCAGCTATGTCATCAGTTGTTATTGTATTTAGTTTAGTAATGAGGCCCCTCATGAAACTGCTGTACTTATATATTATTTCAATGTAGTTGGATGGTTCTTACGTAATATACTAGACTCAATATTTAATCATTTTCATATAATTTTAATAAACTGTTATTGTTATTGTTTCAAGGTAGTGGGTTGGTTCTTACGTAATATACTAGACTCAATATTTAATAATTTTCATATAATTTTAATAAACTGTTATTGTTATTATTTCAAGGTAGTAGGTTAAATTCTTACGTAATATACTAGAGTTAATATATATATTAATTTTCATATAACTCGTTAACTCATTGCATTTTTTTTAATCATCTACTTATTGTTATTTTTTTACCTTCGTTTCATAATGTAAATAATTCCTTTAACTCCGTTCTGAGTTGTTACCACCACGACAATCTATCTCATCTACATAGTACTTTCCTAGTGTTAATAATTGTCTTTGGTGGTCACCGCAGAACGGAAGCTAGACAAACATTATTCTTATACGAATTGGTTTCTGTCACTTCCAGGGTTTCCCCGCAGCGTAATTCTACGCGTCGATAACCGACCACCACGAACGCCTCTTCCCTGCATCGGATTGCCGCTCCTCTGTGACCGCTCGACTGTGCACCATCACTGCTACCGGCACACCAGGGAAGTGCTAACTATAGGAGGTGAAATCAGACGGCCGTACACCCACGTCCTTATAAATTCGTGCTTTACCCACTGGCTCTGGCACAATAAATTATATGTTTAAAATTGAGATGCCTTGCATTTTTTTGTTCTAACTCCACCTAGGAACTAATTTCCAACCTAGGAAGGTAATGAGCTAGAAGGTGTCGCACTGGCGCCCATTAACGTGGTTTTATCTGATTTTGCCTCTGTAGTAAGTAGTTGTAGTTAGTTTGTACGTGGGTGTTATTGTTAAACGTTTTATTTTACTGGTTTGTCGTAAATGGTGTGAAGAGAATAAATTACATAAAAAAAAAAAAAAAAAAAATTGTTAGAATTTGTACGCTTACTTAAATATTTAACAAAGAAAAGTAAAGTAATAATCAAAAATATTTATATAATTTTTGCTCTTATTTGGAAGCTTTTTTTTCAATTGAGAAGCTACTCTCCTTCACACAAGTTACTATTGGTTTCTATTTTTATTTTATATTATCATGTGCATGTTTTTTTTTCCTTCCATCTATCAATCAAACCAGAACCTATCTTAGCTCTAATATTTGTAACAGAACGGAGTACTTTTTTTTATTTAAATTGATGTGCTATTCATTTCCTATCCTCTGGCTTTAGTAAAAAAAAATTATTTACATAAAATGTCACACCCAATTAAATTTTTGTCACTTCAAAAAACTGAACTGGAGTATGAAGTTGCGGTAAGAGGTGAAACCCCTGCCCTTACTGTGGCCGACCTTAGGAAGCAGATAAGTAAACTCTGCCAAATATATCCCTCAGAAGATATATCTCTATCGCATTTAGAACCTTTGGAGGACGTTCAAAGTTCTATGGACTTATTGAATAGAACGAACGTAATTCTGGAGGCAAACATAAATGATAAAAATGTTTTGAGCCGAATAGAGAATGTTTTTCATCACCTGTATCACAGAATTGGTAGAATTGTCGATGATGGTGATGAAATCGAAGATCAAATGTCAGAATGTAGAAATTTGTTTAAAAAATATTACGAACAGTTTCTCGTTATTAAAAAGAAAAGCATTGATCCCCTGGCCGTCGATATCACTAATCCAGTGTCTAGTTCTCAAGGACCGGTCAACATTTCAGTGACATGTGATAGAAGCGTTACGTCCGAACTAGGTAAATTAAAATTTGATGGAAAATCATGTGTTCGAGCTTTCATTCAAAGCGTGAATGAATTCAGTGAAGCTCGAAATATTTCAAATACTAAGCTTATCTCCTTCGCTACTGAAATATTTATTGGAGATGCGCTTCATTGGTATAGAAGTGTAAAAGATCAAGTCTCGTCTTGGGATGAGCTTGTGGTCCTTTTGAAAATTGATTTCGATAAACCGGATTATGACTATCGCCTTCTTTCTGAGATTCGTTCTAGGACTCAGGGGGAGACAGAGAACATTACAATTTATTTGTCTATTTTGTCTGGAATGTTTTCACGGTTATCAAGAGCCTTGCCAGAAGAAGACAAGCTTGAGATAGTGTTACATAATATACGGCCGTGCTATGCAAGTACATTGGCTTCTGCAACCGAAATTAAGTATATTGATCAAGTAAGAACGTTGTGTAAGAACTATGAAACTGTACATTCTCGACTCACCAATTTCCGCGAACCACCTTTGACCACACATGATTCCTTGGCACCTGAATTTGCATATAAAGGCGAGAAAAGGATCAGATCTGGTGATAATCCTAATGTAAATGCAAATTATAAACAAACCTTTAACAGTTTTAAATCTAGTGCTACTAATAATGTCAATGAAAAATATTTAAATGCTATAGAGAAAGAAGATACTGAAGCTGCAGATAAAAATAAGCTGCCGTATTGTCCAAAATGTCGTAATCATTCGCACAGCTTAAAAATATGCAACAGAACTGACATTGTATGTTTTAAATGTGGTCGCGAAGGTGTTAAAAAACCACAGTGCCCTGACTGCAACAGTACGCAGATTCCAAAAAACTAAATTTGCAGAATTGTCGTAATTCGTCATTATCACTAGAAGATCGCCTCAGTAATGACGATTGGTGTAACTGGTTAGAAACAATTCGTTATTTTTTTAATGGATATAAAGTTGCCTCAATTCTGCAAAATAAACCCACTAATGATACAAGACCTTATGTCAATATAAAGATTAACAATATAACAGCCTCTGGGCTTCTTGATTCTGGCTCAGCAGTAACCATTTTAGGAAAAAATGCTCATAACGTTTTAGTTAAATGTGGCTTTAAATTATTAAAGAATGATAGGGTATCTGTTGTAGCAGCAGGTGGAGAAACTTTAAATAGTATTGGTTACATTGACATGCCGGTGCATTTCAATAATAAATTTCATATAATTAAGACCTACGTAGTTCCAGAAGTTCAATCTTCACTTATCTTAGGGATTGATTTCTGGCGCGCATTTAAAATATGTCCGAGATATCTAGGATGTCTTCGTCTGACTGATGCTCTATCGTCAGACTTAAATGTAGAAAATTTCCAATCATTTATACACTCATATGATAACTTAGATGAATCACAGAAATCTACGGCTGATGAACTTATAGATGAATTTAAAGATATCTCGTTTGAGCGGAAAGGGTTAGGCCGAACTCACCTTATCACTCACCACATCGATACGGGCGATTCTCCCCCGGTGAGACAACGATACTATAGACTTTCTCCGGAAAAACAGAAGATCCTTGTCGAACAAGTAGATGAGATGATCCAACTAGATGTGGTCGAGCCATGCGAAAGTGCCTGGCAGTCTCCTGTGCTTATTGTTACCAAAAAGAATGGCCAGCCTCGTTTTTGTTTGGACAGCAGAAAACTTAACTCCGTCACAAAACGGGATGCGTACAACTTGCCTTACATATCGGAGATTTTAGACAATTTGCGTGACGCTCATTACTTAAGTAGCATTGATTTGTCTAAAGCGTTCTGGCAGTTACCAATTGCAGAAAAGGATAGGGATAAAACTGCATTCTACGTCCCAGGACGCGGTACTCTGCGTTTTAAGACCACACCTTTTGGCTTGACCAATGCGCCTTCTACGCAGCAACGTTTAGTCGATGCCTTGTTTAGCAATCTAGACCACAAGGCATTTGCCTATCTAGATGACATTATAGTCGTGAGTGACACATTTGAGGAACACGTATCCCTCCTACGTCGTGTCCTTGATAAATTACGTCAGGCAAATTTAACAATAAACTTAGAAAAATGTGAATTTTTTCGCAGTAAACTTAAATACTTAGGGTACGTGGTAGATGCAAATGGATTGCGAACTGATCCAGATAAAGTAGCGGCCATTTTAAATTATCCGACACCCACGTGTCGCAAGGACGTCAAACGATTTCTCGGTACCGCGACCTGGTATCGTAGATTTGTCCCGAATTTTAGTACGATCGCTGGTCCGCTTAATAAGTTAACTTCAAATAAGAAATTTTCACCACCATTCCTATGGACTGCTGAAGCGGATGCTGCATTCAAGAAACTTAAAGAATGCTTAGTTTCTGCGCCTGTTCTTTCTTGTCCTATCTATAATCTTCCATTTGAAGTTCATACAGACGCCAGTAGTTATGGTATTGGTGCTATGCTCACACAAAAAGTAGATGGCAAAGAGCATCCTATAGCTTATATGAGTAGATCCTTGACAGGGGCAGAAAAAAATTATAGCATTACTGAGCGCGAAACCCTAGCTGTCTTAGTGGCTCTGGAACATTGGCGTTGCTACTTGGAAAACGGGAAAACATCAACTGTTTTCACTGATCATAGCGCATTGAAATGGTTTCTTTCCTTAAATAACCCCACAGGCAGACTTGCCCGTTGGGGTGTTCGCTTGTCAGCCTTTAACTTTGAAATAAAGCACCGTCGAGGAGCAGATAATGTGATTCCAGATGCATTGTCCAGGGCTGTGCCTGTTTCAGCAATCTCCACCGCTAATTCCGTTACGACTACTAATGACGATTGGTATAGAACTACTTACATGGGATGTCAAAAGAATCCCATAAATTACCCAAACTTTTTAATCAAGAATGATGTTCTTTTCCGTCTTGGAAAAAATAAATGTCTATTGACAAAAGAGTTTTCGTGGAAGGAGGTTGTACCTAAGGACCTCCGAGATAAAATTATTGCTGAAAACCACGAAAACCCCACGTCAGGTCATTTTGGTATTTTCAAGACTTATAAGCGTATTGCGCTAAGGTACTACTGGCCAAATATGCATAAAGACGTCACACATTTTGTAAGTTCATGTTCAACCTGTTTGTCATACAAAACCCAAAATCACGCTACGCTCGGGGAAATGGGACGCCCTAAACAATGTTGTCGTCCATTCCAAATGATATCGGTAGACTTAATGGGACCTCTTCCCGTCACTCGTAAGCAAAATAGCTTTATTTTGGTCATCACGTGCTGTTTCTCGAAATTATGTTTGATTTTCCCAATAAAAAGAGCTGTCTCAAACATTATAATCAAAGTTCTTGAGGAACAAGTTTTTCTGGTTCATGGAGTACCACAAACAATTTTTATGGATAACGGTAGTCAATTTGTTAGTAGCCAAACCCACACACTTTTAAAAAAATACAGTATACCAAATATTTTCTTTACGCCTAAGTACACGCCTCAAGTTAATACGGTAGAAAGGTATAATAAGACTATTATTACTTGCCTTTCCACATTTGTCGAAAATGATCATAGGTCATGGGATACTTTTATTCCTAAGGTCCAATTCGCTATAAATAATTCCGTGAATGAGGCAACAGGGTTCACTCCATCGTTTCTAGTATATGGGCGAGAATTGGTTCTTTGTGGATCGCATTACACAGACACTGATCTAGGTGACGAAGTTATATTTTTGCCACGAGAAATCTATGCAGAAAACCTAGGTTCAATGCGATCCATATTTGATCAGGTACAAAAATCTTTATATCATGCTCATTTGAAGAATACTGGTCACTATAATTTAAGGAGAAAAGCTTTTGAATTTAATGACGGAGATATTGTATTTAAGCGTGCCTATGTGCTGCTTAGTGATAAAGACAAATATTTTAGTAAAAAATTAGCTCCAAAGTATATAAAGTGTCGAGTGATACAAAAACTATCTCCTCTTGTGTACATTTTGGAAGATATGAAAGGAAAAAATTTGGGTACTTGGCACATAAAGGATTTAAAAATAATTGGTCACAGTAAATAAAGTTTTGTATAAATAGAGGCTCTCTCGCTTCTCCAAATGAAAGATGACTTTACGTAACTCTACTGAGGGTAATTTGGTGGATTTTACTTCTAAACTAAAATCCTTAAGCGGGACAGCGGGTAATGTAGCGTAAACGCTACATGTATACTTACATAAATATCTATCTTATTACTGACTAGTTAAGAAACCGACTGCGCGGTGTATAAAAATGTAAACACATATATAGACAGGCGCACGAGCAAGGTTTCGAGACTGGACGTTGCGAGCCAGCTGCTAGCCGCTGAGCGCGTCAGTACACGAAACGCATTTAACGTACCTCCACGTCGCTTTGCTCAAATTAATAGCGCGGCCGCCATTAGATCGTTGCGACTTTTTATTCTTGTAATATTAAACAAAACACAGTTTGTGCCTCATCGAGACGAGTGGAGTGATTTATACGACTGTGCATACAGCTTAACGCTGATTATAATTATTAGTCCCGGATTTGACCCCGCTTTAGGGTACGTTATTGAATAGCACATCAAAACCGTTTCATGTTGTTTTGTGTTACTAAGTCTGCTTAAAATTATTACGTTGTGTCATCTCCATTTTCAGCTATGTCATCAGTTGTTATTGTATTTAGTTTAGTAATGAGGCCCCTCATGAAACTGCTGTACTTATATATTATTTCAATGTAGTTGGATGGTTCTTACGTAATATACTAGACTCAATATTTAATCATTTTCATATAATTTTAATAAACTGTTATTGTTATTGTTTCAAGGTAGTGGGTTGGTTCTTACGTAATATACTAGACTCAATATTTAATAATTTTCATATAATTTTAATAAACTGTTATTGTTATTATTTCAAGGTAGTAGGTTAAATTCTTACGTAATATACTAGAGTTAATATATATATTAATTTTCATATAACTCGTTAACTCATTGCATTTTTTTTAATCATCTACTTATTGTTATTTTTTTACCTTCGTTTCATAATGTAAATAATTCCTTTAACTCCGTTCTGAGTTGTTACCACCACGACAATCTATCTCATCTACATAGTACTTTCCTAGTGTTAATAATTGTCTTTGGTGGTCACCGCAGAACGGAAGCTAGACAAACATTATTCTTATACGAATTGGTTTCTGTCACTTCCAGGGTTTCCCCGCAGCGTAATTCTACGCGTCGATAACCGACCACCACGAACGCCTCTTCCCTGCATCGGATTGCCGCTCCTCTGTGACCGCTCGACTGTGCACCATCACTGCTACCGGCACACCAGGGAAGTGCTAACTATAGGAGGTGAAATCAGACGGCCGTACACCCACGTCCTTATAAATTCGTGCTTTACCCACTGGCTCTGGCACAATAAATTATATGTTTAAAATTGAGATGCCTTGCATTTTTTTGTTCTAACTCCACCTAGGAACTAATTTCCAACCTAGGAAGGTAATGAGCTAGAAGGTGTCGCACCATCACGATCACAGTTATAAAATTTATAAAAACATGCCGGCCGTAACACATATAATGTAAACGAAATGGAAATGAGTTACTTCCTGTGCGTACGTGTGTAAAATCCTGTACACACCTGTATAAAAAATCACGACCGTACGTTCAACGAAAACAAAATATAAGATGGAATGATTTCTAAATATCTGAAAGCGTTCGGTGGCAGTTTCGCAGAGAGAAACTTGGGTCTCTATTTTATAAAACAGAATTCAATGATGATGCCTTTGAAGAAGTTATTCTCAAGAGCAACTTAAGAAAGAGTAATCTGCCCATACTTACTGACTTGCCAAACATGCGTCAACAGAAAAACCAATCTCATCAGCAAAGTACCGAGATCTGCAAACTCCTACTAATAGGATACCTGTAAAATTTCATTAGTATTATAAAAACCTAACACACCATGAATTGCTTTATGTCTATATGCCTCAGAGCATACTGATCAGATCTAAGAAATGATTTAATTATAATAGTTTTTTTATTGGTTTTTCAAAGCTATGTATTGATTTATTAAATAAGATTTTTAATTATTTGTTTTATTACAGTCTACTTAATTTTTATTGTGGCTTGTTGTTTTGTTGTTAATACTTGAATTGAGTTTTTGTAATTACAAAATATTATTATAAGCAATGCTAGGTTGGTAATATTGTTCATTTTGTAATTAGTTGTGCTTTTGTTTGTCTTTTTTGCATATAAACTAATTACCTATTAGATCAAATTAGGTTTAAACATAATAATACTGATTACGAATATACTTAAGTACTTTCATTTTATAAATATCTAACTTATTGTAGGCCTTACCTTCCTAAACAATACAGTACAAAATAAAGATGTAAGAGACTATTAGGACTTATTTAACAATAGACTTTATAATAATCAAACAAAACCAGTACCATAAAGTCTCATGTAAAGCATATTACGGCCTTAACTGCAGCGTCAGAAAAAGTGTAATGTTATTTATACGAGTCATATGGTATTACAATAAGGTAAGACCAATGTATGTTTTATTTTCTTGAGTATGTAATGTCAGAGCTAAACATAACGCCACAAACAAGCTACATAAATCATTATTTTTCCGAACCATATGATCTGTTGTTTATGTATATAAAGTATTACTTTTACACACCACACATATATTTTGGAACCAAACGGTCTGATTGTAATATTAGCCAGCATATTTTTAAAACTAAAATTCATTGTTTGGGACCAAATGGCCTGATATCAACATCGTATACAGATATAACTGTGAGATTCATGGAAACATATGGTATTTTGTCAATAAAAAATCTTTCCGTTGTAGCCAGACCTTGAAAATTGGGTCTGATGTAACTACTTCAGTGTATAAAAGTTAGTTTTTTTCTGGATTACTTACAGAAATCAAGTTAAAAATAATCGTAAACGAATATGAAATTAACGAGCATATACAATTATAGCGATTTACTCCAGAAACTTCAAAAACATTAAACAATAATTCACATTAAACATTTATTTTTGCTCTCCTGAATAGTTGTAAAATTGGATATCCGACTTAGGGATGATTTATATTAGACCGGGCCGTGTCCGGGCCGGGCCGTGGACGGGGCGGAGCCCGTCCGTACGTTAGTAGGCGGGCCCGGACGGGACACGGATCAGGCACGGTCTAATATAAATTGCTTCATACAAAATGTATGTAACGTTTCAAATCCGTGCCCCGTACGGGCCACGTGCACGGCACGCCCCGGGCACGGCCCGCTCTAATATAAATCTACCCTCAATGGTTCTGATGTCGAGATTGTTTTAAGAACTTTGGCGGGAAAACTGTATTGGAGTGCAATATTTTTTTCTGAAAAACTATATCACCTACGGCTTTGCTCCTTCTTTGATATTATTATTTACATATAATTTATACACTTGTATTATTTCAGATTTTTGGTTTAGAAGTTTAAAATTAGTTACGAGATTATTTATTACGCAAATTTGCATCGGTAAGTGTTTGCGTTGCAAAATGTATCGAGCGAAAAATTACTTACACATATGCAAAATTCCGTTTTTCTAGGTTTATAACTGTTGACGTAGTTACGAGATTAATATGATTACTTAATTTGATTAATTTTGGCCGGCTAGATCATGTAAATACTCCTATGTGCGTCGGTTCTGCCTAGTAACGACTGCCGAGCGCCGCTTCGAATAACCGTCGCATGCGTCTCCCCGCTCCGCGCTCGTAAGGCGCGTTTACACGATAAGGAACGTTTACGTTATTAAGATTTAAATATATTTGATAGGTTGTATATTAGAAGATTTTTTTATAAATTTTATTATTAAGTTGTATATCCTTAGGCGCGTATCCTCCGGTCTGCCGGATTTCCCTTATGTGTCCCAACCAGCCTGCCGGTTAGCGGTCAATAGTCGTGTTTACATATTCACCATAAAATCTGCGTAAGTTCGATTTTCATAATTCAAACGGTTTTCGTGAGGATGGATCCTTGGCTATACGAGAAAAAATCCATAATATTCTGATATAACAGAAAGTATGTTTAAAATTGATATGAAATCTGAAACCAGCTCAAATTACATTTTGGCGCCAAAATTTTGTATAGATTTATGTCATTTAAAAATAATCTCGTAACTACTTCTAAAGTAATTAACCTAGAAAGCTGTAATTTTGCATTTGTATAGGCAATAAGTCAATAACGATGTTAAAAGGATAAGGATTGATAACTTTTTTTTTTATAGATTTTTTTATTTGACCCCTGTTTTTGTTACGGCTGGAATTCCGGTGGTCTAAAAAAAAGGTTTAGTGTGAAGCTTGTATTTATCCGATCGTTATTATTTAAACGTTGTTAGTAAGCTACTATCATGGGCTATACAACAAAAAAAACCGCATTACTCTATGGTAACGAGAAGTTACTCAAATCATGAAATGAAAAAAAATAACTTTCACTCGATGCATTTTGCCGCGCAAACACTCACCGATCGAAATTTACGTAATAAATAATCTCGTAACTACTTTTAAACCTGTAAACCTAAACATCTGAAACAATTCAGGTGTATAGATTACATCTGAATAATCATATCAAAAGAAAAACCAAATTCGTAGGTGGTATAGTTTTTGAGAAAAAAAATAAAATCCGCTTATGTAAATTTTCCCGCCAAAATTCTTAAAAAAAATCGCGTTGTTTTAATCTCGTTACTACTTATAAAATATTTATCCTTACAATCTGGTATTATTCATGGGTAAAGAACCATAATAAATACACACATTAAAAAAAAAAACAAAGTTGTAGGTGGAATAGTTTCGGAAAAAATAAATAAAAAAAATATATAAAAAATGCCGTTTCCCGCCATTTTCGTCGTCTGTTCAAACCCATTTTCCTGTAAAATTTTCCATGAAAAGGTCTATTTTCATTTCTTTTCCCGTAAAGAGAATATGATGAGGATTGCATTGGTACCAAGAAGTTTATATGTTGATTGGAGACTGCCACAAATAAACTCGATTAAAAAACAAAATACCTCAAAATCTGGAAAAATATATTTTTATTCGCTGTTTGATCCACTCAAACTAAATGTATGAAAATGTTATTTTTTGTATAGTGTAGGTAATTTATTGGGGTATGGGGATGTTAGGGTGACATGTTTAGGTAATGGAAAACTACTTAGTACTACAAAAAAACGTTACGGGGCGTCGCGGGATAAAAAAACGTTAGCAGTTTGGACGATTGTGTCATAGGAGGTGGACAGATTGGACGCACGAGGGGAGTTGGTCAATATATATTTATATAATTTACTAAAAATTTGAGATTAAAAATATTCATGTAATGCTTTGTTACAATATCTGTATACAATGTTGATATCAGGCCATTTGGTCCCAAACAATGAATTTTAGTTTTAAACATATGCTGGCTAATATAACAATCAGACCGCTTGGTTCCAAAATATATGTGTGGTGTGTAAAAGTAATACTTTATATACATAAACAACAGATCATATGGTTCGGAAAAATAATGATTTATGTAGCTTGTTTGTGGCGTTATGTTTAGCTCTGACATTACATACTCAAGAAAATAAAACATACATTGGTCTTACCTTATTGTAATACCATATGACTCGTATAAATAACATTACAGTTTTTCTGACGCTGCAGTTAAGGCCGTAATATGCTTTACATGAGACTTTATGGTACTGGTTTTGTTTGATTATTATAAAGTCTATTGTTAAATAAGTCCTAATAGTCTCTTACATCTTTATTTTGTACTGTATTGTTTAGGAAGGTAAGGCCTACAATAAGTTAGATATTTATAAAATGAAAGTACTTAAGTATATTCGTAATCAGTATTATTATGTTTAAACCTAATTTGATCTAATAGGTAATTAGTTTATATGCAAAAAAGACAAACAAAAGCACAACAAATTACAAAATGAACAATATTACCAACCTAGCATTGCTTATAATAATATTTTGTAATTACAAAACTCAATTCAAGTATTAACAACAAAACAACAAGCCACAATAAGAATTAAGTAGACTGTGATAAAACAAATAATTAAAAATCTTATTTAATAAATCAATACATAGCTTTGAAAAACCAATAAAAAAACTATTATAATTAAATCATTTCTAAGATCTGATCAGTATGCTCTGAGGCATATAGACATAAAGCAATTCATGGTGTGTTAGGTTTTTATAATACTTATGAAATTTTACAGGTATCCTATTAGTAAGAGTTTGCAGATCTCGGTACTTTGCTGATGAGATTGGTTTTTCTGTTGACGCATGTTTGGCAAGTCAGTAAGTATGGGCAGATTACTCTTTCTTAAGTTGCTCTTGAGAATAACTTCTTCAAAGGCATCATCATTGAATTCTGTTTTATAAAATAGAGACCCAAGTTTCTCTCTGCGAAACTGCCACCAAACGCTTTCAGATATTTAGAAATCATTCCCTCTTATATTTTGTTTTCGTTGAACGTACGGTCGTGATTTTTTATACAGGTGTGTACAGGATTTTACACACGTACGCACAGGAAGTAACTCATTTCCATTTCGTTTACATTATATGTGTTACGGCCGGCATGTTTTTATAAATTTTATAACTGTGATCGTGATGGTGATCGTGATGAAAATGCTAATAAAGCGTTAATAACTTTTAAACTATTTAAGCTATTTATCTGAAACTAACGTGAAACGAACCGCTACCAGCGGCCGCTAAGTACAAAACACAAAAACAAGACAACACAATAAAATCGACGTTATGGCTATTGATTGAAGTAAGATGAAACTATTTGTTGATACCGGATCACATATATCACTAGACCGTAACAATAGTTTGTTTTTTACAACATAGACAATTGATGAAACAAGTTTATAAAATTATGGCATAGTGTGAGAGATTGCTGTTTTTCCTGATGGATGGATCCTGGTCCTCTTGAGACTCTTCAACGTCTCCAACAAATTCAAGTCATTCAAAAATCCAACAATCATTCAAAAACAACACGCGCGGGGGTGTCAAACAAGGCGCTGTCCCCAAAATCAAACAAATAATGTAACACGACACTCAAAAGCAAACTTTTTCTATTCAACTCAAAATGTCTATAGACTAGTAGACTGCCTACGCTAGGGAGGCGTTCAGAACCTTGCCTGCGCAAAGTTGACGTTCCAAACAGTAATTATAATCGTAGTCGTAGTCGGGGTCGTGGTCGTGGTCGTGATCATGATCGTGGTCGTGGTCGTGGTCGTGATCGTGACCGTGATCGTGATCATGATCATGATCATGATCGTGATCGTGATCGTGATCGTGATCGTGATCGTGATCGTGATCGTGATCGTGATCGTGATCGTGATCGTGATCGTGATCGTGATCATGATCGTGATCGTGATCGTGATCGTGATCGTGATCGTGATCGTGATCGTGATCGTGACTAGTAGACTGCCTACGCTAGGGAGGCGTTCAGAACCTTGCCTGCGCAAAGTTGACGTTCCAAACAGTAATTATAATCGTAGTCGTAGTCGGGGTCGTGGTCGTGGTCGTGATCATGATCGTGGTCGTGGTCGTGGTCGTGATCGTGACCGTGATCGTGATCATGATCATGATCATGATCGTGATCGTGATCGTGATCGTGATCGTGATCGTGATCGTGATCGTGATCGTGATCGTGATCGTGATCGTGATCGTGATCGTGATCGTGATCGTGATCGTGATCGTGATCGTGATCGTGATCGTGATCGTGATCGTGATCGTGATCGTGATCGTGATCGTGATCGTGATCGTGATCGTGATCGTGATCGTGATCGTGATCGTGATCGTGATCGTGATCGTGATCGTGATCGTGATCGTGATCGTGATCGTGATCGTGATCGTGATCGAGATCGTGATCGTGATCTAAATCGTGATCGTGATCGTGATCGTGATCGTGATCGTGATCTTGATCGTGATCGTGATCTTGATCGTGATCGTGGTCGTGATCTTGATCGTGATCGTGAACGTAATCGTGATCGTGATCGTGATCGTGATCGTGATCGTGATCGTGATCGTGATCGTGATCGTGATCGTGATCGTGATCGTGATCGTGATCGTGATCGTGATCGTGATCGTGATCGTGATCGTGATCGTGATCGTGATCGTGATCGTGATCGTGATCGTGATCGTGATCGTGATCGTGATCGTGATCGTGATCGTGATCGTGATCGTGATCGTGATCGTGATCGTGATCGTGATCGTGATCGTGATCGTGAACGTGATCGTGATCGTGATCGTGATCGTGATCGTGATCGTGATCGTGATCGTGATCGTGATCGTGATCGTGATCGTGATCGTGATCGTGATCGTGATCGTGATCGTGATCGTGATCGTGATCGTGATCGTGATCGTGATCGTGATCGTGATCGTGATCGTGATCGTGATCGTGATCGTGATCGTGATCGTGATCGTGATCGTGATCGTGATCGTGATCGTGATCGTGATCGTGATCGTGATCGTGATCGTGATCGTGATCGTGATCGTGATCGTGATCGTGATCGTGATCGTGATCGTGATCGTGATCGTGATCGTGATCGTGATCGTGATCGTGATCGTGATCGTGATCGTGATCGTGATCGTGATCGTGATCGTGATCGTGATCGTGATCGTGATCGTGATCGTGATCGTGATCGTGATCGTGATCGTGATCGTGATCGTGATCGTGATCGTGATCGTGATCGTGATCGTGATCGTGATCGTGATCGTGATCGTGATCGTGATCGTGATCGTGATCGTGATCGTGATCGTGATCGTGATCGTGATCGTGATCGTGATCGTGATTGTGATCGTGGTTTAGATACCTATTTTTGTCAAATTTTCATGTAAAAATAACCTTTCTTTGGCAGGACCATTGTTCTATGCAATAATTTGTTTGAAAGGTTATGAAAAACTTTGATTTGGTTAATTAGAGCTTTTTGTATACACTTAAAATACAGTGTATACTCTAATTTACATTTTTTTTTTCGCAGATACTTGGTTAGAGTTCCTTTGCAGTTCGCACAATAAATGTTGAAGCGAAGTACTTTGTGCTTTTATTTGGAATTTCGATTGTAAACCTGAGTCTTTTAGCCGTGGTTCTCCTTGTTTGGCGGTTAAACGAATATATATTAGATTGTTTACTTATATTGCGCAGTCTCCAAAATGTATCGGGCAAGAGATAGATTGTAAAAAAAACTGATTGTGGCGAATGTTCCAGATTATAGAGTTTTATCTTAGCAAGCTTACAAAACTAAATAAGGGTACCAGGCTGCCCGGGGGGGGGGGGGCGAGCTGCCTGTGGGGTGCCAGGATGCCCGTGGTGTGCCCGGCTCACTCGTCACTATTCTAACAAAAAAAGAAAAAAGAATGATTGAAATTGGAGGAAGCGTTAATAAATTACAATTACGTGTACATTTTGACTATCATCCCCTTTCGAGGCAACCGTGCTGAATTTCGGAATTAAAAGTATATAATAACCTTCTTCATTGAATTCCATCTAGTTTGGAGAGAGAGAGAGAGAGAGCTTTGGAGTGATGCGCGGCCGGGATATAGACAGAAAGACAAATATTAAAAATAATAAGATTTGGTATCAGTGTTAGCTACAGATTGCTATAAAAATATATTTTTTAAATATCTGCCATGTACAGAATTTGATCTGTTACAGTTTTATTATAAGTATTGATAATTGCAAATAAAAAGATGGTAATTAAAACCAATTTTAAAGTATGTAGCTGTTTTGGGTAAGTATGTAATTACTGTAAAATCTAAAAAAAGATAACATTTAAATCTGATTATTACAGTGAAAACTTTAGCAAAGTTTATTGATTTTAACCCATTGGCATCGGCGATAATGATAAAATGATAACAATAGATAAAATGATTTCGTTCATATCAAGGACGTAGTGATCCTGACGATGCCAATGAAATTAAGAAAGAGTTGCGTATATTTATTACAATATTTCAACAGACTATAAATCAAATTTCTAGTTTGTCCTTGAAGTGTACAAAATAGAAATATGATTCATTTATTCATCACCATCACCATCGCCATCGCCATCGCCATCGCCATCGCCATCGCCATCGCCATCGCCATCGCCATCGCCATCGCCATCGCCATCGCCATCGCCATCGCCATCGCCATCGCCATCGCCATCGCCATCGCCATCGCCATCGCCATCGCCATCGCCATCGCCATCGCCATCGCCATCGCCATCGCCATCGCCATCGCCATCGCCATCGCCATCGCCATCGCCATCGCCATCGCCATCGCCATCGCCATCGCCATCGCCATCGCCATCGCCATCGCCATCGCCATCGCCATCGCCATCGCCATCGCCATCGCCATCGCCATCGCCATCGCCATCGCCATCGCCATCGCCATCGCCATCGCCATCGCCATCGCCATCGCCATCGCCATCGCCATCGCCATCGCCATCGCCATCGCCATCGCCATCGCCATCGCCATCGCCATCGCCATCGCCATCGCCATCGCCATCGCCATCGCCATCGCCATCGCCAACGCCATCGCCATCGCCATCGCCATCGCCATCGCCATCGCCATCGCCATCGCCATCACCATCACCATCACCATCACGACCACGATCACGATCACGATTACGACCACGATCACGACCACGACCACGATCACGACGACGATCACGACCACGATCACGACCACGATCACGACCACGATCACGACCACGATCACGACCACGACCACGATCACGACCACGATCAAGATCATGATCACGACCACGACCACGATCATGATCACGACCACGATCACGATCATGATCACGGCCACGACCACGGCCACGACCACGACCACGACCACGACCCCGACCACGACCACGACCACGACCACGACCACGACCACGACCACGACCACGATCACGATCACGACCACGACCACCATCACCATCACCATCACCATCACGACCACGATCACGATCACGATCACGATTACGACCACGATCACGACCACGACCACGATCACGACCACGATCACGATCACGATCACGACCACGACCACGACCACGACCACGATCACGATCACGACCACGACCACGACCACGACCACGACCACGACCACGACCACGATCACGACCACGGCCACGGCCACGACCACGACCACGACCAACGCCACGACCACGACCACGACCACGGCCACGACCACGACCACGACCACGACCACGACCACGATCACGATCAAGATCATGATCACGACCACGACCACGATCATGATCACGACCACGATCACGATCATGATCACGACCACGACCACGACCACGGCCACGACCACGACCACGACCACGACCACGACCACGACCACGACCACGACCACGACCACGACCACGACCACGATCAAGATCATGATCACGACCACGACCACGATCACGACCACGACCACGTTCACGATCATGATCACGACCACGGCCACGACCACGACCACGACCACGACCACGACCACGACCACGACCACGACCACGACCACGACCACGACCACGATCAAGATCATGATCACGACCACGACCACGATCATGATCACGACCACGATCACGATCATGATCACGGCCACGACCACGGCCACGACCACGACCACGACCACGACCCCGACCACGACCACGACCACGACCACGACCACGACCACGACCACGACCACGACCAAGACCACGACCACTACCACGACCACGACCACGACCACGATCACGATCAAGATCATGATCACGACCACGACCACGATCATGATCACGACCACGATCACGATCATGATCACGACCACGACCACGACCACGATCACGACCACGACCACGACCACGACCACGATCATGATCACGACCACGATCATGATCAAGATCATGATCACGATCACGATCATGATCAAGATCACGACCCCGACTACGACTACGATTATAACTGTTTGGAACGTCAACTTTGCGCAGGCAAGGTTCTGAACGCCTCCCTAGCGTAGGCAGTCTACTAGTCTATAGACATTTTGAGTTGAATAGAAAAAGTTTGCTTTTGAGTGTCGTGTTACATTATTTAATAGCACACAAAAAAAAACAATAAATTGCGATTACTAAAATCATACATATTGTCATATCCTCATTAATTCATTCCAGTTTAACTGTTTATTTTATTCAAGTTCATTAGCAGAAACATAATTATTACATTTCATTTCCCTATAAAATTTCATCATCCATTTTTTTATCTACCTCTCATTCTAAGAATGATTTTGCATTTGTATATTAACATTATTTCTTTTTTCTTACTTTCTGCATTAAAACTAAAATGTAAACTCCGTTCTGATAGTTGTTTACCACCACGGCAAAACTACTACGTAAGTACCTACCTATTTCTTTGTGACACCGTGGTGGGCTACCGGAACGGGACCTATAAATCAGTGAATGTGAAATGTTTGATTTTGCGCATTCCAGGAACACTGTCTGGATTAATCTCCTTTACACGGGGCTTATAAGGACGCCCACACACTGCAACCAACTTTGGACCACATTAGTTTTGGACCACGTCGTGGTCCAAAAGTGTATAACCGGCCTTCAGTGTGCAATGAGCTGGTTGTAACTACGAGCGCCGAGGCTGTCTACCCCCAACAAATTCCCGACTCCACACTGCGTACTTCAACACCTGAGGCCATCCACCATCATCACCTGGTCCAACGATATAGGGAAGTACGCCACTACGGAAGCAGAAATAAGTCTTAAGGTTGAACCACGACCTCATAAATTTATGTGCCCGCTTTTAAATTATTATTGTTTCATAAATTTTAGCTTCTTTTTATTTGTTGTATTAAACTTTACTTCTCTTTTTTTTTATCTCATTAATCATCTTTCATAACTTCATTCACTTCTTTTCATTTTATCATTTTGTTTTTTTTTGTAATCATATTATATTATATATTTTTTTTATACTGTATCAAAGTACCTTAGTTTCATTTCTCCTACTACCACGTTAGGTAGGTTAGAAAATAAGTGTACCTATAGCGGTACAATATAACTGTGAGATTCATGGAAACATATGGTATTTTGTCAATAAAAACTCTTTCCGTTGTAGCCAGACCTTAAAAATTGGGTCTGATGCAACTACTTTAGTATATAAAAGTTAGTTTTTTTCTGGATTACTTACAGAGACCAAGTTAAAAATAATCGTAAACGAATATGAAATCAACTAGCATATACAATTATAGCGATTTACTCCAGAAACTTCAAAAACATTAAACAATAATTTTCATTAAACATTTATTTTTGCTCTCCTGAATAGTTGTAAAATTGGATATCCGACTAAATGGTTCTGATGTCAAGAATTGGGTTGTTTTAATCTTGTTACTTTAAAATATTTGGCGTAAAAATCTGTAATAATTCATAGCTAAAGAACAATAGTAAATTATCATACTAAAAGAAGAATCGAGGTTCTAGGTGAGTCTAGTTACGAAAAAATAAAAATAGCGATTACATTACTATTTCCCACCATTTTTGTCGTGTGTTCAAACCCCATTTCCAGTATTTTTTTCTATAAAAAGGTGTATTATCATTTATTTTCCATAGAGGAAATAGTGAGCATAAGAGTATATAGTGAGGATTACATTGGTACCAAGAAGTATATATGTTGATTATAGATTGCATCAAAGATATTCGATTTAAAAACAAAAAACCTCAAAATGTGTAAATATATATTTACATTTCGTTGTTTGGTCTACTCAAACTAAATGGATGAAAATGTTATTTTTTTAAAGGTATAGGTGATATATTCTGGTATGGGAATATGAGGGTGACATGTTTAAGTAGGTAATGGAAAACCAAAAACGTCATGGGACGTTTGTGGTTGGTACTGAGTTGTTTTCCGGATGCACAGAAAAATAAACCTCAATCCTATGCATGGTCATTATGGCAGACAGTGTTAACGACTGGATATAGATACTGTGTAGAGTGTGAACGAGGATAATAGCAATTTTTGTAAAATTTCAAAGAAAGAGCTTTTAGTCCGCAGCTTTTAATCAATGCCGTTACGTCAAATATTTATATAATTTTAAGCCGTATAGTTATTTAATTATTTAAGTTTATTGTTACAATAAATGATTCAAACATATCTATTTTTTATTCATCAAGGATGAAATGTAAATATACGATTCACGTTATAGGTTGACTATTTAATGTACATGCCTACTTCTTTTCTATAACATTAGCAAGTAGTCGACAAGAAATTGATTATTTACTCATGCCAATCACACAATTTTTAAATTTGCAACTTACATTTCTTTATTAATGAGTGCTAGTATCAAACTATGTTACTCACAGTCACGCTATTCCGTCGTCATTTCTTTCGCTTGTGTATGCGATGCGCTGGCATTGACCTAAACTTCAGAAGCGTGATTTTGTGAAATGGCTCTTTCACTCAGCCAAACCGGAAGAATTTTTGACTCGTTTCGATACTACACGAAGCATCCTCAGGAGATCGTGACTCTTCGAGCGCACGATTGAGATATTTTTTTTCACAAAGTAACGCCTGAATCTATTCTGTACCTACCCAAAAGATCTAAATAGTATAGTACCGAAGCTAACACACATACCTATTTAAAGATATAAGTAAGTAATATTCATACTATTCTGCCCAATGCTAAACATGCCAGAGGCACTCTTAGAAATAAAGTTTATCGTATTTAATATAATTTTTGTTTGATCCAAAGACTGTCCATGGGCCTGCATTGTTTCGTGTGGTGTAAGGTTAAATTTGTTGTACCCAATGTCTTGTTCATAAAGGCATACCACCGATAAAATAACCAAGGATATTGTAGTATAGAACATTGCTATTATAAAAAAGACATACACAGCAATAGTAGGTTATTTTGCGTATGATTCATCCATTAGGCATCACGGTTCAAGCGCGGTTCAAGCACGGTGCGGGCGCGGCGACCATGCGGTCGTAGAGCGGTGGTTACGCGGTTTCAGTGCGGTGATCAAATCATATGCGACACTGTATTTCAGACGGGCCTAAACATGTGCCTAGACTACGCCGCGCATCCGCCGCGGATCCGTTCACATGAAGACGCGTTTCGGGTGTGGATTGACGCGCGACCGCGCCGCGCCCTTTCCGCGCAGCTTGGGGTGCGGCTGAGACATCGTCTGAACGGAGCCTTAGGATTACACTTGTTAAGGGTGAACTGGCCGGCCCGTTTTCCATACAAACGTCGTAGGATGATCACTCTCTTATTTGAGGATTTAGGTCCAAAATAAAGCATAATACCGATTGATCTTGTCATTACCTAGGCTTGTATGATGCCGAAATTATAATAAAATTATTAACTTGAGAATTATGAGCCTTGAAACATTTTCATATAAAGTTTTCGAGGCTCATAACTTACAACTCAATTATCTTTTTAAAATTTTGGCATCGTACAAGCCTAGATAATGACGATATCAATCGGGATTATGCTTAAGTCTGGACTTAAAATCTCAAATAAGGGAGTGATCACCCTACGACGTTTGTATGGAGAAGTGACTGGCCAGTTCAACCTTAATGCCTTCGACCAATAGATGCTTCGAAACTACACGTGTTTTGTAAATTTATTACTTGAGATTATATGACGTATGACGTTCCTATCGTGTTGATTAACATAAAAACAATTTGAATGTGTCATATAAGTAGCTACTAGAGTCTATATCTTAATACTTATCTACAGGATTATAGGATGAAGATAAAAACGAAACGGATACTAAAGTACTGTATCAGCTGGATTGTCCACTGCTGACGCCATCCATTATGGGGGTTTGCGATAATTCCCACGCATGGCAGGCGTCAGGCGTCTTGAGGATCGCAGTTTGAGATATCAGTACCTCAGAAAGCGCTGCTTCTGAGGTCTTACGACACCCACGGGTAGAGATTGGGGGATGAAATTCTAGCCCGGCACCCCACGGCCATTTATAAAAGTATGTTAACGGAATTTCCGAATAATTATTATTCCGATTTAGGCTATTTTTAAGTTACAGAATTGACAACACGTAAAACGAGCAGAATTATGCAAGAACCTTCACATGAGCTTATTCGAACGGTATTCAAAGTAAAAGTCATATTCATTTGGCGAAATGTGGCTATAGCTCTCCTATTTTAGGCAACGCAGTTCAAACCGAACACCAACTTTCCTCTTCTTATGGCAAATCATTTTAAAAATAGCACTTGCATCAGATATAGTGCATTCAGTACTCGCCTTCCTATTCTACGTGCCTTTAGGAGTCAATCTTGCCCATCGCCCGGTGGATCAGTAAAATTTTAAGCAGTGATGGCTCAGTGGGATTGGCTATGGATTGCCGCGCAGCAGGTCCATGGTACGAATCCCGCCGCGGGCTTGAGCTTCGCATGGTGGAAGGGCATTTTGTGAATGCCCGCCTGGCTAGCGACCACCCTCAAGTAGAAAATCTGTCGTCAAGCATCTAACGGTGTGTTCCGGCAGCTGTCCTTGATAGTAATTCGTATCGTCAAAAACTTCTGAAAATCTTATGTAAAATCATAAGAAGTCGAAACTGTCCTGCCTTGATAAACGTTGATGTAATGTGTGAATGTCTCCAGCTTACTCAATCGAAATTTCTTAATTCTGAATATGCCAATATTTAGAGCATATTTTGTGCAATTATGAATATCAACTCAAAATTTAGGTGCCAAATAAACTTCGACGCTACGTGTGATTATTAGTGTGTTAGCTGACGTTATGGTCTCCAGCTGACACATGCTGTATATACGAAACGGCTGAAGATGTGGTTATATACTATAACCAGGGATTTAGAACATAATTTGTGCCAATGGCACAAAAAAAATTTAACGTCATACTTGAAAGCTGTAGTAGTTATGACTCGATTTTAACGTGTAAGCTGGAGACCACGTGTCTACAGCTACTCATCTGTATCTTCTGAACGAATGGACCTACGACTTTGTTTAATATGTCAAAATTTAGAGCCAAATTTGTGCCAAAGGCACTAAAATTTTCAAGTCTCTGGCTATTAAGGTTTTGGAGATACAAGCTCAAATCAACGTGTAAGCTGGGGACACATGTCCCCAGCTAGCACATGCTGGACAGCTCAAACGGGAAAGCCTAGAATACTGTTTAATGGCTTAAAATGTAGGGTAGAATTTGTGCCATCGGCACCAAAATTTTCAATACAATAGGCCCCATAGTTTTTGTGTAACAAGCAAAATCAATTCTTTCCGCCAAAAAATTTAAATATTTGGACAAAAACATTTCTAAGCGCGGCGTTGCCGTCCAGTTGCCTGTAGCTGCAATCTATCTTGAACCTTATTCCTATTGCGTTTGAACTTACTTTTTGCTTTCACGTTATGAATAGGTGGAAGAAGTTACAAAAAAACAGTAGGTGTATAGACTAAGAGTGAGTAAGTACAAAATGTACTGGTATTTTTCTCTCAGTATGTTAACTTATATACCTAATCCTATATATAAGATCTGTATAAGACCCTCGATGAACGAGATAATGCACTGGAAACTACGCATACGCATGTATGCACTACGCATGTACAGAACGTGATGATCACATACCTATTAGGTAGGCACTGTAATTTTATAACTGTAAAGAGATATTATCAGTTTATCGCACACCTAAACGCGTAGAAAGCTTTTGACTTAAAAGTATTAGCGTGTAATACTTTAGTACCTATTACTAGAGAATATAAAGATAAGTTACCAACTACTCAGCTTAGTTCGGCCAGTGTGACGTAGTCAAAAAGGTAAGCTAAATATTCGCTATGTGCGCTGCATACTTACATAAGTAGGTACGTCGGTTGTACATACGTAGTATTATTATATGTTCTATGCCAACTCCCTACCTACATAAAACGTCTATGATTATGTAAAAACTATACATAATAATCTCTATTTTGTGGTTTGTAGGGATTTGGAATTGAAATAAAAGTATCGATACCGTTGCGTTTCAAAGCATCGCGCATCGCTGCAGGATCGATATTGGAACAAATGTTTCGAAGTACTCCAGTATCGAGTACTTTTAAACGAATACAATGAGAGTTTTTATTTTATTTATTTTTATGTTATTGTGTCGGGACAAGCTCGAGGCCCCCCTAATGTTAAGCGGACTGACCTATAACAGATGCATTTCATCACAATTTACGAATTGCCCTGCCCCGTCTCTTGAGACAGCTCTCATGTGTGCCTGTAATTTCACTGGCTTTCAAGGACTGCTGCCTTGCCAGATATCATTTATCATTCTTGATTGCCAAACCTTTTATTTTGTTTAAGAAAACAAAGTTCTTGTTGAAATCCCCTTCATAATTTAACTTTTTTCTTACGTATAATTTATGGGCAGAACCATATCTCTTAATATAGTTATTTTGCAAAAAATATTTTTTATACAAAACAAGTCTTTCCAAATAATTTATTTTAGTTTTTATATATAAGCGATATATTATGTTATTCTATATATGTATTAAAATGTGAATAATTACATTGACTCGGGTAACTACAAAAAACGTATTTTGTGTCCGAAATTCAAGTAAATAAAACTATAAATCTATTTGAACTATTTTATTCAAAACTCCTTAATAGTGTTATAACGCTCTACTGGATTATTATAAAAATTAATTGTTATTACCGGCAGCTGTCCTTGAGAGTCTAGGTTAGCCTGAACAACATCTTCAGCCGCATCATCACTTCGGTACCATCAGGTGAGACAGTTGTCAATCAGCCATAATTATATAAATTGAAGCCGTGATGACTCAGTGGCATTGACTGCCAAGCAGCAGGTCCATGGTTCCAATCCCGCCGCGGCTTGAGCTTCACCGCATGTTGGAAGGGCATTTTGCGAATGCCCGCCTGGCTAGCGACCACCATCAAGTAGAAATTCTGTCGCCACCTTACGGTGTGTTCCGGCAGCTGTCCTTGGAAGCCAGTACTTCTAGGATAAGCCTGTTAACACCTTCGACCACATCATCACTTAACATCAGGTGAGATTTTGGTCAAAGGCTCCATTATGCCAAACTCGTCTGTGAATATAAAACTTTTTGGAGTTTTGAGTCTAGATTCATATTTGACATAATGAAGTTCGAGTCTAAACTCGAACTCGTCTCTGAATGTCAACTTAGAAGTGGTGATTTTAGGCTCGTTTTATTATTGAACATATTTTTTTTCGGGTATTGTTCCATCGCTCTATATTTATAGGCGGTGCGCGCGTAATAATCACGATTTCAATGCCTACGAATTCCGGAAAGCGTCACATTTCAATCAGATAACATTAAAATGAATACTCTCTGCTACTAGCCTATGCCCCAACTGCTTTCATTTGCCATAAAAGAGAAAAGTGATTCCAACGCTATAGAAATAAAGTTCAAAACAGATTGCAGCTACAGTGAACGGGATGGCAACGCCGCGTTCAGTAATGTTTTTAACCAAATATTTAAATTTTTTGGCGGGATAAAATGTTTTTGCTTGTTACACAAAAACTATGGGGCCTATTGTATTGAAAATGTTGGTGCCGATGGCACAAATTCTACCCTACATTTTAAGCCATTAAACAGTATTCTAGGCTTTCCCGTTTGAGCTGTCCAGCATGTGTTAGCTGGTGACATGTGTCCCCAGCTTACACGTTGATTTGAGCTTGTATCTCCAAAACCTTAATAGCCAGAGACTTGAAAATTTTAGTGCCTTTGGCACAAATTTGGCTCTTAATTTTGACATATTAAACAAAGTCGTAGGTCCATTCGTTCAGAAGATACAGATGAGTAGCTGTAAAAACTAAGCACTGGACCGATGTTTCATAATTACGTTCGGTTGTTCTCGTCTACAGGTCGCATTTCTTAACTGATTCTCGTAATTTTGTGATTTGATGTAATAAGTGAAAAGAACTTTAAAAAATCGTATAACTGCAACAACGAAATATTTTGAAAAATGTTACGTAACTTTTTTGTTAAGAGGATGCAACTTTTTGAGGCCGAAGCCGACGCGAAGGTCGAAGCCGCCGCCGACGCCGATGCCGACACTGACGCCGATGCTGAGACCGACGTGTACGCCGACGTTGAGGCCAACGCCAAAGACGACGTCGACGCCGATTCCAAATTCGACGCAGACGCCGACACCGACACCGACGCTGACGTCGAGGCCAATGCCGGCGCCGATGCCGATGCCGACACCGACGCTGAGGCCGACACCAACACCGACGCTGACGTCAGTCCAACGCCGACGCCGACGCCGCCGCCAACGCCGATGCCGACACCGACGTGGACGCCGACGTCGAGGCCAACGCCGACGCCGACACCGATGCCGATACCGACGCTGGCGCCGTCACCAACACCGACGCTGACGTCGGTCCAACGCCGACGTCGAGGCCAACGCAGACGCCAACGCCGACGCCGACGCCGCCGCCGACGCCGATGCTGACACCGACGCTAGCGCCTACACCAACACCGAAGCTGACGTCGGTCCAACGCCGACGTCGAGGCCAACGCCGACGCCGACGCGACGTCGACGCCGACGCAGAGACCGACGCCGACGCAGAGACCGACGCCGACGCCGATGCCGATACCGACGCTGGCGCCGACACTGACACCGACGCTGACGTCGAGGCCAATGCCGGCGCCGACGCCGATGCCGACACCGACGCTGAGGCCGACACCAACACCGACGCTGACGTCGGTCCAACGCCGACGCCGACGCCGCCGCCAACGCCGATGCCGACACCAACGTGGACGCCGACGTCGAGGCCAACGCCGACGCCGACGCCGATGCCGACACCGACGCTGTCGCCAACACCAACACCGACGCTGACGTCGGTCTAACGCCGACGTTGAGGCCAACGCCGACGCCGACGCCGCCGCCGACGCCGATGCCGACACCGACGCGACGTGGAAGATATTTTCTTGTACCCCTTTCTACTTGATTTTTGTACATTGTCTTCTTCACGATGTTGTAGGTAGGTTGAAATGAGGGCAAGATCATACAGCATTGCATTTGGCTGCATAAATAACAAAAATGTTCGAATGTGGGAGATCGTGTAAACATTGTATACACCCCTGAAAAGTGTGATTTTTTTTTCAATTACGGCTTCGTCTTCTGAAAAGTATAAAAGGACATGTATTTTCACATGTTATTGGACCTTGTAAATAATATGAGCTCAGAGAGTTTTTTTATCAGGTACTTCAACAAGTTATTTCATGTTTTTAGTTTAAAAAGTCCGTTTTATGTGAACTTTCAATCAAAACAGTTTTTTATTGTAAAGGTGTTTTTTTTTCGTTTTTTTATGTTATTGTGACGGATCAAGCAAGAGACCTACCTGATGTTTAGCGGACTAACTTCTGCCTATAACACATGCGTTTTGTCACAAGTCACGAATTGCACTGCGCCCGTCACCATGAGACATAGTTGTTAAGTCTCATATGCCTGTAATTTCACTGGCTCTCAAGGACTGCTCCGGAACACACCGTTAGGTGCTTGGCGACAGATTTTCTACTTAAGGGTGGTCGCTAGCCAGGCGGGCATTCGCAGAATGCCCTTCCACTATGCGGTGAAGCTCAAGCCCGTGGCGGAATTCGAACCATGGACCTGCGGCACGGCAGTTCATAACCAATGCCACGGAGCCATCACTGCTTCAATTACTATTCCTACTATTACTTATTTACCAAACATTTGAAGCCCCACCAGACGTTGGGCAACAAGTGCTGAATGCACATTACTTTAGGCAAAATGCGTACGCGCACGCGCCATGTGAAGAGTGACCGACTAGCTTAAAAACACCACTTTGGTACAAAGTTACTTGTGGGGTATGTCAGTAAAAGTGGTAGAGTCTATAATTTACATTATTGCACCATATTTAGAAACAATATTCAATCTTTGTGTCGATAGTGGAAACTTCCCCGATTTAATGAAACAAAGTAAAATCACTCCAATTTTAAAGTCGGGGTCTACATCTGACCCTTGCAATTATAGACCTATTTCCATCTTACCTGTTCTGAGTAAAGTATGCGAAAAAATTATGCTCAAACAACTACTATCCCATTTTAACAAGCATAATTTATTAAATGAGAATCAGTTTGGTTTCACCAAGAGCAAATCCACAACAGATGCAGGTGTTCAATTGATGTCGCATATACTGAAAGCCTGGGAGAGTTCACATGATGCTATTGGCGTATTTTGTGATCTTTCCAAGGCATTCGACTGTGTAGAGCACTGCACTCTGATTCGTAAACTTTACCACTATGGTATTCGTGGAAAAGCTCTGAATCTTATAGAGTCATATCTGTCAGACAGGCTACAGAGGGTTGGAATAAGTGGCAATACTTCTTCCGGGTCATTGGTAAAAATGGGAGTACCACAGGGATCAATTTTGGGACCTTTTCTGTTTCTAACATATATTAATGATCTGCCTTGCATGGTCAAAGATTTCTGCGATATTGTTTTATTCGCAGATGATACCTCTCTGATTTTTAAAGTAGATAGGAAAGACAGTGAACTGACGCATGTAAATAAGGTATTATCTAAGATTTGTAAATGGTTCGCCGCTAATAATCTTCTCCTAAATTCAAAAAAGACGAAATGTTTAAAGTTTTCTTTACCAAATGTTCCTTATGTTGAACCAAACATAAAGCTTGGCCCAGATAAACTCCCTATTGACAAAGCGACAGTCTTCCTGGGAATCAAAATGGATTCCACTTTACAATGGGATCCACATATACATGATCTCTCCGGAAGACTTAGTTCTGCTGCATATGCAGTTCTTAGGATAAGACAGTTAACAGACGTAGCTACTGCTCGCCTAGTTTATTTCGCGTACTTCCACAGTATTATGTCGTATGGTGTATTGCTGCTGTGGGGAACTGCTGCTGCGATAGAGACAATCTTTATCATACAAAAGCGTGCAATTTGAGCCATATATAAAATGGGTCCTAGGGAATCTGTGACGGATCAGCTACAGCTGTCCTTGAGAGTCTAGGTTAGCCTGAACAACATCTTCAGCCGCATCATCACTTCGGTACCATCAGGTGAGACAGTTGTCAATCAGCCATAATTATATAAATTGAAGCCGTGATGGCTCAGTGGCATTGACTGCCAAGCAGCAGGTCCATGGTTCCAATCCCGCCGCGGCTTGAGCTTCACCGCATGTTGGAAGGGCATTTTGCGTATGCCCGCCTGGCTAGCGACCACCATCAAGTAGAAATTCTGTCGCCACCTTACGGTGTGTTCCGGCAGCTGTCCTTGGAAGCCAGTACTTCTAGGATAAGCCTGTTAACACCTTCGACCACATCATCACTTAACATCAGGTGAGATTTTGGTCATAGGCTCCATTATGCCAAACTCGTCTGTGAATATAAAACTTTTTGGAGTTTTGAGTCTAGATTCATATTTGACATAATGAAGTTCGAGTCTAAACTCGAACTCGTCTCTGAATGTCAACTTAGAAGTGGTGATTTTAGGCTCGTTTTATTATTGAACATATTTTTTTTCGGGTATTGTTCCATCGCTCTATATTTATAGGCGGTGCGCGCGTAATAATCACGATTTCAATGCCTACGAATTCCGGAAAGCGTCACATTTCAATCAGATAACATTAAAATGAATACTCTCTGCTACTAGCCTATGCCCCAACTGATTTCATTTGCTATAAAAGAGAAAAGTGATTCCAACGCTATAGAAATAAAGTTCAAAACAGATTGCAGCTACAGTGAACGGGATGGCAACGCCGCGTTCAGTAATGTTTTTAACCAAATATTTAATTTTTTTGGCGGGATAAAATGTTTTTGTTTGTTACACAAAAACTATGGGGCCTATTGTATTGAAAATGTTGGTGCCGATGGCACAAATTCTACCCTACATTTTAAGCCATTAAACAGTATTCTAGGCTTTCCCGTTTGAGCTGTCCAGCATGTGTTAGCTAAGGACATGTGTCCCCAGCTTACACGTTGATTTGAGCTTGTATCTCCAAAACCTTAATAGCCAGAGACTTGAAAATTTTAGTGCCTTTGGCACAAATTTGGCTCTAAATTTTGACATATTAAACAAAGTCGTAGGTCCATCCATTCAGAAGATACAGATGAGTAGCTGTAGACAGTCTCCAGCTTACACGTTAAAATCGAGTCATAACTACTACAGCTTTCAAGTATGACGTTCAAATTTTTTTGTGCCATTGGCACAAATTATGCTCTAAATCCCTGGATAAAGTATATAACCACATCTTCAGCCGTTTCGTATATACAGCATGTGTCAGCTGGAGACCATAACGTCAGCTAACACACTAATAATCACGCGTAGCGTCGAAGTTTATTTGGCACCTAAATTTTGAGTTGGTATTCATAATTGCACAAAATATGCTCTAAATATTGGCATATTCAGAATCAAGAAATTTCGATTGAGTAAGCTGGAGACATTCACACGATGTAATTATGCCTTCCACACTTCATTATATCTTACACCACACAGTAATTCCATGGAGAGCGAAAGTTTTCTTGCAATCTTTGCTACCCTGGTAGTATCGGAAGATCAGTGGTATTACTATAGATAAACAATGATTTAATTTTGCCTTCTGCACTACAATATGTCTGTTCCATGGAGAAATGGAGGGGGAGAGGAGTAGTAATACGTAAGACGGCCGTGTCTCCAAAATATCGTGACTATAATTACATTTTCGTTGAATTTGCAAAGATGAAGCGTAGCATTTTATCTTGCAAAAATAGTTCTGATCAACTGACAAAGGCAGCCGATGGCATTACATTTCGCATGTAAATGTTTTTAAAATATATGTATATTATATATATATTATTTACATTACTAGGTATAGTACTGGTGTATTACTTTTCTCTAGGGTAAAGTGGCTCAAACATTCACTACTTACTACTAGATCTTGCGAGCTTTTGGACCTCATTATACCGCCGTATATGCAGATTAAATAACATACATATATGTACCAATTTTACGTATTGATTCTTTTATTACATGTTTAGCGCCATCTCTCGCCTAGTAACTATCCTATTTGCACAAAAACAGGGTAGTAGTAAGTAAGTATTCATCGCGGTTGAGGGCAATTATCAAGGTTTTGTTATTTACCGTCAGATGGTTTTAGGAAAAAGGTGAGGCCAGGCCAGCTTTCCACCCTCCCTCACCCCGGAAACTGGCTACACGTTTCGTCAAGGGATAATTTGTGATCGGCCCCTCCTCTCACCCTCCAACCTTTATGGTCTTTACTGGCTAATTAATTATTTATCTTCACGACATTATCTTGACGAATTGAATAAACGTACAGACAGATAACATAATATTTCAAGTTTATGATTAACTATGAAATGTCTTTTAAAAACCATCAATCAATACCTACTCGGATACTGATCAAAGTTACCTATGTAGTTAACGCCGCTGCTACGAAATATAATTATAATATCGTAATGTCTGTATGTCTGTCCACAGCACCATTTCGAGAACGGAATACGTAGAAGTCAGCGTGGTAGGCTAAGTGACGAAGTATTTTCACATACGGAACCCCATTCAGGCTTTAAACCTGTGTAATTTTGTAGTAAATGGTGTAGTTGAAATGAAATTCTCACGAGTTTGACACGTCATATTCAAATAATGTACATTGACAAAACCAATCATGCATGGTGGTAGGGCATTTTGCGAATGCCCGCCTGGCTAGCTACCACCCACAAGTAGAATATCTGTCGCCAAGCACCTAACGGTGTGTTCCGGCAGCTGTCCTTGAGAGCTAGTACTTCTAGGTTAGCCTGAACAACATCTTGGATCACATCATCACTTACCATTAGGTGAGATAGTGGTCAAAGGCTAACCTATCTGGAACAAAAAAAAAACAAAAAAGTAGTTAAAGAGTTTTTTTTTGCTTATTATCATCATCTTCAGCTGGAAATAGTCCACTGTTGAACAAAAGCCAGGAGGGGAGAAATGTTGCTAGAATCTGCTTGGCAGGCATCTTGGGGATAGTAGAGCGGAATCCAAGTCATTCAGACGAGTTGTGAAATGAATGATTAATTTTTTACTATTTAGTTTTGCTAAAAACGTCATTGTTTACGTTTTATCAGACTGTAAATTAATTTGAAAAAAAAATATTCTGCGTTAAAATTTGATGCTTGTTCTAACTAAGTATAAGTAGTATAAAATCTATTTTAGGAATTCGTAACTCTAATTCTGTTTAATGTTAGAACCTATGTAGATATTTTTAGGGTTCCGTTTGGGTACCTAAAAATATCTACATAGGTTCCCACATTTAACAGAATTAGAGACTTCGCTGTCCATCCGTCCGTCTGTCACCAGGCTGCATCTCAAGAACGGTGATAGCTAGACAGTTGAAATTTTCACAGATGATGTATTTCTATTGCCGCTGTAACAATAAATCATAAAAATAAAATAAAATAAATATTTAAGGGGGGCTCTCATACAACAAACTTGACTTTTTAACCCTTTCTTGCTCGATACTAATAACGGTGACAGGTAGACGCTTTAACTATTCACAGAATATTTAGTTACGGAACCCTTCGTGCGCGAGTCCCACTCGCACTTGGCAGGTTTTTATTCATTATTTTTCAATGCTCCTATCACTGATTAGGTTTTATCCCCGAATAGTAATAATTCTATTAGCTGATTGGTCAATGATGTTTGTCAAACTTTTGGTGTGTTCGCAGTTTCAAGTGTTTGACGTACTATTTTTAAACATTAATGTTATTATGAAACTAAAGCGTGAGGAACTACGCATTGTAGCAGGCCTTATTACAGGTCATTGTAACCTGAATTACTTTCTGCATAAAACTGGAGCAACAGACAGTCCTCTATGTAGAGGCTATGTATGCTAAAGATGAGACCGTGGAGCATGTACTATTGCACTGCAAAGCCACGGAACAAATACGATTTATAACCGGACTACAAGAGTCATTCTCATCGACGACATCCTCACCACCATCACACACGTCACTGGAGCAGCTATGCCAATGCCAGAGTCCTTCTCCGCTACGTTAAGGAGTTGGGATGGCTTGGGTAGAAGCTGGCGGGGGAAATGCACAATACACCCCAAGCGGGACGTCAGTGCAGGACATATCGCCCCCAAATAGAATAAGAATAAGAATGTTATTATTTCATTGTTCAGAGAATTGTGGGACTGTTTTTTCTACAATGAGAGCTAGTGGAGTGTGATAACAATAGGACATGCATGAGGGTTATATCATATACGACCTAGCTGCACCGTGCTGCACTTCCGCGATGCCGTTCTTGTCTATCCGTCCATTTCATAATTTGTGCTAAGTATTATGAGGTCCATTAATACGATATTTTTATAATGTAACGATACAAAAAAATATCATACTTTCTATCATTCAATTTGCAAACAGTGTTCAATTTGCAAAAAAATAATGTGTCGGATTTGTATTTGGTCGTTTTTATTATTTGTTTTTTTTCTTTACTCTAGATGTAGTACTTATACTTATTACACCAAGATTGACGAGTCGAGGTATTAGTATATTTGTACCGTTTTTGTTTAAAAACATAAACAAAACTATACTTATATGAAAATTATTATCAAATTTTTATAGATTAGTTATGGTACCTAAATAAAACAAAAAAAGAATGTAAAAATATTTTTTGTTGCACTTTATTGGTGTTTTACGGTAAGCAAAAAAAAAAAAAAATTTTTGACCGATGCCAAAAAAAAAAAGAATTTTTGTTACCGCATTTAATTTTAATTGATGTAGTAATGTTTGAAGTCCTTTGTTTTTCGTTGAAAAATGTATTAATATTAAATTTTATATAGTTATAATATTATTAGATGTTATTTGCCATTAAAACACGAATATCTACATCACCTTCTAGAAAAAAATATTGAATAGCTATTACTAATCTCAAGCACAACGGACAGTGCAGGTTTGATGACGAAAACAACGGCGCGCGGAATAGGCTTAGTAAAAGGGTCCCATTTTCTTTCACGGAACCCTAAAAATCGTTATCGTACAAACTTTCTGAGACAATAAGGAAGTATTTATGGAATACCCGATAAACTTCAGATAAAGGAAGTAGTACCATTACAAACTGGAAACGAGCCTAATACACATACAATTTCCACGTGAAAAGCAAGAAAACATTTTAAAACAAATAAAAAATACTAGTAATTTTTTGCGTAGAGTCATAGATCAATATCTCACAAATCTTTTGATAACTCCGTAAGCCTGTATACCACGTGCGTTAAGATAAAATAAGTTTTTAAAGAGTTTTAGAAACGGCAATTTGAGTCAGTGGTCGAAAGACAGCGAAAATGTTCAAAGCATTGTTGTTGTTGGCCAGCTGTGTGGCTGTCGCGGTGGTGGCCAGGTCCTCGCCTAATGCCAGGGTTGTGGAGGAGATGTATAGCTCCCAAGAGGGATCCCGTTACTCCAACAACATCCTGGAAGATGCGAAACTCGATGTGGTAAGTGTGGGGGCGGGATTTATAATTTGAAAGTCTTAGATCTCACAAAAAGGAGTGTTTACATGGGTTTTCATGTGTAACAGGTATATAGGTATTGTAAAATAATTTTATAATTTATCGTACGCTATAGGGAAAAAAATCGTATCCAATTAATTTTATAAAAATAAATTTTGTGTTTTAAATTAAGAAACAATTACAAGTTGAGTTAGTCTGGCTTGCAGGACTTTTTTTTATTGCTTATAGGCCAGGTTTGACCACTCTCATATGTCATGTTTTTCTGAGGTTTTATTCTTTCATATTATTTTTACGCCTTATTCAGTATTTTTAAACCCTACTTGGTACCTGCTAGGGTATACTATCCATGACAATTTCCACGAAGGTTGCCTTCAGATATCTGGTCGAGGTCGTGATGCAAAATAACATTTTTGTCATTGCCAATGACAGAAATGTTAAGTATAATGTGTGTTCTGGTTGGAAAAGGGTGGGAAAAGGCAGGAACATGATGAAACCAGTCTCAACAGATCTAATATTTCATTAAAATAAATGTCATATAGATACTATTACAAAATTGTCTAGGTAATAAATAAATACAATCACATATCAATAAACTGTATGAAATTTAACCGAAATTTGGCCACACACATTTGGCCCTTATCGTAGGTGCTTTTCATCACCCAAAGGGAAAAGTTTGCACACCCCTGTCCTACTCGTAAAGGTGCAATTAAGGAAGATATTTTTTTTCTCAAGCGCTTTTATGAAATGTATAATATAAATTTTGGCAGGACCATTAACTTAATTAAAGGGTACTATGAGATACTTTAAGGATGCTACTGGTACTTTAAGGATGCTATGAGGGGCAATAAGCTATTACAGTCCCACCAACTTATCTGTTCAGGTGGCAGAAAAAAGAACTACAACATTCCTTCAAATTGTGACAGTTTGTAGTTGATTTCCTTGATCAGCAGCGCCCTCGCCAACTGCACAGTTAAGTTGGTGATACTATACTATTTTGATGGGCTGTCCTGCCAATAAGTAGTCGGCTGGTGTTCTGACGAGTCAGTGACCAAACTTTCGGCCTACAATGGCCCCTGCTGCCCTTGCCTGCTGCTTCTTTCAGAATATGTTTTTAATTTTTTTTCCTAGGGGAAGATAGTTCATTATCGGAAACTTAATGATTATTTACTTTATTTAAAAAAAATACTGCTTATATGAGAGTGAATTTTACGCTACACTTTATTTCTTTGATGTTCTACTACCGCCGCGTCGTTTAGAGGCACCTAGAATAGGTATGCTTCAAATTTTTTTTTTAAATTAATTTGTGTGGAATCGTATTTTGGTGGGTAGTATCGGACAAAAACAACGAATATATCTACAGCTTATTTACATACCTTTAAATGAATGAAATAGTTGTAACCAGATATGTTGATATTGTAACACTACACATCTTTCTGAAACCTTGAAATCCAAAACAAAAAAAAATAACCAAATGCATGTGTATTATCTGATGCATAATTCTAAAAGTGTTGTATTATTTATATTATTAATATGAAACAATGAAGACCTGGTCCACTGCATTCTTCATATTATTTTATTGCCACTGACCGTGGCCATGGGGATTCTTCTTGAATGTCATTACCTTCACCACCTTCATACACATCCGGTAACATTATTATACTATAAATATATTTTCACTCGTTTAATACCCATTTTGGTCCTACACCCCACTAAGACAGACAATAATAATTGTGTTATTATTTTTTTATTATCAGACGTCCAGTACCTGACTAAAGAAGCTGTCCATTACTGTACAACTCTTTCTTGTGATAAAATATTGGCATAAAGTGATAGCACTAAGTAATAAATTCAATATAAATATTATATCCTTAAATAAATAGGCTACATTTTATAAAAAAGAAAAATCTAAAATTATTATATACGTCGATGTCTATAAACATAAAAGCATCGATACTCAGTCAGTCCCGAATTCTGCCAATAATAATTTCTAATACGTTCTCTCTGAACGGTGGCTCGCCGAAAACTGATTGATACGTTACTTAAACGTCATCGTTGCACAAGCGGGGTGCGGGGGGTGAATTTTAAATAAACATGTAGTATGATGTCCGATACAACACGTTGTCCGATACTGTACTACCTTCCCCTACTGTTGCAAATACATTTACTTAAACAAATTCACACTGTCAAGTGTATCAAAATAACAATGGATATTTGGGTGTGCGGAAGCTCGTTATCGAAACCCAGTGCGTTGAACTAAATTGATAAATAATTCAAGGTTGATTGAAGAAAGGTTTATTACTTTATTGTTGAGTTCCTTAATACGTTCAAATCGATTAGTTTTATCTACGAACTGAAGCAATCCTGTCTCGATTATTTCTATAAGTTAGACTAATCCACGCCAAAATACTTGACGCATATCTGTTAGGCGCTCTAATCCACGCTAAAATACTTGACATATATCTGGTAGGCAATTTTCGCAAAAATTTAAAGCAAACAAACTTCTATTAAAGTTTCCGAAATGGTCGAAGAACAAACGAAGAAGACGAAGCCTGTTGATGGTCATCCAAGTTTAAATTATGGTGAAAAAGGCGACAAAATTAAAAGAATAATTTATTGTCCTTTTAAACGACATATCATCACTGTAATTAATTACTATACTGATAATATTTAGCATATTGGTACTTCAGTTGCGCAGCCGAAGCATGTTGCTTTAAAGTTATCTTAGAGAGATATGGCGTGCGTGTCTCGGTGACGCCAATGTGTCGACACAAGTAGGAACGTACACAAATAATACTGCCGTTACTTTTTAATTAAAGAGTAGCGTGAGGTCTTACCAAGTAAAATAGGTGGGTAAAGCTTCTTTTACAAATTTTGGAAGCAGATGCCCACGGTAGAATATTTATTCTTAGTTTATTTTTATTAGGATTTCCAATATTTGTTTGACTACGCACGTTTGGGTTATACACGACAATTTTTTAGTACCATAACCATAGTACTTACTTACATTCATTCCTCTTTATTTTAAAAGCAGTATTATTATTTAAAAAAAACTGGCCTCACTCTTTTAAGGTTTTACACTACAACAGCCCATAATCAATAAAAAATTTAATGGTTTTGCTCACCGCTTCAAAACTACATCATAGGTCGGTGTTTTCAGAATATGAAAGATATGATACATATTATAATATCTGTTTTAAGTTGGCTATGTCCATTGCACCTGACCTTTATGTCTTCTAGCCCGGCCTTATTACAAAATACGGCTATCCAGTAGAAGTCCACACTGTGGTCACAGCTGATGGGTACATCCTGGAGATGCACCGCATACCGCATGGTCGTGACAATCACAACAACCCTGATGAGAAGAAGCCCGTGGTTCTTGTCATGCACGGTCTACTGTCCTCGTCTGCTGACTTCCTGCTCATGGGTCCTGAGAGTGCCCTAGGTATGCATATTTTTTTTACCTTTCTGGTAATTTTGATTTTGTTGAAGATGGCTACATGTTCAAACCTAGCATGTGAACTTATTGTGGAGAGTGTGCTATAACTAATTTATCCTTTCGTTCCTATTGTTTAACCGTCTTATGGAGACGTAAGCTCATTTGCTTGGAAGGCTTTAATGCAAAAAACTTCTATGTTAGAATAACCCTGAACTGCTTACTGTCTATCACTTATTTGTTCCCGAAGGAATTCCTACACGTGCACTAACCGCCAGCAAAAGCTAGCCAGCTTGATATAGAATAATATAGGTGATCAAAACTGTCATTGAGAAACCATTTTTTTGCTAATTGTATTTGACTTAAATAGATAATTAGAAATAACTAAGACTTTAATTTTTTTAATGATACACTCAAATTAAAGCATCTCTTGTTTATAAGTATCAATATGATATAAAACATTGTATAAATCTACTCTAGATAAGATATAGTTATTAATTATGTAAAACATTTTTATGCCCGCCAGTGCATTTGATTAAGGGTGAACTGGCCGGCCCGTTCTCCATACAAACGCCGTAGGGTGATCACTCCCTTATTTGAGGATTTAGGTCCAAAATAAAGCATAATATCAATTGATCTTGTCATTATTTAGGCTTGTATGGTGCCGAAATTTCAATAAAATAATTAACTTGAAAATTAGGAGCCTCAAAACATTTTCATATAAAGTTTTGGAGGCTCATAACTTGGAACTTAATTATCTTTTTAAAATTTTGGTATCATACAAGCCTAGATAATGACGAGATCAATCGGTATTATGCTTTATTTCAGACCTAAATCCTCAAATAAGGGAGTGATCACCCTGCGACGTTTGTATGGAGATCGGGCCGGCCAGTTCACCCTTAAAAGTTGCTTCAATTTAAATTAAATTGACCGGGGGCTTCGACCACAGGACCACTGAGGGCCTAAGCCACGAACTCGTTATTAGTGTGTGTAGTGAATTGTAGGTTTTTTAAGATATGGCTGGGTGATTTTCGTTTCTATTAACAATGTTTCGGTAAGTTTGTACAGTTCCTCAGAGACACTGAAATCACATATTTTCGTTTTCGCTTTTGATTTTCAAAACACATTGAATGTCGATTTCAATAAAAAAAATATACTAACTGATAATAACTCTGATAATAACGTAATAATAACCTTAACAAAAGTGATTTCCTGACGTATTGTCGCGTTTGGTCCAACACGCAATCAGTCCAGTGACTGAATAACCGTCAAAGTCGCGATCGATCAAAGTAGCGATTGGTATATCGCAAATGGTCAAATTCACATCATTTTCTAATCGCGACCGGTCAAATTAGCAAACAATCAAGATCTCCATCGGTCGAACATTTTTCTTCACGTATAGCTCTCGTAGTTTTATATGTCAATAATTTCAACGCTAATATATCTGCAATTACCTACTTTTAGAGTGAAATGGCAGATATTAAATTATAAGTTGGTGATAGGTATAGTAAAAAAAAACTAAGATTTAATACCTAATTTATTACCAATCATACGACTGTTTTTAATATGTATTGTACATAATAAACTAAAATATAAGTTGTGTCACATAAAATTAAAAACAGATTGATTACCCACATACTATTAAATTTATAATCACGTCTTGAATAACATTATTTATTTCTTTATTTGTTGCAATAGGTACAGTGATGGTCTTATATTATAAAATCAGCCTCTATATTCAATCAGCAATCCAGAAAATCTTGATTAATTATCTCATATTATAAACTATACATACAATACATAATCAAATTTATGTCCCATACAATTATAATAGGCATTACGAATACTACAATGCACTTCTGTAGACGCAGAAACGACATGACATTTTCTTAAGAAATTCTTCAATTGTGTAAACACTTTCCTCTACCAGCCAGATCTATAACTTAGTAAGGGAGGTTTACTATATCATGGGGCGGTGAATTGTATATTAATGGAGTCATGTAGGAATTGTTCCGAAAAACTTGCAGGGACGGCATAGGCATCATTGAACATGCATATAAATAACACACAACTCTAAAACATAATCCACCAATCTGCATACCTCCCTACACATAGGTACACTCCCCACACTCAAATACTCCCTCTCTCACTCTCTCTCTCTCTCTCTATAGCCTCCTCACCACTACATCGAATGAAGCTTAAATATAGGCATGTACAGTACACGTAGGATGCTCTTTAACTTGTAATTATATTAAGTAAGAAATTAACAAATTGTACAATGGGAGGATATAAACTTTTCAACACTTTAAGGGTTACCAAGATACAGGCTGCGCCTAGTTTGGAACCCATTGTCTGAACATACATAGATATATATTGTGTTTATTAGAATAAGATTAGTAACTAGGTATATTGTAATTTTGTATGTATTTGTTAACACTGTTTTAAAGAATAATAAACAATAAAACAATAAACAATATCTTATTGGCTCAGTGTAGTCTAAAATTATTACAACATTTATTTGAATTATAGTGTAGGTGACAAGTGAAAGCTTGGTAGAGGCGGAATACCTTTCTTCTCGAGTATTGTATGTGTACATAAGGAATGTTTTTTTAATAATAATTCTTCTGATAATAATCTTACAGCGTCGTAAACAGTAATAGGTAAGTATTAATGTAAGGACACCCGGATATTGGCAAGCATATCTCAATCATGACTGTAACATTTAGGTACCCATCATAGCACATTCAATATCCAACATGACTGAGATAAGATATAATAAGTAATTGCAAAAAAATAATTAATACATTTTATATTTACTTTGTAGGTAATAAAGATAAGTGAGTAATTGCCATCGAGATATTATTACTAACGTATAGAGTCGCTATTCTAAACAATCGTCATGTTCCATTCTGTTAGGAATAAACTTAAAGCTGCTGCAGCGCTTTCTTTTTTTTTTGTTTTTTTTCATGCCTGATAGGTTAGCCTTTGACCACTATCTCACCTGATGGTATTCCTCAAGGACAGCTGCCGGAACACACCGTTAGGTGCTTGGCGACAGATTTTCTACTTGAGGGTGGTAGCTAGCCAGGCGGGCATTCGCAAAATGCCCTAACACCATGCGATAACGACTGCCATCCTAAGACAACAACCGGGACCAACGGCTTAACGTGCCCTCCGAAGCACGGTAACGCTCAGTAGTAATGTCACGAGCGGTCACCCATCCAACTCATGACCGCGCGCGACGTTGCTTAACTTTGCTGATCGGTTGAGAACAGCTAAGTAAACTTCGCTACGAGTGCTTCAAAAAAATTCAGTAACAATTGAAGCGACCAGAAGGTGGGAAGCAGCGCCTTATAAAGAACTGTAATTTTACACTGCGATCCCCAAGACGCTTGCCAATAACGGGGGATGCCTGTGTTCAACGGTGGACGTTATAGCTGTTAATGATGGTTCATGATATTATTGTTTTAGATAAATAAAATTGAGGAGTAAATTGTTAAGCGTGAGTTACGAAAATTAAAGGTAATCCAAATGCTCCCACCCACAACCAGTTGGCCAAGTCCAAATCGGTCCAGCCATTTGGAAGTTACGATGATAAACAGAAAGAGTTTTTACCTGTGTCAAACTTTTTTCGTCGAGAGTAAAAAATAGGTACCTAATTAACTCAATGTTACTATTTATCATATCTCTCCACTTAATCTATGAATTTCACTACTTGAACATGGCTGCCTACGCTGTGCCGTGAAGCATGGCCTTGTGCGATTACAAATCGACAAAATAATAATGTAATAGGGCGTGTTTAATTCCAAAATCTGAATTTACTTGTGAAAATTGATTCCATCGCTTTTATTTGTTCTTTCCGAATGGTTTTTGCAGTATCTTAAGACGCAGGATGGCATTATGAATAAGCAATATTTGAACGAAATGCGCGTGTAATCTCTACGAGTGCCCAGTAGCGAGTGGGTGAGAAGATGCCGGCCGGCTTCTTTGCACTGTACAACTATGCTTGTTTGAGATTTCGTGTCTAGTATATATACGTCAATGGTTATTGCTAGACTTAATACAAGAACTACATTATTAGATTCTATTACTGTATCAGCCGGATTGTCCACAGCTTCTCACATCCTCTTTGAAGTCAGTGAGTGGGGAAATCGTTTCGAATCGCTTACAACTGTTTTAACTGATCAGTTAACAACTGATGTACTGGAGACCGTGAGTGTCAAGTTTAAATTTAAGCTTTGCATTAATGCCTGCTAAGCTTAGCTCAATTAAGTTTGGCTGAAGATGTCGTAAGACGGTTAAACAAAAGGAACAATAATCAAAATTGTAGCTATGACTAACTCACCGCAATAATTCAATTGGCAGAGCAAGTCCCGGCTAGGGATGGATGATCGAGGGTTTAATTCCGTTCGGTGAGGACTGCGGAGTATGCGTGTGCGGTCTCGCACTCCCCATCAATAGTCTACGATGAAGGAACATCGTGGGGTTTTAGTCGGCAGGGGCAGCTTTGCCTTGTCGAGCTCGTCATAACCCGTCTGCTTCCCCCAGCGGGTGCATATGCGTAACTAAATCTCCACGTATAAAAAAATGGTTTAATTCCGCTCGTGATTACAATTTTTTCTTTCGTTGTAATTTTGTAAAAATATAAGCAAATTTTGTGTTCCGTGTTATTACACTCTCTACTTTAATGTGTTATGTTTCAAAGACATGCCCTATTCATCCAATGTAAACAATTACTATAATCACATAATATAAAATATATTTATATCGTTAAACACTTCCATAAATTTGCCAATATCCGTGTCTTGAGTCCTAAATCCTTCTGTTTCTCTATTTAGGGTACTACCTTGCCGAAGCCGGTTATGATGTATGGTTTGGAAATGCTCGTGGAAACTTCTACTCCCGCAAACACATCAGCATCAATCCTGAAAACACCAACTTCTGGCGCTTCAGTTGGGATGAGATAGGAAATTACGACCTTCCCGCATTCATCGATCACATCCTCGAAACGACTAGAGAAACTAAGGTCCATTACATCGGACACTCGCAAGGTGGGACCTCCTTCTTGGTCCTCAACTCTCTAAGGCCTGAGTACAATGAGAAGTTTATCTCTTTCCAAGGACTGGCTCCAGCTTCGTACTTCACTTACTCTGAGAATACCATGTTCAAAACATTGGCACCCTACGAGTCTATTATTGAGGTGAGATATAACTTTTTAGTAAAGTCTTATGGAATAAATTATTTTTGAAGATTTTACCACATCATCACTTACAAAGAAAGTACTCGTAAATAAAAGTGAAAGGTTAGCCTTTTGGCCACAACAAAAACGATTACTAGTGAACAATATTTCTGTATGGATAATTCATCGCTTATTTTATTCAAGGTCCGCAAAATTTTAATTTCTGTGTCCCAGAAATATGGATCAGATAGCAAATATGAAGCTGGCAAAAACGTTTCCCATGAGTAACTTGCAGAGTACATGAACAGTCTGTAATTGCTATTGGGAAGTACGCAGACTACTTGATCTGTTCCATACTCCTTATCATGACAAATAATATGATCGAGTAAACGATAAAGTAATTATTACAGTGGTAACAATAATGTTATCGTTTTATGAATCAATTAGACACATGTTTTCGATTGATATACTTAGGTAACTTTATATTATTCCGGCAGTGATATTGAATTACATCCGTAATTCAATAAAATGTAACTATAATTGTTTATTAACAATATACTACAAACTAAATACAACACTATAGCTACTACAACGAAAGCATTTAGGCAACCTAAAGGCCATTACAGTCTTATACATGCAGGCCAAATGCTCCAGCTCACTAATAGTTGGCAACGTGCCTAGCATGCTGGCAGCATTGTCCTGTTGGACTGCAATAAAATTGTGTTGAAGGACTGCAAATCAAATTTGAGATGATTGTTAGTATCGTATCAGACCATCCACGTGCACACTGCTTAGACAGGAGCCGCCCTCTCCAAGAGAGAATGAATTATGGGCTTCATTATTGACCACGTGGGCCTAATATCACTTGGCCAATAAGCTATATGGCCACTTCTAATATCGGAACTTTCATTCTACCGACAAACGTTGAGACTGCCATCCAGATACAACGGCGGCTTGAATTGCCCTTGGAAAGACTAGCTGTCGATCATCCATCCATTGAGTGATCGCGGAGCATGTGGAATAACCCTCATCCCTTGTACCGTTATTTTCATTACGTGCAAATATATTAAGTAGTTATTGACTTTGGACTTTCCACAGACTGCAGCCTGGGCTATGGGCATTGGCGAGATCTTTGGAAGCCCTGAATTCATGGTTTGGTTCCAAGAAGAACTGTGCCAAACAGGAACTTCCATGGTCGAAGATTTATGCAGCTCAGGACTTTCTGGACTCACGGACAGGGAACAATTCAACTCTGTAAGTTAACTAAACGTATTCTACCTATAATAGGCTAGGTGGTAAGATTTCTTGTAAGGCAGACGTTGCAATGAAGATCACCGATACGACCTTCAGTCGTCTAGAAACAATATAAATATTAATGTATTCTGGAGTGAAGGTTAAGATAGCCAGAGAAATCACATATCATGAAATTAAAAAATCTAGTGACAAATGCAATGAAATAGCGAGAATTTGTTTATTCTGAGAGCAATTACTTTAGAATAAGATTTGACTACTTTTAAATAATTAAGCCACAGCTCAGTATGTATGTACTAGACTAAGAAACTACGATAAAGATTTATTGTTTTATTTTATCTTTTTCAGACAATGTTGCCAGTTATTCTTGGTCACACACCTGCCGGTTCCTCCATCCGGCAAATCGCACACTACGGCCAAGTAATCCGATTTGATGCTTTCCGTCGCTACAACTACAATCCCATCACTAACCTCTCCGTATACGGCCGCCTCAACCCACCTGAATACGACCTCTCCAAGGTCACTGTCCCTTCTTACATATACTACGGATTGGCCGATCGAGAAGTGGATTACAGGGATCTTCATAAACTGGCTGCGACTCTACCCAATGTCATCCGTGTTACCCAAATGAAGAGAGACAATTTCAATCACTTTGACTTTATTTGGAGCACTGATGCTATTGAACAGGTCTACTATGATTTAGTTGCGTCGATGAAAGATGCAGAAAACAAATATCTTTAATAGATAAGGTAGTCTTTTATGGCGAGCCGTGCAACTGAAGAAACTAAAAGCCTTTAATTGTGATAAGATCTTAGTTGCCCGGTTGGCAAGCCTATAATTTATAAGTACAATTTAATATACTATGTAATGAAATTTCAAACTATATTTATTTTCAAGTCATCCCTTACATAAATCGTACTTAATTTGTTCTAAAATGGGGTAAATTCATTACAATTTCGTTAGAACGTGTTATTGATACAGTTTATTCAATTAATACATTGTCTTATGTATTACTTATCTAAGAAAATGAAAGACTGAGAAAAGAAGAAAAACAGAACGTAAAAAAAGATGATTACCATTTTGTAACTTATACAATTTACAATCAACTTTTATGCTTTAAATATATACCAACACAATAAATAATAAGTTCTTCAAATAAAAATAGTAATTTGGTCAAGAAAAGAGATAGAGCGCGAGATTTTAAGTAAAAGAAATAAACAAGACGTAATCTTAAGCAAATTTTGCAACTTAACAAAATTACCAAGACATCGTTAATATTCGAACGACATTGAGCAAGTACGACAAATTAATATGATGCACTGTTTCTGAATAACTCAAAGAGCAAAATCACTTTTTGACACACATTCACTTATGTATGTATAATAAACATTGTAACCAAATATTGCATATTTTATATATTATATGCATTGAAAGAACACAAGATTAGACAAGCTCCTAGACTTGTCTTCACACTTTCATACATATAAACAAATGTGCTAAGAAACAGTGCGTACTAAATCGAAAAAAGTCCTAAAGGAAATATTGCACTAGTCATAATATTAGGTACGAAACACTTAAATTAGTCGTTGGTCTTGATTACACGTTAACAAAGCAACTATTAATATAAACCGGACGGCATATCAGCTAGTTTATGAACACCAAAGTTGCTAGAAGTTCCCATAGGTGATAAGGTCCTCTTTAGGTCCGCATGACTATGGGTACCATTCATCACAAGACTGGTCATACTAGCCGGGGCGTCCCTCAGCATAGATCCAGAGTAAAACCCAGCATTACTATGTCCACGCTTGACAAGGAAAGTAGAACTGTTGAACCCAGATTTGCTCTCATAAGTTGGGCTCAGTTTCGGGTGGGATAAGAAAAACTTCGGCTGAGCATCTGATTTGATCGGTGACTCGTCCTTATTGCTCGATGATCGGGAATCAAATTTCGTGTGAAAGTGTCTGCTATTTGATCTTGTAACTGGAATCAAAGGAGATTCTTTACCAGCGTCACTATTAGTCCTCGAAACTGATCTTTGACGTTTCTCGTAAGGCCAGACTGGCTTCTTAGGTTCCGACAGGACAACAATATCCACCATCGAGTTAAGTCCTTCGTCAATCCGATCCAAGCTTTTTGTCAACTTCTTTGACTCTATTAAATTGACTATTTCATCCACACGATTGCATTTAGATCTCTGTATCGGTGATATCTGTGGTTCAGTATAAAACATGCTATCAATGTATTCACGTTGTCGAGATCCTTTCTCGGAAGTTTGAAAGGAGCCGCTTCTTTTTATAGATGATTTTCTACTCTCTTCTCTGGACCTGGTTCTAGACCTTTTAGTTTTCTGCTCTTTCTCGGTCATAGCGTTAAAAACTGCTCTGCATTCATGAAAATCAAAACTGGAAAGTGAAGGTTTTTTGGTGATTGGATTAATACAACGCGAAGCGCTCAGTAAAGAATCTGATCCCTCATCACTTGAATAGAAGTTATCTTCGTATGAGTCTGGTGGCTTATTATAAAGAAGTCCTTGGTCGCCCGGTGGGACAAATAAGTGCACCAAGCTCTTTGCTTTTCTAGGTGGATGTGGTACTATTTTAGTTGGGATAATCTCAGCTTCCTCGTCACCGTCATTAACATCGTCAGAATAGTCCGCAATGTTTTTTATTTGGATGCTGTGTCGTGTACTTGTTGTAGAGTCATCTTTTTCTTCATCTTTGTGTTTTTGACATTCTAAAGCGTTTACCGACACATTAATTTCTGAAGTTTGATTACATCTAGAAGATCTTTCGTCATAAGAGTCTTTATACTGTTCGGATTCAGCATGATTTACTATATTTCTAAGTTCTTGTATAACTTCATCGATTGTCGTTTCTTCTTCTTCGTCAGAAGATTTTTTGTCGACCTTTTTTGATTCTAATTTCTTATGGAGATTGCGTTTATTTCGCATTAAGTCATATGTTTCATTTTTGATATTGAATACTTCGTAAACCATAGAGTCACGCTGTAGGTCACCTTCAGGGCTAAGAGATCTTTCGGAGGAACTTATGCCTTCGTCTTCTGGTGGGGATGACTCATCTGTAAAAAAAAGACAGGTAATTCAGTCATTATTTATTAGAAGTGATAGGTAAGCTTTTGTCCAGTTTCGTAACTCTTGGTAAGTGAAATGTGATTGAAGGCAGGCTATACTTTGAATGGGAATTGGCTCTGAAATACAGCTGCTGGAACAAATTGGCAACGAAGGCCCAGCGACAAAGTCTATGGATTGCCCTATAGGGTTTTGGTGAATGCTAGCCTATTTATATTTATCGCCTAGTAAAAAAATCTGTATCTAGGTACTTTACTGCTCCGGTTAGGCTCGTTAATACCAACCATGTTAATTTTGAAGCAGTCATTATATGGATCGGCGCCTGCTAAAGGCATTTACTATTTTGCATATTGCCTCGGTTGTTTTAGGATGGATGTCGTTATAGCATTATGGTAGGCCGTTTTGTGCATGAAGCAGTGATGGCTCAGTGGAGCTATGGATAGCTGCGCAGCAGCATAAACCGAACCATGGACCTGGTTCGAATCCCGACGCGGGCTTGAGCTTCACCGCATGGTGGAAGGGCATTTTGCGAATGCCCGCCTGGCTAGCGACCACCCTCAAGTAGAAAATCTGTCACTAAGCACCTAACGGTGTGTTCCGGCAGCTGTCTTTGAGAGCCAGTGAAATTACAGGCATATGAGATTTAACAACTATGTCACAACTATGTGAGATTTAATATGCAATTTGTGACTTGTGATGAAATGCATCTGTCATAGGCAGAGGTTAGTCCGCTTAACATCAGGTGGGCCTGGAGCTTGTACCTTCACAATAACATAAAAAACCCGTGTGGCGAGCTGCACCCTAAATTAGAAAATCTGTGACCAAGCACCTAACGCTGTGCTCCGGCAGCTGTCCTTGATAGTCAGTAATTCTAGTAATTAGCCTGATCAACATCTTCGACAGCATCGTCATTTACCGTAGGGTGTGAGATAGTGGTAGCCTATCAGCAATATACATTAGGTATTCGGCGATATACAGGGTTATTGGTAAAATGCTAACAAACTCTAAGGGTTGATTTCTGCTAGTCCTAACAAACATTTTGAGTTTCTTTTTTATGTGTATTTGACGGAATAAGCACGAAGATCACCTGATGTTAAGTCTCTTGTGCCTGTAATTTATTATTTCCTATATTTTACTTTGCTCGATGTAAATATTCAAAACTGTATTCAGTGGGAGCGCGGCGCGGTCCAGTGTTGCCGCGGCGGGCGCTCTTGGCTTGGAGTAGGCATTGCTTTACTATGAGACTTAAAACTGAAAACAATAAGTTTTTCTAGTGCTGTCTAATACTTTTAAATTCACGGTTAAGTAAAGCAGTGGATCAAGAATACTACCTTGAGGCACACCAGTATTATTTGTAATTTATTGGCTCAGATCCAAAACATTTCCGAATATATCCATCTCTATTGTTAGTTACTAGTTTAGTAATTTGAGTGTACTGTTTTCTATTGTTTAAATAACTCGACAACCATTCAAGTGTTTTACCTCTTAATCCGTAAAAATCCAATTTGTATAAACGTTTTGGATGGTTTGCAAATCAAATGCTTAAGTCATGTCCAAAAAAAGTGAAATTATCGGTGCGCCGTTGTTGATGCTCTCAGTGACAAAATTAACAAAGCTAAAGCATGCCTGTATAGTTGGGTAATATATTGGAAAATATACAGTTACATTAACTGTAATAAAGATTTGTAAAAGCTTGTTATACATACGTACCTCTGTTTTTGTTATCCATGTTTTTTTTCTTCATAGCAAAACTTTTCTTTCTGTTTGAATTACCGTGTTCAGACTTCAGGGTAGAAACTTCCTCTTGCAGCTCACAGCATTTTTCTTTTAAGCATTTCTCTAACGACAGCAATATTCCTTTCTCCTCTTGAAGAATCTGAAAGTACATTTTTTTAATGTGGACATTATTACCAAATAGTTATCCTGTACAAAATAACAATTCCAGATTTTGTTCGTATCAATTTCCTATGTTTTAAGCACAATTTAATGTAGGTATCTGCTTTGTATGAAACAAAATTAAAACTAAGGGGAAAAATTCAACCCCAAGCAAACCATCTATCCTGGGGCCGCAACATGCTCGCCTGTCGGATCTGCGTTGGTAAAGTAAGTCATAATTCAAGTTTGCTCTTGCACCTTTTAGCAGTTCATTGCTGGTCAGTGAGAAAATAAAAAAAACCAACGTCAAAATTAGGCTCCAAAAATAATATATTTAATAAGGACTGGACGCTGTTATCCGATTTCATAATTATATGTGATTTCATATTAAATGTTAAGTTTGTCTATCGCTTGACAGATGGTTTTGAAGAAAATCAACATATTTGTTACGGATGAGATACGAATTAAGTTCCATAACTCAAGTTCACAAACAAATGTTTAACTCGATAAGATTTGACGATTGAATTTATATTTTTTTAAATTGAATATAGATATTACTTCAAAAAAGATTGTTTCTAAAGTCAGGCCTGATTACGTTTTAACTCTTATATAACGTCTTAGTTTACCATCTTATCCCTATCGAATGTAACTTTATGCACATTTATTTGGTTAATTGTAATAATTGTCTCATCAAAATTCAAATATTCAATAAAAATATATATAAATTAAAAAAAAAAGTAAGTAAGAGTATTATCTTGTAATTTTACCTTGACTCTTTTCTCAAGCAGGTCGAGTTTATGCCTCAGATCGTCCTTCTCCTTCAAGGCTTCAGAGGCTTTCTCGCTGAGGGTATCAATGTCGATCAACTGTTTCTCGTAGTTCTCTATCTCTCTCGTCACCAACTCGTTTGGTGCTGGTAGTTTCGCGATCATCTGGAATACGAAATATTCAAAACTAAAAAATAAAGTTCACATATGTACAGACAGCCTCGGCGGAGTGCAAGGCTAGAATGTCTCCCTCCCTTCCCTTTCCATGGGTGCTTTAAGTGACGACTAAAGGTTCACCAGAAGGTGGGCCGCAGTGCTTTCTGAAGAACTACCGCCTTACACTGTGTTCTCCAAGACGCCTGCCCAGAGTAGAGATTATGACAAACCTTCACTAATGGGAAGGCGTTTATAGGTCTTTATGGCTGTTATTGTGATATATAAAAAAAAGAGAATCTGGCGTAAGGAACTATAGTTGATAACAGGTATTTTTTCTATTTCCGAAACTAAAAGTGATTAGTACAGAGTTAAGAAAATCATGCAGTTTGTTGAAATTGATTGCTGGCCTAGTGAGAAAAGAGCTTAATCTGTAATCGTACAGGTGTGAGAAACTTTAATCGGCCCTTATCTATGTGTTCTAACAAAATCTTCATTAATACCTTCTTCAACGTAACAATATCGAATCCAGCTTGCTCCAGCTCAGCTTGGATGTACAGCTTCCTCTGAGGTGTGGGAGCACTGATCAACAGTGCATTGATGAAAGACAGCCCAGCTGCCTGCAGGTCTCCAGAACCTCCAGCGCTTTGCAGCATGCCCACGAGGAACCGGAAGCGGACAGGCTCGCCGTAGCGCAGCCTGAGGGTGGATAAAGCTTCTGATACGATGCTGTGGCCGTTAGCAGGGGGGTAGCAGGCCTTGGTCAGCAGCTGGAAAAGGAGTAGAGAAATTACAAGTGAATTTCATGTTACTAACTGTTTGATTACTGACAAAGAAGCTGCCTGCAAAGTTATTACCGCCTTACCCATGAGTGGCGAATTCAATGCAGTATAATGACATGAGGAACACCAGGTTGTGGGCAGGCTGTAACTGTACAACATTTCTTATAGACTGTACTGTACAATGTGCAACTGTGCCGTCCACTGCTGAACACAGCCTCCCTATTAAGGGAGTATTTGCCATAATCCCCACTCTTGGCGGGCAGCTTGGGGATCGCAGAGTTAGGTAGCAGTTCTTTAGAAGGCGCTGCTGCCCACCTTTCAGTATTTTCCCTTAGTCGCCTGTTACGCCATCCACGGGAAGATATGGGTAGGTGCAATTCTAACCCGGCACCCCACGGGGAATTATGACTTATGGACTGTAATTATGAGAATTTGGAAATATATCTGTACTAATAAATATAGAATAACGTACCAAAACTGTTATTTACTATTATTATTTTTGTCACTGTACTCGTACAAATACTGGGTGACCGCCAGTGACATCATTACTGAGCGTTCCGTGCTTCGGAGGGCACGTTAAGCCGCCGGTCCCGGTGGTTGTCTTAGGATGGCAGTCGTTATAGGATAGTGGTAGGGTATTTTGCGAATCCCCGCCTGGCTAGCTACCAACCTCCAAGTAGAAAATCTGTCGCCAAGCACCAAACGGTGTGTTCCGGCAGCTGTCCTTGAGAGCCAGTACTTCTAGGTTTGCCTGAACAACATCTTCAACCACATCATCACTTACCATATAAAATTTAAAAAAACCCGGATTGTCCTCCGCTGAACACAGCCTCCTAATATCAGCCTAATATCATAATGAATATAATCTAAATTTTACTTTTTATAGCTAATTATTGGCTTACAAATACTGTTTTTAATTTTCATAATCGTCAATAGATAACTTTTTATCAGTCAGCAGGTTTACGGGATTAACACTAAATAAGCATTTCGTTGGCAATGACCTTATCAGTTTTATATTATAATCCACAATCTTTATTCATTTTTACAGAATAATAAATAGTATGTTAAATTTATGATAGGTAATGAATTAATCAATATATGATTTATTGAACATTTAAGAAGATAACAAGTGCTAAATATCTTCACTTAAACAATTTTATGCAAATTGTATTTAGTTTGCAGTAATGAGCAAATAAAATTTTTATCATATTTTCTAGGGCCAAGTTAATTCCGAAACACGATCCCTTAAAATTTTCACGAAAGAATAAAATTGTAATGTTGACTCAACATGACGCCTGTCACGTACCTAAATATCTTAATTACAGACCCACCAACTTATCTGTTCAGGTGGCAGAAAAAAGAACTACATCATTCCTTCAAATTGTGACAGTTTGTAGTTGATTTCCTTGATCAGCAGCGCCCTCGCCAACTGCACATTTAAGTTGGTGGTACTATATTCCTGTTTGTATTTGTTTCTAAAGATAACAATAAAATTGCATAACTTTATTTTGAAGGATAAGATATATTTTGTATTAAGTTCCTAGTTTTTTGTTAATAAGCTTTTTAGTTTTTCACCCAAACGGACCGCGATTTCACCATCCACACCTCTCTTTCACTCCTATGCACTCCGATATTGACAGAATATACAACGTATATGTATACAGGGTAATTGGAAAAATGCTATCAACCTCTTAGAGTTGACTTCTGTTAGTGCTAACAAACATTTTTTTGTAGAAAGTTTTTTTTTAATTTTTATTATTTATATATTTTTTTTGTTTGTTACGGTGTATTCACGAGGACCACCTGATGTTAATAGTCTCTTGTGCCTGTAATTAATTATTTCATACGTTTTACTGCTTGGCTAGATGTAAAGTTTCAAAACTCTATTCAAAAAAGCGCGGCGTGGGCCAGTGTTGCCGCGGCGGGCGCTCTTGCCTCGGACTAGGCATTGTACAAAAAAATTCACCAAACTATGATAAAACTGTACGAGGACGGTGATGCAGTATTTTTATTGACTTTTATGACATCAGACAAACGTCTGTAGTAAAGGAAAGAATTAGATTTAAGATGAAAAAAATATTCCGTTGAATGGCGGTATATCTACCTAAACTAAAACAGGCAACTTTTCTACAGCTAGTGGTAAGTACTATTTCTATGTCCACGCCGCTGTCATAATAGCCCATACCAAGGATTTTTCTATCCACGACAAAAGTCAACAAATTAAAAATCTGCCACTAAATTTGTTTTTTTTTTGGTCCTGACGGGTTAGCCTGTGACCACTATCTCACTTGATGGTAAGTGATGATGTGGTTGAAGATGTTGTTCAGGCTAAACTGGAATTACTAGCTCTCAAGGATAGCTGCTGGGAACACACCGTTAGGTGCTTGGCGACAGCTTTTCTACTTGAGGGTGGTAGCTAGCCAGGCGAGCCTTCGCAAAATGCCCTACCACCATGCTATAACGACTGCAATCTTAAACAACCGGGACCGACGGCTTAACGTGCCCTCCGAAGCACGGAAGCGCTCTGTAGTAATGTCACTAGCGGTCACCCATCCAACTCATGACCGCGGCGGACGTTGCTTAACTTTGCTGATCGGTTAAGAACAGCTAGTCAAACTTCGCTACGAGCGCTTCTAACATTTCTTTTTTTGCGTTCAGGTTTGACGTTGTATGGTATCAAACGCCTATCACATTTTAATGGTTTATAGTATAAAGTTATCCGCGTATTAGTTAAATACTAGATTGTTGCATCTCAAACGAGGATAGTCGACCAGTACAGGTATGCCGGCCGGAATACTCTCCCCCACACGCAGCTAGGCACTCGTAGAGATTTCATGCGCTTTACGATCGAAAATTGTGTATTATCAATTGTGTATTTTGAATACACAATTTTCGAACGTAAAGCAACTATCCTCGTTTGAGATGTCGCGTCTAGTATTTATAGGTCAATGGATATAGACATTTTTTTTAGAGATGTTTCAAATTCGTTTGTTACGGAACTTGTGTCAGTTATTCTTTAAGTTCGTACGAATGTTTTCGTGGTACATTTTTTCGAGAATTAAAAACAAGGATTATAAGAGTAAAAGCTATTTGCGTCTTCTAAAACATGACTACTAGTTGAGTCGAAAACCAACTTCGTTTGCTCGCAATTATGATCAGGCAATAATAGTAAGGCAGCGTGCTGTGTATTTATTCTAACTCTTGCAGTTCTTGCTGCATAGATATTACGTTGGCGACCTCTAAAAGAACAAACATATGGGTATTCAAATACAATTATTTTCTCAAAATTTGTATCTCTAGTTTGTGAATTATTTATAGGAAAAATATCGATTTATAAATAAAACGAAAAATCTGTAAAACCTAGTTAATTCTGTCAGTTATATAAAATAAGACCTAAACTTTTAGATTTGATGTTTACTATAGGAGAAAAGTTTTCTCCCAGAATGCAAATTATGCGCAAATTCTAAGTCACGCAATTGCCCTTATCGCACTATTCTTTTCAGGCGTTTAGCAGCAAGACAGCATCATTTTGTTAGAATAGCAATTTTTCTGTAGGAGCTTCTCTTCCCGTTCCTCTTAACGCTTACGTTATAGTGCTTTAATAAGCAAATAATTCTAGGTTAGCCTGAACTGAACAACATCTTCGACCACAACATCAGTTAGGTACAAACCATCAGCTGAGATATTGGTCAAAGGCTAACCTATCAGGCATAAAAAGTGTACTATTTACTAATATATAGGTATAGTTGATCAAAAGGTACCTGTAAAGCCAGCACTCTAGATTTGTTCACAGTAGACATGATGCAGACAGTTAGTGTGTAGACTCCGTTGGACCCTCCCACCAGCCTCCTCACGCAGTCAGGGTATCGGCTACAACAGCTCCAAATGCATTGTCTGGAACACAACATTTTGTAACGTAAGAAATCATAGCTGCAAACACCATTGACACCAATCAAATTCAACTGAGGAGCCAACGTTTTGATACGATGCCGACAGACGTGTTTAGCCGCTTAAAATGTATTATGCCTTTAAACTTAAACAGTCAAACGTAAACCATGTCCAATGATATTTTATCTATCAATAGATACTTTTTTCTATTGATAAATAGCACGATCCACGTCTAAACTAATTCAGTAATTTTATAAACAACGTCAAGAGTACCACTTGGTAACTTAAGGTACTAGCAAACTAACTCGTGTATTAGTAATGTTAAAAAAAATCCTGGTTACGTTGGCGTGTGTTATTGTGAGTGGCGTTGCCACCGATGGCGATTGGCAATGACTCGAGTCCTTCTAGCACTGGTAGATAGATCTCCATATCGAGATCAGTACATAAAATGATAATAATGACATCTCCGTGCTTCGGAGCGCACGTTAAGCCGTCGGTCCCGGTTGTTGTCTTAGGATAGCAGTTGTAATAGCAATGTGGTAGGGCATTTTGCGAATGCCCGCCTGGCTAGCTATCACCTTCAAGTAGAAAATCTGTCGCCAAGCACCTAATAGTGTGTTCCGGTAGCTGTTCTTGTGATCCAGTACTTCTAAGTTAGCTTGAACAACATCTTCGACCACATCAACACTTACCAATAGGTGAGATAGTGGTCAAAGGCTAACATGTAAAGAATAAAGTAGTTTTTTTCATATATTTATCCTTATCTATGCCTACAACACCTAGAATGTCAACTCTCGAAGCCATCGTAGAACGAAATGAAGATCGTAGTATCGTGAAGTCGTAGTTAGTGTGCTCGAAGCAAAACTGTAAAGTCTTTATCAGAATCGGTGAACGGAGATCGCATTCGATTTCGGAAGGTATGTGGGACTTTACATATAAGTATAATAATTCCATCCAGCACCTGTCTCCATGTAACAACAGACGCTCTCCAGTCTCAGTTGGACATTTTGTAACAATCAACGGAAGTAAAGTGAAACCGTCCAAACTAGTCCATACACAATATATTTTTGTTTTATATTTAATTTCTTTGTAGCTTATTATCCTTCTAACATCAGGTGGTCCTCTCGCTCCTTCTGCAAACCGACACAATTAGTTTGACCTTCTGCAACATCTCTATAGGAAGTAGATATTCAGATGCGTTAAATATTCAGTATAGCTACTGAATAATTTACATGCTTTTATGGACCTAGGAACTAGGACCTTTTTATACCTTAGGAATATAGTCTTCTCGTAGTTGTAAAATCCGTAATAACTCCAAAAACATTACCTAGTTGTGCTGTGCTAACTGGGTAATATACTTACAAACAAGCTAATTCATCAAGCAGTGGTCTCCGTCTAACAGCAGGTGGACCTCTCGCTCCCTCTCCAGACTGGCTTAGCTGGACATTCCGCAATAACTCCAGAAGCAAAGTTACTCCATCTAGCGGATCGCACGCGAACTCTTGCACAAAACTAGAAAAAGGAAAATAAGATTGATGCAGATGTTATTATAGCGGGAATCAACATTCAATCAGATAATTCAGTTAAATTTTTAACAAAATATTTATAAATTGTTGTAACAAGCATGCCTCAGATGAAATCCTCTCCATCGAAACGCGCTTTGACGTGTTTTCTTTCTTCATGAAACAAGGAGAGCAATTACCTACGAGTTGGTAAATAACCCATATTTTAAAAAGTCTTGCAACTTCATATTTTTAAACATACTTAGATATTTCTGGATGTAATATAGCTATTAAAGTGTATGTTTGATAAATATTCATATTTTTCCAGTAATTTATTATTTAAAAATGTATTATTTTGTATAGATTTATTTGTAAACTTTATTTGAACCCAATTTAGTAACTAAAGTATAGCTTTGCTTCTATATTCGTAAGTTTGTGGCTCTTTTAATTTATTTTCGTCTATTCTAAATTTCTTAGAATTTCTTAGACGAGTATAAAAATAATGTCAATTTTTAATAACTAACATTAACTTGAAGGAGAGATTAGGCTCATCATATGACAATAATTAAATTCAATTACCGTCCTTTAACAAAAGCTTAATGACTTGTTTGTTTTTATTTATAATGTTACTAACTGTTACTTGGTAGAAAATAAAAGTTGCGTTGTAACAGAAAAAAAATATATAAAGCCGTATAAGTCTCGCTAGTAAGTGTATAATTCTCGCTAGGGTCAATGAAAAATCTGCCCTTTATATATTTTTATGCCCTTTATACCTTTCACAAATTAATATCCTCTTCAAATTACTAACACTAGAGTCAAGTAACTAGACGGTATTATTTTTTTAAATGGTAGAACCCAACGTTTTTCTCATTTAAAAATAATTACTTGGTGAGACTTCAACAAGCTGTACCATGCAATTTGAGGTAGTGAAGTGAAATTACGTTCCAATTATATCACTGAGTTTAGGATTATTCTAGGAACTTTAAATGTTTCATAAAAAGTTATAAGTTTCACCAACCACGATGAGACCGCGGCCTGCACCAAGATTGTATTATAAAAGTAAATAAAATTAAGAGTCAAGTACATTTTTTTTCTATATAATGGATCGTAACTTAAGACACCACAATAAATTTATTACATACATATTTACATGCTAAAATTTCACATTATGGTATATTTCGAAGCAGTGATGGCTCAGTGGCATTGGCTATGGACTGCCGCGCAGCAGGTCCATGGTTCGAATCCCGCCCAGAGCTTGAGCTTCACCGCATGGTGGAAGAGCGTTTTGCGCATGCCCGCTTGGCTAGCGACCACCCTCAAGTAGAAAGTCTGTCGCCAAGCACCGAAAGGTGTGTTCCGGCAGTAGTCCTTGAGAGCCAGTGAAATTACAGGCACAATGAGACGTAACAACTATGCCTCAATGTGACGGGCGCAGTGCAATTCGTGAGTTGTCATGAATTGCAACTGTTATAGGCAGAGGTTAGTCCACTTAACATCAGGTGGGCCTCGAGCTTGTTCCGTCATAATAACATTAAAAAAAAAAAAAAAAAAACGTAGAAAAATGTGTACATGTATCAGCATCGTGTACTGTATCCGCCGTTGATTGCTCAACACTGCATATTCCATTCAAAGAGGTTTGCCATTACCCCACGCTTTGTAGGCGGCAATGAGATTGCAGTGCAAGAAGGCAGTCATCCAGAAAGCACTGCTGTCCACCTTCTGGTATGTGTCCTTTTGTCCCTACACACTTACGTCTCCCACGGAAGAAATGTGGGTTAGCAATTCTTACCCGGCACACTACGGAATGCACTACGAATTTTTGAACAATGCTGTACCCATTACGTAATGTCAAATGATACTATTTCAGTGGGTTAAAAGCAATTTATATATCAGCAAAGATTCAGGCTTTATTTTAATAAAACCATGATTGGAATTAAGTCACAGATATGAACAAACATTTTTTGTCACACAAAAATGTGTGCATTTATAATTCACAAACGCTAAATATCTTCACTACCTAACCGAACACAAATACTCATTTCCTTAACAAAGTCAACACATACGTACATTATACCTGCGGCCCTGAAAAAAAATTAATTGAACATATTTGCATAAGATTGCTAAAACCTCAGTACAGTTTCCCCTCTCCATCTCTCTCTTAAACAGTCGGTAATATTTAAGCTGAACATTATTTAATAATTCATGTTCATTTAATAGTATAGAAAATATTACGATGCCACCAAATCCGCATAGTATTACTAGCAATGGGTTGCACCAAATTTGATGGTGGTTAAATCCGCAAAACCATTATATATTCAATCTTATTCCGACGGAATAATTTAATTGACGAACGATTTGCCGTTAACCAGAGATGGTGCAACCCAGCCTTAGTAATTAGCAGTTACTGGAGAAGCAAACCCGAAGATGGAGCTCTGTGACGTTTACCAACTGAAATAGCTCTATCTTTACCTAGCAGCAACCTAACAGTTTAGGGGCTGAGTCCCGCTAGTCCGTGGGCAAGTACCCTTAACCAATTGGCATCAGCGATAATGATAACAAAAGAATTTCATTAATAACTAGGACATAGTGGTCCTAACGAAGCCAACTTATTAATTTCGATACCCCATACGCGAATTCGAATGTCTCGGAGTGTTGAGGTACAAGTTTTACGCCATGTTTCGCTGCTAATTTGGCCCAAGCTCTCTGTAATCAGCTGTTCGGTGTTGTACACGAGTATATTATGCAACAAAGTAAGCAAATGAATATAAAATTGCAGATTTTTGATAAAATGTAAGTAAGATGCTTTTAGCTTCATCATAAGCGATTAAAATTTAACTGCCATATTAGCTAGTAATAAATATGCCATTAAAATTTAACTAGCATATTAACTGTAAAGTATACGATTATAATACTTTTATCTACTAAATACATTCACTAAAGGAAGACACGGATGAGATAAAATGGATTGAGGAAGAATAGGGCAGTGGTCAACTACTCTGCCTAACTCGTTGGACCACGGGCCTCTGGTAGGGACAATGGTCCAATTTGTTTTTAAATTTGACTAATACCTTATTACTGTGCCTGTGGCCTTCTTGTCATTATTTATTTTAAAAAACATTCTTAAATAATTTGAATTAAAACAAAAATTATACGGACGGTTCCAAAGCGCTCGTAGCGACGCTTGCTTAGCCATATTAAGTCCGCTGCGGTCAAGTTAAGTCAAAATCAATTATTCAATTTAGGCGATTACGAGGCTCTTATGAAGAATATTTTAATACAAAATATGCTGCCACGATCAGCCAAAAAAAAAAATTATTGAGCCACTGCGAGATTGTAATTACTTGAATTGGATGGGTGACCGCAATTGTCATTATATTGAGCGTGCACCTGCTCCGGAGGTCAGTTGTTAAAACATTATAGTAGGACATTTTGCGATGGCCGCATGGCTAGCTACCACCTTCAACTAGAAAATCACTCGCCAACACCTAACGGTGTGTTCCGGCAGCTGTCCTTAAGCACCGGTTTTTTTTTTTTTTGTTTTTTTTTTTTGTTTTTTTTTTTTTTTATGCCTGATAGGTTAGCCTTTGACCACTATCTCACCTGATGGTAAGTGATGATGTGGTCGAAGATGTTGTTCAGGCTAACCTAGAAGTACTGGCTCTCAAGGACAGCTGCCGGAACACACCGTTAGGTGCTTGGCGACAGATTTTCTACTTGAGGGTGGTAGCTAGCCAGGCGGGCGTTCGCAAAATGCCCTACCACCATGCTATAACGACTGCCATCCTAAGACAACAACCGGGACCGACGGCTTAACGTGCCCTCCGAAGCACGGAAACGCTCAGTAGTAATGTCACTAGCGGTCACCCATCCAACTCCTGACCGCGCGCGACGTTGCTTAACTTTGCTGATCGGTTGAGAACAGCTAAGTAAACTTCGCTACGAGCGCTTCTGGTTAATCTGAACAACATCTTCGACCGCATCATCACTTACCATAAGGAAAAATAATTCACGTCTATTACGCCAATATCTGACTTTATCTGTTCTATAATTATAAGTAAGTTATTAAAGGGTTCGATAAAATGGTCGAGTAGCGTATAGCCTGGCATTAGATTATCGAGATCCAGTGTTCATACCTTTTTTTAAACGCCCGGCATAGACAATCATTCAGACAGTGGTGTAACTTTAATAGGGATCCATCTTGCCATTTGGTTACGAGACACTAAATATGTATCGGGGAAAGCGTTAACTTCCCAATGTAAAAACACGCCTAAGAAATCTCATAATATGGATAATGTATAAGTTTTAGGCGGAGTAGAACTCTATGTGCGAATTCTTCTGGGGATGTACTGCCACCATACCTATTTCTATCGGCAAGCACTTATGTTCACATTCCTGTTTTCCGGTTTGAAGGATATGTGTGCCGGTGAAATTACAGGCACATGAAATATAACTTTATGTTTCAGCGTGATGGGCGTCGTAAAGTTCACCACTTGTGACGAACTGCATCTATTGCAGAGGTTACCGCTTAAGACGTTGTCAAATGCTGAAATTTTGTCACTATCAGACTGTGTAGGAGTGAAAGAGAGGCAGCGATGGTGAAATCGCGATCAGTTTCGGTAAAATCCGAAAGTAAGCTTAATAACACAAAATTAGTAACGTAAATCAAAAAAATTACTTTTCTTGTCCCTTTTGATAATGTTTCAAACAATTTAAAATTTTATTTTTATATTTTCATACACATTCATACGTAAATAATATAGATATTTACGTCACAAGCGTAATTTAGAGTTAACTTTGGAAATTTATTCCATCGAGAAAATTTTAGGGAAACATGTTTTGGACTTTCCTTGACCTTAGATAATGTGGTTAAGATTAACATATAATTTTCTTACTGCTACAAACTAAACAAATTTTGCTAAAAATCTGTTGAATTAAAGCTATTTAGCACTTGTCAACGCCTTAACATCAGGCTTCGTGCGTGTACCATCATGACAGCATAAAAAAGGACATAACTACACTGCTGCTATAATCAGGCACCTTGCTTACCTTGGGAAAGATAGTCTCAAATCAGCTCTCAGTTTTGTGAGCAGCTCGCTCGGTGTGCCAAACTGCCTTAGGCTCATCTCTTCGCCCACACCCAAACAAGGGTTTCTGTGAAATAAAGAAAAAATATTGAAGGTAAGTAAAAATGAAAAGCGTCGACTAATGCGTCCCCGTCGCAATGTTTACGTTATATACTGTTCATTGCAACCAATTGAGGTGCACATTCCAGCCACATATTGTACCTAAATATTTACGGTGGTGTCTTCAAAAACCGCTTCCTCACTTTCGAAAAACTGGTAGCTAATGAGTTTTTTAGGGCGAAAAAAGGACCTACTCCAAAAAGTTTAGTAAACCAACTGTTGACTCCGGCTCCGGCTCGTTCCTTGACTCCCGCTCCGGCTCGTTCCTGGTGCAAAGGATGGCCATTGCTATCCAGCGTGGCAATGCAGCAAGTATTATGGGCACCTTTGCACCTGGAACGCTAAGGGGCGGGTTATTTGATTGACTCGACATTGTATGTAGTGATCATATTTATTTATTAAAAAATATATTTATGGTTTAAATATTATGTACATAACCTGTATAATAAATTATTTTGACAAATAAAATGTTATTTAAATTAAGTTAACCAACTATAAGTACTACCAGTTGAGCGAATTTGACGAAAAAAATCCAATAAGTTCCACTTTAAGCTTCACCTATCAGTCAGTAGATACAATCAAGTCAAAAATAACAAACAACAATCATACTTATAAGTAACAAAAATATCCCCAAATTAGGTATTGGTTCTGACAGCTGTGAAAGCGACAGTTAATGTGGTATTTTTATGATAATTTTCACAATTTTATTTATTTAATGAAAAAAATTAGAAATATAATTGTGACATACATAATTATGACATTTACTAATTATTTATTTCATAGAGTAAGGTCTCGTTTTTTATTTATAATGAAGTAGATTGGTAGTGTGCGATGCTAAGGCGTCTGGTACTAATTGATATATATATATAGTAATGATTATACACTCACCCCGCAGTAACTAGTATTCTCTGTGGCTCAGAAAGCATGGACACACATACACATACAAGAAACATATAAAGACTAGAGTTAGGATTTCGTGAGTATTGTGGAGGCATTAGACACAAATAAACTCCTGATACATGCGCTAGGATTCCCTGTGTCGGAGGAGGGATGACACACAAGACCAGGAAAACCAGCAAGCCGCACTAAGTTTCTCTATGTTTTTTTTTTATGTTATTGTGACGGAACTAGCTCGACGTCCACCTGATGTTAAGCATACCTCTGCCTATAACAGATGCATTTCATCACAAGTCATGAATTGCACTGCGCCCGTCACTTTGAGAAATAGTTGTTAAGTCTCATGTGCCTGTAATTTCACTGGCTCTCAAGAACAGCTGCCGGAACACACCGTTACGTGCTTGGCGACAGATTTTCTACTTGAGGGTGGTCGCTAGCCAGGCGGGCACTTGCAAAATGCCCTTCCACCATGCGGTGAAGCTCAATACCGCGGCGGGATTCGAACCATGGACCTGCTGCGCGGCAGTCCATAGTCAATGCCACTGAGCCATCACTGCTTCAAGAGTCAGATGTCACGGGAGGCAATTTGGACTGACACATAAATACACCAGAATCTTCTCAAAACAGCTGTAGGATTCCTGTATCGCAGGAGGCTTTGACACACACATAATCACTCCAGCAACTTACAAGAGCCATGAATAAATATCTGTAATCAAACCGAGATAGCCGAGCGATAATAGCCATGGACTGCCGTGTAGCAGGTCCATCGATCCCCACCACCGGCGTGAGCTTCACCGCATGGTGGAACAGGATTTTTCGAATGCTCGCCTGACTAGCTACCGCCCTCAAGTAGAACATCTGTCATCAAGCCCCTAATAGTGTGTTCCAGCAGTAGTCCTTGAGAGCCACTTAACAACTGTATGTTTTAGGATAACGGATGGGGTGAGCCTTGAACTTGTTCCATTACGTTGTGACGGAAATGTTTGTTAAACCCAATACTTAAGGGTGAACTGGCCGGACGGTTCTCCATACAAACGCTGTTGGGTGATCACTCCCTTATTTGAGGATTTAGGTCCAAAATAAAACTTAACACCGATTAATTTCGTCATTATCTAGGCTTGTATGATGCCAAAATTTTAAAAAGATGATTAAGTTCTAAGTTATGAGCCTCGAAAACTTTATATGAAAATGTTTCGAGGCTCATAATTCTCAGGATAATTATTTTATTAAAATTTCGGCATCATACAAGCCTAGATAATGACGAGATCAATCGGTATTATGCTTTATTTTGGACCTACATCCTCATATAAGGGAGTGATTACCCAACGGCGTTTGTATGGAGAACCGTCCGGCCAGTTCACCCTTAACACTGCGGGGCCTGTTCTTGCACACTGGATTCATTTGCTACTTTACTCTAGGCCCTACTGCTTTCGAAGTACATTGGTCAAATAACTGTCATCAGGGCTATTGTAGCTTATTGAGTCCTGTCTCGGGCTCGTGTTGGTAGATGCGTCTCAGAGTTTCGATCTGCTTATTAATGTATGGAACATTTGTCAATGACTGCATCTAACGATCGGTTTCGGCTTAAAGATGCATTTATTTACACGAGTATTTGAGTGGAGAACAGGTCCCTTAACTACTTTCATCCCAGCAATATGTTTAGGTACAATATAAATTACCTAATATTATTCATACTTGCACATATCACACACGACACTATTCCCATAATTTATTCTATCGTTGATTTTTACACAGTACTTTTATATACACATGCTCATACTTACACCCTTACACATAACAATAAAAAAAACTGGAAAGGATATTGGTATCACCTACATACTTGCATACTTAGTATTAGTAAATTTTGCTAGAGTTTACTGTTCGCAGCATCATATTACTGCCTGTATACATATATATTTTATTATAATATAGGTAACCAAATTAACATGTTTCTTATCATGCCATGTTCACAAAGAAGAGACTGAACTTCACGACACAGGTCATCCTAGAGTGAGGTTCAGGGAACTATGCTATAATTTATTATATTCTTATACCTACAAACTGATAACTGTAACCATTAACTCATGTTTTGGAGACAAATAAAGATTATTATAATTATTTTTTTTCACAAATTTACATTTTCTTATTATTATTATTACAATCCTATAAAAAATCCTATTAGACACTAGCTATGCCGATGTTACATATTTTGTAGGACCAACCTGAAGTCCTTGCTTCCTTGGTTAGGTAACGTCCTGGCTTTGCTCGGGTCCTGACCAGCTTCCAGCTCGTAGAGACCGCTGGCACCTGTCTTCTTGCCCCATTTCTTAAGAGAAGTCGCATAGTCTTCTGGATTGTAGATCGGTGGACGTTGCTTGTCCTGGAACAATGATTACCAGAGTTGAAAAATAGGTGGAATATTTTGGAATTTGTGTGCACTAGACGCAACCGACCTCCAGCACTGAAACGTATGAAATAACTTATTGAAGTCGGTACTATGCTTATACAAATCACTCCAAGCTATCATTTTCATGGCTTGAAATTATATCATAATTTTCAGCGATGGAAGTCGGTTCCGTTTTATTTTCCACTTCAACTTTACTTGACTTAGGGCGAAATAGCCCAGATGTTGCATATTGCATACGTTATAAAAGAAAAGTATGAAATGCCTTTGGAAGTCGGACCCTGAAAGTGTAGACTTGGAGTATTTTGAATCCGGAAGGTACCGACTTGAGCAAGTTATTTCAATGTTAAAAGTTAGCTAGTTTTGTTGTATATCTAGCTAACTAAAAAGATGGAAGTAATACATCAGATTATTTGAAGACATTATTTTCCACTACAATTTCTTTAATGTATTTGTTCTTTAAAGTATACCTACAAAAAAGCTAGTGAATTTAATATGTTCACGCGTCAAGACATAACAACAAGGGCTTCATAAGAAGCAGTGCCTACTTCTTAATGCCTCCCATTAAATACTCATCGTTGGGCAATTAATCACTCAAGCTTTTCTTACAAACACACGTCATGTGCCCCAAGACTTGTTTTATTAAGTGACTTTTATTGATTACGATAATTATAATTAAGGTGTCACACAGACAGCAGAGCGAAAGCGATATGAAACCGCCAAGAAATATATTTGAGAACGAAAACGCTGCTTTTCAACCTTTGCTGATGGTATTATGCTGCGTGTTATTATGATTAGTTTTTTTGGGTTATTCGAAAAGATAAATCCGATATAAGTAGATTTCATATATACATTTATATAATAAAATAATATACTTAATTAAATTGAGTTTACGAAAAACTTAATAAAACATAACACAACGTGTGTTTAATATAGGATTTATTTTAGTCTACTTATATATGCTCTACCAGACTCTATATTACTCCATATTAATGTATATGTTAACATATTTGAATATTTAAACCAACCAACTAAATTATATTCGAAGCAGTGATGGCTCAGTGGCATTGGCTATGGACTGCCGCGCAGCAGGTCCATGGTTCGAATCCCGCCCAGAGCTTGAGCTTCACCGCATGGTGGAAGGGCATTTTGCGAATGCCCGCCTGGCTAGCGACCACCCTCAAGTAGAAAGTCTGTCGCCAAGCACCGAAAGGTGTGTTCCGGCAGTAGTCCTTGAGAGCCAGTGAAATTTCAGGCACAATGAGACTTAACAACTATGTCTCAATGTGACGGGCGCAGTGCAATTCGTGAGTTGTCATGAATTGCAACTGTTATAGGCAGAGGTTAGTCCACTTAACATCAGGTGGGCCTGTTCATTCACAATAACATAAAAAATAAAATTATAAAAAAAAATTACCCCTGGCGAAATAAACTCATATATATCTAGTAGCTTTGTGTGTGTCGCCAACATTAGCTCTTATGAGATCGAATCTCAGATATATGGAAAAATACGTTTTTATAATGATTTATCGCTAATAGGGTTCATTAGTTAAGAGATGTCGTAGCGAGAATGCTTATTAATTTAGATCAAAAGGTGTGCTCTAAGTGATCGTTTCGAGCGGCCAGCGGATTAGATTAGGATATCGTGCCGTTTAGAGTCAGACTGTTGTTGAATAAAAAAATGAGATTTAACGAATATAGAATACATAATTTATGAAATATAGGTAATGTTCTTTGTATGAACCAACCTACATAAAATCATCTTAGCTATTCTATCATTTTAATCCTAGATCATTCAGTTCTATTCTGTGTGCTTTTTGGGTCTTACAAGAATATAGTCGTTTACTTAATAAAAGCCCTGGAAGTGGAGGTATTAAAACGTTGCGGAAGTCGTTGTCCTATGTGTTGGTTGAGCAGCTGAATTTCTTTGGTGGCACTTAATATGAAGTAGGCGCTTTTTTACCTTTCGTGTATAGTTAGGTATGAAGATATTTTTTTACTGTTGGTAGGCTAGCATTTGACTGTCGAAAGTGGTAAAGGGAACAGCCTTGTTTAGAATGCGAACCGGTTGTAAAGAAAAGCTGCTGGAACACGATGGAATGCTTATCGACAGATTTTCTACTAGAGTATCATAGGTATATAGCTAGCCGTGCATCATCATGCATAAAAAAACTTGCGTATATATCGCTCTTACTCTCTCCCTACCTCAAACGACTCATTCCCGCAAACTATTCCACTGAAGGCAATCATCACTCACTATCCTAACAATGGCTTCGTTATGACTACTTCTAAACTATACTACGAAACATTCTTAGAAAGCTGCCACAATGGATGGTAAAATTTCATATTTTCACAGAGAAATACACATTTGCATTGATGTTCGATATAATAAAATAGACGCATAGGTAAGTTTAAATATTGTTATGTTTGTAATAACGCTTGCTCTGCGGATTACATTACAAAATAAAACAGACAGCTGTTGCAAGTCACCGTTAGGTGCTTGGCGATAGATTTTCTACTTGAGGGTGGTCGCAAGCCAGGCGGGCATTTGGAAAATGCCGTTCCACCATGCGATGATGCTCAAGCTCGCGGCGGGATTCGAACATATGGACCTGATGCTGCGCGGCAGTCCATAGCCAATGCAAAACCATTAACCTCTTTTTGCGCAGTTGGATAAAAACTATTTTACGTCCTTCACCGGGTCTTAAACTATATTTTAATGCCAAATTTCATCCAAATCGGTCCTGTAGCTTCAGAGCCTATTCAATGCAAACTAACACAATCAAAACTTTCCTCTTTATAATATTAATATATAGTTTAGATTTTCCTGTTGCGAACTACTTTAGAAACTATATACCATTCAAATAAAGAATCTTAATCGAGACGTTTTTTTTCCTTTAATTATTCTATGATAGCCAAGTTCTGTGTTTATACAGAATTCCTACCGTGAAGAAAGGGTCAACAACGCATCAGTGGCTTCCCTGTCCTTGTACGAAGTTGAACAACCTGTTCATGTATTTAATAAAATGGTATCATAATCGATGTATCACAAAAAAAGCCCGTACGTTTGAAGTACCAGTAATAAAGAGATTGGAAGGCTGGTATGGTTACTTGAGGTATGCACTTAAAAAGTCCCTTATTAGTATGGATGTTTTTACTAGCATTAAAAATTTCAGTTGTTGTCTTTAATATTTATAAAGAGTGCAAGCAGAAAGCAGGTTACAATAATCCTCTTTACTTCTGATAGGTGATTAGTTTGTTCGGTATGTATTACCTATGTTGTATTTATGTACTTCATTTCCGTACTTTATTTTTCACATATATATATTGCTTTGTTGATTGAATGCTTTAGCATCTACTATCTACAACTTGAAGGCTGGCTAGGCGCGTATTCGCAAAATGCCCTGCTACCTGGAAATGTTCAGAGCCTGAACGTGCCCTTGGTGTGCGGTGAAGCAAGGAATCGGTCAGCAGTAGTTGCCTATCCATCCAAATAGTGATCGCACAGATTGCATAACCTAGTTGCCTGGTTAAGATTGTCTAGACAAGTCTGGATATCCTAGCGTGCAGAAATGTTACATTTTCACTCCATGCCATGCATGCATTAATAAATTCCATTAAAAGTATGGCTTTATTCTGTAATACCTAAAATGATAATTCTCATCGCATTTGCCGGAGTATTGGGAAAACTCCTTCCTAATTATGATAAGTCCGAATTCCAACTTCCGTCAACTCTACTGCGGTGTCATTCGCTTAAAGGCACTCTATGGAGCGCCAATCTGTGTGGATGCGCTGCATATAGACAACAAGGCCGTGCTGCCGCGTCCGCATTCGAGGCGGCCTGCATACTGGCAAGAACTTCGGGCCTGAGGCTCTTTCGGCAATATATTTTAAAAACGGTGGAGGCCAAAACCGAGGGATCCTCCAGCCCACTTCCGGAGTAAATCATGCGCTGGAGACAACGGTTAGGCATCTTCTTCGAAAGTGGCCACCCAGTTACTGACAGTACATGATTGTTTCGGTCACTATCTGTGTCGTTCGGCTCGTCAGGAGCCGTCTAATGAGGATGATCTACCACCACTACACTGGCCTAGACGATACGGTGTATCATTCACGCAACTGCCCAGGTCCATGCCTCTAGGTACGCGCAATGATTAGTTCCGTCATTGGATATGACGCTTCACTGCCAGCCTTGGTTCCTTCCATGACTAACACCGAACAGGCATTTGACGCCACAGTGTGCTTTGCGGAGACTGTGATGATGCAGAAGGCAGACGCGAAATATGGAATCACGTGAAATCAGGAAGATATTATTCTCTCGTTTCCCCTACACCGTAAGAGAGTAGGTCGCAGGCGACTGGTGTACGTAAATAAAGTTAGTAAGCCAATATCTTAGGTACCTTTACATAAACCTTCATCTGAAAATGTTTGTTACGACTAGCAGAAGTCAACTCTTAGAGGTTGTTAGCATTTTTCCAATAACCGTGTATTGGGAAGCAGAAAATATGTATAAGTTTTCTACTTCACAATAATTAAAACTTGTAACGACTTGTTACGTGTCGCAATTTGGTCGCAGTGTCATTATTGTTTCTTTAAGTTTATACTGAAACTACTCGTATGGGAAAAAAGACCCATTTCATTTAGTATACATTCTTAATTGGCATTTTTGAGATAGCTCATCTCTTTGTTATGCAAAAACAACGAATAGACAGCATTGTTATGTTTGAATTTATGGTTGAATAGCTCGTAAAAAATATTTGGGAAAATTTTATACAACTGTTGACGGTTTCTTTCTCACGTCAGAACTTACGGGTTATTTTTATGTTTCCTGATTTAGTTTACTACCTGCGGCATCATCATCAACGATATCAAACGAATAAAAGATTATAACTTATTTATATGGTCTCACTCATATGGAGTCGATGAAATATGACATAAATGGACATATTAACTTATTAGGAATCGGCTAGGACCCGCGTTATATTTACCGGAAAGATTCCGACCAGTTTCGGACAGTTTTGAAGTCCTTCGTCTGGGAGTCACGATTGCGCGAAGCGACGAGCACGGGTCTCAGCGCGTAACTGACGTTGCGACGGCGCTGTCTGCCCCGGCTCAGCTGTATTTGTCAAGACGCCGTCAGAAACTGGTCGGAATCTTTCCGGTAAATATAACGCGGGTCCTAGCCGGTTCCTAATAAGTTAATATGGATAATACTCGCGATAGTTTTCAAAGTGAAGTAAATGGACATGATTGAAAACTCATGGGGCTGGAGCGTTACTGTAGTGACTCCGGTATGTTCTTTAAAGCACGTGTGAACTCCTTCAATGCATGCAAAAATACCGAATTGCTACTTTTTTGACCAGTGAGTTGAGAAGTGTAAAAATTCTATTATAAAGAGTCTCTCAGATAGAATATTTTTGACGCCGATGTATGGACGATGGCTACAAATTTTAAATACATATATAAAAAAACAAACAAAACTAGGACTAATAAAAATACTTATTGTATATTTTATTTTTATTTATTTGAATATGTAAGTAAAAATTGCCTTATCTTGTGTCTGCAATAAAGAATTATTATTATTATAAAAAATCAGAGTATTGCCCCCTCAAAACAATGTTGATATGTTTCCGGTTGTATCAGTGTGCGTCAACCATAAAGCCTTTAAAATTACTTTCACAATTGTCAATCAGATGGAACTATTACAAAGCCTATGTGTTTGTTGACATGACTGACCTAGTTATGTGATTCTTTTGTTTAGTAGCATTGTGTAAAATATTATTATGAGTTGTAATAATTGCAATCAAAACTTTTTTGATTGTTGACTAAACACATCTATGATCACTTAAAAATTACAATCACAACCTATGTTATATCACCTACATCATTTAAATAGGGTTGGTCAAGATAAGTCCAATCAATATACGTTGTATTGATTGCTAATAACTTTTTCAATCGTCCGTGTTGAGCAAAGATATTTTTTATCGTAAACGTTGAGTAATGGGCATCTTTGTAAGTATTATGAACCTTTTTGTTTGCAACAGGCTGCTATTTTGCATATTACCTATTCGAAATTCAAGTTAGAGCATAGAAACGTTTTTTTTTTAGTTAACCTCTTCCTATAACAGATGCATTTCATCACAAGTCGTGAATTGCACTGCGCCCGTCACTTTGAGACATAGTTGTTAAGTCTCATGTGCCTGTTATTTCACTGGCTCTCAAGTACAGCTGCCGGAACACACCGTTAGGTGCTTGGCGGCAGATTTTCTACTTGAGGGTGGTCGCTAGCCAGGCGGTCATTCGGAAAATGCCCTTCCACCATGCGGTGAAGTCTGCGGCGGAATTTGAACCATGGACCTGCTGCGTGGCAGTCCATAACCTATGCCACTAAGCCATCACTGCTTCAAATATGTTAAAAACCTATTAATAGAGTTTCGGCGGAAAAACGGAAATGTGACATCTTTGATAATGTATTTTATTTCATAGTTTGTGTAACATTAATGTGATCTATAAATTTTCATGAATGTTCACGAAAGTAGACGAGTAGACAATAGCAAAAAAAAACTTTTAACGTTTTCATCTAATCTCCATAATTATGGTATAATAATTTCCTTAAACATGCCTTGGACTAATCAAATATGATGGAAAATAGTCACACACAAAATCTTGTCAAACTTATGACAATAAGTAGACAAGACAAACAGCTGTGTCGAACTCTTGTTTTAGACAGGTGGTGAATATATTACTATAATCAGTACCATATTTGCGCGTGTATTCGTGCACGTTCATGAACATCTAATGCTTAATAAGCCATTATTAATATATACAAAAATATCACATGTCACCATTTCAATTATTCCGCGCGCCGCGCCGATTCATTTCAGTACTGTTTTAGTTTGAGGTTTGAGATATTTTATTTCTCATAAGAAAATATTTCACTTACATGAGAATAATGTTAACATAAGCATAACTAATAATTATCGATGTCGTACAAAGCAAAGATATTTTTTTTTTATTGTAGGGTAGTTACAAATAGATAAAATCAGTCATCTATATTGTTTGGTTCTTTATTTTATTATTATTTTTAGTTTTACTGCACTGTATTTCAGTACAGTAGCTGTACTGTTGTCAAAATCGAAATTAAATAGAAAGCATAGATAGAGAGTTCGAATCCATCATGACTATAATTTTTTATCTCGTAAATTTGTAATTTTGTAAAAATATAGTCCTGTGGTAAATAAACGAGTCACATAATGATCAATTACGAGAAATCAATATTTGATTCATATCATTTCATCAATCCTATCATCAAATCAATCCTATATGAATTAAACCTTTTGTAGAAGTAATTTAACACTTGTGCGGCATTATTGGAAGTTCGATTCAATGTTGAGTCAAGCTTTCAAACCTCTTTGAAAGAATGCTGTTATTACTTTTTATTACTCACTTTGTGTGATGGTGATTTTGATTTCATCAATATTCACGACAGATTAATTGCTCTTCACGAAGCGTTTCTCTTTGACTGACATATAATATAACTAAACAAATAACAAACTGACTTACATATAATATAACTAAAACTACTACCAACAAGACTCTATTACTAAAACGTTCAAGAAACTCTTAAAAAACTGAGACACACCCTGTTTATTACGTCACAATAATATCAAATCATAAGATCAGAAACTACCAAAACACTAACTAATAATAGGTAGTACACCGTTCAAGATACACAACTAAGCAATTTTCGACATAATTATAGTTACGTAAACCGTCATGAGACCGCAAATCATCAAATTAATTGCAGAAGAAAGTATCTACCATACATGAGTGAACTACATTTTTAATATTTTCGAGGTTAACGAACGGAACGACTAGAGTGTGAACGTTGCCTTATTATTTGGTCCAAGTTATAGGAATATACAAAACAAGACAATGGACTGCCCTAAAAGGACAATCTGCTTTAGACGCTGACAAGTACTAAATGGCGTTATTTGTATAGATTTTTACCAAAATGTATTTAGTTTGTAGCAGTAACAAAATTATATGCTAATCTCGATCATATTATCTAACGCCAAGAAAAGTCCGAAAGACGTTACCTTAAAATTTTCTCGATATAATAAGATTGCAAAGTTAACCCTTAACGCTTGTAACGTAAATAAATAAATTATTTACGTATCAATGTGTATTCATACAATATTAAAACCTTATCAAGAGAGGCAAGAAAAGTTACATTTAATATTTATGTTACTGTGTTATTAAGCTTTCTTTCTGATTTTACCTAAACTGATCCTGATTTCACCATCGCTGCCTCTTTCACTCCTATGTAGTCCGATAGTGACAACATTTCAGCATTACACAGCGTCTTAAGGGGGCAATTCTCTGGTTGTAAGTCACTTAGAAGGTGAACTCTTCTTCAGAGGATCATTATCCCGCGCATGTCTATAATTTATCCCCTCGGTGAAATTTTGTAATAATAAAGAAAAAATTTTCTGTACGGACGTTGGCAATACCTAAAGATTTTTTCATAACAACTTGAATAGGTATGTAAAACAAACTAAAGTGCAGCTGTGCTCTTACATATCACGTGGAGCCGATATCGTCCATTTATGAATGAAATTTTATTGTTATCATTATCTATAATGCGCATGGATTTATAATAAATTTGTTTTAATATTATTCCTCAACAAACATGAATTTTCACAACTGAATTTCGCTAAAATTCAACCAAATCTTTAGCAAATACGTGTAAAATATTTTAAAATTGAACAGTCACTTCAAAAATCGTATTTACATCAATTTTCGCACATTTCGCAAACATAAAAGGTCACAGTCACAACGCGCAGCGCACATTGGAAATGAATTTAATTTAATTCATGTTCTGTTCCGATACAAGAACCTACATTTTATCTGAATTGTTTAAACCACTGTACCAAAAAGGACCACGACTTAATTAAATATTGAATAGGATGCCTAGCCTTTATTAACAATACACTACAAACTATATACAACTGTAGAGTTCCAGTACAATGAAAGATTTTAGGTAACTAATAGGCCTTTGCAGTCCAAACGAGGGACAATATTGCCAGCATAACGTAACACTTCTATTTATATTATTTACGTACGCTTAGCTCTATATTTTTACTAAACGCTATCGCTTATGATATGTACTGAACAAAAACATAATTTATTATTACGATCATACATCTTTTGTGTTTTTGTTTCTAGATTTTATCTGTCAATGAGACTAGGTGCGTTCAACTTAACAAAGTAATCTTATCATTGTACTTCATCACAATAAAAGTGTAGAACTAACTAACCTCACTACACCCTCAAAATATTTTGTTTTAAATTAAATAAATAATTATTACTTCAAAATCACAATTGTGTGATGAACCGTACCGTACCGGAACTTGAGACTTAACAACTTTATGTCACAGGGTGATGGGCGCAGTGCTAACTGTTATAGGCAGAGGTTACTGCTTAACATCAGCTGGACCTTGTGCTGGTTCCATCACAATCACATAAAAAATTAGAAGAAAAAAAGGTAATACCTTAGAATGACGCACGAAAGAATTCTGTCCAAGCGAGGACGGACCAGTTTTGAAGCAATGATGGCTCATTGGCATTGCCTATGGACTGCCGCGCAGCAGGTCCATGGTTCGAATCCCGCCACGGGATTGAGCTTCACCGCATGGTGGAAAGGCATTTGCGAATGCCCGTCTGGCTAGCGACCACCGTCAAGTAGAAAATCTGTCACCAAGCACCTAACAGTGTGTTCCGGCAGCTGTCCTTGAGAGTCAGTTATTCTAGGTTAATCCTGTTAAAGACAACATTATCACTTACCATCAGGTGAGATTGTGGTCAAAGGCTTACCTATTATATTATTGTATCAGCAATAAAAAAGAGGACAAAGCGAATATTTCTGTGTTAATTATTAAAGTTAAAGCATTTTAAATGCACGCTTTTCTAACGCTAAATTTATCTTCGTTAATGTTTTTAAGAAACGTAGTATAAATATATTTGTTAAGTTTAATTAAGAGCTTAATCAGCCAGTGTGTCAATATGTCTAAAACAAGATTGAAATTGTCAAAACGGTAGGAAAGTGAGAATTTTGTGTATTTAAAGCTGTTTGGTTAACATTTGACCACTTGGTGATAAGCGATGTGAGCAGGCTTAAGGTGGAAACTCACGTATTTGCCGGAATTTCAAAATTTTACCGGTTTTTCACGCTTGTAGGTATTATTATATGTTCTATGCTTGTAGCTAGGTTTCGTACCCATTCTACATGATCGCGGTATTCGCGAGTTTAAATAATATTACTCATTTAACTTCAACAGTTATTGGACACCAATACACGATTGCATAAAGTACCTTTAATACCCTCAAAAATATAAAAAAATACATCTATCGGTAACAAATTATAATAAATTCAATGTGTATAGATTTTTTTTAGATATTGTGAAGACTTCTTCGGAACACGCATTTTTCGCGATCAAGCACTACCGATAAAAGAATTAACAATAAATTAAAAAAAAATGCCAAAAACGTCAGCAGCTTAACATAGAGCGGGAACTGGCAAGGATAGCTGCCAGAACCCACCGTTAGATGCGTGGCGACAGATCTCCTGCTTGAGATGGTAGCATGTGAGTATTCACAAAATTCTGTAAAACATAAGGTCTCCTTTTGCAGCTAACTTAACAGCATGGTATTAGAACAGTTTCCGAAAGATTGCTTAACCTAACTTTCCTCTGGTACGTAAGTACGTTTTGCTACTTATGTACACAGTTAACATTTTTTTATGTTGTTGTGACGGAACAAGCTCGAGGTCCACCTGATGTTAAGCGGACTAACCTCTGCCTATAACAGATGCATTTCATCACAAGTCATGAATTGCTCTGCGCCCGTCACTTTGAGACATAGTTGTTAGGTCTAATGGCCTTTAATTTCTTTTTGTGCTGATTATGCAGTGCTACGTCTCTATAATATAGAACATACACTGCTGAACACAGCCTTAAGTCAAGACTTGGGTTTGCCATAATCCCTAGGCTCTGCTCGGCTCTGGCTTGGGGATCGCAGTATGAGATGGTAGTCACCACTTACGACTCACAATCCCACGGGAAGATATGGATCAATTCTAGACCGGCACCCCACGGGGCCACGCGTCTGGCTCCGAGTTTCTTGTCCGTTCTTCTCGCAGTGGCTCTATACAATTTATTTGCTGAACGTGGCAGTAAAATGGAGAATATTTCAATACTAAAATTTGTAATTGACCACCATAAGGGCGTCGTAGACGGAAAATTTAATAAATGACTTTCTGCGCTATCTGAGAGGCACGAGTCCCCTAAATGTTCATATATTGGACCCTGACCATACTATGAACATTTAAGAATCTCGTGCTCATTAAGTTTCTCTAAGGGCTTAGTTCTCGCTAACTGCGACAAAGTACTAAGGGCCTATTCCATTTGACGCTAATTTCGTTATATTCGATAATTTTGATCACATTCTGCGTCTATGGTTGTGATAACTGTGATCGTTTGTAACTGTTCTCCCCTGTTCCATTTAGGGTAAGAACGCTAAGAATGCCACTAAAATTTGCCACTTCTGTCACTTTTGACATAAGATCTAGGTAATTCAAACTGTTCCAGTAGCTTCATAGCGTTTATGGCGAAAATAATGCCAAGACCCATCTGGAACAACTTTTTGGGGATCGTTTTTATCGTTTTTGGTGAATTTAACTCCAAATACCCTAAACAGTTATATCACTTGAGTCGTGCCTACTAATTAATCTCGGAAACACATTGTAAATTTTTGGATACACAATTATCTCCGTAATAACTGTTTGGTTAGAACGAGAACATAGGTTGTGTAAAAGAGAAAGGAGATCGTTATCTTTGTTTTGATTGTGTACTGAGTTTATATGAAAATTTTTGGTTGAATGAGTTATAATCTGTGTGAAAGTTTGACTTAAGATTTTAAAACTATAATGTAGATATAGGATATAATTATATGGATCGATCGTATACTATTTACTCGTGTGCCAAAATTTAAAAAATAACCATTTTTACGGTAAAACTTTCGATTATTTTTTACCGACTTTCAAAAAAGGAGGATGTTTCCAATTAGACTGTATTTTTTGTTGTTGTGTTACCTTATAACTTTTTACGGAGTGTACCAATATTGATGTTTTTTTATATTCTAAAGCTGGTACTTTTCATGTGGTCCCATCAAATTTGAGTTAGATCTGATGAGTAGTATTTGCGTTATCTCTAAAAATGTGTATTTTAAATTTGAAGTCAGTTGTTTTATGTTATTTTTTTTCTTTATTTATTAAGTATCATTGAAAGTGCATTGACAAATGCTCATCGTAAGTATAAAATATATTTCAGAAGGAAAGAGGTAACTTCCGGTGGTACTTTTACTTGAACCCTTACCCTTAAATACCATACTGGCATATGTATAATTAAGCAAGCCTACCGTGGTGTGCTGAGTTAGACTAACACCCCCATATTCTCCTCTCGTTGGTATCGTAAGAGGTGACTAGGGGTAAAATACCAGAAGATAGTGAAGCGCTCGTAGCGAAGTTTACTTAGCTGTTCTCAACCGATCAGCTAAGTTAAGCAACGTCGCGCGCGGTCATGAGTTGGATGGGTGACCGCTAGTGACATTACTACTGAGCGTTTCCTTGCTTCGGAGGGCACGTTAAGCCGTCGGTCCCGGTTGTTGTCTTAGGATGGCAGTTATAGCATGGTGGTAGGGCATTTTGCGAAAGCCCGCCTGGCTAGCTACCACCCTCAAGTAGAAAATCTGTCGCTAAGCACCTAACGGTGTGTTCCAGCAGCTGTCCTTGAGAGCCAGTACTTCTAGGTTAGCCTGAACAACATCTTCGACCACATCATCACTTACCATCAGGTGAGATAGTGGTCAAAGGCTAAACTATCATGCATAAAAAAAAAACAAAACGATGAGCAGAGCGCCTTCAGAGAAACTGCTATCCTACACTGCAATCCCTAATTATGACAAACCTCTCATTATGGGCTGTGTATGCCATGGAAGTGGGTACTGGACAGACATATATTTTACATCCGTCAAAGTCTGAAATAACAAATTGAAGTTGGTACCACGATAGTTCAAAAGTACCCATTATCACAATATTGTGCGCATGGTACCGACTTCGACAAGTTATTTCACACTTTTGAGTGTTGAAGTCGGTTCCATTTTCAAGTACTTAAATACATTTTTTCACCTTATTACTGACCCTGCTACTTACAGGATATATTGTCATTGACTTTATCATTAAGATAAGAGAAAAATACTTTTCCGTTATTGGAAACCTCAAAAACGGCTTGACCGATTTTGATAAAATTTAAATGGGACCACTCGAAAACTATCAAATAAATAAAGAATCATCAAAATCGGTTCACCCTGTCAAAAGTTCTGAGGTACAAACATAAAAATAAAATAAAACATTCGAATTGTGAACCTCCACCTTTTTTTGAAGTTAAATTACACCTGATGTTAATTGATGATGTGGTAGATCGTAAACAGGCTTAATCTAGAATGGGAGCTAGCTAGTCTACGACCGAGCTTTGAAGTACGGAAGCGCTCAGTTGTAAATGCATTTCTCGGTAATAAGAGCGTCGTAGACGCCTAAATTTAATAAATTATTTTGATATTAGTGAACCGAAAATTTATCGGTGTTTACGATTTTAGAATTTGCATTTTCATCAGGTGAGATTGTGGAGTAAGGCGTCGACAGTAAAAAAACGTCCAAGTGCGAGTCGGAATCACCGAGGATTCCGTACTAACCTGTAGGTATATAAGTAAAAGTTATGGTATTTTTATTGCTGAATGAAATCCATAATATTTTAAAATTATTAAAAATGTTTTTATTATATGATGTAAATAAAAATGTATGCTTTACGCAATTTTTCCTTCATCTGTGCTATAAGGCGTTGTTTCGTACTAATTTCAAGATTCTGAGTTCACGGGAAGTCCCTGTAGGTTTTGATTCCCTTGCGAGTGTCGAAAATTTGCGGCATAAACGGCTGTATCTTTTGATTGCATCGGCTTAGAAGTTTGATTTTTTCACTTGAGTATTTGATATGAACTTCAACTTGATACCTCCACAAGTTCCTGGTGTTGACAGACAGACAGACAACAAAATGATTCTATAAGGGTTTCGTTTTTCCTTTTGAGGTACGGAACCCTAAAAATGTGCTGTCCATGTACGGAAACAAGCATTTTCAAAAGTTACAGTTGTTCACATGTTAATTAATCAAATGGAGCTCCATTGAATTGAATTCGTGTCGAAACTCACAAAAAGCTACAAATCGAGAGCGTGCGAATGATGCTTGAATTATTGTTATAATTGCGCAATTTTATCCATCTAGAATGCGAATGTACATGACTGGTAGTAGAAGGCATACGGGTAAACTAAATGCTCGAGGTTTTGAAGTGAAGACAAAGTTATGTTTAAACCAAAGCAGTGATAGCAAGCATCTTTTATGCTTTTTATAGATTATAATCTAGCCTTTGACCACCTTACCTGATAATAAGTGATGATGTGGGTGAAGATATTGTTCAGGATAACTTAGAATCTTAAATCATAAAAAATAAACCCTTCATTACGAGCCTTTTTTATGTTATTGATGTTAAACGGACTAACCACTGCCTATAACAGATGCATTTCATCACAAGTAACGAATTGTACTGCGCCCGTCACTTTGAGACATAGTTGTTAAGTCTCACGTGCCTGTAATTTCACAGGCTCTCAAGGGCTGTTGCCGGAACACACTGTTAGGTTTTTGGTGACAGATTTTCTACTTGAGGGTGGCAAGCGCCAAGCGGGCAATCAAAAACTGCCCTTCCACCATCCAAGCGGTAATATCTTTTAACCTAACACAAAAATATAGCCTTTGTAGCCATGGTTACGAGTCTTTTTATTTGAATGCTGCAAATGGTAAGGATTTTTAAACTTATTAGCCCTCAAACTTCACATAACCCTAAAAATATACTAAATTTATTTTTTAGGATTCATTGTGTATATATTGTGGCAGACGGGCAAAGACTAGAGCGTTATCTTAAAAGGATTCCGTTATTGCACAAATCATAAGTTTTATGAATTTTCTTAGAAAATTCAAATGTTCTAAAAAGATGATGTAACTACGACAGGAATATTCTAGTAGATCTTTGAGCGGAAGACCTCGAAATGCCATATGAAAATTTTCAAAAAAGTTATCGAACCTGCTCACTAAATTTTAAGAAAATCGGTTGGCTAATTCGACCTTTAGAAGAGAACGGGATGTCCGGCTGTTCTCTTACAGACTCTTACTTTTCGGACAGGCGTACGAAAACATTTTTGCCCAAACTGAAACGGGCACGCTTTATTATACGCTCACTCGTACAAAAGTAAGCATAGTGAGTTCTACCTATGGTGGCTTCAATGTGTTGACTACTAATCTAATCTAATTATATCATTGTTGTTGAAAATGTTTAAAAGTCAACGAAGAGCGGTTGTAGGTACTACGCAATAGATTTTTTCGCCATTTTTCTACCATAATCTACATTGTTTAGAAATAATCAAACTTACCTTGGAGATAGGCTCCTCACTCCATCCCCCGCAACCCGCCATTCCTTCCAACAGAGTCAGTTCACTGCAACAAACAGAAAATATCACATTAAAAACCTTAGCTTGGGTTAGGTTTCAATCTGATTTGTACTTAATTTGATGCCTAACATTTTACTTGAAACTATTTAATTGACTCCTTAAGTACTATATTTGATTTCGTAGTCCAGTAGACATTGATTTGACTCTTGACGTTATACTTGAAGGGGAGAGTAAACATGGCCAGTTGCAGGGAGAATTCGAGCCAGTCTGGAATAGTCTTGTAGTGTAAGCTATACAGCGTTTTGACAGTAAGCTTTCGCGAATTATGGAACATGGTAAGCCGGAGTCATCACTTGCAAAATACGGACCATGAAAATGTGACCTCAGAATGTTTTGAATCAGCATGGTACTGACTTCCTGGTGTACCCACATGGTGGTAGGGCTGTTTTGCATGGTGGTAGGGAATTGTGTGAATGGCCGCCTGGCTAGCTACCACGCTCAAGTAGAAAATCTGTCACCAAGCACCTAACGGTGTGTGTTTCAGCAGCTGTCCTTGAGAGCCAGTAATTTTAGGTTAGCCTGAACAACGTCTTGGACTGTTGCCCACTTACCATCAGGTGAGATAGTGGTCAAAGGCTAACCTATTAGGTATAAAAAAAACTTAAATTGTCGGATAGATGTATATACATTAGAAGAATATTGGTTCATAATTTGAGTCAATTTCTTTATGAATTAGATTTTATTACGACTTTTTATTTTCTATTATTAAATTTTGTATTTGCTATACAGTATATCATTCAAAGAGGTCGAGACGATCTCGCGAAATCGTAGCATACAACGTTTATCCCATTCCAATTGACATTATCTTTAACCCAGTTTTGAGTAAAGAGAACCAGCAATCGAGGTAACATCATACCATTATATGAATCGCCTGCGGAAAATACAATTTTCTATTATTTGAGGAAATTTCTGATGGCGATTGGCAATACCTTTCCGATACAACGAACAAACTTTCGCAAGATACTAACGATTGTTATTTTGTTGAAAGTTAGATTTGTTTTTAGGACAGTTTAAGTCCTAAACTCCTGAATGGTGTCCATTTCCGAGATGTCTCTGAAGTTTTCGTTTACAAATAGAAATGTCGGACCAAAATGCTGCTCTATAAGATCAAATTGTGTTTAATCTTTCTTGATTTATGATTGATTTTGATTGTTTTTATCACGCTCGACAAATTTACGAAATTGTAGAAGACAAGTTTAATTTCAATGTGATTACAAATTAATTAATAATAATTAAAACTAGCCTTATCAAACAACCCACCCCTGATAGCTCCCGGTGCAAAGGTGCCCATAACACTTGCAGCGTTTCTGCGTTGAATGCCAATGGCCATCCTCTGCACCAGGAACGAGCTGGAGCGGGAGTCATCAGTTTTTCTTTTATCTTGGGCCCTATAATCAAAATAATTTTGTGGCCACAGTACCCCACGAACCCATGGTCTTTACTGCAATGGGCACAAAAAGGTAAACCGGCGTGCTGCGTACTTTTGCCGTTTTTTATTTGCGGCGTCTTCGGCTGCCGCTGATGATGAGTGAACAATGCGACTCAGGTTGGCAGCGACAGTGCAGCGAAGACAAGTCGTCAGGTCTGCAGATGATGTTGCTGCTTTTCTTATTAGAAACTACTTAATTATAAATTCATAAATAGTTGCCCTGTAGTTTTTTACTTCCTAGAAAATTGACCGGGTCATGATAATATTGCTTCCTATTTCCGGCCAATTTTCATGCGTCGATTTCATAATCGATTATGTAAAATAATTGAATGAGGGAAAATCGAGTCGGTTAGATAATGGAGTTACCTCAATGTGAGAAATCGTGCGATTCATCTTTGCATCGTTGTGTGAATGACACGCGGCTTATTCCATGTTTATCAAGTTGTAAAAAATCATATTGTCATTTTTATTATTTATTTTGAATATTTTGAAGCAGTGATGGCTTAGTGGCAATGGACAGTCCATTGCCACTAAGCCATCACTGCTGCCGTGCCACAACCGTGCAGCAGGTCCATGGTTTAAATCCCGCCGCGGGCTTGAGCTTTACCGCATGGTTGAAGGGCATTTTGCGAATGCCCGCCTGGCTAGCGACCACCCTCAAGTAGAAAATCTGTCGCCAAGCACCTAATGGTGTGTTCCGGCAGATGTCCTTGAGAGCCAGTGAAATTACAGGCACATCAGACTGAATTTAAATTAAATTTTCTCCAAGATCCTGATGAAAGCTCTCATTATAAATTAAAGTAAAAATATGTGTCATTGCGCTATTTGTTACTCAATAATAAATGTTAAAAATTGTGCCATACACTGGTCTTTAAGAATAAAAAAAAATATTACTATATGTTTTTTTTTGTTATTGTGACGGGCGCAGTGCAATTCGAGACTTGTGATGAAATGCATCTGTTATAGGCAGAGGTTAGTCCGCTTAACATCAGGTGGGCCTCGAGCTTGTTTCGTCACAATAACATAAAAAAAACATATCGTAATATTTTTTTTATTATTAAAGACCAGTGTATGGTACTATTTTTAACATTTATTATTGAGAAACAAATTGCGGAATGACACATAGTTTCAAATTTAATTTATATGAGAACTTTCATCAGAAAGAAGAAAATTTTATTTTGAAAGGACAAACTAAATTGGTTTTATTAGCCCGAAAATAAAATACAATGTAGGTACTCAATACCTCCACCAGTTACTTCGTTTAGTATAAATAAAATACCAGTATTTCATCACTTAGGTACGACAAAATTTTGTAACAGAAAAAGATTCCTTTCCGTACTGCAAACTTACATATAACCAAACTATTCGTGCTATAAATGTTAATAAAGACCAGTATCCGATCCTCTATTCCTTGATTCAATCTACGACGAAGTACTATTTTGTACATGTCTATCTTTATACTTTACAAGCGTAGGTAATCTACAGTTAGGCAATTTCAGCTACCGTTTATTTATGCTTGTATCACTGGCGTTATAATTTAGTTATCTATGTACCGTTGATGCCTCGAGCGTCGTGTTTCCGTTTTAAGTACTTTGTTAATGTATTTACTACGATAGCCAGTTCGAATCCTGGTAGAGGTAGAAATTCTGCTCTATTTTATACTAATTTTGTCATAAATTTGAAGCAATTTTGAGAGGATCAGCCGATTTTTCAATCGAAAATCAGCTCATTCCAAATGTAGACGATAATGAAGCAATTTAGTACATTTATATATGAATATATGAGCCAGCGATTCTAAGTTCAGCTTGTTAACACAAACGACCGCATCACTTATCTTCAGGTGATAATGTAGTACTATGTTTAAATTTAATGGGACATTAAAAAGTCTAAAATATTATAAATAATTAAAAAAAAACCCGACTGCAACGAACTGACGCCGAAGACTGCCCTGACCGAAACAAAATTAAGTATCCCGCATTAATCAACCTGGATTTGGTATTTTAAGTGCAGTAGGATAAAAAAAAATCTAAAAGAATAACTGTGCAAACAGTATAAAAGTAGAGCTACTAGTTAAATTAAAAAAAAACGAGGTATCCAGGCATCACGATATGGATAAATCGTGATGCTACGTGAAGGACGGACTGCGTCTGCGACTTGGACAATTTGCGTAATGGACCAAGAGCAATATGGCTATGGAATTCTAACAAATCCAGTCTACTACCAGTTTTTATTTTTATTTTTTATGTAATGGGTTGGCAAACAAGCAGACGGCCCACCTGATGGTAAGCGGTTACCGTTGCCTATGGACATTTGCAACACCAGGGGCGTCACCAATGCGTTGCCGACCCTAAAGTTTGCAAAAGACCCAGCATGCCGCCTAAAAATAATTTCACAAACTTATATCAAGGTTACCGAAAATTCTCGGACAATATACAAATGTTTCACAGCAATAACACAATTTGGAAAGTGCTAATTAGAGCACGGTGATAAAGCACGATCGGTTTTCTCACGTCCGCGGCGTGGAGGTCAAATACGAGTAAAAAGGTTTCCTGTACGTTATTGAGGGGCTCAGCACGAATTCGTAATACTTTTTAACCGACTTCCAAAAAAGGAGGAGGTTCTCGAAATGACGCGTAATATACGCGTCATTTCGAGAACCTCCTCCTTTATTGATGATTGATCTTTTTATGAACGTAACTTTTCGTAAGCGTAACTTTTTACATATTCCTATTTCATTCTTAATTTTGATTGGAATTAGTGTAGCTTTCGAGGTTGTCTCATATAAATTTCATCAAAATCGGTTGAGTAGTTAATAAGTTATAGTAAGTTAACTGAAAGATGTATTTGATTACCTGATTTAATATATCACTGTTGTCAACGATGACCACTATTTTAAGCGAGTAAATGGTCTTTTAAAGCAGTCTTTATCACTAAAAAGAGAAAAACAGTGTTGGAGGTCAGTTACATAAAATACTCACTCTGTCTCATTTCTAACAGTTACCCAAATTGTACAGTAGCAAGAAGTATTTAACTATGGGTATTTATGGACTCTCAGAAAAACCCAATAACATGTTATCATGATCGTCGTTCTCTACTTGAGGGTGGTTGCTAGCCAGGCGGGCATTCGCAAAATGCCCTACCACCATGCCATCCTAAGACAACAACCGGGACCGACGGCTTAACGTGCCCTCAGAAGCACGGAAGCGCTCAGTAGTAATGTCACTAGCGGTCACCCATCCAACTCATGACCGCGGGCGACGTTGCTTAACTTTGCTGATCGGTTAAGAACAGCTAAATAACTTCGCTACGAGCGCTTTAAAACTACAGGTCGTCATTCACAAAGATCGTTGGAAGCGATCGACCGAAAACAACTTATGATCTGGTTGGGCTGCAGCTTCACTTGCTCTTTATAGCAGCAGTCAGAAGCCTCGAAAGACAAAATTTCCAAAATGTCCAACCTCCAAGGAGTAGAAGTAAAAATAGAAAAAAGTCCTTCATCCTGCAATACTTAGTTTTACTCGAAACATTCCAAAAGATTTAACTTGTATCAAGGCAAGATAAATGGGCACTTAATATATGGAAACGGCAGCAAACAATTTCTATTCAATTTCCTTTTACTTATATTAATAAAGAAGCGTATACCTATAGACTCACGACTTTTGAACGTGTCCAATGTTAGTACAGGGCTGTATTGAGGACTTACATACATTGATTATAATAATTTTTACTTTTTCAGCAATTTGTGAACACTAGAGACTTGGTCTTATTTGAAAAACAAAATCTTTAGTCTGTCTCTGTGAGCCAGTTCTTATTCCAGGGTACACCTGCTTATCACATCATCACTGACCGGATAACTGTGAAAAAATATTTGGAAAATATGAAACGGTCCTGAATCTAAAACTTCTTATGACTTAGAAGCTCACTTGTTCATTGTCATGGTAAAATGGTCTTTATTGTATCAGCCGGATAGTCCACTGCTGAACACAGCCTCCCCCAATACAGGGGGTTTGCGGCTGAGGGGTTGCAGTGTGCGATATCAGTTCCTCAGAATGTGCTGCTGCCCACCTTCTGGTGTGTTACCCTTAGTCGCCTCCCACGACTCCCACGGATAGAGATCGTGACATTCGAGCCCGGCACCCCAAGGCCGGTGGTAATGTTTATGGACTGCTGCGCCGAAGGTTTATTATGGTTCGAAACTAGCTGCGGGTTAGTCGTATGGTGGTAAGGCATTTGCGATTAACAGCCTGGCTAGCTACCACTCAGATTTATATTTTGTTACCAAGCAATTACAAGTGTTCCAACAGCTGATTTTGAGAGGGAATAATTCTAGGTATAGTCTATTAATATCTTCGACTCACTTACCATCAAGTGAGAATATGGTCTAATTGTAACCTATCAGTAATTAATAAACAATAAGCCCAACCGTACTTATTCGAATCTCTATTACGTTTTATAACTCCTTGTACTTAAAGATTCAACATTATGTATTTCGAAGCAATGATGGCCGAGCGGTAATAGCTATGGACTGTCGCCGCATGTCCCTGATTCGATCCCCAGCGCCTGCTTGAACTTCACTGCACGTTGGAAGGGTATTGTATATTTTTGATTGATTTTGCTAGCTATCACCCTCAAGTAGGAAATCTGTTGCCAAGCACCTAAAGGTGTGTTTCGGCAGCAGTCCTTGAGAACCAGTGAAATAACAGGCACATGAGACTTAACAACTACGTCTCAAAGTGACGGGCGCAGTGAAATTGTCGACTTGTGATGAAATGCATCTGTTATAGGCAGAGGTTAGTCCGCTTAGCATCAGGTGGGCCTCTAGCTTGTACCGACAAAAAAGACAAAAAAAATACCTCTATCATCCAATGTCCAATCAGTATCATTAATCTATTTTTCTCGAGTTTAAAACTAAATCAAATATTATGTGAGAACTAGCGTATTACATTATGAACTACGTTTTACAACTCCTTACACTAAAGATTCAACATAAGTCAAATAAATAGACCAGAAGTCCAGTCAGAATCATAAATCCGCTTTTCTCGTTGAGCGGCCGACTTAATGTAGTACCACCTACTGCTACTCAACACTTTATTGACCCAACTCGAAGATAAACTGTTTCGAACGAAAGGTACTAGACTTGTAGCAAATCTGGTAAGTGATAAAGGTACCGTTAGGCGAGTCTGACTTCTAGTATTTGTACGCAGCATTGTATCTGGCGAAACAAAGGGATGTTGTTTATTTGTGGATAAGATGTTTAATTATATAGGGCCTACATTGAAAAAAAAAAAATGAAAAAATGAAAATGTACTTTATTTCTGTAGCCAAGATTTCACTTAAATTAAGGTAGGTTGAGGCCTTCTAGTAAGTATACAAATACTTGTGTCAGAAGATCTCGCTCTTCCATATCCATTCCATAACTTTAAATGGTTACAGATATAAACGATAAAAATACAAAATTATCATTATAAATTTTATTGGTAGGTATTATTTCTAATACAATAAACTTTTACATCTAGGTATTTATATGTGTGTGTGTGTGTGTGTGTGTGTGTGCATGTGTGTGTGTGAGTGTGTATGTATGTGTGTATATTATAGGCAATAATAATAATAATAAATGTTTATTGCTTTTCCATTTATAACTAGATTATTACATAGGAAACTAAAACTTTAGAAGGAAGGAGGAAACAAAGCAAAGGGATGTGAGTCAGCTTGTGCAACCCGAAATAGTCATTCCAAGCGGCGCTGATTTTCAGCCATTTTTTTTTTATGCCTGATAGGTTAGCCTTTGACCACTATCTCACCTGATGGTAAGTGATGATGTGGTCGAAGATGTAGTTCAGGCTAACCTAGAAGTACTGGCTCTCAAAGACAGCTGCCGGAACACACCGTTAGGTGTTTGGCGACAGATTTTCTACTTGAGGGTGGTAGCTACACAGGCGGGCATTCGCAAATTGCCCTACCACCATGCTATAACGGCTGCCATCCTAAGATAACAACCGGGACCGACGGCTTAACTAGCGGTCACCCATCCAATTCATGACCGCGCGCGACGTTGCTTAATATTGCTGATCGGTTAAGAACAGCTAAGTAAACTTCGCTACGAGCCTCCGTTCCTTTAGGTGTTGTACGGGAACAATGTGATGGGGGCCACATTAATATAATATAAGTACCTAATATTATTTTCTTAATTTAGATAGAACATGCTATTATTACAAAACAAGGATAAAAAAAGAAAAAGCAGTGAGGTCTCTTATCTTGTATATATCTCGTGTATGTGTGAGTATTTATGTATGTGTAGATTTAACTCATGTATAAGACAGTTCTTTATAGGGTTATATCATAAAATAGTTTTTTAAAGGCTAACTTTTTTTGGAATGTACAGATGTTCAGCAGCAAGTTGTCTTTTAAGCAGTGCAGCTGTATATTATATCTTAAAAGACTCTATACTTAATCCTGAGAGGAGGAGGTAAGTCATTCCATATACTCCTGCAATCCTGAAACATCCCCCGAAACGCGCCGAACTGTGAGCGGGTATAAAGAAGGTTTTTTCGTAGCGGAACGGGCATTTCTTGAAGTGATAACTTTAATGCTTATTATCTTTGTAAATAAGTATTCAGGCTTTTTGGTGTAGATAACTTTTTGACTGTGGATGCATATACTCTCTTTTTGCCTTCATATTTAAAATACCATGTGTATTTAAATATAGGTATAGACTTATTTACTCACAAAGCGCACCCCCTACAGTTAATATTGATCCGCATTTGTAGGAAGCCTTGTTTGTACACAAAGTATTAGTGAGAATGTAAGGGTGTAATACAAATTTTAATGACCCAGGTGAAAAAAAAACCCTAAATATTTTGAACATCTTAGCACGCGATACTGCTTGAACCATGCACATCGTAGAAAATTAAAAACTACGTTATAAGTAATTAAAAAAATCTAAATCCGTCACTGACTTAGGCACTAAAATCCCACCCATACAATAATAAATCGCTGCGCGTGCGCTGGTCCTGGGTACAATTTAACGGTAGTACTACATACTGTGTAATCTGTGGCTGTCCTGACAATGTGTTCTAAGTTATTTAATAAGGCAAATAAACTGTTCCCTGCCTCGCGACTGGATATTTATTGCTAGTGGCTACTTGGCTTCTTACCTACTTATGTATCACCTCATGGTAGGTTGTTTATATTGATGTTAAAGGGTAGGTAATTCTGTTGTTACTCTATTACACTTTGAAGAAATTTTTCGCATTTTCTACGCACGCCTGGGTTCTAAATATTATTATTAAATAGTAACATAGGTAACAGTTATTTTAGTAAATAATACGGGATAACTCACGTGAATAAGTCAGATAGCTCCGACTATAGTTTCGTAGGTAACACCTATGATGCTTTGTCAGGGAATCGTTGATTGGACTTTGAACGCTAAAGCTATTAATGTTGATGGGTACCTATATAAAATATATGTTATTGTAGGAAACTCGTAGAAATAACACGCGCGTGCACTGTAGACAATACACCCGCATGGACCTGGGTTATGTTATGGTATGAACATCAAAATGTTATTGGCTTGCGGGATTTTATAACGATCAAAGCTATGTGATGTTGATAGAGAATTATGTTAAACATTCCAAGGAAAGTTCTGTTATACTAGAATGAACGTATAGATACTTACATAACTAAATATACCTGTATGATGTTTTCTTCTAACCATCTCATAATGTCATATTTTTTTTTACACCTCATGAAGGGCTGCTCGAAACCTAGGTTGACAAACTCGACCAATACGCGTAAGTACAGCCGGTTATTTAAAACATTATAATGTCATAATTGTCCTCAGTGTTACCCTAATAGGCAACTAAAAAGCACTTACAAGATCGTATAAAAAGAGATCAATCTTTTTTACTACTAACCATTTCTACGTTATTAAGAAATTAGAAAACTAATTTATGGACAGAAATTATGCTTAGATATTGTCAACATTTGGTACTTTGCCTATATGTACAGTCGCCTGCAATAAGAAGATTACACATTGTAATTTTCAAAATGTACACAGAAGTATCCTAAAATCAAAGAATAATTTGACATCCAGCACCTTGGCGGATATAAGAATAATGGAAAGAGATTGGAGGTGATATCATGGTCGCAGGTTCTATGTTCTAATAGAGCGGCCATTGAATCCAGATGGAAGGAGAGAAAGCACTTAACATAGATGATCTATGAAATTGCTACTATTGCGGGTGTTGACCATCATTGTAGACCAACACTACAGATCCTGCACGCAGCATGCATTACTAAAGTTATTTTTTTTTATAATTGTATCTAAACTTGAAAACAACTTAACTTGAAATGACTTAGAATTGTGTTTATATCAGCCTAGTACGGACTTCAACAAATTATTTCATATATTTTATTATACCAATTTTTGTTTTCAAACAAGTACAAACAAGATAAATGTTTGCAAGTACTTAAACTTGTTAACGATGAGGCAACCCTACAATTCGAATATTTTTATTTTTGCAAAGACGCATGCCCCGCGGACAACATTACAAAATTATATACGAGAGGAAAAAATATAGCATAGTAAATTGTTATCATTGAGAGCATAAGAGATTTTTATTATATTACGAGAATAATACTTTTTGAGTTAGTTTGAGTTTAGTTCAGTTTTGCGTTGTGAAGATAAAACCAACACGCACATGCATACCTACAAACATACATAACATCACGCCTCTTTCCCGTAGAGGTAGACAGAGACCACAGATTTCCACTTGCTACGATCATTGCATATCTCTTTTGCTTCATCTACACTCATCAATCATTTCAAACACAAGCGTCGGTTTACCGGTTACGGTTTAGGGTACTCCTGACCTGGCCTTTTTTCAGGACGTCTCCAATTTGATTTCAAAACGTTCAAAAGCACGAGTGTGTAATAGATTATATTATGACACTAAAATCGGTGCATTTAAAGGCCCGTTACTAGCGAGTGTGTTGCATTAGTACATTATACACGAGGTTGTGCGTTACAGCCCGAGCCGTCGGCGAGGGCGTAAATCAGCCGAGTGTATGTTACCTAGTGTAACCGGTTTAAAAAAAAAAGAATAAGGTTCTCAAATCACCACGTATATTTTTTGAGCTATGCTGCTTTTTTACTGGATTATTCGATCTTAATATTGTTATGATAAATGATGATAATAAATTGTCTTTTTCATAAAATTTCACAGAGAATATAGGTGAAATAAAAAAATTAAGTACGTAATACTACTATCGTTCAACTCCTATTATTTATGCTGTGCAGAGCATATATATTTTACCGGATCTTCTTTGAACTATTTTTTTTTTGTCAGAAGCGTGCTTTTTCAAGTCGCTTTTCAATTACCTATTTACTTTGATAGTAGTTTTTTGATTATTTCTACTGAATGCAATCTTTTGCATTACATTATTGCTGGTGAATGACATGTCCTCAGCATACAAACTGTGGAGTAATTTTTTAGGAACATTCTACTAACACAAAAAAGTTTTAAATATTGAAAACCTGCTCGAGGTCGACATCATAAACATAATATTGAGCTCTGGATTGTATAACCATGGGGCCGACTTCAAAAACAATTTTACATCTTTCACTCTAAGAAGTACGTTCTATTTAATTTTGGAAAAATTTTCAATTACAGGTTTATTCGAGCAATTATTTGACCTTGTACTTTGTTTAAATGCATCTCGCGACTATGGTTTTCAAAATTCTTTACTGTTTTATCTTTGCCAAACGTGAAAACGGTTTAATATAGTAGTTTATAAGCATTTTAAGCACAAAATTTAAGTCAGACAGGAATAGTTAAGATACCTTAACTGTTGCATATAAAGAACCAGTTTACTTTAGTTATTTAACCTACAACGACGAGAATCCGATAAGCTCTAAAAGAATTAGCTAAATTTAAGAGCTTTCGACATCCAGGAGCTTTCATTAAATATCCAAATATTTGAAAGTTTATTTTCTTTTCGAGTCTCTAATTTGAAATGGAACCGCGTCACATTACGTGGTCACTAGGCATAGCTTAAACTTTTTTCGGCACTACAACAAACTATATAGAAATAATAACAGGTTCTGGTCCTGACGTAATCAATAAAACAATCCAGCATGCAGTATTTATGTATATTTGTTTACTATACCTGTTAAGATTCCAGATTGCCTAGATGGGTATGTTGTGCAGAGGGCCTTCCACCTAGACAACCTGCTTTTTGAATCTCAACTCGCCCGCGATTGCACGGGGCTTAAGTAGTAAAAAAAAATACATGAAAATTACCTACGCAATTTATGACAGGTTTTCGGTGTTCCTCCGTTGATCCCAGCCTACCGTGTCCCTAAGGAGACCTAACTGGCCAGATAGTATGCTAAGGGTTTTTACTCACGAATACGGGTGGGAGGCTCGATCTTGGCGAGATTCTTCACAATCCCGCAACACAAACAATAATCCGGGCACCAACAAAAATTTGAATTGTTCAAGTGGAACACTCGCGAGGGTCCAAACAGGCGGTTTTTTAAAAAGGCAAACACAATTTAAATTAAACACCGCTGACCCGAAATCGACAAAAATTATATGCAAATCAAATTGACCAAGTTACTCAAATTGTCAAAACCAGAGAAAAAGCGACAATGCAAACTTCTACTCTTTTCACTCAAATTGTCCATAGACTCAAAGTAGACGACTACCTAGGGAGCGTTCGGAAACTTGCCGCTAAGTTGATCGGTCCGAACAATACCATGACTCTGAGAACGGCATGACTATTATCAGAACGCTATTATTTTATAACATTAATGTCAATAAATGCTTTTTATTACTAATATTTAAAATGACATAAAATAGTACATAAAGCATAAAACACTTCATAAAATAATCGTTAAGGATGCTGAATTCTATGGCGGGAAATTAAACATTTAATCATTTTTACGATTTAGTTGCTAGATCGTCTAACTATTGTATTGAATAACATAATACTTGAAATTCAGAGATTATTTGTTCCAATATCTGATATATACCTACTACTCAAAACAAAAGAAGGGCCACTAAGGTTTGTTGCTGTACCACGAAAACAGTTAAGACATTATATTGTTTAAGTTATTGACTACAAAATAATGTTATTGTTTACAATGTAGGCTAACAATTGTTTCAAATAATGATCATGAATTGCTTTTTTTAACTTCATAATGAAATTGGCCATTTTGATAGGAAAACAGGAACAAAAAAAAACACCGGAAAAATACAAATACTGTTCTTATCACTTTTGTTTGTTTTTAGTAATGGGTATCTCTTAGCAATGCACTCCTGAAACCTGGCATGTATAATACTCTGGATCAAATTCCTCACGTTTTCATGTGGAATCTCCTCCCAGATAAGTTTTAAAGCGCCAATCAGCTGCTGTTGGTTGATGTAAACTTTGTAAAAGTGAGAATTTTCTTTTGCATTTGTTTTATTTAGCCCGCCTTAGTTTGTTTTTATTATTACGAGTATATTAAGTTCAGCTACTGCAGTTATAGATTATATTCTGATCGGTCAGCGTGTCTGAACTGTTTTATGACCTTAATATTATTGCGATTTATTAATAAAGAAGTTGTAGGTCGGAGAAAAACAGGCGCTTTTCAATGGCAAGGATATGGCAAAATGTAACCACGTGGTTCAAGATGATCAACATTTAATGTCTACTCCTAGACTTACCAGTAGAATCACGTACCGATACACGCATAATTTTTTATTGATATAGTGGATCACGTATAGCGTACGTTATGCACTTCCAGCATAGAATATTTCGAACTAAAGCGTAGTATTCCAGGTAGCAGAGTAGTACTGCATTCCACGCGTGCAATTTAGCTACTTTGATCATAACATGGGCTTGTAAGACAATTAAAAAACCATTATAAACCTAAACGACAAGCAAAATTAGCCCATATGATTTCTTATCGGTTTCTCTGCTGGAATATTACCGATATTTAATTAAAATAAACTAGACGCAAGTTTCTAAAATAAATGAGACTATTGAAGTGCACATAAAATATCCCATCTTTTCCCAGCCCAGGCTTTAATTGCACGGTTAGTAGATTAGATAATACTATCACGGGATACATCTTAAATTGTGGTTCTCAATCTTCATTTGTTAGTCCCTGTAGAAACAGATACTTAACAATACTTTGAGATAGTATGCAGTGGTCCCGTCTGACGTCACTTCCTCGAGCGATTTTTTTGTAAACATATGCTACTGCGGTATGTCAATGATTGAAGGAGTTTCACCATATTGAGCATTTATCCAAAAGTCCCGTGGGGTGCCGGGCTGGAATGTCACCCCCTATCTGTACCCGTGGGTGTCGTAAGAGGCGACTAAGGGTAACAAACCAGAAGGTGGGCAGCAGCGGTTTCTAAAAAACTGACATCTCACACTGCGATCCCCAAGCGGCCTGCCAAGCATGGGGATTATGGCAAACCCCCAAGCTTGGCAGAATGCGCTTTAATGGAGGAGGCTGTAATCAGCAGTGGGCAATCCAGCTGATACAGTACAGAGAATTTAACCAAGACAAATTGAACGAGTCTGGTGCCAGATGAGCTTCTGAGTCATCAGCCTTATAAAAGTAAGAGATCACGCCATCTGGGCTATACAGTTGTTATATCTCATGTGCCTGTAATTTTACTAGGTCTCAATGGCTGCTGCATGAACACATCGTTATATAGGTGCTTAGTGATAGAATTTCTACTTGAGGGTGGTAGCTACCCACGCGAGCATTTGCAAAAGGCACATTTGTCTCAATCGCCATTTAGATAAGATGGACAAACATGTATGTATGATGGCAGAGTGGCAATAGCTACGAACTGCCGTGCCGCAGGCCCCTGGTTCGCCACCGCCGACTGAGCTTCACCGCATGGTAGAAGGGCATTTTGTGATTGCCCGCCTAGCTAGCTAACCAGTGCTTGAAATTACAGGCACATGAGACCTAACAAATATATCTCAAGGTCACGGGCGCAGTGCAATTCGTCACTTGTGATTAAATGCATCTGTTCTAGGCAGCGGTTAGTCCGCTTAACATCAAGTGGGCCTAAGGTTTGTTCCGCCACAATAAAAAAAAAAAAACCTACACGATAATTTTTTTAATAAAGTTACTTTCAAATAAGGTTTAAATATTCTACAGCGTGTCATAGGTGCTAAAGTTTGACAAAATTAGTCTAGTACAGGTTGTAACGACATTGTAAGCCGGCTAAGTGTTAATATCGCGTTGAGCAGCTGCCTCATGCCCGCGATAAGAATATTGACAAAAATAAACTTACTAATGAGAAAATATTAAAGTAAATAGGATAGATGGGGTATGCAGATTAACATCCTGTGTCCGATCTGAGAATAATTCTGCTTGCATACTTAATTCGCAATATTATTTGATTTTTTCCTTCAACTAAAAACGGTTCTTTAACTGACTTTAAGAAAAGGTTCCAATGGATATATGTTCTTTATAATGTCTATTCGTAACTTCGAAGGCAATTTGGGTGTTTGATATAGTGTATGTGCCCCATTAAAGTTTTAAGTCTCTTAAAGGCTCCAAAAACAAAAAAAACATTGAATGAATCCCTGTATTGAGCATTCATATTGCTAAAGGTAAATTAAAAAGACGATTTATTAAAGTTTTAGTGTGATAGCGTCACACAATTTTTTTTTATCATCGCTACTTAGCGATGCTTGATTTGCCCTAAAGGGCAAAAATATGTCCGGCGAAAATATGTACTTTAATTTGTTTAAGTGTTGTATATAGTTCGTAGTAATTTGTTAATAAAAGTATACAGCTAAAGAAATAAACTTTAATTCGTAGATTTAGTTAGGTGTGAATGGTGGTAGGGAATTTAGCGAATGTCTGCATGGCAAGCTACCAAGTAGAAAATGTGCCACCAAGCACTTAAATTTGTGTTCCTCCAGTTTCCTTGAGAGCCAGTATTTCCAGAGTAGCCTGAACAACATCTTCGATCACATCATTTCTTACCATTAGGGGAGTTAGTAGTCAAAGACTAGCCTATCAGCTTTGTAATTTTTTTTTCTTAAACGTACATACACATTTTATAAATCATTAATCTTTATTTTATTTCATTTATTATATAATTTAACAGCAACAGTAATATGCAGATTAGATTATTTTAAAGTGACTACTATATTGTTTTTACCGTATATATTTTTACAAGTAGTAGTGATCAACCGTATAAATAAAACAAGGCAGAACCGACTTCCAACACTGAAAAGGGTGACATAACTTGTGGAAGTCTGTACCACACTGAAAAAACCACTGAGCTTGCAGTTTCATTGTCTGACTTCCACAAGTTATTTCGTAAAATATATTTAAGAAGACGTCGCTATATACCGTTTTAAAAGAACATACACCTATCAGTCCTAGTGAGGCATATACTGATTATAAAATCGATTCTGTCAGTCACCCTCTACATCGACTAGAATTGTAATCATTAAGTCATCCAAATATATTAGCAAATATTTTTACAGTTACTTGAATGTAACTTAATAACTGAAGTTGTTAGCATTAAACGGGACCAACTTTGATGTACACAAAAAAATCAAGATTTGATGATCCAGTAAAATGTTAGGCGTCAGATAAAAAAATAAAAGTAAAAAATATAGACGTGTCAACATGAGAACATTTTTTACTTTTTTTGGAGTTGATTCATATCAACTAGGTTCATTAACATATTAAGAGCCATAGTTAGCATAATTTGCAATAGATAATAATAGGCTTTATATACAAAAAGTGGTTGATTGAAAGCGGAAGCTCCTGTAGGTTAAAAACTGAATATATATGTAATTTCTTTTTTGATAAAAACACTTATTTTGAGTCTAAAACGAAAAAAATATACGTGTGAGTCAAATATGTGAATTGATAACAAAAAAACTTTAAAAACTTCTGGTAACGATACTATTCACGCGAATGTTCTCTAAAGGTACTCTTTCAAATATCCTTTTCACAACTTTTGTATAGGAATCTAAGTGAACGAGACAGAGATCCGTCTACATTTCTTCCTCAAGACGGCGAACATAAAACCACTAAGAAATGTTCTAAGCTGGACTTCTAGCTGGGAGACAATCCTGACTGTCGCGTTAGAACGGAAACGCAATGTCGTTTGTCGCTAGGACCGGTCCACTCAGGAACCCACATTTTATTCCTTTTGGATAGCAACGTTGTAAGTACCTATGTTAGTATCAACAGTACTCGAACTGTATTAACAATGTTTAAATTATTCTAACATACTTACTTTTTGCATTAACACCTGCTAAAGAGACGAATTACTTAGCATTCCATGGATTCACCGTGCGGGTGCCGGGTCCATAGCGTTGCAGAGGAAGAGGCTAGAGGGGCCTGGGACTTGCAACCCAGGAGTAGGGTTATGGGGGGCCTTTTATGAGATGTGAATGCTCCCCTTCACCGCTCGAACCTCCTCCCCTACCTAACCAAATTTGGTAAGATCCTACTAATGCCGCCTTAGATACACGTTCGAGGATGGAAGTTACGGTTGTTCTTGGTAGGCCAAGGTCTTTAAGTAGGTTATATAGGGATTTCGCTGGTATACCCCTTGCTCCAACTTCTACAGCATATAAACTAACCACATAACCGTTTTTGGTTAATTCATTTGTTAGGTCATAATATTTGTTTGTTTTTATTGTGAGGTCTTTAGGTATGTTTGTTTCCCACGGCACATTAAGTTCTATAAGTACTATGCGTTTAAAATTTTTTGAGTATAGAAATATATCTGGTCTGGAAGACGAAACACCAACGTCCTCAGGAGTTTTATAGTGTTTTTCATACGAGTCCATCAAAAGAGTCCAATCGGAAGCTGCGCCTAGGATGGAGTAAGGCTTGGATTTAGATTTTGTAGATGACCCTTCTGTCACAAAAACCAACGTGTCGTTTGTTCGTGGTCAAACCTTTCTTTGCTCTAGCTACCGAGAGACTCGCCGCTTCTCGTAGTAGTAATAAGTTTACAATATTACAACGTAATGATTTGTTTCGATTTAAGGAACGGATGGTGGTGGTTTAGTATTCTAATATCCTAGGATTAGTATTTTCTTGGTTAAAATTTTTACTCCCGTTACCATTTTGTATTAATATATAAAAACATTTTATTGTTTTAATTTTCAAGCTAATTACAATATGAAGCAAAGATGGCCGTGAGGTAATAGCGACATGCCGTGCCGTGGTTCGTTCGATCCTCATCGCCCGCGCCGGGCTTGAGAATCACCGCATGGTAAAAGGGCATTTTGCGATTGCTCGTCTGGCTAGCTACCACCCTCAAGTAGAAAATATGTCGACAAGCACCTAACAGTGTGTATGTCATCTGGCAGCAGTCCTTGAGAGTCAGTAAAATTACAGGCACATGTGACTTAACAACTGTGTCTCAGTGTGACGGGCGCAGTGCAATTCGTCACTTGAGACGAAATGCTTCTGTTGTTTAACTTAGTAAAATGATTAATCTTGATGATTGTTGTAGTCTATGGTTTGTGTGTTATAGATTATAGAACATATAGGATCACGAGAGACAGAACATGGTGGACGCCAATATACGAAGCTTGAAGAATTAATGTATTTTTATTTACCACAACTCCCAACCAACCCCAACATATAATAAGTCAAAACAATGATCATGATAATGCACCTTTCATAGGAAAACAAAGCAAGATTATGTACTGGCCGACATTAAATGTAGTGACGTCCTGTTACATCAGGTGCCTTCTGTATAATATTCTATTAAAGGAATTTATAGTAGCAGCTGTCCGTATATATTTTATTATAGCACTCGTGTGTGCAAATTCTTTGCTGAGAAATAAACTAATGCTCAAATTGTATATTCCCTTGTTGTAACGTAGGGACTTTAAGCAAATATATGTTGAAACTTCTACTGTAAAAATAATGCTCGTGTAAAACTTAGTAGCAGCGACCCAATATCTTAACTTCTGAGGGCTCTTCTTAAGAGGGCATATATCTACAAAATAAATCAGTTAAACACAAAGGACTCCAAACGTTTTTGTGCATTTGCTCAAATTGTTAAGCTATTTAGTACTACGTATGGTTAAAAATGCCCCGTGGGGTGCCGGGCTAGAATGTCACCCCCCCCTCCCCCCTGTGCTACCCGTGGGTGTCGTAAGAGGCGAATAAAGTTTAAATAACAGAAGGTAGGCAACAGCGCCCTCTGATGAACTGTTATCTTAAACTGCGATCTCTAAGACGCCTGCCAAGCATGGGGATTATGACAAACCCTCCCGTAATAGGGGTGGCCGTGTTCAGCAGTGGACAATCAGGCTGGTATCAGCCAGTACAGTAATGACTAAAAATACTTCGTTAATTTTATCTTGAAGTATTTCAATGCAAAACTCATATAATGTTTTAGTGTTATTTAGATCAGAATTATATTTAAATTATAATCAAGCATTATCTAAAATTAAATAACGTATGTTCTCTTATCTGAATGTAAGGCGTCATCAAATAACTTATGAAAAAATTACTTCCAACTACACTTCTCCATTCTCTGAACGATAAATTACATCTATCGTAACCATAATCTCCTATTTACTACCTTACAGGCGATTATAAGTAATTGCTGCCCAAGCAAAAAGTATTAAACACACTTCATAAGCTCCCAAGATTAATTACTACGCAGCCTAGAATTACAGCTGGCAAGATTTAATAAAATCCCTCCAAGGGCTGGCCGAGACACCATCTCAGCTTCGCTAGAAAATTTATCATACACCACTATCAACCGCCTTCGGCTCTGAACGATCTGATTATGAGTTATGAAGTGAGCTTATTCAAGAGCTTCCATTCCACAGAAATAAATGAGGTTCTAACGCATATATACATTAATAAGGTATAGTACCTACAACTTAACTGTACAGTTCGCGAGGGCGCTGCTGGTCAAGGAAATCAACTACAAACTGTCACAATTTGAAGGAATGTTGTAGTTCTTTTTTCTGCCGCCTGAACAGATTAGTTGGTGGGACTGTAAACGTGAAGTTCCAGCAACTAGCGAGTACCGTGGACAATTTAATCAAATCAGCTTCTTTTAAAGATATTAACCTGGAACTAGACACGGGGAATGTTGTTAATCGTAATGGTGATCTTAGTTATGTTCATCCGAATTTTAATGCAATTAAGATTGATGATAGGTAAACTAGTCTTAACCACTTGAGATTTTCCAAAATAAAAAGTTTGGTTATGTAATCAGATGTACATTTTTATGTAAGTAGATGTGAGTTTAACTTTTTTTATATATGATAACTTCTTAAATTTTATTATATTGTTGAAGCCTTGTAAGTCGATTACTTTGATAGCTACAGTGGTGCTGAAGAATTGAGTGGAATTCCGGGTCGCAAAGTTTTTCGGTGTTCCTGATAAGGATTCAGTAGCTTCCCGCAGTTTGGAACTGTGTCCGATAGATGGCGTTATACTACCATCAGATACCTATATTAATTACTAGCTTTCCGGCCGAGGCTCCCCTGTGCGTATGTCGGTTATAGCGCAAAACCATTAACCTTTTTTTGCGCAGTTGGATAAAACTATCCTTCCCGGGTCCCAAACAATTTCATCCAAATCGGTCCAGTAGTTTTTAAGTATTATGTATTCGTTCCATACAAAAATACAAATCTATCCTCTTTATAATATTACAATATTATTAGTGTAAATGTAGGTAATATAATAGGTATCTGATAATTGTAGATGTTTTGATACTACTGTGCACTTCTTCTGTCATAAAAAAAACAACATAAAAAAAACATGACACTGATTAAAAAATTAATAATTATACTGGAATACACAAACAATCGTAAAAACAATACGTGAATTTGCCAAAATTCATTAAAATATGTTAGTACAGCCTTAATTTACGGATTTTGTTATTACTGATAGATTAGCTTTGAATGACAATTTTACCTGCTAGTTAAAGATATTCCCCGTGGGGTGCCGTGTTAGAATTGCACCTCCCCATATCATCCCGTGGGTTTCTTAAGAGGCGACTAAGGGAAAAATACTGGAAGGTGGGCAGCAGCGCCTTCTAAAGAACTGCCATCTTACACTACGATCCCCAAGCCACCTGCCAAGCGTGGGGATTATGGCAAATACCCCCTTAATCGTCCACTGCTAAACACAGCCTCCCCTAGGCTGTTTTCAGCAGTGGATGATCCGGCTGATACAGCTACAGTTAAAGATAATGTGACTAAACGATGTTTACAGACTAAACCTGGGTTTACTTCTAAAGCACAGCCACCGGAATCTGACGTCAGGTGCTTGGCGCCACCCAGGAGTGAATTCGTAAAATGCCGTACTACCATGCAAAGGTGCAACGCATATATACAGACATCATCGTATGAGACCAAAGTATGTTTAGCGAAACGTTGCTAGACGCCTTCTGTTTTGAATCATTCTATTTAAGAACCCTACTTTAGTATTAAGACAGGTTGCACTGCCCTCTCTGTAATTTATTCATCTACTCTTTCCTTGTAATCTGTACTCAGTAGTGGATAAACCGGTCTTATAACATTTATTTTAAATAGGAGATGTCAGATTTTAATTGTATATAGAGCTAACGTGTTAGCTTTGGCATAGGCATGACAACATGTATTATGTGTATAACCAAGTTTACTAAAAAAACTAATCTAAAATGGTGCTGAAAGTCATCGCACACTATTGCTGTTTATAAAGTCCAAGTGAGATGTAATTATTTTCGGCGCCATTTAAGTTTCTTTTTTCCCATTTTTAACGGGTTATTATATAACTTTTCTGTTTATATTACTATCATAGCAAGCGGCCTAGTATGGACCGAAGACATATCTCCCCAGGGAGAGGATAACAATCTTTTTACCTTCGATTTTTTTTGTACTCTTCGAGCATGAGCGTGTTGATGAATATGTATCCACGGTGGATACATTTCTTTTCTCTGTTATTGTCGTCATATATAACAATATCCATCATCAATTTTTTTTAGGACTTTGATCTAGATTTTGACTTCTATATCACCGACTAGTAAACTCATGAAATTGTCGAAGGTGTTACAAGCTTCATATAGCGCAAATTAAGTTCGCACGCGACATTACATTCACGGAAACTATTTTATCCACGTTCTGTTTTAACTATTTCAAACAAAGAAAATATTTCAACGGCATTGTTAAATCAAAATGGTTTTCATTTTTTGTAATTTTATCTTTCTGAAGTAGATAAAATCATGTCTTATTATTCCTGTAATATATCTCCATACAAAAGTTGCCTGGAAGATGTCAGTTTTACTGATATGGCTGCCCATTGTTACACTTGATTGTAAGCATTCCTGTTTTATTTTATTGAAATTTAGTGGTGTAAATATAGTGTACAATAAATAATTATTTATCCACCTTTTTAATCAGTCCATGCTTGACACGCTAGTGTGCTAAGGTTTGAAGGGCATATAGGATAAAGACATTATTTTCTCTGATAGCAACTATAATTATTGGCGTGACATTTAACATTACGCGGAACTTCTCCGTCTTATCGCTTCATATAGGTGATAATAATAAATAATGTGTAAAATCTACTACAAGTATTACATCTAAGATTATGGCAACACCGTTGTAATATTACCACATAGATTGTGATGAATTGGCGACGGGGCAGCGGATCGGGGCAGACAATCCGTCATGCCTGGAGCAGTCCCGTTGGATCGCGGCGCAGACAGACAGATCGATCGGCTGTATAGATTGAACGTGGTGTGAAAGGATTGGTGGATTTGATGGATTAGGTTCCGGTTAGGCAACATGTTCAAGTTTTATTGAACAAGTCATGATTATATGAAGATTACATATTGTGTGTGACACTGTCATAGTCTAATGTATGCATTGGAGTTTGGTTAATGTACATTTTTAACCAACATCAAAAAAGGAGGCAAGAAGCTTTTGAAGCAGTAATGGCTTAGTGGCATTGGCTATGGACTGCCATGCAGCGGGTCCATGATTCGAATACCGCCGCGGGCTTGAGCTTCACCGCATGGTGAAAGAGCATTTTGCGATTGCCCGCCTGGCTACTGACCACCCTTAAGAAGAAATTCTGTCGCCAAGCACCTAACAGTGGGTTCCGGCAGCAGACCTTGAGAGCCAGTGAAATTTCAAGCACATGAGACCTAACAACTGTACTCTCAGTGTGACGGGCATAGTGCAGATCGTCGTTGACGAAATGCATCTGTTATATAGGCAGAGGTTAGTTCACTTAACATAAGTGGGTGGTTCCGTAACAATAACAAAAAAAATATTAGTCATAAATATACTATGAATGTAATAAAATGCACTGTATAAAGTTAAAAATCCTTAAAATTTCAATAATATTATTTTGCAATATTAAGCCATAACAATCATTGTCCCAATAAATATATAAAACAATATTTAGTTCTACACAATCAAAAACCAATCATATTCATTAAACTAGTTCTCTGCAAGATAAAATAAGAGTCCACTTATCAAGAAACTAGGCTAACGATTCGACATTCAGAGGCAAAAACCATGGACAGTCATAGGATGTATACTAGAGATGTTACTTAAAACTGACAAAAACTATCGATATTATTTTAAATACAAATTACAATCTACCTCTATCCTCATATAAGGCAGATCGCATTTATTTAACCAAATTCATACACTATTTGCATTGTATTTTTTGCTTTAACGTGAACTGATTAAGTTTACAAAAGGATTTTAAATCATGAGCATGAATCAAACCGCAAACAGATCTCTTTCCCTTCAGGCGGGGACTTGCTATTAAGCTATTTCTATCAGTTTTTTTACTTATGTATATAAGTATTATATAAAATTTACTTCTGACCGCTTTCTTCCTGATTTCAATTTTCAAGGTTGAACATATTCTTATTCTCTTCTCAACTAGTTTGTTGATGAGCTTAATGAATCGATACCTTTGAGCGTTTATCGTTTATACCTTTGAGTGTAACTAAACTGACTTCAAAGTCAACTATCGATATCGAGTAGTTTAACATCACTAAAATAAACCACTGACTGTGCAAATGACAGCTGTCATTACGTCAAAATGATGTCATACGTGAGGTAAAGTTGAATGAAGGTGGACTAAATAATAGCTATTTGCTTTTGCAAAGCTCTTGCAATAACGTATGAATGTGACATGCAAATGAGAATAATGTGAAAATAAGTGTGAGAATAAAGCGTATGAAAAAAAATAGACGTTTTTAGTGCGTTAGTATTTCGATATTTAAAATTCTTGTCGAATTTTTACCTTCATTTAATACTGGCAATTTTAGACTTTGTACTTACTTAGGTGCTATTTGGGCTAAGATTATTAACTTTTCAGGGTAAGGGTAGGTAGGTAACAACGAGACCCTATACCAAGGCTCCACTTTCCATCTGTCTGTCACCAGGCTACATATCATGAACCGCGATAGCTAGACAGCTAAAATTTTTACAGATGATATACTTCTATTGGCGCGTATAACAAGAAATACCAAAAATAGGCAAAATCAGGCTCGCGCACGTATGGATTCGTACCCTTCGTAAAAACTAAAAAAAGGTCATAATATAGTGTCTTATATTGTATAGATAATGGTGCGGAACCTTTCGTGCGCGAGTCCAACTCGCCCTGGGCCGATTTTTAGGGTTCCGTAGCCAAAGGTCAGAACGGAGCCCAATAAATGAAACTGCACTTTATATCTGTCCGTACGTACGTATATCACGGGTCTCTAGCTCGTAAACAGAATAAGTTGCGATATAATAATTACTGGCTCAAAATCTAATTTAACAGAAATGAAATAACATTATTTTTTAGGAGAGATCCAATACATTAGAAGGTAGTGGAAAAAAATATTTTTAGCTACCATTGAGGGCCAATAAAGTTGTTAATTTTAGTTCATTTTTGTATCGAATCTATATTAAAAACTAAACATGATGGTATAGTTACAGTATATAGTAATAGTTAACTTTGGTGTAAGTTGTTATGCATTTACGGATAAATATAAAGGATAACTGTTTATTTATCAACAATACTGAAAACGCCGATTTAAAATATAGTTTTGAAGTGAAGCTATAAAAGCAATATAAAATTTATTTCATTTTACTGTTTATTGTAATTAGGAACGGTTTATTTTATTTTACTGTTTATTGTAATATAGCGAGGCATTGTTTGGACTTGGCCCGTATTTTTGATATTCACATGACCCTTTATGACAGCGTATTCGCATTTAGTTTGAAGCGATGAATGCGCCATATCCGGCTTCCTTTTGAGCTTCACAGTAGGTTTGTTATTAAGATATTTTGTAAATACTTGTCTGGGTAACTACCAGTCTCAAGTAGAAAACCTATCGCCAAGCACTCTTACGGTGTGTTACAACCCATGTCCTTGAGAGCCTGTACCTGTTTTATATTCTGCTTTTTAACCTCTTCAACAACACATCAGTTTTGCCAATAGATGTACAAAGTAAGTAATATTTTCCTTTTTTAATTGGTTTATCACTAAAATGGCACAAAGTTTGATGACGTGATAATTGGAGTACCTTCTTCATACGATTTACAATTTTTTCTTTGATTAATCATATACATATTATGCCAAAGTTGTTCTATTTTTTTTGTGTATAGTCCTACTGCCTGTATTGAATATTAATATTCAGCAATAAGTGTCTAATATACATATAAAATAAATTTCGCTGCGCTTTATTTTGCACTTATAGGTCGAGTACAATGCAAGATGCGTATATCAACAATGGCTCGCGGTATGCGAGATGCCGCCATTGCAATAAACACAGATTATGTCGCATTACAGTTGGAAATAACTGTATTGTCGTACTGGTTCATGTGTGTTGAAGGTCATTTTGAATTACATATATCTGAGGATTATGTTCAAGAAAACAGTTAAGCACTTAATATATCTGATATTGATTTAAGATCGCAGCTGTCAGACTTATTAAAATAATACTTCCACATATCTTTCTAGTTTGTAGCGTGAAACATTTGAATGTAATTAGTTCTTTTCCAAAGCCTATTGGTGAACTTGAAAAAAAAAAACAAAACATATCACCCCAAATAATTGCTTATATTTTCTTAACAAAGAGGCAGCAAGATAAAAAAATATAATAAGACACCTAAAAATCTATCTAAAAATTTATGTAGGTGTGTTTTATTTCTAATTTCACATACGGAAACATATAATTACTACGTGCAGGAATATATATGGGTTTCCTTGTTAGAAGACCTGAACATACTAAAGTTGATCAAGTAAACCAAAACCAGACATGTCCAAAAACAAAAGCTGAATATACGGCATAACCATGTTGGTTTATAGGATGTTACGAGTATGTGCCTGTACTTAGGAAATAGGAACACTTAAAAATCTAAGAAGAATCTAAACTGTTACCTAAGTCGTATTGCATAAGCATTCAATTATGTGATCGTAAGGTATAATGATTATTTATTTAACGTATAATAATATGATGGATCTATCTTTTATCGAATTAAGCTTGAAGATCGAAAAGTTTAATTATACAAAAGAGGTTGTATTTTTTTATGGTCGTAGTGTGTATTTTATCTGTTATTTATTAAATCCGAAATAGAGCAATGTAAACGGCAAGCACCTGAACTATTAGGCAGAGTCACACATGTTCCCGAGCCTTATCGTCTCGTATTCGTGTAAAATAATTGCGGAACATTTATTTACTGGAGGCTGTGTGAGCTGAAGAAATCGCGAATGAATTACATTTTTTGAGTTTTTAACGCCAATATTCCGCCGTTTTGTAAATGTACATACATGAATGACAAAAATAACATGTATATTATCGAACCTAAACATAAAATTTTATATCAATCGGTAGAGAAATGCGACCTGTAGAGGAAATCAACTGGAAATCCGGACACACATAAGAATTCATTTATGGCCAAGCTGAAACGAAGACGCTTCGTGCTTCTTCTGTTAATTAAAAGTATAGTGATGTTATCGACAAAACCTTAGTTTGGCTATGTGAGATACAGCTTGTACTGATTAATTGACTTGGAAAATGACATCCACCATGTTATGTCAAGGTAATGCTTCCAAAATTTACTTGTTCTTGAAGATACTAGAATATTAGGGTAGGCTAATATTTAATAATTAAACTTGAGGAATTTTGTAATACAATACAATATAACAATACACAGTAACGTAATCACGCAGATAGCCGGTTGACTTATTTGAAAATCAATCTTCATTTAAGCTGCAAAACCAATAGAATACGTTCGGCCTATCTCGAAAGTAAATTTTAAACTAGTCAAAGTAATTATAGTTAAACCATTAGAAAGTGTTTTGAATGCAATGACTAGTAATTCCTTTTCACGTCGAAGATGAAACTGAACAAAGGTTTTGCTTTCTTTAAAAATGATGCGGCGTTTTGACCACGTTTTTATTGAAGAGTAGGTTATTATGATACATGTGAGTATAAAAAGAATTAAGCTATAAAAGAAGTAAAAGCAGGTAGCGTAATATGTTGCTTTAATAAACGTTTATATGAATAATATTATGTTTTCTTATGAGAGGTTGTTAAGTGTTAAGTATGTTCGATGATAGAGTAAAAGTTATATTATGAAAGCCTATTCGTACGTAATATTATTTTGAATAACTTTGAAGAGCTCGTCGCGCAGATTCCTTAATCGTTCATAACGGATCGATCCGCTGCGGTTATAACTTACATGAGTGAGCGCTAGTAGCATAACTACTGAGCGCTTCTGTGCTTCGAATGGCACGTTAAGTTGTCGGTCCCGGTTGTTGTCTTCACATGGCAGTCATTATAACATGGTGGTAGGAAATTTTTAGTTACTACCTATAAGTAGAAAAACGGTCGCCAATTCTAGAGATCCAGTAGGTTAGGCTGAAAAACATCTGTATCATCAGTCATCACAAAGATTTATAAGTATCACAATTCTAAGGAGAAAAAACTTCTGTATTTTAATCAAATGTGATTAATCTTCTCAGATACATTATTAGATACTACTATTTCCTTTAAATTGAAACAGAATTACACCCATGTCATGTCCGATGTAGATACCTATGCAAATCGTTATCGACTGCAACATAATCGATGGAAATGCAAAACTCGGTAACATGCAACTCAATAACAACATCAATAAATAATTATTAACAAGAACACCGGCCACTGGTCACACGAAGAACATTAAAAAGTTTAATAGAGATGGGTAATGTTCGTCGGCTTTCTATCGATAATTATTAGTTGACGATACCGTCATGCTCGCAAACTTTGACTACATAGGTATCAATGTCAATCGATTTACAACTTTGTAGCCTCGGTCATAAAATTCATTTTATTTTTTTCACACCAGCGAAAGTGTTCAGGTGTTTCAATTGAATGAGTGCTAAATAGTTCTGACTTGTTCCTAGTCTGTTGTCAACACTAATGAGGTGTGAAAAATTATTAGAACAATGAAATTTGAACGATTTAACGCTCGACTTCCAAATGATGCGATGTTGGCTGATTTCTCGTTTTTGTGGTTTTGTATTTGTGCAATAATTTGTTTACTTAACGAAATAGTAGTTGTTTTTGAAATCGATATCTGTTTGACCAGAACTGATTGTGGTACTAATTTTTAAACAATGCGATTTTTATTAAAGGTAAGCGTATCGGGAGTAAAAATTCAAAGTAAAAGTTTGAATTGTAACTAGTTTAATGAGTTCAAAGCACAACTAGAAAAACACTCTGATACAGCAACCAGTTGTCTTCTTGTCCTTATCCCACGGTAAGTGTAATCAGCGTAACATGTATTTCTTCTCTACTCTTTTTTGTTGCATGTATCACTCTACGCGCTCTTTTCGCACACATAACTTTCTTGACGCAGTCCATCTTTCTTCTACTCCTTAGTCTATGTAAATAATCAAGTCTTTTCTATGTTTTTCATTCCCACCTGATAGCCATATTATGTAACTCTTAAACTTTCTGTCACGGATGGTACTTTTAAGCTATCTCTGATATACTTATTCCTTTAATTTCCATCTTGCTCATAATACACATCTATCTCAACATCTGAATCTCCGGCATGTACTCTTCTGTTATCCTTCGAATGTTTCAGTAATATTATGCATGACAGATCTTATGCCGACGGTCTTATAATTGTTCCCTTGAGGTTTATGTGCATACCCCGACCATATGCGGTCTCAGAGACATTTCACCAATTCATCCCTACTGCATATTTTATCTTGATGCGACATTAAGTGTGATGATCAATAAAGACCGGATTAAATACAACATAATATGCTTGATAAATGCATGCAAATAGGAATAAAATATGCGTAAAATATACCAAAAATGTATAAAATATGCAATATTAAATGATGAGTTGTAGAAAACTCAAATAGAAAACCCGTGCTACGTTTTATTTTTTCGGGTTTAAGTTATTGTCGTGGCCCTTTCTTCTGCAATCCTGCGATATGTAGACTTGTCTTGATATGTTGGTATATTTGAATCTGTTCTGTGAACGAAATATTATTCTCACTTACTCCACAATATGAACATTTTCTTAATATATAATTTAGGATTGAAAGATATCAATAAAGAGACACTTTTTTTTCGGGAAGTATGGTCCTCATAAAAGACTTTCACAAATAAATTAAATTGTAAAGTTATGAAATTTACACGTCAATATTATCATGCGTAATGGTACGATGAAGACTATAGTGGGTGAGCGCTACGCTCTGCTGTTTCTTTTTCATTATTTTACAAAACGAGTAACGTGTGGCTGAGTACGTTTTAAAAGCTGTGCTCTTCATGCTTTTGGAGTATTTTTTTTTTCATTGTAGGCGAAATTTTGGTGTAGTTCATTTTTATGTGAATCATAATCAATTGTAACCTATTGAAAAATATAGTAAATATAGCGAAAATATGCATTATCACTAAATCTTAGATAGTATATGCATTTTCATATGCAAATGCATATAATCACATATAAGACAAACGATGAATCGGGAAAAGGATTTGATAAAAGTCAACGTGTAATATTAGTTTGTCAGAGAGACAATTGTTAACTGCGTATACCGTAGTGATTGTGAACGCTCTCGGATTCTTCTCCTGGAAGAATATCGATATACACAGGAATAGTTCAACATAAGGATACATCCCTATATTTAGTTTCTCATACAGCAGCGTCATTGTACTTCACGCTAGGTGCACACGCGAGTCAAAAGGGCAATGATTTTTTAATCGATATTCTTGGAGTTTACTTCAACTCGGATATTTTTAAAACACGGAGGATCAGGTTTCTTTCTATTAATAGCTTTTCTCGGGAAAGCCTTACTGCGACGAAGGCGGTGAGCATGCACATGCATTAAAAAACTTATTTAATTGTGGACTTGCATGCCGTAGTTCAACTCACAGGTAAGTTATGGGAACAGGCTCTCAAGGACACTTCTTCTTGAGAGCCAAATCTGTCACTTGACAGATTTTTTTCTTGAGAGTGGTGGAGAGGTAGCCATGTTGGCATTTGTAAAATACCCTACCACCTGTACTGAAGCTCACGCCCGCGGCGGGACCACGGACCATGGACCTGTAAAAAACTTAACCATCTGCACAGCAGTTCGCAGTCATTGCCGCTGACCCATATTATGTCTTATGTGCAAGGTAGGAATTAGCCGAATATATGCTCTATCAAAACTAAAATTCTCTTACAGCTCTTTCTTCCTTGATGTACTGCTGTACCAAGTTTAAAACTCGTATTACTCACTGCATCTCAAACATTAGATTGAAGTGTTTTTTTTTTCTTGTCTCGAATATTTGCTGAACAAATTTTATTTCCTAGGAATATAGTCTAGTAGTTCTTTATCCATATTAAGCTTTCTTTTTTACTGGCAGTTTAGATTTTGACAGCTCTCTCTTCCGTAAGGGATGTGGACTATCTGCAGCCCGCGCATTCATCTGTATGGAATAAGTTTATCGGGTGTCCCTCAAGAACTAGCCAATTTTATGATATGGTAAAGAACTAGCCTATTGTGTCTAGATCCAGTTCTGTGTTTCGGAAATGTAATAGACAGAATAGAACGGTTTTCAAATAGTAACTGGTGTGAAAATGTGATAAAAGTATGATCCATCTTCCAAGTTCTGGTATTAATTCGTCATCTCCAAAAATTATGCATTGGGTTTGGCATGGGTGTCTTGCGTGTGCAGCCAGATCGGTAGAGTAGTATCGGTGGTAGAGATCTGACACAATATTGTCTTGAATCCGTTAGCTGAGGAATATCGAGTAATTGACTATTAGGTTAGCCACTTACCAACGAGAGTTAAATTAGTAACGCTGAACGCAATAATTTCGAGTATCCTTCCAGACCACTCTCAAAAATCATCACCTGAAAAACCAATCACCACTACCCACCTGGTGGTGATGATTGGTATGTATCTTTTGTTAGAGTCAGCCTTAATGGGTACCTCCGCAGTGCCATTTATTTTGCCTCAAGACAGTAGTGCAAAAACTCTACTGTGTCAAAGTGAAAAGGAGCGTAAAGGGCACTCTAGCAAGTGTAATTAAAGGGCGAACTAATTTCTTGGAGTGATAAGTGAAGTGCAGTGTCAGGCAGAACAAGAACGGTGACTGTGCAACTGTATATAATGGACAGGCGACAATGCTTACCGTCAGGGGGGCGATTTGTCTGCTTCATAACTTCATAATATAAAAAAATACTGTAACTAATACTGTACTGCGGCAGCTGTAAGATAAACGAGAGATGCCAGAGCCGCAATGTGATTTTAAGCTGAGTGGAATCCACCATGGCTATAACTTTTAAGTGTGGGGCTTACAAGTGGTTGCCCAGCGGGATCTCCGAGCGAAGTGTGAACATTTTACTTGTTAGTCGCTGCGCGCAGCGGCGCTAGGAAAACGACGCGATCCTATTGACGGATTTTTTCCTCGCACACTGCTAATCATCCTTGCACACCGCTGATCAACCTCGTACACCGCTTATGTGTCAATAAACCTTCCGAAGTGTGTGTGTTGTGGAATGGATAACTGAACGTATTCCAGTTGCATTTAATTTTCACATACACAAAAATCTGTACTAACTATTATTTAAGCAGTGGCGCGTGATAGCATGATAGTGGTACTGATTTTGTGTATGTGAAAATTAAATATGAGTGGAACACATTCGGTAATCGATTCCACACTACCCCCGCAGTATTGGTGATATATATATCCACCGAAGGAATAAATGAGTTACCTGAAATATTATTTAATAAAAATAAATATTTTTACAATATTTTAAGGAAACATCAAATTAATATTTTAATATACCACTTAAAAAATATAAAAATATATCTAGTGACAAGTCCGCCTAATTTTCCTGTTAAGCCGACGTGACGTCACAAACGCCACGCAGCCAAACCGGAAGAATTTTCGACGTGTTTCGTTTCTACACGAAGCATCCTCAGGAGGTATTGATTCTACGAGCGCACGATAGAGATTTATATTATCTATATTTTTATATTTTTTGTGTTTTATTAAAAAAAATATCTAATGTTTTCTTAAAATATTTTATTAATATTTATTATTATTAAATATGGATTTCCGCAAAGTAACGCCTGAATCTGTTTATTATATGAAATATTATTGTTATGATATTATTATATTCTTATAACGACAGCTCCAACGCAAGGCATCGATTCCGCAACGATTTCATCGTACCATCGAATTACTCGGAACGAGCGTCGTTAGCACAATAGGAAATCGAGTCAAATCGAGTTCATTATCAAGAACAATGGGCTCGGCTGAAGTGTCGCCGGCTGTTCGAGGAAGGCGTCGGACACAATGGCTGTCACGACTCAAGGTTTAAACTGGTATTGGTTGCGGGAAGCAATATTTTGTTGTTTGCTGTATGCATATGGACATACTCGGAACTTTTGAAGCGCTCGTAGAGAAGGTTACTTAGCTGTACTCAACCGATCAGCAAAGTTAAGCAACGTCGCGCGCGGTCATGAGTTGGATGGGTGACCGCTAGTGACATTACTACTGAGCGTTTCCGTGCTTCGGAGGGCATGTTAAGCCGTCGGTCCCGGTTGTTGTCTTAGGATGGTTGGTGGCATTTTAGGAATGCCCGCCTGGCTAGCTACCACCCTAGAGTAGAAAAATCTGTCGCCTAACTTAACTAGAACCTTAACTAGAAATAGGCTAACCTACCAAGCTTAAAAAAATAAAATATATATATATATATATGTTGATAATATATGAATAAGACTATAAACACTATACATTTTAGCTTAAAAACGAAAACAGGAATATTTGTAGGTTGGAAGATCCTAATTGAGGACGTACAATTTTGAAGCAGTGATGGCCGAGCGGTAATATGGAGTGCCGTGCCGCAGGTCCTTGATACGACCCACATACCGCTACCACCCTCAAGTAAAAAAAAATGTCGCCAAGCACCTAACAGTGTGCTCCAGCAGCAGTCCTTGAGATCCAGTAAAATTACAGGCACATGATACTTAACAACTGTATGTCTCAGGATGACGGTCGCAGTGCAATTTTTCAATTGTGACGAAATGCATCTTTTTAGGCAGAGGTTAGTCCTCTTAACATCAGGTGGGCGTCGGGCCTGTTCCGTCACAATAACATAAAAAAGTACAATGTGGTTAAAGGAAGGTTTGTGCCTAATGAGCAGCAGAACAATACTCATGTCGTCATGAGTTTATGTTTATTATACGCTTAATACTTTACCATCTTAACTGCTCACTTACTGAACATTTACGGGTACTACCAACAAGAGTATGAACGAGCAAGACGGCGTCAGAAAAGCAAAGATCGATAGAATCTTAGCTAGTCCTTGCTAGTTCCGCTAAGAGAGGTATTCGTAATATAGGTCTAAAGAAGATGCTGGCAATACTTTAATGTAGTCTAATCAAAAGATTTTATAACTTAGCTAGTATACCATTATTGGAGAAACTTACCGGTCTAATTTGCGTACAAAAAAGCTTAGCTACGATTTTAATGTCTATTATTGCAATTTGCCATACCAAATTCTATTCGTAACAGTTTCTAGTAAAGATTAAATAGGTCTATTATTATTACAGTGCAGATTGTTTTAAGGTGAGAAGTTATTTTGCTTATATTTGTGGTTCATGGGAAAGAACCTCGAACTTATCCGGAGAATGAAGACTGGAGGGAAGTCTTGAATTTTCATACAAAAAGAGAAAACGTTTCTACCTCCCTAAACAATCACCGATATTGATGATTTTTGGAAATGTTATAGATATTATCAATATCCAGGTTTATAGGTTATCATTTTATTAAAATAATTTGTATTAACGGGTATTTAAATACCGATATTTTATCAAAACTTGTATCTCTAGTTTGTGAATTATTTATAGGAAAAATAATGATAAATAAAGAAAAAAGAAAACCTATAAACCTAGTTTATTCTGTCAGTTTTAAAATAAAACCCAAATTTTTGGATTTGATCAATGTTTACTATCGCAGAAAAGTTTTCTCCCAGAACGCAAATTATGCGGAAATTCCAAGTCAAAACTTGTAGAAGCTGCAATTGTCTTTATCGCACTATTCTGTTCAGGCGTTTAGCGGCGAGACATCATAACTTTGTTAAAATACCTATTTTTCTGTAGGAGCTTCTCTTCCCGTTCCTTTTAAACAGAAAAAGGTCTCTACCTTGGACATGTATTCCGGCATGATCGGTACTCCTTCCTACAGACCATCATGACGGGAAATGGACTCAGGAAGCGTAAATCTGGTAAACGGAAAATGTCTTGGCTCCGTAACATCAGGGAGTGGACAGTGATTAAGACCGTCGAGCAACTGTACTTCATGGTGGAAGGGTATTTTGCGAATGCCCGCTTGGCTAGCGACCCCCGTCAAGTAAAAAATCTGTCGCTAACCATCTAACAGTGTGCTCCGGCAGCAGAAATGCATCTGTTATAAGAGGTTAGTCAACTTAACATCATGTGGGTCCCGGGCTTGTTCCGACACTATAACACAAAAAAAAACAGGAAAATGATCTGAGGTAACAAATACAGACGAATTGAGAACCTCCTCCTTTTTTGAAGTCGGTTAAAAACTGCACAGTTTCGTTTGGCTCTGTCGCATGCAAAGCTAGGTCTCTCCGTCTTCCGCCCTCAGTTGGACATATTTCAAAGACCACTTCGTCTTAAACTAAATACATAAATTGTACGAGATAATGGCCGACTTGCACAAAATGTCGTTTGTATAAGTAAGTGGCGTTTAGTTAGAATCACACAATGGCTCGTCGGGACACAATGAGTGATTGCTAACTGATAATAATTGAACAGTAGGAAGAGTGTATATATATATGTATATATTTATTTGTAAATAATATTACAGTTAGTGGATACTCGCATGTGTTGTTTTGCAGACTTGTTAGGAGCTGGGCAATTTCAATTTGTCTTAGGTAGCCTTTACTTTCTTATCTACTGCGATGGAACACGCATGAAACACACATGGTGTTAAGCGGTAGCCTCTGCCGGTAACAGATGCAGTTCGTCAACAACGAATTGCACTGTGCCCGTCACACTGAGACGTACAGTTTTTAGGTCTCATGTGCCTGTAATTTTTCTGGCTCTTTAGGACTGCTGCCGGAACACACTGTTAGGTGCTTGGCGACACTACTTGAGGGTGGTCGCTAGCCAGGCAAGCATTCGCAAAAAACCCTTCCACCATGCGATGAAGCTCAAGCCCGCGGCGGGATTCGAACCATGGACCTGCTGCATGGCAGTCCATAGCCAATGCCACTGAGCCATCACTGCTTCAAAATTGATTAATGACCTCTGTATGAGCTGGCCACACTGATTTTTTTAAACCAAAAATGGAACCAACTTCAACACTCAAATGTGTGAAATAACTTGTTGAAGTCGGTACCATGATAGTTCAAAGTACCTATGATCGCTTATTAAAAATATAAAATACCTTACCCAATATTTTTATTTATTTATTTTATGCTATCTTTTGAATAATTTACGATTATTTTATCTTAAATATGATATTAATAGAAACATACATGAACCCTGAAAACATAACACTCCTTTTTTTGGCAATCGTGTAGAAATTTCACAAAAAAACTTTTTTAAAAACTATCGCGAGTTTTATCCATATTAACTTATTAGGAACCGGCTAGGACCCTCGTTATATTTACCGGAAAGAGTCCAACCACGAGTTTTAGGCTAAATCTTGATTGAGTTAAACTTGATAGGCTAAATTTGATCTTTAGTTTTACCGCCGGCTTTGTTAATAAAGTGAAGCTGGCCCACTTTTTTATGTGATGAATTGGTGAGACAGAAATATCAGCCACCTGATGGTAAGCTGTTACGCCTGTCCATAACAGATACAGTGTCACAACTCTCATTCTGCTTGACACTGCACTGCGCTAATCATTACTAGACTTAAGTTATATGTCTCATTTGACCAGCAATTTCACATGCTACTGTTATACTTTTACTTCACACTTAATCACAGTAGTATTTGCGTACTACTGCTTGGAAGCAAAATATTTAACACTGCGGTGGAACCCACAAAGACGGTTTCTTTCTGAAAAGACCCTCCACCTGGAGATAACTATATAAAATGTAGCTGGTGCGCCGCGTCCCCAATCGTCCCTATGTGCTACCTCCACAAACTCAATTGATGGAATTGATCCATATATACTTTTTTTTTTAATTACTTATAAGCTAGCCTTTGACCACTATCTCACCTGATGGTAAGTGATGATGTGGTCGAAGATGTTGTTCAGGCTAGCCTAGAATTACTGGCTCTCAAGGACAACTGCCGGAACACACCGTTAGGTGCTTTGCGGCAGATTTTCTAATTGGAAAAATGCCCTACAACCATGCTGTAACAACTGCCATCGTAATATAACAACCGGGATCGACGGCTTAACGTGCCCTCCTAAGCACGGAAGCGCTCAGTAGTAATGTCACTAGCGGTCACCCATCCAACTCCTGACCACGGCGGACGTTGCTTAACTTAGCTGATCGATTAAGAACGGCTAAGCAAACTTCGCTACGAGTGTTTCTTAATGGAATAACGTCATCTGATTAATTACTTCCTTGTCTATGACCCCTAATCATTTTCACAGTCTAACGCCTTTCATGAGATATAGCCACTTACATTGATTGAAAAGATAAATGGGTTCCCACATTAACTTAACTGGACTTGTACCGTTCATACAACTAGCTATACTTTAGGTACATTGAGGCACCAAAATAAAATTAGAGCAATATATCTCAGCAACCAGTTTGAAATAGAGATGATTAGTATATTTATGATAGGCTTTAGGCCGGAAGAATCAGAGAACTCATCCGGTCAAAAGTTGAAGGGTTTGGCCGGAATTTTATATTATTTCACAGTTTGCCAAGAGACGGTTGTACTAATGATGCATTGGATTTATGTAATATATTTATGCGGGATATTGAAAAAAAAACTAGTTTAGATAAGTCAAGCCTCGTTCTTATAGGCTACCGTATGGTAACAGCAAAAAAAGAAAAACTGTTAGTATGAAAAAAAAAAAACATTTAAATCCTCGCTTCGAACAGTTCCATGAACTTTCTAATAAAGATTTATTCTGTTGGCCCAGCATTTGATCACTATCTCACCTGATGACAGAGTGATGATGTGATCGAAAACTTTGTTCAGGCTCATCTAGAATTGATAACTCTCAAAAACAGTTGCCGTTACACACCATTATGGTGTGGCGGCAGATCTTCTACTTTGTAACTAGCCAGGTGGCCGCTCACGAATTGTTCTACAGCCAGGTCCAATGTAAAGCTTAAGAAAGTTTAATCATAGAGTCTGGAACCGAACAGGGGCGACGTAATTGCCACATGGTAATTATTTCGACTCCTTTTAAACGGGACCACATAGTATATCAGCATAACGTGGATGCATTGCACCTTTGTCTGCTCTTTTGGGGATATGACATGAACTTAGGACAGATAATCTTCAGGTCTGTACCCTCCAAAACATTTTTTTAACTACTTCCGAAATTAAAGGAAGTTTCATGGACAAAAACGCCATCCGTGCCACCTTGGTGACTGCTAACTTCTTCTGAAGCGTTACTTTTTCTGATCAAAACACAAATAAGCTCTTTGAAAGTCACTTCTTTCCTCTCTAACGTGGGGTATAAATCGGAGTTCCTTTTTCCGCGGCGACGTGTGTGTGTTTTCGTGAGAGGAGATATCTGTGGTACAATATACACATCGACTAACCAGTCATTAATAACGGGGCCTATGTAACCTAGTAGCGGTTTTGCCGAAATAAATAAATTTATGGAGCACACACAGACGGCTGCAGCTTCCGTGCTTGAGAAGATCCCACCGCAGATATCGTGATACTTGGCGATTTCAACGGCCATCATACCAAATTCCTTTGGTTCGGAAACCACTGTTTATGTGGGGATTTTATGGCTCTCTCTAGCTATATGGTTAACAACATTCATCTCCTTCTAATTAGAGCAGTTAGACGTAGTCGCTGGTATACCATTGGATTTTATATACAGTAGAACCTCGTTAAGTCGAACCTCGATAAGTCAAAAACCTCCAAATCTCGAAAAAATGTTTTGTTCCCTTCCCTTCAAACACCAAAACCTCCATTACTTGAAATCTTGACCCTCTGTTAGTCGAAATAATCACCGAGTCCCTCCAAGCCATTTTGGTACATATTTTCACTCTATAACTCGAAAAATTTAATTTGACCTCTGTATCTCGAACATAGCCACGTTTTATTTTACAACCTTTACAACTTGATCATTTGGAATTTATTACCTCTATTGTTCGAACAAAAATAAGTTACCGACTTTAAGAACTTGCCGACAATGTGAGTACACTATTGTTTCTTAGAAAACATTTTAGGAGTATACTATAATAAATTTATGACTCACGTAAACACGTGTTTGCTTGCTTGGTGTCAGGTGTTCAATTTTGATTTCCTTTGAAATTTAGCTAAGCAAGTCATTTGTTTTCGACTTAAATACTGTCATAGTACATGTGCTCCATGGGTTTCCATCAAAGAGGCGCGAACCGCATTGAATACCTTACGTAATTTTATAGAGCAAACCAGTAACTCTGAAGAAGAAGAATTTTATGCTCTTTATAGATTAGACAATGCTATAGATAGAGAACAACCAAATTATCTAAAGCAAAAAAAAATTAATGACGTTTTTTAATGCCATATTTTTTTATTTTAAAATGATTTGAAATAATGTTGATTTATAATAAATAAAAATATGTTTGTCACCTCTGCAAGTTGAATTTTTATTTATTTTACCTCTCTTACTCAAAATTTATAAGAATAAACCTCAAACTCTTTATGTCGAATCAAAATCCGCCTAAGTCGAAATCCTCCATAAGTTGAAAACTCTATAACTCGAATTTTTTGGAGTCTCCCTTGATGTTCGACTTATAGAGGTTCTACTGTACATATGGATAGTAGTAATAGGTTTAGTAAAAGATTTCGTTCATTGGTGCGTCACCCTAATACAATACAAAGTGCCTTGTTATAATCCTCGAACTACATTCTATGCGTATACAAAATTATATCAAAATCAGTTCGCGTGTGCATACAGACAGAAATACATTTTAAAAATGTTATATTCATGTTTAATAGGTTATTTTAAGTATCTTATCGGCGATAATGATAATAATAGAATTTCATTCATAACTAGGACGTAGTGGTCCTGACGATGCCAACTTATTAAGCCTATTATTAAATATATTTCTCATGTACGGACATATTTGCGTTTACTCCTTTATTATATGTAATAAAGATATGGTTGAAGTCGCCCTAGAATATCTAGCCGGATTATTTGTCATCTCTATTCACTGATTTGATCTCTATAAAAATAGCGTAGGTAGTTATTGCATGAATTATTGATCGTGCTGACATCACCTCTATGAAATATATATAAATTTGGTTTAATTGTTAGTCATTACGTTTGATTCCCACTGATTCGAGTATGTGTATCACACTGCTTATAATCAGTTCTGCGCAGCACACTCTAATGTTCGTAAAAGTAGAGTTTACGGAGCATTTTCCATAAAAACAAAGTTTCGTCATATTTTAAATAATATGTGTTCAAACTTAGTGAAACTTTGCATGTATGTCCTTGAGACTAATATCCATGCTTCTGGTTTGACAGATTTCTGTAAAATTAAGTATTTTCAAAAATAAAATGAAAACTCGTTTTTATTGGAAATTGTTATTTTGCCATTTAAGGATATAATATATAATAAATCGAAAATCTGGCAAACTAGAAGCATAGATATGATATATATGCATAGAAAGCTTCACCGAGTTTGAACACTTAGGCCCACTAGCGCCAACGAAAAAACGCGAGTTAAATTCAAAAAAAGTGTAAATTGTCATACAAAAACCAAGTTAACCCGACTTTAACTCTCGAATTTACATTGGTGCAATAGTCACTAAGTATACAAAATATGACGAAATTACGTTTCCGTATTTTTTTTTTGTGATGGGAAATTTGAATGTCAAAAAGTTTTATCGTCTAGCTAGGTTTGGTTACTATAGATCGATATTGTCGTCGGATTTGAACTGCATCCCTTCATAGCTTTCTGTGGGAATCGTAAGAGGCAAACAAGGGGTTATTTTATAGGATTATGACGGAATAAGCACGAGGCCTACATGATGTTAAGCGGTAACCTCTGCTTAAAACATATGCATTTCATCAGAAGTAAGGAGCTGCACTGCGCTCGTCACCCTGTTAACCCAAGACATACTGTTGTTAAGTCTCATAGGTCTGACCTATTCACTCGAGTTTTGAAGACCCCAATATTGTATTTAACCGGAAACACAGACTCGGGCATATTGTTCCATTCCCTGGCGGTTCGTATGATGAACGAAGACGCAAAAACTTCGTTCGAGTAAATGAAATATCAACCATAAAGCGGTAGTGCTCAAACAACTTGTGAGGAGTAATATATTATAGGAGTATTTATTTGTAATATTTTTTATATATATATTTTATATGTAGTTTTCCAGCCAAATTACACAGTATTTTTTAATTTTAAACATGGAACCGCGTCATAGCTGTCAATGTCAAAATGTCAAAACACTGGCTCTCGAGCTCACAAATATTTTAGGCTTGTCACTAATCACGTAATCACTAATCTCAAGTAACTTGAGAAACTCAGATAAAAAAAAGGACTGAAGCAATTTCTATGAGTCTTAACGCCCTAGGGTGGGGAGCAGCGTCTTCCAACCGCTTGAGGATCAAACAATTACTACTTTCCGAGTATGCGAAATGAAAAATGTATTTGGTAGTTGTACTCCACATAATGCATGTGGGGTGCCGGGCTAGAATGTCACCCCACCATCTCTATCCGTGGGTGTCGTAAATGGCGACTAAGGGCAACACACCAGAAGGTGTCCAGCAGCGCTTTCTGAGGAACTGATATCTCATACTGCGATCCCCAAGACACCTGCTAAGCGTGGAGATTATGGCGAATCCCCCCCCATAATGGCTGTGTCCAGCAGTGGACTACTCGGATGATACAGTTCAGTACTCCACATAATGAGCTCATGACCCTACCCACTTGCTTGGTTTGCTTACTAATTGAACTGAACTGAATTGAACCGCTGTACTGCAGGCGTCTGTAGTTGTAACTCATTCCGATTACGAGTTATAGAGACTCATGAACATACGAATGAACGATTTGCATACTGCCACTATGTGCTACAGACAAACAAACAAAAGAACTCGTCTTAGTAAACACTTCCGGTCAAATAAAGCTAATGTCACCGTGAAACAATGAACCTGGGCACTTGAGCTGGCCTCAGGTTCACCCAGCTTCAAACAATGGGTTTGTCATGTTCCCACACACACTTGGTAAGTTTAACGTGGTTAAACTATTTCCTGTGGAAGTCGGGTGGAAAAGTGATACATGATTTGTGAATTACCGGACAAGATTTCACGTTTTAAGTTTGTTAAGTTGTTAAGTTTCGATATGTACCTAGTCAGATGACGGGCAGCCCGAAGGGTACCGAGCTAGAATGTAACCCGTGGGAGTCGTAAGAGGCGACTAAGAGTAACACACCAGAAGGTGGGCAGCAGCGCTTTCTGAGGAACTGATATCCCACACTGCGATCTCCAAGACGCCTGTGCCAAGCGTGAGGATTATGGCAAACCCCTCTATAGTGGAGGTGGCTGTGTTCTGTACTATTGTACTGTATCAGCCGGATAGTCCACTGCTGAACACAGCCTCCCTAATTATGGGGGGGTTTGCCATAAATCCCCACGTTATAATTCATTTTAGAACAGATTTTCTCGAACGTGTGCTCGAAGAGACAAGACCTCCTGACCTGAGGATGCTACGTGTAGAAACAAACGCGTCGAAAATTGTTCCAGTTACGCTGCGTGACGTTTGTGGCATAACAGAAAAGTTAGGTGGAATTTTCACAAGATATATTTATTTATTCTCTAAGCATTTTATTAAAATATCAATATAATGAATCTAAAAACATTTGTTATTATTAAATATGAATTTTCACAAAGTAAGACCTGAATCTATTCATTATTTCGGAGATATCTTTTTTTCATTGCTGATAGGTAAGCCCTTGACCATAATCTCACCTGTTGGCAAGTGATGATGTGGTCGAAGGTGTTAACAGGCTTAACCTAGAATTACTGGCTTTCAGGAACAGCTGCCGAAAAAAAAAGTAATATAAACAATATGATACAATGTTGTAAGATACATGTTACAAGTAGCAAGAAGACATGAAATGTGGAACGGCGTGATTTGCGGTCGCGGCATTTTGTGATTTGCACAAAGGAGTTATAGACGCTACTCAAAGTGCAAAGTTCTAAGAGTTCTGTGGCTGCCTGTATGAGACCAATCGTTAAGGTTGTAGTGGGAATTGTATCGCCTCATTGTTCCCGGGTTCATTTCGTTTTACTATTTACTTGTGTAATTTCTTAAGGTCTTCGCTGTTATTACAACGCACTGAAATAAAGGTTATCTGTAAGGCATTTCCTGGAAGAAACAAGGATATGTTCCAACGCTATACGTACATAGTATTCTACTAAGTAGATTCGACTACAAAATGAGAAACTGAAATTGCTGAGTCACAGACTTACCCTGGATGTTCTGAAGAAGTGATTGGTCATTGGCATTGGCTATGGACTGCCGCGCAGCAGGTCCATGGTTCGAATCCTGCCGCGGGCTTTAGCTTCACCGCATGGTGGAAGGGCATTTTGCGAATGCCCGCCTGGCTAGCGACCACCCTCAAGTAGAAAATCTGCCGCCAAGCACTTAACGGTGTGTTCCGGCAGCTGTCCTTGAGAGCCAGTGAAATTACAGGCACATGCGACTTAACAACTATGTCTCAAAGTGAGGGGCGCAGTGCAATTCATGAATTGTGATGAAATGCATCTGTTATAGGCAGAGGCACGCTTAACATCAAGTGGGCCTCGAGCTTGTCCCGTGACAATAACACAAAAAAGGGGGTAAATTAGGTGAAAGGCACATGGAAGTGACCTCAAACCGGAATTTCATTGCAGGACATATAGACACTAAATTAGAATATGATTGTCATCGTTTTTACTAAACTTTCATAGAAGAATATAAATATATGGCGCGTGTAATTGATAAGTAGTTTAAAGTCGCCTAACTGCCCAGCAGTTATCGTGTAATATGGCGAATTTTCAAGACTTTGTGAAGCTATAGTAATAAGTACAAGATTAGATTTTAGTCATATCTAAGACCTTATCCAAGTAGGTACTTGGATTAGGTAAATAAAACCTTGAAGAATTCCGAAGCGCTCGTGCCTGTCGTTTGTATTTGATCAACAAGGTCAGGTAATGTTCTTTGTGAATTAATAATGAGTTATTTGGATGGGTGACCGCTACTAGCATTTACTTATGAGAGCTTACGTGCTTCAGACGACAAATCGGGCTGACACTTTGAATGGTGCTTAGGCAAGTGTATTATATTTTTTGGATGGCCGCCTGGCTAGCCGTCGTAGCACCGTCTTTAAGGGTGAACTGGCCGGGCCGTTCTCCATACAAACGCCGTAGGGTGATCCCTGCCTTATTTGCGGGTTTAGGTCCAAAACAAAGCATAATACCGATTGATCTCGTCATTACCTAGGCTTGTATGATGCCGAAATTTTAATAAGATAATTAACTTGAGAGTTATGAGCTACGAAACATTTTCTTATAACATTTTCAACGCTCATAACTTTCAACTTAATTATCTTTTTAAAATTTCGGCATCATACAAGCCTAGATGATGACGAGATCGATCAGTATTATGCTTGATTCTGGACCTAAAGTCTCAAATACGGGAGTGATCACCCTACGGCGTTCGTATGGAGAAGCGACCGGCCAGTTCAACCTTAAGGGGGCCAGTTCAACCTTAAGGGGGCGATTCAGACCAGTTAGCGGAAGCGGTGAGCATTTGGCGGAAAATAAATCAAAAATTCAATCGCTATGTGCGCTGCACATTACGGCTACGACCTTTTGTTTGACCGAAATACATGAAAATTAGAGAATATATTAGATAATTTTCACATGGATGCGATTGTCCGATTTTTAAACTTTATATTATAGCGAATACATGTGAAAATTCGCTATCGCTGAGGAGAAGTTCCAAAGAGTATTTTATAAAACAGTTGCAACTTTTTAAAAGTTTTTATGTAATAGATATTTACGAAAAACTACACCACTACTACTGAGAGGTTTTTTAACAAAATATAACATTTTGCATTAAAACAAAATTGTTATTATGTGTAGGAAGATAAACACAGCGTCGATATGAAGATGCATTTGAAACTATTACCTGAATTTCGCCTTTATGGTATAAATATCACCTGTTTACTGTTCGTTTCCCAGCTTGATGTTATCTATGCACTTCATCTGTCAAGGATTTTGAAGTGTCATATGTCCAAAGAGTATGTCATTCATAGAGTCTTCACCAGTAAGATATTACTGCGACGCTGTGTTTATCTTCCTACACATAATAACAATTTTGTTTTAATGCAAAATGTTATATTATGTGTCTCCAATAAACACAGCGTCGATATGAAGACATGTTTGTTATCTGCTGGTGACGAACACAAACGCTATGTTGAAAATATGTGTCTTAAATCAACTTCCTCTGCAAAAAATCAAATCCTTTATCAACACAAAATAATTAATAAGCACAGAAAAAAATAACTATTTTCTTTGGTGCCAAGCACTGACAAGGAAATAAAAAATAAACTCATATTCCTTTGAAGGATTACAAGTACTGAATACTAACATAGGAGTTACCTATTAAGGTTTGTTATTCACTATTGTTTATGAAAATCTGCTGCAAGCAATGTATAATATGCAATTGCTTAACCATACTGGAATCATTATTATTTCCAATAGTTACTTGGATAAAATTTGTGATTATAATAACTAAGAATGGAGTCATATACCTTGAGTTAAGTAGTTCATCATGTAAAAAACATGTACATACCTTCCCTCAACCAAGTGAGCTTAAGTTCAGTAAACTGCAAATCTAACCAGTTCAGTATACTTACATACATTGTGTATGTAGGTATATAAAAAAGGCCAAGTTCCCATTACTGGCCCATAATATCACCCATTACTGAAAGTAGGTAACGGCCCAAGTTTGCCAGAAGTCAAGTGCCACTATGTATAGAAAACAATGTTAAGTAACTTACTCCGGTATTGGTATTTTATACTGTTGACACTGTTTCGTAGTGAATGGTCTGTTGAACATGGCTGATATCTACAGACTTGTCTGGAGGGCCCCAACAATTTATTGAATTGGTTTGTTCCATGTGAGGCAGATGGCATTAATTGATTAAGGTATTGATACCTATCCAATAAGTAATATTATCTGCTTGATGATGACAAATTGTTGGTATAAAGTATGAACCCTGCCAAGCCTTGTGTCTAAAATTACCAACTATATCATGTTATGGTTGTGCACTTGGTGGTATCCATAACATATTTGTCCCATTACAAAATTAGGACATTTGTGTTGTAGCAACTACACCCTTCCGTAGGGTCTTTAGACTGATAGAGCATATCATCAGTCTTAATAGCTTGTATATTAAATTAAGATGAACATCAGGCACTGTGCTAAACTTTTATGTGTCATGTTCTTATAAGAACAACTGAATCCTTCTGTAAGATAATAGGCTGATAGGGGAGCTGCCCTGTCAACATCAACAGTTTACAATTTAAATATATGGTGTCTATCCCAACATCATTTGTGCTAATCATGATCATCTTGGAGCAACTGTACCCTTCCGTAAGGTAATTGGCTGTTGGGGGGGAAATCACCCCACCAGCCTCAACAGTGCATGTTAAATTAACTGGGATATTGTGGCTGTTCCAAAGTTATATATGTATTTATCATGATTATGTTGGAGCAACTGTACCCTTCCGAAGGGTAATGGGCTGATGGGGGAATCGCCCCATCAGTCTCTACAGCTTTCATGTTAAATGAAGTGGAATATTGTGCCTGTTCCGAAAGTATTACTTATTCTGATCATCTTAAAAACAACTGCACTGCTGCTTCTGTTAGGTAGTGGGCTGCTGAGGAGAATCATCCAAAGCCATCGAAGCCTCAATAGTTTGCACATTAAACTACTTTGAATGGGTTGGTCCAATTTCAAGTAAGTAAATTTTCCTTGATATGTTATATTTGGCAGTTAATATTAACAAAGAATTTGTATATCAAATGGCCATTCAACTCTTTTCCTGGGTAAAGCTCTTTAATCCAAGCGCATTGTAAATAATAGTAACAACAAAATTCCACTCTTTAAATGAACATCATTGGATCCATGTGATATGCAATGGTAGTTACTATGACCGTAACATGGAAAGATGCACCGCTGACTTGTTATGTGATCTTATCATAGAATGGCAGCTGTACCCTTCTGCAAGGTAATGTGCTATAAACTGTAGTATAAGCATCAACAACTTGCATCTGTATGCAGTACAGATAATATTTTAGAGTAATACATGTACTCCTACAGTAAGTGATTGGCAACTTTACCCTCCCGAAGGGCCTGTAAGAAGGTATCTGTAGTACCTCCCAAAGGGCTGTAAGAAGGCTCCTGAATAGTATAGTACATATAATATTTTAGAGCACTACAAGTACTCCTACGGTCATTCTTGTTAACTATGCCCTCCCGAAGGGCTGTAAGAATATGATAGAGGAGTGCCACAACCTTGTATGTAATGAGGTGGTGTTCATTATGTTTATCTCATAGTAGTTGTTAGGTGGCCTGTATTCCACACCCATACTGTCTATATATTGCACCTTGTTATAAGTGTGTTTATCATTAACAACTGGTATCTCTACTCTCTCAAATAATAATGTATATGAGAGAATTCCCAGCTGTATACTATAATACACAGAGTAGTAGATGCTTTGTACCCTCCAAGTAAGGGTAATTAGCTGATAAGAAAATCTGTTTGTCTATCGACCTGGATGACTTGTGTTGTAAATGGTGTAAGCATATAATACCACAGCACTATCTCAGGTGTTCTGCTACTAAAATTGCTCATAGGAACACAGTGTTGAGCGATTAGCTGCAGGTTTGAAGTCCTTCTTGATAATAAATATTTGTGAATGTTATAATTTAATATTGAGATTATGCATCTATACATATGGTGATATAGTGGTAAGGTGTAGCATGATTATTCATTGCTTCCATTGCAAGGAACCCATTTAAATTTATAAAAAAAAAAATTCTCTCTCACCTTTTTTATAGCATCTACCAAGAAAGTCTGAATATCACATGATGCATTCTGAAGCCAACCATAAGCTACAGACAGTTTATAGATTTATATTTATGCTTTTTGCTTACCCACTGGGTAAGGGTATTTATGTGTTGAGTACTACCACTCATGCTCATAAAATGAAAGAAAGAAAATATGTCCCCCCTAATTCATTTACTTCTTTTTTGGTAAATGCTTCGGAGCAACTCAAGTAGGTACTTTGAAGTACTTTACTTAAGATTACTCTTTGAGTAAGTTAATTACTGTTAGAATAATGAGTACATTGTCGATTGTATCCCAAGAAATATCAAGTGCGCTACAAAAAGTGCTTATTCTTAGACTGGGAAGCTTCCCACCCATAGTATGAATGACTGAATATAGCCCATAATATTAATCAATTAGAACACTATATTAGTGTTCCCCATACATGAACATTTTAAGTAAGCATAGCTGTTATCTCTGACACAATGAGATTCTTATATTGCTAACCAAAAAACAATGCTCTTTAGTTTGACAGAGCTGTTCCAAAAAATGGGGCACTGGTCTAGTAGCAACAAATTCAAAGCTAGGTCTATGATTATAGAAGATCTTCAATTCATTGCACTAGCATAGTTTGAACAATGTGTTACCAACAAAAGTCCAATTTCCATGCTAAATGTGTTCAAACAACTTATACTTATTTAGAGCAAGAAGCTCAATATTTATTCTCAGTTATTTGTAACTTAAAAGGCCGCTTCTTATTAATAAATACTTTCAAAGGTTTATTCCTTAAACATGTGTTAACATATTCAGTGCAATCTTAGAAAAAATTTACCTTGGACGCTTCAATCATACTTGGATGTGGGTTTGATGATTAATTTACAATCCTCTTGAAGTTAGAATTATTTTTCTTAAATATGTATGTACAGTGATGATTAATAGCTGCAGCTTTTAATTGGCTACTTAGTTGCTCATTCTCTTGATCGTCTCGTATGGCCGATCTGATTAGGCAGGGAGCTTAGGTAATATAGGTATTTTAAGTAACACCAGTTACAGTTAATGATGCTCCAAATACTGTCGCAAACATTTTCTATTAATAACAAGACAATATTCATATAATACTGTAGTTTATATATGTATCCATAACATACAAAAGACGGACAGTTATTGTTAAGCTTCCAGTGTGTTGTTATATTGAACTATGATAGATACTTTTAAGAATTGGTACATTATCATGGTTTGCATAGTTATTAGTATTCTTAATCATAAGTTCATGCCAGCATTGTCAGCAGACAGTGTTTTATTTATAAGAATTATATTTCAATAGGTATTCAACAAGTTGTATCATGTAGATTAAGTTTTGTCATGTACAAAATAGAAAAGCAATCTATCGCCGAGATAGAAAGATGAGATGGATAAAATCCATACTTGATTTGTGTAGGTAACAAAATATATGTTAAAACTTACGTGTGGTACATAAATTATGGAGAATAACTAAAATACATCGGACTGTAGGTCTTCTCAGATTATTGAAAAACATAGCACAGGCTGTGCGTAAACCACACTGTATACGTTACCACCACATTTAATACGAACTTTTTGCATCTGTTGCTTGTCGTATACGATTTATATTTCATTGAATTTCATTTTTATTGCGAAAATACGTAAAGCTGTTAGAAAAATTTCAAACGATAAGAATGACATACTCTTTGGACATATGACACTTCAAAATCCTTGACAGATGAAGTGCATAGATAACATCAAGCTGGGAAACGAACAGTAAACAGGTGATATTTATACCATAAAGGCGAAATTCAGGTAATAGTTTCAAATGCATCTTCATATCGACGCTGTGTTTATTGGAGACACATAATAAATAATTTTAATGGTCTGATATCAGTTTTTTCATCCCTACGTCAAACACTGCAATGATCCGCAATGATGGCGGTCACGGGTGAGTCTATATACACGATTAAATTTATTTAATTTAGAGGTATACCTATATGTAATAAACGCAAACACCTTCGCAGCAAGTACATTTTCATTTAATTTAAGCTACCTTTATATATCAACTCATACCAATTGAGTTTACCTGTCTTCCGTGCACTGTGAGTTTAACAGGGCATCTATATATTCAATTATGTTTATCAAGGCAACAGCGAAACTGAAACAGTTTTTCTATCTAATTAAAATAAAATGGTTATTACAAGTTTACACTTACCTGGCAATACAAACACTGAAATCTATACTATCTAAGACTAAGCTACATTGTCACTTTCCATCACCAGCTGCAGCGTTTTATTCCTCGGTATTTCCACTTCGAATTACACAGAAATGTGAGAAGATTACCGCCATGTGATAAAAAAGCTGTAAGGGTGCAAACTCGATCAAAGCAGCTCAGCTTTGCGCTGCAATCATGACATCCGCTAGACAATGCCACAGTGTAAATAAGAACAGTACTCGTAGTATAGATTTATCCTAAAAATAATCTATGAAGCTCTCGTAGCGTAGTTTGCTTTGTCGTTCTTAACTCAGCTAAGTAGAGCAACGTTCGCCGCAGTCATGACTCGGATGGGTGATCGCAAGTGACATTACACTACACTGCTGAGCGCTTCCTTGTTTCGGAGGGAACCTCGATCACGGTTGTTGTTTTAGGAAACAGTCATTATATCATGGTGGTAGGGCATTTTGTGAATGCCCGCCTGAAATAGTAAATCTGTCGCCAAGTACGAAACGGTGTGTTCCAGCAGCTATCCTTGAGAGGCAGTAATTCGAGGTTAGCCTGAATAACATCTTCGAACACATCCTCACTTAGGTACCATCAGGTGGCCAAAGGCTAAATTATCAGCTATAAATAAATAGAAAATAATCTAACTCTTGGCCAGTATCTCACATATTGGTAAGTGATGTTTAAATATTGCCAGCAGGCTAGAACTATATAGTGAACGTGGCTCTTTATGACAGCTGCTAGAAAACAATGTCAATGCTGCTAGAAATAATGTGTCACCATTGTAATGCCTTAGAAAAATCAAACGTTTTATTTCTCGTATAATCTGAGGAGATTAATAAAAAAAACTATCTAGCCATGTCTGCAGGTTTCCAAAATCACATTCACGTCCCATACTCAACTGCAGTGCAAAAATAATATAATGTACATACTGATTTTTTTGCTAAAAGTAATCACCAAAATCCAAAGAACAATTTCCGAAACGCACAGGCGCGTGCGAAGTCCAAACAAGCTAATTATCAAATCAAAATACTATAGTATTATCGTGACTTGTGTAACTGTTACCCGGTTAAACTGTGACGTGATATTACGTTATAATTTGTGTGAATTGCAGTAATTGCAACGCTATTTGCCGCCGGAGAGATGTGGATGAATTTAGAAAGTCAACATCTGGAGCAGGTCCGAGATTAGGTGCTGGTGTGCGTGTAGGTGGATGATAATATTGATTGTGTAACAGTTTGATCGGGTTGTTGACTTTTTTTTTGTTTTAGGGAGGACATAGATGCTGACTACCGCTAAGCGGACGTCCAGCTCCACCGGGTTTTGGGCGAGGAAAGGCCCTCTCATAGCCCGAAGGGTTGTTGACTGATACCAAATGTATTTATATAGAGGGACAGAGGTGTCGCAAACGTCACTATGAAATATACGTCCGCCGCGGTCATGAGTTAGATGGGAGACTGATAACTTTACTACTGAGCGCTTCTACTAGGGCACACCCGGTTGTTATTTTAGGATGGCAGTCGTTATAGCATAGTGGTAGCCTGACTAGCTACCACCCTTAAGTAGAAAATCTGTCGCCAAGCACCTAACGGTGTCATATTATAAAAACTTACGCTCATATTTATGTTTTATGTTTGAAAACACGGGTGTTACACACCTAACCGTATGTTTCGGCAGCCGTCCTTGAGAGCCAGTAATTCTAGGTTAGCCTCTGAACAACATCTTAGATCACATCATCACTTACCATCAGATCACCTACCAGGCATAAAAAAAACGTTGAAGCAGTGATAGCCGAGTGGTAACTGCCATACCACAGGTCCAAGGTTCGATCCCCACCGCAGGCTTGAGCTTCACAGCATGGTGTGGAAGGGCATTTTGAGAATGCTCTCATGGCTAACAACCACCCTCAAGTAGAAAAGCTGACACCAAGCATCCAACGTGTATCCAAGAGTCCTTGAGAGCCAGTAATTCTAGGCCTAATCCGTTTGCCATCCTCGACCACATCATCACTTACCAACAGGTGCAGAGTGAACCTATCAACTACAAAAAGGTGCTTAGTTCGATTCCCAAGTAAATAGCGGTAGGCTCGTCCCATATCACATGTTCTATGTTATGTAATTGACAGAGCGGTTTATTGAAATATAAAATCATTGAGAGTAACAAGTAGGTCGTATTGTATTATGGCCCTTTGATATTGACGCTACTTGATTGGTATCCATTATTCTTGAAGAAGCATCTATCATAGGTATGCCCATGAGTGGCCGAGCAAGAATGTCGTCCCACCATTGCTGCCTGTGGGTGGGTATTTTACCTTTATTCGCCTCTTACGGCAAATACAGTACAGAGTAGGTTTTGTAAATTATTAAACTAGTTACAAATCAACCCTTTCAATATCATTTATCTCAAGAATACTTATACATTCCAAAGCATGTTTTTATATACAATCTGGATTTACAAAAAGTCGTACAAGTGTCAAAAACCTCCAAAGCAAAGTGTGCTCGAGAAAAAGAAAAAAATGTGTGATCTTTACCACCTTAACAGTATCTCGATCGTGATGACCGTCTACCGGGCATTTCTTTTTCTAATAATAACAATAGCCGTTACCAGGCGATCATGATGTTAGAAGAAGTAGTCGACCGTTAAGAAAACACCAACGCACGTTTGTCATCGAAATATAGACTTCAACACATAAAACACACAGCATAATTTTGTATGAACAAGTAAAAGATAGTCAAGAAATTATCAAAAGATGTTAGCAGCACCTAACACGCAAATTAAAATCTTATACCTAAAGAAATTAGGCTAAAAATTGACGGGCTCGTTGATTATTTTGAAGTACGCTTAAGCTGGCACAAAAAATGAAGGCTTCTAGTTAAGTACTTAACTCGTAATGTCTAGAGGTAAATAAACTAATGGTTGTATTGAATGTTCACCAGTCAAGTTCAGTTTGGTTTTTGTGCAAAGTAGATCAATGTTGGGTAATATTATTTAAACACGATGGGCATATTTTTTATTAAAACTTTTTGCTTGTTTGTATGCTGAGGGTTTTTATTAGATTTCATATTTTAAGACGTATTTATGCTTAAACAGTCTGACAAAACATTTTTGATATAGGTTTTATTTAGATTTTCGTGTAGTATTGAGATTGGAAGGAAAATAACTCAGTGTTCACACTTGAACACATGCGGATCGTTCTTGAACTGTCCTGACCGGAATCGATTTGGTTTGTTTAATAAGACTTAAATATATATATTTTTAATATTGTTAGGTTTGCTATAACGCCTGCTATGCGGATTACATTACAAAATTACAAATATACGATAGGAAAAATTTAATCCCGCACTTGACTTAAATTTTTCCTATCGTATATTTGTAATTTTGTAATTAAATATATATGATCTGAATTTGAAAAATTTCGCTACGTGTGCTACAAAATTACTATTAATACATACATAGGTAAAAAATAACGCATATATAATAAAAAAAACGGTATTTTATTTGAAATTCTCGAAATTTTTCACTACCTACATTCGATTTAAAAATCAGAAGCTTTAGTCGGATTTTAAATCAGAAGGAATAAAATGACATTACGGGTGTTGCAACTTTTTGACGATACAAAAATAGTGCTGTGGTAAAATGATTTAGTTCTTTCACTTCGTCACACACAGTGAGCTGTATAATTTTTTCATACTCTTCGTAAAAGTTATAATTATTGTCCTATGAGTGATTTTACTATAAAAGCGATTTATATTACTATAATATAAGACAGGTTGTTTATGAGATCGCAGCACAGCAATAAATTATACAATTTAGGGATTACAATTATTATATGTCCAACACACTCTAGTTACGTTCATGAAAACTTAACTAGAAACAATACAATGATTTGAAGTTGGCAACTTTATTTTGAAATGTGACATTTCTATCTGTCAGTTTACTCCGTCTGATTGAAAATTCGACTTTCAAACTTTCCGAGTAGATCAATTAAGGCGTGTCATCTAACCGATATTAGGAATTAGAAATATGTTCGTTCAAAATGTATGAAAATGAGTTCAACCTGTAAATATAACCTGTTGGTACATAAATCAAAATGACCATTTATAAAAGCGCATGCGCCGTCACGTATTTGATGTGTGCATAACTCAGCGTGCGCCGGCGCGTGAGACCGATGCCCGACCCGTGTCGGGCCTGCGTCGGGCCTGCTATTTATTTATACACAAGTACCAACATATCATATTGACAGACAGACAAAATCAAATTGTTTGTGATATAATATATTAAATCTTGATAAAATAACTACTTATTGAATTTATACCCTATGGAAATGAATTGGAAATATATTAATATTATTGTATTGTTGACTTATAATTTAAATTGTTATTATTGAATGGAATTGTATTAATATTAAATGTAATGTTGAATTATAATTTAAATTGTTAGTATTAAATTCTTTAGTTCGTAATATTATTGTAAGTTCAATATTATGGACCAAGCTGTTGTGACTAAATTATAATCTATAAGATCTTTCATGTAACACAGTTTTACAATAAATATATCTGAATCTGAATCATATTTTTAGTATCATGGTTGTATACTCTGGAAAATAGGCAAGACACATGTAATTTTTTTTTTTTTTTTTTTTTTTTTTAATCTTTGTAGTTTAGCCTTTGAACACTATCTCACCTGATGGTAAGTGACGATGTGGTCGAAGATGTTGTTCAGGCTAACCTAGAAGTACTGGCTCTCAAGGACTGCCGGAACACACCGTTAGGTGCTTGGTGACAGATTTTCTACTTGAGGGTGGTAGCTAGCCAGGCGGGCATTCGCAAAATGCCCTACCGCCATGCTATAACGACTGCCATCCTAAGACAACAACCGGGACCGACGGCTTAACGTGCCCTCCGAAGCACGGAAACGCTTATCTTATTGTTCGTTCATAAACGGGTTATAAAGTTGTCAGTAAATAAATGTGCGGCGGGAAAAGTTATATGGAATTTAATTCTTGCCCTCCGTAGCAGTGTACAAATGTTGTATGAAAATCCATTCCTGGCCTGCTAGCGTTCCTTTGTTTTCTAGCAGCGAAATTAAAAAATATATAAAGGTTTTATATCGAATAATTAGAATAAGAAAAAGAGGTAGGATCTATTTGTACTCGATTTTCAATGTAAGTAGGATGGTAAGTTTTTTTGCACGACGAAAAAAAAATCGCGGCAGTTTAGTTATAATGTAACAGTACGCTTTTAATTACTCTAAATCATTTTCCAAAACGTCATCTGATAGTCACAGTGTAGAATTTTATAATGATGACGCCACCAAAATAAAAAAAATCAGCTCAAGAAGTCATAAAGAACTCACGTCCTGAGAAGTCCGAGACAAATACGAGAAAACTGATAATGATTTAATTTTCCTCGTAGGTGTAGTATGAAGCACTATGCATCACTCGGGAGAAATTTCTATATTTGTTTTCGAGTTATATTCCCTCCGCTACGCGGCATACTCTCGAACAGAAATTGATCTTTTTCTCCTCGCAGTGTGCATTTTACTATTATAATAATTTAATGTGTTTACCCAACAAAGCGGGAAAATACAGTTGGTAGATAAGGTAATGATACCTATACCTACTAATCTTATTTCTTCTTAACTTACTATTTCTTATGCTTTTTGACTATTTTCAAGATAATAAAAATAGTTATGAAACAGTTGAAAGATTAGTCAATCTAGGCAACTCTATGTCGTAACACAAACGAGTCTGCAAGTGAATTATGGGCGAAATCAAATAATTATATCAAATAAACTGCGTAGGCTCTGTGTGGGTGAGAATTAATAGATACACTTAGAAAATCGATTTTTATCAATAAGATATTATGGATCATGTGGGGTCGAAGCTATAATGGGTACATAATTGACGCTGGAAGCGAATTCTAAGAATATAGATATTGGAAAAAAAGAAGGTAGGTAAATAGATTTGTTGTCATTAATTTTGCACAATCTTCTAGGTAACCCGCCCATGTGGTACTTAAAACATTGAGCGAGTTGCTGAACTACTATCCAGCAGTAACTATATATCTGCAAAATTACAAAACTACGAGAGAAAAAATTTAATCATGTGCGGGATTCGAACCCGCGCCATCCACACCTATAGCCGGGTTATCCTCTGACCGCTAAGCTAACATGATATATTATAGTGTATATATATAATTCATTGTATATCTACTAACTTTATATTCCATTAAGTATGTATATCTATGCAGATATTTTTTTCTTTTTATGGTAATATACAGTTTTGTGATTTTATTGTTATAACACCACCGTCCATATTTTAGAAATTTATTTCTTTCCATTCTAAGGTTTTCCGGAAGAGAGCGCTGTAAGCGATAAGGACCCTTGGACCTACTTAAGTTAACAACTCCATGTATTGTTTCCCTTGTAAATCTGGTGTCAATAAAGAGTTTTCATATCGTATCGTACCGTTACCTACCGTTTGATTATAGGCATAACGATGAGGTTAGGCACACTCCGTTTTAAGGACGCAGCAAGCAAATGTTCATCAGCCCTCATAAATATCGACAATTGACGGTATATTTGTGCTCCTACTGCTTTTCAAATATTAAAGCTAGGATTCATATACTCGCAGACGTACTTATTTCATTTCATTTTGTACAAAAGCGCCATGACAATTTTATGATTTGTTAAATTTTGTTCAATGAAAAAAATATCAATATGAATGACATATATTTGCCTTCTACTCTGAACCAATTTGACTTATTGAGTTACATTTAAAAACATACCAAATTTAGTGCTTTAGTTTCGATAAGACAAAAAAGGGTTTACTGGAACGGCACTCTCTAAATTGAAAGATATAGTTTTGGCGCTTACGACATTTACTTCCAAATAACTACGGGAACCTAGTGCGGTGCGAGGGACGAGCTGTTAGTATCACTCATGCATTACTAGACGACGGTCAAGGTTATTGGCGTGATCCTAAGTCTTAAGGCTTATCTAGCGAACATTCTCAACACTCGTATTAAATTCAATTTCGCTACCATTTATCAATTTGAAATGAGAATGGAAGAAACAAAAGCGATCCATAATCACAAACTTTCATAAAAACGTTACTAGACTCAGTGAAGTATTCTCACGAGAACAGTACATACGTTAGGTATTGTTCTTCAATTATGTTTTATCGTACGAATCTTTCAATTCCAAATGTAGAACGAAAGCCTAGCTAGACTTGTCTCACTGTTTTGTGCCTGTGACTAAGGAGATTATCTGTTAGTAATCTATCCATTGCGGGTTATGCAATGCTAATTAAAATTTGCTGTCTTTCCGACGCAGAATTGTTCATTTTTCAAAAGGGAGGTTCTCATTCGATTGTTAGTTTTTTAATGTTTGTTACAGTATTACTCTGCCAAATATAAAGTGATTTTGATGTTTTTTTTTGAGTAGAGTATACTTCTAAATTGGTCCCATTTAAATTTCGTCAAAATCAGTTGAGTGGTATTTAAGTTATAGTCAATTTATTGAAACATGTATTTTTTTTTATTCCTAGTAGGTTTTGCCTTTGACCACTATCTCAACTGATGGTAAGTGATGATGTGGTCGAAGATGTTGTTCAGGCTACTCTAGAAGTATTGCGTAACTGGATGCTTTAATTGCACCTCTGGTTTGTAAACAGTATTGTAGGCGAGTAAATGACCTTGTAAGCAGTGTACATCACAAAAAAAGTGTTTATTTTTTTAAATAACATAATCGCCTTCCAACACTAAAAATCAAATGTTTTGAATCATGGTACCGATTTCAACAAGTTAATTCATACTGTTTAGTGTTGGAAGTTAGTTATGTTGGTTTTTTATAATATTTTTTATGTTGTGCACAAGCACCGTTAGGTATTTGGCGACAGATTTTCTACTTGAGGGTGGTAGCTAGCCAGAGAGACATTCGCAAAATTCCCTACCATCATGCAAACTATTACGCATAGTTCCCGAAAGGTATAATATAACCAAATCTAAAACAGAGAAAGCCTTCGGTCGGTCACTGACTGTTAAGTCGATATTTTAAAAATATTACGAACGCAATGCATCAGGTACATACATCGGAATACTTCGCATTTTTTGCAAGTATGCGTGTTATCATAGTGACGCGGAAACGGTAAAAATGTATTGGACTTGCAAATATTTGAAATCGCTGAAAACTTCGCGCAGTAAAAGTACCTTTCTTCTTTGGTGTGGTTGAATCAGTTTATAAATTGCAAATATTGCCTGGCTGATCATCCACCGAGCAAGCCGGAGCATAGCCGAATCCTGAACGAAGTTGCTCATATACATTACCCAAAGTAAATAATACGGAATAACTCACGTGAATAAGTCAGATAGCTCCGACTATAGTTTCAACTACATTCGGTGGTCTTTATCAAGGAGAGCTCGGGACGCCCGCGTTTTCTCTCGCTGAGCACAGCGAGAGTCAACGCGGGATATCTGACTTATTCACGTGAGTTATCCCGTATTATTTACTAAAATGAGTGAAAACCATGTGCCAATGAGCGTTACTTTTTATAACAACAAAGTCTCATATATTTTGAAATAAAATGATAAATTAAATTATAGTAAAATTCTTGACCACGATTTCAAAAATATATAAAATAATACATTACAGACTTTTAACGTCAGGTGGTCCGCGTGCTTATTCCGTCACAAACACAAATATAAAATTCTACTAAAATTGTTTGTTAGTACTAACAGAAGTCAACTCTAAGAGATTGTTATCCTTTTTCCAATAACCCTGTATTTTTGAAATATATTCGTACTAAAGGTTTTTTCATAACTTCTTGATTAAAAGATAAAAAAAGTTTTAAATGCAGCTTCAAATTATTTTTAAGAAATCCTCCTCAACGATGGTGAATTTTTACATCTATCTCACGTTTAAATGCGACCAACTATATCCTTAACAAACCAGTGTAGCAAAAATGTTTAAATCAGAAACAGCATCCATCTTAAAAATATCATCTTCCATAATGTTCGTACATTTTGGACAAAAAAAAGTCGTAGCAGTTCGAACTTTGATTTCATATTTTGATTTATTTTCCTTAACAAGCTACTTATTAATCAGAATCACCCCACTAATTGAGTCACATAAAATGCCCGAACGAAATTGATAAAAAAAAATTGACACAAATATGGATAAATAAACCATACAAAGCGACTATAATTAAGATTGAATGTTACAGTATAATGATAAGCTTGGTCAAACTTACATAAAAATAATATATGCGCCGACGAAAGGCCACTGAATAATTAAAATTTCGACACACTTATCACTTTGACATATTAATCTCAAAATTAAGATTATTTTAAAATGTGAGAATGCACTCTCGAATCGATGCCAATCACATACGACTAATAAGATTGTAAAGCACGCTACGTTAAACAATATTTTAAATAATACAGACCTTTAGTATGTAGAACAGCCAAGAAGTGACATCATACCTGCAACAAAAAGTAACACGGAATCAATTTACATATAATACATATGTAAATATTGTTTGGGTCTTCGGTTAGTTACAATTATTAATATTGCCATTATGATTTAATTATATGTCAACATTTGCCCTTTCGAACCAAGCGATAACATTTCTATGCATCACCTAAAATATTATCACGTCACATATATATAATCATGCCTGTATTCCCCGAAGGGGTAGGCATAGGTGTGTAAACACCCACATTTCGCCATTTGGGTGTGGATCCCATGTTATAGGGTGCGAGCCAATCACTATTCACCGGGCATAGTTTCAGGGTTATACAAAATATTTTCTCTAACACACTGGACAAAACACAAGAATATATTATGAATAATATGTATACGCTAACAGCATATACGACAGGAACACAAGAACTTCTTATTCTTATTCTAATTGGGGGTGATATGTCCTGCACTGACGTCTCGCTTGGGGTGTTTTGTGCATTTCCCCCGCCAGCGTCTACCCAAGCCATCCCAACTCCTTAACGTAGCGTTGAAGGACTCTGGGTCGCTGGCATAGCTGCTCCAGTGACGTGTGTGGTGGTGGAAAGGATTTCGATGGTGAGAATGGCTCACATAGACCCGTTTCAACTCATATTTGTTCCGTGGCTTCACAGTGCAATAGGACGTGCTCCACGGTGTCTTCTTCAAGCATACAGCCTCTACATAGAGGACTGTCTGTTGATCCCGTTTTGTGCAGAAAGTAGTTCAGGTTGCAGTGACCCGTAAAGAGGCTTACAACACAACACAAGAACTTATTGTATGAAACCCTGGCAGGGCACTAAGATGGTATACAGCCCTTTTGTGCGTCTAATGTACTCAACACCCTACATATCCACGTGAGAAGTGTCATGCTGCTAATTTGGGGCGCTTTTCCCTTACTCACCTCTTACGACACCCACGGAAAGAAATGGAGAGGTGACATTCTAACCCGGCAACCCAACATGTTAAAACTAAAATAAGATAATTAGGTGTAATTTACTTATTGACTGCCTTGTGTAGGTAAGTTTATTAGGTTAATATTATTAATTTATGTTTGATGTACCTAATTCTATTGTTCTACGAATCAATCATACCATTTGGGTATGATTGATGCGGTAAAAATCTAATGATCGTCACGACTGCGGCTTTGATAAAAACCGGTCTGTATTATGATAATAGTTGAATACCTAAACTTTTTGCCTATAATATGATGCAAGTTTAAGCTAAGTGTATTGTGCCCCGGTTTTACAATCAGCGGACTAACATAGACTCGAGATAAAAAAATAACCCCGATAATTTTCCCCCCTAATTTTATAAAAATAATTATAATCAGTATTTTTGCTTTACTAATAGTTCTTACTTGGAAAACTAATAGTAGTCAGGAAGAATATTGATAAGTTTGAGAATAATCTCAAAACTAAATATTATTAAATGTAACAAAAAAAAAATAAGAGGTCAGACCACGAGTCTGTAGTGTGTAATATTTATAAATAAAAAAATAAACTAATAGTATATAAATAATACATTAACAGTTTCTTATCTTAAGAATAGCGATGGGAAGAAACAGGATAACAAACTAGGTAGATCCTGCGCTATGGATATCCTGGCCCTCACATGGAACCTTTAAGGGTAAACTGGCCGACCCGTTTTCCATACAAACGCCGTAGGGTGATCACTCCATTATTTGGGGATTTAGGTCCAAAATAAAGCATAACACCGATTGATCTCGTCATTATCTAGGCTTGTATGATGCCGAAATTTTGATAAAATAATTAACTTGAGAATCATGAGCCTCGAAACATTTTCATATAAAGTTTTAGAGGCTCATAACTAACAACTTAATTATCTTTTTAAAATGTTGGCATCATACAAGCCTAGATAATGACGATATCAATCGGTATTATGCTTAAGTCTAGACTTAAAATATCACATAAGGGAGTGATCACCCTACGACGTTTGTATGGAGAAGTGACCGGCCAGTTCAACCTTAATATAAGATATAACTTCTAAAATTAAAAATAAAACAGTCCCTACATAATATAATTACTATTTTATAGCAGTCCTTACACATAACACGTAAATGGTAACATTTATTTTATACCACACGTCTTGGAAAGAAATAAATTACTCTTTTATCTACAGAAAGAAGCAGTGATGGCTGCATTGGCTATGGACTGCCGCGCAGCAGATCCATGGTTCTGTTATACACCTATTTAGTTAGCCTTAGTGCTGCCCTGGCAGCCCATCTAGCTTGCTCAGCGGTCTTGGAGTCGAGGTTCTACTCTTAGTACCAATTTAAAGTCAGTCTTTTTTCATCCTTCATACAGAGCGGTTGCCTAAAGATATATTTGTAAAAACTTATATAGATATATTAATTCCCTCGAATTAAATAAAGTCGCGAGTGGAAAATAGTTTTTTTTAAAAACCGAAATCCATTTATCGTTATAACATTTTGGTGGCAGCGGTGGGATCCGGAAATCCCCAGTGCCCGGGCACCGCTTCGCAGACTCATTCCGGATCCTTATCCTAAGATATAACAATTAAGTGTCCTAAAACTTATTTTGTGATAGTGATTAAAACACTAGCGTTAAACAGTATCCTTAACGTGTCGTCATAAAACTCTACTAGATCCTGGAAAGGATCTGCATATCCTCTAAAGAAGAAAATTGCAGCCTGCACTGCAATCTACTTACCTTCAGCCGTGTGAGGAGCGCTCCAAGTTCCGACCTGCAAAAGAAAACACTCAGAAGTACTCACCGTGCTTCCATCCTGCTTCGTGATTGTTCAACATAGCATCCTGCACCTACAAGCAAATCAAAAGTTCATTCCATCAATTAAAATCACTCAAAAATCAGCGACCGGAGAACGATACGCCGAGACGCGCCTTATCTCTTCGGAATGCACCCAGCCGCCGTCGTGTTCTTATCTGTCGCCCACGCACTGTCCGTACTGTAAGTCTTTGGTCATTGTTTTAGCTAAGTTGAGATATTAGGGTTCCGTTAGTTAATTATTATTTTACTCTATGTTTTCTTAATGTTGTTCTATGTTCTTTTATTATTTGCAACTTGTTTTTAATTTTATTTTGGAGGTTTAATTATGCCAAAACTGCCGAAAGTTGAAGAAGGCAAATTAACTATTGATATCCCTGGACCAGAACAGGTTGCAAGTGAAACTGTAGCGAAGTCACCTGTTGGATCTCCACGCATTACCAGGAGAACTGCCGCAGCTCTCGCGATGGCCGAACTAGAACTAAACATCTTATTTAAATTTATTAAAACATACGATGGCAGTAGGGAAACTCTCAACTCATTTCTTGTGAATTGTGATAATGCTTTCGACTTAGCAACGGAAACCCAAAGGCCTATTTTATTTAAATTTATTCTCAGCCAATTAAATGGGAAAGCGGAAGTCGCCTGCTCTATTAAGGAGTTCACATCCTGGGAACAGCTTAAGGAGTTTTTAAAAACACAATTCAGTGAGCGAAAGCATTATTCGCATCTTCTCACGGATCTCCAAGAGAGCAGGCAAGGTCCGCAAGACAACGTGAGTCAATATGCACTACGCATGGAGACCTACCTCTCACAATTATTGACAGAAATATCCTTGTCCAATACTAAAGTTAAAGAATTACCTGGTCGTACCGCAGCTATGGAGGACCTTGCTCTACATCATTTCCTAATGGGGCTTCACCCCCGAATTTCAAATATTGTACGATGTAAGTCTCCTAAAACATTGAACGAAGCTATTAATTTTGCTATTTCGGAAGAACGTATACAGCAGACTTTGTATAAACGCCCACAAACAGATCAAAGATCTGTAAACAACAATAATAATAAGTTTAAAGCCGGGCCGTCTAAGCATAATTTTAATCCGTCTTCCTCGTCTCAAAAATCATTCAACCCTGCGCCACAAGGGGCTTCTAACGTGTTTTGCCGCTACTGCAAAACACCTGGACACGACATCTCTGTATGCAGAAAACGCGAATATAATAACAATCGTTTCAAGGTTCAACAAAATCAAACGACCAACCAAAACAATTATAGGATGCCCCCGCGCGTAAACTTTCTCGAACAACCCGACGAGGAGACCGGCCATGATGAAGTAGACCTCTCGTGCGATAATACTTTAAACGAATAAAAGTCTCGCCATGGTGTCGCACGAGACAAGGTACAAAAGTCGATACCATACCCAATTCTTGTAATCCTAAAGACCACATGGGTAACCAGCCCCAAATAAGCGTCCATCCTTCAAATATTAGGGACCACATGGGTAACCAGCCCCAAATAAGCGCCCATCCGTCAAACTGTAGGGACCACTCGGGTAAACAGCCCCAAATAAGTGCCCAATCTTCCAGTTCTAAGGACCACATGGGTAATCAGCCCCGAACATGCGTCCAATCTCAAAATTCAAGGGACCACATGGGTACACAGCCCCAAATAAGAACCCAATCATCACAGTCAACTAAAACCAATCGACAGGGTAATCAGCCCCTAACCGAATGTCAGAAGACAACTGAATCGATTTCCGATGATACCCAAAATTTAAAAACTGCCCCAGTTTCCACTGAAGCTAACAAGGAAATTTATGAAGTGAACATAGACACAACAAAAAGGCTTTTACCACACGTATTATTAGATTCGCAAGTTTCTGACACCCCACTATCACTACTAGTTGATTCAGGCTCTGCCATATGTTTACTGAAAGAATCTAGTATTCATAAAAGTCAAAAACTAATCAAAGAATCGATCAAACTTAAGGGCATAGACCCCGGCGATGACCCTACTCAAACCGAAGGTCATTTTCAACTTAAATTAAAATTAAATGAGAAAAAACCCATACACTTCAAATTTCATGTTGTTAGAGACATTAATCTGCCATATGATGGCATCTTAGGAACAGATTTTCGAACCGCCTTTGGTTGTAAAATTGACTACACCCATGATATCCTGAAAATAGGAAAACTCGACATTCGATTGCATTTTTCTGAACCTTTTTACGTCATACCACCTCGTACTGAAGCCGTTATTGAATGCTCAGTTCAGAAAACTAGCCTCAAAGAAGGTATCATTACAGATCAACATCTTTCTGATAATTTACTAATATCCAACTGCATAGTTAGAGTCAAGGATAACAATCGCATTAATTTGACTATTGCCAACACTTCAGAAACTTTTGTCAATGTCAAAACCAACTTAAACCTTAATATTGAACCTCTACATTCGACTGCTTACCCAATTAATGCCAACCTCCAAAAAACATCTGAACGAACTTGCGAAGTAATCAATTCACTAAGAACTGACCACTTGAATCAGGAAGAAAGAGACGCTCTCATAGAAGTCTGCTCACAATATTCAGACATTTTTCACCTACCCGATGATCAACTAACATTTACTTCCGCTCTCGAACATCAAATCAAAACTAATAGCGATGTACCTGTTCACACAAAATCATATAGGTTCCCAGAATGCCATAAAAAGGAGGTGGAAACCCAAATTGATAAAATGTTGGATCAGAACATCATACAACCTTCATCTTCCCCTTGGAGTTCACCAATCTGGATAGTGCCCAAAAAGACAGACTCACAAGGTCAACGCAAGTGGCGAATAGTTATAGATTATCGAAAATTGAACGACATAACGATTGGTGAAACATACCCTATTCCACAAATATCCGAAATTCTTGACCAATTGGGAAATAGTAAATATTTCACTACCCTAGATCTCACTTCCGGCTTTCATCAGATCCTTATTTCTCCCGAGGATTCTCCTAAAACTGCTTTTTCAGTACCGCAAGGTCATTACCAATTCAATAGAATGCCATTTGGACTTAAAAATGCCCCATCTACCTTCCAGAAACTTATGAACAATTGTCTCTCTGGCCTCCAAGGCTCACGATGCTTCGTTTACCTGGACGATATTGTCATTTACTCTCATGACCTGACTTCACAGATTGAAAATCTAAGAGCGGTCTTCAACAGAATTCGCAATTTCAACTTAAAACTTCAGCCAGAAAAATGTGAATTCCTACGTAAAGAAGTGGCCTATTTAGGACACATTATTAGCGAAAATGGTGTTAAACCAAACCCTGAAAAAACCAAGGCCGTATCCGAGTTCCCGACTCCTCAATCTCCTAAAGATATAAAATCTTTTTTAGGTTTAGTATCATATTATAGAAGATTTATACCTGACTTCGCAAAACTAGCAAAACCCCTCACGTCTCTTCTTAAGAAAGACGTCCCATTTCTATGGCAAAACGAACAACAGCTCTCCTTTGAATCGCTGAAAAACAAACTCGTCTCTGCCCCAATTCTGGCATACCCAGATTTTACTCAGCCCTTCCTTTTGACATGTGACGCTTCAAACTACGCTATATCGGCAATATTGTCGCAAGGACCTATAGGGCAAGATCGACCTATAGCTTTCGCGTCTCGTACTCTCAACAAAGCCGAGTGCAACTATAGCGTCACCGAAAAAGAGTGCCTTGCCGTAATTTTCGGTACCAAAGTGTTCCGGCCCTACTTGTACGGTCATCGTTTCACGGTTCTCACAGACCATAAACCTTTGGAATGGTTATTTAAGTGTAAAGACCCAGGATCACGTCTTATCCGATGGCGTTTGAAACTAGAAGAATTCGAATACGACATCAAATATAAAAAAGGGAAAATCAATACTAACGCCGATGCCTTGTCTCGTTTTCCAGTAAATCCAATTCAACCTGAAAACAACCCGTCCAATTCCAACGTAGATGAAGAGCCTACTCGGGGATTAGACAAAGACTTAATGGATTTATTAATATCACCACCATCATTCAACCCAGACGAATTGAACTTACACTCTTTAGATGCCCCTGATCCTAGTGCCGACCTCCTGCCATTACCTGAAATAAACTCACCATTTCCGAACCTCCTCGATCCTAGTGAAGAAATCCTGCCCTCACCTGAAACTAACTTACCTTCTAATATCCCTGACACCCTTAGAGGAGAAATCGAAAATGAAATGAATAACTTACCTGAACATACTCCAACCCAGTCACCAGGTCCGAACGCGCATCCTGTTGGTACCCCAACGCCATCCACGAGTGCCTTACCAGACTTACCAGACGACGACTATCCTGCTTTCCTAAAAACAATGGCGAATGAAAATAAATCTTTTAATACAAATATACAAGAACACAACGAAGATATCACAAAATCAAAATATAAAATCATTATTTTACCTTCCTCTATTGACCTTGATGAATCTAATCCCTATGTACAAAATATTCTTGACAATTTACCAAACAACTCTGATATTACAAACAAAGAGAGGCCTCTGTATTCCTTCCTATCATTTACACATGAAGGCAAAACGTATTATCTTCTCTTCTTCAAAGTATACCATTTTGACGCATCCTCTTACGGGGATATCTACAAGAGTCTAAAATCACTCAGAAACGAACTAGTTATCCAAGTTGATAAAGACACCACCCCAGATATCGCGATAACAGATTTCAAGAACCCGTTCGATACCCACCAATATATAAAATTGTACAATATGCTTCTTTTCTTGTTCAACAACACGGGATTCAATATACATATATATAAAGGAAAAATCATATATCCGTCTCTCACTGAAATCCCTAAAATACTCAAAGAAAACCACGATATCCCTATTGCCGGACATCTCGGTAGTAGTCGTATGCTTAAACGAATCCAAGAAACCTTCTACTGGAAAAACATGCGCAGTGACATCGAATCTTTCGTAAAGAAATGCCCGCAGTGCCAGACTAACAAAGCTCTGAGACAAATAAATCGCGCTCCCATGCAAATAACCAGCACTTCGACTGAACCTTGTCAACGAATTTCTCTCGACATTGTTGGGCCACTGCCTGAAGCAGGACCTGCAAAATTAAGATATATACTAACGATACAAGACGACCTCACCAAATTCTCTTCTGCATATCCAATCCGCAGCACTACAGCAGAAGAAACTAGTGAATGCTTAATCCACTACATATCCATCTTCGGTATCCCCAAAATGATCCTAACGGACCAGGGAACCAACTTCACGTCTGACCTTTTCAAGAAGACTTGTGAATTCCTCAAAATAAAGAACCTTTGGTCTTCTCCATATCATCCTCAAACCCAGGGTGCCCTGGAACGAAGCCATTCAACTCTCAAGGAGTATCTCAGATCTTTTACCAATGAAGAACAGTCCAACTGGCCCCGCTATGTCTACACAGCCATGCTCACCTATAATACAACAGTCCATTCCACAACCCACTTCACACCTTACGAATTAATGTTCGGAAGTAAGCCTGTAATCCCAAATTCTATCTATGAGGAATCTCCTGGAGCCACATATCCTGATTATGTCCGTATGCTCCAAAACCGGTTGAAGTATTCACGAGAGAAAGCCTTGGATTTCATAAGGAAATCTAAGGAATCTTCTAAAGCCTACTATGACACTCGTACTCGTCCAGCCAAATACAAGACTGGCGATTACGTTTATCTGAAAAACCATTTAAGAATGCGTAAAGCGCTTTCACCCCTGTGGAAGGGACCCTATAAAATAGTAAAAATAAACGGTAATAATACACTTACCTTGATTATTAACCGACGTCACGTTACGCATCACTTCGATCAGGTGAAGCCAGCCGACGTTGGAACACACGTGTAAACTAAGAAACTTAACTATGCTAATTAATAAATAGATTAGATAATGTAATACTTACCTCGCACCTATACTGCAAACGTGACAATACACCTAAGTTAACCTGTAAATAAATTTAGTTAGGTACATAGAAAGGGTAGAAATAAAACTAAATAGATTAAAACTTATTAATGGTAGGAATAAAAAGGATAAACTTACCTGAGGTTATCGTTAATGATAATTATTATTTGCAGTTCAGTTCGGGGTCAATCTCACCAAGATTTCATCCAGCCAATCACCTCAAGTTCGGGACTCTATTATGATTACTTAGGGAAACTCAAAATTAATAATGTTCAATTGAAGATCGTAATACCACTATTGGTATTACGATCTTCAATTGAACATTATTAATTTTTCACATTATTAATTTTTCACGTTTCACATTTTGGCCCGCACATACAAAATATTGGAAATGCTTTAGGGGTTACAAGAAATCTGTGTAATCAGACCCGAATTGTAGAAATTGATGCAGAATGTCATAACATGCTGCAACCATTAGCAGCGCGGTTCCGAGACATGAGTAGAGAGTTTGAATCCATCTCGCATTTAATAGATAGTAGAACCAAACGTAGCGCATGGATAGGAGGTATGGGAACAATCCTAAAACAGGTTTTTGGTTCCCTAGATGAGAACGATGGACTGAGATACGATGCAGCGATAAGATCTCTGGAAAATAATGAGAAACAGTTGGCTTCGCTAATGAAACAAAATATTTTAGTTACTACTTCAGTATTAACATGTTATAATAACACCCTACATAAAATAAGAGAAAATGAAGCCAACCTCAATGAAGCTATCGACAAGCTCTCACTCAGTGTTAAAAATATTACTGAAATAACAAATGGACTACAGTTACTTATCAATATTAACGAAATACTCGATATTTTAGAAGCATCGATATTAACATTGTCTTTTCAGTTGGAAGATATAACTAATGCCATCTTATTCAGTAGTCAAAACATCTTGCATCCTGCGATAATAACTCCAAGTCAGTTACACCAAGAGCTTGCCGATAACTACAGACATCTACCTAGTGACCTTGAATTGCCTGTTGTTTTAGACATTAATTCTGTACATCTTATTTTAAATATTTCTAAGTTAGTATGTTATTATATTAGTAATAAGATTATATTTGTTCTACAAGTCCCTTTAGTAAATATCAAAGAATATATATTGTTTCATAGTATTGCACTTCCTACCCCCTACAAACCTGATGAACCAAACTCATTCAGCTTAATTATACCTGATAATAAATATATAGCAATGACCAAAGACAAATCCCACTACTGCATATTTGACGACCTGAAAATCTGCAAAACTGTGAATCCAGGAAACTTCATTTGTGACATCGAAAATGTTTACTCCACCGAAGCAAAATCTACCTGTGAAAGTGAACATTTAGCAAAAGTGATCAGTGTAAAACCATTACAATGTGAAACTGAAGTTATATTAGGAAACCTGGATATTTGGAAACCAATAACAAACAATAGGTGGATCTACATACAATCGGAACCTAATAAAATTTCAATTGATTGTCTTAACTCAAATTTGTATGAAACAACCATTCTGGGAACGGGTATACTCAGTGTACCTAAAGATTGTGTAGGATACTGTAAAAGCACTACGCTCATACCGAAATATAACATTGTAAATATCACATCACCTATCAACCACTTCCCAGACTTTAGCTTAATCAACGATACTTGTTGCAACTTAGTTCAGTTAAACCATGTAATAGAAAATGTGTCTCCTATTCACTTACACAACATAGACCTAGACGACTTTAATTCCGATAATAAAATAAGAATGAAATCAATCTTAAACAATTTGAAACCCATCGAACATCCGCAAAACCCACACATTGTTCAATATGGGACACATTACTCTATTCTTATAATTACAGTTTCTATGATAATATTTCTATTAGTAATTTGTTTATTTCTTAAGAAAATGTGTAAATCTGGCAGCAACCGACCTTTCCAGTTTAAATTTAATATAAACAAATTATCACCTCAACCTACACCCAAAACCACGAACATGACGGACGGACAAGACCCTGAAATAGAAATGATTAGCCCTGTCGCTCCTCTTAGAACCAGAATTTAACAGAGACTTTGAACTAACCCCAAAGTCTCCTCTAAAAGGGGGAGATGTTATACACCTATTTAGTTAGCCTTAGTGCTGCCCTGGCAGCCCATCTAGCTTGCTCAGCGGTCTTGGAGTCGAGGTTCTACTCTTAGTACCAATTTAAAGTCAGTCTTTTTTCATCCTTCATACAGAGCGGTTGCCTAAAGATATATTTGTAAAAACTTATATAGATATATTAATTCCCTCGAATTAAATAAAGTCGCGAGTGGAAAATAGTTTTTTTTAAAAACCGAAATCCATTTATCGTTATAACAGTTTGAATCCTGCCACGGGCTTGAGCTTCACCGCATAGGAATGGCATTTTGCGAATGCCCGCTTGGCTAGCGACCACCCTCAAGTAGAAAATCTGTCGCCAAGCACTTAATAGTGTGTTCCGGCAGCTGTCCTTAAGAGCCAGTAATTCTAGGTTAAGCCTGTTAACACCTTCGACCACATCGTCACTTACCATCAGGTGAGATTGTGGTCGAAGGCCTACCTAAAAGCAATAAAAAAAAAAGGATCTACAGAGGAAATATCTTTTTGACATTTCCGTGGAAGTATGTCTCCGTTTCAAAGAATTGACACAGAACGTAAAAATTCTCTCCGTATGATTTAAGAGAGAGAGAAGTTATCCTTGTTCCAAGTTGAGACATATAACTTCTAAATTAATAATATTTCGCGTGCGTATTGTAATTCGCGATATAAGTAAAGCCATCGCGACAAATTCATTACTTACTATTATGTGATACAGCGGTCATTGCTAGCTCAACAAGCAAAAAAAACTGATATTATCGATATAATGCTATATAGGTAAATTTATTTCAAAATGTTATATATGACTACAGTGATAGAGAGTAAGCATTTAACCACTGTGAATACATATTTACCGGCACTGAGAATGGTTAAAAAGGTGCGAAGATTTTTATCCTCTCCCCGGGGAGATATGTCTAGGGTCCGTGCTAGGCCCCTAAAAAATTGTAAGTGTCCCTTGATAAAGAATGATGTAATGGATAAAATGCTAACCGAAAAAAAATACTACAAATGAATTCTCGATCGTCCTCTCGAAGCGTCAAGAACTCCAGATGATGCTTCCCGTGGAAAATTCTACTGGTGTGGCTACGTGGTGTTTATGACGTCACATAGTCATTTTTGAAGCAGTAATGGCTCAGTGGCATTGGCTATGGACTGCCGCGCAGCAGGTCCATGGTTCGAATCCCGCCCAGAGCTTGAGCTTCAACGCATGGTGTAAGGGCATTTTGCGAATGCCCGCCTGGCTAGCGACCACCCTCAAGTAGAAAATCTATCGCCAAGCACCTAACGGTGTAATAATATACTGTGTTCCGGCAGCAGTCCTTGAGAGCCAGTGAAATAACAGGCAAAAATGAGACTTAAGAGGTATGTCTCAAGGTGATGGGCGCAGTGCAGTTTGTCACTTGTGATGAAATGCATCTGTTATAGGCAGAGGATACCGCTTAACATCAGGTGGGCCTCGCGCTAGTTCCTTCACAATAACATAAAAGAAACATAAGCTTAACAGTATAGTAAGCCGGAGTCTTCATTATATATATTTTAAATGATTTTCTAAATATTATTTTATTGTATTAAAATATTTCTTATGATTGCAATCCTATCTATGTAGTGCAATGCGCTGCAGTAAAGTTCAAAATGGCCGGCTGCGCTGCACTGCCAGACGTTTTTCTTCCGTCTCTTAGAAGATTATTTTTTATTAGCATAGTATGATTATAATTCAAGTTTGCTAAAACAGATGAGACTTATGTCAATAGAATGGCTATGGAAGAAACTAAATATATATAGCTACAACTAACACCTATGTATTATCTCCATTCGTTTTATAATCACGCGTCGAAAATATTTATACACCTTAAAACTTTCTCTAAGACTATATAATTCATCACTCAGTTAGACTTAAATAATTGTCACAATACACCTAATTAATTACATAAGATCCGTGTAGACGGTGCTGTAAATTAGTCTAATTTAATATAAATTATAGGCTTGATAAAAGGAAGTAGACATTCTTTTATGTTTGTGTTACGTGTTATTAACACTGACTTTTACATTTCGTCACCTGCATCTAACATATGTAGTCGGCACAATAAATACCTATGTCTAATAATAACAAATATTTTAGAATATTTTACGAAAACATCAATTTAATATTTCAATAAAAACACTTTAAAAATATAAAAATATATCTAGTGACAATTCCGCCTAATTTTCCTGTAAGCCGACGTGACGTCACAAACGCCACGCAGCGCGCGATTCTCGATCGTGCGCTCGTAGAGTCAAGACCTCCTGAGGATGCTTCGTGTAGAAGCGAAACGCGTCGAAGATTCTTCCGGTTTGGCTGCGTGGCGTTTGTGACGTCACGTCGGCTTAGCAGGAAAATTAGGCGGAATTGTCACTAGATATATTTTTATATTTTTTAAGTGTTTTATTGAAATATTAAATTGATGTTTTCGTAAAATATTTTAAAAATATTTGTTATTATTAAATATGGATTTCCGCAAAGTAACGCCTGAATCTATTCGTTACCTATGTCTTAGTTTAGAAGCAGTGATGGCTCAGTGGCGTTGGCTATGGACTGGCGCGCAGCAGGTACATGGTTCAAATCCCGCCGCGGGCTTGAGCTACACCGCATGGTTGAAAGGCATTTTGCGAATGCCCGCCTGGCTAGCGACCACCTGTCGCCAAGCACCTAACTGTGTGTTCCGGCAGCAGTTCTTGAGAGCCAGTAAAATTACAGGCACATGGGACCACAACTGTACGTGCCGTTAGACGGGCACAGTGCAATCCGTCGTTGACGAAATGCGTCTGTTATATATAGGCAGAGGTTAGTCCACTTTACATCAGGTTTGAAGCGCTCGTAGCGAAGTTTGCCTAGCTGTTCTTAACCGATCAGCAAAGTTAAGCAACGTCGCCCGCGGTCATGAGTTGGATGGGTAACCGCTAGTGGCATTACTCTGAGCGCCTCCTTGCTTCGGAGGCGAGTTAAGCCGCCGGTCCCGGGTGATGTCTTAGGATGGCAGTCGTTATAGCATGGTGGTAGGGCATTTTGCGAATTCCTACCTGCCTGCCCTATATATTTTTGTTATTGTACTTAATCATTCATCATCATCATCAGCCGAAAGACGCCAACTGCTGAACAAGGGCCTCCGCCTTATTTAACTCCTCCCCCATATTGTAACTTTTTTTAAATGATATTGTGACGGAACAAGCCCGAAGCCCACCTGTTTTTATTCCTGATAGATTAACCTTAGACCACTATCTCACCTGATTGTAAGTGATGATGTGGTCGAAGATGTTGTCCAGGGAAACCTCTCTCAAGGACTGCTGCCAGAACGTAGCGTTTGCTTGGCGACAGATTTTCTACTAAAGGGTGGTAGCTAGCCAGGACATTCGCAAAATGCATTACACCATGCTGTGACGCCTGCCGTCCTAAGACAAAAACCGATGGCTCCGAAGCACGGAAGCCTTCCGATAGTATACCTACATTTCACTTGCTATCTCTCATCCAAGTAATAGCTGAATCAGTTTTTATAAACCTATAGTTAATCAGTTATGAATGACTGGGCAAGCTCCAGTATGAGCGCTTCAAAAACCTCTTCAGATAAATACAGGTTTACGTTTTTATGTCTCTCGTACGACTTCATTCCATATATACTAACTGATTTCCAATTGCACTTGTAAAATAATTGTCCCTAGATTAGCTTAGCTGTTCTTTTACGATCTTCAAAGGTATGAGGTGTCATTACAACCAGGAAGAGTGTGTTAAATAAGCCATAAACAAGCGTTCACTGCTAATAAACTGAAATGAGCAACTAATAAGCTGAGCTTTTGATTAGGAATCGTCCATGGAAATGCGCTGTTGTTCATTTTATGTTCAAAATTTCGAAGGTTTGCTTCTTGAGACACGTTTACTTAGAGGTTGTGAGTTTGGTTCCAGAGGGTTCCATTCTTCAACAAAAATTCTTTTACTTAAGGGTGAACTGGCTGGCCCGTTTTCCATACAAACGTCGTAGGGTGATCACTCCCTTATTTGAGGATATATGTCCAAAATAAAGCATAATACCGATTGATCTCGCCATTATCTAGGCTTGTATGATGCCGAAATTTTAATAAAATAATTAACTTGAGAATTATGAGCCTCGAAACATTTTCATATAAAGTTTTCAAGGCTCATAACTTACAACTTAAATATCTTTTTAAAATTTTGGCATCATACAAGCCTAGATAATGACGATATCAATCAGTATTATGCTTAAGTCTGGACTTAAAATCTCAAATAAGGGATTCATCACCCTGCGACGAGTGACCGGCCAGTTCAACCTTAAGGTATCCTCGTGGGTTTCAACACTCAAATGTGTGAAATAACTTGTTAGAGTCGGTACCACTACCACGCTAGTTCAAAGTACCTATTATCACAATATTGTGCGCATGGTACCGACTACGACAAGTTATTTCACATTACAAAATTATATACGATATATACGATAGGAAAAATTTAAGTCATGTGCGGGACCCGCGTCCATCCGCCCCTTTAGCCGGGGCATGCTCTAACCAATTGAGCTAACATAACATGACGTCATAACTCGATTTTTTCCTATAGTTCATTAACCATCGTATTGGGATGGATTTTGTAATGTAATCCGCTTAGCAGGCGTTATTGCAATCATAACAATATAAAAATTATAAGGTTGTGTCATCATTTACAAGTATAAAACCAATTGCAAAATTGGTCTTGTTTGTAGTACAACGTAAGTGGTATTATAGATGTCGCTCCATCCCAATACGATGGTAATGAACTATAGGAAAAATTCGAGTTATGACGTCATGTCATGTTAGCTCAATTGGTTAGAGCATGCCCCTGCTAAAGGGGCGGATGGACGCGGGTTCGTATCCCGCACATGAATTAAAAAAAAAAACCTATCGTATATTTGTAATTTTGTAATGTAATCCGCTTAGCAGGCGTTTTTGCAATCATAACAATATAAAAAAAGTTATTTCACACTTTTGAGTGTTGAATTAGGTTCATTTTTAGGTAAAAAAACTTTTTTTTTGTGACCCTTGCTACTTACGGGATCGATTGTCATTCACTGGCAATGACTATATCATCAAGATAGAAAACATATTTTCAGTTATCGGGGTGTAACTCAAAACCAGCTTACCCGATTTTGATGAAATTTAAATGGGCTCACATAAAAATCATCAACTTTCAAATAAAAAAAGATAAATCAAAATCAGTGAATCCAGTAAAAAGTCATCTTTTTTAAATAACGTTCAGTTAATAAACAGGTGGACCAAAAGATGCCAACACAGTTATCGTCGTTCAAAAACGTATAACGCATTCTTTCGTTTACCAATAACGGCTAACTCTCTCAAATGAGAGATCCAAGCACTATGTCAATACAATTCAATCAGTTTTTACACACTGTCACTAGTGTGTGTGCTCAACAAGTAGAGAAGTATTGGCACGCTCGATTGCACATATGTCACGTCTAGGCAAGCCGCTGGATAATGTATGACAAAACTGTTCACACGATCCTGGGTGCCAGCTATGTGTGACATATCGAATGGCAATAGAAATACTTCGGGAGGCACGAATACAATATCTGCAGTCTTTAAAATGTTATTTTATGACAATTTTTTACACGTGTAACTTATTTTTAACGTGCTTATAGCTTGCGTAGTAATCAGGTAATCAACTAGGTTATGAAACGTCCGCTGCTGTCATGACGTGGATTGGTGACCGCTAGTGACATTACTTCTGAGCGCTTCCGTGTCGGAGGGCACGTTAAGCTGTTACTCCCGGTTGTTATTTTAGGATGGCAGTCATTATAGCATGGTGGTAGGCAGACTTATATATTGGTCTGTTGTGATATGTATGCCATTTTGCTATTACTCTTCTAACTAGCTACCTACTCAAGCAGAAATCTATTGTCAAACACCTAAAATGCAATGTAATGACATGCAATCGCAAGAAACTTTGCTTACTAACCTTCAATAGGGCGCAAATCAGCCGAGTGTATAGTGAGCAAGTTGCTTACAAGTTTCATACGCACTTTTTCAACACCCTTGCGAGAAAAAAAAAATATATTGCACAAATGCGATACAAACAACATACGACAATTATGGAAAATACTCGTAGCGCGCAAGTTTTTTATTTGCGGGCATCAAATGTAAGATGTTTGATTATATATAAACCTCTTTGATGTTACAAATCTGTATTACCCGGTTAAATTGAAAATCCTCTGTTTACTCGCATATAATTTGCAGTTAGGTACTAACATAACTTTGTAGGGATAATTCTATTACGCACTAGTGTATAATATTATTATGCACGAGGGTGTTATAGTTCGGTTTATGACCCTAAGAACGATTTAATAAAGCTCACTTTATTATTGTATTGAATTTGGTATTGAAGAAATTTCATTATATTACTAGTTTCGCGACCATATGCCCGCTTGATAACACTCTCGTCCTTTCTGTTGGCATGCTTAAATTTGTTTGCAAATGATATCCAATAATTTCAATGTACTCAGTAAACGTCTGGATATAGATATAGATCTATTCTGTACAAGCATCGGATCGGCTAGACAGTTGTTGGCCAGGGATTTTTTCGGATAATTGTGTGATATTTGTAAAGTTAGTTAAGTATAGTTCACACTGTTGTTATTGCTTTGTATAAATTGTTTATATTCGTGAGGACCTATAATTGGCCCATTGCTTTGTATACATGTTTCTATTTGACATGATGGCTGTTGGTCTTCCAAGCAAATAAATAAATATTGTTAAACAATATTGGCCAAATAATTAATTTACTGTTAGTTACCACCAAGTATTGGATGATTGGATAGACTATGAATTTAAAAGAGCTAGAGCACATTTACGGATTCTCTATAATTAAATTAACCTATTTATATGTCTCATATTATAAAAACTTACGCTCATATTTATATTTTATGTTTGAAAACACGGGTGTTTGAGCGTGAAACAACTTACTGTGAGTCGATATGACTATCGACAATGTTTCGGCTTCTACCGGAAGCCTTCCTCAGGATATTGAGTGTGGTACGTCCGCCGCGGTCGCGTCACTACTTACAGTAAGTTGTTTGACGCTCAAACACCCGTGTTTTCAAACATAAAATATAAATATGAGCGTAAGTTTTTATAATATGAGACATATAAATAGGTTAATTTAATTATAGAGAATCCGTAAATGTTCTCTAGCTCTTTTAAATTCATAGTCTATCCAATCATCCAATACTTGGTGGTAACTAACAGTAAATTAATTATTTGTACTGCCTGTAATGCTAAAAAATGTTTTATATCCTAATTTTGCATTGTTTAGTTAGTAAACAACCGCAACAAAACGCGGATGTGACATTATACAGAGTAAACTTAAAATGCGAACTTACTGTAAATTTCAGCTGCTAGATTTTATGCATAAACCAAAGAAATAATTATAATATTAATAGTCTAGAGCCTAAATGTTGAACTAAATTATTGCATAAATTTGACACAAACTTAACACTTTTTATACGTTGCTTTAGCCTTTAACCTTATAGTATGTGATTATGTGGTCAAAGATGTTGTTCAGGCTAACTTAGAATTACTGGTTTTCAAGGACAACTGCCGGAACACACTGTTAGGTGCTTAGCGACAGGTTTTCTACTTGAGGGTGGTAGCTAGACAGGCGGGCATTCGAAAAATAGCCTACCACCATGCTATAACGACTGTCAACCTAAGACATCAACCGAGACTGACGGCCCCGAAGCACGGAAGCGCTCACTAGTAATGTCACCAGCGGTCACCCATACAAGTTAAGACCGCAGCGGACGTTGCTTAAGTTAGCTGATACGTTACAGCTAAGCAAACTTCGCTACGAGCGCTTAAAACCCCTTTTTTAGGTTAAGGATGGACGGAGCATTCTAGCGTAATATACCTAGTTCTGTTCAATTTCAACCATATAGAGTACATACGAGCACGATACATGCCCGTGGGGTGCCGGGCTAGAATGTCACCCTCTCATCTCTACCCGTGGGTGCCGTAAGAGGCGACTAAGAGTAACACAGTAGAAGGTGGGCAGCAGCATTTTCTGAGGAACTGCTATTGTAAACTGCGATCTCTAAGCCGCCTGCCAAAGCGTGGGGCATTATGGCAACCTCTCTTAATAGGGAGGCTGTGTTCAGCAGTGGACAATCCGGCTGATACAGTAGGTACAGAGTCCATATTTAGTGTTGTGATGACGAAATTGAGTTCAACGACTTGCAAACCGATATCATGACAAGTATGGAAATACGCCGCTTATATTTACGACTTACTTCTCTCTTTCTATTGTAAAGATAAGATTAAGCTTACTTTACATTTTATGTAAATGTAACATTACTAAATCAGTGAAAGGATAATGCTTAAAAATGTAGTTTTGCATGTTTACGCGTGATTTTCTTAAACAAGCGAAAGTTGTCACGCGAAAATAAGTAATGGATGGTAACGAATGTAATTATTTAGTACTTATGTATGCAAATTTATTTCAAAAGCTTTCAAATGAATTTTTCAACGTTTCTTCTTGATAGGGTTCTGTACTGGAAAACGAGGCCTTATAGTATAGGTAAGCGTCGCATCGTCTGTCGGTCCAACCCAACTATAAGGGCTGCAATAGATAGCAGGGCACAGAATATAACAAAGAATAAGTTGGTACCATGCTGATTCTAAACACTGATTTCAAATTAGCACAATCTGACTTCCACAAGTTATTTCTTACGTTCCAGTGTTGGAAGTCGTATCAGTTATATATACTAAAAACAACACATAAATGTAGTTATTGTGACATAACTGTAATAGTTAGACATAGATATGGTATTGCGGACGTTTATTTATATAGAGATGTCTTCTATAAAATTCTAGTACATCACCTTGCTCTTTTGTAAACAATTTCCGTAGCGTACACGATACGAGTATAAAGCTTTTTATGGTTTTTTTTCACATGTTGGGTTACGTTATCGAAATATTCATACGGATCCATAATTTTTGAAAATATTCTATAGCCTATGTTCATCAGGGATACTCTAGGATGTATTGGTGAAATAATTTTTCAAATTGGTTATATTATTGTTAGATTAGTTTTTAAGTTGGTCTGTATAATTATATATTATATTAGTTTTTAAGTTTATTCGTTAAATACACCAATTTTTCAATTGGTTTTAACCAATTGAAAAATTGGCCTTGTTTGTAGTACAACGCAAGTGGTACTATAGATGTCGCTCCATCCCAATACGATGATTAAAGAACGATAGGAAAGATTTAAGTTATGACGTCTTGTCATGTTAGCTCAATTGGTTAGAGCATACCCCGGCTCAGGGGGTGGATGGACCTGGGTTCGAATACCGCACATCACTTAAATTTTTCCTATCGTATATTTGTGAAGATATTTTTACCAACCTCCCTTGAGTGTGTTAAGGGTAGGGTAGTGATGAGGTGCACGTGATTACATTTTATGAGTCGCCGTGTGAAAACTTAACTGTCACTTGAAACTAGTTAACTTGGAAAGTAAAATGAAAACTGTTAGAGCTTTCGTCAGTCCACTTGCTATGATGGAAAATGGTTATTTAATCACCGTGATACCTGTGCTGTGAACAGTACTATCCACATAAGAACAGGATAGTCGTTTCTCAATTTTCCATTAAGAAAAAAACACCTGTAGATGAACATAGGTCAATTCAAGTTACGACAAGGACCTCACTTAAAACACTAGGAAAAAAAATAAAGGTACATTTGAACTATCATGGTACCAACTTCAACAAGTTATTTCACACTTTTGAGTGTTGAAGTCAGTTTCATTTTTAGGTAAAAAAGTATATTTCACCCTTTTTAGTGACCCTTGCTAATTACAGGATCAATTGTCATTCACTGTCAATGACAATAATATCATCAAGATAGGAAAATAATCTTCCGTTATTGGAGTGTAACTCAAAAACGGTTAGACCAATTTTAATGAAATTTAAATGGGACCACACGGGAAGCATCAGCTTTCAAATAAAAAAGAGTAATCAAAATCGGTTCCCCAGTCAAAAGTTCTGAGGTAACAAACATTGACTATATCATCAAGATAACACTTTTCAGTTATTGTGTGTATATAGTGTCAAACACGGCTGGACCGATTTTAATTAAATTTAAATGGGACCACACGGGAAGTTTCACATTCTAATAAAAATGAACCATCAAAGTCGGTTCACTGAGTAATAAGTTGGCATCGTCAGGACCACTACGTCCTAGTTATGAATAAAATTATATTGTTATAATTATCACCGATGCCAATGGGGTAAAAAAAAACATGTAAAAAAAACTGTCGAATTGAGTGCCGCCTCGTTTTTTGAATTCGCCAACAAAAATCACAGTGATAGTGACAGAAGTGACAGTTCGGACGGAGGAATTTTGACATTGACAGCTACGGCGCAACCGTCTCAACGCCAGTTACGTGCAGAGGCCCGCACTCGACACTGTGCACAATCCTGACTCCCAGACGAAGACCTTCAAATAAGTTCGAAACTGGTTGGAGGAAAATACCTGTAAATATTACGCGAGTAGCCGGTTACTAAATAATAGCTATGACTTGTTACAACATTTTCAATGTCTACTTGTCAAACGTGATAAAGTTATCTCATATTCACCAAGTCATTACCATAAGTCCACGATCACAACACAACTCACTTACCTAACTCGCGTGGGCTTTTATAATCTCTTTACGTTTAATCAGACAGCATCAATCAAAATTTTCACCGTGCACCATAAAAATAATTATTTTAATAACATGTTATATACATTACGCAACTTGGAGGCAATCCGGAACATCGAATTGTTAAATATGCATAACTGTTTCGAGATGTAGGTAGTAATAACAGGGTGAGAAAACGTTGTTATCAAGATTGGTGGACTTTAAATTATATCACATTATTTTAGACATAAATCACATTATAAAGATTGCTTTGAATGCTTTTAAATAGGAGGTTTAGTTATATTTATTTATTGTTAATATGCTAGCCTAGGAAGATTGATCAACCTACACCTATTCTATAGAAGCGCTCGTAGCGAAGTTTGCTTAGCTGTTCTTAAACGATCAGCTAAATACGTCAGATACCGTCATGAATGGATAAGTGACCGCTAGTCACATTACTACTGAGCGCTTCCGTGCTTTGGATGGCACGTTAAGCCGGTACTGGTTGTTATCTTAGGATGCCAGCCGTTACAGCATGGTGGTAGGGTATATTGCGAATGCCCGCCTGGCTATCTACCATCCCCAAGTAGAAAATCTGTCACTCAGCACTTAGCGGTGTATTCCAGCTATCCTTGAGAGCCAGTAATTTAGGTTAGCCTGAACAACACCTTCGACACACCATCACTTACCATCAGGAGATATAGTGGACAAAAACTAGATTAAAAAAAAAGTAGCGCTTTCCATGCAAACGTAGTTTTGTCATATTTAAAATAGCAAGTTTTAAAACTCTGTGTAATTTGGCATGTTTATTCACTGAACTAGCAAAGTAAAGGCATATAAGATTCAAGGACATGCATGCAAAATTTCATCGGGTTTGAACTCTTGGCAATGAAAATATGGCGAAACTACGTTTATATAGGAAGTGCTTCGAAGAGACACTATTAACCCATTGGCATCGGCGATAATGATAATCGTTCTCATCGAGTCTAACATACTCCAAACCCAAATCCATGTGTTGTCTATCACGTTGGTGTTTTGTTTTGCTGGTAAGGCATTATTTAAGATGTGGGACACTAACGTAAACTTCACTTCAGCAACAAGATATTTCGATAATCTCGCTCACTACTTTCTCTATATCGTGCAAGTCACGGTTCAACCACAAATATTGTCGATTCACTCCATGCGTATACGATAAAAGTGACACACAATATTTGGTAAAAAGCGATGAATATGCTTTCGTTTTTTAAGGTCATTTGGTCATTTCGGAGTGAAGAAAGTGAAATGAAAATAAAGGAATAGATTGTTCACTTTGTACAACATTAGAATGGAGTTGTTAATGCTATTACAAGTACTATTTGAATTTTAGTCATCAGTCTAGCCACAGAGGTAGAAATGACAAAAAAAAACAGCGACCAGTGTGCTAAAAACAAAATACACAAACCTACAAGAACATAATATATGTAATACTAACTGTAGTCTCAGTTGCACTCGAATGGAATTGGGTTCAGCACTTTCTCATGAACTTAAAATGTCATCTATATTATCTCTATACCTCGAATTCCATCAAAAATCATTTATTTATTTATTTATTGCAAATTCATATACACAAATTATTACAGGAGTGTCCTAATCATATTATAATTAATACTTTTTATGCATAATGAAGGTGAGTGGTAACAAACACACGCAGATACACACCCCTTCTCTCTCTCTCACACACAAAAAAACTACCATCATAGGTACTCTTTCTGTAATATACACATCAAACTTTCGCGGATAATTTTAGTACTGTACTGTATCAGCCGAATCGTCTACTGCTGAACACAGCCTCCCCTATTAAGGGGGTATTTGCCATAATCCCCACGCTTGGCAGGCGGCTTGGGGATCGCAGGTAAGATGGCAGTTCTTTAGAAGGCGCTGCTACACCTTCCAGTATTTTTCCCTTAGTCGCCTCTTACGACACCCACGGGATGATATATGGAGAGGTGAAATTCTAACCCGGCACCCCACGGGTCAATTTTAGTAATAAGTAGGGTTAAAATATAAAATTTATCAGTTCTATTAGTATTGTTTTGATCCAAACCAATAAAAATATTATAGTCACATATATGATATTTTATGAAACATTTCGTGTTATAAGTTACTTTAGTGTATTTAATTTCTTATCGCTTGCTAAGCGTACAAGCTTACAATAATTAAATGAAAAGTAAATTATACCGTTCAAGGTTCACACATTTCTTTGGTTGGAATTTTGGTAGCATATATTCACTTAGTTACTTTTTCTGATGCCATGGAAATGGACACGGGATATTTTTGTTTACGTTAAGCCTGCAATGTATCATTGCAAGCTGAACGCAAATTCAGCCGTTGTCATTGCATTATCATAGCAATGGATGGCTATATTATTTAGGCACACTTGCTTTCTTTCGCTTTTAGTAAACCACAGATATACTTCAGAAAAAAACACCTTTAGGTATTTTTTCAGCTGTTAGTACATTGCTGCGGTATAAATAATGGAGCAATATGTAAAGAGAGAATTTAAAGTAAAAAAAACATTTGTACCGTATTTTTTCATATAGCACTTGTGCCTCGTTTCTTAAGAATTTTAATGGATTTGTTCCGAGTTCGCCCTACGATGTATCGTCCCGCAAAATTATCCCTACGTTATATTCATGTTAAAATGTTTTTACCTCTTCATTTGTCAACTAAATTACAATGTTTTTTGGTACAGTCATTAATTACTTGATATAATACGAATTTTGATAAATTACATAACCATTATTATGTAATTCATATTCATATTCATTTATTCGTTCATAAGTTTCAGGTACAATTTAGAAATTAATAATAATAATAAGAATGTAGTTCCGCTAATACTTGTCTTTACAGACGTATGAATACAATTTCAAATTAATTAATGTCAAGTTAAAATGTCAAGAAAATTCAATACAAATTATACCAATAAATGTCAATAAAATCTAAAATTATATATAAACACATGTCATATGAAAGCTACTTATTTTAATCTTTATAATTTATAATCAAAAAATTCATTTAAACTATAGAAACATTTCTCAGCAAGCCACTGCGTCAATTGTGTTCTGAATCGATTAAATGTCAGGTCTTTGAAGTTATTAGGAATTTTATTATAAATTTTAATACACATTATGTAGCTATTATTTGAGCTGAGTGTTAATCTGGTGTATGGCCTATAGAGTGTGTGCCTGTATTGTGAGCGTGTAGAATGACAGCTTAACGCTGTATTGCTGAAAAAGGTATTCATTTTTATACACAAACAGGCCTGCTTCTAAAACATACAGTGAAGTGACTGTCAATATTTTATTATTTCTGAAAAACCTTCGACAGGAATCCGTTTGTTGTATGGCGTAAATAGCTCTTAAACAGCGTTTTTGAATTATAAAGAGTCGCTCAATATCTGTGCATCTACCCCAAATGACAATACGATAGCGTAAAATTGAGTTGACATACCCGTAATAAGCTGTAGTCGCTGCTTTTTTAGAAACAGTCTGTGCAATCTGTCTTAGTGGATAAACGAAGCTATTTAGTTTCGAGCATAGTTTCGCAACATGTTGTTTCCAATTACAAAAACAGTCAATGGTTAAGCCAAGAAATGTAACCAAATTGATTTCTTCTATTTTCTTGCAATTATATGATACTTGCAGTTGCAATTGCGTACTGTTTATAGTGCGTGGTTGTAAAATTTTAGTTTTTTCTATATTCACCTTTAAATTATTTGATGCAAGTCAATCAATGGCATCTGTGAGCGCTTTTTTAATACTATTTTCAAATGAAGAACTTTTGGTTCCTTCTACAACAATAGTAGTGTCATCGGCGAACAAGATGCATTTGTGTTTAATTGCATTAGGAAAGTCATTGATGTATAAAAGAAACAACAGTGGACCTAGAATGCTTCCTTGAGGTACCCCATAGTTGTTTGGTAAGAAGTCCGATGTATGTATTTCAAGCGATCTACTTATTTCATTATACTTGGATATTTGGACACATTGAGTCCTTTCACTTAAGTATGATTTAATCCAGTTATGCGCAGGACCGCGAATACCATATCTGTAATTTTTTTCTAATAATAGGTCATGAGAAACAAAGTCAAAAGCCTTACTCATGTCCATAAAAATTACGGCAACAGGATTTTTTTTATCTAAGCAGTCTGTGATGTATTTCATTAATTTGAATGCTGCAAGAGAAGTGTTTCTGTTTTGCCGAAATCCGTATTGCTCATCATTTAAAACCTTGTACTTCTCAATGAAGCTATTTACTCGGCGAAACATGACTTTTTCCAGTATCTAAATGACTGTCAACGCTCTATAATTGTAACCTATAATAATTATAACCTATATATAACGTACACGTAGAACAAGTGGAACACGGGCAAAGAAAAATTAGACGTTCTTATCTAAGTACTTAAATAAGTCTTCCCAAGTACCAGGCGAACAGGAAGTCGTTAGAATCCTAACTGTACTTTCAAACGTATATGTAATATAGGGCGATACTAAAAGCAAGTATTACTTGGGGCTAAAAAAAATAGGAATATGGGAAGAAACAGTGAGGACTTCAAGAAACAAATCCTTTTATTACAAGTGTAATGCAATATTTCTATGTATTACAATATTAAATTAGTAAAAATTTAAAGAATTATTATTATAATAAATAATTTAATAAATTATAAAAAAATGTCTTTTTTTATTAAATACTTATTTACTGTCCTAGCCAAGAACAATTTGAATCTAAAATAACCTTTCGTAAATGAAATTTAGGGATACAAGAAGTAAAATATCGAAAAAGGAAAAGAAAACATAAAAGGTCCAATTTATGTTACCTACCTACTCATAACAAGAGATTAAAAGATTTAGTAATATGAATGCCTACCTTCCCTCTCAGTATGCCGCCTCCCAAACCACTCAAACAGCATTAGTAGCACTCAAACAGATAACTCGGCCCAATGAGGTACCATATAAAACGGCTGTATACTTCGATATTTTATCGAAAGCTGAATATGACACCTCACTTTGTTTGTCCAGTACCAGACATTTTTGAAATAAAAGTAAATATATGTTAATAATTGCTTTAGGATCAAATAACACTCACCTCAAAACACAACACACTTCTCCAATTGTCCAAGATTCTTCAAACAAGCTAATCGTTTACAAAACATAGATACCAACCGAACAATCAAGCGCATAACATTCCAACAAGATCTACTATTACCAGGGAAATATCTAAGCAAAAACGCGTACAATGAAACGCAAAAAATCATTAATCTCGTTCCATTACACGCAGAATGCAGCTGCGGTTTGCGGTGGTTTGGGTGCGATTTGTGAAATGGACCGTGGCGATGTTTAATATTTAGGTGCTAGATCAAGTTCATAAGGAAATGAGGTTTATAATTAGAACACATGTTTTATAATTAGCTAAGTACTACCTGTAGTACTACTAGAAGTCCTGGGTTCAATCCCAGGTCAGAGATTTATTGAGAACGGCTACTTAGAATTTCTTCGTCAGATATTTCACCGAACGGAATCTGGATATTACGCCCGGTAGGTGACAATAGCCGCGCCCTCCTAACATGCAACCTAACATTTCTGCACCTCTGTCTATCCTTTCATATGATATAGGTAATGTGATATGCGTGGCGGTAGGTATGTTTTTTTCCAGACACGATATCAATGATCTTGCGCGGTCTGGTAGCGGTGCGTGCGTGGTCAATTTTGAGGGTAGTCGAGTTCAGTAACTTTTTGATTACTAGAAGGTAGTTGATATTAATTATGCCACCACCATCCCGAGAAATTGTCGCGACATTTATGTCGGTCAACAGATATTTTGGCGACAATTCGCCCTCAGGAAGAAACCTACTGTTTCGACTACTTCTCAGTCTCCAGTATATTAATGCGTATCCATGTTATGACCACAGAGACAAATGGGTGCAGTTACCCATATTGCCTCTTTTAAACTCTAACCGAGCTTATAAGAGGGTAGGAATTTTCAAAGCGACAAACAAAAATTGATCAATTGGTCAGACTGATTTTTTATGTTATTGTGATGGAACAAGCACGAAGACCACCTGTTAAGCGGTAATTTCTGCCTATAACAGATGCATTTCGTCACAAGTAACGAACTGCACTGCGCCCGTCAGCCTGAGACATACAGTTGTTGAGTCTCATGCGTCTGTAATTTTACTGGCTCTCAAGTACTGCTGCCGGCACACACTGTTAGGTACTTGACACCAGGTTTGCTAATTGAGGGTGGTAGCTAGCCAGAAGAGCATTCGCAAAATGCCCTCCTACCATACGGTAAAGCTCAAACCGGCGGTGAAGATCGAACAATGGATCTGCGGCACCACAGACCATAGCTGTAACCGCTTGGCTATCATTGCTTCAAAGACTTCAGACTTTAGTATTTGTTACAACTTATAAACCTAAGATATGTATGTATAATATAATAGATAGATAGATAACACTTTATTTGCAGAAGAATAAAAAAATAACATTACAATAAAAACTTATATAAAAAATACACTATTACAAAATGGCGGCCTTATCGTTTATAGCGATTTCTTCCAGACTACTAAAAATATCTACATTAGAACAAAAACTTTTGTTGTATTCATAGTTTTTGACATATGTCAAAATATATACAACGAGGTACAGCGCCATGTAACGGTTTGACGAACTATTACTGCGTTTTTTTTATTTATTGATGAACTTACTATCAATTATGTTCTTATCCCAATAGAATATTAAAATAACAAGTTTTTGTAAAACCTTCTAAAATTTGATATTTTTTTCACACCTCCACAGATTCCTTATTTTTCAACGTTATAAAAATACTTCGCACTTCTGACTCGGAATGTAGCGGTGCCTTTCCTGTCACACACGCAATAAAAAAAACGTAAAAAAACAGTTACAGCCAGTGTGCACCTGCTTAATAAACGCCTTTACTGGCTACTTACGAAGTCTCGTTTCTTTTTTAATTTTATCTATCCAACCTCTTTGGTATGGAAAAAAGGTTTTAATGCATTTGGAAGTTGAATTTAAAAGTTATGAGCGGGGCGTTGTAAGAATTTTGATTGAATATTATCGGTGGGAAAAAATTAAATTAGTTATTGTGATGCGTAGATTGTGAATATAAGTCAACAATGCTCTACTTTTAGTTTTGTGAAACATTGTAACTACCTACTACGTACCATCTATTCTGTATTTGTTTTTACTGAACGAGTGAAGCGTAGCTCTTTGATATCAAAATCTTAGAAATTCTTGGAGATGGAAGTTCAAGGTTCGTTTAAAGTTTAAGTTTTTTGTAGGCTCGGCTGCAGTTAAAGTCTAGAGTATAGTAGCACATATATGATAGAAAAATAAATACTGATTTACCCGATGACTTGAATTACTCGATACGGATTTACTATATACATATACGAGTATACAGAAAGAGCATTGACTATTTACATGTTAAAAGTCCGGTGAAGTTGTACAGCCGTTAGCGGAATTCAACATCCTTGTCCTTCAAAAATAATGTCTATTAGACATCAAGCGGAGTGCATCATTTTTGAAACAGTGATGGCTTGGTGGCATCGTCAATGGACTGCCGCGCAGCAGTTTCGTGGTTCGAATGCTGCCTCGAGCTCGAGCTTCACCGCATGGTGGAAGGGAATTTTGAGAATGCCCGTCGGCAAGCAACAAAGAATTTGTATTTATTTAATTTTTTATTTCAGATAGGTAAGCCTTTGACCCCAAACTCACCTGATGGTAGTGACGATGTGGTCGAAGGTGTCAAACAGGCTTAACCAAGAATTACTGGTTCTCAAGGACACAGCTGCCGGAACATACCGTTAGGTACTTGGCGACAGATTTTCTACTTGAGGGTGATCGCTAGCCATGCGGGCATTCGCAAAATGCCCTTTCACCATGCGGTGAAACTCAAGCCCGCGGTGGGATTCGAACCATGGACCGGCTGCGCGGCAGTCTATAGCCAATGCCACTGAGCCATCACTGCTTAAAATTATCTCACCGCACTAAAATTCTCCGCAGTAAAAATAATTTTCTTGCTAATTGCCTAACCGCGCCATCTACTGTGTACAAAAAGCATCTATATCCTACTCGCAAATCCTGCAGATATAAGGCAGTCCATTCAAACAATCACGAACCATTACTCACGATTAACGCAAGGTTTACTGAGTCTAAAATCGAGAGCGCAGCATCACAGAAGCCGCCGCCCGGTAGCAGCCTGGTACCGTTTTAACAGCTCGGTACCGGTGCCAACGAATGTTGGTGCCCGTTAGTGAGTACACCAATTACGTATGGGAACCGACAGTGATGCAGTACTTAGGGAATTAAATGTGAACTTGTCTTAAGTTACGTATACAGTTTCTATTCAGATACAGTCACAGAGTTAGAGAGATCCTTGCAAATTAAAATATTGTCAAGTAAAACGAGTGAGTTTCCTGATTTTTAGCACTTTCTCAGAGTTTGATGAGTGATGATGTCGAAGATAGTAAACAGGATAAGGAGGAGAGTGGAAACAATTTTTTTTTTAGTTTATGTGACCTTAAAAACGCCCGTGGGGTTCAGGGCTAGAATGTCACCCTCCCATCTCTACCCGTGGGTGTCGTAAGAGGCGACTAAGGGTAACACACCAGAAGGTGAGCAGCACTTTCTGAGGAACTGATATCTCACACTGTGCTCCCCAAGACACCTGCCAAGCGTGGGGATTATGGCAAAGCCAACATATTGGGGAGGATGTGTTCAGCAGTGGACTATCCGGCTGATACAGTACAGTAAAGTATTTTTTTCTTTTTATATTTTATTTTTAGTAGTAAGCCTATAACACAATCTCACCTGATGGTAAGTGATGAAGTGTTAACAGGCTTTACCAAGAATTACTGGCTCTCAACGACAGTTGCCGGAACACACCCTTAGGTGCTTGGCGACAGATTTTCTAATCGAGGGTGGTCGCTAGGCAGGCTGCCATACACAAAATGCTCTTCCACCTTGCGGTGAAGCTCAAGCCCGCGGTGGGATTCGAATCATGGACCTGCTGCGTGGCAGTCCATAGCCAATGCCACTGAGCCATCACTTCTTCAAAACATACAGCTCTCTAATCTCTTAATCAAGTTTTGTGTTTATATAGATTATCGTATTTATATTTCTAATTATTTTATCACTAACCATGTGATAAATTATGTATATGGAAATAGATTCTATATAAATATTATATAGAAATTTTATCCGTTTTGCAAAAGCTCACTTTTAAATGAATTTATAATTAAAATATCGTTTACGTTATTTAAGGATTGCATGGTTCTGTTTCACTCACTCGCATGCGAAACGAGGTCTCTCTTTCCTATGCCCTTAGTCTGACATTTTTCAAAGAGCACACCGCAAATATGACATAATTATGATTTATGAATCCATTGACCCTCAACTAGTTTATTAGTGTTTCTGTAGTCAGTGTATTTCATACTTCTATTAAAAACGTTTTCTTTTGAATTGCTGATAGGCTAGCCTTTGATCAGATGGTAATTGATGATGAGGTCGCAGATGCAGGCTAACCTATAATTACTGGCTCTCAAGGACAGCTGCTGGAACACACTGTTCGGTCGATAGATTTTCTACTTAAGGGTGGTAGCTAGCCAAGAGGTAATTCGTAAAATGCCCTACCAAGCTACTTATCAAGTGGTGTAACTTGTGTAAAGGCATACGAGAGAGTGTATAAGTTTTCATTGTAGGTATTTATAACAATAATATAATAAAAGGTCAGGTAATTAGTTAAAACTCTAAAAATGAACTGCAAAATGCGGGTGATGGATGATACAAATAATGCTCAAAGAGTGTCGTGGTAAGATAGGTGGATCAAAAGATTTACTATAATATGAAGATAAATTGGCAAAATGTACTAGGAACAATACCATAGTAAATATATTATCCATCTTTATGTACCGACATTTTATGCAAATAAATATTATTATTATCATTATATTATTATTTGTGCCAATCTTATCTCTATAACGATAATAAAGGTAACTAGATGATGTATCTGACTTTATTATGTTTTTTAGCAAAAAAAATATAGAAACTTTTGCTTGCGTTATTGCTGCCGCGGTGCTAAACTACGGCCCGCAATGTTTTTATACATCGCCCTTTGGATTCCGTGTACGCGTTAATAAGTCTAATCAGTGCTGCCATCTAGAGGTGACTAGTTTTTATTTACGATTTAGCGAAGTGTTTAACTGTTACGAGATTACTGGGTGATTAAGTGACGTAATTGGAAAGATTTATAGGTTCATTTAATAAGTGCAAGTAGCTTCTTATGTCACAAAGAGTAGAGTCAACTTAAGGTGCGTCTTTTGCGACGTGTTTTTAGAAACGTTTACAAAGAATCTAAAACTGCATGGTGTGGTCAGTTCAAGAGACGGGCCTTTACACAAGATATCGTTTCAGGAACACGCACTGTACATTTCATGGGTTTTTTTTTTTCTATGGAGACCTTAATAATCTGTTAATTTAATATTTATAACATATATTTAACTAAAACCAAAAGAACCATAGTCAAAATCATTTACCTATTCAATATAGGCATCTATAGCTCATTCAGCCGAAATATTCTACATGCTACCTGCCACATTCAGTAAAAAAGTATAGCTGAAGAAAAAAGTATAGCTATACACTGCGACAAGAATGGGCAAGAAATTCGGAGCCATTAATTTTTGATAACGGGTTACAAACTTTAATAATAATTATTTCATACCAAAAGTGCTCGAACTCGTATAAATTTTCCATGCATATAACGAAAAACTGGCAAACTACAAGTATTTAAGCTTAATACTAAAATACTTGTAGTTTGCCAGTTTTTCGTTTTAATATAGAAAATCTGTCACCAAGCACGTAACGGGGTGTTCCACCAGCAGTCCTTGAGAGCCAGTGAAATTACAGGCACATGAGACTTAACAGCCATGTCTCAAGGTGACGGACGTCATGCAATTCGTGACTTGTGACGAAATGCGCCTGTTATAGGCAGAGGTTATTCCGCTTAACCTCAGCTGGGCCTAGAGCTTGTTCCGTCACAATAACATAAAAAATATATTGGACGCCAGGATATGAATGCAACATTTCTCTGCGTTTATTATTATTTTGTATTGAAAATACGACGAAAAAAAATCATGTTTCTATGGAAAACGCCGTGAAGTCACTAGTTCATATTTAAATGGCACTATCAAACAAAATTATTATTTATCTTGGTTATATGGTATAGGTTATAGTATCAGTTCAAAGTAATGCGTATGAACCTGTCAAAAAGAAGAAAACTAAATTTGTGGTCAACGATATTGGTCTTACAATTATTATTATAAATACAAATACTTTTAAATTAAGACATCTCGTTAAACTATTTGTTGGTCCTTAAAACAAGTAGAAGAATACTAGAACTGCTCCCACTAAAGCTATAAAGCTACTATCCAGCCCCATGGCATGTGGACAGACGACATAGCATAGATCTATTTTTAGTTTAATTACTTTCGACTCGGTGCGTGGTTATCTTTAAGTACGATTTTGATAAAGTATCCAGTAAATACTCGTATATGAGATAATGGAGACGATAAATCAATTTATTAGTAGCTTTATATCTCTTAACAAGTTTTTTTTTATCCGAGCTGCTTTTTAGCATTTGGCTAGCCCTTGACCCTTATCTCCCTTAATGGTATGTGAAGATGCAGTCGAAGACGCTTTTAAGGCCAAAGGAACACACTGTCCTCGTTCTACTTGATATTGAAGTGCTCGTAGCGAAGTGAAGCGCTCGTAGCGAAGTTTGCTTAGCTGTTCGTAACCGATCAGCAAAGTTCAGCAACGTCCGCCGCGGTCATGAGTTGGATGGACTGCTAGTGACATTGCTACTGAGTGCTTCCGTGCTTCGGCCGTCGGTCATGGTTGTTGTCTTAGGATGGGAGTCGTTATGGCATGGTGGTAGAGAATTTTGCGAATGGGCGCCTGTCTAGCTACCACCCTCAAGTAGAATATCAGTCTCCAAGCACCTAACGGTGTGTTTCGGCAGCCGTCCTTGGGAGTCAGTAATTCTAGGTTAGCCTGAACAACATCTTGACCACATCATCACTTACCATCAGGTGAGATAGTGGACAAAGAATAAACTATAGGACAACAAAAAAATTCACCGCGCTCTTCACTCTGCGACGCTAGTTCCTATGTCTTGTTCCCCCAGAAATTTTACTTGCAGTGCACTTCACCCCCAATTTTGTAGCGTTTACACACTGCCATAGAACATATAATAATACTACGTATGCTATTGCTCCGATGCTTTTTTCTTATAAAAAAATAATCTACGAAATCGGTTCGCCCAGTCAAAAGTTCTGATAAACAAACATTAACAAAATACAGGCGAATTGAGTACAAGTATAGTCTGTCTCGCTCGTGTCATTTAGGGTTGAGCGGGTGATTGATTAAAAAAAAGTAATCCAAAATCCAATAAAAAATTTAAATACTCTTATTTGTAAACAGTACTCTTATTATTAACATCCGTTACAATTTAAGTAGAGACGCCCAATAATGCAAATTCTTATTAAACATAATAAAGCAATAAAATATTGTAACTTACGTAATTATTAAAGTAATATGCGAAACTTTAACGCTACATTAATTATAGTTTTTTATAGTTACACTGCTAATTCGAAATTTACGATAGAGGCCGAGGAAGCCATGACTTCATAATATACTTCTCGGCAGTAAAATCGAATGTGATGGTGCTTTTATATGGAGTTAATGGAGAAGCTTGTCTTTTTGCTTCCGCTGGCGATGGTAGTTCATGTTTATTAAATTTTATTATGAGCTTAATGTATATGGCAAGAGTCCTTAAGCTTATTTTTGTATTTTAATGCTTACTTTTAGCCAAGAGCTGTGGCAATACTAGACCGCGCCGTGTTTGAATAGAGTTTTGAATATTTACATCAAGCAAAGTAATAAAAAAATATGAAATAATACATTACAGGCGCAGGAGACTTTGACTCTCCTTTTGGCTTATTCAGTCAAAAACTAATAAAAAACACAAAAAAAAAACAACCAAAAATTAATCATCTCAAAATGTTTGTTAGGACTAGCAGAAGTCAACCCTAAGAGGTTGTTAGCCATTTACCTATAATCCTGTATATAATATATATCTAAGGACAATTTTATGATAGTTTAGTAGGGTTGTTGAACAGTACATAAAAACATTACGTTACTTACCATCATTACTAGGGAAATGTTCTCTATTGAACGTTGCCACGGCTGTAAAGTATTTGCTAATGCATGTCTGGCAATCTACCAACATCAAATAAAAAATCTATTACCAAGCACGTAAGGGTGTGTTCCGGTATCTGTTCCTGAAAATCAGTATCTCTAGTATGTACTGGATCTCAGGAACAAACACCATTTACACAGTGACGTCTTTACCTTTGATTACATCACCTCTTACCAACAGGTGAGGTCCTGATCGTACATTAAACCTTATTAGCTGTCAAGAAATATATAGTACACCATAGTATAATCCCAGAAAACGTCCTGGTGCATTTCCAATCATGCAAGCTGGTGCTGGACAGTCGAATACGCCCAGAATAACGTCCTGGTGCATTTCCAATCATGGAAGCTGGTGCTGGACAGTCGAATACGCCCAGAATAACGTCCTGGTGCATTTCCAATCATAGAAGCTGGTGCTGGACAGTCGAATACGCCCAGAATAACGTCCTGGTGCATTTCCAATCATGGAAGCTGGTGCTGGACAGTCGAATACGCCCAGAATAACGTCCTGGTACATTTCCAATCATGCAAGCTGGTGCTGGACAGTAGAATACGCCCAAAATAACGTCCTGGTGCATTTCCAATCATGGAAGCTGGTGCTGGACAGTCGAATACGCCCAGAATAACGTCCTGGTGCATTTCCAATCATGGAAGCTGGTGCTGGATAGTCGAATACGCCCAGAATAACGTCCTGGTGCATTTCCAATCATGGAAGCTGGTGCTGGACAGTCGAATACGCCCAGAATAACGTCCTGGTGCATTTCCAATCATGGAAGCTGGTGCTGGACTGACGGGTGCTAGACTGTCAAATAATTTCGCTTTGCACGTTAAAATAAAACAAGTTAAATGTAAAGTACTTAACTTATTTTGGAATTAACTTAACCATAGAATATATGATCAAAATTAAAATAACTGTTGCAAACTGCATTATAAATATTTCTTGCTGAAATCCTTTTTAAGTGAAGGTATTTCGAACTCGTCAGCTAGTTTTTGAGATAGAGATAACCAAAGTCAACGCAAGAAACCAGATCCCTTTTTTATAACTAGTACCGTATAGGATAATAGTAACCTAGAATAGAACTACCTTCGGAACCACTTTGACAGTAACTCAACGATAGTAGTTACCTACATGCTCGTCTAAAATATGCTTATTTACACATGTCTTGATTACGGTGCAAAGAGAATATAATATACCTACTAAGTTCAAACTAAACTGCACTAGCTAGTCTCTCAAGTACGCATATAATATCATCTCCACTCAGAACAACTTGATTCTCTGTCCCAATAACAATAAACCTAGCTGCTTTGTAAAACAATGCTCACAAGCACATCGACTACTCTATACTTACCAGTCATTCTCTCTAATACACTACCAAATATGAAGAGACAAAACAGCGTTCCAAATTTGAATATAATAGAAATCGACTCCTAAGATGGCGGACAAAATGTCTGCCAATTTATATGCAAAAGTCGGGATCGTAAAAGGGCTGCATCTGCCAATGTTTAAGGAAATTATTGGAATGAACAAAACGTCGTTTATGTTATGCATTCATGAATGTTTTAGTATGCATACTTAGCTGGGAAAGGGTTTGTATGCAGCTGTGTTGTTGGCGAAGGAATTTGCATTCAAAATATTTAACGGTCATAGACATAATCTTGACCTTAAAGGTGACTCAGTAGGGACAAGAATTTCATAACAAATACCGACTGCTTATTTTTACATACATACATATAATCAAGCCTGTATTAAGGGGGTAGGCAGAGTTATGTAAACATCCACATTTCGCTAATTGGGTTTTGGTCCCATGTATTAGAGGTTGTTATTTAGAGGTCATATAGAAAATGTTTTCTCTAACACGCTGGACGAAACACAAGAACATAATTATTATGAATGATATGTTTACGCTAACAATATATATGACAGGAACACAAGAACATATTCTATCAAACCCTGGCAAGGCAATAAGAAGGTATACAGCCCTGTCGAACGTCTTATGCCCACAATTCCCTACACACATCCACGTTAGAAGTGGCATGCTGCTCATTTGACACACTCTTCCTTTAGTCGCCTCTTACGACATCCACGGGAAGAAATGGAGAGATGACATTGTAACACGCCACCCCACGGGTGAGCTTATTTTTGAACTTCCAAAATGGAGGAGCTTTTAACCGATCAGCTAAGTTAAGCAAAGTCCGCCGCGGTCATGACTTGGATGGGTGACAGCTAGTGGCATTACTTAACAGATTTTGATGAAATTTATATGGGACTACTTCGGAGGTAGTCTATTCAACAAAGAAAGAATCCTCATAATCGGTTTATTAACTTATTATTAATTATTAACCGATTATTAGGATTCTTTCTTTGCGCTTTCTTGGTAGTAATGCCACTAGCGGTCACCCATCCAACTCATGACCGCGGCGGACGTTGCTTAACTTAGCTGATCGGTTAAGAGCGGCTAAGCAAAATTCTCTACGAGCGCTTCTAAAGTTCATACGAAACGCAATATGTATGTCCACATGCACCTAGGATTAACGGAAACAAGATCTAGATCTGGCTAACAGTACCTGAAAATTATTCAGACACCAATCACCGTTTCCATCTCGGATCTGATCGATTGCAAATCGATTCTATCACGGAATATAAAAAGCTATTCTGCTGTATATGCAACAATCACGATATTGCGGTCATGTTATATGAGACGCGATTAATTTTAGTCATACGTTCTCTGATTATTTGAGTTACTTTCTACCTATGTACATTATTAAAAGACTTATAAAAATAATTAAGTAATAAACCACTTCAAACTCAAAATACGCATTATTCGGTATAACTCGACTACTACTCGTCAGATCTCACTCAAATTTAAATGGGACTATATGACAAGCACTATACCTTTTGAATATAAAAACATCATCAAAATCGGTATAGCAGTTTAAAAAATGAAGGAGTTTTTTAAAGTCGGTTAGAAACTAATATGTTCTCAAGACGACGCATCTTTTAACCTACTTCAAAAAAATAGCAGGTTCTTTGTATGTATGTTACGTGATTGCTCTAATTATAAACTGATTTTGATGATTCTTTTTTTCGTTGGGTAGAACCTCAAAATTAGTCCCATTTGAATTTTATCAAAATCGGTGGTGTAGTTTTTAAGTTATAGTCAATTAACTGAAAAAAGGATTTGCATACCTGGATGATTTAGTGGTGATTGTAACTTTAGTTGGTGAACAGTATTTTTGGTTAACGATTGTATGTTTTTATTGCGCGATTGCTCCGTCAGTCATTTAAAAACTGATTTTGATTCTTTGTTTGATAGAGTATACATTCGAGGTAGTCCCGTCTAAATTTCAACAAAACCGATTGAGTAGTTTTTAAGCTATAGTTAATTACCTCAAATATGTATTTGTAGACCTGGATGATATAATGGTACTAGCATCTCTTGTCGATGGTAAACAGGCGTGGTTCCTACAATGAAAAGAGTAAAGTCAAACCATAATAATGTAAGCTAAAATACATTCTCAGTTGTAATTTGCAACTACTGGTGACATCTACACTGACAATCGGGACAAATATTAAGAACATTTCCCAGTTAATAATAATAATAAGTTAATTGTTCATTAAAACACACACATAAATACATTACAATACATTACTTAAGAGGTTCAAGATAACAAGATATGTTTTATTCACTCAATTATACATGACTTGCAAAGCCCTCACTAACAAAAATCTTGTATCGAGGGCGTTTGCTTCCTTCGAGTTAACAATATTGGTAGTTACCGTGTAATGCATTTTTGTTTTTTATTTTTATTACTAAATATTACACGAATGAACGAACACATTATTACTTATTACGACACTGAAGTTCAGACTCGTGGTCCGTACTCTTATTTGATTACTGCCTTTTTTAACATATAATACTATAAACTTTGAGTTCAATCTCTAACTTATCAATATTCTTCCTGATGGGAAGTTAGCCTAGTGTTAATTATTGGTGTAATGCATTGGTAAGTTCTACTTTAATTTATCCAATATATATAATAATAGTTATCACCACTAGGGACATTGACGTTGGTGAATAATGGAAAAACCAAGTTTTTTTTTTGGGAAAGTTTTATTTTTATCACCATAGCTGGTCCTAGAACTAACCAGAATAAAGATAGCACTTTGGAATAACGCGGTTCTTTGTTCGATTTCGTTGTCATATTAGGTTTTACTTATGTTTTTTTTTTATATAGATGTTTTTACTTTATTATTTAATAGGTTTTGTGCAGATATATTTTTTTATGTTATTGTGACGGATCAAGCACGAGACCCACCTGATGTTAAGCGGACTAACCTCTGCCTATAACATATGCATTTCGTCACAAGTCACGAATTGCACTGCGCCTGTCACCTTGAGACATAGTTGTTAAGTCTCATGGGCCTGTAATTTCACCGGCTGTAAAGGACTGCTGCCGGAACACACCGTTAGTTGCTTGGTGACAGATTTTCTACTTAAAGTGGTTGCTAGCCAGGCGGGCATTCGCAAACTGCCCTTCCACCATGCGGTGAAGCTCAAACCCGCGGCGGGATTCGAACCATGGACCTGCGGCACGGCAGTGGCCACTGAGCCATCACTGCTACAAAAATTACAATTATTTAATGCCACCGTATATACCTACAGTTTTTCAAAAACATCCAAATAATGTTTGCTAAAAGTATTCTGCAATAATTATGCATCTATTTGCATTGATACGGTCAATTTTGATGCACATTTTATATTTGAGTCCGTAAAGTATATTAATGAGCTGCTACAATCGGAAATGTGACATATAAATGTAGAACAATAATATGGATCTAAGTCGACCATTCAATTTTAAATTAGAATGGACTTTCATGATGAATGCTGTTGCAGTAATATAATTTCGCCGGACTTTGGGTAATTTTTTTTCACATCGATTAGCAGTTTCAGAGCCCATTGAATGCAAATACACAATCAAATCTTTCCTCTTTATTATATTAGTAGATTACATTAATATTATTATATTATTATTCCCTCAAGTAGAAAATCTGTCGTCAAGCACCTAACGGTGTGTTCCGGCAGCAGTCCTTGAGAGTGAGCTGAAATTACAGGCACAACTATGTCTCAAGGTGACGGGCGCAGTGCAATTCGTCACTTGTGATGAAATGCATCAGTTCTAAGCAGAGGTTCGTCCGCTTAACATCAGATGGGTCTTGAGACTGATCCGTCACAAAAACGTAAAAAAAACCTACAGGTAATGACAGACTCACAGGCAGGCCAAATGCTCTTATTATTATTATTTATTATCTTCAAATATTCTTACTTGTGTATCATAAAAAGAATGATCATAAATAAGGTAAAAACAAACGAAGAAGCTACATTTCATATAAAAAGCATAAATTACTCTACAATTTAATAAAAAAAAACAGCTTCCGGTAAGAACATTGACCGTTAGCGGTTGTTGATGTTTTTTACTGCTACTAAACAAATACTATTGGGTTATGAATGTGAATGGAGAAGATAAGAATGCTCCGTTACATATATTAAAATCTAGCTATATATATATATAAGTCCGCGGTTCTGTCCGTCTGCTAAAATATAATAATATTACGCTACGTATATACTTCTTCGTTGTTGTATCATTTACAATTTATTGGAGCACATTTTTTTTATTCTGGACGGGAATCGAACTGCCTTCTCCGATATCGCGCTTGATTCCTATTTCACAGGATGACGCGGGTTCGATTCCTGTCCGGAACATAAAAATTGTGCTCCAATAATTTTGTTAATGTTGAAGCAAGTTGTTTTTGAAGCCGTGATGGCTCAGTGGCATTGGCTATGGACTGCAGCGCAGCAGGTCCATTGTTCGAATCCCGCCGCTGGCTTGAGCTTCACCGCATGGTGGTAAGGCATTTTGCGAATGCCTGCCTGGCTAGGCATTAACCTCAAGCGGAAAATCTGTCTCCAAGCACCTAAGACTTTGAGAGCCAGACATTTTAGGCACATGAGACTTAATGTTTATGTCTCAAAGTGACGGGCGCAGTGCAATTCGTGACTTGGGACCAAATGCATCTATTATAGGCAGAGGTTAGTCCGCTTAATATCAGGTGCGGGCCACAAGCTGGTTCAGTCACAATAACATAAAAAAAAAGTGATTTTCGGTCAGCACGCGATAGTAAATAAGTGTTAACACATTTAGAAATAAAATGGTTTTTATATTTTACTTTGAAAGTTCACGTGAGTATGAGGTACCATACAGAAAAAAAAGACTTCTTTAGCCAAGAATATACATTGTCTTAATGAATTCAAGACAATGCTGTATTACAACAAGAATATATTCTGAACTGAAAAATAATCGAGTCTTGATATTACACTCGAATATTCTTAGGAATATTGTTTTGACCCAAAAAATATTTCTTCACATAAAGTATTCAAATTATTATTTCAAGATAACGAAAATATTCTTCTAACAATAAAATAGGAATTCTTCTGTTCACATTTTATTCTCTAAATAAAATTTCTATATTCTTTATTGAAATATTTTAAAATATTCTTTTTCGAATGTAATTAAGGTGCTTCACTTACGAATATTTATGGTAAGATTCTTGGATTCAAAACTAACCATATTCGTATTTTAACACTTACGATTTCTCCAAAGAAGAATGCAATATATACTTTGATTCAAGAATATATTCCTGAGAATATTGTGTTCTGTTTTCAAGAATATATTGTTTTCAATATATATGAATCACAAATATTCTTGAATAAAAACACACTGCGTTGGCTCAAGTATTCCTTTTTTTCTGTACAGCTGTACTCACGCGTATTGGTCGAGATTGTCGACCTAGGTTATTATATATTTATAAAAATATTAGAATATTTTTCAAAAGGATTTTATTTATTTATAGGCAATTGACTAAACATATTAAAAAAATAATTTAACTTATTTTGTAATATCAACTATCTTCAGGTTTAAAAGATACTCAGATCCCTATAAGAGAAGGAAGGATGAACAGCGCAGGCTTAGTGTCTTAGGCGCCTTGAAAAAGATAGTTGAGTCATATTGAAAAAAATGAATATTTTAATTCCTAGTTGATATTCACGACATACGTTTATTCGTGGAGTGTTTATGATGTCTCGCATGACCTTTGGTACGCGCTTTGCATTTTATAGCATTTCTTTGAAGTTGACCTACTGCCGCTAGATGCTACTGTCCATATCATAATTGGTAGTCCTCTTCGAATAAAAAGTCAAGCTCTATGGCTAGCTTCTGACAGAGTCTTGAATAGCTGGTAATATAAAGTAGTCAAATAAATAATACATACATATAAATGTTTTTTTTTTATGCCTGATAGGTTAGCCTTTGACCACTATCTCAACTGATGGTAAGTGATGATGTGGTCGAAGATGTTGTTCAGGCTAACCTAGAAGTACTAGCTATCAAGGACAGCTGTCGGAACACACCGTTAGGTGCTTGGCGACAAATTTCTACTTGAGGGTGGTAGCTAGCCAGGAGAGCATTCGCAAAATGCCCTACCACCATGCTATAACGACTGCCATCCTAAGACAACAACCGGGACCGACGGTTTAACGTGCCCCGAAGCACGGAAGCGCTCAGTAGTAATGTCACTAGCGGTCACCCATCACTCATGACCGCGCGCGACGTTGCTTAACTTTGTTGATCGGTTGAGAACAGCTTAGTAAACTTCGCTACGAGCGCTTCAGCTTCTGAGATAATCAAAATCCACGCAGACAGAGTCTTGAATAGCTGGGAATATAAAGTAGTCAAATAAATAATACATACAAATAAATGTTGGTCTTTATCAAAGTAAATTTGCCGGTCCTCTTAAAGCCCAGGGGCCGGTTCCGCCACAATTTAAACCACCGTTAATTATCGAGTTAACCGGTTGTCAGCCGAATCGTTGCATCATTTCAATCATCGGTTACAACAGAACCCAGTTTTCTTCTTGGATTCACTCATTTAAATATTTCGTAATTGTTTTATTTTGTTGTAAAACAAATACAAATACAAACCACTTACGTTGTACTACAATTGTTTGTAGTAGGTACAACGTAAGTGGTACTATAGATGTCTCTCCATCGATACGATGGTTAAAGAACGATAGGAAAGATTTGAGTTATGACGTCATGTCATGTTAGCTCAATCGGTTAGAGCATGCCCCGGCTAAAGGGGTGGATGGACGTGGGTTCGAATCCCGCACATGACTTAAATTTTTCCTATCGTATATTTGTAATTTTGTAATATAGTGAAAAGTCTGCGAATGCCCGCCTGACTAGCTACCACCATAAGTGGAAGATCGTCGCCAAGTAACCAACAGTGTGTTCCAGTAGCAGTCTTCGAGAGGCACTAAATGTATGTACATGTGCCTGTAATATGAGACTTAACAGCTATATGTTTCAGGGTGGTGGGCGCAGTGCAGTTCATCACAAGTGACTAAATGCATCAGTTTTATGCAGAGGTTACCGCTTATCATCGGCAGATGGACCCTCGTGCGAGCTCCATCACCATCTCATAAAATAAAACTGGAAATAAGCAAGTTTATGAACATCTCAAACAACATGATTCTCGATAACATTTTCGTCTAGAAGCGGTCACATTTCACATAACGATGTAACTAGCAGTGTTATCTTATGTCACTACGGCCGATATAATCACAGTCTAACGAGAACTACTAACAAAAAATTACTATCTGCCATCTTTGACAAACTGGATGTTCGAGAGAAGCGCGTCTGTGACTCGTCTCAATAATATGTGCCGGATGACTGGACAAGTGTACGCGTGCGGTTATGCGCATGCGTGAGATACCGATAGCAAAACAATTAAACTTTTTACGGTATTTTTTGTTGTTAGTGAAATATTTAAAGAAATGTTATGGATTAGTGAGGAACTCGCAGAATTGTTTTTCTACATTATAGAATAGCAAAAGGGGCTGTTGGCCGGGATATAGTTTAACTAATGTTCCTGTCCAGGACAGGTGCCCAGGATATTGCTTAAGGAATGTTCCTGTCCAAGTCCAAGATCTCTTTAAATGCCTAAGTGTCCTCTGAGAAACGAGGCAAAACATAGCCGCCTGAGATGTTTAAAATCATACGCGTCAATGAGAAATATATTTACTTAGCGTCAGAATAATAATGAACATGGCGATAGAACCCAGATACATAATATCAAATATCGGAGCAATATATCAAAGCAAACGTATGGTTGTCTGGAGGGGTCGCTCGGAGGGATGAGGCCGCCCGAGTATAAATATAGCAATGGTTAACCGTAGCTAAAGGCCTATTGCGCAAACGTAAATTCTAGAGTTAAAGTCGGGATAACTTTGTTTTTGTATGCAAATTTACACTTAGTTCGAGTTTAACTCGCGTTTCCTCGGTAACGCAAGTGGGCCTAAGTGTAATATGGTAACATATAGTTTAAATTTCTGTTGTTATTTTTTTAAGTTTCTACGTGTAACAACAATGTGTTATATAAGGAAGATCTTATTATCGAGTGGTGAAAGCAATTAGGTACAACGCAGAACATTTGCACACTAAACAATCAGTATTATACTCCTTTTTTTAAGAGCAGAGGCAATTTAACATTATTTTGTAAAAAATAAACCTTTTCTGCTGACTCTACAAGATCATAACTGTAAAAATGTAAGCTACTTTCTTTAGCATCGCGATCATGAGACTTCAGAGAGAAGTGATAGTAGCAACGCAGTTTAATTGCTAGTTAGTACTGCCCGCTTCACTTAAAACAAGTTTTTAAGGTAAATCTCGGTTATATTTACCTTAAAAACCCGAAATAAAGCGCAGGTTACACTCTTTACGACTAATTAACTTCAAGAGCTTTAGAAGTTTGAAAGCGGAAGAAAGTTGTCAACTGTTTCAAGTCGTCAAAAAGTCCTTTGATTAAGAGAAAGTTTTATATGATCAGATTTAAGATACCTTAAAAATATGTAATCAAATGAGATTTAATTGAAATTTTATGGAATGTGACAGTTTTTTTTTAATATTTTATGAGTCTGTGAAACTTGAAGGAAATGAAGCAAATTACTTAACATGCCGTGCGGGTGCCAGGTGCATCACGTTGCTGGGGGGGGGGGCAATTCTCAAAATTGCGATAAATTTATCGATTCTCGATATTTATCCCGTGTCATGTAAAGACTATTAATATCCCAAAAATATTGAGTTTTCACAAAAATCCTATTCTTGCGTGTAGTAGATATAAAAATATGTCCACAGCTAATGATAATCCCGATATCACAATGTTGCGTGTCGATCGCTAGGGCTTGATATTTATCGATAGTGATATTGCGAGAAAAACACAAAACTACACGACTCGATATTCGCCATGTTTTCTCGATATTTATCTACTATGATATTCATATCACTGCACGAGAATCGCCGTCCTGGGTTAAATCTGAAATGATGATAGATATGCGATAGTCGCGATACGCGTTCGAAGATGTTAACAATGCGCGGAGGTCTTTATTAGGTGATGCAGAATTTTGCTGGTATTATACTCCTTGCTCCGACTTAAACATTAAAAAAAAATAGTAAATACTTTTTTGAGTGGGATTAGGTAAATCAACGTTCAATATTTTATATTCAACAGTTGTGTATTTTATGTGTCTCTTCATACAAAGGTTGCCTGGAAGAGATTGATATTAATAAGGTCGCCAATTGTGACACTTGTATAGGCCTTGTAGGGCGTTGATATTCGAAACATAGTTTAGTTCTCTAAAACTTTCGCGAGTATTATCGTTTTTAATCTGCTTTTGTTCAAATGCGGAAGTTCCGAATAAAGATTTTATTTTATTATTCGTTTTCTTTTGTTGTGAGAGTAAATATATATATTTCAATAATGTAGGTCTCTGTGCAGCTAAAAGTGTTTTTATTTTAATACAAAATATAAATAAACTGTCAAGCGCGTGTCGGGCCACGCGTAATGTAGGGTTCCGTAGTAGCCCGTTATCATAATATAGAATAATTCTGTTGTTCTTTATCTTTTTATCTCTCTAACTATAACTTTCTAAGCAATTTGTTCTTTTGTTTATAAATTGTGATTGCTTGCACGTGTAGAATGTTGTTGACCGTGACTATTAAGTAGGAATCATGGATTATCTATACGTTTCTTAGTTGCTCACAAACTTTTTTCTTCTCACCATTTAACGACACCTCTCTATAACGCCATAAAAATGCACAGTCCCTTAAGTTTACACTGTATATGTATATATATCTATATATATATATATATATATATATATATATATATATATATATATTCAAGAACCAACAAACAGAGTCACAATATTTTCCCAATGAAAAAATATTCTAATTTATAATAATAATTATGAGACGGGGTTATGAGATGAGGTCTAAAAAGTACCTTATACCGAAGCTAATCGATCAACTCTGTACAGTCATATCTGTTATGACTTATGATATAGGTCACACAGAAGCATAATATCTAATTGTTGCCTCCTAGAGTTTAAATGCAATAATTTATATTTGTTTATCAGCTCTTCATAATGGTTTAATATTATGCAATAAATACGTTAATTCGTTGTTGAAGTGACTAGATGACCTTATGACAAAATTAAATATACAAACCACGTGCTATAATTATATTTTGAATAGGTATTTACATTAACGATTAATTTACTACCTAATATTATTATATATAATTTATGAATTGAAACTCATCAAAGTTAGAATCCCATAACACATATGTAAAATTACACAATACAAATCACATGCACGTATACTCAAACATACAGAAGCACGCACCGACACATACACCTTTAAAATTCAACACAAAAACAACACTTAAACTCGTACACCAATACTACACCACAGAATAATGACTACACGTATATATTAATTCTTTAAAATATACAAAATGACATTAATTTCGAATAAAAACGATTTATGATTAATTATTTTCATGAAGAAGAAGCAAATTTCCAGAAACTAAAAAAAAAATTGTAGGTTTCTGTAACCCCCTCCCATAAATGGGGAATATTCCGCCCTCTCTCCCCCTCCCCGTTGCACCAAATATATACATATATGCCATACCTAAAGTCCTTCTAATGTGTGTAGATACGCATTTTTTTTTAAATTAATGTTATTTTAAGAAAATAGATATCGTAATCTCCCACCCCTCTGGAGGGATGCTACAACCCCCCCCTCTCCCCCTCCACCCCTTCCTATAGTACATAACTATCTATACCGATTCTAGTCCTTCCAGTACTTCATCTTAGTAACTTTAAAGGATTTATTGTAAGGATTTTGTATTTGGTGCAAAGGTATCTAATACCCAAGTTCAACGACTATTACTGCTAAAGTAATAAAGTTATCTTAACCGCTATAATTTTCCTTGAAAGTTCATGAACTACACTATCATCATGAATTTTTTCAGACTTTTCAAGCCAGTAGTTTAGGTTTTAGAGGGGGGGGGGACGCCCTTCTGGAACAAAAATTTGCACTTTAAAGTTGAATATTTCGTAAATGGAGCATTAAATCGAAAAATAGTATTAGCAACCCCTAAATCATTTCAAAATACCTATTCAATGATACCCCATTCGATGGGATAGACGACGGAAAAAAATTCATAACCACAACACTTGTATGGGAGCTACACTAAAAAAAAATATTTTTAAAAATTTTATTTTACCACTTTGTCGGCGTGGTATGTTTACATACTTGTACAAAATTTCAGCTTTCTAGTACAAACGGTCTCTTAGCAAAACCTCGGACAGACGGACAGACAGACGGACATGACGAAACTATAAGGGTTCCTTGTAGGTACTACGGAACCCTAAAAAAACGTGATGTATTTATTTCAGGTAATTCAAACCCATACACAATAATAACTACACTACACATAAAATAATATTACACAAAAATGTCTTAGTGAAAACATTAGATATTCCTAAACTCAGAATTTAAAATCAGTAAAAGAAGGTAAATCAAATTAATAAAGTACAATTATTCATTATATACACTTAGCAGTATTCATTCCATTTAAGCCTGTGGCGTCGGTTGAGTGGCGTAAACCATCGTTGTGGAAACTTGAGGTTCTGAGTTCGAAATCAGCGTCAGTATCTTATATGGTCCTGCGTACGGTTAGTGTGCACATTGTGCTATCCATACAAACGTAGTTTCGTTATATTCTAAAACCAAAATGTACGAAAATACAGTTAAATTTTGCTTTGGTTGATGTTTTTTTTCTTTGACCACTATCTCACTTGATGGTAAATGATGATGTGGTCGAAGATGTTGTTCAGGCTAACCTAGAAGTACTGGCTCTCAAAGACAGCTGCCGAACACACACCGTTAGATGCTTGGTGACAGATTTTCTACTTGAAGGTGGTAGCTAGCCAGGCGGGCATTCGCAAAATGACCTACCACCATGTTATAACGACTGCCATTCTAAGACGACAACCGGGACCGACGGCTTAACGAGCCCTCCGAAGCACGGAAACGCTCAGTAGTAATGTCACTAGCGGTCACCCATCCAACTCATAACCGCGGCGGACGTTGCTTAACTTTGCTGATCGGTTAAGAACAGCTAAGTAAACTTCGCTACGAGCGCTTCATAAAATGTTTATGGTTTTGCAAGTTTACCGTAAAAATATGTATTTTCAGAAATATTTCGGAATAAATCTGGTCGTTTCTTATTTTAAAACTGTTTCTTTAGATAGGAGGGCTAACATTTATGCACCTCAACTGATGGTGACCTTCTAAGTTCGATTCGGAAATACTTTAATGCCAATGTCATGCTGTTTCTACATTGTGGCAGTACGAGGCAGAAAATGCCGTGAGAATCGCGCGGACTTCCAAACAGAAACACAAAACATCATCTTCTAACAAGACATCCAATGGCGAAAGCAAAAGTTTGTGCCGATTGGAGAGAGCATGATGGTTGACGATTCGAGAGCGTTGAATGTGGACGACCACCCAGCTTCTGCCTTACTATGATCGAAGTTAATCATACTTAAACAAAATCGCATTGTCTTCCTAACTACCTTAAGTTTTAGAAGTTGTTTCAAAATACCAACGGAATCAACGTATAGTTGGGATAAAGCTATCGTGCCTGCACATATATTTTCATATATTATGGATCACACCGAGAATTTTTCTATTATCCTACAAGTCGACCAGGGGCCCAACTCCCACCTTTTGAAAACTATTATGGAACCAACATCATTATATCAAACTTAAAATATTGATACTAAGATTCGTAACACGGCCGTCAAGAAACAATAATGTTCATATAGCGTTATCTCTATCGCACAAATGACTTGATTCAATGCATGCAGCCCGCTCTCACGTTGAAGTTCTAATGTAAGTTTACTATGATGGCATCTGCTAATTAAATTGTTATGTAAGGTTAAAATAAGACTGAATTAAGAGATGGGAGTTGGCCCCTTGAAAATAAATGTCCTAAGTCATTTCATATAGAGTAATATATCATTCGGAAGTAGTAACTGCCATTAAAAGACAAAAATGGTTTCTATTGCATATTTTAATTGTCAAAAGTGTACATAATTCGATAGCGTGGCAGCCATTACGTGATAAAATTTAATTTGATTAGTTTTTACGTAATTTTAGATGTTTTCGCAAGAGTTCGTGCTGACAATGGATTTTGAGAGAACCATAAATGGTAAATAGTTGTTTGTTTATGTTTTATTGACTATTTTAATAGATCTGTGACACGAAATTCTCGAATAGTTTGAAGGTTTTTCAAAACTGTTTCTTTTGTCCTTGTATTTTGCTGAAATAAGATCGCAAATAAATTAAAGTATCTGATAAAGTATGTGCATATTATGCTGTCAATTTTTGTTTTTAACCGATTACAAAAAAATTATGTGGTTCCCAATCCGACTGGGGGGCAATTCTCAAAATTGGGATAAATTTATCGATTCTCGATATATATCCCGTGTCACCTATAGACTATTAATATCCCAAAAATATCGACTTTTCACAAAAATGCTATTCTTGCGCATGGTAGATATAAAAATATGTCCACAGATGAACTTGTGTTCATGTGTATAGAAAGTATAATGATAATCCTGATATCGCAATGTTGCGTGTCGATCGCTAGGGCTTGATATTTATCGATAGTGATATTGCGAGAATAACACAAGACTACACGACTCGATATTCGCCATGTTTTCTCGATATTTATCTGCTATGATATTTATATCACTGCACGAGAATCGCCGTCCTGCAATTTTTGTGTGGGTAATCCTAACTTTATGTTATGTACCGATTTTGATGATTTTTTTTATATTCGATAGCGGGTGCTTTTGAAGTGGTCCCATTTTCCACCCTCAAGTAGAAAATCTGTCGCCAAGCACCTAACGGTGTGTTCCGGCAGCTGTCCTTGAGAGCCAGTACTTCTAGGTTAGCCTGAACAACATCTTCGACCACATCATCACTTACCATCAGGTGAGATAGTGGTCAAAGGCTAACCTATAAGGCATAAAAAAAAAAAAAAAAAAATTAAATTCCAGTGAGATCTGACGAGTAGTATTTGAGTTATCCCTATTAATGCGTATTTAATTGGCTTCGACTACATCATGATGTTCTTATTTTTACTAGTCGATATAAAATCAATAAAAAAAAAGTAGTCAATGGTTTGGTTTAATTACTTTTTAATGCACATTTAGTTATAGAATATTTTATGTTTATGAGTTCGTTTTAATTTTTAGATAAATTATGATTTAAGTACATTTCCCTGCTTAAGTATGTAAGACTGATCCAATCATCTCATTAATTAATGAACGTAGAAAACAACCAAAGGAAAAATACTGAATGAGTAGCATGCCACTATTTACGTCGAATGGCTGCTTTACCTTTTTTTTAGGGATCTTTAAAGTCTTAATGCACTTTGCATTAATCACCTATCACCTAAAACATAGCAGGTAAACTACCAACAAGAGAATTTCGAAAAGTGGGTTGGCGACCGATATACAATTATATTGTAGTTTTGTTCTACGTATTGTTAGAAATAACATAATATACTGACTCCGAAGCATTCTTACCCCGGTGTAGAGGTAAGAATATGATCATGTATTTTTATCGTTTTATAAGTGACTAGCTGCGCCCTGTGGTTTCACCCGCGTAGACAATGATGTAAAGTCATGATGATGATGATAATTAAATGCAGAACTTAACATATGTATAATTCAAGTTACATGTAAATCAGCTCAGCCGTTGCAGCGTCTTATACGTAAGAAACATGTACCTAGGTACAATTACATTCTCACGCACAAATTTTCGCATTTTTTTTAAAATTTTTTTATGCCTTATACGTTTGCTTTTGACCACTATCTCACCTGATGGTAAGTGATGATGTAGTCGAAGATGTTGTTCAGACTAACCTAGAATTACTGGCTCTCAAGGACAGCTGCCGGAACACATCGTTAGGTGTTTGGTGACAGATTTTCTACTTGAGGGTGGTAGCTAGCCAGGCGGGCATTCGCAAATTGCCCTACCACCACGACTATAACGACTGCCATCCTAAGACAACAACCGGGACCGACGGCTTAACGTGCCCTCCGAAGCACGGAAGCGCTCAGTAGTAATGTCACTAGCGGTCACCCATCCAACTCATGACCGCGGGCGACGTTGCTTAACTTTGCTGATCGGTTAAGAACAGCTAAGTAAACTTCGCTACGAGCGCTTCGCATTTATAAAATAAGTGTGTATAGACAATTATAAAAAGTGAGAGATTAATGAAAAGTATCCTATATGTTAACACAGGGTATAGTATAGTGTATATTCTAAGTTTCATCAAAATTAGTTCAGGCGTTTCGACGTGAAGGAGTAAAAAACACACTCACATCTTCACTCACAAACTTTCGTATTAATAATAGTAGTGTGATCGACTAGCTTTTGACTATTATTTCACCTGAGTTAATAAGTGATGATTATGTCGTGATATAATAAGGTTAAATCTAGAAAGAGATGCACTGGTAGGTGCTTGTTAACAGATTTTCTACTTAAGTATCTAGGGGCGAGCATTCACAGTACTCGTCCAACATGCGAATAAATTATAATTTTCTTGTATCATTCCGTAAATTATATAAATTATAGAGATCACTGCACCCAGTACTTTGAACTTGACATTTACAGACTTGCAATCTTTTAAAAATAGCCGCGAGCGCGTTGATGTCTTTAACATGGACAGGCGCATACTTGTAATAAAATTATTATGGCTCGGTAGTTACGGTGAAATTATGAGATAAATGTATTATTTCATATAAAACATAGTATATATACCTACCATAACGCGTATCCGTAGAGTTTATTACTGCTTAATGATGCTATAAGAATTATCGCGTAACTAAGGCGTTATTTGCTATGCTGGTATATTGGATTGCATAATTTCTTAAAAGAGTTTAATGCAATAAGATGCAGGCATAGGCAAAATTAACAGTTTATTTGCGGTGTCTAAGATAATAATCACACAAATAGTGTCTGAATAAGTTTCAAATTAACTCGCGTTGTAACGATGTCCTTGGACCCATTCGGCCCCTAAAATTGTATGCCTTAATAGGTCATACGTCATAATCAGCCTTCAAAGATTTATATATACCCATTCGGCCCCTTGCAAAACCACGGATCTTTCCATTCCGTTCAACTAAACGAATCAACTAGTTGATCCGTTTGATACCCTCCGAGACACTTTCTTCCTAATCGGACCAACTAATATGATCTGTTAAATATTAATATTAATGGTCTTAACGAATCAACTTACAATGTCTTAACGAATCAACTTACAATGAAGAAGTTAGTTAGTCATTTAGTCTAGGGCAAAGTCATATTTAGGTGCGACGACGAGCGAAGCGAGGAGGAGCGTTAGGTTACTTGTGACTACAACAACGCGCGAGCCGAGCGAGCGAAGCGAGCGTGCCGCGGCAGCGGCCGGCGATGCGCCACATAAATTACTACTATTCTTATATTTATATTTTGTTACTAACGGATCAACTATAAGTTGTGCCGTTGGGATAAAAAAGAGTTGACCCGTTTATTTCCTAACTAATCAACTGAATAGTTGTTTCGTTAGGCATAAAAATAGTTGATTAGTTTTAGTTTATCAGGTTTAGTTGGTCGGAGTGGAAGTAGAGTAAATTTTGTAAGTACACTACGAGCAAAAGTTACTCTACTCAAATATATTGTAAAAAGCATAACATATAAAACGAGTACAATGAATCATGTATGATTGCACGAGAACATTTTATTGAAATAATTACTTGTAAACCATTATTTTACTTTGGGTCTCCCATACTATAAATAGTTTAAAAAGCTGAACAAGACCTAAATAACTTTATATATTGTTTCACCACAACCTACTTAAGATTAATATTTCAAAAACTTTTAATATTTTAATTAAAGTCGACAATAAAATTAAACATAGTCAGCAGCCCCAAACAATTAACAATGTACATTTACAGCAAACAATAAGTGAAAAACATTTGTTTTGAAGGTGTATAGTGATCTGAGGTAAAATACACGATTAGGCTTCTATTGTAGATCACACCAAAAGTAAACTGTTGTCATTTCTTGGCTCCATATAAATCTATATTTAAGATGTATTCCACAGACGCTGAGATATACTATCTATAATGAATAAAAATTACACAATGATAATTATTTTCATCCTAGTTACAATAGTCTTAAAGCCCCAGGATAAGTAATTATTAATCGTAGTCTTCAGGCTATATTTTTCTTTAAGTGCTTTTTGGCATTCTATGTATCCTTTTTTTGTTATAATACTGAAATATTTTGTTGCGGGACGAACGGGGACTACGCAATTTATAAAATATAATTTTAAAAATGCACCACCAGGGCGCACCGTAAAGTAACTTTGTAAGGGCCGAATGTGACTAGGGGCCGAAAATCAAGGGACGAGAGGGTCCGAAACCATAACAAAGCGGTTTCAGTAATCACTCTATAGTCCGTTTACAGTTATTTTACCCCTAACTTCGAAGTTTTTTCTGTCGCTAAAATCAATACTATTTCGCATGTTAAGAATATAATAGTCATCATCGATGGGGTACGTCAAATACATCTATGAAGCTTTTGAACACGACTGAAGTACTTGAAAGCAAGTAATGCTACTCAAGAAGAAAATGCACTTAGAAATATCAAAGCTAAAATACCCGTGAACGAACGAAATTATACATTACCTACCTTGGTTTTTCTAAGGACATAAATACGTAGGTATATAAATTCAATTGTCTATAAAGAAATTTATTATTTTAACTGTCACCACATCATAAAAAACCTATATATCCTCGAAAAAGTAGACAGAGTTACAAACACAAGTTGTCCTAGATATTTTATAGTAATATTATAGCGGGCGAGCCTATCTCCATACCGGCATCAGTTTCAGACTTCTACTGAAAATGTTTTTATCATCGACCAGCACATACACACTAAAATCTTTTCAAAGATCTTAAGCAAAAACTTACCATAAAGTCTCAATAAGAAATAGTTCTCACATATAAAAGTTCACAAACACAGATAACAAGTATAAATCACGTTCACAATACCACATGCGCGAGCGCGGCGTGCGCTTGTCGCGACGGTTCTGTTGCGACTGAACTCCGATTCCAAGTTTCAAGTTTACGGTATTATTCTGGAAGGCTTCGAAGCTGAGACGATCGCTACGATACGATACGAGTTATATTAATATTGTGATGGCAAAATGTTTTATTACTTTATTACCCGTATAATAAAGGTATAAGTTTTATTATTAAGAACTATTCTATGGAATATAATTAAATTATAAATAAATAACAATTATAATCTTGGGCTGGAGCATTTGAACTGCCTGTGAGTCTGCAATGACTTATAGGTTGTCCAAATGCTTGTATATAGTTTGTAGTATTTTGTTAACAAAGGCATAAAAAATCTTAGGATTCCACTTCGATTTTCAGCCTTATTGTATTATCACTAAGTAATACAGAGAAAATGTAAAATACAATGATTATTATTAGTACTGCTTTTTATTTTCTTAATACTCATTATTTGAGCAAATTATTAAAATAGTGAAAGTATTTATTGTATAATTGTTACGGAACCAGCTCGAGGCCCACCTGATGTTAAGCGGACTAACCTCTGCCTATAACAGATGCATTTCATCACAAATCATAAATTCCACCGCGCCCGTCACTTTGAGACATAGTTGTTTGTAAGTCTCACGTGCCTGTAATTTCACTGGCTCTCAAGAACAGCTGCCCGAACACACCGTCAGGTGCTTGGCGACAGATTTTCTACTTGAGGGTTGTCGCCTTCCTCGACCTGCTGCGCGGCAGTCCATATACAATGCTACTGAGCCATCACTACTTCAAAAATTACATATTGACTTATAATAAAAAAAAAACAGTTAGTACATAGAAGACATCATATTATAAAAATTACTTAAGATCTGTAGTGATTATGTGATATATTTTATATAGCGTATACAGGGTTATTGGTAAAATGCTAACAACCTCTAAGGGTTGACTTCTGCTAGTCCTAACAAACATGTTGAGATGAGTTTTTTTTTGTTTTGAAATAATATCTTTTTAACTATTTTTTTTTTGTGTTTTAATAACTACTCCGAGCCAAGTACGCCCGCCGCGGCAACAGTGGACCGCGCCATGGTCTCTTTGAATAGTTTTGAATATTTACATCGAACAAAGTAATAAAATATTTGAAATAATACATTAAAGGCACAAGAGAATAGTGGCATCAGGTGGGCAAAAGGACAAATAATAAAATTACAAAGAAACAAAATTTATTCTTCAAAACAAAACAATAACATCTCAAAATGTTTCTTAGGATTAGCAGAATTCAACCCTTAGAGGTTGTTAGCATTTTATCAATAACCCTGTATATATCTTAGGTCGGAAATTCATAGGTTTTGTTTGGAAGGGATTTTTTAGAATGTATCTATAAAGCAGGTTGAAAAACTTCTTTAGCGTTAATAAATTTGTTAGGAAACAAAAATACTGAATTTACTACACAAATCAATATTTTTTTTTATTGGAAATATTGGTAACGGTTCACCCGTTCAACAAAAATAATTAAGAAGTAACCAAATTTACGAGAAAGAAAAACCATTTTCTGAATTATTTATGAAACTTGAGATGGTATTGCTTATCACATCAAGCGTCGATCACCACACGGCAACGAGATGAAAGCGATTCAAGATTACAAGGCACCTGAATAGCTCCTAAGACGTCTCCATTCATTACTCGCACTTAGTGAGTTGTTACTACTGAAACTCGCATCGAATTTTTCTACACTCTTAGGCTAAAAGTGACTATTATTATATGTAGTAGCCTACATATAATAATAGTAGCCTACATATAATAATAGTCATCTATTGTTAAATGTAGTAGCCTACATATAATAATAGTCACTTTTAACCTAAGAGTGCAGAAAAATTAGCTTGCTATCCTCAGAGACATAAGATATTTCAACTTATAAGTATAGGCAGTGGGTTCACTATTAAAAACAAAACCGGTCAAGTGCGAGTTGGACTCACGCAACAAGGGTTCCGTACAATGTTTTTTTTAATGTTATTATGACGGAACAGGCCTGAGTCCCACCTGATGTTAAGTGGACTAACCTCTGCCTATAATAGATCCATTTCGTCAACACGAATTGCACTGCGCCCGTCACACTGAGACGTACAGTTGTGAGGTCTCATGTGCCTCTAATTTTACTGGCTCTCAAGGACTGCTGCCGGAACACACTGTTAGGTGCTTAGCGACAGATTTTCTACTTGAGGGTGATCGCTAGCCAGGCGGGCATTCGCAAAATGCCCTTCCACCATGCGGTGAAAATCAATCTCTGGGCGGGATTCGAACCATGAACCTGCTGCGCGGCAGTCCATAGCCAATGCAACTGAGCCATCACTGCTTCAAAAAGGTGTAGGAATATAAGTAATAGTTGTGGTATTTTTATTGCTAAATGAAATCCATAAATTTTTTAAATTATTAAACTATACTTTTACAATATAATGTAACTAAAATGTATGCTTTTCGTAAGTTTTCCTTTATCTGTGCTTTAAGACGTTCCTTCGTACCAAATTTCAAGATAAAGCTCCAAGGGACAGTTGTCCTGAGTATTTGATCTGAATTTTAGCTTGATATCTCGACGCTGTCTTGAGAAAAAGGGTCTTGACAGACAGACGGACAACAAGTCATCCTACAAGGGTTCCGTGTTTTCTCTTTTAAGGTACAAACCCGAAATGTATATATACAGCGTCAGACTGACCATATAGACTAGGTGGCATTTGTCAATCGGGCCTGCCAGTCAGACCCTAGCATTTGCTTGCCCCATACGGACCTGGATGTAATAAGCAGGATACCGGCCCGCGGAGGCTAGGGCCAGGCTCTTACGATCTACATGTAAAGTAGATAATTCACATATAATATGTACTTTGAACAAATCATATCGTATTTAGTCTGTTACAATATAATTAACTATTATTATTACTTACGGGATTTGTAACGTGGTGATTTTTATTTTTGGCTCCCGATATTTCTAAGCAGTTGCATGAATCATGATTGCGGGATGACTGGAGAAACGAGCGGTTGACAAAAATCAAGAGCAGACGAAACGGTCTACCCTCTTTCTTTGTCTTTTGCTACGCGTACCACTGGAACTCGCACTCGACTAAAAGTTTCGACAAAAACACTCACAGCATCACTGCACATGTTATTAGAGTCACTTTTATGCGAACCTGTAACATTTTTCGAATCTCCTAATACTGGATTCCACGTGCCGGACAGTTTATATCCTTCTTACCTATTGAAATTAATTTCATCGGGAGCTCGAAAATAAAAATCACCACGGTACAAATCCCGTAAGTAATGATATTAGTTATCTACTAAACTGTGATAGTTTAAAAAAGTACAATGTAGCTATTATTAAAAACGGGATATTTATTTTGAGCTACTGATATTTTGGGAATGTTGCAAGCGCTATGATCACGATTGAACTGAAGTCTCTGCGAGTGGATGGTCGGCACAAATAGCAAACTAACCGGTTTAACTAACCGGACCGGTTCGCACAATTTAACCTCATTTTAACCTAATTTCTACAAGTAAATAAACTGAATTTCATGAAAAAACAAGACACGTTCTCGCAGTGCAGCTTTAGCCTGCAAACTCGTCTATAGTTAGTCTTCTATAGTCTGCACTTAGCACCTTTAGGGATAATAAGATTGACTCTAACGCCATTCTGCGACTAGTTGTGTTCCTTGGGCGGGAAATCACGTACTCCGTGAAAATACGACTCTGAAACTCACAAAACTCGTCGAGATTTACATTGGCTATTTAATGTAAGATTAATTTGGTTAAACAAATGATTCTATTATGAGTAATTATTTATTTGTCGGCAATTCATTGCGGTATCTCACTTAAGCATAGTACTTGCTTGTTGTAAACATGTTAAAAGCGCTTGTCAATGAATAGTGAACATAACATGGTAATCACTATTCTTGTGGAATGAAACTAAGATAAAACTGGCCAACTGTGAGTTACAAACGTGAACCCGCGGTAGGGCCCTCAGCATGAACTTGGTGGTAGCCAATCATGCGATACCGTTGTATATTACTTGCTCACCACCAAATGGGTCTGGTTTGCAATCAGTCGATGCGAGACGCCGTCACAGGTGCTGAGTAAACAGATTGACAGACACGCGTGTACTTTTTTTTTGGGATTGTTACTAAACTGTACGAGGCACAAATGATGTTAAGCGTTAACCTCTGCTATAAATATGCATTTAACGATGGCGAACTTCACTATCACCCTGAGACATACAGTTGTTAAGTCTCATATGGCTCTGTAATTTCAAACATACTGACTCTCAAGGATTGCTGCCAGAACACATTGTTAGTTGCATGGCAATAGATTTTCTACTTGAGGGTGGTAGCTAGCCAGGCGAGCTTTCGCAAAATGCCCTTTCACTATGCGGTGGAGCTCAAACTGGCGCCGGCGGTGGGGGTTGAACCATGGACCTGCAACACAGCAGTCAGCTATTACCGCTCGGCTCTCATTGCTTCAAATCCAGATCTATCCGGGAATCTTAATGACCAATAAACGTGTATGAAGAAAATGTGTAATTCCTTGATTTTGGTCACTTTTCCTCATCAGAGGATGACAATTTGGATTCAGAAACTTTTTTTCTGATGATGTACGGACATTTGGCCAACATATCCGCGCATAAAAATTGTGCATAACTGCTCGATTAATAGGTAAAAAATTATAGTATACAGCTGTTTTAAAATTATTATTTTGGACTCCTCAACGATTATAAACTTTCATTTCTAACTTCCGCTTAAATGTGACAAAACTGTGTTGAAAATTAAAATTTTATTTATTATTATTAATTGGGCAAGCCCAAGCCCCTTTGAATTGTATTATTTTATCTAATTTTTTTTATCAGACACACAAAATGTCGTCGCCACCATGTTCAGCGCGCATTGAGAATAAATGTTATTTAAAATTGTTTTGTTTTATTTTTCGTTAAACTTTTACTACTTTATTTGCAGCACCCTCATAATGGAGCAGGAGAGTAGTAAGTAGTACGAGTAGTTGGGTAGTAGAGAGGAGTCTTTTATATAAGAGCCAAAGGGTTATTATGAGCCTTATGAGCCAAATTAGAATCAGACCTGACTCCAAAGGCAATATACTTTCTCAGAATAATATATTAAAATATTTAAAAATATATTCTTAGAATTGTCAGATCCTTGACTACTATTCCCACGTAGGTATATAGTAACTACTTTGTCTGCAGCGCCAATACTTTACGAGCCAAAAAATTGTTTGCAAAACTAAGTTTCAGTAAGTTTCGAAACGAACTTCATATATCGTCCTAGACATTGACTATTTTCTTCAAAACTATGTCAATCGATAGAATAAACTTAATATCTTTAATCAGTACATACAGTTTTAAAATCGAAGAACGGTTTCAATGAGAAATGTAACATTAGCTCAAGTTTTCGGAGTGATTGTTGTAACTGTCACGTTGCAGCTTGTGCTGATATGAGCCTTATTTCAACGTCGGTACAGCTGATTTTCGTACTTGTCGGTAACGAGCTGCTTTTTTGGGGACTGAAAAGGCTTTTCAACTCTTAGTACACAAAAGTGGTGTTGGTATAATATTTCGCAAACAAATATAACAACATTACCGTTGAAGTGTTGGCTTCTCTAATAATTTATGGTCCGTTTCCTGATCGTATGCTTCGTTGAGTAGTCTTGCTGGTCAAAAGGCATTTTCGCGCTTCACATTGCACAATATTTGTATACAAGATTATGATTTATTTTTTATTTTTTAATGTTATTGTGACGGAACAAGCTCGAGGCCCACCTGATGTTAAGCGGACTAACCTCTGCCTATAACAGGTGCATTTCATCACAAGACACGAATTGCACTGCGCCCGTCACTTTGAGACATAGGTCGTAAGTCTCATATGCCTATATTTTCACTGGCTCTCAAGGACTGCTGTCGGAACACACTGTTAGGTGCTTGGCGACAGATTTTCTACTTGAGGGTGGTAGCTAACCAGGCGGGCAATTGCAAAATGCCCTTCCATCATGCGGTGAAGCTTAAGCCGGCGATGGGAATCGAACTGCCTGCAGCATGGCAGTCCGTAGCTATTACCACTCGGCCATCATTGCTTCACAAAACTCTTCACTGTGTTCGGGCGTGTTTTTATTTTAAGTAAGAAATAGAGGCAGGTAAACATATTTAACTATTTAATATAGTAAGAAGTTCAAGGAGTGCTATGTTGTATGTCCCGGCCGCGTAAATTCATTATCTGTTTAATATACAACACAAGCATATAGTGAGTAGATGATCACATCGTCACACGTGGATAGGTGCCTAGACATTACACCGCAAACTTCGAAAAACAATTTTGAGGTTTTTAGAGCACAATATTTTTTTTTTTTGCGAAAATCGAACCTGCATCTCTTGTTTTTACGCACCTGATGCCTAAACCACTCGGCCATCGAGATTCGAGACCCGCCGAGTGAGGAATGTGCTCTAATGCAATTATTTGACCGTCTTATGGGACGGTATGATGATTTTGTAATTCAAGATTTGTGTATCAAAATTATAATAAGAATATTGACAAATGTCAAAATAAAGCAGTATTCTTTAAAATTTTCATATTGACACTTATACAAAGTTTTTACTTGAATACAAAATTGTATTAGGTGTCTTCAAGATTATGATAACCTGTAACTGCAAACCTTAAAGTAGCCTAAGTGTCTCCCCAGCCTTATTATCACGTCAATTTGTTGCTCCATAACAGTGTGAATGAAGGTATGGAGATCGCAGTAGGTATGAGTTTCCCGCAAACTGAGACCCCGCGACCCCGCGACTGAAGTTCATATATTTCGATTATGTAAAAGATACTCCCATGTTGAAATTAGAGCAAATGAATGTTTATAAAAAACATTGACATTACATTTTTTCACCCTCTTTTAATAAGTTAAATTTTTACTACTCCTTAAAAATTGGGCTCATATAAGATGACTTAAAATGTCTTAAGTATTTAATTCATGTAAGTTTACCTTTCCATCAACTGATTTCTAAAAGATTCTACACTGATCCGTCCGGCGTTCCCAGATATCATCGAATAAACACATTCCTACAAACATACAAGAACACAGGCTTCACTAACTTGCAACAGAGACCTTGCCTCGCTCTGTCACAATTACCAATATAGGTACATACAGTCCCACCAACTTATCTGTTCAGGCGGCAATAAAAAGAACTACAACATTCCTTCAAATTGTGACAGTTTGTAGTTGATTTCCTTGACCAGTAGCGCCCTCGAAAACTGCACAGTTAAGTTGGTGGTACTATAATTATCTCTTTCAAGCTTTTTCTATTACTTACAGTATCCTCTTCAAGCTTGCGATTTTTGCAATTGCATGTGATTCTTAACAATAAGCTTTTTTACAGCGCCATCTGACAACACTACACGATACTAAATTATCACTGGCTGTGCTGTTGGAAAACAAAGTGCATATGCGAGTATACAAACTGGTCCGTATTAGAACTAACAGTTGACGGGCTAGCTATATAAATTTCACGTTTTTACATAGAGGGCGCTGTTCTTACTCAACATGGACTAATAATTTCACTATATTTAGCACGCTTTCAGAGCCCACCGAAAAAAGTAAACGTACTTAAATTTACAAAAAAATACCAAGAAATGTATCATTTTACTAATTTACAAAAGAAAGAAGATAGTTATATAAGCTGGTTCCTCACAGCAATTCTTAGTTTGTCAGAGGCTTGTTCAAGATGTTTAGCTATAGTAAAACCATAGAGAAATTTCTTTCTCTATGGTAAAACTCACCATTATTAGCCAATTTTCTAATTAAGACGGAGATGGCAGTAGTTTCCCGCAAACTGAGACCCCGCACTGAAGTTCACATATTTCGGTTATGTTAAAGAACCTACCATGTTAAAATTTGAGCAAATGAATGTTCAAAAAATGTTCAAAAAAACATAGACATAAATTTTTTTAACCTTCTTTTAATAAGTAATGTTTTAACTACTCCTGAAAATTTTTACTCATATAAGATAACATAAAATGTCTTATTTAATTCATGTAAGTTTACCTTTCTATCTACCGAATTTCTAAAAGATTCTACTCATCCGTCGGGCGTTCCCAGATATCATCGAATAAACACATAAAAAACATACAAGAACTCAGGCTTCACTAACTCGCAACAGAGACCTCGCTTCGCTCTGTCTCAATTACCAACATAAGCTCATAATTATCTATTTCGAGCTTTTTCTTTCACTCACATTATTCTCTTCAAGTTTGCGACTTTTTGCAATTGCTTATGAATCTTAACATTGAGCTTGTTTTTGACACAGCGCCATCTGACGATACTGCACGATACTAAATTAAGACTAGCTATGCCTTTGGAAAACTGTGTGTTTACAAACTGGTGGTTGGTGGTCCGTATAGAACTAATAGTTGACGTGCTAGCTACGTAAATTACACGTTTCTACATAGAGGACGCTGTTCTTAGTCAACATAGATTAATTACAGTAACTAATAAAACTTGCACTTGTAAGTTGAGGCCTTGAGAGTCGGCAGAAAAAAGTATACATAGTTGTCTACAAAAAAAAAATATGAGATATTCATCATCCGCACTATTGTATGTATGGACATAAGTAATTACCTATATTACTAATTTACAAAAGAAAGAAGATAGTTATAAGCTTGTTCCTCAGAGCAATTCTTAGTTTTTTAGAGGCTTGTTCGAGATCTTCAGCTGGAGTAAAACTCACCATTATTGGCCAATTTTGTTTCTATTTTAAATACGAGTATTAAAAATCCGCAGTTTAGTTTTTGAGAGGGATTAAAAATGCTCTAATGAGTTCAACATAGGTAATGGTTTCCAAATACTTTATTCATTAATATTATGAATGTTCAAAAACGCGAATAGGACCTTTGGATCCGAAAACGCTAATAAAATAACTCATTGAAGAGTTTTATCAACTCTACTCAGTTAAATTAAGCCATAACCTACCCACTACGTAGAACACACAGGGGAAGCCCGGGCAAGAAGCATAATGTGAGTAAAACAATATGTAATTTTACAAAAATCTGTGATATTGTTATATAGGTACTTATACTAGCTGACCCGGCAAACGTTGCTTTGCCATATAAATAATTTTGGCTATTAAAAAATAAGGGTTGATCGTAGAAGGGTGAACATTGAGGATTGTATGTATTTTTGTATGTTGTATAATAAAAAAATTGAAATTAAAAATTTTGTCTAATAAATAAAAAAAAAATATTTGGGGTGGACTACCCCTAACATTTAGGGGGATGAAAAATAGATGTTGGCCGATTCTCATAGATATCGGATAAGCACAAAAAATTTCATCAAAATCGGTCAAGCCGTTTCGGAGGAGTATGGCAACGAAAACTGTGACACGAGAATTTTATATATTAGATATACTTTGTAAATCTGTTCCTAATATTTTATTACATGCTAAATCTGAACATGTCTACTTTACAATGCAAAACAAAATGTGTTTTATTTTTTTACGCAAAATAGCATGGTGGTAGAGCATTTTGCGAATACCCGCCTGGCTAGCTACCATCCTCAAGTAGAAAATCTGTCGCCAAGCACCTAAAGGTGTACCGGCAGCTGTCCTTGAGAGCCAGTACTTCTAGGTTAGCCTGTACAACATCTTCGACCACATCATCACTTACCATCAGGTGAGATAGTGGTCAAAGGCTAACCTATCAGGAATAAATAAAAAAAGTGCACTGTTATTTAGACGCCTATAACATATTTCTTAACAAAAATCGCAAATCTAGCGTGCAGTACCACGACAGAATCAAAAACAAGTAGGTACCTAAGTATTAAAAATACACTTTGTATTTTATAGAACCATTTCACCTCATCCTGTCTTCAATAGCAAAATGTAAAACCGTTCGTAAAGTCCAGTTCGTTTAAAAGCACCCTCATTTTGCATTTCAAAAGCGCTGCGGACTTCAACTATACCTAACACTGAGAAGAGTCTCCTAACTAAGGTGAATATAAAGCCTTACAAGTGGAATGGGAGTGAAATGGAACGAAATACGTTATGAAATTTTTACTTTGAATTACTCATACTACTAACGCGTCTGGATAGGTAGAACTTTCAATTAGCAAAACATGCCACCAACTTCAACACTCAAATGTGTGAATTAACTTGTTGAAGTCGGTACCATAATGGTTCAAAAGTACCTATTATCGCAATATTGTGCGCATGGCACCGACTTCGATAAGTGATTTCACACATTTGAGTGTTGAAGTCGGTGGCATATTAAGGAAAATTATTTTTTTTCACCCTTTTTAGTGACCCTTGCTACTTATGGGATCGATTGTCATTCACTGTCAATGACTATATCATCAAGATAGGATACTACTTTTCAGTTATTGGAGTGTAACTCAAAAACGGTTGACCCATTTTGATGAAATTTAAATGGAATCACACGGCAAGCATCAGGTTTAAAATAAAAAGAGAATCATTCAAATCAGTTCACCCAGTCAAAAGTTCTGAGGTAACAAACATAAAAAATACATATACACACGAATTGAGTACATCCTCCATTTTTTGAAGTCTGTAGAAAATTCACGTCCCTCCACTAAACATTATTATTTAAATGTATGTGCGTGTAGTGATTTTACTGTGAACTTAGGGTTCCGTAGCGTTTAGCGTTCCTGCAATGCCTTGGCCAAATATTGGTCGAACTAGATTTTCTTGAAGCTCCTGGAATAACCTTTATAGCTACTGTCTAAATTAAAAAAAAGGACAGTCCAAATTATCATCAAAAATAGATCTTGTTATGGCCACTACAGACAGAACCAAGATGATTCATCCCTCGATAAAAACGTGGTCGTCCCTATATTAATTATTCTAATAATATTATGGGATAAAGCTGTCTTCGCCTTGAGTAAGCTTGGATCCCTTACTGCTCTCAGGATTCTGATCTTAAATAGAGATTGAAATAAAGTTTAAATCATCTATTTCTCAAAATAATATAAAATTCACTTATAGAGATATACATACCTACTATATCTACGTGGTAAACATACATGTCGTTAGGTAAACAATAATGTGTTTTAGTAAGATTGAAGGTAGTCGTAAATTGTCTACTGTGCGATTGTTGTTGATGCATTGCAATAGTCCGGTACGTACTTAGTGCTGCAAACATTTTTAAGTAATTATTATAATTATATGAAACATACAGTTAAGTGCTTTGAATTAAACTATCCTTTAAAAACGTGGGCTTTGAATATTTTTTTGAAATAATTAAGAGTGTTTATTTCCTTTATATCCTTAGACAACACGTTATACATTTTAATAAATAGAGTGGTCGGTAATTTAGATTCTGAATTAGACGAGTGCTTACCTAGGGATTCAATAGGTAGCCCGTGATATTAGTAATAACACTGTATCCCATTGACATTATTATACGTTCTATGCCATTGATGCATAATCTATCTATTATTGCCTTCCTACTGAAGATCCCTAAAACATATAGATTAAATACTACAGTACTACAAAGTAAAACCGGGTTCATTTAAAGCGTTAGCACCTTCCTCGTTTTGCATATCAAAAGGCGCCGGACTTCAGATAAACCTAACGCTAAAAGAGCGAGTACATCCTGGCACAGATAAATAAAGCCTTCAAAGTGAAATGCGGGCTGCATTGCGTGATAGAACTGGTAGCTAAGAGTATTTACTTTAAGCTGAGATAAGGTGCTCTTAAATGGAATAAAATAAACGTTTGAGAATTAGGTGCTTAGAGCTGAGATTTTTTTATACATCAGTTTTAAATTGCTGTATTGCTAACAGTATACCTGAATATTTGATATGAATTTTAGCTTGATACCTCCACGCGTTCCTGAGATAAAGGGTCTGGATAGATGGTACAAACTGTAAAGAGTTCGATAACACATACAAAAAAAAAAACATTCGAATTGAGAATCTCCACTTTTTTTAAGTTGTTTAAAAATAACGAGTATTTACAAAATCACAAATATACGATAGGAAAAATTTAAGTCATGACTGTGCGGGTTTGTGACGTCACGTCGGCTTAACAGGAAAATTAGGCGGAATTGTCACTAGATATATTTTTGTAGGTATTTTTTAAGTGTTTGATTAAAATATTAATTTGATGTTTTCATAAAATATTTTAAAAATATTTGTTATTAAGTATATTTAATTGACATCGACTACATCGATAAAGTTCTCATTTTCACTTGTCGATGTTATAATGAACAAAATACAATATACTATGATTTGGTTTATTAACTTGTTAGTTAATTTTTTTGTTTCAGAATATTTTCTGTTTGCAGTCGGTTTTTAACCATTTTCAAAAAAGGAGTAGGTCCTCAAATAGATTATATTTTTCTTTTATGTTTGTTACCTCTTTACATTAAGCCGTGCACATTGCTCAAAGTATAGGAGCAAGTGGAGGAAAATCATAAAAGAGAAAGTTTTGAAACCATGATGTGCTCACTACCCCCTAGCTTTGGGGAAACGACTCTAGGAGGAGGACCTTTTTACATCAGAACTTTCGACTGGGTGAACCGATTTTGATGATTCTTTTTTCATTTGAAAGCTGGTGCTTCCTGTCTGGTTCCATTTAAATTTCATCAAAATCGCTGAAGCTGTTTTTGAGTACACTCCTATAACTGAAAAGTGTTTACCTATCTTGATGACAGTGAATGACAATCGATCCCGTAAGTAAAGTCCCGTAAGTAGCAAGAATTACTAAACATAGCGAAAAAACATTTTTTTACCTTAAAATGGAACCGACATCATTCAAAAGTGTGAAATAACTTGTCGAAGTTAGTACCATATCCACAATATTGTGATAATAGGTACTTTTGAACTATCATGGAACCGATTTCAACAAGTTATATCACACTTTTTGAAAAGAATATCTTATCACGTAGATGCGTTGTGTAAAGTTCTTCCTCTATTTGGAAATGGAGGGGGGAGGCGATTCAGAAAGTTCCAATTACTAACACTCAAACCATTTAATCAGGAAATCCAATTCTCTATAACAAACAAGTCTTAGGTAAACTCAAATTCACTCTGCTTTATTGGATTCTAGCTTGCATACTGACTGATGCAGAACGTGCTGAGAAATAAACCCAATTCTGGTAAATCAGTTCTTTTAGCAGTTTAGAAACCATTGAGCTTTTTACTCTTTCAGCTGTGTCATGCTGTTTTATTTAGCAGTAGTGGTTGAACCAATACTGGGACTCTTAGACCTAAGGGGAGGTTAAATCGCTTATTGCTAGGTTAAGAGTATTCCATTTATTGTTTGTATGCATTGTAGTAAGGCATTTTGCGAATTTCCGCCTAGCTACCAGCCTCAAGTTGAAAGTCTGTCGCCCTGCCCTAACGGTGTGTTTAACCAGTTGTTCTAGGTTAGCCTGAACAACATCTTCGATCACATCATCACTTACCAATAGGTGATATAGTTGTCAAAGGCTAGTTTATGAGCTAGTTTTTGAAGTGCTCGTAGCGAAGTTTACTTAGCTGTTCTTAACCAATCAGCAAAGTTAAGCAACGTCGCCCGCGGTCATGAGTTGGATGGGTGACCGCTAGTGACATTACTACTGAGCGCTTCCGTGCTTCGGAGGGCACGTCAAGCCGTCGGTCCCGGTTGTTATCATACGATGGCAGTCGTTATAGCATGGTGGTAAGGCAATTTGCGAATGCCCGCCTGGCTAGCTACCACCCTCAAGTAGGAAATCTGTCCCCAAGCACCTAATGGTGTGTTCCGGCAACTGTCCTTGAGAGCCAGTAATTCTAGGTTAGTCTGAACAACATCTTCGACCACATCATATTTTCAATAGACTACGAGCGGTAGCTGATGCCGACATTATAAATCTAGTCTACTCCTCCCTATGCCAATCGATCTTAGAGTACTGTATTGTAGCATGGGGAGGAGCTTGCCAAACATATCTTCTAAAACTAGAACGTGCCCAACGTGCCGTTCTAAAAGTAGCCTATAGACATTTTTTCGTTATTCCACAAACGACTTATATAGAGAATGTAAGAATTTATGTATAAGGAAGCTGTACATTGTATCTATAGTTTTAAGATATCACAAAGTTGCTCACCTAAACCCAATTATCTGTCGCCGACATATTAGGTGGAAAGTACCGTCTCGTGAAACAGAATTTTACCGACGATCATATGCTTGGGTAGCACCTTACCTATATACCAAAGCAAATAGACAACTTAACATACTGCACCAAACAAAATACAAATGCAAGCTAGCTTTAAAACAATGGCTGCTATCTTTTACCTATGAGGAAAATGAGCAAATCCTTCATATAATTAAATAAACAAATAAAATAAAAGTTATACTTTGAAACCTACCAAATTGTACCAACTAATATACCTTAACCTTTTTTTTTTCATTGTTTTACAAATAATAAACACAATGTTGTTGGCGTTTAGTCTTTTCCCACACAATATTTATTTTATAACCATATCTTACTGTACATATTACATTTATAATTATATATTTTATTCAACCACATATACTTACGTAAACTTACAAATTTACTGATACATATATACTCTGGTACATATGATGCAAAGATACCGCTAAACTCGAAACTAAACGGTTATATGGTCCTCACGACACAGGGAATCCTAGTGTGGGGACCAAAGTGCATTACTAGAATTCTAGAAGTGTTAATTTTATGTTACGAATCTGTTATTTTAAGCTAAGTCATAAGTTTAGTTGCCAAATAAATTTATTTTATTTTATTTATTTTATCATCACTTACCATCAGGTGAGATAATGGTCAAATGCTAACCTATCAGGCATAAAAAAAAATGTTTTCTTTTTTAAGCGAGACAGCACAACATGTATTTTTCTAAATCTTATTATCATCTCAGTATGTAAAGTATTATAAGTATATTAAATACATCTCTGATTGTTAAACATTAAGGATACTAGGTCTTGAAAAAAATAACAAATGCCTACTTGCGGCGCGACTTTTATTTTAATTGAACACGAAATGTACTCCAGCGACAATTCTAAAACAGTTGAGTGGTAGAATGACTCCCCAGATTGGTGGCTGTTACAAGGACCAGCTTGATTGGAATTCTTGGTAGACATCCGAATTGATCGGGAATGTTTGCTTTCTCAAAGCTTCGCCGTAATAAACGAGTAAAACACGATAGGAAACTTATTAAATGTTTTTGTTGGGAACCACCAAAATGAGGCAACATTATTTTCTGTAGATATACCTTGGAAAAGCACCCTGTATATTAATATACAGGGTGTCCCAAGAAGTAGTGAAATACTGAACCTGGGAGGTAGAGGACCTGAATCACCCCCATGTATGTTCCGAATGTTTCGTAATTTCGTAGATATGACTTTTTTTTTCCACCTATCGCCGAGTACGATGAGATTTTTATTTATGGTGACGTGAATTATTGCGATAGATGCTTGATTTTTTTTGTGTGCTAAGATAGGTCAATTCAGTGTGGTAATATTTACTATCGTTAGATCTTTGAATAGAATGAAAAAACATTAAATGCCAAGAAAGATAAAATTACCCAGTATGTTTACACCTTCAAACTTCCCTTGGAAAAAAAATCGAAGTAGAAGAATAAATCGAACTAAAACATTTCGTTACCAATACCCGAAATAGAAACGAATTTAAAGCCAACTTAAAACACTAGTCATCAAAGCCCTTCAGTTGAAACATTTAATCGTTTTAAACAAAAGTTCCTTAAACTTACTCAAAAAGGCAATTTCAGTAGTTCCGAATCTGTTACCTCCATCAGTTTCAACTTTTTACATTAATCATTGCGACAAAGATCAAAGGGTGTGGACAGAGAAATTGGGAGTCTTGAAATTCAGGACTGAATATAGTAGGTATAAATAAACCGGTTAAAAACATTTAAAAAAAAAAAAAACGGAACCTACTCCCAAATCTGAAAATTATAAAATAACTTTTTGAACTCAGTACTATGCTGCTTTAAAACACTGACCTCACATTAGTATGGTCCGATTTCCACACGTTATTTCATACGTTTCAATATTGGAAGTCGGAATCAAATAACAAACCTTTATTGAAAAACATTTTTTTCTCATTTTTACCGACTTCAAAAAGAGGAGGAGGTACTCAGTTCGTCTGTATGTTTGTTACCCCAAATTTTTTGACTGGGTGAACCGATTATGATGTTTCTTTTTTTCAGTTTTATTTACTTGAAAGCTGATGCTTGCCGATTTTGATGTGGTGCCATTTAAATTACATCAAAATCAGTCAAGCCGTTTTTGAGTTACACTCCAATTACTTAAAAGTATTTTCCTATCTTGATGATATAGTCATTGTCAGTGAATGACAATAGACCTCATAATAAGCAAGAGTCAATAAAAAGGATGAAATTACTCAAAAATGGAACCGACTTCAACACTCAAAATGTGTGAAATTACTTGCTGAAGTCGGTACCATGCGCACAATTTTGTGATGATAGGTGCTTTTGAACCATCATGGTACCGCCTTCAACAAGCTATTTCACACATTTGAGGGTTGAAGTCGGTTCCATTTATAGGTAAAAAAACATTTTTCATCTTTTTTAGTGACACTTGTTACTTATGGGATTGATTGTCATTCTCAGTCAATGACAGTATCATCAAGATAGGAACATACTGTAATGTAGTAATATTAGAATACTCACTCCTTATTGTACTTTCCGTTATCTATTTCCATAAATGCACTTTTCACGTATAATCTGCGGATTGGGGGCCCTGGTGACTTGTAATACAGGTTTTTAAAACTAACTCAGGCACCAGTCTCTCACAACACAGGTATACGTGTAATAGTCTAAATCACATAATCTTTAATAAATTAAGATACCTTTGTGGAGAGAAGAATAAAGAATATTGTATTGTATTGTATTGTATTGTATACATTTAAGTTATTGCAGTGTAACTCAAAAACGCTTCGACCGATTTTGATTAAATTTAAATGGGATCTCATGACAAGCATTAGCTTTCAAATAAAAAAGCACCATCAATAGCAATTCAACTTCAATCAAGCCTATTACAATACCACTTCCAATATTATATTGGTCACAAACGTTACAGCTATAAAATGATCGTTTGTTAAAGGATACGTACCCAATTGCAACAGTGAGACCATGGACACTGGTTCCTTATAAAGATATCAAATACCACAGTTTTTTGGGTTATTCAGTCCCAAACATTCTACTTGAAAGTCCTGACACCGCAGCTTACCTGGAACGAGAAAAAGTTTTGTTATTGACAAAACAATACGTTTTGCGGTTTGAATAAATTTTGTTTGTTTGTGATCATGCGGTGCCATTAGCTACTGAAAAAGCTCCCTTGAGGTCCATTTCCGGAAAGGGGGACACATTTGGTGGCAATAATTCGTTACGGAGGGACATTTTGTCACCGTTTTATGTCGCATAATGTGTCTTTAATCAAGCTTTGTTACGAAAATCAGTTTATAATTACGCTGTTAGATAATATAAGAAGGCAGAAGGTCTAGAAGCAATGTCGAATGATAGTAGACTCGATTTTCACCATGATTTAGGCAATGAATAGGTTCAGGCGTGACATTGACAATACAAATTTTATAAAAAAAAAAGTATAGGAAACCATTAATAAATAGTTTTTTTGGAAAATATAAAAATATATCAAGTGACAATCCCGCCTAATTTTCCTGTTAAGCCAACGTGACGTCATAAACGCCATACGTGGTCAACCAGCATTATCGAGAATGCACACTATCCATTCTCGATCGTGAGCTCGAAGTGTCAGGAACTCCTGAGGCTGGTAACCTTCATTCGTGAAATGTCTTACCAACATCCAAAGCGTCGGAGTGTTCAGGCATTATTAAGACTTCTGAGATAGCTTAATGAATGACTGTTATCCTAAGACCACATGCAGCCGGAATTCACGGCTCATCGAGCAACTAACAAAACTCGTTGTCACGGCTTGACTAAGCACGGAAGCGTTCAGAAGTAGGTCGATCACCCAACTAAGTATTGACAGCGAGCACTGCTCAATATCCATCATTTTATAACGACTAGGCAAGCCTCGCATACCAGTGATTTGAAAAGAATTTCCTGTACATAATAACCACATTATACCACCGACAGACTTACACAATACTTACATGATACTCATTTGGCACAATCACCAAAGAGTCTATGAAATATAATTATAAAAAAGTGAATATGATTTACCTGACACAATCATGCGCACATTCCCGCAGGCGGCAGTAGCTGCAGCTGCATGAGGAGTAGCAGGATCCAGGGTCAGAATCATCGAGGCTGACGGAATCGAACCGTCGAGCCAGGGTCTCGCCAGAACTGGGCACAGTGTGGGAGCCACGCCATCTGGAATTGAGACCATTTACGGTTAATAGGAGTTGCACAAGACGGCCGGCATGGGTACCATAGTCCTTTCGTAGAAACTTCCACTATATCTCAAAAACAAAGTTACTGAGCAGTGCGTCATATAAGACTGAATTTCAAACAGGCCACCAAATACCTTTCTTGATAAAATGAAGGAATTTGTTGTGTGGATATGTCCACACAACAAATTCCTTCCTTTGTCTTAAAAAAGCAACTGATGGACAAACGCATTTATATAATTTCAAAAAATATTATTAATTAGTTTAAGTGACTTACTAAATGTTGTCTTAGGTTTTCGCGATTATTACACATAGTAATTAAACAACTTTAAACGGTTTAAATCGCGTATATTTATCATTATTTTTGTCCCGGCTTTCAAACACTTTGTAGTGATCGTGGTCACGGGGTGACTCAAATAATGGTTACAATAATGGGACAAAAATAATGATAAATATACGCGATTTAAACCGTTTAAAGTTTTTTAATTACTATGACTTACTAAAGTTCTCCCAAGTCACTTTTGACTACTAATTTGGGCAGACGTTCCATCTGAAGGACGTTTTGAGGACTAAGTCTGCTGACTCCTAGAGTTATCACTATGTTATAACTCTATTATATTATATTATATTATATACTATAATGAGTACCTTAATTTTGGAAATCACAGTTTATAGAAGGAAAGATACTGCTGACATCGCGCAAATAGGTGTAGTAGGAATTCGAGCCTAGGCCAGCAATATTTTCGGTGGAACAGTTCGTACAAAAGTAATTATTTTATTATTAAGTACCCACATTATAGGCCTCCTCAGCCTCCTCAGCGTTGTCGGTAAACTATATGCGAAAGTATTGATTGAACGAGTGATAAAAGAGACAGATGAGAAAGTGTGGGATGCACAAGCAGGGTTTAGAAAGGGAATGGGATGTACGGATCAGGTCTTTTCTTTACAATGCATAGCCGAAAAATGCTTGGCGAAAAGCCAAAAAGTCTATTGCGCTTTCGTAGATTTAGAAAAGGCTTATGATAGGGTGAGTAGGCATGAACTGTGGTCAGTATTGTCTATGCATGGGCTGAATGGTAACCTGATCCAAGCGCTGAAATCCCTCTATAAGGATTCCAGTGCTTGCGTTAGGATAAATGGGACATACACTGATTGGTTTAACATCGAAAAAGGTGGTAGACAAGGATGCGTAGTGTCACCGTGGCTGTTCAATATATTCATGGATAACTGTTTGACAAACCTGAAAGACAGTGAATGTGGATTAAGAATTAAGAATGAACGAGTTACTCATCAAATGTCTTCTCTACGCTGATGACCAAGTGATACTTGCGTCGTCGGTAAAAGAGTTGCAGGAGATGGTAAATGTTATGCAAGAGGCTTTAGAAAGAAAGGGAATGAAAATAAATGTAAGTAAGACGAAAGTGATGGTGTTTGAACGAGATGATAGACTGACCGATTGCAAAATTGTGATTGGGGGTGAAAAAGTAGAACAAGTGAAAGAGTTTGTATACTTGGGATCCATGTTTACAAAAGATGGTGAGTGTAAAAGTGATATAGAAAGGAGAGTGAACGCTGGAAACATGGTAAACGGAGCATTGCACGCTTTTATGAACAGTCAGAAGGTGTCTAAAAAGGCTCGTCTGGCTGTTCATGGGGGAGAGTTGTGGAGTTAACAGTTTCAATCGTGGCTTGAAGTGGTTCGTATAAACGGTTTCACTTTGTTTTAAACACTTACACCCAGTTTCTGAAATGTTTGTCAAAACCTTGATTAGTTGACTAACTTAATACGGCACGCTGATTGGTCAAAGGTATCTTGTGTCGTGATAGGTGACCAATCAGCGTTCAGTTTTCAGTATGTTAATTGATCAAAGCTATGAAAAACGTTCCAGAAACGAAAGGTTGGCTAACCCTCTTCGTCTTTTTAGTAGCAAATTGAAATTAAGTTGCAGTTATGGCCTGTTGTCTTTTTGCTCCAAAAGCATAAGATAGAAACATGTTTTAAGCCACCTTACACTTATAATATATATTATGTTAGCCTTTGACCACTATCTCACCTGATGGTAATGGATGATGTGGTCGAAGACGTTGTTTAGGCTAACCAAGAAGTACTGGCTATCAAAGACAGCTACCGGAACACATCGTTAGGTGCTTTGCGACAGATTTTCTACTTGAGGGTGGTAGGTAGCCAGGCGGGCATTCGAAAAATGCCCCTCCTCCATGCTATAACGACTGCCATCCAAAGACAACAACCGGGACCGACGGCTTAACTTGCCCTCCGAAGTACGGAGGCGCTCAGTAGTAAGTAATGTTACTAGCGGTCACCCATCATCATGACCGCAGCCGACGTTGCTTTACTTTGCTGATCGATTAAGAACGGCTAAGTAAACTTTGCTACGAGCGCTTCGAAAATAAATCTTATCAAAGACGTTGTACGACGAGATATATTATTGTACTCAACTCCTTAGCTAGGACTGTGAAGTAGACCTATCTAATACAAGCTCAAGTAGGCTTAAAGGCTTACTTAACGATATGTACTTTTGTTCATAAATAATTTTGTCCGCGCGTGAATATGTGATACTTTCCTATATTTCTATTATTCTCTTACAATCGTCGTTGTTACGGTTAATCTACTATTTCTAATACTTATCTGTGAAAACTTTTGAAGCAATGATGGCCGAGCGGTAATACCTAAGGACTGCCGTGCCGCAGAACTCTGGTTCGATGCCCACCGCCAGCTTGAGCTTCACCGCATGGTGGAATGGAATTTTGCGAATGCCTTCCTGGCAAGCTACCACCCTCGAGTAGAAAATCTGTCGCCAAGCACCTAACGGTGTGTTCCGGCAGCAATCCTTGAGAGCCAGTGAAATTACAGGCATATGAGACTTAACATTAATGTCTGAAAGTGACGGGCGCAGTGGAATTCGTGACTTGTGATGAAATGCATCTGTTATAGGCAGAGGTTGGTCCGTTTAACATCAGGTGGGTCTCGAGCTTGTTCCGTTACAATACATAACGTTGGGATACATAGTGTTACATGGCGGTTGTTCAGAAGGCGCTGCTGCCCACTTTCTGGTATTTTCCCCTTTTGTTGCTTACGACCCCCACAGAAAGATTTGTAGTAACACAAAAAAAAGACTTATATTATAATTGGCCTTCCTCTATATATATGTCTATAAACTTAAAGTAACACGCCTAGCTGTAAGTTTTCCTATGATTTTATGAATAAATAAATAAATTACGATAGAAATCCGATGGAACAATCAGTCAAGAAATAAACTTACCTTGCACTCTTAGAATCCACATGTTCCACGACCACATTCCAGGTCCTATGGATCAGGTATAGGAGGAACAGCACTCTCGAAGATTCAGACTGAGGAGGTGGATCCTGCCGCCTCTTCCACTTGCGGCTTGTCGTGCTAAGGCCACTTCCCATGATGGCTTCAAAACAAGATCCCTGCCATTTCTAGTGTCTTCTGATAAAGTTGGTGATTATGTTGTTTCTGGAATTGAGATAAAAGATTTGTAAGTATATTTACGTCTTAAATTAAAGAGGTTACTTTTATAGCTGATATAGGCTAGTCTTTCACCACTATCTCACCTGATGGTAAGCGATGATGTGGTTGAAGATGTTGTTTAGACTAATCTAGAATTACCGGCTCTCAAGGATAGCTGCCAATACAAACTGTTAGATGCTTGGCGACAGATTTACTACTTAAGGACGCCCAAAGTGCCCGGCGGGCATTTGTGAAAAAACCCTTATTTTTTATTAAAGATACAAGCAATGTTTGTATTTAAGAAGAGAAGAAAATATTTTGTTCCTCTAATTCTACTCGTATCTAAACAGAAAAGATGCTGTAGATATGGAGTAGAATCTACCCAGCTTTACAAAAGAATCCATATCTTACAAAATTCCAACGAGAGGCAGAATTAAAGTCATGTGCTGGATTCGAACCCGCGCCTCACATCCCTATAGCGGGGGTATGCTCTGACCGCTAATCCAATATCAGATACGACTCATAACAGTAACTTGTCCTTACCTGACCAGCCCTTCGTAGGAATTCTCATTAGTATGGTATACGCAGTAGTGTCCTAATAATGACTGTAAAATACAGCTTACATAAAAGTCTTTTCAATGTTAAATGCGCAGCAAGCTCCTTATGCTATGTTGCTCATTTGGCGCAAGAACTGTCTTTAGTCGGCTGTTAAAGACATTCAAAAGGAAAAATATACCACAGTGCTGATTTAAAGCCAAAAACTGGGCCCACAGAAACAACAGGATTTTTTGAAGAGGGTTACCGTCTGTTAGGCAGCGAATATTTTCATTATTACATTTTATTGCACTTAGTTTAGTCTTGTACCACAATCTCACCTGTTTTAGCTTGGCTTTCAAAGACGGCTGAAACACTCTGTTAGGTGCTTGGCAACAGTGATTCCACTGACACTGCATCACATTATCAATATTATTATTATTAACCCCATGATAAGAGATGTAACGACATTTCCTCAATACTTTAATAGCTTAACCAGCTACGGTTTAGCTTAAGTTCAGACGCAAGTAAACCTGAATAATTAAGCATAGAAAGTAAAGTAAAGACCACTTAGGTACTTACACTAGTAAACAACCTGTTAGAAAGTCCACAAGGAACAGGCTAAGTCAACCTAATGACTAATGGGTACGAAGAAACTAAGTATTATACTTAGCTGCTGCAATAAGTAATTTACTTTAGTATAGCTATCCTTTTTTTTTACTTTTTTTTTTTGAGAGGGTTTTATCATTTTTGATTATGTCACCCTCGAGGAAACTATCAATAATAACTTATTCTCTACGTTTTACACCTAACATAGTAATTTTATATATGTCTTTGGCTGACGTAGACAAAGGTTCAGCCAAAATACTGTTGTTCATGCCAATATTAAGTACATTCAAACTGTTTTTTAACATAAACATATTGCGCTCTGCCTCATTCCTGACACATTCCGCTAAAATATGAGTAACATCCTCGACAATGTTGCATTCAGTACAGTTCGGAGATTCAGTTATTCCCATTAAAAATTTAAAGCTATTCAGCGGGATGTGGCCAGAACGTAATCGAAGAAGAGAGAGAGATCCATGACAACATTATCTCCAGGCATATCTGTACCAACAAACCAGGGAATGCAGGAAAGGCTAGGCTGTACAGTTTTGTACCAAATCCCCTTACTTCGTGACCTCTCATCAAAATACTCTCTCCACCACTCTAGGGCATTACATCTTACTATGTGAACTAGGTCATTGTGGTAAGGTAAACAGCTTAAATTCATTCCATCTGTGATGGCTTCTTTCGCCAATCTATCAATCTCTTCATTACCATCCAAACCTATATGGGAAGGCACCCACTGAAGTACCACCTGTTTATTCTTTAGCTTACTAACGGAGTCCAAGATAGGCTATCGGTGCGCCTCGAAAAATAGCTATCCTTGTTCATTTGGTTTAGGGCCAATTTTTATTCCAATCTAGGGTTCAATTTGCCAGGATAACTTCATGTATTATAACCATTCAAATGTGATAGATCTTTGTTAACATAGAATGCCGAACGTAGTGTGGAAAAGTTTTTTTTATCCACTGTTGTGTAAAAGGTTTTCGAAATTCGCACCAATACAAAAGTTCCGGAAAAATAATGCTTACATAGCTAAACACAGTGTTACGCGTAAAAAGTAGTTTATACAACACCCACTCAGAAAGCGTCTCATTACTCGTTCAAAAACATTTTATAAAGTTCGCCATTTCTCCCTTATAAATGTACGGCGGGAAAAGTTATGTGGATTTTCATTCCTTCACTCCGTAGCAGTGAAGGAATGTTGTATGAAAACCCATACCTGCCCTGGTAACGTTCTTTTGTTGTTGTAGCTGCTACTACACAAAAAATACAATCTCAAAAAGGTTTTATATCAAATAATTAGACAAAACATGTGTGATTTTTATTTGAGCTCGATTTTCAATGAAAGGAGGTTGGCAACCTTTTTTTGCTCTACGAGAAAAAAAGCGCAGCATGTTGTTATGTATGGTAAAATTATTTTTTTTATTATATTTTATGTACTTCACCAAAATATCGATATCGATTAAATTTGCACATCAATTACGTCATCACTATAAGCCTCGTGGTGGTGGCTTAGCCAATTAGAGCTTTTAATGAGAGAAAAAATAAATTCAGCCCATTTTGGACTGAATTTATTTTGGACAAACCTAATAGAATGGTTTCATTTGGGGTTAGTATATTGATGTCATCCACAAAACTATAGCTTATTGAGTAATTAAACTGGGAATTAAAATGGAAACAAGTATAAATGGATTAAGAAAGAAAAAAACCCGACTGCAAATTATTTATTTTCCTTAAACGTTTTTTCGTTCCATTGCAATTAAAACCAATAATAATTATGGAATCATCTTTGAAAGCCCGTCATTATGATACCCCATTGAATGGGTATGGAATAAAAAAAAATTTAGTCACAATATGGCGTCTGAAATCCGCTGGTTTGTTTTTTTTATGAGCTGCTTGTACCACCTTGTATTTTTCCCTTAATCGCCTCATATGACTTGAGAGTCGTAGAACATAGAAGACACTACCCTTAAATCATCCTGTGAGCAGAATGATTCAAGGGTAGTGTCTTCTATGTTAGTAGTGTTATCTTTCCATACAAACTTAGTTTCAACATAATTATGAGTGTTAAAGCGCTCGTAGTGAAATTTGCTATACCGTTCTGCGATAAAATATACCATAAATATATATTTTATCGAAGATGTTCTATACCATATATGTATATTTAATCGAAGATGCCGTTCTTCACTGATCTGCTGAGCTTAGCTAAGTTAAACGATGTCCGACGCGGTCACGACTTGGATTGTGCTTATTCACTTACATGTAGTAAAATTAGTTTTAAGATCGTAAAACAATTTGCTTGCTGAATGAATGATTAATATTATTACACTTATTTCTATGTGAAAGGTTTAATAATAGCAGTACAGACCTGCAATAAATAATACCTCAAATAGAAATAAATACATTTCGATATTGTATTTAGGTACCTGAAAAATATATTCATGTAATATATAAAATAGTTTACTAATAATATAAGATTTTTTTGATAATTAGGTTATATCTGTAAATTATGGTAAACAACTAAGCAGTAAAGGTAAGTAGTAACATCAGAGCGCACCGAGACGCGAAAATTTCAGGAAAAGCAGCGACAGATGCTCCTTTAATAAGTTGAAATCGGACTGGACCACTATGGCCAATTTATGAATGAAATTCTATTGTTATAATTATCGCCGATGCCAATGGTAACAAGCCGTGCAAATTGGACTCTTATATTGAGGGTTCTTTTCGTTCTTTCTCATAAGATTTAATCACAATAATTACTCCAGTCCGACTCACCAACAACACACGGTTACCTATTTAATTACGCTCACAGCTTTACCGAGCATAAACAAGCTAATTAAATATTCACCATACTAATTGCCGTAAAACGAGGCGATGCTATCTCGAACCAATATATGTCGACTATAATTCTGCATGCGGCAAATTAGCCTTAGTATGTTTTGTGAACAGAAACTCAACTATTGTTTTTTTTTTCTGTCGACAGGTTAGCTTTTGACTATATTCTCACTCTGTGGTTTGAAAATGTTGTCAAAGGTAGAAAACAGGCTAAACTTAAACTTAAGTATGGTGTATTGCTGTGGGCAGGTGCTGCTGATATAGAAACAATCTTTATCTTACAAAAGCGTGAAATTCGAGCCTTATATGAAATGGACCCTAGGGAAATCTCTGAGGGATCTATTTAAAGAAATTGATATTTTAACCTTACCGAGTTTGGTTATAATAATATATTTGAAAATATTATGTATGTTCGCTAAATTAATTACGATGACAACACTAGGGATAAAGATAAAATCGCGATATTTGGTTTTGAATAGCATAAATAAATTAACTCTCAAACACCTACGGTCGCAGAGTACCGGTTTTTTTTTTCAGTCATCATTTCTTTTGAAACGAATTTCCATATTTGTAATATAGGTCAACATTCTCAGATTTAAAATTGATTTAGTTTACGAACTAGACTTGTAACATATCGACAAACGGTCTGACAGCAGTATGAAAAAAACTATAAAATATGCCTCCTATTTTATAGTTTTTTTGCGGAACACGAGAAAGTCAACTATCTAGATAAAAATGTTATAATTTCTGCGAGTTGTGTTACTGTTTTCATGTGAGTTTATTTTAGGGGCCAATTTCACTGTTGACATGCTAATCCTTTCAATTTACGATTTATGGCATATTGTAAGCTAAAATTTACGCCCTGTGTGTGTGTATTTTACTGTTTTAAGATAAAATATGTTACGTAGGAATGAATTTATGGAATCTATCGAAATGTCCTTTTTCTGACGGTAAGCTATGTTCATAATTAATCAATTTCCATAACAATAGAAGGAAGGATTTTTACTCTGTCTTCTCTCTCTCTTGATTAATGTATATAATCTAATCTTGATAAATGTTATTCTCTTCTGTCAATGTTTATTTTTATGCTTTCGTGATGGAATAAGCAGGTAGCCCACCTTTTGTTAAGCGGTAACCTTTACCTATAACTCTTGCACTACGACTCAAGTGGTGATTAGGGCGCCAAGTCTGCTAATTACATGTCCATATTCAGTATAGATTCATGATTCATACAAGACAGAATCGATAGTCTGCTGATCCCTTATGAATATATGAATCTATGATGAATCTAGACTGGTTTGACGATATTGCCAACAAAAAATATAAAGAGAAGAATAAGGTAATTCAGAAAACAATTTCGTTATTATTTATTATTATTTTATTAATTCTTTTCGTTTTCATATGAAACCGAGATTAAATCAATATTGACTCAATATGAACGATATGAAGTTAGTAGACTACCAAAACTGTCAAAATTTACCAGGCAGAGCCCATTATAGATTCATATTGATGCAGACTTAACCCCCTGTGCTGCGTCCATCACCCTGATACATAAATTTGTTACGTCTTATGTGCCTGTAATTTTTTTGTGCGATTAAAACTCTTTATGTTGATGTCCGGCCTTATTGTGTTACTATTATGGGAATGGAGCTAAACGAATTTAGACATAATTTAGACATTTTTCTTATTTCTGTTGGTAAGCCTTTGACCACAATCTCACCTGACGGTAAGTGACGATATGGTCGAAGGTGTTAACAGGCTTAACCTAGAATTACTGGAACTCAAGAATAGCTGCCGGAACACACCGTTAGGTGCTTGGCGACAGATTTTCTACTTGAGGGTGGTGGCTAGCCAGGCGGGCATTCGCGAAATGCCCTACCACCATGCGATGAAGCTCAAGCCTGCGGTGGGATTCGAACCATGGACCTGCTGCGTGGAAGTCCATAGCTAATGCCACTGAGCATCACTTCTTCAACTTTCCTCTGTAAGCGGTGCCCATTATAAAGTTTGACTTTAAAAATGAGAATCATTACACGACTGCACAAAAAAGGAGTGTTATACTTTCAGGATTCATATATTATGTATATTTGTTAGTTTCTTTATTCCACCTTAACTTCTAAACAGCTAAACCGATTTAGGGTATGCGATATCGTTAGATTTGTCTTGATAGTTGACTTTCTCGTGTTCCGCAAAAAAACTATAAAATAGGAGGCATATTTTATAGTTTTTTTCATACTGCTGTCAGACCGTTTGTCGATATGTTACAAGTCTAGTTCGTAAACTAAATCAATTTTAAATCTGAGAATGTTGACCTATATTACAAATATGGAAATTCGTTTCAAAAGAAATGATGACTGAAAAAAAAAACCGGTACTCTGCGACCGTAGGTGTTTGAGAGTTAATTTATTTATGCTATTCAAAACCAAATATCGCGATTTTATCTTTATCCCTAGTGTTGTCATCGTAATTAATTTAGCGAACATACATAATATTTTCAAATATATTATTATAACCAAACTCGGTAAGGTTAAAATATCAATTTCTTTAAATAGATCCCTCAGAGATTTCCCTAGGGTCCATTTCATATAAGGCTCGAATTTCACGCTTTTGTAAGATAAAGATTGTTTCTATATCAGCAGCACCTGCCCACAGCAATACACCATACTTAAGTTTAAGTTTAGCCTGTTTTCTACCTTTGACAACATTTTCAAACCACAGAGTGAGAATATAGTCAAAAGCTAACCTGTCGACAGAAAAAAAAAAACAATAGTTGAGTTACTGTTCACAAAACATACTAAGGCTAATTTGCCGCATGCAGAATTATAGTCGAAATATATTGGTTCGAGATAGCATCGCCTCGTTTTACGGCAATTAGTATGGTGAATATTTAATTAGCTTGTTTATGCTCGGTAAAGCTGTGAGCGTAATTAAATAGGTAACCGTGTGTTGTTGGTGAGTCGGACTGGAGTATATTGTGATTAAATCTTATGAGAAAGAACGAAAAGAACCCTCAATATAAGAGTCCAATTTGCACGGCTTGTTACCATTGGCATCGGCGATAATTATAACAATAGAATTTCATTCATAAATTGGCCATAGTGGTCCAGTCCGATTTCAACTTATAAAAGGATCATCTGTCGCTGCTTTTCCTGAAATTTTCGCGTCTCGGTGCGCTCTGATGTTACTACTTACCTTTACTGCTTAGTTGTTTACCATAATTTACAGATATAACCTAATTATCAAAAAAATCTCATATTATTAGTATATTATTAGTGGACTGTAGCGCTTGATCTCAGGGTCGTTGATTTCTCCACAACCCGACCGACGACGCCTCAGAGATACACCTCCCAGTATCCGGAATATTTGAGTTCTTCAAAGTAGTCTTGAAATAATTTAGGTTTAGAAAACTTCGCTATACGAGACTGCTTGACTACGCTCTAGGTCAATTGTAGGTTCAATTTGGTGATGCAAGATGCAGCTCGTCCTTTCAAAGCACTCGTAAGAGCCATGAGTAAGTCTGTTTCATCCAAACCCCTCTTTTGAAAGATGGCTTCTGTTATATTGCACCAACAGTCAATGTCGTCATCGGGGTCGTCTGGATTGAAGGGTAGCAATTGCGTAGGATGATTAGTGTTCACAGCTGGTACTTGCTGAACCGCGAGAACTCGAGATAAAAGCGTCTCATGCCGTCGAGTGATTTCTCGGCATCCCTTTTGATTCGCTGGCCCTCAACTTGGGGCGTCGAATCCCACTTCTGATGAAGAGTCAGAATGGTCTGGAGGCCCTTCACCAGTACTAATCTTCTTTTGATTACGTGGGTAGGGCGTGGAAATACAAATTAATGAGTTCAGATCACAATCGACGTATTTTAACCAGCATCCACAGAAATCACGATGTAATTTGGTAATTAGCGATGAGTACTTTACGAATTCAACTTGATTAAATCTGGAAGTAGCGTGATGGTAAAGATTCTCAGCGATTCGTCACAAGCGTGGTGCGCGGGCGCCGTCTCGTTCAAAAGTGAGTTTAAGATGGCCGCCCGCACTACCATCGACAATGACGCTTCGCTAGGTTGACATCGACAGTCCTGTCAACCTGACGTTTGACATTTGACGTAAACGCCGTCACGGCCGGACTGACTTACGACCGTCCTCGGGCGATTTATCTGATAGAGGCATAACCCGTTCGCTCATCCTGACTTTATCATTTTCATCAGCATACAAACACTCAAATCAATTAATGACTTGGACCAACCAGGCAAGTGTATCCGCTTAGCCAACCGTAAGGTGTGACTCAGACTACACTTCAGTAAGACCAGTCGGCAAATGCATTAGATACCAATTTAGGCTAGGATTTAGCCTAGACCACACATTTTTATACTTGTAAATATTTAGACAAGCCAATCCTAACAAGGATGTGACCCGGACGACACAATTCGTCTGACAAATATCAGGCGATCATCCAGGACAAGTCAGTTTTCTCGAGGGATCTGACTTGGACGACAAATTCGTCAGATGACGCTAAATAAACCACTGTGACAAGTCAATGACTCGGACGACACATTTCGTCTACCATCTGTGACAAGTCAATGACTCGGACGACACATTTCGTCTACCTTCTGTAACAAGTCAATGACTCGGACGACACATTTCGTCTACCTTCTGTAACAAGTCAATGACTCGGACGACACATTTCGTCTACCTTCTGTGACAAGTCAATGACTCGGACGACACATTTCGTCTACCTTCTATGACAAGTCAATGGCTCGGACGACACATTTCGTCTACCTTCTGTGACGAGTGAAGTGCCCTCTAATTATTCACGTTGGAGTAGCAAGAACGACACTTCTTCGCCCAGGATCGACCATTTTTACAATTATTCATAATTGTAGGAATGTTAGAGTACAGTAACGATAGTTTGTACTATACCTTATGATAGTGAATTGTCTTGTTCCGTGCGCACTTCAACTTAGGGTGCATACCATTTGAAGTTAGATTCGCTAAAAACGCTAAAAACGATCACACTCCCAAAAAGTTGTTCCACATGGGTCTTGGCGTTATTTTCGCCATAAACGCTATGAGGCTACTGGAACAGTTTGAATTCCCTACATCTAATGTCAAAAGTGACAGAAGTGGCAAATTTTAGTGGCATTCTTAGCGTTCTTATCCTAAATGGAACAGGGGATGACAGTTACAAACGATCACAGTGATCACAACCACAGACGCAGAATGTGATCAAAATTATCGAAATTAACGTTCTTAGCGACTAATGGAACATACCCTTAATGAAGGATCTTCCCCGTTTCAGGGTCTGGGTGTACGCTCAGGGTGTCAGAGCTTGCAGTGACAGTTTGTGAGTCAGTGGAAGCAGTGTCCGAGCATACAGTCAAGGTGTCTAAACGATCTAATGGCTCCTTATCATCATTAGAGCACAAAGTATTTTCTACGTCATCAGACGCCGTCTCGGCCTCAACTTAATTTAAAAGACTAGACGCGATTTCAAGTAATATATCATACCCCCGGGATTTTTTTCGTGAGAATATTTAAGAGTTTGATTGGAAGCATTCACTATGCTTTTAAGTTTATAGCGATCATTATTTAAAACTTCAGTAATAACGAATGGACCCCTAAATTTCCTGTCTAACTTTGTTTGATTTCGTTCACGGTTTTTGGTGAACACATAATCACCTTTAGAAAATGGCTTAATTTTTGCGCGGCCACGATTGAATCTAACCGTTTCGGATTTAGCAGCTTTCTGGATGTTTGCTGATGCATCTTCCCTAACCGAAACAATACCTATCTAAGCGAACCTCGTTCTCGTTATCAGTGCAATTTATTTTTGGCCATACCCAGTTATGGCTAGGAACGAATCCCTAACATAAGTTTTGATGGGGAACATTTGTTTACGGTAGATTTAGTACTTTTTAGGGCAAGCTGAATATTTCCTAATTCATCGCGCCACGTCTAATTAGGATCGTTTACGACGATAGTTAAAAGTCTCTTTAAAGTACGCATCACTCGTTCGACCTGGCAATTGGCTTTACTTGCACCCGTCGAAATAAAGTGAAGTTCTATTTTATACACGTTACAAAAACTTTTAAAATCAGAACTGATGTAGCAACGACCTTGATCTGCAATTATTCTTTTTGGCGTTCCAAAAAGGTAAACTGCTTTTTGCAGTGCATGTATTGCACTATGTGCATTAAGATGTGGTATGTTCGAATAAAACGTACTTCGTAAAACCGTCAATGATTACCGAACAATACTCCATCCGGTTGCTCTTCCCGCTGAGCTTTCCCGAAAAATCAATATAAACTGTGTGGCAGGGCACACCACACATTTTAGGAATCGGATGAAGCTGAACGAGCTCAACTCCCGACGGGCCTTTAGAACCTTACAAACTATGCACGAATCTATGAATTTCCGAACGCATTTAGACATATCTGGAAAACAATACTTCTCATAGAGCTTGTCTAACGTTTTATCCCTACCTAAATATTGCTATTTATTGTGAATATGATTTATGAGTATCCAAATAAGGGATCGCGAGCCTATAGGCAGCTAGGAGATCATTTTATTACGAACGATTTTCTATAAAGGATGCCTTCTCTGACATCATAAGATTGGACTAAGGGTTCCGGAAAACTGTTACTGTGATGTTTTGTGATGAGGTCTTGGATTTCAGCATCCCTTTTTTTATCAACTGATAACCAACCTTGATGGAGCTCAACAAATTGAACAGATTTAGTTTGCGCTGTTTCAGATTATAAGGGAGTAACCGTATTAGAATTTGTAATAGGATTTCGAGACAAAAAGTCAGCGTGTTCCATTCTGCTACCTTCGCGATAAACAATATAGAAGTCGTGAGCCTGCAAATATGCCCACCAACGATGTACATGGAGAGTTAAATCCATATTAGTCTTTGATGCCTTCAATGAATTACAGTCCGTAACAATTGCAAAACTTCTACCATGAAATGTTCTACCGCTCTAACGACTGCTAATGTATCTCTCTCTAACTCGTAAGAGTGGTAGCGAAACTCTGCATCTGATGTTCGACGGCTAAAGCATTTTACAGCGTGGTGAAGGTTGTATTTCTTTTGTAAAAAATCGCTCCATAACCGTGTGAGCTAGCGTCTGTATGTAATTCTACAGAGAGTTCCGTGTCAAATATTGTAAGTACGGGTTCAGATGTAAGAATGTCTATTAATCTTTTGCGTATTTTTTTTTTCATGTTCAGTAGTCCAAGTAATTAGCCCTTTTCATTTTCTAAGAGGATATAAGGGACCCACAACCCGGGTGGAATCGAGGATAAATTTCCGGAAATAGGACGCTAATCTAACGAGGAGAAGAAATTGGCCCCAACGAGCTGATCGACTTGTTCCTCTATTCCAGGCAAAGAATAACGTTCGGCCATGGTAGTAGAATTTCGCCCCCTGTAATCGAAACATAGTCTATCTGTATTGTCCTTTAGAACAATGGGGCTTGCAAAGGGGGAATAAATCTCCTGAATCATTCCTGCATCAAATAATTTTTTGGACCTGTTCCCTGAGATTATTTGTTATTCTATGGGTGCGCGTTTAGTGGGACACCTATATAGGATCTTTTTCGGATCCACTAATCTAAGTCCACATGCCCCTACGAGTACTATAAGATTATTTAATGTCTTATCACAAAAAACGAGATTGCTCTTTGGTGTACTAGGTTATCATTATCAATTTTCACGCATAGTCCTAAATCAAAAATATCCCTACCAATTATTATAGTATCAGATATAGGTATTACATTCAATTGGTATAGCAAGTTTATTAAACGCTCATCGAACTTAACTTCACTTTGAATTTGTGTAGCGCGTTGAATGTCATTTCCTCCTAGCACTAAAATAAACGATATCTTTACACACAGTACCCAAGAGCTTATTGCTAAGACTTTCCTTTATAAGTGAATAAGATGACCCACTATAGAATAAAAAAAGGAACAAGCTCACCGGATAATGTTTGCCAAAGTAGGCAGGTAAGAAGGGCGGTGCTCGCAATGATGGACCTCCTTGAACGCAACCTTGCATCCGTTCTTCTTGTTGGGGCAGTTATTTGTCACATGATCCTTTTGTCCACACGTGTAGCAGCTCACAGAAGTAATGTTTTGCGAAGCGCTTGAAGAGCGGTGTGTCTTGAGATGTAGGTCCGGAATGATCACGACGTTTTCTACATTCTGCGAAGCGGTGACCCATTATTGCCCAGAAGCTACATCTGCCTGAAAACCTTTGGGTTGGACTGTAGCGCTTGATCTCAGGGTCGTTGATTTCTCCACAACCCGACCGACGACGCCTCAGAGATACACCTCCCAGTATCCGGAATATTTGAGTTCTTCAAAGTAGTCTTGAAATAATTTAGGTTTAGAAAACTTCGCTATACGAGACTGCTTGACTACGCTCTAGGTCAATTGTAGGTTCAATTTGGTGATGCAAGATGCAGCTCGTCCTTTCAAAGCACTCGTAAGAGCCATGAGTAAGTCTGTTTCATCCAAACCCCTCTTTTGAAAGATGGCTTCTGTTATATTGCACCAACAGTCAATGTCGTCATCGGGGTCGTCTGGATTGAAGTGTAGCAATTGCGTAGGATGATTAGTGTTCACAGCTGGTACTTGCTGAACCGCGAGAACTCGAGATAAAAGCGTCTCATGCCGTCGAGTGATTTCTCGGCATCCCTTTTGATTCGCTGGCCCTCAACTTGGGGCGTCGAATCCCACTTCTGATGAAGAGTCAGAATGGTCTGGAGGCCCTTCACCAGTACTAATCTTCTTTTGATTACGTGGGTAGGGCGTGGAAATACAAATTAATGAGTTCAGATCACAATCGACGTATTTTAACCAGCATCCACAGAAATCACGATGTAATTTGGTAATTAGCGTTGAGTACTTTACGAATTCAACTTGATTAAATCTGGAAGTAGCGTGATGGTAAAGATTCTCAGCGATTCGTCACAAGCGTGGTGCGCGGGCGCCGTCTCGTTCAAAAGTGAGTTTAAGATGGCCGCCCGCACTACCATCGACAATGACGCTTCGCTAGGTTGACATCGACAGTCCTGTCAACCTGACGTTTGACATTTGACGTAAACGCCGTCATATTACATGAATATATTTTTCAGGTACCTAAATACAATATCGAAATGTATTTATTTCTATTTGAGGTATTATTTATTGCAGGTCTGTACTGCTATTATTAAACCTTTCACATAGAAATAAGTGTAATAATATTAATCATTCATTCAGCAAGCAAATTGTTTTACGATCTTAAAACTAATTTTACTACATGTAAGTGAATAAGCACAATCCAAGTCGTGACCGCGTCGGACATCGTTTAACTTAGCTAAGCTCAGCAGATCAGTGAAGAACGGCATCTTCGATTAAATATACATATATGGTATAGAATATCTTCGATAAAATATATATTTATGGTATATTTTATCGCAGAAGGGGTATAGCAAATTTCACTACGAGCGCTTTAACACTCATAATTATGTTGAAACTAAGTTTGTATGGAAAGATAACACTACTAACATAGAAGACACTACCCTTGAATCATTCTGCTCACAGGATGATTTAAGGGTAGTGTCTTCTATGTTCTACGACTCTCAAGTCATATGAGGCGATTAAGGGAAAAATACCAGGTGGTACAAGCAGCTCCTTCTGAACATTTGTCATCTTACATTGCGATCTTCAAGACGCTTGGCAAGCGTAGGCATTATGGCAAGCCTGCCCAACTAATGAGGGAGGCTTTGTCCAACGGTGGTCGTCTTTCGACTGTTGATGTTGTTGATGTATTTTCTAACAATATAAGAGAAAATTACGCAACTTTTATAAAGTTTTTTGTTTAGTTTTTTGGACAGCTGCTTGTGATTGCTCTCGTTGGGAGTTGAACCTGCTACCTCCTTTCCTTGAGGGCTAGTGCTCGTGGCGTTTCCCATACAAAACTAGTTTTGTCATAATTTAAATACTAAGTGTTCAAACTCGGTGAAACTTTTCATGTATGTCCTTGAGCCTAATATGCTTCTGTTTTGCCAGATTTTCGTAAAATTAAGTAAATAATTCCAAATATCTCTTTGTATACGATTTGTATTTTTGAAATTTAGGGATAAAATAAATAATTAATCGACAAATTGGTAAACCAGAAGCATAGATATTAGGTTTAGCAATATGAAAACAAAATTTCACCGAGTTTGAACACTTGGTATTTAAAATATAACGAAATTACGTTTGTAGGGAAAGCGCTCCGTGCACACTACTCCTAAAAAAAATCTTACGATGGAAAGTGCTTCACTATACGCCTAATGTGCAGCAACACCCTACTCACACTGACTTCAATACATATGATCGCTGTTTTTGTTGGCTCTTATGACATCTATACGAAGGACATAGAACTGCGTCCACCGGAATCCGGTACAATGAGCCTGGTGGTACACAAAATCGTCATAAAGCAACTTCTAGTCACTTGTGAGTTTTATTTAAGCATGTGCCATTATATTATAATAAGTTTTATAGGAGACTATAGACTATGCAACAAACTTGACACCTGTTTGAATCGCATTTCAAATCAGTTGCCGTGAAACCATCGTGTAGTAATTACGTGTTCTTTTATCGATTTTGGTGCGTTTTTTCTATAAACAAAATGGCCGAGGACAAAAATACAAATATTATCTTTGTCTTGGAAGTAGAAAGTTCCCTTGAAAATATAAGTTTATTGAGATATCTACTCTCGCCAGACGGAGACTGATAAAGCATGGTCAGAAATTAGGTTCTCATTGAAAATTACAGGAGTCTCATCATTATTGAAGATAGTAATACACAGCAGCATTTTGAAGCGCTCGTAGCGAAGTTAACTCATGTGTTCTTAACCGATCAGCAAAGTTAAGCAACGTCGCCCGCGGTCATGAGTTGGATGGGTGACCGCTAGTGACATTACTGCTGAGCGCTTCCGTGCTTCGGAGAGCACGTTAAGCGGGGACCGACGGTTGTTGTCTTAGGATGGCAGTCGTTACAGGTGGTAGGGCATTTTGGGAATGCCCGCCAGGCTAGCTACCACCCTCAAGTAGATCTGTCGCCAAACACCTAACGGTGTGTTCCGGCAGCTGTCCTTCTAGGTTAGCCTGCACAACATCTTCGACCACATCATCACTTACCATCAGGTGAGATAGTGGTCAAAGGATAATCTATCATAAAGGCATAAAAAAAACACGTATATCTTCATCACTTGAACTCGACATTGAAACATATAATATGTCTGCTCTCAGAGAAAAATAAAATTATTTTATAATAATTTCAAATTGAAATGCGGTGTATGTGGAAAAGGTTTGAACCTAGCATCAGACCAAGAGTTCCTATTAAAACTACTCTAAACCCAGTTGCAGTTGTTTTTCATCGTGTCTTAAAGAACATAATTTCAAATTCATTAAGGTGTGACCCTAGTCGACGCTTTCGAATATTATCCATGTTGCTCACATTTCTACCTTTTTAAAGGTAAAACATCAAAGTAAATGAGTTTACGCTGGGTCAAACGTAAAGAGATCTGCGGAGTAGGTGAAACCTCAGAAATGCAAGCTCACGTTCGTTCTAAACTAAGTAATGAATGGTAGCTGGTCAGAACGAACAACAAGTCAGTAAGGAATATTAACTCCAAATATAATTTCAAGTACCTGCTATCGCATGCCAAGGCAAAAATTATGCTCTTTTAAAGCATCAAGGAAGTATACGTATTTTTGTTTTTATGTTATTGTGGCGTAACAAGCTCGAGGCCCACCTGATATTAAGCGGACTATCCTCTCTCATATAGTTGTTGAGTCTCATGTGCCTGTAATTACACTGGCTCTCAAGGACAGTTGCCGGAACACACCGTTAGGTGCTTGGCGACAGATTTTCTACTTGATCGCTAACCAGGCGGGTATTCGCAAAGTGCCCTTCCACCATGCGATGAAGCTCAAGCCCGCGGCGGGATTCGTACCATGGACCTGATGCGCAGCAGTCAATGGCCAATTCCACTGAGACACCACTGCTTCAAAAGCAATACATAGCGCTTTTCGTACAGACGTAGTTATGTTATATTCTAAGTGACCTCCTAGCATCCGCAGTGGACGATATCGACTATTTCTATATTGTTATTTCTATTGTATAACTATACACGCGCATGGGTCACTATGAAATTATGTTATTTATTCTAATACATATGCTTCTGGTTTACCAGTTTTTCGTTGTATTATCTCTTAGTAAAAAAATAAGAATTCCAATACGAAACAATATTTCCAGTTTAAAATAAATATTTTTATGGAGAACTAACAAACTAGAAACATCCATAACTATTAGCCTCAAAAACATGCATGCGAAAACACGTTTGTAAAACGTTTGTATGAATAATCTTTACAACTCAGAAAGGCTTTCGATTTTGCACGTTCGATTCCCGCTACAGAGATAAAAATCGTGTCCTCTATAATTTGTAATCTTTTTTTAACTAAAATATAAACAAAAATAATTTATATCGGACGCGAAATCCATAGCAGCGTTTATTATTTATTTATAGCTAGCTTTTTAGACTCTAACTAACTTTATATAAGGAAATGTGGTCGAAAACGTTGTTCAGGCTAATTCACAAAATGCCCTAACACAGTGATATAAAGACTGCCACCCTGGCGTGCCCTCCGAAGCAAGGAGGCTAATGCCACTAGCGGTTACCCTTCGAACAAATATATTTTATCGAAGCGGTCACCCATCCAAGTCGCGACAGCCGCTGACGTCATTTTCCTTTCAACACGAAGCCTAATAAGGTGTTCTAATTACAAAATGAAGTTAATTTTCATTATCATTAATGGAAGACAATAAGACCTCCATGTTGCGATTCCCATGTCATCCAGGTTTCTATTGCCTTTTTGGACTTTCAGTAAATAAAAACTGCTTAAATGATGTTGAAAAAAAATTGGTGGTGATACCAATTTGCAGGTAAATACTGCGCATCAAAAAAATATTATTAATATTGGATAATTCAGTAAACAGTTATGCGTATATATGCGAGAATACATTAATATATTCTCGCATATATACGCATATATAAAAATATATGTACAAGTCGAATTGAGAGCCATTCTCGATTTTTTGGAAGTCGGCAAAAAACTAAATAAGAATATTGCTGAATCTCTAGCGATCTTTGAGAGAAACCCGAGCAAATAGGACTTGAGATCGACTATACGAGCTTATATTCATACCTTATATTAATTGGCATAAGAACTTCAAAGTACATTCATCGTCGTTGCCCTTACTGGTTGAGATTTTGCGACGGGAAAAGGTTTTTGGCAATGTTCCGCCTTAGGTCAGACATCAGCCAATGTAAGATACTAACATCAAATTTAAAAAATTCTGGTAGGAGAAGCACCGTATATAAAACAGGGCAGTAGATTATCTCAACTTTTTCAAATGAGACATGTATTTTTGATTGTATATACTACCGCTGCACCCCATAACACCCCCTTAACGGAGGAGGATGAGTTCAGCAATGGAAAATCTGGTTCATATACCGGAAGACGATAAGTGGGCAGAACGTAGTAAAAGTGGCTATGGCGTTCTAATGGGGAGGCTTTTGTTCAACAGTGAAAGTCTGCCGGCCACCACTCTATACCCCTGAACATGTCAATTTATCCCAAGTCAGTCCGCTAGCAGTCAATCATTATACTATATAAACGAATTCTCGGGGAGCCAATGGATACACGTGGTTAATAGCCGTTTATGGCTTTCTATTGGGGAGGCCTTTGTTCAACAGTGGAAGCGCTCGTAGCGAAGTTTACTTAGCTGTTCTTAACCGATCAGCAAAGTTGAGCAACGTCGCGCGCGGTCATGAGTTGGATGGCTGACCGCTAGTGACTACTACTGAGCGTTTCCGTGCTTCGGAGGGCACGTTAAGCCGTCGGTCCCGGTTCTTGTCTTAGGATGGCATTCGTTATAGCATGGTGGTAGGGCATTTTGCGAATGCTCGCCTGGCTAGAAAAAAAGTCTGCCAGCCACAACTCTAAATCTCTGTCCTTGTCAATTTATCTCAAGTCAGTCCGCTAGCAGTCAATCATTATACTATATAAACGAATTCTAAGAGAAAGACATGGTTCAGACATCACCATAGTGGAGTACGGGTGGGAACATGACGACCACCAAAATTTGATAACCCAGACCACCTACAAACTTTTTCAATTGCTAATAAAAATAAATGTCCACATTTTACGGTATTTACCACAATTTTCATACCAAGACTGGTACAAAAAAGCTTTCTCTAAAATTCCTAACATTTAAACTGATCCCACGTTCTTTTTCTATTTATTCTTTGTCAACTTGTCTGTCTTTTTAAATCAGTTTTTTGTTCTCACGATGGCTTTAGCGTGAACCAGTATTTAATTAACTTTCTTTTTGTGGTAACGGCGAACACACTGATCACTTCCGCTTTTAAATCGATCGATAGAAAACATCTGAAGAATTCGCTGAAGATTAAAGTACCGTATGAGCTATTTATTGTCATTACATTCTTCTTTCCGTAGCCTCAATTCATTAGAGTTCTAACCCTATTTTTGGGTCTACCCAAAATACTGGGGCAGTAAGAAAATTATATGTTGATCTTGATCATATTCTTTAAGTTAATTACAAAACATATTTTCTTAAAATTATGTTAATGGAATTAAATAGCAAAGTTGCCTTCACGTGTATAACGTATATCCTTATTATGAATCTACGTAGGTATGTGTATAAAAATATAACAATAAATAGCAAAGTCTTATGTAGAAGAACAAGTTAGGTTTCGATTTAGGTTACTATAGTTTTGTTGGTTCAGCTTTCATTCGATTTTCACCCAAACTGACCGTAATTTTACCACAGTGATAGGATTTGAGAATTTGACAGCGTCAGTAAAGATTGACAAACAGAAGTTCGCTCAAACGCAAAATCATTCAAAATAGCAATAGATTAAATTGTAGTGTTTTAATCAATTACCGATCTGGGGGCCAACTCCCATTTCTTAATTCAGTCTTATTTTAACCTTACATCAACAATTTTAATTTAATTAATAAAAATTATCGGGTTCATTTTTTATTAAGAATAAAAGTGATGGTTAAATTTATAGTTTATTATATTTTTGTATTACATAAATAGGTATTATTTAACGTGATTTTAATATCACTGTTAATCTTCAGTCGTAAAGGTAGGTTCGGACTGCGCGAGTGCGCAGTCCGAACCTACGACTTCTATTCCTACGACTTTACCTTTACCTACGACTTCTATTCTACCGGACACTTCAATCAAATGAGCTATTGTTGCCATAATGACTCGCAATATATAATTTAGTTATCTTACCATCCTGGATGGTAACTAAACGAAACACGGATATCACTACGCATTGCATCCGTAGATTATAACGGGGCTCTGATGGAATTAATTCTAGACATAGAGTGAACGTAAGCAAGATAGAGCACGCATAATCGACTATGAAGTATAAGCATAGGCATTAACCGTACCGCGAATTATTTCTCTATTCACGTAGTACATTACATATTTGCCAAGTTGTTTTCTTCTCCAGAAGTCCGTCTTATTGACCGCAGTGGCAGATCTTCTGCCTCAAAACAGTAGTATGCCAACACTAGGTACTGTATCAGCCGGATTGTCCACTGCTGACTTCAGCTCTCAAGATTGTTCCTGCAGCTTCTCCCGTTTAGGGGGGTTTGCCATAAAAAACACTAGGTAATAGTGTTAATTTAAATAAGAGCATGACAAACTCGAAAAAACTTTATTATAAATAGAGGTAAATTCAAATTAAACAGGGAGCACCACAATTACAACACCAGGAATAAAAATTAACTAGCGGTGCTTTTTTCTAGATTAGCAAAGACAAATGAAAGACTTTTTCATTAAGTCTTAAGTCATTGTGTGATTTTTAAAATAAAATTCCTAAAGATCCAGTTTCCACAGAAGGAAAATTCAAGCTGCATGTGAAAAATATTTTAATATTAAAATCGTATATCATACAATTGCTGATTATTTAGAAGACAAAAATACTTGGGATATATTCCACTTCTGCCACCGCCAATCTTCTATCTAGTAAATATTGTCATAATTTTATAATAGACTTACAAGTTGGTTATATAGTATAGCGCTCGTAGCGAAGTTTATTTAGCTTTTCTCAACCGATCAACGTCCGCCGCGGTCTTGAGTTGGATGGGTGACCGCTAGTGACATTACTACTGAGCGTTTCCGTGCTTCGGAAGGCACGTTAAGCCGCGGTCCCGGTTGTCGTCTTAGGATGGCAGTCGTTATAGCATGGTGGTAGGGCATTTTGCGAATGCCCGCCTGGCTACCTATCACCCTCAAGTAGAAAATCTGTCGCCAAGCACCTAACGGAGCGGAAAGTACGTTGTTTACTGTGTCGGTCCTTACCCACGACACTACCAAGCCAGGTAATCAGTAGTGTCGTGGGGAATATTTTTGTACATCTACACTACTGGGCACTATTGTCGTCACAAAACTACCAAATTTTTATACATATCTCTTGTTTAAACTTTTTAGTGTCCAAAGTTTTTGAAATTTTACATGTATATTATGTTTAAGGAAGTTTACTAACTATTTGTATAAGCCTTAAAACAAAGAAACAGATTCTCTACTTACAAAATAAAGTACCACCGTGGACCACACATCATGCACGATATTGCATAGTTTTTGCAAATCTCATGGAAGTTATTACATTTGTATTTTGCTATCATTAAAGTAGATTACAACAGCAAATTGTAACGTACAATATTTCTTGAAGTCTGTTTCACAATGTTCGAATAAGTCCTAGACAGATTTAAAGCCTCTTTCACGACCTTCAAGGAAAGTCTCGAGTAGGCTAATTGCTAACTAAAGTCACAAGTAACCGTGCATATGAATTTTACAATGGCTGAGTAGTACTAACCCAAAGTTAAGGTGACCACTAACTTACTCCTTGGTTTATCTGTCTATTATTTATATGGGTTTAAAAAAAAGGAAAGTATTGCAAAATCCATATTGGTTAACATCTGGTAGCAGAGCGTGGCTTACTGGGTATTTCAACGTATGAATGAGTGACGTTGTTGGCAGATTTTGAACGGATATTTGAATTGACTTCAAGTAACCATCGAGTTGTTAATCAGAAGTCTGTTTTCTATTGTGAAACTGAAAAACCATATTTTTAACTTTTATTAGCCGAGTAACTTTACCCAGGTTGTAACTAATTGACACTTTACTTGAAGGTCACGAAAGAGGTCTTTACTGACGGTTCAGTATTCTGTACTTTCATTATTTGCTGGTCTGAGTTATCGGCGAAGAAATATGTTATAATTTAAAATACAACAACCCCGCAGGGTCTTTTTATTTAAATGAATGAATATTGGAGATTTTCTCGAGATTGATTAGATCATAAGGAAGTATCCTTAACATAAAATCGAGTGCCAAGAATGTGAGAGTAAACGAAGCAAGATTGATAAGTAAGCTGAAATCGAGGTAAGTGAAATCTGTGATCTCTGCTTTAAACCTTTTTTATATATAGCTGATAGGCTAGCCTTTGACCACTATCTCACCTGATGGGCGGTGATGATGTGGTCGAACATGTTGTTCAGGGTAAGCTAGAATTTCTAGCTCTCAAGGACAGCTGGCGGAACACACCATTAGGTGCTTTGCGACAGATTTTCTACTTGAGGATGGTGGCTAGCCAGGCGAGTATTCGCCAAATGTCCTACCACCATGCTATAACGACTGCTATCCTAAAACAACAACCTGGACCGAAGTCTTAACGTGCCCTCCGAAGCACGGAAACGGTCAGTAGTAATGTCACTAGCGATCATTCATCTGATCGGTTAAGAGCGGTGTTTAGTTAGCGGCTAAGCAAACTTCGCTACAAGCGCTTCAAATAAAACCTTTCGGGAAATATGTGTAAATGTGTAACGTAATGTATATGTTACCCGTAATGTATTTGTAACCCTGCGAGGTGGTGAGATAATTGCGCCCCATATTACCGTGAGAGTCAGAGAGATATAAACGATATGATGTATAAGCATCTTCCAATCTAATCTTTTTCAAAGTGAAGATCGGGTCCTAGCCGTTTCATAATAAATTAATATGTTTAAGCATGTTTAAGTTTTTTTTTTTTTTTTTTTTTTATACCACTAAGTTGGCAAACAAGCATACGGCCCGCCTGATGGTAAGCAGTTACCGTAGCCTATGGACGCTTGCAACACCAGGGGTATCACTCGCGCGTTGCCGACCCTGAAGAAATCTCTTCACGCCCTTTTTGAAGAATAATAAGTATACTGTAGTGTACAACCTATTGAATCAGAATAAAAATGTAATACTAAAAGTAAGAATAAGGAGTAGTCTATGTTATTCTCCAGTTTAATCTGTGCTCCAGGATGTAAATATCATATAATTATATATGATATTGGAGTAAAATCTATATATATATATATCGGCTTTACAGCAAGGAGCGAGCATCGCCGCAAAGTCGCTTGTTTATCGGATGCATTTCGGGGAGTGTGCCACGGAACTGCATGATTTGATTCCGCCATCCCCATTCTATAACCGGACATCAAGGGCCACCCAGAAGCGCCACCGCCATATGGTTGATATTTCATTTACCCGAACGAAGCGATTGGCGTCTTCGTTTATCATACGAACCGCTAGGGAATGGAACACCCTGCCTGAGCCTGTGTTCCCGGTTAAATACAATATGGGGGTCTTCAAAACGCGAGTGAATAGCTATCTCCTGGGTAAACGAGCTCCATCATCGATCGCATCATCACAAGGACGAGCCAATCTCTCTTTCAGGATTCCGTATTGCAACAGCACACAGACGAAAAAATAATTAGATTTTGACTTCAAAACTACACTATAAATTTCTGTTTCAGTATTTCTGGGTTAAACAGAATGTACCTATCATAGGTATAATGTAAGGAAATTTCAGAATTTTTTTAAAAATTTGTCAAAAATTAGTGGGGACAAATTTTTTTGAGATAGCCCCGTAACAAAAATGGTCTAAAACTGACAACTTTGACGCCACTCAGATACTTACCTACGCTTATCACGGCTACACATTAAAAAATACTAATTGAATTTTTAGTTATATATATTAATCTTTGGGTCAACGTTCCACACATAATCACATAATAAAAGGATCAGAAGGATCACTCCGCAAAACCATTACAATAAATAAGCGACTCTAGATACGTAGTAATAAAGTGCACTTCAGCTCGCAAAGCACGGAGTACCTAATATTCATATTCACCTACAAGGCGTCTCTCTTTTTATCGCATAGCCACGCATAGCTCTGCTCTCCTCTGACGCGGCACGCACCGTACAATAGTCCCGTCCGGACGGATACGCCGATGTACCTGTAGCTTTGTACCTATAGTGCGGAGTGAGCTAGGGCTGTCAAAATATCAAAATTTCAGGTTTGTTACTCATTCTGTTTACGAGCTAGTCACCCGTGGCATACTCGGACATACAGAAAGCAGTGTCTCATTAATAAGACTTCATTTTGCTCTATTACTCCGGAACCCTTTTGCATGGTGGTAGGGCATTATGCGAATGCGCCTGGCTAGATACCACCCTCAAGTAGAAAATCTGTCGCCAAGCACCTAACGGTGTGTTCCGGCAGCTGTCCTTGAGAGCCAGTAATTCTAGGTTAGCCTGAACAACATCTTCGACCACATAATCACTTACCACGATGTGAGATAGTGGTCAAAGGCTAACTTATATGAAGAACAAAAAAAATCCCTAAGAAAACCAACCATATATCTACAAAGTTGTTTCATATTGCACTTATATCATAAAGATGGGTCTATAAAACAGGTAAATTATGTATATAAACTTTAAAGCATATCATAAGCAAGCTTTATTACCTGCAGACTGTTATTATGGTAATCACGTAAAGTAACAGCTTATTTAATAGTTACTACAGTGTAATGATTATGATGTCCATGGATGATTGAACGCAGTATTTTTACTCACAACACAACGATACAACTGTTCCATTCTACATAACGCTTCTAGAAATCTGATATCATAAATTATATATTTTCTAAACACTTTTTTAAACTATCACGGTTTTGTACATAAATATTCTTATTAGGTTTTTCTTATTGCATACCTATGCATCACGATGCATGCAACTGCATCGAAATATCCGAAACTCAAAAATAAAATTCGCAACGGTACAAATTTTATTTCTGAAGCAGTGATGGCACAGTGGCATTGACTATGGACTGCCGTGCCGCAGGAACATGGTTCGAATCCCGCCGCGGGCTTTCCCCGCATGGTGGAAGGACATTTTGCGAATGCCCGCCTGGCTAGCGACCACCCTCACGTAGAAAATCTGTCGCCAAGCACCTAACTGTGTGTTCCGACAGCAGTCCTTGAGAGCCAGTGAAATTACAGGCACATGAGACTTAGCAACTATGTCTCAAGGTGACGGGTGCAGTGCAATTCATCACTTGTGATGAAATCCATCTGTTCCAGGCAGAGGTTAGTCCGGTTAATATTAGGTGGGGCTGGAACTTGTTCCGTCACAATAACATAAAAGAACGTGTTATTTGTATAATAATTATAAAAATATCGTAATATTATACGTTTTTTATACATCTGTAGTGTACTGTATCAGCGCGATAGTCCACTTCTAAAAACACCATCCCCCAATATGACGAGATTTGCCATAATCCCCACGCTTGGCAGATGGCTTGGGGATCGCAGTTTGAGATATCAGTTCTGTGGTGGTGCTGAAGTGAGGTGCTTGGCGACAGATTTTCTACATGAGGGTGGTAGATAACCAGGCGGGTAATCGTAAAATGCCCACTGTGCGGTGAAGCTCAAGCCGGCGGTGGGGATCGAACCAGAGACCTGCGGCACGGCTGTCCATAGCTATATTACTGCTCGGCAATCATTGCTTCAAAACGACTATGGACTATTTATTTATTTGCACAATACAAATAACAATGATAACATCAACTAAGTGTACAATGTGTACATTAATAAATATATTTAGTTTTGAATTGGATTGTGATTTAAACAGATATGCATTCAGCAAAAACAAAAAGTATCGCACGGGCACTTTCGTGCTCTAACTATCCGGCTAATATACTGTACTGACAGTACAGAAGTATTAAAAACAAATCATATTACGATATTTTTACAATTATGATACAAATAACACGTAACAATAAGTATGAACAGCGTGTAAGTCATGAGTAATAGTTCTCGCTTGACCGATTTTTGTTGAACACATTGGTTTCCTTCCGTAATATTGTATCTACACAGCTATGACAGTTTAACGAGTAATCGCTTCGGTTGCCGATGGCGCAAGTTACAAGCTGTAGCTGTGCAATTGTTTTTGTCACTATCGGACTGCGTCACTATCGAAATGGTAAAATCGCGATCAGTTTAGGTAATATCCGAAAGAAAGCTTAAGGGTGAACTGGCCGGCCCGTTTTCCATACAAACTTAGCAGGGTGATCACTCTCTTATTTGAGGATTTAGGTCCAAAATAAAGCATAATACCGATTGATCTCGTCATTATCTAGGCTTGTATGATGCCGAAATTTTAACAAAATAAATAACTTGCAAATTATGAGCCTCGAAACATTTTCATATAAAGTTTTTGATAGCTCATAACTTACAACTTAATTATCTTTTTAAAATTTTTGCATCATACAAGCCTAGATAATGACGATATCAATCGGTATTTATGCTTAAGTCTGGACTTAAAATCTCAAATAAGGGAGTAATCAACCTACGACGTTTGTATGGAGAAGTGACCGACCAGTTCAACCTTAATAACACAAAACTACTAACGTAAATTGAAAATATAACTTTTCTTGTCCCTCTTGATAAGGTTCTGCTATGTTATTAATATATTTTTATAGACAAACATACGTTAATAATTAAGATACGTTACGTTACAAGCGATAACGAATTCGAGCGAATTTAGAGTCAACTTTGCAATTTTATTCTATCTAGAAAATTTAAAGGAAACGTGTTTAGGACTTTTTATGTTCTTAGACAATGTGATCAAGATTAACATATTTTCCTACTGTCAAGCAACTAAAAATATTTTTCTAAAATCTGTTTAAATAAATATATGTAAAAAGTAATACTGCAACTGTTATAGGCAAAGTTTTTCACGGTGCCCGTCACACAGAGACATATTTTTTTTATGTATCGGGTGCCTCTAATTTCACCGGCACTCAATCCCTTCAAACCGGAACACAGTAATACTAACATAACTGTATCGCGGTAGAAGGCATGGTGGCAGTTCTTCCCCAGACAAAATCGTTCACAAAGAGTTCTACCACATAGAGGACTGTCTGTCCTCTATATAGAGGCTGTATGCGTGAAGAAGAGACCGTGGAGCACGTACAATTGCACTGTGAAGCCACGGAACAAATAAGAGTTGAAACGGGTCTATGTGAGCCATTCTCACCAATGAAATCCTTGCCACCACCACATACGCCACTGGAGTAGCTATGTCAGCGACCCAGAGTCCTTCTCCGCTACGTTGAGGAGTTGGGATGGCTTGGGCAGAAGCTAGCAGGGGAAATGCACAAAACACCTCAAGCAGGACAGGACTCAACACGTCAGTGCAGGACATATCGCCAACAATTAGAATAAGAAGTGTTCTACCACAGCTTATCTACTAACAGATATACTCCTCCTTTCACAGAGAAAGACCTACGCATTTAATCTCCTACTCAAACCCAGAAAACTCAAAAAAAACGCTCAGAGAACGACGCCAAACTCGCATGTGGTTAGTTTTATCAGCATATAGTTATGATATGATGCTGCTAAACACAGCCTCACCCATTAAGGTAGGTTTTGCTATAATCCTCACGCTTGGCAGGCGTCTCGGGGATCGCAGTTTAGGTAACAGTTCCTCAGAAGGTGCTGCTGCCCACCTTCCGGTATTTTACCTTTAATCGCCTCTTGCGACACCCACTGGTAGCAAAGGAGAGTTATATTCTAGCCCGGCAAATCACGGGCCTTAATGCTGGAGTCAAATAGGTAGTTAAGGTAAAACTACAATATTGGTGGTATCAGTGGCGAAAATCGACGAAACGAATCAAGTAACGCTCAACCAAACATTTTAGTTCCGCATTTATAAGAAAAATCAATGGCATTTACTTTGAAGGTCTAATGACACAATATAGGCAAATTGTTTTGGTAAGTACCTCCCTTAATGTGTTGTAGAGTTCTGTGTGACCACAGGATTTTATCTAAACGAAACAGCAGACTTTTAACGTTTGCGTCACATCATCAGGCGTGTATATCCACAAAGAAGTCGGCATAATTCTTTAAAAACCCATGTTAAGTTTAGTAAGATGTATTTAGGTCAGGTTACGGAAAATTGTCTAAACTACTATGGTGTTTCGTCTTCCAGACCAGACATATTTCTATACTCAAAAAATCTAAAACGCATAGTACTTTTAGAACTTACTGTGCCTTGGGAAACAAACATAGCTAAAGACACAAAAAAAAACAAGCAAATATTATGACCTAACAAATGAATTAACCAAAAACGGTTATGTGGTTTATTTATATATATGCTGTAGAAGTTGGAGCAAGGGGTATACCAGCGAAATCCCTATATAACCTACTTAAAGACCTTGGCCTACCAAGAACAACCGTAACTTCCATCCTAGAACGTGTATCTAAGGCGGCATTAGTAGGATCATACCAAATTTTTATTAGGCAGGGGAGGAGGCTCAAGCGGTGAAGGGGAGCATTGATACATCATAAAGGGGCCCCTTAACCCTACTCCTGGGTTGCAAGTCCCAGGCCCCTCTAGCCTTCTTCCTCTGCAACGCTATGGATCCGGCACCCGCACGGTGAATGCAAGGAATGCTAAGTAATTCGTCACATATATGAGAGTTGATATAAAAAAGGGAGAAGAGAAAGAGAGAGAGAGACAAAGCAACTGTTAATTATGATCAAATGAGATTGTGGTCAAATGCCAGTACCTACATCGGCAGTACAAACGTAAATGTGTTTGTGATATAATCATGTTCTAGAGTGAAATGAGACATCAAAGAATACATCTATCATATAACAGGATAAATACATCACATCACATAAAGACATCTAACGACTAGTATTTGAATTAACGCTAATAATGCGTATTTAATTGGCTTTTTCTATATTCATGATGTTCTCATTTTCACTTGTTGATGTAATGTGAACGAAAAAACTGTATACGATGGTTACATTTATTTACTTTATAGTTCATCTATTGTTTTTTGAATATTTTCTAGTTGAAGTCCGTTATTTTTTTTAATTTTAACACTTTGTTTATATAAATTTGCTACGAGCATCAGGCTGACAACATTAGCAAAGAATGAAATCTAAACCAAGATTAAAAACTTATATCGTGGAATTTGGCGGTATAGCTCCATAAACTAAAAATAGATTTAGGCACTTTGCAACAGCTGATAATACATATTATTTTATGTCCGTGCTGCTGCTACTTATGTCATTAAAGTCCAAACTAAGGAGTTTTCGTTTTTGCACAAAGTTAGTAGTAGTAGTAGTTTAGTAGCAGGTATTTAATTTGTTTCAAACAAATTAAATACCTGCTACTAGGTTTGGCGTTCTATGATAACAAAGGCCTCCCAATTCTTAATGGTTTATAGTAGGTAGGTACCGATAAAGTTATCCCCATACTAACTATCCGGTCGCGGCTCCGCCCACGCATACGTCGGTTATCGCGCAATACTATTAACCTCTTTTAGGATAAAAACTATCCCATGTCCCGGGAGTCTTAAAATATCACCATTTTTTCATCCAAATTGGTCCAGTAGTTTTTATTTAAATTCATTCGTTACATACAAAAATATAAAAATACAAATCTTTACTCTTTATAATATAAGTATAGATAAATAAAACCTAGATTGGTGAAAAAGTGCCGAAAGCAAGTGAATTTATTCAATTAAAATTAAGGCTTTATTGATATCGAGCCCTGACCGCCTACTTATCGTAAGCGACAAAAATGTAATTTTACAGGAGAAGATTTTTTTAGATAGTATTATAATTTATTGTGCTACGAGTCTGAAACTTAGTACTGATTTTTTATGTTCTGTGATGTAACTATGGCAATGACTAATAATGCAAAAAAATATGTTTTTGAGCCTTTTATGGCGGTTGCAATACTTTTGCTGTCACAAATTAGAAGTTTATTTAGTGTTAAGTGGCGATTACAATGAAAGTTATTGTATCGTAACCGCCTCAAACTGATTATTTATGGCATTTGCTATAATACATTTTAATATTTATACTGGGAACAAAAAGACACAAAAAAGCAATAAAAAATAGGTATTCTTTTTCATTTCCAAATTTGTAGATCCAGATCTTTGTACTTAGGAGCCGAGGATTTAAATTCCTCGTTTTAAAGTTGAATTGGCCCAGCAACGATACTTGTAGTATTGGCTATTGATCTCACTATAAAGTCCACATTCAATTCTTTTTTTCGCTATCTTGGAAAAACCCTTCCTGAAACGTCATTATTGGGTTGTTTTTTTCAAAATGCACGATCCTTATGGAATTAAAAGTGATTTTAAATTTGGCTGGTAACAAAGCTAGTGAGAAGGACTTCCAGTACATAAAATCTGCGTGTTTCAAAACAACCACGGTGTAACCTGTTGGATTAGTTCTAGCGTTTTTAATAATTATAGTTGGCCACTCAGATGGAGCCCAAACTGTTTTGATACGGATAAAACTTTCAATTGTACTATAGATGGAGTCTATAGGCATCATCGTGTGTCCAAGTAACAAATTAGGTACGTACTTTGATTTTAGTAATTGTGGTAATATTAAAAATAATGAACTACCGTGGATATGAGTGCTCGATTTCTATTTTGTCCAGCACAACTATCAGCATTTATTTTAGTATGTGTACCTTTAGTGTCTGACAAAATCAAATATTTAAAGAAGTAACATTTTTGTTACAGCCTCTCCTTCCATGACATTCATCTCACTAGAAACAATATCAACTTTTGTGCCAGTTTCGGAGTTATTTTCGTTATAGAATGTGTGTTTTCTGAAGTAGTATAAAGTAAGCTTGTACCATATAAGCGTGTTAAGGACTTTTTGTAAGTCAAAAGTCAATAAAAAGGTTCTTCAAAAAGGGCGTGAAGAGATTTCTTCAGGGTCGGCAACGCGCGAGTGATACCCCTGGTGTTGCAAGCATCCATAGGCTACGGTAACTGCTTACCATCAGGCGGGCCGTATGCTTGTTTTTAAAAAAAAAAAAAATAAGGAAGAAGAATTAGCATAGAGAGGAAGAAGAATTAGCATAGAGAGAAGAAACCATGCTCCTTATTTTGAAGTTGGTTTAAAAGTAGAAAATAACGTGCTCAAGTCGGTGCCATGAACACAATATCAAGCCTTGTCTTCTTAATGAGGAAAATAACTCTTCCTGAATTTTAGTTGAAATTTTTTATTTTTTACTTTATTTTGCAATTTCAACTTCAATATACGTGCCAACTGTATTAAATCAGGTACATTAATATTAATAATACCTATGTTTTAAAGCACTTCAGTAATGTACCTTAATTGTCTGTGTGACAATCTTCGATCTTCCGTCAATCAGATAATTAAAAGTGACTTAATTTTGATTTGATTTGATTTAATAATTTAACTATGTGCCTGCTTACAAGTTTTGAAACGAAAACACATAGTACATACTTAGCGGCTAAATCAAAGTTTGTAATCATTGACTTCTAAATTTCAATAAATTTTATGAAATGCACTACATACAAGTAAGAATGAGCTATCGTCGACCACATCGATGCTTAACATGGGGAAAGATAGTGGCCAAACGCAAATCTATACAATAATTAATCAAACAATAGGTAAGTACCTAATTGAATGATTGTTATCATTAAAAAAGTAATGCGTTTTGATGCAGTACATAAACAGGAGGAGTTATTTTATCGTCCTCTGGTGGATTTTTAATCGTGGACTGTAAAACAAAATAACTTTTGTATAGAAGGTGATGTAGTTTGACTACAACATCAACTTAGGTTAAAACATTAGTTTTGTCACATTACCTTTGCAGCTGGCGTTGACATTTTGCAAAAGACTATGTTTGGAATGTGCACTCATTTACTCAATACAATTCAAAGCTACTAGCTAGTACCCTTAAAGAAATTTTTTTTTAAGCGATTTATATTGCGAGCGATGATTATTGCATCGGAATTAATTGATTGCATTAGGAACTTGTCACAAGTGCGACGCGTTTATTGCTATTTTTTTGTCGCAAACGACCTAACTATTGGTTTACTCTGTCGTTTGCGATAAAATTTGGTTTTGGTTACGATACTGTTGTTGGAGATTTACGTAGCTTACATCAATTTTGACTATGTCGCTTACTTTAAAAAAGTATAATCTGTATTACTAACGATAAATTAGCATTTTCATGTAACTCTTTGATTGGTCAATTTTAGCTGGAAAAGGTCACGTGACCCTATCTGTTATGGTTTAAAATGTCGCTTACCATATAAATCGCAATATCGGAAAAAATGTCGCTTACGATAAGTAGGCGGTCAGGGCTCGATATGTTTTATAATAGATTAATATTGGATTATACACCGGTAGGTACTAATGAGTAGGATTAACTCTTACGTGATCTATAAAATAATCGTTGTACTCGTAATATCATTACGTATAATATTCACTTCCGCTGCCACTCCCAACTTCCACCCATCATTGCAGTTGGAAAGTCGGGGGATATTCGCCACAATCGATGCGCGCGCGCATCCGTGCAAACAACCCGGCAATTACGTGTTTGCCGATCGAGCAGGTAGTTCTATAACCTAGATCTATAGCTAGTGATTCGTTATCAAAGAGAAAATAGTAGCATTTAAAAGTATATTAAGCTATACAATGACTAAAGTAGTATGAACTATTGACTACGCGCTTTGACTGCTTGATGGTAATCTATTTTGCAAGCTCACCTGGATAGATATCACCCTCTAATAGAAATATAGTTCAAAACATCTGTCGGTATCTGCTAGCCTTTGTTTTAGAGAACCAGCTATGAAACAATCTAAACATGCTAACTCGAAACTGGTCGGAGAAATATCCGGTAAATATTATGCTAGTCCTAGTCGGTTACTTAATAATAATCATATTATTGTGTAACTATTGAATTTTCTATTCCCATAATTCTCATTTAATGAGATGTGACTTTTATTCTTTAGTTATTTATGTGTAATCTACTTATGTCATAATTATAATTGTATAAATACAAATAATTAAAGAGCACTTTTGAGGGAGCAGAAGCAGCCGCCCGACGCAAACGCCTCAAATATGCCAGTCTGGAACCAGTATATGAATTCGTCCCTTTTGCCGTGGAAACGTTGGGTCCTTGGGGCTCCGAAGCCAAACAATTAGTCCAGAACCTCGGCCGTCGGTTAAGAGAGAGAGGGCGGGACCCCCGATCTGGTTGGTACTTGGCCCAACAGATCTCCTTGGCCATACAGCGGGGTAATGCGGCGAGTGTGCTAGGTACATTTGGACAGAGTGTCAAGTGCGGGACTCAATTATAAATTTGACTCAGACTTTACGTCGATGCTATGTTTAAAATAGATTTTTATTATGTACATTATATTAAATAAGTGTTTAGATATTTATTATATTATAGAATTGTATGACTATGTAATTCAAAGTAAATAATAATTATTCCTTGAGCACTTTTAGTATTATAATGAAATCGAAATGTATTTACTTTCTTATGCACAAAGCAAATTTTGAAAATTCAGCCCCTGTGGGTATAACATTATTGAGAAAGCATACCTAAAGGTACAAAATGGGGAGTGAAGGTTTATACAAAACATTTTATTTCCTGATTACAGCTAAAATTACGAGAAACGCATATGACATTTATTTCAAATAACCCCCGTTGGGGTTAATAAGGTTTTTTTTATGCCTGATAGGTTAGCCTTTGACCACTATCTCACCTGACGGTAAGTGATGATGTGGTCGAAGATGTTGTTTAAAATTCAAATTTTATTATATTTCTTTGTCTACATTTTTATGTCCTAACATGTGCTCTAATGTAAATTTTAGTCTTATCTGTATCTGTGAAGCAGTGATAGCTGAGCGGTAATAGTTATGGACTGCCGTACCGCATGTCCATGGTTCGATACCCACCGCCACCAGCTTGAGCTTCACCGCATGGTTTTTTTAATGCTGACTTGACTAGCTACCGCCCTCAAGTAGAATGGCTGTTCCTTTGAATGATTGGCTTAGATGTTTGATTTTTTCACAGTTCCAAGGGACAGTAGACCTGAGTATTTGATATGAATTTCGGCTTGATATTTTCACGAGTTCTTAAGAAAAGGGTCTTGAAAGGCAAACGGACAATAAAGTGATCTTATAAGGCTTCCGTATTTTCTTTTTGAAGTACGGAACCCTAAAAAGAGAATCCAGTACCTAGATTTTGCATACACACTTTGAACTTCCTTTTACTCCTCATTTGTTTTCAACCGGCGGCATGCCTTTATTAACCAAATACTACGAACTATATAACTACTATACTACAATAAAGGCATTTGGACTCATAGACAGTCCAAATGCTCTAGCCCACTACCAGTTGGCAGCGTGCCCAGCATGCTGGCAGCATTGCCCCGTTGAATTGCAATGCTTATTCTTTGAGCCAAATAGGTGCCAGCATTTTGATCACGCGTCGCATCGACCAAACGCTCTGATAAGTTTTGGAAAATACGATAAGCTCCCGGTCCCCACAGACCTAACGTCTCTACACCAAACGGCTCAAATATGTAACCCATACCAAGGTTAGCATACTTGCGCCGCTTGAGTTGCTCCGTCGAAGTAGTCGCTTAAAGTGTTTAAATTCCAAACATCTTTTCATATAGCAAACCTACATATAACAAAATAATTAATAAATTTTTGAAGCGCTCGTAGCGAAGTTTACATAGCTGTTCTCAACCGATCAGCAAAGTTAAGCAACGTCGCCGCGGTCATGAGTTGGATGGGTGACCGCTAGTGACATTACTACTGAGCGTTTCCGTGCTTCGGAGGGCATGTTAAGCCGTCGGTCCCGGTTGTTGTCTTAGGATGGCATTCGTTATAGCATGGTGGTAGGGCATTTTGCGAATGCCCGCCTGGCTAGCTTTCAAGTAGAAAATCTGTCGCCAAGCACCTAACGGTGTGTTCCGGCAGCTGTCCTTGAGAGCCAGTACTTCTAGGTTAGCCTGAACAACATCTTCGACCACATCATCACTTACCATCAGGTGAGATAGTGGTCAAAGGCTAACCTATCAGGCATATAAAAAAAAAACATTTTACATAATAAATACTTCTGCAAATTTTCAATTCAATTCATCATTTCCAAATCTCCATTTGTTTTTGCTATAGGTTGATTACTAAACAGTCAGGACTCGTTGCTTATTTATCTATATAAATAAGCAAACTAAAAATTATGCAAACGCATAATTTTTACATTACCGTTACAAGAATAATACTTGACATTAAGAAATGCACGATCTTCAATAATCGCTGACGTTTGCGAAGATGTCTTTTTTAAATGTCAAAGTCGTTAAAATGCATTGACAATGGCGCTGAATTCATAATGTGACATTATTGAAGTTCAAATCTGCATTTCAAATAATGCGCAGTTGAATTGTTTTGGTGATGATATAATATAAATAGTGGTCATATGTATAAGTACAATTTGAAGAAAGTTTTTACACTCGGCGTTAGTTACTATTGAGCTATAAATAATAACAAATAAATAATGTTTATTTCTCATAAATAGTATACAATTTGTTAACAAACTACATTGGGCACTTTTTGTTACATTAACTAATTCTTATAAAAAAGACAATGCTTGTACAAGATTCCTTAGTATGTTTTCTCGCAGAACCTACACTAAGAAAGTGATTTCTTGTGTTGCAGGTTCTGCAAACCCTTCAAGTGTACCTTAAAATGTTACGTGTGATACATGACTACGTCTAAGTATTAGTTACATTATACAGATAAAAAATACTCTTAACTATGTATAGTTAAGAGTATTTTAATCGAAAGTACTGAGCTTTGGCTTAGTAAGCTGGTATTAGCACCAGCACCACAGATTAATTAAATTAATTGAGGCCGCAGCGCTTTTCTACACTACCTAAAATTATCAAGAGGAAAGATTTGTATTTTTGTATACTTACAACGAATAAACTTAAAAACTACTGGACCGATTTTGTTGTAGTTTGGGGAAGGACATAGGATAGTTTTATCCAGCTGAGCGAAAAGGTTTTGCGCGATAACCGAAATACGCGCCGGCGTAGCTGCGGCCGGAAAGCTAGTTTCTATAAGTTGGGAAAATATCCATCAGTACCTGCCAAGTTATAATGTATTTTTATAATCAATTTTCATCCCTAGTGCGTTTAATTTGAGTCGATAGCGTTTGCAGCAGTTTCAAAATAGCCATTTATGTCTCAGCATACAAATAGCAACGTTTTATCAAAACCTGAAATTGGCAAAATAAATACCTACATATAAATAATAACTTTTTAACCAAATTTAGAGGTTTTTAATTCGACTGTATTATTAAACGGCTTTTTATATTTGTTATGTGGTTATTATTAATTAGTGTATGCGACATTTTTTGTACATACCTACCTAGTTTTATGAGTTTAACATACTTTGTATCTATTTCCTTTTTTTTTTTATGCTCTATAGGTTAGCCTTTGGCCACTATCTAACCTGATACTAAGTGATGATGTGGTCGAAGATGTTGTTCAGGCTAACCTAGAAGTACTGGCTCTCAAGGACAGCTGAAGAAAAAAACCGTTAGGTGCTTGGCGACAGATCTTTCAACTTGAAGGTGGTAGCTGGCCAGGCGGGCATTCGCAAAATACCCTACCACCATGCTAATATTTAGTTTGTTTGCATGGATAAATCCTCGACCGAAATAGCAACGTGTATACTTACCACGAAAAATATATTTAATAAAGTTATTTCATTAAAACCAAACCGACCGACCGAGTGTCAGAAGAGTATGGAATTTTTATTTAAAAATTGACTTCTAGGAAAAAATGCGCTCCATCTTCTTTTATACAACTTACTGTACAAAATCGATTTTTAATCATCCATATTACACAAAACTGGTTACCATCGAGTTCTAATTACTATTTCATCTAGGTATAGGCAAATACATTTTTCAGTTATCAAATAATTGAAAAAAGTAGTTCTAAAAGTGTACCTACTTGGCCGATTTTGATGAAATTTGATGATATGACCTTTGAAGCATGAACTACCAAGCGAAAAAGAGAAATCAAAATCAATTCATAATTGGCACAGTAATAGTTTAACAAAGATCAATAGAAAATATTTAAAAAACGAAACTGAATTCCAACATTGAAAAGTATGAAATATCTTGTGGAAGACAGACCATAATAATGTGAGGTTAGTGTTTTAAATGGAAGCCGAATTCAACAAGTTACTTCATATTTATCTCTCTTTTATTCTCGCTGAAAATATTGTTCATTGAGGCACGCAAATATTTTTTAGTAAATAACTTATAAACTACCCGACCGATTCTGATAAAATTTAAACTGGACCAACTAATATATTACAACAAAAAAAAAACAAAGTCAGTTCATAATTGGCGGGGTAATGGTGTTATAAGTATACAAAAACACTACAGTCGATTTTAGGACATCCTCTTTGGAAGTTTGTTAGTAAAACTCCGATTTATTTTCTGAAGCGCTCGTAGCGAAGTTTGCTTAGTTGTTCTTAACCGATCAGCAAATTTAAGCAACATCCGCCGCGGTCATGAGTTGGATGGGTGACCGCTTGTGACATTACTACTGAGCGCTCCCCTGCTTCGGAAGCACGTTAAGCCGTCAGTCCCGGTTATCGTCTTAGGATGGTAGCCGTTATAGCATGGTGGTAGGGCATTTTGCGAATTCCCGCCTGGCTAGCTACCCACCCTCAAGTAGAAAATCTGTTGCCAAGCACCTAACGGTGTGTTCCGGTTCCGGCAGCTGTTCTTGAGAGCTAGTAATTCTAGGTTAGCCTGAACAACATCTTCGACCGCATCATCACTTACCAGGTGACATAGTGTTCATAGGCTAACCTGCCAAGCTTAAAAATATTAAAAAATATCTCATAAGGTTATTTCTAGTTATCAGACCTTGACGATATTGTACCACTTGAATGAATAAGCATGAAGGTTATCAATCAGTTAAGTACCTCTTTTTAAATTTCTATTTGTACAATTTGTGGATTGCAATTGTCATTCGGGAAATATTTAAGTTATACAAGCGAAGTTTGTATAACTTAAAGTCGCAGTCATATCCCATAATATATAAATAGTGTTATTTAGTCACAGTCACGTTTGAGACATGTTTTAGTTAGATGGATACTTAATAAAGATACGGTTTTTAGGGCTCCGTACCCAAAGGGTAAAAACGGGACCCTATTACTGAGACTTCGCTGTCCGTCCGTCTGTCCGTCTGTCACCAGGCTGTATCTTAAGAACGGTGATAGCTAGACAGTTGGAATTTTCACAGATGATGTATTTCTATTGCCGCTATAACAATAAATACTAAAAATAAAATAAACTAAATATTTAACGGGGGCTCCCATACAACAAATATGATGTTTTTTTCGTTTCTTGCTCGAGACTAATAACGGTGATAGGTAGACGCTTTAACTATAACACAGAATATGTAGTTTTATGTCCTCTTTAAATAGAATTAGTTAAAATAAAATAAATAATTAAGGGGGCTCCCATACAATAAAAGAGGTTTTCCAGCTCAATCGGACACTGCGAAAAGTGTCTGTAACTTGCAAGATTAGGTTACAGATAATGGTACTGAACCCTTCATCCCACTCGCACTTGGCCGGTTTTTTATTCAATAGTACAAAAACATCAGACTGATACAATGTTTAGAACAAATGTACGTTTCCTATAAACAACCAACATTCGTACTTTTATACTGGTTGCGAGGACACATTTTCTTATGAAAAAATAACTATCCTATGATTGAAAAAATTGGGCCTCAAATATCATAGGAAGATTGGCAAAGAACACGAAAAGAACGTATAATACAACTATTGATACTCAACCTTACTAAAAAGAACACCAACTTTGTAAAACAAGACAATATAATTTTAATTTCCCCGCATCAAACTCTACGATTCCCTTTCTATTCCAAAAAAAAAACATAACGGAGTTTTATAATTCCATGTATAAAAAAGAGATATCAAAACATCGCATGTTGTGTCTGTCACATCATTTGAAAATAATATATTTGCTACTGGCAACCAGAGGCTTCCTTTTGCGTCCGTGGAATACATTCCGAATTTGAATTTCAAATTCGCGTTCTAATCCCAACGGTTGTTGACATTTGACAGGCGACCCTGCGCAGGGTTGCTGAACTGTGAAATTATGTTTAGGGTTGCATCCTTACTAAATATACACAATAACAGCATACAGGCGTGATGCGTGTATATTCCCGGAGGGGTAGGAAAATGTATAAAACTCTACGTTTCCTTAGATATAACTGACGCGAGTCCATTGCCATGGACAAGGCTCAGTTTCAGATTTTGGAGTGCTACCAACGGAAACTACTACTTTGTGGAAAAACCCCAAACCAAAAATTTATTTGGAGAACTCAAACCGACCAATTTTGTAAGAAAAATAGCCCATTAATTCCACATTTTATTAGTGAAGCATCATTTGAACAAGGTATAAAATAAAGGTACTTATTTTATTTACGAACGTTTTATTTTTTAAATAAGTAAATAAGTTTTGTCAACAAATGCATCTTGATTTTTTTTAAACTAATTAAATTAAAAAGAAATCTAGTGAACCTGTTAGTTTGTAATTTTTTTTTCGCTGTGTACTAACGTTGGTACTATACGAATGAAATTACGTTTTGTTGTCATATTTCGATTGTAATAAATTTCACGTCTTCGAGTGCGTAGTTTGTGCTTATCATCTTATTTTGACAGATTTATCACGAAACAATGTTGGTAAAAATTAAGTATAACCTCAAAAATTGTGCGTCTCTAGTGTACGTAACAGTTTTTTATTCACACAGTAATGGCGTTCGCAGAGTAAAGTTAATTCTCAGGTTAGGTTTAGGGATACCTTGCGTGCGGCCAGGTTCCAAACTGTGGCACACAAAAGTTCCACGGTTCGAATTCCGACGCACGGGCTGGAGCTTCACCGCATTGGGAAATGTCCTACGCATTTCCCGAATTGCTCGACCGCATAAAATGTCAGGAGAATCATTTGAGAAATGCGATCTCTAGAGAAGAACAGCTGGAAATCTGGACACACATACGTCATATTTTTTGTAAATTTTTGCTCGGCCAAAAAACGATACCAGTGAAAAATAACATTGGAGTCGTAAGCAGCTACAAAACAATTTTCTATTAAATAAGAACATAATAACAGTAATTTTCTCTAACACGTTGTCCAGAACATCTGCAGTCTGTGACAAAACGGGCCCACACATGTGACAGTTATCTAGCCTAGACTAAGAGCTAATGTCTTATTAATTCCGGGTCACGTTGAGCAAAAACTAGTGCCTGCCCGGAATGGGGGCAGCGCAAACAACTTTTTATGAAGGGGTTGGGACGGCCTTAATAAACGATTCTGTGACAGACAGCGAGGAGATTGGAGAGCTTTAAGTAGATTTTATGTAAAAAAAGTAATAGGTACTTGCATCGCAAAGGAATACATTATGACAGGCAAGGCATAAAGATTTTTTATTCATGACTGAATAGCCTTGATCTACCAGCTAAAAAAAGGTATTATTAATTGAAATGGTATTATTAATTGAAAAGGTATTATTAATTTAATACAATTTTATTTAGATTGGGAAATAGCCCCTACGATACCATAATCGAAAATTAGAGAAATAATACTTTTCATAAGGACACAATCCAAATATCTAAGTAAATACCTATTAAAAATTGTTAAAGAGTTTCTAACAAGGACGATAGTTTTTACGCCTCTTAGGACAGCCGTCTTAAACAGTTAATTGGTCAAAATTATCACCAAAACATCATAATATTCTATCTTGTGACAATACTACCATAATAGAAAGAGCAAGTGTACACTTTGGCTTTTTTAATAGGCTAACCAAACTGGCCTATCAAACAAACGTAGGAAATAAGGCAAAAAAAAAAACTAAATTATTATAAGTGCACGAACACAGATGACAGAATACTTAAACCCATTAGAGCTATGACTGAATTTCATTCAAATACTAAGCTATACAAAAATATTTACAAGTAAATAATATTAAACATAAAATATCATGAAAGCAACGACAATTTAGTAAATAAAAATAAATATTAACCTTACCAGAGGACGATTTGAAAATATCCAAATAACACTTTATTTTGTTGTAAGCTTGTACCTATACATTCGGTAAAACTACTACCTACGTCTACGCGAATTTTTTTGTACCTGTTTCATTCAATGGTTTGGAAACAATGAATCTTTAATTACTGATAAGAACGAGTTCATTGCTTTGTTATCGATTCTACACCTATTTCAACTTCAACATGTCGTTAAGCTGCTGGCACAGAAAAAAAAAGTGCAGGTGGGATTCAACCACTAAGCAATGTATCTTGCATTGTGTTACGGTTTTCATTATCGAAGAACAAGATCTTTCAAAATATATACCTAACTCACACCATCTAGTGGGGATATACTGCCAACAAGAATTATCCATGATGTAAGTACATATTTATTTATTTACTCAGATACGCTAACAGTATACATATATATTAAAACATACAATAAATAACATACAATAATAAATTATAACAATCTCATGCGGGGCTGACATGGTCGCTAAGCTACCAAAGTCCCAATAAAAATTAAGAAATAGAATGAATATAAATAAATTATAGCAATGAATTAAGTCATTATTATATTGATCTGATATGCACACCTATTATTGGCGTATACCTACAGCTTTCATTAAAATATTGATAACTAAATAATAACTATTCTAGTAGTATTAACGATTGGTGGTTTTATATTCAATACGAGTATTTACATATTAATATTACTTATAAATAATAATGATATAATATGCAGCTATAAAAACTTACATAATAAAAGTAGGATTAAATAACTAAACATGTATAACGTCTAATCTAACTGAAGAACATAATTAATTTACATTTAGGGATAATAATTAAATATAATAATTAAATAATAATTCATAATTCTGTGTATTTCTCCTGCGTAGACAATGACGAAAGGTTATGATGACGATAAAAAGTATACTAATCCAGGATCTACATCTATCTACATTCTAAATTTTATCTCGTATATCGTTCCAGCGTGAGGAGTTATAAACATACAAACACTCCAATGCTCACATATCCAACTGGTAGTGGGCTGGAGCATTTGGACTGCCTGTGAGTCTGCAATGACTTATGGGTATCTAAATGCTTTTATTGTAGTAGCTGTAGTGTTGTACACAGTTAGTAGTATTTTGTTAATAAGCAAAGTTAAGCAACGTCGCCCGCGGTCATGAGTTGGATGGGTGACCGCTAGTGACATTACTACTGAGCGCTTCCGTGCTTCGGAGGGCACGTTAAGCCGTCCGTCCCGGTCGTTGTCTTAGAATTACAGTCGTTATAGCATGGTGGTAGGGCAATTTGCGAAGCCCGCCTGGCTAGCTACCACCCTCAAGTAGAAAATCTGTCACCAAACACCTAACGGTGTGTTCCGGCAGCTGTCCTTGAGAGCCAGTAATTCTAGTTTAGTCTGAACAACATCTTCGACCACATCATCACTTACCATCACGTGAGATAGTGGTAAAGGCTAACCTATCAGGCATAAAAAAAATAAAGGCATACCGCCAGTATTTCAAAGTCTCACATTCGCACATCCTCACTCACTCACAAGCTTTCACAAAATTATACAGTCAAAACAACATTAATGTAATTAGTATGAAAAGGTTTGCCATCAGATATTTTATTACCAATCAATCCAAAGCCGGAACCTGTACATTAATGTGGATGTTTTTGAAGTTACGAGTGGGTTCTTCGGTTAATACATTCAAATACGTTCTTGTCTACATGTATGTTGTTCTGAAGAAATGGAGATCTCAAATAGACATTACTTCTGTACAGAAGCCTGCTGTCTAGGATGAATAGTTTCTGATTGAACCGCCCGTTTGAGTTTGACAGCTGTCATCATGAATTAAGATCTTAAGGTTGAACTGGCCGTACAGTCCTCCATACAAACGCCGTAAGGTTAAAATCTCCTTTTTTGAGATTTTAGGTATAGATTTAAGCATATATCGATTGAAGTCGTCATTATCTAGGTTTTTATCGTAACGAAATTTTAAAAAGATAATTACGTTGAAAGAGCCTTGAAAACTTTATATGAAAATGTTTCGGGGCTCATAACACTCAACTTAATTATCTTTTAAAAAATTTGTTTCGATACAGACCTAGATAATGACGAGTTCAATCGATATCATGCTTTTTTTTGGACCTAAATCTTCAAATAACGGAGTGATCACCCTACGACGTTTGTATGGAGAACTGACCGGCCAGTTCACCCTTAACTAAAGATACGTGACATTGGCGAAATTGTGCTAACGTTGCATAGGCCATTCAATTGAAATTTTGAAGTTGAAGTTAATTAAAGATAATACTTTTGTTAACACATACATTCATATAATCACGCCTGTATTCCCCTAAGGGGTAGGGTAGGGTACGGGAACCCACGTATCGCCAATTGGGTGTTGGTCCCATGTAATAGGGGGCGAGCCTATTGTCATTCACCGGGCACAGTTTCAAAATCATACTTTATAAATGTTTTCTCTAACACACTGGACGAAACACAAGAACATATTACGAATAATATATTTACGTTAAAACATATGAGACAGAAACACAAGAACATTTCTCAGAACACAATTCTAGGTTAGCCTAAACAACATCTTCGACCATATCATCACTTACCATCAGGTGAGATAGTGGTCAAAGGCTAAACTATAAGGCATAAAAAAAAAAAACAAATTGTATGAAATGTTGTCTTAGGTTTTCGCGATTATTACACAGAGTAATTAAACAACTTTAAACGGTTTAAATCGCGTATATTTATCATTATGTTTGTCCCGACGTTTCAAACACTTTGCAGTGATCGTGGTCACGGGGTGACTAATTGGTTTTATTTGTCACATGAGTTATTAAGAAAATTTTTTGGTCTACCGTCCGAACATTTTTATATTAATCATTACGTTCCCTATTCACGCAGTATTCGCTCACAGTGTCCAGAGGTCTTGCAGATTTGTGTCGAAACCCTGGCAGGGCACTAAGATGGTATACCTACAGCCCTGTTGTGCGTCTAATGCCCACAATATCCTACTCAAATCCACGTGAGAAGTGGCATGCTGCTCATTTGGCGCACTTTTCCCGTAGTCGCCTCTTACGACACCAAAGGGAAGTGAAGTTGGTCTATATTTTCTAGGATAATGCCCATTCAAATATAACAGCTGTCATCTGAAATAAACATCTTAATAAGAACTATAACTTCTGTAAAGACACAAGTAGTCTAGGGTCAATAATAAAAAAAAAAGTTTAGGTTACTTTAAAAAAAAGTAATAGTTTGAAGCAATGATGGCTCAGTGGCATTGGCTATGGTCTGCCGCGCAGCAGGTCCAAGGTTCGAATCCCGCCGCGGGCTTCAGCTTCACGGCATGGTGGAAGGCCATTTTGCGAGTGCCCGCCTGGCTAGCTACCACCATCAAGTAGAAAATCTGTCGCCAAGCACCTAACAGTGTGTGTTCCGGCAGCTGTCCTTGAGAGCCAGTACTTCTAGGTTAGCCTGAACAACATCTTCGACCACATCATCACTTACCATCAGGAGAGATAGTTGTCAAAGGCTAACCTAACAGGCTTAAAAAAGTGGGTTTCAAGGAAAATGGTAAAAGAAATACCCACAAGCAACCTCTAACCCCAAAAGCAGATACCTCCTTTCCGTATGGATATTCATTGGTAACAAGAACAAATACCACCCTAGATATCTACGAGTATACTTACGTTTTGTATTTATGTAGAAGCTTGTCTTTTCCAACCATTTATTCTAATTCACTTTCTTGTTTTGCCAATGCTACATTAATTATACTTTATTGATAATGGTAATTAATAATCAGATAAATAAAATGATGCTGCAAAATATCATTTTATTTATCAATAAGTATGATAAATAAAAAGGAAGCCGTTCGAAAGTCAAATGCTCTAATAGTCTAGAAAAAATCCCGTTACGTAGCATTCAATTTATTTTTATTACATATTTAAAACATAACTGGCCAGCATCTGTCGATTTTAATTTTCTATTTATATATATTTATATGATAACGGTATTATTTAAATGCTAAATAAAAACTTTTTGTTATCATAAGGCATTCGAAATTTGAAAACTGTAATATTCTAGATTAGATCTGCTATATTGAACTAAGGGCCTGTTTCAGAATGTTCGAGAAGTTCCGGTTATACTACCCAGAACATAAAATAACTGAATGATAAAAATGACAGTTAACATACAGCGCGTTTCAAGGTTTAACCGATGGATAGTCTAAATCGATGACTGTGAAACGTAAAGATTGTGTTCTGTTTATTAAATATGTTTTGGGTACCGGAACTTACTCGAACATTCTGAAACAGGCCCTTAGTTTATTTCTTATTACATCCTCAGATCAGAAAGTTATTGCTAAATACTGGCCAACATTTGCGAATTTGAATGCCCATGTGTTGTCAGTTTTTAAACTTCTATGTATGTCACAGATTCAATTTAGACAACAAAATAGCATTAAAACGGTTTTTCGATGCTAAGATCGTTGTGAACCGTTGTGTGTAAAGTTTAACTGCGATTTAAATTTACGATGCCGTTTTGTAGATTAGTTTGATTGGATCACGTGACGAAGAATATGTGAACGCTGGGTTACTATTGCTAATTAAGCTTTACGTTGATTGTAGGGTATGATGTTAGTACATTATGAGAATTTCTCAACAATTACAAGAAATATGTTGAAGACCTAATTTCTTTGGGAAAGAGGACATTAGCTAATTGAGGCGTGCTTGTAATGCATCTGGATTTTTATTTAATTTCTAAAGAGTAGAGTGCATGGAGCGCTGCTTCAGCCTAATATCTACGCTTCTGGTTTGCCCATTTTTCGATTTATTATTTATCCCTAAATGTCAAAATAACGATTCTCATACAAAACGATTTTCGAATTATTTTTGAAAATACTTAATTTTACGGAAATCTGGCAAACCAGAAGCATAAATATGAGGCTCAAGTTTTTCAACAAGAACTGTTTTCTAAAACAAAATAAAGCAAAGTTTTTTTTTTATTCCTGATAGGTTAGCCTTTCACCACTATCTCACCTGATGGTAAGTGAAGATGTGGTCGAAGATGTTGTCAGTCTAACTTAGAAGTACTGGCTCTCAAGGACAGCTGCCGGAACACACCGTTAGGTGCTTGGCGACAGATTTTCTTACTACAACGTAAGCATATAGGCAACCTTAAGACCATTGAAGGCCTACATGAAGTATTTATGTATAAGTTACTTATTGTACCGACCTGTACCTACGACTGTGTGAGTGAAGTACTCATGGATAGAAAGATGTAAATAGATTTACTGAAAACATTAGTAATCCGTTCTTTATCCCAACATTACTGTACGGAGAAACTATAAAACGTTTAACAGATAACCAAATGAAAACAACATAAAATACTCTAAAAACACCCGCAAAACTATACCTACGTAGGTACCTAGTTGGATCAGGCAAGATCAACGTACTAAAAACCAATAGCATGGGTAACTTTTGTATCCGAGTAGGTACCCGACTTATAAAAAACCTGATTTCTGACACTGAACAGTGTGTAATACACCTATAGGCCCACATGCAGACTCAAATACCTACTTATCTACTCAAAATACCTACTGGGCCGTATTCTACGATATATCTTTCTGATTTCAGTGTAGGTATATATAGGTAGGTAGGTAGTTGTATTTTGACGTGTTATTTTCTGCGTATTACCAACAGATATTTATGATAGTATTTTTACAATCGATAAATGAGTAGGTGTAGAACATCTTGACTGAAATCGATTAAATTCAATTGTGACTAATTTGGAAGTAGGTGAAGGTAAACGAAAAAAATTACAAAATCGGAAGATCCAATCCATGATATTTTTGTACATTTATAACATATATCTATAAGTTTTACAAAAAGAAGGTAGGTAGGTACCTACCTACCTTCTAAGGCAAAAGTACCTACCTAAGTCAATCTGAAAACTTCAAACCTTGTTTTCTGGATGTCGAAATACCCAAATGATTTGCGTTCTGCAGACCATGAGAACACAGAACTCATCAGTATTGCATACATGGATACCTATGTACCTACCTACCTACTGTAGATTTATTTACCATTGGAAAGAAAAAAATACAATGTAGGTAGATAATATAAAACGTTAATCTAAAACGTTTATATTGCCGCAATTTCTAAACGAGTACAATTATTTACGACACCAATCAATACATCTTATAGACAGTAAAAGCGAGCGATAAATAATTTCACGTTACCTTGCTTCAGTTGCAGTACTGTCATTTACATTCCTCAACGTTCGTGTCCATGTATATGGTACACAGTAATATACCACTTATGGTCATAGAAAAATAACAATTAATCTTTTCTGTTTTGAACACACTCTAAATATAATTCATAACTGATTCCACACTTTTACTAGTTACACTTATTAATAGATTTGCTGCTGATCGAATTATATAGAAGTGAAACTTTTAACTTTTTGCGTCAAAGGTTGGAGTTTTGAACTTCCAATCGATCGTGTTTTGCTTTTGTTTTAAATGTCACTGCACTGTTTGACGCAGTAGAGCGTCTGCGTGGAAATGACCTAAAGAACTGAATGATAGCAACTGGACTGCGCGCGCGCCGGTGCCTGCAGAGTGAGCATTCGAAAACACTATTGTGCTAGTGGATTGGTAGATCTTGGTACTTTTATGTGAAAACAGCTTTAATAAATATAATAAAATATAATTGAATTATAACTTCATCGTCGACCAACATATTTTGGTTTATTTGTATGTTATATAGTATGTATAAGTGCAATAGTGCTACATCACAAACATTATAATTTGCATTGAAAGTATTTCCAAGTTTTCTTAAAATGTTTCAAACTGTCAATGGCATTTATATTATAGAAAAAAAAATGTTAAGTCGAAAATAAAACTTTTCATTTGTTATGTAACTTGACTTCTTAGTCATAATTAATGACAAATTAATGACATGACTCAGATATAAACAACAATTATAACAATCATTTTAACACCATAATAAATAATTTTAACAGATGGGCATCGTGCTTATTCCATCACAACCCAATATAAAAAACTAACTTTTATTTGGTTAGTCGTTCTAGCACGTTATGTCCCGAACGGATAAAACATATCGTGGATTCGAAAGTCGCTGTTCTAATTTATCGATGCTTTGTAACTTACGTTTTATTAGGCGTTAATACAAAAATACAACAAAAATGTTTTTGACACAATAGACAAACGAATAACTTAACTATTTAATTTTATTAACAAGGAGCGCCCATGCTAATGGACTGCCATTGAAAAACATTGCTAAAATCTTTTTACAGTATGAGAGTATCAAATTATTTGTGTACGTATTCGACTTAATTGCTAGCCATTTTCTTCGAAGCGATCCGGTCTGAGTCCAAAGAAGGCTTAGGAAGCTCATTTTAAGGCAGAAGCATTGTTTTCGCTTGGGACATGGCTGTTTCGGGAATACTGCGTAACGTCACACGAAGGGAGCCTTCATGGCCTGCCACCAAAGTAGCTGCGCGGTGGACGCCACCCAGAATGCACTGAAGGCATGCCCAGAAGAAGTGGGACCACGGCGATCCCTAATCGTGGTTGTGGGGTCAGATCTTGCCAGCCGTCATCGTTAAGGTCGGTGTTGAGAGGTCGTAGCGTAGGAGAGGGTAGAGGTAGAGGCGCCTCATTGAGAATTTAGTTAATTTCTAAATTGTCAATTAGGAGAATTTAGGAAATGACGTATTTTTTGTACCTCATCGTATTGTTATGATTACGTAATGGAGTATCCGATTTCGATATTTTTTACAGTTAAGTAACGCCAAATCAGTCCCGAAAAACATTAAATCAACTTTGGTGAACTGCTTTTCAACTATTTACATATCACATTTCCATATCTGTAAATGTTTATTTAAGTGACAAAATTAAGGTCTATGTTCTCCTCCATTATAATGTAATTTTAGAATTTTATCACTTTGTTATGATTAATGTAAACATAATATGAGAATATGTCCAATAGTTTAGTCAAAAACGCGATGCACCCCCATGCTACTGGACTATGGAACAAAAATGCATTGCAAAAATCTTCACGGCATGAAAGTACCAAATCTGTTGTGTCGTCGTATTATTCCCATCTCTTAATGCATCTACACACGAGCGCATCTATCACGCATGAGTGTCCGCGGCCGCTTAGACTTGTAAATTGTTGGCCATTTTACATTCAGCAAGTTTATGATTTATTTGGCATAGGTCGGAAATTATGTTTTAAATTGCTGTAGACGTTTATTTATATATAATTTATTTTGTTTCAGTTGTATTTATAGCTGATAGGTTTGCATTTGACCATTACTTTACTTGATAGTGAGTAATTATGTGGCCAGGGATGGTATATTGGCCTAGTAACATTAACTTAGTATTTCTTGCCCTCAAGGACAGCTACCAGGGCGTCAAGTCTGCTAATCAATATGAATCTATAATGGACTCGGTAAATTTTACAGTTTTGGTAGTCTACTAACTTCATATCGTTCATATTGAGTCAATATTGATGCAATCTCTGTTTCATATGAAAACGAAACGAAATAATGAAATAATTATAAATAATAACGAAATTGTTTTCTGAATACCTATCTCTTCTCATTTTATTTTTTGTTGGCAATAGCGTCAAACCAGCCTAGATTCATCGTAGATTCATATATTCATAAGGGATCAGCAGACTACCGATTCTGTTTTGTATGAATCTTGAATGAATCTATGCTAAATATGAACATGTAGGTAGGTAATTAGCAGACTTGACACCGTTAGATGTTTAGCGATATATACTAGAAGGTGTTAGTCTTTGAGAGCAGTAAAATACAGGCAAATGAGATGTAACCACTGTATATCTGAGGGTGATGGGCGTAGTGCAGTTCGTCACTTGACGAAATGCTTAAGTTATCGGCAGAGGTTTTTCGCTTGGTTAAGTAGGTCTCGTGCGTGTTTCGTCATAAAAACCATTTAAAAATCAACATCTACCTCAATATTATAAAATATTTATATGAAATCTTTTAGCCTATTTCAAGGGCTTTCTATATCAGTAACCCAATTATTTAATTAAGCCGATATGTAAGTATTAGGTCGCTAATAGTCACTAGACGTCATTTTGGCGGCAAGCGACCTCTATTATTATTGAAGCGCTCATAGCGAAGTATACTTAGCTGTTCTCTACCGATCAGCAAAGTTAAGCAACGTCGGCCGCGGTCATGAGTTGGATGGGTGACCGCTAGTGACATTACTACTGAGCGTTTCCGTGCTTTGGAGGGCACTTTATGCCGTCGGTCCCGGTTGTCGTCTTAGGATGGCAGTCGTTATAGTATGGTGGTAGGGCATTTTGCGAATTCGCGCCTGGCTAGCTACCACCCTCAAGTAGAAAATCTGTCGCCAAGCACCTAACGGTGTGTTCCGGCAGCTGTCCTTGAGCGCCAATGAAATTACAGGCAAAATGAGACTTAACAAGTATGTCTCAAGGTGATGGGGGCAGTGCAGTTCGTCACTTGTGATGAAATGCATCTGTTATAGGCAGAGGATACCGCTTAACATCAGGTGGACCTCGAGCTTGTTCCGTCACAGTAAAAAAAAAAAACATCAGATTATGTAGTTTTTAAGTTATACTAATTTAATTGGAGGTATTTGCCAGAATGCCTACACCACGACGATATGGTAATTACAAGCTTTATCAATGGTGACATTGGTGACCAGTATTTAGTATTGTGGGTAAGTTGGGTAAGTAAATTAGTTTTTATAAACAGTATGTATCATAGTACTACTACGTGGGGTGCCGGGCTAGAATGTCACCCCCCATTGTTACCTCAGGGTGTCGTAAGAGGCGACTAAAGGTAAAATAGCGGAAGGTTAGAATTGAAATTGAATTTGAAGAGCTTGTAGCGAAGTTTACATAGATGTTCTCAACCGATCAGCAAAGTTAAGCAACGTCGCACGCGTTCATGAGTTGGATGGGTGACCGCTAGTGACATTACTACTGAGCGTGCACGTGCTTCGGAGGCATCGAGAAGAGGTTCAATGCTCGTTGTTCGGAGGGCACGTTTAGCCGTCGTCGGTTCCGGTTGTTGTCTAAAGATGGCAGTCGTTATAGTATGGTGGTAGGGCATTTTGCGAATGCCCACCTAGCTAGCTACCACTCTCATGTAGAAAATCTGTCGCAAAGCACTTAACGGTGTGTTCCAGCAGCTGTCGTTGAGAGCCAGTACTTCTAGGTTAGCCTAAACAACATCTCCGACCACATCATCACTTATCATCAGGTGAGATAGTGGTCAAAGGCTAATCAGGAATAAAAAAAGAAAAAAAGAGTTGGGCAGCAGCGCCTTCTGAGGAACTGCTAGCTACTGCGATTCCCTAGACGCCTGCCAAGCGTGGTGCCACCTTAATGCGGGAGGCTGTTTTCAGCACTGGACAATCCGGCTGGTAACTACAGTACAGTATGTATCACCATATAAAGAAAAGAGCAAAAAATATTTTTCTTGAATAAAAACACTAAACCGTCTCTGGAACTTGGACTATGATAATGTGTTTCGAATCAAAATCGTACTAACTAAATTCAAAACAATATTTTGTGCACAGTGTTGAAAGTCAATTCCATTTTTATGATAAATATTTTTATTTTTGTGTTGCATACTGCTTCTGAAATAATTTCCAGTCGCCAATGACAAAAAAATAACAAAAAAAACTGAAATTTAAACGTGTAATACGCATTATAAGGGATAACTCAAATACTACTTGAAAGATCTCACTCAGATTTAAATCGGACCACATACCAGCCGAATGTAAAAAAGTCAAGAAAATCGATACATCCCGTACATTTTTTTTTGTATTTTTTATGCCTGATAGGTTAGCCTTTGACCACTATCTCACCTGGTGGTAAGTGACGATGTGGTCGAAGATGTTGTTCAGGCTAACCTAGAAGTACCGGCTCTCAAGGACAGCTGCCGGAACACACCGTTAGGTGCTTGGCGACAGATTTTCTACTTGAGGGTGGTAGCTAGCCAGGCGGGCATTCGCAAAACGCCCTACCACCATGCTATAACGACTGCCTTCCTAAGACAACAACTGGGACCGACGGCTTAACGTGCCCTCCGAAGCACGGAAACACTCAGTAGTAATGTCACTAGCGGTCACCCATCCAACTCATGACCGCGCGCGACGTTGCTTAACTTTGCTGATCGGTTGAGAACAGCTAAGTAAACTTCGCTACGAGCGCTTCAGAGTTATGAGGTAACAAACAAAAAGATAGAGTCGAAATGAGAATTTCTTTTTATATCGGTTAAAAATAGGTTCACCATTGACAAGAGTTGAAGTTAGGTTACATCGTTCAGGTACGCAAAAACCTATCCGATCGGATCAGCTATATAAAAATTTACTCCAAACATAAAATTCGCATTATGAGGGTAACTTAAATACTACTCGTTAGATCTCAATCAAATATAAATGGGACCACATAACAAGCACCAGTTATTTAATATGATAACATCGTACACCCTGTAAAAAGATATGAGGTAACACGCCCAAATATAAAATATATAGGTACAGTCTAATTGAGAACCTCATTTTTTTAAGTCGGTTAAAACATATATATATCCACCATAAATAAAATAAATAAAATTTGTTTTATTGATCAAAAAAGTTACATTGCATAAACACTAATTATAATATTAGATCATCAAGGTAACAAAAATCAACATTGATTACAAAGAATTATTGAAGTTATTTATGGAGACCTTATTTGTGAACAAGCATAGACTACCTTTAGCTAATGGAAGAAATTAAAAAGATAATTTAATTAAATTTAAATTGAAATTAAAAAAGCAAAATCAGTCAATCAGGATCGTAAAATGTGTATAAACCCACTAAGGGCCTGTTTCAGAATGTTCGAGTAACTACCGGTTATACTACCCAGAACATATTTATTAATAAAACACTATCTTTACGTTTCACAGTCATCGATTTAGCCTATCCATCGGTTAAACCTTGAAACGCGCTGCATGTTAACTGTAATTTTTATCATTCAGTTATTTTATGTTCTGGGTAGTATAACCGGAACTTACTTGAACATTCTGAAACAGGCTCTAAATATGTTGTCGAAGCTAAGACACTATGACGTAATAAGTGTAGGTTTCTCCTTGCCACCACACCGTACGGAACCCTTCCTAACTAACGGTGATTAACGTTAATGTAACCCGGCGCAAGTAGCAACATTTGTGAAACGAACGGACGGCGATTTACATTTTTTAACCGACTTGAAAAAAGGAGGAGGTACTCAATGCGTCTGTATTTTTTTTAATGTTTGGTAACTCTAAACTTTTGACTGATGAACGAACTTCATTTGAAAGCTGATGCTTGTCGTGTGGTCCCATTTAAATTTCATCAGAATCTGCTAAGCCGTTTTTGTGTTACGCTTCAATAACTGAAAAATATTTTCTTATAGCCTGTCAACAGTTACAATAAGTAAAATTTACTTTTGAGTGTTGAAGACTAGTTCAGTTTTAAGTAATAAAAAAAAATCTTTCTAATTGAACAAGATACCTAAAATAAATATGAGTACACCTTTTTTTTTAATTACACAATATATATAGATAGCCCCGTGAGGTGCCGGGTTAGAATTGCGCCTCCCCGTATCATCCCGTGGGTGTCGTAAAAATCGACTAAGGTAAAACTCTGGAAGGTGGGCAGCGGCATCTTCTGAGGAACTGCTATCTTACACTGCGACCCCAAAGACGCCTGCCAAGCGTGGGGATTATGGCAAACCCCGCCTTAATGGGGAAGGCTGTGATCAGCAGTGGACAATCCGGCTGATACAGGACCTAATACTTTTCTATAATACGGCTGTTTAAAAGTCAGACGAACAGCCGAGCCTTAGTATCAGAGTAGGTCCCGTTTTTTAAAATAGAATTTATCTATAACTCATTTGCATCGAATACAAACTGCATTTATCTTTAATGTTATTTTGAATAATTGAATTGTAACCGAGTTCTATTTAATAATCACACGAAACTTATATCTTACTTGATGCGGCCAATATTGACAATACAAGTATCACGAGGTACAAAGTTCATCTGATCATAATTTTATTATAAATCAAAAACTACACGCCTAAAAAATATAGCCAGGATGGTGTTAGACCTATAATTACGATACTCCATAAATACAAATATTTTGTATATAAACTTATGGTGTTAATCAAAAGATCATACATACTTGTGCATACATGAACCCTATAAACGTTACACTCCTTTTGAGCGTCGTGGATCTCTTATAAAATGCACCAAACGTAGAACAGCTAATAAGCACTAACATAAGCTGAATCTGTACCAAGCTTGTAGACCATGGGGTTTGTAGTACACATTCCCGTGAGAATTTGCATCGTTTGCATTTTATACTTCACTCGTTAATAATTGGCATAGTATTTTCCGTCAGCTAATAAATTTAATAGCGACTAAAAAGTCGTAGTAGTATCTTGAATAAGTAGGTATTGAAAATACGCTTTAAAAACACTCATAACGCTAGTTAATTTTAGGTTTAATATTTTTTCTGGCTACCCGCGACTTCTACGATGTTATCAGTCCAACCTGAGGGGCCTACCAACTCCAGCCAACTAGAGCCTTTCTTCCCGATCGGTTATCAGTTCGTCGAGCGGTGAGGCATAGTAGCCCCTCTTTCTACTATGGGTGAGGTCCGCCCATTGCTACTTCAAAACTTGCAAATTCCGAAAGCTATGTATGTGGGTGACTTTGGTTCTTTGCGAATATTCTCGTTTCAAATTTTATCGCGCAAAGAAACTCCGAGCATAGCTCTCTCCATAGCTCGTTGAGCGACTCTGAACTTGTCCGTAAGGGCCACGGTTAAGAACCACGTCTCAGTCGGATGGACATGCGACATCTATAGATCTACCAAGCAGCTTTAAACTTATTTTAATTCTTAATGTTAAGCGCAGAGCATGCGTTGGAGCAAATATATTATAAGTAATAAGGTGAAAAGCAAAAACTTATTATTGAGTAACAAAGAAGAGGATGCGCCTATTACATAGCTATATATTGTTTTAACAACAACATACAATATACCTAAACCTACCTACCTTTTTATTTTATTTTTCTAAGTTTAAAGTTGAACACACCTGTAATTAGTTTTCTGTGAAATTAGGTAATATAAAAGACTAATGTCGAAAAACAAAAATGACCATTAGCTCAATAATGTCCAACAAAAGCTGCTTGGTACGCATTTTTGCGATTCAAGAATATATTATTCTGTTTATGGTCTGTTCAAAATTACACAGGTCCAGACTCTCATTTGATAAACAGGCTTTTTCTGGACAAGGAAATTGCTATCAAAGACAGGCCACATCTTTGGGTGTTTGGCAACAGATTTTTCTACTTGCAAATTACCGTACCACCTTGCAATAACGAGTATAGTCCCACCAACTTATCTGTTCAGGCGGCAAAAAAAAGAACTACAACATTCCTTCAAATTTTGACTGTTTGTAATTTTTTAATTTTTTTTTAATCGGCCTTATGCCTTTATTAAACAAATACTACAAACTATATACAACACTACAGCTACTACAATACTACAGCTACTACAATAAAAGCATTTGGACTCATAGGGAGTCCATATGCTCTAGCCCACTATCAGTTGGCAGCGTGCCCAGCATGCTGGCAGCATTGCCCCGTTGAATTGCAATGCTTATTCTTTGAGCCAAATAGGTGCCAGCATTTTGATCACGCGTCGCATCGACCAAGCGCTCTGATACATTTTGGAAAATACGATGAGCTCCCGGTCCCCACGGACCCAACGTCTCTACACCAAACGGCTCAAATATGTAACCCATACCGAGGTTAGCATATTTGCGCCGCTTGAGTTGCTCTGCCGAAGTAGCCGCGGCGCCAGCCCTCACGTGGGTTTCAGAAAGGTGTGACGGCGCTAAAGTGTCTACGCATGTAGCGTCCCACACTAAGGGCCGTCCTAACTTCCATGGAACCAGAGTCATGCCGTCAGGTCTTTTACCATCGTCACGCATCAGACCGTTCGGTTCGAGAACAGCTGGAACATTGGCGCTGGTAAAAGCCCGGCGAATGATATCGTTAAGGCTGGCGTGGCGGGAAATTCGACCAGCGGTGCGGGTAGATCTTCTAGTTTTTTGTTCTAATGCTAGTTATATTATATTACCACCAACTTAACTGTGCAGTTTTCTCTCGAAGTGAGAGCAGGAGAGGCCATGGTGACCGAGTTGGTCAAATTGGTTTGTAGTTGATTTCCTTGACCAGTAGCGCCCTCGAAAACTGCACAGTTAAGTTGGTGGTACTATAATATAACTAGCATTAGAACAAAAAACTAGAAGATCTACCCGCACCGCAAATTGAGGAGACAAGTGGAATAATCCTTTATATCCTTAGAATAATATTGTAGAATATTTCGTGGTTAGTTTACGCTATTTTAGTGGCTTAGTAATACAGATAACTTTTATTCTATTTTTATTGCTGATAGGCTTTGATCACTGTGTGAACTAATGGATAATGATGACATGGATTAGAGATGTTGTTCATTCTTAACTAGACTGGCTCTCAAGGACAGCTGTCGCAACACATCGTTAGGTCCTTGGTAACAGATTTTCTACTTTACCAAGCTTGTCATGACGTTCTGTACTGATGTTTTCATTGATTGAAATCATTGCATTTGCTGTGCATGACTTTTTGAATCATACATACCTACGTCATGGCTGTTTAATGCTGCACTGAGAAAAATCTAAAGCAAAAATAGTCAAAAGCGCCCTAATGACGGCCAATTTATATGGTATGAAGGCAAAAAACCGACCAAACGTAAATACGTATAAAAACGCCTTCCAATAGAAGTCAGTGAAGGCGAATGTCTCTTTTATGTTATTGTTGTCACAATAAAATAAAACAAAAAAAAAGCCCTTACTAATTCGTTTTAAAAAGATCGTAAGCTGGAGCCACCAACTATCTTATACTAGAGCATCACAACACTCCCAAAATGTACCCTTACATCTTGAAAATCCAAACCACATCCCTGCCAAGATACGTCACGTCCCTTTCCCGTCTCGTACGGCGCGGTACGGTGCAGCCGAGAAAATATTGCGCATTGCGGATATTGCTCCGACCAGTTTCGAACTTATTTGAAGTTCTTCGTCTGGGAGTCACGATTGTGCACAGCGGCGAGCGCGGGATGAAGCACGTAACATTCAGTTATGTTGTTCACTGCTGAAGGGCTCCCCAATTTTTACGATTATAAAAATACATTTGAGTGCAGTATCACTAGAAAACGAGATTAATATAGTATATTTTTGTATATACATAGATATGTTATAAACCGAAATTGCAGGTTCTTATCTAGTTTAATTTTTGGCCCGATAAAAATGGTCTAAAATGTATATATTCGTCAGCCCTCCATTTTTTTAGAGATACATAATTTTCTTTATAGCAGGTATTATTTGTTTATATAATTATTATATTATACTGAATCAGCCGGATTGTCTAGTGCTGAACACAGCTCCCCCCATTATGAGGGGTTTGCCGTAATCCCCACGCTTGACAGGCGGCTTTGGGATCGTAGTATGAGATATCAGTTCGTCAGAAAGTGCTGCTGCCCACCTTCTGATGTGTTACCCTTAGTCTCCTCTTACGATACTCACGGGTAGAGATGGGAGGGGCCTGCTAGCCCGGCACCCCACGGCCTTATTTATAATTTTATAATAATTATTTGTTCACTTCTCATCCTCGTGTAATTTTGCTGTATTAAAAAAAACCTACTTTTTTCCGTTATTTTATTTTATCATTTACGAAAAGGTTTATTTTGTAATACATTTCATGTAGAAAACAATGTAGGGCAATCAACATGTACCATAAGGACTCAGGCTCCTTTAGTTCGTTTTCATTAGATTTGATTTGACTATTATTATTATAGAAGTTTCATATAAATTCCATCTTGGAATACATACGGGTGCTTATTTATTTTAGTTACTCGAAAAGACAGCTCGTCGATTATGATCATTTTAATGAATAATTAATATTTCTTGACGACTAATTACTAATTCAAAACTTAAAATAATAATGCATCGCATCCTTGGCCTTTAAAACATGTTATACAATAAATTTCATCAAAATGTATGCAGTCATGCAAATAAGATAATGAATATTATAGTGTTTGTTTATTTCTAAATATTATTTTGTTGAAGCAGTGATAGCTCAGTGGTATTGGCTATGGACTGTCGCGCAGCAGGTCCATGGTTCGAATCCCGCCGCGGGCTTGAGCTTCACCGCTTGGTGGAAGGGCATTTTGCGAATGCCCGCCTGGCTAGCGACCACCCTCAAGTAGAAAATCTGTCGCCAAGCACCTAACAGTGTATATGGTTGTTTATTTAAGCTGGCATTGGACTACGATGCCACTTATTGTAAGGAACTGGTTCTGCCAGGACATATCGTTGAGTGCAAAGGACACGTTGCAAATAAAAAATCTTTGACCGGCAGAATAACGACAACTTCAGATCATAAAACCTCGGGCACAAACGATTCCAATGAATCTGTTGTTCGTGATCCACAGCAATATATTTTTATACGTCTATTGACCGTGTCGGCATACTAACGGGTTGCATCTATTTAGAAGATTTATTGAATTCAACCGGTTTTAAATATTTATAGATGTGTGTCGATAAGATTCGGTTATCTTAAGTTGTTATATACAAATTAGGTATGACGTCTAAAAGAACATCATATGTGCAGTACATTATGTGACGCTTTATCCCACGCTTTAACACAAGTAATATTTTAAGGTACACTTGAAGGGTTTGCAGAACCTGCAACACAAGAAATCACTTTCTTAGTGTAAGGTTCTGCGAGAAAACATACTAAGGAATTTTGTACAAGCATTGTCTTTTTTGTAAGAATTAGTTAATGTAACAAAAAGTGCCCAATATAGTTTGTTAACAAATTGTATACTATATATGAGAAATAAACATTATTTATTTATCGCTCTCTTCAGTCGTTGTACAAGTTTTTTAAAGCGCTTTTGCTTCAACGCAAAATGTACAGGGTTATTGGTAAAATGCTAACAACCACTTAGGGTTGACTTCTGCTAGTCCTAATAAACGTTTAGAGTTTATGTTTGTTTTTGGTATTGTTTACGAGAAATTCTATTGTTTTATTGTAACGCTTATAATTTCTGGCTCTTTGTAGTATTTAAATTTTAGCTGATAAGCTTGTATTTATACAGGGTTATTAGTAAAATGCTAACAACCTCTAAGGGTTGACTTCTGCTAGGCCTAACCTTTTTTGTTGTATTTTTTTTGTGTATTTGACGGAATAAGCACGAGGACCACCTGATGGTAAAAGTTTCTTGTGCCTGCAATGTAATATTTCATGTTTTTTATTACTTAGCTCGATGTAAATATTCAAAAGGAGCGCGGCGCGGTCCTGTGGTGCCGCGGCGGGTGCTCTATATTTCTAAATGTGATTTCAAGCACTATCGCATGCTAAGCGAGCATCACTTATAGGTACCTAGGTATAAAATGTTAATACACTTTTTAATATCGATTGAAGATCACCACGCGTGGGGGTTGCAACGGCGCTCGCTCGTGTACGAAACCGGATTGAACCAGCTCTGTCAGGGGACAAAGTTAAGGTGTGCCACAAAACAATGCGACGCGGACGATTCTGTAATTAGTTTGATTTGTTACGATATTGTATTGTAAAACCAGACATTTTGCTAGATATTTTTTTTTTTTTTTTTTTTTATATTGACGGAACAAGCCCGAGGCCCACCTGATGTTAAGTGGACTAACCTCTGCCTATAACAGACGCATTTCGTCAACGACGAATTGCACTGTGCCCGTTACACTGAGACGTCCAGTTGTTAGGTCTCATTAGCCTGTAATTTTTCTGGCTCTCAAGGACTACTGCCGGAACACACCGTTAGGTGCTTGGCGACAGATTTTCTACTTGAGGGTGGTCGCTAGCCAGGCGGGCATTCGCAAAATGCCCTTCCACCAAGCTCAAGCTCTGGGCGGGATTCGAACCATGGACCTGCTGCGCGGCAGTCCATAGCCAATGCCACTGAGCCATCACTGCTTCAAATTTGTTTTATATTGTTCTTAAAAATGCGAAACTGTTTTAATTATTCTTTGTTCAAATAATAGCAGGGAAGTGAAAGAGATTTCTCTTGTAGGGTTCTATACTAGAAAACGAGACCTTACTATCCTTGGTCATGGGTCTGATTGTCTGTATCCGATCTTTCGTTAATTTGTCGTGGTGGTCACATTGTTCCTTTGAATGTATCGTGCTGTTTTCTACTAACCGTGATACCGTTGAATCGTTAGACTAAAATTTTCCCTCTTTATGCATACATAGTACATACATACGAAAAAAGAGCATTAACGAGCAATTTTAACGTAACTTAATATGTTTCAATAAAGATATAGCAGATAGGATGTTACAGCTGTCAAATGTGATACTTGATGTCATACTGCTCTTTTTTAATTGCAGCAAACTTATGGTTAAAAATATTTTAGGAAAGACTACGAAATATTCTTAGATACTCATTTAAATGTTTTTTTTTTAATTTGGTTTTTATATGTAATAGCAAATATTTAAAAAGAACTACGTCATGGGTCTTAGATGTGAATGATGTCAAAGTGACCCTTGAAGTCATACTTTTCAATTTTGATTCAAAATCTGGATTGCAAAAGTTTTAAAAATTACTATGAACTGGGCATTAGATGTGACAGATGTGAAAGTGTTTATTTCCAATTTGGGTATCATGTTTAAGTAGCAGATATTTAATAAAAAAAACGAGGACATAGGTCTTAGATGTGACACTTGAAGTCATATTTTTCAATTTTGATTTCAAATATTCTTAAAATTACAAAGTCTTAGACGTGACAGATACCAAATTGCCATGGGATGTAAATTTTTTCAGATTGTATTGAACTAATTTACTAGTAGTTTTTAGAATTTGCAACCCAATTATAAACTCCAAATCGAGTTGAATGACAATAATTGTCAATTTTATATCCGTCACAACTAAGACCCATGTTCTAGTAGTTTTTAGAATATTTGATATCCAAATATGAAACTATAATCGAGGGATACGTCATCATCTGTCACTTTGACATCTGTCCAATAGTTCATTCACCCGTTTGCTTGTCTGCGCTCATTGCTGAATCGTTACTTGCACATGCCCAGTTTTGCATTTTTAATAACTGAGTGACAGCCCTATGAAAAAAAGTAAGAAGTTCGGACTTTGGAAGCTTTCCACATGAATAGCGGTTTTTTATTCATGTTCCTATACTACACTTGTTTTTTACTCTATAACTTTCCTGTTTGATATGACGATTTCTTCTTTTTCACTGTAATAACACAACGTATTCACTTTTGTGTTTTAACGTTTGAGTCTCTTCACCACCTTTAATCTTCTTAAATTCACATCTCCTACTGCCCAGGATTCAGATTATTTACATCACGATAGTTTTAACATAGTGTTATATTTTAACCCCCTAAGATCATTGAGCACGTGGAACACACGTGGTCACAGAGACCTGTTGGCATTTCATCCATACTGCATTAAACCTGGTCTTCATGACGCGATGAATGCTTCTGTCATTAAGTATAATGGAAAAAACATATCAGCTATTGAAATAGATGAAAAAAAATGAAATACCATAGGACACAGCGGTAAAAAAGTATCCAGTCTGTTCATTTTTAGTTCAACATTTTCAATGTTACCTGCCATTTTCCAGTATGTTTTGAATACAGGTCTTAAATTTATTTTAAGAAAAAAAAGGATATTATTTTATTACAAATCTTTAATAATACTCTTACATCTTTTTGTAACTAAATACAATATTTACAACTTAGTCACTAATTTAGCTAAATTATAATAATGTCACAAATCAATTATGTGTTTGTCTTCGTTAAAATATACTTCTTATAAAAATAACGTCGGCAGTATCAAGGCAGTGATTTTTAGCTGATTTGAGTATTTATATTGATTAAAGTATAAAAAGTATAGAAAATCCTTACAAAGTTAAAGGTAAAAAGACCTGTCCCAAAGAAACACAATTCCATAATCATAGTTTGTTTCAAAATCATCTAAATTTTTTAATTGTTATTGTAATCATAGTGGAACAATGGTTGCTTTGTGTTTGTTATAATAATATTGTATTATGCTCCTTTGGGAGAGTAGTTAAGGTACTAAAATCTAAATCATATTTTTTAACAATAGATACAAACTAAATTTAAATGAATCCATTAATTGTAAAGTAATTTACATTATATCACACGAATCCTTCCATATTTAACTATCTTTCAATGAGCAGAAGCCAATAAATAAAAAAACTAAATATAAAAAAATATAAGTTAAGTCGTCTGGTAGTGGTTTTTAAGTGATTATTTGAGTAACGCCATACAATGAGTAAACCACACTTATTGTAACTTATTAGCTGCTCTATACATCGCAACATCATCTATATAAAAAACAGTAAATACCAATTAATATCCATTAAAATTTTACATTTCACGATTGTATTTACATAATAATAGTTTAAAAGGACAAAATTTTATATATCACTAAAGTTTTGACTGAAACTAAAGAGTCACAATAGAGCCTGTTGTAGATAATACAAACTTCTATTTGCCATTAATCTTATACTAAGTCTACCGTCGGGCAGCTGGCGCTTGAGTATGGTGTTGGCAGCCTTCGACATTCTCGGGCCAGTCGCAAACGTTCTCGTTAGGGTTAAAGACAAGGTTTTGAGGGCATGGCATATGATGCTTCCTCTCTCCTTCACACATGTAGTACATAGTGCAGTCAGCGTGGTCTTTGTGATATGAAATGTGTCCATCTTCTTCCTCGCAGGTTACTTCATGGGCTGAAATACAGAAACAAAGAAATTAATAAAACTGTTTACCTTATAAAACTTTCAAACCTCCACCGTAAAAAGGTGCTGGTTTGTAAATCAAATCATAACATAACAATATTGTTTTAAATTTACACTCCGAGTTACTATTATTGAATCAAGTGTTTGCTTTTAAGTTGTAACGTTATATTTTGTATAAATATTGTAAACTCTCTTTATTATATGATACATAATTATTTCTTATCGGACAAAATATGGGCGTTAAAATTCCTCAAGTATATTTTGGGAGTATGGAGGCGTGTGTGCTTTGTTTTGTTAAAGATTTGCTAATTACTTACGATTTTTCGTGGTGTACTGTCCATTAGGGCTTGAAGATTCGTAAGGTCCATCGTATTCCAATTTGACTTTGTAGTCACCGAGTTCTTGCTTCATGGCCGTGATGAGAGGATATTTTCCAGTACCACACGATCCTCGGAAGTCATCCATGTCGATAGACCAGACCATGATACCACCGAAGCCTTCTTCTTTAAGCCAAGCCATCTGCGAACATGTACATTTTTATGAATAATAAAGTTTTCAGCAATGAAATAATATTTAAATAGAAATAATTATTTAATTCATGCAACATACGTTGTTGATACATTTTCATACGTTTTGAAATCAGGTCTCTTTATATACTTAATGATAGCATTCTCATAATGTAATTTTTTTCTTTGCCACAGTACAATAAAAGTAGCTGGTAAGTGTTGTTTTAGGTATGTTATTAATAGCTGGCGATTTTACCTTATACCAATAGTAATTACCTTAGTTTTCAGCGATCTCTCATCGTCAAATCCAACCCACTGGTCTTCTCTATAAGCGAAAGGCACCATTTGCTCATTATCCCAGACCAAGGTAGTGTTGTCTTCCCGTAAGAACTCGCAGATTTCATAATAAGACATAAATCCAGCTTCGTTGGTAAAACGCCCAGCAGAACCTAGTAAGAAAGAGTTTTTAATGCTTACGGTTATTTTAGCTATACATTAAGTGTTACAAGATGACATTTAGGGCTGATATTTCTTTTTATCACGGACCTGCTTTCACTACTAACTTGTTGGCAGGAGTTTGTTTGTTCTACTTGATCGTAGTCCTTAACTGGTAGTCACCCTAGTCATTTACATTATTATTGATTTGCATATCTTGGAGATTGCAGTAATAAAGGTATTGACATTTCTGACCAGACGTAATGAGGAGGAGCAGAGATTAAAAAAAGAAACAGTGAGCAAGATTACAAGCAATTGTTTCCTATCATTGGTTCTGAAGCCTTGCTGCCTAATTCAAATGGTTAAACGATCTTCGTTTTAAAATTCAAATTCCATAATTGGCATCGTTCCCAAAACATAAATATCGAAATGTAAGTTTATCTTCGATAACATTTTAGTTAGACAGTGAGAGTAGACAATGAGAGCCCTATGCAGAGCTGTCAATACTTATTACTGCAATCTTCATGACGCCTGCTAAGCGTGTGGATTAATAATTCCATCTTTTAATCCAACAGAGTCATAAACTTAGAAAAGAGTCGTTCTGATGCAGTTATCATAGCTATGTCTATGCTACGCATATTGAGAGAGCATTTTGCGAATGCTCACCTGGCTAGCTACCACCCTCAACAGCTGCATATCTCAGGGTGACGGGCGCAGTACAGTCACTTGTATCGAAAAGCATTTGTTTTAGGTAGAAGTTACCGCTTAGCATCAAGTGGGCATCGTGCTTGTACCGTCACAATATCATTAAAAAAATAGCTAACATGAACGCGACGGGAAACAACTTTTACTGTTACCATATACATCGATAGTTATATGAAAAATACATACCACCTCCGGAAGCAGGAGCGCCGATGTCAAACTGAGTATCGTTAATAAGAGTGAAGGACCGGCCGTAGGTGGGCATACCAATCATTAGCTTCTCTTTGGGGGCGCCTTGTCGGACCCATTCTCGAGCTGAGTAGTCCTGTTAGCAAAGCAATTCATAAGATACGATAACATTTGTTTAAAGCGGTTTCCATAATACTTCAAATAAAATATATACTCCCGGAATCAGACAACGTACTGGAGTTAGTCTACCACAGTAGACTCTAATGTGATTTTTAGTTTTTAAAAATCCTTTTTTATTCCAAATTTATCTACAATTAGTTTTGAAGCAAATATAATATAACATTATCAATGTTTTGAAGCACTCGTAGCAAAGTTTGCTTAACCGATCATTTAAGTTAACCCATTGGCATCGGCGATAATGATAACAATAGAATTTCATTCATAACTAGGACAAAGTGGCCCTGACGATGCCAACTTATTAGCAACGTCCGTCGCGGTCATCTTGACGATGACTTGGATGGGTGACCGCTAGTGACGTTACTACTGAGCATGCACGTGCTTCAGGGGACACGTTAAGCCGTTGGTCCCAGTTGTTGTCTTAGGATGAATGTCTTCATAGCATGGTGTTAGGGCATGTTGCGAATACCACCCTCATGTAGAGAATCTGTCACCAAACACCTAACGATGTGTTACGGCAGCTTTTCTTGAGAGCCAGTAATTCTAGGTTAGCCTGATAAACATCTTCAACCACATCATCACTTACCATCAGGTGAGATAGTGGTCAAAGGCTAGAAGAAAATAAAAAAATATCGAACTGGCCTGCTCTTGGCCGATTCGATTGTTTTTTCGGTCTCCTACCTGTTTTATCTTGCACAGCAGGGGTTACTGTATCAAGTAATAAAATATTTTTGTTGTTATATGAGATTCTTTTATATTTTTTGTATTTTTGTATAATTACTTAATAAGCGGTCTGCCATATCAAGACATATATTCTGTAACTAGTAACTTAAGTAATAACGTACCACTGTAAGTTTCTTCTGGTAGCTAGTAGCACTTTCAAGAGGGAAGAGAGGGCTGTTGTGGCCGACCTGGCGCTCCCATTGACCATGGAAATCGTACGTCATTACGTTGATGAAGTCCTGTAACAAACAAATAAAAGGTTGCCATAATTTCCACGCTTGGCAGGAGTCTTAGGGATAGGTGCCCACCTTCCGGTATGTTACCTTTAGTCGCCTCTTATGACACACACAGGTAGAATAGGGGGTTGACATTTTGGCCCGGCACCCCACGGGGCAAACATTACTGAAAATTATTATGTGACAAATGCAATTATAATAATTTTGGTGTCATTGTAATTACCATACTTTTGTGAGATATATTGCCCGACTAATAGTAAGCGTCACGGACAACTATAATGGACAGGCCATTATGGTTGCACTTGTCTAGTACTGCTTTTCTACTGCACTACGCTCGTCGCTCCGATACATTAATTCCTGTATCTCGTTCGCCCCATCCTTTTACTTGCTACAGTACCTTTGCATACTACTGCGGCGAAAGAATATCTGACAATGCGATACCCATCAAGGCGGATTCTTACTAATAAAACCTACCACATATGGGAAAATAAATTATAGTGGTCCCACATATTTCCTTCAGAGCCAGTTGCCAAAAACTGGGCTGAACCTCCTACAAGGCAACTGGATCTGACACAAGCACATTAACACTTGTCTACAGAAAATACATTGGCTTAAGGCTAACGGTGGCTGTGTAAAATAAAGCCTAGCAATCAAAAGTAGGTCTAGAATTCCTAACAAAAATCTATTCAAATTGGCTGCAATCTTACCAAATACTTGGAAATCTCAGGTACATCATATCCAGCAGCGATGGCTTCAAAGGACGCTGGCACGGCGGCAGTGAGCAGCAGTCGCGGCTGTCCAGACGTCTTGGCTTCTCCTTCGAAAGCCAGACGGAGCTCTTTGAGAAGGGAGACGAAAGCAGCACGGTCATCGGCACCTCTGAAACAAATACAAGTGGAAGATGTAAAAAACAGAAGGCTACCATATACTATATCTAATAATAACAAATATAAAAAAAAAAACAAAAAAAAATCTAACAATATATATTTAATGACAATGTTGCCTCGATGTAATGTTAAAAATGCCCCGTAGCTAATTCGGAAAAAATTTCGACGCGTTTCGTTTTTACACGAAGCATACTCAGAAGGCGTTCTCTTCGAGCGCATGATCGAAAATATACTGCACCCCATCGGGGATACCCGATGGGGTGCTAGCTAGAGTTGCACGCCCGTATATCTTCCCGTGGGAGTCGTAAGAGGCGCAGAAAGAAAAAAAAAGGTGACCAGCAGCGCCTGCTGAAGAACTGCCTTCTTACACTGCGATCCTCAAGTCGTGTGCCAATCGTGGGATTAAAGCAAACCCATCTAATGGAGGAGGCATTTTATTCAACGGTGGACGTTGAGAATGTGGCAATGATTGAAACATATGCCGAAACATAGACATTAAAAAACATACTGGGAAAGTTTGGGAGGACAAACGAATGGAAGTTTGTTATTCAATTACGCCTTTGTCCCCCTTCGGAGATATAAAGGTGTGAATACATATTTTTTCTCAATTTAAACTAATTTTTCTATATCTGATTGATATAGAAATCCTGAGAATGTGTTATAAAGCCATAATTATTTAGGATATGGTATTCGATTCATAGCATCGATTATAATAAAAAATAGAATACATGGTATATTCTAATATTACGAAAAAAATATGTGGTTCTTTTTTTACACAAGCATATAATTCACACAGCTACACTTCTTTTCTGATCCCTAAGCCGCCTGCCAAGCGTGCGGATAATGGCAGCATCGAGGGAGGCCGTTTTCAGCACTGGACTATCCATAATTATTATTTAGTAACCGGCTAGGACTCGCGTAATATTTACCGGATATTACTCCGACCAGTTTCGAACTTATTTGAAGTTGTTCGTCTCGGAGTCACGATTGTGCACAGCGGCGAGCGCGGGATGAAGCACGTAACTGACATTGAGACGGTTGCGCCGCAGCTGGACTATCCAGCTGATACAGTACACTTCCATTGTATATGATACGTTTTAATGAATGACAAATATAGGAAGATGTATATACACATACTACTGAGACTCAATCAGGAGACGTCGCCTGATTTGACAATATCATGTTCGACGTACCAGTACCGTTTTTCACGTTTTTATAAATCATTGTAACTAATATTTCATTAATTTAATTTCCTACGCAATTATTTTAATTAAATGTTTTGATGGGTGCCAAATGCTAGCTGCTTTTTACGCACATGCTTTTTTACATACTATAGTCCATTCAACAAATAATTAATAAAAAAATCTCTTACCTAGGATACTCCCAATCTACATCCAATCCATTGAATTGGTAATCTCTGAGGAACTCAATAGCTTCGTACACGAACTGGTTCATACGGAACACGTTGGAAGTCAGCTCTTTGAAGGGCGTAGAACCGAAGGCCCAACCACCGATGGCAAGAAGGATCTGAAACGAGTTAATGAAATATCACATTAAGATGGATGGGAGGATGGATTTAAATTGTCTTCATCGTGGAATCCTGTAAAAAGTACTCGAGTAATAATATGTCTCCACGTGCAAGTTCCGATACTATTAGGGCGTATACCATTTGACGCTAAATTCATTATTTAAGATAATTTTGATCACATTTTGTGTCTATGGTTCATATTAAATGTGGATCCATAGACGCAAAATATGGTCAAAATTATGGAAAATAACTCAAATGGAATACGGCCTTAGTGAAGTGTGTCAAAGTGACAGTGACATTAACGAAAACCGAACGGGGGTAGATTTATATTGCCCCGCCGCACCTCAAGACGAAGACACTCCCTTCTTCAGTCAACTCGTGACCACGGTCAACGCAACTTGGTCGAAACGTCAAGGTTCGTCAAAATATTATTATTTTGATGTTAATTCATCCGTGAATAGACCTGTTTATGATTTAGAAACATGAGTTTAATAAAAGTATCATATTAGGAGTTGTAACATATTTGCACTGATTGAAGATGTTACTTTTTCTCTGAAATCAAGGTACCATCGAACGTGTTTTAAATAAATAATTTTCATATGTAAAGTTAGATATGGCTAATATGGTGAAAGAAGAATTCTTAATATGAACTTGAAAAAACAGAGAATAATACAAACTAATCTCTATTAATGGTATGATTGTTAAGGACAAAAATAGTATACTTCTTAGGAGGGACTTCTTAGCGTCCTATATCGTCTATTTCTATGGTTAAGTATGTCTTTTGTTCTGCGCAAGAGTTAAACTTATTTGCCTTTGTTAGATAATTACTTAAACTATTAAGAACACACCCTATTAGCGCTACTGTAAGCAGTATGTTATATTATTTGTATGCAATTTCGACAGGTTTCTGCCATTTTATAGGAGCTAGAAAAAGCTCACATGATAACTACCGTATTAATTTACTTTTAATATTAACTATCATGTGTGAAAGTTATAGCAAGAGATGTAAAACATATATCAAAAACTACATTCTATTTATATCAATAAAGTCCGATATTCAAAATTCCAGACAAACACAAAATAAAACTAGATAACAAAATTAAAGATGAATTTAATATTGTGACCTACCTTCAAGTTGGGATTCTTCTCCCTCAAAGCGACGACCTTATCGTACATTTCACCGTCCTTGTCATCGCTCTCGGCCAGTTTGTGATCCTTCAGTGTGGCGAAGGCGTAGATGACGTGAGTGCAGAGATTAGGGTCCACGTTCTCAGGCATGAAGCGTCCGCCACTTGGCCGTTTGGATGACCAGGAGGTTAGGTAGCAGAGGACTTGAGGCTCCCGCTCTGTAAAAGGAAAATTTCGTGGGTCTTAACAAATATGTCTACTTAAGCGCTCGTAGCGAAGTTTACTAGGCTGTTCTTCAGCAAAGTTGAGCAACGTCGCCCGCGGTTATGAGTTGGATGGGTGACCGCTAGTGACATTACTACTGAGCGTTTCCGTGCTTCGGAGGGCACGTTAAGCTGTCGGACCCGGTTGTCGTCTTAGGATGGCAGTCTTTATAGCATGGTGTATTTACATTACATTGAGCGAGGGTGGTAGCTAGCCCGGCGGCTTGCTACCACCCTCAAGTAGAAAATCTGTCGCCAAGGACCTAACGGTGTGTTCCGGCAGCTGGCCTTGAGAGCCAGTTATCTAGGTTAGCCTGAACAACATCTTCGGCCACATCCATCATTTACCATCAGGTGAGATAGTGGTCAAAGGTTAACATATCTAGCATTAAAAAAAATGTCTGCTAGGTACATTTTAATATTCACCTTCTTCACATTCGTCTACATGGCAATAACAGTGATTTTAAATAGTTCTTATTATTTATCACATAAGCCACAATTTGAAGTTGTTGTTCTCGTCTTCTAAGGTGCACGCTGCCATATATTATGAGCAGTTGTTGTTGTTGTTTTCATTTCTACTAAAAAACGCACTGCAGTAAAATGGCTGAAAGAACATACCGTTCCATCAGGTGTGCAAAACATGAGACACATCTGTCTGTTGGTACACCCATTAAACTCCAGACAAACAAAAAAGTCATGACAGTTTTACGAGTATCTTTGTCAGAAGTTACCAAAAAGTGTAATAAATAACGAAAAATCTTGACGTTTGGAAACATGAAAATCTATAAAAAGGGTGTGAGGAGTAGACTAGAATTGAAATCGTAAGCTCTATCGATTCTATAATTTTATTAAAACTCACGCACATTTTTGATTTATTGATTAAGACAGGTTATTGATTCTTTTATTTGTCGTGTTGAAAGTTAGAAGTTAGAATCACATATTGAAAATCAACAAAGAAGAAAAGCTATAATTTTACGAAGACCATCACATTGAACACATTCAATAATTGAAAACCAATCGAGTCACTAAAATTAATTTCCTTGAAGATCGTAAATCACAAGAGAGAAAAGTAAAAGTTCCACCGTCCATCGCATTTCAAACTGCAATCTGGAGATTTGAAAGCATTATGAAACTGTCAATCAATCAGAACATTATTGCACGTTTCATCAATCACGGACTTTGCATAATTTAAATACGCTGCCATTGAAAATAGTTGATTGAAAGATTTATGAGCCACCCGATTCACTGGACTGAAATTTCCTTTAAAATATTGTAACGTGTAGTGTACGTTAGTTAAATAAGCAAGTATGGTATGTTTTGTCTGATTCAGGGGAATTAAAACAGTCGGCAGATGAATTAAAGCAATATGAATGCTATTTCCAAACAATCAAGAAGTATTTTCTGACCGACAACTCTCTGAATCGCCTGATAAAAGCCTATAAAAATAATGTCATATGCATTTCTACTCCCGAAATCATGACCAACCCGCACGTACAAAAGCCGTAAAATTCGTCTCCCAAAAATACGTGTTCACATCAAAGGCATTTAGCAGCCGTAAACATTGCCTTTGTGACCCAAATAAAAAGTTGCGCTGACTTCCCTGGAAATTCAGCAAAGAGTTACCTTGCATGACGTTTAACATCGAAAATATGTTATTTATTACTCGTTCCAACTTAAGAGCACGTTAAAGGCACCTCTTTGCTCAGATCGTCGAGAGGCCACGTCATAAACTTGAAGGCATTAAATCAAAAAACCCATTTGCTCCGCGTAACCAACGAAACAAGAGCTCGCACACCCTTTTAAACGACCGGAAAAATTCTGGGGTTTGAGGAATTCATGCTCGAGGCCGCGGCTCTGTCGGTTCCGGTTTGTTGAAATACTTAAACGTAAAAGCATTCGATGTTTCAAACTTTTAGCAACTATGTTGTGAGTTGTAGACTTTCCTAAGCCGGTCTTGGCAGTTGGGAACAACGACGGTTCTAAGAGTGACCCTTGTAGCACTCCAGTCGATGTTTGTCGCTTTTAGTGCCAGACACACTGTTCTGGCTCTGCCTAGAGGTGTCAAGTGGAACATTGTTGTGCAATCACTTGCGTTGAGGGTATTTTACAACTCTGCAGCTATTGTACTTAACGTTTTAGTGGTTATAGCTTGTGAGCAATAAAACATCTTTGTACTTTGGGACAAAATATATTACGATTTACATAAGAAACAAGTATACATTTTCTGCCTCCACATTAAACAGAGAATCTTACAGGATCAATCAAATTCATTTTAAGTAGAAAATCTGTCGCCAAGCCCCTAACGATGTGTTCCGGCAGCTATCCCTGAGAGGCAGTAATTGTAGGTTAAGCCTGCTAACACCTTCAACCACATCATCACTTAACATCCGGTGAGATTTGGAAAAAAAAAGACTTTCGGTACATAAAAGACAAATTCGCAAATATTTAGTTTTTATCCTATATAACATACTTATTTTCTGAAATAGAATAGTTAGGTACTGATATATATTTTCTGCCTAGTTCACTAGTTAGCTATTTGTTATATACAGTATGTTTTCGAATTCAACCTTATACTATCAAAACTGAGGCAAGCAGGCAGTCCGGTTTGAAGTGTGTTCAACAAAACAAACATGTTTACATTTCAGCGTGGCTTGTTTATGGTTTGCTGCATTGAGGAAATATTGTATTCAAATTGTTTTCCTTCAATAATTTAAAATTCAGCAAGGGGTTTCCATTCTACGCTTTTGATATACATATGAGAAAAAAATAAAATAGAAAGCCTTTGTTATGTACAACTCTTGTACAATGAGAAGCTTTTACTTTGTTTTTATTGTTAGTGAACGAAATGAAACTAAATTAAAAATTGGTCTAATGCAAGTCCAACATTTAGGTTTTTGCATTGTAACAGCCCGAAAAAAACTGTTTTCACCTCAGTTATTCAGGTTTTGATGCTAGAAACCGGTGAGCAAATTTTGTTTCAAGAGTGAGAGATAGTAATTTGAATTATAATACCATGAAAACAAAAGAACACGGCTCGAAAACTCATAAATCCTTTGTTTGTCATTTGTATAATTTGAAAAACATGGGCGCGTTTTAAATTTTAATTGTTTTTCTAAAGTAATTAAAATAATTGTATAATAATTATAAAAAATACTAAAAAATGGAACTGACTTCAACACTCAAATGTGTGAAATAAATTGTTGAAGTCGGTACCGTTGTTGGTTCAAAAGTAACTATTATAATAATATTGTGCGCATGGTACCGACTTCTCACTGTCAATGTATATTATCGAGATAGGAAAATACTTTTCAGTTATTGGAGTGTAGCTCAAAAACGGCTTGACCGATTTTAATGAAATTTAAATGAGATCACACGGCAAGTATTATATATTAAAAATAAAAGAAGAATAACTTTTTTTATACATTTACCTATGTTTAATTTCGAAATTGAGTATCACGGTTACTAAAGCTGTTTATTTTGTCATCAACAGATATTTCTAAGGGAAAATGACTTACTATTCTTATCCAAGGCAGCAACATTGTTATGTCTGATGATGTGATGTTTGGTGGGTTTCTTGACCTTGCTGAGCACGTCGGAAAGGCTGATCTTGATTGGAGCTGGTTTTTCAGTCTCTTCTTCAATTTCGATGGTGGCTGCGACGGATGCCCAGTCCACGTCCTTGGCGTCTTTGCCTCGGGAGATGCCTCGAAGTTCCTCTCTGGTAAGGAAATATTTTTTGTTAAATATGTTTTTAGGTAATATTTTTTATCAAAATGCAACAACTTTCTGCACTAGAAAATTGCCTGACTTTATTATATCATTATAACATGTAACAACCAATGAAGAAACTATATAGCATTTGCGTTGGAGTTGAATAACTTAATTCCTGCATCTCCATTCCATTACCGGACTACAAGACGTACGGAAACACGGCATTCGTATTTGGTTTACATTCCTCATGTCCGCACAAAGCGATTTGCGTCCACTTTTATAATACGAACAGCGAAGGAATGGAACACTCAACCAGCGTCTTTGTTCCCCGAGGGCTACAATCTGAATGTCTTCAAATATAGAATGAATAAATATCTTCTAGGCAAGCTTGCTACACCGTCGACCGCGTCGTCACTTACCAGCAGGCGAGACTGCGGTCAAATGTTTTTCTATTCGGAATAAAAAAAAGCACTGGCGAGTACAACCAAAATACCATTCCACCATGCAGTGAAGTTCAAGCCGGCGGCGGTGGTATTCGAACCATAGATCTGCGGCACCGCAGTCCATAGCTATAACCGTTTGGCTATCATTGTTTCAAAATATTTACGAGTTATGTATTTTTAGCATGACATTATATACTTGCAAGGTACATTCTAATTTGATTTATATGATCTTGGAACTTTTGTCTTAATAAATTTAACTGTATACTAACCGATCTCACCAAGTAATACTGTTACTATACGGATATGTGCTCTTTTCGTCTGAGTTTTTCACCTTATTATGAGATGATTGTTGAAATCAGATATAAGTCTGCTACTTACCTCATAGCACCGATGAGAGGGTATTTGACGTCACCACCACAAACGCTTCCACTGAAGTCATCCATATCAACGGTCCACACCATAGCACCTCCGAAACCGTTGTCTTTGATCCATCTGAACATAGAAATAGATTTAGTTACGATAGCCATTCAAGTATAACAAAAGTAGTTATTATAATGCCAATGGATGAATCATAAGTAAGGGAAAATTTTGACAAAGGCAGTGCTTTACCTGCACTTTCATGAAGAACTAAATTAAAATGGAAATACTACAAATCTTACATTTTGGAGTTGTGGTTAGGAAGAATGTCACTTCGTCTATAACTTTCAAATAACTATGTCGACACCAAGATAACACCTATTCTAGATTCGATTCTAGTGGTTTCGTAGTGTGTATACAGTGAAAGCTCCTTATTCGCGGCCGCGATCCTTATTAAGCCGCGAATAACGAGCTTTCACTGTATATTGTGTAGTTTAGGCAGTGTTCCAGTATAGGAAAAATATGAAATTTAATAAATTGCTAAAATGGAGCTGATATTGTACTCCAAATAAAAAAGTATAAACAGATGTATTGAACATAAAAATATCAAATTAAAATAAATTAAAAGCTGATATATGAATTGTCGACACATTCTTAAAGGACATTCTTTTCACGATTCTTACCTACAGAACAAATTTGATTTTTAAGACAACGTAGGCGGATTTTTATTATTTTCCATTCGAGAGTCAGCTTATTAAAAACAAACTACCTAAGTATAGACTACTAACCAAAAAATATAATGTTTTACAATATATCAAGAATAGGGTTGGCCAATTTCTTATAGACTGGGCGGATCATTGTATTTTATTGCAAACTGCTCCACAATTTATAGCAAAAACTAAAACAAAAACAAGTGAGGCGTAGGTTCTATAAATCAAAAATGTATTGAACGATTATGAGATCATCGTAGCGTTTAATGTCAAATTGTATTTATAGAAGTACTTATATAGTAGACCAGTATCTCCATAAAGTTTTGTATTAAAATGTCAAGTTGTTAAGTAATGTTTAGTAAAGTTTTTAAGATTTCTCTGTGGGAGATTCAGTCTATTTTAATTTATTTTAACGTTTATATGCTGATTTGACTAACTAGTCCTTCAACGACTCAACCACTCCCACTGCGTCATTCGAGCACTTCCCTCCACTCTGTATAAAACAGCCGTGTTAGCGTAAGTTTGTCATTCTTTGCGCGACCACGCCCCTGACAAGACGTCTGGTATAAGAGTCAGGTAAATACTGTTTTACTATTACTGTGTAAATTATGCCTTTATGCTGATTATTATTGTTATTACGATTAATTAAGTGGCTATGTGATAACCTATGGTCCTTGCGTGACCTATTGTATAATTGATTCACAAATATACAAGCAATATTTATGAAATAAATATGTATAACCTAAAATTACCTGCTGTTACTTATTTTAATCCCACATCTCATTAAATTTAGTAACTAGCGGGATACGCCAGCTTTGCACGGCTATTTAACACAAAATAAATAGGTAAAATGTAATTGGAAATATTCTTTAGCCTATTAAGGATAATGTAGGATTCTAATGGTGAAAGAATTTTTAAAATCGGTCTAGTAGTTTTTAGTTTATTCGTTACCTACAAAAATACATATCTTTCATCTGTATAATATTAGTGTTGATTAAATATAAACCCTTTATTTCATAATTATTTTTAGAACCACTTCCTTTGATTTCAGCACCTCCTTTTTTAGAAGTCGGTTAAAAATGGTTATAATATTATAGTATCTAATGTTGTACAAATAATGGTGCGGAACCCTTCGTGTGCAAGGCTCGAACTTGGCCGAGTTTTGTATCTGAATTTTCTGTTATTACACTTTCTCATTAATATTTGTGTTATGTGATTGTATGCGTGCTAATAAAACAAATTGATTTCTTATATTTGCAACTATTGTTATGTTTGCAACTATTGTTATGTTTGCAATAACGCCTGCTCGGCGAATTACATTACAAAATTACAAATTTATGAGAAAAAAAAATATAGGCCTCCATCCCAATACGATGCTTAATTAAAGAACGAGAGGAAAAATTGGAGTAATGAGTCATTGTCATGTTAGCTCAAGCGGTCTGAGCATACCCCGGCTATAGAGGTAGATCACACGGATTCGTATTCCGCACATGACTATAATTTTTTCTCTTCTAAATTTATTTCTGTCTATGTCTATCAGTGTGTATTACTATCACATACTTTGTGATGAGTTAGGTATAATAATCCTTACCTCATCTTATGCCTTGTAGATTTCTCATCGTCGAATCCGACCCACTGGTCTCCGTGCACAGCATACGGCACTTTCATCTCCTCGTCCCAAACGTAAGCACCTCCGTTCTTGAGCATCTCACAAACCTGATAAATACAACAGTCTTACAAATGTATGTCCTAATTTGTAAATATCAACCCCTACATATCTTTCTGTGGGGGTCGCAAGCAACAAAAGGGGAAAATACCAAAAAGTGGGCTACTGCCCACCCAGCGACTTCTGAACAACTACCCAAAATCCATCATCCAACTGCCCAAAATCCATCATCCATCATCCCATTCCAAAGACTCATAGGTGTATACCAACACGCCTGCCAATCTTAAGGATTGAGGCAAACATTTCATACGCGTTATGAACGCGCTCGTAGCGTAGTTTCCTTAGCCGTTCTTAACCGATCAGCTAAGTTAAGCAACGTCCGACGCGGTCATGAGTTGGATTGGTGACCGCTAGTGTGATATTCCTCGTGGGGTGCCGGGTTAGAATTGCACCTCCCCATATCATCCCGTGGGTGTCGTAAGAAGCGACTAAGGGAATTATACTGGAAGGTGGGCGGCAGCGCCTTCTAAAGAACTATCTTGTCTAACTTGTGTGGAGATTATGGCAAATACCCCCTTAATAGGGAGGCTGTGTTCAGCAGTGGCCGATCCCGCTGATACAGTACAGTGTGATATTAGATACATACAGTGGTAATGACTACTGAGCGCTTCCGTGCTTCGGAGGACACGTTAAACCGTCGGTCTCGGTTTTCTTAGGGTGGCAGTCGTTATAGCATGGTAGTAATTTGCTATAACGACTGTATAAGCCTTTGAGGAATTCCAGTTTCGATTACAAATAGTAAAGTTCTACTTAATTAAAGCACTTGGTTATATGCAAATCCGCAAAATCTGTGAATAGATGGTCCTCGAATATCTCAAAACTTTGCTTCGGATGTACGGAGTCAATTTCCAACTATGCGCTGCATACTTAGTGAGCTTAGGCAAATAGAATTTGGCTTGTGGGGATGGGGGGTTAGGGGGATTTAGTAAGACATTAGCAAATTTATTAGCCGTTTGCACAATGAAATTTGTCTAAATTGTAATTCTAGTCGTATTTCTTCCAGTACGCAATTCGTACAGTTCTAATTAGTCCAAAGTGCATTACGAACAGTAAGTAAACATTTTTATAGTTAAGTTAGATATACAACATAAAACAAATTAGATACATTATTAATGATGATATAAAAGACAATTTTTGTTTTGCATGGTAGGGCATTTTGCGAATGCCCGCCTGGCTAGCTACCACCCAGTAGAAAATCTGTCGCCAAGCACCTATCAATATGTCCGGCAGCTGTCCTTGAGAGCCACTAATTCTAGGTTAGCCTGAACAACATCTTCGACCATATCATTACTTACCATCAGGTTAGATAGTGGTCAGAGGCTAATCTATAAGGCATAACAAACAAAAGAACCGCGCAGAAAACATTATCTATGATCGCAGACAGATAAAAAACAGTATAAAATGGACCGACTGCCCTTCCTAAAATGCATTAAGTAATACAATAACTAGTTTAACTCGGAGACAGTAAATAAAAAAAAAGTCAACTCTCCATTTAATGGGGGTGGCTGTGTTCAGCAGTGAACGATCCGGCTGATACAGTAATGCGTAATGAAGCTCTAAAGGTACGCGTCCATTAACCCGCGCCGGACGTACCGCACGCACGGCACCCAACGGATTTTAGTTTGCTTTGTATGATTTTACATAGCGCTGCGTCCACTATCCGCAACGCCCGCATCGGAAGCCGGCATTTATAAACAAAAATCCGTTGCGTTCCGTCCGGCGCGGGCCAATGGACGCGTACCTTAAGAGTTAATATAAGTTCAACAAATTATCATTCAGACTAATCAATATTGATGTCATAAACTAAATGTAAACGTTTTTGAAGCGGTAGGAATACTTGGTGCCTAAAGGTCATTGATATAATGGAGATCTCTGTACCCTGAGATTCAAGTCTATTTCTTAGTTCAGGGACGAGAGGCGTCCCCTGGTAAAATGACTTTTTGGTATGAATTAATCCCTCTTAGTTATTATCATGATCATTTCATATTTCCTGGAAGAAGTCTGCAATCCTATTATAGAAATAAAGGTTTTTATTGTTATTATGATTATTATTCAAACCTTTTGTAGGGACGTAAGTTGATGAATGTCTATTTTGAATATAACAATTTTTTATAAGTATTCGTACCTCATAATAAGCTAAGAATCCTGACTCCTTGGTATACTCTCCAGCCTTGCCGCCGCCGCTAGCCGGGGAATTTACTTTGTAGTTGTTTGTGTTGGACAGGGTGAAGGTACGTCCATAGGTCGGCATACCTAGAATAAAATACGTAAGCAATTTTTGTTAACAAACTAGATAAAGGATGTAGCGCGTAGCCTCGCTCATCGACTCCTCTGAATAAACTTATATTAACATACCAGAATATGAACTAGTATTCATTCTAGGGCAAGTATTGGAAAACTATCCATAAACTTAAATGGTATATCTATTAATTGCTGTTTTCTCAACGCGAGGAACTTCTATATGCCAAATCCAATAAAGCTAGAGTGCATATATTGCGTTCCATACAAACGTTGTTTGTCATATTTTAAATTTCAAATCTTCAAACTGTTGCATGGATAAGCTAAAATAAGCTAAGCTAAGCCTAATATCTATGATTCTAAAAATATTTTACCCTCAAATTCCAATTCAAAAAGATTATCTGAATATTTTTGAAAATACTTAATATGACGGAAAACTGAAGCATAGATAGCCCAAGAACATGCATGCTTAAATCCACCGAGTTTGAACAAATTAATTTAATTTATTTAATTATGACGAAACTAAGATAGTACGAAAAGAGCTACATGCACACTTCCCAAGTTTATCCCTGGAGGTACTGCTACCATAACCATTTCTACTTACGAGCAGTATAATGTTTACATTGCAGTGTTGTGGTTTGAAGAGTATGGGTGCTGGTCAAATTACTGTATATATCGTGAGCCGTGTTCCATCTGTGTGTTCCATGTCGTTTTGTATTTAGTTAGCCACAGTACCATCAATAAAATACTGATACTGATGGTGGTGTGGCCAAAGACTGGACTGTATCTACATCTACTTGTACTAAACTTAAGCTTGAGTTATACACCTCCGCACTTACCAATTATAAGCTTCTCCTTCGGAGCTCCCAGCTTGACCCACAGATGAGCGGCATGGTCTACAGACAGCTGTTTTCTCCACTCGGAGTCAGATGAGGGTGCGTATAGGGGCGCGTTGTGTCCAGTTTCTCTCTCCCACTTGCCGTGGAAGTCGTAGGCCATGAGGTTGATGAAATCGAGGTAGCTGGGGGCAAAAAAATCTTAATTAAAACCATGCTTCATATTAATGATATTTGGGAATAAATATCGAAGATGGTTCGAAAAACAAATTTATTTTTGTTACTTAGGGCCTGTTTCAGAATTTTTTAGTAAGTTCAGGTTATACTACCCAGAAGATAAATAACTGAATAAAAAAATTATAGTTAACATGCAGCGCATTTTAAACTTTAACCGATGGATAGGCTAAATCGATGACAGTGAAACGCAAAGATAGTGTTTTATTTAGTAAATATGTTCTGGGTAGTATAACCGGAACTTACTCGAACATTCTGAAACAGGCCCTTAGTAAATCAGTTATTATTGTCTAAAAATCAACGAGTAGAGAATCAATATATCGTTATAGCTGCAATATCCTTAAGGTTAGTTACGTGGCGATGATTTGGAGTATTCTAGTCCACAGTATTATTTTATGATATCTTACAGGAAGTACTCGAAGCGCGTCATGCTTAAATCAACTAATTTTATCAACGTCCGCTGCGGTCATACGATGGGTGACCGCTAATGGTTTTACTACTGAGCGCTTCCTTACTTCAAGCCGTCGGTCCCGGTTGTTTTTTTAAGGTGGCAGTAGTTACAGCAGAGCGGTAGGGCATTATGTGAATGCCTGCCTGGCTAACTGCCACCCTCAAGTAGAAAATCTGTTGCTAAGTACCTGACAGTGTGTTCCGGTAGCTGTTCTTAGGAGCCAGTTATTGGATATAGCCTGATTAAATAGCCTAATCATCTTCGACGGCATCATCAGTTACAGAGTGAGATAGTGTTCAAAGGCTAGTTTTTCAGAAACAAAAATATATTTTGAATCAACCCTAATTAACTCAGCTAAACAACGTACAATTGTAATAGAAATAGAAACGATATACAGTTAGGTATATTATTATTACAAAGCCAGCTCACATTATTACAGCCGTTAATTATTTTCGATATAACATGACAGCACATTATGATATCTGACACCAATTAGTTCTGAGTTGTATGGAATATATCGCTTGGCAAAATATTTCCGTGGATATAACGAAAATAAACCCGATTGGAACGTGATGAGATTAGGGACAAGTAGGCGTGGGCCTTAGTTTTTAGCGTTCCTTTATGGAAAACGGGACCTTATTACCAAGTCTTCATTGCGTTGGATGTCCGTCCATCCAACCTATCTTTTGAACGGTAAGATGTAGTAGGTTAAAACTTCTCTCCAGTATAGGTATGTGCATGTACCGTGTGTGTGGTTATGGGAAGTGTTAAACATAGCGCTTTTCACACTAATGTAATATAGTCATATTTTCAAACTAAGTAGGGCATGCGAATACCCTCAATTAAAAAATCTGTCGTCAAGCTCCTTAACGGTGTGTTCCAGCAGCTGTTCTTGAGAGCCAGTAATTCTAGGTTTAGCCGGTTAACAGCTTCGACCGCAGAGGTGAGATTGTGGTTAAAGGCTTACCGACCAGCAATAAAAAAACTAGCAAACCAGTAGAAGCACTGATAGGTTCATAAACATGCACGAAATTTCCATTTGAAATCTTGGTATTTAAAATATGAAACTACTTTATGTTTGAAAACACGGGTGTTTGAGCGTAAAACAACTTACTGTGAGTCGATATGACGATCGACAATGTTTCGGCTTCTACCGGATGCCTTCCTCAGGATGTTGAGTGTGGTACCGCCGCGGTCGCGTCACGTTTCACACTCTTACCACACGCAACATCCTGAAGAAGGCTTCCGGTAGAAGCCGAAACATTGTCGATCGTCATATCGACTCACAGTAAGTTGTTTCACGCTCAAACACCCGTGTTTTCAAACATAAAATATAAATATGAGTATATTTATAATATGATGATGAAACTACGTTTGTAATAAAAGCGCTGTGAATACATTTCCCGCCCTGGCTAGCTATCAAATTAACTAGCTAAACACCAGTAAACTTACGTAGTTTGTTATCCTGGACTAGTTTATACTGGACATTGGCTACACTGTTTGTGGTTTGCAAACGATTGTGTCTCTATATTTGTGGGTGTTTTGTGTAAACCACAAACATCATTAGGTAGTAGCTTAAGCCAAAACACTATCTCTTCGTTACCTGTAAAAGTGGTATTGCGAATTTCATAAACGAGAAATTCTATTGTTTTATTATAACGCTTTTAATTTCTGGCTTTTTGTAGTATTTAAATTTTAGCTGATACGCTTGTATTTATACAGGGTTTTTGGCAAAATGCTGACAACCTATTAGGGTTGACTTCTACTAGTCCTAAACAAAATTCTTGAAATTATATTTTATGCCTGATAAGTTAGCCTTTGACCACTATCGCACCTGATGGTAAGTGATGATATGGTCGAAGATGTTGTTCAGGCTAACCTAGAAGTACTGGCTCTCAAAAACTTCATGTGACGGAATAAGCACGAAGACCACCTGATCTGAAGATTCTCTTGTGCCTGTAATTTATTATTTCATATTTTTATTACTTTGCTCGATGTAAATATTCAAAACTCTATTCAAAGGGAGCGCAGTGCAGTCCATTGTAGCCGCAGCGCGCGCTCTTTGCTCGGAAGTAATAAAAAATATAGTGGCATTAGTGTTTGTTACCACATGACTTTGACTGCGTGAACCGATTTTGATGATTAAATATTTTTTACCAAAAAATGGAACCGACTTCAACACAAGTTGTGAAATAACTTCATCAAGTTATTTCACATATTTGAGTGTTGAAATTGGTTACATTTTATGGTACGTAAACATTTTTTTTTCTACTTTTTGAAAAAAAAAAATATACTTTCAAATATCATCAGACATATAAGGGTTTTGGTGGAATTAAAAATACTCACGTATACATTCACACCTACATATGAATAATTTATATGAGGCCTGAAAACACTACACTTATTTTGGTCCGCATGTTAAAACAATCAGACAGCCTTTTGTTCAACAAATTGTTTCTAATAGTTTCAGATATCAGATATTTTGATATTCAATCACTATGCATAACAATAATTTCTGGATTTAATCCATAAAAAGCCAAAACGAAGCGCTCATAGCGAAGTTTACTTAGCTGTTCTCAACCGATCAGCAAAGTTAAGCAACGTCGCGCGCGGTCATGAGTTGGATGGGTGACCGCTAGTGACATTACTACTGAGCGCTTCCGTGCTTCGGAGGGCACGTTAAGCCATCGGTCTTGGTTGTTGTCTTAGGATGGCAGTCGTTATAGCACGGTGGTAGGGCATTTAGCAAACGCCCTACTGGCTAAATACCGCCAAGCACCTAACGGTGTGTTCCTGCAGCTGTCCTTGAGAGCCAGTACTTCTAGGTTAGCCTGACCAACATCTTCGACCACATTATCACTTACCATCAGGTGAGATAGTGGTCAAAAGCTAACCTATAAGGCATAAAAAAAATATTCATATATCACTTTCACTCTAAAATTGCGCATTTAAAAATAGTTTGTCTGTGCCAAGCCTTACGTATCATTTCGTAACTGTGTACGACACTTTTGTCTCTGTAAGTTATTTATTAAGGTCAATATTTAAATACTAAAGTGGGCGCATTGTTTGCTCCATTTTGTACGTGGACGATTAAACAAAATGGCACTTAGTTGGTATAGCTTGAACAACAAGTTGGTCAAGAACACTGACAAGCACTCTGAAATAACTTGCTAAACTGGGTAAAGATAAGCAAAATAAAAAATAAAGCTCCTTTTTTAGACAAAATACATAAGACTTTAAGGCAAAATAAATAAGACTTTCCTGTATCACACCTCTTTGTGAGCAACGAGGAGCTTGACTGTTCACCATGCTTGTGCAAAAGATATCAAACTCCGTACTTGAAAATTGCCGTTTTTGTTCCTCGATAGATGTTATCTACATCTATCAAGGAACAAAAACGGTCGGGTCCGCTGTTTGACACTTCACAACACGTCGAAAATCTGTCACCAAGCACCGAAAGTGTGATCTGGCAACAGTTGTTGAGAACCAGTAAGAAATTATGAAATGACAGGCACATGTGACCTAACTGTATGTCTCAGAGTGACGGGCACAGTGCAGTTCGTTACTTGTATTGAAATGCATCTGCTATGAACAGAGGTTACCGTTTAACACCAGGTGAGCCTCGTGCTTGTTCCATAACAATAGAATAAAAAAAAGAGATAGTTGAAAATAATAAACATGCGCGTATATATTGGTACTTGTATATACCAATATATACACACGTGTATAAATGTCTGCACACTCCCTCACACCCTCTCTCTCTCTCTCTCTCTCTCTCTCCTTTTCTCCCACACACACACACACACACATACAAACACATACAAATTGCTAAGAGGGAGGGCGTTGGTATTGGCAAAACATTTTTTTATCTAACACTTTCACGAGTAGTATCGTTTTCATCTGTTTTTATCCATATATGGAAGTTCAAAATACAGATTTATTTATTTATTGAGTTACCTTGTTTTAATAAAGGAATACAGTCCCTCTCAGGGTTGTTGAAGTAGAGATCCTCCCTAATAACGTTACCTTTATTTTCTCGTTACAAGGGTAACCCGTAGGCTGATTTAATAACAATGTGTTGTCAAGGTAAAGAGCACAATAGATTTCTGTTTGAACCTTTACTCACCCCTTGTTATAAGGTTTTCTTCGTAAACGAGAACAGACGTACCTTTTTCCTGTTATTGACGAACGACAGAAGTTTTTATAAATTATAATACATTTTTAATACTTATTTCCTTAATGAATAGAATCAGATGTTACTTTGCGGAAATCCATATTTATTAAAAACAAATAATTTAAAAATATTTTAAGAAAACATTAATTCAATATTTTAAACACTTAAAAAATATAAAAAATATATCTAGTGATACTTCCGCCTAATTTTTATATTAAATTAACTTTCTCGATTGTGCGCTCGTAGGGTCAAGACCTCCCGAGGATGCTTCGTGTAGAATCGAAACGCGTCTATAATTCTTCCGGTTTGGCTTAGTGGCGTTTGTGACGTCACGTCGGCATAAGAGGAAAATTAAGAGGAATTGTCACTAGATATACTTTTTATATTTTTTAGGTGTTTGATTAAAATATTAAATTAAATTTTTCTTAAAATATTTGTTATTACTTTTTTCCTTGTTTGTCAGGTAAAAAAAGAATTAAACGGTTCGCTATGCGCATACGTTTTTGCTTATAATTTATAGGTTAGTTTGAGACTTTTCCATAGTCACCTGTTATATACCCTTTTGTTCTCATATTTTCTTGGATTCTAGATATGGTTGAGGAAGCAAAACAAGTTTTACATAAAATTGCTGGCGTTCCAAGACAGCTGTTGGAGCATAAGGATATGTGGTTGGTCACAGATTTTCTACTTAAGGTTGATAGAATTATTCAGGCAGACATTTACAAAAATCCTTACACGCATGTTTTTTATAGCTAATTGGGTGGCTTTTGACCACTATCTCACCTAATGATGTCGTGCCTGAAGATGTTATTCAGGTTTACCTAGAATTCTGGCATTTAAAGACAGCTACCGAAACACACTGTTACGTGCTTGGCGACAGATTTCCTACTTCAGGGTGGTCGCTATTTAGTCAAGCATTCGCATAATGCCCTACAACTACGCTATGACGACTACCACCCTATTACAACAACCGGGACTGAAGGCTTAACTTTCCCTGTAGCACCTGCCACAAGCGGTCACCCATCCAAGTTATAACTGAAGCGGACGTTCATCGGCGAAGAACGACAAAACAAGCTACGGTAAGAGCGCTTTAAAGTGTTCTTAATTTACACCCGCTGAGGCATTCGAAACACGGACCTCCTAACTACTCCTGGACAGTATGGTAGCCACAAGGCAGTTTTTAGTCGTTGCTACTGTGACATCATACTAGTACATGCCTTCTTCGAAGAGGTAGGTAGAGAACTATACATCCATGTCATTGCTTCTAAGCGTCTAACTAATGCAATGATTTTTAACTGCTTGTTTTGTGTATATGTAGAGAATCAGAATTCTGGATAAATTTACAAAGAATATCAAACATATATGTACGTGAACCTATAATATCTTGTTCTACAATGATAAAAGAAGATGAGCTTGCTATTTCTATCAAATATTCCACTTCTCAAGTTGGTGATTAAAAAATAATGTCCCTCTTCACCTCAGCAGCACAAACATCCATGTTTTGCTGCTAAAAATAGTGAAAAATGCGATTTTCCCGCGAGAGTGAGAAAAAGTGATTTGAATTTAGAATACCATGAAATCCAAATGATTATTATAAGCGTTCAAAACGTAAAAAATCATGTAAAAATAATTTGCGTACAATTAAAGGAAGGTATTTATCCATCTCCATAGAACGCCAGAACAGCTATATTAGCCACTTGTAACCACTGGCTAACCGCGATTTTCACGATTTCGTCAGTCCACCTGGTGGGGGGCCTACCAACTCTACGTCTTCCAGTGTAGTGTGGTAACCACTCGAGAACCTTTCTTTCCCATCGTTTATCAGTTTGTCGAGCAATGTGGCCCGCCCATAGCCACTTCAACTTGCAAATTATGAAAGCTATGTCGGTGACTTTGGTTCGTTGGCGAATATCCACGTTCCGGATTTTATCGCGCAAAGAAACTCCGAGCATAGCTCTCTCCATAGCTAGTTGAGCGACTCTGAGATTTTCCATAAGGGCCACAGTTAAGGACCACGTCTCAGTGCCATAAGTCATCATTTAATTCCCAAATTAAAAATATTTTAAAATAAAATAAGAAAATTTTAAGAAATAATCGCCTACAAAGTGTGTTGTTAGAGGCGAATAAGGGAATACCGGAAGGTAAGCAGCAGCGCCTTATACTGTGATGCCCAAAACGCCTGCCAAGCGCGAAGATTACGGGAAATCTCCTCTTAACGGTGGAGGCTGTATTCAGCAGTGTACAATCCGCCTGAATCAGTACCTCGGACACACACATCTCACACAATAAATAGTTTACCTGGCAACAGCAGGAACATCGTAACCACTCTTGATGTTGTCAGGTCCGACAGGTACAGCGGCAGTCAGCAATAGACGAGGCTTCTTCACTTCCTGAGCTTCTGCTTCAAACGCTTCGCGGAGTTCTGTAACAAATAAAAAACTTATCTTACTCATCATAGGTATTTGTACATAAGATGCTAGGTATATAGTTATCAATATGTTATGTGTTTTGTTATAGAAATATTCCAATAATTTATAGGTTTGACTTTGGTTTAAGGAAAAGTCAGTGTCGGGTTTATTTTTCATATGGCTTGATTTTGAAAACGAACCATTTCCCGCCAAATGAGCAATTACTTCAACCTATATATGGTTGACAGAAGTTTACCGCGCGCCGCCGTTATTCCGAGGTGGCGCTACTGTCTTCGACATCTTGAGAAGCCTGTGCGTGAGCACGCAGATGCAAAAGTATGAAAATACTGTTAGTTACTTATTTTGAGACGTGAGAACTATACTTGTTCGCTAAACAAAGTGCTAGTGAACCTAGGAACTTTTATTTCGTCCCGGGACATGCTCCATCCTGAGGCTGTCGATTTTCGGTGAGTTTCGTCCATTATCAAAGCCTTTTTTATGTTAGAATTTTCAAAAAGTTATTTTAGCTATCGAATCAAACAGTCAGGTAGGCCTGAAACTACTGAGGTAGGTTCCTTGGGACTGCTTCATTTTTCAGTAAAATTACCTAACAGACACAAAAACATAGAACAACACTATTGGTATATTAGGAACCGAATAAACAGCATACTGGCACTGTCATAGCAGTGGTTTGCTGCTCAATCGGTGCATTACTTTCTAAAGTCACATTACGGTTATTAAAAGTAAGAAAAAAACCAATTGACATTTGCTCGATGCCTTGCCTATAAATTACAGCCAGAGCCACTCGGGATGATGTAAGTATTCTCATGCTACTCCAATGCAAATTTTGAAGCAGTGATGGCTCAGTGGCATTGGCTATGGACTGCCGCGCAGCACGTCCATGATTCGAATCCCGTCGCGGGCTTGAGCTTCACCGCGTGGTGGATGGGTATTTTGCGAATGCCCGCCTGGCTAGCGACCACCCTCAAGTCAAGCAATCTGTCGCCAAGCACCTAACAGTGTGATCCGGCAGCAGTCCTTGAGAGCCAGTAAAATTACAGACACATGAGAGCTAACAACTGTACGTCTCACTTTGACGGGCGCAGTGCAATTCGTTGACGAAATGCATCTGTTATAGGCAGAGGTAAATCCACTTAATATTAGGTGGGCCTCGAGCTTGTTCCGTCACAATGTCATAAAAAAAAACTTTTGAGGCATTTTTAAGTGTTATAAAAAGTCACACACACATGAACTGTAAACTTTATACTTCTTTTGGACAGTCATGAAAAATTACATTAGTTTGAAGTATCTGACCGACGCGCAACTCTATCTGAATTTGCATTCTACGAGGGGCTTGCAAAATCAAAATTAGTTTAAGCTAGATTACGTTTGAGCATGTTTTTCGCAACAGATTTGTGAACTAAACTAACAGTAAATTATTGGACTAGACACGGCTGATTTCAAAAGCGAGATTGCGTCAAATGATAATATAATAACGCTTCGTTACTATGTATAGCGTATCAGGATCTAGGATCTAGTGTTATTGCAATGTTTGAGAAATATTTAACCGCTAAAAAACATTTTTTAAAGCTTGATTAACATTTTCAGTTTAATTTATGCCTTTTACTCATATTGGTAAAGAGTATATACATAGTGAAAAAAAATTGTTTATTATTTTTTTTTTTTAATATTGTTAGGTTTGCAATAACGCCTGCTATGCGGATTACATTACAAAATCACAAATATACGATAGGAAAAAGGCGTTATTGCAAACCTAACAATATTAAAATTATAAAGTTGCGTCATCATTTACAAGTATAAAACCAATTGCAAAATTGGTCTTGTTTGTAGTACAACGCAAGTGGTACTATAGATTTCGCTCCATCCCAATACGATGGTTAAAGAAGGATAGGAAAGATTCGAGTCATGACGTCATGTCATGTTAGCTCAATTGGTTAGAGCATACTCCGGAGTATGCTCAAGGAGTGGATGGACGCGGGTTCGAATCCCGCACATTACTTAAATTTTTCCTATCGTATATTTGTGATTTTGTATTGTTAATTATTGTTTTGTAATTTTTTTGCCAACTTATTCTTGTCTATTTTTATTGTTTGTTGTTTTTTTTTAATACGATATACCTGATATACCTGGCTATAAAATTTTCATAAAATTGATATCAAACAAAATATTCTATAACTAAAAATGCATTAGAAAGTGAATAAACCAAACCATCGTATACAGTTTTAGTTGTTAATTTTACACTGACAAGTGAAAATGAGAGCATCGTCAATGTAGTCGAAGTCAATTAAATAAGGATTATTATGGGTAACTCAAATACTAGTCGTCAGATCTCACACAAATTTAAATGGGACACGATAAGCTTTCTCATATAAAATAAAACATCAAAATCCACACCCTGTACACACCGGTACACACAATAAAACATATGAAGTACCACACACATTAAAATTCAATACAATTGAGAACTTCCTCCTTTTTTGAAGTCAGTTAAAATAAATATATTTCAGTCACTGAGTTCTGTACAATGACACCTCATATCCTAACTAAATATTTTTGCATGAATAATAAATAATAAATCTTTTCATGTACAGGAAACATAATTATTAATATTAGAATTCGATTTCTAATTCAAAGATTTTTGGTTAAAACTCTACACGGAATATCGGAATTTAAGGTTTGCAACAAAAACATTCCCGTTAGGTGGTCTCGTGACATACTGAAGGACAGATTGACATTAAAAGGGCTCCGTTCTACCCTTTGGGACCGGAACCCTAAAATCAAACATAGCTGTAAGCTGGGGTAAATTTAATCAGAATTATGAACGTTATATGGGACGAATCTAGGCGTAAATCAAAAGCCTTTGTAAACTACGATCTTAATAAACTACTGGAGCAGACAAGGCATTCCAACTATGTCTATAATAAGCTTAATATGTTCTACAGTGAGGAATTTTTGAAAGGAGCCTCTGAAACCTCTCTAAAGGCACAGATTAAATAGCAGTTACTAAAAATGTAGCAAGGACAACATCTTGGTCAATTCTGATGATTTAATCGTCACATTTAAATTATCATTTCAGTCAGATTGCATAAAGATTGAAGCAACACAGCATACAATATATAACATCAACTATAAATACAAAAATACCAAAGGAATTTTGTACATACATATATTAATGCCAATATGTATACTATTCTATCATGAATACGAAAATGGGTCTGTGTGTGCTGCCTCTGACCTTCGTAACGGATAAAACTATTCTCATGAAATTCAGTTAGCTACTTTGTAGTTTGTTTAGGATATTATTTTATCTCCGATTTCTAGGTTCCTGAAGGAATATGATATAACAAAAATCCACACTCAGAATTGAGCAACATGATATACATTTACAAAAAAAAACATATGTGAAGCTAAGAATAAGAAACACAATACAGATCAAATTGACAACGAAAAGAGTTTTAAACCAATTGCTTGCTTATGCTTATTCGCTAAGTAGACGTTAAAAGAAAAATAATATGTAGTTACTAAAATACGAGTTCAGTTAAGTGAAGTACAATGGCCATTAATCTTTATTCAATCAGCAGAATTGCCCTCAATTTGCAAGTGATTGTAATGGAATTCTGAATGAACGAATCGTAAATTTACACTGTTTAGAAACGTGTCTTCTTATAAATATTGTCTTCGGTTCGGATGCCAAAATACAGGATTTTGGCTCAAGTACACGAGGTTAAAATGATACTTTACTTGGCGTGGAAACAGTTGTTATTTTCACGAAGAATATTTGTTTTCCTTTGTGCCCAGTTATATAATATAATACATTGAACAAGCTATCTATCCATATCAACGTTTTTATTGTAAAAATATTTTAATATTGAAGCAATGATAGCCGAGCGGTTACAGCTATGGCCTGCCGTGCCGCAGGTCCATGGTTCTTTTCCCGCCGCAGGCTTGAGCTTCAATTTATGGTGGAAGGGCATTTTGCGAATGCTTGCCTGGCTAGCTACCATCCTCAACCACCCTTTTCCGCTTTAATTTCGGACTCATCAGATTCACAATTTACATAACACGCACAATCTCCCAAATTCAATTAGGTTAATTGATTTGGCGCTTAGAAATGATCGCATCTGATTGGTCACGTCAAGGTCATATTGTTGCAACGCACGGTACACTTTTTAAACCATGCCTGCCCCGGTAAGGTTAGCGGTCTGCTGTTTTTAAGCTTGACTTATATTTCTTTACATATTTTATTCGTAGAATCTGACATTACTACAAGTAAATTTAATCGTATGAATAAATGAACAACAGACGATTTCAAAGTTATACATATCATTGTTGATATATAAACTTAAGCTTAATATGTGTACTGCAAGGGAACATAAGTACCAACTATCAGTGATTCTTCTAATAATTGCATACTAATACTTACTTTACTTCTATTACTCCACTGGTACAAAACAGTTGCTTTAGGCGTATTTATCGTACACCTTCTCATACACTAATAAATTCACCCAATCGATCTTTGAACTCGATATAAACGTGTGTTTCCAACTTCAACCAAGAAAAGCTTTTTTTTACCGGTGGTATGCCTATTTAGCAAAACACTACTCACTATATACCATAATACAGCTAGTACAACGGAAATATTTAGGCAATCCAAAGGCCATTGCAAGCCTACAGGTAGTCCAAATGCTCCAGCCCACTACCAGTTCGCAGCGTGCCCAACACGCTGGAAGCGTAGCCCCGTTGCATTGCAATGTTTATTCGTTGAGCCAAATAAATGCTAGCATTGATCATGCATCAAAATAGAAGAGCTTTATTAAACTCGATAAAGATTATAAAATGATTTCATTTATTGTTTCCAAAGCAACTAATGCAAGGATTTCTGAAGCATGATTTAGAAAGGATGATCCTGGTTAACGTTTTTTGACCGTGATATAACAACAAAGGATTATGTTAAACATAACCACATAAAAACTATTGACTCAACTGAAGACTTCGCGACAGATTTTTTTTAAAGTTTTTAGTCCCCATATCTACGTCGTTTTGAAAAAAATCCATAAACTGAATCTTCAAATAGAATCCATATATTTATTGTAAACCATATCATAGCTTACAAAATTTCACGAACATTGGTTAAGGAATGCGACTTGTAAAAGTGAACCGGAAATCTGGAAGGACATAAATTACGACAGCATTTTTGCCAAAGCCAAAAGGAGACGCTTGGTGCTCGCTCGATCAATAAACATAATACTTGTCATTGTAATGATAACCAATATTATAAAAAAAAACATTAAACTCATATTAATCGATCGTTCTCTCGATAAGTCAAGACCTACTGCGGAGGCGACACGCGTCGAAAATTCTTCCGGTTTAGTTGCGTGGCGCCTTAACAGGAAAATTAGGCGGAATTGTCACAAGATTTATTTTTAATTGTTTTGTTTTAATATTAATATAAAGTTTTTTATAATATTTGGAAACAATATATATGGATTACCGCAAACTAACGCCTAAATCTATTCATTAACTTGTCATTGTTTCGATCTGAACTTATTAATTCAAAAGCAGCAACAAAACACAGTTTGGTGAATAATTTAATGGAGGTTTTGGTGCCAAACCTTAAAAAAAGTCTTCCTTATCACTGAGCAAGTACTCGCTATAATATGTTTTCTTACTAGGTATTAATAACATGACCTATATTTTTTTTATTTTTTTTATGTTATTGTGACGGAACAAGCCCGAGGCCCACCTGATGTTAAGTGGACTAACCTCTGCCTATAACAGACGCATTTCGTCAGCGACGAATTGCACTGTGCCCGTCACACTGAGACGTCCAGTTGTTAGGTCTCATTAGTCTGTAATTTTTCTGGCTCTCAAGGACTGCTGCCGGAACGCACCGTTAGGTGCTTGGCGACAGATTTTCTACTTGAGGGTGGTCGCTAGCCAGGCGGGCATTCGCAAAATGCCCTTCCACCATGCGGTGAAGCTCAAGCTCTGGGCGGGATTCGAACCATGGACCTGCTGTGCGGCAGTCCATAGCCAATGCCACTGAGCCATCACTGCTTCAAATATATTTAAAGGCATGTGTAAATTGCGACAGCTTTAGGACGTATTAAAATCGAAAACCCTTTATAAGTTTATAAATTTTCCTGTGCTTTGCAAAAGCAGGTATTTCTTCGTAAACAACAAAGTAAGCAACATTTCATTAGAGCGGACAGGAAGTTGAATCAAAGCTTGTAACGCAGCTCTATTTACGAGAATAAAACACCGCACAAAGAAAGTTTACCTTTGAGCAAGTGAAACCAACCGGCCCGGGCAGGTAACCGTATCGGAAGAGCCAAAGGTACCAGTAGAGGCCGGTATACGAGGAGCTGCTGGTTCTCACCACGACTGACCCCACGTAGACTATTGAAACTCAAAAAAAGGGTTTTTTTTATTACCGTCGCAACTTGTTTCTATCACATTATATTACAATGTAGATAATTTATTTCAAATATTATTAATATATTCAGTTTTAGCAAGTCGTAAAGTATGGAATGTGACGTCGCTGGTCCTCGTAAACTCACGAAACTTTAAATTCGCGATATTTAGTTTCGATAGTATACGTAGGGACAGTCGCAGAGCTTGTATATGGTAGTAGTAGTTTTTAAACTTTTAGGGTTTTTCAAACATATAAATTAAAGAACTTTAAAGGATCTAATCGCGTTTATATTTCATTAATTAATATTACGTTTCAAATACTGCAGTGATCGTGATCATGGGTAGACTACTTATTAAAGTTGTTTTATGTGTACTTGATTATATATTTTACATATTTAAAGTCTTTTAATTTTATTTACAAAGTAAAGAGTATTAAAATATATAAGAAAGCACTGGACCTGGATTAAAAAATGTAATTTTGATTTTAAGATTCGTTGAAAAATAAAGAAGTAGTAAAATTATCTGCCATTTTCAAGTCTCTTTTTTGAAAACTAAATTTTGAATGACTTATGTTATCCCTTACATACATCTACATGTAATTGTTGTAAAACATTATTTAATGTTCTGTTTCATAATAAAACAATATGTTTAGGAGTTTGAATTAACAAAAACACGAACAGCGCTTACATGTCAACTCAAAAACCGAAATCTACAAATTCACCTAAACAGATGAAATTTGTGTATCATTTCGCGGATAAAATATATTTCAATCATTGTGCAAAAGTGAGCTTTTTTCTACAACTTAAGGTTCATATTCTATAAGCAACGATAATTTCTATACTAATAAAGATGTCAGACAAATCTTGTGGATTTAATCATTTTTAATACGACTGTTAACTCTAGCGTCTTTAGCTTAAATAAACTTATTGTCATCATATAACGAACTACAAAAATCTAAATTTACCAGTGTTAGAGTGTACTAATTATAATATTATTGTATAGATGAAACATTTGTAAAAAAACAACCTAATACACCAAGTAAGCTTTGAAAGAGCAAAATCCTCTTTAAATATCTTATTTCTTCCGCAAAAAACCTGTTTTATGCTGAAAAAATAATATGTCAGTTCTTGGCATGAATAAAATGACAAATATACTTGTATTAAACCTTTTTAAGTTATTCAATTACAATGTGCGATAATCACTAATGTGTAGTGTATAAATGATAACACTAAACACTGTAAGTCTGTATTATTTACACACGACATAGTGAGAACCTTCTCTACATAGGTAGAGCAAGGTATAGAGCGTGAGCATTTCCTCAATTTCCATATCGTTTTCGTACGAAAATGTGATAACGTTTGCCCTTTGTTGCGATTGTGGAGTTAAATTTGATCATAGAGGGTTGTTATATCATACATACATTCATAGTAATATAAGGACAGGGTATATCTACAACACAGTTATTAAATATAAACAAATTTTATAACTACATAACTATAATATTATGAATTCACATTACCGAAATGTTATTTTGACTAAGGTCTTTGTTGGGACGGTTAGGTTACGATAAAGAAAAAAAGTCTGTGAAATTTTAAGAATCGATAGTATCGTTTAAATAAACAATCTTTTTTTTATGTTATTGTGACGGAACAAGCTCGAGGCCCACCTGATGTGAAGCGGACTAACCTCTGCCTATAGCAGATGCATTTCGTCACAAGTCACGAATTGCACTGCGTCCGTCATCTTGAGACATAGTTGTTAGGTCTCATGTGCCTGTAATTTCACTGGCTCTCAAGGACAGCTGCCGGAACACACCGTTAGGTGCTTGGTGACAGATTTTCTACTTGAGGGTGTTTGCTCCAGGCGGGCATTCGCAAAATGCCCCTTCCACCATGCGGTGAACCTCAAGCCCGCGGCGGGATTCGAACCACGGACCTTCTGCGCGGCAGTCCATAGCCAATGCCACTGAGCCATCACTGCTTCAAAGTACGTCTTCGAGATAAGTCTATATTACTGGTATTAAATATAAGTAATGTCCTACACCTACCGGGACTGACAGTCGGTCCTGGTTGTTGTGTAAGGATAGCAGTCGTTGTAGCATGGTATAAGGTACAAAACACGGAAACGCTTAGTGGTAAATGCCACTAGCGGTCACCCATCTAAGTTATGACTACAGCGGACGTTGCTGAACGACTAGGCCAGCCATACTTCGAGAGTTTCAATGTACATATAGCTATATTTTGCAAGTAATTGTGTAACACTATAATATTATGCTTTAACGGTGACTATTGTTTCATTATAAGGAAAATAATTAGGAGTAATATTTTTGCCAGAAATCAATAAATTTATTGTTTTATAATTTTTTTGTATTCTTTTAAGCCTGCCTTTGTAGACAAGACAGGTCATAGTTAATTCATTCCTATTTTGAATACAAATATTTCGTTCGTAAATAAGAGACTAAAATTATGAACATTTTATACAGTTCGAATAGACATTCCTTTGAACAATGCCTTATTTTGCATGTATATAAAATTTCACGATTCCATTTTCTAAAGATGAATTCGGAATATCCAGACCGTAAAATTTTGTGTCGGAGATTTTACTATAAAATGATATTATAAAATATATAAAGATTGTAAATCTGCTTGAACTGTGAATATAAATTGCCATCTATACTGAAATTTCATTGAGAGATAAGTATACTTAAAGAAAGATACTATAGACTATTTATTAACATATATAATATACTAGCTTTCCGGGTATATCGGTTATGGCACAAAACCTTTTATATAAACCTCTTTTTACGCAGTTGGATAAAAACTATCCTTTGTCCTTCCCCGGGTCTTAAACTATTTCTATAACAATTTCATCCATATCAGTCCAGTAGTTTCAGAGCCTCTTCAATACAAACAACAAACAATCAAATCTTTACTTTTTATTATATAAAAGTTTAGATTTATATTAGTATATTACGACAAATAGAAAATTTCATTACTTCAACAAAAAACATGATAAAATAAAACACCCCATTCAAGAAATTGCTTGTGATAGCAGGTACCTCTGTAGCAAAGTGGGTTATGGCGTCCAGTCCGAACAAAAGATGTGTCTAATCACAACCAAAAGTGCAAATTATGCATTTTAAAACTCGCAATGTAGGTATATCTTTATCTCGCACCAGAAAAAACTTAAATACTATGATAATCAGTAAATATCAGTGCCCGCCGGGAGCTCGCAGACGCAGCTGCGCACTCGCCCTGATGATGGGCATCTGATATGCTCGAAACCCGGGTCGACGTATTCGATCCCCAACGTGAGTGTTTTTGCCGGTTTAATTTATAATATTTAAACTATAATAATAGGCCAAAACAGAGGTCCCAACCTCTGGGAACGACTAATAAAGTGCCATTTTCTAAGCAATATACACAGAATGCGTGGGATATTGCCAACGGTTTCCCCACTGGGTACTGATATTTAAATTAGATTAGATGCGAGAAAGCTTGCTAACTTGCACACGTATTACGCTAAGTATAAGGGCGTGGCTGCGGCATAAGCAAAAGCGGAAAGAAATTGAAAGTTGAATTTTTTTCAAATTGCGTTGGGTCTAATCACAGATTACCCCCAATAGGGGTTTAATTTTGTACACACTATGAATTATTTATTCGTAGTGTACACACTTTACTGTTCTCGACGGTGTTTACAGTTTACCATGACATTGTAATTGATATAATCTAAGTCAATCCCTTTCTTCACTTCACATTATTTGTACACGCTATAGCTCACAGAAGAAAGTGATATATATAGAAATAATGCAGTGGGGGTTTGCAGTGTAGTGAATATAAGAAAAACCCAAAAAAATGTCGTCTGCCAAGTTTTATAAGTACATATGGCCTATCCTATCTCCAGATGTTTCCTTACAGGTCAAAATACGTTCACTCAATATACGTACGCTCACTTCTTACCATTTCTAATGTTTGAGAATGTACTGACACAACCGACTTTATTACTAATATATATCTGCTTTATTAGTTTTGCAGATGAGTAAGCGGTAAAAACACCGGTTGGCCTTAGAACTGTTTTCAAAACTGTTGAAGTATGAAGGAACTATTTTCTGTCCAAAATTTCGATCGCTACCAAAAGCGACTATGTTGCGCTTCTTTGTGAACTAAAATACCGATAGCTATCGGCGTTTAAAGTGTTTTTTTTTTAATAACGATTTATATTCTAAAGCGAATGACTTTTTAGAAGACAAAATGAAATTGTTTGTGATATGATATATTATATATTGATAAAATGACTGTTGAATTTATACCCCTTATTATTTAATGGAAATAAATTGCAATTATATTAATATTATTGTATTGTTGACTTCTAATTTAAATTGTTATTATTAAATCTTAGTTTAGTTACTAATAATAACATTATTAGTAACTAAACTGTATATGATGGACCAAGTTGTTCAACATGATGGACCAAGCTGTTGTGACTAAATTATAAACTGTAAGATCTTTCATGTAACACAGTTTTACAATAAATGTATCTGAATCTGAATCTAAAATTGACATTACATGTAGCAGTATCCAATGCGTTATTTTCACAAACGAAGAATTTGTGTATCAAATCCGTGAAGCCTAACTTTTTAAGAAGTTTGTCCTCCTCCTTAAAATGATAAATGACGACGTAGACACTCAAATCCACGGAGATTTTATTAGAAAAGTTTTACAAGATCAAAACAAAGGAGTTTTCTTTAGAACGATAGGGAGGCGCATTTATATAAATTTCATTTGTTTTAACAAGAATACTGCTACTCAGCTATATACCTTAAACTCAAGTGTGCTTAATGGGATTTTAATAGTTACTTGCTTTTCTATCTTAGAGCCAATTTCACTAAACTAGGGTAAAACTATACTAGAATAACTTTAATCTATGTAACCAACAAAATATTATAGACCTTTGTCACCATATACGTCCAATAATGAAGCAGTATTTGAAAATTGCCATGGTATTTACTTTATGAAATTTGACATCCGGCAAACAGCTGTAGTAAAGGAAATAATCTTATCCAAGATTATAAAATTATACCGTCATATTGCGGTATAGGTCCATTTACTAAATACAAATATGGACACTTTCCCACAGCTGACAGTACGTACTATTTATATGTGCATGCTGCTGTCACCTGTCATAAAAACCCATACCAAAGAGTGTACTTTTAGCACGACAATAAGTAAACAAATTCAAAAACTGCCACTAGGTATGGCGTTCTATGATAGTAAAAGCCTATCATATTTTAATGGTCTATAGTTTAAAGTTATCCGCGTGTCGTAACTAAACGCTAGTTTGGTGAAATTGGCCCTTAGTGTGTGCTATTAGCTCAATTCAATCTTAAAGACAAGAAGAAAGAAGAAGAAAGACAATCGTACACGTACTGGCATCAAAGTTACCAAAGGTTGGTACCAGTTTAAAAAATGATAATTATATTATAAAATGTTTATTATAAAATGATATACAGTCACTTAAAACCAAGAAGATTTTATTAAATGGTTTTCCGAAATTTAATCAAACGGATTTAATCAGAATAATAAAAAGTGCGCATTAAATAGATTTGATAAGATGACACAGTGTTATGTCTCGTACAGCGTTCTTAACCGATCTTCTAGGTCGAGCAATGTTCTTTGCGGACTATTTGAACGAATGGCTGCTAATGGTGTTTTTAACCGAATGCTTCGGAGAGCACGATAATCATTCGGTCTTGTCTTCGGATGTCAGTCATTGGGCTATACCGGAGGTCTTTGAGCGATCAGAAAACTCCCGACACTTTACATGGTGGAGGGCAATTTGTGAAATCACCCAGAACCTTTAAGTAGAAAATCTGTCGCTAGCACTGAATGCTGTATTAAACAGCATTCCTTGAGAGCCAGTTCCCAATCTAGGATCAATATATAATTAGGAGCTTGGGGACAGATTTTCTGATAGAAAGAATTTTTGAAGCAATGATGGCAGAGCGGTAATAGCTATGGACTGCCGCGCCGCAGGTCCCTGGTTCGATCCCCACCGCCGGCTTGAGCTTTACCGCATGGTGGAAGGGCATTTTGCGAATGCATGAATGGATCGGATCAAGCAAGGGGCTCAACTGATGTTAAGCGGACTAACCTCTGCCTATAACAGATGCATTTCATCACAAGTCATGAATTGCACTGCGCCCGTCACTTTGAGACATAGTTGTTAAGTCTCAATAATTTCACTGGCTCTCAAGGACTCCTGCCGGAACACACCGTTAGGTGCTTGTCGACAGATTTTCTACTTGAGGGTGGTTAGTAGCCAGGCGTGCATTCGCAAAATACCCTTTCACCATGTGTTGAAGCTCAATCCCGCGGCGGGATTCGAACCATGGACCTGCTGCATGGCAGTCCATAGTCAATGCCACTGAGCCATCACTGCTGTTAAATGTATATGTCAGAAACCCTAAATCTAACCAATTTAGGGATCAAGATTCTATAGAAACGGCTACTCAATGCTCAAACCATGAGTTCAGTATACTATTACTATTTTAGAGGGAAACTACCAATTCGTTTTGACACCGCTAGTTGACATTGCATAAGCCTCCTTCGTATAAGTGAACAGGTATAACAGGTCAAGTACACACGTAACGTGTCAACAAAACATTACAGTTTGCAAACTAATATGTCACCGTTTTATGCGTGTCACAGTATACATAAGATTATGTAATTTAACACAGAAGTTTACAGTTAAACCATAGTAGAAAGAAAATGTCAGTAGTCTTTTACGGTATACAAGGTTTTTGGTAAAATGCTAACAACCTCTTACGGTTGAACATATTGAGAATTTTTAATTCTGTTTTTTTTTCTTTTAATTTTCGTTTGTGTCTTTTATATGCATTTGACTGAATAAGCACAATGACCACTTCATGTCAAAAGTCTCTTGTGCCTGTAATGTATTATTTCATATTATTTATTAGTTTGCCCGATGTAAATATTCAAAACTCACTGAAAGGGACCACGGCGTGGTCCAGTGTTGCCGCGGTGGGCGCTCTTGGCTCGGAGTAGGCATTAAAATACAAAAAACATCTCAAAATGCTTTTTAAGACTAGCAGAAGCCTAAGAGGTTGTTAGCATTTTACCAATAACCCTGTATATATTTACATGTATATAGATATTCATATCTCAAACACTACCTACTGTTTTGTTCATATATTTACCCTTCATAATGAGTCATTATTATTGGAAGAGTAGTTTTTTTTATTTCTTTGTGATAGGCAAGTCTTTGATCACTATCTCACCTGATGGTAAGTAATGCCAAAAATTTTGTTCAGATTAACCTAGAATTTACTGGCTTTCAAGAACCGCTGTCTGAACCCACTGTTCGGCGCTTGGTGACAGATTTTCTATAAGGGTAATACCTAGCCAGGTAAGTATTCACGAAATGTCTACCACCATGCTAACGACTATCATCCTAAGACATCAACCGGGACCGATGGTTTAACGTGCCCTCCGCAGTACGTGCACGCTTATGCCACTAGCGGTCACCCATCCATGACATTGCTAAACTTTAGAAGACTAAGCAAGCTGTGTTGCGAGCGCTTTAATTGTCATAAAATAATAAACTTTCAGAGCGCTTGGTCGATGGAACGCGTGATTAAAATGATGTCACTTATTTGGCTCATATTATCATTGCGATTTGGTACAGAAATAGTTTAAGACCCGAAAAGGACATAGGATAGTTTGTATCCAGCGCAAAAAGAGGTTAATGGTCGTGATAACCGACATCCACGCGGGCGAGGCCGCGGCCGGAAAGCTAGTGTTGTATAGAGTTCGTAGTGTTTATGATATTCCAACTATATTTTGTGACAAATAGAATGTTACTTTTTCTGTTTTTACAATATTGTGAGAATTATTATTTAGTAACCGGCTAGGACTCGCGTAATATTTACCGGATATTGCTCCGACCAGTTTCGAACTTATTTGAAGTTCTTCGTCTGGGAGTCACGATTGTGCGCAGCGGCGAGCGCGGGCAGCACGTAACTGGCTGGCAAATAAGTTTGAAACTAGTCGGAGCAATATCCGGTAAATATTACGCGAGTCCTAGCGGTGTGTTCCCGCTGTCCCCATTGACTTATCCCCATTGATGGGGACAACGAGACGATAGCTTTTTTTCTTCCCGTTGTCCCCATTGGCCTGGCCCATTGATGGGGACAGCGAGACGACATTATTTGTCTTCCCGTTGTCCCCATTGTCTGTCCCCATTAATGTGGACAGCAAGAAGTCGGTAAATTTATTCACGTTGTCCCCATTGATTGACTGATCACTTTTAATACCAATGAATTATAAGTCATATAGCCGGTTACTAAATAATAATTATGGACAAAACTCGCGAAAGTTTTTTAGCTCAATATTGTGAGAGTTTCAATTTTGTTGCAATTCAACGGGGCAATGCTGCCAGCATGCTGGGCACGCTGCCAACTGATAGTGGACTAGAGCATTTGGACTCCCTATGAGTCCAAATGCCTTTACTGTAGTAGCTGTAGTGTTGTATATAGTTTGTAGTATTTGTTTAATAAAGGCATATCGCCATTTAAAAAAAGAGTTTCAAAGACCAATGGAATGTGCCATAGCGCCCTAGTATTGACATGTTTATTTGTAAATGTATTTAATTTGACATTATATTATACTCTAACATTTATTCTGGTTTACATTTGATTTCTTTGACATATGATTATATAATTAATGATTATATATATAATTAAGTGAATTTTACTGTGTGATAATTTGTAATTGTTTCTAGTGAACGTTTTTTATCACAATAAACAAAAGTATTATTATATATATATTTATATATATATTTATTTTGCCTGATAGGTTAACCTTTGACCACTTTCTCACCTGATGGTAAGCGATGATGTGGTCGAAGATGTTGTTCAGGCTAACCTAGAAGTACTGGCTCTCAAGAAGAGCTGCCGGAACACACCATTAGGTGCTTGGCGACAGATTTTCTACTTGAGGGTGGTAGCTAGCCAGGCGGGCATTCGCAAAATGCCCTACCACCATGCCATAACGACTGCCATCCTAAGACTACAACCGAGACCGACGGCTTAACGTGCCCTCCGAAGCACGGAAACAGTAATGTCACTAGCGGTCACCCATCCAACTCATGACGCGGGCGACGTTGCTTAACTTTGCTGATCGGTTGAGAACAGCTAAGTAAACTTCGCTACGAGCGCTTCAAAATCTTATCTCACTCTTACAATGAAAGTAAGCGTGAAATGAGATAAATCACAAACTGACATATAAGCACAACTATTAATATTTATGGCCGTCATGAATCATAGCGCGTGACTGGGAACAATTAAGATCGAGAAAAAGTCAGTTTGTCTCGATTCGTGAGCTCATTTATTATTGAAGATGGCTATTGACCTCACCGGAAGTAAGTGGTCAAGGTCACATTATTCGTGGCTCATTTAACCCTTTAGTTAGCATTATGATTAAACTATGTGAACTTTATTGTAGTACTATTATACCGTGGTATAATAATATATTGCGCCTTGGATCATGGATTATCTAGCTGCGCGGTTTCACCCTCATGAACTATAATGAAAAGTGATTTTTTGCAATGTGGTAGGGCATTTTGCGAATGCCCGCTTAGCTAGGTACCACCCTCAAGTAGAAAATCTGTCACCAAGCACCTAAATCTAACCTAAGTGTGTTCTGGCAGCTGTCCTTGAGAGCCAGTACCATAGTACAGTAACTAAGTTAGCCTGAACAACATCTTCGATCACATCATCATTTACCATCAATTGAGATAGTGGTCAAAGGCTGGATAGCCGGTTACCAGGAATAAAAATGTGATGATGATGACGTTAAAAAGTATTTTTTGCAGTTAATCCGGACCTACACTATCTATCTGTCAAATATGATCCAAATCAGTTCATAGCCGTTTCAGAGTGAAGCGGACGTTTGATTGGTAAATAACGACTATGCCAGCTACGCCACGAGCCCTTCAATAGTTGGCTGTTGTTGAGAATTTCCAGTGAGGTGCCGGGTTAGAATGTCACCCCCCCCCATTACTACCCGTGGGTGTCGTAAGAGGCGACTAAGGGTAACATAGAAAACTAGGAACTAATATTTTACACTGTGTTCAGCAGTGGACGATCCGCCGGATACAGTACAGTACAGTGTTGTGAAAATTTGAAAATATATGTGTAACATAATTTGAGTACTTGGAATGATTTTTTATAACATATTATGCGCCTTTAAGCAAACTCATAGCAATAAAAGTTGATATACCTAGCTGATACATCACATACATAAAAGTTAAATGGCAATTTTAAAACGAGTATATGACTAAAAGGGCATCGAAAGTCCAACGCGACAACTTGGGTACGTGTCATTATGTATATATACATATATATATCCAGCAACATTACGGACAGTTCCTGTACATTATGTGCACATACGATTTCCGTGTGGAAAACAACTTGTGCAATGTGCGATTATATAGAGATTATTAGTGATCGAATACGGAATGAAGGTTTTTATTTGAGAGTTGTATGTATAGTTTTAATAGGTTAAGCATTATGTTAAATGTTTAACCTATTAAAACTATACATATAAATCTCAAATAAAAACCTTCCATGAATAAATATGTAAAGAAATAATATTTAGGTGAGGTGAAAAGCGCCTTATACCTCCGTCTCCTGCGGGCGCCGAAAACGCTCCGCTACTATCGGGAGGGGTGACAGCGAGCTCAAGGGCACCACTGTGGTTCGGACCTCGGCTTGTCTCGCTGCCGAGAGACATTGGGGGAATCGGAACTAAATGCCCCGGTACAACTGCAGTGTTGTACCGTTGAGAATGGGCCCTACTGAATATTGCTCTGTGACTATTTGGAGAGACACTAATCGGGACTTATTTGGAGAGACACTAATCGGGACTTAGAGACACTACGGGACTTGAGCGGCCGGCGGCTCAGCACGCCTTTATATAGACTCGAGCTGAGTCAGCCAGCCAGCCAGTCAGTAAGTAACGCCTGACTCTATTCATTATGTAAAGAAATGTAAGTCATGCTCAAAAACGGCAGAACGCAAAACTTTACCACGTCGGGCATGGTTTAAAAAGAGTACCGTGCTGAGCAACAACATTGCCTTGACGCTACCGATCGCGTACAATCATTTCTAAGCGCCAAATTAATTTACTAATACACTTGAATATGGCGATTGTCATGATTTCCTATATTTTCTACTCTGTGCCTAGATTTTAAAAGAAGTCATTTTGACTTCTTAGTTCCAAATAAAAATGGCCACCGGAAACACGTTGTCTCGTGGTATTCCCGCCAACGGCTAAAGGGGGGAAATCAGGAGGAAATCAGTGACTGCTTGACATTATACAAGGAGGGAAATGTATTATTTGTGTGTAGGAGAAAAACTAAGCAAGTGCGAATCGGGCCTTGCTATTTTAGGTTTCTACATTTAAACAACCAAATAAAAGAAAATTGGTTTTTGCCACCGCTTCAGAATTGCAGTTTAAGTCGTTTGTTTTCAGTATTTATTAGTCAAACAAAAAAACATAATTTAAAATATCAGTTTCGTTTAGTTAGTATACCATTGCAAAAAAATACAAATTTCACATCATTTATATAATTTTATCATTTATATGTATATATTTTTTGGATATGATAATACACAATACACACAAGATATATATATATTCAGTCTCAGGTTAAGTGAAAAATACCTTCAGCATCTTTATATAAATCAATTCAAAACACTACGAGTTCCTTAAACCAAAAACACGTTACGTTCTAACACAAGTATTGACGACCCCTCATTTACAAAATAAGTAAAACGCGGTCCGTCAAACGGAACATATTAAAAGTATGATGAAGCAACCGAGGCAGAGTTGACATGCGCCACCAATTTCATCGGACCCGGTTTGAGAGTTAATTTCACATTGTAATCTATGTGAAAGCTCAAGGGTGCAGCTCTACAGACAGTGGTGAATCTAAATATTTCAATACAACGAACACTGTCAGTTTAATTTAACAATAAGTACCAGGAATAGGAAATTAATCTTCTTGGGTCGGATCACTTCTTCAATTTCTAGTCCAAAATTCATCTTTAAGCTAATATTTTACACAAAATATCATAATGTCAGGTTTGTGACGCTCAAAATCTAATTACGGTGAAAATAATAGTCACATAAGACTTATCAACTATGTATCCAGGTGAGGGGCGCAGTGCAATTCATTACTTGTGATGAAATGCATCTGTTATAGGCAGAGGTTAGTCCGCTTAATATCAGGTGGGCCATCCCGTCCCGTCAGAATAACAAAAAAAAAATGAAACTGCAATGTATTAAACGCGTAGGGATATCTTACAACGATGCTTTAACAAGCTTTTATTATTGTTGTCTGTTTTAGTGATTTACCTTATAACATTCTTTGTAATGTTTGTTGTTACGGCGACGAATTTATATGTTACCTATAATTAACAGCCATGTTGTCATAGACATGACATATGTCTTACCTAGAATAAATTTATTTAAAAGTATCACATTCCGTTTACGAGTTAGAGAACGTAACGTACGAACAGACATACAGACAGATTGCAGAGTCTCATTAATAGGGCTCTAGTTTTTCTTTTGGGTAGGGATCTCTAAATACAGTTTATGTAGAAGATTAATGATATGTTTTGATGCATGAGTACCTACTAAGAGGAAGATTATTCGTTGTTTAGAAGAAATAGCCGGGAATATCTCAAATATTTTTTAAATATTTAAGAAAACATTAAATTAATATTTTAATAAAACGCTAAAAAAATATATCTAGTGACGCCTAATTTTTCTGCTAAGCCGACGTGACGACAAGCGCCACGCAGCCAAACCGCAAGAATTTCCGACGCGTTTCGCTTCTACACGAAGCATCCTCAGGAGATCTTGACTCTGCGAGTGCACGATCGAGTAGGAATATCTTAGTTAAAGCGAAGGGCAAAGCCATAACACATAAATGAGGTGTTTTTAGGCACGTTTCCTGGCGAAAATATAGCGTGTTAAGCATTGAAATAAATGTATCCTGTAACACGTATCTTGAAGTTTGCTTTCCAGGTTTCAAATGTAATTTGTTTGTTATAGTAGGACATAATTAGCAACCGAAACTATTTGAAAGTTTTGAAGTACCGAGATTTCAGACATTTTATTTAGAATTTGTTTGGTACCTAACTTGGGTCCGTTGTTATTTAAGTTCGTACGACTGTTTTCATGGTGAGTAAAAGCTATTTGCGCCTACTAAAACATAACTACTAGTTGAGTCAAAAACCAACTTCGTTAGCTCGCAAATATGATCAGGGAATAATAGTAAGGCAGCGTGCCGTCTGTTAATTCGAAATCGTGCACTTTTTGGTAAATCGATGACCGAGCGATCGCTAACACAAAATGAATTGGCCTTAACTTTCGGCTTAAGACAATTGTAATACTTTAAAATTCCACAAGCTTGTATACCCTCTATTATTTGCCGTGTCCAAGATTTTTTTTTGATGATGAGACAATCGATGTTTATACCTTCGATAATAATAATAAAAAATATTATAAAAGTATTTTAAGAAAACATCAAATTAATTATTTAATAAAACCCTTAAAAAATCTTTATAAAAATTATATATATCTAGTGACAATTCCGACTGAGAGTGAAGACCTCCTGAGGACGCTTCGTTTAGAAGCAAAACGCTTCGAATACTCTTCCGGTTTGGCTGCGTGGCGTTTGTGACGTCACGTTGGCTTAACAGGAAATTAGGCGGAATTGTCACTAAATATATATAATTATACAAAGTTTTTTTTAAGTGTTTTTATTAAATAATCAATTTGATGTTTTCTTAAAACACTTTAAATATTGGATTTCCGCAAAGTAACGCCTGAATCTATTCATTACTTTCGATAATATGTAGGGAACCCATATAAAATATTTCAACAAAACAATGTTACACGCTAATATTGGCACCACACATTTTCCAATAGTACTTGTTCTATGTCAATGTTTGAGCACAGTATTGGAGTGTTCTTCTTGATTAAACCTTTTGGCTCTCGTTTCGGATTGGCATTTTTCGGGTCTATTGGCAATTTGACAGGTCGTTAGTAGTCCGTCTACTTCTATTTTATCTATATTATACTTCAAACTTCTTACTCTCGGAGGTATTAAATTCTTTTCTCGAGGTTTTATGTACCCAAGCATGTTAAGTACATAAATCAGCATTCATTTTATGCTCTCTACCTACTGCAGTTCCATTCCTGAAGAATATAATGATGGTGATGCTCGTCACGAAGATTCATCACCTTCATACTCTTATTTCAGGTGTGTAGTTTCAGTGCGTTAAAAAAAAATACTATTAAGGTTGCCTACAAGACGCCATCTTTCCTTTGTAACAAAATTAATATACAGAAAAATGGAATTGGATCACATTTTAGTACTAGTGGCTCTGGTGAGCTAACCTGGTGAATGAAATATTTTTTTACGTTTACATCCACCATATTTTTTCTGTTAAGAAAAAGTTCCAAAAACTGATACGTAAACTGATACTTAATCATTCAAAGAACGCTGCGTTAGTACGGGTGCATATCTATCCACGCGAACCTCGGGGGATAAATGACAGTGCAAGACAAAATGTATTCTTTATCAGTGTCTCTGCCCGAGTAAAAATAAGTTGTATCAGGCTTTCTCGAGGACTACGTCAAAATGAGGAGGAAAACATCGAGAAAAATATTCTTCGTTTTTTCCAGGATCCAAATGTTTGAATACCAAGTTTAATCCAAATCTGCGGCAAAAAGAGAAGACCAACACACATTTCCACACAAACTTTGGTATTTACAATACTATTAAGCGTGATGGATGATCAGCTACCTGACTCCAGTATACCAGAAAAAGTCAGAAATATCTTTGAAACGAGCAAAAAACGTATGATATCACACATTTAAGATATTATGCGTAAAAAACAACTATGTTATTTGACAGGTAACCTAACCTTAGCTAAAATGTCAAGGTTTTACTGGATGAGTCAGAAATATCAACTTCCTTTTATTTTGATATCTAAAATGTTAGCTATACCTACTTAATAACCTTTTGAGGTGAAGCGCCGAGCACAAAAAAACGAGAAATATTGGAAGCTATTTTATTATTATGCTTTTTAAAGTTTTTATGGACTCTATGGAATTAATTCTTCATCCCACTTCTTCGAGGAAGGATGTTTTGGTAGATGAGTGAGCAAAGAAGGTCACTTCTAAACTTAACAAGACTTTAATGGAGACGTGTTACAAGTTTTGAATTTGGAAGATGTAAAAATGTTCATTGGTGCTTATCGACTTGAGATCCTACGTAGATTTTGTATGAAAAATGTTACTGCCGGTTAAGAAGACAGCGCGATTGCAGTATTGAAAAAAAGGACAAATGAAATACGCGTGAATTACAAACAACAATATCTCTATGTTATTACAATGTTTGTAATCTTACACAGTACAGATATTACAGATATTTAAATTGGGCCTCAAACAAAAAAAGCTTCTACTGAAGAACCCTATGCTCCGCTCAGGAATTACAATAGTGCGTGTTACAGTCAAAATACCATTTTGCTACTAGGCAATACAATTAAAAATTTACTAGCTCTTATAATTATACAATAACCGGTAACCGGTTATTGTATAATTGTATAAAATAACCGGTAGGTCAACTCTGGAATTCCATAACAGTACAATCAGAATTATTTCTATAACTACGGGAAAACCACGTGTAGTAGTATCTTTAAGACTTTCGCCAATTGAACCCATAGTTATAAGTACTTAACGCGACTTAATCGCGATAAAAACATGTATATTATTTACCTCCACAAGGGACAGGGTTTGGGACATAGAGACCACGACCGATCCAACTTGGTCGAAACGTCGAGATAAATAATATACATGTTTTATTACGATTAAGTCCCGTAAAATACTTATAAACTTATCAACGTTTAGAATAAGATGTATGCTTATCAAAAAACAACCACTCTTTCCTGATCTTTTTACCCGCTTGGCTCACCAATCTCACTTGATTTTTTTTATAGTTTACGCATAAAACTTGAACATTTTATCTTTTTCTAGATTTAGCCTACCTACAGTCTATCTACCACGTTACAATTACCAACAGATAAGACATAGTGGCTAAACAATAACTCCTATTATAAGAAATGTAGCTACAAAGTATACTTTCAATTCCCCCATTTACTCGGGACGTCATTACACCAGCGGTGTCGAATGTAATCTGTCGACGATATTGCAATATAGATACCGTCCGTCCGAACATTGGCAGCGGACACGGGCGTGGCCAGGTGCCCTGATTGTGTAGAATTACGAACATTTAGAGCGTAACTTTATTTAAATAAGATTTTTTTTATATGTGGTAGTAAAGTGGAATAGATAAGGTATTAGAATATTAAAGAAAGCTTGAAGCTACTCTCAAGCTTAGATTGGTGTAGTTGATTGTATAGGATTACGAACATTTAGACCGTACCTTTATTTAAATAAGCATTTTTTTTTCTATATGTGGCAGTAAAGTGGAATAGACAAGGTATCAAAGTATTAAAGAAAGCTTGAAGCTACTCTCAAGATGAGATTGGTGTAGTGTGGATGTGTTATGAAGAGGGATCTAAAAATTACAACGAATATAGTCTTGAATATTATTGTGGATAAACGGAGGGTTACAACAAGGCCGATAAAGTTATAGATAGACTGTGAATGAAAGTGTTAATACTGCAATGAGAAATAATAGAATGTAAGGAGAAAAATATAATTTTCATTTAATATTATTTGAAACAAATAATGGTCATTTTTTGGGTAGGAAAAATATAAATTGCAGCAGGATTTCAAACCGCTACTCCAGAATACCGTCTTGCCCATGAAGAAATTCTTCATGGTTTTATGGTAGCGGGAGCTGGACAGTAGAATTTTTCTCTGTTTGATATAAATTTATAATGTCATCTATCCAAATATAATGTAACTATCTACGCAAGTTGGTAGGTTGATATTCGATCAACTCTTGTTTGAGTTCAGAATTCATGTGCCGCTGGAAGTATTTTTTTTCCTATACAGGAACAACTATAATTACAATTTATTGTCTCTCCGTTATTTATCGTGGGATTAGTACAGGATGAAGAAACTATATACATTAATCATACCGTCATGTTAATTAATAATTTTCCTTTCAAAGAAAAAAAATATCAACATTACTGTCTACTACATTGCTAGTTCTATTACATTTTAGGTTGTATATGATTATAATAATGTAAAATATCTTTATTCGATTTCATACCTCAATTCACCCTAACGTTAAGTTAGTTATATTAAAATGAAGTTATGAAAGTTGTCTAGACAAAGTCCCAATCTAATTTTGTATCTATCAAGCTTACAAACAAGATGGGAACTTGTTATAACATAAACTCTCAACGCCAAAATTCTTTATCATATTATTTACGTCAGTATTTTGGAGATGAAAACATGCAATCTATTTTGGTTATCATTACATGATAGGTAAGCTAGAAGTAGTTCTGTAAAATGTTATAGTTTAATATGTTAACCTGTTTGAGGGATATAATATATATTTCTTATAAATTCCAATTAACTTTACTGTAAAAATTATAGAACTTAAATTCAAACATTAGTTTGTTTTAAAATTAAAACTTTTACTTTCAATTTTATGGTCGAATGTTGTTGAAGCCATTAACTAAATTACATGGACGCTAAAACAACCTAAACTACAATAGCTATTTTAATACTGTAATGTTTGCAATAACGCCTGTTTGGCGAATTACATCACAAAATTACAAATTTACGAGAGGAAAAATAATAGACTATAATAATCTCTTCCGTAAATTTGTAATTTTGTAATGCAATACCTATGGTAAAAAAAGTCAGCTTTCCACTCTAAATCCACGTATGTGAGAGTTTTTTAAACAACACAAAGGATGAAACTAGTTTTTTTTGTTGTCAATTGTAGATAATTTTTTTCTTTAGTTTTATAGCCAACTGCTTGATTGTCGCCAACCGAATTTCTGAAGGCTCATGTTTGTACCCTCTTCAGTAGTAACTTAATTTACTTTTACTAAAATTCTTATGGTTCAACGTATTTTACATCATCATTTTTAATTTTTAAATTGTGATCCAATGCAGTTTTCCCAACCAATGATGTATTTATTAACCTTAACGCTGAGGGGCAAAACTTAAGGAAAGTTACAAGTTGCGTTTTTTTAAAGATCCCCTATCGTATATATATATATATAATAACTTAGTGATTTGAAGTATATAGATAAAAAACTGTTAGTAGATGTATTGTGGTTAAGGGATTTTGGTGCACCTAATCTGCTGCAACATCATATTGAAGTCAAAATGAGTAGTGGCACGCCGCTCATTCGCAAGAATTTATCTTTATTCATTATCAAGAGAAATCATGCTGGTTTCTTTTGATAACCTGTTGCAACAGCAGGGCATATTCATACAATTCTTTCAAAAAATTAAAATTATAATATTTCGATTTTTTTTTAACTTTTACACGAAAAAGAAATTCAAACCAAAGAAAATCTCACAAAAACGCCTTATACTAATTATTAAAGTTAGGATAACAAAATATAACAAGCAATTAAAAACAAATGCCCAAGTTCAAGCTAAGACCAAGGAACTTGTAAAACGGAGAACAAAATTAACTAGTAACCAAGTCCATTAAATTTAATCTCAGACAAGTCTTCAAGACTCGCGGAATTACCACTCCATTTTCAGGATGTCACTATGGATTTTGCGCTAGACTTTTGAAATGTATTTTAAGATTTTGTTTCAGTACTCAATGTTTGCTATTTTTCTTTTTAGTAACTTTGAATAATATTTTAACAACAAAAACAAGTTTTTTTTCATGTTTTTAAAAATAAAAACGTTGAAGGTATTACAATATTTATGCTCGAGTCTTTGATAGATAAATAGTTTACGCTTTTTATTTTTAGACTTCAAAAAGGTACTTGCATTTAAATAACGTCTACGTACTCTTTTTGTATCAAGTAAGTATATCTTATATATACATTTTTTTTAAAGACGTCTCTTATAGCAATTCCACGCCTAAACAGAAAGTGAATTGTTGCTTTACGATTTTTAGATGACACCCATGGCAAGAAAAATCGCAAGAATTCTCAATACCGTAATGAATATAGTAGGTACCGAAAAAAATACTTCAGTGTAATGTGTTAACAAACAAACAAACAAACAAACAAAATTATTTTTATTGACATAATATAAGATACAGCAAATACAATGAACCCATAGGTTCCCGAACTAGTATTAAACTGTATTTCAGGAACCAGTGGCTTCTCCCTTAGTAATTTCAATACAAAAAAATGTGTTGCGTTCAACTTAGCATCTAAAGTGGATAAGTAACCACAGAAAATACTAACGTACTAGTTTTTAAGCTTAATTGATCCACTCATGAGATAAGGTTTGAGTTATAGATACTTAAAGACCTGCTACACTTTGAACTTCGTTAGTCGGAGACATTAGTTTAGTCGGTAAATGTATCAGTCGTTCAAAAAATATACTTTTAATTGTAATTACGAGTCCCATAGCCGTGTCTCAAAATAAAAGCTCCCTTGTTTACAACAGCTTGAAGGTGAAATATCTGGCTGTGCTACCCAACCAAAACTAAATCCTGCATGACTAGGATGTTGTCAGTTATTGATCGAGTTAAGCGAGTAAGAAGATCATGCAATTCTAGTTCCGTAATTTAATATTTTATATACATTAACCAAAATCTTCATGAGCCTTTCAAGATGTCTTATAAGAAAATGACCAAAAGTTCTAGATTAAGATTGTCAGTTCTATCACTCACTAGTGTGGGAGTATTTGCTTTATCGATAACAGAGCACAGATTAGATAATAGTTACCGCAGAATACAATTTATCGATAATCCGATGCACCGTGTCGGTGGTGCTTTGGTGCATCTGTTGCCGACATTAACAATCTCCACTACCTTTCTTATGCCGGCGAATTTATTGTATATATGTACAATGATGAAGAATAAAACATTAATTAAACATTGTAAGTATATTATAAAATTATAACGCGAGGATAATTATAGTCATGTAGAGGTTCAAATTCGCGCCATCCACCCCTATAACCGCGTGGGGTATGCTCTAACCACCGAGCCAACATGGCATATGAAGCATGACTCTAATTTGTCTTTTCGGTCTTAACCATCGTATCCCCATACCCGAAATCCCACACAAGACTATATTTTTTCCTGTCGTTGTAATTTTGTAACGCAATCCGTGGACCATGCGTCATTGCATTTTATTAAGGGAAAATTCTTTGAGTAAAAAAACTAATTTAAAAGTAAATCACCAGCAACGGAAGCCATCACTTATGACAAGTTAAAAAAAAAGTAGCAACTTGTTATATAAACCTATTTTATATTATTTTGACCTCATCAGATTCAACAGAGGCAAACTTGCTTCATTAAATATATATATTATGCTATATTTAATTTCCAGATCAGATGAGTGTTTTTCTACAATTAATTTTGAGTAGCAGTTTAGATTAAGGGACTTGGCCCAGTCGCAATAGGTCACTCTTTATAACATGGGACTTAAAAACCATGTAGTGTGGGTACATACCTACAACCACATCATCACTGACCATAAGGTGAAATTGTAGTCAAAGGCTTACCTATCAGCAATAAAAAAATATATATAAATACACCTTTGCTACGTGAAAACAGGTATGGGGCGTCGACACAGATTAAAAAAAAATTATGCCTACTTCACATAATTAAAAAAAAAAACTCTTGTCATTTCTATTATTTCGATAGTGTGAAGAATAACAGTATCGATATCAGAATACAATTTATCGATATAAACCGTAGCCGGTGGTCGGCGGCGTGGTACTTCGGTGCACCTGTCGTTTGACACCAGCACCCTCTGGTGCCCTCTAGTGTTGTCGAATGATATATTTTTATCGATGAACATTTTAATTGGCTTGCGCAATATTTTGGGGAGTATTCCGGAAATTTACCGCTAAAAGTGGTTTAGCTATTTTTGTAATTTGTTTAGCTATTTTTGTAATTTGTTTAACTATAATATTTGGTAGCTGGTTTTCGAAAACAATTAGGCAAATGTAGTTATAGTTCCAACATTTTTCGTAATGGTTTTGAAATTATATTGGGCAAGTAAAGACTATGTAGTTTTGAAATAAATGTATGTAGCAGTGTTAAGGTGGAAAGTCACGTATGTGGCGGGTAATTCAAAATTTTAACAGTTTTTTCATGCTTGTTGGTTTCGTTACCATTTTACATGATTACGGTATTCGCGTGTTTAAAATATATTTCTTGTATTATCTTGAACAGTTAGTGCACGTGATTACGTAAACTATCCCTCATTTAGTTAAAAAAAAGTTACCTTTACCCGTGACAAATGGCAATAAATTAAATGATTACAAGCCCTTTTGTTTAAATATTGTAAAAATTCTTCTTTGAATGTTGCGTGTTACCCAATCAAGTACAATAAATAAACCATTACACACAATATATATAGTTTAATATTTAATTTTCCGCCAAAGACATCAGCATTGGCCTTAAGCAAAATAAGCGAATAATGAAATTCCAACAAACGCATAGTTTTGAAACCTTTTGGATGGCTTGAGAATTAAAATAAAAAGGTTGTAGTCCAATAATTTGTAAATGTGATTTTCGCCCAGTATGCGAAAGGGCTTGTAATCATATTTAGCAAAAAAAATTCAATTTTTGTTATTTTAAGTAACATGAACGATTTTTGGAAGCAGTGATAGCTCAGTGGCATTGGCTATGGACTGCCGTGCAGGTCCATGGTTCGAATTCCGCTGCGGGCTTGAGCTTCACCGCATGGTGGAAGGGCATTTGGCGAATGCCCGCCTGGCTAGCGACCACCCTCAAGTAGAAAATCTGTCGCCAAGCACCAAACAGTGTGTTCCGGCAGCAGTCCTTGAGAGCCAGTGAAATTACAGGCACATGAGACTTAACAACTATGTCTCAAGGTGACGGGCGCAGGTCAATTTGTGGCTTGTGACGAAATGCATCTGTTATAGGCAGAGGTTAGTCCGTTTAACATCAGTTGGGCCTCGAGCTTGTTCCGTTACAATAATATACAAAAAAACTTTAGAAAATCTATTCTGTTATTAGACAAGTCGATTATCTTCTTCTGATTAATATTTTCGTATTAGGTCAAGGTGGGCAACTTTATTAATTTTAAAGCAATATTCAAAGGTAGTAAATATCATCAAAATTGTAAATTTTTGCGCGTCTAGTTATGCAAATATGACGGACTGTTCTAGTAATTTTATATATATAACGTCGTTAATCCTCTGATCCGTTATTAAAACACTAGATTTCTCACACGGTTATGTTTAAAGAAAAAAAAAAACTTGTGCATTTGCGCTGACAATGGTGTTTAATGCAATATTACGTTGATTCAGAAGTCTTCATGGAGTTAGTTTCAAGAGTTGTTCGAATACCAACAAACTGAAGAAGATACTTTTCTACTTATTTTTTTTGTTTCTTACTTATTGAGTAGATGTCGCCACACATCAAAAATCTATTCACTTAGTGTAGGGGTAAAATCGAGATTCCGCTTCCATGGGATAATTGTAAATTTTTTATAACGATATTTTGAGGTTGAGGGTTCAAATTCCGCTGGAAGCCATTATTTTTCAATCCCGAAGTTTTTAAGTTAATATCTTTTAATGTTTGTTTATAATTGTGTAAAGATCTATTAATGTTTTAATATTGTTATGTTCGCAATAACGCCTGCTTGGCAAATTACGGCGGATTTGAATCCCGCACATGATTATAATATTTTCTCTCGTAAATTTCTATTAATGTTTGTTTTAAATTGTGTAAAAACCTATCATTGTTTGTTCATAATAGTGTAAATCTATTAACGTGTGTGTATAATTGTGTAAAAATATACTAATGTTGTTTTAATTGTGTAAAAATATATTAATGTTTGTTTTTAATTGTGAATGCGATACAATATATTGCCGATAAAACAAACAAATTGACGCACACCGTTTTAGTTAGCTTATCATTAATTATTAAAAAACCGCAGTGCAAATGACACTGTTTGCTGTTTAATGGGACTGACATTTGGATAGATTATTATAAAATAAATCAGGGAAACAAGTTTTAGCAGTTATTAATTTAGACAAAGAACATGAATATGTATGAAATAGTTGAAGGAGCACTGTAGTTTATTGGGCTTTGAATAAAATAATTTATTGCAGTTGTATTAATCCTCTAAAGCTTTGTTTTAAATCATCTGATTAGAGTTATCCTAATTTATGTTTTCACAACCAATGTTACCAGAGCGGAAATCATTTGAGAAAGAAAAAAGTTTATGCGTATTTAATTTAGTCGGTTAACAATTTATCAGTCGGAATTGTTCTTATCTGAACATTGAACATTTTGAAGCGCTCGTAGCGAAGTTTACTTAGCTGTTCTCAACCGATCAGCAAAGTTAAGCAACGTCGCGCGCGGTCATGAGTTGGATGGGTGACCGCTAGTGACATTACTACTGAGCGTTTCCGTGCTTCGGAGGGCACGTTAAGCCGTCGGTCCCGGTTGTTGTCTTAGGATGGCATGGCATGGATGGTTATAGCATGGTGGTAGGGCAATTTGCGAATGGCCACCTGGCTAACTACCACCCTCAAGTAGAAAATCTGTCGCCAAGCACTTAACGGTGTGTTCCGGCAGCTGTCCTTGAGAGCCAGTACTTCTAGGTTAGCCTGAACAACATCTTCGACCACATCATCACTTACCATCAGGTGAGATAGTAGTCAAAGGCTAACTTATCAGGCATAAAAAAAAAAACATTGAAAAACCAGGGGGCCAACTCTCACTTCTTAGTTTCTCAGTAATAATAACTTAATCTTACTGCTAAATTGTATACCTCCACGTCAATGAAGCAGTCTTACAATCGGTGATGGAATTGCTCAGCGTTTTGATGACGTCAGAACAAATTGTTCATTCTATTCGCGAACTCTGTCGTTACATTTAATACGAAGTAATACTGTTCCAGCGACAAATCTGTCATGTTTATCCATATTAAAAAAGTTCCTTTCTTGCAGTGGATTTTATTTAGAGTATTTTACGATAAAAATGTGTTTAATTAATGTGTAAATTACGTGCAATGTTTTTATTCTATTATTCTTTAAAATAAATGCAGCTAAATCACTCAATAAGTAAAACTAAAAAAGTTACAGATAGCTGTATTGTGCAGCACACAATAAAATGTCGTAAAACTATGGTAAATCCGTTTCATAACATCGTAGTTCGGAACAGTGCGAGCGGGATAACGGTATATGATAAACATCTTTTACCTCGCTTGCACATCCATGATGCATATTTCATTCGATCTTTAAGTAGGATCAAACCAATGTTGCTTGCCGCGATTGTGGGTCGGTGATAGTTCGTGACTGCAAATGATTATTTTAAGCATGATACAAAACGCTCTTTTTATGATGGTTTCGTAAAAGGTGGGAGTTGGCCCCCAGGCCTTATTATAATTGGGGTGGATACGTCCTGATCTGACATCTCAATTGGGGTGGTTAAATCGTTTCCCCCTGAAAGCTTTAATAACGCAGCCATGGAAACTCCTTGCACGCATATCACGATTCCCGCTTGCACATTTCAGCATATTTATACGCGTCAGAAATTATTAAATTGTGCCTTTAAATATGCAATTTATGCACCGTAATAGAGGTGATTAACATAAATTAGAGATGTTCTCCAAATTGGAGTGGGGCGGATTATTTATTGTTACTTGATTAAATGTCTGTCAATGGCAAGGTAATTGTCACGATCATCGTGCAAGCGTCCACACGACCGTCCGTTATCATTTCTTGAGCGGTAAGCCTTAAGTTGGACGTGCAGGTTATACTTAGCTGCTGCTAGCATTCGTTTTATTTAATTATAAGAGGTATTTTATTAGAAGATGGTAGTATTTTAGCATGCATTGTAATATACCAATAGTTTTTTGTTATACAAGGTTGCAAAGTTCTTATTTGGAAAATACTTGTACTGAAACCTGAGGAAACGAAGTATTCTAGGTTCAAATAAGGAATCCTGAGCCTAACGAGGGTTTTAAACATATAGAAGCAAAATAACTATCCTGCAGAGCGAAACACAATTTTTTTCAGTTCTAAACAGCGCGGAATATGCTAGGTACTGCTTAAAACATTATAGTAGGTAATTTAGTCTTAATTTACATTGAAAATAAGAAGTAAAATTACTACAAGTGGTAATATTTTTAGTAAATTAAATTTTCTGGAACTGTTATAACAGTTCATATTTTTATAACCTTATCTAGCGGATGAAAGCACTCTTCCACGAAGAATTCGAATGATAAACAAGACCTTTTTGAGCTTGTGAAGTATAAGGTTAATTTGTAGCTATACAATTTAAAAGGATAAAGTAGTGCCCAGATACTGTACCAGGGTACCCACTTTACTCCGTGTCCTGTGGTGAAAGAGTGATCGTGGTTCGTGTGTACACGCTCATGAAACTATACAATCCTTTGATGTGTGCCGGAAAAACTGACAAGTCAACGATTGCCGCGATCACTACGGCGATTATGGACGATGATCAGCCACTACAAGCGAGTAAGTCCTCTACACGATCGTACGTGTAGCCGTCTATAATTAACGATAGCGTAACAGTTAAGTCTAAATAAAATTGGAGCGTAGTTTGGGAATCAACGAGCCAGAACCTAAGAGATATGACGGTAATGGCTTGATATTGAACTCTTTATATAAAAACAATAACTTTTAGATGTATTATATATTTACGATAAGATATGAAATTCTTTAGGTCAGCGCACACATATCGCTTAGATACCAACCCATCGCGCGTCGCCTTACCTTATTCCTACGACTATACGCATTCATTTGGGATGGATGGATCATTGGATATGGATTCATCTGGCGGATACAGACAGAAAACCTGGAAGTAAGTAATTATAACCTTTTCTTTCATTAATCGGAAGCCGCTCCTAACACTGGAAAGAAAACTAGTAGTAACAGTAGTAATGTCACCATCGGTCACCCGTCCAACTCATGACCGAGGGCTATGTTGCTTAACTTTGCTGATCGGTTAAGAACAGTTAAGTAAACTTAGCTACGAGCGCTTCAAATTTTCTTAAACAATTATTTAAGATAGGTTCTATCTCACCTTATGGTAAATGATGATGTGGTCGAAGATCAGTGTTGCCGTTCAACAAATTTAAAATTCTCTAGCTGGTTAAAGAAATTCCTCTAGATATGGAAAAAATCGTTCCGTAAAAATCCGCTAAATGTCGCTAAAACATGTACATTTATACATTACATGTAAATAACGCTCATAAAAGTATCAATTCTCGTTTCGTTTTCCTCCTAGAAGATGATACATCTCATTAAATATTTTCCATGAATAGATAATACATATTATTCTGTTTATATAATAAAACGTAATTTACTTCTCTATTTTGTAGATAGGTGGCCAACGACGATATGCAAGACACAAAGACATATTTTTTGTTGCAATCAACAATCTCGGTCATCAGCAGCTTATGCATCCCAAATAACTAAATCAGCTGTCACCCTCAGTTTCTGTTCATTACATTTTAAATGAAAAGGCAATATAAAAAAATATTGTGAACTTTATAATCTAGCAGTTTTATTAACTTATTTATAAATGAGATCAACATGTGTAATAACCATTTCAGAATAATAATTATTAGCTAGGCACTTGTTATTAAATTTTAAAACTACATACAAAGTCACCAGGATCTTCAACTCTAATGTCAACGTCAAGAGAAGAGGCAGTTGAAGCCTCTTCAGATTCTTTTGGTCTTCTTTTGTGAACTTGGTTATATACATCGTCTGGGATAAATGGAAAAAAAAAGTAAATCATAAATCATAAATCATAAATCATAAATCATTTATTCACTTGCAAAAGTGTATACTAATGTAATAATTTAATTTATTTATTATGTTTAACAAGTCAGTAGATACTTTTAATTTCAAAATAAAGATGGTCACCCTTCTAGTTATATATTGACTCGCCTAAAAGTCGTTAGAAGTCATCAAAAAGTTTTTTCTCGCTAAATTTAAAATTATATCCGCTAATCATTTACAAAATCCCCCAGTTCTAGCGACAAAGTCCCTAGAACGGCAACACTTTCGAAGATATTGTTAAACTGAACAACAATAAAGATTGATGTAACACTAGAGCTTAAAATATAATTTAAGCTCCAGTGTTACATCTCGGCTTTTTCTCTCATCTTTGGTTCCGTTAGATACATAGAAGCTTCAAACTTGGTATGATGAAATATTAAAATCCGACCAAGTGCATTTCGAACGCCAGATAAAGACGGAGTTCTATGTGAATTTTATGAAAAAAAATGACAAATTCTGTGTTTACCGTCGTGTCGGTTTGCGAGTCCTATTTGCACGTGGCCGTTTTAATTTCTGTATGCTGCGGAATAATTGATTATGTCATTCACCCTCTCAACGAAGTAAAGGCATATTAGTCAATACGTTTCTTTCAGTTAATTGACTGTAATTGAAAATCTGCGAACCGAAGATAATAATATTCATTACACTGATTAAATAGTATACGTACAAAAAATTGTGAGCAAGTGTGTATGTTACTCCTTTAGGCTGAAACGATTTGAATGACACCTGACCAAGATAGCTTAGGTCCCGGATTTACGCATGACACTTCTTGTCTTCATAATCATCAGTTTTCATCATTGTCTCACGAGTGAAACCGCGGGGCGCAACTTGTGTGACAATAATTTAAAGGTTTAATTCTTGCTCTATATGTATAAAAATATAATGACTAATATCGCATGATTCAGTAAATAGCTATAAGATAAGATAAAATAAGATAATTTTATTTGCGAAAAACATGTGATGTCATACATATAATAATAACATGCATGTGGTCTTAAGCTAGGTCTGTATCAATATGTTTTGCCTGTTTTAGGCGTACAAATGTAGCGAGATGGCCGTAATTTACAATAATTATAATAATAATCGCATTAATAATAACAATATACATTCTATTCTAAAAGAAAAATGTATATATACGCACGTATCTCCATTCCAAGTGTAATATTCTAAATGGTAGAACGTGATAATAACCTGTTTTGAATACTTAGACAATAGACATAATATCCAATTACCACCATCCTATCGAACCATCGACATTTCTAAACAATGGAAAATAGCATCCCTATTAAAGGACCTCAAAATTGTTACCATCAAAACTCGGAGCACGTTTCGACAGTGTTTTCTGGTCACGACAGTAAGTTCGTGTTTTTAGCGAAGAGGCTTTACTGCGAAATTATAGGCGGCTTTGGCAATAAGGCGTGATGGACACTGATTGTAATTGCAGTCGAGAATGAAGACTTAGAGTTTCATTCTCGACCTCCCTTACTTGACTTGAGGCTTAATTATACGAAACCAAATAATATACCAAATTACACAGACGCTATAATAAGTAAGGACGTCTTTATAAGCAAAACTCAAAAATACAAAAAAGTTAAGTAGGATAAAATCTAACGCTAGATAAGTTATATGATTGATCGCAAGGATTGAGAATCATTATAATCAGTTATTCTGGGTTAGTTGTTGCTTTACTTTTTATGGTCGAATTTGGTTTCACTCTGGTTCCCTGAAAGCGAATAAATGATAAAAATGCGAACATTAAATGGCGGCTCTGTAATGTTCGCATTACTGTTTTCCGGTTTGTATGTGTGCCGGTGAAATTACAGACACATGAGACTTAAGATTGAACTGGCCGGTGAGTTCTCCATACAAACGCTGTAGGGTGATCACTCCCTTATTTGAGATTTTAGGTCCAGATATAAGTATAATATCGATTGAACTCGTCAATATCTAGGTTTGTATCGTAACGAAATTTTAAAAAGATAATTTAGTCGAAAGTTATGGACCTTGAAAACTTTATATGAAAATGTTTCGAGGCTCATAACTTAAAATTTCTTTACGATACAAACCTAGAGAATGACGAGTTCAATCGATAACATGCTTTATTTTGGACCTTCATCCTCAAATAAGGGAGTGATCACTCTACGGCGTTTGTATGGAGAACTGACCGGCCAGTTCACCCTTAAGCACTTTATGTCCCAGGGTCATGGGCGTAGTTCAGTTCGTACCAGTAACCTATTGCATCTGTTATATGCTAAGTTTACTTAACACCAGGTGAGCCTCGCACCAGTTCCATAACCTGTTATGATTAACAATTACACTCATGCAGGAGCAATACTGGACTATTCAGTGTTTCTTGTTTACTGTACACTTCACATGTCTATCTTCAACCCAATAACCCAAAGCTATGTCGCGCTCTAAATCTAATAGTATCCCAAGTTTTAATACAGTACTTAAGGAACATTATGTATACAGTTTCGTTAACGCCCTTTCGGGAGTCCCGGACGTAAATAAAAACAAATAGTTACTTTCAACATTTATAATATTGTTTGATTTCAAGCTGATCTCCTAAGAGCTCTCTTATAAAACCACGAGTGCCTTGCACTACTGTAAAGCCAAATTACAGTAGGCCTGAGGTATTTGCCACTCAGATAAGTTACGAACGTCGTGGTGGAAGCTAACCACCCCCAGGAAACTAGTAGATCAAAGTAATTAATCCAAACACCGAGAGCGGGACATCGATTGTCATTCCAAGTGCGTTAGAAGCCTTTGGTTAAAATACATTTTGACTTAGTTAAGCTATCGTAAATAATTTTTCTAAATTCAATATTGTCCATTTGATTATGACAATGCCATTTTTACTCTTGTCATGAGAACTCATAGACTTTCAAATGTAGCGTCTCGGTCCTTACGTTATAAGTAGCCTTATTTCCTTTTTTTGTACGTTTATATGTATGTCATTGTACCTTTTACAATAAATTATTGTATTCGTTGTATACTCGTACATATATATTGGTAATCACGCTTAGCGAGCCTTTCTCGAGCGATTAAACGATCTAGGTTAGTCTAGTCTATTGAAAAACTAGTTATAAGCCATAAACCATAAGTACTATCAGGATATTAAACTACTACAACAATAGCGTTAAAACTTGTAACAGATTGATGGACTCGTTATACAAATGGCGTCATTTTGGCATGGCCTTGAAATCTCCAGGTTTTACTTACACACAAATCGGAAAGTTATTTGATAATTTTGACAAATAAATCTTCAATAGCAGTACATAATTGGCTCGCCCTTTATTGCATTACAAAAAATATATCAAACACAAACCTATCCATGAAGTCATAATAATAAGTTTTTGTTTATCACAGAAGCAGCCTTATAAGTAGGGCAAAGGTTTGTAGTTCTCGAAGGCAATGCTAACATAATTATATTGAAAATGATTCCATGTTATTATGTCAGGCTAACAAGTAGAAACACAAATATGTTAAGTAACGTGAGCAATTTTACACACAATTTTAGACTTAACCTGATCAAACTGTATGTCCCTTCATCACCACAGTGTGGTTTTAATTACAAAAGCTGTAAGTCGTTAAGGATCTCAGTGGTTGTTATTCAGAAGGCACTACTAGTGTGAATTGTAATGTATTATCAGAGATCATTTGTTTGCCGTGGTTAGACAATCAAACTGAGTCTGAGATCAAAGCTCCTATGTAACTGAAATTAATTAATTCATTCAAATATGTTGAATAATGAATGTTATTCTTGTTTGACGCTATAAAAAATATCATGATATCTTGAAAATGTATTGCTACATATGTTCTAGGTGTTATGAGAATGACCTCGTCGCTACATACTACAGTAACATAAAATCTGACCGCTTAGAGGATAATTCCGTTTTCCGTACTTATCCTTCCATATTTTTTGTTGTGAAGTTGACCCAAAGCATACATTTTCTGGATGCTCAACATTTTTATAACTGTATATTTTTCCATGTTATTACTTTATTTTTTACCATAAAAGGCCTCTTCATTTAAAATGAGTATGCCTATATATGCATAAGCTTTTTTCCTATTTTACCTCTTAAATTAACCTGCAATACTAGTATTCCTTTATTTACGGTTGACGAGCGTGATTGGGATAAGCTGTTATATATACCATATTTCAAGTATACATACTGTATCAAACATAAAGACTGACACATAAGTAATCATTTCAGAAATTCAAAGACCAAAACATTAGAACATGTAAATTCATAGCTGTCCCTTTCTTTATAAAATAATTCGTGTAATAAATTCTACTAAATTTGTAATTCACGAAACACAAAAATACAATTTCTTTATAAAGGTATCATGACAAAAGCCCTCGTAAATCCTAGTGGTAGTCCTAGAATTCCCACCAAGATATTTTAAATCTCTTGATATTTCGACGTTAGGCTCCGAACGGGCTCATATAAATTCTAAGCAAGGGCAACTTACAGAGTCGTACAAAGGAGAGCTGTTTTGGGGCCTAACCAATATTTTGTAGTCAGCAATGCAATATTATGTATTTTATGTATCACGAGTGAAGCTTTACCCTTGGTAAGTTCATGTGTTAAATGTGTGTAAGTTTGCGTGGCCTTAATTCACTAGCCGTTACAAATAAAACTTCAAGCATGAAACAGAGACCACTCAAAACAAACTTTTCTCTATAAAAAAACTTAAAAAAAACAAGCTTTTGTTCTTGTTAGTAAAGAGAACAACGAATTTAAAAAATACATGTTAAGACGATTTAATTGAGCCCAAACTTGTTGAGGTTGTGTGGTTTCATTGCGAAGTTCCTTTAATCACTTTCCAGCTCCGTCATCAAATAAGCATTAGGTCATCATAATATTGCATTGTCACGCAATATACACATGTATGCAAAATTGCAGCTTAATCGGTAACCGGGAAGTGGATCAAATTTAATTTGCAAGATTTGATGACAAACATTACCTGCAACCCCAGGACTCACTTCGGGTCGCTGAGACAGTGGAGAGTATGATGACAAATATCTGCACAGGTGAAACTAAATAAAAGCTTGTAAAAAATAGCCGGACTTCGTTAGTTTATAAATATAAAAATATATTTCCTTCTAACAGAAAGACACATTTTTTGTAATAATTAATCATAATATGTACACATAAATAAACGACATTGCAATTTGAGGCGTGTGTCCATGAAACAAATTTGTTTTGCTTTCTTTTTGAGATTCCGCACCCGAATAGCAAATCAGAACCATTTTAATAATATTGTGTTCCCTGTCTGTTTACCCGTATGATAAAGGTCTCTAACTATATATAGAATGATTTACAATCTGATAATTACTATAATGTCAATGTTTAAACAACAGTAAAAAATGAACCCAAAACCATACATTGAATGAAATCAATGTATGAAAGTACACACATTTTTGGAGATATATTTTCTTTTTTTATCAAAGTATGAGAATTGACAATTTTCGATAACTTTTGTTACGGGTTTATAACTAATCCAGAGATTTGATATGTTATTACTCTGTATTCTCTTCAACCAAAAATATTTAAATTTGTAGTTCACAGATGGTAATTAAACAACTTTAAATGTTTTAAAGCGCGTAAATTTATCACTATTTTTGTCCCGACGACTTTTCAAACACTTTGCGTGGTCACAGGGCCAAAATACAGTTTCCAAGCGTGAACACACCTTAAATAAAAATCTTGTTTTCTTTTACAGGTTGTTGCAATGTGACCTTAATAGAACGAAGTCAAACACGCACGTCACCAGTTTTTTATTTAAAATATTTGAATTTTTTTCTGGAATTTTGCTTCTTTGGGTATAGCTATATATTCGCTTGCTTACTACTATATTATTTCACTTTACTTGAGTAAATTTTAAAGATCAGCACAACGGTAAACGTGTTCATTACTAGAAGTAGTCGTAGTCGACACGCGATTGTTCCTCTTTTTAGTTATGTTTTTTTCTTTTGGTTCGGACACTAGCTCAAATCCGCAATTAAATTTTTACTAAATTGATTACAACCCCTAAACCATGATCCTTGCTCCGTACCTGTTTTATTGTATTCCTTCCTGCAATGCGAGCGAAATACATCATTCGCAGTGCTACTGCATTTGGCACCTACGAGGAGGCACGTAGTGAAAAGGTAGCTATGTTTTATTTTAGCTTTCAGTAACTTGAACTACGAGTATGATAGAAAATATAATGTTTGTTCTTTTTGAAAAGGTCGTTCAAGAGATAATTTTATGTTAATCTGTATTTTTGCTTAAGATATATTATAATACTTATGAGTGTGTCAGGCACATAAGTGATAATAAAAAAAAGGATTGTAGCTGATGATGGCGAGCTTTACGGCAGTAAAAATGCGTAAAAGAGTGACAATAGCTAAAGTGCAATAGACAAAACTCTATAAGCATTGCGTGCGCTGGACTACTTATCAGTTAATACCTACGAATAAATTAATTTAAATAAAATAGGTAACAACCGAATTATAAAACATCCAGCCACTTTTATGCCTTTGTGAAACTAACTTTTTTTGGGAGTTCAGTGAACTTATATATACACTCGAGAGCAATGAATCCGGGTCACTTAAAGAATGTTAAAAATCTCGGAAACTAAAAATGATAGGTTAATGCAATAAATTGTATTTAATAGACAATGTAATACTCCTTAAATGAAAGTAAAAAAAATATGAGTCACCATACATTTTATTAACACAAAATTACATAAAGAAAAAAACTGCTGATCTCTCCTTAAAACAAAAATAGGAAACATGAAATTTTTTAACTTTATTACGATTTTCTTGAATTTTAATACTTCGTATTGCCTCCTCGTGCTTCCATTACTGCGTTTACGCGGTTTGGCATGCTGTACACCAAGTTCCTTATACGATTTTGGGGAATATTCTCCCATTCCTCTGTGAGAGCAATTTTGAGCTCACGAAGCGTGATTGGGGGAGGGTTTCGTTGTTTTACGCATCTGCCTAGCTCGTCCCAAGCATGCTCGATCGGGTTGATATCCGGGCTGCGCGCTGGCCACTCCATACGAGTAATGTTCATCTCTTGAAGGTAGTCATTCACAATCCTACCTGTATGAGGTCGGGCATTGTCATGCATAAATATAGCATCCTCACCTAAATTGACCATAAATGGACCAACGTGATCATTGAGGATTTCTTCCACATATCTTACGCTAGTTAAAGAGCCGTTTTCTATGATCACCAGCTCTGTGTGACTTTCAGAAGAAATTCCGGCCCACACAAGTACAGACCCACCACCGTAGGCTACTTTTTCTTCGATGCATGCTTGCTTGAATCTTTCCCCTGGTCTTCGATACACTCTGTGTCTTCCATCGTGCTTGTAGAGCATAAATTTTGATTCGTCGGAGAACATAACTTTTGACCAATCTTCAATACTCCAATTTACGTGGCTCTGGGCATATCTTAGTCTCGAAATACGATGCCCACGCTCCAGTTTAGGGCCGTTTGCAGGTCTAAGGGGTTTTAAGTTAGATTCAGCAAGCCGACGTCTTACTGTCCATGCACTTGGGTTACTTCCTCCGAGGCGTCGAAACTGATTGGTGAGTTCAGTTCCTGTGAGAAAGCGATTTCGAAGCATGGTGTTCACCAAGTATCGGTCTTCTCGTGCTGTGGTACACCTGGTTCTGCCCGTTCCTGGTCTGCGTAGGTTAGAACCAGTTTCTTCGTAACGTCGGAGAACTCTTTGTACTGTTGACAGCGACACACCGACAGTCCTGGCTGTATCGCGCTGACTCCGGCCGGTTTCCAGCATTGTAAGTATTCTGGTGCATTCTTCAGGCGTAAGCGACATAATTTCAGCTTGAATAATGAATATAGAGCACTATCAACATGGTTTATGTACCCACATAAATGACAGATTACAAACAAAAGCAAAACCAAATGCTGTAATTTCGTAGTTCCATCTTCGAAAGTGGCCCTTTTTCAAATTAGATTTTTTTATGATATAACTTTACAATAACTAAGAAGTTTTAATACCTTCATTTAAGGAGTATTACATTGTCTATTAAATACAATTTATTGCATTAACCTAGCATTTTTAGTTTCCGAGATTTTTAGGATTCTTTAAGTGACCCGGATTCATTGCTCTCGAGTGTAGTATAACTCACGTGCCCGTCTTTTGTCACTTTCACAGCTTAATTTTTCAAGATAATATTATATTTACTGGATCGAGTCAGAATTTTATATTACGATTCTAATATTGACGTTTTTTATTCACTTGAATAATTTTGCAAATATTTTTTGTCAAATGTCATTCTATGACAACAAAATGTTTTTTTTTTAATATTGTTAGTTTTGCAAGAACGCCTGCTATGCGAATTACATTACAAAATCACAAATATACGATAGGAAAAATTTAAGTCATGTGCGGGATTCAAACCCGCGTCCATCCACCCCTTGAGCCGGGGTATGCTCTAACCAATTGAGCTAACATGACATGACGTCTTAACTCAAAACTTTCCTAACATTCTTTAACCAAAGTATTGGGATGGAGCGACATCTATTGTACCACTTGCGTTGTACTACAAACAAGACCAATTTTGCAATTGTTTTTTTTTTCCTATCGTATATTTGTGATTTTGTAATGTAATCCGCATAGCAGGCGTTATTAAACTAACAGTATTAAAATTATAAGGTTGCGTCAGCATTTACTAGTATAGCCTTTTGCCACCATCTCACCTGATGGTAAGTGATGATGTGGTCGAAGATGTTGTTCAGGCCAACCTAGAAGTACTGGCTCTCAAGGACAGCTGCCGGAACACACCGTTAGGTGCTTGGCGACAGATTTTCTACTTGAGGGTGGTAGCTAGCCAGGCGGGCATTCGCAAAATGCCCTACCATCATGCTATAACGACTGCCATCCTAAGACGACAACTGGGACCGGCTTAACGTGCCCTCCGAAGCACGGAAACGCTCAGTAGTAATGTCACTAGCGGTCACCCATCCAACTCATGACCGCGGGCGACGTTGCTTAACTTTGCTGATCGGTTGAGAACAGCTAAGTAAATTTCGCTACGAGCGCTTCAAAAACTTGTTGTAGTACAACGCAAGTGGTACTATAGATGTCGCTCCATCCCAATACGATGGTTAAAGAACGATAGGAAATATTTGAGTTATGACGTCATGTCATGTTAGCTCAACCACATGGAAGTTAAGGATTAGAAATCATAGCCTAACCCATTGTGGCGTATATAAACTTCGGAAGGGTTGTGAAAATAACACTGTTAACCGTGTCCTGGCCCTTGATTTAGTCCTAAACTAAACTGTAATCAAGTTTCAGAGTAACCGAGACCCTAGGATACTGAATAAAGTAAAGTGCTAAAATTTATCAGGATATGTTCTCAGGAACATTAATAGTTATATTCAGAATGGGACTTAGAAAAAATCGCGCTTAATACAACTATTTAGCTTAAGCTTTTGGGTATAGATAATACACGATAAAACAAATTATCAATTTAATTAAACTAAATAGCATTTCCACGGAAAGTTGTTGTCATATAAAGCCAGCAATAAAACAGATGCAATTTTTTATGAGGTTTTTGGGTCTCATTTCATTTTGCTATAAAAATCATATATCAAATCGATGACACACTTATGGGAGGGTAGGGGTATGGATGAATCATATTGGGTATATTATACACGAAACCTTGGTTATTATTTTGAATTATATGTTATTCCAGTGTGTATAGATTTTTCAATCAGTAGGAATAATATTTATTATGGATGTGTAAAGTGATAAAGATAACTTATATATTTTTTTCAGGATTTTCAATATATATACATAAATCAGTAAGTATATAGTATGTATAGTAAAATAATAATTAGGTTTTTATTGTATTTCCAATTAAAATTTGTACGAAAGTTCATTTTCTTATTTCTTATTAGTATACTTAGTAACCTTCGTCTGCAACTAACACAGCTATTTTACACTTAATTAGACACTATCTAAGATTAAAATGATTTCTAAGTACATATGATGAACATAAGACTGATTTTCTGAAAAGTACACAAATTGGAACCAAGGAATAATGCTATTTTCAAAATACACCTATGCAAGTCCTTACGTAGTAATATGACAATATATATGTATTATATATCTAGTATCACTATTTGTCACCCTGTGTGGTTGATTACGCGTACACTACCCTCAACTACGCCAACTACCCTTGCTAATGAGGCTGAGCTGAAACAGAATACGTGGGAAGGGTAGTAATTAATACCTAGTGGGCTATAAAGTACCAAGGCTGGTATGCACTGTTCCAAATTATGTGTTTCCTAAATGGGAATATTAGACAAAACAGCAACAGAGTGAATATTTGTCACGTGATAAGAGATGCAGTCTGGTGGATTTATGTTATGTTGAAAAATGCGCTATCATAGTTATTTTAATAAACCTATCCTACTATATATGTTAGATATATATATATGATTATGGGTATATCGAGCGCACGATGATCGTGTGTATTAATTTAATGCACATATAATTAAAATATTTTTCAACAAATTGTTAACAAAATATAGATTTCCCCAGAGTAACGCCTTAATTTATTCATTAAAATTAAATGGTTTACATAGTTATAAACAGATTTTTTTTTGTTCTTCGGGAAACCTCGTCGTCCCATTTCCATTGATGGGTAAATAAATATGTTTTCCTAAAGTAAAAGATTATTTTTGCCAATTTATTGGTTATTTGATTATTTGTTCTTGTATAATATTAACACGGCATAAAATCGCTTGCCATCAAGTTGAATTTCTGAAAATCTTACCTTTAAGCAGGAGTACGTAGTTCTTCTTATCATCACCGCCCTTCGGGTATTCCCAATCGATGTCCAAACCATCGAAGTTCCTGTCCCTGAGGTAAGGGATGGCTGAGTAGATGAAGGTTTGACGGGCGTAGCGGGTTGCGGCCATCTCTTTGAACTTCTGGGTGCCGAAGGACCAGCCACCTGGTTATACAAAAATAAATGTTAATATATAAAGTCTTTAACATTTTAAATAATAATCGTAAACATCTAACTACTAAATAAGCGGATTGTTTCTCAGTAACGATATTTGGACGTGTTATTGAATTACTTATATTTATATAACTTGGACCTCGAAGCGACTCGCGGTAAAAACTCAATTTACCAGAAAAAATCACCTAGTTGAGATTTAAATCTATGAATATCACCACCTTATACAAAATGTTAAACAAATGTATGTTTAAAGAGTAATTTTTTTAATATAATTTTTTTTATACTTGATAGGTCAGCCTTTGACCACTATCACCTGATGGTAAGTGATGATTCGGTCGAAGAGGTTGTTCAGGCTAGCCTATAATGAATGACTCTCAGGGACAGCTGCCGAAACACACCGTTAGGTGCTTGGAGGGCATTTGAAAAATACGATAAGTACTTACGTTTAAAAAAAAAACACTAATATAAATATTCAACAAAAAATAATACTAACTATAATATTTATCATTAGAATATCATAGAATCGTTCTCAAAACGTTATATTCTACCATTCACTTTTATTTCATTTCTATGAATAAAATCGTACAATGAAGCTCAGGTTACTCGGCCACGTAACAAAACGATATAATTTTATATATACAGACAAACATACAGAAACAATAACCTACCGATATCTCCAATTAGCGCAGCGGAGATTTTCGCAACTAACAATTGAGAAACAAAAACCCGTTTGATTACGTTATTTCGCTCTTAATACCATGTGTAAGTTAAAAAGGTACCACACAGGATAAAACAGTAACTTGAGTTCCAACAAAATCAGACCTACGAGGTTTAAAATTTAACACAAACTAATTCGGTCTCAGAATCAATAATAAATTTCAATGTTGTCTGTAAATTGTGTAAATAATACATACATAATATAATCACGCCTCTATTCCCCGAAGGGGTAGGCAGAGGTGTGTAAACACCCACGTTTTTGTGCGTTTTGGTCCCAAAAGTTTTCTCTAACACAGTGGACGAAACACAATTACGTATTACGAATAATATGTTAACCCTAACAACATACCAGACAGGGACACAAGAACATAATGTATGAAACCCTGGCAAGGCATTTAGATGATATACAGCCCTGTTGTGTATCTAATGCACACAACACCCTACTCACATCCACATGAGAAGTGAAATTCTGCTCATTTGGCGCACTTTTCCCTTAGTCGCCTGTTACGACACCCACTAGTAGAGATGGGAGGGGGTGACAATCTAGTCCGGCACCCGTATGCATTCCTTAAAAATCTAACGTTTTGATGCTGAAAATGTAGCAACCCAATTAAGAAATATTGGGGGTAACTACCATACTAATATTTGACTAACGTAATCGTTTTTTTGTTTTAAGTAGTTAACTCATACAAAGCAAAATCTCTAAAATAGTATGTTAACAGGCAGCGAAAGAGATTTAATTATGAGAGTAGCACGGTAATTTCTGATTTAATCCCAAAACAAATGTTTGAAAATTTGTGTTGAACTGAGTAACTTCATTTGAAATATAAGTGTATCATACCCACGTTCTTGTGTCGTATGAAAATGGCTCGTGTTTTTGTCGGCATTTCCTTGAATATAGGTGAAAATGCCGGTCGCTCAGGCGTGGGAGATAGCTTGTAGTGTTGTAAATAGTCGATGGTTTTGTATCGACGCTTACTCAATGTATGGAGTTAATAGCTATATTTACGCAGTTTTGTATTTTTATGTGCCTATTGTCTATAACACTTTTGTTATAGAAATAAGGCACAACATATTTTATTATGATATCTTAATAATAAAATATGTTGTGTCATATTTTATTACGATATCTTCACAATAAAATATGTATATCTAAAATTATTGCATTAAGAAATTATGTCATGTTATTTTAATTAACGAATATATATTTTTTTTATATTTCTACTATTATTTTCATCATTTCTTTAAGTGTTATTGCTATGAATTGTAATTAATGAACCATGTTTATTCTAATATATTTGTTAGTTCTACTACACATAAACTATAAACAACTACATACATTATTAGTAGGTTAAGTGTATTTACACTAATTATAACATATTTAAAAACACTGCGCCTTTTTGCAACTTACATAACTCCATAAGATCGTATCCTGATTCGTCAAGTACCTACTTAGTTTAAGAAGGAACATGCTAGTATTAAATATTGCGCTTGTGAAATCGCAAACAGAATCTCGTTTAGTCTATAATCTTGTTGTGTTGTCATACTACTGGTCCCGTCTTTTTAAATTACTACTTAATTGTATTGAGTCATGCTACTATTAGTAAGGATTCTCGATAGTGTTGTCATATTCATATGCTGTAACAACAGGTAATGATTTCAAAATATTATAATTACATTGTTCTAGTTTCGATCATTGTTTTGCATACGCTTTTTATCTGAGATGGTAAGGTTCTGATTACGAGTATATGTATGCGTTCACTCATTAGATTGTATAACTTTAATGCACGTAAGAAAGTTGTCATAAACCTTATGCCATAATTATGTCTCTAAACATTTTATTACGTATAAATATCAAAGTGACAAAATATGACAAGTCAACCATAAAAGTAGAAATTCGTATTATTATCTGTCATTACTTTTACACATACAATTGAGCTTTTACACTTACGTGGTTATGTAAGTTGAGAAATATATCTTTTCTCATTAGAAAGTAGTCAAGACACGTCAATTTAAACGCTCATGTCGTAGCTAGCTTTACGTTTTAGTCGCGTTTAGACAGTTTTGAGTTGTAATATAAAAATACAACACAAAAGTAAAATTAAAAATTGATTGACGAACAATTGACAGGTGTCAACTTAGTTTGGATATTAAATACATTACAATAGTAATAGTAACAATTATAACAATATATTTCATAACTAATAAACATTAAACACAACGTGCCTTGTATGTACGTTTCCCTCTTTTTTTATACGTAGAAGGAACGAAAATATGAACGACACAGATTTAGTATTTGAGTCCAGTGTATCCTGCGGTCCCAAACCATAATGAAACAAATCAAGCTTTACCATGATAAATATTTAATTGAATCAAAAAGCATTTAAATAACTGTTACGAAATTCAACAGGTTGCAACATAAGCAAATAGTAATTAAGACTTACATAAGAACTATTATACTCAATGTAAATTTATTTTTATCGATATACTTGCGCTAAAAACAAACATCCTTATTCTATTGGTTTCAGAACTTTGTTTGCGGCCGCTCGCTCTATTGCCAACTGCCGTCTTGCGGCTAAACAGACTGTCTATTCTGTCAATGAATAATGCAACAACTCGGCTATAGAAAGAGCAAAGTTTTGTCACCTCCGTCGTTTAGTACTTTGTCACGTTACTAACTTTGAAATTAGTTGAGAGACTGAACTAACGGACCGCTAAAATATTTGTGGTGACAAAGTTCTAGCTGAACATAAAACGGCATAGAGGCTACAGATGTTACAGTGATACACTGGTATACTTAGAGATGCAAAAAAAAGACAAAAAAGTTGACAAAGAAATTTAACGTTGGATTAACTTGCAATAGATTTATTACAACAAACAACAAGTGAAGGTATACTAAGCTATATTGGCAATCCAATGCAAACTGCATCTAGTTGTAGAGATGGCCTTCGTTATGGTAAATGATTTTTTGATATTTCATGTCATGATAGTTAAATTATGTGATGAAAGTTCAGATTAATATAAATGGATTTGGTCTAGTCAATTGAAGACGTGCTATTTTGAGGGACAGCGCTTCAAAAGTTTATTATCCAACAGTGGAGAGACTGGAACTGTGCTCGTAAGATTTACTCCCTATTACATTGTCACAATATATGTGTATCTAAATGTTTATGTTAGGCACCTCTGCGTACTTTTTTGGGGAACAAGACGTGACGATTTTTTTGTAAAATAAATTTTTATTTGACATGTTAAACTATTTTCCTTTGCTTTACGTAGTCTCATCATAAAAAGAAGATAATAAAATTCAAGTTTAGCTCGATCTTATTATTTTGAAAACGGCTGATTAATTTTTATTCAAGTCTAGGTTTTTTTTTTTAATGCCTGATAGGTTATCCTTTGACCAGTAAGTGATGATGTGGTCGAAGATGGTGTTCAGGATAACCTAGAAGTACTGGCTCTCAAGGACAGCTGCCGGAACACACTGTTAGGTGCTTGGCGACAGATTTTCTACTTGAGGGTGGTAGCTAGCCAGGCGGTCATTCGCAAAATGCCCTACCACCATGCGAAAATCACAACAGCATTTAAAACGTTTGTTCATCTGTTTAGGAAATACAATAACACGAGACAACATTACCTTCATAAGGTCATCATAGAATCCTAATCTATTGATATGATTTAATCTTTGATTATTATAGTGACAGTAATTTGCTGAAATAATAAAGATATATCAGCAGAAAATTCTTTTTTATGCTTGATAGGTTATCCTTTTGCCACTATCTCACCTGATAGTAAATAATGATTTGGTCGACGATGTAGTACAGGCTAAACATACCTATTACTGGCTCTCAAGGATAGCTGCAGGAATACACCGTTAGGTGCTTGGCGACAGATTTTCTACTTGAGGGTGGTAGCTAACCATGCGGGCATTCGCAATATGCCCTACCACCATGCTATAACGACTGCCATCCTGAGACGATAACCGAGAACGACGGCTTAACGTGCCTTCCGAAGCATGGAAGCGCTCACTTCTAATGTCACTAGCAGTCACCCATCTTGTCAACTTCTGACCGCGGCGGACGTTGCTTAATTTTGCTGATAGGTTAAGAACAGCTAAGCAAACTTCGCTACGAGCGCTTCAAAATAGTTGATTATCAATACTTTTCACATAACACTACAGTTTACTCACCGATAGCCAATAGAGTCTTCAACTTGGGGTTCGCTTTCTTCAATGAGTTGATCCTTTCATACAATCCAGTCTTTCCATCCTTAGTCTCATCATTGGACTCGAAGGAGCTGAGTTTTCCCTTCTTCAACCAGCCGAACGCGAAGATGATGTGGGTGCAGAGATCAGGCTGAATATCTTCAGGGGTGAACTTGCCAATCTTCGTGCGGTATTGGGACCAGTTGGTGTAATAACAGACGATCTGTGAAAGGATGGTAGAGATTTTAAAGGTAAAGTTATTATACATTAAAAATATATAATTAGATATACATTAAAAATAGAGGTTTTTGTCCAATAAATTAGCACAGTTGTTTTTTGGTGCGAGTCTCAATCTAGCTAGTAGCATAAAAAAATTACCATTTGCTACTCTCATGATCTAAGCGTTGAGGGGGAATTAAAAGCGTGAAACATAAGAAAAACTTGCTGTCGTGTGTAAATTTCCCCCTTGGGGCGCCGGGTTAGAATTGTATCTCCCCATATCTTTCCGTGGGTGTCGTAAGAGGTGACTAAGGGAAAACAGCTGAAAGGTAGGCAGCAGCGCCTTCAAAAACCTGCCCCCATAAGAGGTGCTGTGTTCAGTAGGTGACGACCCAGCTGACAAACATCACACGTTTAAAAATAAAAAAGAGGTACTGTTTATGAGCCAAAAGTAAAGTTGCTGCAATTTTAAGAACACGCAGGTTTAAATCATTCCAGTTTAGTTCGAGAATAACTTGTTCTCACGCTTGCAGCAAGAAACGATTTGCCTGCGAGTTCTTCTACACCAAAACCGCAGTTTTCTTGCTGGGGGAGGTGAAAATATATTTTAAAGAAAATATTTTTAGTATCTTACACGACTGATATATTAATTTGGTACTGTTATGTTTGTATTGCTACTGCTATTTGCCGATATACATTGCCAATGTTCTTCTTCTCATATAATTTTTTTTAATAAAACATATGGTGAATCTTTTCGGTGAAATATTTCATAACTAGTTTCTGTCTTTACTTCCATGACTAACATCATCATCATCATAGGGCTTTTATATTCCTCAAAGAAAAGGCAGAGGTGTGAACTTAGAAATTTCATCAGTTAGTAGATGTATTGTATATCTTCTGCCCAGAACAGTTCCACACTCTGTTAAAAACTGAATACTACTGATCCATCATCCAGCTGATCCATGACTTCTAGTAGATCTGACAATCCTAACACGTCCAAGACTGAATCAGTTTTGGAGCTTACGGCAAATAAGGCTTTAATATCATCGTCACAGATTCTTTGATACTAAAATACATTAAGCATGTTCCATGCCTTCCTATTAATAACTGTAAGGAAATTAAGCTATTCCCAAGATACAAGAAGTTTCTGTATAAACAAAATTATATTAATATCTAACTAAAGTTTATTGGATCTTGAATTGAGTTAACTTAGTTTAGTTTTGCGGCCCCATTGTTAATGTCTAAGTTTCTAATACAGAAATTTGGTTGGAAATAGTTAACAACATAACTTTATCATCATTTGACGAGTATGAACATTGGGTTACTTAATAGTTTGTTTTAGTTATGATGTAACTTTTACTTGGGTATTATATTACGGAAGAAAAGTGTTATCGTTCGTAAGTTGTAATCATTTTTCAGTTATTCTATTAAACTATTGACTTTGTATGTATTGGAACGTGCTAGTATTTTATGTAACGGAAGTGGGGTTTATGTTATGTGTATGTTTTTAGGTAAATAATTCTTGACGTAAGTAATTCGGCCTGTCGCGTACCACAAACCCGCATGGTTCGAATAGTGTCGGGCTGTTTTATCGTATGGTTTTGAAGCACTCATAGCAAAGTCTGATTAGCCGTTCTTAAACATTTAACTAATTTAAGCAACGTCCACCGCGGTCATAATTAGGATGGGTGACCACTGATGACATTACTACTGATCGCTTCCGTGCTTTGGAGAGCACGTTAAGCCATCGGTCCGGTTGTTGTCTTAGAATGGCATGCGTTACAGAATGGTGATGTACTACCTTTAATTAGAAAATTTGTCGCCAAGCACCTAACCGCGTGTTCTGGCAGTCCTTGAGAGCCAGTAATACTAGGCCAGCCTGAGCAATATCTTCGACCACATCATCACTTACCATCAGGTGAGATAGTGTGCAAGAGCTAGCCTATAAGCTATAAACTATAAAGCGCCTATCCATTTGGTGGTAGGCGCTTTAAATAATGCTTGCAGCTCAAGTATGAAATTGGCTGCCAATCACACTGCTGCTGTATATTGACTGTTCAGTATCTGATACCAAATCAACACACACAGACAAGCGAGATAGTCATCAAAGGCAATTAAGAATGATTTTCTGATTTTTTCTCACTTCCACGACACTTATTTTAATGATAAAATTTTACTACCTTTGTTTACTTTTTAACGGACTTCAAAGAAATGATGAGTTTCTCAAAAGTAAAAGTGCACGGAGCGCTTTCCATATAAGTAAGTAATGTAATTTCGTCATATTTTAAATACCAAGTGTTCACACTAGGTGAAATTTTGTATGCATTTTGCTAAGCCTATATCTATGCTAAGATTTGTCAGTTTTAGTTTTATTTTGATTTTATGCCTATTTGTCAAAATAACATCCATACAAAACATGACTGAAGCTTGTCATATACATATAACTCTTTACAAAGTGTACCAATTCGGATGTTTTTTATACATTCGAAAGCTGGTGCTTGCAATGTGGTTTGAGTTATCCCTAGTAATGCGTATTATATGTTTGAAGTCGTTTTTTTTCTTAAAATATTAATTATAAATATAAACATTAGGAACAAGCACCACATTTGAAGTTTGACCACAAATTAATATATGAATATGACATTTTCATTTTCCTTGTATCTAAACCAACCATTATAATAGTCAGTAAATCTTACAAACATTTTAAGAGGGTTTGCAATACCTACCCAACGCTTATTTGAAGGCCGTCAACTTATCTTTAGCGTACAGCCAGCTTGTTCATATCCGCGTCGTACTTAGTGAAACAACTTTATGATTTGTACATGTCCAAAGTAACTGTTATGCACTATCTCAAAGGAATAAGATTGAATATTCGTTACAAAGTTTTTTAATATACGGAACCTTAAAGTTGTCTTACGGTTGTCTACAAGGTTCCTTCTTGGAGCCACTGTCTTTCCACGTATGTGAGAGGAAGTGTACCTTTCTCGACAAGTTAAGGAACTAGTCTACATCAAAACATCTGAGGCCAAGGATAACTTCATACATATAATGTTGAACCGTTCTATTAAAATATTTATATATTTGAATAGGTATAGGCAAGCATATTAATGTGACTCATTATCAAGCATGTAATTATTATCAATAAATCTGAATTGATTGGATACTACGAAACCAGGCAATATTCATAAATTATCCCCGTCGGGTAAATTTAAATGAGGTGTTTACGACAGGTAATATTGTACATTAAGTTCTATGGGTACTTCCACACATTTATTTGTTACTAGCCTACTTTAAAATAGGCTGATAGTATTTTTTAAGTTACAGTTGCCATGTTTTTTGATTTCAATTTATGAAGTAGCTATGGCATGCCGCACAGGGCCCCACGGTTCAAATTCCATCGCTTGAGCTTCACACCATCTTCTCGGAGCATTTTGTAAATACCAGGCTAGCTATAACTCATAACAAGAAAATCTATCACCATAAACATAGCAGACTTATCAACATCTGAGATAGGTAGTGATTAAAGGCTAAACTATCATCTGTAAAAAAAATGCGATCTGCAGTATGAATCAATGAACAAAGCTACAAAATCAAATAGGTACTAATCCTGACGTCCTCCTCACCCAATACTAATACCCAATAAGAGCAAATACGAATACCCAATAAGCATTGATACGAATACCTAATACGCGCCGATACGAATACCCAATAAGGGCACTTATTATAATTATAATTACAATATTAGTATCTATTACCTTGTATCCATCTTTATCTTTGTGATGATCAGTCGTAACAGAGTTGTCTATTGCAGCAGAAGACTTCCGGCTAGCGATGTTGGGCCGACCGCGTATCTTTGGCCTATTTACGCTAGCTGATAGAACTTGGTCGGTGGTTCTTGATACACTGGATGTCACTGATGTTGAGATTTTGCTCGGTTTCCGAATTCTTCTTCGAGTAGCTGTAAATAAATAAAAGAAACATTTCTATATTATGAACTTCAATCTACCTAGCTAGCAACTATTATATGTTTAGCAAAATTAATAGTTTTATTTGAGTGGGGATCGAACCCGCTTCTATTAGCTATAAGCACTGGAAGAGTTTTCATCCTCACACTTCTTACCGAAACCAGTATGTCTTTTTACTAAACAAAACTAACGTTCGGAGTTTGGAAATATTTTCAAAAACTGAAGCCACCGAAAATTCCATTCCATTATCGAACGTACTCACAAAACTTCACCAGAACCATGGTGGTAGGGCATTTTGCAAATGCCTGCCTGGCTAGCTACCACCCTAGTAGAAAATCTGTCGCCGAGCACCTAACGGTGTATTCCGACAGCTGTTCTTGAGTGTCAGTAATTCTAGGTTAGTCTGTAAAACATCTACGACTACATCATCACTTACCATCAGGTGAGATGGTGGTCAAAGGCTAGCCTAACAGCTATAAATAAAAAAAACTATAAATAAAATCTGGTCAGAAATGCGACCTGTACAGGTGAACAATCGGAAATCCGGACAGATATACAAAAGCATTTTTGGCCAGGCTGAAACGAGGACGCTTCGCTCGCGCTCGCTGGACCAACAATTCCTTGATATTATCGCATCTATGTCTGCGTAAGATACGATATCACTTTGAATGTCTATTCTGGGCTATGAATTTTATCACACTCAATTTAGAAGTTGCCTTAGGTGTATATACTTTGTAAAGGAAAATGCTAAGCTCTACTACACAGTTTTACCACAATTGTAGCCGAGCGAAAATGGCTATGAACTGCCGTGCCGCAGGTCCATGGTTCACCATTTTCACACATTTCGAACAAGGAAATTAACATTGCATCACGAGTTAATATGACATTAGTTTGTCTGATTATCCAATGTTTCCCTTTCAGAAGCATTAGATAAATACTTGTTTCAGTTTATTGAGTATAAATTATAAACTCGATGGCTAAAGATAATTAAATTTACATATGACTACTTAACTAAAAACAATACTATACCCATTAACTTGTATACTTACTTCATAAATCATTGACATTACCCAACAAAATAATATATCAATATCTACGTATCAAACCATAGCTCAAACATAAAAAATATAAATTTATATTAGTAGGCGCTGACTTTAAAACTTTTTTCCTATTTTAAAGTGGATAAAAACATATAAACTTGTATCGCCCACAGTAGAGCAAAACCATATCCACAATTGTACCACACTTCAGCTGATAAGTTGATACTTACCACTTTAGGTGCCAAAATCATGGACAATAACAATAAACAATTTGTGGTTTTACAAGCCCGCGGGTGATATACATCCATAGTGGCTATTTCCAAATGTGTTCCGAGTAATAAACTTGCTGCACAATTTGAATCCAAAAGCACGTGGGGGAGGCATCTCGAATGATTTGATTTATGTTAAACAGACAAAAATGAACCTAGAGCGGAAATGCTAAAGGTTGAGTTCTGAGTGGCGGATGACAGCGTAATAATTTCACACTACGTGAACGAAAGGATTCCTTTTATTCGGGTTAGGTGAGAAAAATATGATAACTATTGTTAAGGATTCTAATTCAATACAACATTTTGTATAGGTAACTAGGCCTGGGGCCTTACTGTGTGGAACTAGATTGGTATTGAACATTGGTGATTATAAATAAAGTTTGACCTTTGAACCCTATATTAGGCATTATTTTCAAAATAAAATGTAATATTATTAAGTTTTTTTTTTTTTTTTTTTTATACCTGATAGGTTAGCCTTTGACCACTATCTCACCTGATGGTAAGTGATGATGTGGTCGAAGATGTTGTTCAGGCTAACCTAGAAGTACTGGCTCTCAAGGAAAGCTGCCGGAACACACTGTTAGGTGCTTGGCGACAGATTTTCTACTTGAGGGTGGTAGCTAGCCAGGCGGGCATTCGCAAAATGCCCTACCACCATGCAAAGTTTATTTCGACATTTGGACCCTATACACTATGTGTGCATTCTTTACTAAGGAAAATTTGAAATTAAAGCACATTTTGACATGTGGACCCTATACTATGCATAATGTAAAAATAGTTTTATTTTCATTACTTTTTAATTTAGACATTCAGGCCTTTGATCTAAAGGTTTTGACTTCATCATCACTTATCATCAGTTACGATACTGCTCAAAGGTAGTTATTTAAAACTTACCGGATTGTCTTGATTGAAATTTTAATTTTATTTTAATTTAAATGAATGTGAATTTATGATTTTTAATAAATTTTAAAATTAAACTAGGATTAGATACCCTATTATTTAAAATTTAAAATTAAAATACTAAAATAGTAAATAATTATTTATTAAAACTTAAATGTTTTGGCGGTATTTTAGTTTATTTAGAGGAATCTGTTTATTAATCGATAATCCACGAATTAATTTACTTAATTTAATATTTTGTATATCGTTGTTAAAAAAATATTTTTTAATAATAAATAATATTTTAAAATTAAAAATAAAAATTAAATCAAATCAAGATGCAGATTATAATTAAGAATATAATGGATTACAATAAATTTATTTAAATGAATTTTAATTTGTAAAAATTAAATGAAGGTGGATTGAAATGTAATTTTTTTTTTAATTTAGTTAAATGATTAAAAATTAAAGTATGTACATATTGCCCGTCGCTTTCATTTATAAATTGAAATAAGTCGTAACAAAGTAGAGGTACTGGAAAGTGTTTCTAGAAAGATCAAATTAGAGCTTGTAATTAAGTATTTTATTTACATTGAAAAGATATTAATAAATATTAATTAATTTGAGGGGATAAATTAATAAATATTATAAATAATAAAATTAATTTTAATTAATATATATATTTTAATGGGGGTTAAAGTATTATATAAAGAAAAAATTAATAATTTTATAGTTAATTAGTATTGTAAAAGAATTTTGAAATATTTGAAAATAAATTTATTAGAAAGTAAATTTTATTTATTGTATCTTGTGTATCAGAGTTTATTAATAAATTTTAATTTAATTTTAATTTCTCGAATTTAAAAGAATTAAATAATTATAATAATTTATTGTTGTAAAAATATTTTTAATAATTATTTAGAAATGAAATGTTATTCGTTTTTAAAGAGATCTAGTTTTTTTAGAAAAAAATTTAATTTTAAATTTATTTTTATATGTTATTAATTAGTTAATAATATAAAATTTAAATTTTATATTTTAAGGGATAAGCTTTAAATTAAATTTTTAAAATAATTAATTAAATTTTTGAACATTTTATAATTTATATTGTTAATAAATTTTATTTTATTATAAATAATTTCAATTAATTAAAAAATTTAATTTTTTATAAAAAAAATATTTTTAATTATAAAAAATTAGAAATAATGATAAAATTAGTATATTATGTATTTATAATAAATTTAAAATTATTAATTAATGTAAAATTAATTAAAAGTAATTCGGCAAAAATTTATATTCACTTGTTTAACAAAAACATGTCTTTTTGATTTTTATTTAAAGTCTAATCTGCCCACTGATAATTAATTAAAGGGCTGCAGTATTTTGACTGTACAAAGGTAGCATAATCATTAGTCTCTTAATTGGTGACTTGTATGAAAGATTGGATGAGATATATACTGTCTCTTAATTAATTTATAGAATTTAATTTTTTATTTAAAAAGTTAAAATAATTTAAAAAGACGAGAAGACCCTATAGAGTTTTATAATTAAATTTATTATTTAATTATTTTTAAAATTATAATTTTTATAAATTATATTATTTTGTTGGGGTGATAAAAAAATATATTTAACTTTTTTTAATTGATTTACATAAATAAATGAGAAAATGATCCAATTTTATTGATTATAAGAAAAAATTACCTTAGGGATAACAGCGTAATTTTTTTTTTTAGTTCAAATAAGAAAAAAAGTTTGCGACCTCGATGTTGGATTAAGATAAAATTTAAATGCAAAAGTTTAAAATTTTTGATCTGTTCGATCATTAAAATCTTACATGATCTGAGTTCAAACCGGTGTAAGCCAGGTTGGTTTCTATCTTTTAAAAATTTAAATATTTTAGTACGAAAGGATCAAATATTTTAATTAAATTATTTTTGATGAATTTTATTAATTTTTAATAAAATTACAATTAAAATGTTAAATATAATAATTAAAAATAAAAATTTAGTTTTATTGTTAAAACTATTTTGGCAGAAAAATGTAATGATTTTAGAGTTCATGAATATATAATATTTATTATATAAGTAGTATATGATATTTATAAATGATATTATTTTAATTTTTATTGGTTTAGTTATTTTAATTTTGGGGGTTTTAATTGGGGTTGCATTTTTGACTTTATTAGAGCGTAAAGTTTTAGGATATATTCAGATTCGAAAAGGTCCTAATAAAGTGGGTTTAATTGGAATTTTGCAGCCTTTTTCTGACGCTATTAAATTATTTACTAAAGAACAAACTTTTCCTTTATATTCTAATTATATTTCTTATTATTTTTCTCCTGTTATTAGTTTTATTTTATCTTTAATTATTTGAATATTAATTCCTTATTATTTTAATTTAGTAAGATTTAATTTAGGGGTATTATTTTTTTTGTTGTTGTACTAGTTTAGGGGTTTGTACAGTTATAATTGCTGGTTGATCTTCAAATTCAAATTATGCTTTATTAGGGGGGTTGCGTTCAGTAGCTCAAACTATTTCTTATGAAGTTAGATTAGCTTTAATTTTTTTATCGGGGGTAATTATAATTATAGATTTTAATTTAATTAATTTTATAGAATATCAAAGTTTAATTTGATTTATTTTTATTATGTTTCCTTTATCAATATGTTGATTATCTTCAAGAATAGCAGAGACTAATCGTACGCCTTTTGATTTTGCTGAAGGTGAGAGAGAATTAGTTTCTGGATTTAATATTGAGTATAGAAGAGGAGGATTTGCTTTAATTTTTTTAGCTGAATATTCTAGAATTTTATTTATGAGAATATTATTTGTATTAATTTACATGGGGGGTTATAATATGACTTTTTTATTTTATTTAAAATTAGTGTTTATTTCATTTATATTTTTATAAGTTCGTGGTACATTACCTCGTTATCGTTATGATAAATTAATATATTTATCTTGAAAAGGATACTTACCTGTTTCTTTAAATTTTTTATTATTTTATTTAGGTATTAAATTTTTTTTAATTTAATGATATAATTTTTTTAGTATAAATTAATAGAATAGTAATTCTTTCTTAAGTTTTCAAAACAAATGCTTATATACAAGCTCATTAATTAATTAAATAATAATATATCTCAATATTTATTAATTAATGGGTTAATAATAAAATAAGAAAAATAAAAAAATGTTAATAATTGTCCTGTAATAATGTAAGGATCTTCTACTGGTCGAGCTCCAATTCAGGTTAATAAAATAATTATAATTACTAAGAATCAAAATATAATTTGATTAATAGGATAAAATTGATATCCTTGAATTTTTTTATTAAATGTAAAAGGTAAAATAATAATAATTAAAATAGATATTACTAGTGCAATCACTCCTCCAAGTTTATTTGGAATAGATCGTAGAATAGCATAAGCGAATAAAAAATATCATTCTGGTTGAATATGAACTGGGGTTACTAAAGGATTAGCAGGGATAAAGTTATCAGGGTCTCCTAATAAATAGGGGTTAGTTAGTGTTAATATAATTAGAAAAAAATAATAAAATAATAAATCCAATTAAATCTTTATAAGTAAAAAAAGGGTGAAATGGAATTTTATCTATATTACTATTTAATCCTAGAGGATTATTAGATCCGGTTTGATGTAAAAATAATAAGTGAATTATAGATATTATTAATACAATAAATGGCAGTAAAAAGTGAAAAGTATAAAATCGAGTTAAAGTTGCATTATCTACTGCAAATCCTCCTCAAATTCAATTTACAAGTATAGTTCCTAAATATGGAATTGCCGATAGTAAATTTGTAATTACTGTGGCCCCTCAAAATGATATTTGTCCTCAAGGTAAAACATAACCTATAAATGCGGTTGCTATTAATAAAAATAAAATAATTACTCCTACTATTCATGTGTATTTTAAATTAAATGATTCATAATAAATTCCTCGTCCAATATGAAGGTAAATACAAATAAAAAAAAATGATGCACCATTAGCATGTAATGTTCGGATTAATCAACCATAATTTACATTTCGACAAATATAATTCACACTGTAAAAAGCTAATTCAATATTTGCTGTATAATATATAGTTAAAAATAATCCTGTAATAATTTGAATAATTAAACATAAAGCTAATAAAGATCCAAAATTTCATCATGCTGAAATGTTTGATGGTGAAGGTAAATCAATTAATGATCCATTAATAATTTTAATAACTGGGTGATTTTTTCGTATACTTAAAAATTTTTTATTTAACATTTGTAAATTTTTTTTAATTATTGATCGTAAAGGACCATAGAAAATATTAGTAATTTTAACAATTGAAATTAATGAAATAAATAAATAAATTACTAATATTATTATTATTATGTAAGTATGATTATTATAAAGTTTATTTAAATAAATTTTATTTTCATTATTAAAAAATGAAATTATTATAAAATTATCATTATCATTTATATTATTACTTAAATTTATTCAATTTAAGTTTTCATAAAAATATAAATAAATTTGGTTAATAATTATAGTAAAAATTAAAATTATTATGATTAATTTAATATTAATTGGTATGTTAAATAATTCATTAGATGCAATACTAGATACATAAATGAATAATACTAGGAGTCCTCCTATAAATGTTAAAAATAAAATATAATAAAATCAATAGGTTTTAATTAATATTCCTGAAATTAAACATATTAGTAAAGTTTGTATTAAAATTATTAGTCCAATTGATAAAGGGTGATTAAGAAAGATTATAATAATAGAAATGGAAAATATTAATATTGATAAAAATATTTTTGTTATATCAAAGAATAGTTTAATTAAAATTATAATTTTGGAGATTATAGATAAAGAAATTTCTTTTTCTTTGAAGTTTTTAAAGAAATTTCTTAATTTTGGTTTACAAGACCAATGTTTTTTATTAAACTATAAAAACTAATGATAGTTAAATATATATATATATATAATTATTATTTTTATATTTATTATTGGTAATTTGATTTTTGTTTCTAAATATAAACATCTATTAATTGTTTTATTAAGATAAGAATTTATAAAAAAAAAAAAGTTAGACAATTTTAGAGAACAATTATTATTATTATTGTTGTTAGTTAATAAAGTTTGTCGGTTGTTTTCATTAGAAATGGGGATAACGTATAGTCAAGAAATATAAGTTTTACAGCATTTCTAGGATACAACTGTACGTGATCTGGTTGTGAAGCATAAAGTTAGAATGAGTAGATTTACGATCGGAGCTCAATTAAATGGGTACGCTGATGTCTTGGGCAGGATATTAAAATTTAATATTTTCTTAAGTAACTGCCAAGGAAGGTTACTTGACTGGTCTGGTTATTTAATTCTTTAAGCCGAGAACTTATTTTTTTTTATATTGTTATGTTTGCATTAACGCCTGCTATGCGGATTACATTACAAAATTACAAATATACGAGAGGAAAAATTTAAGTCATGTGCAAGATTCGAACCCGCGTCCATCCACCCCTTTAGCCGGGGTATGCCCTAACCAATTGAGCTAACGTGACAATGAGTCATAACTCAAATTTTTATTATCGTTCTTTAACCATCGTATTGGGATGGAGCCACATCTATAGTTCAACTTACGTTTTACTAATAAAGACCAATTTTGCAATGTGGTTTTATACTTCTAAGTGATGACGCAAACTTATTACTTTCCTATTGTTATGTTTGCAATAACGCCTGCTATTTGGATTTCATAACAAAAAAAAAACTTTTTTTTCTCTTGTATACATTTGTTTTTAGTTATTAAATTAAAAAATATAGAAAACGATAACTTACTTGTTGAATTTGACGTAGGCGCAATGACAGCGAGTATTAGCAGTATGGTGAACGTCCACCGAAGCAATCTTGGCGGCCACTGTAACAAAATAAATATATATTAATTACACATTTATAATACGGTCAATTTAGTTTCCTAAAGGGGTGAGTAGGAATCTTGAAATAACTGCTTTGCTATTTTCGCTTCAAACTTCCCAAGTAACACGGGAAGCATTATAACAAACGAATATTAAACTTATATAGAACTTATGGCTAACGACTATTGTGAATTACATTTATGTACATACATGATTGTATTCTTGCAAATAAATTATTTGATTTGATTTGATTTGAACCTATTTAGGATCTAAAGACGTATAATGTATGCCCAAATAAGCGTTAAAGTAGCCGTCCAAGCGTTTGTAATGCTACTATAGAACTAACTCAAAATGCGAAAACGATACAGAAATGTAAGTAAGCAGTTACACTGCTTTGATGTGTTACTTGGGTTATCACATTCTTTATATACTCTGGTCTGTACGGGACTGGTAAATTTTTCAGAAATTCTATAATATCTTAATACTTCCGTTTATTCGTCATACCCTCGTTTTTAATAATGTTTTATCAATCTTCTATCTCCATATCAAAACTATCTCAGAGTACATTTCTCGTATAACGTTACTTCTATATCTCCAGTTATTCCAAATTCCTTTTAATAACGTTGTTGCGTGTCTTACTATACAATACTTTTCAAAGCTTTAATCTTGACTTTTATTATATATTCTATCAAAAATTAGGTAAACTTATTTGGAATACTAACCAAATATAAATTTGATTATATTGACCTTACTTAAAGTCAGATATTAAACGCATCAGAATATTGTCTTATATTCCAAGTGATATATTTGTATAGTAACGAACTCACGGTAATTATTAAAAACAATACAATAAGATATCTCGTATACCTATCAACCAGAATCTCACGAAAAAGTTAAATGAAATAATTGCTCTATATATTATCGGAATAACAAAATAACTCTAATGTGACGCTTTGATATGCGGAAATATAACGAAATAATAAGTTATCTTGTTCATGTTAACTGATGTTTTTTTTGTTTTAGTTGTGGTATTATGGAAAGAAAAACTTCTTACACGGAAAATTGATTGACAAAAAATAAACAAAAAAAACTACCTATCTGAATAAGAAAGTTTAATGGAAAACTACTAATAATTCAACAAAGATTATGTGCGTTATTGATACCGTAAAACCTACCATCATGTAATTCGAAGTAAGACTAATAACATTCTGGTATTATTTAAAAAATACTTTCATTTATATGTATGCCTACCCCTACCACGGATCTGCAAGACCGGAAACAAAGCCGCTATCTATGGCACCGTTACTAAAGGTGAAAAAATTATACCGTTATCAAGCGCTCTCCTTTTTTGTGTATGTATTTTCAATAAAAGTCGTTAAAAAGTTTTATTTCACTAACTTAACTTAATTAAAATAACTATTTCGTTACCTCTAACAATAAATTTATGCTCCGGGTGGGAATCGAACCCGCGTCCTCCGATTTCGCGCCGGATGCCTAAACCACTCGGCCGCCTGGGCACGCTCTGTCGAGCCGAAATTTTGTGTTCCTATTGTATTACTTTCAGCGTCATAAGGGACGGTACGGTGCTCCAATATTTATAAAATATGATTTTCGGTTAGCATGCGATAGTGCTTGTTATCATATTTATATATATATATATATATATATAACAATAATATTATAAAAATATAACAGTATTGAAACGCGACGGCTAACACTTGAAAGAATTAAATAACCTGTTGAAGTAGTATCTATGCCGATTCTAACACTCTGGACTAAAATTTTGTCTCTTTTTCTCTTGACTAACTTTCACTAGTCATATCATATCTATTTGGAACACTGATTTTACTATTTCAGTCACTCCTGCAGTAAACAAGATCGATTGTGTTGTGTTGACGTGCAATAATGCTCGGGTTCGCTAAAAGTTGCAATTATTTAGAGATATTTGATGTAAGCCTCCACAAGTGATACTGTCCACGCGTTATCACGTCGATGTCCGCCACGCTTCAGGAACCTGACATTTTGGCAATCCGCACGTCACATTGCCATGAATAATGCATCATGTGTCTGGAATAATCTGGATTGCTTTGGGCACTGAATTAGATTGGAAGAAACACTTTTGGATTGTTCATTTAAGCTAGAATTAAATCACTTGGTTCTGTGTATTAGGGAATGCCTGATAGTTAGGTTAGCCTTTGACCACTATCTCACCTGATGGTAAGTGATGATGTAGCCGAAGATGTTGTTCAGGCTAACCTAGAATTACTGGCACTCGAGGACAGCTGCCGGAACACACCGTTAGGTGCTTGGCGACAGATTTTCTACTTGAGCAGCAGGCGGGCAATCGCATTAACAACCGGGACCGACGGCTTAACGTGCCCTCCGAAGCACTGAAGCACTTAGTAGTAATGTCACTAGCGGTCACCTAAGCACGTTAAGCCGTCGGTCCCGGTTGTTGTCTTAAGATGGCAGTCTTTACAGCATGGTGGAAGGGCAGTTTGCGTATACCCGCCTGGCTAGCTACCACCATCAAGTAGAAAATCTATCGCCAAACACGTAACAGTGTGTTTCGGCAGCTGTCCTTGAGAGCCAGTCATTCTAGGTTAGGCTGAACAACATCTTTGACCACATCATCACTTAACATCAGGCGAGATAGTAGTCAAAAGCTAGCCTATCATCAACAAAAAACACATAAAGTTACTGTATATTGTCTGATAAAATAAACAAAGCTGTACATACAAAAGAAAGGGAATAAAGTATGTCATGATTATGACTTTCACGAAATTAATTAATTTTAAACCATCAAAATATCTTTACCCGTAAAGTTTTACAACCACACAATAATTAAGCGATTGAACGTCAACGAAAACTAATAAACAACAGTTATTTTTATTTCACATGCAATTTCGATAATTTTTATTGCTAAATATAAATTGTTAAATATTTTAAAAGTAAAAATGTCAAAGCGTCGGATTACGAACAGTGATAAATAAATATTTTTATCTCGGGGTCTTGGATGTTATAAAGTTTCATTTGTTTTGGATTTAAGTTGAAATGATAAACTTTTTTGTATTCAGGAACTATCTATGTAAATCATAGCGTGGTAAACCTTTAATGCTGATTTATTGGGCGTTTGGATATCCTACCGTTAGGTCCTTTTTATTCTGTGCCGTTAGCATAAATAAAATCTAAAATGATCACATTGGGCGATTTGGAAAGTGGTTGGCTAAATTTGCAGTTTTTATTTGTTATTTTACGTTATTGTACATAATTCGGATAGCTTTCATATAAAAAAAAAATCTAATTTCGTATTTTTTTACATATACATGTTTTGTTATGTTAATAAAAATCCATCCACAACGCATGCTATGCGGATTACCTACATTGCAAAACAACAAATTTACGAGAGGAAAAAGTAAAGTCACGTGCAGGATTCGAACCTGCGTCACCAACCCTATATCCGGGTTATGCTCTGACCTACTGGGTTAACATGACATATGACTCATAACTCTAATTTTTCCTCTCGTTCGTAAACAATCGTATGAGGATAGAGCGTAACCTACAGTTCAACTTATATTGTACTACAAACAAGACTAATTTTGCAATTAGCTTTAAAATAATTGATTAAGATGACGCAACACTATTACTTAAACATTTTTATTTTTGCAAAAACGCATGCTCTGCGACATTACTTTCGGAAAATAATTGGCAATATATAAATCTTCTTAGGGCATTTTTTCCTGCTTATATTTGACTAATAACTCATTTAGTGGTGTGTGATAATAACTTCAAAGATTTTAGAAAGTTAAAACAAACGAGAAGCAGGTTGTAAAAACAAGTCCAAAGTATGTTTACTTGACGGTGGCATGAGGAGTATATTCTCATTTTCAAATTTAAAGGTGTATATGCCTTTAAATTTTATGGCATATATGCCTTTAAATTTTTTGATATAAAATTATATTAATGTAATTTTGCGTCATTTTACTAATAATGTGATATTATGATGAATCAGCTTAATTACAGCTGAAGTTTCGCCGTTGTGCGTGACACTGCAATGCGTATGTCGCGTTCGCCCAGTTGCTGCACTTGCTTCACATATTATGACTACCTCACACTGCAGTGGTACCCACCATTATGGACTTTTGCTTAGGAGGCTTACCACCTTATAACCATTTTAACAAATTCTTCAACTCTTTTCCGAAATCACTCTTGAACAACATTTTAAGTACAAAGCGGTGATGAAAACATGGTATTACGAAATGTAGTGTTACTTATCCTGTATTGTGTACCATCCAATGCGGTTCATAAATCGATATTTGCTATGCATGAGGTTCAGATCATACTATGTCACGCAGGTGTCGTGAATAAAAGATGGTGGATTTGAGATAGTTGTCTGCCAAGCGTGAGGACAATGACAAACATCCACTAATCTGGGAGGCCCTTTTCATGGTTGCATCACTCCAACAATGCTTTATTATCATTATTTCACAACTTGTACATTTTGTAGCCCCTTTTACTGAAAATCTATCACGTCTATAGATTTGTGCTTTAACATATTAATTTGTCTTCATATCTAGATGTGTTATCAGTGAAAAAAAATATAACTATTAAAAATAATATTTACAATTTTGTGTTCATTGGATAGTGAAAAGAATGTTATTGTACTACTTACGCCATCTGTTAGAAAACCAAAGAGGTAAATTCGCTGCAACAGAACTAAACTCAATACTTAAATACAAATAGATACTCCAGAATCAGGTTGTAAAATAAACGCGAGCGATGGTAACTATACAGTGCTTTTAGTCTCTGATACTTAGCTTTGTGCATCATGCCACATTAATCTATCCTTAAAATTACTACATATTTTTTCAGAAATGTATTCCTCTGTAATAACTCCTCAGACTTATTTTGTTTTTATCGCCTTGAAGCTGGCGAAGACAACGGAACTTAAGTGATTTTAATCTGGTCATCTGAAAGGCATTAGTCTTTACTAAATGGATGGAGAGATATAGAAAAAAGAAAAGTTTTTTTTTTGCATTATAAGTATGTAATTTATTTTACTTTTTACAGAGTGGCTGGGCAATTCCCTAATGCTGGCCTGGCTAGTTACTATCTTCAAGTACAAAATCTGTCCAAACGGTGTTTTGCAACCAGTCTCCTTGAGAGAGAGAGTTCCTATTCTAAGGCTTTCAGCACTTTCGGGGTATTAGCCACATGGCAGTTCATTGCTACTACCATGGGACTATCGCTGCTTCAAAAAGATCTAGGTGCAGCCTGTGGTAATTTACGACCGTGTTTATTTGACAAGAAAATTTGCATAGTATATCTTTTTATTGGGTTAGCCTGCCAGGCAATACTTAGAGTTACTGGCTCTCTAGAACAGCTACTAAATATCTGCCCGGTGACAGATTTTCTACTGGAGGCTGGCAGCTAACCAGGCGAGCATTCGTAGAATGTTCTATCACCATGTAAAGCTCGCATCGGCGTTGGACTCTGGTACTGTGCCTGGTGGATAGGAGTAAGATCAATCCTTATTGATGGGGCCAAAACACATATAAAAAGTGTACATACAATCCCTTCAGGGACCTAAATGGGAGGTGATAAGGTAGTGTTGTTTCGAGCACATAAATCACCAACATTAGCCATGACATTCACCCTGGTAAAAAGGAACGGCGAATATAGCAAAACCCCTAATGGACGAGGGTCCATTAGGGGCTTTGCTATATTCGCCACACTTGGCAGGTGTCTTGGGGATCACAGCGTAAGCTGCCAGTTCTTCAGAAGGCGATGCTGCCCAGATTTTGGTATTTTCCTTTCGTCGCCTTTTAAGACTTCAACAAGAAAATGTTGGGAGGTGCACTTCTAGCCCAGCACCCTACAATGAGCTTAATACGAGCATATGATCATTTATCAACTTACTTTGAAGTCAAACGTCCACTTCTTCTTCCACTTATAATTTTCCTCCACTTTGTTCTGTCATCTTACTATGTAATCACACCTTTCACACACATCATCCCTCTTCATACAGTCTACTCATATAGTCCTTAGATTATCTCCAAATGGGATGGATCCCATATTTATTAACTTTCATATTCAACGCAAAGCAGCCCATCAGAAAACGTTGGCCAAAAATGAACTTTTGACATCGAATTTTTTAGGATTATAACTCCGCATGGAAATTGACTAACATGATTTCCAGCTTTAAAGCCCAGTTTTTCCATGTCATCTAAAAACAAAGTCCCTAATGAACCAGCCGTTTCAAACAAATAAAAATATTGAAAGTTCCGACGAGCTCTCCTTAATTACGGTATGCGGGGATGTGGACTTTTTAGGCCAGTTTCGAAAACGTTCAAAAGTTGCTTCAAGTGGTTTTGTTTGTTTATGTTTTCCGCTTTTTTGATATAACTGGAAACTCGACTGAGTTTTGAGTTGATGCATTTATTTCCGATCGACTTTAATTGGTTCATTTATACTTCAAACTTTGACACAACGACACAATTTTAATACTATTACAAGTAGGTTTAATTGTATTAAAAATCTTTTTACTCACGAATGCCACCGTTCCGTATTTGCTGTAATGTAGTTTTTTTTTATGCCTGATAGGTTTGCCTTTGACGACTATTTCACCTGATGGTAAGAGATGATGTGGTCGAAGATGTTGTTCAGGCTAACCAAGAATTACTGGCTATAATGCCCACGTGGCTAGCTACCACCCTCAAGTAGAAAATCTGTCTCTGTCGCCAAGCACCTAACGGTGTGTTCCGGCAGCTGTCCTTGAGAACCAGTAATTCTAGGTTAAAACTGTTAACACCTTTGACCACATCATCACTTACTATCATGTGAGATTGTGGTCAAAGGCTAACATATAAGTAATAAAAAAAATACAAAATTATTAACAAATTTACGAGCCAAAAAATTATAGTCATGTGCGGGATTCGAACGGGGTATGCTCTGACCCACTGAGCTAACATGACAGTATGACTTATAACTCTAATTCTTGCTCTCGTTCTTCAACCATCGTATGGGGCAGGTGCTATTGCAAACATAACAATATTATTACAAAATCAATTGCTCAATTTATACTCATTTACACGTATATGATGTTAGATAAAACTCAGTATTTTATAAGACAAAATTTCCGGGACTAAAAGTGCGTTGATTTGTGTTTCTGTTATATAAGGACAAAGCCCGGGGCGATTTTAATTTAAAATCACTATCATCCCAGACCGAGAGGGTAGGAATTGAAAAAAAGGTCGAAATGCCTTTCGGCGACAGAAGAAATATTATCTTGCGTAATGCTGGTTCGCTACGGAGAATATCCATATTTTACGTAGAAATTTATTTCAGTACCATGCATTAGTAGGATCTTACTAAATTTAGTTGGGTAGGGGAGGAGGCTCGAGCGGTGAAAGGGAGCATTGATGCATCATAAAGGGGCCTCCTTAACCTTACTCACTGGGTTGCAAGTCCCAGGCACCTTGACTTGGGCCTCTTCCTCTGCAACGCTATGGACCCCGCACCCGCACGGTGAGTCCATGGAATGCTAAGTAAATTCGTCTCGTCTCTCTTGTTACTGTTTTGAAGTTTGCATTATCTACGGATAACCCTTGCGCATCGTAGGTAATTATAACAATAGAAATGGGCGATATCCACTGTGGATACGGCTTGTATGTGTGCGCGCGCGTACGCACGCGTCACAGCATACACACTATGACAAATTACTAGCGTGTCCAGAGTGCGTTGATTTATTAGTATTATTATTTATTTTCTAAAATTAATATTAAAATTATAAATTTTAGAAATTATTTCGGGTGGAAAAAGATAACATCTAGCGGGATTTGAACCCGCAATCCACAGAATACGTGCATTCAAACGGATAGAGAAAATTCGACTGTCCAGCACCCGCTTCCATAGCATAATCGGTAATGCTCCAGGACGGGATTCTGGGGATCTGTTTTCTCCGTCATAATTTCTGTTTTCGCTTAGCATACGTCAATGCTCTTAAAAAAAATATTATTAATATTCATAAAAGTCGTATCTGTGGGTAGCTACGAATTGTTTTTTCTTTAATTTAATTGTGACGGAACAAGCGCGAGACCCACCTGAAACCTCTGCCTGTAACATTTCATCACAAGTGACGATTTGCACTACGTCCGACACATTTAGCGTTGTAAATAAGACAATTTACAACGCTAACGTAGTTAAAACTAATTAGTAAAGCGTAAAACTCGTTATAATATAAATTGAAACGTGCATTTCCACCTTAACCAGCAGAAAGACCCAAATGATTTCATAAAATTAAGAAGAAGGCAATTATAAGAGAAACAACAGACCTTGTTAATAAGACAAATTATGAAGGCTCTCTTTGGAATTCCAGCCAAGGACTATATTAGGACAAATTTCCCATCTGGGATGGGCTGCAACGGCAGTCGAGTTATTAATTAAAGGGTGCGGCCCTCAACTTTACACGTCTACGGCACGGGGGATGAAAATTTGAATAAAAGATTTTATCTCTCACTCCTTTATTTCTTACTATAATATATTACTATATTATATTATTTAATAAGGTCGTTAAAGTTTTAATGCAACCGGCCCTTGTATTTTTTTTTAAGGAACAAGCTCTAGGCCCACCTTATGTTAAGCGGACTAACCTCTACCTATAACAGATGCATTTCGTCACAAGTCACGAATTGGACTGCGCCCGTCACCTTGAGACATAGTTATTAATTCAACAAATTAAGTCTCATGTGCCTGTAATTTCATTGGCTCTCAAGGACTGCTGCCGGAACACACCGTTAGGTGCTTGGCGACAGATTTTCTCCTTGAAGGTGGTCGCTAGCCAGGCGGGCATCCGCAAAATGCCCTTCCACCATGCGGTGAAGCTCAAGACCGTGACGGGATTCGAACTATGTACCGTATGCGGGGCAGTCCATAGCCAATGCCACTGAGCTATCACTGCTTCAAAACTTAGGTTAGGTAACGGTTAGGCGATCCGCTATACTGTTTGCAAACTACTGCTTTGTGGTTGAATATCCGACACTGTGGTAATACCCAACAAGACGAGGTCTCGCTTATGAGACCACCTAGTTAAATCATTAGCATGTATAGCAAATTATACCGATTAAAATAAATCATTACATGCATATTGTGGTACAGAATCACAAACTTAATTTTGCAGGTGGCAGAAAAAGGAATTACAGAATACATGCTATTACGCTTAATAGACACTAATTTGTTTTCATTACCAACAGCGCCCCCATCAACTGCACAGTTAGGTTGGCGGCACTATGAGTACATTTCAAGCGCATGCGCCTTGCCGGCCGTCAAGGCCGAATGAAAGGAAAAGGAGCGGATAGCAAAAACTTGACATAGAGTAGATGTATGGTAGAGACTACAGCAAAATGGACAATGAAATATTGTAGGTCAGTGACATTATGAGAATGCTTAAAATATTTTTCTTAAATGTCAAATTGTGAAATGAAAGTAATTAATATATTTTGTAAAGAAATTATTTAAATTACACAAATTATTTTATGATGAAAATTATATAGATATTAAAGAAGGCCGTGATGTTTAAACATAATTACTGATTTCACTGTAAAAGAAATTGACGTTTAATTGTTTAGTTTTAATATACATAAATAGCCAAACATTTCTTTAGTATTCATAATTATAGGTGACGCAATACATGAATGCGGGGATTTTAATAATTACAATTAAATTACATAAATAACAATTACCGTTGACAAAACATAACAAACTGGTAATAAATCACTTTCCCCTGACGATGATACAATAGTGAATAAACAGCCAGTCGTGTAAGGCGTGGGTGTATCATTAGATAACTGTCAAATGAGCTAAGTTACGCTAGAATACACAAATTGTGTTGTAATGTTTAGTTATGTTTTAGTGAATTGCAATTTTGTCATCGAAGTAATATATACCAAGTGGTAGGTCTCTTTAGTAAGAGTGCGTATTGAATACTACCACACAACTATTTCACCACTACCAACCATACTTTTTGTGGCTGCCGGGATGTCCTGTCAACCCCGCATCTCTTCCCGTGGGTATCGTAAGAGGCTACTAAGGGAACAATACCCGTAGGTGAGTAGCAGTACTTTCTGAAGAAGTGTTAATATTGCGATCTCCAATACGCCTGCCAAGCGTGGGGATAATGGCAAACTTCCCTTACTTGGGGAGGCTTGTGTTCAGCAGTGATGCAGTAACAACACTTAATGTGCAAATATGATTGTGCTGAGGCATGAATAGTACTGTTGTAGTGGTAAGTGAAATAACTAGTCAAACAGACGGAAAGGACTAACGCAACGTCTCGTAGTAACGAGTGCAGTGCAGTTTCAAGTTTTTCTCACCTGATGGCAAGTGATGATGTGGTCGAAGATATTGTTAAGGCTAACCTAGAAGTACTGGCTCTCAAGGACAGCTGCCAGAACACACCGTTAGGTGCTTGGCGACAGATTTTCTACTTGAGGGTGGTCGCTAGCCAGGTTCCACTGTTGAAAAAAGGCCTTCTCCGTAGAATGCCACGCAGAACGGTTACTTTAACGATGTCTTCAATTCACCTGGTGGGCTGCCAGGTGGAATGTTTGAATATATAGAAGATTACAACTAATGGATCCCCTTTTCCAACAGAATCCTCCTTCAAAGAATTCATGCATCTATCTTATAAGGTATATCGATCTATTTGTATCATTTCACAAAACATGTTAAAAAAATATTGAACTTCTACAGCGTGTTGTAGATTATATTGAATTCATAAAAACGAAGTATTTCTACATATTGAACTCCACAAACACACTGAAATTGTTTCTTTTAAACAAAATCGAAAACCTAATGACAACATGTTTTCTTTTATAATTGGTAGCGTTTTTGTTTTTTTCGTTTGACTGAACGAGTGAATGACCGAAACGACGCGAAATTTGATCTTTTTAGTAGCGAAATCTGAAACACGACCAAAATACGGGCGACGCGATATCGATATCCGCGAGAGGTGAACATTTGAGCTCACAAATGTGAGGATGTTATATTTTAACCTACCATAGTTATAGAAAGTCTAATAAAGAAAAAAAAAGAAATTTCTCTTGCTTCAGCATATAAATAAAATATTGGGAGGCTCTAGTTTCTTCATTACTCTGCATCGAAACAAGATCTAAGGTCACTTGCTATAGTTATATATTTCGATTTTTATTATCAACCGATTTGTAATCTTAATATTGTTTTAATAACATAGTCACGCAGAGTGTTTGTGTTTGTGGTCAGGAGCTTGCAATAAAAATATCATATACTCAAGTGAAATAGAGCTTTTCAAAAGCAAAACTACTAGACTATAGTTTTTTTACTTTTTTAGTTCCATTACAACCTCCATGCCCACCTGATGTTAAACAGACTAACCTCTGCCTATAACAGATGCATTTCATCACAAGTCACGATATTGCATTGCGCCTGTCATTTTGAGACATAGTTGTTAAGTCTCATGTGCCAGTAATTTCACTGGCTGTCAAAGACTGCTGCCGGAACACACCGTTAGGTGCTTAGCGTCAGATTTTGTACTTGACAAATGCATATGCATTTTATCCAGTTAGCTGGATTAAAAAACCAAACTACTAAGCCAGTTTTGATAAATTTATATAGGATAATCTCTGCAGGATGGCTTACCAAACAACAGGATGCATCACAATTAATTCATAATTGGCAGAGAGGCGTAAAAACATACAAAAAAAAGTAGTCGAATTGAGAACCACTCAATTCGACTACGTTTTTAACTCTCACTCAATGCCAACACAGCAGCTTGGCGGTCGAATGAAAAAGTTAAACTACACCACGTTTTAGTTATGAAGTTTTAGTCGACTCCTTATTATTCACTAAGGGCGTATACCATTTGACGCTAAATTCGTTATTTTAGATCACTTTGATCACATTTTGTGTCTATGGTTCATATTAAATGTGGATCCATAGACGCAAAATGTGTTCAAAATTATCGAAAATAACTCAAATGGAATACGGCCTAAATATAACTAAGATCACTGCTACACTAAGCATGAAATAAAATGCCATGATAAAAATATAAGTATCATTATAAATAGTATTGTCACGCAATATGTTTCTCATACTCGTTTATATGTTAACCGCACAATGGCCATGTTTTTGTTAGAAAAAACAATGCGTTTAGTTAATGTAGCCTCATTTTTAAAAACGTGAGGTTGAAACCTCAAGGCTCGTGAATCCTTAATGATAAAATCATTTTTATTTTCGTAAACGGGAAACAGCCGTTTTGTTTCTTCATTCATAATCAGCAACAATCAGTTTTTGTACATGGTCATGTTATTAAACGGTTGTCGTCGTGAAACGTCTAACCTCTAAAATTTTAAGGAACCCTAGAATATTCTCATTAGGTTATAACTAAATACTGCATGAAGTTTCATCATGATGGGATCGACCGTTTTGAGTTAGCATTAACCAAACATACGTAACGGTAACGGTGATGCTTTAGAAGCGTCGCCTCAGTTTGGGTGACAAGTCAATGAAAACTGATAATTCAGACAACACTAATGATAAAAAAATATACATAGTTTCAAAACAGAAATAACCTTAATGATAGTGTTTCTGTATAAAATCAATGAAAATCATAACAACAATATTGTTGACGTCAAAATATTTGATTCTGGTATAAACAGTAATATAAACTTTAATTTTAGCGATAACATTTTGTTTTATTATCGTATTTATTCTATGTTTGCCGTAAATAAGAACAATCTTAGCTTATCTTACTTAAATAAATAAAAAACTTCTTGAGATAGAATAAGAATCTCTATTAAAGGATTTATTATAGACATAAATGACACTCATACATCACTTGCAGACGACACAATGCAAACCTTGTCAGCTAACTCGACATGCAGCAAAAAACTTTTATATACATATCACATTTCCTGATGACTTACATTGAATACTGTAGATATAATACATATCATATTAACAATCCAGCTAAGTACAATGTTGAATCAAAGAAATAGCCCAATGTAATTTTTCCACTGACCTTAATTTCTACTAAATAAAACAATGCAATACTGTGTTCTTTTCAGTACTTTTCTGGATACAAAACGCTTAATCTCGTAGCTCGTTCAAATTTCATTAGTGAACTCTGCCTGTGAATGCAAAGTGCAAAAACAACATTAGGTGGGTCGCCAGACCAGATAAATTTCTAATGAATACTGACTTTTTGTCGGACGATGCAGCACAAAATTGTCGCGCGGAAGTGAGGGGACACGCAGTCGATAAGCAAAAAATAACGTCGATGGATTTTGAGGAATAATTCATGATTTTGGCTTTTAATATTTGACTTATAGAAAACAAGAAATCGAAGATATTTTAGCATCAATAATTTCCTACTTTGTGTTGCTCGAGTCAAAGTTAAAACAGCTTTTTTGCATTCCAAATGAATTTAATACGGCTCGTCAATGCAGCAAATATGCGTTAAGAACACAAAAGCAAGATAAGGTTCTGTATTTTTCACAAACTTATTTGATTAATTATTGTTCCCGACAAACATGTCTTTATTGAAAAGTTGCTAAAGGCGGATATATCTCGTTATCTAATACTCTATTAGTGTTAATTCCCACGCACGGTAATGTCTTAAAAAACCATAAAACTTGTGACTCACTTCTGTGTTCATAGAAATAAAATCATGAGAAACTTGGACCAGATTTTATTAGCTGATACGAAAGGCTAATTATACATTGCCTTAAAACTAGTCTTGTATTTATCGTTTTAGGCGTTGCAAAATTCAAATGTTGAAACTTATATTTTAGTCTGTGACTTACTTGAGTAAGAAATTAAAACAGTTCTTCCTTAATTACAATATTTATTTTATTTTATACGGTACCAAGTAGTTTTAGTAGTTTGGGTATTTAATAAAATATATTCTGTGTATATGATGTAAGATTCTAACGATACTGCATAGATCCAAATATATATATTCATGCAAAGATATTTAGAAATTAAACCTACATACATAAATATACGAACCCACAACAATAAAAACAATACATCAATTTTGGGATGCTGATAGCTTTTCTAACATTTAACACCACATCATTTCTATTCTAAATTTTACTTATCTTATTTATATCAATAAAGGATTGTAGTCTTTATAGTATTTTGAAAAATAAAGTAATAATGATCATTTAATTTGTACGAAATCACTACTCTAAATACGTAAAACCGACGCAAACATCGTTAAATATTTTTGTTGCTTTTATAGCTGTATTTTTACAGCCCAATAACTTACAATTAAAAATATTTTAATTATTAAATATTCACATTGACCGGATATTTTAAGACTTTGAAGAGACGAAATCTTTAAAACTAAGAGACAGGTCATTAATGATTTTATGATGCAAGTTGTCACATAAGTTGCATATAAAACAATTTTAAAACAGAATAATTATTAAGAAATTCTTGACGAAACTACTTTTATACAGTTGGTATAAAACTTATGTTGCAAAATATAGCGAAGATGAGGAAGAATCTTCTCACTATTATGTATTTTACTGTAATCTATGGTATCATAATACACGTTCTTTTAAAGTCAACTATGAGTATTTTATTATATATATATATATAAAATATTCTAGCATTAATTATACATTAGTATTACGTAAGTTTTATACCTCTTGTAATAATAATAATAGTTTATTTCGTACCAAAACACATTGTTCACATCAAGTGAGAGTAATCAAGTACTTAATTTAAAACAGTGAGTTTGCAGTAAATGCTTTTTTTAAAGCAATGTTTATGAGTCTCGCAGACAATTCAGATAATACATATATTGTTCCTAATATATATGTTATATTTATAAAATCACAAAACTATAACACTTTACACTCGTAAAATAATTAACCCACACATCTTACTCTACACGCATTGCAAAAATATGCAGGCAGTTTACCTGTTAAAAACCCATTAAACGAATTCGAAGGTTAACGCCTTCAAATGTAAGTGAACGAACTCAACTATGTCGTAATTATAATTGTACTCAAATCGTATATGAGTCTATATGTAAAGAGAACAATAGAGGAAATAGTTTGTTAATGTTTAAGTTTAGTTAAGTTTATTTTGGTAGGGGAAAATTACGTTACAGTAATTAAGTTTGAAGTAATTTTGGTCAAGAAACTATTATGAAAGCTGTTTGAGTAAGAGATACATTTTAGTTATCAAATTTTATGTCTATGTTGCGCTTTCAGTATATGTGTTTAATGTGTAACTGAATATAATTAATTATATATTATATTTGTAATGTAACGTTGCGAAGAAAAACTCGTGATCTGCTAAATCATTTTTTGTGCGTGTATAAAGAAGCAGCCGACTTTTTTTTATCTTGTTTTATATAAATAACTTGTTCAATAAAAAAACTGGCCAAGTGCGAGTGGGACGCCCCACTCGCACTTGGCCAGTTTTTTTAGATTACGAAGTACGAAGGTTTCCGTAACTAAATATTCTGTGAATAGTTAAAACGTCTATCTGTCACCGTTATTAGTATCGAGCAAGCAACGGTAAAAATCAAGTTTGTAGTGTGGGAGCCCCCCTAAAATATTTTATTTTATTTTTAATATTTGTTGTTATAGCGGCAATAAAAATACATCATCTGTAAAAATTTCAACCGTCTAGCTATCGCCGTTCTTGAGATACAGCCTGGTGACAGACGGACGGACGGACAGCGAAGTCTCAGTAATAGGGTCCCGCTTTTACCCTTGTGGTACGGAACCCTAAAAACACAATTTTATCGTATTATTAGTTCCTATTTTATTTATGCTGAAATCTACATTATTACAGTATTAAACAATACTTTAAATGACCGTTCTAAAAATAGGCTTATTATAATGTGTTTTCAATATTTTTAACATTATTAGGTTTATTTTATCGATATTTAATTTGCACGTTAATGCTACTTCACTAGTCGACAACACGTCTCGCTAGAAGGCATTGCTGCAGTGTGGTTAATTTGAAATTAGCTGACCCGCCCTGAATAAAATATTGACAACCTAATTGACCCACTAATTCAGAAGCCAAGTCTAGGCAAACTGTTGAAAACTTAATGTGACATTAGTGCTGAAAACGCTTGAAATGTTATGTGATTTTTGAGATCCTATTTATTAGGAAGCGGAAAAGGAAATGGTTTTTATTGCTTGAAAACATATTATTCGGTTGTTTGTAACCGACTTCAAAAAGAGGCGGACGTTTTCAATTCAACTGTTTTTTTTTGTGTCATACTTCATAACAGGGTGTACAGTTTTTGACGATAATTTTTATATTAGAAAGCTGGTGCTTGTCGTGTTTGTTCGTTGTTGTCGTTTCATTTAAATAATATGGAGATCTGAAGAGTATTATTTGAGTTAACCCTCATAATGCGTATTTTTCAAAAACTTCAGTGATAGCTAATATGAAAATCCAGCTCCCAGAAGATATACGGAAAGTTTTTATAAATCTGTTTCATTAACATGGAAGCCGAGATCTTGACCAAGTTACTGCACCAGTTGCTAGTCTAAGGTCACTGCCTACTAAGTACCTATAAACAAGTTGTACAAATACATATTACATGCATATACTTTGGCTCAGAACAGATACAGTTTTTTTTTTTTTTTTTATTATTTTCACCTTAGCGCACTTTTTGGCCATTGAGAACAGTAAGTAGTTGGCGTATTTTTATTTATTGCTTTAAACGTCAAAGAGAATGGTAGACTTCATATCATCGTCCTTCGTCAAAGTAACTTGTAAACATTTAACATAAATCATGATGCCGCTATCCATCATAATTTTGGAAGACTCTAAGCAAAAAAAGTATACAATTTTTTATAATTTTTTGGAGAACCCATATTTTCTTCACCGTTTCGGTAGCGAAAGAGTTACTCAGTGCGTATGAATATCAGATACGTGGTTTCGATTCCTAAGCGTGTTAAACATTTTGTTCTCTAAAAAGTGTAAACTTGACATTGGCTCTGTATGCGATCGTGCTTAAAATAATCCTTCAAAATATATTTTTTACCTCCCAAGCTCGGAACGGCGTTCTTTATCGCTTAAAATCTGCTTGGGAAAAAAAGGTTTTTTGAATTCGAACCTTTACAACAGTTCCAAAAAAGGTAAACTTGTTTTCAATTTTATCAATTGTAGTAATTTTATTTTAGGAACAAATTACACTTTTGCCACGTTATTTGAAACGTTTTTTTTTGCATCTCGCATTTTCCTCACTGTAGTGAGGAAAAAATTGCATGTGTTGCTCGGCAGCAATGTTATTTCACATCTCGTAACTTTGAAACCAATTTTTTGAAATCTGTTTTGTAACCACTTGCTTCGCTCTTAATTCAATCCTAGACTCCTTCGCTACCTCAAGTTTCAATACAATTACTCACCCAAAATAACAATTTTGCAGCCTTGAGTAACAAAGAACTATTAATGATATTGCAGAGACAAAGGGCCCGAGTAGTAGCTAGTGTCGTTTGCTAACTAAGTAGGTGTTTATAGGCTCGCATCCGAACGTGTTCCTGGAATAATTGCATTTTTTTTTATGTTATTGTCATGGAACAAGCGCGAGGCCCACCTGATGTTAAGCGGTATCCTCTGCCTATAACAGATGCATTTCATCAGAAGTAACGAACTGCACTGCGCCCATCAACTTGAGAGATAACTGTCTCATTTTTGCCTGTTATTTCACTGGCTCTCAAGGACTGCTGCCGGAACACACCGTTAGGTGCTTGGCGACAGATTTTTTACTTGAGGGTGGTCGCTAGCCTGGCGGGCATTCGAAAAATGCCCTTCCACCATGCGGTGAAGCTCAAGCTCTGGGCTGGATTTGAACCATGGACCTGCTGCGCGGCAGTCCATAGCCAATGCCACTGAGCCATCACTGCTTCAGACCAGTGTTCCTGGGATTATTGCATGTTCATGTTCGATTGGTTAGCTACCATGCTCAAGAAGTTCAGGCCATAAAGCTAGTAAATGCAAGGTGTTCAGTTACAAAAAACTGTCAAGAAGAGCAGTTGCATGGACTGAAATTAATAATAATTTGTCTTATTTCGAGTGTCCTGTAAACAACAATTCTCTTCGCGAAACTAATAGAAATTTTATGTATAGGTAAAATATTAGAATAGAAACCCAGAAAACGTAGTAAATTGAAATATTTATTTAGAAATTGTCAATTATTACAATTGGAACAAGTAGAGCGTGAGAAATTCCGTCACGCAGCGCTTAGGAGCCGCCAACAGCGAACTGTGGTCTAAACTATAAGCGGGAAGTATTGTTTATTTTTTACCGAATACCAAAAAGGGCAACTTTTCGATGGATGCCAGTTTAATTTTATTCAGTAAGTATTAATTTAATAATATTGATTAAATATGTACATTGGCATTAAAAGGTTAGAAGTTAATTTTATTTTATCACTGATAGGCTTGCATTTAACTTCTAGATATGGTACGGAAATGAAGCCGGTTCGCACTAACATGTCAAGAGCTGATTGTCTTTTTTTTATACCAATATGTTGGCAAACATGCAAACCGCCTGATGGTAAGCAGTTACCGTAGCCTACGAACGCTTGCACCACCAGGGGTATCACTCGCGCGTTGCCGACCCTGAATAAGACCCTGGCTTATTGTGGACATTAAGATATCTGCAACTATACAAATATATCGATACAGTGGCTCAGTTGAGTTAGGGGCCGCCATGCCAGTGGCCTATATTTATTTTCGAAAAGTAGTAAGTTGCATTTCTTATTAATTTTATTGTAAACAAATATGACAAAACTCCAATCTAAAATATAAGGGAGAATATTTGAAATTTAGCCTGAAGAATGGTAAATGGTGTTCCTGTACGATCAGACCTATGGGTGTTTTGTATTTGATAACATTTTGTGGTATCGGTATACCAACATATTGTAGTTTTTGATTTTGTGATGCTATTATTGTCTGTAGAATATGCAAACCCACCCTTGACACAGGTACAGTTAGGCGGTATGATGCGGTGGCTCTGCTTGTGCCAAAATGCTGCTGAAACTGCTAAATTAATAAAATTACTAATAGATGTACCAAACCATATCATCTGTTCGTGGGCTGTAGTAAAAATGCATAGATTTATAACTCGAATTATATATAATTAATATTCAAATGTGTGATATATCCAAGCTTAACATGCTACCGTAAAAACGAAAAAAGTTTAATTCGATGGAATATGTATACCTAATTCTATGGTGGAATATCCGCAACCATGTAAAGCAACAAGAGACAAAAATCTTAAACGAAATTTAATTTGAAAGATGTCTTATTGCAAAATGTCTAAGCTTATGTTTTGTACCAAACGAGTGCCATCAAGTGTTCCTATTAAGTTAAGTCGGATGTATGCAAGAGAATACTCATTCATTTCCAATTGTACCATTTCTTTTCTTCGCTTTTTCTGATTCACTTTAACGTGGATTGAGTTTGACATAATTCTTTGTTTTTGTTTACAAAGAATATTTTATGTAGCTAAAACGCTAACAGATTTTTTCCGTATATTTTAATTACACTTCTCTCTTGTTTGACACCCCTGCCTACCCATTCGGGGAATACAAACGTACCGGTTCTTTTACTACCTATTTTGTAGAAGAGAATAAGGCAGTTTCTTCTGTGCTGTACTGTATCAGCCGGACTGTTCAAGGTAGTACACAGCCCACCCAATAAAGGGGGCTTTGCGGTGATCCCCACGCTTGGCAGGCATATTGAGGATCGCAGTATTAGATAGCAGTTCCTCAGAAGGCGCTGCTGCACTATTTCCGGTAATTTACCCTTTCTCTCTTACGACATCCTCGGGAAGATATGGTGTATAATGTCTCCCATTCCACGGGGGGTGTTGGCACCCACAGTTTCTTCTAAGCCATTTAGGTCCTTACATATGAAATTGGCGTTTTGTATGGGAGGAACAAAAAGTCGAATATTTTTTAATATAATATATTTAATTAATCAAAGTATGAACCATTATTTTCTATGCACTTTTGCCATCTCATAGGTAGTTCATTGATCCCTTTACTAAAAAAACCAGTCGGACGGGAATCAATAAAATCTTTGAAGGCGATTTGGACTGCCCCATCGGAGTTGAATTTTTTCCCTTGCAAGAAGTTATCCAAATTTCGAAAAAAATGGTAATCTGTTGGAGCAAGGTCCGGGGAGTACGGAGGATGTCTTAGACTTTCCAATTGAAGCTCTTCTAATTTAGTAGCCGTCTGTAGCGCAGTGTGTGGTCTAGCGTTGTCGTGAAGCAGCAGTGGCGTGGAGCGATTGACCAGCCTAGGTTGTTTAGCCGCTAGCTTTTCCATCATGGTTTGCAATTCCTGACAATAGACATCAGCCGTAATAGTCTGGCCAGATTTGAAAAAACTGTAATGAACAATACCGGCACTAGTCCACCAAACGCTTACAAGTAACTTTTTTGGGGTTAATTTTCGCTTGGGGCAGGATTTGGCTGGCTGGCCAGGATCTAACCATTGCGCTGAGCGCTTCCGATTATCGTAAAGAACCCATTTTTCATCACAGGTAATGATTCGGTTTAAAATACCTTCATTATTGTGCCGGTTTAGTAATGTAACGCAGCAGTCGACGCGCGTTTGCCGGTTTGTTTCAGTCAATTCGTGAGGTACCCACCTTTCAAGTTTTTTAATCTTCCCAATTTGCTTCAAGTGAATTAAAACAGTTTTATCACTAACATCGCAGCCTGCAGCTAACTCGGACGTGGTTTGCGATGGATCCGCTTCCACAATAGCCTTCAACTCTTCATTATCAACTTGAGTCTCAGGCCGTCCACGGGGCTTGTTCTGCAGGTCGAAATTTCCAGAACGAAAACGTTGGAACCAAAAACGAACTGTGTTTTCTTTTGCAACACGACGCCATACACATCATTCACCCTTCGAGTTGTTTCCGCAGCACTAGTGCCACGGCGGAACTCGTACTCGTAAATAATGCGATATTTAAGGTTTTCCATTTTGTAAAATGAGTGACGCAAACAGAAAAAAACAGAAGAAAAAAAACAAATGAATGACGATCATCGAAGCACAAATACATGAGTCTATAGCTGTACAAATTTGAATTTGGAATTCCTTACCAAAGAGGAGAAATTCGTGATTAAAGTGGCCAGTACGAAAAACGCCAATTTCATATGTAAGGACCTAATATATCAAATAGGTCACCGTGTAAAAGTTGGATTACATCAAAGTTTTTCTAATACAGAGAGGATATTGTTTAAATTGATGGCTCAGTGGCATTAGCTATGGACTGCCGCGCAGCAGGTTTATAGTTCGAATCACATCACAGGCTTGAGCTTCACAGCATGGTGCAAGAGTAATTTGCGAATGCCTGCCTGGTTTGATCACCCTCAAGTAGAAAATCTGTCGCTAAGTACCTAACGGTGTGTTCCGACCGACGTCCTTGAGAGCCAGTAATTCTAATTTAAGCCTGTTAACACCTTCAACCACATCATCACCTACCATCAAAAATTAATTAAATTAATAATAAGTGTAATTGGTGATGCCTTTCTTATTATAGTAAATAAATAAATAAATCAAATGAGATTGTGGTCAAAAACACAGTAACATCCCCAGCTGTGTGGTAATCAGAGGTTACACTATCAAACACCGAACTCGACGGCGAGCTCAAGGCAAAAGTAAAGTCCCCTTTTTTTTTTTTTTTTTTTTTATGTTGTTGTGAAGGAACTAGCGCGTGGCCCACCTGATGTTAAGCGGTATCCTCTGCCTATAACAGATGCATTTCATCCCAAGTGACGAATTGCACCGCGCCCATCACCTTGAGACATACCTGTAAGTCTCATTTTGCTTGTTATTTCACTGGCTCTCAAGGACTGCTGCCGGAACACACCGTTAGGTGCTTGGCGACAGATTTTCTACTTGAGGGTGGTCGCTAGCCAGGCGGGCATTCGCAAAATGCCCTTCCACCATGCAGTGAAGCTCAAGCTCTGGGCGGGATTCGAACCATGGACCTGCTGCGCGGCAGTCCATAGCCAATGCCACTGAGCCATTTTGAAGCAGTGCAAAATAGTCAAAGAGTAAGTTTCAGTAGGGCCCATTCTCAACGTTACAACATTGCAGTTGTACCGGGGCATTTAGTTCCGGTCCCCCCAATGTCTCCCGGCAGCGAGACAAGCCGAGGTCCAAACCACAGTGGTGCCCTTGAGCTCGCTGTCAACCCCCCCCGATAGTAGTGGAGCGTTTTCGGCGCCCGCAGGAGACTGAGCCCAAGTCTTGGGAGAAGACTTACTTATCAGGAAAAAAAAAACAAAAAACAAACCAGGTACTTTAATAAAACCACAAGCTAAATCGTGAGTGATTCTCAAAGCTGCCATTACATTTGTTTGTCATTCCCAAACATGGATGTGCCTCAGAGGGCGCCCCATTCCCGATAGGGTTCCCTTAAACCGTTTTACTAATACAATTCCATTATTTGAAAAAACTGTTTCGCCGGAGTGTGTTCGTAATTCACTAGAGTATTTTCTGCATATTTTTGTCCCAGATTGTCGAATTTTGTTCTGCTGTTCGATTTGTTTTAGGTGTCTGCTTTAACAGCTCACAGTTTTTATTCATGCGCATTTTAAACTAGATTTTGTGTCTAGTATTTTTTCATATTTTTATGTTTATTGACTTGTTGAATGATTTATTATAACAAACACTGCCAAAGTTTTGATGTTTAATTATGTAGAAACTTCCAGGTTATATTTAATAAGACTCATCGTTATGACAATTTCCTAAATGTTTTTATAATCAATTGTTTTCAATTTTAAATGACGCATTTTTTTTTATGCCTGTTAGGTTAGCCTTTGACCAATCTCACCTGATGGTAAGTGATGATGTGGTCGAAGATGTTGTTCAGGCTAACCTAGAAGTACTAGAAGTATTTTATTAAGATTTTTTTGTTAGTTTACTACTTTATTTGTTAAAATTCCACATAACGGTAAAAAGCAAAATAGAGAAGCACTAGGTATATTAACAAAATGATTTAATTTAATTTCATTTCAATACATCCACAGAGGTACCATTGCACGTTGCTATTTGCTCGTTTTCCCGAAGTCTCTTTTACGATATAACTGTCCTTATATACTTAAGGCGCAAATAATACTGCAAGTCAGGCACTAAATATTTTAGTAAAATATGTTTAGGACACATATATTATGTGCAATTACTGCTTTAATAGTGGCGCAAGCCATATTCCATGGTGTGTAAATTAAAAAAGTAGATAAGTACGTTGTATATTCAGGTGATTTTAGTTTAATCATTGTTTCATTTTATTTTATTAAATGTTATCAGGTTACGGAACCAGCACGCCGACATCTGGTACTAAGCGGTACCCCTGCCTGTAATAGATGCATTTCTATACAAGTGTCGAATTGTACTGCGCCCTGAGGCGTACAGGTTTTATATCTCATGTGACTTTTTATTTTATTGTGACTGAACAAACCCGAGGCCCACCTTATGTTAAGTGGACTAACCTCTGCCTATAACAGACGCATTTGGTCAACAACGAATTGCACTGTGCCCATAACACTGAGACGTCCAGTTGTTAGTTTTCATTAGCCTGAGGATGGTTGCTAGATAGGCGAGCATTTGCAAAATGCGTCCACCATGCGGTGAAGCTTAAGCCCGCGGTGGGATTCGAACCATGGACCTGCTGCATGGCAGTCCATAGCCAATGCCACTGAGCCATCACTGCTTCAAAACTGTTACCGGTATACACTATTAAGTGCTTGTGACGGACATTCTACTTGAGGTCGGTTGCTAGATAGGCGAGCATTTGATAAATGCGTCCACCATGCGGTGAAGCTCAAGCTGGCGGTAGAGATCGCACCATGGACCTGCTACACGGCAGTATATTATTATAGCTCGGCTATCACCGCTTTGTTTAGCATAAAAGCACTGAAAAGTCTACGCAAATATCATCTACCTACTTTTTATACAAAATTATTTCCCTGAGAAAAATATCCTCAATGTTGCCTCACGTTTTTGATATTGTGGCTTTATTCCCACCAATATGTTTTTGTTGTTTCATGCGTAAAGTGTTCCCAAGACAAGACGTAACCTAAGTACAGTGAGTGGTAAATATTTTAGCATGAGAAACCAGACGCAGCAAAAGTAGTATTTGCATTGTATTAATTCATTGTAGTTGGCAAAGATACTTTTACAATATATTAGAGCTCAACATTTTGTAGCGAGCGAGAATCAATCCAAATTTAGTGCTATAATTTAAAATTGTGATATTTTTGCTTGTAATTGTAAGTAGAAGTAAACACACTTGATGAAAGGCATCCGATTTACTGGAAACTAATGTAAAATATTTAAACAGATTTTTCATGAATAAGTCTGTTTCTAATTCACCTTCAAAAAAGAACAGGGTTTACTATTTCGTTGTTTTTTTTAGAATCTCATAAATTTTGTGTTTGGGATTAATGGCAATTGTAGGAAATGAAACAATTAGGTTTAGGTTTAAAGATATTTATTATCATAAAGACAAACAGTTTGTCACTTACATGATAACATAATTACAAAATATTTTACAATTTTAGTTGTACCTATTTATCATATTTATTATTAAAATAAATTAACTATTTGAACATAACAACAATACAATGAATAATACAGACTTACTTCACACTTCTTTTCTTTTACTTATAACTATAACGATACATCTTCTGTGATGTTTTCGGCTAAGGTGTTTTTAAAGGCGTGAAGTGGGTTAACATTTTTTATTTGTGAGGGTAGCGAGTTATAAAGTCTGGCACTTTCATATGTGAGCATTGTCTTACCGTAATTTGTTCAATGCTTTGCAAACAATTTTAAAAATAAAGTTTCAATATTACCATCATTTTTGTCCAATTTCCCAAAACTTTTTTTATAATGGCTGTAAGTAGTCTTATATAGAATAAAACGATAAAAATATCCATCACAACAATGACAAATCAAATTCTTCTCTTTCGATCGGTTAATTGCCAACTTCATCGCATCGGATACAAACACTTGCAGTATCCAATTTAAATACCTCACTCTAAATTAAGTACCTCCTCTTTATGGCGCCGACGGTACACAATTTAGTACAGTTATCCAACCTGCTGGTGTCTTTTTACGTACAAAAGTAAAAGTGGTACGCTACACCGGGTCCTATGATTATATAACGGACATCTGTCGGCTAGAATTGATTGTTCGAGCAGAATGAGATATGGGCTGGGTTGCGTTCCGAAAAAACATACTTCAATCAAAGAAAAGTAGGGAGAGCTCTTTTATTTACTTGAATTCTAAACTGAGCCTGTTTAGTTTCTTTCAAACATTCGTGCCGTTGTATGATAGTACTCTCTATTTATTTGACATCATTGGTTTTATTTGAGACGTAAGCTGTGATTAGAAAAAACAAAGCCCAATGAAAATTGTATCGTTATCTTTTTGAATTTATTCGGAATTCAACGTTAGTATTTTATTTGTGCAATCATATGTTTTCACCGTGGGGTGCCGAGTTAGAATTGCACCTCCCCATATCATACCGTGGGTGTCGTAAGAGGTGACTAAGGGAAAAAGTACTGGAAAATGGGCAGCAGCGCCTTCTAAAGAACTGCCTTCTTACTCTGCGATCCCCAAGCCGCCTGCCAAGCGTGGGGATTATGGCAAATACCCCCTTAATAGGATAGGCTGTGTTCAGCAGTGAACGATTCGGATGACACAGTAATCATATGTTTAGTACTCGTGTAATATATCTGTGATAATTGATGAGCGGAATAACACGTGGACTGGGTTGTAATTGTAAGAAAATATTTTTATTCAAAGAAAAGCAGGGATTGAATTTTTTTTTCCATTTTTAGGCTTGGTTTATTTGTGTGAAACATGCATGCAATCGTTTTATATGCCTCTTTCTCAATTAAGTGCTCGAATTAATTACATGAGTGGACTGAGACGTGAAGCAGGTTGTCACTTGAAGTTAAAACTGTTCAATCAAAGAAACGTAAACTTATAATTTTGGTTAATATATTCTAAAAAAAGCGTCATTTTTTTTATGCCTAAACCATAATTGTACTTTTATGGTTATTACACTCATGCAATGCATGTGCAAGAATTGGTTTTCCGAGTTAAATGATACATTGTTGGCTGGATTGAGATTAGAACAAAACAAACGTCAGTAAAAATTGCGTTAATAAAAGCGAAGCAATCGCTTTTATTCTGCACTTCTTATTCAAATATTATATCAAATATAGCTATACCATAGCACTTTTTTATTACATGTTTGTTCGAACTGAACATAAAAGAAAATAAAAAATTGTCTTAAGTATACAAAGTTTGGCTAATGAACAGATTATAACCGTCGACGGTATTGCATATATGGATTTTTAGTTCGTTCAGCTGTATTTAATATAACGCTGGATTTTATGGATCCAGGTGCTGCCGCCATAAGCGAAAATATTCTTTTAACCTACTCTGTACCTGGGTTGTCTTACACTATCACGATATCCAACTTCGTCTCCAGAATAAGGCAAATTATCACGTTTTCTCTGAAACTATGTATCAAATCGGAATTAATTTAACCGTTATCAATATGTAGGTTAAGTGGCGGCTTAGACAAGAAGATATTTAAAGGTTTTTTTTTTGTTATTGTGATGGAACATACTCGAGGCCCACCTGATGTTAAGCGGACTAACTTCTGTCTATAACAGATGCATTTCGTCACAAGACACGAATTGCACTGCGCCCGTCACCTTGAGACATAGTTGTTAAGTCTCATGTGCCTGTAATTTCTCTGGCTCTCAAGTGCTGCTGATGGAACACACCGTAAGGTGCTTGGCGACAGATTTTCTACATGAGGGTGGTCGCTAGCCAGGCGGGCACTTGCAAAATGCCCCTCTACCATGCGGTGAAGCTCAAGCCCGCGGCGGGATTTGAAACATGGACCTGCTGCGCGGCAGTCTATAGCCAATGCCACTGAGCCATCATTTCTTCAATATAGGAAGAAATTTTTATATCTTCTAATTAACTTACTTTTGAATTCAGTTTACCAACACAGATAGCCAAAACGTTACCATAATTAGAATAAGTGGATTGTTATTCATTGTGTGGCGAAACGCAGTATGGCGATGTACAATAATATCGATAATATACACCGTGTCCCAAAATTCAACGATAAGCCGGCATCGGTGCATGGACCTACTCATGACTACTCGGGAAAAAATAAAAAATAAATTATAACTGTTTTTTTTTATTAATTACAGAGACTTTTATAAATTTCATCGATATTCGATACCCATTATGCTATTTTCAACTACCATGACCACAATTTTTGACATATTTTTGATATTTTTTGTGCATTAGCAACCTAAGAAGGACGGCTATCTACCACAATCCTTTAAAATTACAGAAAGTCTGTAGTTATTTTACAAAAATCAGTAAAAAAAAATTTTTTTCTCATAATTTTCATAGATTTTAACATTCTATGCACTTTCTATAGTCTGGGTTAAAAAAAAAAAATTTGGACACTGCCATGGCAAGTTTTATTAAAAGTTGGCGCAACTTTATAAAAGTCTCTGTAATTAAAAAAAAAAAGAGTTATAATTATATTTTTTTTTTTCCCGAGTAGTCATGAGTAGGTCCATGCACCGATGCCGGCTTAACGTTGAATTTTGGGACACGGTGTATATATGACTACATTAATTACATAACGGTTATCGGTCTGTCTGTCCGTATCGATTGTTGCGGCCGAATAATGAGATGTAGACTGGTTTGTGGTGCAACGGTGGTGCATGGTGATGTAGCACATTCGATTTGTAGTAGGTCCATAAAATAATTTTAATATTTATTTCATCGTTGTATGAACTAGTTTGAACAAAAATATAATAAATACACTGTTGAAAATATTACAACAAATGTAAACTTTAGTTGCTTAGTTAATCTAGAAAGTTAGTTTAGTGTTACATTTAAGTAAATAAACAAAGTTTCCCAAATTAAATAATGCACCTATATTATTTGCCCGTTTAAGACATCAATGTTATCGAAGTAGGTACAATGTATACCTATGTATGTGTATTTTGAAGCGCTCGTAGCGAAGTTTACTTAGCTGTTCTCAACCGATTAGCAAAGTTAAGCAACGTCGCGCCCGGTCATGAGTTTGATGGGTGACCGCTAAGTGACATTACTACTGAGCGTTTCCGTGCTTCGGAGGGCATGTAAAGTCGTCGGCCCCGGTTGTTGTCTTAGGATGTCAGTCGTTAAAGCATGGTGGTAGGGCATTTTGCGAATGCCCGCCTGGCTAGCTATCACCCTCACGTAGAAAATCTGTCGCCAAGCACCTAACTGTGTGTTCCGGCAGCTGTCCTTGAGAGACAGTACTTCTAGGTTAGCCTGAACAATATCTTCGACCACATCATCACTTACCATCAGGTGAGATAGTGGTCAAAGGCTAACCTATCAGACATAACAAAAAAATGCTCTGTAGCCTAAGCGATTTGTTAGATTTGGGAAATATTTTTTTATTCGCCTCAAATAGCCCATTATTTTTAAGAAGTCAGACTTTTATATTTTTTCCATACATATTGTTCTTGGTTTATCATCACGTCAATCACCGCGGTGATTGTGGTCACTAGATTTTTTTTAATGTAACCTACTTGCTACCAAATGCTGAAAAAATATTCATTACAAAAAAATGTATCATTTTTGTAGTTGCGTATTTTGTCAATCAACCGATTTCTTTAACCGTATAAGGTCCCATATCAGACAAAATACTCCTACATAAAATTAACAAGGAAATATATTACAAAAATCACAAACCACTAACATCGGCGTGACAACAGACAAGGAACTCGACCAAATAGCCCTATATATCAGCTGCTGACGCAACCGGTTGCACTCTTGTTGGCAAATGTCAACCAGTGAACAAACCGGTTGTCTGACCAGTTGTCCGACCATACTGTATAATATACATTTACAAGGTAGGTTGCCGACAGAATGGCTAGAGTGATGGATTTGGGAGCGAAATTTCAAGGATTTGAAGCTTTGTTGCTTATTTCTTTGATATATATCCTCGGAAAGCCTTTGAGCTAATTGTAAGCATGTAATATTTCTTTTTTATGACAAGAGAAATCACATATAGCAATCTGAAAGGTTTTGATTTGTATGTAATGGAAAATGCTAAACTCTGTCAGTTATAATTAACCGACGAATAATTTTTATTTTTTTTATTTTTATGCCTGATAGGTCAGCCTTTGACCACTATCTCACCAGATGGTAAGTGATGATATGGTCGAAGATGTTGTTCAGGCTAACCTAGAAGTACTCTCTCTGGACTGGCTCTCAAGGACAGCTGCCGGAACACACCGTTAAGTGCTTGGCGACAGATTTTCTACTTGAGGGTGGTAGCTAGCCAGGCGGGCATTCGCAAAATGCCCTACCACCATGCTATAACGACTGCCATCCTAAGACAACAACCGGGACCGACGGCTTAACGTGCCCTCCAAAGCACGGAAACGCTCAGTAGTAATGTCACTAGCGGTCACCCATCCAACTCATGACCGCGCGCGACGTTGCTTAACTTTGCTGATCGGTTGAGAACAGCTTAGTAAACTTCGCTACGAGCGCTTCAGAGAATCAATTTAGAGATAAAATGACACCCCTCGTGTGTCCAATCTGTCCACCTCCTATGACACAATCGACCAAACTGCTCACGTTTTTTTATCCCGCGACGCCCCGTAACGTTTTTTTGTAGTACTAAGTAGTTTTCCATTACCTAAACATGTCACCCTAACATCCCCATACCCCAATATATTACCTATACCATACAAAAAATAACATTTTCATACACTTAGTTTGAGTGGATCAAACAGCGAATAAAAATATATTTTTCCAGATTTTGAGGTATTTTGTTTTTTAATCGAGTTTATTTGTGGCAGTCTCCAATCAACATATAAACTTCTTGGTACCAATGCAATCCTCATCATATTCTCTTTACGGGAAAAGAAATGAAAATAGACCTTTTCATGGAAAATTTTACAGGAAAATGGGTTTGAACAGACGACGAAAATGGCGGGAAACGGCATTTTTTATATATTTTTTTTATTTTTTTTTTCCGAAACTATTCCACCTACAACTTTGTTTTTTTTTTTAATGTGTGTATTTATTATGGTTCTTTACCCATGAATAATACCAGATTGTAAGGATAAATATTTTATAAGTAGTAACGAGATTAAAACAACGCGATTTTTTTTAAGAATTTTGGCGGGAAAACTGTACATAAGCGGATTTTATTTTTTTTCTCAAAAACTATACCATCTACGAATTTGGTTTTTCTTTTGATATGATTATTTAGATGTAATCTATACACCTGAATTGTTTCAGATGTTTAGGTTTACAGGTTTAAAAGTAGTTACGAGATTATTTATTACGTAAATTTCGATCGGTGAGTGTTTGCGCGGCAAAATGCATCGAGTGAAAGTTATTTTTTTTCATTTCATGATTTGAGTAATTTCTCGTTACCATAGAGTAATGCGGTTTTTTTTGTTGTATAGCCAATGATAGTAGCTTACTAACAACGTTTAAATAATAACGATCGGATAAATACAAGCTTCACACTAAACCTTTTTTTTAGACCACCGGAATTCCGGCCGTAACAAAAACGGGGGTCAAATAAAAAAATCTATAAAAAAAAAAGTTATCAATCCTTATCCTTTTAATTTCTTTTAACATCGTTATTGACTTGTTGCCTATAGAAATGCAAAATTACAGCTTTCTAGGTTAATTACTTTAGAAGTAGTTACGAGATTATTTTTAAATGACATAAATCTATACAAAATTTTGGCGCCAAAATGTAATTTGAGCTGGTTTCAGATTTCATATCAATTTTAAACATACTTTCTGTTATATCAGAATATTATGGATTTTTTCTCGCATAGCCAAGGATCCATTCTCACGAAAACCGTTTGAATTATGAAAATCGAACTTACGCAGATTTTATGGTGAATATGTAACCACGACTATTGACCGATCTCCGGCAGGCCGGATGGGACACATAAGGGAAATCCGGCAGACCGGTGGATACTCAATAGGGGATAACAACAAATAAGTGATTATAATTTTCACTGTCCGTATATTTGGATGTTCTTCTGCCTCGTCTGCATCTACAATTTCTAATAAATTTGCCATTGAAAGTTACAGTTAGGTTACCAAGAATAAGACTATTTGCTATATAGAAACTTTATTCTCGAGTCATCGCATAGCCTTAAAGGATTTCTTATCAACAAATCGCAAGTAGTTCAGCTCCTCGTTTAATTATCTAGTTGAAAAGTTCAAATATGCTGGCTTTTATCTAAATTACTTACCTCCATTTAACTGGTCAGCTATGTGTCTCACTTATAATCTCTATTATATTTTGTGATGGTCATTACATTATAACTATCCAGCATACACCCATCACAAATAATGTTTATCCCAACGTTATTACTGAAGAACTAGATGACAGGATGACCATGGATTTTCCAAAAACGTAACTTTGTCTAGAATTGTATAGTAATATTATCATCACCTTCAGTTTTTCTGTACATTTAGTGTGAAGTATCCTACGGGTATTGCAAAAAATTGGGCTTTATCCCATCTTTCGTTTATTAAACAACTATAGTAAAGGGAATACTATCAATGAGAATTACCTACCTAAGAAAGATGGCTTTGGCCATAAAATCTGATTTAAAATTTGAACAGTAGACATAAATAACACTAGTGAAAGAATAGCTGAACAGTTATAAAAAAGATAATATAAATTGGGAGCGGCATAAGTAGAGTGAAAAGAGTGCTTGGATGGTCATGTACATGAAAAATATCAATACAAAGATGAAGCAATAGAATTGAATAGAATAAATATGTGAGATTTCCGAAATGTGAGTTTTATTTTTAGAATTGTACCCATGACTAAGAGAAAAGTACCAGAAGATAGGCCGAAAAATCTTAACACTGTTATCCCCAAGACGAATGTCAAGCGTGAAGATAAATAGCAAACCCCAAAATAGGGTTAGCATTTGTTCAAAGGTTTTCGATATGGCTGTTAATATGACTCCATTTAGCAGAGAATGGCTATGCAAAGTTCGAAACAAAAAGTTTTTATTACATTTGATAAATAAGGTACATTATATGTCAAGTCCTCAGAGTACCGTTACTATAGATACTCTAAGGTCTGATCTAATAAATCTAGTAGGTGCGATAACGAAACGAGTTTATAATGAAAAGGTTTCATATCCTCCTTGCATGCAATAAGCGCTCTTTCTACTAAAGTCGCGGGGAGACAATGGCTAACAGCCGTTTTTGGTGGCGTTTAATGGAGGAGGTCTTTGTTTAACGGTAGATGATGGTGGTCCGGCTGTTGATGACGGTGACGCTATTTAGGGGACTCAACTATAGTACATGGGACATAACTAGTATCGTAAGAGTCGACAAGAGAAAAATACATTGAACGAGCACCATGCTATTACTCACGAAGATGTGACATGAGTAGGGTATTGCCTAGTATTGCTGTATATTAGGTGCATAACAAAGCACTTCACCATTACAAAACCATTTGATTGCCGAATAGTATAAGTACTACCAATAAAAAGTGTTGACGCCGGGCATGCCGGTAGCCATAAAAATGAAGCCACAAAATTCACACAATATAATTTTTTGATGCTGCCTTTTGTGTTGCCAGAGAACGCATATTATAATGACCCTTTATAAGGTGGAACAAAGGCAAGAAGATAAAGTTAATAAGTTAGTTCAACTAAAAATGTGGCTTCTATTTTGATAGCGCGTTGTTATAAACTTGTCCTGTTCCACACGTACAACATGGCCACTTTCGTAGCGGGCATGTATATCCCAGTTAACCCGATTCCGGCTACCGGTTTTACCGGTATTCCCGTACAAGCATTTGTACCGTATTTTATACGGTATCTGTAATACCAGGATTACGTCGCAAGGGATGATACGGGTTAGATTATTGTCGGCTTCGCTTGTGTGCTGTCTGATAACGAAATTCGATGGTTGAATGTTATTTGCGCAGAAATTTATGTATATTTTGGGTGTTAGAATGTTAAGAATGCCTTGTTATTGAAAGTCGTGTAGGGCCGCGTTGGAATCTTTTGGCGCGGGGTTTGATTTTCAAGTTATATATCACATAAGCAACCATAATGTCTGATGTTGAACAAATATACCCCCATTACAGTTTTCCATGATACCAACGCTTGGCAGACATCTTGGGGATCGCTGTTTAAGATTGCTTCAGGTGCTGATGGTATCCACATTCTAGCATTTGTTCCTTCGTCACCACTTACGTCTCGCACAGGACGATATGGGGAGGTGCAATATGGGTTAAAACAATGATAAATATTTGGATTTAAACCATTTAAAGTTATTTTATTACTATGTGTAATAATCACAAAAATCTAAGACAATATATCATTAATATTTGAGAACAAATAGTTAATAGAGGCGAGAAATTTCCACAAAGTGGTGCTCGGGATAAAATTTGGGAGCTTTATTGTGTAGAAGAAGATGTCAAGATGCCAGAGCTGCGTACTTTGCACTCCTGACTACAACTAATTAGTATTCATTTTTGCTCTAATTCCTAAAAAAACTGTAACCCTTACGTTTAACATTTATTCTAATACCATTATTGACTTGTTGTCTATTACACGTGCAAAACTACAGCTTCCTAGGTCGATTAGTGTAAAAGTAATTACAATATTATCGTAGAGAGATATCGTTTTTAATAGTATAGCGGAAGATACCAAATATTTATATGTATACATAACAGATGCATATCATCACATGTGACGAACTGTACTGCGCCCGTCACCCTGAGACATACAGTTTTTGACATGGCTATCATTGCTTCAAAATATATTAAAAACTATTTATATATATTAATTTCATTTTGATTATTAATTACATCAAATACCTATGCAATTCTCAGACAACTCTAGTGAAATTAAATAATAATAAGCTGGTAATAAAATTAAAAAACTAGCTCTGACACCTGAACTAACACCTAACAGAAACATAAATTTATTAATAATCATACATCAGTCATCGACTTCCGCATTAAAATCGAGTTATCGATTATAATATGACTTTTAAACATTATATCGTTTTTAATTATAATAAAATCTCAAATAAGTTATGCTCCTGACCTTAGGTCACGGTTCCAGATATTGATTTCAACATTAATATTAATAATATATTAGTTTACACGAGTATTGCATCGGACAACGTTAAACTATATTGGTATTAAAATATTTTTTAAACTTTTTTTTTTTTTTTTTTTTTTATGTTATTTTGACGGATCAAGCCCGAGGCCGACCTGATGTTAAGTGGACTTACCTCTGCCTATAACAGGCGCATTTCGTCAACGATGAATTGCACTGTGCCCGTCACACTGAGACGTCCAGTTGTTAGGTCTCATTAGCCTGTAATTTTTGAAACATTTGTAAATGTTCGAACAAATTCTAGTTTTTATACTTTCAATTCTTTGAAATAATAAAATATGTTGTAGAAATATACCATTTCGAAAATTCTTATCTCTTAGATTTGTGCTATTACCAAACCTGTCTGAATTAATTAAATTAGATCTTGTTGTTTGAAACCGTATAAGGTGTTTGAGTAATATCATTTGGTTGACTTCTGTGAGTCATTACATTTTTAACCTTGATAATGTTCGTTATTTTTATATTATTCTTGCCTATTTGGGATACTGTGGGCGTGAAATGGATTCTAGACTCTTCCATAATAAACGAAAGTGTCTATTTTGGTTCCAAATATTGTTTTTGCAGAGTTATTTTTTGCCAATCAACAGGATGTATGTTAAGGGAAATGACTGTCGAAAATTCGTTTATAATATATATCTAGAAGGTACTGTATGAGCTGGATCGTTCACTATTGAATATATCCTCCTTCGTAAAGGCCATAATCTTCATGCTCTTCAGGATCACAATTTTGGAGATCACAGTGGAAGATAGCATTTCCTCCGATGGCGCTGCTACCCACCTTCTGGTATTTTTCCTTTAGTTGCCTTGTACGTCTCTCACAGAATGATATGTGGGGGGCGGGGGTGCAATTCTAGCTCGGTACCCTAAGATGCTGTACTTAGGCCAGAACTTAGTACGGGTATGAAAATAAAGTACAGAATCTAGGGACTTCGTGTTCGCCAATATTGTTCATAAAGAGTTCGGAGGAGTAGGTTAGTTTTGAAGCGCTCGTAGCGAAGTTTGCTTAGCTGTTCTTAACCGATCAGGAAAGTTAAGCAACGTCCACATCGTTGCGGTTATGAGTTGGATGGGTAAGCGCTAGTGACATTACTACTGAGTGTGCACGTGCTTCGGAGGACACGTTAAGCCGTCGGTCCCGGTTGTTGCCTTAGGATGGCAGCCGTAGTAAAGCATGGTGGTAGGATATTTTGTGAATGCCGAAAGGCTGGCTACCTACCACCCTTAAGTAGATAAATGGTGTGTTCCGGCAGCTGTCCTTGAGAACCAGTAATTCTAGATTAGCCTGAACACCATCTTCGACCACATTATCACTTACCATCAGGTGAGATAGTGGTCAAAGCTAACCTATCAGGAATAAAAAGAAAAGAATTGGTAGTTATTAGTTGTGACATAGTGATACATCGAAGGAAAAAAATACCAATTTTTACGTCAGAAGTATGTTAGTATACCATAAAACAATTTAAAAAATATGTAAAAAGTTAAATTATACTATATTTCCGACTTATCTACTTTATATATAAAAATCAGTATATGTTAATTAAACACGCCATTCACTTGATCTACAAAAATGTCGTTATAAGGACCTTCGCAGACTAATAATAATCGTTAATATTAGTACTGCATTATCGTCTTTATTATGAACGTATTAAGATTTTGTATAAATGTCTTTATATGTATTACTTTTCGCATACAAGGTATGAATTTCAACGTATTTTAGTTGAAGCAAATTTGTACCTTATGCCTTTGACATACTGCTCATATTTGAATCACAAAACTTAAACTACTTTAATGTATCACACAGCGTAATTAAAGACATTCGTGTCAGGCTAATTTGATTCTAATGACTGTAGTTATACAGCTGTAGACTTGTTAGTTTGTTTTTGTTTCCAGTTGAAACAATAGCGAAGGTTGGTATGTCCGTTAAGGCGAAGTGTTTTTGAATAGTACTCTTAAAAATTCTCAGACAAATTCCAGGCGCACTCTTACTGACGAAAGAAAAATATACAAGAGAAAAGTATCAGCTTCACTAGCATCGTTTTTCAGCGGCATTAAATTCTGAGGCAGCTCTGTTTAAAGGTAACTACACTCAATTTTTCAGGTATTTATCCGAAGCTACTTAGGCCCTTATTAAGGCCCTTTGAAACTACTACTGTATGATAGTAGGGAATTACACGAATTCCCGTCCCCTCCCCCGAGATAGAGATCTACCCTTCACAAGAAGAAAAATTCCAAATGTTAAGAAAAATATAAGCCAGGATGATATTCCGGTTCGTGATTAATATTTTATTTATTACCTATTAGAAGATAAAGAAGGTGCTTAAAATATGGTGCGTATTAATTTGAGTCTGAAAAAGTATGCACTTTCTACGCGGGGCGTTCTTTGCACGCGTTAGAATTACTGTATCTACATGGCGCATTTTTGAAACACAAACAAATTCATGAAGAATCATCTCTAAAATATATCACTATGTTACTTTGATGTCACCATTAGTATGTATATATATAAGCATAAGGAGTATCTATACATATAAAAACTATAGGTACAAAATACTTATAGCATGGTGGTAAGGCTTTTTGCGAATGCCCGCCTGGCTAGCTACCACCCTCAAGTAGAAAATATGTCGCCAAGCACCTAACGGTGTGCTCCGGCAGCTGTCCTTGAGAGCCAGTACTTCTAGGTTAGCCTGAACAACATCGTCTACCACATCATCACTTACCATCCGGTGAGATAGTGGTCATGGGCTAAAATAAAAGAAATAAAAAATAAAAATGTCTTGTTTTTGATCCTCCAAAAAAGGAGGTTATGAATTTGAGTGCATGTTTTATATACCAAGTTGGTCGCATTTCAATTTCATCAACATCGGTTAAGTAGTTTTTACAGTCAATAAACTACAACATTTATTTGCAAAAGTGGATTATGTAATGGTATTTGCAACTCTTGTTTATGGTGAACAGTATTTTAGGCAATTGACAATCCTTTTTCAAGCAGAATCACAAAAACTAGATTTTTTTGTTGGAACCGACTTAGTTTACTGAAAAGTATTAAATGAAATAAATTGTTTTAGACGGACTATGACAATGTGAGATCAGTGTTTTAAATCAGCATGGTACCGACTTCCACAAGTTATTTCATAATTTTCAGTGTTGGAAGACGGTTCATTTTTTTATATGTTGCAACAACTTCTTCCCCTTAACACAAAGATCGGAAGTGGTCGATATGATAATCTTCTCGGAGCGTGTTCTTTATAGTAGCTATGCTTAATCTGTGGTACAAGCAGCAAGGACGGAATGCTAGAAAGGAAATAATTATTAGACATATAAGTTACCAACCATAGTTAGCACAGTTAAGAAGGTTGACTGCTTCTTATTCAAGTAAATAATTCTATAATTGCATTTCCATCAAAGTCTGGTAAACAAATAAGCTCACGAAATCAAAACGTTAGGAAAACTTATATTTTTAGAAATTTTTGGAGCACAACTTTTTGTTATGCCCCGGAAAACTTTTAGAACCGCAAGTGTAATTCATAATTGTAATAATAATAAACATTTATTCAAGACAATGGCACTATTTTACTAACATATTTTGACATTCAGTAGCTCGCCCATTTTGTAGACGACTAAACAACCTTTGTGCGGAATCTATGTATAGACCACAGACCTAGGATTTTTTCGCTACGCTCAATAGACCTACGAAGTGTGTGAGTGAAAGGTCCTAAGCTGCTACAAACCGTCGCGAGAAAAAAAGAGATAGCGAAACAAGAAGACGGTATGTCATTTTTTACTCGAGTAAGAGGCCATAGCGTCCCGGCCTCTTCCAAGTCGGCGCGAATGTTGTGTATTTGCTCAAATATCTTACGATTATAATATAAAATATGTATTCTGCAAGCATGGTGTCTTGTTCAGTGAGTGAAAGTGAGGTTACAAGACACAGTAACCCGAATATATACACGTTTCACAGGTAATTTATGTTTATTTGTACTGCTTTTTGGATAATCATTATTTTGCCATTTTGTTTTAAAATTAGTTATATGAACTATGGAAATATTAGATAATAGGTTTCTCTTCATACTTATCATCAAATTACATTGCTAAATGAAGAATTGGTTGGTATTTTACGAAAAATAACAAAACATTTGTTTACGATAGGACTTGACAAAGTCCTGACGTCACAAGTATCGATAAAGTCGATAGTTTTCGACGTGAATGCTCGGGTACATATTCGAACCTCAAAAATAACCGGTAGTTAGTTTATTCATAAATTTGTTTAAAAATAATATAATTACATAATAATTAGCGAGAAGTTGACAGATCAGTTTATAGCTTATTGAGTATTTACTGAGAATAAGGGAGTAAATATTATCACAAGATATGTTATTCAAAATTTATTATGATGTTTTCTGTGAAAAGTTCCCCTAACTCTCAATAAATAATTGGAAATATCTCTTACTTCTATCAATAAATATTAGTATCTTTATACAAATGGCTATTTAACAGAATTTGAAATAACTATATGTTGTACATAATGTTTGTGTTCTTACAGATTACCAACAATTTTTCAGTATGTGATAAAAGGGTTCGGATTATTGACGCAATCTAAATAAAAAGTCTACAGTTTGTAGTAAACTTTGAATCAAAATGCTTCATACAAAGAAAACATCGATGTATACTAATGAAAGACTCAATACCAACTTTTAATGTCCCTGAATGCATAAAGCTGTGGAAATGGTAGTCAATAGCTTAAGGAAATGATGACACAAGTAAGGTAAAGTTTAATCTGTAGTAAAATACATGTTCAAATAATATTTTTTCATGTAAAGACTGTAGGATATGTTGAGTCAATCTAGTAACCCTTCCCTTAGAGTCCCTGGTGCAATAAAATCTACAATACTCGCTTCATTGCAGCGCTGGATATCTATGGCTATCCTGACACAAAATAATTTTTATTTTTCCTTTCAGATCAAATTGAATATAAGACGGCCCTGACCTTACTTAAATAGAGATATATTACCACCGTTAGCCATTACCTGCCCTTCAAATCAAGTACTGTCTCCAAGGAAAAAACTTATTAACTAATGTTCTAAATTGTGACAAAAATTACAGAAAAAAATTAGCTCTTAAGAAGTTTAAAAACTGAAACACAAATAATGATAAAACGGCTTTTAGACTTAAAAGCCGACTTTACAGAATTATAAGTTTTGTAAGCCAGTTAGTAAAGATCATCGAAATTATGTACACATCGTCATTTCTACAGCCCAATGAGCTATGTTTACACAAGGGACAAATTCGACCTTTGCTTACCACATGTGAATGCTTTACGCAAATGGTATTCAGATAAATGTAATTTAATAATTTACAGTACCTGTATATTTGCAGCTTAATGATTTTGTTAATGGTAATCATAATACTTAGTAATGGTAAGTTTTAATTCATCTTGTTACGATGGAGTTATAGTAGTTTACTTTTAAAAGTGCTGTACCATTTTAGACCTACAATAAATGCATTTGACTTTAACTTTGAATGAGTTTTATTTTTAACAGATCAAAAAGGGAGCAGGTTCTCAATAAGGTTGTATTCATGTTATGATATTTGGTTTGATTTTCATTTGAAAACATCGTATTTTGTTTGAAAGGATATACTTTAAGATTCATCCCTTTGAAATTTCATCATAATCAGTTATGTAGTTTGGTTTTTAAATCATAATAACTTGAAATATAAGTTGTTCAAGTTAATGAAATTGCATATATTGCATTTCTGTGTTGTTTACGATCATTACAATAGTCTCAATGAAATTATGTCCTATATAGGGCATAATTTCAAACGAATGTGTCCTAAGATTCAACAAGTAAAACTGTCGATAGTATTACGCTCGCGTCATTACAACACTATGTCACTCACACATTTACATTTCATTTTTTGTTACACCATTCATCCGTCACTGTTGGTCTTGTACATCCTAAGCCTATGGTATAGACTATACATACAAATGTAGTTTGTTTTGTGAAATATAATAAATATTGGTTAGACAAAATTTATGGCACCATTTATAAATTTCAATATTTGATGAACCTATCATAGAAAATTATGCGCAACCTTAAAATTGGTTTTAAAACTGTGATCGCGAGGTTAAGGCCGCGGTTTTTAATTTCTGAAGACGTAATTGTTCGGTTGCAAATGATTGCAGGGCAGGTGATCCATACTTCGAATCATGCCCTATTATTTACATTTACCGTATTGTGAAAGATATATATATTGTTAGGTTTGCAATAACGCCTGCTATGAGGATTACATTACAAAAATAACAAATATACGATAGGAAAAATTTAAGTCATGTGCGGAATTCGAACCCGCGTCCATCCACCCCTTGAGCCGGGGTATGCTCTAACCTATTGAGCTAACATGACATGATTATAACACAAATCTTTCCTATCGGCTTACCCCGGCTCAAGGGGTGAATGGACGCGAGTTCGAATCCCGCCCATGACTTAAATTTTTCCTATCGTATATTTGTGATTTTGTAATATGTTTTCTTATTTATTTAGGCTTCAATAATAAGCCAGATTTAAGGCTTATTCTTCGAAATAGTCAGAACCAATGCCCAACAAAATTTGTGCGTTTCTTGAATGTCTTAAATTCTAATTTGCTGGACAGAATATATCCCTAAAATTTAAGGAGGATTCGTTTTATTGAATGCAGTAAAATAAAACGGCGAAACTTTTCTAATTTAAAATGCGGCGTTCATTCGACCTTAATTTATTTTTGCCTTAGATTTGGACAAACTTGAATTGAGATTTTACTAAATGGGCTAAATTTCATACAATGAAATTACAATCATGCTTATTATACAAGTGTTTTCGCGTCGCAAAACAATTTTGCGGAAATACGGTCTAAATATATGTAGGTTTTTGTGAAAGTTACAGTTAAAAAGTTATTATATGCCTTGTCGTAATGCTCTTAATTTGTATTAAGAGCATTATATTATATTTTTATATTATACTTTTTTACATTATTAAAAACAAATAATTGTGATCATTTGGAAAGGTGCCAATAAAAAGAGTTGCAACTGCTGAAAACCACTGTAATAATGCAATAAATACACCAGTCCTTTTATCGCCCGTGACTAAACTTGGAGGTTTGAGCAACTTCCGTTGCTGATCCGGACCTAGTCGTCTAGTAGAGTAGGATCTAGTAGTCTGGATCACCAGGGCAAGCGTAAAAATAAATAATATAAGTTCTTCTCAAAAGGAACTAAAGTCATGTCATCAGGCGCCTTGCCATCATCATTCGACACAAATAAACGCAGCGTTACTGGAACCCCAGGTATATCAACTGTTTTATTAAAATTTACAACGTTTAGATTACTTGAAGTGTAGTTATGTAGTATAAGTATTTTATGACATTCATCATCTTAATCAAGCTGTAATACAAATGCTTTATTTGGCTAACTAGTTACGTCCTTGTGATTCGTAGGCGATAGATTAAAGAACTTTTAAACAGTCGAGATACTATCGTACCATCTGTTCTAATTAACCCATTTCAACGTAACAAAAGCTGGCACGCCCCGAATCTTGTCAATTTTAATCCTATATACTAATTATTTATATCTAAGCGTTATCCAAGTCTTAAAATTGTTGATAAAATTTGGTAGTTTCGTAAACTTGAAGCAGTGATAGCTCAGTGGCTATGGACAGCCGCGAAGCAGGTCCATGGTTCGAATCCCGCCGCGGGCTTGAGCTTCACCGCATGGTGGAAGGGCATTTTGTGAATGCCCGCCTGGATAGCGACCACCCTCAAGTAGAAAATCTGTCGCCAAGCACCTACCGGTGTGTTCCGGCAGCACTCCTTGAGAGGCAGTGAAATTACAGGCACATGAGACTTAACAACTATGTCTCAAGGTGACTGGCCCAGTGCAATTCGTGACTTGTGACGAAATGCATCTGTTATAGGCAGAGGTTAGTCCGCTTAACATCAGGTGGGCCTCGAGCTTGTTTGTCACAAAAAAATAAAAAAAAATAAGGAAAATCCCGTTATCTTATAAAGAGAAATGTGAGCCGTCTAGTTCTGAGTCAAAAACGACAAATTCAATAAGATGACTCAAATTATGCAAATAAAGGTAAGTTTATTATACCTACCAGGGTACATTGACACAGTGGCATAGTTACCCAGAGATGCGTGAAAGAAAGTAGCGTAAACACGATTTCTTCAAGGACAGTGCATTAGTGGAATTTGTGATTTATTACAGTTGAAATAGAAAGTTGTTTACATTTTTTCTTTACCTTCTAGTTTTAATTCAGCTTCATTAATATCGATATGAATGATGAGGTTAAAGCATCAGCTGGAACTTTTTCGCTGAAAATGTACCTCACCTAAAGTATTTTCCAATGGTTTATGGACCAATCAACTGTTGCTAACACGTTTCAGAATCGATCTTAACGCTTACAAGCTTCTTGGGGAGTACAGACTTTTCACATGCATCAAAATTGTATTTTACTGGTGTAACAATAAAGAATTATAACTATTTATTTCGATCCCCAACGTGAGTGTTTTTGCCGGTTATTTTATAATATTTAAATATGTGTGAAACTCGCGAGAAATTAATTTCAAAAATAATAATATCTAGCAATTTTGGTAGTATATATTCTCTGTTTGATTTTATTCTAACCGAATTGAATAAATAATTGCTCGACCACTAAAAATCGTCTGTTTTGAATTCGAACTGGCTAACAATGCATTCTTTTGTTTCAATTAGAGGTTCAGCTGTTTTAAAGCAGTTGTAACATACATAACAAAACAGAGATCCAGTTTTAGTAGCGTCCCCAGTTCCACAAAGCAGCGGTAACCACATACAGCTCGTCCTTTTAAATTACCAAAACCGAAGCCTTTGACTTTGAGCATGGTCCTATCTGAATTCCCTTTGAGAGTCGTTGTCATTTACTTATTTTTGGAAGGATATGTCTAATATGCGTTGAACAAGGCAATTCATGATGGTTATAATTTTAAGCTAACTCGGTTCGCTGACTAAACAGGTAATCTTTTAGTTTCTAGTTTTAAAATAGGTACTTAGTAACGGATTCAATTAATTTTTATTATTTATTTGGTTTGTTGATGTTACTTTATTGACTGCAGAAGAGGTTCAAATTATGTTACCAAGATAAAACAAATAATTTCTTTGTAATTTTGTGAAACTCAAATACAGTTTTTTATTTTCATTACATTTACATTCACAAAAAGTTATTTAAAACGTGTGTTTCTTTGTTAATCAACAAGTCAAGTTTTGTAAAATTTATACATAATTGATATACCTATTTCAGCAGGATTAACTCCTGTATTGGATTTAACTGCGAGCAAAGATGTCTTGAAGGAGTTAATAATTATATACAGGGTTATTGGTTTTTTCTAAAAAAAAAAAAGAGTATCTCAAAATGTTTGTTAAGACTAGCAGAAGTCAACCCTAAGAGGTTGTTAGCATTTTACCAATAACCTTGTATAACGGTAGTTATAACTATATATATATATATATATATATACGATATACGAGTAAGTCCATGATGACTATGTCCTTAGATACTATATCATCGGACGTTATGAATAAATTCTACGGACGACTGAACGGCTTACGTCGGCAGTGTTAGATTATGTCTCATATTGGGGGTCAGAATTATTTATTTGACGTTTTAATCTTCTGGTTATGTTACTTTTATACCCGTCCAAAGGGTTTAATAAAGACTCTCTCCGATTTCAATGTTCTTGTAATAAAAACTTGTGAATTTTAAATTTAGAGCAAAGCTATCAATACGTTTTGTGTTCAGTATGATACTACTATTGCCTAATACGAGTCCTACACTACACTGACGCTGTCGTTAGTCTTTTCTACTTGCCAGGGCTGTTTAAATTTTGACGTAAAAAGTAGCTGGTTGACATATTAATAGGTCATCCCATCCTTACCAAAAATGTTATTTTCTTTAACGGGCTTTGTTCTATCATCGAGGATATTATTAACTACATCACACCATAATAGTTATGATGTGATCAGAGTGCCTATGTGTGTCAATTATGATTTCATGTTTTGTACCCAATGATTTGTAAAGAATTTGATAGTGTGTAAAATTACTTATATTATTTAGTTTATTGGTACATAATATGTCTTTAAAATCGTCAGCTGATCGAAAAATAAATGCAATAGATATTTTCTTTTTATTTTGGATTTAAACTTGTAACTACTTGAGAGTCTTAAATAAACTTGTCAATACTTTTATATGACCAAAAACATGCTTTAATTTTATGTTAAGTTAATTAAATTGCCTCACGAAATATTCTCTTCAAAATAATTATTACTAAGCAATATTTTTTTCATCGCCTCAAATATCAAAGGAAATCCAAAATATACACTGTCGTCAACATCCCCTCGTTAAAGCTCCTATAAACCTAAATTACCTGTAATTAAGTCAAGTTACTTAAAACTGGCTTAATTACTTTGCCTAAATCACCAGGTTGCTTGTTTGAAGTCGGGATCAAATAATATTTTCGGGAGTTGCTGTTAAACTTATTAGAGGCTACGGAAAGGGTTGAGCGTGGCTGCCTTTAAAGGTATTAGCTATTGTCATTTGTTATTAATTGAAATATTGGTTTATATTTTGATATAAAAGCTATAATTAATAAGATTAAATTGAAGATAATGAAGATATCAGAAGAAGACTGAAAGAAGTTCGACTAAAATCAGAAAAGTAGTTCGACTAGAGACCGGTAGGAGATTTCAATGTCTACATCTAGGCACTCTAGACACGCTAGAGATTTGTTATAGTGTGCATGCTGAGGAACGTGCGTACAGTTGCGCACACATACAAGACGCGTTTGGTACCGCTATATGAAGTGAAACTATTTGTTTAGTTTTACTATGGTATATACAGAGAGAAAAGGTGTAGATTAATTCTTTGTCTTAAAGAGAGGTGAAAAAGGTATTATAATCAAGACTGATGAAGTCTTTAACGAAACTTTAACGGATTTATTCGCGTTTTTTATTTTGTTTCCCGACGACGTTTCATACAGATTGCAGTGATTTGATTTATCACCAATAGACTAAAGTGTAGTATTTTGAATTGTTTGATTAAAATAATTTGGATCTACTGTCTAGGATAACACGTTTCCTGAGATGTAGTATTCGCTCACATTGTCCAGATGTTTTGGAGTATTGCGTTGGCCTTGAGATTTAAGTATTTTGATGACTGGAACCCAATCAATTACCTACATGCAAACCATCTTCACTAAATAAATTTTGGTACTTTTTAATAATTATAAGCACAAATATCTTAGAAAGTACTATGCTGTTTGATTGATATTGCACAATAGTGCTGGTCGTTTTTCTGTAATTTTAATAAATGCCTATGATTTCTTAAAACAATTACACTTATAATAATATATTATACTCATGTTATTCCTTAATCTCTCGAGTAAATATACTGAATCACGTATTTATCATTATGTCACGGAAAAATAAGAAAGGAGGTATTGAGTTAGGCCGATGTCTTAAGTACTTTCAGATAGGCGAGTCTATTATCATCTAATTGGCACAGGCTCAGACTTGGACAGTGGAAATTAATTATACAGTAATTTCGAGTTTCTCAAGCAATTTTTTATGTCCAGCGGAGCAGTTACGAGGAACTTGGTCATATAATTTAAAAAATAATAGATAAGGATAAATGCGCACTGCAGCAGGAAAACAAACATTCGTTCAAATATTTGAGAAAGGCGAAAGGCGATAAAACAGTGTGCCAGTGAAAGCGCGTCCGCAAGTAAACTGGGTTACTGTTTCGGCGAAGTGATGAATGGATGATATTCATCGTGGTTATTTTATGTGCATTTTTTAGTAATTTTATGGGTGATTATGGTTTACTCAAAAATACATCATGTTCAGTTAAAATGTGATTTGGCAAATGTAGGTAGAAAGTAGAATACATTTTACTTTTAACACTCAAATAGAAATCATTGTTTATACAATTTACTTTTTTATAGCAATTCACCCGTGGGGTACTGGATTAGAATGTCACCTCCCCACTTCATCCCGTGGGTGTCGTAAAAGGCGACTAAGAGAAAAGAGCGCCAAATGAGCAGCATGCTACTTCTTACGTGGATGTAAGTAGGGTGATGCACGACAGGGCTGTATACCATGATAGTGCCCTGCCAGGGTTTCATACAATATGTTCTTGTGTTCCTGTCTTAGATGTTGTTAGTGTATATTATTCGTAATATATATTCTTGTGTTTCGTCCAGTGTGTTAGAAAAAACATTTTGTATGACCCTGAAACTATGTCCGGTAAATGGCAATAGGCTCGCCCCCTATTATGTGGGACCAAACCCCAATTGGCGAAACCTGGGTGTTTCTTAGAGATCGCAGTTTAAGGTATCAGTTCCTCAGAAGGCTTTTCTGTCCACCTTCCAGTATTTTACCTTTAGTCGCTTGTTACGACACCCAACAGGTAGCAATGGGAGGGTGATATTCTAGCCCGGCACCCCACGGGACATTACCTGAGTGAAGTTTTATAAATTCATTTGCGATGTATATTTTAACATAACACCTTGAGATTCCATTCAAACGAGAAGGGTTACGGAGGTCTTTTTGTACATACATAATGAAATGGAGGGGTCTTTTTCATCCTAATGATAAATTAGGTGGTATTGGTATACCATATGTTGGTACATAATATCATCAAGTCTATATATATGCCCAAAGATGTAGGAAGATGTGTTCAAACAACAACGCTCCGCCAGATATGTTTGGTCTCTCTTTTCTATTACAAAACCCCAAAAAAGTTTTACCTTTGTTACTAGAATATCAAGAAACTATTTTCGTAACATCATATTCATAAACACATATATTAGTATTTTGCAAGGTTCAATGAACATGATAATGTTTAAAGAATCTTGCTTTTAATTTGCTTTTCAACCAACAGTTAAAATCAATTGAAGCAGAAAAACACGCCTCGCAAAAACCCGTTAAACAGTGATTACAGTACGCAACTGTTGCCCAACAATCGTACGCTACCGATATAGTCGTGCAACGTCCGCTAGAGTTGCGTCATGTGCGCACGCCCTTATATTATGGATGATGTTTGTCAATGGTTTTTATTGTTTACGTGTGAAAGAATTGTTCGGGTCAAGACCAATATCGATTGCTAAACGAAAGTGATGATAAATGGTGCTAGTGAGTCACATCTATAGCTTTCAATATGTATGTTGCACTTACTCGGAAAATTAACATCCCTTCAAGTTGTGCTGGGAGCGTAACCTATGATACATATGCTCATGAAGATCATTTTCAGCCAGTCTAGGAGTCTACGAAATTACAAAAAATGATTTCTGTATTACCTAAATGCCACAATCCTTGATCGGTATATCCATACCCATAATGTATTGAGTTTTTTTTTATAGCTTAATTTTATAGCCTTTAACCACTCTCTCACCAGATGGTGATATGTGTGAAGTGATCATGTGGTCGAAGATGTCGTTCAGGCTAAACTTGGCGACAGATTTTTTACTTGAGGGTGTTACTACCCAGACGGCCTTCGCAAAATGCTTTACCACCCTGCTGTAACGACTGCCATCCTAAGACAGCAACCGGGACCGACGGCTTAACGTGCCCTCCGAAGCACGGAAGCGCTCACTAGCGTCACTAGCGGTTACCCATCCAACTCATGACCGCAGCGGACGTTGCTTAACTTAGCAGATCGGTTAAGAACGGCTAAGAAAACTACGTTACGAGCGCTTCAAAAATTAATTACACATATCTTTGATAAACAGTCTAGAATAATAAACTATCCGTTATCTTTTTATTGATAACTAGCTGTACCTGCGACTTCGTTCGCAATTGCCGTACCTGCAAACTAATTATTCACATTTGAGCACTGTTTATCTTATATTAAGCAACGCTGTGGTCTACGGTGAAGCACTCCTAGTAAAGCATAGCTCAGAAAGGAGCTTTTTACTTTGGGTTTGTAAACTCCTGGGTTGTATTTTCCAGAAGACAGTAGTTAAGTAACTCAGGGAGTTTCTTCGCGGTTCGCACAATAAATTCACTTCCATTGCGCAGTCTCCATAATGTATCCGGCAAAAGATAGATAAAAAAACTGATCGTGACGAATGTTCCAATATTAGAGTTTTTATTTTATTTTTTATCTTAGCAAGCTGGCAAATCTAAATAAGGATGCCGAGCTGCCCGTTGGGTGCCGAGCTGCCCATGGGGTGCTGGGCTGCCTGTGGGGTGCCAGGATGCCCGTCGGATGCCGGGATGCCCATGGGGTGCCGGGCTGCCCGTGGGGTACCGGCTGTCCGTGGGGTTCCAAACTTACTCGTCACTTTTCCGACAAAAAAAGAATAATTGAAATCGGAGTACGCGTTCATTAATTACAACTAAGTAACATTTTGACTTTCACCCCCTTTCCCGGGGGAACCGTGCTGAATTTCGGGACAAAAAGTATACAATAATCATCTTCATAGTATGAACTAAAATCGTGTTAAGTTTCGTTGGATTCCATTCAGTAGCCCCTGGGGTGCTGGGCTACCCGTGGGGTGCCGGACTGCTCGTATGGCTCCGAGCTCACTCGTCACTATTCTAACAATAAAAGAATGATTGAAATCGGACTATGCGTTAATAGATTACAACTAAGTGTACATTTTGACTTTCATCCCCTTTCCCGAAGGAACTGTGCTGAATTTCGGGATAAAAAGTATACGATAATCTTCTTCATAGTATGAACTAAAATCCTGTTAAGTTTCGTTGGATTCCATTCAATAGCCCCTGGGGTGCTGGGCTACCCGTGGGGTGCCGGGCTGCCCGTGGGGCTCCGAGCTCACTCGTCACTATTCTAACAAAAAAGAATGATTGAAATCGGACTACGCGTTAATAAATTACAACTAAGTGTACATTTTGACTTTCATCCCCTTTCCCGAGGGAACCGTGCTGAATTTCGGGATAAAAAGTATACAATAACCTTCTTCGTAGTATGAACTCAAATCGTGTTAAGTTTCATTGAATTCCATTCAGTAGTTTTGGAGTGATGCGCGGCCGGGATACAGACAGACAGACAGACAGACAGACAGACAGACAGACAGACAGACAGACAGACAGACAGACAGACAAAAATAAAAAAAATACAGTTTTGCCATCAGTGTCAGCTACAGAGTGCTCTCAAAATATTTTTTTCCCGTGGTGTACCGAGCTCACTCGTCACTATTCTAACAAAAAAGAATAATTGAAATCGGACGACGTGTTCATAAATTACAACTAACTAACATTTTCACTTTCGTCCTCTTTCCCGAGGGAACCGTACTGAATTTCGGGATAAAAAGTATACAATAACCTTCTTCGTAGTATGAACTCAAATCCTGTTAAGTTTCATTGAATTCTATTTAGCAGCCCATGGGGTGCTGGGCTGCCCGTGGGGTGCCGGGCTGTCCATGGGGTTCCGGGCTCACTGGTCGCTATTCTAACATAAAAAAAAACATTGAAATCGGACTACGCGTTAATAAACTACAACTAAGTGTACATTTTGACTTTCATCCCCTTTCCCGAGGGAACCGTACTGAATTTCGGGATAAAAAGTATACAATAACCTTTTTCGTAGTATGAACTCAAATCCTGTTAAGTTTCATTGAATTCTATTTAGCAGCCCATGGGGTGCTGGGCTGCCCGTGGGGCGCCGGGCTGTCCATGGGGTTCCGGGCTCACTGGTCGCTATTCTAACAAAAAATAATAATTGAAATCGGACTACGTGTGACTAAATTACAACTAAGTGTACATTTTGACTTTCATCCCCTTTCCCGAGGGAACCGTACTGAATTTCGGGATAAAAAGTATACAATAACCTTCTTCGTAGTATGAACTCAAATCCTGTTAAGTTTCATTGAATTCCACTGAGTAGTTTTGGAGTGATGCGCGGCCGGGATACAGACAGACAGACGGACAGACAGACAGATAGACAGACAAAAATAAAAAAAATACAGTTTTGGCATCAGTGTCAGCTGCAGAGCACCCTGAATTTTTTTTTTTCAAAATATCCGCCATGTTCAGAATTGGGTCTGTTACAGTTTTATTATAAGTATAGATAGAAGATAATGCATTCAGTACTACTGATTTTTAATGTTTTGTGAGAGAAATAATATACAGAGATATTAATTCAAAGTTGTTGTTGTATCATGGTACAGAAATATTGACAGTTCTTTACTCAATTGGGTAGTTATTATTTAGCTTCATTTCCTGGTTTCACCTACGACTGGTTTTATGGTACATTCACAACTATCTGAATAATTGTTTTTTAATTACCAGTAGAATTCTTTGTGAATAAGTTCATCCGGGGAAGTACTGCCGCCATACCTATTTACCGACAAGCAGTAATGTTCGCTTTACTGTTTCGGTTTTAAGGGTATGGATGTTTGTAGAATAACAGGCACATGACACTTCAGGGTGATAGGTGCAGTGCGGTTCAACACTTGCGACAACGTGCATCTATTATGGGAGAGGAGGTCTGCTCTCGAGTTGTTCTGTCACAATAAAAAAAAGTTTTTGAGAACATCTGTTCTCTTGTTGACCTTCAAATCTGGTCTAGTTTCTTTTCCTTGGTACAGTATATTTTTCTTTAAATCATTTATTCAAAATTGACTAGTTGCAATAGTCGTATATTTTATATTCTAATCTTTTTCAATTTCATTTCGGTACTTAGTTACTTGCATTGTTTGTATTAACGTGATATAAAAATACACATATTGTTGTAATTTCTTTGGATAAGTTTGTCGAATGACACAATTTTTTTTTATACCTGATAGGTTAGCCTTTGACCACTATCTCACCTAATGGTAAGTGATGATGTGGTCGAAGATGTTGTTCAGACTTACCTAGAATTACTGGCTCTCAATATAATAGATTAAAACGATATATGACTAAATTAATGACAATGTAAATTATAACTGTACCTTAGAGTGAAGTCAAAAATTTACTATTATTATGACGTACCTGTAACAAAACAAAATAACAGATTAAATATTTTAAAAACATACTGGGTCGATACGAAAAACAATATAAACTTCTGTCTTTGTCGTAACTTATAAACAGTATTCTAACAAATATAAAATATTTTTTTTATACCTGATATGCTGGCCTTTGACCACTATATCGCCTGATGATAAGTGATGAAGTGGTCAAAGATGTTGTTCAAGTTTGGCTTGAATATCTTTGACAATATTATTACTGGCAGAATTACTGGCTCTCAAGGACAGCTGCTCGGACACAACCGTTAGGTGCCGGGTGACAGATTTTCTACTTGAGGGTGGTAGCTAGCCAGGCAGGTATTCGCAAAATAACCTCCCACCATGCTATAACGATTGCAATCCTAAGACAACAACCGGGACTGACTGCTTAACGTGCCCCCCGAAGCACGAAAGCGTATAGCTCAGTAGTAATGTGACTAGCGGTCACCCATCCAAGTCACGACTATGGTGGATGTTGCTTAACTTACGAGTAGCTGATTGTCTAAACAAACTTCGCTATCAGCGCTTCAAAATATTGCAGTTCCAAAGATACAGCGCTTTAAAGTTTGGATTTTGAAGATATGGGAGGCTTAGTAATAACTAATAAGGTCCCGGATTAAACTGTCAAAAACCACATGGATTTAAAGACTATTCGGAAATCGATGATAAAATATGAAATTATTTCTGGGATACATTAAAATAACGAAACGCAAATGTATTTGTAAAAGACTACAGTATTTGATACAATGTTGTTTTTAAACACGTTCTTTAGGATCAGTTTAAATCAGTTCAATACTTCAAGCTCTATAGAAACAAGTCATCGAGAACTACATATCTTGATACCGGAACTTTCTTTACTGGAACCTGTTCTGGATCCTGCTTTTCCAAGTAAATGACTTAGTATTACTTGGAAATCAACGATATTTCCTGTGATTTTTCTTGTAGTTTTTATCTTAATTAAACGAATGACATTTATCTCAAGCTTAGCCTACTTTTACTTTCATTGAGGTTTTGGTGGTGTTTGAGATACTTACGGCCGATTTCACTAAACTATGATAAAACTATACGAGAAACGATATTTCGTCACAAGTGACGAATAGCATAACGCCCGCCACCCTGTTAGTTTAGTGGCTCTCAAAAACTGCTGCCGGAACACACTCGTAGGTGCGTGGCGATAGATTTTCTACTTGAGGGTGGTAGCTAGCCAGCCGAGCATTCGCAAAATGGACTCCCACTATGTTGTGATGCTCAAGCCGGGCGGTGATGGGGATTGAATCATGGACCTACGGCATGGCAGTCCAGAGCTATTACAGCTCAGCATACATTGTGTTTGGTTCAATATTCATTAAATAGTAGAATGTTTACCCCCCCCCCCTGAATGTTTAGGGAGCAAACAATCATTTTAAAGGCAAGAGTGTTTCTTTGAATTCAGAACGGAACGAGGGGTTCTACTCTAGAATCCTGAGTGCAGCGAGGGATTCAAAGTTACTCGAGCTTAAACTAGTCGTTGGCTCCCGAGGTGGACACTCTACTTTTTATCACCCTCTGTGAGAAAATAAGTATGTGCAACATATGAACGACTAAGAAAAGACTAGTACGTTCATTTTTTTAGATATAATTAGGAAAATAAGACATAGCATATAAATAGTCAGAGGCTAATGTTTATATTTGAACAACTATGGAAGTGCATCGTAGCAATTTTACCACTACCGTTACAGTTGTCGATTTATTTACAGCTTGAGGATAAGAAGTAGTCTAAGAAAATGTCGTATCAGGAGTAATGAGAAACTATATAATTTTTTAGGTTGAAAAAAAATATACTTATAAAAAATATAACATACTGTAACTTGTTCATATAATATTTTTGATTGATTTCTTTGGTGACGGGAATTTGGAAAAAGAATATCCACATTCTAAATTCAGATTACTTTTTGTCCCTCAGGTATTAAAAAGCTGCCTGTTTACGAGGAATAAACTAGCTGTTTTCGAATAGATGTGATAAAAAATATAAAACAATAAATAACTTAAAAACCTCCGATTCTCGTTTATTTTGTTATTCAAGTTCAATAGTAAGACGAACTCGAAACAAAACTAAAAAATAATTGAATTATCCCGCCTTCAGTGTTCACCTTTGGTTCATATTTTCTCGTATAACCTCCAATATTGGCTGACCATAAAACTATCAAAATAGTATATCTCTGGCAATAAAATTCATGCAAAATGCATGTAAATAATATTTGAAACATACAATTGACCGTTTCCTATTACATAAGTAATTATTTGCAGTTAATTTAAGGTCAAAATGTACTTAATGTTTGTGAAGGTGTTGTTTTAATGTTAATTCGTGTTCACGATATTTCTAGACGATTATTAGTAGTAAATACGATATTATGCAATATACTGTCGTAATATTAACTATTCAATTGTAACTGTTCGGTATTCCACATCTACATCTACACTAATATTGTAAAGAGGAAAGATTTGTATTTTTGTATGCAACAATAATACTTAATAACTACTGGGCCGATGTGGATGAAATTTGGTATGGTAATAGTTTGAGACCCGGGAAAAGACAGGATAGTTTTTAACTATGAATTGGAACTTTTGTTATTTTGAAGCAAGGATAGCCGAACGGTAATAGCCATGGACTGCCGTGCTGCAGGTCATTGAATCTACCCCCACTGCCGGCTTGAGCTTAAACGCATGGTACATTCAGGGTAGAACGCATTCAGGGCGTTTCACGGATGCTCCCCAGACTAGCTACTCCCCGTAATTAGAAAATCTTTCGCCAAGAATCTAACAGTGTGCTCTCTCAGCAGTCCTTGAGTCCTCTGAACAGTGTGTATTGTAAGTAATTGTAATTATCGCTAAAACTTTAATAACAACGAAGTATAGCTACGATTTAATGTTAATTATATTCCAGATAAGTATAAAACACTTTTTTTTACATGCACCATATCCACTTAATACAACATAATTAACTGGTAATAAAATACCTTGTTAATATAAGGCACAACAGATTATTCTCGCAAGTTTAACAGAACGGACCAACAAACGCATGTGTCCTTTCCGACCGGCCGGCCTTGCGCACGCGTTGCTGACTTTCGACATACGCTTACCCAACTAAAACCAGCATAAACCAAGCCATCCATAATGCTCCATACTTTACAAAAACTTCCCGACACAGAGCTCCACAATAACTGGTCGATCAATAACAAAATTACATTGATCTGTCCATCTAGTTATAATTCAGTAATTAAGACCTGGGGTTGGAGGTCTTGGTTTGGTGGTAATTGCGAACTTTATGATTCAAACTGACCCTGTAGTGAACAAATGAATGAGATCGATTGAGCTGTTAAATTTGATGTCGTGTGTCGAGATCAATTTATATTTTAACATAAATGGATTAGCGTTGAAGTACATGACATAGGTGATATTATATGATTAATTGGGCGTGAGAACAATACATATTTTTGACAACTGTTATATAGATAAAGGCCAAATCGCTTTTATCTACGATCTGTATAACTCGACCCTCTTTGATAGCAACCTAGTTGCTAAGAGGATTGCCACTGAAGGACAGCTAGGTACCAAGAAAAGTTTTAAAGCGATGATAGTCGTACCAAGTAGTAGTACCAAGAAAAGTTTTAAAGCGACGATAGTCCATAGCTATTAGCGCTCGGCCACGAGCGCTAATAGCTATGGACTATCGTGCCACAGGTCCATTGTTCAATCCCCACCGCCAGCTTGATTTTCACCGCATAGTGGAAGGGCATTATGTGAAGTCTCACCTGGCTAGCTACCACCCTCAGGTAGAAAATCTGTCACCAAGCACCTAACAATGTGTTCCGGCAGCAGTCATTGAGAGCCAGAAAAATTGCACATGAGACTTAACTATTGTCTCTGTCTGTATCTCAGTGTGACGGGCGCAGTGCATTTTGTTCGGACAAAATGCACCTATTATAGGCAGAAGATAGTCCGCTTAACATCAGTGGGACCTCATGCCTCGTTTTATAACACATGCAGTAACATTTCGATCATTATTATATTAGGATACCAAGAAAAACTACTAAGCCTATATATGCTGCCCGTACGTCGGTTCTTTTTAATTTAAAATATCTTATTGAGCCGTATATAACAGATTATTGCAATACAAAAATAGAAGATATAAATAATACGATAAATTTATTTGGTGTCTCCATAAAATAAACTTCTTTCATAAAAGCCATAAAACTTCAGACTTAGTTTTAATATAGTGAAAATTTTAAGGTCAGTGTGACTTGTTTGCCTTTCATCACATAAAAAAAAACAACTAAAATTTTGATGTGGGAGTCCGATTCGTATTTAGCCTTTTTTATTGCAGGCATCTGTATAAAGTGTAAGTTTTGAAATATCCCATTTCACTTACACAGTTAAATTTGTATACCATATTTTTTTTAAAAAAGCTGTACATATTTAAATACTACTCATAAGAAATAATGATCATGTAACTTAATTCACATCTTACTGAACTATATTCACTCAAAAAAATGGTTCTAAATTTGACTATTATGTTAAAATCCCTAAAAAGACGAACGAATCAAATTGAGAACCATTTTTTAAAAGTCTTTTTGAAAAGTATTCTTTCAAGTGTAAGTTTTGAAATCTTGCCCAATTTTAACGATGCATTCATATATGGACAACAATGAAAAGTCACGGTCATCCATATTCAATACAAAACATTTATGTACTATTAGATACGTTCGAAAACTTAACATTTCTACATGTTTGGCAATTCATTCTTTTTACGTTCTTTTTATGGAGTTGAAAAAATGAACGTCATAATTGATTGTTTCTCTTCTTCCCGTTCGCCTATTATCCTCCATTTACTTTTTTATTGCTTTGACCACTATCTCACCTGATGTAAGGTGATGTTGCGGCTGAAGATTTTGTTTAAGCTGACCTACAGTTACTGGGTTTACGAACAGCTGATGAAAAACCATTATAAGTAAGCATATTTTGTACTTGAAGGTGGTTGCTGGCCAGTTGGAAGGATCTTGAGATTGTGGTCAAAGGCTAAGCTACCAGCAATATATAAGAAAACACTTTAAAAACTGTATATTTTGACAATGGCATTTTTTTTAAATATGACAAACAGAATAATATTTTCACTTCATTCTCTTACTCATCCCTATTAAATTGACAAACCGTTTGATGCGGTAGGAAATTCGTTAAAAAAAATTGTTACATAAGCTTTGTATACATGATATCTATATATACACGCTTGTCATTCATGTTTTACATAGCATATATGACAAGCTTGTAAGGTTGATAGAGAGGTCATAAGACGTTACACAATCAAACGAGTTAGTCGCCGGCTCGTTCGAGGCGAACACAAAGTACCGGGTAGTCTCTTCAAAATAGGCATAGATATATCCATAGGTCTTGTAAATTAAAAAAGGATTCCCGTAAGGCCTTGCGGCATGGTCTTGTGTGGAGCCAGTGGAGGTCCACACCACAGTGATGCCCTTGAGTCTTGAGTGAGTCTCGTACTGCACTCGTCACAGAGCCGGTGCATTCTATAATCTGTGCGCCTTCTTGCCCGAAGTTCAATTTAGTTACGGTTAATGACACTTGCATGTGTGTCAAATTGTACATTTGTGTGCGTGTAAGACTGTAACGTCAGATATATATATCTATGCCTTTGACCACTATCTCACCTGATGGTAAGAGATGATTTGGTCGAAGATGTTGTTCAGGCTAAGCTAGAATTACCGGCTCTCAAGAACAGCTGCCGGAACATTATTTATTAAGTGCTTTGCGTCAGATTTTCTACTTGAGGGTGTTAGCTAGCCAGGCTGGCATTCGCAAAATGCCCTACCACCATGCTATAACGACTGCCATCCTAGGACAACAGCCGGGACCGACGGCTTAATATGACCGCCGAAGCACGGAAGGAATATATAAGGAGACTTTCCGCAAAAAATGTATCATCGACTACAAGGTTAAAATTCATCTGTGGTAAAGTTCTTCTTAGTTTGTCGTTTGCTTCTGTCTAGTAAAAAGAAGTGAATGTTTATAAGTATTTCAATCAGTTCTTGTAATAACGCAGCGCCTAATAATCGTGCCACCGCCACATCGCCGCGCTCTATGATTATGTTGACACAACTTTCGCGGGTTTGCGCACTTTCACATGGTTCAATAAGGTTAGGTTAGCTCACCTCGCCGCAAAGCCTAGGCGTTTGATATACTATAGAATATAGTTATCATGCAATCAACTCTTTGGTGAACGCTTCTGATAGGTAAGCTTTTGATCACAACCTCACCTGATAGTAAGTGATGATGTGGTCGAAGATGTTGTTCAGACTAACCTAGAATTACTGACTCTCAAGGACAGCTGCGGGAACACACCGTTAGTTGCTTGGTGAAAGATTTTCTACTTGACGGTGGTAGCTAGCAGACGGGCATTCGCAAAATGTCCTATCACCATGCTATAACGACTGCCATCGTAAGACGACAACCGGGAATATCGACTTCACGTGTCACGAAGCACGGAAGCGCTCAGTAGTAATGTCACTAGCGGTCACCCATCCAACTCATAACCGCGGCGGACGTTGCTTAACTTTGCTGATCGGTTAAGAACAGCTAAGTAAACTTCGCTACGAGCGCTTCAAAAATCAGGCGATGTCTCCTGTTTGAGTCTCAGCAGTGCGCATATGTGCATCTACTGTATGCTTGTCTTTCTATCTTTGCCATTCAATAAAACGTAAACTTTATTATTTTATATATTTATACTTAATGGAAATGTAGCTGTGTGCATTATATGCTTGTGTTAAATTTTCTACACATTATATTGTCGTGATATTAGAGAGTACCATAACTTCCTTTTTTTATGTCAACTGATGCTTTTAGGCAATCTGTTTCACCTCTGACCACGTCGCGCTTTCCATCAGGCGAGCATGCGGTCTAAAGTTAGCTTATCATTAGTATATAGAACAAAACCGGTTAAGGTCGAGTTGTTCTCGCACACCGAAGGTTCCGTTTCAACACAGAATGTATATAAAATCGTAATATTCTTTTATACATTACAAAATTACAAATTTACTAGAGAAAAGATTATAGTCATATGCGGGATTCGAACCCACGTCCATCCACCCCTTTACCCGGGGTATGCTCTAATCAATTGAGCTAACATGACACAATGACTCATAACTCTAATTTTTGCTCTCGTTCTTCAACCATCGTATCGGGACGGAGCGACATCTATAGCGTAATTTGCGTTGTATTACAAACAAGACCAATTTTGCAATTGGTTTTAAACTTATAAATGATGACGCAACCTTATAATTTTTAATATTATTATGTTTGCAATAAGATCTGCTTGGCGAATTACATTAAAAAAATACAAATTTACTAGAGAAAAGATTAAAGTCATTGCGGGATTCGAACCAACGCCCGGGGGGATGGGCGTTTTAGCCGGGGTATGCTCTAACCAATTTAGCTAACATTACACAATGACTCATAACCCTAATTTTTGCTCTCGTTCTTCAACCTCTCGTTATTTTATAGAGTTCGAGATCCTTAGCCTTTGTCCAACGAGCAACTGGACCAGTTCTATAATTTATTAATATATTGTATTATAATTGTACCAAGTGTGACGGTTTTGTGTATTAGACGATAGACCAAAAACAAATAACGTTAAAAAGGACACGTTTCTTGTATGGGGACCCCGTTTTATTTTTAACTCTCTATTGATAATCGGCCAAATTAACACATATTCTGTGATAGTTAAAATATAAATAAAATTTTCCAAAAATACAGCCGACAACCAAGGCTTTGTAATAAGTACGGAACCGTAAAAAAGTCCCAACTCAAAAGATTTTTCAACGTAATATTCAGTTGAGTTTTACAATAGGGATAAATAGAGTAGATTTTTAAGCAGTGATGGCTCAGTGGCATTGGCTATGGACTGCCGTGCAGCAGGTCCATAGTTAGAATCCCGCCGCGGGCTTGAGCTTCACCGCATGGTGGAAGGGCATTTTGCGAACTATAGCGACCACCCTCAAGTAGAAGATCTGTCGCCAAGCTCCTAACGGTGTGTTCCGGCAGCAGTCCTTGTGAGCCAGTGAAATTACAGGCATATGAGACTTAAGAACTATGTCTCAAGGAGACGGACGCAGTGCAATTCGTGACTTGTAACGAAATGCATCTGGAAGGGCAGAGATAAGTTCGCTTAAAATCGAGTGGGCCTCGTGCTTGATCCGCCACAATAACATAAAAAAAAAGTGTTCTCTCTCTATCACATAAGCGCCACGATAGATTGTCACCAAGGCGTATAAGGAAGAAGCAACACAGCGTGCCGTTACGTAGCCGCACATTGTTACTAATTACGTAATTAAGACATCGTGTAACGACGTTACGTAATCAGGGGACAAATATTAACCTGGTTATGTCAACAACTTACTTGTCAATTACTTATCAGTTAAGAAGCAGTTTACATGCTGTGCTAGCTCAGTGGCATTGGCTATGAACTGCCGCGCAGCAGGTCCATGGTTCGAATCCTGCCACGGGCTTGAGCTTCACCGCATGGTGGAACGGCATTTTGCGAATGCCTGCCTGGCTAGCGACCACCTTCAAGTACAACATCTGTCGCGAAGCACCTAATGGTGTAATCCGGCAGTTGTCCTTGAGAGTCAGTAATTCTAGGTTAGGCCTTCGACCACATCATCACTTACCATCAGGTGAGATTGTAGTCAAAGGCTTAACTATAAGCTATAAAAAATGGATCCGACTTGCAACACTCAAAGATATGAAATTACTTGTTGAAGTCGGTACCATGCTGATGAAAATATTGACCTCCGACTTCTACAAGTAGTAATTTTCAGTGTTAAAAGTCAAACTATAATTTGAAATATATTTTGTAACTGTTTTTAGTGATGCAAACTGCATACGAGATTATTCATTCCCCTTAAATACTGTTCCTGTTCACCACTGACAGTTGCATTCACCATTAAATCATCCAAGTATGCAAATACATTTTTAAGTTAATTGAATCTAGCTTTTTTTTTTTTTTTTATTATATAAATCTACACTCCACAGACTCCAGGGTCCGTGCCTTTTTTTTAATTATCACCATATTTTATTTACAAACTAGATACTTACAATATATAGGAAACATGCAACATTCTAAAAGAGAACAGTGTTAAAAGAACATTTTTTTTTCCGATAAATGTCATTACCACTTGCATCCAGAGCAGACCAGTGTCCTCTAGCAGCACCCGTTCACGAGTTGACACATGTGCCAGCCATCGCCTTCCTCAACCATTTTTGAGGGAAGATGGCGACCCGACACACAACGCCGCCGCTAGACAACACCTTTATGTGAGCTTGACCGCTCTGGATACCCGTGCCAACGATTACAATTTGGGATTACTCTACTTTTTTGTGTCATTCCCCCACGTCACATTGTAACAGGGTCTCCATTACCACGCTGTTTCGATCTTTGATCGCCATTTTGAGGTTGTAATTATGGATGGTTTTTGGTGTCGCAACCATCGCCTTCCTAACGAACCGTCCTATGGCGTCTTCTTCGTCATCTGTGTAGTATGTGAAGGTTCCAGTATGCCGTGAAACTGCAACGACTGCGTGCGGGACGCTCTCGTGCAGCTTCATGCTGCTCTTGGTCTTGATGGCGATGACCGACTCGTATGTCAGTCCCTGAGCTTCGTGGATGGTAAGGGTGCGTGATCCCCTTCCCTCTCCGTAGCCCTGGCTTGTCAGGGTCTCCTTTTCTTCCTGGGTGTGAACCAGGAATAAGGTGTTGGGGAGAGACTTGAGAATTTTCGCACCCGTGTACCTTTCAAGCTTCAGGGACTTAATACGGGGAGCTGAGGAATATATACCAGAGTATATTTCCCTCAGTGCGTACGCGACATCCATTGGGTTCCGATGCGTGCATAACAACTCCTGGGTGATGTTTGTGACCAGGTTAGGGCGGTTGTACCTTAATACGAAGAGATTATCTCTATCGATGTAAGGCAGCTGATTGACATCTCCGATGAGGACAAGTTCACCAACTCCAGCCAGCCTGGAAGCCATGACTATGGCTCCGAAATGGTTCATGAGAGCTTCATCCACTGTGAGGCGGCTGTAGCTCTCAGTCCTTTTAAAACCATTTACGAGGACAGAAGCCATTGTGCGCACCTTGGTTTTCACTAAGTCTCCGATTCGGTGCGCAAGCTTCTCCCTCAGGTCTTTTGCTGCTTCTGTAGTTGTTGTGATAATGATGTCCTTGTCCACATCGAATTGCCTTACCACCCAAGTTGTTTTACCACATCCTGGAACTCCATTTACCCATTGTATTTTCGGTACTTCCCAGTGTTTCCAGAATGCTTCAATGTCCGCTCCCCCCAAAATAGATTTCGCCATTTCGAGGATACGGTCATCTAACATTATTTTGGTGCACTGGGCCGTTACTACTATTGGATCATTTTGTGGTGTCGCGTATTTAGGCCTACCTAGTCGCTCCGTTTCTCCCTCGGCCTCGTCCAGGGACACAAATCCGCATTGTATGCCGCCATATACTTACCTGACATTTTCCCCTTGATGACCTGGGCTGTGTCGTTGTTGTATATAGCGGCTTCTGCCTCTTCGAGTCTCACCTTTAAAAGGTTTTCATTTTCTAGCCTGAAGGACTGCAAGATGTTTTTGCAGTTTCTATGGTTGATCTCTCTGGTCGCCCTTGTAATGGCTAGAAATTCTAGGAAGGCATTAGCTGCATGGCTCGTTGGTTCCTGTGCGGGGATATATTGGGGCGGACTGACCTGTCCCATGTCGGCTCTCGTCCGGATAGCTTTTGATGATGCTGCTTTGCCACGGGATGGTGGTTTCGTGGGCATTGGGTTTCGGGGTTGGGATGGGTGTCGGAATAAACTTCCTACTGCTGTACCGAAAGCTGTCAGGAATGCGGCGACTCGGCCACTGCTCTTTTTTGGGCTATTGAATCTAGCTTAAAAGTACTGTACTCTACTAATGTTTTTGATGAAATTAAAATGGGACAAATTTAAAGGTTCCCTCTGTATCAGCCGGATAGTGCATAGCTGAATACATCCTCTCTCGGGGGTTTGCCATAATCCCCACGCTTGGCAGGCTGCTTGGGGATCGCATTATAAGATAGCAGTTGTATAGAAGGTGCAGCTGCCCACTTTCCAGTATTTTTCCCATAGTCGCCTCTTAAAACACCCACGGGATGATATGGAGAGGTGCAATTCTAACTCGGCACCCCACGGGAGTATTACAGCTTGCACAAAAGATAATAAAATTTTAAAAAAGTAACACCTTTTTTAAGTATGAACATTTCTACTTTATCGTAGTTAACATATCCGAAAATTCAAAATTTTTTATACTGTGAAAATTTTAATCGGCTATCTTATACGATGGATAAGATTTATGAACATATGCCCATACAGGCTCCTGTTTTCTTGAACAGTACCCTAAAATAAATGCTTTACCGTTATGTAATAAACCGGAAAATACAACAAACCAACAAATTAATAAACAATAAACAAAATAGTCGGAGCTATTAAATTAAACTCATCAAAAACTGGAAGGCGGTTTCTTATGCAATAGTGATTATTTAATCTTAATTATTATTATTTCTCATAAAGATTTTGCCTTAATAACAATCGTTCATCGCATAACAAAAGTTACCAATAGTATTAAAATAATAATTTAAACTGAAACGACTGCGAATAAAATAAAAATATCAGGTAGTGACTCAATTGACCGAGTAAAGAATTAATATTTTTTTATTTCATGTTTCAATTGACACAATATGAATATTTTTATTTTATGCAAATTGGATAATACTGCGCTGACATAGATTTAGAAATCTACCATATTTTACAAAATATAATCGTCCTGTTTTAAGGTGAAGAAGACGTTAGTATTTTTAGTTTAGTTCCATCTTCTACTATTTAAAACTTTCAGACTCCGCTTTTTAAAAACTCGAAAAATGTTCCTTATTCTTCAATAGGATTTCTTAAAAGACTTTATAGGGAAATATTTTGCCTAATGAGCTGCAATCATGCAATCGTTTACTGGAAAATATTGGGTTACATTGGTAGTTACAGAAGCTTTCTCAAGGAGAGAGATATGGAAGATAAATCAATATTTTATAAGGTGTTCTTGTGTCATCTTTTGTGTTGATTAGGGAAACGTGTGCTACCGATCGCATACACGTGGGAAAAGGATAAGAAGTGGTACATTTTGTACAATAATTGATAGACAAAGGACTGTTTTTTTTAAATACATTATACATGTTTGATTCGCTCGGAGCGTAGCTTAACGTCCGCTGCTAATGGATCGCAATACACATATAGACAAACTGAGCTATAGACAAACTGCGTTTTGGTTATTGTAACGGAACAAGCTCAAGGCCAACTGATGTTAAGCGGACTAACCACTGCCTATAACAGATGAATTTCATCACAAGTCACGAATTGCACTGCGCCCGTCACCTTGAGCCATAGTTGTTAAGTCTTGTGTGCCTGTAATTTCACTGGCTCTCAAGGACTGCTGCCGGAACACAACGTTAGGTGCTTGGCGACAGATTTTCTACTTGAAGGTGGTCGCTAGCCAGGCGGGCATTCGCAAAATGCCCTTCCACCATGCGGTGAAGCTCAAGCCCGCGGCGGGATTCGAACCATGGACCTGCTACGCGGCAGTCCATAGCCGATGCCTGAGCGCCATCATTGCTTCAAAAAGAGATTTGTACGAACTGCGTATGTGCCTTGGGCCAATTCGGTAATGGACAATCAGCAATATGGACGACGAGCATATTGAGCTAACAGAATAAAAATCTTACTTAAAATCCTATCTTATTTCTTTTTTAAGACCTAGACCAGGAAAATTATGCAATCTAATTATTTTTAGCCGTTATAGGGGACGGATCGCCCATCTTTTAGACCTTATGTTGAGAACATCTATAGTTGCATGCAGCGAAATAATGATTGACCACATTTTAAAAAATATAAACCATATTGTTGCTATATGAAATTATCTTTAAAAGTGCGAGTGAGAGGGCTGCATAATGTAAAAGGCCTCTTAAGAAATATTGTGAAATTGTTTGCAGGTAAAAAAAAGAAAAAAAAATCGGGTAAATCGCTTAACCTTTAAGACTTTAATTGGCACATGCATGTTTACTTATCGCAAACACAATTCTTTAGTAGTTAATATTCAAATTTCTAAAGGTTTACTAGCCACTTGGTAGGTAACGTCAAAACCTACATCATAAAATCGTTTGAGATAGGTTATATTTACATATTCAAAATAGCATGCGTGATTTTGCGATCTGAAATTCTAAAATCGTTACCAATTTTGTTAGTAGGAGTAAGTAAATCGTGTGTAAAAAGAGCGATGAACACTCTTAAATAAATAATGTTCAAACTTAAAAAGCTGGCAAGTACGAGTCTGACTCGTGCAGGTTTCCACAAGTTGAAGCGCTCGTAGCGAAGTTTGCTTAGCTGTTCTTAACCGATCAGCACAGTTAAGCAACGTCGCCCGCGTCATGAGTTGGATGGGTGACCGCTAGTGACATTACTACTGAGCCCTTCCGTGCCTCGGAGGGCGCGTTTAGCCGTCGGTCCCGGTTGTTGTCTTAGGATAGCAGTCGTAACAATATGGTGGTAGGGCATTTTGCGAATGCCCGCCTGGCTAGCTAACACCCTCAAGTAGAAAATCTGTCGCCAAGCACCTAACGGTGTGTTCCGGCAGCTGTTCTTGAGAGCCTTCTAGGTTAGCCTGTATAACATCTTCGACCACATCATCACTTACCATCAGATGAGATAGTGGTCAAAGGCTACTTATCAGGCATAAAAAAAAACTGTAGGTAAATATGTAAAAGTAATGGTATTTATATTGCTAAATGAAATCCATTACTTTTTAAATTATTTAAAAATATATATTATACAATGTAACTAATAATGTATGCATTTCGCAATTTTTCCTTTAACTGTGTTGTTATCATTGGTGTGTGTTATAAGACAATGCTTCGTACCAAATTTCAAGATTCTGAGTTCACGGGAAGAACCCTAGTAGGTGTTGATTCCTTTGCGAGTGTCAAAAATTTGCGGCATAAACGGCTGTATCTTTTGATTGCGTTGGCTTAGAAGTTTGATCTTTTCACAGCTCTAAGGGAGAGTAGACCTGAGTATTTGATATGAATTTCAGTTTGATACCTCCAATCTTTCCTGAGAAAAAGGGTCTTGACTGACATATAGACGGACAACAAAGTGATCTTATAAGGGTTCCGTTTTTTTTCCTTTTGAGGTACGAAACCATAAAAATTACTGAAAAACCACGTTTAGTTTTTATATGTATTATGTTTCAAGGCTTTAATTATCTACAGTTCATCGCTTTACTATCCTTGAATACATAGGCGTATTCAGGGATAAAACGGTTTATTTATATGTTACCACTGAAAAAACTTGGACACTGAGCGGAGATCAATTGCCCAGTAGTTTGTTGTATATGTACTGTATCAGCCAGATTGTCGACAGATGAACACTGCCTTTCCCATTATAGGCGTCTTGGGGATCGCAGTATGTGATATCAGTTCCTCAGAAAGCGCTGCTGCACACCTTCTGGTATGTTACCCTTAGTCGCGTCTTACGACACCACGGGTAGAGATGTGGTGACATTATAGCCCGGCACCCCACGGGAACGTTATATATCATGATAATTAAAATGGCATTTACTTTAAGTTTTTCTGTTTCAGTTGTCAAGAGCCAAAATATTTTCCGCCAAGCTCCGGTTTGGAGGTTAAAGTGTTAAATGACACAATGCCTAAGAGACTACAGTGTTATGCAAACGAAATTACAGTTTGAATTATTTTTAAAATTCGAAGGATAGTTCAATTTTCTCATCTTACGTAATCATTGTGACCAAAGTTGTGTTACAAAATGTTTTGTCGTTTTGATACAGTGGAAAAGAGACCTTCTAGAGGCCTATTACATCAACGGAACGTGAACTACAGAACTATTACTTATTTATTACGATATCTGTTACCAACTTTGTCACAATTTAATAATTTGTGATTCATTTTATTACTTAGACCGTAATTGTTTTCCAATGGCTGGTCAAATTGCCAAATTATGCAAACCTATTTTTTTATCCAAAATATGTAACCCTAGTGCACTTTTTTTTACATTTTCACCGGAAAAGAATGTTGTTTTAAATTAGAAGTACGAACCAGTAGCAAAGTTAGATAACTTTGCTACGGGTTCGTTAGACTGGTTAGTTAATTAGTTAAATTATGCAAACCTATTTTTTTATCCAAAATATGTAACCCTAGTGCACTTTTTTTTACATTTTCACCGGAAAAGAATGTTGTTTTAAATTAGAAGTACGAACCAGTAGCAAAGTTAGATAACTTTGCTACGGGTTCGTTAGACTGGTTAGTTAAAAAGCTGGAAAGGTTTTTTTTAAAAGGGAACTATTTAATTTTGTGTATACTAGAAAAGCTTTAAAATCGCTAATTTTATAGGTTTAGGTTTAAAGATATTTATTATCATAAAGACAAACACTTTGTCACTTACATGATAACATAATTACAAAATATTTTACTATTTTAGTCGTACCTATTTATCACATTTAATTATCAAAATAAATTAACTTATTGAACATAACAACAATACAATGAATAATATAGACTTACTTCACACTTCTTTTCTTTTACTTACAAGTATAAAGATACATCTTCTGTGATGTATTCGGCTAGAGTATTTTTAAAGGCATGAAGTGAGTTAACATTTTTTATGTGTGAGGGTAGCGAGTTATAAAGTCGGGCACCTTCATTTGTGAGCATTGTCTTACCGTAATTTGTTCGATGCTTTGGAATGACGATATAGCTCGCCCGGCGAGTTCGGCAGTTAACAACATTTTTTTGTTTTGTAAACGTTATGTTAGTATGGATAGTTTTAGTTAAAGTTTTTCGAATAAAGATACATGTGTTATATTTGTATAGTTGTTTTATGTTCATTATTTTAGTTGCTGAATAAATTTTTTTTGTTGGTGTTAGGTAGTCATAGTTAAAAATGGTTTTTATAATTTTATTCTGCAATCTTTGTAATTTACATAATCTCGTTTTAGCAGCGCATCCCCAAATCTCGATTAGGTATAGAAGATGTGGTTTAACTAGGGCGTTGTAGATTGTTATACGTAATTTTCGCGGAAGGCATCGTGCTATGTTGCGGAGTGCACCACGTACTGCTGCAAGTTTACTTTTTATGTGTTCGATATGTGTACTCCAAGTTAAATGTGAGTCTAGGTGCAATCCGAGATATTTCTCATTAGATTTCTGTTGAAGGGGAACATTGTTAATTGTTAGAGGTGAAAAGAGGGGAACTGGTTTATTTTTAGCTTTAAAAAGGACGTAACATGTTTTTGAAATATTAATAGTTAGCAAATTATACTGGAACCAATCATACAACGAATTTAAGTCACTTTGAGCTTGTGAAACTAAATTAGTGATGGAAGAGCCGAAATAAAATAGACAAGTATCATCCGCATAGAGTGTTATATCACCATGTAGGCCCAAGTCGTGAATGTTATTTATGTAGTCCACAAACATCTCGGGGCCAATAATCGAGCCTTGCGGCACCCCGCACGATATTGGTAATGCGTTGCTTTGAGTTACTTTATTGTATTTTACTATTTGCGATCTTTTTGTAAGGTAAGATTCAAGTATCTGTAGTGCCTTATCAGCAACACCGATCGTTTCATATTTCTTTAGAAGTAGATTATGGCTCACAGTGTCAAATGCTTTTTTCATATCAATAAAAACACCTAATACCAAGTTTTTTTTATCAATACTCTGTTTGATTTTGGTGACAAGATCGATTGTTGCTGACAAGGTACTACTTTTTGGCCTAAAACCATACTGTCGGTCTGAGATGTAATTTATTGAGGTTAGATATTTTACTAGTCTATGCAGTAGAAGCTTCTCATAGATTTTAGATATTACTGGTAACACCGATATAGGTCGGTAATTACCAGGGTCAGTTTTAGGTCCCGATTTGTAGATTGGTATCACTTTGGCTATTTTTAAACTATCTGGGAATATTCCATCTTCCAAGGATTTGTTAAAGCATCTAGCCAATTCATCTGCTATCAAAGGGCCTATACATTTTATTGCTTTAGTACTAATACCATCAAGGCCAATACTGCTATTTGAATCTAAGCTTTTAATAGCGGTTAAAATCTCATTTTGTGTGCACGGTTCAAATTTCAGGATTTTAGCATGTTTCGTAGTGGTTTGGGGTAATGCTGACATGTGGTTGTCATGATAGTGCTTAGGTATTTCATTAGCTAGCAATGGCCCTATACTTGAAAAGTAATTATTAAAGATGTCACATATTTGAATCGGATCTGTAACTTCTTGGGAGTTTACAACAAGTTTTGGGGGAGTACTATTGTGCCGAATTTTGTTACTTACTAACTTATTGACTAGTTCCCACATTTTCTTAGGCTTGTTGTTATATTTCGTAAATTCCTTGTAGTGGTAAGCATCCTTCGTATTTCGAATGAGTTTGGCTACTTCTATCCTTTTTTTGGAAAAAATGTCTCTTGTAACGGCATCTTCGGGGTTTTTCTCATGTTCTGTCCACAGTATGTTTCTTTCATTGATTTCTCTGATAACTTCCTTATTTACCCAGTCTTTTTGGGGCTCATTTAATATTTTAGTTTTGGTAACTTTGCTGTTTTTTATGCACTGCTTAATCTGTTCCTCTAACTTTGAGTAGTCATCGTTTGTTCCTTGTGATATTATATTTTCCATTTCATGAGTTAACTTGGCGTAGTCTAAGGCTTCGTATTGTGAGTATATTTTCGCTGGTGGCTTCACGTGTTTTATTTCTAAGTATAATTGCTTGTGATCTGATAGAGAAGAGTTCATAGTTATCATGTGAAAATTGTCATTTGTAAGATTGGTACTAATATGATCTAGTATGGACTTCTTTGTTGTACCTACTCGTGTAGCATGTTTTTTATCAACTTTGTTAATGATTTGGTGTCCGAGTTCTTTCAAAAGTTGTTTATACTGCTTGGTTTTATTGTCTTTTGTCAGAAGATCTACGTTAAAATCGCCAAAAACGAGTGCTCTGCGTCTACGTTCTAGTTGAGAACCATACACTTCGAGGAAATTTTCAAAATCTGTGTGTCCAGGGTTATATACCACGCCTACGTCCAGCGCGTATTTCTGCAGGTGTACCCATAGATAGTTATTCCCTTCTATATACTTGGAGTCTGATATTGTATGGTTCAAGTTGTTATGAACGTATGCTGAAACTCCACCTCCGCGGCAGTCAGTCCTATAGTTGTAATAGTGAGTATAATTAGGGAGTTGATATTGTAAGGCTTGATCTTCAGAACGAAACCAAGTTTCACTTAATAATAGAACATGTACTGTGTTTGGGATAGCTTGTATAATGCACTTTAGTTCGTCGAACTTCCCCTTTTTACATATGCTTCGGGCGTTAAGGTATAGGAACGAAAGCCGAGATTTATTATGAGGAATACTGTTATAGTTGCTCAAGACTTCGTAAGTATTGGTAATAGGGGAGCTGGAATCAACTGTATTTATTAGCTGTATACATACGGAACACCTGCTTATTGGGGTGGAGTGGGAGATGAGTTCCCTCCTCCCAGTAGTTTCGGTCGGAGTTATCAAAGGATTCTGCTGTAAAATGCATCGAATTATACTATGTTTTTTTTTGTAAATTTTTATTTCATATTTCGTTTCTTTTAGACAAAATTTCACTATCACCACGAGTGCCTACCTGTATAAAAAGAGTACGTCAAGTATTTAAAATGTTTACTATATACTTAGTTCAAATTCTGTCGAAGCCTGGCACCACATAATTAAATCATTGACAAACATCATCCAGGAGTATTTACAGGGTTATTGGTAAAATGCTAACAACCTCTTAGGGTTGACTTCTGCAAGTCCAACAAACCTACAAATATTATAATATAAAACACATTTTTTCCATATATTTTTTTAGTTTGTTTTCATTATTTTTTTGTTTGTTTATATGTATTTGACGGAATAAGCACGAGGACCACCTGACGTCAAAAGTATCTGGTGCCTGTAATTATTAGTTAGCAAGGTGATGGGCGCAGTGCAGTTCGTCACTTGTGATGAAATGCATCTGTTATAGGCAGAGGATACCGCTTAACATCAGGTGGGCCTCGCGCTTGTTCCTTCACAATAAAATAAAAAAAAAAAAAAGCTCGATGTAAATATTCAACACTCTATACAAAGGGAGCGCGGCGCGGTTCAGTGATGCCGAGTCAGGAGGAAACAATGTAAAAAAATGTGTTAGGAGTAGCAGAAGTCAACCCTAAAAGGTTTTTAGCATTTTACCAATAACAGAGTTAATTAATTATGGAATTAATGAAAGTGTAGTAATTTGGTTTGCTGCTAACCGATTTTAATCGAAATTATTCGCCGACCGCTACCGTGACACGTCCGCTTCGCTCACTCGGCTCACGCCTTGTTGTGGTCACAATCAACCTATCGCTCCTCCTCGCTTCGCTCCTCGTCGCACCAAAATATGACTTCGCCCAGACTAGTCATTGCCTTCAAAGTCACCCTACACTCCATTCTTCAATAATTCTACGTTTTTTTTATGTTATTGTTATTGAACAAGCTCGAGGCCCACCTGATGTTAAGCGGACTAACATCTGCCTAGAACAGATGCATTTCATCATAAGTGACGAATTGCACTGCGCCCGTCATCTTGAGATATACATCTCCTGTGCCTGTAAATTTACTTGCTGTCAAGGACTGTTGCCGGAGCACACCGTTAGGTGCTTGGCGACAGATTATCTACTTGAGGGTGTCAGTGGTAGCCAGGCGGGCAATCGCAAAATGCCTTTTCAACATGCGGTGAAGCTCAAGCCCAGGGCTGGATTTGAACCATGGACCTGCTGCTCGGTAGTCCATACCCAATGCCACTGAGCCATCACTGCTTCGTTTCATACTTTTCAGTGTTGAAAGTCGATTTCGTTTTGTTTAGAAATATTTTTATAGAAGTATTGGTAGCTTGAAAGGAATAAGTATTCTTACAGCGTCTGTCCTTTCTGTTCCAGCAGTTGTCCTTGAGAGCCAGTACTTCTAGGTTAGCCTGAACAACATCTTCGACCACATCATCACTTACCATCAGGTGAGATAGTGGTCAAAGGATAACCTATCAGGCATAAAAAAAGTTGAATTGCGTGGATAGATTTCAGATATTATGTACTTCACAAGCTGATGTGATAATTATTGTATTCACTTAATTTTCGCTACCAAACCGCCACAATTAAGTAAAATACAATGCTTGTGGTAATTTAGGTAGTTTTAATTGTTTTACTAATTATTCATAAACACGATTTAGGTACCAAAACAAGTTTTACTACATTGCCAACCGCTTCTGATGTTCATTATCTATTCACAAATGATGTAAACATATCGGTTGTAAAATATTTATAAATCAATATATAAAAATTTTGAGACATCATATAATTTAACTGCTTAAATTAAATTCTAAAGAGTTTCTACACATTCATAGTATATTTCACAGCCTGCATAATAATATATAAAGTAACAATACCCCTGACCTGTGGGTATCATTTAAGACCCAGAAAAACTACATGATATAAATTACCTATGTAACCGCATTGAACAATTAGAAAATAATTAATCATGCATTTGTGCTTAAAATCCGGCTTTTATGCACTAAGCTTTTGAGCCTTAAGGGCCATTTTAGCCGCTTACACCAGGCATAAGCAAGAACTTCGAGCATGAGAAGTGAAAAATACTATTAATCAAACGTTAGGGATCGAACCCGTGGACCCAGAATTCGATTACATCAGATGAGTCTACGCCGAAAATTCGCCGACGCGATGCCGCTGCGCACGCGCCCTGTGATAATAGGTACGCATCTGATTTAAAAGGATATGGACTACTCTTTAGTCTTAAGCACTATTTGTATGGGCATATGTATTACCTTTCTATATACCTCTATCCTATCCGGCACTGTTGCAACTGCAGGTCATCGGTACTACGCATTTAATCATTCAAGAAAATAGAACTATTCAAAAGAGCCAAAGTCCTTTACTGGCTTTTATATAAAATTACTTATATTTGTACCTCTGTTCGTTAATAACAAGATGTAAAGTCAAGACAAAGGCCTTGTAAAAACATTTGTCATAAGATATTACACAAGTAGATATCACGTTCGCTAAGAAAAGACATCAACGAGTTAGCTGAGCTTTACGTGTTTGAGTTAATTTTGTATTCATAAAGTAGTACCTACGTTACCGAAACCACCACTAATTGTTTGTATTCCCAAACTATTTTCCGTAGTTCCAATTACCGAAGAATGAGAAACTGTGGTGAATTCGAGATAATTTATCCTCGCTGGTGTTATAGGTAATAGTAGCTGTGGACGAATTCATCATGAGGGTTGAAGCAGTGATAGCTCAGTGGCATTGGCTATGGACTGCCGCGCAGCAGATCCATGGTTCGAATCCCGCCGCGGGCTTGAGGAAGGGCGTTGCGAATGCCCGCCTGGCTAGCGACCACCCTCCATTAGAAAATCTGTAGCTAAGCACCTAACGGTGTGTTCCGGCAGCAGTCCTTGAGAGGCAGTGAAATCACAGGCACATGAGACTTTACAACTGTCTCAAACTAACGGGCGCAGTGCAATTCGTGACTTGTGAGGAAATGCATCTGTTATAGGCAGAGATTCGTGGGCCTTGTTCGAACTTGTTCCATCACAATAACATAAATAAAATTATGCATCACCAAAAGGAGTCAAAAAATATTTTAAAAAACAGAACCTACATTCAACACTAAAATGTATGAAATTACTTACATTACCATGATAATATAAAGTCAATGGTTTTAATCAGCGTGGTACCGACGTCTACTACTCATTTTATACATTTTAGTCAATCAAAAGTATTTGAAAAACGGTACTTACAGCCCGGTAAGTATCGTTTTTTAAATACTTTTGATTCAGTTCCTATCTGACTCCTATATACCTAAAATGGAACCAAATGCTTGCGATTGTATAACAAAGTTATTTTTACAATTAAAATAACTCATTCGTTTTTGCAATCAACCAGTATCCAATTATTATATTTTAACTATAAAATCGAATTAACGATTGCAATACAACGCGTTTCGTTCATCAAATTATATCCAATAAAATTGGTCGAACATTCTCGAACGCTTGAAATATTACATGGAACGAAGTTACGCAGAATTTGTACTACAATCATATTTTTCGGTTCAGTGGCTGCAATCAGTTTTTATTATCTCCATCTAAGTATACGTGTCACAAATGCGAGACTGTTTTACTGTCTATCTGTCATTTTACCACAATTCCATAAAGGTTTTTTTATGCTCGACATAGCTATGAGACAAATATGTCGCCAACTCCTATCTCTTAATTCAGTCTTATTTTAACCTTACATTACTCATTACAATTTAAATTCGACCTTTAAATATCACTACCTATAATAAACTTACATAAGAGCTTTAATACGAGAGCGGGCTGCATACATTGAAACAAGTTACTTGTGCGATAGATATATTGTTACATGAACATTATTGTTTCGTGAGTCGCAGTACGAATCTCAGTATCAATACTTTAAGATTGAAATAATGCCGTCAGTTTTCCATGATAGTTTTTAAAAGGTGTGAATTGGGCCTCTGATCGTTAATTTCACGCCTTTTCTTTACTGTAGCAATGTCACCTCCCATTCTATAAGACTTACTGCACCCGTCACTATGATACTTTTAGTTCTTTTGTCTTCTTCGCCCAGTAATTTCTATATTGTATAATGTAGCACCCTTCAAAGGTAGACACAACAGTGTTTGCACAGTATTACTTCCATGAAGAATATGTGACACTGTGGTAATACCCACCATGACGTTCTCTAAAAGCATAATCAAGGTTAATTATAGAAGACATAATCAAGGCTAATAAAATTTATTTGACATCAGCCTAAGATCTACCCTTATCGAGCCAAAAATAAACTACGGTATTGGAGACATTTTCAGAACATTTTAACCCATTTATCAGCCCTGTAGGGGCTAATAAAATTATAAAGAACCTGTTTAGATGATTCGTTCTTCTTAGGAAAACGGGGCTTATAGAGTAATTTATAACTATTTAAAACATTTGTATTTATAACCAAAAGTGACACATGCATAATCACAAACACTTGTACTTATATGGTTTTAGTCTCATGTTTTTTACAGTTTTCAACCCACATAAAACGAAAATTTCATACATTAGGAAATATAAAAACACGTTTATTTTTATCAATAACCTTTGTTGTGGTATGACATTCTTTTTTCCCAATTTTTTATGTAAATGTTACCATATGAAACCCACTTTAAGAGTTACATTTCCAAAACTGTTTTATGGGACCAGCGTAGGTATATAACCCAAACAGATAATGAATAAATTGAACTGGTTTTTAGCTTACAATAACAGGTAAGATTCGAGTAAAATAAAAACCGTGAATTGTGAAACCCATTCTGGAATTCCATACCTACAAAAGACCATATTGGGTTTTCGAATCAGTCCAGTACTGCGCAGAACATATAAATAAAAAGAGTCATGTGCTCGTTAGAACGAGCACATATCCAATTTCATTAACATCCAGTAAAGCCACAGGCAAAAGGCTGTACACGAAAATGGGTTAATGTACCGTCAGCAGAACAATCAGCAGTAAATTCGGTATTGAAACAATAGTCGTTTATATCTTCCGCTAGAAAAAACGCTACAAGTGTCGGAAAGGATATGTGTTTTCAGTTGTTATTAGTTAATGGTATCAGATCAGCTGACAATATCTTTTGATACGAGCAATAACCAATCTATACAAACCTATTAGTGTAATTAAAACTTTATGCTTTAATTTTCAGCAGCAATCCTATAATTTTCAGTAGCACTTTCATAAATTATGTCACTTTTATCACTGTTCTTAAATGTTACATAAATTATTTCATTGTTTTTATTTACAATAAGTATAATTAGTATATTATATGTATTTTATATATTTATTATTCTTTTTGTTATTATGTATAGCATGTATTGTATAGTATTTATGCATAATGGTATATATTATATTTTATATCTGTAATATTTGTTGCGTTTTCTGCTCTAGAGTATTCAAATATATTTTTTTGTTGCACGCCTACGTCCTTTTCTCTATAAGTAATATGTGGATGTCTGGTAGAAAATGCTTTAGCATTAAGTCCTCCATTTGTACTGTAGTGCAATAAAGAATTAAATAAATTAATATAAAGCCCGGGTCGCGAATCTTCCCCAATAGGTGGCGGTAAAATAAACTTGGCCCTATCTAATTGGATATTTGACACACTTGACTACTCGGAAATATGCAATGTTATGGTCGTTAGATAACTACTAAAGGGAATATTTTACAACTGAATGGGTTGTGTGGTGTCTCTACAATATAATAACACATGTCGCAAGCACAACGCTCCGCCGAACAGCCTGACGAACCGTGACCGTTCAGTGAAAACGTCTAACAACCAACTACCAATCGTGTTAAGTGCGCTGTGTACGCGCACCTTATTTCGTGGTACGCTTACCTTTTATTGAGTATATAAATCAGAGTATGAAAAAACAGGAATTGATAAAATGCCACAAGCACTGCCAATAAATCTGTTACTATTTTACAAACTGCTATGAAGTGAAAGGACGAAGAACTTGTACCTACGCCTGATGGCAAGCGACAAGTTTGTCCATAAAAGTTGCAGTGCCACTCAGAGCTTTAATTTAAAAAAATCTGCGAGGCGCTGTACTGCACTTGTGACCCTGAGACGAAAGCTCCAAAGTCTCAGTCACCAAGTAATTGTACTCCCTATAGCGCTCTTCAAACCTTAATACAGCTCCGCTTTCATACTACTGCGTTGAGGCAGAGACGTTTTACCAGATACATTTCAGTCCCATGTCACAATATGTGGCAAGCCTATTGCTATGGAGAGTTACAGTCTTAAGACTGCTACTGAGAAATCCTTTGAAAGGAAAAAAACAATGAAAGCCTGACCCGGTGCTCAGACAAAGCACCTTCAGATCCCAAAGCGACGCAAAAACAAAAACTTATGAAATGTTTAATTTAACATGATAACTTGCAGGCCTTATAAGTCTGCAAACTATTGACCTATTGGAGAACAGGTTCTTCAGTGCTGACCACAAGCTGGAACACGTTAACAAAGTGAGCTCTCCACTAGGGAGATCTACGTCATCGTCCGAGTCGTGGGGAGCTAGATGCAATGATTTTTAAACGTTAAATGCACTTTGGGTTGATACTGATGAAATGAAATGACTTACCATTTTTCCATAGTATAAACTCGTTCCTAACCGATCAATGCAAAATTTTCTGCTTTCATTATTTGGATGGGAAACCGCTAGTGGAATTTAGATCGGCTGAATAACCGAAGCGCTTCGATTCTAAGCGTTTCGGTAGTTTGGTAGTATACAATAAGTCTATAGTATATAGTAAGTCTATATTGGAGGCATTTGGCCAGTCAACTCCAACACCAAGAATGGGCACTAGCTGATCCATCGACCCACGTGGTGAATTTCAGGCCATAGCTACATATCTCTCTGTGGAAGATCCGTATGCTCTCAGTAGGAACCTGATATACGGAAATATGTACCTCATTTTACCCATAGTAAAGTTCCAGCATACAATTGAAGCAAACACACTTCTGGGTAGCAACAGGTCATTACGCTTAGGCAACCAACTTACGTAAAATGTGTTGCAAGTACCATGTCACGGAAAGCTTGCTATGATATTGGTATTCGAGTGAATGGATAATGGAGAACATTAGTCAAAACCTACATACTGGGGCCCGATTATCTTAGCTATTGAACGGCGTTAACGTTTTTGATAGTATCTGTAGTATGCTGGAAGCTATTTTGTTGCGATTGCGTTGCTATAGTGGCATAACATATTTTGGAGGATTTTATATAGAAAAATAGCTAAATGATTTACATGTATTAATTTAATGTAGTGTTTGCTAGAAAACCACTGTATTGATGTTTTGACTGATGCTTGATTGATACAAGTTTTTATTATTATTTCAGTGGCAACATTTGCAAGTCATAGCACATCCATACGATAGCGACGTGATTGCTATAGAACTGCGATTAGGAGCTAGAATTAGCAGACTACCGAATTTGACATAAACAGCAGTTCGATCGCAGAAGCATCGCAGTAGTGTGGCGTTTGGTCAATAGCTAAGAGAATTAGGTCCCTGTTTTGTTGTGGTCTTTGTAGTATGAAATTTGAATAGATTGCGATTTGTAAATTTCATCATCATCATCAGAAAATCAACCGTCCGCCGTTGAATTTAGGTCTCCATAATTAACGCTTGGCAGGCGTCTTGGGTTGGAAGTTGGGGTAGAAGTTGTTGTTCCATTGTCGCGTCCTCCGACACCCACGGGCAGAAATAGAAGGTGACATTCTAACCCAGCACCAACGGGGCTTGTAAATTTACTTTTTCACTAATCATTCTTATATCAGATGTCTTTAGTAGGTGCGCATAGCAAAACTGAATGATCATGATTATGAATAAAAGCTTTTAAGGTAAGGACAGTTTTACAACTTCTTGGTAGTTATTCTTATAAGATGCATTTTTGTTCAACCCGAGTGACGAACTGCCATTACAGTTGCAAAGTCTTATTTGTCTATAATTTTTCTAGCCCTCAAGGGTTGCTGCCGGAACACACGGTAGGATACTTGGCTTTTCTACTTGAGGGTGACAGCCTGCCAGGCGACCATGCGCAAAGTACCCATCTACCATTGATTTTGAATTTTTGAATTTTGATTTTTTTTCTATACCGAATAGGGTAGCACTTGACCACTATCTCACCTGATGTTAAGTGATGATGCGATTAACAATGGAGCGCGCTAAAATATTACAAAACTAACCACTTCCAAATATAACCAATAGTTTTAAGACTTAAGTAACGCAGGTATGCCTTTATTAACAAAATACTATTAACTACATATAACAAACATTACAGCTACTACTACAAAAGCATTTAAGAAACCTATAAAGGCCATTGAAGGCACTGGCAGTCCATAATATGTCCCACAACCTGTTGGTAGCGTAAAACGTAAAACCTGTCAAATTACTTCTTCAGTCTGTTGTTCTGTGTACACTACTACCAAACCTGGGTTTGAAGATTGCGCCATTTCTCGTAACGGTGTCCAACATACACGATTGTTGATGTAATCATAATATAGGACACGACTGGAGCTGATTTGGATCATCACGTCATCATGCTTCGTGATGGCACAGGATGGTAGTAAAGACACGACTACTCGTTTGAAGGGTTATGTAGTAAATGAAGATCATCATTCGGAATTCTACTAGAAGAGGCTGTAAATTATAATTTTTATTTTAGATTTTTCTTTGATGACCACAATGAAGATTAATGATGATGTGTTTTAAATTTTTGTTTTTGTTTGTAAGTTCTCGTGAGTATGAGACATATTAATGTTTTCAATAACCGGCTGTACTCATGCTTATTGGTCGAGATTGTCGTAAGGGCATTTTGCGATTGCCCGCTTCGCTAGCTACTACCCTCAAGTAGAAAATCTGTCGCCAAGCACCTAACGGTGTGTTCCGGCAGCAGTCCTTGAGAGCCAGTGAAATTACAGGCACAATGAGACTTTATTATAACAAACGGGATATTTACCGTGTTTTTGATTTCTTTTGAGCTCTCGATATTTCGGCACTGTTGCAAGCGCCATGATCACGAGTAAACTGAAGTCTATGCGAGTGGATGGTAGGCAATAAGAGCAGACGAACTGGTCTACCCTCTTTCTTGTACGTTTTTTCGGAAATGACCGTGACAGTTTAAACTCACAATGAGACTTAACAACTACCTCAAAGTGACGGGCGCAGTGCAATTCGTGACTTGTGATGAAATGCATCTGTTCTAGGCAGAGGTTAGTCCGCCTAAGATCAGGTGGACATCAAGCTTGTTCCGTCACAATAACTTAAAAAAACTCGAAGAGGTTGTAATTTTTATTTTCAATTTTTGTTCTGTGATCACAATGATGATGAGTGATGATGTGGTATTTGCTTGAAAGTTCCCGTGAGTATGAGACATATTAATGCTTGAAGTGGCCGGCTGTACTGTGACGTAAAGATTTTAAGTACTAAAGGCACATGAGGTGCCTATAATAAGAAAGAACAATAAAATCATATAGGTTCTTTGCTAGACTCGTCACTCACTTAACAAAGAAAATAAGCACTCAATGACCACGCAATGAGGAAAGTTTGTTCTTGAACTAAATATTCATAATTAGTTACGCGAAAAGATTTTCAATGAGCTTGTTTGAAAGTATAATTACAATGCAATTGCTTGTGGAAGTATGAACACTAGATCTGATGAGAGTTTCAGGTTTCACCAGCTTTGGATATTTTTTATTTGGCAGTTAATATAAATAAAAATACATGTCAACCGACCTAAAACAGGAGGAAGTTTTCAATTCTGTAGTTTTTTGTGCGTGTCTCTCTCGTAACTCTTTACAGGATGTACCGATATTGATTATTTTTTTTTTATATTCGAAAGCTGATGCTTGTTTTGTTATTATTAAATATGGATTTCCGCATAGTAACGCCTGAATCTATTTACAACTTTTTTTTTTATGCCTGATATTTTAGCCTTTGACCACTATCTCACCTGATGATTAGTGATGATGTGGTCTAAGATGTTGTTCAGACTAACCTAGAATTACTGGCACTCAAGGACAACTGCCGGAACACACCGTTAGTTGTTTGGCGACAGATTTTCAACTAGTGAGTGATAGCTAGCCAGGCGGGCATTCTCAAATTGCCCTACCACCATGCTATAACGACTGCCAACTTAATACAACAACCGGGACCGACGGCTTAACGTGCCCTCCGAAGCACGGAAGCGCTCAGTAGTAATGTCATTAGCAGTCACCCATCCAACTCATGACCGCGGGCGACGTTGCTTAATTTTGCTGATCGGTTAAGAACAGCTAAGTAAACTTCGCTACGAGCGCTTCAAAATTCCACAAAATTAACAATTCCGCATAGCAGGCGTGATTGCAAACATAACAATATTAAAATGTATATTTTATGTTTGAAGTCAGTTCTTGTTATATATTAATATTTTATTTTATATCAATATTGTGAACCATACATTGCTTAATTATTTAAATATCTTACGATTATCAAATTTATATTGTTAATTGACTTGCCTAGTGTAGCTGTTGATGTTATAAGGCCAATAAATAATTCTATTCTATTCTTAAAAAAAAAAAAATTAGTACGTACTTATACTTTAGGTACAGTTAAGCGTTTTTAAACTTCAAAGTGACGAGAAAAGCACGTTTGTGGCTTGATTGTAAAAGTCACGCCACGCCTGTCATTATAGAAGCAAAGTTACCGTCCAGCGTGACATTGCAGTACGCTCATTTCTCCAAGACTTTACTTATTATGATAATGTGAAATGTAATTTCACTTGCTACTACTACACTACTACTTATTTTTTACGTTTAAATATAGTAGTGACTTACATTTATTGGACCCTGTTGAAGCAGAACTAGCAGAACTAACTGGCACAAGGAGACTTAACAACTATGTCTCAATGTGACGGGTGCAGTGCAATTCGTGACTTGTGATGAATTGCAACTATTATAGGCAGAGGTTAGTCCACTTAACACCAGGTGGGCCTCGAGCTTGTTCCGTCACAATACCATAAACCACAAAAAAAAAAACTCTACATACACACGACATCCTACTAATTATTTGAAATAGTTTCTAAGCTAGGCAATCTCAAGAACAATAACTACAGGGTTATTGGTAAAATGCTAACAATTTCTTAGGGTTGACTTCTGCTAGTCCTAACAAACATATTGCGACTTTTTATTTTTTTTATTTTTTATATGACGAAATAAGCACGAGGACTACCTGGTGTTAAATGTCTGTTGCGCCTGTAATTTATTATTCCATATTACTTAGCTAAAATGTTTAATATTTTGTTTTACTTACAAAAGTTTACACAAAAAATATTTCAACTCAAAATGTTTGTTAGGACTAGCAGAAGTCAACCCTAAGAGGTTCTTAGCATTTACCAATAACCCTGTATATCTTTACCTAATCATAATGAACTTGAAACAAACATGACTATTTTTATTATAGCCTCTATGACAAAAATAAGTTGTCTGCTTAACCAAGTAGACAAACAAAATAACTTGTGTTATTGAATCCGACCTTCGAGAATATTGAAAGGCCATTCGTAACTTTGGCCTTTTTATTATATTACATATTTATGTTTATTGTTGGATATTTATGAAGTAGACATTACGTTAAAATGTTTCTTATGAATATAACATATAACTAAGATTATAAAATGTAACTAGACATAAAAAAAAATTTCATTATGATGATATTCGTTTGAAATTAACTTTTTATTGTTTATTGATTGATATAATTTTCACCACAAGCATGTATAAAATACATATTACAAAAAACTGAGAAAAAATCTGTCACTAAGCACCTAAGTAAACACGTTGCAGTTTTTTTTACCTGATAGTCAAGCGTTTGACCACTTTCTCACCTGTTGGTATGTGATGTGATCGAAGATGTTGTTCAGGCCAACATTGAATTTCTGGCACTCAAGAACAGCTATGCAGGAACACATCCCGAAGATTTGAGATATTTGTTAGTTTAGCCAGAATTTGTCGTTAGGTGCAAAATGCGCTTTTTTTGTGGTTGGCCTCCACACTACTGGGACTTGAACCCACTTAAAACTAATTAGACAAAAGATTAGTCTAATCACAACTCATAGATCAAAATTTTGCATTACAAATACTTTCCGTTTAAAACAAATCTTAAATAAATCGTTTTTCTTTAACTAATTTTAACACCTTGTACTTACCTACATCATTTCATTACAAACTATGATATATGATATATATGTGATATTTGTGTGTACTAACTGAAAATAGTAGTTGCTGTTGTGTAGTATATAGTTCATAGTATTTAGTTAATAAAGGCATACTGAAAATAATATAAAAATTGAACGTTTGATAAAGTGGTCCTGCAGGGCGTGCTGGAAAGAGAACTTGATAAGCGTTACAATACTACCAGACTAGTTCTAAAATAGAAAGTAGCTTACTAGTCTGTAGTCTGTCCTTATTTTGAACACATGTATAAGTGCTTGGCAACCGATTTTATGCTCAAAAGTAGCCTTTCTATCATACGTGTACAATGTGTACAGCCCTAAAGCTATATTTTGTCCCTGGAATACTAAATGCTAGTCAACCCTCAATTTATCTAGGACAATACTGCGTCAAATTTAATTATTTAGCCATGAGTTCGTACAGACTTTACATTGGCACAGTGGAGCCAACTACTCGGTGTGATCGCAAGGCGATTTCTACAGACGATTGTTCGCCACTTTCACTCAGAGAAACCGTACGTTTTTGTTCCGCGCGCCGCAACCGTCGCGGATTTCGAATATCGAACGCTAAGGCATTTTAAATTACGAACCGCTTCGAGTTCAAAATTCAAATGTAGATATTACTGGGAAGTAAACTGTATCTGTAACGAATTTTACAAAAGCTTGAAGGATATTTTGAATGTGGAATTACGCGGCAAGAATTAAAAATTTATAGGATCGGTATTCAAATGAGATTTTATACATCAACAGAATTACTAGTTTAAAATCGTATTCGTATTTATGTAGCTCTATTTCATTAGCTATCTACGTTTTGCTCTACTTACTTTAGAAAATGGCACTACCACTTACATCAATTAAATTCCTTATAAGTCTTCGAAAGCACAACAAATGATAAAGAAAATAAAATGAGAAAAAGAGGACAGGTTTTATAATACGACGGAATTTTTGTATCGCCAAACTCGTTTGGATTTATTTCGATAAAAGAACCAATAAGTCGAATTTATGTTCGGAACAAATAAAATGTATGCAAATTATCCGACTTCTTCGTAACAAACTTGTTTGTGATAAGCTTTTGTGCGATTTAGTATCAAAGTTTATTTTGCGCAGTTTTTGAAATATTTTACCAAACATCAAAAAATCAAAAAGTAAATTCAGCAAATTAGGTTAATACGAACAATGAGAAAGAGTACAGCTATAAGTGTAGGTCACAGACATAATATTACTAGTTTTTGACTTAAGTTATTTACACAACATTGTAAGTCTTATTGTAAAGAATCTTTGTGAAAAGGTAATTAACATAACTTAACTTTTTATTTAAGAAAAATCTAGAAAACGCTAGGTTAACGTTTTGGAAGTCTTGAAATGAAAACCTGATATCTATTTCTATATTATATTTAAAAAAATGTATGTAGACACGCTACGAATAATTATAATGATATTATATTCGCTGTAGTCACGGTAGTCGTAATAAATATGCGTTGTCGAGACTCACAAAATATAAAATATTGACTTACCATTTTTCAAGATATCCTTGACCACACACAAACTTTCGAAACTACAGCAAAAATCCGCACCACTAAACTAGCACACGCAAGTACAATAGTTCACAGCGTTCCACTATTTCGATCACTAATACCCAACACTAAAAACTATTTTCGATTTTAATTAAAGACAATTTCGTAATAAAAAAATATTTCTAATTTATTCGGTAGACATGTCTGTCCTCTTGTCTGTCCGGTTCGGTAGACAGTCTTGGACTGACAAGCAGCGGTAAGCTGTTAACGATTCTGGTGGTGCGCTTGCGCTTGTAGGTGGCTCTAACTGTCTTGATGCTTGACTCGAATTCCAATTTGAAATCGAGAGTGCTTTGTTAAGCTTTTTTGATGTGTGCGGTTTGATTGTGATATGAATTTATGATTAGTTTCTGGAATAGTAAAAGGATCTATCTGTAGTTTTAAATTGTAAATGCTTATGTATTTAGTTTTGACAAGAGTTCATCGCGATACACGAGTTCAAAGAAGTAAGTGAACATGCGCTGGTTTGTAATAACGTTTAAAGTTTCGCGAAATGTACAAAACATTACCTTTATACTGCGATGACGTTGTTTGATAATAATGTTGCTTAGTAATAAATAAAAGTAAATAGCAATTCAAAGTGATTTATTTATTTATCTGGCATTCTCTACATTTAATGCATATTATTAATGCTTCGTGGGATTTTACATTAATCGAAATGAATATTCAAAATAGAAAAAAAATGTCAAATATATAACACTGAACTATTTATTGGGTTAAGTAGTCTCAGGGGCATAGATTATAAAATTATAAGAATGCTGCATAGGATGCAACGTAATTTTTTCAAATACACTAAAGTAAATCCTTCTGCAGTCGCTTTTCGTGTTGTCATGACCCTCTACACGAATCTCCTTCTTTTTAATGATCATACGCCACCTGGACCTATTCCCGGTGCCAACGTGTGCTATTTTATCAAGTGTGGTACGGATTTAATCAGACTAGTATAGTATATTTCAACTGTTGGTCTTTTTCCCTCAGTTATAACAAGTTTTACTTAGTTGTCACTCGTCTTTCTCGTTACATAATAAAATTACTGACGAACTCGTTTATGGCATGTATATACCTTAATTAGAATATATATATATCGTATTTATTAATATTTTGCAATGCTCGGAATAAATGATATCAAATAGGTGAAATCTACATAGAGACAACGATGAAAACAATTGGTACGAAGAAAATTCTAAAAGCTGCACATTGTCGGTACACTTATTAGATTATAGAAAATAAATTAGTAGATTAGTACGTAAATGATACATTCATAAATCTGTCTAGTATCAAGACTACATTCACTTCGCATTACATATGTTTTTGTCAAGTAAAAATCTGTGCAGCTCCTTTCACCCCTGTCAGAGGTGCGAGAGAGACGTAAGAAGATCAGAACTTGTTCAAAACTTGGTCACACACAATATCTCATTAGTTTTGTTCATTTCCTCATTATAAATTATAATTAATATTGTTTTGAGAAGAGTCTAGACACTGTGTTTTCCCGATCAATATAGGATAGTGTAAACAAAGTCTTAATTGGTTTCGTAGTTAAAAACAGTGCTTTTATTAAAGGTTAAAAATTATATTTCAAAGACCTATGTATGTGAAGCTTTATATCTATTTCTATTTTAAGTAAGGTATATCACGGATTTTATTATTTTGGTTCATAATTATCGATGGCAATAATAAGTTCTATTTTAGAGTTAGTTATATTAGTAAGTATTAGTAATTTATTAATAAGCATTGCAATTCAACGGGGCAATGCTGCCAGCATGCTGGGCACGCTGCCAACTGATAGTGGGCTAGAGCATTTGAACTGCCTATGAGTCCAAATTCTTTTATTGTAGTAGCTGTAGTATTGTAGTAGCTGTAGTGTTGTATATAGTTTGTAGTATTTGTTTAATAAAGGCATACCGCCGGTTCAAAAAAAAAAAAAATAAAAAAAAAAAAAATGGTCAGATGTCTTTAAACTATATGGGTAAGTTACGATCCCCCATTCACGTTTTCCACAACAAACAAGATATTAAACTTGTCAATTATCATTGCTCATTTTAAATCATCTTAACATCATAAAAGTCAATTAGTACAGTAGGATATTAGGATTATCAATATGTAAGTTTCATGATTCAGAAGGTCTTGATCGGTATCACACATATATTTCATGCATTTCGTTATTACACTTGAAATGCCTTTCCTAGGTATGCTTGTTTTGCCGCAAGCTATTTTATTTTTTTTGTGCGATTGTTACCGAGTAAGCACGGCGCCCACCTGATGTTAAGCGGTAACCTCTACCTATTATAGATGCATTTCGTCACAAGTGACGAATTGCACGGCACTCGTCACCCTGAGGCATAAAGTTGCAAGTTTCATGTGCCTGTAATTTTACTGGCCCTCAAGGAATGCTGCCAGAACACACTGTTGGGTGTTTAACGACAGATTTGCTACTTGAGGTGGTGGCTAGCCAGGTGGCTTGATACGCAAAATGCCCTTCATTTACCATGCAGTTTTTTATGCCTAAGTTTTGTGAGCTTTTCGAAATGCTAGGGCCTAAGTTTTGTGAGCTTTTCGAAATGTTCTCACCCTATTAAGTGCTACATTAATCAATATAAGTCAACTGACAACTACTGATGAGATTTCCTTAATTTTGAAAGACACAAAATATAAATTAACAACCCGATAAAGTCTCATGTACTAACGTAACTAAAATAACGAAAGATGCATAGAAAATATAAACAATATCTATATATATATAACTACGAATAAATAAAGTATATTCGTAGATATATAATAATCTCTGTTAAATACACATGTAACATATTGGCCTACTGCACATGGAAAGTAGTTATTATTGTTTCCTTACAACAATTTTTAAAGTCCGATTATCAGGTGCTGAGGTGATGTGTTATTACTACCTCCTTTTTCATAAAAGCTTATACGTTGAGCCAAATAAGTACCACTATTTGTTAAAGTGGCTGCCCTGACTAAGCACGAAACCAAAGTTATAACGTTAGGTCTTTTACCATCGCGCACTAGACCTGCGGTTTGAGAATAGTTGCATTATTGGCGCTCGTAAAAACCGATAAAGAGGGTGGTATCGTTAAAGCTGGTGATATAAGAAAAAAAGCCGGCCAAGTGCTAGTGGGACTCGCGCACGAAAGGTTCCGTAACTAAATATTCTATGCATAGTTAAAGCGTCTACCTGTCACCGTTATTAGTATCGAGCAAGAAACGGTAAAAACAACAAGTTTGTTGTATAGGAGCCCCCCTTAAATATTTATTTTGTTTAATTTTTAGTATTTGTTGTTATAGTGGCAATACAAATACATCATCTGTGAAAATTTCAACTGTCTAGCTATCACCGTTCTTGAGTCCTGCTTTTACCCTTTGGGTACGGAACCCTAAAAACGAAACGAACGTATTTATTTTTCGCTTCCTTTCCAGTGTAGCCTTACCATCGAATGTCATCGGCCATAGGGTGACATGAAAACTCCCACATTCGCATGGTGTAATATTTCGAATAGCTATAGCTACCATAGCTACCACAGTAAAAAAATTGTCGCCAAATACTTAAAGATGCACTCAAGCAGCTTTCTTTGAGAGCCAGTTCCCATTCTATGTTATGCCTCTTATTATCAAGTGAGATTGTGATCAATGACTCGCCTATCTTCCCGAAAAATAAAACTTTAAACTTAAACCGTCCTTACAATCTGAGGAATAACGAAAGAAGCATAGAAGAAAACTACGGTAGAGCAAACTGCCAACAAAACTGTACGTAGAGAAAGAATATTTGGTACTTACATCCTTTATATAAAACATGTAACGCATTGGCAAACTGCCCGTGGAAAGCAGTTATCTCTGCTATTTCGCAAGACGCATTGCCTTGGTTTACATATGACGGTAAAATTGTAGAGTAAAAAGGATTTACTTCGCAAAGTATGTGAACTGTTAAGCTTATGTAATCATCATCATCAGAAGACGTCCACTGTTGAATATAGGCCTCCCCAATGGGCCACAATGGGCGGCTATAAGCCATTTGTATCCATCGGCTTCCCGTGACTTTACGATGTTTACAGCCCATCTAGTAGGGGGCCTGCCAACTTTACATCTTCCGATGTCATTTGAAAACCCCTCTTCCCCATGGCTTATCGTTTCCTCAAAGTAATGTGGCCTGCCTATTGCCACTTCGACTAGCAAATTCTGAAAGCTATGCCGGTGACTTTAGTTCTTCGTCGAGTTTCCTTTTTCAGGATTTTATGGCGCAAGAAACTCCATCATTGAAAACACGTACTCCTAAAGATTTTAGTCTTCGTAGAGAAGCAAACCTACTCTAGGCAACTAAACAGAAAGTTCGTGGGGTAAAGATAATAATACCCATATACGGGCTTGTATAGGTATCTGAGGAAGGCCTTTTGAATCCTCTCCAGCAGTAGTTGTCCTCATGTGGATGCCACACACAAGCACTTGCCTCCAGCTTACTCCGAACAATTCCAAATAATAACTCCAGCCAATGTGACTGAAGTCTCGAGAGTTCCAAAGCATAAAACCCAGTCTCCGAAAAGACTCCTTAGCCACCATCGTAATGTGGTCATTAGTTATGGATAGTTCAGATCTTTTTGTTGATGTTAGACCTACCTTACTCGACAGTATGTCTAATGTAATTAAAAAGTCAATACTTAGAGTTTCGGTCCCAACAGCTACCGGTACGGAGTGCACATGGACACATGACATAAATTTCGCCTTGTCCATATTCATTTTAAGACCCTTCTACTTACAGGCTTAGAACAGCAACACTTTGCATTATTTCAACATGACGTCACACAAATTACGTCATATATTAATTGTAAAATAATCAATCGTCTACATACCGTCAAAGAGTGAAAGTGGTCTACCACTAACTTCCGAGGCAGTCCAAAAATGGTGGTAAAATTACCGGTCTTAAATCATTACTACTAAACTTCGTTGAGTACACGAGTCGTGAATGTTTTTTTTTATTATCAAGCAGGGTTTGCCTTTGACCACTATTTCACCTGATGGTAAGTGATGATGGGGTCGAAGATTTTGTTCAAGCTAACCTAGAATTACTGGCTCCCAAGGACAGCTGCCGGGACACACCGTTTGGTGCTTTGCGACAGATTTTCTACTTGAGGAGCTAGCCACCAGCTAGCCAGGCGGGTATTCGCAAAATGCCCTACCACCATGCTATAACGCCTGCCATCCTGGACCGACAGCTTAACGTGCCTTCTCAGTAGAAATGTCACTAGCGGTCACCCATCCAACTCATAACCGTGGCGGACGTTACCTACTTATCTTTGTAATTTAATTATGGTTATATTAATATAACTATTTAGAAGACCATTATCACAAGCAAAGTATTCCATTTTATTATATATAATCCCGAGGCCCACCTGATGTTAAGTGGACTAACCTCTGCCTATAACAGACGCATTTCGTCAACAACGAAATGCATTGTGCCCACACTGACCGTACAGTTGTTAGGTCTCATGTGCCTGTAATTTTACTGGCTCTCAAGGACTGCTGCCGGAACACCTTTAGGTGCTTGGCGACAGATTTTCTACTTGAGGGTGGTCGCTAGCCAGGCGGGCATACGCAAAAAGCCCTTCCACCATGAGGTGAAGCTCAAGCCCGCGGCGGGATTCGAACCATGGACCTGCTGCACAGCAGTCCATAGCCAATGCCACTGAGCCATCACTGCTTCAAAAATGAAAAAAAGCAGCTTACAATACTAATTTTTTGGGTCTGTTGTCTACATAGCCCAATACTTCTCGCTCTTGCCTCTTTCGTACTTAGGCATACATACGAGTACGTGTAAGCACAATAATCCAAAATATGTATTCAATTTAAAATATGTTTTATATAATAACATAATATTTAATTTGTATGCAAGCTGTCTATAAATAAGTTTGACCAAAGTCAGAAACCGGTTAACCTACTACATCCATTTATCAATACCCAATTGTGTCTGCTCTGTTTTGTAAAGCCCACCGTGGCCTCGATCAATTTATCAAATAAGAATGAAAGGAAAAGTTCTCTTGTGCTTTTTGTGACCCAAAACCATAGACAAAAACCCCATGGTGACAAAAGAGTGAGAAAGACAGCTATTTGTTACTAAAACAAACGTTGGATTACCTTACATGGAATACCAAAATACACAAGATCAATCCTTTTGTCGGACTTTTTGTTATGAAGGGAAAGTAGATATATTTATATGTGGAAAACGAGCTTATATATCTTTGTGAATATGTACAGAGACTGCCACGTTGGTTAAATGGTGAAAATGGTCGCTTTAAGAGCTCAAGATTCCAGGTTCAATCGTTATTTAGTTCTTGAGTTATTCTTGAGAAAACACTTTATCATATCTCAAACACGGAGATTAGTGTTTGATCCGAGAAGCGGGTGGAAGACGTTGCTCCTCACCTGATTGCGGGAAATGCTCATATTAATTGCTTCCTGCTTTAGGGCAGGAATGAGTTGGAGGTTAGTTTGTTATCAAATACACAAAATATCTATGGTGAATAATTAATATTTTGTAATACACTTAAAAATATATTTAGTGATAATTACACCCAATTTTCATTGTAAGCCGACTTCACGTCACAAACGCCACGAAGCCAAACCAGAAGAGTTTTTGCCGCGTTTCACTTCTAGACGAAGCATCCTTTGAAGATCTTGACTCTAGGAGCACACGATCAAGAAAAAATTGCACGGTACGGCGGTTTCCACGATGATCCAGTCACATGACCAGTTGGATTGTCAGACGCCTTCTCTATCGGGTAGGCATCGTGCTTGTCCCCCTATTGCGTAAATATATATGGGCAAATATGTTCATGCAATACAAGGGCAAAACGGAGCCCTACTAACAAGACTTCGCTGTTTGTCTGTCTGTCCGTGTAACCGTTAATCACGGGTATCTTGTTCATTAACGGAATAAGTTGCAAAATTTTTGTAAAGGGTTGACTGGCGTTGACCTGAAGATGAACATTGGTCTAACGATTCTTTTATACAGAGACAAGAGAAGAAGCAGAGACAAAATATTTATATTAATGTATCTCCAAATTGTCACAGAGCAAATTTCCGTAGGGCTCACTCAACGGCACTACTCTGAAGTTGTACTGGGGCATTTAGTTCTGACCCTCCCAATATGTATTGACAACAACTCAAGCCAAGGTGCGTACCACAGTGGTGCCCATGAGACCGTTGTCAACCTTTCCTTTAGTAGCGGTGAGTGTTCGACGCCCACAGGAGACGGAGGTAGAAAGCGCTTTTCACTTCCTACGCCCGTCTCGGGAGAAGTGCCTTCCACACTTCCCCCTCCAAGGCTATACGAGAGCCTTCCCTCGCCCAAAGTCCGATGGAGTTGGACAGCTAACAGCGGCAGCCAATATCTAAGGCCACCCTAAATAAAATATACCTTATTAAGTGCAGTACATTTTTTATCTAAATAATTAAACAGCAAGCCATCAAATGTCATATTGTAGAGTATTTTTGTTGTTTATATCTCAAAAACTAATCTAGATAAGAATCGGAAATTGTGGTGTATTATGTACAATGCCTTCCGTTTGACCATCAAATACTGAAATATATTGATTTGAAATATAGTTTTGAGTTATGATAAAAACTAAATACTGTTTCTTTTACTTGTCAATGCAATGCTAAAAGATCAAAACATGACTCGTACGTACACCTATATTGCTGATCTAGGCCCGAATCCCTCATAAATCTATTTACACGTTGTCAGCAGTATATTTCTGTACATAAACGGTGTCTTCCAAAGTTGAGTGCTCAGAATTATTTTGATAACTCCAGGAGAAGCCAAACTCAGCACTAGTGTACCCTTTACGTAGAACCTCTGCCCAATTTTTTTTTTTTTTATGTTATTGTGACTGAACAAGCTCGAGGCTCACCTGATGTTAAGTGGACTAACCTCTGCCTATAACAGTTGCAATTCATGACAACTCACGAATTGCACTGCGCCCGTCACATTGAGATATAGTTGTTGTCGAGAGAGTTGTCGTTGACAAGTCTCATTGTGCCTGTAATGTCACTGGCTCTCAAGGACTACTGCCGGAACACACCTTTCGATGCTTGACGACAGACTTTCTACTTGAGGGTGGTCGCTAGCCAGGCGGGCATTCGCAAAATGCCCTTCCACCATGCGGTGAAGCTCAAGCTCTGGGCGGGATTCGAACCATGGACCTGCTTCGCGGCAGTCCATAGCCAATGCCACTGAGCCTTCACTGCTTCCTGCTTCTGCAATTTTTAAATCAACAATTTGGCGTTCTGATGGTAATACACAAGCCTGTCCATTCTGCATAACACTAGACTGCTATTACTCCGAGATAAGAGTTATTTTGTATCTTTCACCTAGTAATTTATCTAGCTTAGAGTCCTTATCACTACTGCTTTAAAGGACTCCTGCTTGCTTCTAAACTCCTAGTAACAAAAAAAAACAACACACTTTAAATAAAATAAGGTTACGAATCCGGAACTACGCAAGCCGGATCGTCATGGTAGAAAGTTTGGAAATAACAGAAGAAAGTAATCCATATATATGACCGATAGTTTGTAACGTGTCATTTGTAACACTAATGATGAGTTATTTGTTTCTTAACACGAACATAACAATATAATAAGGAGAGTAACCAATCTTTTGTAGTCACGCAATGATACTCGCAAAATTATATGCCAGAAAAATATAATAAGGTGTATACTACCTCTTTGGTGCGGTGGCAAAGCTAACAAATACAAGCAACAATGGAGTTGACTGAAACTATTTGGCAGATGGCGTTTAGTGTTTGTTACCTAGAACAATTTTAAGTTTACTGGTTTTGATTTTCTGTATTTCGTTACTGACTTGGTTTTAAACAACAGTTTTCAATTTTATTGTCGCATTCCCATATCATCCAGGTGTATGTCATATAATGCGATGGAAGCGTTAATTTAAAAAAAAAACCATTGTCGCATCTTACGCCTTCCACAGGAAGATATAGAGGGTGCAACTCTAGCCTGGCACCCCATGGGGCTAAACCACATATTTTTTTTTTTTTTATGCTTGATAGGTTAGCCTTTGGCCACTATCTCACCTGATGGTAAGTGATGATGTGGTCGAAGATGTTGTTCAGGCTAAACTAGAAGTACTGGCACTCAAGGACAGCTGCCGGAACACACCGTTAGGCGCTTGGCGACAGATTTTCTACTTGAGGGTGGTAGCTAGCCAGGCGGGCATTCGCAAAATGCCCTACCACCATGCAAAATATACATATAAAGTAAATATAATATGTATATTTTACCATATACAGTAAATGGCAATTAGCACGTCCCGTACCTTGTAGGAAACATGTTTGATAAAACGTGGGTATTTAGACACCGCTGCGTTCCTCCTACGGGCTTCGGGGATATACAGGGGTGATTACCTATTTGCGGGAATAAGATCATATTCCAAAGTAGATGTAGAAACGGCACAATTAAGTATTCAAAAGTAGATGATCACATCTGTTCCCTCGAAATGTACAAGCAAAGATATCCACAATATAGTGTAGTCTATATATATATGTATACTAGCTGACCCGGCGAACTTTGTTCCGCCTTAAAGGCAATAAATAAGCAGTTTTTTTATATTGGAAAAAATACAAAAAAAAATATACCTACATTAATCATTCATAATTATTTCTGTATTTTAGTACATAGGTTGCTCTTCATTTAAGTACCTTGTGATACACGACATTTTTTTTATTAATAAAATATACACTTTATAGTTACAGTTTGTTAATTATATTGCATACTAGCTTTCTGGCAGCGGCTCCGCGCGCGCGTATATCTGTGATCGCACAATACCATTAACCTCCTTTTGCGCAGTTGGGTAAAAACTATCCTTTGTCCTTTCCCGGATCTCAAACTATTTCCATGCCATATTTCATTCAAATCGGTTCATTTGAAGCGCTCGTAGCGACGTTTGCTTAGTTATTCTCAATCGATCAGCAAAGTTAAGCAACGTCGCCCGCGGTCATGAGTTGGATGGGTGACCACTAGTGACATTACTACTGAGCGTTTCCGTGCTTCGGAGGGCACGTTCAGCCGTCGGTTCCGGTTGTCGTCTTAAAATGGCAGTCGTTATAGCATGGCGGAAGGGCATTTTGGGAATGTCCGACTGGCTAGCTACCACCCTCAAGTAGAAAATCTGTTGCCAAGCACCTAACGGTGTGTTCCGGCAGCTGTCCTTGAGAGCCAGTACTTCTAGGTTAGCCTGAACAACATCTTCGACCACATCATCACTTACCATCAGGTGAGATAGAGGACAAAGGCTAACCTATCAAGCATAAAAAAAATATCGGTCCAGTAGTTTTTAAGTTTATTCGTTGCATACAAAAATACAAATCTTTCCTCTTTATAATGTTAGTGTAGATGTCGATTGGTCTAGAATATCATCGTAAAATTTAAAAAAGTGGAGATTATGTCTCGTCTACTACTAAAAACCTTATTGGTTGATGATTTTTGTACCTGTACCTCATAAGTACATGTACTCAAATTAAAGTTACATACTCAGAGAGTTGACAAATAAATGTATTTTCTTTTTTTTAGTAGTTAGTAAATATGTTTAAAGAAATCTATGCACCTACTAGGTTATGTAGTTTAACGTATGTGTACGAGTAGATTAACAAAGTTTTATGCGAGCCACCTCAACAGATCAGGTTCTGAACACCGTTTTCTAGCAGTAACAAACATAATTATTTGCATTTATTCAATATTTTTACGGAATTCCACCAATCAAGTATCAACAAATATTTTCAAGCTTACCACCACCCTCTCCTTATGTACCTTAGTAATTTTGTAATTCGGCAAACATCCAAACTGGCCGCCGGATGGGAAGCAGTCACCGTTACCTATGCATATCTTTAAACATCACAAATACATTGGCGACCTTTTACGGACGTGTAAACTTATATTTGTTGACACAGGTACATATTTTATTAGTAAACATATTTGTAATTTTCATACAAACTTCCCACATCTCTTAAAACAACAAACATGTAGACGGTGCTGGTTCCTAACGTTGGAGCCTCGGAGGAGGACTAGAGGAGGAATCCAGCCATCGGTGCTTCTCGTCCACACGTGAGTTATTTGCCTATATTATAAATTTGGCCAACTTTATAGTTAGGTAACTCTAGTGGGATCGCCGCCGCGACCTATAATAAGTTGCAGTAAGTTTTATTTTGTAAATTTTATTTTTTAACTAGTCCTTTTCAGCCTTCCCGGTGTATCGCCGGAGTTAAGCATTCAAAACAGATTGTCCAGGTGGAAGGCGCCTTCCTCGGAACAATCCGTGCCTGGGCAATCAGGAATCTTAACAAAACACATCCGCTTAAAAAAACATTTAGGAAAGCTAAATTATAAAAATTATATGTATAAGTATAAAATATAAGAATATAATTAATTAAATATTTTTTTCTAACGTCTATGTTGTTTATTAGCCCGAAATATCATGATAATAACATTTTTTTTTTTGTAATCATGACTGATTGATTTTTGAAGCGCCCAAAGCGAAGTTTGCTTAGCTGTTCTTAACCGATCAGCAAAGTTAAGCAACGTCGTCCGCGGTCATGAGTAGGATGGGTGACCGCTATTGAAATTACTAATGAGCGCTTCCGTGCTTCGGAGGGCACGTTAAGCCGTCCGGCCCGGTTGTCTTCTTAGGATGGCAGTCGTTATAGCATGGTGGTAAGGTATTTTGCGAATGCCCGCCTGGCTACCTACTACCTACTCAAGTAGAAAATCTGTCGCCAAGCACCTAACGATGTGTTCCGGCAGCTGTCCTTGAGAGCCAGTAATTCTAGGTTAGCCTGAACAACATCTTCGACCACATCATCACTTAGCATCAGGTGAGATAGTGGTCAAAGACCTTATAAGCATTTAAAAAAAACAATATTCTTTCACCAAGAGAGGAAGATTAAGAATAAAAAAAATATTATTTGGTCTTAAGATAATGAATAGATTCAGGCGTTACTTTGCGGAAATCCATTTTTAATAATAACAAATACTTTTAAAATATTTTAAGAAAACATCAAATTAATATTTTAATAAAACACTTAAAAATATATCTAGTGACAATTCCGCTTAATTTTCCTGCTAAGCCGAGGTGACGTCACAAACGCCACGCAGCCAAACCGGAAGAATTTTCGACGCGTTTTGCTTCTACAAGAAGCATCTTCAGGAGGTCTTGACTCTTCGAGCGCATGATCGAGAATGAGCGGCCGGCTTTTTTTTTTTTTTTTAGGGAGGACATAGATGCTGACTACCGCTAAGCGGACGTACAGCTCCACCGGGTTTCGGGCGAGGGGAGGCCTTCTTATAGCCCGGGAGGGAGAAGTGCCGAAGGCACTTCTCCTGAGACGGGCGTATAAGGCGAAAAGCGCCTTATACCTCCGTCTCCTGCGGGCGCCGAAAACGCCACGCTACTATCGGGAGGGGTGACAGCGAGCTCAAGGGCACCACTGTGGTACGGACCTCGGCTTGTCTCGCTGCCGAGAGACAAAGCGGGAATCGGAACTAAATGCCCCGGTACAACTGCAGTGTTGTACCGTTGAGAATGGGCCCTATTGAATATTACTCTGTGACTATTTGGAGAGACACTAATCGGGATTTTATTTTTGCCTCGAGCTCGCCGGCGAGCTCGGTGTTTGATTGTGTAACCTCTGATTACCGCACACCTGGGGATGTTACCAGGACTTGCGGACAACGCTAAAGCTGCCAACGTAATGGCTGCGATGGGGTCATCCGGGTCGTCCAATACCTGCCGTGGTCGGCGACGGGGGGGTTTAAACCATGGGTCGGATGAGTAGCGGCCGGCGGCTCGGCACGCCTTTATATAGACGGGCTGAGGCAGCACGCCTTTGTCTAGACTCGAGCGTGAGTCACCGCTCTTTGTTGTAGCTAACAATTGGTGAGTAATACGTTTTTAAAGTGACAATGACATCATACTGACCATAAATTGACAACAAAAAATAATTTTAAATTGTTTATATTATGCAATGTGTTTTTGAATATGAAAATTATCGTAAAAAATTAAACAAAATTACTTCCTAAAACAAATACATATTTAACTATCTTGTAGTGGCAAATTATCACTAAAAACACGTAACAGAGGTGATGAAACCAATTGCGTCTGTTCATTCAACAGTGCAACGCCTGTACTATATTTTAATATTTCTAACTGTTCCAATACACACAATCGAAATCCCTTATCACAACAATGTAAAATCTTAAAGGTATTACTATCAAGGAGTTGATGACTGCTTTCAATTAAATGTTTTGCAAAATGAGACTGTTCGGGATGGTCGTTCCTATACGCGGATTTGTGTTCTTTATATCTAATATCAAAATTACGGCCGGTTTGACCAATACAAACATCCGTACGGATAGAAATATCAAGTACGTAGGTAGCATTACTTATATGGGACCAATCTCTCAAAAAATTTCCAATATTTTTAAGAAAAATAACGTCCATGTAGCTTTTCGAACAAACCAAAATTTACGCCATTTATGTAACGGAAAAGATCGTTTAGAAAACAATAAAAAATCCGGTGTTTACAAACTTACCTGTGACGAATGTAACAGTGTTTATATTGGTCAAACCGGCCGTAATTTTGATATTAAATATAAAGAACACAAATCCGCGTATAGGAACGACCATCCCGAACAGTCTCACTTTGCAAAACATTTAATTGAAAGCAGTCATCAACTCCTTGATAGTAATACCTTTAAGATTTTACATTGTTGTGATAAGGGATTTCGATTGTGTGTATTGGAACAGTTAGAAATATTAAAACATAGTACAGGCGTTGCACTGTTGAATGAACAGACGCAATTGGTTTCATCACCTCTGTTACGTGTTTTTAGTGATAATTTGCCACTACAAAATAGTATTATTATAATAGTTAAATATGTATTTGTTTTAGGAAGTAATTTCGTTTAATTTTTTACGATAATTTTCATATTCAAAAACACATTGCATAATATAAACAATTTAAAATTATTTTTTGTTGTCAATTTATGGTCAGTATGATGTCATTGTCACTTTAAAAACGTATTACTCACCAACTGTTAGCTACAACAAAGAGCAGTGACTCACGCTCGAGTCTAGACAAAGGCGTGCTGCCTCAGCCCGTCTATATAAAGGTGTGCTGAGCCGCCGGCCGCTCATTCTCGATCGTGCGCTCGAAGAGTCAAGACCTCCTGAAGATGCTTCGTGTAGAAGCGAAACTCGAAAATTCTTCCGGTTTGGCTGCGGGGCGTTTGTGACGTCACCTCGGCTTAGCAGGAAAATTAAGCGGAATTGTCACTAGATATATTTTTATATTTTTAAGTGTTTTATTAAAATATTAATTTGATGTTTTCTTAAAATATTACTTTGATGTTTTCTTAAAATATTTTAATAGTATTTGTTATTATTATTTGGTCTATTTTTTGGATATCTATTTTTTGGTCTCTTAGCTATTTTTTTGTGTTTTGTGAGTTACTCGTACATTTTGGACAAAAATATTAACGTCGCGTCGTCGTCACGTTGAGGGCACGCTGAAATGATCCATAATTCAACGGCATTTTGAAATACGTACTCCCTGACAAAAAGATGCTAATTTAGCATCAGCTGTTAAGCCCTTTGTAGGGCTCCGTTTTACCTTCGGATAATTCTAGAATCCTAAGGGCCTGGTTCTGAATGTTCCAGAACATATTTAATCAAGAAAACACTATTTTTGCTTTTTACTGTCATCGATATGGCCTATCCATCGGTTAAAGCTTGAAACGAGCTGCATTTCAACTGTAATTTTATTCATTCAGTTATTTTATGTTCTGGGTAGTATAACCGGAACTAACTCGAACCTTCTGAAATAGGCCCTAAATATAACAAATGACGTTTAGGAACTCAAGCTTAGCAAGCCATCAAAGACAAAACACGATCCTTAAACACATTACAGACAAAAATAACAAACCAGATTCCATCGAACAAACTCGTACGTGACGAAAACTCCCAAATAGTTCATGTCTGCGACAAAAAATATTAAAAAAACATTTATCATATGAACGCTATTTGTAACAAACAAGACAAAGCCATCTGGGCTCGCAGTAGAAACAGACTGCCCAACCATTCATATAGACCTACAACTGCCAAGCACCCTCCCCCTAAACTCTACGCCTGGTCATTACTTTAGAGAGGTGGGGGAGTTCTTCAACGCTGGTGCTAAAGAAACTACTTTCACTGTACGTGGTTATTTTGCAACTGGCCTTAATATTATAAAGCTGGTTGCAGTGCATTGGGACAATTAGAGCTGCAATGCGTTAAGTGTTATTACGTAGGTGAACCAGGAAGGGTTGTCGGTATGTATGTTGACAGTATGACCTTTTACGAGTTCAGTGTTACAATATTGAGGCGCTTGCGCTTTCAAGCTCTTAACTGTTGTAATTTTTTTTTTTATTATAACTTAAAGAAGATTAAAAAGGCTTTACGTTTCGAGTGGATAAAGCGACTGATTGAATTTTTGTCGCGCCGTAATTTTAATCTACGAGTCGAACAATTATTGGACTTTTCAGACAAACATTTTTGGTAGCTGTCTGGATTCATGTGAACCCAGTAGATGGCAATACGCCGCCCCCTATACATCATTATTCATTCACAGCCATCATTCACAGCCTTATCACTCACTGTTGAACAAAAGCTTCTCCCTTAAGAGGGATTGCTACACTCTGCTGCTCTCGACTCTTGGCGCGTATTTTCGTATTATCTCTCTCCATAACCCATTGAGATATGCTCAGTTTCTTTGTGCGATAAAATGCGGAAAGAGGATATTCGGCGAAGAACCAATGTCACTGACGTAGCTTTCGGAATTTGCAAGTTGAAGTGGCAATGGGTAGGCCACATTGCTGGATGAACTGATAACCGATGGGGAAGACAGGTTCTTATGTGGTTACCACATTACACCGGAAGACGTAGAGTTGGTTGGCTCTCCACAACGAGTTTTAAAGTAAGTTGCTCGATGGCTCTTCGCTGACGACATCATAAAAGCCGCACGTAACCAATGGTTACAAGTGGCTAATAGCCGTTCTTAGTGGTGCTCTATAGCGGAGGCGTTTGTTCAACAGAGAACGTCTTCCAGCTAATGATGATGATGATTCTTTAACCTGAGTATACTCAGGCTAATCACGTTTTCGTCAAATAATACTTACATAAATACATACATAAAATCACGCATCTTTCCCGTAGGGGTCTCAGAGTTTCACTTACTACGATCCTTACATATATATTTCGCTCCATCTACACTCATTAATCCTTTCATACATAAGCGTCAGTTTAGGGTATTTCTGACCTGACCTATTTTCAGAACGTATACAAATAATACTTGTCCGCAATAATGTCTGCTTTGAATACATAAATTGATTCAGCCGCATATTAGATACGACACCATCAGGCAGAATGACAAACAATCACATATAGCTAGGTATAGATTTCCTGAGTTTACTTCCTATCTTATTGCCAGGAGTTAAAATGTATGAAAAATATAAATAACGAAGTTAAATGTATGCTTATACACTTTCCAGTAGATTTTGATACCTCTAATTTTAACAGAGTGCGTCTACACAGTTCATATTCGACATTAGTAGTATTTTTAATAATAAAAATACTTGTACTTTTATCGTACGTTGAATTAATATTTCTAGTTTATTATTGAACACGTTATAAGGGATTGTTATAGGGACATGAAATGTACGTTTTGATAATTTTGACAAACATTTATTAACTTATGTATTTTCCTTTAGGTACAATCCCCTCTTAAATTCTCAAAATACACATAGGTTGTAATAAAACCATTATTCTTCAGCTTAAATCAGATCAAGTAAGAACTTCAAATTGTATCCACTTAATCGTAGTAAAAATATTATTTTCTTATATAAATAAAAATATTAAACTCATCTGAGCTGCCGCTCAAAATGAAATGGTACCTTTACTTTTTTTTTTAAATATTTGGCAGGTGTCTCCACCAGTTAGTGCCATATCAGTCGTATCAAATGTTTTACTTTTTTAGTAAGGTAATTAATCTTTTTAGATAGGCTCGGCACTATTTGGATAGGCAACTTGATATATATTATAATCAATATTATTTATTTAATACATAATTATATATTGAACATTAAATGAAATACCTAATACAAACATTCAATAGTGGATAAAATCAGTGTAGGTAGTATCCTAACAAAGTAATGTTACGAACCTTGTAAATGGGTGGAGTACCTCGCACCTACATATGTTCCGCACCGGAATAGGGTAGCAAGTAGTATACTTACTACTTGGTAGGTACTTTGGTATAGTTTGAAATATATCTTGCTAATATACCTACTCGAGTGCACTTTTTTTACTCGAATTTTTAGAAGTTTCGCGTTTGACCACACCCTGACATTGATATGTAGTAGTTACCCGCCATTTAGTTGTGTTTTATTTTTTTTTCTAAAAAGTTACGTTCCAAATTTTTAGGTTGTTCATTCATTCATTCATTCATCATCAATCAATTCGTTAATTCATCACATTCTTAACGAAAACTAAGCGTGACATTTTGATGTAGGTAAGTGACATGAATTTCTTACTTTTATTGGTCTAAGTTATTTAGTACGTTTGCAAACGAAAAAGTTCAATTTTATTTATGATTAAAATAAAATGAGATCGAATGTTTGTTCCTTTAGGTGTAAATTAGTTTCTGTACGAATCATCGTGTTGTAGCATTTTCACATTCCATAAGTTGTAGTTTTGATATTCGATTAAGATTTTCTCACGTTTGCAGCTTTAATGGATGTTTAGAAACATTATAATGGCCATTTTCGTGCTGGAGAGGTGATTATATGTAAAATCTACTCGTACTTTAATACACAGAAAAGGTTATATTTTTAAAAACAGCCGCAAAAAATGAGGTAAGAAAACATATGCTAATTTTTCCAAAGTCACGTTACGAGTGTGTGTAAAATTCTAGAAGTGCATCGATCGAATATGTCCAAACAGGTGTATTTAAATCATTGGTCGCGCATAATTGTGACATTTTGAGAGTCCACACGTTTGCCTTGAGTATCGACGACGTTGTATGAATGCAAGGCCTACATCAACTATAGTAGACCATCAGGAAATCAATAAGTGTTATTAAAGGTCGTGTTTTATTTAATACAAGCAGCAGAATTGAAAACTTTTTCTTTTTTCAAGTGACAGCAGCTAGTACAGACCATTAGGTGCTCGGCGAAAGATTGAGGGTGGTAGCCAGCCAGGTTGGCATTAGCAAAATGTCATTTCACCACTGTCAGTCGCTGTTACGACTGCTATTTTAAGACAACAACCGGGACCGATGGCCTAACGTGCCCTCCAAACCACATAAACGCTAAGTAGTAAATGCCGCTAGGGATGAGATATCCAAATAATGAGCGCAGCGGACGTTGCGATAGACTAGGCAAGCTTCGCTATTATTCCGGTTGTGTTGTTACACTGACAGAAACATCGTTATATTCTCATTCGTAAAAGCCAACAAAGTTCATGTCTATCATGGATCAAACTAAGAAAATGGAACTAAGTGAAATAATAAACGAATTATCGGTAAATCCCGACTATCAAAACTGACTCATTTTATACTCGACTGTTATATGGAATGTTGTTTTAGTTGTTATAGAAACAAGTTATATTTAACAAGATTATAAACTAATTAAAAAGTTGAAAACCCATGTGCAAATCATTTATTTTCGTTAAGAGTTTTATCGGTCCATTGAAATTAAAACTGCAAGTTATATATATTTATCTATGGAATCGTTTCTATCTATCTATTTTGATACTTCACTCGATGGCTTTTAAATCCACTAGTTTATTTTTTCATTTTTTTTAATGAAGGTACATACCTGCGCTTGCTCCTGCTTTCGTCTCACCTGCGCTGCGCTATCATGAGGAATTTAATGTTATATCGTACATTAAAATCGGTTAAGCCGTTTAAAAGTTATGTTGGATTAAAGAAACTCACAAACAAACATACTGAACTCTGAAAATAAAAATAAATTTTTTGGGCAGTCGTGTAAAAAGAATTTAGTAGTAACGACCAAAAACAGCATTCGTGTTTAGTGATTAGTGAAAAAACATTTACACAAAGTTATCTTGCGCGGGTATCAGACTCGAGGTTTTATGAACAAAGTCATGATAAAATTGTACTCCATTTTTTTTATAAATATGATTAGAATCATTAAATGGAACACGCCCAGCGGTCACCTCTGCCTATAACAGACGGATTTCGTCACAATTAACAAATTGCGCTGCGCACATACTTTGAGATTACAGTTGTTAGGTCTCACGTGCCCGTAATTTTATAATTACTTACTGGCTCTTAAGAACTGCAGCCAGAGCACACTGTAAGGTGCATGGCGATAGATTATCTTATGGATGTACTTGAGGGTGGTAGTTAGCCAGGCCAGCATTCACAAAATGACCTTCCACCATGCGGTGAAGCTCTAGATGGTGGTGAGGATCGAACCATGGGCCTGTGACACGGCAGTCCATAGCTATTACCGCTTGAATATCATATCACTGCTACAAAATATTCACTTAACATGCACCAGTGCTCTAAAACAGATTAAGATCTATAAATAGAGAAAACATATTTAAGTAGATATTGCAAATATTACAGTAAAAATCTTTACAATCATTTTATTTCCTTTATAGTACGATAACAATCTCCCAAACAATTTATTAAAAATAAAAAGCAAAATCAATTTGCTCGATATCTCACCATCAAAAATGTTGTTACCAAGACTCGAACGGGACCGTGACTTTCAGATTCAACGATAAGATGCAGCGTTTCTAACGGAGAAAAGTAAATTCGCTTCGAACAACGAAAGATGACCAATATTTTTAATAGACTTTTATTATTACAAAGAAAAAGGCTTTTAAGTCCATATTTTTTTTTCTTTTTGCATGTGATCACGCATAACTTTCCACTGTTCATCCATTCTTAGGCTCTTATTTAATACATATATCTCAAAGTTAAGATCAAACATAAGATGCCGTTTTGACGTTTAATGTTTGTAACACCTGTCAAAAACAATATCTTTAAGCCGATATCAACTTAGCGATCCTTTTTTTAAATATATAATACAAGCCTTAAATAAGTATTTCTTTGTTAGGGAGAACATACTTCCAAATTGGTCCCATTCAATAACAAAACTGTAAATTTACGAACATAAAAATTATATTATATGCGGAATACGAACCTGCGTCATCCACCCAGCCAGGGTATGCTCTGACCGACTGATCTAACATGATAATGACTCATAGCTCTAATTATTCCTCTCGTTCTTTAACCATCATATGAGGATGGAGCGACACCTATAGTTCAACTTACAGTAATATACTTAATTAACAGTAAGTATTGTTGGTGCGTGACAATAGATCTTGTAAGTTTATGATTGAAAGGGTGAAAATAAAAAAAAACGGAACTGACTTTTAACACTGCAAGTAAAACATTATTTGTCGAGTCAGTCTCCCATTAAATGGGAGCTCAGTGTTTTGAATCAGCATGGTATTGACTTGAACAATTTTTGTCACACTTTTTAGTAATACACGTCGGTTCCGTTTTACACCAGACTTCAAAAAAGGGGAGGCTTTTTAATGTTGTTAAGTTTGCAATAACACCTGCTCGGCGGATTCAGCGGCCATTCCAATACGATGGTTAAATAAAAAAGAGAGGAAAAATGTGAGTTATGAGTCTTTGTCATGTTAGATCAAGCGGTCAGAGCATACCAGTATATACGAGAGCCAGTATTCTAGGTTAGCCTGTACAACATCATCGACCACATCACTTACCGTATCAGGTGAGATAGTGGTCAAAGGCTAACCTATAAGGCATTAAAAAAACTGCTGAAGTCCAGAATCTTCCATTACCACAGAATAAATATTCTATACTTCGAAGATTAAAACGTTAATACTTTTATGATTTTCATGTTACGAAGTGATAAGACGGGTATGTGGCTTGCTTGATGGTAGCGTATACGCATACGCATGTCCATTACAGTTGCAGTGTCACCTTTCTCGTTCTGCTTGACACTGCACTTCACTCCAAGACATTAGTTCTTATGTTTCGTTCAGCCAGTAATTTTACTACAGTGCCAATCATCCCTAAATACAGTAGGTAGTGCTTGCTCACTCCTGTCTCTAAGCAGAATACGTGACACTATAGACACCCATAAAGATTATAAAATCTACTGTAATTTTGATGAAATTTCAGTTTATTGCTATAGGGTGGAAAAAAATAGAATAGAGCGTGTCAATTATTATTATTTAGTCGTACTGCACTAGCGAGACGCAAATTTTGATGGGTAATATTCTATACTACGCAATAGATTTCACTTTAATGTTCACGCAATGTATATATATGGTACACCTAAGGTGAACTCTCATTGAAGAGACCCACCAATTGGGTGAACTTTTTATCCAGATTTATTCATAAATTTTTAATGTTATTGTGCTGGAACAAGCTCGAGGCCCACCTTATGTTAAGTAGACTAACCTTTACCTTAACCAGATGCATGTCGCCAACGACGAATTGCACTGCGCCCGTCACACTGAGACGTAAAGTTGTTAAGTCTCATGTACCTGTAATTTGAGTGGTTCAAGTGAGTGGAATATTACCAAATTTAACGAGTTTGAAGCTGCGGGCAGAAGCAAGTATTACCGAATGGTTCTGCTAACACCTTTTTAAGGCGAAGTATTAATTGATACTCACAATATTAAGAAAAAAAAAGAAAACACTTAAAAATATATCTAGTGACAATTCCACCAAATTTTCCAGTTATGCCGACGTGACGTCATAAACAGCCACATTAGCTTAACAAGAAAATTAGGCGGTATTTTCGCTTAAATAAATATAGATTTCCGCGAAGTGACGCTTGAATCTATTAAATATCTGAAGTGTTATGGTGATAGTTTTAATATTTATTTCATAACAGGATCTACAGTCTTATATATGATTTTGTATGAACATTAAAACAAAGCGATAGTGACATCTTTGAAGCAAATAAATACATTTTTAGTTTTAATATTGTTATGTTTGCAATGACGCCTGCTTGGCAATTTACATCCATCCCGATACGATGGTTGAGCAAAAAATAGAGTTATGAGTCATTGTGTCATGTTAGCTCAATTGGTTGGAGCATACCCTGGCTTAAGGGGTGGATGGACGTAGGTTCCAATCCCGCACATCATTATAATTGTTCCTCTAGTAAATTTGTAACATTTTTAGTTTTAAATAATTGTTCAATATTTCTAAATAAAATAAAATTACTTAAATATTAGTAACAGTTAATGTTCATAGAAATTACTGTACCAGCTGCTGGCGCACTGCTGAACACGGCCTTCTCTATATAGAGGGTATTTGCCATAATCCCCACACTTGGCAGGCGGCTTGGGAAGCGCAGTGTAAGATAGCAATTCTTCAAGAAGGAAGGCGCTGCTACCCAACTTCCAGTATTTTGCCTTTAGTCGCCTCTTACGACACCCACGTGAAAATTAGGAGGGTGCAATTTTAACCCACGGGGAATATTCATAATTTGTGTAATATATTTGTATTTGTATATATATTTTCCATCACACACCATATCTCCAAACAGAGTGTAAAAAAATAAAGAAATCAGAAAGAGTACTCATATACCAGGATGAAAAAATTTTGGTTTATTTTTCGTAGGTACGTACAAATTATATGACTAATGTTTTTTTTATTATACAATGAATCATTGCGTGATTTGCACTCGGATATCGATTATTGATTGAAACTTGGAGAAAGGCGCGTTCTCATGCAATGATTCATCATGCATCAAAGTGCAGAAAAGTTGAATGAATCTGAACAGTTATATAAAATATGTGTAACAATTTTTCTAGGATGTAGATGTTGATGATTCAGACATATGATGTGAAATATATAAGGAAGTGACTAAGGCTCTTATTATTCTATCAAATATATTATATAGAATCATAAATCCAAACAAAAGTTGCCAACGTTTTTGAAACGCTCGTAGCGAAGTTTACTTAGCTGTTCTTAACCGATCAGCAAAGTTAACCAACGCCGCGGTCATGAGTTGAATGGGTGACCGCTAGTGACATTACAACTGAGCGCTTCCTTGCTTCGGAGGGTACGATAAGCCGTCGGTCCCGATTGTTGTCTTAGGATGGCAGTCGTTATAGCATGGTGGTAGGGCATTTTGAGAATGGCCGCCTGGCAGCTACCACCCTCAAGTAGAAAATCTAGCGACAAGCAAGTTCCGGCAGCTGTCCTTGAGAGCCAGTACTTCTACAATAGCCTGAACAACATCTTCGACCACATCATCACTAACCATCAGGTGAGATAGTGGTCAAAGGCTAAACTATTAAGAATAAAAAAAAAAACTCCCCACTAAGAGTTGGCAACTTCAAAAATCTCCTTCAAATGCCATATAACAAATTTTATCTTCAACAAATGTCAACAACACAAAGATTGCCAAAATTTTTTGTTCTAAACAACTGTATACAGTTTCTACCCTCACAGAAACTTTGACGTAACTATTGTCAATTCAAGTAACATAGACACTCACTGCTTAATATTGTATTGGTCAGGTATGTCTATTTTACGCCCAATCTCTCTATGAAGTTATAGTTAGTAATGTTTATACCTTCTTGTTATAAATATAACTACACTAAAACATGACAATCTACAGATTACAGAACTTGACTGTAACTGTACATTTTTAATGTTATTGCAAATTTAACTTGTATCTCATATAACTTGACGAATCACAAAGGTACAAACGTAGAAGTACGGTTTTTCTTTTGTTACACTGTACTACATTTACCTACTTAACATTTCAACATCACGAAAGGACCGGTCGGTGCTTTTGAGAATTAATTTCTTTTGACCTTGTTTTCTATGTCGCTGAAGGAATCATAAATCTATCTTGTATATGTACTAGCTACGCCATGCTGTTTATACCGCGTAGAACATTTTGAAAATGCGTTGAAAATTGATAATGATGATAATGAATAATGCTGTGTTAATAGTTGTAAGCAGTGATGGCTCAGTGGCATTGGGTATGGACTGCCGCGCAGCAGGTCCATGGTTCGAATCCCTCCGCGGCTTGAGCTTCACCGCATGGTGGAAGGGCATTTCGCGAATGCCCGCCTGGCTAGCGACCACCCTCAAGTAGAAAATCTGTCGCCAAGCACCTAACAGTGTGTTCCGGCAGCAGTCCTTGAGAGCCAGTGAAATTACAGGCACATGAGACTTAATAACTATGTCTCAAGGTGACGGGCGCAGTGCGATTTGTGACGAAATGCATCTGTTATAGGTAGGGGTTAGTCCGCTTAACATCAGATGGGCTTCGAGCTTGTTCCGTCACAATAACATAAAAGAAAAACAGAACCAAAGCTATCTATATTTCAAGTTTTATCAAAATTGCTTCAGCTATTTCAGCCTGAAACAGACAAGTGAAAGAGTAACAAACATACATGCCCATATCCTCATACCGCAGTCACAAACTTTCGCATATTATACATGTTACAACTCGTAATAATTAGTGTGATTATGAAACACGACAGAAATATTTTAAGCCTGCGGCAAATTATTATCGACGACCTTGTTCTCAGACAAAATCGTTTATTAGAATTTATAAAGTTATAGATTAGGTACATAAATCTATAGAGGTTTGTCGTTCAAGTACTTATAATTGGTAAGCATTCAAACTGATTCTAAATATTGTGATGGCATCCCTTTTGACGAGCACAGTTATATACCTATAGGATTTATGCCCTAAAATTGCATTTGAATGCAGTATTAGTAATAGCCTCAAGTTTCCACTGCAGCGATACGGGACCACTTTTCAGAGAGATAGAGAAGCATTTTTTTTACTACTGATATGTAAGCCTTTGACCACAACCTCACCTGATGGTAAGTGATGATGTCGTCAAAGGTGTTAACAGGCTTAACCTAGAATTACTGGCTATAAATAAATCTGTCGCCAAGCACCTAACGTTGTATTCCCGCAGCTGTCCTTGAGAGCCAGTACTTCTAAGTTATCCTAAACAACATCTTCGACCACATCACTTACCATCAGGTTAGATACTGGTAAAGGCTAACCTATCAGGTATAAAAAAGCATTATAATGATTATACAGTTTGAATTTAATATGAGCTCCGAAAGTATGCTATAGTAATTAATATTTCTATCTGAAATGCCACCCGTAGGTGCCCCTAGCTAACTGGTCCGCTTGATTGTAGGCGGATATGGGTCGACATTTAGTGCAGGAAGCCCATACCGGTTCGCCGTGAAAGCCTCAGGCAAGTTAGCAGTAGAAAAAACGCAATATCCGGTCGTATTATCAAACTTACCTATTAGAATGTGCTTTCAAGTATCTGAAGACGATTACAAAGTTACGAAAGAAAAATATATAGTTATGTGCGGGATTCGAATCCGTGCCATCCACCCGTATACCCCGAGATTGCTCTGACCGCTAAGCTAACGTTATATATTATTTGTAATTTTATTGTGACGGTACAAGGTCGAGGCCCACTTGATTTTAATATTGTTATGTTTGCGATAACGCCTGCTATGCGGATTACATTACCCCGGCTAAAGCGAAGGATGGACGCGGGTTCGAATCCCGCACATGACTTAAACTTTTCTTCTCGTATATTTGTAAGCCCACTTGATGCTAAGCGGACTAACCTCTGCCTGTAATTTCACTGGCTCTCAAGAGCTGCTGCCGGAACACACCGTTAGGTGCTTGGCGACAGATTTTCTACTTGAGGGTGGTAGCTAGCCAGGCGGGCAATCGCAAATACCCTTTCAACATGCGGTGAAGCTCAAGCCCGCGGCGGGACTCGAACCATGGACCTGCTGTGCGGCAGTCCAAAGCTAATGTCACTGAGCCATCACTGCTTCAGAAGGAAACGGGATGGCTTGGGTAGAGTGTGGTGAGTCCTACATCGGTCAGACAAAGCGAACAATATCATGTCGTATTAAGGAGCATATAAGGGCAGTCAAAAACAATGATACTGAAAAATCTGCAATAGCTCAACACCTTCTGGAGTCTGGTGCTAACCACTGGATTGAGTTACACAACCCACAGGTACTCTCGACAGATAGCCTCTACATACCGAGAATGGTAACAGAAGCGATCGAAATTACGAAGTATAGAAACTTCAATAGGGAACATGGGTTTCAACTGTCGAGAACTTGGAATTCAGTGGTTAACCTATGCAAGAGCCGAAGAAGTGTTCCAAATAGTTCACGATCTAATATCGTTAGTTTTGTATGTCTTTATTGACTCTTCGAGCACACGATACGGTCGGGTCGAGTAATTAATTTATTGGATCGTGCGATCGAAGATGCATTTCGAAAAAGTATCTCCACATTTTTTGTTTTTTTTTTCACTAATTAAATGTATCATACAATATTTGATCGTCATATGTAAATACTAGTTATCTGTAAATTTAGAATATTCCGTGTCGCATGTCTTTCTTAACTATTCCTAATCTCGTAGTGTAGTAGAAACTGATTCGAACGTATTAGAATTCCATAACTCGTACTACGTGCGATCATACTGAAACTTCACTTGTTCAGGACTCTCTATTAGATTTTGAATTTCAATATATATATATTTTTAGAATGTAGAAGCATTCATAGTGAAGCTGGTCTAGTCTATATATAAATTGTTACCCGATCAACTGGGTTAAGCATTGTCGCCGCGTCGGCTGTCATTACGTGGAAATGGGTGATTACTAGTGGTATATACTATTGAGCGCATGGTTGTAGGCTTGTAGGGAATTTTGTGAATGCAAGTTGCTGTCCTTGAGAGCCAGTAATTGTAGTTTAGCTTGAAAATCATCTTTGACCACATCATCACTTACCATTAAATTTAAATATGATAGTAGTTATAAGCTAGCTTATCGGCAATAAAACAACAGAGGTCTCAGGTTCGATTCTTGAGTCAGACAACGAAATTCGTGAGGTATATCTTACACATCGATTCAGTTGGTAACAATCCGGTTTCGGGAACTATGGCCATGAATAGGCTCGCCTTCAAGTATCTTGTAGGACCTTATAATATAACTGTCAAATTCACTTCTGTTTACCATACCTGGGATATCCTGGCGGATATAGCTCGTGCAAATCTCTAGGACTGGTGGAAGCTAAGCAACCTGTGCAGTATTAACAAGTATTGCCAGCGCATCGACAACGCCTTTGATATAACAGATATGAATTGTAAACGCATACTATCAGGCGTATTTCGAGATTGGCTGTTCACGATTGCAATAAATGAAAGAAAACATTTTTGTTTTGTATGCATACCCGTAAATGAAATAATATAATTCTATATTAATTACTCATGATATATAATATATTCAATAATTCATGATCAATAACTGGCGTAATATTTAATTATAATAAAATACAGTATAAACATTAGTGCCTACAAGGACTATAATAAATATGAAATAGAATAATCATCACCATCACATCAACCAGAACGTCCACCGTTGAACAAGGACTCCCATTGGGGGTATTTGCCATAAACCCCCACAGAAGGAGTAAGAAAGCCAGCACTCCACGGGGTATGAAATAAATAAGTAAACGTTAATAATAACAAATATTTTTAAATATTTAATGAAAACATCAAATTAATATTTTAATAAAACACTTAAAAAGTACAAAAATATATCTAGTGACAATTCCGAAAGAAATTTCTTCCGGTTTCGCTGCGTGGCGTTTGTGACGTCACGTCGGCTTAACAGGAAAATTAGGCGGAATTGTCACTAGATATATTTTTATATTTGTTAAGTGTTTTATTAATATTTTAATTTGATGTTTTCATAAAATATTTAAAAATATTTGTTATTATTAAATATGTATTTCCGCAAAGTAACGCCTGCATCTATTTATTATCTTAAGTAAACGTTTTTAATTAATAAAGAAGTTCAAAACGTTTCTTATTTATTTAATCCTCTATGGAGTGCTAGCTTCCTACTCGTTCTATATCTATATTTAATAATATATATGTCAACACCCTTGCTCGTAAAGTGAGCTTTATTATATCGTTCTTAGGGCCATAAACCGAACTATAACACTCTCGTGCATAATAATATTATACACTAGTGTGTAATAGAATTATCCCTACAAAGTTAAGTTAGTACCTAACTGCAAATAATATGCGAGTCAACAGATCATTTTCAATTTAACCAGGTAATACAGATTTGTAACATCAAAGAGGTTTATATGTAATCAAGCAACACACATTTGCCGCGCGAAAAAAAAAAAAAACTTGCGAACATTTGTGCAATATATATACGGTTCGGCAACACACAGCCTCGTGTATTATGGGCAACTTAGCTCACTTGTATCATAATCTACTATTAATTGTTAATATTTTTAAATTGGTTAGATTAAGATTTGAAATGAATAAGAAGGACAGAAAGGTTTTTAAACATCTTTGAATCACTACGTTATACTACCTTTAAAATGTGACTATGGCGCTATCAGAACGCCTCCTCCCTACCGCTTATTTGTGGTAATGTGAAGTGGAGTTTTTTTTATATTATTGTGACGGAACAAGCCCGAGGCCAACCTGATGTTAAGCGGTAACCTCTGCGTATAAGTGATGCATTTCGTCAAGTGACCACACTGTGTCCGTCACCCTGTATATAGCATACAGTTGATTAGTCTCGTCTCAGATGACTAGGAAGAGTCAATTTAAATATTTTTAACTTTTGAAACTATCTTAATAACAATTAATATTTCCAGCAATGAGTATTTTGTCACTACATACGATTTTCCATAAAATTCCTAGCAGTACTTAAATTTAATAATCTGCATCGGACACCGACTTTTATATATTAACAAATGAGTTTAAAGTCACTATACCCTGGTTTTTAATTCGAGATCAAAAATGTAAACAAAGGTGTTAACCGTGCAAAAAAATTACAACTACTTGGTAATTTTTCTAATTTTGGGAACGGATGGAGCATTTAATGCATAAAATATATTTAATGCTATAATTTATTGCATTATTATGAAACAATAAAACACTTTTATATGCGCGTACATATTTACGCATATATTCAAGCCTGAAAAAAATTGTGTAAGATTTTTTTGTTTTTAATAGCCACACTTGTGAGAATATTTTTGAAGAAAAACTATTGAACACCCTGACCTATCAGTTTGACAATGACATATATTGACATTTCTTTGTTTACATTTTTGATCTCGAATTAAAAACCAGACTATAGAATCAATGCATTTTCCTGTTACTAAGAAGTCTAGTTTTCTTCAAAATCTATATTGCCTATGATGCGCATGACGTGTGCGTTTGACATTTTGTAACATAAACTGTCAAGTAATAAATTTACTGATATTGAACATGCTCAGTGATAGTGAAGAAAATAAATAAATATAACAATGTCGAGGAAATCGCATCAATCTCATTCTCATGTTGATACATCGCGCACTATGCCTTACTTTGTAGTAGATCCGACAGAATGTCCATTCAGGGAGTTCAGAGACAATGAACTTTCCGCAGATTATTGGGGATTGGTAAGCGAACCTTTTATTTAGTGTAATGAAAAATTAAAACAGCTATATTTTTTTTTGTTATTGTGACGGAACAAGCTCGAGGCCCACCTGATGTTAAATGGATTAACCTCTGCCTATAACAGCTGCATTTCATCAAGTGACGATTTCCACTGCGCCCGTCATCCTGAGACATACAGCACATGTGCCTGTAATTTCACTGGCTCTCAAGGTCTGCTGCCGGAACACACTGTTAGGTGTTTGGCGACAGATTTTCTACTTTAGGGTGGTAGTTAGCCAGGCGGGAAATCGCAAAATGCCCTTCCACTATGCGGTGAAGCTCAAGCCGGCGGTGGGGATCGAACCAGGGTACTGTGGCATGGCATTCAATAGCTATTACCGCTTGGCCATCATTGCTTTAAATAATATAAAATATTGCTTTTGAAGCTAAGTTCCCCAACTATTGTATATGATGATGAAAGAAATTTTGCTCATATTGTCATAAAACTTACACGCTTACAAAGTGAATTCTAAAACCAATCCAACAAGTATAAAATACGTGACGTTCACTGACGATGAAAATCTTATCAAAGCTACGCCTCACAGGCTTGGGTTTACCTATCTAGATCCTCAAAAGACGCTGCTGCCTATAAAAATACATAAAAGCCTATTAAATTAATTACCTATATTGTGCCAGCAAAATGTATTTGGTTAATTTTACGACGGTTTTGGGGGTTTATAGAATCATATGCATTGGTGGTGAAAATTTATAGGTTAACAAATCTTGCTATAAGCATGATAAAACTGATAATTGTAGAATTTCCAGCACTTACCAAAACGGCAGATGGTGAACAATGACTTCCCTATTAGTAATGCAAAAAAACTATTTTACATCGTAAAACTGCATGAAAACGGTTAAACTTAACCAAAAAATATAATTTGATTGTATTTTCGCAGTTTGTAAGTGTTTGTACTGGCTAAGTGCTAATTAAAGGGTTTTTTTTTATATTATAGTGACGGATTAAGCTCGAGGCCCACCTGATGTTAAGTGGACTAACCTCTGCCTATAACAGATGCATTTCATCACAAGTCACGAATTGCACTGCGCCCGTCACTTTGAGACATAGTTGTTAAGTCTCATGTGCCTGTAATTTCACTGGCTCTGAAGGACAGCTGCCGGAACACACCGTTAAGTGCTTGGCGGCAGATTTTATACTTGAGGGTGGTCGTTAGCCAGGCGGGCATTCACAAAATGCCCTTCCACCTCAAGCCCGCGGCGGGATTCGAACCATGGACCTGATGTGCGGCAGCCAATGCCACTGAGCCATCACTGCTTCTATGACGGCTATGGGCTGTCATGCAGTGATATTGTGGTTTATATACATGCACGGGCTAAACCTTCACCGCATGTTGACAGGGCATTTTACGAATGCTACCCAGGCTAGCTACCGCCAAGCACTGAATGATGTTTTCATGCTGTCCTGTAGAGCCAGTAGTTCTAAGTTAGGCCAATTTACCATCCTCAGTTGATTAGGCGACATAGCGGTCCAAGGTAAGCAAAGACGTCATATCATTTTCCAGGGACCAGCAGCTTGCAGAGCCGCAGTTCTAATGAGTGGAAAGATACCTAAGCCACCACATGACTACGTCTGGGTAGACGATCAGACCCAGCCGCTTCCTAGATCTGTTCGTCAGTACTTGCACGGTTGGGTCAGAGCTGAGCAGCTGGCAATGTCTCGTTGGGAAGCTGATGTCGTTGTCTTTGAGGTATTTGAACATTTTATTTACTACTAACACAGTCATTCATCTGTCGAGTACTCATACCTTAAACCAATGGTATAACTGAATGATTCTGATTCATTTTATTACATATTTTTTACCATTGACTGCACGAATGTTTATATTAATTTGATTTGATTTAAAAAAAGTACTAATATAATAAGTGAATAATAAAATATAAATTTTTATGCTGTCTGAATTGAATGAAATCAAAAAACGTATACATTTGTTCAAACTCGCAGTGGGATATAAATAGCTATTTTCACTAGCCGTCATTGCTTGAACTCTGAAAAATAAATGGGCCATAAAAACAATTTATCCATTAGGAGAGCCTAATACTATAGGCTTACCTGTTGATAAGTGAATGACGTCCCTAATAGACATCCGCAATGCCAGAGTTTTTGAAGATGAGTTGCCGGTCTTTAGGAGGCAATATTCCCATTATTACCGTTGTAGTTATATGATTACTGTATACCTATATGAAATCAATTGAAACTTTACCAAGCAGTTAATTCTTACTAAATAGGCTGATTACATAAGGATTTAGGTTTTTCATATGCCGTAGAACATCCATAAAAGCATTCTCTTTATATTCATGAACCCTTCAAAGGAATAACTTCATTTGGACCTATAAGCCTGATATCGTCCTTATTTTTAAGCAGTTATAGCCGACCGGTAATGACTATTGACTGCCGTGCTGCAGGTCGGTTGGTTGTGGTTCGATCTCCACGGCCCGTTTGAGCTTAACCACGTGGTGGGAAGGCATTTTGCGAATGCTCGCTTGGTCTACCACCCGCAGTGATGAAACAGTGATGGCTCAGTGGCATTGGCTATGGACTGCCGTGCAGCAGGTCCATGGTTCGAATCCCGCCCAGAGCTAGAGCTTCACCGCATGGTGGAAGGGCATTTTGTGAATGCCCGCCTGGCTAGCGACCACCCTCAAGTAGAAAATCTATCGCCAAGCACCTAACAGTGTGTTCCGGCAGCAGTCCTTGAGAGCCAGAAAAATTACAGGCTAAAGAGACCTAATAACTGGACGTCTCAGTGTGACTGGCACAGTGCAATTCGTCGCTGACGAAATGCGTCTGTTATAGGCAGAGGTTAGTCCACTTAACATAAGGTGGGCCTCGGGCTTGTTCCGTCACAATAACATAAAAAAAAAAAACCCTCGAGTAGAAAATATGTCGTTTACCACCTAACAGTGTATTACGGCAGCAGAGCCAATAAACTACAGGCACATGAGACCTAACACCTGTGTGTCTCAGGGTGATGGGCGCAAGGCATTTGGTTACTTGTGGTGAAATGCATTTGTTATAAGCAGAGGTTTCCGCTTAACATCAAGTTGGCCTCGTGAGTTAGATCACAATTGCATTAAAAAAACCTTTTTTGTTACAATGATTGCCGGTATATTAAATTTATTAGTACTTTACTTAGCAGTAGATCCTTACTAAACAGGCTGTGATAGACGAAGAAACAGACGCGGGAATGATCGCATTAAAGATTTCATTTTTTTCATTGATGTAGAACACCCTTGTAAGCGTTCCTTTTTTACTTGCGAAACCTTCAAATGATATTCAAAACACGTCGACTACATCTGTTACTATTAGCTTGACATCTTTCCTTGCCTATTCTTCTTAAAAATTGCCATCAATTCATCATCTAACCAACCTATTGCCACAAATAATCACTCGTAACCGGAACCAAACAGACCTTGATAATTAACGAGATCATTCATCACAGGAGAACAACTTTGCAAGAATGTCAGTAATGGATACACAACTCAGTCATGCGCAGGTGCTGATGAGGTCCATGTTCTGCAGGAGAGTCCTGTCAGCTTGCTTTATTTTGGAGAGAGTGGAAGGATTGCCGGTGTGTATAACTTTCATAATATATGATGTAAATAGTAAAGCCCAAATTGAAATCTACATTGATAAAGAATTAAGATTGTTATATAAGGCATTTTATATGCATGGTGGAAGGGCATTTTGCGAATGCCCGCCTGGCTAGCGACCAACCTCAAGTAGAAAATCTGTCACTAAGCACCTAGCGTTGTGTTCCGGCAGCAGTCCTTGAGAGCCAGTCAAATTACAGGCAAATGAGGCCTAACAACTATGTCTCAAGGTGGCGCAGTGAAATATGAAATGCACCTGTTATAGGCAGATGTTAGTCCGCTTAACATCAGATGGGCCTCGAGCTTGTTCCGTCACATTAACATAAAAGAAATAAGGTTTGAACAGTAGGTTCCTTTTATCCCTTATATTGAGGCACGAGGCGGTTCGGTGCAAAAGCGTAGCCAGTGTCAAAATAGGTCGTTCAACCGAGGTGGACACTCCGCTTTTCATTTCGAGTATGAAGAAAGTAAAAAAAAGTTGATGAGTTAAACAATCAATATTTCGTAAATTGAATAATAAATCAGTGAAAGTAAATTATGAGTATGAAATCATGTTATAAAATAAAAATTGTTAGTAATACTTCTTAATTATTATTCAACGGCGCAATATAGCTTTATATATTTGGGACATGGCTCACATAGTTCTAAATTGTGTTGATAACAGGGAAAATTGTTTGCTGTTGACGAAAAAACTGATTTTCATGCCTCCGATCAGGTAATTTCAAGCGTACTTTCTGAGTATGAGAAATTAAAAGTTACCGCCCAGCATTCGCTTCGTAAGTACAGATTCGTTACGGCTATTTTTATCTTAATTAAACTAATACTTGAATCAGTTGCAATACGAAGGAGGTCAATGGTTCAAATCACGTCTAGGCTCGATCCCCACTTTCACGCATGGCGGTAGGTTATTTTGCAAATGCCCGGCTGTCTAGTGACACCAAGTACAAACTCTGTCGCGTCTCTGTCGCTATCGCCTGCTGTATATGAAATCTACAATACCAAATTGGAGAACCGAAGTAAAGCTCGCTAGTCACCACTCACTAGTGGTGACTATGAGCTTCATTTTATACCTATTTTTTAAATTCATGTTCAACCACCTCAGCCTTACTAAAAAGAGGTACGCGCAAGAAGTTCGATACGTAAATATTTCCATGGTTGTCACCGTACTTATACAAGATGTCCCAAAAAATAGTGGTATACTGAAGCTTGGAGATAGAGGACCTAGAATGCTATCTGAATCACCTCCATCTATGTTCCGCGATTTTTCGAATTTTCGGAGTTATGAATTTTTTTAAATTTAATTTACCGCCGACTACGATGAAATTTTATTTATGGTGACGTGAATTATTGCGGTAAATGCTTGATTTTTTTGTTTGCTAATCTGATAGATAGGCCAATTCAGTGTGGTAACAATTTACTATCGTTAGATCTTTGAATGGAATAAAAAAAAATTTAATGCCAAGCAAGATAAAATTACCCTTCAAGGGCCCTTAAAAAAATAAAATTACATCAAAAAGAATTACCATTTGGCTTTTAAAAACTTGCTTTATCTATCAGGTGAAACCCTGAAAATTTCATTTTATTACTCATAAGGCTTCAACCAAAAATTTTTAATCTAAATGTGGTAAGTGCAAAATTTTAAATTTCATGATGATTAATGCAAGCAAAGTAAAACCAATTACAAGGTGTTTAATTACAATAAATTTTTAAAATGGCCCCCCTGTTGCTCAATGCAAGTGCGACATCGCCGGAAAACGTTGTCTTTTAAACGTCTGAATGCACTATTATTTTTAATGGTTTCTTTTGCTACTCTCAATTTCCGATTAACTCGTCCAAATTGCGGCATTCTCATAGGTATTCGCAAAATGCGCTACCACCATGCCATAGCGAATGCCATCATAAGACAACAACTAGGACCGTAAGCTTTACGTGCCTTCCGAAGCACGTGGAGGGCAGTAAATGCCGTACTATCTGTCACCCATCCACGTGAAGACCCAGCGAATATTGCATAACCTGAACGATTGGTACGGTACGGTACCTGAACGGTTGGCAACCTCCGCTACGAATGTTTAAAAAATTTTATATCAATTAGTGTTGTTTAAAGCATATATTACCTATTATCACTATATTAGTCGGATATATACAACTCCAGAGTGTATTACTCATAGACTCGAATTTAGGTTTTTCTAAAGAGCAACATGATCGTTTGGCATTTCATCGGAATAAATACTTCAGAATGGTTTTCCTAAACAAACTGTTTCTTTCTTTGAATCATTTTAAGCTAACGATATTTTATCCTCATAAATTTTATCCAAGAGACTCGGCGACTGAGCAGCGTAAACTTTCATGGCATGGGCTTCGTGGGTTTTTTCTGACAAGGAAATATATGTGAATATATATAACAATATCAAATTTTGTACTGTAGCAAATAATAATGGACCCCGTGGGGTGCCGGGCTAGATTGTTACTCCCCATTGCTACTTGTGGGTGTCGTAAGAGGCGACTAAAGGTAAAATACTGGAAGGTGGGCAGTAGCGCCTTCTGAGCAGCTGTCATCTTGAGCTGCGGTTATGGCAAACACCCCCTTGGAGGCTGAATTCAACAGTGGACAATCAGGCTGATACAGTAAATAATAGGTTAGCCTATTAATGTAATTTATATGTAATGTTATGACTTAGCGAAATTTGGTTATTCAAATCTTTATTTATTTCTTCAAAAGTATAATGATATATATTTAACACAAAAAGATGTCACATGTTTTTTTAATGTAAGTATATGGAAATGTCGGATGGAATCTCGAATTATCTGTGGAAATGGAGGTGCCGGGTTAGAATTGCACCTCTCCATATCATCCCGTGGGTGTCGTAAGAGGCGACTACGGGAAAAATACTGGAAGGTGGGCAGCAGCGCCTTCTAAAGAACTGCCATCTTACACTGCGATCCACAAGCCGCCTGCCAAGCGTGGAAATTATGGCAAATACCACCTTAATAGGGGAGGCTGTGTTCAGCAGTGGACGAGTCGGCTGTTACAGTATATGGATATAAAGAAGTGTGATTGTAAATGTTTGTAGATAGGCACTGTGCCTTGATCAGAACTGTTGCATATGATCTAGTTTGGAGGATACAATGTCTCGGAAAACAGTGCACAAAATAAGTTGCATGCCATTACAGTTACTGTCGTAAAATTTGGGTGATGGTACCTTATAATAAACAAGAACAGAAGGATCACTCCGCAACGCCACTTCGATAAATAAGCTACTCTAGGTACGAAGCAATAAAGTGCACTTTAGGTTGCAACGCACGGAGTAGCCAAAGTTTATATTCACCTATAAGGTTTCTCTTTCTATCTCTATCGCATAGTTCTAGTCTCTTCTGACGCGGCACGCACCGTAGAATAATCCCGTTCGGACAGATACGCCGATGTACCTGAAGTTTTGTACCTAAAGGGCGCAGTGAACCAGGTCTGGTGGTATCGAACATAGGACTAGGAATATGATTCTTAGAGCTACACGGACTCCGTCTTGGATTGCAGTATTCATTTTGAAATCACTTATTAGCCACCAGTTGGTTTGGTAACTTTTACAACGAACGAGAATTTACAAGGATAGTTATATTTTTTATGGTATAGGAATGTAAACGACCTGGCGCCTCACCTGGTGGTAAGTGATCACCGTCGCCCATGAACATCCGCAACACCAGAGTTCTCGAGGATGTGTTGGCGGCCTTTGAAGACGGAATATGCTCTCTTCTTGAAGGTTTCTAAGTAGTATCTGTTCGAAAATACTTCACAGGCAGCTGGTTATAATAGCTGGGTATTCCACAGGTGAAAAAAATGACCCGTGGAACACCTGCGGTTTTCGGATGTTCTGAGACCCATGGTTCAGATTTTTTACATTTGTCTTTCATATTGTGGCAGTTGGAGGCAGAAAAGGTTGTGGACTTCCAAACGTCGAGATCATATTGATGCAACTCCATACTTTGTTATATTTTTTTTTTGTTTTATAAATGTTAGTATTTTACTACCAGCATTCATGGCAAATATTTTTCTATATTTCAAAGGTCGTTTTATTGTCAGGTGGAGCATCAATGGGAGAACTTTGTGTTTAGCTTTGGTCCCGAAGGTTGGAGAGCCAAGTATCACATTTACAGCCCAGGGATGAAAGCCGGAGGTGGACCGCAACATCGTCCAGGATTGTCCAAGAATGGTACCTACCAAAAAAAATATTTGGAAGATGATAAATCTCTTTTATGTAGTCAGAAAATGTTCATGCTCCTAAAGTGTTTAATTAAATTTGTATATATTTCAGCTTATAATATTATAACTTAGCATATCTTAATAAAAACCGGCCAAGTGTGAGTGGGACTCGCGCATGATGGGTTTCCGTAACTATATATTCTATAAATAGTCAAAGCGTCTACCTGTCACCGTTATTATTATCGAGCAAAAAATTATAAAATTATCAAGTTTGTTGTATGGGAGCCCCCTTAAATAATTATTTTATTTTTGTTTTAGTAGTTGCTGTTATAGCGGCAATAGAAATACATCATCTGTGAAAATTTCAACTGTCTAGCTATCACCTTAATTGAGATACAGCTTGTTGACAGACGGCCGGACGGACAGCGAAGTCTCAGTAATAGGGTCCCGTTTTTACCCTTTGGGTACGGAACCCAAAAAAGTAACAATATTATGGCATGCTCTCAAAGATAAACATAATATATAGTACAATTCAGGTTAAACTATTAATTATTTATTTATTACTGTAAAATGAGTCCAAGATACAATAAGTCACATGGTTTTCAAGCGTGATAAGCACCCTAGTTTAGTTGAACATATTCAGTACCATGTAATAAAAATTCCAATTGAAAAATAATTTTAATATAAATATACTACAGTTTATACTTAATTACAAAATTGCCTGTGCACATGGTTAAGTGACTTTTTTAAAGTCAATTTGCCCATGGTTAATTGGCAAACAATTTGCGATTCTTCAAGAATTGAAGTTTCGGTTTTTTTTTTAATGTTATTGTGACGGAACAAGCTCGAACCCCACCTGATGTTAAGCGGACTAACCTCTGTCTATAACAGATGCATTTCGTCACAAGTAACGAGTTGCACTGCGCCCGTCACCTTTGAGACATAGTTATTGAGTCTAATGTGCCTGTAATTTTACTAGCTCTCAAGGACTGCTGCCGGAACACACTGTTAGGTGCTTGGACAGATTTTCTACTTGAGGGTGGTTGCTAGCAAGGCGGGCATTCGGCATCGCAAAATGCCCTTCCACCATGCGGCTCAATCCTGCGGTGGGATTCGAACCATGGAACTGCTGCGCGGCAGTCCATAGCCAATGCCACTGAGCCATCACTGCTTCAAAACTGTGCCTTCTTAGTTACTGTGTAACCCACAACATTTCATAGGATCTGTAGCACACCTCTGAGTATATTCCAGGATGTTACCTAGTCCGGCTATACTACCTCGGAGCATGGCGGTGCGTGTGGGTCAGCGATCAGATTCCAGTGGATGCTACTGAGGCTCCGCTGCTCCCGTTCTCTCCACTGCTCAGCCGCGCTCCATCCAAACCTGGAGTGAAGGCAGCACCTGCTACTGTGACTTCCAATGTGGTGTATTTATGGCCTCTGTTATTGTGTAAGGTGATTAACCCATTGGCATCGGCGATAAAGATAACAATAGAATTTCATTCATAACTAGGACATAGTGGTCCGGACGATGCCAACTTATTAATACGAAGTACTGTAGTGGTAATACTTTTGTTTGTTATGGATAAAGTGAACCTTAGGCTGAGTATCCACCAGAAATGTGCGAGGGAGATAGATACGTAGTCCTAGGCCACTCTCTCTCATTTGTTGGTAAGTGACTATGCGGTTGAAAATATACCTATATTGTAACATGACTTTCAAGGAAGCTTCGGAAACTCAGCGTAAGGAGCCTGACAACAGATTTTCTACTTCATGGTGACAATTATAATCACTCTTTCACTAGTATAATTGCAAACTATGTAGAAAAAAACAATGACAAAAATTGTGAAAAGATAAGAATTTTGGTAGGGCCAATATAGTTATACTAGCTAATATATAGCCAATACAAGCTAGTATAACTGTACTGTAACAGCCGACTTGTCCACTGCTGAACACAGCCTCCCCTATTAAAGGGGTATTTGCCATAATCCCCACGCTTGGCAGACGGCTTGGAGATCACAGTGTAAGATAATTTCATTTCTTTAGAAGGTGCTGCTGGCCACCTTCCAGTATTTTTCCCTTAGTCGCCTCTTACGACACCCACGGGATGATATGAGGAGGTACAATTCTAACCCAGCACCCCACGGGGCTAACTAGGTATAAACCAGTTGAAACCTATGGTTCCTCCAAAGGTACCAGTAATTTTTTAGGAGGTTAAGCGTCGTCCTCTTTTCGAAAACAATAATCGATCATTTAATTTAGAGCAATTTTTTTGTTAGTCTGTGATTTATGCAATTCTAGAACTTCGGGCGATCAAGACGAAACCATTGGTCTATTATTAGTGCTAAAATAAATGTAGATTAGAACAAAAAGTTATTTTATCGTTTTTATTATTGTTGTTATTTTAGCCTTTGACCACAATCCCACTTGATGGTAAGTGATGATGCAGTCGAAAGTAAAAACTAGCTCTCAAATACAGCTGCCGGAAAACACTAAAGGGTGTTTGGTGGTGGCAGATTTTATTCTGAGGGTGGTAACAGGTAGGCGTTCACACAGTGCTCATCAAACATGAAGTATCAGTTCTCAGGCGAGCTTCATATTTTAAAATAAAATATAGCAGCTTTCAGATTAGGATACTGATATCTAATGACGTAGTTCTACCTGCACCACCAGTAAATAACTGTTGCATTCATTACATTTTCTGTAATCTGCTTCTTAGAAATGTAATGCTCCCTGAAAAGGTGGATGTTGTTCTTTTTGATACACTCATCTGGGCATACAAGCATCTCAATGCCTTAGCGTGGACTTGAGCGAACAAGCCTGAACTGTATGCTGTGAAGCGGGCTAACGACCGACAGCATAAAAACACACGTTACAAAACCGATATGCCATTCAGATAAAACATTATAAATGAAGGAAGAAGCAGTGATGGCTCAGTAGCTTTGGCTATGGACTGCCGCGCAGCAGGTCCATGGTTCGAATAACGCCGTGGGCTTGAGCTTCACCGCATGGTGGAAGGGCATTTTTCGAATGCCCGCCTGGCTAGCGACCGCCTCAAGTAGAAAATCTGTCGCCAAGCCACCTAACGGTGTGTTCCGGCAGCTGTTCTTGAGAGCCAGTAATTCTAGGTTAAGCCTGTTAACACCTAATGACTTCATGACTTACCATCAGGTGAGATTGTTGTCAAAGGCTTACCTAAAAGAAATAAAAAAAATGTTTAGTAAAAAATAGTTCTTTTGAAATATTTAATTCTAGAAAAGGCCTTATTAAACGCTGCATTATCTAACAAATCTTGGAGTCGTAAGTGGCAAGCATTCCATCAAGTCTAGGCACTAACCTAAATACCACCGTCTTAACAAGTCACTGCATTATAACCACCTTCACCATTGCTGGCTTTGTTTCACAGTTCACATAAGACGTAGGCACACTGACGTAATGGCTAACACGTTTGTTATTGTCACGACTCTACATTTCCATTGTCGATTACGGCGGTAAACTTTCTCGATGTTGATGAGTTGTTTTACTGTCGCTATAGAAATTAGTAGGATTCTTATTGCGGAAGAATCCAGGGTATGAAATGGCACTCCAATTATTACTCTGCCTAAAACTTCATATTCAAACAACATATTCCTCTTAATTTTTTTTGTCACATAATGGGTAAGGAAATTTAAGGCCATTTTGTGAATGCCCACCTGGCTAGCTACCACTTTAAAGTAGAAAACTTGTCGCAAAGCATGTATTGGTGTATTCTGGCAGTTGTTCTTGAGATCTAATAATTGGTTAGCCTGAACAACATCACTTTCCATTAGTAGATAATATACAGGGTGGAAACTTTCAGCGGGGCAGTAAGGGGAAGTACCTTATCCGTTGCAGCTACTCGGAAATGGTTTTAGGAGACTATCCATATCTTTTAATGGAATTTCGATCCCCATTCACAGATTAAAAAAAAAATACAGTTTGCAAGAAAATAGCCATTTTACACGTAGCTGCAACGGATAAGGTACTTCCCCTTACTGCCCCGCTGAAAGTTTCCAACCTGTATAGTGGTCAAAAGCTAGCCTAAGTGTAAGGAATAAAAAAAATTACTCCATCAACGTCATTATAACTACCTTTACACTAATATAATAAAGAGGAAAGATTTGAATATCTGAATTTTTGTGTTTTTGTATGTAACTTCGAAATATATGATTTAAAATTCTTTCACCATTGCAATCCTTTTTTTTTTTTTTTTTTGACGTGTGAAAAATGCATTTACGCATTCCCGTCCACCCCGGGGAAGGTGGCCGGGATATGTCGGGCTCGACACCAACTACTCCCACAGCAGCAAGTGCCCCTACCGACTAAATAACACACGGTGTTCCATCTCTACCGCTTCTCGGCGGGATCGCAGGGTCGCTTTAGCACTCAACCACGAACCCGCCACGGTTGTCCGTTGCCGGACCCCTCCTGGGGTGCTACCCCTCACGACGCACCAGAACACATGGCACGTCGCTACCACCCGGGGATCAAGCCCGCAAATGAGCGTCAGACGACCCCGCTTCCGACGCCCAAGGTCCCCCTGCGACGGGTCAGATGAGTAGCCCCGTCGCCTGCTACTTCGGCCGCAGAGGATAGAGAGAGCGGCGCCTCGCTATACCAACACTCCTCCTCCCCTGCGGCCCCTCCGCGTCCGCCATCCAACGGTGGCGGCCCCGCCGTGGCCACGGAAGGTAGGGAGAGCGGCGCACCGTGATACCGGCACTCCTCTCCCGCCGTGGCCCCTCACCGTCAGCTGTGGTGTCGCCCATACAACACCACAGCCCGCCTCAGATGCGGTGCTGCCCATACAGCACCTCAGCCTACCCGTTGCCGCTCCAGTCTGGACTTAGAGGCAAAGCCCAGTGGAGCGGCCCCTCTGGGGCCGGCCGACTACCCAAGCCAGCACGGCCCCTGGTTCCTCTTCGCTTCACCGTGGGTGACGAAGCCACGGCTACTAAGCCCCACCGCCACGACAAGGCGGGAACCCTTCGGGGGGTCACCATTGCAATCCTTTTTTTTTTTTTTTAATGTGTGAAAAATGTTTTTACGCATTCCTGTCCACCCCGGGGATGGTGGCCGGGATATGTCGGGCTCGACACCAACTACTCCCACAGCAGCAAGTGCCCCTACCGACTAAATAACACACGGTGTTCCATCTCTACCGCTTCTCGGCGGGATCGCAGGGTCGCTTTAGCACTCAACCACGAACCCGCCACGGTTGTCCGTTGCCGGACCCCTCCTGGGGTGCTACCCCTCACGACGCACCAGAACACATGGCACGTCGCTACCACCTGGGGACCAAGCCCGCAAATGGGCGTCAGACGACCCCGCTTCCGACGCCCAAGGTCCCCCTGCGACGGGTCAGATGAGTAGCCCCGTCGCCTGCTACTTCGGCCGCAGAGGATAGAGAGAGCGGCGCCTCGCTATACCAACACTCCTCCTCCCCTGCGGCCCCTCCGCGTCCGGCATCCAACGGTGGCGGCCCCGCCGTGGCCACGGAAGGTAGGGAGAGCGGCGCACCGTGATACCGGCACTCCTCTCCCGCCGTGGCCCCTCACCGTCAGCTGTGGTGTCGCCCATACAACACCACAGCCCGCCTCAGATGCGGTGCTGCCCATACAGCACCGCAGCCTACCCGTTGCCGCTCCAGTCTGGACTTAGAGGCAAAGCCCAGTGGAGCGGCCCCTCTGGGGCCGGCCGACTGCCCAAGCCAGCACGGCCCCTGGTTCCTCTTCGCTTCACCGTGGGTGACGAAGCCACGGCTACTAAGCCCCACCGCCACGACAAGGCGGGAACCCTTCGGGGGGGCACCATTGCAATCCTACATTATCCTTGATGAACACAGGCTATAGAATATTTCTAAAAACGTCAGGGATCAGTATAAAATTTCGATAACGTAACCCAACGCGTGAAAGAAATTCCAAAAACCATCGTTAAATCGCGTACGCTGCGGAAATGATTGACAATATAGCAAAGTTATGTACTACAATTTTGTAGAGGACATAAATATCTACAAAAAAAAAAAAATGCAATACTATATGTCTAACTATTACAGTTATATCACAATAACTATTTTTTTGTGTTTCAATTTATAATTTTTGATAAATACCCATTAGAAGCCGGAGCGGGCCGATAGTTACTTTTAATAATAATTAAGGGCCTGTTTCTGAATGTTCGAGTATGTTCCGGTTATACTTCCCAGAACATAAAATAACTGTATGATAAAAATGACAGTTAACATGCAGCGCGTTTCAAGCTTTAACCGATGGATAGGCTAAATCGATGACTGTGAAACGCAAAGATAGTGTTTTGTTCATTATATATGTTCTGAGTAGTATAACCGGAACTTACTCGAACATTCTGAAACAGGGCCTAAGTACAGTAAATATACGTATACGAGTTTAAGCAAATGGACTTGGTATTGTTTAAACGACAGTCACGCATGCTAAGCAAAAACAGTTTTGTATTTTATTTTATTGGTTGCCGGATGGAATCCCCGTGGAAGTTACTTTTTCCATCCAAAAAAATCTATAAAAGCAAATCGTTAATAAAATATAAATAATTACTGCGTTTGTATTTGATTAAATCTTATGCAATAAATGTGGACAATCTGACTCTCTTACGTCAGTACTACGTTGTGTGTGTTCCACAAACCTATTTGAGATTTTGAGATCTTCGCCGCTTCAGTAATTACATTGAGCTGTTTTTCGCCTTCCGTCCCTTAAATATAAACCAGCCCAACCTAGTAAGTCTTCTTTTAGACAGTTTTTCATTGTTACTTAGATATCCCTCGGTGGCTTTTTGTGGCGAGTCATTTAGTATCAAAAGCGCTTGAAATTCTCATCGCTTCGCTCTGGCTAATCTGTACCAGTTCTCAAGTCTTGCCAAAGCAAATACTTTCTTATTACGAATTCCACCAGACCACAATGTCCAATTATTGTAGACTTTGCGGCTATATCATAATAAATCTTCAATTTATAACGCAATAAACACCGATTATGGTTGTCTTTCTTGTTTCCCTTCACTGTTTTCTAAGTAGGTACTAAACGATTATACGTGTTCATTTCTGGTGTGGACTTTAGCACTGAAACTTAAAGTTCAATTTTGATTGGCTGTGGATTACTGCAATGAGTACCAGGATGGTAGTATATTGCAAGTGGTTTTGTTTTGTTTTCTCATCATATGAGCTTTGAAAATCTCTTGCGTTTTTATAAAGCAAGTGAATTGTTACTGTTTCTAAGATATATGATTTCTAATCAGAATTTTAACCAATATTTTAATACCGTATAAAATTTTTATATTGTCATTTCTCTCTCGCTCTGAATGTATAAATACTTGAAGTGCGGAAATAAAAAATGTTTATTTCAAATCTAACCGACTATTATAAATATGGGAAAGTTTTGTTTGTTAATATGTAATTTATTATCACAATTTACTGGGTGAGAGAGCTTAAATATAACTTAATTCCACGCGGGCGAAGCCACAGGTGACACATAGAGTGGAATGAAGTATATTTTGTAAATTAAGATCTCCACTCATATCAATTCATAATCTAGCACTAATGTATGTTACCATAACAGAAAAACGGCTAACAAAATTGGACAAATCGTGCCTAGATCCATACTTTGATGCAGTAAGGAGTTAGGATGAGGATGGCTAGGGTAGCTGGCGACGGAAATGTACACCTAATACATACTACACACAATACTATGTGCAGGGCTATCACCCCGATACAGAATAAAAAAGCCCGTTCTGAAATTCTGTGCGTTAAAGTTGGATAAACACTGGTAGAGGAAGAGGAGTGAAACAGTAAACTATTTACCGATACCTACCACACTACCAGTCATGGTAGTGTCTCACTCTCTAAAGAATTTATCTAAGTGTTGATAAGGTGATGAAGTGTTTTAAAAAAGTACGCTTCAAAAAACCCTTTGTTTATGATTATGGGCATAATAATATAGATAATTTATTAATGTTTTCAATAACCGGCTGTACTCAATCGTATTGGTCGAGATTGTCGACCTAGGTTTCGGGCATGTCCGATGCCCTTCATCAGGTGAGTTCACGCGTCGACGACCGCGGCGACGATTCCACGCAGTTGCGCGGTGTCGTCAACTCGACCAATACGCGTGAATACAGCCAACCGGCACATTAATATGTCTCATACTCACGGGAACTTTCAAACAAAAAGATAATGTAATTTTTCGATATAAACATTTCACTGTGAAGATACTACCAGCAGGTAGAGTAGAGGAAAGGGTACACTGAGAAAAACGACTTTGGAGCTTAAATCAAATTTAACCTTTTACCGTTGAATTGTAACTACGCAAGGTAAATTCACAAGTCCTAAGATGATTTTCACCAATCAATAAAAATGTACCATGTTTTATAATAAACAAAACCGTCAAAAAACGCCTTCTGTAAAGTATTTTCAGAATTGAACTTGATATACGATAATAATTGCAGTATTGACCATAAAATAAACCTTACTTTTACGGCGGTTTATATACGGTGATTATCACTATAACGTACGACTTAATCAGCCTCAGCGAAAAGTCAATATTTAAGAAAGACCACCAAATAGACCTTAAAAGGAGACGAAAAGAAACATTCGCCTTCACTGACCTCGTTTAACGCCTTCTAGTTGGAAGGCGTTTTTGTACGTATTTACGTTTGGTCGGTTTTTTGCGTTCATACCATATAAATTGGCCGTCATTAGGGCGCTTTTGACTTTAGATTTTTCTCAGTGTACGGTGCAAGATATAGTTTATTAATCGTAAAATTAATCAGACCATAATTATTATTGTTATGTTTGCAATAACGGCTGTCAATCTGTCTCTGCGGATTACATTACAAAATTTACGAGAGCAAAGTTATAGTCATGCACGTGTTTCGAACCCGCGTCCAACCACCCCTACAGCTGGGGTTATGAGTCATTGTCATGTTTGTTCAGTCGGTCAGAGCCCGTTTATTAAATATTATTTCATAAATAGCGCCATAATATAAATGTGTCAGGTATTTGTATTATAGTTCTTGGTTATTAGTACCTCAAAGCTCTAGGAGGTGGCGCTGTAATAAACGCCGAGCATAATTCGGTCGCCCAGGTTCTTTATAAGGATAATATAGAATACTTATGCTATTTATATTATCATAGTAGCACCGTCCGTATTAAACTATGCCGTTTGCTCTAAAGACCTTCCTAATATCGAAGGTATTATACCCCGATTAAATAAATGTAAAGAAGTGTAACTCTCATTCAAATGAGGCTTTGATTTCGGACTCATCAAGTTTACAACTAACAAAACACGCACTATCTTCCAAATTGAATTGGTTGGTTAATTGATTTAGCGCTAAGAAATGATCGCATCGGATTGGTCGCGTCAAGGTAATGTTGTTGCAACGCACGGTACACTTTTTAAACCACGCCCGCAGCGGTAAGGTGTGAGTTTTGCTGTTTTTGAGCTTAACTATCATGTCTTTACATATTCATTTGTAGGCCAGTTCTCAATATTTTGTGTGTGTAGCTTTGAACAGGTATTGTACATATGAAAAGGTATATACTCATTTCAAAGTTTTAAACTAGACCGTTCACAGTTGTTTAACTCATACGCACAACTACGCCTGATAATGTATTTAATGCAATAGACATGTCCATAATGCTATTAAAATTCTGTTAGGCGTTGCTGAAACTTGCTGCTCCAGACATGAGCTCGGACGAAGACACCGATTGCGTTGAAGATGAACAGATGCATGAATTTGATATAATACATTCGCTGACTGGTTACATGAACGTTACCTATCATATCTATGGTGAGTTTATAACACTGTTGTAGGGTTTTGTCACCTGAGTCTTTATTACTAAGCCTTATATCTCTCTTTTGTCCATCTATCCGTTTAGTACCGTAAATGGTAGCTAGTGTTTAGGCGTGAAAGACTGAAGCAAGTGAAATTACTAATCAATGAGAAATTAAGACTAAGGTCACGGACTGATAAGCGCAGTGCTTGAATCAAGCAGTAGGACGACGGTGACACTGCTACTGTAATAGACATGCGTGACGTTTGACATCAGGTCGGTGATTTGTCCGTCTTGTAACTATGACATAAAAAAGGTATGAGGAAAATAAATAGAATATAATAAATAAACACGTTTCCGGGGGTAATAGGTTTATTTTTGTTATTATTATTGTATTACCAGCACATTGTGAAAATTTCAATCGGTTCCAAAGATACAACCCTTTAAAGTTAGGACGGACAGACAGACGGAAGGACAGCTGAGACATCGTAATAAGGTTTAGATTTCTTGTACAGTACCTTAAAAACAGCACTACGGTTTACTATAGGTATTGTATGTGTTGTCAGACATACAAGACAACATTGTTACAAAAGGGCAAAGTAACGTTTTGTTCCTCGAGGGCATTATTTTGAATTCAGAGTGATGCGAAAGATTCTAAAGTAGGCTTGAGCGTAGCGAGGAACCCAACATACACCACCCGAGAATAAAATACCGTTCTGAGTGATTTACGTAAGAATTTTCATCACTACCTATGAGCAAAAGAAAAATCTGCTAACTAGAAACTCGTATCTGTAGAAGTGTCCATAGCCTTAAAAAATATTTAATAATAATGATACATAATTTGGTATTTTTAAAATTTTCTATTCAAGACTCATTACCCATTTTGAGGATTATTCATTCTTCGCCGAAACCGACATATCATATTATTATTTTTTTTTTATTGCTTAGTAAGGCTTCGACAACAATCTCACCTGACGGTAAGTGACGATGTTGTCGAAGTTGTTAACAGGCTTAACCTAGAATTACTGGCGGGAACCCCTCGGGGGGGGCTTACTACTTTAACTAGCCTGATCTATCAGATGCATGAACGCGAGCCATTCAAAACAGAGAAAGCTCAAACTCTCATAGGAAACAAAACTTAAATTTTGTTCCAACTTTTTTTGGTATTTGTTTTATAGAACTTGAAGACCTATGGAGGCTGATCATCAACACGATACCGGTGTTCACCTGGGATGATGACGATGATACTTTAGCCAGCACCGTCAAATCTAAGAGTACCAAAAAGCCAACTACTAAAGAAGCGGTTATTTTAAGGGTATGATTCGATTAACTCCTTAAGCTATTGTACTTATTATACCCGAGAGGTGCCGGGCTAGAATGTCACTTCTTACCGTGGGTGTCGTAAGAGGAGACTAAGTCTCGTAAGGCAGCAGCACTTCTGAGGAACTGCTATTTTATACTGCGATCTAGCATGGGAATAATGGCAAACTTCCCTTAGAGGGAAGGCTGTATGCAGCAGTGGGCAATCCGGCTGATACAGTACTAGTAAACTCCCATATTACCAAAGGAATAAGGCTGAGAGCTGTGAGAAAGGTTTTCTACTTAAATCCTAGCAAAAAAAGTAAAACCTAGTGTAAACGCCCGGTGTCTAAACCGGGTTTACGGGAGACATGTTTTTGACCACGTAATAGAGAGAGAGAGAGCCCAATGCCATGTAATTTAACTGTCCGAAAAACCTATTAACTTTGCTGACCAAGTTATGGAGTGTATAATTATTTTATTGCGGAATAAATTATTTTTCTTAACAATAATTAACATTTATATTTTTCGTCTGATTTAAAACATCCAGCGCTTACTCTCAGAATCGATGCCCCGATGTAATTGGCGTGACCACAAGCTTTAAGTCAAATTTAAAAGTTATAAAATGGTGTCAGTCTTTTTACATTACAGGTTATAGGCTAGCTATTTTTATACCACACATACTAATAAACCTTATAGGTTATATATATAGCCTTTAGTTAATACTTATAGTATAGGTGTAAAGGATAAATGAAAATCTGAAAAATTGATGTCAGGTTTTATGTCCACCAGAGTTCGATGGCGACTGTAGTCATTGAGGACACGAAGCACTTACAACCTTATGTGCTGCCTGGAATCACGCCAGGCCATGAGATGAGTCTGCTGGTTACAATGGCCAGAGATTTGCCGATAAAGAAACCATTGCCCGAACCAGGTAGGTAATTTACATGTTGTAATATGCCAGTGTGGAGTCTTTTTTTTTTATTTCACTGGCTCTGCTGCCGGAACACACCGTTAGGTGCTTTGCGACAGATTTTCTACTTGAGGGTGGTCGCTAGCCAGGCGGGCATTCACAAAATGCCCTTCCACCATGCGGTGAACCTCAAGCCCACGGCGGGATTCGAACCATGGACCTGCTGCACGGCAGTCCATAGCCAATGCCACTGAGCCATCACTGCTTCAAAAAAGTCTTTGAGAGTAATAATGACAAACTGGCCAATTCTGAGTCAGGCCCCGCTCTTTTAGGATTCCGAATTGCAACAGCCACTATAAGATAAAAAAAAATCTTGGTTTTGATAATAGCTTCAAAGCTAAGTGTCAAGTGTTAAGGCGATTCACTACATATGTGCTATAGACAATGTGGTAACAAGTTCGGGAGCATTACAATTTTTTTTTGCAAACTTTTTTGTGTGTATTTTCATCTAAAAGTAATTTGATTAAATTCCTAGGTTCTAGACAAAATGTTAAAGTGACATATGTGTCACTCATTCCGTTTACAAGATAGACCCGTGAAATGGACGAACGGACAGACAGTTTCGTAGCAACACACAATTTATGTGTGACTATAGGTATTTACCAATTATTTAGTTTTTTTACTCAGTTTGGGCTCCTTACTGTCAGTTCCCATGGTCAAACTGAAAGCCTGCATTGGAAGCCACACCTGTAGAGGCCTGTGGCAGCCTGTACCGAGCAGTTATTTTTATGGCATATTTCCGCCACTCCAAAATATAATACGGAGCTCATAGGTGCATAGTGCAGTGCCTAGAGCAATCGCTGTGGTGGTAGTCAAAACTTAACGGACGATCGAAGATTGAACAGGCCCACTCGCGCCATAATAGATCCGATAGACGAGAACAGGCGACAACGGACGAGTGAATGTCACGGCGTGTCGACCCCAGGGTCTGGCACGGCCGGATCTCTGAAAAATAATGAGATGAATTATTTAGTATTTCTTAGATTGACGGTGCGAGTGCCGAGTCCATAGCGTTGCAGAGGAAGAGGCTCAAGTCACAGACATCTGGGACTTGCAACCCATAGAGTTGGGTTGGGAGCCCCTTTAAGATGTCTTCAATGCTCACCGCTCGATAAAATAATAATGATTCTATTCGAAAATAGTTACAATCTATTTTATTTGAACACAGACTATACATTTTTATTAGTCAGAAATAGAGTATCATTGATTACTAAACTTTTTTTTTATTGCTGATTAGTAATCTTTTGACCACAATCTCACCTAATGGTAAGTGATGATGTGGTCGAAGGTGTGAACAGGCTTAACCTAGAATTACTGGCTCTCAAGGACGGCTGCCGGAACACAACTTTAAGGGATTGGCGACAGGTTTTCTACTTGAGGGTGGTCGCTAGCCTGGCAAAATGCCCTCTACCTTCCACCATGCGGTGAAGCTCAAGCTCGCGGTGGGATTCGAAACATTGACCTCCTGTGCGGTAGTCCATACCCAATGCCACTGAGCCATCACTGCTTCGAAACCAAGGCGGGACCCTGTATCTTGGAACCCTGAGATGTAAAAGTACAAAATAAAATATCGAAGCTTTTGTATAAGTTGTAAATAAGGTGAATATAATAAAAGTTTTAGAGACTAATGATAAGTGTTTGATATGGAGGTGCTAAAAAAATATTATATGAGTGAAAATATCTGTAGTGAGTGAGAATTCGTTGAAATAAACATGCCGGTTTTGACTTCATCTAACTTATATGACATCCTCAGTTTATTCATAGGGTGCTGAGAGGAATTTAATAACTATTTTTTTTACAAAGAGAGACTTTGCAGTCACTAATTTTACAGCGCTTACAGACTTTGTTGTATGTAATGAGAGAAAGCGGGCCCTCTTTTGTGAGTAAAGATGTGGCATTTAGTAAGAACCATAAGACCAGTATTTCAGTCAATTGTTCTTTAGCCGTGCCGGTGACGAGAGAAAAGCGAAAGAAGGGTAGACCTAGAAACTAGCTGTAGTTCTAATTATTATATCACTAGGGGATCTATTTCCATAAGAGAGTGTGCTGATGCCATGGGCAATTACTCGTACCACTGGCTCGGGGCCGCCCACTGGTATGCCCACAAACAGTATAGGCCTGTGGGTGTGCCAATCTTTCGCGTGAGTCTCTCGGCGAGTAAACGTGAGTCTCTCAGCGGTGTTCTGATCACCAAGCGAGTATCGCTGATTGAGTATAACTCTTGTTATTCAGCGATCAACTTTTTATTCATAGTCCTACCTAATGTATGACTATTAGTATAAATTCTTGCGATCGCAAAGTACCTACAGTCAAAAAGCGACAGTATAGCAATAGTAGACAGTATTTTTCGATTTCAAGTTCATTTTTGGGTTACAACTTGCTTCGATTCTTTGACGTTGACGTTCTTACAAGTTAGATACAGCGGATGTTGCTAGTATTTGCCACTTTATTAGCTTTTATATTTAAGAAATGTTTTTTGGGAATTTTGTGGTGGCTTTTAGCCATTGACAGTACTCTCTGACGGTTCCAATGATCTGCTTATCAATTAGTTATGCAATATGTTACTGATAAACCGATTAATAATTGAAGTCTGTCGGTTAGTAACAGGCTGATATAGTACCCGACGAATGTGAATTATTTACCGCAAAAACGCCATTTTTCTATGATTTCATTATGAATATGTTACTCAGAAATAACATAATTTGGCAGCTGGCCTAATATATTATGCTCATGTCACTGTACCAATGATATAAATATATACATAATATATACAAATGCTTTTATAACCTTTTCAGATGTAGCATCATGGAAGCGCTTTAGATGGGTGGACTGGGCTAGGAGGCACGGTCTTTATGAAGCATATGAATGTCCTCGAACGAAATATCTGAGAGTGAATGGTTTGATGAAGCTATCTTACGCGCCGCATTTATTGGATGTTTCGAGTACTGAATCGGTACGTTAGCATCATCAGTCTACATTACTCCACTGGTGAACGTATCACATCATCACAGCTAGAATACATTCACCGTTGAACAAAGGCCTTAATTTAAATATTTTTATTATTGCAATAACGCATGCTCTGCGGATTTCATTCCATAATTACAAGTTTACTAGAGGAAAAATTGTAGTCATATGCGGGATCCGAACCAGCACATAACTAAATTAAATTACTAAATTTGTTATTTTGTGATGTATTCGGCAGAGCTTGCGTTATTTCAATAATAAAATTATTAAAATTATGAGGTTGCGTCATAATTTACAAGTTTAAAGCTAATTGCAAAATTAGTCTTGTTTGTAGTACAACGTAAGTTGAACTATAGGTGTCGCGTGATCCCCATACGATATGTAAATAAACAGCGAGAGGAAAAACTTGGAGTTATGATTCATTGTCATGTTAGCTCAGTCAGTCATAGCAAACCCCGGCTATACCTATAGCCGGGGTAGGAGGTGGATGACGCGGGTTCGAATCCCGCACATGACTATTATTTTTCCCCTCGTAAATTTGTAATTTTGTAAAGGCCATAATTTCCACGCTCGACGTGAGGAGAGGATTGCATTGAGGATCGCAGTGTAAGGTGACAGATCTTCAGAAGGCTTTGCTGCCCACTTTCTGGTATTTTACCCTTCATCGCCTCTTAGGACTCCCACAGGAATATGAGGGGATGCTATTCTAACCTAACCATTCACAGGCTAGCAATAGCAAGCAGGGGCTGAACGTATACCAATTCCAATTCACTGAAGATGGTAGCGAGTTGTTAAGGTAAGTAGTTTTGAAGTCGAAGTAACATTTAGCAATGCATTGGAAATGTTTAGGTATTGGCTCAACTAAAACCAATCAAGTTAAACAAAACTACTTACCTAAAGAACAGATAAAGCCTTTTCTATATGTTTTTACCTCATTTCGGTTAGTATACATAAGCTTAAACTTTTGACCATCATCTTAACAGATGGAAACTGGCTCTTAAAGCCTGCTGCTGGAACACTATATCAAGTCAGGTAAAAATAACTATGCAGACATGCGTTTACTTGGTAAATATGTCAATGCAACCCTGATGATGCTCAGATCCCATCCGTTTCCGTAAAACACTAACCAACCAAAATCAGGTAATATAGCCGTTAGATTTCACTGAACAAGCCACCTTTTATGAAATCACAATTTTTTAGGGTTCCGTACCCAAAGGGTAAAAACGGAACCCTATTACTAAGACTCCACAATCACAAACAGAAGGCTGTTTGTCTGTCTGTCTGTCACCAGATTGTATCTGAGATTATGAACCGTGATAGCTAGACAGTTAAAATTTTCACAGATAATGTATTTCTGTTGCCGTCTAATGTATTGCTTCGTGAAAACTAAAATAAGGTTACATACAGTGTCGAATGTTGTATATATATATAATGGTGCGGAACCCTTCATGCGGGAGTGCGACTCGCACTTGGATGTTTTATTTTTGTTTAATTTCATCTAGTATGCGACACGGAACATCTTTGACTTTTGCCATAATTGTATTCTGCTATGGTAAACTTTGACGATCTATGGCAAGATTTTTGTCTTGTTTCCAGTGTGTCTAACTTTTTATACCTGATCACATAATACAAGATATTCGGAGAATAATTTTTATTACTTAATTTCTTTTTGCATAATATTTGTTGCGGGTTGAACGAAATTTTGTACCATTTTGAAAGTTGTTAACTTAACTGTTATTAATTCATGTGAATTGGTGTTCAATAAATTTTGAAGACAGTATGAGTAATATTATTTTAAACTTGCCAATGCTCTCGCTAATTAAGTAGAACGGTTACCAAACTCAGCTAGAAGTGCAATAAAACATGTTTGAATTTCGCACCACAGGCGTGAGTTTCCACTCCAATATGATTGCTTGTGTTCCAGATTACCTTCGGTTTTAGACAGGCTCATGACGTCACTGATCCGCCACCGGTAAGATTATCCACAATGCATCTTTTAAATTTAATAATAAACAGTCAACAAAACATCATATATATAATTTTAACATTAGGTTGCTATATTGTCTACTCTTAAATATTATAAATCAAAACTATTAATTATGAATAGATTCAGGCGTTACATTGCGGAAATCCATATTTAATGATAACAAATATTCAAAAATTATTTAAAGAAATCATTAAATTTATATTTAAAGAAAACATTAAGCTAATATTTTAAGAAAACATTAAATTATCATATTATTAAAACAAAGAAAATTTCTCGATCGTGCTCGATGAATCAAGACTTCTTGGGGATGCTTCCTGTAGAATCGAAACACGTCGAAATTTCTTCCGTTTGGCTGCGTAGCGTCTCTGACGTCACGTCGGCTTGACAGGAAAATTAGGCGGAACTGTCACTAGATATATTATTCATATTGTTAAGTGTTTTATAATTATTTTTAAATATTTGTTATCAAATCATTAAAACGATTAATGTTTGAAATGTAATCAAGCATAATAATAACACAACTAAACTATGTCATTTTCAATATAAATATGGTATATAGGCGGCATACCATTTTCACCTATCTACCGTTTTGTAGAATTTGATTTATCGTACTGAACCATGGAGGTTATAGTAAAAGAACGCCACAACGCACGCATTTAAGTGTCATTACAATTAATCCAATGGTTTTAATTATTTGCATGATGAAATCTGAAACAAGCAGTTTTTCAAAGATTAAGTCACTGCCACGTTGTTTTATGAACCAAAAACTTATAGAGAAGAAAGGTTCTCGATTGTTGATCTTGCCGACCACGAACCGGATGACGCCCAACCACGCATCCGTACTTATGGCTTGAAGACTTCCTGTTGAAATGAGTATATGATTGTAGCAATAAGAGGGTAGATATTGTTTCAGTGAAATGAAATGACATTTATTTATTGCAGAAACCATGTACTTAATATCTTATTAAGAGCACAAGTGCTAGTAGAAATGCAGCTTGTCCATGACATTACGTACAATATAATATTATTATTATTGATTCATTAATGAAATTACATGTCAAAAATAAAACAAAAATATCATTAAAATATGTAATTACTAAATTATAATATTAAATAAACATCTCATCCTCAAATTACACCGAATAATTAATTAATGTCATAAAAGCATTTTTCTTTCAGTCAATTAAAAAGAGAAGTTTTAAATTGCCGAATTGGTAATTCTCTAATATCTCTAGGAATCTGTTGATAGTTTTTTGGAAACTACTTTTGTATAAATGTCACTTATGAGTGCTAGCAAGCCACCTACCAGGGTTCAAATGACAGTGCCCCACTCCTCTTTCTCTACCCACGCAAGGAGTAAAGAAAGTGTAGATTTTTTTCCACAAGCCATGGAAATAACAAAACAAAAGTTTTGTACTGACCGTAAGCAAAAATATGTAGACAAACTAAGGTTTGCTTCGTGGTTTTGTATATAGGTGCGAGAAAAAACTCAAACTCGCAATCGTCAGGCCCTCACTAATTAGTAAGGGCCTGACGATTGCGAGTTTACTAAACTTCAACAAACGTCGTTTAATACTGTGTGTCCGCACAAGTTTTTTTGCGAAGAACTAAATGACAAGTAAGGTATTAAAATACTCTAGTAACAATCAGGCAAGTGTAACGCTATATTCAAGATAAAGTCTTGAATCTCGGATTGTTATTTGAGTATTTTATTTTATGAAACCAATTTAGCAATTTAGTATATTTGGTCATTGCGGATTTTTTGAAAAGCGACCTACAAATTCTGTATTTTTTTTAAAATACGTCCTTCAATTGCGGTGAGTCTTTTTTTCTTATGTATTTTTTTTTGTTCAAATAGGTAGGTCAGAAAAGAGGTGGTAAAGGTGACGCAACTCGTTCACAGACCGCTGCCGTTTCAACTAGAGCCACACCTTCAAATATAGCACAAATAAAAGAGGAGTTGAGAGAATGGATACAATATGAATCGGTAAGAAAATAATTCTGTAATAATATTTTTGGGTTTCAAGTATCATCATCTTCATCATAATAATATATTCTATCAAAAATCTCATTTACACTTTCACATTCACACCAACTATATAACTCCGCAATGATTGACCTAAACTCGAATATTTATAGCCATCATACGAGTACATCTATCAAACTGCATAGCTTCTTTTCAACGAAAGAAATGTTATTTCAAACAATATTGATAGATAATCGAGCAAAGAAGTTCATTGGTGACGATGCGTTGGTGAAAGCTAGACTTCAAAGCCTCGAGCATAGACGCAAAGTTGCCAGTTTATCGGTGTTTTACAGGCATCACTTCGGAGAATGTGCGATCGATTAACATAACCTCATTCCGTCTTCTCCTATCATTCATCGGACAACAAGACGCACTGAAACACTGCGTCCATACATGGTCGATGTTCCGAAAATACGCACAAAGCGTTTTTAATCCAGCTTTATAATGCGTACGGCCGAATTAAGGAACACTCTACCAGCGTCTCTATTTCCCGATAGCTATAATCAGGAATTCTTCAAGTATAGAGTTAATAGGTTTTTAATATTGTTAGGTTTGCAATAACGCCTGCTATGCGGATTACATTGCAAAATCATCCCGCACATCACTTAATTTTTTTCTATCGTATATTAATAGGTATCTGTTAGGCAAGCATGTTAAACCGTTGACCGCGTTGTCAATTTCCATCGGGTGTGACAGCGGTCAACAGCTTGCTAATCTAACATACAAAATATATAGATAATCGCTACCCTTTCGAATCTTAAATAACTATAATCTTTTTTCAGCTGCAAGTATTACTGAAACATATAAATATAATTTACTTCCCATGCCAATATGAGTTGACAACAGCTACTAGCAGCCCACCCCAAAGAGCCAAAGTAACAAACCGGGCATTAGACATACTAGCCCCAAAGTTTGCCCCACTATACTTACAAATCGATGGCCCACTAGAAAACAAACTGAAGATTTCCCTCAGCACTCTCCATCCAAGAATCCTCATCAACAGTGGAATACCAATAGAAGATCATATCGATCCAGCCTATTTGTTTCTGGAGAAGTTTGATTGGTTCAAGGATTGCGAAGTGCCGATCGCCAAGGGCTTTGTGCAGACTCGAGGATATGATTCCATTGAAGTGACTTTTCCGCCGGGAAGGCATTATTGTCGGTATGATGTTACTTATTGGTGATTTCTTACGTTCTGAGGATATCTTTAGCTTGATTTGTAACGTTCTTAGGAAAATTTAAATATGCATTTTTAAAATCAAGTTTTTTTATGTTATTGGGACTTTTGATGATAAGCGGACTAACCTCTGCCTATAACAGATGCATTTTGTCACAAGTCACGAATTGCACTGCGCCCGTCACCTTGAGATTTAGTTGTTCAGTCTCATGTGCCTGTAATTTCACTGGTCCTCAAGGACTGCTGCCGGAACACACTGTTAGGTGCTTGGCGACAGGTTTTCGACTTGAGGGTGGTCGCTAGCCAGGCGGGCATTCGCAAAATGCCCTTCCACCATGCGGTGAAGCTCAAGCCCGCGGCGGGATTCGAACCATGGACCTGCTGCGCGGCAGTCCATAGCCAATGCCACTGAGCCATCACTGCTTCAAAATGCTGCTTTTACAATGAGTGACACCTCTTGCTGGCACTGATTATACAGTCATAATTGTTTGAATGATGCACTGAAGTTATTTGTCTTTTGTAAGTAATCATTCTTCATGATATAACTCTAATTTGATACCCTTATATAGTTGATAGTGTTTATCCAACTTCCATTTTGTAAACAGTTACTGCTGTGAGATTTTTAAGATAAAGCGGTAGGTATATCACATGTCAACGACGTGATGTGTTATTTCGTTTTCATGCATTGGGTGCGAGGATTCAAATGATGCTGGCTTCTGAATTTGGTAAAAGTATATCAATTCAGCTGCGATTCGTCAATATCTATATTATTGATTTCTGCATCGGATAACCGTCTAATATGCCAAGTTTCACTTTAAGAGCCATTTCACAAAATCACGCTACTGAAGTTTAGGTAAATGCCAGCGCATCGCTTACACAAGCGAAAGAAGTGACGACGGAATAGCGTGACTGTGAGTAACTAATACTAATACTAGCACTCATTAATAAAGAAATGTAAGTTGCGAATTTAAAAATTGTGTGATTGGCATGAGTAAATAATCAATTTCTGGTCGATTACTTGCTTATGGTATAGAAAATAAGTAGGCATGTACATTAAATAGTCAACCTACATCGTGAATCGTATATTTACATTTCATCCTTGATGAATAAAAAATAGATATGTTTGAATCATTTATTGTAACAATAAACTTTAATAATTTAATAATTATACGGCTTAAAATTATATAAATATTTGACGTAACGGCATTGATTAAAAGCTCTTTCATTTAAATTTTCCAAAAATTGCTATTTTCCTCGTTAACACTCTACACTGTATCTATATCCAGTCGTTAACACTGTCTGCCATAATGACCATGCATAGGATTGAGGTTTATTTTTCTGTGCATCCGGAAAACAACTCAGTACCAACCACAAACGTCCCATGACGTTTTTGGTTTTCCATTACTTAAACATGTCACCCTCATATTCCCATACCACAATATATCACCTATACCTTTAAAAAAATAACATTTTAATCCATTTAGTTTGAGTAGACCAAACAGCGAAATGTAAATATAAATTAACAGATTTTGAGGTTTTTTTGTTTCTAAATCGAATATCTTTGATGCAATCTATAATCAACATATATACTTCTTGGTACCAATGCAATCCTCACTATATACTCTTATGCTCACTATTCCTCCTCTATGGAAAACAAATGATAATACACCTTTTTATAGAAAAAAATACTGGAAATGGGGTTTGAACACACGACAAAAATGGTGGGAAATAGTAATTTAATTGCTATTTTTATTTTTTCGTAACTAATCACCTAGAACTTCGATTCTTCTTTTAATATGATAATTTACTATTGTTCTTTAGCCATGAATTGTTACAGATTTTTACGCCAAATATTTTAAAGTAACAAGATTAAAACAACCCAATTGTTTTAAGAACTGGCGGGAAAACTGTATTGGAGAGCAATATTTTTTTCTGAAAAACTATACCACCTACGGCTTTGGTCCTTCTTTGATATTATTATTTACATATCATTTATACACTTGTAATATTTCAGATTTTTTGGTTTAGATGTTTAAAATTAGTTACGAGATTATTTATTACGCAAATTTGCATCGGTAAGTGTTTGCGTTGCAAAATGTATCGAGCGAAAAATTACTTATACATATTCAAAATTGCGTTTTTCTAGGTTTATAACTGTTGACGTAGTTACGAGATTAATATGAAATGACGTAATATTTATGGGCCAAATGTAATTTGTGCTGGTTTCAGATTTCATCAAAATATTCAAAATACTTCCGCTATCTCAGAAAAGTATGGATTCTTTCTTGTATGGGCAAGGATGCATCCTTTTGAAAACCATTTGGATTGTGAAAGTCTGACTTTTTTTATTTATTTTTTTATGTCATTGTGATGGAACAAGCGCGAGGCCCACCTGATTTTAAGCGGTATCCTCTGCCTATAACAGATGCATTTCATCACAAGTGACGAACTGCACTGCGCCCATCACCTTGAGACATACCTGTTAAGTCTCATTTTTGCCTGTTATTTCACTGGCTCTCAAGGACTGCTGCCCGTACTCACCGTTAGGTGCTTGGCGACAGATTTTCTACTAGAGGGTGGTCGCTAGCCAGGCGGGCATTCACGAAATTCCCTTCCACAATGCGGTGAAGCTCAAGCTCTGGGCGGGATTCGAACCATGGACCTGCTGCGCGGCAGTCCATAGCCAATGCCACTGAGCCATCACTGCTTCAAAACTTAAACTTACGCAGAAAACACTTACGCAGATTTTATGGTAAATTTGTAAATACGACTATCGACCGCTAACTGGTTTCCCGGTTTGTACAAATGATGGAAAAGCCGGGAGGCCGTTTTGTACAAATTAGGAAGGTAGTTTAATTTCCTGCTGAAGTTATCGCTGTGTTCACTTATAGACATTAACTGAATCCAAAAATATTGGAAATCAATTATTCGCCTGTCATCTTATCCTTCTAAAGCAAAAGTTATAGTGAGTTACTAATTTAAACTAGAATAATATAAAAACTGGCAGACCAAAAAGAAGATGTCAACCCTCTGAGGTTGTTAGCATTTTTCCAATAACGCTGTTTGTATATAAGGCTGCATAAATGTGACGTTTCCTTTTTTTAATACAATGGATGAACAGAAACTAAAGATGTAGTTACTTAACAAGACAACAATACTTATATTATGGACAACAAAACTAAAGTATAGTTTGTTACTTAAAAAAATAAAGACATGATCAAAACTCTGTGGTCGCACTATAAACTTGCGTCTAAGCGTTCCGCGTACGAGACGTCAGAGCAAGGCAAAACGAACACAGGTCCTACCTCGATGAGCGCTCGCGCGGTACTGATCGCCTCGAGCTTGTACATTTCAATTTATGAGCATTTCGAGTTATGTTAAATATTTTTTCTTGTCTAACAAAACAGAGTTATTATCACAATTTATTAAAGATCAGATTAATTAAAGAATGGACTTTCTTTTCATATAATATCTGTTTGGAATTACACTTTATTAAACGCAATATATCGTGGTAAACTGCTGATATAATTCGTGGAAATTGGCGCTAGATCTTTATTTTTTTTCTACAATGACGATTAATTATCGATATTCTAGTACACTATGTGTCAACAGGATTATATGCCTGATGCATAGTTTTTTTTTAGTTAATTTGATGAATCTTTATACAAGAGAATAGAACTCTGAAGTTGGCTATGTGTACTTTAATTCGTAAAACAAGGTGCGGGAGATTGGTCACTACAAAATAATTAATGTTATGTTTGTAAATCTGGTACATTAACTGAAACGAGAACAGATTATTCTATTTTTATCAATTATTAAACAACTTGTAGATATTTCCTATGATAGTAAATTAAGCGCTTAAAATCTTCGTATACCGCATTAAAATGTAAAATGCCTCTTAAGGGAAAATCTATGTCAGCGTATTAACAAATACACTGTGACTGATAGTTGCCAATAGCCTCGCTTTATATAACATGTAACTAAAAATATCTAACACAATATGCGTGTTTATGCACGCAGTGATATACAAACGTGTAATAAAGAGTTAACATTTAGGATTTGTATGATTTTTGAACTAAATTTTTACTTTACAGTGTTATCATGAGCAATAGAGTATACACAGAACTGTGTACTGTATTCCTCATTTTGCCTACAGATTGTGGGTACATTCTCGAATGAACTGGCACGCAATGTTAATGAGTGAGTCTACGTTATTCCTCGGCACTCGAGACGTGATTCAATCAGCGTCAATCCGCGAGTGTCCTTGGGCAGCCAAGTTCCTGAGTAACCTGTCGATTGCTTTCACGAATTGGATCCGAGTCAGCAGATCTTACACAGTTATTTTGACGTTAGACAAGGAATTTTACAAGTAAGAATACTATACGAGAAAAAATATTGTGCCATAAATAGGAAAACTTTATGGAAAACTACTAACTAGATGGTTTAATAGATTTAGTTTAAATTGAGGATTCCAGTTTTAAAATCAGTTTTTTCCATTTTGTCTATATTTGTTTGTAAACGTTGTTAAAAATTCGTAAATGAGCAGCGTGCACGTCATTGTGGGTATCTGGTTGGTGAACAAAAGGTATAAAAGTTAGCATTTTAAAGGAACGTTGGTTTTGATTTCCTTGGTATTGATTGTCACAGAAAACGTAGTGTAAAAACGTTAGAAAAAAGATAAAAGGACTAACAAGTAACGATAAGCGAATCAGTTAGCTCTTTATTAAAAAGAAGGCACCACACGACAGGGTATACCATTTTAAGATCTAGTGTACCTATTCTATCTTCATCATCAACAGCCATTACGTCAAAGGTTGAAAAAGGCCTAATTATGCTGTGGGCTGCCATAATCCCCACGCTTGGCAGGCATCTTTGAGATCACAGTGTAAAATAGAAGTTCTTCGGAAGGTGCTGCCACCGTCTGGTATTTTTACTTTCGTCACCTCCTCTGAATTTCACAGGAAAAAATGACGTGGTGCAATTCTAGGCCAACACCGGGTTTGTTCTATCTTACTTATTGAATCACTAAGTTAAGGTAATTTGAGAGTTAGTACGTCAATACTTGAACTGAAAACCAGTGGGTGTTCATAGACTATTTACTAATACTTACTACTTATTTCATTATATCAGCTCCTACAAACCAGACCTCGAGTGGGAACCAGATGCAGTTGGATACAATCAATCCTTTGTCCACTGGATGTTTCGTCAAGCTCTTCAGTCCACACTTTACAAGAAACTGTCGAATACTGACTTCCATTCGGTCTGCAAAGTCCTGAGACATTACTTCTGTGATCCTGACTTTGGATTACCTCCGAAGGCAGAACCATCTAAGCCATTGCGAGAGATAGTTGCCTTGGATCCATGTGACTGCCTTGTAATTGAAGGTGAAGAAGCAGCAGGGGAAACTGAAGAGTGTCTGGAAGAACAGGTATTTTAATGGCGATAAGAGAACCAGAATTTTCTATTTTTTATATAACTTAAATATACTGAAATGTAACTGAAATATAAATGTCATCGTGCCCATAAAATTCCAATATTTTTATCCTGAATCATTCATAAACTAATTTTATTTATATGTTACTAATGACATAAATTTGGGCGTTTATTTTTCGAACTCAAGAGTAAAGCAAAGTATTCTATAGTAGAATTCTGAGCGTAGCGAGCAATTTAATATACGACACTTAAGAAACTTAATGTTTTGGCCCAGAGTGAAACACTATAGTTTTCATCACTACCCATGAGAAAAAGAAAAACCGATTCGATACTCGTATGTATAGACAATATAATTAATCAATAAACAAAAATCAAAAATAACAATAATTTTATATCATATTATTCATTTCAATATTTTTCGTAACTCAACTAATCTTATCAAAAGTACAAAAGCGGATCAATTCTAAAAAAGAAAATCGATATATTTTATTATAGAGAATATATCGGCAATTACGGTTTACGAACGAACTTGCTAAAAAAATATTGTGCTACCATTTGCCACAAACAAAGGTCATTGGTCCTAGAGCAGTCAAATATTTCACTTTGATACTAATATACCACATGTATATAATCTTAGAAAAAAAATAGAAGTTAAGCACTCTACTGATAAATTGTAGTCCCTTTAGAGAAAATGTGTTAAAAATTGTCAGTTGACATTTCTAGTTCTAGCTAAGTACCTAGTAGGTGGCATTAGTCTATATATTAAGAAACTTGAAATCGAAATGAGAACATTTTGATAATACATCAGGTGTGACTAAGTTTGTATGTATAGAAAATAAAGTTTCAACGTAATATGGCGACAATTTCGAACTTGATTACTTTATACAAAAACAGTTACGTCCATATTTCTCAAAAGGGCTGGCAGAGGTGTCTAAAGTCCCACTTTTCATGAGACAGGTTTTATTTATTTATTTAATTCACAAAATCCACAGATCTTAACAAAATTAACATAATCATATAGTGATATTTCTTACATCCAATGACGGATTTATTTTAGTTTTGGTCACATTTCATAGAGGTTAAGCCTATTGCTGGCTCTATGATCACCGAGAACAGTTACCGGTACTTGACTCTTACTGAGTTATTTTTAAAGGAAAATAGGACAACTGTACGGCCCCTAAGACTTTGAAATTTCAAAGCAACCCTTTTGCTAAAACCATCACGTCAGTTATAATGTTATTTAATATAAATATTCTGATCAAATTGCTTTCCTAGATTATGACAGAAGAAAGACCACTTGTAAAACAAGCCATAATGTCGAAGCTTTTAGCTAAACCAGTAGACCCTATCATTTCCCAAGTATGCGAGAATGCCACGGACGAGCTACCCTGCGGCATCCTCAAGATTGAGCGGGAAAAGTTCCTCAGGAGGCATGAAGCAGCCACTGTTATCCAGGCATACTGGAGGGGAACCCGGACTAGGAAGTGTTTGGAAAATAAAGTGTCTTTTACGCCGGATGTTTTGAAACATGTAAGTTCTTCTAATTACACGACTGTATAAAAAAGAAGTTTTTTTTATGCCTCATTGGTTAGCCTTTGGCCACTATCTCACCTGATGGTAAGTGATGATGTGGTCGAAGATGTTGTTCAGGCTAACCTAGAAGTACTGGCTCTCAAGGACAGCTGGAACACACCGTTAGGTGCTTGGCGACAGATTTTCTACTTAAGGGTGGTAGCTAGCCAGGCGGGCATTTGCAAATTCCCTACCATCATGCTATAACGACTGCCATCCTAAAACAACAACCAGGACCGACGGCTTAACGTGCCCTCCAAAGCACGGAAACGCTCAGTAGTTATGTCACTAGCGGGCACCCATCCAACTCATGACCGCGCGCGACGTTGCTTAACTTTGCTGATCGGTTGAGAACAGCTAAGTAAACTTCGCTACGAGCGCTTCAAGTGTTATGTTTTCAGGGTTCATGTATGTATGTGTATTTGTGAGTTTCTTTATTCCAACCATAACTTCTAAACGGCTGAACCGATTCTTATGTTAAGATATATCGGTAGATTTGCTTTGATAGCGCAAGTAACACTAGTTAAGTTTTGTGTGCAAGTGACAAATTTTCTAATACATCAGAATAAAGGGCTTTAAAAACGATTCCATAAATATAAGCAATTTGCAGTTTTATTTTCAATGGAACTTTAAAAAGCAAAACGCTGAACTTGTTTTAATGACCGAATTGGGAATGTTCCATCTGGCATGGTGACATACGTATAATGTTTCCAAAAAATTCAATCAAATTAAAATAAAAAAATAGAAAAACTTATCTGTGACAATGCCGCGATCTATTTAGAATACGCATAAGTTTACATAAAAAATTATCACTTGTTAATTAAACCTATTTTTTTAATTAAATTCTATTACTAAACAACACTTTACAAGAAAATTATATTATACCTACCACCAGGGCAGGCTATTATAAAACAATAACATCTGTTTGCGCGGGTTAAGCGAAATTTGCGAAAAATATATATTTAAATCAGGCTGATGCGGCGAGAGAATTGGATGACAATAGAACTGCACGGGAGTTGGAAAGAAAGAATCAGTTCTATATAAGGAAGGTGCACAATACCTTTATTGGTCGATTCTGGTGTTTATCAGTCCTTCCAATAACTATGAAGTATCCCACTTGACACAAATTTACAAGTTTTGAGTTTTTCACACGAGAGTATCGCAGGCGCGTCGGTATAGCACTTGCTTCCAATCCAACTTGACACTCGCGTTAGGGGGCGCCACTATCGCAGTTGTGTGACGCAGTCTCTTTCACACGCATGCAGAGGTGTATGTGCAGGAGTGGACAGATATATAGGGATATAATTGCAACAACCTTACGTTACAGTTTACGTAGAAATCGTCTTTGAATCAGCGCAACCATTCCCCCGGGCTTGAAGGGATGCCTTCAAAAATTGCAATATGTACGCATAATTAAAATTACTTATGATATTAGTCTAACTAATAAACCTATGCTAATTCCCTAACCTAAACGCACAGTTTTCTAGTCTACTGATTAGGTAGGGGACAGAGACGAACCACTGGACGCAAGTACGATCCAGTTGCCGTCCTAACACGTACTATCCGTGTAACTCCATTAGAACCGGGAAAGACTTCCTCTACAATACCCAGGGGCCAGTGCAGAGGAGGCGAGTTTTCCGTTAGTAGGATAACAACAGTCCCAATCGTAATTGGGTTAACTGGAGTGTTCCATTTGTGACGAGACTGCAAAGTATGAAGGTAATCAGTTCTCCAGCGCTTCCAAAAAGATTGAACTAATTTATCGAGGAGAGCATGACGTTCAAGAGTGTTTATTTTATCGTCAATTTCTCCAGCAGGTAAGCATTTTAATGGCGTTAGAGTAAGGAAGTGTGCTGGAGTCAAAGCGAGAGGTTCTGAAGGATCATTAGAGAGCGTCCTGCAAAGTGGTCGAGTATTCATGACCGACTCGATTTGAATGAGGACGGTATTTAGCTCTTCAAATGACAAGATTTGTTCTCCTATGACGCGGTATAAATGACCTTTTAAAGATTTGATATTAGCTTCCCAGTTCCCGCCAAAGTGACTTGCAGCTGGGGCGTTGAGTGACCACTCTATGCGGTTCTCGGCCAATACTCTTCCAAATTCAGTTTTATGATACTTTGAACTCAAATATTCATGGAGTTCTGAAAGCATACGCTTAGCACCGATATAATTACTGCCATTATCTGAATAAACTTTGCCAATTGGGCCGCGTCGCGATAAAAACCTTTTAAAGGCTCCCATAAAGCTCGCAGTGCTCAAGTCTCCAGCCAGTTCAATGTGCACTGCGCGGGTCGCCATGCAAACAAAAATGCAAACGTACGCCTTTGTGGCCCGAATACCACGACCACGACTTGTGGTGACTTTGAAGGGCCCACAGTAGTCTGTACCACAGCTAACAAACGGTTTTGCTGATTGAACGACATGACATGAGCGGTGATCTGCCATTTCAGGAAAGGATGGCTTGGGACGAAGACGAAAACAAGGTAGACATTTATGAACTCTATTTCTAATTAAATTTCGTGCAGAAAGTATCCAATACTTCTGACGTAAGAGCGACATTAATAGCTCTGGGCCAGCGTGACAATTCACCTTGTGATGGTAATCCACAAGCAAATCCATAACATGGTGTCGTCTCGGAAGCACTACAGGATGTTTCTGGTTGTAGCTCAAATCTGAATTTCTCAAACGACCGCCGACTTTAACGAGCCCATTGTCAAGAAACGGCTTGAGATGTTGCAAGGAGCGACTACAAGTGTGTCCCGCTTGTAGCTTAGAAATATCAACCGCGAAATGCAAGTGTTGGATTTCACGAAGTGTCAATACCTCTGCAAAGTTAAGATCTGAGGCTGATATAAGATCACGTGGTGGCAATAGTTTTGCAAATCTACAAATGTAAACCACACAACGCAATAACTTTGACCACGACGATAAGCGATAAGCCAACAAAATTATAGGAGATTCTACAGGTGGGGTAGTAGTTACTAACGAATGTTTCTTTTCTTCAAAAACTTCTGCTACCGTGGAAGGATTAAAGGCAACAATAGGCCACTGCGATATATCTGACCGGGCCCAATGTGGGCCATTGAACCAAAGCGGATGGTCGATAATTTGTGAGGGAGTAAGTCCGCGGGACAGACAGTCTGCGGGATTATCCGTACCACTTATGTGAAACAAGTGTTTTGGTGACAAATCGTTTTGTATTTTGGTCACTCTGTTGGCCACAAATGTGTCCCATCGATGTGGTGATGAATGCGTCCAACAAAGAGCGACAGTCGAATCCGAGAACGCGAAAACGTTTTTGATGTTAACACGGTTTTTACACGCATCGATTATGGTCTTTATAAGCTGAGCAAGAATGACTATAGCGCAAAGTTCTAGACGCGCGAGTGAAACGACTTTCTTAGGAGATACCCTTGACTTAGCACTAATAAGGCTTAAAGTATTTCCATTATTATTTTGGACGTGGAAGTAGACCACTCCTCCGTAAGCCCTTTCACTGGCATCTGAAAATCCGATAATTGTTACCACACTGTCAGTGGTGATACCAACGTAGCGTGGAATCCTTATCTCTAAGAGCAGAGGGAGCTCTTCTCTAAAGCGAGACCACACCTGAACGATAGCGTCAGGTGGTGTATCGTCCCAGTCACACTCGCACATCCAGAGCTGTTTGATTATCAGCTTTGCGTACAGGACGATAGGTGCAACGAATCCCATTATGTCCCATATCTTCGCGACGCATGATAATATAGTACGCTTCGTGCAAGTTTGAGCGGGTTTACAAACTTTCAGACAAAAAAGGTCAGTTTTGGGTGACCAGCATAAGCCAAGTATCTTATGCTGTTCAGAATCATCAAACTCCTTAACAGATGAAAGGCGATGTGATGGGGGTATCGAATCTACCACTGATTGCGAATTACTTGTCCATTTTACAAGTTCAAACTGACCGGTTTTCATAAGACCTATCATTTCAGAGGCAGTAGATATGCCTTCTTCCTCGTTTTGGACAGAATAGACAAAGTCATCCATGTACAGGCCAGTGTCAATAATATCTCTAGCCTTTGGATAAGAGTCGCCCTCATCATTCGCGAGCTGTTTGATCGTGCGCAGTGCATGAAAGGGGCTTGATTTCAGCCCAAAAACGACTCTTTTGAACTCGTAAACCTTTAACGGTTCTTGAGGGGAGAAGCGATAAAGAATACGTTGAAAACGGCGGTCACATTCGCGAACACCAATGCTAAGAAACATTTGACGAATGTCAGCGGAAAGTGCAATTGGAAATAATCGAAAATTAATTATTATATTAAACAAATTGCCTTGAAGATTTTGACCGCTATAGAGTAGGTCATTCAACGAAACGTGAGTACTGGAAATCCTAGAGCTTCCATCCAAAACAATACGTAACTTGGATGTAACCTTGTCCTCTCTAAGAACTCCGTGATGCGGTATAATATACGACTGGGTATCCGATATTTGCACGTCTTGAGGTGCAGGTGACATATAACCTTGATCTATATATTCATTAATGACACTATCATACGCGACCTTCAACGTAGGGGAAGCTTGCAATTTTCTCTCTAAGCAGAAAAATCTTCGTTCACTTGCCTGCCGCGAGTCACCAAGAGACTGAATATTTCCCTTGAAGGGTAATGCTACTACATAGCGGCCATTTTGATCGCGAGAGGTTGTGGTGTTATATATTTCTTCACAGATTTTATCGTCAGGGCTAAGTATAGGTGGAACGTTCACCTCTTCCATTTCCCAGAATTTACGGACCGCATGGTTAAGGGGTTCGTCGATACAACAATAAGAAGCGGTCTCAAAACTACCAACAAAGACTGGAGCTTCACCAATAATCACATATCCGAGGACAGTTTCTAAAGCCAGAGGGGAAGGATATGAAGATTGTCCTTGGACCTTGTCAGACAAGAGAAGATGCGGGAAAATTGAAGCTCCCACCAATACCTCAATAGGACCAGACACTGAGTACGTGTCATCTGCCAACGGTAAGTTCTGGAAGTTTGATAAGCGAGAAACATCGACCTCGACAGTCGGCAAACGTTCAGTAATTTTATCTACTACCAGCGATTCCATGTCGTAATTGACGTTACGATCAAAACGAGAGAAAAACTTTATTTTCACTGAGCCCTGCACAGATTTAGTGGCACCACCTATTCCTTTTACCACAGAACAAGCGGGGTTTCGATTTACGTTCAACCCTAAACGCTGGCAACATTCACGACTAATAAAATTGCTTTGAGAAGCGCTGTCTAACATTGCGCGTACGTTATGCTCTTTACCGAGAGAATCAACAATAATAACACGCGCGGTAGCGAGTAATATCGTAGTAGGGCGTCGAGGCACGAGTTTTGCTGTGTTGCTATCTGATAACGCACACAGAGTGACGTCATCAGTGCAAGCTGAGTTAGCGAGTGCGGTGGGCGCGTCGTCGTCGGACCTCGCTGTAGTCACACAGGGGTCAGCGAGCGCGCAGGAAACGAGCGAATTACTGGCTACGGACGGATCCCGGAAACATAATAAAGTATGATGTTTGGAATGGCATTGTTTACACAACGATTTGGAACCACATGCGGATACACGATGTCCCCCACTTAAGCAGTTGATGCATAAATTGTTTGCCTTAACAAACTTAAAGCGTTCATTTGGGTTATAGTTGTGAAACACAGAACATTTATATAAATGGTCATGTTGGCTATTACATAACGAGCACGAAGATTGCTTTGAACTGGATGCGGCATTTACATAGGCAAGCGTAGAAGTAGATGATTTATGATATTTACATGCCGTTTCAGTTTTACGATCAACGTACTTTCTTGTTGCTTCCTGTTTCCCAGAAGAGATGCGCTGTAATATTTTGATTTGATCGCGGACAAATGACGATAAGTCATCAAAGGATGGCATCTCACAGGTACGTTTGAAAGATTCAAATGAACGTGCTGTTTCTGGATCCAATTTCTTAAGCGCCATGTATAAGCAAATAAAATCTGAGAGGTCATTGACTTTCAGGTTTTTTAAGGCGGCGACCGAGGAAGCGAATTTATCAAGAAACTCTTCGAGATTAGAGGGTGTTGCAGACGAAATAGACTTAAAGTCAAATATTTGATCTAAATACGTAGTGGCCACTAGCCGTTTGTCTTCGTATTTAGTTTTAAGCAAATCGAATATAAGTACATAATTTTCGGCACATGGTGTTATGCCGGCGCATATTGATCGAGCTTTGCCAGAGAGTTTTCCGATCAAATAATACAATTTTTCCGATTCTGTTAGAGATACATTATCGTGTACGGCATTTTTGAAACTAGCGAAAAATAAAGGCCAATTTTTTATATCACCGTTAAACTCGGGAATCTCAATTGGTGGAAGTCTAGGCGCCCTGTACTGGCTTGCTGGCTTGACGTCAGCTTGCGACTGATGCGCCTTGGCGGCACGTTTGACACAACCTAATAGATCCTCGAACGATGAAAGTGACTGATAACTGACGACATATTCGGGGTTAATTTTTAACTCAAAATGGACTATTTTGTCCAGCACACTTTCGAAATCCTCACGCAATGAATCCACGGTTTCTATTTCACACAAAAATGCTTCCTTAGCTGACTCCGAATCAAGATTGTTTACGCGATTACAGATGGTTTGCATGCGAGCAAAAATTCTATCTCTTTTAGCATATAATACCTTCAACTGTACACTCACGTCTCCAGTAGGTGCCATTTTTTATCAATATTAATTAACGTAAAGTTCTCAAACACCGATAAGCAATGGTAAGCTGAGATTGTATATGTCAACGTATACCTAGCTAGGCATAAGTGAATAACTTCACAGTACTGATATGACTGATATCGGCCTATGTATATACTTGGATATTTATGACTGCAAGGTGCAGTTATTAGCGAATAAATGACGAAACGAATACTTTTATTATAATGTAGATGTAAACAAATATCTAATTGATGTAAGCGGGATGAACTAAACTAAGTACATAGATAAATAAATGTTTACTACGAATTATCGAAAATTACGACAATCTATATTGCGATATGAACCAATTTTTACTACTTAGTTACCAACAAAGTACGAATATGTATGTAAATAGATGCGTATAACGACGGTTATATTACCACAGAACGAGCAACTGTTACTATTTACCTAACGAATGCGGGATGATCGAAATAACTACAAGTTAGTTATAGCAAGGTAATTATATACACAGTTAGTCATTCTATGAACATATGATAACAAAGCAAATGAATTACGATAGATAGATTCCTTGCGAGGGAACATGAAAATGGAGGTAGTTTGAAAAGTACCAACCGACGCGAGTACAACGATTTGTTTCGACAATTAACTACAATTAATACACAATAATTCAAAATATGTGGTGGCTAGCGCTGATTCAAATATCCGGCTCGAAGGACCATAAAATGTTTGCGCGGGTTAAGCGAAATTTGCGAAAAATATATATTTAAATCAGGCTGATGCGGCGAGAGAATTGGATGACAATAGAACTGCACGGGAGTTGGAAAGAAAGAATCAGTTCTATATAAGGAAGGTGCACAATACCTTTATTGGTCGATCCTGGTGTTTATCAGTCCTTCCAATAACTATGAAGTATCCCACTTGACACAAATTTACAAGTTTTGAGTTTTTCACACGAGAGTATCGCAGGCGCGTCGGTATAGCACTTGCTTCCAATCCAACTTGACACTCGCGTTAGGGGGCGCCACTATCGCAGTTGTGTGACGCAGTCTCTTTCACACGCATGCAGAGGTGTATGTGCAGGAGTGGACAGATATATAGGGATATAATTGCAACAACCTTACGTTACAGTTTACGTAGAAATCGTCTTTGAATCAGCGCAACCAACATCAACCTTTTAAACTACTCGCTGGGGAGTTTGACATATAAAATGCTGTGTTTATTTGCCAAACCTAATTTTTAATGCGTAATGTATTTGTGAACGTGTTCGAGTGCAGGCTATATGTTCTATTCCGAACGACGCTGACAACTGCAACTGCATGCCGCGGCAGCATGCAGTCAGCCGGTACTACAGATTTCAATATATTTCTATGAAGAGACTTGCGAACGCCGCGCCGCAGCGCGAGTGCATGCGAGTGCTATTGCGATCCCACAGCGCAGGCGCCCGGCACTTTCAAAATGCAGTTACAATCTGCAAAGTCGCTTAGAATCGAACCTTTATGGTATAGTACCACGAAATGTTTCTTATCGTTTCCGGCCTAAACATCCTATAAGTTACATATTGACACAAATTTTCACCAAAAACATAACTCTGACTGCTTATTTATTCTGTGTAACATATTACATGGTGAATGGCAAAATCACAAATTGTACGAGTCCAATTTAAAACTTTTAAAAATAAACTCTAAGCGCTATAGGTACACGCGCCAACTCATTACAATACAGCTTTAAGGATTCCCGCACGTACCGTCAAGTAGGTACTTATAATACTTACTCGTACTTACCACAAAGTAACAGACAACTCGAACCGAAGACTTTTGAACGGAGTTAAAAGTAAAATATCCTAATGATGCGATTCCGTAATGAGCGTAAAGTACTTTCTGAACGCCCCAAAACTCGAAAAGGATCACGAGAATCACGTAACTCTTTGTCGGACAACTTTCCACATCAGAACTTTGTTGATTCTGCTTAGCGAACTAGAAGTTTTAATCAAAATTAGCAATTCTGTGTACTAGGAACGGCCGGAGCCTTCTGGCAGTTTTAGGTGGATGATTAAAGGGTTGCTGGAGTTTTGTCTATATTATGGAAGCATTAGTTAGGTGTGCAACTTATGCTGAGCTGATAAAGTAGTAGTGAGGATTATTTTGTTACTGATATAGTTCCTTAAGGCGCAGACAAAGGCTAAGTAGCTTTTCTTGAACAAGTAGATTGTTATACCACAAGGCACTAAAACAATACTTTTATGAGACTAGACCAGCTCTACAAGAAAAACCAGGAAAACTATTTCGTCAGTGAGCTTTCCCTTTGCCGATGCCGAAGTACTTATATCATGACAAAAAGTGTCTTGGTACTTTCCGGTTCATGAAGCGCTCATAGTGAAATTTGTTTAGCCTATATATCAGCTAAGTTCGTCGCTGTGGTCATGACTTGAATGGGTGACCACTAGTGACATTACACGCTAAGTCATCGGTCCCGGTTGTTGTCTTAAGATTGCAGTCGTTATAGTATGGTGGTAGGTTATTTTACGACTCCCGTCTGGCTACCACCGTCAAGTAAGAAAATCTGTCGCTAAGCACTTACATAGCGATGTGTCCCTTCTGGCTAACCTATAATTATCCTCAAGGACAGCTGCCGGTACATACTGTTAGGTGCTTGGCGACAGACTTTCTGCTTGAGGGTGGTAGATAGCCAGGCTGGCATTAGCAAAATGTCCTACCACCATGCTATAATATGCCATGCTAAGACAACAACCGGGACCGACGGCTTAACGTGCCCTCCGAAGCACGGAAGCGCTCAGTAGTAATGTCATTAGCGGTCACCCGTCCAACTCACCAACATCCGCGGCGGACGTTGCTTAACTTAGCTGATCGGTTAAGAACAGCTAAGCAAACTTCGTGACGAGCGCTTCGAAATCAACACTCAATCTGACGTTTGTCTAATTCAAAACTCCTTTCTAACTGGTACAGGTGATGGAAAGCGCTTTTGGTAACCTAGAAGCGCTGTCAGCGCTAATGAATGAATTCTTTAGAATGTTCCCTGGAGCAAAGAGCGCTTATTCCATATCTTCTGCCCTGAGTGGGACTACTAGCTTGCAACAGCATCATGGGACAGCTGCCGTCACTTCGAAGTGCAAGTGGGTTCCGTACTTCCAAGGTAATTTATCTTCAATCTGTTTTTTCTTTTTACGGGCTCCGACTAATAAAGAAGTTCAGGCGGAGCCCAGCAAGGGACAGAAGTGGGGCCAAAAATAGACATGCTTCAATCTGTTTTTTTCACGCTCAACTATCAGGCAGTCCAGGCAACGAAGACAAAATAGCGGAAATAATTCATGTATAAGCCAAATTTGGTACAGTTGTATGGGAAGGTTTCGTAAACAACATACTAAAAGTACTGACCGTGGGGGTGGAGCTAAGGAGGGTGGGGGCTCTAAAGGTCCCTTTTTTAGGTTTTTTGTAAATAACTCAAAAACTATGGCCTTCAGCAAAAACGTGGTCAGAAGTAAATTAAGCTACGTAAAATTATCTACAAAAAAGATTTTATGCACTTTCTTGCTATGATTAATACTAGTGGGGAATGGAGGGGGAGGTAATGGAAATCAGTATTTGAAAACTATTTTCATTACAGATAGTGTGTTTTAATGATTAATAAACTACGATCAGTCCAATTATTAATTACAACTGCATGTCAACCCCCTACAACTGTACTAAATTTGGCTTATACATGAATTATTTCCCCTATTTGGTATTTTTTTGTCTTTGTTACCTGGACTATATAGATATGCTGTTGCAATGAGGTAACCTAAAAAAGTGTGTACGTGACTCACACTTGGGCGATTTATTTAATCACAAGGATCATGTTAAAGCTTATTATTTTATGGCCAATGTGGATAAAATGGTTAGTTCCTTTCATGAACAGGGAGCGACAACATCCAAGCAGCAGTTCATTTCGAAGCAGTGGTGGCTCAGTGGCGTTGGCTATGGACTGCGCAGCAGGTCCATGGTTCATATCCCACCACGGGCTTGAGCATAACCGCATGGTGGAAGGGCATTTTGAGAATCCCGGCCCGCCTGGCTAGTGGCCTCCCTCAAGTAGAAAAATCTGTCGCCAAGCACCTAATGGTGTTTTCAACAGCTAACTTTGGAGCCAGTAATGCTAAGTTAACCTTCGACTACATCATCACTTACAATTAGGTGAGATTGTGGAAAAAAGATTACCTATCAGGAAATTAAAAAAAAAATTGTTGAGTTCCATAAATTAAATATGGATAGTACTTCCGAGTACAGCCAAGAACAGATGATAGATATTTATATAAAAAGTTGCTAGTCAGGCAATAATAAATATTACTCACATGAAAAGCAGAAATTATTGAATCAATAAATTGAAAATCTATTTTGTTAGACATCATGAACACGTGACTGTTAAAGTAAAAAACACACATACACTTGAAAATACAAAAAAAAAACTCCCGGAAAAGTGCAAAAATGAAAGTTACTTCAGCAATTTAATTTATCGACATATTTAACAAAATTACCGCGTGTAAAGCTGTATACCTAATGGAAATTTTCATGTTTTAGGGTTGTTCTACTGCCATGCTCCTGTCAAAGTCCACTTTGATATCCAAAGCTCGATACAGCACAGCACTATGATGGTCTTCAACAACGATACTGAAGAACAGATGCCCCAAGCTTTCAATGCTCATATCACTTTCGATTTCTCTCCAAATAATAATGGGTATGCAATAACAATTCAACATAATTTTGGAATATATTCCATATTTAAACAATATCTAGTAGAAATTTCAGCTACGTTATGACTGCATCTTTCAATTTGATTTTCATTTTTTTTTGTTTGTTACATCAGAACTTTTTACTGGGTGAACCAATTTTGATATTTTTCTTTATTTAAATCGATGCTTGCTGTGTGGTTCCATTTAAATATAACCAAAATCGGTCAAGTCGTTTTTAAATTTCACTCCAATAACTGAAAATTATTTTCCTATCTTGATTATATAGTCATTGACAGTAAAAGACAATTGGGCCCATTAGTAGACAAAGGTCACTTAAAAGGATGAAAAAACAAATTAACAAAAAATGGAACCGACTTCAAAAATCAAACGTGTATAATAACTTGTCGAAGTCGGTACCATGCGCACTATATTGTGATAATAGGTACTTTTGAACCATCATGGTACCGACTTCAATAAGTTATTTCATACATTTGCGTGTTGAAGTCGGTTACATTTTTCGGTAAAAAATTAGGCAATGGCATTTTTATTTGATATATATACAAGTAGGTACGTTTCCATTTGGAGGGGTTAGTAAGAGTAAAATAAATAAATAAAAAATGCATAGGAGCTGACACTAGGATGTAACATTTTGTTCTACTTATATAACACCTGTACATAGTGCAATTTATGCATAGCCCCGTGGGATACCGGGTTAGAATGTCACCCCCATTGCTACCTGTGGGTGTCGTAAGAGACGATTAAAGGTAAGATACCGGAAGGTGGGCAGCAGCGCCTTCTTAGAAACTGATACCTATTTTAAACTGCGTTCCCCAAGACGCCTGCCAAGCTTGGGGATTATGACAAACCCCCCTTAATGAGAGAGGCTGTTTTCAGCAGTGGACGATGCAGCTGATACAGTACATAATGCAACTACCTATTTGTATATAAATTGTATCCCTTCAGTTGACAGTTATCATTAAATATTTTAAACGATCAGTATTTTGTCTATATTCTATATTTATTTTGATTTGTATGCCTAGAGATTTGCTGGACGTTCAATGGTCGCCAATTTATTTGAGTCATAATTATAGATTTGCCCCAAAATGTGATCGGTATTTGATGTGAGTTGACCGTGATTCGTCGACAAAAAAATATTTGTGGGTAATGATTGCAACAAATAGTATTCAAAGAGCAATAATAAACAAAGCAGCTTTTACCATCAATCATAACAAAACGTAATAATAATTATTTACTTACCATTGGCATAATCAGGACCACTCTGTCCTAGTTATGAATGAAATTCTATTGTTATCATTATCGCCGATACCAATACTAAAAACATTTATACAAACATTCATACGGACACGGTAACCATGGAAACTACGAGTATATGTTTTTATAAACAGGTTTGTAGCAATTTTTAATGAAGTTAAATCCGCGTAAAACGTTCTACTCGTATCATTACCGACGAGACAATAAATTGACGGTAAAATTGATGCAACCTAGATCCTAATATAAAAAAGTTGTGTCCGATAGATGGCGTTAATTTTAATTGTAATGATTTGTTTCCAGTATTTTTGAAGCCGAATCATTACATCGACTTAAACATTGTTTCATGATTTTAGCTATACAGTGGTGGGTCATGGATCTTTAAGCGAGACATTAAAATCCAACTCCGATGCTCATTGGCAATTAACGGTCTTGTCCTCACTCCAAGGAGCTTTTCACGTCTGCGACAATGATTCAGATGGTTGTAAGGAGTTGCCAATGCAAGGATGCTACAAGCTTCATATAGATGAGATATTTGTGCCCAATAGAAGAAATATTCTGGGCGGTTTACTGATATCGGTGACGAAGCATGAAGCGATCAGCTTCAGAGCTGCTACTACTTCACCTGAAGTAAGTTTTCACGGGTATTTTTTTTCCTTTAGGTTAGTCTGACACAGGGTAGTAGTTAGTAAGTAACAAAAGCGTCAAATTACATGTATTTTACATGAGACAGCTCACATCATATCTCATCAACCGCTGGAAGATGTACCTACACTGTTATATAAAAGCAATTTCCTCATTATCAAACTGGGATCCTTAATTTTCCTTAACACATAATTTTAAGGTACATGTTTCGCCAATGAAATCTGAACTATTGCAATCCTGTAACTGTAGGTTACTAATTGGTTATCTTTTTGCAGTTGGAAATAGTAGCAACACTTCGCACCACCTCATCGCAAGGGGAGGTAGAAGAGTTGGGCCACTGCAGCGGGAAAGGAGAGATCTTCTGGCCCTTCATTCAGTTGAAACCTCTACCTTTGCCAGAAGTAATTACCAACACCAAGAAACGATCCGTATCACATGCGAATTTGGTAGTTTTTTTTATTTAATTCTTTTTTTTATTTCTAATTAGTTGAAACCAATCATTATTACAATAAAAAAAACTGTATCATTGGTCTGAGGAGATTGGCAGAGTCGCAGGTACCAAATAGTTAGGTATCAAAAAGTGGCTAATAAGCCACTCAACATGGCGTTCTATGGGAGAGGTCTTTGTTCAACAGTAGACGTCTTCCGGCTGATGATGATGAATTTCACAACATAACATAAATACGACCTTATAAAAAAAATCACATCTACAAATACTTAGACGACAACGGCTCCTCTCGGGCGTGGATAAGGCTTGTCCCTGTAAGAGGGACAAGCTAAATCCAAAATTAACGTATAAAATCAATTAGATTGACAAATTAGCACATTCGCTATCAGTCTCGGTAGCTTAAATGCCGATGGTATCCATGCTGTCATCGTGCAGCTTGTTTTGTGACGCGACGCGACAATGCCATTACCGCATGTAGAACGGTGTCTCTGAGCCTTGTCACTCGTTTTCTCATTTGAATTAGGTCACATTACCTTCTTTGAGTTCCCAATAGTATTCTAAATTCCCTAAAGCAGCTATCTGGATGGGAAGTTCAGATGATTCTGTGGAATCCTTTCGTGGCCTTAGTGTTCAATCCTACGATAAAATATGTAAAGAAATGTTACTCAAGCTCAAAAATAGCAGAACGCAAACCTTACCGCAGCGATCGTGGTTTAAAAAGTGTACCGTGCGACGCAACAACCTTACCTAGACGCGACCAATCGGATGCAATAATTTCTAAGCGCCAAGTCTGTTAACCAATTCAATTGAATTGGGAAGATCGTGCATATATTGTTGATTGCGAACTTGATGAGTACGAAATCATTTTTTTTTTAAATAACAATTTTATAATTTAATTTAGCACGTATATCCTGAGCATATCTATGCTTATGGATTGCCAGTTTTTTATATATCACTTATTTTACCCATAAATGTGAATTATAAGAATATAAAAAATAAATTTATATATGAAATATAATATAAAAATGCCCACTTTTCCCACAACCTAACTGTAATTTTAGGTTATAACATATAATCTTTATAATTTCACAGACCTTAACAGAAGGAAGTGGTGGCGTGAGCACCCGTTCGTTACCTAAAAGCCAAACAAAAGGTAACAAAGTAACTAGCAGCGCAAAAAATAAGTCTAATATCAAGGTACTTCGTATTCTGTAATTTAAATGACAATCTATATAGGAAAAATTATGGTCCTGTGATGATTTGAACCCAGGCCATCACCTTTAAAAATTTAAAGGTAATAAAAAAAACAACATTTGTCTTGTTTGTTGTTCAACGTACGTCGATGTCGCTCCATACCCATACGATGCTTAAGAAAGAAAGGAAAAGTTAGAGCTATGAATGATATGTCTTGTTGGCTTAGCGGTCAGAGCATACCCTGGCTAAAAGGGTTGAATGGCACAAGTTCGAATCCCGCACATGACTATAATTTTCATTGTGGTTGTAATCTTGTAAAGTAATTGGCGAAGCATGCGTCATTGCCAGGATAAAAATATGAAAAATAAAACATTATAATACTTTCAAAAGTTTAAGGTATTGATAACCCAGTTGCATTTTCTATGCACCGTCGAGCGGGGTTCCATGTTTCAAATCCTACAATTACCGAAAAGTGGTAGCCCACCGTAAGGTGTTTTGCTCGCCCTGCTATCCACCGCCTTCAAGTTTGTCGAAGTACAGTCCTATTCACTCAAAGGCTCTCACCTCTCTTCAGTATTATATTGATGAGTATATTTAAAAATATTTTAACCGGCTTTCTAAAAAGAAGGAGGGACTCAATTCGATGGATAGATATATTGTACTTTTTTTTTGTATGACCACACATCTTTTTACAGAGCAGGCCGATTTTGATAATTCTTTTTTATTGGAACGGGTATTACCTCCTACGTGGTCCCTTATAATTTTAATCTAAATCTATCTTAGTAGTTAATAAGTATAGTCAATTAACTGGAAAATGTGTTCGCTTACCTGGATGATTTAAAGGTATTTGTTGTTGTCGACGATGGACACTATTTTAAGTGAGTGAACGATCCTGTAAGCAGTCATTATCACTAAGAAAAAAAAATCAACACTGAAAAGTATGAAATAAATTGAGGAAGTCGGACCATGCTAATGTGAGGTCAGTATTTTGAATCAGCATGTTAGTGACATTAACAAGTTATTTAATTTTAATATTGTTAGGTTTGCAATAACGCCTGCTATGCGGATTACATTACAAAATCACAAATATACGATAGGAAAAATTAAAGTCATGTCCGGGATTCGAACCCGCGTCCATCCACCCCTTGAGCCGGGATATGCTCTAACCAATTGAGCTAACATGACATGACGTCATAACTGAAATCTTTCCTATCCTTCTTTAACCATCGCATTGGGATGGAGCGACATCTATAGTACCACTTGCGTTGTACTACAAACAAGACCAATTTTGCAATTGGTTTTATACTTGTAAATGATGACGCAACCTTATAATTTTAATATTGTTTGGTTTGCAATAACGCCTGCTATGCGGATTACATTACAAAATCACAAATATACGATAGGAAAAATTTAAGTCATGTGCGGCTCAAGGGGTGGATGGACGCGAGTTCGAATCCCGCACATGACTTAAATTTTTCCTATCGTATATTTGTGATTTTGTAAAGTTATTTAATACTTTTCAGAGATGGAAGTCGGTTCCATTTTATTTTTGTTATACATTTGTTTACCTTTGACTGTATAAATCATTAGCCTTACCAACTATTGAGACTGTGGTCACAAACTCTAATCAATAAAAAAAAATCTTGTTCTGATTGTGTTAAAATTTGTTTTCCTTTTCTAGATAAAACCCTTAAGTATTGAGGCAAAATTATATACAATCGAGTAAGTAATATTTTATTCGCTGTAATTTTTTATAAAAACCATCATAATTATCATCAATAGCCATAAAATCCATCGAATAAAGGCTTTCCCTTGTGGCGAGCTTGCCATAATCAACACGCTTGGCAGGTGTCTTGGGGATCACAGTGTAAAACGCTGCTGCACTGCTTCTGGCGAGGGCTGAAATTCTAGCTAACAGAACCTCACGGAGCGGATGGGTACCTAAGTTCACTGTTAACAAAACACGCACATTGTTCCAAATTCAATTGGATTGGTTAATTGATTTCGCCCTTAGAAATTATCGCATACCGTCAAGGTATATAACGTAGTTGCGCCGTACGGTACACTTTTTAAGCCACACCCGTCACGGTAAGGTTTGCATTCTGCTTTTCTTTTTGACTTTTTTCTTTGTTTTTGTTTTATTCGTACGGATTGAAATTGTCATAAATGAAAATTTTAAACTGCTGCAATTTTTTAACCATCTGCCTACGGTTATAAAAGATTAATGAAGTTATGACAGAAGGACGGAGTGGAACATTTATGAGAGAAATGTAAGGCAGATTGTTTGCCAACAGCTTGCCAATCTTGGCACTAAGGTGTTATCAATCAAAAGATGGATGCTGTTTGTTATCTAGCACAAAACCAAAAAATACAATAAGAATATATCGTAAAAATATTGGCATCGAATTTATAGCTTACCGCCTCCCTGACGCTTACCATATTTCAGGGTGACAGCGCCTGCTGGATGGCCACTGACTCTAGCACAATGGATGAGGGTTGATGAAGTTAGAAACTCCACAGAGTTTATCAAGATTGAAGCGCCTAAGAAACCGGCCAAGGTAATAATAATGATATTTTTATAATATCTTATGTCCTGAATACCTCAAGCACATTAATTGAAAATAATGTAATTATTTTATCAATTGTCTTAAACCAAAATTTCCCAGAAAAGCATTTCTTGTATTAGGGGGCAAAGCTATCGCCATCAACCTATTACTGTTTCAGACTCCTTTCAGCTACAGAAAATAATATTTACTCTCTACTTTACTTGGTTAATTTATATGCTGTACAACTCGAAGCAGGGGGTATACCAGCAAAATTGCTATACAACCAACGAAAAACCTTGGCCTGTCAAGAACAACCGTAACTTCCATCCTAGAACATGTATCCTAGGCGGCGTTAGTGGGATCTTACCAAATTTGGTTGGGCAGGGGAGGAGGCTCGAGCGGTGAAAGGGAGCATTGATGCATCATAAAGGGCCCCTTAACCTTACTCACTGGGTTGCAAGTCCCAGGCACCTTGACTTGGGCCTCTTCCTCTGCAACAATATGGACCCAGCACCTGCACGGTGAATCCATGGAATGCTAAGTAAATTCGTCTCAATAAAATCCGACAATAGAATGAAACCAATTGTGTAGAATTACTTGCCAATCGACGGGGCAGTTACTGTAACAAAATCCTCGTGTTTTTAGCCAATTTCAGCTAAAGAAAAAGACAAAACCGTCTCACCGGCATACTACACTCCCCAACTAAATGATGCGTTCACTGAACTCGAATGTTCTCTCACTTCTGGTGGCGGGGGAAGTGCTGGGCGTGATGATACGAGGGATCTGGAATTTGCAGCTGCTAGAAAAAGCTGGGAGGCCAAAGAACCTGGTAGAAATACGAAGTGCGCTCAAGCCAGGTAAGGACTCAACTGCAAGCAAATGGACGTAATATTGCATAAGATTCAAGAAGTAGAAACAAATAGATCATTGGTAGTCTATTTCAATTTGGAAGTTTAAAATTTCTAAGAACAATACATGAACCAGCAAACTTTATAGTTCTCTGTTTATATTAATTGAGAAACATTGGTTGTAAGCATTTGGTAGTAAAATAAAACTAAACCTTCTTATTCCACAATAAAGTCGTGGCCGCACGTTCGCTCGGCTTGGCTGACAGCCCGTGTAGTGTAATTCGAACATTTTAAATAACATCATAATTGGCATGTCTTCTTAAGTTGAAACCGGGCGGCAAAATATGACAACACCATGAGGTGTTGTTAATTAACTCGTAGAAGTCGGACTATGACGATGTGAGCTTAAATTGGTTGGAATCAGCATGTTCCCGAAATTTTCCTGAAATAGTTTAAAAAAACCTAGTCATCTCAGTTTGTAATAAGAGCGATTGTGCCACAATACCTACTGGTGGCCATATCGGCAAAAGTTGCAATAGCATTATTTTTTAGTTACAGGCATTTTATAAAATACTTTTTTACCTCACAAGCTCGGAAAGGTGTTGTTCATTTTTGAAATCTGCTTTGAAAAAAGCCTTTTATCGGCTAGCGTGGAAAAGGATTTTAAAATATAATTATTATAACAGTTACAAAAACAATTAAGTATCAAAATTACTGATTGTATTTACATAATAGCTTTTAGTTTTTATATTTATATAAATACCAATTTTCTTGATTATTTAAGTTGTTTTTCTTGCACCTAGCATTTTCATCGATGTTGAGGGAGTGAAAAAAATATTAGTTTACATTTAGAGGAAAGTTATAATTGAAAATAAATTGAAAAATTTCAGGAACGAATTCCGAGCTGAATTCCTAGAATCATTGTCAGGACCTCCTTCTGAAAGCGTGCGTACCTCCGCAGATGTAAGACAATTTTACCTCTTTTCTAAAAACATATTCAGTTAGTACCCTTTCACTGCTCAAGTTTGTATAGTAAAACATATCACTGTGATGTCAATAGATGCAGAACCTTAAGTTACTGTTTGTATTTTTCTATGTACAAGATACATTTTCTCATTAGAATATAGACCTATTCTGTGTCATTATGACTCGTCTGCCCAGTGGTCATTATGTGTCTGGGCGATCAGGCCGCGCCAGGTTAATCCTCTGCCTACACGGAAGAAGACCAATGGACCTATCAGTGGCCAGGACAAATACCACCGGGGGTCTTGCCATTTCGTCTCGACATCGTGTTCTGCTGCCCTCTTTCGTGGGATTAATTCCCTGGTGTATGGTTTCATTATTTTTTTTTTAAGATACCCACTATAAATACTAGATATGTTTATGTATTAACACCGGACTTTTATAAATATTGACACGTATTTGCAGGAAACCATTCGAGAAGAAACGGGAAGTGAAGTAGACAGCAGTAAGTAATGTCATAATAAATAGATTCAGGCGTTAGTTTGCGGAAATCCATTTTTAATAATAAAATTTTTAAAAGTATTTTAAGAAAACATTAAATTAATAATTTAATAAAACACATAAAAAATCTTTATAAAAATGATATATATCTAGTGACAATTCCGCCTAATTTCCTGTTAAGCCGACGTGACGTCACAAACGCCACGCAGCCAATCCGGAAGAGTAGTCGCGTTTCAGCAGTAGACAATCCAGCTGGTACAGTACAGTACAGTATTTATTATCATTATTTTCCGAATAATTAGAAAGTCAACATTAATATATGACACGTCTACGACCTCTTGCGCTCGTAGAGTCAAGACCTCCTGAGGATGCTTCGTGTAGAATCGAACCGCGTCGAAAATTCTTCCGGTTTGGCTGCGTGGTGTTTGTGACGTCACGTCGGCTTAACAGGAAATTAGGCGGAATTGTCACTAGATATATATCATTTTTATAAAGATTTTTTAAGTGTTTTATTAAATAATTAATTTAATGTTTTCTTAAAATACTTTTAAAATATTTGTTATTATTAAGTAATGTCATGTTATATTATGTGTTAAATAACAGATATATGTAATTTTGATTCATAATATTTAATTTATTCAATTCTAACAGGATCACAAGCACCGCTACCTCAAGGGCCGACGCCAGTTACTGAGAGTGGATGTAAGTTTTTACGTACATTCAACTTTATTTTTCAAATATTTCAAAGCAAATCTTCTCCAAGAAAGGGCTTACCATCTACCATCTACCATACAGGTTAATATTAGTCTCATTTGTTCCGTGGAACATTGGTTCCTTAGAACAAGAATTTTATCCGACTTTTCAGTGACGATATGGGTGCTACAATTGTACAAGTTTATAGGTAGTGGTAATATGGTCAAAGAGAATGACAAGATTAACGTCCCTTTCGGACCGGCGCTTAAACTAAAGGAAATTGTAATTTGGGGCCGCAGATAACGAATCTGCTATAACTTTCCAGGTTTTTCGCCGCCATACTGGATAATTCATATACAAACAATTGTTTCAAACTGGGCCCTTCATTTCTTACGTACGATTTTGAGGGTCACAATTGTATCATATTGGGCCTAATACCTCTTTTTTGCGTGTTTTTCTGAAGGGAGACAATGAATGAAATATACATGAAAGTTATTAAATACTTATTAGAAATCACAATCACAACTTTGTTTAATAATAATCAACAAATGCTTTAAAAAAAGCTCGACGGTAAAAAAACACTCGAAAAATTCGTATGAAGTTCTAGGTTAGCCTGAACAACATCTTCGACCACATCATCACTTACCATCAGGTGAGATAGTGGTCAAAGGCTAACCTATCAGGAATAAAAAAAAAAAATAAAAAAAAAAAAGTTATATCTCCTGGATCACGAACAGTACCTTCTGGAAGAGGTTTGCCATTGAAATGCTTCTTCTGCCATCTTGCTAGCATACTTAGAGGTATGTTATTGACATCGCTTTCTTCGCGTTCATCAGAAGAAAAAATAACTTTGTGTTTTCTGCAATAAAGTTGGTCAAATCGATTTCGTATTTGTCATCGCCCTCGTCCCAAGAGGCATTGAGCATCATTGCAATATCAGCGTCTTTTATAACCGGAAACATGACGCAAAAACTACGAACACCCCACCAATAACTTTAATACTATTCTGTAACTATAATTGTCGGTGTGTTTGAAGAACATCTGCCATAATACCAGTGGCAACTACATTTGATAGACCCGTAGGGCTTAACTTACCATTATAGGCGTATTCCAACATTATCGTTGAGTCTATTTGTCTTGCCCGCCACTATCACTACTCAGGTCATTTGAGAGACCAACGCCGTGGTACAACGTATTCAACTATAGATGTTGCTCAATCCCCATAAGATGGTTAAAAACAAATGATAAATTAGAGTCGTCTACGTCATATACGTCATATTATGTCTACGTATACGTCTTATGTCATATTTGCTGAGCAGTTAGGGCATACCCCGGCTATAGGGGGGGATGGCGCAGGTTCAACTCGCGCACATAACTATAATTAATCTTCCCGTTGTAGTTTAGTAACGCCGTAACATCTGTAAATGCTATATTTGAGACACGCCGCGGCGTTAGGTGATAGAAAATAATACAATACAAAACACTTTACATCAATGGAATATACAAATAAAGAAGAAATTCTTCAAATTAAAGTACAAAGAGCGGATTTATTGCTTAAAACGATCTCTGCCAGTCAACCTTTGGATGGAGATCATTTAAGAAGTCAGATAGGTTGGCCAACACAATACATTAATTATATATATCTACTTACATAAATCTAAGGCTTAATTTCAATACAATACCAATTAGGTAATATAACAGGTAGAATTGACTAAACTATAGCTTATACAATACATAAATATACTATCAAATTAATTACTTAATACTACATACTGTTAAACATTAAGGACACAGACTAAAATTTCAATGAAATGGTAAAGTGGATAAATAATGGTCTTTAATTTGACTTTTAAATACAGCAATAGACTGAGCTTGTCTTATACCGGAAGTTTATTCTAAAGTCGCGAAACCTGAACAGTACAAGAGCTGCCATAGAAGTCACTTCGATGGCTCGGCAAATTCACCGTAAGACTCAAATAATAATCATAATAAAGAAAATAATCTTCTATCATAATGTGTCATGTACCTAATGGCTTATTATCCGTTCTACTTGGGGGCTTAGAAATACATGCGAGTATTTAAACTCCTCCACCATTATATTGGGAACTTTATTCTACTTTAGAATTCAAATGCTTTCGCATGGTGGTAGGGCAGGGCAGCTGTCCTTGAGAGCCAGTACTTCTAGGTTAGCCTGAACAACATCTTCGACCACATCATCACTTACCATCAGGTGAGATAGTAGTCAAAGGCTAACCTATCAGGCATTAAAAAAAAAAAAAAAACAAACTAATGGCCAGTTACCCGTTTATATTGTATCTGTAAACAGTTCATACTCAAAGTATGAAGTGTTTACAGCAGTTTATAAGCAGTGATGGCTCAGTGGCAATGGCTATGGACTGCCGTGCCGTAGGTCCATGGTTCGAATCCCGCCGCGGGCTTGAGCTTCACCGCATGTTGGAAGGGCATTTTGCGAATGCCCGCCTGGCTAGCGACCACCCTCAAGTAGAAAATCTGTCGCCAAGCACCTAACGGTGTGTTTCGGCAGTAGCCCTTGAGAGCCAGTGAAATTACAGGCACATGAGATTTAACAACTATGTCTCAAGCTGACGGGCACAGTGCAATTCGTGACTTGTGACGAAATGCATCTGTTATAGGCAGGGGTTAGTCCGCTTAACATCAGGTGGGCCTCGTGCTTAATCAGTCATAAAAACATTTAAAAAAAAAGAAGTATGTTAAACTCATATTTTTTAAGTAAATTTTTGTGTTGTCTTTACAAGTGCTGGAAATGACAACAGAAACTGAAGAAGAAACAAAATACCTCTCGATACCCGAACAGCTCAAGGACAAGTTCATCCCTCTCTACTTCCTGCCATTCTGCCTAAAAGAAAAGAATGACGATGAATGGTAATCTTGCATATTTTGCTACTTAAGAGCTGTAGTCTACCAGGCTGGTTAGCAAATTACACCAGTACTGTATTGTCTAATTTGAGCTGTCAACGCTTAAAATGCTGTCCTCAAGATTTCTGCTAAGTGTGGATTTTGTTTTACTTTGTTATAGTGGTTAGATTGAGTTTTGACCATCATCTTTCCGGTGTCTTAGTATGTAATTATGAGTTTATTTGAAAGCTAGTAAGTCTTCTAGGTCTTCAAGCCAACGTGCTTAACTTAGAAGGTGTTGACTCTCCAAGGACAGTTTCCAAATCACATTGTTCTGTGATTTTCGACAGATTTTCTACGTGAAGATATTAGATAACCAAGAAAGTATTCGGAAAATTCCTTACCATCATGCAATTAAGCTCAAGTCTGCGTTGGATTTTAAACTATGAATCCCCTATATATCAGTCCATTACAAATTTTCCACTTGACAATTATGACTACTGAAGATTATGGTTTCTCTTGAAGGGGAGTTATTTTTACTGATGACAAGCAGCAATTTTCACATTTCTGAGTGCCAGTTGGAAGGTTATGGGTGTTGGTGAAGTTACAGGCAGATGAGATTTCACAAGTTTATATCTCGGGGTGATGGGCGTAGTTCGTCACAAGTGGTGAACTGCAACAGTTATTGGCTGAGATTACCGCTTAACACCAGGTGGACCTCGTGCTTTTTCCATCAGGATAGCATTAATAAATGGATAGGTTTGTCTTTGGGTTCAGTAGTGGACGTTGCGGACGATACAATAAGGTTGAGTTTAGCTCAGCTTTTTTTTATATATGTATTATATATTTTAGTGTACTGGTCACAAACGATATGGCCGAAGCGGCCAAGCAAGACAGGCATGCTCGCAACGAAGCTGGACTGGAAAGGATGAAAGAGCTGCAAGAATATAACCAAAATTATGTGCTACAAAGACAGAGAAGACGTTGTCAGCTGCTTGAAAATCTGTTAATTGGTAAGAAAAACAATGTGCAATATTGATTAAAATTTATTGTATTTTGATAAAATTTCTTCTCTGTCCTACTATATTTTTGATAAATGAATCCCACTTATTATTTTTAATACGTGAACGTTTGTGTATGGTAGAGTTTAAAAGTCTGAATATATTTTGATGTGAATTAGTTCACAGATTCTGTAGATCTATAAATGTAATATAGGATGCATTTTATCCTGATTTTACAAATAAAATCAATTTCCAATCGGTTGTTAAGTAATCATATCAGTATTTACAAATTATCGGAGCAAATATTTTTTTGTGGGTTCCCGTGACATTCCCGTGTGTTACGGTAATCAAAGTGCGCGTCGCGTCCTTCTATTTCACGGCCGGTGCCCATTCCACTCGGCCACCGAAACCTTACTCTTTCGAGCCAAAACTTTGTGCTACAATTGTATTACTTTAATACGTCATAGGGGATGGTGCGCGGTCATCAACCAGACTACTAGAGTCTACTCCGTCGAGCTGCAAACAGAAATATTTGTTTGGGGTTTCATACGTATCTAAAGAGCAAATAAAAACCCCATAATTTTGGTTTATAATGTAGCATAATATCCTCTATTTTAATAACCAGAACTTAAAATGTAAATTAATAAAGTAGCTGTGATCACAACAATAAAAAAAAAAACCAACAAGGGTTGCCACAATGCGGTATTATAGATCGATGCCCCACTTGCAGTGGGACCGTTTTTTATAATGGTGATTATTTGCATTGTTTTTAGATTCACAATTAAGTCCCAACCTAGCGGCAGCTTTCAATGAACGGGACGACGCTATTGCACAAGAAATGTTAACCAGACAAATTTCCGCAAATAAGAAAAAACAAGAAACGAAGACTGGTAGGAAATAGTTTAAGATAAAGAAGAAATATTTAATAAAGATAAAGAGAAAAATATTGTTATGTTTTTTAAGAGAAGGTTTTTTGTTATCATCTAAACTAATATAATAAAGAGGAAAGATTTGATTGTTTGTTTGTTTGTTTGTTTGCATTGAATAGGCTCTGAAACTACTGGACCGATTAGGATGAAATTTGGTATGGAAATAGTTTGAGACACGGGGATGAACATAGGATAGTTTTTATCCAACTGCGAAAAAAAGAGGTTAATGGTTTTGCGCGATAACCGATCTACTGGACCGATTAGGATGAAATTTAGTATGGAAATAGTTCGAGACACGGGGATGAACATAGGATAATTTTTATCCAACTGCGCAAAAAAGAGGTTAATGGTTTTGCGCGATAACCGATCTACTGGACCGATTAGGATGAAATTTCGTGTGGAAATAGTTTGAGACACGGGTAAGGACATAGGATAGTTTTATCCAACTGCGCAAAAAAGAGGTTAATGGTTGTGCGTGATAACCGATCTACTCAACCGATTAGGATGAAATTTGGTATCGAAATAGTTTGAGACACGGGGTAGGACATAGGATAGTTTTATCCTACTGCGCAAAAAGAGATTAATAATTTTGCCAGATAAAAAACATTAGAATAAAAAACAAATATAAATGAAAGTTAATTTATAAAAGTTACATTAAACATTCTTTATTATTTTCTTTTTTTAGTAACCTGACTTAAATAGAAGGTTTTATGTATTTGTGTAAAAATTATTATGATATTTTTTTTAATACCCGTGCGAAGCCGGGACGGGCTGCTAGTTATAAATAAAGCTACATAAATGAATATCATGAAATTCATTTTTCAAAAAAATATTAACTGTATAAGAAGAAGATATAATGTCATCTTACGACAACTTGAAACAATAAATGACTAGCCATAATGTCCGCTTACCATATTGACCACTTCCCAGAATAAGTACGCCCAAAACGTCCACTTCCCATAATGACAAATTCCACATTGACGACTTCCCAAAATGACAACTATTTTTGGAATTTACTGTAATGAAATACAATGTTTAGGGGTTGTTAAGTAATATAATATTGTACACTATTTTGACAACTCTTATAATACTTTAAATCTAATACGTTTGAGAACTGTCATCAGAAATAAAGATCGCGATGAGTTTTATCACTTTTGTTAAGAAACGAGTAATCCAGCGTCCATCCAGCAATATTTTTAAAATTATAGCTATGTTTACTCACCTAAAATGAAGATCATGACTAAGTCTATCACTTCTGTATAGAAAGTATTCGTATATGGTCATTACTTTCTGAAATAAAACTCTTGAAATTTTGACAGTGTGCCATTTAACGACGAATCTATAGATAGCCCGTGGGGTGTCGGGCTAGAATGTCCCCCCCCCCCCCATCTCTACCCGTGGGTGTTGTAAGAGGTGACTAAGGGTAACACACCAGAAGGTAGTCAGCAGCACTTTCTTAAGAACTGATATCTTACACGGCGTCCCCAAGCCGCCTGCCAAGCGTAGGGATTATGGCAACCCCCAAATATTGGGGGAAGCTGTGTTCAGCAGTGGACAATCCGGCTGATACAGTACAGTAAGGTATACGTAACGAATATTCTAGTTATTCCCCACCGTCCACCTCCTGAGACCACCTAGGTGAACCGTGGAATCTTATTTTGCTGTTTATCTCTACCATATTTTTTAACTCCATACTTCGAATTACCATATTTTCGAAGCGCTCGTAGCGAAATTTGCTTAGCCGTTCTTAATTGATCAGCTAAGTTAAGCAATGTTCGCTGCGGTTAGGAGTTGGATGGGTGAACGCTAGTGACATTACTACTGAGCGCTTCGGAGGGCACATTATGCCGTCGGTCCCGGTTGTTGTCTTACGATGGCAGTCGTTACAGCATGGTGGTAGGGCATTTTGCGAATGCCCGCCTGGCTAGCTAGCTTGAGGGTTCAAGTAGAAAATCTGTCGCCAAGTATCTAACGGTGTGTTCCGGCAGCTGTCCTTGAGAGCCAGTAACTCTAGGCTAGCCTGAACATCATCATCGACCACATCATCACTTACCATCATGTGAGATAGTAGTCAAAGGCTAGCCTATCAGCTATAAAAAAAACATATGTCTACGCAATCCACCATATTAAATCCTTATGCGATACAAAACATTTCAAATCTTTAACACTGTCTTTGTTTTTGTCATTCGTTTATTTCTCATTAATATCCTTGCAACCGTAAACGAAAAACTTTTTAATCCACACTTGAGCATATACCTCTTAAAATACATTTGCGGAAATGTAAGTACTTTTAAGTTCGTTTAATCGCGATATAAGCATTGTTTAACCAACTGTTTTAGGGTCTTACTTACGGTCCAACTCTTCTGAATTGGTGCGTTTTGATGAAAAATGAATATCTGCGCAATGTCCCTAAAATTTAGCCAAATCCTCGCTTCTGGTTCGCTAGTCTTATATAATATACTTACAGAACTATTTTGAAGAACGTTTTCAATTAGAATACTTAGGTACTTATTTTGACATTTAGAGAAAAACGAAAAGCCAGCACACAGAAGCATAGGTTTTTTTTTTTATGTCTTATAGGTTAGCCTTTGACCACTATCTCACCTGATGGTAAGTGATGATGTGGTCGAAGACGTTGTTCAGGCTGACCTAGAAGTACTGGCTCTCAAGGACAGCTGTCGGAACACACCGTTAGATGCTTGGCGACAGATTTTCTACTTGAGGGTGGTAGCTAGCCAGGCGGACATTCGCAAAATGCCCTACCACCATGCAAATGCCCTACCACCATGCAATGTTTGCAAGGTTTTGGGTTCAAGACATGCAAGCAAAATTTTACCGAGTGTGAATACTTAGTATCCAAAATATAAAGAACGTTTGCGTAGAAAGCACTTTAAGTACCTACACATCTCTTAACCGATAATATTTGTAACAAATTAAGCTTTTCCAACATTCGTTCTTATCGTACGTACATACATACATATAATCACGCCGGTAATCCCCGAAGCGGTAGGCAGAGGTGTGTAAGCATTGCCATTCACCGGGCTCAGTTTCAGGGTCATACAAAATGTTTTCTCTAACACACTGGATGAAACACAAGTTTACGCTAACAACATATAAGACAGGAACACAAGAACATATTATATGAAAACCAGTTCTTCTTGAACTGGTTATAATATACATTTGAACTGTAATTGTATATGTATATGAATTTTTTTACCTAACTCTATTGAAACCTCTGTTGCAGTAGACTTAACTGCAATGTGATCTTTGCACTGCGACTTGTTATAGCGCAACTGGGTTCCTCCACGCATTACAGGCACGCCCTGAGGGTTCACCAATTATTCATAGGAATAGTAACTATCTGGTGATTAAAAAACTGGGCTTGCGTCTAGATATAAAGTTGTTAGGTTTCATGTGCCTGTAATTGCCCCGAAACTCATACCCTGCAAACCGGAACATAGTAATGCGAATATTACTGTTTGGCGGTACAAAATAGGAATGGTGGCAGTACTTCCCCAGATGAACTCGCTCAAAGAGTTCTACTACTACTAATGTACCTGTCTATATAACCTGTTTCATTTTTTTTGGTTACTATTTGTATGTCAAAGCATGCATAGTTTTTTCATAATACCCGCAACGAGCCGCGAATGATGCTTCGTGTCGCCGCGGCAAACCAGTACAATTGAGAGTCGTCGTTGGACCGAAAAAAACATCTCAAAATGTTTCTTAGGACTAGAAGTCAACCCTTACATGTTGTTAGAATTTTACCAATAATAAGGTAGGAAAAACCTCGAGTGCTATTTCCATATAAGTATTTGAAATTTAAAATACCATGAGACAAAGAAGGGGCTTTTAGTCCCATACAGACAGCATTCAATTTTGCAGTATAATATTAGAGTGGTCACATCGTTTATTCCGAGAGGAGCGTGATAGACCCGAGATCCAATAACAGAAGTGATCCGTGCAGATTTGGCGCAACCAGAGATTACGGAAGATTGTGAAGTGTAGAAGGGACACTGGATAGCTTAGTCAATAAGCACTTAGTGGCGTGATATTTCAGTGTTCTACAGGATACATTACGAAGAGTGTGCGATGGAGTTGCATAATTTAATTCCTGCATCTCCTTTCCACTACCGGACTACAAAACGTACGGAAACACGACATCCGTGTATGGTTGACATTCGTCCTGACAAAGCGATTTGTGTCCACCTTTATAATACGGACAGCGAAGGAATGGAACACGCTCCCAGTGTCTTTGTTCCCCGAGAGCAATCTGGATGTCTTCAAATATATAGTGAATAAATATCTTCTAGGCAAGCATGCTACACCGCGTCGTTACTTACCATCAGGTGAGACTGCGGTCAAATTCTTGTCAATTCAGAATTAAAAAAAAATATTTACTATATTTTATATTAATAAAGGAAAATTAACTCTGTGTCGTTTCTTGTTGTAGGTATTCAGTTATTTTAATAAACTGCCTTTATAATCACAATCACTTTAAACAATTTTAAAGCTATGAAATTCTACTTGTATATTTGGCTAAATAGTGGTGATATGGCACTTAAACATTGTGTAAGTCAGGTAATTACAATAGTCTGGATTCTGTACATAAGCGGCCAAACGGAGCCCTAGATAAATAAAATTCAGAATACGTTTTTTTAATTGTGTTGTTTTCGTTCTACAAGTACGATAAGTCGAGTTTTACAACTGTGATACAAAAACTGACAAACATTTTTTGCTAGTTTGGGCTGGGGACAAGCCCTTGGCCAGTTTTTTGTTTTCTGCAAGCTATATTGGCCGTCATCTAAGTTTCGAAACCCTAAGATAATGAATAGATTCAGGCGTTACTTTGTGGAAATCCATATTTAATAATTACAAATATTTTAAAAGTATAATAAGAAAACATCAAATTAAATTAAATTAAGAACACTTAATTTTTTTAATAAAAAAAAATATTCTAGTGATAATCTGCCTAATTTTCCTGTTAGGCCGACGTGAAGTCGCAAACGCCACGCAGCCAAACCGGAATCTAGTCTCGATCGTGCGCTCGTAAAGTCAAGACCTCCTGAGGATGCTTTGTTTAGAAGCGAAACGCGTCGAATACTCTTCTGATTTGGCTGCGTGGCATTTATGACGTCACGTCAGCATAACAGGAAAATTAGGCGGAAGTGTTGTATTAAAGTATTAAATTGATGTTTTCTTAAAATACTTTTAAATTGTATGGTATTATTTTCTAAAAAACCGTTTTCTATTAATTCCTAAAATATTTTTCGGTAAAATGGCTGCGAAAAGTTTTTTTTTAAAAATTTTATCTATATATATATATATATATATATATATATAAATCATAACATTTAACTTCCAAATAGCTGCGTGCTCACATAAATCCTAATGCGATGGATTTCTTAGTGAAGTCCGTCACAGCTATTTGGTGTCTATGAGGTTTCTTATAAGCATCAAAACATTTTCTAAATCAACAGTTCACGACTTTTAATTCAGGTCTATTTTATTTCATCCCATTTCCATCACCAATGAAAATTAGCATAATTGAAATTAGCAGAACCTTAAACCCGTATAGTCAAAATATGTTATTATTACCTTTCATCTCTTATTGCATAGCAATGTTCAGAGTTATCACTTTGAAAAAATGGAATTGACTTCATCGTGGAAAAATGTGAAATAACTTGTCGAAGTCGGTACCATGCGCACTCACCGCATGGTACCCGCTTCAACGAGTTATTTCACATTTTTCCGTCAAGAAGTCGTTTCCATTTGTAGGTACAAAACATTTTTGAACTCATTTTAGTGACCCTTGCCACGTAAGGGATCAATCGTCATTCAGTATCAACGGCTATATGATCAAGATAGGAAAATATTTTTCAGTTATTGGAGTGTAACTTGAAAAACGGCTAAACCGATTTTATGAAATTTATATGGGACCATACGACAAGCATTAGCTTACAAATAAAAAAATCATGAATTCAATTATCAATTAAAAAAGAAAACAGACGAATTTTTATTTTATATTACCTCATCCTTTTGTGAAGTCGGTGAAAATTGCTCAAATTTGAATTATCATACATAAGATTTAGTTTATTTAATTTACTAGCTGGCAAAAAGGATTATGGCCTTTGTAATCGCCATCGTTATTTTGCGTACATGAACAACATCATACCTACCAATTGATTATCACTTCTATACATATATAGATAACTAATCTTTGCGCAAGAACGAACCAATATCAGAGTTATTGCAATGGAGATCCTCATTCAACCGACCCGAAGCAAATGCTCAAAGAACTGATTGATTTAATATTTTACGTACGTACTGAAGACTTAAAGAAAATGCGTTTTTAACATATTCTAGGTTCTACTTTTAGGTTAGCCTCAACAACATCGTCACTCCCATCAGGTGAGATAGTGCTCAAAGGTTAATTAGGGCTATCAGGCATAAAAAAAATATTATAAAGACAGGTACAACAAATAAATTTGATTGAAATTAATCAGAATGAAATTGAAATTGGCCACAATTTTTTATGAAGGTAAAATTCAACATATAATTTTTTTTAGTGTTGTTTCATGAATATAATATTCTCTTCTTGTCGGAGACATAACAGTGTAAAATATGATCCTTTTCAAGAAGTAAATCATGTACATTCCAATATTATCGCGAGCTGCACCACAGTTTAAAAACTAATACTCAGTTATTACGGTCTGAATGTTTGTCCGTAGCAAACGACCGAAAGTTTTCATTTGAACCATTTTTATTACTTTTGCAGAAATTGATATCTACTACTTTTAAATAACCTGTCTTTTAGTTTTGGGACCTAAGCATTATGGGATATAGTTCAGAGTTCACACACATACGACATAGGTATATATTTATAATTTTCTTATCCTTAACTTTACTGAAGTGGAATCTGTAAACTATGTATTTTGATTGCACTACAAGAACATATTGTAAATAATGAATATGTTCAGACGTTACTTTGCAGAAATCCATATTTTATAATAACAAACACAAAAGTTTAAGAGAACGTTAAATTAATATATAAGAAATATCTAAACTAATATAATAAAGAGGAAAGATTTGATTGTTTGTTTGTTTGTTTGTTTGCATTGAATAGGCTCTGAAACTACTAGACCGATTAGGATGAAATTTGGTATGGAAATAGTTTGAGACACGGGGATGAACATAGGATAGTTTTTATCCAACTGCGCAAAAAAGAGGTTAATGGTTTTGCGCGATAACCGATCTACTGGACCGATTAGGATGAAATTTGGTGTGGAAATAGTTTGAGACACGGGGATGAACATAGGATAGTTTTTATCCAACTGCGCAGAAAGAGGTTAATGGTTTTGCGCGATAACCGATCTACTGGACCGATTAGGATGAAATTTGATATGGAAATAGTTTGAGACACGGGGATGAACATAGGATAGTTTTATCCAACTGAGCAAAAAAGAGGTTCATGGTTTTGGGTGATAACCGATCTACTCAACCGATTAGGATGAAATTTGGTGTGGAAATAGTTTGAGACACGGGGATGAACATAGGATAGTTTTTATCCAACTGAGCAAAAAAGAGGTTCATGGTTTTGGGTGATAACCGATCTACTCAACCGATTAGGATGAAATTTGGTGTGGAAATAGTTTGAGACACGGGGATGAACATAGGATAGTTTTGATCCAACTGAGCAAAAAAGAGGTTAATTGTTTTGCGCGATAACCGATCTAATAGACCGATAAGGATGAAATTTGATATGGAAATAGTTTGAGACACGAAGAAGGACATAGGATAGTTTTTATCCAACTGAGCAAAAAAGAGGTTAATGGTTTTGCGCGATAACCGATCTACTGGACCGATAAGGATGAAATTTGGTGTGGAAATAGTTTGAGATACGGGGATGAACATAGGATAGTTTTTATCCAACTGCGCAAAAAGAGGTTAATGGTTTTGCGCGATAATCGATCTACTGGACCGATTAGGATGAAATTTGGTGTGGAAATAGTTTGAGACACGGGGATGGTCATAGGATAGTTTTTATGCAACTGAGCAAAAAAGAGGTTAATTGGTTTTGCGCGATATTCGATCTACTCGACCGATTAGGATGAAATTTGGTGTGGAAATAGTTTGAGATACGGGGATGGTCATAGGATAGTTTTTATCCAACTGAGTAAAATAGAGGTTAATGGTTTTGCGCGATACCCGATCTTCTAGACCGATAAGGATGAAATTTGGTGAGGGAATAGTTTGAGACACGAGGATGAACATAGGATAGTTTTTATCCAACTGCGCAAAAAGCGGTTAATGATTTTGCGCGATAACCAATCTACTCAACCAATTAGGATGAAATTTGATATGGAAATAGTTTGAGACACGAGGAAGGACATAGGATAGTTTTTATCCAACTGCGCAAAAAAGAGGTTAATGGTTTTGCGCGATAACCGATCTACTGGACCGATTAGGATGAAATTTGGTGTGGAAATAGTTTGAGACACGGGGATGGTCATAGGATAGTTTTATCCAATTGCACAAAAAGAGGTTAATGATTTTGCTCGATAACCGATCTACTAGACCGATTAGGATGAAATTTGGTATAGAAATAGTTTGAGACACGAGGAAGGACATACGATAGATTTTCTCCAACTGAGCAAAAAAGAGGTTAATGGTTTTGCGCGATAACCGATCTACTGGACCGATTAGGATGAAATTTGGTGTGGAAATAGTTTGAGACACGGGGATGGTCATAGGATAGTTTTTATCCAACTGCGCAAAAAGAGGTTAATGATTTTGCTCGATAACCGATCTACTAGACCGATTAGGATGAAATTTGGTATAGAAATAGTTTGAGACACGAGGAAGGACATACGATAGATTTTCTCCAACTGAGCAAAAAAGAGGTTAATGGTTTTGCGCGATAACCGATCTACTGGACCGATTGGGATGAAATTTGGTGTTGGAAATAGTTAAAGACACGGGGATGGTCATAGGATAGTTGTTATCCAACTGCGCAAAAAGAGGTTAATGGTTTTGTGCGATAACCGATCTACTGGACCGATTAGGATGAAATTTATTATGGAAATAGTTTGAGACACGGGGATGAACATAGGATAGTTTTTATCCAACATTTTGAGCAAAAAAGAGGTTAATGGTTTTGCGCGATAACCGATCTACTGGGCCGAAAAGGATAAAATTTGGTGTGGAAATAGTTTGAGACACGGGGAAGGACATAAGATAGCTGTTATCCAACTGTGCAAAAATATGTTTATGATTTTACGCGATAAAAAAACATAAGAACAAAAAACAAATATAAATTAAAGTTCATAAAAAAAAATATAATAAACATTTTTTTATATTTCCTTTTCTTAGTAACCTGACTTAAATAGAAGGGTTTATGTGTTTGTGTAAAAATTACTATAATTATTTTTTTAATACCCGTGCGAAGCCGGGGCGGGCTGCTAGTATTTAATATAGAAAAATATATCTAGTGTTAAGTTAATTTTCCACGATGCTCCAATCTCCAGGTGTTCAAATAAGGAAATATTTTGCATGCAATTAATGCAATTTAATCGAGTATATTTAGACTTACCTTAATTTAGAAGGCCACTGAGGTGGTTTTAGTGGGTGAAAGCTCCACATAATCTAATATATTATTATAAAATGCTCCCCATAGCACCCAGGTATCTGCTAAGATTTCCCCCGTCACGAATAAAACTGTGATATAATTCAATTCGTAGGTAGGTCATGTCATGTCATTTTGTGACATGAAAATAAAATAATAATATATTCTTGTGGTAGTTCTCAAAAAAATTTAGGCGAAGCCCAAGATCACACTTTCTGCAGACAACTCTGTCGACTGTTTTGAATCCATCTGCTGCACATCTCCTTCTTTCCATTAATTTCGGGAAAATATTAACGCCATCATATCGCACACCACTCAACACTCTACCTCCAGATTTACCAGTAGACGTACGCCCAGACTCGGTGAATTTTGGTATCGTTTTAGATACGCTTGGGCTATTTCTCACCAAAAATCCAATATTGAAATATTGTGCCCAGACTTTCGCATTAGAATTAAGGCGTTATTTATGGTTACATCCACCAACCATGTAAATATTGGCCACCACCATTTTTTGCACCTAATCCCAATGTTATTATTTATATGTGCATCCATAAGATCAGTTACACCCATGGCTAGTTACAAACACCAATCAAGTGAAGTTATGAAGCGCTCGTAGCGATGTTTGCTTAGCTGTTCTTAACCGATCAGCAAAGTTAATCAGCGCCCGCCGAGGTCATGAGTTGGATGGGTGACCGCGGCGGACGTTGCTTAACTTTGCTGTCACTAAACATTACTACTGAGCGCTTCCGTTCTTCGGAGGGCACGTAAAGCCGTCGGTCCCGGTTGTCGTCTTTGGATGGCAGTCGGTATAGCATGGTGGTAGGGGATTTTGCGAATGCCCGCCTGGCTAGCACCACCCTCAAGTAGAAAATCTGTCGCAAAGCACCTAACGGTGTGTTCCGGCAGCTGTCCTTGAGAGCCAGTAATTCCAGATTAGCCTGAACAACATCTTCGACCACATCATCACTTACCATCAGGTGAGATAGTGGTCAAAGGCTAACCTATCAAGGATAAAAAAAAAACTAACAGCTCGAGGACTTTTAACCTCCTTTTTTTCTATATAAGTAAATCTACTCTGTAGTCAGTGGAAGCCACTGTAGGACAATCTTTTGGTAATCGATTTTGTCAAAGTGTGCCAGTGCCACCGTATTCAAGAGACTATAATCTCTTGAATACGGTGGCAATGTATTCCCGTAAATCTATTATCGAAATAAAATTGCAGATTTTGTTTTTTAGCCTATCAGGTAGTTCGCTAATTATTGCCAGCATTGGTGCAGTGACTTTGCCTAAATCTATTTCGTTTTGAATATTTGATCCAGGAATACATCCCTGATAAACCTTAAAATTTGCTAAATAGTATTTATACACTAACACTTGTAGTCAAATCGAATAGGTTTGTTCCTTACATATCGCTTGCAACCATGCCATCCGAAATATTCTATCATACTTTCATCGTAATTCAGATGCTGTTCTGTAGGCGGATGCTCTATAAATTAACGTTTCAGAGTATTCATAAGGGGTCGCAGTTACATTCTATCTTCTTTGTTTAATTGTTAATATCACATGCATGAATAAAACGCATAATTGGTATAAACCTGTCTCTTCTCAAAGCATTGTATACTAGATAATTTCTCATATTATAATTAATGAAATCCTAGTATATTTTATTGCTTGGAAGATTGTTTTAACCGAATACTAACAAAAAAAAATACATCTTAGTTCATCAGATGCTATTTTAGGATCTGGGCAGTAACAACACAGTGCGTAATTCGTGCATTAATGAACGAAAATGTTGTAAAAATCTTCGTCAAAAAATCTATGAAAGTATAATTTTGTAATCTTTCCTCGATTCATAAATAAATCCAGAAGATTGAAAGTCAGGTAGGTAACACTTCTTCTTCTCTTGGCTACTTACGTAGTGGTTCGCTTCGTTATTCTTCTTGTTCAAAAGACTCATCAGAAGACTCTTGAAAATGTAGCAGGAGCCTAGAGCTGCCGGCCATTCAAATTCTCAATCATGCCGCCATTATCTTCATCTGCCAAGTCCTCGTCAGTACACTGGTCTACTTCTGGAGGTTCTATGAAAATATCTCCCATTTCAAATTCTTCATTTTTCTCTTAAACGTCTAATATGTCAGCTAGGTTTTAATCTAGGATAAAAAATATTATTAAGAAAAAAATTACCTACAGAGAACTAACGTGACCGTATGGTTACTTGCTATGAAACAGCTTCTATTTCTAAAAATATTCAATGTTTAATAAAAATATACTACCCATACATAAACTTACAACTATATTTATGTTTATTTCAATAAGAAACAATTAAGAATTAAAATAATACAAAAATAAAATACACTTACATCTTTCGACTCGCCATTTTGCCAAGGTGACAATCAACAACAAGTTATTTTCAATTACCGCCAAAAATTTAACAAAAAATAACCACTGTCGTATTACTATACTATATTAATATACTATATAACTTTATTATATATCTATATTATTATACTATACAATATTACTCAATGGCCAGTACGTTCAGAAACTTATCTGGCTTAATTGTTTGTACGTAATTGCTTTCTTTTTTTTAATTGGTGGTTCAGTATTTTATATTTTAATTCAATTATACTTGTTTGCTTTTAAAACCGATCGATTGTCGTTTAAGAAAAAAAGTTATATTTTCATAATTTTTCAATTTAATTTGCTTTTAATATGAACTGTACATTTCAGCATAGAATAAATTGCCCATAATGTAGATGGCTTGGCTTTTTAGTTTTAGCAATCTCATTCCTATACGCCAAAAATACTGTTTCAGGGAAAATATTCACTTTGTTCTCGTTTTTCCAAATCATAAAATTTTTAAAGACTTTCATGTCATCATTTTTCTTTTCACTTTCACTTCGTTGGAGGCATGTTTTCCATTGCCAATTTGGCTTTTGACTCTAAGAACCGTTGGGAACCATTTTAATTATTCATATATATTAAGGATTTTTTATGCTTGATAGGTTAGCTTTTGACCACTATCTCACCTGATGGTAAGTGATGATGTGGTCGAAGACGTTGTTCAGGCTAACCTAAAATTACTGGGTCTCAAGGACAGCTGCCGGAACATACAGTTAGGTGCTTGGCGGACAGCTGCCGGAACATACCGTTATGTGCTTGGGGACAGATTTTCTACTTCAGAGTGGTAGCTAGCCAGGCGGGCATTCCCAAAATGCCCTACTACCTTGCTATATAACGACTTCCATCTTAAGACGACAACCGGTACCGACGGCTTAACGTGTCCTCGGAAGCACGGAAGCGCTCAGTAGTACGTCGCCAGCGGTCACCCATCCTACTCATGACGGCGGCGGAAGTAACTTTGTTGATCGGTTAAGAACAGCTAAGTAAACTTCGCTTCGAGCGCTTCAAAAGCTAAGTATGTAAATAACAACGAATTTTCAGCTTTGCCATCAATTTCCTAATTATCATCTGTGCGGAACGGTAAATGCATTTATGGCTATACAGCCACGTAAACGCAATTTGTATTAAGACTTACTTTGGTACGCCAAGAACGACTAAAGAGATCCAATCAAAGAGTATTTAATAATAATAACCCAAGCACGCCGTTTCATACAACATTGGACGGTCGTAATATTCCTAATTCAAAAAACGCTCCTGCAATTGATTTTATTTTCTTTGTTCGTAAGTTCGATACTGGGCATGTTTTTTTTTTTTCAAAATAATGATAATAAATCTATGCATGTTTGAGAAAAGGCAATTTATTTTGCTTTCAGACTTGCAAGTGACTTGCAACAAGAAGTTACGTAATACTTATAAAATAAAATATACAAGCAAATTCAACATCGACGTCGAAGTTGGACCCACCTAACATTGGGTTTCGGGAAAATTCGTGATATCGTCTTGTCTGTCATCCCGCATAGACGTGCTCCTTAACTGAGGTTCTTATGGATTAGCTCAGAATCGCTCCATGAGCTATGGAGAGAGCTATGCTCGGAGTTTCTTTGCGCGGCAAAATCCGGAACGAGGATATTCACCAAAGAACCAAAGTCACCGACATAGCTCTCAGAATTTGCAAGTTGAAATTGCAATGGGTAGGCCACATTGTTTGACGAACTGATAACAGGTGGGGAAGAGGTTCTCTAGTTGTTTTACCACATTACACCGGAAGACATGGAGTTCGTAGGCCACTAGGTGGACTGACGACATCATCCGAGCTGATGGCTAGAAATGGTTTATATTCGTTCATTGTAGCGTTCAAAGGGGGTGGAAGGCGGCCATCGTTGAACAAAGACTTCTCAATTAGAGGAGGGGATTATGGCAAGCCTTCTTAAGCTTAGGTGTCTTGGGCATCGCAATGTAAAAAAGTAATTTTTCAGAAGTTGCTGCTTTCCTACTCACTTTCTGGTATATTTCTCTTTGTCGCCTCTTACAACTTCTAAAGGAAGACATGGAAGTATGGAATTCTAGCCACGAGTTCTGAGACTTAGTTTCTCAATAAAGTTGCCGATACAGCAAGACTGATTGGCAGGAGATTAATAAACTTAACTTACTGGTTTGCTATGTATCTCTAGTATATTATAAGTACTTACATAAGTAGATAGGTATTTAAACTAAAAAAATTATAAAACTGTGAGCCCAGTTGTAAATATCATTTAAAGGGAATAAAACCTGACAGCTCCTATGGGAGACATGAAAATGTAATGTACATTCCATGGTATAGAACAAAATGCTGCCTTATTACCAAAGCATAGAGGATATTTATCTTTGGTGCTGGAGAGAGAAGGTAAGTTTATAATTTTTAATGTTCAGTCGTCGTTAAAGCGATGGGGAGTCTGGGGAGACGTGGAATTATTGGTTCCATTAAATAACACTTTTTCTGGAAAATACTCTGTTGCCTGATTTCTGAATATTTTAGCATTTGCCATTGATTCGGGGAATAAAATTTCAGTCTGGTTTGTTTTTTGAATTTATTGTCATTAGCATTCCTCATTTTACTGTTGTTTAATACGTTTTGTAGTAAGTTTAATACGCCTTGAACGGGAACACCGAGTGCCATACAAAAGTCGCTAAAGCGAGCAATATGCTGCTGTTCATCTGCGCACATCTACCAATGTCCTAATGGAAGGATACTGAACAGCTTGATTTTACCCATAATATGTACCGTTATGCTTATGAAATTATATCAATGTCATAAGCATGATTATGAAGCGCTCGTAGCGAAGTTTACTTAGCTGTTCTCAACCGATCAGCAAAGTTAAGCAACGTCGCCCGCGGTCATGAGTTGGATGGGTGACCGCTAGTGACATTACTACTGAGCGTTTCCGTGCTTCGGAGGGCACGTTAAGCCGTCGGTCCCGGTTGTTGTCTTAGGATGGCAGTCGTTATAGCCCGCCTGGCCAGCTACCACCCTCAAGTAGAAAATATGTCGCCAAGCACCTAACGCTGTGTTCCGGCAGCTGTCCTTGAGAGCCAGTACTTCTAGGTTAGCCTGAACAACATCTTCGACCACATCATCACTTACCATCAGGTGAGATAATGGTCAAAGGACCTATCAATCATAAAAAAAAAAAAACACGGGTGTTAGAGCGTATGTAAGTTACTACCTAGTCCAGCCATAAGTTCTGTTACAAATGAAAATGCATGTTTTTCTTTACGAAGTTATGTAATATTACTATTATGTACTTATTTATTTAAGTTTCAACATAAAATTGAAAAAAATATATATTCGAAATGGCTTCCTTTGGCTTTTGTACAGACCTTTAATCTGTCTGGCCACGAATCTATGGATTTATACACCGTTTCCATGGGCAATTTTGCCACTGCTTGCTCCAGATTTTTTTGAAGAGACTATGTCGCCATGTTTGCGAGCCACCTTGAGCTGTTGGGTGTTACCCTAATATCGGACCTCAATTTTGGCACGTATATTGAGTCCAGGGCTAAATTAGCTGCGAAGAAGTTGGGAGTCCTAGGGAAGGTAAGGCGGTATTTCACACCAGGGCAGCTTCTTAACCTGTACCAAGCACAAGTCCGGTCATGTATGGAATACTGCGGCCATCTCTGGGACGGCTCAGCAAAATACCAGCTCGAAGCTTTGTACTCCATTTAAAGACGTGCAAAACACCTCATTGGCTGCGATGCTTTGGTAAAAACCAGACTCCAAAGCCTTGAACATCGTCGCAAAGTTGCCAGTCTTTCAGTGTTCTACAGGATACATTTCGGAGAGTGTGCGATGGAGTTGCATAATTTAATTCCTGCATCTCTTTTCTACTTCCGCACAACAACACGTAAAGAAACATGGCATCCGTATATGGTTGACATTCCTCCTGTCTGCACAAAGCGATTTGCGTCCACCTTCATAATACGGACAGCGAAGGAATGGAACACCCTCCCAGCGTCTTTGTTCCCCGAAAGCTACAATCTGGATGTCTTCAAATACAGAGTGAATAAATATCTTCTAGGCAAGCCTGCTCCACCGTCGACCGCGTCGTCACTTACCATCAGGTGAGACTGCGGTCAAATGCGTGTCTATTCATAATAAAAATAAAAAAAAATGTTTTTTAGAGCTAGCCATGTTGTTTAATCTGTTAATAAAGTACGATCTACGAACATACGGCTGATACCAAGCTTTTAAAGTGTCTGGAATATGACCGATGCGCGACGGCTCCATTTTTCTTTAATACCCCATTCCATATTGTAATTGGTAATGAACACAAATAAATATGTGAAATGGCGCAAAATCGAAAGAAGTTTTAAAAATAGTAAACGACTTCCAAATCCAAATAAAAATTTGAAAAAAAAAGATTTTTTTTTATATAACAGTATTTATGGGTAGACAAGTTAGTAGTGTATATCACGTCTCTGTGTGTGTGTGTGTGTTTTGATTAATAAACTGGCCAAGTATGAGTCGAGCCTCGCTGATTTAGGATTCCGTGTTACAAAAACCCATACTTGTCGCCAAGCACCTAACGGTGTGTTCCGGCAGCTGTCCTTGAGAGCCAGTGAAATAACAGGCAAAATGAGACTTAACAGGTATGTCTCAACGTGATGGGCGCAGTGCAGTTCGCCACTTGTGATGAAATGCATCTGTTATAGGCAGAGGATACCGCTTAACATCAGGTGGACCTCGCGCTTGTTCCTTCACTATAACATAAAAAAAAAAAAAAATTGTTTGTTTTGTATTTTTTTTTTATCTCTTATAGTTTACCCTTTGACCACTATCTCATCTGATGGTTTGATGATGTGGTCGAAGGTGTTGCACTTTACGATGACACCCCACGTGCTAGGGTGCAAAAGAGTTTTGTTACATCTCCTCTCTCTGGTGCTCGGCGCCCTTGAAAAATAATTTAATAGAAAGACCCATATTCATCAAATAAGCACGTTTGTTTGTAACTTATTCCGTTATCAAGCTAGATACTCGTGATATACGTACGGCTGTCCGTACGTCCGTCCATTGCTCATTTGATGAGACTCCACTCTCTGCGTGTACAGACACACAGAGAGTGGAGTCTCATCAAAGGAGCCCCGTTTTGTCCCTTGGATACAGAATCATAATATACTAGTGACTGACTCACGGAGTTGTAAACCTCGCGAGTCTGCTCTTTCATAGCTTACAATTAAATAAAGCTTCACAGCGCACGCTCATGGGTGAATGGGTACCAAAATAGAAAAATCATAGTTATATTTCGAAAATTGACACATGCTACTTGCGTTCCTCTATAAATTTGATTACTGCCACTATATTAAGTACCTAATGCTTTAAAGAGAAAAAAGTAGCAAACAAAAGCTAAATATGGGTGTAAGTAAGTAATGGGCAAAGTAGGTGTAGCCAAAAATATTGGTTATTGGTTTACGTCTTCTATAGTATGGTTCAAGTTTTTCTTTTGTCAATTGTAATTTTATACATATTCCAAAAGCTGATGGAATTCCCTTGTGATTTGATATGACACAGGAAAACAGCGTTTTTTTTTTCATTATGTTCCACCCCAGCCCCTTTAAGTTTACCGGTTGTATAAGTTGTTCTGACAAAAAATTGCTTCTTGATAAGGGTAACAAAAAAGTTATGTATTTTTTTTTATATGGCACATATAATTTATTTTTAAGCTATTAAACCACATATATCTGTTATTTTGAAAAATTTCTAAATACTCAATCGACAAAAAAGTTCTATGGAATTATTTAACCTGCTCACAAAATTGCACGAGAATCAGTTGAGAAATGCGACCTCTAGAGGAGAACGACCGGTCATACGAAAGCATTTTAGTATAAGTTGAAGCAGAGACGATTCGCTCGCACTCGGTTAATAACACCATGTCTCTATATCATGGAAGGTGCAGTACGTACAAATATGTAAACGTTTGGGCATTTGCATGTTTGGGCAGAGATAAATCACACCATCATAGTAATTATATATAATACGAAAGTTTGTGAGTGAGAGAGGATTAAAGATTATAAGTGTGTATGTTTGTGACTCCTCCACGCCAAAATGGCTGAATGGATTCATATGAACTTGGAATATAAATAGTTTAGGTCGTGGATTAAAACATTGGATACTTTTAATCAACATCATCATCACTTTTCATCATTGCCTACACGGGTGAAACCACGGGACACCGCTGGTTAAGTATTTATAGTTATACTATACTCGTTATATAGTCTTGGTTAGTATACAACTTATAAAAGCTTAAAATAAAAGACCAAATTAAAATAAAAGTTAACGTTCTCTTAGAATGTTCGCATTTTCGTAATGAGATTAGAAAAGTGATTCTTGGAAAGAACTTGGCGAACATAAGAATGTATATTCTTTTCTGTATAAACACGATTATGAAAGTGCTTTTTAGGTTATATTTACGTTGGCGAAAGTCTTATTAATTCGCTTGAGGCTGAGGGAATAACGTACGTTGAACATTACTATTCTCTTTTATATATCAATTTGAAAATGATATATATAGATATGGAATTAGCTTTCAAGTTTGGGTTTAAGTATGCGTTTAAACGAAACGTATAGTCAGCCTGTAAGCATGTTCATTGCGAAGCTTAGTTTGAACGTGAAATTACGACTGCGCATTGTAGGTTCGATGTAAACGAAAATGTAAATATGTATGGAAAATCAGTAAACTTCGTTCTGCCTGCACACAGTTGGCGGCTGCCTTTAAACATGTTATTTGAACATTTAACTTTAAGAAACACTCGACTCAAAAGTGAAGCTGAATGGGAGTATATATGACAACTGCTACACAACACTTACAACATTCTTAGGTATTTTGATAAAAAACTATTTTTATGGTATTTAGAAAGCACTGATGGATAAATTGAAAATTCATTTGACAAAGGGAAGACGTCACGTCTTCCCACCAATCAAGGATATTGAAATGTAATTTGTGAACACGGTTAAATTTTCAATACGTTAAATGTCGACTTCGTCAAATAGATAAGAGAGATTGAGTTTGCAATCAAACCCGAGTGGAGAATAGCTAGTTTTTTGATCAGTGGTGGGGAGCTCCTCCTTGATAGTGACTGTTTTGAGAATATGACAATTTAAATTTAAAATCGTTTCAAAAAGCAAAAGTCAGATGAATAATGGATGATTGTACTTATATCATATATGATGAAATATCGATATATGATATCAGTACATCAATTTCATCCATCATGTAATTAAAATCTTGATCAAAAGAAACTCTATCATACATAAAATAACTTTTAGGTTTTCAGGTAATCATCATCACAGAAACCTATCCCCCAAATAAAGCATCGAATGGCCACTTGTACCCATTGACTACCTGCGACTTTTACGATGTCTTCAGTCCACCTAGTGCCCTAGCCTATCTACTCTACGTCTTCGGATGTAATGTGTAAACTTGAGAACTTTTCTTCCGCGTTGGATATCAGTATGTTGAATGTCTATTGCCACTTCTACATGCAAATTCTGAAAGCTACGTCGGTGACATTAGTTCTTCGGAGAATATCTTCATTCTGGATTTTATACGAAAAGAACCTCCGAACATAGGTCTCTCTATAGCTCGTTGAGCGACTCTGAGTTTGTCCATAGGGGACATATTACATAATATATATAATATATAAGGGGATAGATAAGGACCACGTCTTAGTACTATAACTCATCACTGGCAACACACAATTTTAGGTAATATTTGGAATAAATTCATAAATATTTCCTACCTCAATGTATCTAAAAATGTGCGAATGATGCTGATTTGCTGGCGACGATTATGAAGTTGTAGGTTCAGCTCTTTTTTATGTTAAGTAATTGAAACAAGTATTGCACAGAAGTCTAAAATGTAAGCACTAAGTGAATATAGTTTATAAAACACTTGCCCGTGCTTGAGAAATACGCTAAGTGGACTTTGATGGGCCGCCGTTAATGGGCGGTGGGTGGTGATTGTATGGTAAAACTGATAAGATACTAGCGGATAGTATGTCTTTGAAGTGGGAATCAGTATCGCTTGCTCTCAAAATCATAAATAAACAGATACTTGTGTGACTTGGGTTTTTTCCAACTTAAGCTAAAATATAAGTTATATTTTAGCGAAAGTTATGCCTATTTTTTTTTTATTTTTTTTTTATGGTATAGGTGGGCAAACGAGCAGGCGGCTCACCTGGTGGTAAGTGATCACCGTTGCCCACGAACATCCGCAACACCAGAGGTATCGAGGATGCGTTGCCGGCCTTAAATATATATAGCCTATACTAGCAAAAAGCTGAGCTTTGTGAGGGCTCGCGTTTATTTTAAAACCTGATTATAGTGGTGTCGTCTAGTATTAAATACGATGTATTTGAGTATATTTACGATACTAAATTTTCATTGACAGTGACTTTGTTATTGCTCTTAAACTAATTGCTCTAAAACTAATGGACACCAGTAAAGACATGCTTTGTAATATATAATGATTTATTGTTTACAACAATTATGTCGTGCCAAGTTTTATTTAGAAATGGTCTTTTGTATTCAATGGTAGCCTATCAGATATTGCTTTGAACAATAAAGATAGTGTCTTCATCGATCGACTCTCATCGACTTTCATACTACGAACGGGATTTACTGCACAGAAAAAAAAGACTTCTTTAGCCAAGAATATACATTGTCTTAATAAATTCAAGACAATGCTGTATTACAACAAGAATATATTCTGAACTGAACAATAATCGAGTCTTGATATTACACTCGAATATTCTTAGGAATATTGTTTTGACCCAAAAAATATTTCTTCACATAAAGTATTCAAATTATTATTTCAAGATAACGAAAATATTCTTCTAACAATAAGATAGGAATTCTTCTGTTAACATTTTATTCTCTAAATAAAATTTCTATATTCTTTCTTGAAATATTTTTAAATATTCTTGTTGAATGTAATTAAGGTGCTTCACTTACGAATATTTATGGTAAGATTCTTGAATTAATATATTCGTATTTAAACACTTTAACGATTTCTCCAAAGAAGAATGCAATATATACTTTGATTCAAGAATATATTCCTGAGAATATTGTGTTCTGTTTTCAAGAATATATTGTTTTCAATATATATGAATCACAAATATTCTTGAATAAAAACACACTGCGTTGGCTCAAGTAAGTATTCCTTTTTTTCTGTGTGTGTATGAATTTGTTTGAGCTGTCGATATTTTAACACTGTTGCCTAATTGCCATGTCACGACTAAACTAAGAATCTATGCGGGAGGATGGTCGGCACTTAGAGCAGACGAACCGATCTATACTCTTAGAAACCGGAAAAAGAACGTGTTTTTTATGTTACTGTGACAGAACAAGCTCGAGGCCCATCTGATGTTAAACGGACTAACCTCTGCCTATAACAGATGCATTTTACTACAAATCACGAATTGCACTGCACCCGTCACATTGAGACATGGTTGTTAAGTCTCATGTGCCTGTAAATTCACTGGCTCTCAAGGATTGCTGCCGAGACACACCGTTGGGTGCTTGGCGATAGGTTTTCTACTTGAGGGTGCGAGCAAGCCAGGCGGGCAGTCGCAAAATGCCCTTCCACCATGCAGTGAAGCTCAAGCTGGCGATGGGGATCGAACCAGGGACCTGCGGCACGGCAGTCCATAGCTATTACCGTTGGTCATCATTGCTTCAAAATAGTAATAATATTTCTGTTATTTTAAGCTTGTTTTTGTTTCAATAAAGTTCATATTTATTCCTCAACCTGCTACCTCTCATTACTTGGCGAAGTGGAGACGCCTCCATCATTTAGCCTTCATTATTGCAGACTTGCATGTCGTGGAACTGATGGCTGTTCCAGTCATCCTGCAAATTGGCACTGACTGGGGGAAATGGACCGAAAGCTTCGGTACAAATTGAATTTGAATTGTTAGATAAAGAAGGTAAAATTAAAGGACTTAGGGAACATTTTTGAATGTGTAAAGAGGCATGTTTGTCTGTGTTCGTTTTATTTAATTCAAAAGTTAGCATTCGTGGTTATAATAATAAACCCCCTTCATTTTCCTCAATTAAAATTAAGAAGAGTTTAGAACTATTTTTTTTAATTATTGTAAGATATATAGATAGTTATTAATTATGCACATTTATATATAGTTAAGATTCTGGTCAGTGTACGCCTCCTCCAACAGTTTCCAGGTTTTTCTTGTCTCTGATTTCTTTGTCTAGTCGTTTTAAGTACATATGTTTTTTTATTCTTGTCTACCCAGTGGTTCTTACAATGGCCTCTAGCTTCTCGTGTCATCTTGGACCTGCCCAAATTGTAGCCAAATGCGTCCATCTTTAATCTGGAATTAGTGCTTTGTAGCCAGCCCACTTCCATTTCAGCTTTCTCATAATTATGATGTAGTGCATCTAATAAATGGTTATTTTTGCCTAGTTTTAATTTTATTTTATCCTTTGGCCTTATAAGCTATATGCTCCGTTCCATAGCATTCATGATTATAGTGCTAGCTATAATGAACACAATATTTTAGCCAATATAAATATTTTTTGGTTTCAGAACACGGCCCCGGACATCGTGTAGAACCAGGGCTTAGGGAATATTAGAATTACACACACCTTTTGTTTTCTTTGTACCTACAAAGGGACAAACAAGAATAAAAAGTTGCATCTGCCCCCCCAAATCTATATGTAGTCGAAAATAAAGTTTTGGCGTTTAAAGATATTTCATATGCATAAAGTAAAGTTGCAAGCAACGGATACTAATACGTACGTGTATACATCGGTAACCACCCAAACCCCCCAAAGGTGGCGTATGTGCGAAATCAATTAAGCCGTAGCTACCTCCTGGGAGCGGGTGTCATTAAAACAGGACATACTGCATACTGAGCCAAGAATGGTCTACAGTAGTCGCAATTTAAAACAAGAATTTAACCAGTTTTTTATTCCTGATAGGTTAGCCTTTGACCACTATCTCACCTAATGGTAAAATAAGTTAAATTTATGAGCGAATGAGAGATATTAACTTACGTCTAATACTAACGAGTGATAAGCGCAGTGCAGTTCAATATCTTCCTAAAGGGTGGTATTAAATAAATAATAATAATATTAAAATATTAATTCATATATTTATTAAAGATATATATATATCTTCCTAAATCTAATCAAATCTCCCCATATCTTCCCGTGGAAGTCGAAAGTGGCAACGAAAGATAAATAGCAGGTGCTGGGCAGCAGTGCTTTATGAAAAACAGTCATCTTTAGTTCGATCTCTAAGACGCCTGCCAAGCATGGGAACGTTATGACTGTTGATAACGATATGGTATTAATACAAAAACAATAAAAACGCTCGAATTTAGGCAAATTTGCAGTAGAATCACACCCTATCACTTTGTATTGCTAAGACAAATGTATAATGTAGGTACACAATTTACTGAGAACCTGCATCTTAAAATCCTTATTTTCCTTTTCAAGCGCTCTTAGCGAAGTTTATTCAGCCGTGTTTAACCGAGCAGCAAAGTTAGGCGATGTCCGCCGCGGTCATGAGCGCTTTCATGCTTCGGAGGGCACGATAAGCCGTCGGTCCCGGTGGTAGTCTTAGGATGGTAGTCGTTATAGCATTGTTGTAGGGCATTTTGCGAATGTCCGCCCGGCTAGCTATTACCCTCAAGTAGAAAATCTGTCGGCAAACTAACGGTGTGTCCGGCAGCTGTCCATGAGAGCCAGTAATTCTAGGTTAGCCTAAACAACATCTTCAACCACATCATCACCATCAGGTGAGAAAGTGGTCAAAGGCTAATTAATGAAGCATAAAAAGAATCATCTAATTTCGAGACTTGGGTCCACTGTAGCAGCTCTATGCCCATATAAGGTTGTTTAATAGGAGTTCTGTTTTTAATCAAGTGCCATAGTAGCTTACTACAAGCTAGCTAATATTGGCTTCTGGCGCTACCTAATATGTTGTCTCTACACGTCGACTACAGTGCAATAGAGGCGCTATTATCATAGTTAAACCAGACAAGTAGCTTTATAGAGTGGTACCAAACGAGGCTTGTATGTGTGCGCGTCCGTATACTCATGCGCCACAGCATGCACAATATAGCAAATATCTAGCATGTCCAGAGTTTCGATATTTTTTTTGCTTTTTTATGTTATTGTGACGGAACAAGCTTAAGGCCCACCTAATGTTAAGCGGACTAACTTTTGCCTATAACAGATGCATTTCCTCACAAGTCACGAATTGCACTGCGCTCGTCACCTAGAGACATAGTTAAGTCTCATGTGCCTATAATTTCACTGGCTCTCAAGGACTGCTGCCGGAACAGACAGATTTTCTACTTAAGCGTGGTCGCTAGCCAGGCGGGCATTCGCAAAATGCCCTTCCACCATGCGGAGAAGCTCAAGCCCGCAGCGGGATTTGAACCATGGACCTGCTGCGCGGCAGTCCATAGCCAAATCCACTGAGCTATCACTGCTTCTAAAAATATACCCTATATTTGAGCGAAGGTCCAGTGTGACGTGATTTAATTGAAAAGAAACAGGGTAATTACGAATTGATTTGCTATGGTATACCTATACATATAACATAGATACCTATAAAACTTTGAGATTTGGGCAACCGTATTTTGACCACCAAATTTTTGAAGCAGTATGGCTCAGTGGCATTGGCTATGGACTCCCGTTCAGCAGGTCCATGGTGCAAATCCTGCCGCGGGCTTGAGCTTCACCGCATGTTGGAAGGGCATTTTGCGAATGCTCACCTTCAAGTAGAAAATCTGCCAAGCACCTAACAGTGTCATCCGGCAGCAGTCCTTGAGAGCCAGTAAGACTAGGTTAGCCTGAACAACATCATCGTAGATCTTAAACGTCATCATCACTTAACATCGTGTTAAATAATTGTAAAAAACAATCGTCTATAAAATAGTCGGGCGAAGTTGTTACTAAGTATGTTTATTTTGTATACTAACTAGGCGGGCATTCGCATAATACTCTCTAAGCTTAACAACATGCTGTATGGCTGCAATCCTAAGGAAAAAACTGAGATCGAAACGTGTCCTCTAAATCCAGAAGCGCTCAGTAGAAAATGCCACTAGCGGTCACCCATCAAAGTAATGACCGCTGAGAACGTTAATTAAACTAGTCGGTTATTATTGTTTTTTATATTCTGTGCCTACTAGGACATTCCTCTTTCAGTGTGAATAAGTATATAAAAAAAAATTATTGACTAAGAAATTGTGGATCTGCAAAATGTAGGTACATTCTATACAATTTCGCTAATGTCCACCATCTTACTAAATTATGACTTGTAACGACTGTTACTAAACGACAGAAAGGAGTAACAAAATTGTTCATGACTAAACCTTATATTTTTATACAAATTTAAATTTTACAATATATTTCTTGTAGTAGTAAATTACAAAAAGAAATAAATTACAAGAATTAATATCAAGTAAATATCACCACAAATTATTTTTACACATTTTGGTTTCTTTTACTACTACACCATTTTCAGCTGACATATTTTCACCATTGATTAAAATTCCCATTTCTACATATTAAATCATTATTATTTATTACTTTCAGGCTGTAGTGTCCAATTGCTGGGCAAAGGCCTCCCTTTTCTCCTTCCAAACATCTAATTTTCGGTTTGGTGGTCCAGTATTTGCCGCGCAAATCAAGATTGTACCGCCATCTTTATCTGGGACGACATGGTGATGATTGTGGCCTAGATATTATGTATTTAATCTCGATATTCCAATTAACAATAAACCACCATTTGGGGCCTGAAACCACTGACACTAAGGGCGGTTATACTACCCAGAACATATTTAATAAATAAAACACGATCTTTGCGTTTCACAGTCATCGATTTAGCCTATCCATCGGTTAAAGCTTTGAAACGCGCTGCATGTTAACTGGGCGAATATACAAAAGTTGGGTAACTTTTCAGGATATTTTGTTTATGATAGTTTTTAACTCTAATTCCTACAAATTCGCGTTATAAGATAGCTAATCTAATGAATATATTGCTCATGATACACTCACTTTTTAAAGTAAATGCGGAGATATTTCGATTTTTTCAAATTCGACTTCCAGGGGACTGACGTGGGTGACAAAGTACTGATAAAACTCACAATTTAATAAGATATTTAAGAAATTTGTTAAGATTTAGAAGAAAACTCCTTAGAAACTAATAATGGCACATATTTGGAGTCTCACTTTTAATCTTAATTCACTTAAGTAACAATAAAAAAAAACGTGATACTGTATGGAACAACTTTCCCCACCTTTAAAGCAGCTTCTAATTATCTTTATTTTACCTAACTACTTTGAGTTAGTGTAACTAAACAATATACATTTCCTAAGCAATCAACAAACAATTGAAACAAAAATATAACTCTCTGTGCCTTAAAGATACCAATTAATGTAATAACAGTTACCAAGTAATACTATCTCAGTCTTCAAAACAGCCTTCTGACATGTCTAATATTGTTGTTGCTTATAAATAATAATCTATGCCTTATAGGTAAGTAATAAAAGTGAGATGTCTGTTTTTAATTTGTTTACGAGTAACAAATTCTTTCTTGCCTGCTGCTTGACGGCCGTTAGAATCATCTTCTAAAAAATGCTGAACTAGACTTTGCACCTTAACTTTGACGTTTCTTTTTTTTTCTTGCTGATTATGTCCTGCTGTTTTAAAAGTCACTGCATTGTTTAGTATTCTCCATAATTTGTATTTATCTACCACATTTCCGGATATAGTTTGTTTGAACTTTCTTTTATTTTCATGACTTTTTATTTTAGGGTAGTTTTCTTCTATTTGAATTTTGATAACTTCCCCGGAAAGGGCCTTCTTCACTAACTCCTTCTTTTTAGTTATCTTCGCTCATTTCTTCAATTCTGGTTTTCAGTGTTTTTTCCACAGATTTTACAATTTTCTTCAACTGCCTTTTGACTCTTCTATATTTTTGACGCTGATTGTTCAGTTTAGTTTTTAGTTTTGAAACCATTGCTTTCATATCTTTTAATTGCTTATTTCTAATTTTTCTCTGTCTTTCATTTCTCCTTTTTGCTTCATATGCTCTTCGATCTCCGTTCACAATGGACCGTATTTGTTCACCAACTATTGGTTGTGCTTCATCATCAGTAGTTTAAGGAGTATTCTGGCGTAGAAAATTATCAGTATGATTTTGCAAAAGTTGTTTTTGTTGTCTGTACTTTGATGAATATTTTTTGTCAATTTTTTTCTAGTTTTTAGTTGCTCTAGTGGCGTCATGTCTTTCTTTGTCCCTTTTCTTTCTTTTTTAAGTATTGCAACCTTTGTTTCTCTTTGCATGCAGCTAATTAAATTAATTAATTAATAAAATTAAATAAATTCGTTTTTTATTCTAGCTAATCGAGTCTCTTCGGCTTCTCTTTTATTTTTCAATTTATCTTCTCTATCCACAGACATGTTTGGTTTTTTTAGGAGCCATGATGTTTTAACAGAAATAAGTAAAAAAAAGCGCAATATTAGAAAACGGACTGACGCCAACGGACTGACGAAACAAACATAAATTCGAGGTTATCTTTAGGACCAACGTTTATTTTGATGTTTTCGAACATCAAGAAGCTTCATTTTAACATATCAATGTTAGCTATGTATAAATTAAAATAAAATACAAATTTACTAGGAAATAGCAACTCACCATGGGACTGAAATTTTGTCTGGATTGGCATGTGTTCACACGACAAACACAACTCTGGCACTGGCACAGTAATGGCGGCCGAAAAATGGCGCGGTCTGCAGCTTACCTAAGTACCAACCTTGAAATTTAACGCGGATTTGAATTTGAGTCGCCGGTATTTAGCGGAAAATTCTAATTCGAACAACACACAATGGACTGACGAATAAAACTGAACACAAAGTTTCTTATTTTTTTTCCCTAAATGCGAGAATAATAAATTATGAAAGTTGTGATTATATAATGTTAAATACATTACAAATTACAAAAAAATATAAAGTTGTATTTTATTCAAGGTAATATTTAATACACAGCTATTTGATTGCGTGCTTTTGAGGTTGTGACACGCCAACGTACTGACTTTTTGAGAATACATTGTGAAGTTTAACAAATTTGTATTAAAAATGAATACCTGAAATTGAGTGACCAAATAAAAGGCTATTAATTGTTTTAAAATTAATAATAAAATATAATTATACATCGTTTTATTGACTGATGACATTGAGTTACCCATTTTTTGTAGAAACACCCAACTGCCATTTTGATCATTTAGTTATTTTATGTTCTGGGTAGTATAACCGGAACTTCGATACTTCGAACATTCTGAAACAGGTTTTAAAAATAATAGATCAACACCAGTATATGCCCTCCATTCAGTCATTCCCCCGTTCTCTCCTATTCCCTCTTCACAATATACTGTCAGTTCTCATATTCATGTAATTTATAAAGTCAGTTAAGGTACAGTAAATTTTAATAGAAAATGGACCTGAAACAATATCATCGCCTTTTATATACATGCTTACGATTTCTTTCGGGAGGTACGAGGTCTTAACGACTAACAATGGCATTGTTGTGGAGTATTGCAATATGAAGACTGCCGTGGAAAGCGGCCTCCGCTTCATAATGGGTTGTATTGTTACACACACCTATTTTAAATGCAAGAGTTTGGTTGGGTTTGTATTTTTTTTTATGCCTGATTGGTTAGCCTTAGACCACTATATTACCTGATGGTAAGTGATGATGTAGTCGATGATGTTGTTCAGGCTAACCTAAAGTACTGGTACTGGTAGTACTAACTCTCAAGGACAGCTACCGGAACACACCGTTAGGTGCTTGGTGACAGATTTTCTACTTGAGGGTGGTAGCTAGGCAAGCGACATTCGCAAAATGCCCTACCACCATGCTATAACGACTGCCATCCTAAGACAACAACCGGAACCGACGGCTTAACGTGCCCTCCGAAGCACGGAAACGCTCAGTAGTAATGTCACTAGCGGTCACCCATCCAACTCATGACCGCGCGCGACGTAGCTTAACTTTGCTGATCGGTTGAGAACAGCTAAGTAAACTTCGCTACGAGCGCTTCAATCTATCTGACCCGGGTATAGAACCCAGGACTTAGTGATACCAATGCCGCTTGACTAATATGGTTAATTTTATCCAGCTAACTCTGGTTTTTTTTCTACTTATATAAAAATAAGTTAGTTTTACAAAATTATACTATGACATTATAACCCCTTAGAGATGGATACTAAAATCTTAAAATGATATAGCAAGAAATTTTCTTTCTGAATTTCTGTATTTATAAGACTATTTTCATCCTCACCAGAGCGAACGATTTGATTTTCTATCTATAATATCGATTTAGAAATAACCTTCTTTCCAACCATCTGTTTTAAATATAATTTTGTTGCACGTTCATTGTATTTAAGCTTTTGCATATACTATTGTATTTAGAATTATATTATTTTCTTTTGTCTTTACGTTGAGATCACAAGTTTGGATCATGTAACTCCATACCTACATAAAATATTTATTGTACAATAAAACATCGTCAAAAATTGCAAAATATCCTGCCTTCTCTTTGGCGTTATTAAATTTAAAGTTCCAATGTAAGTACTTATATGATAAATTATTCTGGGCTACGAATCCTGAGTGTCTAATCGCAGGTTTTGCATGGTGGTAGGGCATTTTGTAAATGCCCGCCTGGCTAGCTACCACCCTCAAGTAGAAAATCTATCGCCAAGCACCTAACGGTGTGTTCCGGCAGCTGTCCTTGAGAGCCAGTACTTCTAGGTTAGCCTGAACAACATCTTCGACCACATCATCACTTACCATCAGGTGAGATAGTGGTCAAAAGCTAACCAGACAGAAAGGCTATCAGACATAAAAAAAAAGGTAATTTTGGTCGCGGTAATGCACGAGACAGCTCTATACGGAGCGACAGAGCTCCGCTGCGTTTTTTTAATGCCTGATGGGTTATATAGTCTTTGACCACTATCTCACCTAATGGTAAGTGATAATGTGGTCGAAGATGTTATTCAAGCTAACCTAGAATTACTGGCTCTCTAGGACGACTGCTGGATTACACCGTTAGGTGTTTGGCGACAGATTTTCTACTTGAAGGTGGTAGCTAGCCAGCTAAAATATTTTTAATAATTTTAAATGTTATGGTATTTATTATAATACCATAACTTTGTTATACCTATAAGTTTGTATGGAACCCGACTCGCACTTGGCCTTTTTTTTCTTGGATTAATTTTTATTTATACTTACTCTTATGCCCCTATCTAGTGTGAACCTCTATGCATTATAAATCTCTCACTAGGGGGCGTACGGGTATTAGAAGTCTCTATACAGTTTGAAATTTAAAATATATTATTTAAAGGACTAGATTGTACGAAAATGTGAAAATCCTATTGAATATTCTTATCACATCGTTGTGCGTAAAACGATTTGGAAAAGGACTGTTAAGGGGACAGCTACTTATATCCAGAAGTTTATAATGTGCGGGTTGAATCCCAAACATCATTAGGATTTAAAGAACAAACAAATCATAAACGTAATTTGATGGATGATTTATTTTTATATAAAAATGTAAGTAACTACATTAACTCAGCTGTCCTTTTGGAAAATATTAATTTTTAGGAAGACCATGGTCGTCCTCCTATCGTTCTAAAGACAATACTGAATATACTTTCCATGTCCCTTCATTTAATACTTACTATGCGAAAAAAAACCTTCTTCAGACACTCATTTATTTGTTACAATAAATTTTTAGTTGGCATAGATGTATTTCACGATTCTTTGTCGAGTCTCAAATCAAAAATGGTAACCTTTTTGTGAACTTGTTTTTAGCTTAAATATCATATACCATTTTATATTAATAAATGAACGTTCATAAAGGTAATTTTTTAACGAATTGATTGTATAGGTACATACATGTATTGACATTGTTAGTTTTATATAAAAACCTATTCTCATGTTTTCTGGGTCCGTCATTAATGTATTTGCAATAATAAACACTAATATTTGTAACAAGTTATGGTAAAGTAGCTCCATTAGTACTTATTGTGTGAAGGAAATTGTAAACGACTCTTTTACCTGAATAAAAACATAACAATTATTCATCTGAATTTCCCCGTTTTTTGGTTATATGCAACTGTATCAGCTGTACAAATATAAATAATTTATTAATAAAACCAAAAGTTACATGTCAATAATTGCACTTAGCATATATTATATTAAATATAAAAAATCTGTAATAATAACATATCATAAGATTATATATTACAATTAATAATCTCGTGACAGAAAATAATTTTCTATGTCATATAAACAAATATTGTGTAAAAATCGTTTAAAAGGAAACAAGTTATATTAATGAGGTTTGGTAGTCCCTTTTTGAGATTAATATTTTTAACGTTGACTTCACCTTAAATCCTAACACCCAATCAAATAGCAGCATTCCGAGCAATATCGTCCAATCAGCGCTAAATGAGACCCATCTACGTTACGGCCTACGTGACCACTTTAGTTTTTTTCTTCTAACTTATGGTCGCTTTTGTGTGCGGATAGACCCTTGGGAATTCAAAGTAGGCTTAAAAGCTAGTTCACAAGTACAAAAAAACGCTTAATGTGACCACGTCAACGTGATTAGTTAATGATTTTTTTTGAAGCAATGATGGCTCAGTGGGATTGGCTATGGGCTGCCGCGCAGCAGGTCCATGGTTCGAATCCCGTCGACATGCGCTTCACCGCATGGTGGAAAGGCATTTTGCGCATGCCCACCTGGCTAGCGCCCACCCTCAAGTAGAAAATCTGTTGCCAAGCATCTAACGGTCTGTTCTGGCAGCAGTCCTTGAGAGCCAGTGAAATTACAGGCACTTGAGACTTAACAACAAATGTCTCAAGGTGACGGACGCAATGCAATTCGTTACTTGAGACGAAATGCATCTGTTATAGGCAGAGGTTAGTCCGCTAAACACCAGGTGAGCCTCGAGCTTGTTCCGTCACAATAACATAAAAATATATATTTATATGGTGCAAGACAAGATTCTTTATTACCTTAACTGAAACAGTAGCTTATATACCAACAAAACGATTAGATTAGAAAAGTTGTCGAGAAGAGATCATATTCCCTACTCAAAGGCCGGTAAGACATCCTGAAGACATCTCTCTCTTTAAAAGGAAGACTTTAAGTTAAAATAGATAGCATGGTGGTAATGTTACGAATGCCCGCCTGGCTAGCTACTACCCTCAAGTAAAGTATCTGTCGCCAAGCACTTAATAGTGTATTCCAGCAGCTGTCCTTGAGAACCAGTAATTCTAGATTAACTTGAACAACTGCATCTTCGACGACATCATTACTTACCATAAGGTGAGATAAAAGTCAAAGGCTAGCATATCAATTAAGTTTTGTTATTTGCAGGACAAAAGATCCTTGATTCTGCTTGTGTCGGCCATGTCCAGCTCGATCTGCAAGTTTATATTTTTGGTGAAAATAGATAATTTTACCAAATTTTGAAGTTTCAATTTCTGATCCCAATAATGACTAGTGGGATGTGGAATGAAAATCAGTACAAATTTTAATCCGGCTCAACTCGTAGTGTATACTACTACTATACTAACTACCACCTCACCAAAAAATATATCCTTTTTTTATATTATAAACGAAAGTTTGTAAATATGGATGTATGGATGTTTGTTACTCTTTCACGCAAAAACTACTAGATGGATTTTGATGAAACTATACAATATTAATAAAATAATAATAGCTTACACATCAGAATAACATACAGGCTATAAAATATATATATATATATATATACACCGTGTCCCAAAATTCAACGATAAGCCGGCATCGGTGCATGGACCTACTCATGACTACTCGGAAAAAATATAAAAAAAATTATAACGCTTTTTTTAGGGTTTCGTAGTACCTACAAGGAACCCTTATAGTTTCGTCATGTCCGTCTGTCTGTCCGTCTGTCCGAGGTTTTGCTAAGAGACCGTTTGTACTAGAAAGCTGCAATTTTGTACGCATATGTAAACTTACCACGCAGACAAAGTGGTAAAATAAAATTTGGAACAAAAAATTTTTTTAGGGAAGCTCCCATACAAGTGATGTGGTTATTAATTTTTTTTTCGTCGTCTATCCCATTGAGTGGGGTATCATTGAATAGGTATTTTGAAATGATTTAGGGGTTGCTAATACAATTTTACGATTTAATGCTTCATTTACGAAATATTCAACTTTAAAGTGCAAATTTTTGTTCCAGTAGGGCGTCCCCCCCCTCTAAAACCTAAACTGCTAGCTTGAAAAATCTGATAAAATTCATGATGATAGTGCAGTTCATGAACTTTTAAGGAAAATTATAGCGATTAAGATAACTTTATTACTTTAGCAGTAATAGTCGTTGAACTTGGGTGTTAGATAATTTTGTACCAAATACAAAATTCTTAGAATAAATCCTTTAAAGTTACTAAGATGAAGTAGTGGAAGGACTTTAAAATCGATATACATACTTATGTACTATAGGAAGGGGTGGAGGGGGAGAAGGGGGTTGTAGCATCTCCCCGGGGGGGCTGGGGATTACGGAAACTATTAATTTTTAATAATAATAATATTAAAAAAATATGTGTATCTACATACATTGGAAGGACTTTAGGTATGGTATATGTATATATTTTGTGCAATGGGGAGGGGGAGAAATAATCTTCTTCTTCATGAAAATAATTAATCCTCTCCCTCTCCGCGTCTCCGGCTTATAAAAAACACTGTAGGGGTAGGGCAGACAAGACTCCTACAAAGATGGGGGCTCCAAAAACAGCAAGTGACCCATTAGATATGGGTAACATTTTCTCGAATCACTTCCAATCAGTATTTGAACCCTCAACTGTTACCGACGCAGATAAAACATTTTATATTTCTGAAGATGATGCACGTGAACCACAAGCCAGATTTAACTATCAGTGATGTTTGTTTTACTATAATCAAATGTTTATCAAATCGGAACTACATAGGCTCGATCCAACTAAGGGCGCTGGAGTTAATAATGTTTCACCATAAGTTCTTAAATACACCGCAGACACCATTTGTTTTCCAGTCCAGCATATATTCAACCTAAGGATTATTAAAAGTTGTAGCAAACTATCGCCCAATCTCAATTTTGCCTGCCTTATCGAAGCTTTACTGAAATATTTAAAACGTAGACAATAACAAACAAACAAACAGTGTGTTTACTAAAAAATATTTTAAGTTTTTTAAATTGCTATTACTTGCCGATGACCTGAAAATGTATCATTCTATAAATACTTATCAAGACCACTTAAAATTCCAAAAGGATCTGGGCAGATTTTTAGTGTATTTTGTTAAATATAATTTTACTCCTTAGACGAAAAACAAATAATTTAATACAAATACAAATTAATTTTATTCTTCCTTACTGTGATACATTTATGATGAGTCTATGACTCTAAAACTAGGCTGGTGGCCTGTATCTCAAGAGCCAGGTTCTTCTTGGCTTTAGAGAATCTGTAACACATCTATATATTTTCTTTGATATATACTATTTAGTAACAATTCAAAATTGAACCAATAGATTGAAACATATATACATATAGGAAAAATATTTAACGAAATGTTTTTATTCGCAATTAACGTCATTTTGTATATTTTTAATAATTAATATTTACGTGTAGTCATTATTATGTGGTGTAGTATTGGTGTACGAGTTTAAGTGAATGTTTGTAAGGAATTTGAAAGGTGTATGTGTCGGTGCGTGTTTCTGTATGTTTGAGTATACGTGCACGTGAAGGGTATGTGATTTGTAATGTGTAATTTTACATATGTGTTATGGGATTCTAACTTTGATGAAGTTCAAGTCATAACGGATTAAGTAATAATATTAGATAGTAAATTAGTCGTTCTTGTAAATATTCAAAATATATTAATAACACGTGGTTTAAAAATATTTAATTTTGTCAAAAGATCATCTAGTAACTTCAATAACGAATTAACGTATTTATTGCATAATATTAAACCATTATGAAGAGCTGCTAAATAAATATAAATTATTGCAATGAAACTCTCGAAGGCAACAATTAGATATAATGCTTCTGTATGACCTATATCATAGGTCATAACAGATATGACTGTACAGAGTTGATCGATTAGCTTCGGTACGAGTATAAGGTACTTTTTAGACCTCATCCTCGCCGTCTCATAATTATTATTATAAATAAGAATAATTTTTCATTAGGAAAATATTGTGACTCTGTTTGTTGGTTCTTGAATATATAATATATGTATGTATATATATATATATGCACAGTCCTTCAGTGTCGTTATATAGTTTACACTATATATACAGTGTAAACTCAAGGGACTGTGCATTTTATGACGTTATAGAGAGGTGTCGTTAAATGGAGAGAAGAAAAAAGTTTGTGAGGAACTAAGAAACGTCAAACAATCACAATTTATAAACAAAAGAACAAAATTGCTTAGAAAGTTATAGATAGAGAGATAAAAAGAAAAAGAACAACACAACTATTCTATATTATTATAACGGGTTACTACGGAACCCTACATTACGCGTGGCCCGACACGCGCTTGACCGCTTTTTTTTCTTAATTATGATAAGCAAGCATTTGACTGCAGTCTCACCTTTTTTTTTATGCATGATAGGTTAGCTTTTGACCACTATCTCACCTGATGGTAGGTGATGATGTGGTCGAAGATGTTGTTCAGGCTAACCTAGAATTACTGATGGAAAGTGACGACGTGGTCGACGGTGGAGCATGCTTGCCTAGCAGATACCTGTTGACTCTGTCCTTGAAGACTTCCAGATTATATATATCTGGAAATAGAGACGCTGGTAGGGTGTTCGATAATTCGTCCGTACGCATTATAAAACTAGATTTAAAACGCTTTGCGCGTATTTTCGGGATATCGACCTTGTATGGATGCCGTGTTCCAGTGCGTCTTGTTGTCCGATGAAAAAAAGGAGAGGAGGGAATAAGGTTGTGTAAATCGATAGCACATTCTCCGAAGTGTAGCCTGTAAAAAACCGATAAACTAGCAACTTTTCGTCTATGCTCGAGGCTTTGGAAGCTAGCCTCCACCAACGCATCGTCACCAATGAGCTTCTTAGCTCGGTTATCTATCGAGTCCTAGGCTTCGAGCTGGTACTTTGCCGAACCGTCCCAGAGATGGCTGCAGTATTCCATACAAGACCGGTCATGAGCTTGATATAGGTTTAAAAGCTGTCCCGATGTGAAATACCGCCGCACTTTCCAGAGAACACCCATCTTTTTCGCAGCTAATTTAGCCCTGGACTCAATGTATGACCTGAAATTGAGTTTTGATGTAAGAGTTACGCCTAGTAGCTCGAGTTGGTTCGTTATCGGAACAGGAACACCCCGGAAGAGAGGAGAGAGTCCTTAAATCAAGCACCTCATCTACCTCCCAAATTTAATCAAAATTGGTCCAGAAGTTTGAGAGTGAAAAAGTAATAAACATACAAACACAAACGTTCACTTTTACAATATTAGTTTCATATGGATCAATTTTTTACTACCAAATATGCATTCGGAACAAAATATACATTTTATCGTATTTATGGCGATAATGGCTTACACATAAAAGATATATTTATATATATACACCGTGTCCCAAAATTCAACGATAAGCCGGCATCGGTGCATGGACCTACTCATGACTACTCGGGAAAAAAAAAAAAAAAAAATATAACTCTTTTTTTTTTTAATTACAGAGACTTTTATAAAGTTGCGCCAACTTTTAATAAAACTTGCCATGGTAGTGTCCATACTTTTTTTTTAACCCAGACTATAGAAAGTGCATAGAATGTTAAAATCTATGAAAATTATAAGAAAAAAATTTTTTTTTACTGATTTTTGTAAAATAACTACAGACTTTCTGTAATTTTAAAGGATTGTGGTAGATAGCCGTCCTTCTTAGGTTGCTAATGCACAAAAAATATCAAAAATATGTCAAAAATTGTGGTCATGGTAGTTGAAAATAGCATAATGGGTATCGAATATCGATGAAATTTATAAAAGTCTCTGTAATTAATAAAAAGCGGTCAAGCGCGTGTCGGGCCACGCGTAATGTAGGGTTCCGTAGTAACCCGTTATAATAATATAGAATAGTTCTGTTGTTCTTTTTCTTTTTATCTCTCTATCTATAACTTTCTAAGCAATTTGTTCTTTTGTTTATAAATTGTGATTGTTTGACGTTTCTTAGTTCCTCACAAACTTTTTTCTTCTCTCCATTTAACGACACCTCTCTATAACGTCATAAAATGCACAGTCCCTTGAGTTTACACTGTATATATATATATATACATCTATATATAGTGTAAACTATATAACGACACTGAAGGACTGTGCATATATATATATATATATACATATATTATATATTCAAGAACCAACAAACAGAGTCACAATATTTTCCTAATGAAAAATTATTCTTATTTATAATAATAATTATGAGACGGCGAGGATGAGGTCTAAAAAGTACCTTATACTCGTACCGAAGCTAATCGATCAACTCTGTACAGTCATATCTGTTATGACTTATGATATAGGTCATACAGAAAAGCATTATATCTAATTGTTGCCTTCGAGAGTTTCATTGCAATAATTTATATTTATTTAGCAGCTCTTCATAATGGTTTAATATTATGCAATAAATACGTTAATTCGTTATTGAAGTTACTAGATGATCTTTTGACAAAATTAAATATTTTTAAACCACGTGTTATTATTATATTTTGAATATTTACAAGAACGACTAATTTACTATCTAATATTATTACTTAATCCGTTATGACTTGAACTTCATCAAAGTTAGAATCCCATAACACATATGTAAAATTACACATTACAAATCACATACCCTTCACGTGCACGTATACTCAAACATACAGAAACACGCACCGACACATACACCTTTCAAATTCCTTACAAACATTCACTTAAACTCGTACACCAATACTACACCACATAATAATGACTACACGTAAATATTAATTATTAAAAATATACAAAATGACGTTAATTGCGAATAAAAACATTTCGTTAAATATTTTTCCTATATGTATATATGTTTCAATCTATTGGTTCAATTTTGAATTGTTACTAAATAGTATATATCAAAGAAAATATATAGATGTGTTACAGATTCTCTAAAGCCAAGAAGAACCTGGCTCTTGAGATACAGGCCACCAGCCTAGTTTTAGAGTCATAGACTCATCATAAATGTATCACAGTAAGGAAGAATAAAATTAATTTGTATTTGTATTAAATTATTTGTTTTTCGTCTAAGGAGTAAAATTATATTTAACAAAATACACTAAAAATCTGCCCAGATCCTTTTGGAATTTTAAGTGGTCTTGATAAGTATTTATAGAATGATACATTTTCAGGTCATCGGCAAGTAATAGCAATTTAAAAAACTTAAAATATTTTTTAGTAAACACACTGTTTGTTTGTTTGTTATTGTCTACGTTTTAAATATTTCAGTAAAGCTTCGATAAGGCAGGCAAAATTGAGATTGGGCGATAGTTTGCTACAACTTTTAATAATCCTTAGGTTGAATATATGCTGGACTGGAAAACAAATGGTGTCAGCGGTGTATTTAAGAACTTATGGTGAAACATTATTAACTCCAGCGCCCTTAGTTGGATCGAGCCTATGTAGTTCCGATTTGATAAACATTTGATTATAGTAAAACAAACATCACTGATAGTTAAATCTGGCTTGTGGTTCACGTGCATCATCTTCAGAAATATAAAATGTTTTATCTGCGTCGGTAACAGTTGAGGGTTCAAATACTGATTGGAAGTGATTCGAGAAAATGTTACCAATATCTAATGGGTCACTTGCTGTTTTTGGAGCCCCCATCTTTGTAGGAGTCTTGTCTGCCCTACCCCTACAGTGTTTTTTATAAGCCGGAGACGCGGAGAGGGAGAGGATTAATTATTTTCATGAAGAAGAAGATTATTTCTCCCCCTCCCCATTGCACAAAATATATACATATACCATACCTAAAGTCCTTCCAATGTATGTAGATACACATATTTTTTTAATATTATTATTATTAAAAATTAATAGTTTCCGTAATCCCCAGCCCCCCCGGGGAGATGCTACAACCCCCTTCTCCCGCTCCACCCCTTCCTATAGTACATAAGTATGTATATCGATTTTAAAGTCCTTCCACTACTTCATCTTAGTAACTTTAAAGGATTTATTCTAAGAACTAGCTGTACCCGCGACTTCGTACGCGATTGCCGTACCTGCAAACTAATTATTCACATTTGAGCACTGTATTTCTCATATTAAGCAACGTTGTGGTCTGTGGTGAAGCACTCTTAGTAAAGCATAGCTCAGAAAGGAGCTTTTTACTCTGGGTTTGATAACTCCTAGCTTGTTTTTCCAGAAGACAGTAGTTAAGTAACTCAGAGAGTTCCTTCGCGGTTCGCATAATAAATGTTGAAGCAAAGTAGGTACTTTGTGCGTTTCTTTGGAATTTCGATTATAAAACGATATCTTTTTGCCGAGGTTCTCCTTGTTTGGCGGTAGAACAAAAATATATTAGATTGTACATTTCCATTGCGCAGTCTCCAAAATGTATCCGGCAAAAGATAGATGGTTAACAAAATTGATTGTGGCGAATGTTCCAAATTTTAGAGTTTTATCTTAGCAAGCTTGCAAATCTAAATAAGGATGCCGAGATGCCCGTGGGGTGCCGAGCTGCCCATGGGGTGCTGGGCTGCCCGTGGGGTGCCGGGATGCCCGTGGGTGCCGGGCTGCCCTTGGGGTGCCGGGTGGCCCGCGGGGTGCCGGGCTGCCCGTGGGGTTCCGAGCTCGCTCGTCACTATTCTAACACAAAAAGAATAAATAAAATTGGATTACGCGTTCATAAAGTACAACTAAGTAACATTTTGACTTTCATCCCCTTTGCCCAGGGAACCGTGCTAAATTTCGGGAGAAAAAGTATACAATAACGTTCTTCGTGGTATGAACTCAGATCGTGTTAAGTTTCATTGAATTCCATTCAGTAGCCCATGGGGTGCTGGGCTGCCCGTGGGGTGCCAGGCTGCCCATGGGGTTCCAGGCTCACTCATCACTATTCTAACAAAAAATAATAATTGAAATCGGACTACGCGTTCATTAATTACAACTAAGTAACATTTTGACTTTCATCCCCTTTCCCGAGGGAACCGTGCTGAATTTCGGGATAAAAAGTATACAATAACCTTCTTCGTAGTATGAACTCAAATCGTGTTAAGTTTCATTGAATTCCATTCAGTAGTTTTGGAGTGATGCGCGGCCGGGATACAGACAGACAGACAGACAGACAGAAAGACAGACAGACAGACAGACAGACAGACAAAAATAAAAAAAAATACAGTTTTGGCATCAGTATCAGCTACAGAGTGCTCTCAAATTTTTTTTTGCAAAATATCTCTTATGTACAGAATTGGACCTGTTACAGTTTTATTATAAGTAATAGATTTTGTATTTGGTACAAAATTATCTAACACCCAAGTTCAACGACTATTACTGCTAAAGTAATAAAGTTATCTTAATTGCTATAATTTTCCTTAAAAGTTCATGAACTGCACTATCATCATGAATTTTATCAGATTTTTCAAGCTAGCAGTTTAGGTTTTAGAGGGGGGGACGCCCTACTGGAACAAAAATTTGCACTTTAAAGTTGAATATTTCGTAAATGAAGCATTAAATCGTAAAATGGTATTAGCAACCCCAAAATCATTTCAAAATACCTATTCAATGATACCCCACTCGATGGGATAGACGACAAAAAAAAAATCAATAACCACATCACTTGTATGGGAGCTTCCCTAAAAAAATTTTTTTTTCAAAATTTTATTTTACCACTTTGTCGGCGTGGTAAGTTTACATACGCGTACAAAATTGCAGCTTTCTAGTACAAACGGTCTCTTAGCAAAACCTCGGACAGACGGACAGACAGACGGACATGACGAAACTATAAGGGTTCCTTGTAGGTACTACGGAACCCTAAAAATGATATTTGGGGGTGAAATTCTAGCCCGGCACCCCAAGCGTTTGGAGAGTAATGACATAGGTCAATTAATTCAAGCGGATTCAAAAAATGTCACCCTACTTGAGTACGGTAACGTTTTTAATTATGAAAATAATTGAGTTGTTGAGCTAATAACAAAAAGGTCGCACGGTCGTAGACTTTGAAAAAATAATTACTTACCTAACTTTAGTATAATTTAAAATGAAACGACTATTAATATATTAGAAGTTATGAATTGTAAATGAACTGGAGTATTATAGATTTCTAATAAAAAAATATGTGAACGCTGATGCCTACTAAGAATATATTGACTTAATCGTTTTTGATTTATCGTTAAATCTTTTTATTGATGAGATGTGCTCTTTAGTGGAAGCTTGGGATAGCGGAAAACGTAATAGAAAAATAAATGGAGATAATAAATATAAAGAAAACTAGATTTTTTATGACTTGACAAACATATACATTTTTATTAAGTCTTGACAGATATCAACCACAAACACTGTCTTCTTTTTAATCTAAATTCAAACTTCAATGGTCAGTGCTGGTGTCTTCGAGGCCAGCTCTAACATTTATTTGTTCCCCTTTGTTATTGTCATTGTGTCAAAATTAGTGCCAGAAAATGTAGTATACTATATCAGCCGGATCATCCACTGCTGAACACATGCCTCCCCAATCAAGGGGGTTTTTGCTATAATCCCCACGCTTGGCAGGCGGCTTGGGGATCGCAGTTTAAGATGGCAGTTTGTTAGAAGGCGCTGCTGCCCACCTTCCAGTATTTTTCCCTTAGTCGCCTCTTACGACACCGCGGGATGATATGGGGAGGTGCAATTCTAGCCCGGCACCCCACAGGGATGTAGTATATCCCAGTTATATGAAGAAGCAATTCGAAGATGGTCGATTCTTAAGACCAAACGAAGAAGATTAAGACCTTGATTCCTTTCTTTATTATATTTCAATGTAATATATGTATTGTTATTGAAACATTCGTATGCTTTACACGCTTCGGTTTTACGATCGATTGCCTAACTAACACAAAATATCCATGTTGATGCTCTCGTTGTTAGTACAACTACGTTACAGTTACAAGAAGATGGAAAACAGCACTATTGGAAAATTAGAAACGCAATAAGCAGTATACATTCAGACAAATTAGTATTGGGAATGGATGATTTCTTAATGCTTCCAAATTCTGTTTTATGTTTATTTTCTTGTTGTCGTTAGATTGGCACAACTGTGTTCCATTTTGGCCGGGGTTTATGTTGCAAAGCGGACTAACGTCTGCCTATAACAGATGCATTTCTACACAAGTCACGAATTGCACTGCGCCCGTCACTTTGAGACATAGTTGTTAAGTCTCATGTGCCTGTAATTTCACTGGCTCTTAAGGACAGCTGCCGGAGCGCACCGTTAGGTGCTTGGCGACACATTTTCTGCTTGCTTTCTACTTCTAGGTTAGCCTGAAAAACATCTTCGACCACATAATCACTTACTATCAGGGCAGATACTGGCCAAGGCTAATCTATCAGGCATACAAAAAAAATATAATTGCGAAGGTTTGTGTCTAAGTGTGAATGCGTGTGTATATGTTGGTTTTCCTATCACGCTAAAATGACTAGGCTTCTAGATAGCTTAAGTCCTGGATAAACACATAGGACACTTTTCATTCTTATTTTCAATGTAAAAATTAAGAGTCGCATACAGCCCTATCTACGCAGCGCAGCCCTTTGTATGAAACAGTGATAGCGGTAAAAAGGTAGGTTGGAACTACCATGTCAGAGATAGCTAGGCTTTATTTCAGATGATGGACAGAATAGCTATGGACTGCCGTGCTGCAGGTCTATGGTTCGGTCCCCAGCTGGCTTGAGCTTCAATTCATGGTGGAAGGGCATTTTGAAAATGTCCGTCTGGCTAGCTACCATCTTCAAGTAGAAAATATGTCGCCAAGGTTGCTTGGCTGTTTGTTCCGATGGCAGTCCTTGAGAGCCAGTAAACAGTTATGAAATTATAAGGACATGAGATTTGATAACTTAGTGTTTCAAGGTGATGGGCGCAGTGCAGTTAGTAACTTGTGACAACTAAATTTTTATGTTATAAGTAGAAGTTACCGCTTAATACCAGGGGCCCTCGTGCTTGTTCCATCACATTAGCCTAAAAAAATTAAGTCCTGGATAAACACAGGATACTTTTCATCATTGTGAATGAATCCTTGGGGCACTAAACTTTTAACTGAAACTTTTTTTTATTTGCAGATAGGTAAGCCTTTGAACACAATATCAACTGATGGTAAGTGATGATGTGGTTGAAGGTGTTAACAGGCTTAATCTAGTGGCCGGAACACACTAAAAGATGTTTGGCTACAGATTTTCTACTTGAGGGTGGTCGCTTCACCAAGCAGTGAAGCTCAAGCCAGCGGCGGGATTCGAAACATGGACCTGCAGCGCGGCAGTCCACAGCCATGCCGCTGAGCCATCACTGCTTCAGTAGTAGGAAGGGTTGTATGCGACACTAAAAATACTTATCAGTACCAGTTTCATAAAAGCCAGATTTATCGTCGCTTTTATAGCAACTTTAATGTATTCTCCACCGAACAGAAATATTAATAATTCAATACTCTACCAAGCAACTCTTCAAATCGAAATTAATTCTAAAGCGTCACACAGTTTCTCTGCCATTATATGAGGGTACCATTCCATGTATTGAATCAGCTAACTTTCCGCGAGAGCTGTACTTGCCATTGTTGCTACGCCATTGTGAACTCTATCGACGTATTGAATACATTCAATGGAGAGAGGTAGAGTATGGTATTGAAGAATATTAAAACTTTGAAGGAAAGTTAGCTCTGTTGGGAATCGATGCGCAGCAATTGAACATTGAAATATTGAAACGAATTGATTTTGAACCAACTTTGATACAAAGGCAAATTCTCGTTACGTGGAATTCTCTTTATGAGTTGTTAAGAGTCAATTTTCGTTACTGAAAAAGTTTCTGTATTCGCATAATATTACTTTTCATGGTTATATTCATTTGATGATTCCATTTTGTTGACTAAGGCTTTCTCGAATTTTATCCCATTTGAATTTTATTATCGTGGAACCGGTGGATAATAGGTAATATAATATCTGAAGGTCGGTTTCACACTTGTAAAGGATATTTCTTATTTAGAAGTCAGTACATTCTTACATAATTACAACTTTTTTTATATTTATTTTTGCAATAACGCATGTTCTGCGGATTAAATTAGATACAAAATTATGACGAGGTGAAAAAATATAGTCATGTGCAGGATTCGAACCCGCGCCATCGACCCTGTAGCGGGGTATGCTTTGATCGCTAAGCTAACGTAACATGGCTAGAGCATTCGGACTGCCTGTGAGTCTGCAATTACTTACAGGTTGTCTATATGCTTTTATTGCATTAGCTGTACTATTGTATATCATCATCAGCCGGAAGACGTCCACTGCTGAACAAACTCCTCCCCCAGTATTGTATATAATACGTTGTATTTTGTTAACAAAGGCAACCCGCCGGTAAAAAAAAATACGAGCATATTTTCCTCTCGTTATAATTTTGTAATGTAATCCGCAGGGCATGCGTTATTGCAAAAATAAACATAGTATAATTATAGGGTTGCGTCATCATTAACAAATTTAAAAGCTAATTTCAAAAATTAGTCTTATTTGTAGTACAACGTAAGTTGAACTATAGATGTCGCTCCATCCCCATACGATGGTTAAGAACCAGAGAACATATTAGAGTTATGAGTCATAGTCATAGTTGGCTTACCGGTCAGAGCATACCCCGGCTATAGGGGTGGATGGCGTGTGTTCGAATTCCACACACGACGATAATTTCTCCTCTCGTTACAGTTTTGTAATAATTGCAACTGTTCTACAGAATCCTATAAAAAGGTGGGAAAATCTGCCTTCTTTTGGCATTGATATCCTTATATACAGCGTGTCCCAAAATTCAACGATAAGCCGGCATCGGAGCATGGACCTACTCATGACTACTCGGAAAAAAAAAAAAAATTATAACTGTTTTTTTTTATTAATTACAGAGACTTTTATAAATTTCATCGATATTCGATACCCATTATGCTATTTTCAACTACCATGACCACAATTTTTGACATATTTTTGATATTTTTTGTGCATTAGCAACCTAAGAAGGACGGCTATCTACCACAATCCTTTAAAATTACAGAAAGTCTGTAGTTATTTTACAAAAATCAGTAAAAAAAAAATTTTTCTTATAATTTTCATAGATTTTAACATTCTATGTACTTTCTATAGTCTGGGTTAAAAAAAAAAGTATGGACACTACCATGGCAAGTTTTATTAAGTTGGCGCAACTTTATAAAAGTCTCTGTAATGAAAAAAAAAAGAGTTATAATTTTTTTTTTATTTTTTCCCGAGTAGTCATGAGTAGGTCCATGCACCGATGCCGGCTTATCGTTGAATTTTGGGACACGGTGTAAATACTGGGAAATTCATCAGAATTATATTCATTTGGATAAGTTTTTTTAACAAACACAGATATTAAGATCGGCTGATTGATCAGTCTAGTTGTGCATTCAATCATCGATTCAATAAGTGCAAGGAATAGTAGTATACCTTCTGTTGACACTGATACCAGAGGGGAAGGGGGAAGACGCTGTTTCTTTTCTTTTCTTTAAAATGGTATTCTCGTGAGTTTCCTTCATATTTAAATATTATAAATTAAACCGGTACGTCGAATACGTCTCGCGGGTTTCGAGCATATCAGATGCTCATCATCGGGGCAAGTGTGCAGCTGCGTCTGCCAGCTCCCGGTTTGCTGCTACTGTGTGTTTCAGGTTTCTTTTAGTCCAGTTGTATAAAACCAACAAGAAAAGATCGGGGAATTGATGTAAGGGTAGGTACTATATATGAGATACCGGCAACTAATATAAAATATCGTGTGCTCAAATTACATTGCAACTGCATCCTATAATGATAAACGTGTGTTTATCTCAAAAAGGGGATAAGGATATCCATAACTGACATGCTTGGCAGACGCTAGTTTAGTAGAATAGGTTTTGACAATACTGTCGTCATGTCATGTCTTCCAGATTTTACTCTAATTTTATTCATGACAGGTTATTTACAAGAAAATATAAGAAACACAAAGAGAAAAAAAATTACCATTGTAGCTTGGTTCCCCAGACCATGCAACTCAGACAAAGAACTCGTTGTAATGACTAATTACTTTCAAAAGACCTTCGTAACTTTACCTCTAAGTGATTGAAAGCTGTCATGTCTACAAACAAAGGTAGGGTAATTCCAGAGCTCATAGATTACCCTATCGCTAATGTGTGCAGTGATCACAGGGGTGTGTCCTACATAGGCCATTCTGCACCCGCAAACATCATATTACATACATACATCATACAAGTCGTATGTTTGTATGTCGGCCACTGGTGCTGCCGTCGAGGATTGTGTGGGTTTCCATTGCATGCTTATGAAATATTTTCGCGAGTAGTTTTATTAAAAATTAATAATTTAAATTATAACCCGAGTACACTAAAAAGACCGAAACAAGACTGATAATTCCGCATTAATTTTAGTTGCAAACCGAACCCATTATATATATATATATATAACGGCGCGTCAACAATTTAATGGAGTTACGAAGATTAAAAATGAAACGTTATGATTAATTAGTTCGCTATTATGTTCAGTGCTATAATCGATATTTCTTTGTATTCGATTATTCAATTTTAGAGCGGGTAACACCGAATGGAGTTGTAGGTGTCATGGCGACCGGATGGCTGTCGAAGTCGTTCACTTCCTCTCTGATTTTTGAAGTGTGCGCACTTCTTGACGGATAACCGAACGTGATGGACGCGTGCAAACCCATTGGCTCTTAATCCATTTTAATCAACGTGATCCTATGTAGTTTTGCTGTAATAAGTTTCTTGTGAATTACAATTGTGATCATACGATGTTCTCTGGGTGTTATTTTGTGAAAATCAGCACGTGCACGCCCATAATTGACGACCAACCTGAGTAGATGACGGATCCTTCTCCAGGGACGACAAACCGAACATTCTCGGGACACACTCCGTTATCAGAAGTGGGATTACCAGAAATATCATAGGAACACCCTACAGGATAATCAATTATCAATAATTGCAGAATCAAGATGCAACAACTATTGATAGCATTTACGTACCGGAAAATAGGTTCACCCTTACAGGAAAAGTTGAATGCACTGTGAACTTAAAAGACCAGGATTGGAACCACCAAAGCCATGCTATGCCTGAGAGGAAACAGGCCATATATCCTAACGCGATACATTATGTAACTTTCGCTCTCAAATTTCAGACACTAACGCATATAACAACCGCGCACAGCAGAACAAATCATCATCCATCGTCCGCTACTACTGTGGCGAGCAGGGCCACATCGCAACACTTCGCCGCAAGATGGAGAGCAGTATGAAGGGTGCCCCTGTTGAGCGCCGGGTAGAAGTCTGCACTGTCAAGCCAGCTAAGAACAAACTATTATTAGAAACCGGTGAGAAGTTTTCATTTTGTTTGATTCTGGTGACGAATACTCTCTGATAAGGGAAAGTAAAGCTAGTGGACACTGGTAAGCGACACCAAAATACAGTAGCTTTTTTAGGTATAGGCTCAACTAGCCTGCAATGTAAGCCAAAATAGCCAAATAATATCTACTGTTACGATACAAAGATATCCAGTGCGGTTACTATTTCATGTCGTGCTTAATTATAAGCCTTTCTGTCGGTATTAGGATAGGATGAAACTTAAATATCATTGGGGTTCTTAGGGAGTTTCTGAACAGTAACTTTTACTGAAGAAGATTAGAGTAGTCTCAGTTTGTGACATAAGATCAAAGGATAGTTGTTTTAATAATGTTGACACCGACATTGCCATGGAATATAGAAAGCAATTGCTATCGTTGCTTGAAGATAATTCTGCCTATTCTGTTGTGAGTTACTTAAACTGGTGTGTTTTATGCGTTTGTTTCTGTATGCATTCAACCTAATAAAATGATTGTACTTCATGAAATGCCTGTGTGGCATTGGGCAGCTTGTGTAACTCATACCAGCCTGTGTGGCATTCCCAGCCTCTGTGGCAATCCGCCTTTGTGGCACTTCTGCCTGTGTGGCACCCGCCTGTGTGGCACCCGCCTGTGTGGCATTCGCCTGTGTGGCACCCGCCTGTGTGGCACCAGCCTGTGTGGCAGTATAAACGTCCTTCTGCCTGTTTGGAATGAGCTATACACCCTATGAGATGCTTTAAAGCCTGCGTGGCGCTTTGGAACCCTGTTTAAAGGACGTGTGCATACAATGACGAACTCAAAGATTCCTAATATTGCCGTACTTGCTCTTCGTGATTGCGTCAGATAGGTCAGAATGACTGAATGTATACTGTGTGTAGTTGTTATTTTGTTAACAGATGAGGACGAGTCACACGAGGACGTGTGAAGATGCAGGATGGCCGTAACGGCGCGTCAACAATTTAATGGAGTTACGAAGATTAAAAATGAAACGTTATGATTAATTAGATCGCTATTATGTTCAGTACTATAATCGATATTGCTTTGTATTCGATTATTCATTTTTAGAGCGGGTAACACCGAATGGAGTTGTAGGTGTCATGGCGGCCGGATGGCTGTCGAAGTCGTTCACTTCCTCTCTGATTTTTTAAGTGTGCGCACTTTTTGACGGACAACCGAACGGGATGGACGCGTGCAAACCCATTGGCTCTTAATCCATTTTAATCAACGTGATCCTATGTAATTTTGCTGTAATAAGTTTCTTGTGAATTACAATTGTGATCATACGATGTTCTCTGGGTGTAATTTTGTGAAAATCAGCACGTGCACGCCCATAATTGACGACCAACCTGAGTAGATGACGGATCCTTCTCCAGAGACGACATACCGACCATTCTCGGCACACACTCTGTTATATATTTATATTATATGGTTTATAGTTTGCAATTGGGTCCCACATGCTACTTAAGTTAATGCGGGTTTTAAATATTTTTATTTTTGCAATAACGCATGCTATGCGGATTACATTACATAATTACAAATTTAATGACAACACATACAAATTTAATACGGGATTCTCAATCTGGTTTCGGGCTTTGAAGTGCAGTAGGCTTTTTATATTTTAATTATTTATTTTGTTTCACAGTTTAGACTTTTTAGTTTCACAATAATATTAAATGTATAACTTAGGTATATAAAAAATTCATCTCAAAATGTTTGTAAGGACTAGCAGAAGTCAACACTAAGAGGTTGTTAGCATTTTACTAATAACCCCATATATTTTATTTATTATCCTTTTAATTTCCTTTACTTTGATCCTTCTCTTAGGTTTAGTTCTTTTTACGTATTACTATTTCGTGCCGAAAATCCGCTTTTTTGTTGGTTTTGTTGTCGGTTTTTAGGCCGAATATAACCTTAACTATTGAAATCAAGAATTAATCCCGAAATCTAGCCGTTTAGATGCAGTGAGGTAAATAAGACATTTAGCAAACATACTTAGATACAAGATACGCGTGAAATACGTAACCCTATTTTGGCAGACAATAACAAATTTTATTAATGATTAAAGTTTACTTAGAAAATCGGACTTTATTTATGTTATGCAATATTATACAATATTACATAAAAATCGTAAAGTAACAATAAATTTATATTCTCTAACACATTTTTGATCAGGTGAGATAGAGGTCAAAAGATAGCCTTTATGTATAAAAAAAATGTCATCACGTGTGACAATGTACACAGATACCCACTCGCCTAACTCAAAGCATTAAACGGTCAATATGCAACGAATACATGCCGACATTGTGTCAATGTGTGAGTCTATTAGTTATGCATGTGTGCGTGCTCTTGTCTACGGATGGCCGGCAGAACACAGTATGTGTGTATTCTTCATTTCATTTTTATTTATGTTTAAATTTGACTTTTGGATTATAAGTCAAGGGCATAACATAAAATAATATAAGATTAATATTAAGTATGAAGGTGATTTTCAAAACATCGTATTTTTTTTATTAGTTACATTATGGACTATTAAGCCACAGTAACTGTATGTTAGTTAGACGTAAAAAGTCAGTTTAAGTATTTTCGCACCTTTGTTAGCAATTTTTAGCGAATATGATAATCAGCTAAGTACTGTTCAAATAAGGTACATAGCGCATACTACTAAGTTACAACAAATATTCCAAAACCTGGAAAATTTAATCAGAAATATTTTTACGGGGTTCCCTGTGTTGAATTTCTCGGACGACCATTTTTTTAGAGTATATTTGCATGGTGGAAGTGCATTTTGCGATTGCCCGCCTGGCTAGCTACCACCTTCAAGTAGGAAATCTGTCGCCAAGCACCTAACGGTGTGTTCCGGCAGCAGTCCTTGAGAGCCAGTGAAGTCACAGGCACACGAGACTTACCAACTGCGTCTCAAAGTGACGGGCGCGGTGCAATTCATGACTTGTGATGAAATGCATCTGTTATAGGCAGAGGTTAGTCTACTTAACATCAGGTGGGCCTCGAGCTTGTTCCGTCACAAAAACATTAAAAAAATAAATTTTTTTTAGTTACCCCTTACTGTAGGTAAGTAAGGAGAAATGCAGATATAATATAATAATAAAATTATTTTAAAACTAATTTCAATTCATTTTGGCTCTATGTAAAATGTGTATAAATCATGTAAATGGTGGCGAAAATTCGCAATTAATTTCATGATTAACATTTTGCTGCGTTGAGGGTAGGTCATGCATTTTATTTTTGGTAAAGGTAATCTGATAAAATATAGATTAAATATCAAAGTCAAAACCTGCGAAAGTGCTATATTATTTTTATAAAATTTTGTTAGTTTAATGATTGTCAGTATTTCTGTGTCGCTGAAATATTATATTTCAGTACTTTTGTTGTAACAGAAATGACGCAGGTGAAGTTGCCGCAAAATCTGATATAAAATAAATTTAATACTTAATTCAAAATATTTTCATATATTTAGCAAGTTCATACACTGGAAATTTCATTGATAAGTTAAATAGTTATAAGTGTACACTTTAGAAATAAAAATTTAATATTTCATGTTCATTTAAACGCAGCTGATCATTAAATACAAACTTTACAGACATTTCATGATAATAGAAAATCCAAACACATTCTTCACACTTCCAATTTTCGGATCATTAACTCTCAGACAGAATACGCATTCGAACACAAGAATAACATCATTTTATTTATGCAAATTGACTATTGCATGATACATTCTTACTCAATTAGAGCGTGGAAGCGCGCCGAGTCCACTCAACACTAGCTCACGTATAATCGTACTGGCACTCAAGATAGCTGGTTGGTTTCCCATCATATCGGTATAAAAAAGGTTTTACTTTTTAAAAATTACGCGCCAATATTCTAACCTCCAAAAAGTTTTAACGCAATTTCCATTACCTACGCGAGGTGTTTTTGTGTGCGTGAGGGTGCTTTGTGTGAGTGCGGACGGATTATACAGTAATCGAATTAGGGATAATTAGATTAGTTTTGCGGTCACTTCGTGGTATGTCACGCTAGGTAATATAGGCTAATATTTTCACGGTGTTTTTGTATATTTTTCAGTGATAGTGGTTATATTGTTGTGGAGTTGAGAATCCGAGGAGGAAGGTAAAGTTGTAATTGTATATTGTATGAATCTGTAAAATGAGTGATGAATTTTATATAATAAGGTTGAGTTTTCTATGTTAACGAATTAAACTAAGAATAACTTTTTGGAGGCCCTCATAACAATATAAAGTTATCGCTCTCAGTAGATTCCTGTATGACCTTAATGATATTGTATTAAGCCAGTTGATATGCAGTTATGTTTGAAAAAATACGTAAATATCTTAACCTAAATTACTGCCATTAGACCAGTTAGTTGTAATATCTCAGTAAAAAGGTTTTCTTCACGATATTAAGGTTTTCTTCACGATATTAATAGGTAATTAACTACTACGTACAATACAATAAATAATTAGTAATTTTAAATTATGTTTAACGGAAACAAAAACAGTCTAATCACCATCGTATTTTTTATACCTGATAGGATAGCCTTTGACCACTGTCTCAGTTGATTGTAATTGATGATGTGGTCGAATGTGCTGTTCAGGTTAACCTAGAATTCCTGGCTTTTAAGGACTGCTGCCGGAACACACCGTTGGGTGCTTGGCGACAGATTTTCTATTTGAGGGTGTTTTTTCAGCCCTACCACCAAGCATCAACCGAAACATCTACCGCTGAACAAAGTTTCCCCAATCGGGAGATTGGCCATAAACCCCACACTTGGCAGGCGTCTTGGAGTTCGCAGTAGTAGTTGTCAGTTCTTCAGGAAGCGTTGCTTCCCACTTTCTGGTATCTTTCCCGTAGTCTCTTACATACAACACTCACGGGAAGAGATGGCGGAGTGACTTTCTAACCCAGCACCCCACTGGTTTAAATCCTGATAGTAGCCAATCATTGTCTCAAATGCCTGGGCCATTTTTGATGAAATTTGTATGGAGTTAGATGAGGCGATGAATTACACATAGGATATTTTGTATCTTCATTATCCATCACCACGCGGGTGTAAAACATAAATTCAAAGTAATAACGGTAACAATACAGTAAACAGTAGATAGCTAGCTGGTTTCTTAGGTGGCCCGCGTAAACAATGATGAAAAGAGTGGATGATGATAAAGAGTATCCTATCTTTAGTATCTACGTTCTAAACTTACTTATATTCCATGAAGCATGCAAATCGCTTCGGTGGTTTCAGCGTGAAAGAGTAACAAAACATAGGTATATACTTTACAAAATTACAAATATACTATAGGAAAAATTTTAGTCATGTGCGGGATTCGAACCCGCGTCCATCCACCCCTTAAGCCGCACGGCAGGCTTTATTGCAAACATAACAATATTAAAATAAGTTTATGTTGTGAAGCGCTCGTAGCGAAGTTTACTTAGCTGTTCTCAACCGATCAGCAAAGTTAAGCAACGTCGCGCGCGGTCATGAGTTGGATGGGTGACCGCAAGTGACATTACTACTGAGTGTTTCCGTGCTTCAGAGGGCACGTTAAGCCGTCGGTCCCGGTTGTTGTCTTAGGATGGCAGTCGTCATAGAATGGTGGTAGGGCATTTTGCAAATGCCCGCCTGGCTAGCTACCACTCTCAAGTCGAAAATCTGTCGCCAAGCACCTAACGGTGTGTTGCGGCAGCTGTCCTTGAGAGCCAGTACTTCTAGGTTAGCCTGAACAATATCTACGACCTCATCATCACTTACCATCAGGTGAGATAGTGGTCACAGGCTAACCTATAAGGCATAAAAAAAACTATCAAATTCTCAGTCGGTCACAAACTTTTTGTAGTAAGATGTGTGATTATATTTAGACAATTCGCCATAACTACACATTTTCCGTAGAATATCAAGTATATAAGGTTCAAAGGATACATAAAGCCCTTGTGCGTCGGACGGCCGGACGAACGCAGCTTAGGGTCTTGTTTTCTCGGACGAACCTCTATAAAGCAGCTTTAACAAATTTCCACTCAAAATGTTTGACTTGCTTTCAGGTACGAGCTGCAGCCTGAAGCTTTTCTGAAAACCAGACGCCAGACAGACTAAGCTTTAAGAGCTGAAATTCAAATATAGAAGGAGTAATTTAGGTAAGCCCTTTTAATCTCACTTCATCATTTCATAGTATAAAACAAAGTCGCGTTCCGCTGTTTGTCTTTTTTTTATTCTTGTTAGCCTTTGACCACTATCTCACCTGATGGTACGTGATGATGTGGTCGAAGATATTGTCAGGCTAACCTAGAAATACTGGCTCTCAAAGACAGCTTCCGGAACACACCGTTAGGTGCTTGGCGACAGGTTTTCTACTTGAAGGTGGCTAGCCAGGCGGGCCATTCACAAAATGCCCTACCACCATGAAAAAATGCCTGTCCCTATAAATGCTTTTATCTTTAAAACTACACAAGGGATTTTGATTCCATTTTTTTCAATAGATAGAGTAATTCAAGAAAAGGTTTGTATGTATAATACATCTATAATTTGGTATAGAAACAGTGATCATTTTAGAGGTTTCTAATGCGATGTCGTAATTAAACAGATTTTTTTACGCTTACATTGCAAACGCTGGGTGAACCCTACAAGATAGATCAATATAATGTACTATACAGTATTGTACACCTTAAAAAGGTCTAAAAAAATTCTATGGTATATGTCTATCTCTTAGGGATAGCCCACAATAACCATTTTTATCCTTTACTATTTAAGAGAAATAATGGATTATTTTCGAAGCGATTTTAAGCAATTATTAATTGGTAAACTTAGTTAATTGGATAAGCATTAATCCTTATATAGTGGATAAGCATATATCCGTAAACTTCCTTAAATATAATTATATTAATATACCATTAACCTTAAAATTCGCGTATTAATATAGATCAATATGGCCCTTTAGAGCTTGTAATGGAAATGTATATTTTTGATGATATAACAGTTTTTTTAGAGTCAGAATTGCACCCGTGTGAAGTCAGGGCGGGTCGCTAGTATCTTATAAATAATTAATTTCCGTGTCACTGTATATTTAGGGTTTATTTGAAGCGCTCGTAGCGAAGTTTATTTAGCTGTTCTTAACCGATAAGCAAAGTTAAGCAACGTCCGCCGCGGTCATAAGTTTTATGAGTGACCGCTAGTGACATTACTACTATATATACTATTCTTCCGTGCTTCGGAGGGCACGTTAAGCCGTCGTTCCCAGTTGTTATCTTAGGATGGCAGTCGTTATAGCATGGTGGTAGGCTATTTGCGAATGCCCGCCTGGCTAGCTACCACATCAAACACCTAATGGTGTGTTCCGGCAGCTGTCCCTAAGAGCCAGTAATTCTAGGTTCCGAACAACATCTTCGACCACATCATCACTTACCATCAGGTGAGATAGTGGTCAAAGGCTAACCTATCAAGCATAAAAAAACCGTGTCTCAGTATCCTGGGAGTTTATTTCCAAGCCTTGCAGTGTTGGAGAAATTGATATTATATTATCTTACTTTAATCTTCCGCCCGCGAATTTGATAATAGTTCGTGCCCTCGGTAATTTTTGAGCCCATTGTGATATAAGGTGCTTTTTGTGTTATTTTTTATGGGATTGTGACGAAACACGTATAAAGCCCAGCTGGCGTAAGCGGTCACCTCTACCTGTAACAGATGTATTTCATCGCAAGTCACCAACTGCACTGTGCCCGTCACCCTGAGACATACAAGTTGCTAAGTGTCATTTGGCTGTAATTTACTGGCTCTCAAAGACTAATGCCAGAATACACTGTTAGGTGTGTGGTGACAGATTTTTTTACTTGAACTTATTATGCAAATAATTAATAGATTCAGGGGTTAAATGATAACAAAAAAGAACTACTATATTGGCTCGGTGAGCTTCCAAACTAGTTACTAAAATAAAAAGAAAAAAAATATTAACGTTTTCAACCCCAATATCTCCTCCGTTTTGGAAAATACCCAAAACTGAATCGGCAAAAACACATATAATTTTTGAACGTATTGATGCAATCTCACGATATTCGATTGATAAATTTAGTTTATAATGTATAAATTAATATTTAACTAAAACATTAATCATAAAATATATGTACTTACTGAAAACTCCACCTAATTATCCTGTTAAGCTGACGAGATGTCATAAAAGCCAGGTAGTTGGACCTGAAAAGTTTTTGACCTGAAATCTTTAGGTCTTAACACCAATTCGAGAATTGGATTGACTAGACACGTGGACTCGAGGACCTTGTTCTTTATTTAAATATATAATAATCATCACTGATGATGCTGTTTTTTTATGTCATTGTAATAATACTCCTTTAAACATGTCCGACCTATGGTACAAATTGTTCAAGGATTTGAACTCCGCTCTTGGTATTTTCCTTTACTTGTGATTTTATAAAATGAGTAGGTACCTATAGTTATCTATGCCGCAGGTTGTAAGAAGTTTCCAATATAATAACAAGGCACTTCTATTGTGTTCATTGCCTTGACAACGTTGACGTCACCTGCCGTGGAAGATTCGAGAAGAAACACGTCTAATAGTATTAGAATCAATTTCACGGCTTTCTTAGTAGCACTTGATGGACGTAAATGTATGTAGAGTTTAACTTGCGTTGGTCTTTTTTTATACTTGATAGGTTAGCCTTTACCACAATCTCACCTGATGGTAAGTGATGATGTGGTCGAAGATGTTATTCAGGCTAACCTAGAAGTACTGGCTCTCAAGGACAGCTGCCGGAACACACCGTTAGGTGCTTGGCGACTTTCTACTTGAGGGTGGTAGCTAGCCAGGCGGGCATTCGCAAAATGCCCTACCACCATGCTGTAACGACTGCCATTCTTAGACAACAACCGGGACCGACGGTTTAACGTGCCCTCCGAAGTACGGAAACGCTTAGTAGTAATGTCACTAGCGGTCACCAATCCAACTCATGACTGCGCGCGACGTTGCTTAACTTTGCTGATCGGTTGAGAACAGCTAAGTAAACTTCGCTACGAGCGCTTCAAGAGGTTTGCGGGTTTTTATTTCACAATATAATATATATCAAGTGGTGTTGTTTTGGAAGACTGCTGTGGCACTACCATCTGAGCGCTTCCGTTCTTCAAAGGGAACGAATAGCCGTCGATTCCGGTTAGGATGGCAGTCATTCACCCTTCAGGCTGCCCTAAAATTCCTACTCGTTTCATGGGCATTTTGCATAAATAATGAAATTCGGTCGCCAAGTACATAATCCTGTGTTTCGGCAGCTGTTATTGAGAGCCTGCTCATCTTGGTTAAAGATCACCATCACTTATTATCACGTGAGTTTATGATCACATTAATAAAAAAAATGTACATACATAAAATTCCTGAAATATATGCCATATACTTACCACTAAATATACTCTTAGTCGTAATAAAGTAAAATTTACGATGGTTGTACAGTGTTTCTTCGGAACACACGGTTAGGTGCTTGGCGGCAGATTTTCTACTTGAGAGTGGTAGCTAGCCAGGCTGGCATTCTTAAAATGCCCTTCCACAATGCAAACCCTACCACCATGTATCATCAGCTGTGATCTGATGATGGGGTCAAAGATGTTGTTCAGGCTAGGCAATTTGAAATGTTTATTAGAGTTGTTGGAAAACATGATATGAAACATATAATTATCATTCTTTATTAAAATATAGGATAGGGATATTCCAGAAAAACAGGAAACGGTGTTACCATACAATCTGCGTAAAAACGAAAAGCGAATTATATAAAATAATGAAATTCGGGTTGTACCAAAAATCAGATTAGCTAAAGTACAGAAACAAGGTCGTTATTCGAAAATACTGATGTGTAATAGATTACTAAAAAGCTTGACCACCTTAAAATATAGTTTGTTCAAACGTATTTTTTTGAAAACAATCCCTTCTACACATTAAAATAATAAGTATATGTCAATGCAGCTTGTATAGGATCTTTGTTTTTAGGACAAGTGCAAACGTGATAACTGTAAATTATTTAACTATATTAAGTGTAAAAATATTTAGATTACAAAATTTGCACAGTGTATGTATTTATATGTCGTCCTTGCAACTGTTGAACATATTTCTAGCAATAATAAAAAACCCACGAAACTACTTCGTTTTAAACATAACATGACTTCTATAGGATTGAAAAAAAAAACGATTTTCTTACTTTTACCCGACAAGTTTATAATAACACGGACATTATAACAACGTTCAATATTATTATTATTTATTATTTGTAACGTGGCGATTTTTATATTTGAGCTCTCGATATTTTGACTCTGTTATCTACCCTCTTTCTTTGTCAGACAAAGAAAGAGGGTAGACCGTTTCGTCTGCTCTTGATTTTTGTCAACCGCTCGTTTCTCCAGTCACCCCGCGATCATGATGCATGCAACTGCGTCGAAATGTCGAGAGCTCAAATATATAAAATGCCACGGTACAAATCCTGTAAATTATAAAAATATTTATGTACAAAACCGTGATAGTTATTTTTTATAGTTATGAAGTTACCCAGCCATACGTCTTGTTCAAAAAACATTCCGCCTAGTGATACAGTGTAACGACCTATTGAAGCCATGAACGTTTAATGACGTGTCAAGGTCGAAAAACACAGGTACAAGTATATCTAACATTAACGGGATATGATACCATCGCAATCAACAATAAACTTCTTTTCTTAATAATAGGAACATTATGTAAGTAGATAGTTTGTCTGTTTACAAAACAACATGTTTTATGACGCACATGGCTACTACAAAACGTTTTGTGGAAGATCTTTTTGATGAGCTATGCTTCGCTACGGGTTTTGATCCGGTCTTATGTCTGTTATAATGAGCAGATACTTTTGTAGCCTGTTTATTTATATAACCTATGTGAATGTTATACGTAATAGAGAATACCTGTGATGTCTTTCCCGTAGTATTTATCAAACGAAGTCCAATGAGAAATAAGTACGTCATTATATGTTTTGCATTGTTTACCGAAGGCCAAAGGCCTCTGCACTGAGAAAAATCTAAAGTCAAAAGCGCCCTAATGACGGCCAATTTATATTGTATAAGGCAAAAAACCGACCAAACGTAAATACGTACAAAAACGCCTTCCAACTAGAAGGCGTTAAACGAGGTCAGTGAAGGCGATTGTTTCTTTTCGTCTACATTTAAGGTGTATTTTGTGGTCTTGCTTAATTATTAACTTTTCGATGAGCCTGATTAAGTCGTACGTTATAGTGATTGTAGTGTATGCGCATAAGCATACATACGCTGTCTCGTGTGTCCCTGTGTTGGTTAGCAAACGTCATTGTCACGAGAGCCATGGGCGAGAGTGGACAGTAGTACTATTGCGAGATACACGGACATTGTCGAGCCAGTGCAGTGAAGTGGTACGAGAGATAGTAAAGCAACCCCTATAAGTGGCGACGAGTAAAAGGTAACAAAACTTACTAAAATCACGCGTACGAAGCACACCCACCGATTTTGTAATTTAACCCGAAATACTAATATTTTCGTAGAAATGCCGAACTCCCATCATATTGACAAAGCAGAATACTATTAATTTAATTACAATACCGCTCATGGTTTGTAACGATAATATTAGTGGAATACTTAACAAATCGGAATTCGTGATACAAATGTATGTGGGTACAAATGTGGCGTGGCCAGCTTAATGTAAACAAAGTAAGATGCTTGGAACACGTAGGTAGATAACGCACTTTGTCGTGTAATGTTTAAGTGGGTACTTATTTATAACTCGATAAGTTGAAACGCATTGTAGGAGGCACTGTTAAGATTTTTGTTTAACTGGGAACCTACCTACTCGCCGACTAATCATGTTCGTAAAATGATGGAGGGAGCTACCTACTTGAGCTACGTACTTACCGTTGATTTACTAGTAGCCATATCATGAACAATTATAATGTATTTTACTAACATTTTGTATCCACGGTAATAAAGTACTTTTTGCGTTGGGTCATAAAGAGTCACCTTCGTATTGCGCGGCCTCACCCCGCATAAAGACTGCGCTCATCATGTATCAAGTGTACATTTTACACATCTGATACTAATAGATAGATACCAACGAGTGTATGTTAAACTGGCTTAACTAGAGTGTGTTTATAAATGCTAAAGGAACTGGGGACCTTGTTCAATCTTTTGAGTAAATTAGTTATGACATTTATTTTAGAATATGGATGTTACATATCTTTTATAATCTTTTGAGTAAATTGCTATGACATTTATTTTAGAATATAGATGTTACACAAATTCAGTAGAATTGTTAATTTATCTTCACTATTGAAACATTGCCTGGTAATTAAAGTAAATTCATTATTATTGCTTAGGGATGGTCAGCAGAACCTCCATTAAATTGGGAACTGCTTGGTGGTTCAAATGAACACCTCCATTAAATTGGAAACTGACTGGTGGTTCAAATGAACGCCTCCATTAAATTGGAAACTGACTGGTGGTTCAAATGAACGCCTCCATTAAATTGGAAACTGACTGGTGGTTCAAATGAACGCCTCCATTAAATTGGAAACTGACTGGTGGTTCAAATGAACGCCTTCATTAAATTGGAAACTGACTGGTGGTTCAAATGAACGCCTCCATTAAGTTGGAAACTGACTGGTGGTTCAAATGAACGCCTCCATGAAATTGGAAACTGACTGGTGGTTCAAATGAACGCCTCCATTAAATTGGAAACTGTATTGGCAGTTCAAATGAACGCCTCAATTAATTTAATTAGTTTTTGTTGTTTTAATTGGTAGTTAAAAAAAAAAAATATATACTACCCAATTAATTAAATTTTCTAGGTCACCCCAACGGGTCCAGGAAACATGGCTCAGCAACCTTTGTGGGCTCTAGAAGGGCTAGATTTAGACGGTGACAGAACCTCCATCGGTTGCAAATGGGAAAGATGGAAAAGATCCCTACTCATATATCTTGACGCGACTGAAGTTGTGTCTTCGCAGAAAAAACGAGCAACATTGTTGCACTTTGGAGGATCAAACTTGCAAGACATATTTTATAACTTACCAGGCGCTAACGTTCAAGCTGCCGAAGGAGTTGATGTTTTTGAGGTTGCTATCAAAAAACTTGACGAATACTTCCTTCCGAAACAAAACCGCGTTTTTGAACGTCACATGTTTAGACTGATAAAGCAAGAAGATAACGAGAAGTTTGAAAGCTTTTTAGTACGACTACGGAAACAATCGGAAAAATGCAATTTTGACAAAAAAGAAGACCACTTGATTGACCAGATCACGGAAAAATGTATATCGGCTGAATTACGTAAAAAAATTCTAACAGTAGGTGACAGCATAACCCTGGAAAAAATTGTGACTGAAGCCAACACCTTGGAAGTTGTCACCGATCAATTAGAAATATATGCAGAAAAAAAACAGGACATTCAAGAAAAAAATCAAAGTCACCAAGAAGTTAACGCTATCTACAACAGAAATAAAAAGGAAGGAATCCGAAAAACTAGACAAGTGTTAAAGTTTTGTGGACGATGTGGTAGTAAAACGCATCAATCTGATTATAAAGAATGTCCTGCCTTAGGAAAAACATGTTTTAAATGTGACAAACTGGGGCATTTCCGACAACACTGCAGAACAATAGGAATAAAAAGGAAGGCAAATGAACAAAATAAATCAGGAATCCCACCAAATACAAAAGGTAACAAGAAAGCTAGAGTTGAAGTAGATTATGTTTTCCACATTGATGATGACGCTACAGTTGAGTGCACCCTAGGTGGGGTTAAGACGAAAATGTTAGTTGACTCAGGCTGTATAGTCAACTTGATAACCGAAGAAACATGGGAGACCTTGAAAAATAAAGGAGCCATTGCAATGAATCAGATACCCAAACCAAACAAGACTCTACTGGCATATGGAAGTCACACTCCACTTAATATCAAAGGATCGTTTGAAACCAAAATAGGAATAAATGAACGAGAAGAACAAACAACTGTTTATGTTGTTGCGGGAGGTACAAGAGACCTGATGGGGAAAGAAACTGCCACTCTTTTAGGCGTTTTGAAAATAGGAGTGGATATCAATAACATTGAAAACGGCCAGATGTCACAACCATTCCCCAAAATTAAAAATGTGCTGGTAGAAATCCCTATCGATGACAACGTACAACCAGTATCACAACCATATCGTAGAATATCACTGCCTATTGAACGGAAAGTCGAAAGCAAGATTCAAGACCTACTTAACCGCGATATAATAGAGGAAATACATGGACCTTCGAGATGGGTTTCCCCAATGGTACCTATTATGAAAGAAAATGGTGACCTGCGACTGTGCGTAGATATGCGACGCGCTAACGCTGCTATTATGCGAGAAAATCACCCATTGCCTTGCATGGACAAACTCTTGCCGAAAGTTGGTAAAGCCAAATGTTTTAGCAAGTTAGACATTAAAGATGCTTTCCACCAATTAGAATTGCACCCAGATTGCAGACACATAACGACCTTTATAACGGCTAGAGGTCTCTATCAGTATAAAAGACTTATGTTCGGAATCAGTTGTGCTCCAGAAATCTTTCAGAAAGTACTAGAAAAAATATTGATAAAATGTGACGGAGTTATTAATTTCGCTGATGACATATTGGTTTTTGGAGACAGCAAAGAGCAACATGACTCAAAACTAGAAAAGGTGTTGCAAGTTCTCAAAGAAAATAACGTACAACTCAACGAACAAAAGTGCATATACAAAGTAGAGAAGGTAAACTTTTTAGGACACGAATTGTCAACAGACGGAGTGAAACCGTTACCAAAGTACATGGAGAGCATTGCCAAGTTCAGAGTCCCCTTAACCATAGAAGAACTACAAAGTTTTCTAGGTCTGGTGAATTACGTAAATAAGTGGTTACCCAACTTGGCTACAAAAACGGAACCCTTGAAGGAGTTATTAAGGAAAAAACTGGGAAGAAAAACTGACATCAAACCATTTTGGACAAGCAAACAAGACAAGGCGTTTGTAGAACTGAAGGAAGCGCTTACCCAAATACAATCTCTAGGATACTACGACATTAATGACAAAACACAAGTTATCGCAGACGCTAGTCCTGTAGGTCTTGGCGCTATTTTAGTACAGACTGATTCGAAGGGTCCACGAATAATTGCATACGGAAACAGGACACTGACAGATTGTGAAAGGAAATACAGCCAAACGGAAAAAGAAGCTTTAGCCCTAGTTTGGTCTGTAGAACATTTCAACATCTTCCTGTTTGGTAAAGAGTTTGATCTCATTACAGATCACAAACCACTGGAAATATTGTTTGGACAAAAATCTAAACCCTGTGCACGCATAGAACGATGGGTGCTTAGACTCCAATCCTACAGTTACCATGTAATATACACGCCGGGAAAGGTGAACATCGCTGATCCTTTATCACGTCTGTGCGAACATTTAAAAGCAATGCCTAAGGGAGGAGACGAACACATACATCAAATTGTTGAGCAAGCACGACCTCATGCAATTTCAATGACTGCAATTATTGAAATTTCAGGTAGTGATAGACTATAGATAGACAAGGATAGACAAGGATAGACAAGGAAATCACTATAGATAGACAAGGAAATCACGGAAGTTAAAAAAGGAATCTATGAAAAAGAGTGGCACGAATCTGTCAAAGGTTTCAAGATATTCGAGAATGAGTTATGTTTCTACGGAAACATATTACTTCGAGGAAACCGAATCGTCATACCACAAAAATTACGGAAAAACGTACTGGATGCAGCACACGAGGGTCACCCTGGGATTGTGGCGATGAAAGGAAGATTGAGGTCAAAAGTGTGGTGGCCAAGAATTGACAAAGATGCAGAAAATCTAGTAAAATCCTGCAAAAGCTGCATTTTAGTTGGACTGCCAAATCCCCCAGTGCCTATGAAGAGACGTGAACTCCCTATAGCTCCTTGGGTTGATGTCGCAATGGATCTGCTGGGCCCGCTACCTAACAACGACTACTTGCTCGTAATGGTTGACTATTATAGTCGCTACAAAGAAGTCAAGATAACCAAGACAGTAACCAGCTGCCAGATTATAAAATTACTTAAGGAAATTTTCAGCAGACTTGGTTACCCAGTCTCAATTACCGCTGACAATGGGAGACAATTTGTCAGCGCCGAGTTTCGCTCTTTTTGTGAGGAATGTAATATCATCCTTTATAATACAGTGCCATATTGGCCTCAACAAAACGGAGAGGTCGAAAGACAAAACCGCGACATCATGAAACGTCTCAAAATTAGTCATTTTGAGAAAAAAGACATGAAGGAGAGCCTAATGGAATACCTCATTATGTACAACAGCACACCTCACAGCGCAACAGGTAAAACGCCGTCGGAATTATTCTACAGAAGGCAGAACAGAGATAAAATTCCATCAATTGATAGGCTAGAAGGTACAGACGTTGATCTTGATGTCCGAGATCGTGATAAAATCCAGAAGGAAAAGGGAAAAGAGTACGGAGATAGAAGAAGAGGAGCAACTGAATCGACCTTGACTGATGGAGATAAAGTTTACGTCAAAAATATGGATAAAGTCAATAAGCTCAGCTCAAACTATAACCCAACACCCCACACTGTACAGAATACTAATGGAGGAGATATTACGCTAAGAAACGACCAAACGGGTCAAGTACTAAGAAGAAATATTGTTCACCTGAAAAGAATAGAAGGACAATGGAAATCAGTTCAAGAACAGAATCATGATGAAGCAGCTGATGAGGAAGGTAAATATAATGAAAATAATTCGAAATTGTTGAATGGATAATCCTAAAGTCCTAAATACTTGACCTGTTTCTATAATACTGATAGAACCTAACAAATGTTATCTAAAGCACTAAAAATGCAGAATTAATATTTCATACCTACTAAATAAAAATTATCTAGAATAAATGTCTTTTATTTGTCTATTTCAAATTTATCAATAAGGAAGGGATGTAGTGTATGCGCATAAGCATACATACGCTGTCTCGTGTGTCCCTGTGTTGGTTAGCAAACGTCATTGTCACGAGAGCCATGGGCGAGAGTGGACAGTAGTACTATTGCGAGATACACGGACATTGTCGAGCCAGTGCAGTGAAGTGGTACGAGAGATAGTAAAGCAACCCCTATAGTGATAATCACCGTATGTAAACCGCCTTAAAAGTAAGGTATATTTTATGGTCAATACTGCAATTATTATCGTATAACAAGTTCAATATATAAAATACTTTACGGAAGGCGTTTTTGACGGTTGTGTTTATTATAAAACATGGTACATTTTTATTGATTGGTGAAAATCATCTTATGAGTTGTGAATTCATCTTACGTAGTTACAATTCAACGGTAAAAGGTCAAATTTGATTTAAGCCTTTAAGTCGTTTTTCTCAGTGTGCAGAACTAAGCTTTTAAATCTTTTTACCGCTTTAAAAAAAAAGAAGGAGGTACTCAATTAGTGTGTTTTTTTTGGTCCCTTAGGACTTTTGACCTAGTGAACCGATTTTAATGATTCTTTTTTCATTCGAAGGCTTGCCGTGGCCCATTTAAATTTCATCAAAATTGGTCAAGCCGTTTTTGAGTTAAACTCCAATAACTGTAAAGTGTTTTCCTATCTTGATAATATGTATAGTCATTGACAGTGATATAGTCATTGAAATTCGATCCCATAACATTATAAAGGGCGAAAAAAAATATAACCAAAAAATGGAACCACCTTCAACACTCAAATGGGTGAAATAAATTGTCAATGTCGATACCATGCGCCAATATTGTGATAATAGGTACTTTGAACCATCATGGTACCGACTTCAACAAGTTATTTCACACATTTGAGTGTTGAAGTCGGTTCCTTTTTTTTATATGCATTGATGCAATTAACCGTCTTTGTTTAAAAATTTCTACTACTTCTTAGGGTCTTTTATCTCAACAACATTTTTAAATGTTTGTGGCGTGGTCTGCTTAGTCGATCTGAAAGCGGGCATTTCAGTTCAATTAGAAGTTTGTAAGGGAATTAAACATGATTGAAAATAAAGTTTATGTAATTATTGTCGTTTATGTAATCACAAACTGTGTAGTAGGATTTCTAAATCCAAATGTTTTTCACGTGCAACTTAAATTTCCGTTCTGTGAGCGTTGTAATATGTTTGAAAACTTTATTATAAAACCGCACACAATTACAGGTCCAGTAAAATTACAAGTAAATGAGACTCGACAACAGTACTCGTATGTCTCAAGGTGACGGACGCAATGCATTTCATCACTTGTAACGAACTGCATCTGTTATAGGCAGAGGTTACCGCTTAACATCAGGTGGGCTACGTGCTTGTAACATCAATCACATAGAAAAAATACCTGCCGGGCTAGGTGCCACCCGTAAATAGAAAATATGTTCATCCCTTCTTGCGCTCAAATAAAATTTACTTTTTATTAATAACAGAATTAGAAAAATCATTTTCTGACAATTTTTTTTTTTTTTTTTATAAGTGGACTAACCTCTGCCTATAACAGACGCATTTCGTCAACGACGAATTGCACTGTGCCCGTTACACTGAGACGTCCAGTTGTTTAGGTCTCATTAGCCTGTAATTTTTCTGGCTCTCAAGGACTGCTGCCGGAACACACCGTTAGATGCTTGGCGACAGATTTTTTACTTGAGGGTGGTCGCTAGCCAGGCGGGCATTCGCAAAATGCCCTTCCACCATGCGGTGAAGCTCAAGCTCTGGGCGGGATTCGAACCATGGACCTGCTGCGCGGCAGTCCATAGCCAATGCCACTGAGCCATCACTGCTTCAAATGATGTTATATGTAGAATCGACCATTCCTTCGCTTAGCTTCGTTCGATTAAACATGTGAATCAGCCAGATTGTACGCTACATGTATTATTCACAGTTTAACCACTTCTATAATTGACTCTACTAAGTGGTAGTACTTGACCTTTTGTATAATGTGGCCTAGGTACAGTCGACAACAAAAATATTACGGCAAGTTTTCTTTTGCAATTTTAATTCGTATCGGTACATTTTTTCAATAATCTTAAATTATTGAATATATATATATCTTGTACCTATTTGTACGCGTAATAATCAAAGTTATATCATTATTAGCACTGAACATGTTATAATTTTTTTATGCTTAGTAACTTAGCCTTTGATTCCCTATCTCACCTGATGTGGTCCAAGATGTTGTTCAGGCTAACCTAAAATTACTGGTTCTCAAGGACAGCTGCCGGAATACACCGTCACGTGCTTGAATAATTGTCCATAATGTCCATTACATTACTTTTTGACACTTGCATTTTGGTCACTTAACTTACTAAAAGTATAACCAACTGTTTATGAAACCTAAACACATCAGTGTTTGCACACTTTTAACTAGAAGCATATACTCGTATTTAGAACTTGCAGTGCCTACCATAATATGTAACATGTTATGTTTAAAAAATGAATAAACTAAGGTCCTGCCTATAATTAACTAAATAATTCCTATTCCCAAGAATAAATGTATCTCAACCAATATAAAAAGAACACAAGTTGTTAAAAAGAAAGGTTGTTTGTTTTTATTTTGATTGCTTTACATTTTGTGAGTCTAATATCTGATTGAAAAACAAGGCTTAAATTATATTGGGTACCTAATTATCATTATAGGCTAGGTTCTGTACTTGACTGTACACACAACGTCTCGGTCTCGCGTTGCCAATTACGCTTCGTGACTTCACTTAACGCCTTACGATGATGGCGAAAACAACTAAAAATAGTTTTTTTATGACATATAAAGACAAATCGCATGGTATTGATGTTAAAGCTATGCTTTGAAGAAATAAAATAAAAGATTACCTACTTACCAGTGGATGAAATCTCCCCATATTTACTAGACGAATGCAAGGTAATTGCCGCAGTCGCTACCAGTCTTGCACTTCGAGCGTCCGGTGAATTTGCCGCTAATCGTGTTTTTTTTTTGGGAAAAAGTTGTAAACAATATGCTTTCCTGAGTCTTTAGACACTGCACTAATTATACAGAGATAAGAAAAATGTTTCATTTCACGCGTAAGTATTGCTTTTATTATTGAAATAGAAAATATCGTCATTTTGTTTTGTCTTAGTTCTTCTCACAATGAAATGGATGAGCGAGACGTGTGGATTGTTTTGTGTAAGAGAGCTAAAAAGACCGCAGCGTAATGGTGATCAGAACGTCTCGTGGGGGTGGTTAAAATTGTTTATTTATCCCTTTCTAACAACAGATAAAACGCACAATATTTGAATATTCTTTCCTTGTCATAACAAACTGCATAATTGCTTATACATGTGGGAAGGTACGTAGATAGGTAAATTCTAGTTCGTTCGTTTTTAGAGCAGTGGTGTTCGGATATAAATACTCTATGTATTTCAATTCTCTGTGTTTTAACCCTTAGAGTTACCCTGAGAGTCATTATCAAACGCGAATGAACCTTGAAATAGGGAATCTTTCCGACGTAGATTAATTATTTGATATTTTTTGTTGAATATACATTTTTTAAACTAATATTAGACGTAATACTGTAACGCACACAATATTTTTTTTTTATGCTTGATAGATTTATATTTGACCACTATCTCACCTGATGGTAAGTGATGATGTGGTCGAAGATATTGTTCAGGCTAACTTAGAATAACTGGCTCTCAAGGACAGCTGCCGGAAGACACCGTTAGGTGCTTGGCGACAGATTTTCCACTTGAGGGAACTTTGCTGATCGGTTAAGAACAGCTAAGAAAACTTCATGTAACAACTAAAACACACAAGTTCTTATTTTGCTATGTCAGAATTGATATAACATTTATAAATGTTGTCGTAACTATCTCAACTTAAAATTGAATAGAAACATTAAACTTTTAGGATTAAGGTTCCTATGCGTTATACCAATTTACGGTATGGTACAAATACGATGAGATACCTCCGCTCCGTCGTTGATCCCCTCAGCCTATCGTACCCTAGGGAAACTTATCTGGCCAGACCGTCTCTACTTCTAGGGTACTTACGACCATCCAGTCCCTTGAGGCTCCAACGTTACGCACTCTCACAAATCACAATCACAAATTCAAACTTATCGCGTAGTATACCAAATATAAAACAAATAATACGCGTAAGCTAATTAACTGCAAATTCAACAACAATGACGACAAAAGGCAATCAGAAGGAGAATGATTTTTCAAAAAGTTTACCAAGATAATATCACGTAAAAAATCCATAGATCACAGATGGACGACTACCAAAGCGGCGTGTTCCAATTGACCGCGAAATTGATCGGTCCGAACAGGGGCTATATATACATATCCACTAAATAATAAAGAACATGAATCAATCTAAAAACCTCAAATAATCAGAGTACCTACCACATATTTTACCACAGACTTGTACGATTTTTTCAATCTAATAACCTCAAAAGAATTAAGGGACAAAATTGTTTATCAAAAGTTTCTATGATTTCAATTTTCAATCATATTTTTCATATTATGTTTTATTTATAAAAACTAAAGAGCTTTAATCTTTCTCACAAATAACTATATACCGTACGAGTTCCGGCCGTTTAGACGTTATCGATAACCGAAAATTAAAATACAAATTTTCATGATGCAGGCTTCGCTTTTAAGTAATTTGAGTTTGTCGTTAGTGAAGTTTTCTAGTCGGAGGGCCTTTAGGGTACTTTATGAAGTTTCGATGTGACAAGGAAAACGCATTAAACCTCCCCATAGAACGTCTTTGAATCATTAATAATTTTATTAATGCATTCATTGATAAAATGTTAAAAAGGTACATTTAATGTTTTCTGCTTCATCTCGTTCGACGATAATTTTTTTTATGTTATTGTGACGGAACAAAACTGACGCCCACCTGATGTTAAGTGGTCTAACCTCTGGCGACAGATTTTCTACTTGAGGGTGGTCGCTAGCCAGGCGGGCATTCGCCAAGTGCCCTTCCACCATGCGGTGAAGCTCAAGCCCGCGGCGGAATTTGAACCATGGACCTACAGCGCGGCAGTCCATAGCCAATGCCACTGAGCCATCACTGCTTCAAAAAGACATATTAAACAATGGGTAAGAGCACACAATTAGTATCTCCAGCCGTTGTATCGATAGCCAAAGCATTAAGGCCCTCGGTAACAGGAAGATACGTTTACCATTCCCGCACATGATAATTTTATTTTGCACAAAATTACGAGAAAATAAAATTATAGTCATGTGCGTGCATTCGAACCTGCGCCATCCACCCCTATTTATTTATTTATTTCAATTACCAGTTACATTTACAGCAACGCCAAGGAATGCAACGAGACAACAATTAGAGAACAACAAGAATTAATATTATTATATGAATTAACTATCATACAGTCAATTTATAAAGTTATCTATCTATTACATAAAATTAATAATGTCAAGTTTTATATATCATAACCTTATTCAAAATTAAGGTATAGTAAAATTATGCAAACATAAATTCAGAAACATCCACAATTTTATACTAAAAATGTCAAGATCTGTTAGTTGAGCAACCAGGGCATATAGCCGAGGTATGCTGTAACCGCTAAGCGTACATGACATAGGACGCGAGACTCTAATTTGTCGTTTCGTTACTAAGCATCGTATGGGGATGGAGCAACATGTATGTATAGTTTACTTGTGTTGTACTACAGGGAAGGCAAATTTTTGGTGTAATTTTCTTATATAATCAGCGGAATATGAGTTGGTGCACTTTTTTATTTTTTTTACTGGTAAGCCTTTGACCTCAATCTCACCTGTTGGTAAGTGATGGTTTGGTCGAAGGTGTTAACAGGCTTAGCCTAGAATTACTGGCTCTCAAGGACAGAAGCCGGAACACACCGTTAGATGCTTGGCGACAGATTTTCTACTTGAGGTTGGTCGCATAATGCCCTACCACCATACAGTGAAGCTGAAGCCCACGGCGGGTTTCGAACCATAGACCTGCGCGGCAGTCCATAGCCAATGCCACTGAGCCATCACTGCTTCAAAAGTATTTTAATTAATAGTAATTTCATTTTGAAGGTGGTATGTCTTTTATTAACATAACACACCTTAAAAAAAACTACAGCTACTACAACGAAAGTATTAAGGCAACCTAAAAGTCATTGCTGCCTCACAGCTAGTCCAAAACGTCCCGGCTCACTACCACTAAATAAAAAAAGCGCTGACTGTAAAATTGTTATAAGGGGGTTTCTCTCTGATATACTACCAGGCAAGCAGAAGACTTCAGGGCAAGAAATCCACTGAAATTGACTGAATAGTCCACAAATTACACATCTGGTTTGTTTGGGTAATTTAAACCAGCTTTCGGAAGCAAATTCACTAAAGCAAGCGGCACACTAACATCAGATGAGAACATAACTCAATTCTCGCCGACCGAAGCCAATCTCCTTCTCATTATAAACTTCTTGATTTGTGTGCATTTGCACCCTAGATTGATAAACCTCTCAATTTAATTACGCAAAGACGCTGCTGGTAGTAAGTTTGTCAGCAAATTATCGATTTATTTCTTATATATTTATGACTGATAGACTACGGTTTACTAGATAACTAATATACTTACGGGATTTGTACCGTGGTGATTTTTATATTTGAGCTCCCGAAATTTCGACGCAGTTGCATGCATCATGATCGCGGGGTGACTGGAGAAACGAGCGGTTGACAAAAATCAAGAGCAGACGAAACGGTCTACCCTCCTGATTTGTCTCTTGCTACGCGGACCACTGGATAGACTATCTTTTGACCACTATATCACCTGTTCGTAAGGAATGATGTGGTGGAAGATGTAGTTCAGGTTAACCTAGATTTACTGGCTCTCAAAAACAGCTGTCAGAACATCCGTTAGGTGCTTGGTGCTAGATGTTCTACTTGCGGGTGATAGCTAGTCAGTTGGGCATTTGCAATATGCCCTACCAAAAAAAACCTTCGCTCTGCCCCTCCACAACAGGGGTAGTGGAGGAGGATGTGTGGGACTTGAACCCACCAAAACCCCTTCGTTACCAATCCTCCACCGAGGTGAGGCAAGATAGGGTCGAGTTAGTATTCACCATCTTGCCCCGGTGGTAGGCCGTACATAATCTGGCATCTGCGCCTGTGGAGGGGAGTGGCCTTGGTGAGCAAGGTTAGAGACGTTTTGTTCCCTGGTGGAATCATCTTAGTTTTAACAGGTATAAGTTACATTAAAAACTCTATGGAATGTCTATAAAATTCTAGTCCAATTAAAAATAAAAATCTATATATCTAGTTTTGACGCAAACATTTATTTTAAGTGGTGGCCCTGCGAAGTATTCTTCCCGGCGAAACCACCATGATATAACTATTACTATACATAGCATATACAAATATATAAAATCAAATAATTCTATGACAATTCTATATCGATCTAGTATACCCAAATTTTTAATCTAAAATAAATATATGTATAAAACCATGCCTCAAATTTTCTCTTTGAGAGAATCGCTAAGCGCCTACATTAACGTTCTTCGCAAGTAATGTTTACGACAATTATCATACAATATTTTATTCCAGGCGTTTAGTTTATTAGCGTAAAAATATAATAATATATATTCTTGTGCTATATTATTAGTTTTAATGATAATATAAAATATTAATATAATACATAATTCTTTACATTTTACTGTGTTTACATTTACATTTTACATTTTATCATGAACACATGGTATTTGGAATATGACAAAACTACGTTTGTATGGAAAGCGCTCCCTGGAGTCTATTCTTAAAAAAGGAAAATAAATAATGAAAAGGTTTAGGCCTTACTTTGCTGAAATCCATATTTAATAACAACAAATTTAGTATTCGTTTATTTTGAAGAGTCAAGACCTCCTTAGGATGCTGCATGTAGAATCGAAATGCATCAAAAACTCTTCCGGTTTGGCTATACGTGGCGTTTATGACGTCACATCGGTCTAAAAGGAAAATTAAGAGGAATTGTTAGTAGATATATTCTTATATTTTAAAGTGTTTTTTAAAAATATTTAATAATATTTTCTTAAAATGTTTGAAAAATAAATCTTATAATTAGTGAAATAAATATTAAAAACATTAAACTAAACAGTCTTAAAATATTTTTTTATCCTAAAAATAGAACCAACTTCAACACTCAAAAGTGTGTAATAACTTGTTGAAGTTGGTACCATGATAGTTCAAAAGTAACTATCATGGTATCATGGTAAATAAAGTATTTATTCGTAGGTAACCTATGATCACAAAAATGTGCGCATGGTACCGACTTCGACGTGTTATTTCACACTTTTTACGACATCAAGAAAAGGTAGAAGTACTCAACTTTTCTGTTTTTTTTTTTTATGTTTGTCATCTCATTCCTTTTGACTGGGTGAACAGATTTTGATCATTCTTTTTGTCTCATCAAAATCGGTCAAGCCGTTTTTGAGTTCAATCCAATAACTGAAAAGTATTTTCCTATCTTGATGATAGTCATTGACAGCAAATGACAATCTGTCCCATAAGTAGTCAGGGTTACTAAAAAGGGTGTTTTTTTTTTACAATGAAATGGAACCGACTTTAACACTAAAATGTGTGAAATAACTTGTTGAAGTCGGTACCATGCGCACAAAATTGTGATAATAGGTACTTTTGAAGCATCATGGTACTGACTTCAACAAGTTATTTCCAAGTTCATACAAAATCTCTGCATACACACATTTAAATGTGAAAATTACACAACTTTACTAAACCAGCTTACTAAAGCAAGTTGCACACCGAGACTTGAGGAGATGAGAGTCTAACTCAATTCCCGCCATCTAAGGCCAATCTCCTTCCTTATCGAAAGTTCCCGATTGATGTACACTCGCACACTCGATTGAATAACCCTTCCATTGGATAACTCAGAGCCACCGGTAACAGTTAGTAAATAAGTTATTGATTTGGAGGTCTAGAAACGTAAGTTGAGGGTTCCTGTATGTTCCTTGAAGCGCTCGTAGCGAAGTTTACTTAGCTGTTCTCAACCGATCAGTAAAGTTAAGCAACGTCGCGCGCGGTCATGAGTTGGATGGGTGATCGCTAGTGACATTACTACTGAGATTTTCCGTGCTTTGGAGGGCACGTTAAGCCGTCGGTCCCAGTTGTTGTCTTAGGATGGCAGTCGTTATAGCATGGTGGTAGGGCATTTTGCGAATGCCTGGCTAGCTATCACCCTCAAGTAGAAAATCTGTCGCCAAGCACCTAACTGTGTGTTCCGGCAGCTGTCCTTGAGAGCCAGTACTTCTAGGTTAGCCTGAACAACATCTTGGACCACATCGTCACTTACCTTCAGTTGAGATAGTTGTCAAAGGCATAAAAAAAAAATGTTTTCCTGTATTAGCCGGATCCTCCACCAGCTGAACAACCATTATCCCTACGCTTGGCAGGCGGCTTGGGTTCGGCAAATGGTAAGACTCGGTTATGAATTTTAAATAGACGAATAAAATTTTATTATTATTACTTATTTGAAAAACATTGTTGTATTTGATAATATAAACACTTTTTTTCTAACGTCAATATTTTTACCGTAGGGAGGCAAAATGCATAGAATAGGTAGCGCAAAAACGATGCCGTGTGCTATGACGTAGTTTGTGACAGGTATATGATAACTATTATCTAAGTAATAATCGAAACATTATATATGTGTGTAAAGTATATATTCTCATCTGTTCCCTACAGGTACTTTTATCTGGAATTACCTACGTTTGCCATGTCATACACCGCTCGAAACAATGTATATACAATGGTTTTATTGTTTTACGGCTTGTTACGTATTTATGCCTCTGTAGATAGTTTGTTTTGATTTTCTGGATGAAATAGTACTCTATGCCTATTCTTGAATGTATTATCTACATAAGTGCATAAACAAATATGACAAAAATGCAGGCATTAAAATCCAAAACAATAAACAAAAGCACGTCTGGTACGCCGTAAATGCACTGTAAGATGCATTTTTTATGCAGTTTTGGGCCTAAATATATATATTTTTTTATTTCAACACTTTATTTTTAAATCATTTGAAAAAGGGTGTTTTGTGAAGAATCTAATAAATATATATTTTTTTTGTTTTTTTTTTTCGAATAATTTTTTGTGTGCCGTACTATGTAGCGCTAATTTATGCCTGTATTATCTAAAATGAAAAAAAAACATGTTATTTATACATAATACAAAAGCTTAATTCAAGACCTTTCCAGAAATGTGACATTGACTGATAAGGGTTCATAGGTTCGTCGGATATTACTGTATATTTTGAAAATAGGCCCTCCCCGCGCTTTTTCTCGTTTTGGAGAGGACAGCCTGATGATTCGTCCAGTTTGACGTTTTCAAGTGGCCGATCGCAAAGGGTTTACAAATAGCTTGTGTGTATCTAAAGTTTTTAGTGTTCTGTAGCGAAAAGGCAAAACGGGGATCTATTCATGAGATATAATTTTCTGTCTGTCTGTTTGTCATGGGTCTCTGTCTCGTAATAGGAATGGATTAAAAATCTTAAAATAGTATTGTGTAGAATATAGATAAATTAACGTGAAACTTACAAATTTATTCCAAGGTCATCAATACTGTGTCCAAAGGAGACAAAAGCAAAAAAATCATCAATATCGGGAAAAAGCCCACGATCCAAGATTTTTTGTGTGGGATTTGCATGCCATTTAATTAGTAGTAATTAGTGTTGATACTAGACACAGGGTCTTACACGAACCACAACTTGTGTTAGTAAATTTCTGTGTAGGTACTACTCCTAAGAGAGAAATCGAAGCACTTACAGTGGTAGATTTTCCTTGCTTTTGGTGCAAGTGGCTCCGTGTCTCATTTGTCATTTTGAGTGTGATGCTCTACAAATTCTTATGAGCTACCTTCACACGTGGAAGTGTCTATGGCGAAAACTGATTACAAGTGGCCAAAGGGATGGCACTAATCGAGGGGCAAGAGTTATTTCAGAATTAAAAGGATCAGCTTCACTTTAAAAACTATCACGAGTTTTATCCATATTAACTTATTAGGAAATCGGAATCTTTCCGGTAAATATAACGTGGATCCGAGCCGGTCCCTAATAAGCTACAAGGGTCAACCCTAGTTTTTTTTTGTTTATATAACTGCCTATCAGTGTTCTAGTCTAGCCTTTGACCACCATCTCACCAGATGGTAAGTGATGATGCCGTCTAAGATGTCGTTCAGGCTAACCTGGGGTACTGTCTATCAAGCACAGTTGCTGAAACACATTGTTACGTGCTTGGCGACAGCTTTGACTACTTGAAGGTAGCTAGCTAGGCGGGCATTCGCAAAATGCCTCACTACTATGCTACAACGGCTGCTATCGTAGGACAAGGCCCCGCACAGAAAGATAGTACACAACTTGTGATTGGTAAATATGATGGTAGAAAATTTTGAAGCGATCGTAGCGAAGTTTGCTTAGCCGTTCTTAACCAATCAGCTAAGTCCGCTGCGGTCATGATTTGGATGGGTGACCGCTAGTGACATTACTATACTGAGCGCTTCTGTGTTTCGGAAAGCACGTTGAGGCGTCGGTCCCGGTTGTTGTCTTAGGATGGTAGTTGTTATAGCATGGTGGTAGAGCATTTTACAATTGCCTTGCCAAATGAACTTTGAGATTCCACAGCGAAATTCAGGTCACTCCAACGATTCTGAAAGTAATCGTAAGTTACCTACCAGTTGAACGTTATGATTACGAGTACGTTTCCAGGTTTAATACTAGCTGTAAAGTTTTATTATTATTTGCTAAAATAAATAATTATTACTGGTAAAATTTAATAGATATTACTTAGCATTGTGGCGAACAACTTTGCTACCAAGCTTCATGATGTTGTAGAGTGCCTAATTATAATAATACGGTACTCTGATGATAAAGCCAAGTGCATATTATTAAAAACAGTTGTATAAAACCTCTTTGCTGTATGTTGGCTACGTTTTGAGGTTCTAATATACAGTTATTTATATTTATTTGTATTTTGACTGCCTTATCGCTCTTTAGAATCTCCCCAGTTACGGATTTAAATAAATAAAATATTGAATATTCAGTAGGTAGTAATCTAGAGTCTAACACTGTTCCTGGCAATTGGCAATAGGCTCGCGGTTGACCAAAACATCGCACCTGATAAAATTTGTGTTAATACGAGTATTATTTAACTATCCAATTGGATATAAACGAATACAAACTGATATTGCTGATATGATAATTAGTATACTATTTCTGTACTTTATTCATTGCGTGATAACACAAAATTTTCAACAAGAATCTAAACCAACTTCTCACACTGAAATAGATGAAACAACTTGTAAGTCTGTCAAGTCAGTTACTCAGTACCATCGCAGGTACCATGCAAATTTAAAACACTCCTTTTTCATGATTAGACATACACAAGTTATTCAATACTATTCAGTGTTAGAAGTGAGTTCCAAATTTTATTTTTTCACCTTTTTATTGCTACATACTGCTAGATCGATATTCACTTATCCGCAATACACAATACTCTTCACCATCGACAGTCCTTGCAATTACCATGTCATCGAGGTATGGGCATTCTGGAAAATACATTTTCTGTTATTTGAGTGTAATTTAAAAACTACGTAACTGATGGCGATGAACTTTGCAAAACTGCATTATATCTGCTAAAAGACTTTTAAAGTTTGAACCTTTATACCCATAATAAAATTACTTGTAATATCAATTAGTATTATAATTTTACTCAGTTTTACTTTTATTTTTAATATACATAAACACTCATTTATTTTATAAGGTACTTATTTCAATTGTTTTTATTGCAAGTATAGCTTTTCCCTCACTGGTGGACAGGTGAAAAGTTGTGTGATTTGCTCGGCGACAAAGTTATTTAGGGTCTCGTACCTTTGAAGCTCTATTTACGCTTAGGATTATCTTATTGGCCCACTCGCTTTGCTCATGGTTCGATACTTGAATCCTTAGCTTCCTCAGATTTGAATACAAGTAGGTATTAGTATCTACTTGCACCAAATAACAACTTTGATACCCTGTATGACAAAAACTATTTTCACTTCTAATCAATTGTTAGGCCAACTGTAATATACCCGTAATTTTAATCTCAGTCGACACTTATGTCCAACAAAAAATTATCATTCCAATATTAGCCTTTATTTGCCAATGAAATAAACTGAAAGTACAATATTCCCCTCAATTGAGTACTCATTTTTCTTTACACATGGGACCGTATTAGACAGACCGAAAGACGTCGATTTTTATGGTAGGTCATGTGTAAGCCACGCCGCGTGTGTGAGTACGTGCACACAGCGCCATCTGTATTGCGGGAAAACAAAGGAACACAAAACGCCAAGAACTACCGGGCATTACGCCTTAATTCATTAATTTTACAAATATATCTACACGCAAAAATCTACCGTAAAGTAGTACGAATAATCTATATTATCGCGTAAAGTTTGCTAACTAACTTTGCGCAAGCTAGCTTCTGTGTGCCTAAAGGGGTTGTCATAGAAACTGTAAAGTTCTGCGCGCGCATCACAAGCACATGCACGTTCTCACACCCACAACTTTCGTTCCAATGTGTGTGTGAGACGGGTAGCGTAGTATAGTCGGTGATAAAAGCGTTGAGCCAGTGAACCAAACTGTTCATTAATTCAATGCGCGTTTAATATTTTATTATGGTGAACGTAACGAAAATAAAATGAAATATTTATGCAAATGTTTTTATGATAAATTTTACTGTACTCCATATCTACATGCATGTTGCATTTAAATATTTAATATATAGCTTTCATCAAGGCAATTTAAAAATTGGTAAATATATAGTTATCTCGAAAATCATTGATTGGTTTCTTAGTCCATATTATTCCTTAGTTCTTAGATAACCTTTTTGGCATAAAAAGTTCGTTGTAATTTGTGCTTAATACTGTTGCAAAATATGTTATTGAACCCAGTAGTGTTTTACGTTGAGTATAAGCAGTAGTAAAGTGGGAGGATATATTTAATATTTTAAAGATTTAATGATTCATAATTTAAGATACGACACTAATCTACAACTTTTTTGGACATTATTTCACTACCAATTTTAGAAGTAACTTATTTATTTTTTATTTAATCAACCGGTTTGTATGCTAAATTTTTTTAGTGTTGAATTTGATTGATAGACGTATTTCGGTCTATCAAATTATTTAAGTAGTTTGTGAAAAAAAGGCGGATATAAACTGAACTCATACCCATTGTAGAGTTCTCATCAAAAAAAAGTCCAAATTCGAAGCATCTAGCTCATTAATTCCAAAGATCCTATGTACGAGCCATGCTTGAACCGAAAATAAATTTTCTTTGGTTTGCGAATACTTTTTCAAATATAATTAACAGATCGCATGTGTAAGATCAAAAATGCTTGTTTTCGAATGAAAGAGGCATCATCGAAATGAGTAGTTGTTAAGTAGCTTTAGAAGCAGTGATAGACGAGTGGCAATTGCTATGAACTGCCATGCCGCAGGTCCATGTATCGATCAGCTTGTGCAAGGTGGAAGAGCATTTTGCGAATGCTCGCTAGGCTGGCTGCCACCCTCATATATAAAACTGTTACCAAGCACCTAACAATGTGTAGCGAGTCTTTGACACCCAGTAATTCTAGGCCTATTCCGATGACCTTCCTCGATCATAATTACCGACAGGTACGATAAGGGTCATGGGCTAGCAACACCTGCAAAAAAACTAGCTATAGTGATGTAATATGGACACGGAAACAGCTTCGAAATTATAAATAGCAAGTAATAATTTTTTATTTTGAAAGAATATTTAGATATATATTTAGTAATTTTAGGTTTCCGTATTCTAAAACAGGATCGTATAAAAAAGTCTCCACTGCACTGTCCTTCTACACTTAAAGAGCTCTGTTTTTTTTAACTAAAATAGGTTAAAAATGTATGGGTTAATATTACGGATTACTTAACCACAAAACAATAATATTCATTAAAAATTAGGGTGCCCATACAAGAAACTTACTAATTTTTTTTTTTAAATAAAAAACATTTTGCCTTTAACATATAGATAATATACAATATTTGCGTTTTAGATTCCTTACACTGTTGTGCTTATATAAGCTTATTATTGTTGTAATGTCAAAATAAAATTCATTATTATTGTGTGTTCATTTGAGAGTGACGCTGTGCACTCACGTACTGTAATAAATCTATGCAATAGTATTTTCTAGTAACAGTAAAATACAACAGAAGGTATATCTTTATGCCATTAAATTGGAGGTGAAAATAACAGAATCGAGCCTCAAATATCAATATCCGCAATCGTAAACGTGCATTTACATCCAGTACCCATATTAAATGTTCACACCCGCATTCATTAGCATAAACAACCACTTTTCCATCCGACATTACCATTCGCGTCCCCACTGCGTACAAACGTTCGTCCTCATACAAAACTGTTTATGTGTGCGTGTTCTTTATACAAAAGTTTACATGTGTGTGTGTTCCGTACCACAGATTCTGCGCCATGGACCCCAGTATTCTTGCAGCCATGGACAAAGAGGCACTGAAAAAGCAGATCGAAAACATGAAATACCAAGCCTCCATGGAGCGCTGGCCGCTATCTAAAAGCATCGCAGCGTGAGTAATCAATTCCTTATTTAAAAAATAAAACAAATAATACAGTGTCGACGTCATGGAGTGCTCATTAGCCCGGGAGTGGTTCCCTTGTGCTGTAAACAAGTGTTATACGAATTTGGTGCTTTTTCCCAAGGACTTGAAGTAGTGAATTGTATGGAATGAGACGGGTAGGCGTTTGTCGTTTTATGGATTACGTTTGTTTTTTTCTTCTAATTTTAGAACGTTTTATTCCAATTTCGTTTTATGTCGATCAGTCAAGTGACAGTTCAATACTTTTGATACGTAACTGACGTATCATTTAATTTACGTTTGGTTGACATGTCATAATTGGCGTGAGTTAAACCAACTGGTGTTATTGATTTTCTGTGTGATTTGTGATTACTGTTCCAAATTTGAGTGTGTTTTTGAATTAGTATAATAATTTATGATTTGATATTACGTGTTACCAGTTCCATGTTTTTGATTAGTTGTTCCATAATGTTAGTCATTATTGTTGTAGCTATAGGTTTTTGTTGATTATTGTGCAAACGCAATTAATATTGTTTATTTTATATTAAACGACTAGCGGCTTACCCAGGCTTTGCATAAATTAAACATATAAAAAGTAGTTATTGAAACATGACTGTAATTGTTAGACATATGGTATTGCGTACCTACTTTTAGGTTGATATTGATGTCGGCTATAAAATTATTGTAAAAAAAAATTAAACATACTTTGCTCTATTGTCAACAATTTTCGCAGAGTACACGATATAACGTTTTTTGGTTAATTTTTCATACGTTGGATTACAATATCGAAATTTTCATACGGATCCCAATTTTTTAAAAATATTCTTAACTTATTTTCATCAGGGATAGTGTAGAATTCTAATAGTGAAAGAACTTTTGAAATCAGTCCAGTAGTTTTTAAGTTTATTCGTTATGTACAGTACATACAAATCTTTCATCTTTATAATATTAGTATAGATGGTTGTACCTAGCTTACCTACTGTACTGTATCGGCCGGATCGTCCACTGCTGAACACAGCCTCCCCTATTAACGGGGTATTTGCCATAATCCCCACGCTTGGCAGGCGGCTTGGGGATCGCAGTGTAAGATGGCAGTTCTTTAGAAGGCGCTGCTGCCACCTTCTAGTATTTTTTTCCCTTAGTCGCCTCTTACGACACCCACGGGAAGATATGGGGAGGTGCAATTCTAACCCGACACCCCACGGGGTACACTTCTTATTCTTATTCTAATTGGGGGCGATATGTCCTGCACTGACGTCCCGCTTGGGGTGTATTGTGCATTTCCCCCGCCAGCTTTTACCCAAGCCATCCCAACTCCTTAACGTAGCGGAGAAGGACTCTGGGTCGCTGGCATAGCTGCTCCAGTGACGTGTGTGGTGGTGGAAATGATTTCGATGGTGAGAATGGCTCACATAGTCCCGTTTCAACTTTTATTTGTTCCGTGGCTTCACAGTGCAATATGACGTGCTCCACGGTCTCTTCTTCACGCATACAGCCTCTACATAGAGGAGTGTCTGTTGCTCCCGTTTTGTGCAAAAAGTAGTTCAGGTTGCAGTGGTACACTTACTTAATAGTTCATTATTCTGCAAACGTAGGATTCATATTGTTTATTTTATTTTAAACATTAATAACACAATACTATTTATAATTTTAATTAGAATTGAGGCAGTAAATTATTACATTCGTTATTTTCCTTGTTTTACTACATAGATAATGAGTATATTAATACGTTCTAGGTAAGTTATTATTAACAAGGGGTATTTGAAATAAAATTTGATTCGTAAAAGTAATTAAAAATGCATGATGACTCAGTTCGTCTGCCTGTTTATTAGGTACTTACCTATTTTTTAGACTTAAATAACCATCAACCTAAACTTAAATAAATCCATGCGCATTGTTGATAACAATAACAATCGAATTTCATTCATAAATGGACGATATCGGCTCCGCAAGATACGTAAATCTCAAACTATAAGACTAGGCATTTTCAATTCTGGTTTTAATAACTTATATTGTTACAATAATAGGTTTTTATATTGTTATGTTTGCAATGACGCCTGCTATGCGGATTGTTCAATCCCAATACAATGGTTAAAGAACGATTGGAAAAGATTTGAGTTATGACGTCATGTCATGTTAGCTCAATTGGTTCGAGCATACCCCGGCTCAAGGAGTGGATGGACGTGGGTTCGAATCCCGCACATGACTTAATTTTTTTCTATCGTATATTTGTAATAGATTTTTAAAAGATTCTGACGGACCAAGCACGAAGCCCGCCCGATGGAAACGGCAACCTATGTAACAGATGCATTTCGTCACAATACCAACTGCACTGCGCTCATCGCCCTGAGACATATACTTGTTTATTTATTTATTTGCTGAAATAGGTACAATTATGGTCTTATGTGGAGAAATAAGGTTCTCTATATGAATATAGAGAAACTTATTTCTCCATATAAGGATCCTGATGTGCAAATCTTGATTCATTATTTCATATTATAAACTAAAACATACAATATATAATCATATCTATGTCCGATAAAATTTGAAACTTCCGTAGACGTAGAAACGACATGACATTTTCTTAAGAAATTCTTCGATTGTGTAAAAACTTGCCTCTACCAACCGGTTCTTTAAATTAGAACAAAATCGATTGTAAGGGAGTCTAATGTGCCTGTAATTTACTGGCTCTCGAAGACTGTTGCCGGAACACAGGTGCTTGGCGACAGATTTTCTAACTGAGGGTGTTAGTTAGCCAGGCAAGCATTCGCAAAATACTCTTCTACCATGCGGTGAAACTCGATCGAACCATGGACCTGTGACACGGCAGTCCATGGCTTTTACCGCTCGACTATCATTGCTCCAAAACAAAGTAACGGTGAAGTACCTGTTTTATTTATATGTGCGTTTTCAAAATGTAGGTTGATGGAACATGCTGGACCTGCTGTCTTGGTATAGATATATAACCCTTTTGGGTTACTTATGGGAACACTCTATTACTCCTAAGCTGTTCGTTCGTTCGTCCTACCAGTAAAGCTAATATCTAATAAATAGATTCAGGCGTTACTTTGCGGAAATCCATATTTAATAATAACATATATTATTAAAATATTTGTTATTATTAAATATAAATATTTGTTATTATTAAATATGAATTTCCGCAAAGTAACGCCTGAATCTATTAATTAGATATTAGCTTATTTTCCTGTACAGGAAAATTAGGCGGAATTGTCACTAGATATATTTTTGTATTTTTTAAGTATTTTATTAAAATATTAATTTGATGTTTTCATAAAATATTTGTTATTATTAGCTAATATCTAAATCTAAAGTAATATAATAAAGAGGAAAGATTTGATTGTTTGTTTGTTTGTTTGCTTGCATTGAATAGGCTCTGAAACAACTTGACCGATGAGGATGAAATTTGGTATGGAAATGGTTTGAGACACGGGGAAGGACATAGGATAGTTTTTATCCAACTGCGCAAAAAGAGGTTAACGATTTTGTGTGATAACCGATATACCCGCAGGTGGAGCCGCGGCCGGTAAGCTAGATTATTACTAAAATAAAAATAATAAACGTGATGAATAAAACATAAGAACATAAAAAAATTATATGAATAAAGGTTCATTAAAATAATTATATTCAAACATTCTTTATTATTTTCTTTTGTTAGTAACCGGACTCAAAAAGAAGGGTTTATGTATGTGTATAATATATATACATATTTTTAAATACCTGTGCGAAACCGGGGGATGGGCCGCTTGTCTATTATATAGCTCGTTGAGTGATTCTGAGCTTGTCCGTTAAGAGCCATTTCACAAAATCACGCTACTGAAGTTTAGGTAAATGCCAGCGCATCGCATACACAAGCGAAAGAAGTGACGACGGAATAGCGTGACTGTGAGTAACATATTTTGCTATTAGCACTCATTAATAAAGGAATCTAAGTTGCGAATTTAAAAATTGTGTGATTGGCATGAGTAAATAATCAATTTCTTGTCGATTACTTGCTAATGTTATAGAAAAGAAGTAGGCATGTACATTAAATAGTCAACCTGCATCGTGAATTTTTTATTTAAATTTCATCCTTGATGAATAAAAAATTTATATGTTCGAATCATTTATTGTAACAAAAAACTTAAATAATTAAAAAATTATATGGCTTAAAATTATATAAATATTTTATGTAACGGCATTGATTAAAAGCTGCGGACTAAAAGCTCTTTCTTTTAAATTTTCCAAAAATTGCTGTTTTCCTCGTTCACACTCTTCAGTATCTATATCCAGTCGTTAAAACTGTCTGTCATAATGACCATGCATAGGATTGAGGTTTATTTTTCTGTGCATCCGGAAAACAACTTAGTACCAACCACAAACGTCCCATGACGTTTTTGGTTTTCCATTACTTTAACATGTCACCCTCATATTCCCATACCATAATATATCACCTACACCATTAAAAAAAATAACATTTTCATCTATTTAGTTTGAGTAGACCAAACAGCGAAATGTAAATATATATTTACAGATTTTGAGGTTTTTTTGTTTTTAAATCGAATATCTTTGATGCAATCTATAATCAACATATATATACTTCCGAAATCAGATTGAAGACGTTCTGAAAAAAGGCCAGGTCAAAAGTACCCTAAACCGACGCTTATGTATGAAAGGATTGATGAGTATAGATGAAGCGAAAGAGATATGTCAGGATCGTAGTAAGTGGAAATCCGTGGTCTCTGCCTACCCCTACGGGAAAGAGGCGTGATTTTATGTATCATTTATTTTCTATAGAGGAAATAATGAGCATAAGAGTATATAGTGAGGATTGCATTGGTACCAAGCAGTATGTATGTATATACTTCTTGGTACCAATGCAATCCTCACTATATACTCTTATGCTCACTATTTCCTCTATAGAAAATAAATGATAATACACCTTTTTATACAAAAAAATACTGGAAATGGGGTTTGAACACACGACAAAAATGGTGGGAAATAGTAATTTAATTGCTATTTCTATTTTTTCGTAACTAACTCACCTAGAACTTCGACCTTCTTTTAATATGATAATTTACTATTGTTCTTTAACCATGCATTGTTACAGATTTTTACGCCAAATATTTTAAAGTAACAAAATTAAAACAACCCAATTGTTTTAAGAACTTTGGCGGGAAAACTGTATTGGAGAGCAATTAATTTTTCTGAAAAACTATACCACCTACGGCTTTGGTCCTTCTTTGATATTATTATTTACATGTAATTTATACACCTGTATTATTTCAGATTTTTGGTTTAGAAGTTTAAAATTAGTTACGAGATTATATAATACGCAAATTTGCATCGGTAAGTGTTTGCGTTGCAAAATATATCGAGTGAAAAATGACTTATACATATGCAAAATTACAGTTTTCTAGATTTATAACTGTTGAAGTAGTTACGATATTAATATGAAATGACGTAATATTTTGGGGCCAAAATGTAATTTGTGCTGGTTTCAGATTTCATCAAAATATTCAAAATACTTCCTACTTCATACGTTATCTCAGAAAAATATGGATTTTTTCTTGTATGGGTAAGGATGCATCCTTTTGAAAACCATTTGGATTATGAAAGTCGGACTTACGCAGATTTATGGTAAATTTGTAAATACGACTATCGACCGCTAACTGGTATCCCGGTTTGTACAAATGCTGGAAAAGCCGGGAGGCCGGTTTGTACAAATTTTCAATAGAAGGTAGTTTAATTTCCAGCTGAAGTTATCGCTGTGTTCACTTATAGACATTAACTGAATCCAAAAATATTGGAAATCAATTATTCGCCTGTCATCTAATCCTCCTAAAACAAAAGTTATAGTGAGTTACTAACATAAACTATAATAATATAAAAACTAGCAGACCAAAAAGAAGAAGTCAACCCTGTGAGGTTGTTAGCATTTTTCCAATAACGCTGTATAAGGCTGCATAATTGTGACGTTTCCTTTTTTTAACACAATGGATGAACAGAAACTAAAGATGTAGTTACTTAACAAGACAACAATACTTATATTATGGACAACAAAAATAAAGTATAGTCTGTTACTTAAAAAAAATATCGACATGATCAAAACTCTGTGGTCGCACTATAAACTTGCATCTAAGCGTTCCGCGTACGAGACGTCAGAGCAAGGAAAACGAACACAGGTCCTACCTCGATGGGCGCTCGCGCGGTACTGAGCGCCTCGCGCTTGTACATTTCAATTTATGTGCATTTCGAGTTATGTTAAATATTTTTTCTTGTCTAACAAAACAGAGTTAATATCACAATTTATTAAAGATCAGAATAATTAAAGAATGAACTTTCTTTTTATATAATATCTGTTTGGAATTACACTTTATTAAACGCAATATAGGATGGTAAACTGCTGATATAATTCGTGGAAATTGGCGCAAGATCTTTATTTATTTTTCTACAATGACGATTAATTAGCGATATTCTAGTACACTATGTGTCAACAAGATTATATGCCTGATGCACAGTTTTTTTTTTAAGATAATTTGATGAACCTTTATACAAGAGATATAACTCTGAAGTTGGCTATGTGTACTTTAATTCGTAAAACAAGGTGCGGGAGATTGGTCACTACAAAATAATTAATGTTATGTTTGTAAATCTGGTACATTAACTGAAAAGAGAACAGATTATTCTATTTTTATCAATTATTAAACAAGTTGTAGATGTTTCCTATGATAGAAAATTAAGCGCTTAAAATCTTCGTATACCGCATTAAAATGTGAAATGCCTCCACGTCTCAGTGCCATAAGTTATCAAAACATACCTAGGTATAATATTGCAACTACCTATAATTTTATTTCGCTTGATATTTTTGTACCCTATAAGTACAAATAAAAATTAAACACTATTATTATTGATTATTACTGTTTTATACCGGCGGTACTCTTGATTATTAATAAAATACTATAGCCTTTATTAATAAAATACTACGATCTATATACAACATTACAGCTAGTACAACTAAAAGCATTTAGATAATTTATCAGCCATTGCAGACTCTCAGAGAGTCCAAATGCTCCAGCCCACTACCAGTTGGCAGCGTGCCTAGCATGCTGGCAGCATTGCCCCGTTGAATTGCAATGCTTATTCGTTGAGCCAAATATGTCCCAGAATTTTGATCACTCGTCACATCTACCAAGCTCTCTGATATGTTTTAGAATCAGGATGAGCTCCCGGTCCCCACGGACCCAACGTCTCTATATCAAAAGGCTCAAATATGTAGGTAATCACTACCATGGTTAGCATACCTACTTGCGCCGCTTGAGTTGCTTATTATTACCACATAAATAAATTCATGTGTTATTACTGAATGCTATATTGTAAGCTTAAGACGCTGTCAAATGGTGAAATTTTGTCACTATCGGACTACGTAGGAGTGAAAAAGAGGCAGCGATGGTAAAAGCTTAATAACCCAAAACTAGTAACGTTAATCGAAAATACAACTTTTCTTGTCCCTCTTGATAAAGTTCTGCTATTTTATCAATATATTTTCATACGAATTCATACGTAAATAATAAAGATATATACGTTACAAGCGTAATTTATAGTAAATTTTGCAATTTTGTTCTATCCAGAAAATTTAAAGGAAACGTGTTTCAGACTTTTTTGGCCTTAGATAATGTGATCAAGCACTGAAGAGCAATAGCCCATCATTTTTACCATAAACAAAATGAAGCCGTTTATATTTTAGATACGATCTCTTGTTTTATTTTGGCGGATATCCTAACAAATCGTAGTTGAGTCAAATATAAAAAAAAAGCATGAGCCAAGTGTTACACTTTCAAGGTTTTTTTTTACTTGCTCTATAAAACGGTACTACATTTTTTTTTACTCAAGTGCATAAAAAGTAATTCATACCATTTGTATACATTAAATTGTTCATTTTACGTCGACAAGTGAAGATGAGAACATCATAAATGTATTCGAAGCCAATAAAATACGCACCATTAGGGATAATTCAAATACTACTCGTCAGATCATCTCATAGTTATCAAAGATCTCAAACCATGAAGGTTCTATGTCAATTCGAAGTACCTTTTACAATAAAACGGCCTTTTCACACTTTAACCCCTATTATGACACTCAGTCCTATTTTTGGCGGTCATGGTCAATTTGATATTTGAGTACCTAAGATTTTTTAGCTGTAGTCTCTTCGGTAATCATTTTCGTGTAAAGTTTGAAATACCAAATTGAAGTTGAACTATTGACCAGTGGGTTTTAATTTGCAATTCAAAGGGGCAATGCTGCCAACATGCTGGGCACGCTGCCAACTGGTAGTGGGCTAGAGCATTTGGACTGCCTATGAGTCTGCAATGGCTTATAGGTATCTAAATGCTTTTATTGTAGTAGCTGTAGTGTTGTATTTAGTTCGTAGTATTTTGTTTTAATTAAATCCTTAACAACACTATAACATAGGTCAGGGGGCCAACTCCCACCATTTAAACCATCGTAAAAAAGGATCGTTTTGTTTCATGTTTGAAATAATCATTCAAAGTCACGAACTATCACCGACCCACAATCGCGTCAAGCAATATTGATTTGATCCTACTTAAAGAACGAATGAAATTTAAATCACGGATGTGCAAGGATGATACATAACAAGATGTTTATAATATAGCGTTATCCCGCTCGCGCTGTTCCGAACTACGATGTTATGGCACGGTTTTACCATAGTTTTACGACATTTTATTGTTTGCTGCACAAGAACTGTCTGTAGTTTTTCATAGTTTCACTCATCAAAAAATTCTGCTGCATTTATTTTAAATTATAATAGAAATAAAAACATTGTATGTAATTTAAACATTGATTTAACCCATTTTTATCGTAAAATAGTCAAAATCAAGTTTAAATCCGCAGCTAGAAAGTAACTTTTTTAAGATGGATAAACATGACGGATTTGTTGTTCGAACAGTAATACTTTGCACTTCATGTAACGTCAGAGTTCGCGAATAGAGTGAAATATTTCTTTAGATGTCATCAAAACGCTGAGCAATACCATTAACGATTGTAAGCTTGCTAAACATACGTGGTGGTATAACATTTTGCAGTAAGATTAAATTATTTAAAAGCTTTTATATCATTAGACTATAATATGGCTATATATACTTATAACTTATGTTAGGTTAGCCTGTCACACGTGACGGTTTCAAGCAGGTAATGTAAATTATATATTATTGAAATTCATTCATAAAACTCACTTCTTTATAAGATAAAAAAAAGTGGACAAAAGCAAAAAAAGCACTCGATTTTGATTGGCATGACACTTACATTTTCTTATAAGTATTAATAAGTCTTTGAAGTACTTTTACGGCGTTTAAACACACATGGTAATGCCGACAAAGGGCGATGTTTTCGTTTCCGCTTTTGTTCAAATACTTCTGATGGCTGGTTTCAAAATAAAATCTGTTCTTTATTATTTTACCCTCAATTGATCCAGCCATTGCTACATATATCGAACTATTCGATCTTCATGAGTTTATTCTTGGTATCCAAATCAATTCTATATCTGATCACTGAGAACATAGTTGTAGAGCCGAAATACTTACATATCATCTCGCCTTTATATCTCCGAAGGTTATGTATCAGTCCTATGTTATAGGAGGCGAGTATAATATTGCCATTTACTTGTCAAAGTTCTAAACTGATGTATACTGATTATTCCCTTTTTAGATTTAACCTAATTGTCGGATTAACCCAACCGCCGACACGGAGATTCAACCCAGAACAAGTAATTTTATAATAGAGGAAATTTTTCTTGCCTTTTCGACTGAAACAATTTTGCTGTTGGATAGATTTTTTTCGATGTTTTCCGATCTAGTAAGGAAGTCTCCTATCACGGATGTAGGAAAGGTGCTGAATCCGTGCTACCTACCCAGATATATTTTTTTTACCATCATGTTCAATATAATTATCTTCAAATGTCATGACACCGTGACATGTAGTGTAGAGTACGGTTCTTACTAATACTATTGAAATAGAGCTCTAATAACATTGATAAAAGAAATCCAAAATCATAATACGTCTTACTTGCCCTTGCGCAAAAAAAAGTCTCATCACACAAAAAAATGCACGTTTTCTTGTCTAGGTCATTCAAACGTAGTCACTGGGCTTATCTAATGAATTTACGTTATATATTCATTTGTGTAAATACCTATATAGAGATGCTTGAGTCTAAAAATGCACGCCCATCCACTATACATGATTATTTAAATGAGTGTGTGTTTACTGTGAACTTGAATACATCCAAACAACAGGTAAAGAAATTGGAGTGGCATGAATTTTTAGACTAAAAGATGTATCCTACCTGATTATTTGGTCTCATAATAATGGATTTAAACATGGAAAATCTCTCAAAAAGCTTTTTCAAACGCGTCACTTGGGATGATGTAGAGATTCTAGGATAAACAATTTATATTCAAATCTATTGAAGCATTTAAAAGTTATGGTGTAATAATGAAACTCACATACAAATTACCCTAAAAGTATAAACACTCCGTTTGGGAAGTCATGTAAATTTTTTTTTCATCAACACATGGAACCGACTTCAACATTCAAATGTCTAAAATTATTTGTTGAAGTCGGTACATACTATGATGGTTCAAAAGTACCTATTATCTCTATTGTGTGCATGTTACCGACTTCGAGCTTTTAAGTGACCCTTGCTACTTTTGGGATTGATTGTCAATCACTGTCAATGTCTATATCATCAAGATAGGAAAATACTTTTCTGAGTAACTCAAAAACCGCTTGACCGAATTTGATGAAAGTAAAATGTGACCACACGGAAGCATCAGCTTTCAAATAAATAAGTAATCGTCAAAATCGGTTCACCCAGTCAAAAGTTCTGAAGTAACAAACATAAAAAAAACAGACGAATAGAGTACCTGCTCCTTTTTTGAAGTTGGTAAAATAGGTCATTTAATTGTGCGTATATGATGTTATTTGTAACCACTCAATTTAAAAACGTCTAACAAACTGATTTACAAAAATGAAATCATCCTTATAAGTCCTAATTTACTGATAAGTTCTCGATGTTTAATAAATTTCTGTCATGTTAGCTTAGCGGTCAGAGCATACCCCGGCTATAGTGGACATACCATAGATGAATGGCACGGATTCGAATCCCGCATATGAAAATAATATTTCCTCTCGTAGTAAAGAAGTGCAAGACTTAGTTGAAAACTAGTACCTTAACTACAAACTCCATAATGAACGTACTGTATCAACCAGATTGTCCACTTCTGAACACAGCCTTCCCATTAGGAGGGGGTTTTCCATAATCTCCACGCTTGTCAAGCGCCTTGGGGATCGTAGTTTTAGATATCAGTTCCTCAGAAAGCGCTGCTGCCCACCTTCCGGTATTATAACCTTAGTCACCTCTTACCACACCCACGGGTAGCAATGGGTGGGTGACATTCTCGCCCGCCACCTCACGTGAACACGGGGGATAATATATGTATTTTTGAAGCGCTCGTAGTGAAGTTTACTTAGCTGTTCTTAACCGATCAGCAAAGTTAAGCAATGTCGCCCGCGGTCATGAGTTGGATGGGTGACCGCTAGTGACATTACTACTGAGCGCTTCCGTGCTTCGGAGGGCACGTTAATCCGTCGGTCCCGGTTGTTGTCTAAGGATGGCAGTCGTTATAGCATGGTGGTAGGGCAATTTGCGAATGCCCGCCTGGCTAGCTACCACCCTCATGTAGAAAATCTGTCGCCAAACACCTAACGGTGTGTTCCGGCAACTGTCCTTGAGAGCCAGTAGTTCTAGGTAAGTCTGAACAACATCTTCGACTACATCATAACTTACCATCAGGTGAGATAGTGGTCATAGGCTAACCTGTCAGGCATAAAAAAATATATATGTAATACTAATTTATTGAATTATTACTTATACAGATTCAATCTGTTACACCATAAGTGATACCGCACTGATTTATTGCCGCAAATGTATTACACCTCCACCCAGCTGTGTACTCGACGTATGAACTTCCGTTGTTTTCAACAACTTGGCCACAGATGAAATAACACAGACGCGAAAGATGCTCCCCACACACTTAGAGCGAGTGGAGTAAAACAAACAAACATCAGGTGTTTTTGGCCTGAAGATGATTTAGATTTCGTAGCTTATTTTGATAGGAAGGCGTCTTATCTTTTGTTAGATGAAGTAATGATGGCCGGGCGGTGGTAGCTATGGACTGCAGAGACGCAGGTCTATGGTTCAATCTCCATCTCCAGCTTGAGCTTCACCGCATAGTGGAAGTGCATTTTGCAAATGCTCGTCTGGCTAGCTACCACCCTCAAGTAGAAAACCTGTCAGCACCTAACAGTGAGTTCTGGCAGCAGTCACATTATGCACATTAGACTTAACAAACGTCTCAGAGTGATCGACGCAGTGCAATTCGTCACTTGTGACAGAATGTATCTGTTATAGGCAGAGGTTAGTCCGCTTAACATCAAGTAGGCATCGTTCTTGAGCCGTCACAATGACATAAACAAAAAAGGAGTGCAAAATTTTAGTCAATATAGTAATTCTAATAATATGTTATACGTATAGCAAGCTGCCGCTTTTGTCTGTCCATATCACGTGCTTTTACCAGGTGGCATATTATGCAATAAGGCCGCCTGGGCGGGTACCACAGCAATGCCAGATTTCTTTTTTATTCCACAAATATTTCTATAATCATCCACCATAAAACTCCCAAATAGTATACTCACTTTTATTTATTGCCGATGTGGGGCTTGGCGACAGTGACTTTAGTACTGAGCGCTTACGTGCTTCGGAGGACACGTTAAGCCATCGTCGGTCTCGGTTGTTGTCTTAAGAGAGTTCTCGGAGCGCTTTCCATAGAACAGTACTTTCGCCATATATTAGATACCAAGTGTTCAAATTCTATGAAATTTCGTATGCATATTGCGGAGCCGCCAGTTTTTCGATTTATTATTTATTTTATCCCTAAGCGTCAAAATAACTATTCCGATACAAAACTATTTTTCGGATTATTTTTGAAAATACTTAATTTTACGGAAATCTGGCAAACCAGAAGCATAGATATTAGGCTCAAGGACATACACGCAAAGTATTGCCGTGTTTGACCTCTTGGTATATAAAATATGACGAAACTACGTTTGTATGGAAAACGCTCCGTGAACTCTACTCTTAAGATGGCAGTGTGTTGTTATGTGCATGGTGGTAGGGCAGTTTGCGAATGCCCGCCTGGCTAGCTACCATACTCAAGTAGAAAATCCGTTGCCAGGCACCTAACAGTTTTTTCCGGCAGCTGTTTTTAAATGCACGTAATTCTAGGCCTGCCTATCAGCTATGAAAAAAAAACAATATCCATTTAATTTTTTCTCGCCAATATGGGGAACCATGGAGATATGTTACAGTGAATATCTACTTTATACTGTTTAAATATTCTTTTACCCGTATCTTAGCAAATAAATTGAATTGAAAGTGGACTAGCCCCTATGGCTCACAAAATTTAAAACAAATATGCGGGTTGTTTACACCCTTTGTTTCCCCTCGGTGAATGCAGGCGTGATATGTTCTGTTTTTTGTTGATGAGATTGTGACGGAACAAGCGTGTTGCCCACCTGATGTAAAACGGACTAACCTCTGCCTATAACAGATGCATTTTGTCACAAGTCACGAATTGCACTGCGCCCGTCACGTTGAGACATTATTGTTAAGTCTCATGTGCCTGTACTTTCACTGGCTCTCAAGGACTGCTTCCGGAACACACCGTTAGGTGCTTGGCAACAGATTTTCTACTTGAGGGTGGTAGCTAGCCAGGCGGCCATTCGCAAAATGCGGTGTTTTGAGTTGTTTCCTAAATTTTGTAATTTAAAGCTCTTTAATGTAGTTACAGAGTCCTAAACGGATTATTGACGGATATATCAAGATCTAGCCTATTATTGACGCTTTCAATAGTCAATCTGCTATCACAAACATTCAAGATAAGTCACCCTCCAGGGCCTTTTTTTCCAACCTGCAAATTGTTACACGTATACTATAGATAAAACAGCACATCATTCCGTGCATGCTCGTTACCACATACTATATTTAGGGCCTGTTTCAGAATGTTCGAGTAAGTTCCGGTTACACTACCCAGAACATAAAATAACTCAATGATAAAAATGACAGTTAACATGCAGCGCGTTTCAAGCTTTAACCGATGGATAGGCTTAATCGAAGACTGTGAGACGCAAAGACAGTGTTTTATTTATTAAATATGTTCTGGGTAATATAACCGAAACTTACTCGAACTTTCTGAAACAGGCTCTTAAACTGTTAACTTTTCCATTCAATTTACATTGAATAGACGAGTAGAATTGACTCCTTTCTCTGCTTTGACAGTCGCATCTTTAAAAGGATATCACGTTCTTTGCGGAAGAAGAGACTGAAAGACCCATAACTAGTCAAGATTTGCTTGTAAAAATAGACTATAACTCATTACCACGGCAGCTCAGGAGATTGGGGTAGATCTCGGTCTCAAGAACGAAAGGTCATAACTTGTATCTCCCACTAGTTTTTCGATATTATCTCTTCTATATTGTATATTAAAGCCATGTTTTCTTAGGAGTTTAAACATATATTATAATTTTAGTGACAAGATGTTATATGGTTTGAGCTTACATAGGTGGAAGTGTACATTTGTAGCAGGAAATTCTAAATTTAAAGTGTTATATCGAGCTTATAGCTATTGGCAATAGCTTTTCTAAAAGAGCATGATATTCGCGTGCTTAAAATAATATTGCTCGTACGAGTATTATGTTGAGAAGATTTGAAAACCAGGGCAAATGATCCCGTAATTTATATAGAAAATATTTTTCAATATTACGTGATGAAGTAGGTACAATTTAACAAATTATTGGAGTACAAAATTTTATGCCCGAGGCGGGAATTAAACCCGCGACCTCCGATATCGTGTCGGATGCCTAAACCTCCTCGGCCACCCACACACGGCATTTCTAGCCGAAATTTCGTAGTCCAATTGTATTACTTTAACCGTCATAGGGGACGGTGCGCGTAGGTACAATTGTTTCAAAATCTGGCTACACCACAAAAAAAATATGATTTGACTTTTTCGCCACGGACGCTAACGTTTAATCAAGTCGATAGTATGTAAGCGACAACAAATGAATCACCAAGCAATAGAAGAATGTAATGTTCCTATTCTAAAAAAAAACAACTAACGCTTTCCATTTTTTCTTTTTTATACCTTTGATCACTCTCTCTCCTGATGGTAAGTGATGATGTGGTCGAAGATGTTGTTCAGGCTAACCTAGAGTTACTGGCCTTCAAGAAATAACCTATATAATGTGACCGTCCGCGTCCGCGTCGTGCCAGGTGTGAAAGACTGGCTCTCTTTATTTCAAAAATAAATTGTATCTTCTTTTTATATTTATGACGACATAAAAAGGTATAATTTAAGATATATATTTTACGTTGGTTTCCGCCCCACATCTCTCCAATATTTCAATTTCATCGTACGTACATCAGGTGCCTGTCGCGTAAAAAAGAAAGATGGCGAACTTCCTATCACATTATACTAAAATATCATACGAGGCAGAGTACTGACCTAAAAACAACCACCCTCTTCAAGTGACAGCAGGAGGATTCGGCAAGTCATTTTGACACAGCGCAAAGTTGGACAGTGAGTGAAGTTTCAAGTAAACCACTGAATGACTCGGCACTATGCAATTAACAATAGTAGTAATCACAGAGATATATGTGGTAGTAATGATTTGGAATAGTACAATATGATTTACAATTAACAATAGTAGTAATCAAAGAGATCTGTGTGGTAGTTTATAGGCACACAAGGGTTTTCGGAGTCTAAATGTTGAATTAAAACTATTACATTTCAATGTTGCCATGGTATTTTGTATCCCTTATTGTTATTAAATTTAATATTTACGCAATAATATTAAAAATAATATTATTTTTTATTTTAGGCATAGGCCCATAGTTAAATTAAAGTTACGTAAAATCTGTTAGTTATAGTTGTCCAAAAAAATATAACAATTAATACTTTAAACTAAGTAGAAAAAAAGGAAAAGTAGGTAAAATAAAATACCTAATGTTAATGCAATGTTAAACTTTGTGAAATTAGACTGCCAATAATAAGTTGAAAAATGCAGAAAATTTAGCATCCTCCCTGTCAGGAACTAGAAATAAGGAGTAATGTAACAATTTCTCTTTTAACTATACTATCTTTAAAAAACATTTTAATCGTGACAGATCAACAAACAAAGTGTATGAGATATTTTGCATTTATATAACATAAATACTAGTAAAAATATGACGAGCATTAAAAATCCACAGTGTCTCATCGAAAAACAATCACAATGTCATTTGGAAACAAAAATAATAATTGGACTGCTTGTGAGTCTGCAATGACTTATGGGTATCTAAATGTTTTTATTGTAGTAGCTGTAGTGTTGTATACAATTCGTAGTATTTTGTTAGTAAAAGCATACCGCCGGTAAAAAAAAAATAATGTCACAAAAGTAAAATGTTACACGAAAGGAACATGAACAATAGTATAACTGTTACATATTATAGGTAATTGCTATTTAACACAGAGTTTCAGGCTGCTTAATTATTATAGCTGATACTTGTTTTTTTTTTCTATATTTTTGTGACGGCACAAGCCCGAGGCCTACCTGATGTTAAGCGGATTAACCTCTGCCTAGAACAGATGCATTTCATTACAAATCACAAATTGCACTGCGCCCGTCACCTTGAGACATAGTTGTTAAGTCTCATGTGCCTGTAATTTCACTGGCTCTCAAGGACTGTTGCCGGAATACACCGTTAGGCGCTTGGTGACAGATTTTCGAGGATAGGAGAAATATAGGAGAATCTGGAGGTCAAGCCATGCCTTCCACCATGCGGTGAAGCTCAAGCCCGCGGCGGGATTCGAGTCATGGACCTGCGGCACGGCAGTCCATAGCCAATGTCACTGAGCCATCACTGCTTCAAAAATTAATATAGATAGCGTGACAACTCTACGCTATGAGAAGTTAACACACTGTTTACGATTCAACTGTGTTGCAGTGGGTATTCCCGTCCTTATTGCTATGTATCTTAGATAATTGTATTGTTGTCGGAAGCTGTCCTCGTCTCACAAAGTGCCGTAATGTTCTGGCATCTAATTTCCTCAAAATGGTATTCAGCTTTTAGCTTCGCGAGTATTTTTGTTTGTTTTATTTTGGCGGCTTGACACTTGAATATTTGAGTGTGCTTATTGACTCGATGTTATTTGCCGTAGAGGTTAAAATCTTTTGTTATTTTTATTCTTGTAGATTGATTCAATTAAAAGTGTTACCTAATTTTTGTATACATTAAGTAACGTAAGTAAAATGGTTCCGTATAACACGCGACATAGTTGTGGTATATAATAAAGTAAAATGCAAATTTTTAATTCAGTTCGGAATCTTTCTTTACCCGCACTTAGCCGGTTTATGCAATTAGTTGAATTGCTGTTTGCACCTAGTTTATTGCTTGTACCTGTACCTATTAGGTACAGTGTATACGTTGAAGTGTTTAGGGTCTAAGTTTTATATTCAATTATTATGGCATATGGCAGTATGATCCCATTTTTAGTACTCGTACGGGACCAAAAAGTTCGATATAATATTATTATATTATATTTCATACTTGATATGGAAGATATTGATTAGGTTTTTCATAAGATGTGAAGTTTTATATTAGGTAGGTTTATCTATTAGCATTTTGTCCCGTTTTTATCAGTATTCTCATAGAAATATATAAGATAAACGCTGTCTGTTCACTATTTATGCCAAATGGAAGATCCTTACATTTTTTATTTATTTATAGCTGTTAGCTAGCGACCACCATCTCACCTGATGGTAAGTGATGATGTAGTCGAAGATGTTATTCAGACTAACCTAGAATTACTCACTCTGAAGGACATCTGTCCAAATACACTGTTAAACTTGGCGACCGATTTTTTACTAGAGGGTGGTAGCTAAAAATATCCTGCCATAATGCAAACTAATGAAAAATTCTGATGAAACGTATAGGTATGACGTAAACAAAGTTCTAACTTATAACTCCATCTTTGATGTATGATGAAGCAAAACTCATTCATTCAGAAGCATACGTGGCATGTCTAATATAGTTTCCATAAAGAGTTGAGCGGGAAATGATTCAGCTGAATTCTTTTGGAACTATTATTAACCTTCGTATCAAAAATGTTCCATAATGTAACTCAAATTTGTTATGTTCTTATGTCTTATCGTATCTTTTTGAAGCGCTCGTAGCGAAGTTTACTTAGCTGTTCTCAACGATCAGCAAAGTTCAGCAACGAGGCGCGCGGTCATGAGTTGGATGGGTGACCGCTAGTGATATTACTACTGAGCGTGCACGTGCTTCGGATGGCACGTTAAGCCGTCAGTCCCGGTTGTTGTCTTAGGATGGCAGTGGTAGGACATTTTGCGAATGCCCGCCTGGCTAGCTACCACCCACAAGTAGAAAACGGTGTGTTCCGGCAGCTGTCCTTGTGAGCCAGTACTTCTAGGTAAGCCTGAATATCATCTTCGACCACATCATCACTTACCATCAGGTGAGATAGTGGAAAGGCTACAAGATCAGGCAAAAAAAAAATCTTACCAGTTATTAGACCACATTTGTTTTTAAAATTATCTGTTATTAAAATCATATTGTTTTGTACTCAAACTACAATTTACATTGGATTAGGTGCAGTATAACGTCAACTTAAATAAGCTTGGTATAGATTTAGGTGCCTTTACCTAAAAAAAACACGCCAGCAAGCTCATCGAGTAATGATGCGTCTGACTAAATATTGGGCACCTTGTCTAAACTAATAATATAAAGAGGAAAGATTTGATTGTTTATTTGCGTTGAATAGGCTCTTAAACTACTGGAAAAATTCCAGTATAGTAATAGTTGTACAATATTTTTTTTATTATATTTTTATTCTTTAACCATTAGAGACCTACATTATCCATGATTAATTTACGGTATATATTTTCAAAAAAGTTGTATTTTTTTAAAATATTTGTTAATAGCCGTGAAGCCGGTCCGCTAGTGTTCAATATAAGCTGTGTTTTTCCCTTTCTGACGAACATTTGGCTCGGGTTCTAGCAATTCTCGGGAAGCTTAATAGTCCTAATTCTTGTTTAAACATTCTTATTCTGTTTGGGGTCTGACTGGCCACTTGGAGTATATTGTGAATTTCCCCCGCCAGCTACTCTAGCTATCCCATTTCCTTTATGTATTAGTTACGACTCTAGTTCTCTGGAACAATTAGTTAATTTGAAAGGGTGGTTTTATAAGTCATGTCTGTCTCGTAATAACTGATCGAGATGCAATAAGCGTGCACTGCAATAGCACATGCTCAACTCTCTCGTCATCTAACACACAAACGCTGCTTGTAGGACTATATGTAGCTTCTAGGTTATGAAGGATGGTAATTTAAGTTACAGTATCTCATAATTCGATCAATTTATAAAGTAAATTGTTGTTACTTTTAAGTGTTTATTTGAGATTTGGTCTAACTATGGCTTGATTGCATCCGTTTGTCTATGATTTTTTAATTGGTTTCTATCAGCTTGTATTTGATTTCTAGCTTCCATTACAGTAGTTTAGGCTTTGTGTGCTTGAATATATTGGTTTAAAGTTTTGTTTCAGGAAGTTTTCTTAAAAATATAACAAGACAGGAGTTTACTTGTCAATATCTATCGACCCACTCAAATTCAATCAAATCTCTCGACCAATCTAAACCACAACTCAACACAACTAAGCTCTTCAAATATATCTCGAAAAAGACTTTCGAGTGCGTACACTCAGCTGAAGATTCAAAAGTAATAAAATCGTATCCAAAAATAACAATGTTCGGAAATAGAGCACGTATTCCATCGATGAAATTTATCGCTCGCGTAGAGAAAATCAATTTCACTGGTACCGTTATCTTTAAGGTCACCGATTTAGGTGCGAGGGTTAACTCGATAATGTTGATAAATGTGACAGGAAAAGAGGAATATATTAGATATATATAAATGTATCTATTTTCCGTAATAAAAATGACACAACCAAGAAATACCGGTGACATGATGGAGTGAAGTGGTCTTCTTATTTCGAAAATTTGCTTATCGTTGAACGGAAGCTTTTGAAGCAGTGATGTCTCAATGGCATTGGCTATGGTCCATGGTTCGAATCCCGCCGCGGGCTTGTACTTCACTGCATGGTGGAAGGGCATTTTGCGAATGCCCACCTGACTAGCTACCATCCTCAAGTAGAAAATCTGTCGCCAAGCACCTAACGGTGTGTTCCGGCAGCAGTCTTTGAGAGCCAGTGAAATTAGAGCACATGAGTTTTAAAAACGATGTCTCAAGGTGACGGGCACAGTGCAATTGTCGTCGTTGACGAAATGCATCCGTTATAGGCAGAAGTTTGTTCACTTAACATTAGGTAGGCTTTGGGATTGCTCTGTCACAATAACATTAAAAAAATTACTAAAATCACAAATATACGACAGGAAAAATTTATGTCATGTGCGAGATTCGAACTCGCGTCCATCCACCCCTTGAGCCGGGGTATGCTCTAACCAATTGAAATAACATGACATGACGTCATAACTCGAATCTTTCCTATCGTTCTTTAACCATCGTATTGGGATGATTTTGTAATGTGATCCGCATAAAAGGCGTTATTGCAAACCTAACAAACTACAAACACATTTTTTGTGTTTGTAGTTTCACATATATTTATAAGTATTTAACGGGACTTAACCGCGATAAAAACATTTATAAATTTATTTATTTACCTCGACGTTTCGACCAAGTTGCATTGGTCGTGGTCACGAGCGGACTGAAGAGGCGGGTGTCAACGTCTTGAAAGGCGGGTGTCGCGAAAGTCTTAAAGTTACTAGTTTCACATAATTTTGTTTTCAGATAAAACGCAGTACTAAATGATGAAGGAGGAAGAGTTTAAATGAAAATTGAATTAAGAATGTATAATGTTGCCATGAAACCCAATACCTACAAGATACAATAAAATTTACGATATAAAAATATATTCTAAATTTAAAAATATTGGAGGCGATCAGAATTTGACATACCTGAACTTAAGTAATTACCTCTACAATCGATGTTATCCGTGTGTTCTATTAAGCTAATTAATTCGTTCCGACCGGTCAATACCCGGATATTGGCCAGTACAACCGGCCCGGTTCGAGCCGGCATTTCATCATAACCGATCATGACGGACCAATCAGCTTTATTAAAAATTCAGTGCCTTTCACAGCAGTCGCTTTGTGACTCTACGTCATCGTTTTGTAACTTTTGGGGAACAATTTTGCAATTAATTTTGCGTGTATAGTCATTCTGGTAACGCTGACAACGAAGTATTTTTATTTCATTTGGCGTGCTGTTTACCTTATTGACCACAATAAGGCAAACAAAATATGTGACGTAATTAACGAAAGAATATCTATGTATATTACAATAATTGTTAGGTTGTGCATTTTCTATTTTTACCCCCGTGGGGTGCCAGGTTTGAATTGCACCTCCCCATATCATCCCATGGGTGTCGTAAGAGGTGACTAAGGGAAAAATAAGATCCCCAAGCCGCCTGCCAAGCATGGGGATTACGGCAAATACCTCCTCAATAGGGGAGCAGTGTTCAGCAGTGGACGAGTCGACTGTTACACAACAGTAAGCATTTTGTATAGTGTTGTTTTAAGTTTTCGCGATTATTACCTACACATAGAAAATGTAATCAAACTACTTTAAACGATTTAAATCGCGTATATATATCATTATCTTTGTCCCAACGTTTCAAACACTTTGCAGTGATCGAGGTCACGGGTTGACTGACAAAAATCATGATAAATATGTCAATTTAAACCGTTGAAAGTTAAATGATTACATTTCTATAGCCTTATATTATAGCTTTCCAAAATTCAGCAGTTTTATGGTTAATGATACTCTGATGTTTGTCTGTCCATACGTCCGTCCGCATATTATCAATCACTCGTTAAGAGGAGTTACCAATCTGAAATTTGGATACTGTTAGGTGTGTAAAATGTTGAACCTAAATCAAATATTGGTTTTTAATTCAATTACTAGTTTGAAGGGTCCCATTCAAGAAATGATAGACAATATTTTTTTGTATCTAACAATCGGCATGTCATCATCTTGAGCTCAACGAGTAGGAGTAGACATATAAAATTTATTTAAAACTGGCTTTCCTGCCGCGGCTCCGCACGCGGTTATATCGGTTGTCGCACAAAACCATTAACTTCTTTTTGCGCAGTTGGATAAAAACTATCCTATGTCCTTCCCCGTGTCTCAAACTATTTCCATACCAAATTTAATCCTAATCAGTCCAGTAGATCGGTTATCGCGCAAAACTATTAACCTCTTTTTGCGCAGTTGGATAAAAACTATCCTATGTCCTTCCCCGTGTCTCAAACTATTTCCATACCAAATTTTATCCTAATCAGTCCAGTAGATCGGTTATCGCGCAAAACCATTAACCTCTTTTTGCGCAGTTGGATAAAACTATACTATGTCCTTCCTCGTGTCTCAAACTATTTCCATACCAAATTTCATCCTAATCGGATATACATATATCGGAAAACAAACAAACAAACAATCAAATCGTTCCTCTTTATTATTTAGTTTAGAAACAAGAAATGTATAAGTTATCGATTTTAGTAAACTTTTATAATAAGGGAAGTGATGTAAATAAAATAAAAAACAAGTTTTGATGGCAGCACGCCACTTCTCACGTTGATGTGAGAAGGGTGTTGTGACCATTAGAGGCACAATAGGGCTGTATAATATATTTTTGTGTTCCTGTCTTATATGTTGTTAGTGTAAAAATATCTTTCGACGTGTGTTTCGTCCAGTGTGTGAGAGAAAACATTTTGTAAAATCCTAAAACTGTGCCCAGTGAATGGCAATAGGCTCGCCCGTGAACCTCGAAACGTAGGTATTTACACACCTCTGCCTACCCTTCGGGGATTACAGGCGTAATTATATTATTATGTATGTAAAAAACAGATTTGGGTGATTCAGATTCGCCATCGTATCCAATTGCCATCAAAATTGTTATTATAATATAATAATAAATCTTTATTTCAGGTAACAGACACAATAAATAAATTTAAAATGTACGGACCCATAGAACATAAATACCTTAGTCTAAAATATATATATCAAAAATTATATTACTCCATGGAGTAATATGGTGTCATGACACTACATAACAAGTTGTTAATTCAAAGCTTTCCTTGATAAGAACGTCTTCAAACTTTATTTATTAATCATATAATTCAAAGAGATTATCATATCTATTCGAGACCAGAACATTATATGTGATGATCGATTTACATCCATCGTGGTCACAAGTTCTTTCAGTGGGAGAGTGAAATTTGCGTGAAAAATTGCACGGTGATAGAGCAAATTGCATACTTGTATAGTAATCTATAATCCTTCAAGGATACTTCTTACCTCGCTGTTTTTTTTTGTTATTTTGATGGAACAAGCACGAATCCCACCTGATGTTAAGCGATAACCACTGCCTATAACAGGTGCATTTCATCACAAGTGACGAACTGCACTGCGCCCATCACCTTAATACATACAGTTGTTGAGTCTCATGTGCCTGTAATTTTACTGGCTCTCAAGGACTGCTCCCGAAATACACTGTTAGGTGCTTTGTGACACATTTTTGAGTGAAGGTCAAGCCAGCGATGGGATTCGAAACACGGACCTGCGGCACCGCAGTTCGTATTTATAACTACTCGGCTATCATTGCTTCAAAATGTGTTCTAGAAACCGAAGCGAAGCGCTCGTGGCGAAGTTTACCAAGCTGTTCTTAACTGATCAGCAAAGTTAAGCAACGTCGCCCGCGGTCATGATTTGGATGGGTAACCGTTAGTGACATTACTACTGAGCGCTTCCGTGCTTCGGAGGGCACGTTAAGCCGTCGGTCCCGGTTGTTGCCCAATGATGGCAGTCGTTATAGCATGGTGGTAGGGCATTTTGCGAATGCCTACCTGGCTAGCTACCACCCTCAAGTATAATATCTGTCGCCAAGCACCTAACGGTGTGTTACGGCAGCAATCCTTAAGAGCCAGTAAAATTTCAGGCTCATGAGACCTAACAGGCACAGTGCAATTCGTCGTTGACGAAATGCATATGTTATAGGCAGAGGTTAGTCCACTTAACATCAGGTGGGCCTCTGGCTTGTTCCTTCACAATAACATAAAAAAAAAGAACTGTGTTTGAACTCGAGATGGATACGCTATAGGTATGCGTTTCTGACAAACAAAATATAAGTAGCATTCCAGAATCTAGAACATTACACAGCTGATGACAATATGCACATCCCATATTACATGGGATTTATAAGATGCTGGGTACATTTCACCGAGTTTGAAAACTTTATATTTAAAATATGAAGAAACTACGTGTGCATAGACAGCGCTACGTGCACTCTACTCATAAGTTTTTTTGTTTATCTATTGTACTCTATTCGAAACTAGAATGCATTATATCTGCTCCAATTCTCCAAAATTACTTATGTCAACTAAAATACTATATTTTGAAACTGAGCTGTAGAACTCAGGACATTTTTTTTTAGTTTTATCACCGTTATGGAAACTTGCAGTGGAGAACAACCGGATATCGTGACAGACATACAATGCATTTGCTACTTTATTTATTCGTAGATTTGCACCCAAACCTAAACAGAGACGCTACTTTCGTGTTTCGCGCTCGTTTAGTCAATCTTATTTTATAAATTATGATGACCCCAGTTTTATACTCGTTCTGAGGTGCGTAATTTTTCTTAAGTGTCACACGTTTAACTTACGTACAAAAAAAGAATGAATGTTCGCAATTTTTTTTTATGTAAGATCACGCAAACCTGATACATTTATGACTAAATGTTAATACCACGTTAAAAAAAAACAAATAGAGAACCTCCGCCTTTCTTGGGGTCAGTTTAAAACAAATATTTTGTGAATTTTGAGTGCGTAAGGGGGCTACAATACGATACACAACAAACCTATGACAATTACAAAGTTGCAAATTTGCGATAGAAAAAATCACGAAAAAAAACAGTCGTGTGCGGGATTCGAACCCGCGTCCATCCACCCCTATGGCCGGGGTATGCTATGACCGCTTGAGCTAACATGACAATGACTCATAACTCCATTTTTTCCTCTCGTTCTTTATTTAACCATCGTATAGGGATGGAGCTACACCTATAGTTTAACTTGCGATGAACTACAAACAAGACCAATTTTACAATTGGTTTAAAATTTGTAAATGATGACGCAACCTTATAATTTGAATATTGCAAATATAACAATATTAAAACCTATGACACAGACATTTGGCGATTCTAGACTTCATTAACTAAATTTTAAATTATATTAGATTTTTTCAAACACAATTTAGTATTCTTACATGATATTTGTGTCTAAAATTTTCCAACACTGAAAAGTATGAAATAGAGGGTAAATGTTGAAGCTACAACCCATTGTTGGCGAGAATGAAACTCGGACTGTTTATATTATATCTAGCGTAACTTGGTAAATTACCTCCCAAAATGCAGGATAATTTGAGAAAATAATACTTTTCATACGGAAAAGGTGGTTATTAAGTGATAGGACAATGAAATCACAACGTGTTTATGTAAGGTTGTTAATATTATTATTCACTTATCAGTACTCCTCAAACTCCATAACGGTTTTACTATTGTTCACTCCTGTAATATTACTTAATGAAATCGTTTGTCTTTAACAAATAAAGGAAATTATATTCCGTCTCAAGACTCCTCCATCGTTCACATTCCTGAAACAAAAGGTGTCAAAACGTTACCAAAATAGACTTTCATAACCCGTAAATACAGAACAGATAAACGTAATGACTCCATTTATTATATTTACGGTCATTAAACTGGGACCATAAAACATTGAGTCAGATTTATTACCTGAAATAGTCGTTTAAAAAGCGCTTGTTAAAGACTAAAGCGATGCTGAATTTGATGATTATAGGACTAATAAATTAGCTCTATAAATTCTTATTTTTCATATATATTTTTTTTATGGAAAAGAAGGCAAACGAGCAGTTGACTTATCTGGTAACCAATTACCGTTGTCCAAGAACATCCGCAATAACAGTCTCGAGGATGCGTTGCCGGTATTTGAGGAGAGAATATGCTCTCTTCTTGAAGGTTCCTAAGTCGCATAGGTTCAGGAATACTTTAAAAGGCTACTTCTGTCTCAATCATACTCATACGGGGTCGGTACACATGTTTTTACATGTGGGCAAAAGTGTAACCACTTTGCAGCCAATTTTTGAAGCAATGATAGCCGAATAGCCCTTGGACTGTCGTGCTGCAAGCCCGTGATTCGGTTCTCACCACCGGTTCAAGTTTCACCGTATGGAAGAAGGTCATTTATCGAATGTTCGTCTGGCTAGCTAATTATCTCAAGTAGAAAATCTGTCGCCAAGTATTTAGCTATGTGTTCCGGCAGCAGACTTTCTTCTTTGTTGTGGTTCTGTATTTTTTAATAAACATTTTGCTGTGTCAACTGACGCTCACATAATGTTACGTTCGTAGGAAAAACATAAATTCGCCTACCTATGTTTTATTTTGTAAGAGTAGAGTGCACGAAGCGCTTTCTATACAAACGTAGTTTCGTCATATTTAAATACCAACTGTTCAAACTCGGTGAAATTTTGTATGCATATTGCTGACCCTTATATCTATGCTTCTGGTTTGCCAGTTTATTGATTTATTATTTATTTTATCCCTAAATTCCAAAATAACAATTTCCATACTCTAAAAATAACTTAATTTTACGGAAATCTGGCAAACAAGAACCATATTAGCTCTTGTAGTTGGTATGGAAAGCGCCACGAGCATTCTAGGCTTAAGCTTTTATAAGGAAATTATCAGCTCAACAACATTATTAGCTGTGACTGAAGCTACGATTTATCATTGTACTAATATTCATAGCTTGCAACTTAGTGCTACTATTTATTATTTTATCACAACCTACCCCTTGGGGTGCTGTGCTAATTGCATTCCCTCACATATTAACTATGAGAGTGGTAAGTGGCGACGAAGGACTAAAGAGATATAAAGAGATAAAGATATAAAGAAGTTCTATTAGCCCTTTTGTAATATTTTTACAGGCAAGTCAAGGTACATTTAATACATATTTATACTACTTAAATATATTAATTCTAATTAAGTCTATGTAAATAATTGATTAAAATGTAATAATCATAATATTTTTATACATAATACAGTAAAATAAAATTCACAGTTATCACGTTTGCACTTGTCATAAGAACAAAGATTCTAAAAGCTGCATTGACATGAATTCTTTTGATGTGTAGAATGGATAATACCAGAAGTTGAGCAGCAGCGCCCTCCAAAGAACTTTCATCTTACACTGAGATCGCCAGACCCCTAGCAAATCCTTGAGAGCCAGTAAACACACACACAGGCACATGAGACTTTACAACTGTATGTATCAGATTGACGGCCACAGTGCAGGTCTTCACTTGTGACGAAATACCTGTATATAAGTACGAAACGCCTATAGGCAAGGTAACGATTTCAAATTAGGTGCCCCCGTTCCACTAAAACCCCATAAAAAAGAGAATAATCACTTTTAAGGGTATGTCATAAGACCTTTCCGATAGGGGAGGCATTTGTCCAACGATAAACGACATGGATGTCAATGGTGACGATGACGCAGCCGTGCCAAATAATGTTATTTTATGCACACCTTATAATGAAATAAATCATTTATATATACAATTTATGAGAAGACTTAAATTCAAATAAAAAATTATTAACTAACTTAAATGCAACCTGCACCCAGACCATTATAAACTTTAAAAGCTTTTCTACCACAAAATGAAATGCCATATTATTCTATTGAAAATATATCAAAGCAATAAGGTTCAGATTCCCGCTAAGGAAACTGATTTATCCCCCTTCTTGAGAGGTCGTTGAAATAACTTATTGTTTTGTACAATACGGAAAGGAACGAGGAAAACTATAATAAAATTATACAGCTTCAGATACTGTGTAGCGTTGTGTGAATAATATTTCGATAAAACGTGCCATTTTGTTACAAGGAATATATTTTGGTTGGAATATTTAGATGTTTCGCTCGCCCTAAATTTAGTAACTTGGTCTAGAATACTTTTTTATGTGAGTTATATCTGTTTTAACTTTTTGAGAAGTTGTGACACTACCGCTTAACACCAGGTGGGCCTCGAGTATAATATATCACGAAAGCATAAAAAAAATCGGCCAAGTGCGAGTTGGACTCGCGCACGAAGGGTTCCGTAACTAAATATTCTGTGAATAGTTAAAGCATCTACCTGTCACCGTTATTAGCAAGCTTCGTTCGAGCAAGAAACGGTAAAAATATCAAGTTTGTTGTATGGGAGCCCCCCTAAAATATTTATTTTATTTTTAGTATTTGTTATTATATCGGCAATAAAAATACATCTGTGAAAATTTCATATGTCTAGCTATCACCGTTCTTGAGATACAGTCTGGTGACAGACGGATGGACGGACGGACAGCAAAGTCTCAGTAATAGGGTCCCGTTTTTACCCTTTGGGTACTATTTAGTAATCCACAAAAGTTCTTACTTCGTTTGCGCTGAGGTCCATATTGGTATAAAACTTTAAAAGCTTCCTAAAATTAAATTTATTCGGTGAGTTTGCGGGTAGTTTTAAGCAGATTTAGTCATCATCTCTATTGGTGCTACTTAACTTGACTTCAAATTGAAGAGAAACATTAAAATTATATGCTCAACGTCCTTACGCATTTTAACAGTTTTGCTTTTAACGTGAATATAATAAGAAAAACTTTCGTTTACTTATTTATTTTTCGTTTACTTACTTATTATAACTCAATTATTGTTACTTTGTGATTGTGTGGGTAACAGTACTTTATCTGTTACACTTATTTCAAGTAAGATTTATCCCCAATGGGCTCACAATGGTAAGCATGTAATAAATACATGTATATAAAAAATATTTCTATAATAAAAGTTGTCCACATCAATATTACTTATACGGAGAAAGCACCAAATTCCCCAGCATTACAGCAACGAAACAAAAGCGTTTACTCATTCTGAATGATTTATCTAAGAACGCCGGAGAAAATATATTGCCACTATTTTCCCCGACAACCACTTACTAACATCCTAACATTTATTATCTTTACAGAATGCGAGAGTATGTCGAAGAAAATGAGAAGAACGATCCGCTCATACACGCTCCAGACAAGAAAAACAACCCATGGGCTGAAAAAGGCAAATGCATCATTATGTAATCTTATAATATTAAGATAACCACTAAAAATATCACCAAATTCTAAAATACATTAATTACAATAAACTAATGACCACGGTGAAGCTCGTCTGGTTGAAAATGTCGGTGGTCAAGTTACTAATGATGCTCAAGTGGAAGAAGACATGGTAGAAGATCTCGAAGAACTTAAAGATACTGCCAGACAATATTAAGAGCAAAATGTAGGTTTATCAACTATAGAACATTAATATTTTAATTTTATTATTTCACGTAGTGTTCAGTTCCCAAATAAATCTAGTCCTTAAACTTTGAAAGTAAGGAATGTACATTTTGACTGCGCGTGGAGGAAGGATGTACTTATGAACGTTTTGTTAAAAAGTTTTAAAAATGGTTGTAAATACGTTAAATTTTGTATTTCTAGTAATAGAATGTTTGGACACGATAATATCTGTAGGAGAAAGGTAACGAAGGTAAAATGGAAAGGAGTAATGAAAATATGTAAATTATTCTTCAACATCAACGTTGTCAACCGAAATTAAATTTTATTGTTTTTCTTTTCATATTTTTATCGCCACGGTGAAAGTCTTGAGAGCTGTTCGTTTTTTAAATATGTTTTAATTAGATGAAGTGAATCCGTATAGTTTCATACAAAATGAGCAACTTCCTCTTTCGTCTATTTGTATGGGCTAATATGGATTCTACTTTGACTCAACTAAAGTTTCTTTGGTGGGGTTCAGAAATTCTAACAAACTTTGCCATTGTTAATTTAGGCGTATAAATATATATTGAATACGGAGATTCAAACTGAGCTCAGGAATCTTCGTATTTAATAAAAGATAAAAATATAGAGTTAATCGCATGTCACAACTTAGCATGTGTTTGTCGAATCACGAAGTTTAGGGTGAAGTGTGTTACTCGAAGTAAAGCTATTGGCAATAAAGGAAATTTAGGAGGAATAAAAGATCGTGGATATAAAAGGTGGTAAAATTAAATTTGTAAATTAAGGAGTAATGCAACATAATCTCGTTTGAAACAAAGTATTTTTAAGCTGAACTAGGATACTTTTTTATAAACACGGGTACATTCCGCAGTGCCATTATCTCGTAATGCTTCTTCAAATAGCTTCTAGCATCTATCTTCTATAATCCAGTCTTTATCATTATTATAATTTTATAGTTGTGCAACCCTATCTAAGCTTATGCTATTTTTATTGGTTTAACGACCTTTTACATTTTCCTTTTGTCCGCTGATAAAATTATTAAATAAAATTGATTGTTAAAGACGATTCTCAATTAAGCACGTTTTTAGCTTAGTATAATGCAAATTAAATTGAGAAGATCGTTTCTATTGACAGTTTATACAAAAACAAACTACTTATCGTAGATACAAAATAAACTTTCTTCTAAAATCTAATCTAAGATTTCTAGGAGAGGTAAATATTGAACGAGTCCTAATGGCACTCTTATGGTAAGCTCTAAAAAGAAATTTGATACTGTATCAATAAAGGAGATGTCCAATATTTATCGTTCCGTAGTAGCTAATAACCTAACGTTCCATTTAAATTAAAGGATTGCCTATAATCCTTTTTTTGATTAAAATAGAAAAGTTAAAACTTACGCACTGTAGATATATATAGAATTAAAAAATAAAATCTTAACTTAAAATTAAATAACTTAAAAAAATCTTAAAAATTTAATCTACCTTCCCTTTGTCATATCTATACATGATGTATGAAAAATCATTCTGGCTGTGAACGCTTCGGTTCATTTAGATGCTTTATTCTTCATTAGATAATTGTTTCGATGAAATTTTTGCTAATACCGACAATAATTCATGCGTAATGTTCATTGTTTTCCCATTTTGTAGTTCATCTTCTAGTCCTATTAATATAACATTCTCTTTCATTTCCAACATTATGATACTAAGCACGTTCTCGCCTTCATCTAAACTGAGAGGAACTTATGTCAATTCTTTATACGTATTTTCTAAGTTTTCCATCACCTGCAATTTCAATCTCTTCTGCTACTCAATATGTATCATCTATTTCACACTTACCCTTCTTAGCATAAAAACTAGTCTAAACTTAGTGAATTAGCAGGTAACGTGTAGTGATAGTTATAAATAAGGAAAAAGAATCAAAATTTGTTTGTTAATCGATACGATAAAATTGCAGTTCAGAGCATTAATCTTAGAGTTAAAATTGAGAATAACATTAACATATAAATTAAATGGTTTAGTTTAATTAAGGAGTCTTGAATTTTGTAAACATTGGCAAAGTTTGTTACTAAGTTTATTTTGGTAGATAACGTCGTTGGGCTCTCAAGGTTCTTCATCGCCGGCTTACTTATTACCTACTTATTAAGTTTTATTATTTTTTAAATAATTTATTCCATTGTTAAGATAAGTTAAATTAAACCAAAGAATCTTAGACGAGATCGTCCCAAATTTACAAGAAAACTTTTATGTTTTGGGAAACATAATAAGACATCAACGACATTTCCGGAAGTCGGGTTTTATTATGGATCCAAGTTTAAGCTAAGCACTTAAAACACAGTAAATTTTTCATGGATAAATCCGAAATTTAATAACTAGATAAGGGTGATATTGGAAATGATTTTTTTAGAATCAATAGTTGTAAGATATCGTATGTTATTATTAATTATGTAATCAGTAATCACTGAAATAAACGAAAAACCCTTAAAACTGTATTTTTGTCTTAGTCATAATTCATATTCAATCCTTCTATGTATTTATTTATAGCTTATAAAGTAGCCTTTGACCACTATCTCACCTGATGGTATATTCATAATGCTGACCTCTAAGATGTTGTTCAGGTAAGCCTAGAATTACTGGCTCTCAAGGACAGCTACCGGAACACACTATTAGTTGCTTGGCGACAGATTTTCTACTTTAGGGTGGTAGCTAGCCAGGTGGGCATTCACAAAATGCCCTACCACCATGTTGCACTGACTGCTATCTTAAGATAACAGCCGTGACATCGGGCCTAACGGCTTGACGTGCCCTCCGAAGCATGGAAGTGCACAGTAGTAAGGCCAACAGCGTTCATCCATCCAAGTTATGATGGAGAGGACGTTGCTTAACTTAGCTGATCGGTTAAGAATGGCTAAAGAACACTTCACTACGAGCTCTGCAGAATCAATAATTCAATATCCACTTTTGTACTATATCATAGAAACTATTGATGCACATCAATAGCCATGACGTCCACTAATGAAGAGAACAAACACCTCCTCCATTAGAAAGAGAGGTAAAGAGAGACCCGGTGGAGGGAGAGGGGTTGCGTTGCCATACCCCTACGCTTGGCAGACCATCTTGAGTCTTTTGATTTCTGAGAACGTTACTTCTGGTATTTTTCCCATCCTCGTCGCCTTATATGGCTCCCAGAGGATGATATCACGGGAATAAACTTGGTGACAAAATATGTCGCCAACCACTTAACAGTGTATTACTCTGTGGACATACACACTTAATAATAACCAACATTTTGAAAATATCTTAAGTAAATATTAAATTAAAATTTTAGTAAAACACTTAAAACATATAGAAAATATATCTAGTGACGTGTAATTGTCACTAATGTTCCTGTCGTTATTCTCGATCGTGCGCTCGACGAGTCAAGACCGAGTAGAAGTAGAAGCACAACGCGTTGAAAATTCTTCCGGATTAGTTGCGTGGCGTTTATAAGGTCACGTCGGCTTGGTCGCTGTGACGCTGATCAAAATGCTGGCACTTATTTGGCTAAACGAATATGAATTTTAATCCAACTTGAAAAGGCTGCACGCTTGCTGGACCCGCTGGTTATAGGTAGTGAGCTAGAAGCATCTGGACATCCTGTGGGCCTACAATGGCCTTTAGGTTGCCTAAATGCTTTCGTTGTAGTATCTATAGTGTTGTATTATAGTTTGTAGTGTTTTGTCAATAAAGTCATATACTACATACTACAGGTAAAAATTGCAGTTATTATTTTTTTTATTTTGTTTTTTATTGTGATGGAACAAGCTCGAGGCCCACCTGATGTTAAGCGGAGTAACCTCTGCCTATAACAGATGCATTTTGTCACAAGTCACGAATTGCAATGCGCCCGTCACCTCGAGACATGGTTGTTAATTCTCATGTGCCTGTAATTTACTGGCTCTCAAGAACTGCTGCCGGAACACACCGTTAGGTGCTTGGCGACAGATTTTCTACTTGAGGTGGTAGCTAGCCAGGCGGGCATTCGCAAAATGCCCTTCCACCATGCGGTGAAGCTCAAGACCGCGGCGGGATTCGAACCATGGACCTGCAGCGCGGCAGTCCATAGCCAATGCCACTGAGCCATCACTGCTTCAAAGTATAGTACAGTTATAATTATTTGAAACAATAATTATGTTACTTGTAAAATTCGGTATCTCCGCAGGTTCAATCATTCTTACATTTTCATGCTCCACGAGTTAAAGGTAATCATAATCATTTATTAATAAAGCCCATACGCCACTATATAATTCATAAATATCATAATAACATCAATTATTTCAAATATTATTATCAAATCATAAGTTATAGTAAAAATTGCAAATTATTAATACATACATATGATCACGCCTGTGTTTCCCGAAGGGGTAGGCAGACGTGTGTAAGCACCCATATTTCGCCAATAGTGTTTTCGTCCCATGTAATAGGGGGCGAGCCTATTGCCATTCACCCGGCACAGTCTCGTGGTCATACAAAAGGTTTTCTCTAGCACACTGGACGAAACACAAGAACATATTACGAATAATCAGCCTTACTTATAAACGCTACCTAATTTTTAAGCATTACTTAGCCGCTGATTAGCAAAATTTCTTACTCATAAACGCTACATAACTTTATCCACTAAGTACTGCTTAAATCAGCTGTCAATTTAAACACCGTCCAACCCATGTTTAAATATTTAAGTAGCAAGATGGCGCCCAAATTTCTGATCAGCTGATTTAGTCACAGATCCACCAACTTATCTGTTCAGGTGGCAGAAAAAAGAACTACAACATTCCTTCAAATTGTGACAGTTCGTAGTTGATTTCCTTGACCAGTAGCGCCCTCGAAAACTGCATAGTTAAGTTGGTGATACTATACAAAGAAAAGTATAATATTTACTTTTTAATTTCAAGATATTTAGCACTAGATACATGCTATTTGGCCATTTAGGTCATTCATAATACTTTTTAGTACAATGTTGTCAGTTTAAAATACGTTCGACCTCATTATCCATTGCTTAGCTAAACAGGTGCTATGTAGCGTTTATAAGTAAGAAATATTTAAGCATTACTTAAACACTGTTTAGTTATCCATTACTTAGCAACTACATAGCGATGTTTTTATAAGTAAGGGGGAATATGTTTACGCTAACAACATCTAAGGCAGGAACACAAGAACATTTTGTATGGAGGGCACTAAGATGGTATACATTTTTTTTTTATGTTATTGTGATGGAACAAGCGCGAGGCCCACCTGATGTTAAGTGGTATCCTCTGCCTATAACAGATGCATTTCATCACAAGTGACGAACTGCACTGCGCCCATCACCTTGAGACATACCTGTTAAGTCTCATTTTGCCTGTTATTTCACTGGCTCTCAAGGACTGCTGCCGGAACACACCGTTAGGTGCTTGACGACAGATTTTCTACTTGAGGGTGGTTGTTAGCCAGGCGGGCATTCGCAAAATGCCCTTACACCATACATTACATGGTATACTTTACTTAATCCACTTGAGAAATGGCATGCTACTCTTGGCGCACTTTTCCCTACATCGCCTTTTTAACCCGGCACCCCCCGGCACCCTTTTTAACGCGGCTTAATAGGAAATTAGGCGGAATTATCAATATACTACAAAATTACAACGAGACGAAAAATTATAGTCATGTACGGGACCTGTGCCATCTACCCCAATAGCCGGGGTATGCTCTAACCGCTAAGCCAACATGACATGACGTAAGACTTTTTATATTTTTGTGTTTGCAATAATGCCTGTGATGCGGATTACATTACAAAATTACAAAAATACGAGAGGAAAAATTTAAGTCATGTGCGGGATTCGAACCCGCCAATTGCAAAACTGTTCTTGTTTGTACTATAACGTAGGTTGTAGTATACTTGTCGTTCCATCCCAAAACGATGGTTAAAGAACAATAGGAAAATTTTTAGTTATGACTCATTATCATGTTAGCTCAATTGGTTAGAGCCTACGAATAAATATGAAAAGAAATGTAATTCAAGCTCAAAAACAACATAACGCAAACTATACCGCAGCGGGCGTAGGTTAAAAAGTGTACCGCGCGTCCCTGTCAGTTCACCGCGTGGGTTCGAGTCATGCGGTTGTACCGCGGGAATTTTTAACTGAACTTATCAATGTTCTTCTGCGTTGTTTAATTCTGCAAAAATATCATACCGTGTAGTAAAATGGTAAAGAAGCGATACGGTTAAAAAAAATCGGAAAAAACTTGTATAAACGAGCAAATAACAATGTTTTGGAAACCCATACTTGACTATCCTGAATGGTTTATTGCAACATGAATTTTAGATCAAATCAAAAATAACTTCTGAACATTGTTAGTCTTGAGAACATTTTATTTGAAAACAATACCCACAATTTTTTTTCGTATACGTAATTTTTTAAACAACCATGTGCTTTTTTTTATGTTATGGAGTGGCAAACAAGCAGACGGCCCACATGATGGTAAGCGGTTACCGTCGCCTCTGGACATTTGCAACACCAGGGGCGTTACCTATGCGTTGCCGACCCTGTAGTTGGGTGGTGTGACTTATACCAATCCCAACGATAGGGCAAAAAAATAGACTTGAAGTTGCAACAATAACAACAAACAGTGGTGTGAATGGCTGGTGCGGGGGACGGAAGGGCCCCCGGTCCCCCCTGGAATCAACTGACAGGATCCACTCCGGTCTCCTACTCCGGCACGTCAGCTGATTCTCAGGATTATGCGCCGGTTGGCGGGACAGCCTCCCCGGGCGGAGATTATAAGCAATCTCAGGGTTCGGGTCCCCTACTGACCCGCGGGCGGCCAGCGGTCAGCCGTTTCACCGGGTCTCCCTGGACCCCGCGCCAACCTCTCACGTCTGTTCTGCAGTTAACTGTTGCTTAGCTCATAGTACGGCCCTAAAAGTTAGGACAAGTACAAGTCACACAGAACTGGTTCTCCCGCAATAGTACCGGAACACGTCCAAGCTGCTGCATGGACATTTAGCGTTACACTTTAACGGGAGGGTGGTAGTTAACCAGGCGGACCCTAAGGCCCTACCACCACTGTGGTTCTTCGAGTGGAGTTGCAGCCCTCTGGGCTGGCAGGGGATGCAACGAGCACGCCTCCACGCTTATCCCCCAAAACTTCAAACTTCATAAAAAAACTGATAAAGTTCCTCAATTCTTATTTAGTATTTGTGCTTCTTATGACATAAAAATATCCTAGAAGTAGGTCCAGCAAGCAGGAAGCAGGTCAGTGTTAGATCTGACTGACAAAGTGTCAATTGATTTCGTATTTGATTTTATTTTTGGGATACAAAAGACATAAAAATTACATTAATAATTAATTACATTGATCTTAGGTCCTATAGTTGTCATACGTAAGAGTAATTTCTAGGTAAATATGAAATAGAAACGGAAAAATATTACATTAACTGTCATTTTGACAGCTGTTATGCTTGAGATCTATTTCTAGATAGCTATAATGTCATTTGTACCTTAAACATAAAATTAAAACAATAAATACTACATCAACTGCCACGTTGATAGTTGTCACACCTATGGCTGCGGTATTGTTAGTTACAATAGGTATATATAATACATCTACTTAATTTGGTACAGTGGAATACTGGAATAATAGGGCATGCTTGGCAAGCTGCCAACTGGTAGAGGGCTGGAGTGTTTAGACTGCCTGCAAGCCTGAAATGGCAGCTAGGTTGACTACATGCTTACGTTGTAATAGCTAAAAATATTTTTATAGTGTATTTTGTTAAAATACATACAGCCAAAAAAACTTGATGTAATTGTTAATCTAATACACGCAATAACACATTTTTAAATTCTAATTTTATTCTTTGTTATATCCTCCTATCAATATTGACTTGAATTAAAATATTTTTAAAATATTTAGCTCATTATAAATACTGACTTTTAAATTATAGAATATTATTTCCAAGAAAGTAATTCCAATCTACTGAAATAAATTGCAATTAAAACCTAAACTATTTTATTTAAAAAACCTGTATTAGAAAATGAATACGTAAACAAGCATAACACCATCTACGCGTATCTTATGCTGGGAACGCACTACAGAGTTGCGTCGCGACGCGGTATCTCAGCGACTGTCGCTACCTATTATGCATTTACAGAGGTGCAGAGCAGTACTGCAGCGAAGTGGCGCGACTTTTTCGTTCACAATAGCAATGTAGCGTAGCAGAACGGTTCTTCCAACAAATGGCAAAAATTCGAAATGGATGAAGACGGCGAAGTAAAATAATCGTGCTGTCTTGCAAAGAGGCAGATATAGCTGCAAAATTAATATGTATTATATTTGGGTGAAAAATATGACAAAATTCTCATTCGAAAAAACTCTTTTTCACGACACTTCAGAGATATTGATTGATTTTACACAAACTTGCGGCGCGGCGCAGCCGTGACCCAGAGTTTCCTTCGGAGACAGTGAGAGAGTGTGGTTTACGCCATTTATAAATCCATACCTATTAATATTTCCCGAGCCGCGCCATTTCACTGCCGCGCTGTGCAGCAGTAGTGCGGCAAACCGCACTTGGTGCTTAGGAATGACCGCATTGCCTAAGGCTTTGGCCTTAGGCAATGCGGTCACTGTATCAGAGTTATACTTCTTTACTTTATTTATTCGTAGGTTAGAGCATACCCCGGCTAAAGGGGTGGATGGACGCGGGTTTGGAATCCCGCACATGACTTAAACTTTTCCTCTCGTATATCTGTAATTTTGGAAAGACGTATGACTCTAATTTATCCTTTCGTTTTTAACCATCATATGGGGATAGAACGACATCTATACTTCACCTGACGTTGTACTACAAACAAAACTAATTTTGCTAGTAGCTTTAAACTTGTTGATCACGCAACCCTATAATTTTAAATATTGTGTTTTTTTTGCTATGACACATGTTCTTTAATAATACATTATTACATTATTCGCATCGACTTGAAGACGAACCTAATTATTTTCGAAAGACAGATTGAAGAAGAACCGACTTGTGAAACATCCTCCTTTTTGAAGTTATTTAAGTGGAATCCTGTCTCGTTGATCACTCTTTGCAAGTAAAAGCGACTAAAGTGCCCAATCAAAACTGTGCACGAACTCAGTGTGAACAGAATTAACAATCGTGAAAAGAAAACCTCCTTGGCGTCAAAACCTTTTGTTTCAAAGACAAGGGCTTGTCAACCTTTAGAAACGACGTGAATCGGATCCTCAAACGTTTGTTTGGAGACAATAGGAGACGTAGATTAGCTAGCTGTCTCTGAGCATACGTAGGGCGAGTGTTTTTATAAGAAACGCGTTTTGAAAGGAACCAACCTAACGACTTAGCTTTCTTAGTTGCGAAATTTATGCCCAGAATTTTTGCAGTATATTAGCATTTTTTTATGATATTGTGACCGAACCAGTCCGAGGCCCACCTGGTCTTAAGTGAACTAACCTCTGCCTATAACCACAGCCTGGACACTCGACTCATTCTCTATACAAAAGCTGCGTTCTAACTACCTATTACACAGACACTACACAAATGTTGTTTTTGTACACGCGTAAATGTGTGCGTGAAGTCCAAGGTTGCCATCGTAAGAATAATTGTTGTACTTATCTACCTTACAATCTTTTGATGCGGTTATTATGACTTATTAGATTTCATATCGTTGCTTTGGATGAATACTGTTGCAACTCAAAATGGGTATTTTTTTCAACAGAGCTGATTGAAGTTTACTATTATTTCAAACTTGTGTAACTTTTGACCAATTGAACTCTTTTTGGTGAAAATAAAATAATAACGTAAGAAATTTATTGTAATATTTATTTAAAAAACACGTGTTACGACTTTAGCCTTAACGTAAAACAAAACTTATAAAAAAATTAAAGGATCTTCGATATGCTTTAGAACGTCTTTGGTAATTTTATGAAGTATACCGACTCAATTTCGTAATGATGCATATAAAGTCACATATTTTTTTCAACATCAATGATGTTTATTGCAGTAATTCAGCATAAACATAACATTTTTTTCAAGAATACTGTCCCACTTTGTGTAAAGACATTCATACGCATTCATATGCATAATTATACAGTCATAACACGAATTCGGCCATTATTTGACCAAAAGATGAAGTTTAACAAAACATAGAATTAAGATATACAATGTCACATTAAGTCTTATGACAGATAAATCATACCTAGGAAAAATTAAACTTTTATTAAAAATACACAGGAAAACTAGGATAAATAAAATAATCATTTTTCAAAGAAAGTAATAGAAAACGAAACAACTTAATTATCATTATAATATACTATCTTGAAACTTTCATAAACTCTGTATCAAAATTTAATTTGGCTATTAATCACAGTTAGTTGCCACACTAATACTATAATAATCACAACCTCAAAAGCCAGGCTTATTTAAGTACTGTTCTGTACCTACCGTATGTTTCTTTTATTAAATAGTATTATTATTATAACAATATAATATTTTAGTTAACGTAACAGCCTTTTGCTTAAAGAAAAAAAATATTCTTAAAACTTCTTTCATTAACACTTAATACTAATTATGTTTTGTACAGTCTCAGACCAAATAAAAACTAAGACAGCGTTGCGAACAAGACATCGAAGCATGCCAAAATTAGTGTAGTTTACGGAGGTGAGCGAAATTATAATACAATAAAACTACTCCTCACTAAGTGCACACATAATTTTGTTTACGAAACCGGCCTCACATCACTGGTGTCAACGCTATGTCTTGGTTTTTAATTGGTCCAAGTGTACAGTATGAGATCAACTTACTGTTTTATCACAATTTAAACAAATCAAAAATGAAAAAAATCAAGGACTGAAATTACATTCCAAAGGTTTTCATAGAATAGCGAGTAACATTAAGGAATAGTATTTTTTCTGACGAGTCCTAAGAGACCTTTTTTCTTTTTTTCACAGACTGTCATCTTTCTTGTGTATGCTTTCGTCAATACAATGTTATTTTACGTATTTCTTGTTCTTCCTACCTTATCTACAACCACTCTCTTGAAATTTTCTTGGTCATAGAAAGTTTTGTATGAGAAGGTGTAATTTTGGGTGTCGTCCATTTCTACTTGTAATATTTTTATATCGGTTAATTTCAGAGGTTCTTTATCAGAATTTTTTGAATAATTCTTTCCAATCGCTGTTGCTAAGCTTTTAACATCATAAAAGTCTGAATGAGACATTTCGTGGACTTTGCAAGGATTACCAGTCTTCTTGGCACTTCTAATTATCTAAGTGTATTGATCTGGGGTAAATATTGCTCCAGATCTGAGGCTTCTTTGGATTTGCCTTTCTATTACTGAGTGGACGCCGTCACCCTCATTCTGTGTATGGCCTTTTATAAGAAATTTATGGGATATGGAATTTATAAAATCAAAGTGATGTACGGCGTAAATGTACACTGCTATCAAGTAGTGATTCTTTTGCTGCCCGCAGCAATTATCCGAATAAAATATCAGATCCAGCTTTGAATCCAGTATCCTGGACCTTTCCTCCAAACTTTTAATGTATTTCAGCACACAAGAACCTATTTCAATTGCACCGCGTTTTGCTTCACCTTCATGCCATACATAAGAGCTCACCTCTTTTGTTTTCAGATCACAAATTGTGAAATTGTAAAAATTTAATTTGGAAACGTAATAAAATGTTGAAGTATCACCCTTTGGGCAAGGCATTGCAGCTTGTAGATCATATACTGATACTATACAATTGTCTGGGGTATACTTTTTATCCTCATCTTTTTGATCTCTTGCTAGTTGCTTCTCTTTTAGGTGTAGTTCATATTGAATTTTCATTGTTTGTTTATCTTCTTCAGTTGCATTAGTATAGTTTGCACAGTCTTCACACTGATCTTTCTTAGGTTGAAAGAATGACATATTATATTCGTAACAGAAAATATTGTAATACGCAAGATAGTTTCCGAATGGTACACCAGCAGCCTTACAATCAGCAACATAGTCTCGATGTAAATCAGCTACGGTTTTACTGCCATCTATGTATGTTCGCTTGGTATTTGCTCGACAGTAATGGCTTTCAATACTTGGAATAGAATCCAAGTGCTTGCGAATACCATCTTTTATTACCGGATCTAGATGAACGTGGTTTTGATGTTTACCTCGACGATCCTCCTCTAAAATACCAGTGTCAGAGGTCTTCTGTATTACAGTCTTAATTAATCGATCGTTAATATCCAAGGTAGCCTTAAAAAAAGTTTTGCAGACTCTGATTCTTTTATCTCCAACAGTCACATAAAATGAGAAATTGTTCCCCCTGTTACTATTATGTACTTTGTATGAATATCTCGGTTTAATAACTGAAATATGTCGCATGATGAATTCGCACTGCCGTTGCAAATCACCCATATCCCAATAAGTTTCAAAAATATTTTGTCTCTGTAATTCTGTGATGTTTTCTTTACATTTGAATTTACATTTTTCACCACATGCAGTTTTGAGTCGTCTTTCAGGAAGTACTTTATTCTTTTTAGTCACATAGCATTTACCGCGATTTCTCAAAACTTTTGCTTTCACAGATATCCAGTTCATGGGATTAGCCTTCCGTTTGCGACCAATTTTACTAACGGTTTCTTCATTATGCGATGTTGTGTCTACTGAGACAGGTTCTATTGATGTCGTAGCGTGACCTCTACCCTCAGAAATGGTTTGGTTAGATATTAGTGTATTCATTTCAATTATAAGCGACTGCGTGACATTTTCATCCTGAGGTATTATGGCTCGAACGTTTGAGGTAGGCGATGTATTGGTTATATTCGAAATGCTATCCCCAATACAATCTCCACTATACGAAATAGAGTCTCTATTTTTTGCACTGGGGAAGATTTCTGTTTCTGTTTCCGTATCTGAACTGCTAGATTCTGAACTGTCTGATGAGTCTGAAGAAGAGCTTGAACTTGATGAACTCTGTGGAATATATTTAACTATTTTGGAAGTACTTGGCTGAGTATCATTATAGTTAAAAGTGTGGGGCTCAATGGGTGCAATCATTGACATGGGAGTTGTATCAGTCTCATTTGAAATCATGGGGTCGACTTTACCATCACTATCATTTACTTTTGTTAGTTTTTTTTTATTGCGATTCTCTTTTTGGAAAGAATAATCATAATAATCAGAATCCGAATAAGAATCAATAGAATCTACGTAGTTAGGGTCCTTAACGCTGTCATCGGAGGAATAATCTTGTATATCGCCGCAATCCGTAAAATTGTTATCTTGACACGGTAAAGATGATAGTATTTTGCGTTCTACACGATTTTCTTCATTTTGTGCGTAATTAACCTGTAATGAAAATTAGTAATTAAAATATAATATACAAAACTTTAATAACACCTTACCGTCGTCGGCGTCGTCGCAGTTTTTATCAAACCATCACAGTTCCGAAAAGTAAGATTCGAAATACTCCGTCTTTACAATAAGTATAACTTAGAGTCAATCAATCTGGCTAGCCTTATCCCAACTATGTTGGGGTCGGCTTCCAGTCTAACCGGATGCAGCTGAATACCAGAATTTCACATGGAGCGAAAGCGTATCTGACCTCCACAACCCAGTAACTTGGTAATACGATATTCCGAGGTAAGACTGGTTGTCTACTTCCGGGCTTCTGACGAACCGTAACGAAAATCAAAGATCCACAAATGACAGCCGGGACCAACGGCTTAACGTGCTTTACGAAACACAGAGGAGTCTAGGTATGTAAAGATGGTCACCCATCCACGGACCAACCCCGGTAAGCCTTGCTATTATAACTTATGGTATCAAAAATAATACTTACAACATCTTCTTCTATCCCTTTAGTATTTATAGGAATACTGATGTTCTTAAACATTTGTAGCGTTCGTCGATTTGCCACTGAAATAGTAAATAGTAAAACATAGTTAAAATCGATACCTAGGTACTTTTATTTATTTACACTGGTAAAAAAACGAAATTTTTCACCACCTAGAATAATAATCATGCCAACTTACATAAAAAACATCAAAACACAATGAGAACTGATTTTTCTGAAATAGGGCATTAAGTTGAAAAATGTACTTGATATTTTAGGGTACACTGTCTTATTCAAAAACAAAACTAAAACATCATAGTCATAATTATCTGTTAAATAGTAATATTTAGAATAGTGACAAATTTATCTATTTTATTTTTTATCTAATACGGTATTATTTTTTATTACTACATTACACTCATACTTACTTTTTCTGGAATAAGGTCCAAACTCAAAATGCGATTTCAATATTTGCACACTTTTTTAAAGAATAGTGAATCAACACAAAATAATACACTACACTGGATAAAATGAAACACACTTTCGGGGTATTATTTCGTGATAAGACTCTTTTACGGAGAAAAAACGTGGTTTCGCCTCAAGATTCATGTCTCAACTGGTGAAACATCACTGTCATCGCGCACGAGTTGCGCGTCCCGTACTCAAGTCAGCTTAGCGACAGCTCAGAATCGGTGGCGGGGTGAGGAAGACTCGTTTTGGTGGGGGGAGAGGAGTGGCCATTCTATACATAGTATTATTATATGTTTTATGCTATAACAGATGCATTTAGTCAACATGAATTGCACTGTGCCCGTCACACTGAAATGTACAGTTGTCAAGTCTCATGTGCCTGTAATTTACTGGCTCTAAAAATCAGCTGCCGGAGCACACCGTTGATGCTTGGCAACAGATATTCTACTTGAGGATGGTAGCTAGCCAGGCGGGCATTCGCAGAATGCCCTTCCACCATGCGGTGAACTTTAAGCCCGCGGCGGGATTTGAACCAAGGACCTGCTGCATGGCAGTCTATAGCCAATGCCGCTGAGACATAACTGCTTCTCCTACAAAATTAGCACTTTAGAATCAGAGTTAATACTTAAGTGATCTAGATAAACGGGATAAATGTTGTAGTAACATACAGTTTTATAGTTTTTCTTTAAACCAGATTTTGAGAGGCCCGTACAACAAAATAGGACCATAATATGAAGAATAGAAAGCTTACCTTCTCCGTCCTGCCATACGTCCATCCTGGCCATATATCCTGCCCACACATAGGAGGCAGTGGCGTGGCAGAGATGTGATAGCTCAGTAGAATTGGCTATGGACTGCCACGCAGCAGTTCCATGATTCAAATCCCGCCGCACGCTTGAACTTCACTGCATGGTGTAAGGGCATTTGCGAATGCCCGCTTGGCGCTACCTACTACCCCAAAGTAATAAATCTGTCGCCAAGCACCTAACAATATGTTTCAGCAGCTGTCCTAGAGAGCCAGTTATTCTAGGTTAAACCTGTTAACACCTTCGACCACATCATCACTCACCATCAGGTGAGATTGTGGCCAAAGGCTTACCTCTTAAGAAATAAAAAAAAAAAACAAATAAAAAAAAGTTGATTTTTGTATTATTTGAATATGCATGAATTATTTTAAAAATATAGATTACATACACGATCAGTAAGCCAATTATGTAATTTAGTACCAACGAACCCTGATTGAAATTATAGAAAAGTAGGGGTTTCGCGACAACGTTTTCAATTTTTATACTGCCTTAAGCTGTTATTAACTGATGAACTTCAGGTAATAACTAATTGAGTTCTATAACTTGTAATATTTTTACCTAGTTTATGGCGTCATCGAATAAACCCCGTGGAAAACTCAATCTTAAGGTGAAGTGAATCTGAAAAATGCGAATATATAACATGATTTCTCGAAACAGTATACGCCTTACAGATATAAATAAAATATATAATATTCTAAAGAATATGACAAAAATACTATGATACGAAAACACTTCTAGGTTAGGCTGAACAACATCTTCGACCACATCATCACTTACCATCAGGTGAGATAGTGGTCAAAGGCTAACCTATCAAGCATAAAAAAAATGCAGCTATAAAATTTCACCAAATGAAGTTATGTGTATATATAAGAAATCATATTAATATATTATTTTTTCTAATTACATAATTATATATACCATAACACTACCAAAAGGTTGTTAAATTCTTAAAAAACTCACTTTTATAAGAATTCATTTTCAAAAATTGGTTACGCTTTTTAAATAAGTTGTATTTTGCTCACTCGCATGCAAAACGGGGTCTCTCCATCAATCTGACTTTTTTCGAAGACTCATCTTAATGTCAAAAATGATTTAAACCCTTTGACTCTAGCTTTCTTTCCCCTAATATCAAGATATCAAACCCTGCTTTATATGCCATTCATTAAAACTTAGACTATTTACTTACTGTCTTTTTCAGCGCTTGTTTTATAGCGTCAGACATTTTGAGCAGAAATTGTTGTAGGGAAATATGTCAGGTAAAGAATGTGGGTGTTGTTTATGAAGGCTCTAAACTAAACAGTGACAGAAGTATTTTCACAGGAATGGTTGTCATTTTCATGTGAGTGGGAATTCGGTCCAGATACCTCTACCTTTCTTCTTTCGAAGGAATTCTTTTGTTTAGTCGCTCTGAATTGGCACCTTGTCATTCGTGTCTAAAATATATCATTGTGACGATAGAAATTTGTTTCAAATAGCGTTATTAGGTTAAATTGACTTCGAATTTTTGAAGCTGTAAGTCTGTGGGCGGTTGATGTCAAAACATTAGGTGTAGTGGACCTAAAAACTATAACTGAAAAGATTGGGTACCTATTCTTCGTGGGTAAACATAAGTGTCTTTGCACTCACGCAGGCAAGCATTTTATTTAAGCACACCACCGTAGCTTTTCACCAGGCAAGGTTGTGGTTTTTTGTAGCCTATATGGGCTTGAAAACCAGGTTAAACAATCAAGCCGGTTAAAGGCTAAGTATATCGGAAGTTTTCTTTTTAGTTTTGTTGCACTTCAACCTCAATTTAAGTGGATTTTAGCATATTTAATGAGCAAAGACGAAGGCTGAGTTAGGTCGCATGTACACTGAGAAAAACGACTTAAAGGCTTAATCAAATTTGACCTTATACCGTTGAATTGTAAATGAGAGGGCTGCATAATGTAAAAGGCCTCTTAAGATGATTTTCACCAATCAATAAAAATGTACCATGTTTTATAATAAACACAACCGTCAAAAACGCCTTCCGTAAAATATTTTCAGAATTGAACTTGTTATACGATAATAATTGCAGTATTGACCATAAAATATACCCTACTTTTACGAAAGAAACATTCGCCTTCACTGACCTCATTTAACGCCTTCTAGTTGGAAGGCGTTTTTGTACGTATTTACGTTTGGTCGGTTTTTCGCCTTATACCATATAAATTTGCCGTCATTAGGGCGCTTTTGACTTTAGATTTTTCTCAGTGTAGGGTATATCAAAAATAATCAACCATCAGACACTGGCTGGTACGTCCAGCAGAATGGACGCTCATCTAACTGCTGCACTGCCGCCGCTTGCGCTGTCTTTAAGAATATACTTTTAGGTTTTAGTTTGTGCCGAAGACTAACCCTCAAAACTATCCGGAAGTACTAAGACACGTAGGTAGGCGGATCAACCAGTATCACACAGAACAGAAAGATTTTGATGAATAAACTGGTTTGAAACGATTTAGTTGCGGGTCTCCTGTTTCAGTGCGCAGCGGAGATTCACTCCAAATCAAACACATATTGGAAACTGTTAAAATAGTAAATAGTGCAGTTTTTTACCTACCTAGTGTAGCATATCATGGGGATAGACTTCATAATGAAATATTCATAATTTGGTTTCGATTACTCGCGTTGAGAAGAAACTTGGTGAAAAGCTGAAGCGTTCGTAGCGAAGTTTGCTTAGCCGTTCTGAACCGATCAGCAACGTTAATGACGTCATGACTTGGATGGGTCCGTCCTATTGACCGCTATTGACATTACTACTGAGCGCTTCCGTGCTTCAGAGGACACGTTAAGCCGTCGGTCCCGGTTGTTGTGTAAGGATGGCAGTCGTTATAGCATCTTGGTAGGGTATTTTGCGAATGCCCGCCTCGCTAGCTACCCACCTCAAGTAGAAAATCTGTCGCCAAGCACCTAACGGTGTATTCCGCCAGCTGTCCTTAAGAGCCAATAATTTTAGTTAGCCTGAACAACATCGTCGACCACATCATCACTTACCAGCAGGTGAGATAGTGGTCAAAAGCTAAGCTTAAAGATAAAGATAGATAAAGATAATTTTATAGTTGAAACATGAGTAATTGTACACTTTCATGCAATTTGTTGGTACATAATCAATAAGAGTTCATCATGTTTTGCCTATGAAGGCGTTAATGAAAAAATTAAATAGAAAGTCTAACGAGGTTAATCTTACAAAATCACAAATATACGATAGGAAAAATTTAAGTCATGTGCGGGATTCGAACCTGCGTCCATCCACCCCTTGAGCCGGTGTATGCTCTAACCAATTGAGCTAACATGACATGACGTCATGACTTAAATCTTTCCTATCGTTCTTTAACCAACGTATTGGGATGGAGCGACATCTATAGTACCACTTGCGTTGTACTACAAACAAGACCAATTTTGCAATTGGTTTTATACTTGTAAATGATGACGCAACCTTATCATTTTAATATTGTTAGGTTTGCAATAACGCCTGCTATGCGGATTACATTACAAAATCACAAACATACGATAGGAAAAATTTAAGTCATGTGCCGGATTCGAACCCGCGTCCATCCACCCCTTGAGCCGGGGTATGCTCTAACCAATTGAGCTAAAATGACATGACGTCATAACTCAAATCTTTCCTATCGTTCTTTAACCATCGTATTGGGATGGAGCGTAATCCGCATAGCAGGCGTTATTGCAAACCCAACAATTTTAAAAAGAGGTTAATCTTTTTAACATAAACTTTGATTACAGAGTCACTCACATATCCCTAGACGTTCGACTGTTTATTTCAAACTATGGTATCGCCTGAAGCACATAATTATAGTACTAATTTTAATAACGTATATGAACCTCTCTAAGAACTTTCAGGCGGCGCCTCAGTCGCAAATACAACTATGGATATTACTTACTGTAACAGCCGACTCGTCCACTGCTGAACACAGCCTCCCCTATTAAGGGGGTATTTGCCATAATCCTCACGCTTGGGAGGCGGCTTGGGGATCGCAGTGTAAGATGGCAGTTCTTTAGAAGGCACTGCTGCCCACCTTCCAGTATTTTTCCCTTAGTCGCCTCTTACGACACCCACGGGATGATATGGGGAGGTGCAATTCTAACCCGGCACCCCACGGAGGTTACTTATTATAATAATATCGTATAAATTACGACAAAGTAGAAAACAACTCCAAAAATTGATTATAATTTATAAAAATTATAAGGTCTAATTAAGTCAGCATCTGTAATGTACGCATGTACATAGCCTACGTACTGATGGATGTCGTTCCAGCTAACACTAATTAACAACAAACAATGTCCTACCTTTTGTAAGATTGGTAAGTAACTCTGTTATTGCAATTACATACCTCCTGTTATCTAGTTTACATTAGTAATCCATATTATTTATAATAAGATCTCGTTGTTTAATTTCACTATTTTTCATTAGGTAATCTAGTCGATTCTCAGACCTGACGCTCATGAAATAGTACCACTTGTTAAGATTCCAGATTGCCCAGGCAGGGATTGTTTAGCAGAGAGGTTTCCACCTGGACAATCTGTATTGAATGCTTAACAACCGGCGATCCACCGGGAAGGCTGAAAAGGACAAGGTAAAAAATATGGTATCAATTACATACAGTGTGATGGGTTTTCTCCGCTCCTTCCTTGAACCCAGCCTAGCCCTTCATCACGATTATAAAATTGGCCAATTATTATATACGAAGATTACTCACTGCTATGGCTGGGTTTCCGTTTTCTTGAGATTGTCCAACGTTACGGCACAGCACTATCACAAACTCAAAATTATCGCGTAGTACAAATATAATATAAAGCAAATACGCGCAAGCAAATCAAACTACAAATTAAAAAATCAATGACGACAAAAATGTACAAGAAGGAGAATGATTTGCAAAAAGTTTCAAGTTAATTTTACGTACAAAAATCCACAGATCAAAATGGACTACTAGCAAAGGGGTGCGTTCCAATTGCCCGAGAAGTTGATCGGTCCGAACACCACTTTTCCCGTTATTAGCATGTTGATTTTTTTTTTTTTACTGCTGTTAGGTAAGCTTTTGACCACTATCTCACCTAATGGTAAGTGATGATGTGGTTGAAGGTGTTAACAGGCTTAACCTAGAATTACTGGATCTCAAAGACAACTGCCGGAACACACTGTTAGGTGCTTGGCGACAGATTTTCTACTTGGTCGTTAGCCAGGCTGGCACTCGCAAAATAACCTATCACCATGCTCATACAGGACTATATCTTAGTCGCTTTTCACCACATTTAATGGACATGAAAAGTCTTTAAATTTTAAGCCGGGAACTATTCACTTGAGTTAACTAACATATACGTTTGCATCTTGCATGTACTTTAAGGAAATTTGTATATTTGCCAAACAACATCCTGATTTTTTTGTAAAACGTTCCCGAGTATTTACGCGCCAACAAAGATCCAAGTTCAGTAACCTATTATATGAACCTCTAGCCCGAAAAGATTTATATAAAAGAAACATTTATTATTATAAATGTGTACACATATTTGTGTATAAAAATGTATAATTGCGTACCTAATGAAATAAGGATATTAAATGAAAGTAAACTCAAGAAATGTTTAACTGACTGGCTTCTTAGCAATTGTTTTTATAGTGTTTAGGAATTTTTAGATTATTGTAAATAAATAATTATTTAATGTATAATATAATTAGTTAGAAGCAGTGATGGCTCAGTGGCATTGGCTATAGACTGCCGTGCAGCAGGTCCATGGTTCGAATCCCGCCCAGAGCTTGAGCTTCACCGCATGGTGTAAGGGCATTTTGCGAATGCCCGCCTGGCTAGCGACCACCCTCAAGTAGAAAATCTGTCGCCAAGCACCTAACGGTGTGTTCCGGCAGCAGTCCTTGAGAGCCAGTGAAATAACAGGCAAAATGAGACTTAACAGGTATGTCTCAAGGTGATGGGAGCAGTGCAGTTCGTCACTTGTAATTATGAACCGTACTGGTTCAACACTCAGAAGAGAGGACTTTGAATTTAAAAAAAACACCTTTTAATAATTTGAATATCAGCTTTATTGCTATAGCTGTTATAGTTACATATATTTTTACAATATATCGTTAGCAAAACCAACGGCGATACAACACAAGTGACTCGGGTGGATGTCGAAAAACGAATGCCCGAGCGTACTGCTAGAATACCTCGCCTGTTCACTTATCCCCACTATTATACTTGCTTGTGATTGGTCGAAGCCACGACCAATCGCAAGCAAGCAAGATATTAAATTTAAACGTATACCTTTATAAAAATGATTGAAATTAGTCAGAAGCACCCAAATAATTGTAAGTATAATTTAAATATTGATAACATAATGAAATGCATCTGTTATAGGCAGAGGATACCGTTTAACATCAGGTGGGCCTCGCGCTTGTTCCTTCACAATAACATAAAAAAAAATATATATAAATAAGCTTCATTAAAACGTTTGCACGTCTGCTTGCAGACTGAATCCATTGTAACTGTATGACTAATATTAAGATCCTTTTGACAACCTTGGGATTTTCACGGCATTTTCTGCCTCGCACTGCCAAAAGCCATCTGAAGTATTTGCGGACTGAAACCATTTTGGAGCCTTCAAAACGAAAGCATATTCCTTCGTCGAAGGCCGACAACGCATCCGCGAGACCTTGAGTGTTTCGGATGTTTGTGAGTTACGCCAACACAAGGTGAGCAGCCTGCTCATTTGCCATCCTATTACATAAAAAAAAATTGAGCCAAATATGTGTTAGCATGTTAATGAATAGATTCAGGCGTTACTTTGCGGAAATACATATTTAATAATAATAAATATTTTTAAAATATTTAACGAAAACATCAAATTAATATTTTAATAAAACACTTAATAAATATAAAAATATATCTAATGACAATTCCGCATAATTTTCCTGCTAAGCCGACGTGACGTGACAAACGCCACGCAGCCAAACCGGAAGAATTTTCGACGTGTTTCGCTTCTACACGAAGCATCCTCAGGAGGTCTTGACTCTACGAGCGCACGATCGAGAAATTTCTCAGAGAAAGTTATTGTTAGCATGTTGATCACGCGTAGCATCTAGCTAACGCTCTCATGAGTTTTGGAAAATAAGATGCGGTCCCGACCCCAAGGGACCCAAATCCTCTACACAAAACGGCTAAAATATGTAACCACTAATTGGATTAGCATATTTGCACCGTTGAATTGCTCCGCTGACGTCGCCGCGGCGCCTTACATTTGTTTAAGAAAGATATGACGGCAATAGTGTCAACGCACGTAGCATCCCACACGTTAATGGCTACGACAATTTTCATGGACTTAAAAATTTAATCATATATTTTAATTATAAATTTATTTGAAATTTAATCATAGCTTAGTACAGTTTTTATGTTTTGTATCAATACTTATAATTAAACTGTAACAGCACAAGTTCTGTACATGACAGATATTTTGAAAAAAAAAAAAAACATATGAGAGCAATCTGTAGCTGACACGATGCCAAACCTGTGTTTGTTTTTTATTTTTAGTCTGTCTGTCTGTATCCCGGCCGCGCATCACTCCAAAACTACTGAATGGAATTCAATGAAACTTAACACTATTTGAGTTCATGCTACGCAAAAGGTTATTGTATACTTTTTATCCCGAAATGCAGTACGGTTCCCTCGGGAAAGGGGATGAAAGTCAAAATGTACACTTAGTTGTAATTTATTAACGCGTAATCCGATTTCAATTATTCTGTTTTTGTTAGAATAGTGACGAGTGAGCCCGGCACCCCACTGGGATCCCGGCACCCCACGGGCAGCTCGGCACCCCACGGGCATTCCGGCACCCTTATTTAGTTTTGCAAGCTTGCTAAGATACAACTCTAAAATCTAGAATATTCGCCACAATCAGTTTTTTTAACTGTCTGTTTGCCGGATAAATTTTGGAAACTGCGCAATGGAAGTACAAAATCTAATACATATTCGTTTTACCGCCAAACAAGGAAAACCTCCTTGAAAAAAGACCCGCAAAAAGACGCTGTTTTAAGATCGAAATTACAAAGAAACGCACAAAGTACTTTGCTTCAACATATATTGTGCGAACCGTGAAGGAACTTTCTGAGTAGTTTAACTACTGTCTTCTGGGAAATACAACCCGGGAGTTTTCAAACACAAATTAAAAAGCTCCTTTCTGAGCTAAGCTTACTAAGAGTGGTTCTCTGAAGACCACAGCGTTGCTTAATATGAGATAAATAGTTCTCAAATGCGAATAATTAGTCTGCAGGTACAGCAATCGCGAACGAAGTCGCAGGTACAGCTAGTTTCTAAATAATACTACATTCGTTCGTACAAAAAAAAATACCAAATGACTTTTAACACTTCCTGTTAAGGGTGACTAACGGTACTTTCCCTTCGTGATAGGGTGATGGGGTGAATTTAACGTAAAGGTGAAAATTAACTGGGGGTTGCTGAGCGAATGGGGTCGAAAAGGGCTCGCATTATTTAACTAAATTGTTGATATTTTTCTTCCGTTGCCTACATTGTGCTGTTAATTTCTCTGTTATGTATTTTGCACTCGAAATTAGGTTACCAAATATTATATTAAGTTCTTACTCGTGTTACTTCGTTAAAAGCAATAATTAGATATATAATTGAATCTTTATATGTTTTGCATTTTTTCTCCGTGTGATTAAATGACTTAGACTGGGGTGATCCTGGTGAGAGGTATTTGGTCATATTTTCGTTCTTGTTTCCTAATTAGAAGAATTTTCATTTTTGTGTTCCAGATTGAACTAGGGCATGGTAGTGTATGAAATAATCTAAGTATGAGATGAGAGCTTTAGCTAAGCAACGCAAAGCTGTTAGTTTTTAATCTTGTTTGTCTAACATGGTTTGTGATGATGTTAACAGATTTAATAATAACAAATATTTTAAAAATATTTTACGAAAACATCAAATTAATATTTTAATAAAATACTTAAAAAATATAAAAAAATATCTAGTGACAATTCCGCCTAATTTTCCTGCTAAGCCGTCGTGACGTCACAAACGCCACGCAGCCAAACCGGTTCCAGTAGGAAGGTTAGCCTTGGACCTTTATCACACTTGATAATCAGCGATGAATTATATCATTTAAGATTTATTTTTATTGTTTTATTTTTTCTGCGCTGATAGAAACCATTAGTAGCTTGGCGACAGATCTTTTCTAGCAGCTTCCTAGACAGGCATGGGCAACGTTTTTCTTTAAGATTTTGTAGGACGTTATATTATGTCATACCAAAAAGCAAATTACGCAACCTTTTGCGTGTTCTCACCCGCTTGCACATTATCTCACCTTTTTACTAACATCAAATAATCTCTGGAACAATACCTAAAAATGTTTTTTATACCGTAATCATTCAATTCTTCCGTCGATCGACACGTTCCTTGTTATATGTCAAACGCAAGTAATGACCAGCAAGTCCGCAAAGGTACACGCTGGTATCAAACCTAGCCCTCCCAAAGGGTCAAGAACCTTTGAAGGTTATACCGTAATTAAATAGACCTGCCTGCCCTTAGAACTGTAGGTACTACTTCTACTAGTTATAAGATTTTTTACCAAGCCAGTTTCCATTGCTGAGTTTTTCATTGTTCTACAGGGCAAAATGTACCAAGAGAAGTTTTTATTATCGTTACACGATTTGAAATACTTCCCTATTAAGCGGAAAAAAATAACTGAGTAAAGCCAAGGATACTTTAAACAACGTTATTTTTTCTTCCCTTAAATAACAGAGTTTGATAACAATTAACTGAACCTATATTTTACAGGGTTATTGGTAAAATGCTAACAACCTCTTAGGGTTGACTTCTGCTAGTCCTAAGAAACATTTTGAGATTTTTTTTTGGTTTGAAAAAATTTTTTTTTCTGTATTTACTACTCTGAGCTAAGAGCGGCCGCCGCGGCAACACTGGACCGCGCCGTGGTCCCTTTGAATAGAGTTTTGAATATTTAAATCGAAAAAAGTAATAAAAATATGTAATAATACATTACAGGCACAAGAGACTTTTGACATCAGGTGGATCTCGTGCTTACTCAGTCAAAAATTATATAAAAAACACAAAGAAAACATTTTTTTTTTCCGATAGTTTCTGAAGACTAGCAGCAGTCAACCCTAAGAGGTTGTTAGCATTTTACCAATAACCCCGTATATTTAAATTAGACAGTCACAATACTCCTACTGTAATTGTATAACATTGTAAAAGTTTAATGTAAATTACAGGTACAGAAATAATACAACTATATGTGTCGTGTGAGTGTGTGTGTATTTGTGTAAGGGAAGGTGTGTTTGTCAACGTAAGAAAATTCAAATCTAGTGTTATCTTATTATAACGATCGAATGTAAACAAGCTTCACAATAAACTTATTTTTTACAGAATAAAACGGAAAACTGGCAATCAACAACCACAGATGTTAAGCTCAAAGACAAGCATGTAAAATTTCACCGATTTTTTGCATAAAAATCAACTTAATGTAAAATTTGATGGTTTGTTTGCCGTCGTTGTTGTCATTTCTAGGACCAAAATTTCCGGAAAAGACATTCAGCCTTACTTATAAACGCTACTTAAATTTTAAGCATTACTTAGCCGCTGATTAGCAAAATTCCTTACTTATAAACGCTACATAACTTTATCCAGTACCTAAGTACTACTTAAATCAGCAGTCAATTTAAACACCGTCCGACCCTTGTTTAAATATTTGAGTAGCAAGATGGCGCCCATATTTCTGATCAGCTGATTTAGTTACAGACCCACCAACTTATCTGTTCAGGTGGCAGAAAAAAGAACTACAACATTCCTTCAAATTGTGACAGTTCGTAGTTGATTTCCTTGACAAGTAGCGCCCTCGAAAACTGCACAGTTAAGTTGGTGGTACTATACAAAGAAAAGTATTATATTTACTTTTTAATTTCAAGATATTTAGCACTAGATACATGCTATTTGGCCATTTAGGTCATTCATAATACTTTTTAGTACAATGTTGTCAGTTTAAAATACGTTCGACCTCATTATCCATTGCTTAGCTAAACAGGTGCTATGTAGCGTTTATAAGTAAGAAATATTTAAGCATTACTTAAACACTGTTTAGTTATCCATTACTTAGCAACTACATAGAGAGGTTTTTATAAGTAAGGGGGATTATCTTTAAAATCCATTAAATTGTAAATGATGTAAATGGTAATAAACTCACAAAGAAAACATTCAGGTACATATGTTTAAGGCATGAAACAACATTGCATCATTGGATTCTCCTCGACGCCGGCCTTTATCCATAAAATCATCAAAAGTTACGTTCGAGAACATCAAGCTAGTAGCTTGGATGATTTTGCTGCATGTTTACACTGGCTCAGCACTGCATACATATTGTTAGTTTACTGACAGCTCGTGTGAGGCTGGCGAACATGGCAGAGATTGGTATCAATTTTGTTGCCAGCCTAGTATACCTGACTTGAGCCCTTTACGGGAATTTGCATGAATAGTATACGTATAGTACCACCAACTTAACTGTGCAGTTGGCGAGGGCGCTGCTGATCAAGGAAATCAACTACAAACTGTCACAATTTGAAGGAATGTTGTAGTTCTTTTTTCTGCCACCTGAACAGATAAGTTGGTGGGTATGTACTGACTGATGTCTTACACACTGTTTTGCCGTAGATAATATGGTTTTATAACTGTCAGATAAAAAATATCAGGCTTATAATATTGAACAACAAAGTTGTACAAATGATGTGACTTTTGGACCAACATTTCTTTCTTATGTTGTTTCTATATTTCTACAGGATTTAAAAGAGGAGGAGGTTATGTATTTGATTGTATGTCTTTTGTATTTTTGTTTTGTGCCACCTATGAATTGTTTAGAAGTTTTTTTTTGTTTCAGATGGTCCTAATAAATTTTCATTATTATTCATTTCATCCGAAAGGTGGGCAGCAACGCCTTCTGAGGAACTGCTATCTTAAACTGCGATTGTCAAGATGCCTACCAAGCGTGGGGATTATGACAAGACCCCTCAAACTGGAGGAGGCTGTGTTCAGTAGTGGACAATTTGTTGGATATAGTACAGTAAGCGAATAAGCATACAAAATGGCAATGAAACGAAAAATTTGATTTACGTGCAAGACTCCAACTGCAAACACCCATCTCTCGTGCGGGACATACTCTGCCAATTTGAGCTACCGTGGTGAACGTAGTCATAGTTTGAATATATCTCTTCGATCTTATTGTTTTAAGCGTCTAAAGAAATGTATTTTATCGACGAGCGGGTTTTTTTCAACGAATAAACGTCAACACACTAAAACAATATAATTAGTTATATTGTTTGTAGGAATTACAAATTCACTCCATAAATGCTTACGTAGAAGTTGATGCGTGGTGGTAGGGCAATTCGCGAATGTCCACCTGCTAGCTGTACTGTACTGTATCAGCCGGATCGTCCACTGCTGAACACAGCCTCCCCTATTTAGGGGGATGTGCCACAATCCCCACGCTTGGCAGGCGGCTTGGGGATCGCAGTGTAAGTTGGCAGTTCTTTAGAAGGCGCTGCTGCCCACCTTCCAGTATTTTTCCCTTAGTCGCCTCTTACGACACCCACGGGAAGATATGGGGAGGTGCAATTCTAACCCGGCAACCCACGGGCTAGCTACCACCCTAAAATAGAAAATCTGTCGCCAAACACCTAATGGTGTATTCGGCAGCTGACCTTGGGAGCCAGTAATTCTAGGTTAGTCTGAACAACTTCGAAAACATGAAAACCTTCGACTACATCATCACTTACCATCAAGTGAGATAGTGGTCAAAGGCTAACCTACCAGGAATAAAGAAAAACAAGGATTCAAGTGTAAAGATATCATAATAATAATCATATCCCTATTCTCGAAATATGTCAAACACGTATTAACAAAAAGTCAGTTACTAAAAAAGGGCCGATTTGGGTGGACGACGTACCGCCCGCCCAATTTTGCTCTCCCAAAGGGTCAAGATATTCGTGACTACACAAAAACTTCCGACCTTGTTATTTAACAAGCTGAAATGTATTATTCAGATCGAAGCAGATGTATGCGAATATCAAAACGATGAACGAGTTTATATACTTAAAGCAAAAATTTAAATACTATTCCAAACATCTCACTCACCATAATTTTCTGTATAATTTGTTACCATTAATAAATACCTATATTATTATTCAAAATGGAAAAAACTTACCATTATTTCGCTAACACGATCTTTTCTCTAACAAAAGTTTTTTTAGTTGACCATGGAGTTGATAACATAATATTTTGTAGACTTTTTTGGTTTCTGTATCATGGCCGGTCGCCTACCGGTCGTAAGGTTCAAGAGCTTGAAGAGTAGCTTACTTAGCCGTTCTTAACCGATCAACTATGTTATGCAACGCCCGCTGCGGTCATGATTTGGATGGGTAACCGTTACTACTGAGGGTGCACGTGCTTGAAGGACTCGGTCGATTCCGGTTAGTGGCAGCTGTTATGTCGTATAGTGGTAGAACATTTTGCAAATTGGTGAACCTGGATAGCTACCACCCTCAATTAGAAGATTCATCATATATATAGTTAATACGACATTTATATTATAGATATATAAATTTCGTATTAACGGAATAAAATATAAACCGTTATTGTAATATATCTTTAAAAATATTTAAAATATTAATTACAGTAAATCGTTTGCCTCATCCACCAAGATGGACTCTTGCTAGAGACGTACAACCTAGTTCTTGCTAGAGACGTTCCACCTAGTATAGTATATACATACTGTTTATGATGTAATTTTTCAGAATATAATTTATACAAATGTTTTTTCGTTTGCCTCAGGAGATTTAAAAAGCCGCCGCGTTTGACAAGATGACAGTTCAAAAACCTAACGCAAACATATTGAAAGGTGGAAATTGCATTATTACGATTCAAGATGATTATTACAAAAATACTATTAAAACCCCAGCAGACGTAGAACTGATTGAAATAGTTCGTTTTTATTCCCACCACAAATACGTTCCTTTTTTTCACATTAACAATATTAGCTCTGTCAGTATTAATATCGACAATCACAAAGACTACAGTTCGACCAACTTATCTGTTCAGGCGGCAGAAAAAGGAACTACAAAATTCCCTCAAATTGTGATAGTTTGTAGTTGATTTCCTTAACCAATAGCGCCCTCAAGAACTGCACAGTGAAGTTGGTGGTACTATAACGTAAGCGTTTGCTAAAGTACAATATCTGTCAGCATGATTGATGTACGAGTAGCAACGTTTTGTCGCTGCGACTGTATCTCGTCAAGAATGAAATATGAGTAGGGATCGTAGACGTAGCAATGGCTACGAGCTACGAAAACTTTAGCTACGGGGGAGTTGCGTTTCCTAGAGTCTATTATGTTAAAAAAATTAAATTTGAATTGCCTTTGAAACTTTTTGGTATATACCTTTATCAAAGACAACACAAAAATAAATTGAAAATATATTTCAATATAAAGAACTATATCTGACGCCAACTCTGTAGGAATATTCTTGTAGGTAGTACAACCGCTACTTTATGGATTAAAAGGGTGATAGTATGAAAGATTTTTTGTGATCCATCGCTCATAAGCATGAAATCACATGTGAAAGTTAGTCCACCCGGCCGATTTAAAGTCAAAACTTAGATCATTTATTCTACTGTCACGTTAAGCAACAACGATGTAGTGTCAATCAAACACTAAGCTCAAAATTTTATGTTCCGACTTCAGCATGTCATTTCATAATGTTTAATGTAAGGAGACGTCAACAAACAAAATAAAAAAAATATTGTTTGTGGAAATTAGTTAATAGCTCAATAAATACAAGCGCAGCTATTAATCAAGGAAACAAATTTTAAGATATCATAATTATAATATTTTAATTAAAGTAAACAAACAAAAGAATGTTTATCAAATTACGTTATAATTCAACCCCTATTCTTGAAATATGTCAAAAAATTTACAAAATGTCAGTTACGAATAAAGAGGGATTTGTACGGATGACGTGTCGTCCGCCCAATTTTGCTCTCCCGAAGGGTCAAGATATTCGTAACTGCCAAACTTGTTAAATTGCTGAAATTTATTATTTGGCTTGAATCATTTGCAAATATCAAAACGATTTAGATTAGAAAAGATAAAGCAACAAATTAAAATGTTTAAACGTACCTCTCATACATAATTACCTTATTAATTAGTAGATTGTTTACCAGGAGAGCAAACAACCATTTTAAAGGCGAGAGCGTTTTTTTTAATCCAGAGCGGAACGAATGGTACTAGAATAGAATCACGATGTTGTTTAATTAAGTTAAAGATAAAATGTTTTATGACACATTCCCTAAAAGACCAATATTTTTTTATTAAAATGTAAGGCACAAAAAACATACCCTTACTTTCTTTTTAAAAAATAATGCACTAATATGATTACTCAGTAATATTGATATTGTAACACTTAAAAATATTTGAACGCATGTTTGGGGCTTTGATTATGAGTTTGAAGTATTTTATAAGCACTAATACCTTGGATACTAAACGTCACCTAGTAGTTTCATAATTTAAGTATGTTGTTCCTGCATTATGCTCTACAGCTGTTATTACTATAGTGCGCGCGGAACTAGTTGGCCGCGCCTTAGGTATGTGGTCATCACTGTCTAATATCTCATGTGCGTTGCGAGCAGTAGGCAACCCGCCCCTGTCGCCACCTAAGGCGCGGCCAACTAGATCCGCGCGCATTATAGTTAGAACACCTGCAGCGCGCTAAATGATTATCTAAATCATGAATTTCGCTTCCTATATCATATTTGCTTTATTTATATAATCTGACGACCACTACGTATAAACAACAAAGCTAAAAACCTGCATTTCGGGAAAGAGTGTTAAAGATGTGTACCTAATATGAAGATTAACACAATTATTCTATTATATTTTTTATTTCCTTATTAGTTTTCTGTAATATAAATTATAAAGGCTACAGATGTCATAGTTTTTAAATTTTAATATTGGTGCTTACCCAGAACATTTTATACATATAAGTTTGTGCGTTAACTTTAGCAAACATCTAAAGGTTAATTTTATACAAAATAAGGAAATAATTTAAGTATTTAAAGATTGTGAAATACAATTTTTAATACATATATTTTATTTATAGTTTTTAGTGCAAATTGTGAATGCGAATTCACTTGATCACCAAAGGGCTATATTATTATGAAATAATTTATTAGGTCGTAAGGTTACAGTTATAGAAATAGATATACAAAGAGAAACGGCGAAGAAGTGCATTTTTAAACGTTGTTGACCACGTATTTTCAACACACATTAGCTGAATGTTTCGGATTTGATCCCCTTTTTCGCTTTATATATGTTTAAAATAATTTATAATAAAATAATATTAAATTGAACACGTATACTTTGATGGATTAAATAAATATTTAACCAACTTCAAAAGAAGGATAGGGTCTCAATTCGATTTTATTTTTTGTGTGTTACCTCATGACAGGGTGTACCGATTTTGTTTTTTTTTATACTCGAAAGCTGGTGCTTGCCATGTGGTCACTATTTAAATTTGAGTGAGTATGTAAATGAGAAATCTCTATTGATGCTTTTTTTTTGTTTGAAAACTGTTTTTTTGGTATTTTTCTTCTCATTTTAACATTCTACTATATATAGTATTTAAGCAAATTTAAACGGTTTAAATTGCATATATTTATCATTATTTTCGTCTGTATTTTCTAGCGTGTTTGAAACGTCGAGACAAAAAAAGAATAATAATAGATATACGCGATTTATACCGTTTAAAGTTGTTTAATTACTATGTGTAATTATCGCGAAAACCTAAGATAAAATTATTCTGCTATATACCTACGTACGTACCGTCGAGAACAGTATCATTCACGCTAGGTATACGAGCTTCCAGTGACATTTAACAACTATGAAAGATAGTTGCTTAACCCATTATTATTTGCGAAAGATAAATACTTCTATAATCGTCATGGAACAGTAAGAGATGACTGTACCATTTCTTCTAAAAATGTAACATATAATATTTTTCTCTATATTATTTCTTTTTCTGAATCATTTTCGTAGCTCAATGGGCTCAGTGATTAATTGTTACGTTATATAAATGCTCTTAAGAATCAATGCTTAAATTGTTATTTACGTGCTAACACATTGGAGATCTTTATATTAGGTTAGGGTATTGTGTTTATCTCTAATTTACGCGCAATTCGAACCAATTGGATCTTTTTAAACAGTTTTTCCGATTTCACTTACGTTAAATCAGTCGAGTTGCTCGATCTCGACCGGTTTCGTGACTTTCAGAGTCGCTTCACGTCGTCCGCGCATTCACTGCATGCAGTGCATGCGCGGACGCGGTCGGGAGCGCACGTACTCCATGGTGAAGCGACTCTGAAAGTCGCGAAACCGGTCGAGATCGAACTACTCGGCTGTTCTAACGTAAGTGAAATTGGTTTTCAAACTGTTTATATATGTGTACTACTTACGAAAGTTTTTATAAAATTGTAGAATCAATCAGATTGCAGTGCACGCTGATATAAACGTTACATATTTTATAAGAATTTGGTTGATTTTTTACAACTGAAATCATTAATTGTGTTTTAAAGGTAAACATACTGCGGAGTATGTATCTCTAATTTTGGCGTATTTAGAAGGGATCCATTGTAGCAACCTCCACTTTTAATTAACACTCGCTGATATTGATCTTATTTCATACATATAATCACGCCTGTATTCCCCGAATGGGTGGGCAGAGGTGTGTAAACACTCACGTTTCGCCACATGTGGTTTGGTTCCATGTAAAAGGTGGTGAGCCTATTGCCATTCACTGTGCACAGTTTCAGGGTCATACAAAATGTTTTCTGGAACACACTGGACGAAACACAAGAACATAATATTACGAATAATATGTTTATGCTAACAACACATGACAGGAACACAAGAACATATTGTATGCAACCCTGGCAGGGTACTAGGATGGTATACAGCCCTGTTGTGCATCCAATGCCCACAGTACCCTACTCACATCCAAATGAGATGTGGCATGCTGCTCATTTGGCGCACTTTTCCCTTAGTCGCCTCTTACGACACCAATTCAGGCTAAAGGCGTGAAGCATTAGACTATTATTATGTTTTTAATTTTTTTTATGGTTTTATCAAAATATAAATCGACCATAGGCTATGATCAATATGTACAGTCGCCTGCAATAAGAAGTATACACATTGTTATTTTCATAATTGTGGCATAGACTTCTGTTTCTTTATATGTGCACAGACGTAACTTAATATCAAATAATAACTTGAATAGTTTTACTTATGTTAATATTAACTTTGATAATTAATAACTTAGCGACATCACATTATTCTGAAAATTACGAAGTGTATACTTCTTATTGCAGGCGACTGTACGTACTGCAGTACATTTATACAAAAAGATTATATTAACACTAGTAATTTTACAACGAATTTTGTAGATGTTTTTTAAGGTAGAATTTTTGGCATCGTTATTGATATTCTAGCGTTAGTATCGCTTCAAGAATTATATATAACAACGGCTAACTTTGCCCACAGGGAATATAACTATAATAAAACAACAAAAGTATCGAATACACTGGGAGCTACTGCCACTGACCTTCAATAAAAAGAACATAAATTCACTTATATATTTATTAATATAAAATCCCTAACCGATACACAAGCACGCGAGCCGGTCATTGCGCAGTAACAAAATAGCTTACATGCAAAATTTTATACATACAGTGTAACTTACAGCTCTCGAAGTGCTCGTAGCGAAGTTTACTTAGCTGTTCTTAACCTATCAGCAAAGTTAAGCAACGTCCGCCGCTTCCGTGCTTTGGAAGGCACGTTAAGCCGTCGTTCCCGATTGTTATCTTAGGATAGCAGTCGTTATAGCATGGTGGTAATGCCCGCCTAGCTGTCTACCACCCTCAAGTAGAAAATCTGTCGCCAAGCACCTAACGGTGTATTCCGGCAGCTGTCCTTGAGAGACAGTAATTCTAGGTTGGCCTGAACAACATCTTTGATCACATCACCACTTACCATCAGGTGAGATGGTAGTCAAAGACTAACCAAGGCATAAAAAAAGGGACACCTACTGGTGACACATTACCTACGAGTATCATTATATACTAGTGCACATTCATATTTGATCAATTCACATTAGCAATCCCTTCTATTTCTCTACGAACTTCGAAATTCCGAAAGAAAATCGTATGATATCATACAATAGCTGTCAGAATGATGGATATACCAGCGTTTTGTCGCAGTGATTGTATCATTAATTGAAGAATGAAATATACTCGTAAACTGGACCATAGATAAGGCAACACGATTACGAGCTACAGAAAATATAACTACGTACCACATTTTGAAAATATAACTACGTACCACATTTTGAAGCAGTGATGGCTCAGTGACATTGGCTATGGACTGCCGTGCAGCAGGTCCATGGTTCGAATCCCACCGCGGGCTTGAGCTTCACCGCATGGTGGAAAAAATAAATAAAATAAAATATACTGTAAATATAACGCGGGTCCAAGCCGTTCCTAATGAGTAACCATTAATATTTTCATTCGCAAGACATAAAAGATTTATTATTTTAATTTCATAAATATGGGGCATACATAATGAATATCCCTACCCTACAGGTATTTTCTTTAGCCTGTATTATCTCAATGGAATTTTCAGAAGCTTGCAGGAGTTATCAAGATTCTGAACTGTTACGACATCATTTCAATGTTATCTCTAAAGATATATGCATATACTATTATTAGATTCTATTGGTGCAGATTATTCGGAAAACAGCAACTTCCGGGTACTGGATTTGATCCCCTAGCAACCTATATGGTGGGTATTTGAGTCCGAAAAACGTCTCAGTAGGAATTTATGAAAAAAATGGAACCGATTTTGCATGGTGATAGGGCATTTTGCGTATGCCCGCCTGGCTAGCTAGCACCCTCAAGTAGAAATTCTGTCAGTAAGCACCTAGGTGTTTTCCGGCAGCTGTCCTTGAGAGCCAGTAATTCTAGGTTAGCCTGAACCACATCATCACTTACCATCAGGTGAGATAGCGGTTAAAGGCTAGCATATCAGCTATAAAAAAAAGATTTAAATGTATGAAATAACCTGTTGAAATCAGTATCTGGTGGTATGAAAACACTCAGAGTCTATTTTTATGATCCGATATCCATAACCATGGGAATAATATCCGAACTCGTCTTAGCATCACTTCCCTTAACAGTCAACTTGAAAAATACATGAACAAATTTTGCAAACATCCTAGAATATCCAGGTACAGGAAAAAAATGTGACGGGACAAGCACGAGGCCCACCTATAATTTACAGTCAGATAATGGTAATTGGCGATACTGCAAAACACCTACATACGGATATATATATACTTACGAATAAATTTTATTCGTAGATATACTATATGGCCCGTTACAATTAAAATTTATAAATACGTATAGTTTTACTATCCTATGTTGTATATTATGCAATGCTACTTTTGTACTGGCGGTATGTAGTAGTAGAGTTTACCTAGTTATCCAGAAGGTATTCCATAGATTTGTAAGAACTTTCCCTCAGTTACTCGTATATATTTGTCAAGATATAAGTACGCTGTTTGCAAGATATACCATGCCTTTATTGTATGTATGATAACAATCAAATGAAGTACCTACTTTAAGTAACTATTATTACTATTTGCATTCCCCCCATAAATAACTGCATCACTGTGTATAGAATTGCATCCCCTCTTATCTTCCTCGTCGTAAGAGCCGACGATGGGGAAAAATACCAAAAGTTGGCAGCCGCGCCTTCTGAAGACCAGTTCTTCAGAAGGCGCGCTTCGATCTTGCACTGCAGTTTTCAGACGTCTGCCAAGCGTAGGGATTACAGAAAGACTCTCTCATGGAGGAGGCATTTGTTCAACTGTGGACTTTATGCCGATGTGAAAACAACCAAGTCGAACATTTTAAAAGTTAAAAGTATAGAATAACTTTGTACTGTTCAGTCTTCTTAACCCTACAGCGCAGTAGTCATATATTTCAGCTCAGCGCACGTTTTTTCAATCCTTCACAGGACATATTACGGAGCTCCCTTTTGCAGTAACCACGCCGTGCATAAAGAGCATCCCACACTGCAAACTAAACACTATAGGCAGGTCTGTGGCGTAGTGTACCTTTCATAGACGCGTTGCTCGCTTGCGTCCAAGGTATGAGTTTGTAGCGATTTTGGATGGTTTTTAATTGATCCAGCCAACTAGTCCCATAGAGATATCTTGAGGCTATTTTGATCCTGTAGTTCCATGGGACAATTCTTTCCTTTATCCGTGTCGTGTATATTTGGTATAATAAACCAACTATTTATTTGCAAGAACAGAGTCTCTTTTAATATAATTTATACTACACTGAGCAATACACATAAGAATAAGAAAGTGGAAATGGCGATGAGTGGAATAAGAATTTTGTAATCAAAATAATTGTGTCAATATTCCCATGGAACTTTTAGGACGAAAATGTGTCATAGTATCTTTAAAGCCAGTTTCGATTCAAACTATATAGTCGCCGGTAGCCCCGATATGAAATCTATTTAATTTCATAATATTTAAGAGTTACATTTTATTCTTAGGTTAAAACGATATGCTTCTTCCAAAGTAAGGAACAAAAGTGTCTTACAAACTAGGAACCGTGCCACGGAAACGACACTCGATGCTGATGCAGCCATTGCACGGCGATGGACGTCAATGCGAAACTTAATCAGTCCTTGCTTTCTCTTTTCTGTGGTCAGTGCGAAACGTAACTATGCAATCTTCATAGCGGTGCCACACGTAACAAGTTTCCCTAACAACTCACAAGAAAACACTAATATAACAATAACGCTTCTGGAGACGCTATATTATTATGAGGATGCTCCTTTGATGTTCTGCTCACGAGTTTAGTGCTCCGGTCGTCAATCCTTTTTTTGTAATACACTACATATATGTACTTTAAAATGTAAGTAATATTATATGGTTATCAATAAAAAACGAATTTTTTATATTCTATTCCAATGCTTGTATCTTGTATCACACGCCTGACGCCACAAAGAAGAGCGTGGTACGCGTGCCGCCAGGGTGGCACGGGGGTGGAATGAGCACGCGTCCTCAGACGCTATTGATGCGTCACACATTGTGTGGGCGCGTCTATAGTGTCTACCTGCACCTACTGTACTTGTAGTGTTTCTACTTGTTGTTCTAGTGACAATAACTTGAAATTATATCAGCTAAGTTAAGCAACGTCCGCCGCGGTCAGGAGTTGGATGGGTGACCGCTAGTGACATTACTACTGAGCGCTTCCGAGCTTGGGAGGGCTTAGTAATCTTTGGGGAGGGAACGTTGAGCCGTCGGTCCCGGTTGTTGTCTTACGATGGCAGTCGTTACAGCATGGTGGTAGGGTATTTTGCTAATGTCCGCCTGGCTAGCTACCACCTTCAAGTAGAAAATCTGTCGGCGGACCAGGCGGGCATTCGCAAAATGCCTTACCACCGTGCTATGTAACGACTGCCATCGTAAGACAACAACCAGGACCGACGGCTTAACGTGCCTTCCGAAGTACGGAAGCGCTCAGTAGTAATGTCACTAGCGGTCACCCATCCAACTCATGACCGCGGGCGACGTTGCTTAACTTTGCTGATCGGTTAAGAACAGCTAAAAATATATACATATTGCTATATTTATTTTTTGATCTAGAAACAGCCTGCATTCTCCTATTGTCTGACTAGAATTCTAATGAATATGATACTTCAAACTTTAGTACCAGTAGAACTCTTTGTGCGAGTTCGTCTGGGGAAGTACTGCCACTATACATATTTCTACTGACAAGTCGTAATGTTCATATTACTGTGTTCTGGTTTGAAAGGTAAGGGTCCTGGTGAAATTGAACGCATGTGCCAGATTCTGTTTTGACATCCCGATCAGGTCACATGTTGTCCCCTTTTCTTAATAACGCTATGATATAAAAAAAACCTGCAAAGTGCGAGTGGGACTTGCACACTAAGAGTTCCGTAACTAAATATTCTGTGAATAGTTACCTGTCACCGTTATCAGTATCGAGCAAGATACGGTAAAAAAATAAAGTTTGTTTTAAGGGAATTAAATATTTATTTTATTTTTAAAGTATTTTTTAGTATTTGTTGTTATAGCGGCAATAGAAATACATGATCTGCGATAATTCCAACTGTCTAGCTATCACCGTTCTTGAGATACAGCCTGGTAACAGATGGGCGGACGGACGGATGGACGGACGGATGGACAGTGAAGTCTCAGTGACAGGGTCCCGTTTTTACCCTTTGGGTACGGAACCCTAAAAATGATGCAAGAAAGGACATTTCGCGTGTTTCCTGTTCGGCGTTATAAAACATCAAACGCTGACTTATTTGTGCGATAAGTTGAAGTGGTTGGCAGGTCGTGGGCCCCAAGGCTCCAGACAAATTTTGAGGCATTTGGCTACTGAATGGCACTGCTCAGAAGCCTTTAAGGGAAGTTTCCGTTACGCTGGATCGAAATGTTGGAACAAAATCCCTCCACCAATAAGAAATCTGCATTTGCATACTATTAGGACCAATACAAAAAAATTATATTGTATACATGACAACCTTACTATTGTATTGTATTTTCTAACAAATAAATACATTCAATCATTAATTCTGGAGTTAAGATAAAATTATGAGGTTAATTTCAATTACAATTATAATTAGATAAACTGGCTGAGATTTAATAGAATGATAAGTTTTTTCTTATTTGTTAGATATGAGAGTAAATTTTGCTCTACCTTTAATAAAAACAATAATTCACATCACTTATTTAATATGTTTTTGTTGATAAACTAGCCTCATCTTATGCGATCCAAGAAGTTGTTCAGGCTAACCTTGAATGGACAAGGCTCTCAAAGACAGCTGCCGGAATAGACCGTTAGAAGCTTGGTGACAAATTTACTATCCATCCACGCCGGTTTTCGAAATAAATCAATGAAACTAAACAAAAAATAATCTTTACAAAATTACAAATATACGATAGGAAAAATTTTATTCATGTGCGGGATTCGAAACCACGTCCATCCACCCCTTTAGCCGGGGTATGCTCTAACCAATTGAGCTAACATTAGATTAGAGCATACCCCGGCTAATACGGTAATGTAATCCGCATAGCAGGCGTTATTGCAAACATAACAATATTAAAAAATAAACATAACATACACTTTGACCTGTTTTTATTATTGTGTTTATGAATTACGAAAAGAAGAAATTACGATTTGCATTAGATTTATAACAAAAGCTTTACATGTTCCAGTCTCATAAGCTTAATCTAATCCATGAGTAAATTATAATAAACTGAACAAAATATAAGGTCTTTATAACACTAAATTACGACAAAACTCTGCACATAACATTACACAACACATAATGCAAATAAAGATCTCATTCCGCTACCAAGAAGTAAAACAAAACACATTGCTCATATCACGTGATCTTACGTCCCCTAAGACAGCCTTTTTTGTACTTTATCACAATAAAATGCTTTTGGCTTTTCTCTCAATGCGAATGGAATATAGGAAATGTTAATTGTGAAGAGGTGAAAAAGTGTTCTCGGTATTTTCGTAGACGATACACAGAAATTGGCGAACAAATAAAAGCCTGCCTTCATTAGTGTAAAAGCTTTTTCATAGTAAGTGTTCGTAGTTTCGGTTAAAAGGTTCCAAATACAGTCAGAAAAGGTGAACAATATAGATACACGGAAGACTACACAGTTTAATATGTTCCATTATATGGGCTTACTAGCTACACCCCGCGGTTACACCCGCGTGGTGAAGGATGATGATGATAAAAAGTATCGTATGTGTTAATGCAGCATCTCATTTATCTCCATAACAAATTTCATCAAAATTGATCAAGCCGTTTGAGCGTGAAGAAGTAACAAACATACATACATACTCACAAACCTTGGCTTTCATACTCGTAATTTTATATAATAATATTTTTTTTACTCCCAAATATGAAATAAACTATCATTTTTTATTGACCCAGCGAGAACTTAGTTCGAGCGAAGCGTCTCTGCTTCAACTTAGACAATAATGCTTTCGTATGTCCGGTTGTTCTCCTCTACAGGTCGCATTTCTCAACCAATTATCACGAATTTTTTGAGCAGGTTTGATAAGTCCATAAATTATTTTTGTCGATTCAGTTTTTGGATTTTTTTAACTGACGGAGATATGTATTTTAAGCTGTTGAAAGAATGGACGCCTGCACTTAATTTAATGGCAATGTTCTGCACGCACGTCAGTTGCCTAAGAGAGATATGCTATCTCTCTCTCTCTCTCGTATTATCAATTATTTATTTTCCATGTTTTTGTAGCCAGTATATTAATAATTCGAGATAAATACATTACCAAGTCTGTAAAATTATTGTATATTTACTACTTACCTACTTATTTCCGATACAACTAGCCTTCGCTGGGGTCCGCGAGTCATTGATTTTTTTGGATATAAGTCCAAAAAAATCATTTATTATTTATTTTACATATCTAGATTTTTGGATTTCTTGACACATTCTCCCATTAGCATGCGCAGTGAACATTTATTCAATTAAAAGCTATGCAAGGGTAGACTCGCGAGCTCGGAGAGCCCCTAGTAGTATTTATGGTTCACTACTTTGGTCATAATGCCTTAAACATAATAGATAGATATGTGCTATCTCGGCCTTTTTGTAGGACTATTAAAGATAAACCTAACCGTTATACCTAATTAACGTTTGATACAATAGGTTTTTGCGGCTAATGCATTTCGTCAAAAGTGGCGAACTGCACTTAGCCCATCACTCTGAGACATACAATTGTTAAGTCTCATGTGCTGGTAATTTACTGGTTTCCAAGGACTGCTGTCGAAACACACTATTAGGTGCTTAGAGACAGACTTTTTAATTTTAGGTAGTAGTTAGCCTTCAAGAAGAGAGCATATTCCAACGCATCTTCGAGATCTCTGGTGTTGCGAATGTTCGTGGGCGATGCGATTATTTACCACCAAGTGAGCCGCATGCTTGTTGCACTATCCCATGAAAATAAATGTATCCAGGCGAGCTTTCGCAAAAGGCCTTTCCACCATTTTCTTAAGCTGGCGGTGGGGATCAAACCATGGACCTGCGGCACGGCATTCTATAAGTGTAACCGCTCAGCTATCATTGCTTAAAAGTGCAGTTCAACATCTTTGAAGTGAAGAAGCACAACTAAAATAACCGGCCAAGTGCGAGTGGGACTCGCGCACGAAGTGTTCTGTACCATTTTATTATTTTTAGCAATTTAATCATTATTATTTTTAACAAATAAACAGCGAAAACCTCTTTTATTGTATGGGAGCACCCTTAATTATTTATTTTATTTTAAATATTTATATTTAAAGAGAACATAAAAAGGAATATTCTGTGAATAATTAAAGCATCTATCTGTCACCGTTATTAGTATCGAGCAAGAAACGAACGAGAGAAAAAAACAAGCTTTTTTTGTAAGGGAGCCCCCCTTAAATGTAATTAAAATTAAATTTATTTTATTTTTAGTACTTATTTATTAAATAGGTTTGCTAACACTAGTTACACGGGTTCAAGATATTTCATACTAGCAATATGGTTTTATACTACGTGCACTACCAATTAAAAGCAAACACAGCATGCATTACAAACTAAAAAGAGTTAGTGAGTTTTAGCACTCATCCCACGAATACTAAAGCACATTTGAATAGACAAAAGGTACCTACTTACTTATAGTTACTTACTTATAGTAATAAAAATAGAACATTAATTTTGAACCAATTCTAAGACATAAAGTAAGTACAATTTTATCGATTGTTATTAATTACATATGATAAAATTATTTTTATTATCACTTTATACTATTAATATCTGCTATAAAATATCTACTGCTAAGCAAACTGTTAATTAGCACGTAAGTATTGTGTTCGAACAAGTTGGGTTTTGATATTTGTGGATTATTAGGAACATTAGGAACAAACAAACAAAAGACGACGAAGCTTTGCAGGGCTATCAAAGATAATATCGAAATCATCGTGTTCGTTACATAGTTTACACAAACGAGGTAATGGTGAGCAAGAACCTAATACTGTACGTCTGAGTGGTGGATACAATAAAGACACTTTACACCGGGGATAACAATGTGGAATCTTAAACTTAGTATTTGTTGTTATAGCGGCAGTAGAAATACATCATCTGTGAAAATTTCAACTGTCGAGCTATCACCGTTCTTGAGATACAGCCTGGTGACAGATGGACAGACGGACGGACAGCGAAGTCTCAGTAATAGGGTTCCGTTTTTACCCTTTGGGTACGAAACCCTAAAAAAATTAATAAAACAAATTATGAAGTGTTGCGTCCCAAAGTTGAATAATTAGTAGTTCAACTCGGCTAAATGTTTTACGTAGCAAATAGACGGGTTACTGAATAGCAAAATAATACCTTTTTCTATTCAGCAACTTAAAAAAGACTGTGGGTGTAATGTGAGTATGGAAGGATACAATATTTCGTAAAAAAATCTAAGTCTACAAAATGGTCACCCCATGAGTGTTTATCGCGTGTCAGTTGTCCATCACAGGACAAAGTTTGTCATGCATATAGTATGAGGTTGCTTGGGAGTACCACTATAACTTAGGGTTAAAGCGACAGAACCGGAGTCAGAGAGAGTCTGTAGTCGCGGGTTCAAATTCGTTAGTATGCAGCTATTTTTTAATCAATACTTTTTTTTTATTCTCGTTCAGCCCTTTTCGTCGGGTAAATATAATAATATATTATTCAATTAAAATATTTGAGTGTGTGTGTGTCCCTAAGTTGCTTTTTTAGGACAACTGAATAGGTTCACACAAAAGCACGCCATATGAATAAATATTATTCATGTGTGCATATGAATAATATTTATTCATATGGCGTGCTTTTGTGTTGTATGAATAAATATTATTCATGTGTGCATATGAATAATATTTATTCATATGGCGTGCTTTTGTGTGAACCTATTCAGTTGTCTTAAAAAAGCAACTTAGGGACACACACACACTCCAATATTTTAATTGAATAATAAATTATTATATTTACCCGACGAAAAGGGCAGAGGTTCTACCTGAAGTGTATACTAGTACTGAGTCTGGTGACTCCCGGAGTTATCACAATAATTCTGATACTTTTTGAAGCAGTGATGATACAGTGGCATTGGCTATGGACTGCCGCGCAGCAGTTCCATGGTTCGAATCCCGCCACGGGCTTGAGCTTCACCGCATGGTGGAAGGGCATTTTGCGAATGCCCGCCTGGCTAGCGACCACTCTCAAGTGGAAAATCTGTCGCCAAGTACTTAACGGTGTGTTCCGGCAGCAGTCCTTGAGAGCCAGTGAAATTACAGGCACATGAGACTTAACAACCATGTCTAAAGGTGACGGGCGCAGTGCGATTTCGTGACTTGTGACGAAATGCATCTGTTATAGGCAGAGGTTAGTCCGCTTAACATCAGGTGGCCCTCAAGCTTGTTCCGTCACAATAACATTAAAAAAAAAGTAACTTAATTTTGGAAGCCACCGTTTGTATAAAGAAATATACTGCTGACAACGCGTAAATAGGTTTGTGAAGCCTAATTCATCAATATATTAGGTGTAACAGTGGGTAGGTATTTCTGATTTGGATAAATGCAAGCGTCATCATAATTTTTTTAAAGAGTCAGATGCATACCGCTTTACTAAACATAACAGTACTAGCCACTATTTGTAGATGGCGCGCACATCAGAAATATACATAGATGTTAATTAACAGATGGACAAATATGAAGTTATTGGCCAGTTCTACTGTAGCTTATTGGTAGAGCGACAGAGCTGGAGAGCTGCAGTCGTGAGTTTAAATCCGGAAAGTAGTCCATTATCTTACAGAATTATTAGAAGATTTATGGTTACAGTGTATTGAAATGGGTCGGAAGTCTCGCAATGACTAAACTAAAAAGTACTTTAGTGTTGGCGTCAATGGCGCTGATTTTAAGGTTATTTGAAATTTGTAATAATAGCCAAAGAATAATATATATCTTTACTTTGAAGTAGTGATGGCTCAGTGGCACTGGCTATGGACTGCCGTACAGCAGTCGAATCGTTCGAATCCTGCCGCGGGCTGGAGCTTCACCGCATGGTGGAAGGGCATTTTGCGAATGCCCGCCTGGCTAGCTACCACCCTCAAGTAACAAATCTGTCACCAAGCAACTAACGGTGTGTTCCGGCAGCTGTCCTTGAGAGCCTGTAATTCGAGGTTAAGCCTGTTAACACCTTCGACCACATCATCACTTACCATCAGGAGAGTTTGTGGTCAAAGGCTTACCTACCAGCAATAAAAAAATAAAAATAACTAATATTATAAGGAGGAAAGTTTTGTATGTTACGAATAAACATAGAAACTACTGGAACGATTTGAAAAATTATTTTACCATTAGAACCTGTATTATCGCTGATGAACATAGGCTACAGAATATTATAAAAACATATGTTTTTTTTTGTGAAATACCCGCGCACATTCGGGGCGGGCCACTAGTTTATAGTAAGTAGTACAAATATGTGCATGCATACAAAATAAACAAAATTATACACTCCAGTCTCTTGCCTAAGAACAACAAAAGACCTCGTAAGCAACAGCGACTCAGCGATCTGCATAAAGTGAATTAGTTTTACTTGTGTTAACTTAGTAGCAGAGTAATTACTCACTGATGAAGTCCATCGAGCGTATTTCAATGTGTTGCTGAACAAATAGATGAGTATTTTAATTTAGATTGAGAGGAGTCTAACTGTGAATTACACGAGCTATTTCATATACTACTTTTAATCCAACTAAATAATGTTGTTAATCAAGATTCGATTTTGATCTTTTTTTATTAATTCTGCTTCGGCAGGTCGATTGGCGTAAAGGGCTCATTGTAACATCAAAGTCAGGGATTTGATTCCTGGGAAGTTATTAAATCAGATTTTTTCTGCTCATCTCTTTAGGGATAAAAACATAATTAATATTATTTTATACTGGAAGATTTGACCTGGCTGAAAATGACGACGCAGTTGGCGATGGAAAATGCTAGACACTTAAATACTTAAAGGCGTCCAGATTATATATATCTTGAAATAAGGATGCTGCTCTGGTAGGGTGTTCCATACTGCAGCCGCACTTCGTTTCGGAATATCGACCACTAACTGCGCCTCGCCTACCCTCGTAGACTATGATCAAAAGTGATAATGAGAAGTAAACTATGTGTTAAGACCAAAGGACTTACACTATCTATTTTCTTAACTTCATCCAAATCTATTGAGCTCTTTCAGTGTGAATGAGTAACACGCATACAATCTCACATCCTCGTTCACACACAAATTTTCGCCATTATAATGTTGTTAGTTAGATAAAAAGAAGATGGGGAAATAAGGTTGTATATAATGTAGATCAATTGCACATTCTTCGATGCGAAGCCTGTAAAATATCGATTAACTGGCAACTTTGCGTCTATGTTCCAGGCTTCGAAATTTGCAGGTAAAGTGATTTGTGTTAATTTTGCAAGTCACTTTACCACCACTCTTTAAACGGGGCATTTGCAGGTAAAGTGATTTGTGTTAATTTATAGCAAAAATTAAAATAAAATTGCAAACGTTGAAAACATTTAAGGTTCTAAATTAAAAAATTTCTACGCTAGCGGTAAGATCCATTTTTCTACGCAGTTTTTCAACACTTTTCCGTACTTTTGAGGTGAAATGATTGGTTTTGTTATTGAACTATCGTAAAAAAGATAATACATAGGTAGGAAAGAGCAGGATATTAACAAACAAATGACGAATTATTAATATGACAATTTAAATTTATTTTTTATATAAGTGTTTTTAAACATATTTATTTTCATTTTATGCTGTATGTAATTTGATGTAATTTAATTTTAAAATGTAATCTACAATTTACTGATGTATATGTCTTATGGTTGAAATAAATGAATATTATTATTAAGATCTAATAAAAGCGGATAGTGGGAGCGACTACAATTTATGAATGAATGAACTAAGCCAAATTGTGCTGAAAAAACCTGAACAGATTCAGCAACCTTCCACCATGTCACGCGATTCCTGCTATCTTAGTTGGACGCATTCGGCGGTGACGAGTACCTAGTATAATTACATGAGTGATCTTGAGAAAAAATATGATATTTCTTTGACCAAAGTAAGTTTCTAAACTAGAACAATTTTGTTGTATTGTAATTTATGATATGCATCGCTCAACGTATTTTTGAATTCAAGTGGAAGACTCACCGTTTTCTCTTATTTTTAGTAATCTAAGATTATGTTCGTCACGAAATTAAAACATTTACTGTATCTAGGATTGTAATCATTGTATTTTTGGCAAATCTTATTTTTAGTGTAACGTTTCTAATTTATATAATAAAATTAAAACTCTTGTGTCTCTGAGAGCCAACACATTTTGTGTTGGCTCTCAGAACCTTGTGTTCCAAAAATTGAATATGGAACAAGGCAAAGAGGGCAATATTAAAAAAATGATTGACACCAAAATTATTTTTTTATTGAAAGTAATGAAAGACAAATAATTCAAACACTGTTAAAGAACTTCAATAATAATTGATGGTATACACAACTCCCTTTTTTAACCATGTGCAGAAATGGCTTCTAAACCCCCTTCTCCTCTCTCCAGGTTTCAAACTCTGTTTAAGTATAGCATAAATGTTCGGACCGATCAACTTATCGGGCAGTTTTCGAACGAACCTTTTTGCTAGTTGTCTGTTGTGATCTATGGATTGTACGTGAGATTATCTTGGTAAAAAAAATTGGTGAAAAATATCTTCGTTTGCTTGCTTTTGTTAATTGATATTATATATAAACATTTGAATTGCAAAACTAGTTGGTTTTAACCCTGATTGACAAGATTGTGATGGTGATAAAGTGTTGTGCAAACCAGCAGCGGGAACCACATTCGTCGGCTAGGCAAGTCCGTTCATTAGAACGGATCAAATCGGCCGATGTAATTATACATCGGCCGATTTAATTAGATAGGTAGTCCTAAGCTTGGTTCGTCCAATTGACGAGACTTCTAGTTGTACTTCTTGCTTGTATTTTGAACTTTATTTTCGTGTATTTGTGTTTTATTTTAGCCCGGTGAATCTGCCGGCCAAGTTATTCATTCCATATAGATTGTCTAGGCAGAAGAACGCTTCCACTGAACAATACCTGCCTGGGCAATCTGGAAGTTTAACAATAAACACAAACATGTAACTAACAACCAATAACAAAATAATACTCCTGGAACAAACTATAACAAAAAACTAAGGGTTTTTGAATGATACAGATACATTTTGTGGAAAATTTAGCCGTTTTTTTCCAAAACCACAAATTACGAAGGCCAATGATAATATGACAAGTATTAACAATATTTTCCATGCTAATGCAATGCACATTAATTACTAGTACTAGGTTCAACAGTTACTGTTTCTCCTTTGTATACATATTTTCCTTGCAAATACTGACTGTTGATTACAGATTGTTTGCCTGAGTAAAATCTTATAGCAATTTCGACTCTGTTACAATCAATTGCTTGCTATGTTCTTTTTTTTATATTATTGTGACAGAACAAGCCCGAGGCCCACCAGATGTTAAGTGGAATAACCTCTGCCTATAACAAACGCATTTCGTCAACGACGAATTGCACTGTGCCCGTCACACTGAGACGTCCAGTTGTTAGGTCTCATTAGCCTGTAATTTTTCTGGCTCTCAAGGACTGCTGCCGGAATACACTGTGAGTTGCTTGGCGATAGATTTTTTCACTGGTCGCTAGCCAGGCGGGCATTCACAAAATGCCCTTCCACCATGCGGTGAAGCTCAAGCCCGCGGTGGGATTCGAACCATGGGCCTGCTGCACGGCAGTCCATAGCCAAGGCCACTGAGCCATCACTGCTTCAAAAAAAGTATAAATAGTAGGTACGTAGTATTATTCAACGCTGGAGACTAATATGTTACCGGCTTCGAATACTAAGTAGGTACCTCCAACAATCGACATCTGATCTTTATTTTTAATTTTATTTATAGCTGATAGGCTAGCCCTTGACCACTGTATCACCTGATAGTTATTGGAGATGTGATGGAAGATGTTGTTCAGGCCAACCTAGAATTACCGGCTCTCAAGGATAGCAGCCGAAACACACTGTTAGGTACTTGGCGACATATTTTCTACTTGAGGGTTTTTTTTTATGCCTGATAGTTTAGCCTTTGACCACTATCTCACCTGATGGTAAGTGATGATGTGGTCGAAGATGTTGTTCAGGCTAACCTAGAAGTACTGGCTCTCAAGGACAGCTGCCGGAACACACCGTTAGGTGCTTGGCGACAGATTTTCTACTTGAGGGTGGTATAGCTAGCCAGGCGGGCATTCGCAAAATGCCCTACCACCAGGCTATAACGACTGCCATCCTAAGACGACAACCGGGACCGAAGGCTTTACGAGCCCTCCAAAGCACGGAAACGCTCAGTAGTAATGTCACTAGCGGTCGCCCATCCCACTCATGACCGCGGGCGACGTTGCTTAACTTTGCTGATCGGTTAAGAACAGCTAAGTAAACTTCGCTACGAGCGCTTCAAAAGCAAGTTGGTAGCAAGATAGGCGGGCATTCGCAAAATGCCTATCAGCTAAATATAAAAAAAAGGATATGGATAGATGGATGGGTAAGGATGCAGAGAAGGCGAACCTTAAGTTCAGTTCAGGCCACTAACAAATACTACAGTAATAATAAACAGTTCCGACACAGACAGACATAAATGCAAACAAATTATCAACTTTGCCCTCGCTTCCGGGAACAGCAAAACGGCTAATTAGCAACGCGAACAAACACTGGATAAAATGTAGTTAGCACTTCGTAAAGTTGCACCAGTTCAGTTGAGATATGTGCGGAGCGTTAATTGCAATCTAGTTTTACATATTTGCCTTTTAAACTCTAAATAAAAAAAAGTTGTTATTGACTGTTTTCTAAACGAAATTTCCCGATCGCATAATATCACGAAATTCTGCGGTTAAGTGGCCAGCCAGATCGAGTGATTTAACACCACTGGATTATTTTTTGGGACATTTATGCTAAGGAAAGAATCTATACGGGGCCAATCGAATCGATTGCAGACTTAAAACTCAAAATCCGTCATGTGATTAAAAAAATAGACCCGTCAGTTTTGCAAAAAGTAATTAAAAACTTTCATGAAAGAATCGACATCTGTCAGCGTGCTCGTGGTCAACCACGAGCATTTGCCATAAATCATTATTCATTCAATTACCAAACACTTCTCTTCGTAATAAAAATTTGAATCATCTTCATCTAAATTCTTTGTTTTATTTTGTTTTGCACAACAAAAATTTTGTTGAAAAACCCTTTAATAAATGTTAATTAGTTATGCCAGTACTGAAATTAATTTTCAGTACTGGCAAATAGTCGGAAAGGAAACAAACTCAGGCAAAGAGCTCAACTTTTTCTCTGACTTCCATAAAATCAGTTAATCATTTCATCAAAATCAGTTAAGTAGTTTATAAGTTATGGTAAACTTACTGAAAAATCTATTTTAAAACCTTAATTTTTTAATAGTTTTTGCAATTTTTTTCAATAATGTACTCTTTAGTATTTGTATCAACTGGATCCTCCTGAACAATGCCACGCCCATATGGTTGCCATAATCCCCAAGCTTGGCAGGCGTCTTGGAGATCGCAGTGTAACATTTATAGCCCTGAGAAACCCCTCTTATATACTCATTTCTTATAATATCTAATCTAGCTGCACCACACAGCCATTTTCTCTTTTGCATCTCTGCCACATGCATTCTCCTTTCATCCGCCTCTAATAACCAGTTTTGAAGTGTTCTTAGAGGAGCTTGCCTAGCAGTTTTTAACCGATGAACTAAGTGAAGCAACGTCCGCTACGGTCATTTCTAGGATGAGTGACTACTAATGACATTTAAAACTAATCACTTCCTTGCTTTGGAGGGCATCTTAAACCGTCAGTCCCGGTATAGCATTCGTTATATCATGGTGATAGGGCATTTTATGAATGGCCACCTGGCTAAATAACACCACTAACTAGAAAATCTGCCACCAAGCACTTAACGGTGTGTTCCGGCAAGTGTTTTAAGAGCCAGTAATTCTAGGTATACAGCAAAAGCTGGTCTATTAAAACGAAATGTAGTCTATGTAACCAAATTTATAGGTACAGCTAATCGCTAATAAACACCTTATAAAAGTCTGTTCTTTATCTCAAAAGTAATGAAACTTTTACTTAATTCGCGTCGAATTGGCTGTATTGCTTTTCCACGGACACTTTGAGTTTCAAATCTGGATAAAATATGACTGTTATTTTCTAGGTTACCCTTGTCTAAAATTTCCTTAAATATATGTCCACAAATTTATAAATAGAAACTCATTTTGACATGTATGCCATTGATACAATTACGGAAGTAGAGGTGGGGAAATAAAATATTACTAGTAAAATTGGATGAACTCTGATAATATATAATCAACGGCTTGGACACATACAGATAGTAAAGTAAACAATATATTAACTTGGCTGCCTCTACAGAAATGATAAAATATGATAAAAGCACTTTCATTGCAAACTGACAATTGAAGCGCTCGTAGCGTAGTTTGTTTAGCTGTTCTTAACCGATCAGCTAAGTTAAGCAATGTCCGCCGCGGTCATGAGTTAGATGGGTGATCGCTAATGACACAACTACTAAGCGCTTCCGTACTTCGGAGGGCACGTTAAGCCATCGGTTCCGGTTGTCGTCTTAGGATGGCAATTGTTCTAGCATGGTGGTAGGGCATTTTGCGAATGCCCGCCTGGCTAGCTACCACCTTTAAGTGGACAATCTGTCGACAAGCACCTAACGGTGTGTTCCAGCAGCTGTAGTTGAGAGCCAGCAATTCTACGTAAGCCTGAACAACATCTTCGACCACATCATCACTTACGATCAAGTGAGATAGGGGTCAAAGGTTAACCTATCAAGCATAAAAAAAGTATTATAAATTTGAATAGCCTTACAAATGGAAATTTCTAAAAGCAATAAAAATAAGTACACAAGTACGGGTTTTTTATTGCCGAAGGGCCAGCATTCGACCACTATCGCAGCTATCGCGCTATATGATCCGGTCGAAGATGTTGTTCAGGCTTACCTAGAACTCTATCTGGCTCTCAACGACAGCTTCTACAACACACCGCATGTGCGTGGCGAAAGGTTTTTAGAGTCCTATCCTAAATGTCCTACGACGATGTTACTAAGTTTGTCAAATATTAACAACCGGGACGGAGCTCACTGTGCCCTCCAAAGCACGAAAGTGCTCAGAATAAATGCCACTCGCGGTTACTTATCCATAAAATCACAGTAAACGACGTTGCGTAACCTATTTCATAGGATAAAGAACGATAAGGCAAGCTGTACTATTAGCGACTTCAATATATATAACATTACAGGCTATTATGAAAACCAGGACAGTCTCAACCCATAAACACCCGGGAAATATCCCACTAAGAGATATCTTAGCAAGTTATATCACCATTTGCACATAAATAATCTACTTCCGAATATTAACAAAAACAAGTTAGCCTCCTTTCGACAAAACATGAGATTTATTGTTTCCCAACTGCTTAGTTACTACTAACTTGTAAAGATTGTGATACACTAGAACGGTTCTTATAGTATGAATGTACTGCCAAGAATTTATCATAATAATAATATAAAAACCACACTCAACAACACTCTTATGTGTGAAATAACTTGTTGAAGTCGGTACCATGACGGTTCAAAAGTAACTATTATCACAATATTGCGCACATGGTACCAATTTCGACAAGTTATTTCACACATTTGAGTGTTAAAGTTAGTTCCATTTTTTGGTGAAATTTTTTTTTCACGTTTTTTAGGATCCCTTGCTACTTATGGGATCGATTGCCATTCACTGTCAATGATTATATCATCAAGATAGGAAAATATTTTTTAACCAAGTTCTGGGATCTTCAAGGTGTTTATCTCCAATCAAATTTCGTAAGGAGTAATATTCTTATACGAGATATTTTTAAGGTCAAGTGAACTCAACACCTCCCGCGGATAGATATAAACTTTGACATGCCTACCTCAATATACAATTTTAAAAATAAAGTATAAAGTACAGTTTTAAGCTACTACGAACTATTTGTAGGTAGTTAATAACAATGTTCCTTAAAATAAAATGTATCTTTTAAGAATAAAAAAAAAAAAAATTAAAATATTTTAATTATTAAATAAGCACCATTTTTCATGTTTGTGTATATATTACAATAAAAAACAAAACTTTATTAAGAGGGAAAATTTAAGTCATAATTCGATTACAATTACAAGTTTTGTGTGAATAACTTGTCTTTCGATTTTCACTCAAGCTGATCGCGATTTCACTATCAGCACCTCTTTCAATCTCACTCGGTCCGATATTGACAGAATTTCAGCATTGGTCAGCATCTTAGGGATAACCATACCAGGCGATGAGTGCGATACATTATCAGGCAGAACCAGTAATAAACTTTCTTTTAATTTTTAAATATGCATAGCTAATTGTGTCTGTAATTCAATAGCAAAATATGTAGAACGTGTTTAGTGTACGTAGCATTACCTAAGGGACCGTAGCAGCATCTACGATGGTCTCGTAGCAATGTTTCACTAAAGTTTTAAATAAATGTAAATCGTAGCGTGTACATAATATTATAAGCTAATGTTTGTTTAACTGCATTTCTTAATTGTGTATGTTCTACATTGTGTTCCTTTTTTAATATAATTTTATTAAATAAAGGAATTTTAAATTAAATAAAAAAACACTAAAAGTTTTGCATATATATTATATCTAACTAGTTCGAGGTTACCATGCTGTATTGGCAATGAGCAAGCATAAGTAGCTTAGGTTGCCTAGTAAGATTTCGTTCATACAGTATTTATACTGTAATAACATAGGTACAAAATGCTAACAACCTCTGCTAGTCCTCACAAACATTTTGAGATGTTTTTTTTTGTGTAAGTTGTGTATATGTGTATTTAACGGAATAATCACGAGGACCACTTGATGTTATAAGTATCTTGTACCTAAAATTTATTATTTCATATTTATTATTACTTTGCTCGATGTAAATATTCAAAAGGAGCGCGGCGCGGTCCAGTGTTGCCGCGGCGGGCGCTCTCAGCTCGGAGTAGGCATTGTCGTTTACTACGAGACACAAAACTTTTGAGTTTAGTATCTTGTAGTAAAAGACAGTCAGATGGTACTAGAAAATCTTATTGAATTTGAAATAAGCAATGAAATAAATATTATATATACATTTTAAATTTTTCATTTGAAAAACAACCCTTATAAAAAATATATATTTGGCATAGTGGGGATTTGCCATAATCACCACTCTTGACAGGCGTCTTCGGGATCGAAGAAGAAATTTTCAGTTCTTCAGAAAGCGCTACTAAGATACCCGAGGCAAGAAATATAGGGATGAAATTCTAACCTGGCACCCCACGTGTATTGAAAATGATACAAAGTTCAAAATATTGGCTGAAGATGTCACAAATCTCTATACTACTTATACGGTTAACCCCAAACATTACGAGAGTCTTCCCACTATCCTATTTATGAAGGTAAAGCATGTCTTCTCTAGTCTTAAGCGCTCGTAGCGAAGTTTACTTAGCTGTCCTCAACCGATCAGCAAAGTTAAGCAACGTCGCGCGCGGTCATGAGTTGGATGGGTGACCGCTAGTGACATTACTACTGAGCGCTTCCGTGCTTCGGAGGGCACGTTAAGCCGTCGGTCCCGGTTGTTGTCTTAGGATGGCAATCGTAATAGCATGGCGGTAGGGCATTTTGCGAATGCAAGCCTGGCTAGCTACCACCCTCAAGTAGAAAATCTATCGCCAAGCACCTAACGGTGTGTTCCGGCAGCTGTCTTTGAGAGCCAGTACTTCTAGGTTAGCCTGAACAACATCTTCGACCACATCATCACTTACCATCAGGTGAGATAGTGGTCAAAGGCTAAACTATCAGGCATAAAAAAAAACAAAGAACAACACAGAAAAAGCTTCGGTTTAGTGGCCAGCTACGTTTCTGACGCCAACCCAGTATACTGATGTTGGTAGATCTGGTTTACTATCACGTTGAAACGGCTAAACCGATTCAGATGAAACTTAAAATATAAATAGTTTAGGCACTGGAGTAACACATGAAATACTTACTTTTAAATGCCATTCTACCATGCATATAATATCTTCATAGCACTTTCCATGTATGGAAAAATATCCCGTATATATTACGTGAGTCCTAGCAGGTTTGTATATTTTATTTTCACATTTAGAGAAAACCTGATGGTAAGTGATGATATGGTCGAAGATGTTGTGCAAGCTATAGACTGCCATCCTTTGACAACAATCGGGACTGAAGGCTTAACGTGCCCTCCAAAACACGGAAGTAGTAATGCCACTAGCGGTCACCCATCCAAGTCAAGACAGCGGCGGACGTTGCTTAACTTAGCTGATAGGTTAGCTCACCTGCTAACTTAGCCGATAATTGCAATAAAAGCTGTAAATCAGGTTCAGCAGCTGCTTCAGGAAAAATGACTAGATTTAGTAGAATACCTAAACATGTGGTTATTTATTTTTTTCATTTACTCAGAGTTCAATAAGTATATTTATTTTAATTATTTATTGATGATGTCACTAGCTATATACACAACAAAATTTACAAATTACACATACTTTCACTCACACATTTCAAAATTACTCACTCACACAATTAAAAATACTCTAAATCCAGTAAACTATATTTTTATATTAAAGAAAAATAATAACGTTTTCCCGTATTTAAATTTATTTAGCCAATGTAATTTAAATTTTATACATTGTACTGAGCTTACGACCCGCAGCATTTTTGTAGTTGATTATGGATAGTCCCCTTACCACTTTGAATGAAATAGATGATATTGAAGTTGCACTAAGTATTCAATGTGATATTGAAGATCTCACGCGGGAAATATCTGTTACAGATAATGACCTTAAAGTTTTTTGCCAAAACATTAGAAGCATTTATAGTAATATCGATGATTTAATTTTAACTTTAAGTGCAACAAATATTAATCCAGACATACTTATATTGACTGAATGTAGAATAAAAACTGATAAACCAATACCCTCTATCACAAACTATACATCATTCTCAACAAGTCACCATATTAATCAAAATGATGGAGTTGTGGTATATGTTAAAAATGGAATTGTAGCTTCTATAAAAGAAGTGATATTGGATCATGCATCATGTTTGCTAATAGATACTTTTAATAGTTCTATTTTGGGTATATATCGTTCTCCCTCAAATATCAAGGCTGATACATTTATTGATTCCCTCAACTTGCATTTAGAATCATTAAAATCTTGCAAAAATATACTTATAAATGGTGATATTAATATTAATTTAATTGCTAGAGAATCTGAAAAGGAATATGACCGAACGAATAGACTGAAATACCTTAATATGCTGGCAATGCACAGCATAATGCCAGGTCATGTGCTTCCAACCAGAGAAGGTAATTGTCTAGATCACGTTATGATGAAGATTGAAAATGGCAAAATATCTGCTAAAGTGGCTGTTCTAAATACTACCGTTACCGACCATCGCATGACTTTTTTTAATCTATCTGGTCAAATTTCTACTAATAAATGTAGTAAAATAAAAACGGTTATTGACTTTAACGCAGCACTTATAAGTTTAGCAAAAAAGAACCTTGCCGAACTTTTGTTTTGTGAGGATCCCAATTCTTTGATAGAGCAATTAATAAATAAGATCAAAGAATCCTTACAAGAAAACACTACTACTGTACAAGTTCCTAAAAGCAAACGGATTATAAAGCCATGGATGACCACTGGTATTTTACGATGCATTAAAAACAGAAACATACTACAAAAAAAGGTGCGATCAGATCCTTATAACGAAATTATAAAAATTACTTATAAAAGGTATCGAAACTTCTGTAACAATTTAATAAAGAAACTAAAAAGAAACTACGAACGAAAACAATTGGCAAAATCTACAAAAAACTCAAAAATCCTTTGGAAAAATATTAGATCAATAACACATTTAAATAAAACAAAAGCAGATAATACAAAACTATTGAACATAAAATCTTCTCCAACTGAATCTATTAATTACATTAATCAATATTTTGCAAATACTGGAAAAACACTAGCAGAAGAAATGTTAACAAATCATAACTTATCAAATCATATTTCAAGTGGCACCTATACGCAACCTAATTCTTTTGTTCTCTTGGAAACTGACCTCGTTGAAGTACACAATGTTCTTATGAATCTCAAATCAGAAAGTGACCCTGGCTGGGACAATATCCCCACTAGCTTCCTCAAATTGGCTAAAGATGAAGTAGTACCAATTATCTGCCACTTGGCCAATCTTTGCTTTACTCAAGGCACCTTTCCTCTGTTGTTAAAAACAGCTATCATTACCCCCGTGCATAAAAATGGAGACATAGGCGATGAAAATAATTATAGACCAATTTCGGTATTACCCTGTATTTCAAAAATATTGGAAAAATTAATAAATAATAGACTTACTAAATACCTTAATAAATACAACTTAATATCTGACTCGCAATACGGTTTCCAAAGTGGTAAATCTACAGAAGACGCCGTAACAGCTCTGACTTCTTATATTGTAGATCAGGTAGATAAAGGACAAAAATCTGTGGCTGTATATATAGACCTGAAAAAAGCTTTCGACACCGTCTATGTCCCCATACTCTTACAAAAACTAAATGATATTGGAATACGAGATATACCCCTTGCTCTTTTTAAAGATTACTTGAGTGATAGAAAGCAGAAAGTCAAAATTGGTAAATATGTTAGTGACGACGCAGCTATCACCTACGGCGTTCCCCAGGGAAGTGTCTTAGGACCTACCTTGTTTTTAATTTATATAAACAATTTATGCAACCATAAACTTGAGAATGCAATGATTTTCTCCTATGCTGACGATACCGCTGTGGTTTTTTCAAACAGTACATGGGATAAGGTACGGGTACAAGCTGAACAAGGCCTTGTAAAGATAGCCAATTGGCTGAGACTGAACCTGCTTACTCTTAATGCCCTAAAAACTAACTATATGTGTTACACTATTTACAATAGAACCCAGCCTGATATTGACTTTAGTATTAAGCTCCATAATTCTAATACCATACACAATGTTGATTGTGACTGCACTGTTTTAAATAGAGTAAACACAACCAAGTATTTAGGTGTCCATATCGACCAAAAATTCACTTGGTTCTCACAAATTAACGTTATCAGCATGAGGATAAGAAAACTAATATGGATTTTTAAAACTTTACGACATGTGGCACCACAAATGCTACTAAATAGAATATATATGGCATTAGCACAATCTATTCTAAGCTATTGTTTGCCTATTTGGGGCGGTGCAGCTAAGACAAAATTTATAGAGGTTGAAAGGGCACAACGAAGTCTAATAAAGGTTATGTATTTCAAGAGCTACAGATACCCAACAGATAATTTATATTCATTGTGTCAGTTACTAACTGTAAGAAAAATGTATATAGTACAATCAATTCTGAAGGTTCACAAGAATTTACTTTTTGACTCCAAAATTCTTATCAGAAGAAGAAAAGATAGGGCAATTACAGTCCAAGTCACTAAAACTACATATGCTAGTAATCAATTCGTAAATAAATCAGCGCGCTTATATAACGTTTTAAACAAAACTTTGGATATTTATCCAAAAACGTATCATGAATGTAAAAAACATCTAATCAGTTGGATACTTACTAAAAATTATGACGAAGTAGAAGCACTACTTCAAACATTAAATAAATAACTTATATTTTAAATGGATGGTACACCAAATATTTAGATATTATCTAAAGTTACTGGAAATCGCACTCTTACCTCATGCACATTACACATACAAACACACACATATGCACACACACACCCACACACACACACAAACACATACATACACACTCACACACACATGCACACACACACACACACACACACACACATATAAATACCTAGACCTAAAAGTTTATTGTATTAGAAATAATACCTACCAATAAAATTTATATTAAGTATAATTAAGTATATAGCTTTGATAACTTTGTATTTTTATCGTTTATATCTGTAACCATTTAAAGTTATGGAATGGATATGGAAGAGCGAGATCTTCTGACACAAGTATTTGTATACTTACTAGAAGGCCTCAACCTACCTTAATTTAAGTGAAATCTTGGCTACAGAAATAAAGTACATTTTCATTTTCATTTCATTTCATAGGTGCTTACAATATGATACAACTTTTATATGGAAAGATCCTTGAAGACACTGTACAATACAGGTGAAATATAAAACAATAACGTACCAAAACAAAACTGCCCAAATGCGAGTCAGACTTGTGCTCGTGGGTTCCGCTCAAACCTTTAGATATATAAGTAAAATATATGGTATTTTTATTGCTAAATGAAATCCATAACAATTAAAAATTATTTGAAATATTTTTATTATATGATGTACCTAAAAATGCAATTCGCAATTTTTCCTTTATCTTCGCTATAAGACGTTGCTTCGTACCAAATTTCTGAGAAGATTCTGAGTTCACGGGAAGTATCCTGTAGGTTTTGATTCCATTGCGTGTGTCGAAAATTTGCAACATAAACGGCTGTATCTTTTGAGTTGGCTTAGAAGTTTATTTTTTTCACATCTCCAAGGGACAGTAGACCTGAGTATGTGATATGAATTTCAGCTTGATATCTCCAAGCGTTCCTGAGCAAAAGGGTCTTGACTGAGAGACGGACAACACAAGTAATCCTATAAGGGTTCCGTTTTTCCTTTTGAGGTACGAAACCCTAAATATAAGGATATATATCTGAATTCTAAACTTATTATTCTGAACTAGTTTCAGCAGTATATCTCCAACCTAACTCCGTCCGTATATCACTAGAGTACCACAAGTTGCAATATGAAGCACGGCAGTTGGCCGTGAGCCATTCGATTCCTTCCCTCGGGATTAGAATGTTAATGTTTGTAGTTTGTCTTGTGGGACTGTCGACGGCATTTGTTATACAACAGTCTGCTGTATCGTTTATTTAAATTGTTATATTTACTTGTACGTAATAAACAAAACACAAAGAAACAATGAACACGCGGTAATAGCTATATACTACGGTGCCGCAGGTCCCTGGTTCGCCGCCGGCTTGAGCTTCACCGCATGGTGGAAGGGCATTTTGCGGATGCCCGCCTTGCTAGCTACCACCTCCAAGTGTAAAATCCATCGTCAAGCACCTAACGGTGTGTTGCGGCAGCAGTCCTTGAGTGCCAGTAAAATTACAGGCACGTGAGATTTACCTATGTCTCAAGGTGACAGGCGCAGTGCAATTCGTCACTTGTGACTAAATCTGTTTTAAGCAGAAGTTAGTCCGCTTAACATCAGGTAGGCCTCAAAGTTGATTTATCACAATAACATAAAAAAACACATATTTTCATTCAGTGTCATGGTAAACCTTATACACTCTACATACATAAACTGCTCCGAGTTCACCAGATATATTATTGTTTTTAGTAATTAAACAACTTTAAACGGTTTAAATCGCGTATATTTATCATTATTTTTGTCCCAACGTATATTATTGTTTTTTTTTATTGAGATTGTGACTGTACAAAGACGAGGCTGAGGCCACCTGATATTAAACAATAACCTCTGCCTATAACATACGCATTTCATCACAAGTGACGAACTGTACTGCGCCCGTCACCCTGAGACATACAATTGTGGAATTTAGAATTTAATTTTTTAAAGAACTCTTGGTAACTTGTTATATAAATTTATTGACTTAGGTAATGAGCTACAAGAATGTATTTACAGTCGCGTCACAGGTAACAATAACCGCTTTCCATGACTAAATTGTGTAGTTTGTATATAAATCTTGACGATTTTTATAAAAATAACGGTTATTACGTACTCAGTTTTTCGATGCTGGGAGATTTGTTTTTCACTCTCTACTACTTTTTTTTAATTATTAATTTAACTGAAAACAGCAAACAACAAAATATGGGACCACATGTCAAGCAATACCTTTCAAATATAAAACAAGTATAAATTAATAAAAAAGTAAAAAGACAAAAAAAATTTGTTAAAAATTGTATCGTTCCATTGAAATTAAAACTGCAAGTTATGAGGGTTTCAAGTGATTTTAAGCGATACAGCAATAATCGTTATCCAATTAAATACCGTCAAACATTGCGCGTTTAATATAGATCAATATGGCCCTTTACAGCATGTAATTGTAATGAATTTTCGATGACACCTTATTTAATATCAGCATTGCACCCGCGCGAAGCCGGGGCGGGTCACTAGTCACTAATATAACAGTAATAGAATTATCAACATCGTATTGTCTCAAATCGACAAGGTACGGATTTGTATCTTTTTTTTAGAATATCCCCAACATATGAAAAAAAAAAACACAAATCCCTACCAATTGGAAATATTAATGGGGATTACCTAACTCATATAATATTTAGTAATTAAACAAATTCAAACGGTTTAAATCGCGTATATGTTGAAGTAGCTATATATTGCCGGTTCTGGACCACAACAAATGGGGGAACGTTGAAACTAGATGGCGCTAGTAGTATGAAAATAGTATGGTGAATGGTGGCGATGAGCGGAACTATTAGCGGGGGTTGGTTAAGGTTGTATTGAGGGTTGCCGGATGTATGTCATGGGATGGTTCTATATATGAATGGGGGTTGTAAATATGTGGGCGGGCGGGGGGATGCCTGCTCTGAATCTGGCGGGCGGGCGGCGGCGGCGGGCTTTTGTTCTATTTATATACCATGGATAGTAGTAACTACGCGTTAAGCTCTGGCGGGCGGGCGGCGGCGGCGGGCTTTTGTTCTAGTACTTATTTATATACCATGGATAGTAGTAACTATGCGTTAAGCTGTGATAGGTTAAAATGTGAGCAAATTACATATTGACCGGATGAGGACGAATGATAACAGCTAACCGCAACGTTTATGTAGAGTTCATTCTAAATCACTATCATTGCGCGGTATATATAAATGGATGGTTCTAGACTGTTCAGTATATTATACCTAGTATTGAATCTGTAGTCAACCTGAAGGGGAGGAGAGGGTAGGTGGAAGGTTATAGGGGAGGTGTGGGGTTAGAAGGCTGTGATGACCCAGAGAAGTGTTTGGATATGGGGGTGGAAGGTTTGTTATCAACTCTGTGATTGGTTAAAAGTCATTGAGAGGTTTTTTAGGGATGAAAGGTTGTATTGGGTTGAAGGGTGCACATTTGCGGACCCCTACTGAACTCGAAGGATGTATGATTCATGTTTAGACTTGTTTGATTACACTGTTTTGAATTGCAGGATGTGATTGTGTGAAATAAGTAGCAAATTTATCAATTTATGCTAGGATTTTTTCGATAGAGCGTGGTGTGAGGAGGGCTCGGGGGGACTATGCATGACAGGATATTGATATTAGAAATGGTAGGTATAAAAGGGCTTTCTCTTCAATCGGCGTTTAATTATTTCAATAATGTTGTGGACTAGTATACTTCCATGGATCGTATTATTCCGTTTGCAAAATGCAAACAATACTGAGTTTGTGCAAAGAAATGTTTCATTGATAAAAACTTCCGTCATCACACGCGATAATTAACAAAGTTGTGGTTTTTCTTTTTAAAAGTGTATTTAATTTATATAATTAATTTATATTTGTGGTATGAGAACAAAACGATAAACAATTTCGCATTGCAAAATGGTGGTAGTAGTCTAGTATAAATAGACGTCTAACACAGTTTCAATATACATTCAACCAGTGGTGGTATTGTTTGCAAGTATACACTGCATAAGAAATAAATTTATTACAACTTCGAAAATATACAAGGTCTCTCTGAAAAAGTGAATTAGAAACGTGGTGAGATTTTTTAAATTTATTATTGATTGCAACATGTCAGCTGAAGATAAAATGTTAGAGGAGATGAGCTCTACCTCTAAGAAATGGATAAAAACATCTGAAATGGAAATCAATAAGTCCTATAAAATTATTGATGTGATTAGAGCTAAATCCAAGTTTGAACCCACTAAATTGCAAACGGTTGTAACACTTGAAGATAATTTTCTACTCACATTACCTTCAAGATATAACGATTTGAATCAAGCAAAATTTGATGTGCTTAAAAGTGGGGTTTATATAAAAAACAAAGGGCCAGATGGTAAATCATGGCTAATTGATTTTTCAAAAGAGCCATCCCCTTAAAAGGATTTTTTCTTCATTACAGCGTTGGAGCTTTATTCAAGATGAATGGTTTAATTAATCTATTTGATATAATGCAGAATGAATGTAAACATGATTGGATCAATTTTATTGGAAAAAACAAACTACTACGATTTTGGACACGCTCGCTACCACTTGCTAGACTACATGGAGATGTCACTAGATTGTTACATATGCTTTATCAAGAAAGTAATTTCAGTGATTGTGAGGTATATAACGTGTTACAGATTTGGGACAATCTATCGTCTCACCAGGAAGACGCGGTGGGAGACATTAATGTGAATAGAAACGAGTGGATTGCTATTTTGAAAAATACACCGCCAGAGTGTTTTTCTCACAGAGTGTTTAGTGAAGAAATCGGTAATATTCTAATAAATGTTTTGATTTTGTGTATTAGCGAAGGTGTAGTTTTTTAAATATTTATCAAGTGTAAAAATGGAGAAAGTATCAAATGTTAGATTTATAATAGATATTGACGGTTTCCCTGTGAAAAAATCTAATATGGTTTGGTATAAAGAAGTGGCAATTTTTGATATATCTACAAATGAGTGTTGTTTGTATCATATTCGTATACCTTTAACACAAATTAAACAAGGGCGAACGAAAGAGATTTGGTACTGTGAAAAAAAAATTCACGGCTTACCGTTTCACAACCGGTTGACTGATATTCATTATGACGATCTGCTATACAATATGAGGCAAATGGATAAAAACCGTCAATATACATGGGCTTACAAAGGGGGAATCATTGAAAATAATCTTTTAAATTCTTTAGGGTTTTCATGTATAAATTTAGAACAATTGGGCTGTCCTAAAATGGAGAAAATTATGGAACAATATGACTTATATCACTTTAGAAATTGTCCTAGACATATATATTTTAATAACAAATCTCGCATCTGCCATTGTTCTGGTGTTGAAGTTCGTGTATTTGCTGTATGGTTTGAAAACTACACAAAAAATCTTAAAAAACAAACGTGTAGTACATAATAATAATATGTGTATGCGTACGGAATACTGTAATGTAAAGAAAAAAACAACTCTTGTATAACTACGAGTATAATTAAGACATCAATAATATTGTACTAATTAATAGTGTAACTAATGTTAGAAATGTATACCTTCTGTCTGTTTGTATTATATTACCTAAGAGAATAAATACTTGTACCTAGCATAATATGTACTCAATTATTGTAATAAAAAATAAAACACATTATTATTCAACCACATTTTCTTTATTTATCCAACTCTTAGAATTCATACCCAGCCATTTAACTAATACTTTATCACCTTTTCTTTTCAACACTTTTTCCACCAAATACACATCGGGATACTTTGCTTTCTGCAATTCTTGTTCATAAAAGGCTCCCAAGATTGGTTGTTTTTTTTCATCATGTAACTGATAAGTGATAGGGTTAGTATTATTAATTTTCACCACTTGAAAAATTTCCGTACTCCAATTTCCAGTGTAACCCTTTGAAAAAACACTCTTATATTTACTGATACGAACATAATCACCGCACGCGTACTTGGGTTTTGACCTAATTTTAATATGATTGTACACAGTAGATAGGAGGTTGTTGGCGTTGATGTGATTCACGCTTGCTGGGGATACTCCGATAGTGCGATGTACTTTGTTGTTATATTTATTCATGACATTGTTTAGGTGCTCCCCGACCCATTTGTAGGAACCTTTGTAGGTGAACAGCTGCCAGAGCCAATTTTTTATAGTTCTTATAAATCTCTCAATGATAGAGGCTTTCATCACACTATAGGTGCAATAATGATTTATATTGAAAGTTTTCATCAATACCTTAAATTTTGTATTGAAAAACTCAGTTCCCGAGTCACTTTGAATGTTTTTCGGTCTTCGATTGAGGTTATTATTTAAAATGAGAGACATGGCACGTGCAACATCTTCAGCTGATTTTCTTTTCACCGGTTGAGCCCAAGTATATTTTGAAAACGTATCAATACACACAAGTATATATTTATATCCTTTATTGATCTTGGAGTAATTTTGCATATCAATTAAATCAATTTGCCAGGTATCATCGAGTCCCTTTTGAATAAAACGACGTCTTGGAAATTTTTTACGTGCATTTTTATGGAGCTCTTGTACAACCTGCCACTTGCTCATCTTGATAATGATGATAATGATGACTATGACAATAGTTTTAAAGACTTTTTTTCTTAGGAACTGTAGTTGTTGTTGTTGTTGTTGACATCGGTTTCACCTCCACCTTTGGCACTGCAGTTTTCACCTTTGGCACCGTCGCTGTTTCTTTTGGTTTGTTCCCTACTACTACTACCCTAGACTCTAGTATCGAAGATTTCTTATGATTTTGATCCTCTTTAAGAACATCCAATACTTGAGAATTTTTTTTAATTTTCAGTAAACAAAAGTTTACAGCTTCTTCTAATTGCCCCTTGGTGATAACGTCGTTTTTGAGTTGACCATTTCGCACATTTCGTAATAGTTTATTTTCAAAGTCCACTGTATTTTTATAGACTTTTGGTGGGTTTGATGTATTGAATTTACTGCTCGTATTTGTATTACTCTTAGATAGATAGCGTCCAAACTTATTGATCGTCATTGTTACAAATAAAATGGTGTCTATTTTATGATGATTTTTTTACTTGATGAGGCGTTTTAACGTATCAATAGATGGCGGCTTAATGATACCAGCTTCTTTCAATTCTTCGATTATAGAAATGATTTCGTTTCCATGTTCAGTGTTGCCCGCATTTTGAGAAGCGATAAGAAGTTGTAATCGGCCAACAAGTTCATTAGGATCATCCCAGTACATATAATCTGTGTTAGGATGGTATGATTTCATCAAAAGAGTTTGCTCCGACTCTTTTTTCTTGTTACAAGAAGATGATGATGATGATGATGGTAGACACCCACCCGTTTTTTTACTACTTGTGCTAGGTAATGATGGTTTAATAAAGTTATTATACTTGTAACCTTTATCACCCCGCATCTGTCCGTCGGGTGAAAAGTGACGTCTGTTTGCATTTGTCATTAATATTATTTTGTTATAGTTTACAATGTCTGCAGGTTGAATGAGAGAGATGTTGGGCTCCCGTTTGAATATGAGTTCCATTAGTCCCGAGGTGTACATAAAGCTCGCGTCTTTGATTGTAAAATTATTACTATCAAAATTGATAACACTATCGCCAATGCAGTAGTACCCATCTGTTGTTATGTGAACGCCGAAAGGAATTCTCTGAATCTTATTCATTATCATGTTATCCAAATATAATTGAACAAACTTGGGAATCTGTTTAGAAATTATTTTTGATGTATATGAAGAAGCTGCAGCGTCTTGAAAATCATCTTCTGACATGGAGGTGTTGTGCTTGCTACTTGTGGATGTTGATAAACTTGTTCTCTTAATTTTGTCATATATATTTTCATCATCATCGTATTGATCACCACTGTCGCTCTCATTACTATCATCGAGAGACTTTTTTCTTCCTTTTAGTTTCTTTATTTTGTTTTGCTTTTTTGGTTGAAGCTTCTTCACTACTGATGGTGATGATGATGATAATGTATCTTTACCTCTTTGTTTCTCGTGACTAGAGTCATTTTTTAATGTATGTTTTAATATATCATTCAATGGTTGGGTGATTGGTTCAAAAGTTTCCTGCAACACATTCGTTAATTGCTCCTTACCCACATTCAAGGCTTTTATTTTATTTTTAACAGATTTTACAGATTCAATTAGTTTACGCTTTAGGTTTTTATCACCAAAGATCTGCGCTGATGGAGGCTCCATGGTGAAATGTGTCTACACTTGTTAATACTCATGTATTATATACATATAAAATCGTCAAACCCTCTCCGGTAACGACCTTTATCCATTTCTATATTCTTATCAATCACTACGAAATTATATCGATCTTTCCAGCATGTCTTACACATTTCCAGAAACGTTTCCCACGACATGTCAGTATTCACATGATCATCGTACACATGTTTAAGATTCAAATCGTCTTGCTTGAAGAGTATTACAAAGTTTGCATTGTCTCGCACCAATTGCTTGGGTATTTTGCTATATGTTTGACACAGATAGAAGCAATCTAATCCCTTGTGTCTGCCCATAGAGAAATATTGACGAATAGTTTCTTGATCCTCCATCGATACATCATCAAAAATAATTATGCTATTATTACAAGTTTCTTCCAATGAAGTCACCTCGCTTTTATCAGAAAAGGTGTAAAAGCCGGCATTGGGGACTCGGTTAAATACCTCACCTAAAAATATGTATTTTGGTTGTTGTAGAGATTTAGAATACAAGTACACATTCTCAAATTTTAATCCATTGACATCGAGCAGTAGTGTGAGTAAAAGATTAGTCTTTCCACATCCGGAAGGCCCACATATTAAACATCTTATACTGTTGGGTAACAATTTCCCATGTTTTGATGCATCACCACTTCCTCCACATTTACTTTTTTTGACAAAAAAACTCCAATCTTTAACAGATAAATACGTGTTTTGCTTTCGAAACTTCATTTCGATTAGACACCGTGTTGAGGAATGCAGGTAGTTTAAATAGTAGATGCCTATCATTTAAATTATTATTAAATATGAAGAAAAAAAATAAAACTTTCACTCGTAAAACTCAACTCAAGAAAGAAGGTAGTGGTTTACTTAATACGATAATTAACAAATTACCTTTTGAATTACATCTACCCGGATACAATTACTGCGGGCCCGGAACTAAATTGGAGAAACGTTTGAGACGAGGTGACAAAGGTATCAATCCTTTGGACGAAGCCTGTAAATCACACGATATCGCATACGCGCAAAACCAATCTCTAGAACAACGACACAAGGCCGATTTGGAATTAGCGTCAGCGGCAGAGAAGCGATTGCATGAATCATCCAATATATTGGAAAAAGTAGCAGCACTCGGGGTGAATAAAATGATGAAATTTAAAGTAAAACGTGGAATGGGTGTGTCTCTTTCCAAAGTAATAACTGACACACGTAAAGCTTTAAAACAATACTCCAGAGGAAATAATAAAAACCATTCTCACGCTAAGCTTATAAGTGCTGCAATGAAAGCTGCAAAAAAAAGTATGAAAGGCAAACATTTGAGCAAGAAACCGAGGGTGATTCGACTACCGAAAAGTGGCGGTTTCCTACCCTTAATTCCAATATTGGGAGCATTGGCGGCGGCCGGATCGTTTGCCGGCGGCGTATCAACAGTCGCTAAAAATATATATGATATGGTGAAAAAAAAAGATAAGGAACCCGAGTCAGCGGCGGCGGCGCGAGCATCTATACCTGTAGCCGTAGGCAAAGGCATGTACATGGCACCATACAAAAAGGGTATGGGTCTCTATCTGAGTCCTTATCAAAAAAACTAAATATTGCCCTACCGAATCGTGCTCTATGTGATTATGAAATAGTGAAATATGCCAAACGATTGAGCATTCCCCATTTTCGAGGTGTGATCATGCGGAATGATCTCATCAGGAAGTGGAAATCACCTTGGAGGTGTGAAACGGGTATCATAAATTTAGATGATTCGTCTGGGGCAGGAACACATTGGGTGGCGTATGTGAAGAAAGATTTGCAGTGTCAATACTTTGACAGCTATGGAAATTTGAAACCTCCTAAAGAGTTTTTGAACTACATGCGATTATGTAATAATAATAATACTAATAATGATAGAACGAATTCAGTATCCATCAATTATAACTATAATAATGTTCAAAAAAATAATACATATAATTGTGGTCAGTCATGTTTACGTTTCTTAACGAGTGTTTGTGACTATTTGTTTATTAGTAATTAAGAAAAAAACATTAATAAATATCCATTAACCCTTGTTTGTTGTTTCATTTCAAGATCTCGAGCCGGTGTGTAACAATGTCTTTAACATTAACATTAAATGGTGAAGATTCTATATTAAATGCGGATTTTTTACCACCTATAGAACTGTCCAAGACTGATAAATATGAGTGTGCTGTAATCTATTTTAAAACATTCAATTCTATACCTAATGTCGATAGTAGTAATAACCTGTTTCATTATGGTGACAAGGTCATCACTATACCTGAAGGATCCTACGAATTGGACAATATTTTTCAACATTTACAACAAAATCTAGCGAATGACGATGATGTAGATGGACTCATAGACATGGAAGCAAACACAAACACATTAAAATGTTTATTTTTCACTCCAAAATTTGATATACACTTTGAGAAGGACAACAGTATTGGAAGTCTGTTTGGATTTTCACGCAGAGTACTCGAAAAAAATAAAATTCATTTATCAGATCAGTCGATAAACATACTCATCACTAATACTATAAGAGTCGAATGTAATATTATTCAAGGCTCATTCATTAATGATAAATCGTCGCATGTACTACATGAGTTTTCTCCATCAGTGCCGCCAGGTTATCAAATTGTAGAGTGCCCTTCACACCCCATATATTTACCCTTGAAAGCGAATACAATACAAAATCTTCAAGTGCGCATAGTGAACGAACAAGGAAATCTTGTCAATTTTAGAAAAGAGAATATATCTCTTCGCTTGCACATAAGAAAGGCGGCATAATGATTATCTATAAGAACGGTGGTGATGTGAGATTGAATCATAGTATTTCCGATACTATAGTCGAGAGAGCACCTACACGCATTGCTGAGACTGCTGCTATATATACTCCTCGCAAAAAAAATACATTAACAAAACATAACTTGCTATATCTTCAATCTTTGGGGTTGGAAATAGTACAATAGTACGTCTACACCACAGTTGTCATCATCATGTCGTCATCAATTCTTAATATTGGTGAGAAAGTTATTTTCGATGATAGTATTGAGAGCATTGAATATCATACCTACACACCCTACAATGAATCCTATAAGAACAATGATGAGATACGTATATGCATCAACAGCCAAGATTTAATAGTGCTACCGAGTGCAAGTCAGTTACTAGTTGAGGGTTCTATCAAGAAAGAATGTACTTTTATTAATAATGCACTAGCATTCCTTTTCCATGATATCCGCTATGAATTGAACGGGGTGGAAATTGATCGAACAAAAAACTGTGGTGTTACTAGCACTATGAAGGGCATATTGTCTTATGGTCAAGAAGAAAGCAACGCTTTGGAAAATAGTGCTTGGAATTTGGGTGGATTTAGGGAGATTGATGGGGATTTCTCATTCACTATCCCACTTAGACATCTTTTGGGATTTGCAGAGGATTATAAAAAAGTTATAGTGAATGCGAAACATGAATTGGTTTTGAACCGAAGTTCTTCGAATGTGAATTGTGCTGTTGCAAAGGAAGTTGGGAAGAATAAAATTCAGCTTAACTTGACCCGCGTTGCTTGGCGAATTCCTGTAGTAAAAGTGTCAGACAGAGAAAAGCTCCAGCTGTTGAAATATGTGGAAAATAATATATCTATACCGATTGCATTCCGTTCTTGGGATCTCTATGAATATCCAGTTCTACCTACAGCTCAAAGACACATATGGACGGTTAAGACAGCCAGCCAGTTGGAAAAACCTCGCTTCGTTATATTGGGCTTTCAACACGCCCGTAACAATGAAGAAGACAAAGATATGAGTATATTTGATCATTGCAATTTCCGCAACGCTCGCTTGTATCTAAATTCTCAGTATTATCCTTATGATTCATTCGCATGTGATTTCGAGAAGGGTCTGTATACAACTTTATATGAGGCTTTTATTGATTTTAAAAAAACTTATTACAACTCTACCAGTACAAATGTTTTAATTAATCCGAGTCATTTTAAAACAAAAAGCCCTCTGATTGTTATCGATTGTTCCCGACAAATAGACACATTCCACTCTAGCGGAGGTGCTATAGACATAAAACTGGAATTGGAATTTAAAAAAAATGTTCCAAATAATACAACTGCCTACTGTTTAATTATCAGTGACTCACTCTTTGAATACACCATCTTATCCAATACTGTTCGAAAAGTGAATCGTTAAAACTATCATTTTTTACCATCAGTTGCCAGTCAGTCCTTCATCTGACAACATGGATATATTGTGCCCCTCTTACCTCCCATCAATTCCACAAGTATATTGTGAACTTTGTAAAAATGTTTATTATATAACGCCAAATATACCATATATATCTACAAGTTTAAAGTTGGAGTGTAACAATGAAGATTTGAAGATATGTATAGATATCGCCGGAAGATTGACAATGACTTTACCCCAATGGAACAGTATAATCATGGAAAATGCAAAAATCATATCAGACTTTTTCATCAAAAATGTTGGTTCTTTTCCATCACCACCACCACAAACGTCAGCAACAACAACAAACCGCCATATCAGTTTTGTATGCACACCCGAATATGAAAATGCCAGCAGCTATATAGTGATTCACCTTGAAGACCAACCAATGATGTGCATAACTGGTGAGGAGTGGTTTAATTTGGAACATTTCTTGGAATACATTAATATGCGAATAAATAATTTGGAAAAGGTCAAGACCCAGTATGAGAACAGAATTAATTTTTTCATCAAAAGACTCAAGATGTGTTGTCCTCATAATGGTGGTGATGATGATGATAATCAAGATGATGTGAAGACTTTTGCAAAATTCTACCAGATTATCAATAATTTATATGATAAAACTTCTCTTATAGATCAGGAAATTAAATGTTATTTAAGCCAGTATTTATTTTACTCTGCACTCTTATATTGATTATAAAAATAAAATATAAATCTAAATGTGTCTTTTATTTTTATCGTTTGTCCCCATTGCTGCGCGGTTAGCGATATCTCATCCGGACTAGTTGAGGGGCAGTGGTGTTGAACATTTTGTTTCAATATTAAATTGGTATATTATTCGTTAAACTGTTATAATTTATTGTTGGATCTGATCTGCTTTGAACAGGTATTGAACAGGTATTGATCAGGTATTGAACAGGTATTGAACAGGTCTGATCAGGTATTGATTAGGTATTGATCAAGTATTGATCAGGTATTGATCAGGTATTGATTAGGTATTGAACAGGTATTGAACAGGTATTGATCAGGTATTGAACAGGTATTGAACAGGATCAAGTATTGATCAGGTATTGATCAGGTATTGATTAGGTATTGAACAGGTATTGATCAGGTATTGAACAGGTATTGAACAGGTCTGATCAGGTATTGATTAGGTATTGATCAAGTATTGATCAGGTATTGATCAGGTATTGATTAGGTATTGAACAGGTATTGAACAGGTCTGATCAGGTATTGATTAGGTATTGATCAAGTATTGATCAGGTATTGATCAGGTATTGATTAGGTATTGATTAAGTATTGATTAGGTATTGAACAGGTCTGATTCGATAGCGCGATCTGATTGGATTATTCGATAGGGTTTTGAAAATTCTTAACTCTACTATTTATTCATTTTATGCTTATAGTACTCACATTGCGTTACCCCTGGATATCTTTAGTATATAACTCACGCGTTGAGTTAAAATTGTTACTAGTGTTTTTTACAACTTCCATACTTTCACACGTGTTTAAACTATATAACATTACGCAATATGCATGACTGTGTATTTTGTAATATATCAGTTCCAAGCAACGAGTTGATTACACACTCCAAAACGAAACGTCATAAGTTACTATGCAAGCAAGATGAAGGAGATTATTTTACATATGTTGTGGAAAGTGCATTCAAGTGCAGACTAAAAACTTATCGTGTTAATGGCGCGTCAGCTGTTTTAGATCCAAAAGTGTATTTACTCAATGTCAAATCCAAGATCTTGGATATAATTGCGATAGAGCTGAAGGAGCATATATCCATTAAAGTAAACATTCAACTTTTCAGTACGTATATGATGACGAAGAATGGTGATCAGGTGGTTCGAGACTTGAAATCGTTCAACTCTCATAACATATCTTTATACAGCAGTTCAGATTTGCATGCGTTCTATGAGGAGATTTCTTCAAAGATACTCTCCAAATGTGACGAATTTCAAGAACGTGATAGTGGATGGACTTTGGAAAAGATTGAGTTTCTTGAAGTCAACATAAATAAGCATAGCCCACTCAAAGGATGTTCATACGTTCCACTTCCGAAATGGATTCAAGAGAAGCACGCTTGTATAAACGTAAAAAATACTGATAGTGCATGCTTTTTTTGGAGTGTTGTGAGTGCGCTTTACCCTGCTGATAAACACACAGATCGACCTTCATCATATCCGCCATATGAGGAAGTGGTGAATACTGATGGTATTGAAGTTCCTGTTACTATTAAAGGTATCAAACATTTTGAGATATTAAACGATATTAGCATTAACGTGTATGGAATAGAGTCTAATAAGAATATAATATCTCCTTTGTATATAGCACGAAAAACACGTAATCAACATGTTGATCTACTGTTTATTGAGAATAACTCTAAAACACATTACTGTTGGATAAAAAATCTATCTCGGTTGGTGGGTAGCCAGCTGTCTAAACACGAGAAAAAAATATTTTTATGTGATTCTTGTCTACAAAACTTTACTTGTGAAGACAAACTAAAGATTCATTTAAGATTGGGGTGTGAAAAGACACTGATTCAAATGCCTTCTCTTAAAGATAAATATTTAGAGTTTAAGAATTTTGAGCATAAACTAACAGTACCATTTGTCATTTATGCAGACTTTGAATCTATACTCAGTCCATTGGAAAACAATTTACAAAAAAATACTTTTTATACTCAAAAGCATATACCATGTAGTTTTGCATACTACATCAAATGTAATTATGATGATTCACTATGTAAATTTGTTACATATCGCGGTGAGGACTGTGTTAAACATTTTGTCGATAGCCTACACTCTGATGTTTGTGAAATTGCAAAAATATTATCTGTTAAGCATCCATACAATTTACAAGAAGATGAATTACCTCAAAACACATCTTGCCATATTTGTGAAAAACCTTTCTCACCAACTGATGTTAAGGTCATAGATCATTGTCATCTTACAGGTAAAATAAGAGCATACGCTCACGAAAAATGTAATTTAAACTATTCTATTCCTAACTATGTTCCTGTATTTTTTCATAATTTATCTGGATACGATAGTCATCTTTTTATTAAAGAATTAGCTACTAGATACGGTAAAACTAACTGTATTCCACAGAATAAAGAAAAATACATTTCATTTAGTCAAAGAATATGTTATAACGATGAGGGTGATAAGTCGAAACATATCACAATAAGATTTGTAGATTCTTTTAAATTTATGTCTTCAAGCTTAGATAAACTAGTTAAAAATCTGTCGTGTGATCAATTAACATTGTTGAACTGTCATTTTCCCAACCGGGAGCAAATGATGTTGTTGACGCGTAAAGGTGTTTTTCCCTATGAATATATCGATTGTTGGGAAAAACTTGAAAATAAATCTCTACCTGATAAAAAAGATTTTTACAGTTCTTTAACACAATCACACATTTCTGACGATGACTATAACCATGCTCAGATGGTGTGGAAAATGTTCAATTTAAACAATTTAGGGGAATATTCTGATTTGTATTTAAAAACAGATGTCTTGCTATTGGTGGAAGTCTTTGAAAACTTTCGAAAGGTTTGTTTGAATTCATACAAATTAGATCCGTGTAGATATTTGACTGCACCCTCCCTCTCGTGGGATGCCATGTTAAAAGAAACTGGAGTGAAACTAGAACTTCTCACGGACTATGAAATGATACAGTTTATAAATGCTGGCATTCGCGGTGGTATTAGTCAAGTTTCCAAAAGACACAGCGTTGCAAACAACAAGTTTATGAGTACACATGACTCCACACAAGAAAGCAAATTCATTATTTATTTAGATATTAATAATCTATATGGAGATGCAATGAGTAGATATCTACCTTTTACCAATTTCACCTGGTTGAGTGAGAGTGAAATTCAATCATTCAATATTCTTGAGCAAATTCCCAATTCACAAATTGGTTACTTTTTAGAGGTTGATCTAGAGTACCCTGAATCTTTACACGATTTACACAATGAATATCCATTTTGTGCAGAAACAAAAAAACCACCAAATGGTCATGCGAAAAAACTTTTACTCACTCTCGAAGAGAAAAACAACTATATAATTCACTATATGACTTTGAAACAAGCGGTAGAACATGGTTTAATATGTAAAAAAATACATAGAATATTGTCATTCCACCAATCTAGATGGTTAAAATCCTATATAGATTTAAACACTGCAAAAAGAATGGTGGCCACAAATTCTTTTGAAAAAGATTTCTATAAACTAATGAATAATTCTATATTTGGTAAGACAATAGAAAATGTGGCTAAAAGAGTGGATGTGAAGCTTTGTAAGACCTGGTCCGATAAAACAACAAAGACCAAACCTGCGTATGGTGCAGAGAGATACATATCCCGTCCGAATTTTCATAGTTGTAAGATATTTAGTGAAGACTTTGTAGCAATTCAAATGAATAAGACTAAAATATTGTATAACAAACCAATATATGTTGGTTTCTCTGTACTCGAATTATCTAAATATGTAATGTATGACTTTCACTACTCTTACATGTTACCTAAATATAATAAGAATGTAAAATTATTGTACACCGATACAGATTCCTTCATTTATGAAATTAGTACTGATAACTTTTATGAAGATATCAGATTCGATTTGCACAGTAAATTTGATACATCCGACTTTGCTAAAGACAATATATACAATCTACCGTTGGTAAATAAAAAAGTAGTGGGCTTAATGAAGGATGAAAGTAACGGAAAAATAATTAAAGAATTTGTAGGTCTACGTTCTAAAATGTATAGCTATGTTTTTGAAGACGATCAAGAGGTCAAGAAAAACAAAGGTACTTCCGCAGCCATTGTGAGAAAGCTGCATTTACAAAACTATAAAGATGCTCTTGATTGTAGTCATGTACAATATGATAATATGTATACTATTTGTAGCGATAAGCATAATGTATTTACACAGTGTAAGAGGAAAAAAGTAATTTCTGGTAATGATGATAAAAGATTTATTTCGTCTGATAATTATATAAACACATTCGCTTGGGGCCATTATGAAATTAAATAAAAAACATACACACAGATAATAGCATTTTTATTTAAATAATTTCCAATCGCATTTATCGGCATAAGATGAACACTTATTAGGACTAAATTTCGCATTTATATATGGACACCGATTAAAATGTTGTATATGTTCGAACCAAGGAACATCCTGCTCTTCCCAATCCATCAATCCACCGCCACAATAAAAACACATTGTTCTATCACCGTGTCCAGTGTAGAAGAATCCAGCATCTGCTAGTCGTTCTGGTTTTTGACGTGCACCCAGTGGCCAATCTATAAAACTATATAGTCGGGCTTTTTGTGAACTAAAGTATGGAAACAAGGGACCACAATAATTATTATTATTTTCCATAATTACTTTAGATTTGTTTTGTTATAAACTTTATGATACACACGACTATTTTGTCGAAAGACTTGTTTTATACAACAATTACATTAAATTAAATCCACATCACAGACACATGTTATCTCATATCGCTGCGGTTAGCTGTTATCATTCGTCCTCATCCGGTCAATATGTAATTTGCTCACATTTTAACCTATCACAGCTTAACGCATAGTTACTACTATCCATGGTATATAAATAAGTACTAGAACAAAAGCCCGCCGCCGCCGCCCGCCCGCCAGAGCTTAACGCGTAGTTACTACTATCCATGGTATATAAATAGAACAAAAGCCCGCCGCCGCCGCCCGCCCGCCAGATTCAGAGCAGGCATCCCCCCGCCCGCCCACATATTTACAACCCCCATTCATATATAGAACCATCCCATGACATACATCCGGCAACCCTCAATACAACCTTAACCAACCCCCGCTAATAGTTCCGCTCATCACCACCATTCACCATACTATTTTCATACTACTAGCGCCATCTAGTTTCAACGTTCCCCCATTTGTTGTGGTCCAGAACCGGCAATATATAGCTACTTGTTGATAATAAACCGTTCAAAGTTGTTTAATTATTATGTGTAATAATCGCGAAAACCTAGGACAACATTATGTAATATTTGTTATTGTATATAAGGTATTTTTTTACAGCTGATAGGCTAGCCTTTGACCACTTTCTCACCTGCTGGTAAGTGATGATGTGGTCGGAGATGTGATGCAGGCTAACCAAGACTAACTGACTCTCAAGGACAGCTCCCGGAGCACACTAATAGGTGATGACAGATTTTCCAATTGATTGTGGTAGCTAGCCAGGCGGGCATTCGCAAAGTGTCCTACCACCAAGCAAAAATATTAGTGTGACGCGTTATGGATTTGCGATATCCTCCTCGAAGCATCCTAGTGTAAAATGGTTAATCAAGTTCTTTCTTCTCTCTTTGTATTACTTCAGTTAGAACTTTTTCTTCCCGTTGAAGTAAGTCTGACGGCAAGTTGGTAGATTGAGAAACTTTGATATTAGTGATTTAAAGCGCGTCTGTTTTGAACTTCCTTGCGGGAAAGTTAGAAGAATATATACATAAAATAGTTAATTATCAAAGTTCAACCAAACGTGACTAGAAGAATAATGCCTTTTACTTTTATTAAAGTCTGCATTATTAGTTTTCTTACCCTAAGCCCCTGAAATGAATGTGGGGTTGGTACATATGTTGTTTTTTTTTATTTTTCTTATATTGTTATGATTGCAATAACGCCTGCTATGCGGATTACATTACAAAATTACAAATATACGATAGGAAAAATATAAAGAATTAAAAAAAAAATTAAAAAATACCGCACACGACTTAAATTTTTCCTATCGTATATTTGTAATTTTGTAAAATATGTTGTTTTTTTTACACCACGTAAAACATTTTTTTTTTTTGCTTGTGTTAGGAATTATAAGGAAATATTTAATGTTTTAACAATATTTATACAGATAAGTATTTATAATGATTTGGCCTAGTCACGTGCACCCCTACCCTACCTGCACAAACGAGGTAGGGGGGAGGCGTTGCGTTTTTCCTTTTTGCAGTATAGAACCCTAAAAAGGTAGGCCATTATGAACCAGCAAAGAAGATTTAAGACATAGATCATTAGTATCCACACTAAGTGTGAAAGTTTTGTATTTGTGACGGAAAAGACCTCAGTGAAAATACATCAAGCAATCAATTTAATCTACGAAGAACTCTAAATTTTCTTCCGATATTGAATCGTATGAAATTTTTTGTGGAAATCCATACCATGCTGATCGATGACACATTGTTACCTTATTATAGCAAATAAATGATATCCTGTTCTATTGAGTCAAAAGCTATTTCATACTTTTTTTAAAGTTGGATATTGGTGTCGTTTTTCTTTCTCTATTTTCAGTGTTGCATACAGCTAATAAGATCAATTTTAAATCTTGACAAGAGTTGCATTGACTGCATAATCAGTCATCCAAGTATTGGCAGATTGGCTTTCAGTTAATTGAGAATTATAAAACTACTTAATTAGGTATAATCAGTACGAACAGTACGAAACAAAAAGGTTTGAAACGTAAAAATGAAAAAACCAGTAAGAAGTTATAATGTACCGTATCAACCGGATTGTCCAGTGCTGAACACAGCATCCTCTATTAAGGAGGGGTTTACCATAATCCCACTCTTGACAGGCCTCTTGGGGATAACCGTGCAAGATATCAGCTCCTGAGAAGGCGCTGGTACCTTCCGGTAAAAAATCACTACTTCAGAACCTTCTCTTTATTTTTGGAAGTAGGTTAGAAAATATATCGCTATTCTTTTGTCTTATAAGAAATGAGTTTTACTAGACATTTATTTGATCCAATACAAAGTGAAAGACTTTTAAAATATCCGACGGCCACAACAGATTACAACTTAGTGTTAAATTTCAAAATAATTTCATTCGAATACTTAGGAAATTTCAAAATACCAGAACCTGAAATGGTAAAGGGAAATTCCTTGGACAAAACCTCAAAGCTTGCACTTATCGGAAACAAACTTAGAAAACAATCCTACTATTCCGAGTTAAGTCGGTAAGAGTTTCAAAAGGTTTTAAAACCGAAGCTTGTTACAAACCAGTTATACAAAGAACTTAGACAAGGTTCGTAAACGGATAGATATTTCTTTACTCTGAAGGACTACAGGCACAAAATGAAGGTATACAAACATTTTCTCAATTTATTTTTTTTACTGGCGGTATGCCTTTATTAAACAAATACTACAAACTATAAACAACAGTACAGCTACTACAATACTACAGCTACTACAGTAAAAGCATTTGGACTCATAGGGAGTCCAAATGCTCTAACCCACTGTCAGTTGGCAGCGTGCCCAGCATGCTGGCAGCATTGCCCCGTTGAATTGCAATGCTTATTCTTTGAGCCAAATAGGTGCCAGCATTTTGATCACGCGTCGCATCGACCAAGCGCTCTGATAGATTTTGGAAAATACGATGAGCTCCCGGTCCCCACGGACCCAACGTCTCTACACCAAACGGCTCAAATATGTAACCCATACCCAGGTTAGCATATTTGCGCCGCTTGAGTTGCTCCGCCGAAGTAGCCGCGGCGCCAGCCCTCACGTGGGTTTCAGAAAGGTGTGACGGCGCTAAAGTGTCTACGCATGTAGCGTCCCACACTAAGGGCCGTCCTAACTTCCATGGAACCAGAGTCATGCCGTCAGGTCTTTTACCATCGTCACGCATCAGACCGTTCGGTTCGAGAACTGCTGGAACATTGGCGCTGGTAAAAGCCCGGCGAATGATATCGTTAAGGCTGGCGTGGCGGGAAATTCGACCAGCACTTCGAGAGCAGGAGAGGCCATGGTGACCGAGTTGGTCAACTGCAGTACCACACTGGCAGTGATGTGCAACACAACACCTTGCACCCAAGCGTAAGCTAATAGCGAGACGAAAAGCGGAAGGATCTATAAGGCTACCAGTTTTGTAAGAAGGAATGGCTTGTAACCAAAGACCTGATTCCCACACAGAAACAGCGAGAATACGAGCACGATCTGCGATACTAGGGCACGTATTTAAAAGATCTTTCCGTGCTAGCTCGCATAGGGGCCGATCCCACTGTTTCTGAGATGACAAAATTTTTGGGAACTCAGTATTTGGACAAGCCAATCCCCATGTGGTTTTGGCCTCAGCCAGATATGCTACATCAAAAGAGCCTAAAGATTGTGCAAGTATTTTTTCTACTAATTTGTGTGTACTGTGTACAGAAGACAAAAAAGCTGGTAATGCCACACTAGAAATTTTGCGTATCCCTATGCCCCCCAACCTCACAGGGAGGGAAGCTTGCACCCAAGCCCTATCATCCATCTCAACATTCAAAACCGAAATTAACGTATCTTTTAATAAATTGTCTAAGCTTAAAAGAAGCTCACTGTGCTTCCAAAGCTGACAACATCTCAAAAAGTATGTAAATTTAGGAACGAAAAGGCAAAATCTAATAATAGTAAAAGCCATATGGGCGTTAATTTTGAATAATCTGCTAGAAGCATTTCTAAACTTTTGAATTTGTTCTTCGACAAATGGTGACAAAGATTCGTCAAAAATCGGTGAACCCAAAAGACGGAGCGAACCTTTTTCTACTAATTTTATATTAGGCGCAAGTAAGTTGAATTTTTCAATAATCGAAATTTTATCCGGACAAGTATCACAAACAAAAAGTTCACATTTGGAAAAATTTAGTTCAAGGCCAATAAGACGAAAATCGTCTATAAGTACTCGCAAGTCATTCAATACCGTGTTCGCATCGCCACCTAAGGTTCCGTCATCCAAATACCAAACGTTAAGTTTTGATTGGAGACGTTGAATTATTGAGTGGATGGCAAGGCTAAAGATGGCTGGTCCCAGAGGATCACCCTGTTGACATCCTACGGAAGATAATATAACGTTGTTTTGGTATGTTAATTTTGATGGTTTGCCGTAACATTGCCAAAGAAAAGGGTATAATTCCGGAATTTTATCTTTCACTTCGGTCAAAAGGGTGCCTCTATCTAATGAGTTGAATGCATTTTTAACATCCACCTTCAAAAGCACATCTCCACAATTTTGATCAAGAAATGTGCGTAGTGAATGTACAGCAGCCTCACAACCACCCTGAGAACCAAAACCGAGTTGTAGTGGTTGAAAAAGATTACTTAAAAAAGCAACCTTTTTCCTACAACCACATTTGGCTGTGAGGCGACGATAAGTGGTGCCTACTGCTATAGGCCTAATACCACCATCTTTTTTATTAAGGGCACATAAATTCGCACCGTACAGAATTTCGGTAATTTCATTGTTGACCTGACCCGACAACATCAAATTAACCAAAGCCGTGACATCCTTTAGAAGTGTCTCGCCTACCTCACCAGAACTAAAAGATAAAATATCTTTTAAGTGCTGAGGCGTCAGGCCATCTAGACCACCGGCTGAGCCACTTCGAAAAGATGCCACGGCCGCAGAAACATCCTGTGGGGTCACCTCAACAATGTCATTATTTTGTTCAGGAGAGTCGGGAAGGTGGAGACCTGCAGTTGCAGGCGGATGCTTTTCTATTAGGGAATTCAACGTGTCAGATGTGAAAGGGGCGATTGTATCACTCGAAAACAAGATGCGTGCCGCGTTTTTGATGTCACCATCATTAATTTTGTTTTCTACTATTTTAATAGTAGCTGAATCGACATTATTTGTTTTTGTATTCCGCCGCAGTGGCGGAATTATTAAAGTTGAGCCAAAAGATTGCTCTTCCCGTGCCTTGTATTTCACGCAGTTTTCCTTTACTCTAGTTGTAAGGGATTTTTTGTTAGAAGGATCAAAATTTACGTGAAATACGTGGTACGGGAATGCTAGAAGATGCTCCCAGGCTTAGTAGCCAAAACTTTTTTAATTGAAGAAGATAACGATTGGGCAACAGAAATTCTCGCACCCCGAGGTATGCGTTTTATAACAGGAATATTATTTTTGTACGAGCTTAAAACCTCCCAAAACGGTTTGGCAGGGGTAGCAGGGCTCGCAACACTGCTACCACTTACTGTTTGATTATTTATTGGTGCCGAAAGGGGAATTTCCGAACTTTTATGACACCTTTTTTGGTGAATTTTGAGGCCTTTTTGACCTTTAAAATATCGAGCCTGGGGGCACTGCGGACACAACATCTGGCTGTCTTGCGATACAAAGGTCCCAACTACTGCATTCATTGTTTGGGTACAAAGCATTGTTAACAAAATAAATCAAAGCTTATCTTAGAATCTCTAGGGTGACGTCTCGACCCGGATGAAGTCTCGCGTCAACAACGTCGTCGAAGTCCGTAGTGCGCAGGTGTCACAGGCAGCGTTGCCATGGAAACAAAAAATAACCGATTAGAAAATAATAAGCTAATGAAACTAACTACAGAGGCCCACAGGAGCCCTACAAACAATACCTCGCAAAATTCCAAGCGGAAGAATGCGGTTGATGGGCAGATAATGCCTATCTACTATCTGAAAATAAAATTAATTATTTTTTGTAAATAAATCTGAAATTTACTGACCTGTCAATTTGCCTGATCATAGACAACCCAACCCTCAATTTATTATATTTAAAAGTGAGATATGTTTTATTAAGTGTTATACATGGTTGCTACTTAAGTTAGGTCTCTTCGTAGCTCTTTCCAGACAATCGTAGTTTCACTATATTTTAAATACCAGGGGTCAACTCCCATCTCTTAATTCAGTTTTATGTTTACCTTACAATAACAATTTTAATTTGCACTACCACATGTCGCTATAGTAAATTTAATTATTATTTAGTAACCGGCTAGAACTCGCGTAATATTTACCGGATATTGCTCCGACCAGTTTCGAACTTATTTGAAGTTCTTCGTCTGGGAGTCACGATTGTGCACAGCGGCGAGCACGGGCCTCAGCATGTAACTGTTACTGCTGAGTCCTAGCCGGTTACTAAATAATAATAATGGAAAAAACTCGCGAAAGTTTTTTTAGCTCAAATAGTAAACTTACATTAGAACGTGAGAGCGGGCTGCATGCATTGAATCAAGACATTTGTGCGATAGAGATACCGCTATATGAACATTATTATTTCGTGACGGCCGTGGTACGAATCTTAGTAACAATATTTTTAGTTTGAAATAATGATATTGCTTTTCCATAATAGTTTTTAAAATGCGGGAGTTGGGCCCCAGGTGTTCAACATTTGGCATGCATATCCTTGAGCCTAAAACCTATGCTTCTGTTTTGCCAGTTTTTCGGTTTATTATTTATTTAATCTCAAAAGGTGAAAATAAGAATTCCCATACACCGACTTTTCCAAATTATTTTGAAAATATTTATATATACGGAAAATTGACAAACCAGAAGCAAACATTATACTCAAGAACCTGCTTTACAAAATCACAACGAGAGGAAAAATTATAGTCATGTGTGGGATTCAGACCCGCGCCATCCACGCCTATAGCTGGGGTATGCTCTTACCGCTAAGCTAACATGATATATGACACATTACTCTAATTTGTTCTCTCGTTCTTAACCATCGTATAGGAATGGAGTGACATCTATACTTTTTTTTTTTTTTTTTTTTTTAGGGAGGACATAGATGCTGTCTACCGCTATACGGACGTACAGCTCCACCGGACTTTGGGCGAGGGGAGGCCCTCTTATAGCCCAGGAGGAAGAAGCGCTGAGGGCACTTCTTCTGAGACGGGCGTATAAGGCGAAAAGCGCCTTATACCTCCGTCTCCTGCGGGCGCCGAAAACGCCACGCTACTATCGGGAGGGGTGACAGCGAGCTCAAGGGCACCACTGTGGTTCGGACCTCGGCTTGTCTCGCTGCCGAGAGACAAAGGGGGAATCGGAACTAAATGCCCCGGTACAACTGCAGTGTTGTACCGTTGAGAATGGGCCCTATTGAATATTGCTCTGTGACTATTTGGAGAGACACTAATCGGGTTTTTATTTTTGCCTCGAGCTCGCCGGCGAGCTCGGTGTTTGATTGTGTAACCTCTGATTACCGCACACCTGGGGATGTTACCAGGACGACTTGCGGACAACGCTAAAGCTGCCAACGTAATGGCTGCGATGGGGTCATCCGGGTCGTCCAATACCTGCCGTGGTCGGCGACGGGGGGGTTTGAAGTATGGGTCGGATGAGGCAGTCGAATAGTTCGCTGCCTGGACAACCAGAGGGTTCGGGTGGTGGGGGGCTCGATCAAAGTGTCGGCGGACGCAGCCCTTATTGAACTGCGCTAAAGAGGGAAGGTTTAGGTCGCAGTGCAACTCGGCGCTCCGGACGTACCAGGGAGCGCCGGTTGCCCTGCGAAGAAACCGGTTTTGGAGGGCTTGAAGCTTATGTAGGTGGGCCTCACTAGCATGACTGAACACTACGGATGCGTACGTCATGATGGGGCGGATACAAGCAGTGTAAAGTGTCTTCTTGTTACTAAGAGACATTTTACTTTCTTTACATATTAAGGGACTTAGGCGACCCATGACAAAGGCCGCCCTGTTACGGACCGTATTAATGTGATCTTTGAAGGTGAGATTCCGATCAAGGGTTACTCCAAGATATTTGGTTGTTCTCACCCAGGGAATGGGTTCATCGAACAGAATTAGTGGCTTCGGATAGCGGGGGCGGGTTTTCTCAGTAAAGCACATAGCTGTGCTTTTAACTGGATTAACCGCTATGCGCCATTTTCGGAACCAGTCACCGATCTCGGTGATGGCCCGTTGAATGACGAAATATGTCTGTCTATTTACATGCCAGCCAGTGGAATAAATGGCGGTATCGTCCGCGTATTGGGCTATAAAAACTTTGGGTTGGGCGCGAGGGATGTCACTGGTATACAGTGCGAAAAGGATGGGTGATAGCACGGAGCCCTGAGGGACTCCGGCTCTGACTGGATGAGGAGTGGAGAGGGTGCCTTCCACGCGGTAGCGAAAGCTTCTGTCCCTTAGGAAGTCTTGTAAGGTGAGCACAAGACGCTCTGGCACGCCAAAGTGGTATAGCTTGTAAATCAAGCCATTGTGCCAGACTTTGTCAAAAGCTTTTGCTACGTCGAGGAAGACTGCTACCGTCGATTGGGGTTTGGGTTTCTTATTGAAACCCTCTAGGATGTGCTCCGTGAGGCGGTGCACCTGTTGGACGCATGAGTGTTTGGGTCTAAAGCCAAACTGCTCATCGGGAATACATCTATACTTCAACTTAAAAATACTTGTACATGATTTCGAAATCAAGGACATGCAAGCAAAATTTCAATATGTTTGGACACTTAAAAAATGTATGGAAAGCGCTACGAAGACTCTAGCCTTAAGTTATATCAGCTGCGAAATTAGTAGCTCCTTGCCAGTGAGTACGTAAATCAAACAAGGTACTGTTTTTTACATGGCTGATAGGCTAGCCTTTGACCACTATCTCACCTGATGGTAAGTGATGATGTAGTCGAGGATATTGTTTATGCTAGCCTATAATTACTGGTTATATTTATATCAAGAACTGCTGCCGGAATACACCGTTGGGTGCTTGGCGACAGATTTTCTAATTTAGGGTGGTAGTTAGCCAGGCGAGCGAAATGCCGTACCACCATGCCATAACGCCTGCCATCCTAAGATAACAACTGGCGCCGACGGCAGACTTTGCTTAACTTAGCTGATCGGTTAAGAACGGCTAAGCAAACTTCGCTACGAGCGCTTCAAAACTACTGAAAACGTTGTTTTTCAGTGTACCCCTCAACTCGGGTTGAGTTCTTGGCCGAGATACTAAAAATGTTACGGACGATTGGTGGACTGTATGATAATGTAAATAAAAACACTTTAGATAGTTACTCGTTGTTACTCTTTATAATCGTTTCAAAACTAAATTACATCTTATTTTTTACTCGCATCGAGGCTTGACACAATCAAACACAAAAAAAAAAAACAAATACATTGACAGTACCAAAATAACTACATAATAGGTTTAATATATTAACAAAAAGGCTGCACCAGCCAGTCGCCAACATTTTAGTATCTCGGCCAAGAACTCAACCCGAGTTGAGGGGTACACTGAAAAACAACGTTATGATCACAGTGTGAACATAACACATGCTAGGTATACTACCCCTATTGCCTTAAAATATAATTATTCAATTAATATTGGTATGTTAATTTTTAGTGGCATTAATCAAATGCCCGCCTGGCTAGCTACAACCCTCAAGTAGGTAAATCTGTGGCCAAACACCTACCGGTGTGATCCGACAGCTGTCCTTGAGAGCCAGTACTTCTAGGTTAGCCTGAACACCATTACTATTTTCCCCGTGGGGTGCCGGGAGACTTGCGCCTCCCCATATCATCCCATAGGTGTCGTAAGAGGCGACTAAGGGAAAAATACTGGAAGGTGGGCAGCAGCACCTTCTAAAGAACTGCCACCTTACACTGCGATCCCCAAGCCACCTGCCAAGCGTGGGGATTAAGGCAAATACCCCCTAAATAGGGGAGGCTGTGTTCAACAGTGGACGAGTCAGCTGTTACAGTAATTCTTAGTTCATAATATTCATCTTAAATTAAATATTTAAAAATATTTCAAGAAAACAGTAAATTAATATTTTAGTAAAATACTTAAAAATATAATCAAAGATATATACACAAACGCCACGCAGTCAAATCGGAAGAATTTTCGACGCGTATCGCTTCTACACGAAGCATCCTCAGAAGTCCGGAGGCCTTAACTTTTCGAGCGCACGTTCGATTTCAGGCTTAACAGGAAAATTAGGCGGGATTGTCACTTGACATTTTTTAAATATTTTTACAATATTTATTTTTTATGTTTCCTTAAAATATTTGTTATTTTCAAATATGGATTTTCGCAAAGTAACACCTAAATATATTAATTATAACTAAGTTAGCTACCTTTTTTTATGTATAATCCATTATGTTACAAAAAAAATAAACGTGACATACAAACGGACTGACGACATAAGATAGACAGACGACGGAGTCTCAATAAAACGGTTTTGTTGTGTTTTTTGTGTACGGAACTCTAAAAACGGTAATTGTCAACCAACGACTCAAAGAGATTCTCAACAACTTTTAACTTCTCCAGTAAACTATCTCTAGAGCCAAATCGAGATTTAAAACGACTTTCAGAAACAACCCAGAGGCACCCCTTATCTGATCACCCTTCAGGGGCAGAGTAGTGGAGACAAACGAACGCTAAGGACGTGACTTCATCGTTTATGTATAAGACAACTTAATTCACGGCAGTCCTCAAAGTGCCAAAAGCTGGCTAAAGGCCAAGCGGTTTTATTCGCGTTGTCACAATCTGGGTTGGTTTTAGTGCTAGAGGGTTTATCAATACCATTGTGTTATGAAAATTTTGATATATATCAACATTTTTATGAGGATTTTAATGAAACTTTACAATAATATAGCTTACACATAAGATTATTACCCCCGTGGGGTGCCGGGTTATAATTGCACCTCCCCATATCATCCCGTGGGTGTTGTAAGAGGTGACTAAGAGAAAATACTGGAAGGTGGGCAGCAGCGCCTTCTAAAGAACTGCCATCTTACACTGCGATCCCCAAGCCGCCTGCCAAGCGTGGGGTTATGACAAATACCCTCTTAATAGGGGAGGCTGTGTTCAGCAGTGGACGATCCGGCTGATACAGTACAGTACAGTATGGTTTTTCGCAGGGTGACAGTAGGTAGAGGTTATTCCACTTAACATCATGTGGAACTTGCGCTTGTTCCGTCACTATTACATAAAAAAAACACTCAGCTTAGCACAAAGCTTATCCTTTGCAAACATGACCAAATGGAAAACGTGTGACGCATAGTGCAACTTATATTGTGACCAACGCCCCTTCAGCCACTTTTCTTTTTTATTACGGTACGTTTCGGTCGGTCCATAACCATGTTACGAATTTTTAACTTGTGACAGTTACAAACCTGAAATTTTGATAGTTTATTATAGTATATATATATATATATATAAGAAACAAGACCAATTTTGCAATTGGTTTTATACTTGTAAATGATGACGCAACCTTATAATTTTAATATTGTTAGGTTTGCAATAACGCCTGCTATGCGGATTACATTACAAAATCACAAATATACGATAGGAAAAATGTTAGTCATGTGCGGGATTCGAACCCGCATCCATCCACCCCTTGAGCCGGGGTATGCTCAACGTAAAACTCTAACCAATTGAGCTAACATGACATGACGTCATAACTCAAATCTTTCCTATAGTTCTTAAACCATCATATTGGGATGGAGCGACATCTATAGTACCACTTGCGTTGTACTACAAACAAGACCAATTTAAGTCATGTGCGGGTTCGAATCCCACAAGTATATATTGCCAAAAAACATAAGTAATTTTTGATGCAATGATGATCGAGCGGTTATACCTATGGACTGCCGAGCCCCAGGTCCCTGGTTAGATCCCCACTGCCGGCTTGAGCTTCACCGCATGGTGGAAGGGCATTTTGCGATTGCCCGCCTGGCTAGCTACCACCCTCAAGTTATAAATCTGTCGCCAAGCACCTAACGGTGTGTTCCGGCAGCAATCCTTGAGAGCTAGAAAAATTACAGGTTAATGAGACCTAACAACTGGACGTCTCAGTGTGACGGGCACAGTGCAATTCATCGTTGACGAAATGCGTCTGTTATAGGTAGAGGTTAGTCCACTTTACATCAGGTGGGCTTCGGGCTTGTTCCATCACAATAACATAAAAAAAAAAAACCTTTTGCCACTTTCAGTTTATAGAGCCACTGCGAGAAAAACAGGCAAGAAACTCGGGGCCATTATTTTTAAATGTCTTTTAACAATGTGTTACAAAAATATACTATAACTATGTGCGTACCTCGTTTAAAAATATTACACATAAACATTTTCTGTTCCACTTATTACTTATTCACTACGTCACAATTTGTCGTCCGTTCGAGTCGACTGCCGAGGCAAGACTGACTGTAAAATGTAACTGGCGTTAACAGAAGGCCTCCCCCCTACCGCACTCGTTTGTGGTACACGTGACTAATCAAAGTCAGTATAAATACTTTCATCTTCACAAATATTCTTAAAACATAGTATTTACTAGTATTTTAGTAGTATTAGTAACATAAGTAGTATTTCCTTATTATTCCTAACACTTGTGATGAAATGCATCTGTTTTATCTTTTCTTTTTTTTTCGTTCTTTTTCATTTTGCACGGTGGTAGGGCATTTTGCAAATACTCGCCTGGCCAGCTACCACCCTCAAGAAGAAAATCTGTCGCCAAGCACTTAACGGTGTGTGTCGCTATGTGTCTTTGAGAACCAGTAATTTTGCATGGTGGTAGGGCATTTTGCGAATGCCCGCCTGGCTAGCTACCACGTTAGTCCGTTTAACATCAAGTGGGTCTCGAGCTAGTTCCGTCACAATAACATAAAGAAAAACTACTTTCGTTTATGTACAAAACTCCGCGTAAAAGACCCGCTTACAGTACAGCCATACCCCACCTCCAAACGATTCCAACATTTGTCTTCACGAGACAATTTTAAAATCACCTGAGAATCCTCGGGCGCCGGTAGTGGAGCCGATATAAATCAAGCTCGAGGGACGCCGGATATTTTGTGGATTTTCTGCCGATGATTCTTTTATTTCTTTTTATGACCTGAGGGCAGAGGGCTTTGCTCTCGATAGTGTGGAGTGGCAATTTCTAAAAAAAACGTCAGTGTTGGAAATAGACGGAACAAAGCGAAATAGGAGGCCATTTTGAATACAGAAGACTTGCAATTGGTTCATGGTGTTCAGCTTTTTACTTGCCTGCCTGGATGATTGCCTATGATCTACTTGCTATCTTTATTACTGCTAAAATAAAAATTGCTATCCCTGAAAAAGGAACGAACGTTATTCTGACATATATAATATTATTAATGGATTTGAAACCAATACTGAGTACTTCTTCCAACACTCAAAACCTAAAATATGACAACTGAACAATAAATTATGTTACCCATACAGAAATATTTGCTCGCTTTTCTGTGATGTTACCTTTGTACTCATTTTCTCTAATTTTAGTACAATTCACGACTGAGAAATTGCTGAAAGAATTTTAATTAAATAATAATTTGTTTGAATACTATATTCATCGGCAATGGAACGTTAATTTTGTGTATGTCTCTTAACTGATTAGTTGATTTAAAAATAAAATACTTTGTTGCAAAAACTTTGTTGAAGAGCCTATAGTTTTTACATTAGTTAAAAAATCCTTATTATTGCATTAAAAAATGCATTATTAAATTAGAAGAGAAATTCATGACATGATACATAAAAAGTACAACTTTTCACCTCCATAAATGAGTAAGGTATTAGATTACAGGAAAGAAATAATGATACATATAACAATAACCTTATTCTAATTTTCAAATATTCATATGAAAAAATAAAAAAAAATCATATAAAGGCTTAAAAAATAAATACTTAGTTAAAAGTAAAATTGCTGCAATTTGGCAGGTTAAACTTAACAATTTTGTTCAAGAATTTCCACACATTCGCAGCAAAAGCCATTTTGCGGTGAGTTTTAAAAAAACTATTTCGCGATGTAGGTGAAAATGATATAGTTATTTCGACATATGTTTTAAATTATTTAATTTTCATTACCTACAATTATTATATATTCAACTATTTTAACTGTTAGAAGTTTATTAGTTGTGCGTAAATATACATTCTGGCTATAAATGCAAATATATACATTAAACGACATAAATTATCCATTCCAATTTTAGGAGTAAACACAAGATCCCACAAATCGTTCTTGGAAAATCAGAAGCAACACCTCCCTACACACGCCATTAAAAATTGAAAGGGTACTGAACAGTGATTTAAATTCACAGGATATGGCCAGAGCAACAAACTCAAATGCTTGCTGAGGAGGCTGGTTGGTGCAATAGTAAAAAAAAATAACAGTTACGTACCAAAAGGGAAAAATGGAGCTATTTTAATGGAGTTTTGAGGGCTGTTGGTCTGTCTGTCCGTCTGTCTGTATATTTCTAGCTCATTAACAGAATAAGTAACAACGCTGAGATAATATATATATTGCGTAGAACATTGACTAAATATTAGACAAGAAATTGAATAAAATAATAATGTTGTCTTAGGTTTTCGCGATTATTACACATGGTAATTAAACAACTTTAAACGGTTTAAATAGCGTATATTTATCATTATTTTTGTCCTGACTGGTCACGGGGTGACCCCGACCACGATCACTGCAAAGTGTTTGAAACGTCGGGACAAAAATAATGATAAATATACGCGATTTGACCGCTGTGGAAACGGTATGTCGATGACGTGTTTGCCATAATAGAAGGAGATGAACAATTGATAAAATCGTGTGTGGCACATTTGAACGAAATTCATGGCAAAATAAAGTTAACCTATGAAATGGAAAGGGAGAGAACAATTGGTTTCTTGGACGTCAAAGTACAAGTCCGTACTGACGGTTCTATAAGCCACTCAGTGTACAGAAAACCGACTCATACTGACCGGTATCTCCATGCAGACTCCCATCACCATCCAAGACAGCTAAACTGGTAACTCTGGTAACAACACTATTAAACCGCGCTTATGACCTCTGCGATGACGAACACCTAAACGAAGAGTTATCACATATACAAAAAGTCTTGCAGGATAATGGTTACAAAGCGAAACAAACACCAGTGCGTCATAATTTCAACAAAACCAAGAAATACATTGTTGAAAGAAAACCAGCTTATTTGCCATATGTGAAAGGAGTGACTGATAAGGTCGCAAATATTTTAAACAAGTACTGTATAAAAACTATCTTCACCCCTGTAATGATTTCAGTGTTTTTATTGATACTATTTATTTAAAAGGTGTTCTATTGACGGAAACTGTTTGGACTCGCATTAGGAATATTTCATATTAAAAGTAATTCATTTGATTTCCGCAAAGAAAGATGACGTTCGGAGGCGTAGGTAGTTTTAGAGGCTCATTCCGTGCAGAGCTCTGGTTCAGTCAAGACGTAGTAAAGATTAAGTTTTTGTGGTCTATATGTATATCTTTATTTATAATTTATATGTGTGCAGATTATTGTGGAAGTAATTATAAGTTACTACGGTCGAAAGAAGTGTTTCATTTCACTTCAGAAGTGGGATACACCAATCGCAAGGTAAAGTGAACAATTTAATTTGACAGGAACCGAAAATGGATATTATGGATTACATCTTGTATTTCTAGTGATATTTTATTTTTATCTATAATATACTACTTAAATTATATGTACCTATGATCTTGCAGTGATATTTCTTTTTTCTGCGTTCTAAGCCATGATGGATTTCATGCTTGGCCAGGGCGACTCCCTGACAGCATGTAGTTCAGAGTATAATGAAAGGAATGTTTACCAGCACGTGGCTGGGGCTACCCTCTGGCAGTGAAGCGTACGCATTCTTTTTATGCTTTCTATTAATCTTATATACATGTTATGGTAATGTGGAGTGCAATAAATTCGAGCAGGGCAACTCTCTGCTAGTTTATTGTAGACTTCACTACAAAGGAAACCGTTCACGAGCACGTGGCTAGGGCTACTCTCTGGCAGTGCTAGTGTACATTTCTAAAAAGCTATTATACATTTATTTTTGTATATTATGTGGTACAAATGCAAGGCGCCTTCTTCATTTAACACGATTGGTCAGGGCGACTCTCTGATACCGTGTTTTTGGCGTGTGTATTATTTTTATGTTATTCTGTTATTCTTTATATTCATATCCTGCTGTGGCAATGTGGAGTACAATAAATTTGAGCAGGGCAACTCTCTGCTAGTTTATTGTAGGATTCACAAAAAAAGAGACTGTATACGAGCACATGGCTAGGGCTACTCTATGGCAGTGCTAATATACATTTTCTAAAGCCATTATACATTATTTTAATATATTATGTAGTACCTATGGAAGGCAACATACTCATTTGACACGATTGGTCGGGGTGAAACCCTGGTACCGTGTTTTTCAATTGTCGTGTAAAAAAAAAATTGCGCGCTTGCACGTGGCTTTGTTTGTAAATTACAAATAAGACTTCACCTTTCTTGTCGATCTGGAAGAGTTCAAGCTACGCGTGTAGTACAAGCTGCAGATTGGTGAAATACTTGAAAGCTATAAACAATAACTAAGTGTACACGCATCGCAACTGGACGTTGAGTACGTACACCTTCAACCAAAATGGCATGACCTTACAAATCGGATAACTAAAATTGCTTTTGACACGCTTGGGTTCCAAAAGCAAGTTAATGATGACTGGTTTGACGAAAACAATGAGGTCCTTGTTGAAACCATTGCTGGTCACAAAAAGACTTTATAGATTGCTGGAGATAAAAAGACAAAGCTATGCAACTGATAATGTTAGCCATATGAGAAAGTAAGGCTGAGTGCTTATGCGAACTATCAAGGATAATTGGTGGTTAGAAAAGGCTATTTATATGCAGATGCTTTCGGATACAAATCAGCTTGATCTTTTCATTGGTGAGGTGCTGAAGTTATCTGGGCTACAGTATAGGGTGAATGTGTCATTAAGAGATAATGATGGATGCTTAATATCGGGAAAGGAAGAAGCATTACAGCGTTGGGCAGATCATCTCCAATATTTATGAAAGTTTTTCGTTCAGAGGATCTTTCTTTCATTAACACACTGCCTGATTACCCACGAAACCTTCAGTTAGATGATCACTCAAAGTCAACATATTTTTTTTCAATTTAGGCGTCTGCGACGCTCTTATAAAGAAAGCTCAATTAAACATTTTAGTATTGCAATATTCTTCATTGCATCGACAAGCTCAAAACAAAAAAAAAATATATAGACCCATTGCGAGCGGGAGGCTCGGGGCCATTCTTTTAAAAGTCTTTTTACAATGCGTTACACAATGCTTTTAACATACTTACTATATAATAAAGTTATTACAATGTTTGTTTAAATTACGTAGGTGACAGCCGATAGTTTCGCAGAGGCGGAAAATAAGCATTATTGTTGTTTGGGTAATCACAAACTGTGTAGTAGGATTTCTTAATCAATATGTTTTTCACGGGCAACTTAAATTTCCATTCTGTGAGCGTTGTGATATGTTTGGGAACTTTATTATAAAACTGTACACAATTACACAATTACCTATAATGAGCCTACACTTCCAGAAGTAGTTTGTGCCATACAATTAACAAAAACAATACTACCTGAGACAGTCTGGGTTTCGCCCTGGTAAGGGAACTTGTGATGCTATATTTTCCGTCCGATAATTGCCCGAGAAAAGCAAAGTGCAGTTGCAGGCGCTATATCCTTGCTTTGTCTATCTGGAAAAGGCTTTTGATAGCGTTCCCCGTGAGGCTTTTGGGATGGTTCTGCTTCAATTAGGATGCACGGAAAAGTTTGTCCGTATTCTGAGGCTGGTACATGATGGTATGGACTGTTGTATTTCGACCAATAGTGGTGTCAAGCAGGAATGTGTTTTAGCTCCGACACTGCTTGCGCTGTATTTTTTTCTCTATGGTCGTTGAAAAAGCTACGAAACATGTACTAATGAAATTCATATACGCTTCAGAACAGACGTTAAGCTTTTCAACCTTGGGATATTTAGAGCTCTCACCAAATGCTCACTTGATATCATTAGGGAGATTTATGTATGCTGATAATCTCTGCATCGTTCCCAGTACTCCGGACTTCCTGCAAGAACTTATGACAAATTTTCATAATTCAAGAAAAATTCTGCTTAAAAATCAACGTTAAGAAGACTGAGGTCATGGCTTTGAATCGCACGAAACTTTTAGTATCTCTCAAAGATAGTGTGTGTGTGTGAGGAGGTGGACGAATAATAATAATAATAATAATTGTATGAAATATATATGAAACTGTATTGAAAGCTCATACGCGTTTTAGATAGGTTTCACCTTAAATACCTCCATGATGTACTAAATATATCGTGGTCAGATCGTGTCAGTAACACGGAGGTTTTAAGAAAAGCCAATGTTGGCGGAATAGGGGCTTATTTATTGCGACGTCAGTTACGTTGGTGTGGCCATGTGACGAGAATGGCAAGCGGAAAAGGGGTGGCCAATTCATGAGATACAAAAATGTTCAGAAGAGGTGTCAGACATTAAGAGGTGAAAAATTTACCCCTATCGTTGGGAGGCACTTGATCAAAACCGCGAAGAGTGCGGTTGGTGATGTAAAATGTGTATGTTTTTGAAGTTGACAGGAGGCGAGAACTAGATGATAAACGAGACAAACCTCAAAATATACCACCTTCGAATCTCAGGATGTCCTAACGTGTGGCATTTGTTTACGCACGTTTAAGAACAAAATAGGATATCACAGTCATATTAAAGCGCATGATCGACGGCTGTACTTTATATGACAATTAATTTCCGATAGTTTACAACAGAAACTTGGGTCACCGTGGCCGAAAGTGGCTAGGGAACATGATGATATATTATGTTTTTATATGTCATTATATAGAAATCATGGATATGTTTTTCATGTTTAAGTTTTATCAATCATGGATATGTTTTCCATGTTAGAGTTTATCGATCATGAATATGTTTTCCACGTTAAAGTTTTATCGATCACGGATATGTTTTCCATGTTAAAGTTTATCGATCATGGATATGTTTTCCATGTTAAAGTTTATAGATCATGGATATGATTTCCATGTTAATAATTATCGATCATGGATATGTTTTCCATGTTAAAGTTTATAGATCATGGATATGTTTTCCATGTTAAAGTTTATAGATCATGGATATGTTTTCCATGTTAATAATTATCGATCATGGATATGTTTTCCATGTTAAAGTTTATAGATCATGGATATGTTTTCCATGTTAAAGTTTATCGATCATGGATATGATTTCCATGTTAATAATTATCGAACATGGATATGTTTTCCATGTTAAAGTTTATCGATCATGGATATGTTTTCCATGTTAAAGTTTATCGATCATGGATATGATTTCCATGTTAATAATTATCGATCATGGATATGTTTTCCATGTTAAAGTTTATAGATCATGGATATGTTTTCCATGTTAAAGTTTATCGATCATGGATATGTTTTCCATGTTAAAGTTTATCGATCATGGATATGTTTTCCATGTTAATAATTATCGATCATGGATATGTTTTCCATGTTAAAGTTTATCGATCATGGATATGTTTTCCATGTTAAAGTTTATCGATCATGGATATGTTTCCCATCTTAAAGTTTGTCGATCATGAATATGTTTTCCATGTTAAAGTTTATCGATCATGGATATGTTTCCCATCTTAAAGTTTGTCGATCATGAATATGTTTCCCATGTTAAATTGTTATTGATGATGAATATGTTTTTCGTGTTAAATTGTTATTGATCATGAATATGTTGTTCATGTAAAAGTTTTATCAATCATGGATATGTTTTCCATGTTAAATTTTATCGATCATGGATATGTTTTACATGATAAAGTTTATCAATCATGAATTTGTTTTGATGTTAAAGTTTTATCAATCATGGATATGTTTTCTATCTTAAAGTTTGTCGATCATGAATATGTTTCTCATGTTAAATTGTTATTGATTATGAATATGTTGTTCATGTAAAAGTTTTATCAATTATGGATATGTTTTCCATGTTAAAGTTTATCGATCATGGATATGTTTTACATGATAAAGTTTATCAATCATGGATATGTTTTGATGTTAAAGTTTTATCAATCATGGATATGTTTTCTATCTTAAAATTTATCGATCATGAATATGTTTCCCATGTTAAAGTTTTATCAATGATGGATATGTTTTCTATCTTAAAATTTATCGATCATGAATATGTTTCCCATGTTAAATTGTTATTGATCATGAATATGTTGTTCATGTAAAAGTTTTATCAATCATGAATGTTTTTCATGTTCAAGTTTTTTTTTGTCAGTCATGAAACCCCAGGTTTCCCGGTACAAGTCCTTTTCGCCCGGTTTATAGTGCAATCACTTACTTTAACTGTCATGCTTTAAATGTCCTAAGCCGGTCGTCAGATGTAGCCAATGTAACAAATTGGGGCATAATTCAGAAAATTGCAATCTAGAACTCTGTAACAGTCTAAATCTTAAAACTAATCAGGTTGTAAATAATGCTGACATAAAACTTTAAAAATTTACTCATTATATTAAATGTATAATGGTCAATAATTAGTAAATGTATAATGGTAAATAGTTAGTAGTAATAATAAGTAAATATGGTAATGGTAAATAATTCAAAACTATCATAGTCAACGAACGCTCGGTCAAAGCCTACATTAATTTTGAAAGCGAATACACACTTTTACGTAGGACTGATGCCGAATTAATGTCATAACAGAATATTTACGACGGCATCACGGTCGTGAAAGGTTTTGGTCAATCATCAGTGGTGCCTTTATATATAAGTCATGTGCAGGTCAAGTCAAGATTGATGAAGTCGAGTCTATTATAGAGGTTTTGGTTGTTAATAACATGTACACAGCAATGATAATTGGCCAAAGCTTCACCGAGCTACCGTTTGTAACGATATTGAAGGATAGCTCTCGACTAATGTTCTATAAAAGCCCAGGATGTAGCTCTTTTGTTGGCTGCATTGAAATTTTATGTCACTGATAATGTAGAGATCTCAAGGAACTAGCGTCATACCCGTTCATACCGACTCCAGTTTTCCAGGAGATTTGTTCATTAACAGATGTTATTCAATCTATCCAGGGAATGGGCATCTATTGCAATCTTTTGCAAGGTTCTTTCAATATCTCTGATAGAAAAGGAGAAGTGGTTATAACAATCTGTCCCCTGGACCATCACCCTTAAATGAAATATTTTGGTAGCTAGGGCCATTCCATTTCGTGAACAAAATGTCGGTCACGTTAATCTTATTAACCCGTAACAGACCTTTCGTCCTTTGAAACTAAACAAATCTGAAATAAAAACTTTACATTATACATCTACTTAAGTGTATCAATTGTAGTTTGCAATGAGAGGATCATCTATTGTATATATTAATGTTAAGGGCTCGTTTGTTAATTTTACAACGTAAGTGAAATTGTGTATTGTAATTCAATATCAACGATCATTACCAACTAATTTATTTGTCATTTATGTCATGGTTTCAGTGTTTCATTAATATAATAGTTAAGTAAGTAAAGTGTTTATTAAATAAGGTTATATAATTAGATTGCAGTGATTCACTAGTTACTATCATATGTTTGATTCATACTTAAGTAATTGTTGGGCTTTTACTTTAGTAATTGTGTTATTAATAGTGTTTAAGGTGATTATTTATGTTCATATACCTAGGTTTAGATTGTATTAGGTGAATGCCGGGAGGCATCACAGTTGTCGGATGGCCGAATGTAATGATTTCAGTGTTTTTATTGATACTATTTATTTAAAAGGTGTTCTATTGACGGAAACTGTTTGGACTCGCATTAAGAATATTTCATATTAAAAGTAATTCATTTGATTTCCGCAAAGAAAGATGACGTTCGGAGGCGTAGGTAGTTTTAGAGGCTCATTCCGTGCAGAGCTCTGGTTCAGTCAAGACGTAGTAAAGATTAAGTTTTTGTGGTCTATGTGTATATCTTTATTTATAATTTATATGTGTGCAGATTATTGTGGAAGTAATTATAAGTTACTACGGTCGAAAGAAGTGTTTCATTTCACCCCTTTCAGAAAAGTAGCTCATATGCTGCGGTCACCGAAGGATAACTTTCCTTTGGAAAAGCCTGGTGTGTACAAAGTCAATTGTAGCTGTGGTGAGTCCTACATCGGTCAGACAAAACGAACAATATCATGCCGTATTAAGGAGCATATAAGGGCAGTCAAAAACAATGATATTGAAAAATCTGCCATTGCTCAACACCTTTTGGAGTCTAGTGCTAACCACTGGATTGAGTTACACAACCCACAGGTACTCTCGACAGAACGCCACTACATACCGAGAATGGTAAGAGAAGCAATCGAAATTACGAAATATCGAAACTTCAATAGGGAAGATGGGTTTCAACTGTCGAGAACTTGGAATCCAGTGGTTAACCTATGCGAGAGCCGAAGAAGTGTTCCAAATAGTTCACGATCTGATATCGTTAGTTTTGCATGTCGAAATTTAAATAGTGGTGTGAGTGACAGTGACAATAGTAGCATCGCCTTGCCGAAAAAACGTACAAGGAAGAGGGTAGACCGGTTTATTTCCTCTTAGTGCGGACCATCCACTCGCATAGACTTCAGTTTACTCGTGATCATGGCGCTTGCAACAGTGCCGAAATATCGAGAGCTCATAACCAATCAAAAACACGGTAAATATCCCGTTAGTTATAATAAGTATAGTGTTAATGACCGTTTAAAGTTGTTTAATTACTATGAATAAAATAATGTTTTATGGCTTTAATTCATGAAAATGAGCCAGAAAAAAATGGTGGCCCATATTGTGAAGGGTGTCATCGTCTGGAGAGTTATTGAGTAGAGTGAGTAATTTTTTTTTCATTATATCAAAGAACAAAGAAATGTGTATCCGTCAAAGTTTTTTTAATACAATTTTTACTTTTGACTATCTCAAAAACTAAAGTAGTTAAGAATATGAAATTTCTATATGCAATTCCTAATGTTAAGTCAAAAATAAATAGGTACTCAAAACAACGATTTTTATTAATTTAGTTTGTGAGGAGGGATGGATTCTGCAATAAAAAATTTTTTCTTTCATGAATTGTTGCAATTGACCCTCGTTCTGTTAATTGTACAGTTTTAAAACAATATACAGCAATATACCTTACATTGTTTTATAGTTCTCGGCTTAAGAATATAAGGATATAAGTTGGATCTAATGTAAAAGGAGATTAATCGAAAGCGCCCAATGGGCAGCATGCCACCTTCATGTAAGTAAGGTGTTGCTGCAAATTGGATTCCTTATTCTATTTGGAGGCGATATGTCCTGCACTGACGTCACGCTTGGAGTGCTTTGTGCATTCATTGGATTCCTTACCATCTAAACACTTTGTTTACCCGTCGTGGGTTAACTATCAACGAGAACATTCAAAAGAAGGATTAATGTTAGGCAGGCGAAATCAATTCAAAGCCATATATTTTTACTATAATGTCTTGGTATTGTCCTTAATTTTCATAGAGAAGATATATTGTACAATTATAATTGACCACAAGAATATTTTGCAGAATATAAAGCTTACGTCACGTTTACGTCGAGACATGTAAAAAATTAATATGTGTTGTTTTTTTTTATGTTATTATCAAGGAACAAGCGAGAGGCCCGCCTGATGTTAAGCGGTATTCTCTGCCTATAACAGATGCATTTCATCACAAGTGATGAACTGCACTGCGCCCATCACCTTGAGACATCCCTGTTAAGTCTCATTTTGCCTGTTATTTCACTGGCTCAAGGACTGCTGCCGGAACACACCGTTAGGTGCTTGGCGACAGATTTTCTGTTTTAGTTTATACTTTGCAACGTTATTGGGTCTGCTGAACTCAACATTAGCATTTCCATATAAAATACTCTACAACTGCGTTCAGCGTCAAAATACATATAGAGCAAATCGCTTAATTTTTATTACGCAAATAAACCTACAGTAAATTGTGTACTACATTTAAAAAAAACCTTCATTGTGTTTCCGAAGCAAATCCCCCCATTGATAGTTTGTGTGTCATTTACACATTTAATTATAGTCTTGTCATTCAATCACAGATTAACTTACTTACAAAACCGCTAGATGGGTATTAACAAAATTTTGTCCTTATTTTCTTAAGGTCATACAATAAAATATATTACACATTTGAAACCCGATATCTTTGGCTCTCTGGTATTTGGCTTTCTGGGTGATACGTCTACACATGACCTTTCTCAAAAGCAGAATCTTTCAAGAATACATTATAGTCTTCAAAATAATCAGTTAGTTCAGTGTTGTTCTCTAGACTACTATGTGTAATAGTTACTATAGCAACTTTATTGAGGCACATACACTTTCTCAAACACCATCGCAGGATGACTGGTAGATAATGCCTTAACAATGAGTTCTCCTTTTGTGTTTTTTTTTGTAATAAAGTATTATTAAATTAATAAATAAATAAAGGCCACCCAACGTGTCAAACGTAATATATTTTATCGCAGACGTGTTGAGATATGAAATATTAAATTTATATGTATGATTGTGCATATTCACACGATATACTATACTTTGCATTGAATGAATAAACTTCCTCAATTTGCCTCTGAAATTCTTGAACATTATTCAACCTTACAGTAGCCTTTGTTACGTAGTAACTATTATCTAATCTGTGGTCATAGGCTTGGTAATAAAGGAGGTAAGAACTTATTTACTCTCTAGTTAAAGGCAGATAGTGTATTTAAAATGGTGTGGATAGGCGTTATTTTTTAGTCTGTTTATAAGTCCGTCCATATTTTTTTTTTACTTATTGCTAATAGGCTAGGCTTTGACCATTATCTCATCTTATGGTAAATGATGATGTGTTCGAAGATGTTGTTCAGGCTAAGCTAGAATTACTGGCTCTCAAGGACAGCTGCCGGAACACACCATTGGTTCGAGCATTCATAAATACCCTTCCACCAAAGAGTGAAACTTAATACGGCGGTGGAGATCGAACCAAGCACCTATGGCACAACAAAAGACAAATACAAGGTCATTCTTAGGTACTTACGGTTTTAAAACAAAGTTCCCGAACATATTACAACGCTCACAGAAGGGAAATTCAAGTTGCATGTGAAAACATATTGATTAAGAAATCCTACTACACAGTTTGTGATTACTTTAACGACCCCGAGTTTATTAACCGTTCTTCTCGCAGTGGCTCTATACAATTTTTTTGCTGAACGTGGCAGTACAATATCTAGTCAATTCATTTGAATATTAAAATATGACATAAGAGCGTTGTAGACGCCTAAATTGAATAAATGATTTTGAACAGTGGCATTGGCTATGGACTGCCGTGCCGCAGGTTCTTGGTTCGAATCCCGCCGCGGGCTTGAGCTTCAAAGCATGGTTGAAGTGCATTTTGCGAATGCCCACCTGGCTAGCGACCACCTTCATGTAGAAAATCTGTCGCCAAGCACCTGACGGTGTGTTCCGGCAGCACTCCTTGAGAGCCAGTGAAATTACAAACACATGAGACTTAACAATTATGTCTCAAGGTGACGGGCGCAGTGCAATTCGTGACTTGTGACGAAATGCATCTGTCATAGGCAGAGGTTAGTCCGCTTAACATCAGGTGGGCCTCGTGCTAGATCCGTCACTATTGCAAAATAAAAATGGTCCCATTTTAGGTTTAGTCTAAAAAAAAATTTAATCACGATACGTCGTCTATAATCTGCCAGTTTATTTTTTATGTAGTTTAGTGTCACTTGCACTATCAAGACTAATCTAATGATATATCTTACATTATAATCGGTTAAGCTGTTTAGAAGTTATGTTGGAGTAAAGCAACTCACAAACATACATACATTAACCTTGAAAATATAAAACACTCCGTTATTGGGCAGGCGTATAAAAATGTGTGTTTAGATAGATCAACCCCAGTCAGATCAATCTGTCAGTGAAGAATCATTAAGCTTCACGCGAGTCTAAAAAAATAAACATATGAACATGTTTTCAGAAAGAGTAGTTTTACCTTACAGATACGAGTATGAATGAAATATATATTAAGCATTTTTTTTTATGCTTTGGTGGTTAGCCTTTGACCTCTATCTCATCTGATGGTAAGTGATGATTTGGTCGAAGATGTTGTTCAGGCTAACCTAGAAGTACTGGCTCTCAAGGACAGCTGCCGGAACACACCGTTAGGTGCTTGGCGACAGATTTTCTGCTTGAGGGTGGTTGCTAGACAGGCGGGCATTCGCAAAATGCCCTACCACCATGCTATAACGACTGCCATTCTAAGACGACAACCGGGACCGACGGCTTAACGTGCCCTCCGAAGCACGGAAATACTCAGTAGTAATGTCACTAGCGGTCACCCATCCAACGCATGACCGCGGGCGACGTTCTACTGGCTGTTCTCAACTGATCAGCAAAGTTAAATAACTTTGCTGTAATAGCGTTGGTAGTACAACTGAACACATATATATATATATATATGCTTCCTCTCTATTGTAGTTTATACTTACTAATACCTACTTATAATTTGAAGTACTTAATGTGCGGGATGCGAACCCACGTCCATCCACCGCTTGAGCCGGGGTATGCTCTAACCAATTGAGCTAACATGACGTGACGTCTTAACTCCAATCTTTCCTTTCGTTCCTTAACCATCGTATTAAATTTTTCCTATCTTATATTTGTAATTTTGTAATGTAATCCGCATAGCAGGCGTTATTGCAAACATAACAATATCAAAATTAGAGATTTTTTCTATAGACAGTACATGGTACCAAATTTTTATAGTAGGCATTGAATTTGTCATGTACTACAGCATAGCTTTGAAGCGCTCGTAGCGAAGTTTACTTAGCTGTTCTCAACCGATCAGCAAAGTTACTTAACTTAAGTACTACTGGTAGTACTAGAGGTACAAAGTTGTATCATTTGTACAACTAGTTGTACTAGTCAGTAGTACTATTGATACAGAGCGCAGCATTCCATTTAGTGGGGTTTGGCCATAATCCCCAATTATATGAATTTATTTAGAAAAATTCGCTCGCGCTAATTAATTATTACCTAGTTATGTTCTACTCGCATGCGAACCGTGGTTTCTCCGTCATACGCCCATTGCCTAACATTTATCACAGACCACTTCGTCTTAATACGGGTCCGTTTCGCCCTTTCCAAACGAAACCCTATTTAATTGAAGAAAAACCTAGTGCCTCAGCGTTTCAAGCATCGTAACTAACAAAATGATGATTAATTGAATAACTGAATAACAACGTGATCAAAATGCTGCCACCTATTTAGCTTAACCACTAAGCATTACAATTCAACGGGGCAATGCTGCCGGCATGCTAATGGCACGCTGCCGACTGGTAATGGGCAGCAAAATCCCTTACCTATGAGAGCTACGAAAACAGGCGACGGAAATTTAAAACATCTAGCGTCGAAAACGTTGTCGACTTTACCACTTAAGGATATTTTTTTTTTTTTTTTTTGCATTATGTATGTCTTTATTAGCAAAATACTACGTACTATATACAACACGACAACTACTGCAAAGATAGCATTTAGACAACATATAAGTCCAATTGCTGTAGCCCACTACCAGTTGGCAGCGTGCCTAGCATGCTGGCAGCCTTGCCCTGTTGATTTCTTTTGCAATGCTTATTCGTTAAGTCAAATAGATGCCAGCATTTTGATTACGCGACATATCGACCAAACGCTCCGATAAGTTTTGGAAAACAAGATGACCTCCGGTCCCCGGTTTTTGTATAAAATACTACTCATAGGTAATTCGCCTGAATTTTAAACAAAATCAACAATCACATTATTCAAACTTTAAATCACGGCACCCGCTAACTTAAAGCAAACTAATTTTAAATTGCAAGTGAAGGTTTAAAGCGAGCGAAGTCACGGTATTCGACAAACTTGGTTAATCTCCACAAGTTCGCGAATAGCACGAAAGTTCAACGTGGAAAGATTTAACTATAATTGGATTCTGATGGGAGACTTCAGTATTTTTAATGAGTTAAGTGAAAAATTATAGCGTATCAGATTACATAGTGGTTGCATTCTTGCACACTATATTATATTTAAGACTTACTTTACCTGCGACTTTGTTAGAGATTGCCATACCTGCAGACTAATTATTCACATTTGAGCACTGTATATCTCATATTAAGCAACACTGTGCTCTGCGGTGAAGCACTCTGAGTTACGAATAGCTCAGAAAGGAGGTTTTTACTTTGGATTTGAAAATTCCCGGGTTGTATATTCCAGAAGGCAGTATGTAACTCACAGAGTTCCTTCGCGGTTCGCATCATAAATGTTGTAGCAGAGTACTTTGTGCATGTCTTTGGAATTTCGATTGTAAAACGGCGTCTTTTCGCCGAAGTTTACCTTGTTTGGCGGTAGACTGAAAGACATATTAGATTGTGCACTTCCATTGCGCAGTCTCCAAAATTTATGCGGCAAAACATAGATAGTTTAAAAATAAAACTGATTGCGGAATGTTTCAGATTTTGGAGTATTATCTTAGCAAGGCAAGCTTTGCCTTCTTGAGCCTCTTGCCTCGTTGCCTCTCAGTTAAGTCAATAGACTCTAGCTGATATTTAGCGTAATTCTCCATTAATACAATAAAACATATTGCTTGAGTAATAAAAACCCTAAATAAGATTAAGTAGGTACTACTCAGATGGCAACAAAATTTTATTAAAGAGATATCAGGAAGCTAAGCCGAATGAAAATAAACAAAAAACAGTTGTTTCATACTTTAGTAGCGCTTAAATGGACCACAGATCATAGATATATAAAATGGACGCTTGGTATAGAACAGCTGACTTTTTTTCAAGATTTTAAGGTTACCCTCGTGGTTAGTGGTTCATATTCCTGCCCTTGATACCCTGTATAAGTATGCAATTTCAGTAATATGTCCGTATATTGTGGCGGTGTTACTTTAATAATAAAATATCTTTATTGCAGGCAAAAAGTACCCATATCGTAAAATTAAATTAAAATTAAAATATAAATAATAAAATAGCATACATTGCAATAACATATTACAAACATATATAATAAATAAAATTGCAATAATACATGTCATTTTTTATTTTCGTTCTGGTGGACAGAGATCCAGTGTCTATAAATAGGACAACACAAATTTTCACCGAGACACTTCAAAATGCCATTATCCGATTCTCGTATTCTGTTCCAGAAGGACATGATACGAGATCTTATAATGGCAAAGAAATCGGGAACCCGCGCATCAGCGAACATGCCCGACGCGCTGCAGTATCTCTTTTTCTTCATAAGGATGCGGAATGCGTCATTATACTGCACCCTTATGGTACTGAATGTTTTTCTACTGTACCTTATCCAAAGCTGACATGTATATAAACACATACAATAAGCCTTGAATAAGGTAACCTTCACATCTTCTGTACATTGTGCGAATCTGCGTGCGAGCATGTTACACCTGATGGACAGGTTCCTTCTTTCCCTCTCCATGTCCTTGTTGTCCGACATATCTTCGGTCAATATGTGACCTAGATACTTGAACTGCTCCACAACCCTTACTGGTGAACCCGACAAACAAACATTAGGCACCCTCTCCGGACCTCTCCCTGCTCGAAATACAAGCATTTCTGTCTTGGCTACATTATATTTTAGTCCATGCATCAAAGCGTACTTTTCACATACGGAAATAAGTTATCTAAGTCCACTGATCGAAGGGCTGAGAAGCACCATATCGTCCGCATAGCTGAGATTGTTGACGCAAGTGTCTCCAACATGACATCCAACCTTGGTACTTCTCAGCTCTTCGATCAAGTCATTCACATACACATTGAAGAGATCCGGAGAGGTAAGCCCTCCCTGACGTACCCCGCATTCCAGTTTGTATTGACTGGATGTCGTGTCGCCCCATCTAACCACATTAGTTTGGCCTCCATACCAGTATCTCAAGACATTCACCACCTCGGCTGGGACCTGAGTCCGCGACAATTTGTCCCAGAGAATATTATAATTCACCAGATCAAATGCCCGACTCAGGTCCAAGAAACAGGCATAGACAGACGTTTCACGTGTGAGGTAATAGTTGACCGTGTGTTTCAAACTGAATATGGCTGAGTCCGTAGATAATCCAGGACGAAAGCCAAACTGTGCATCATCTATACGAATGTTATTCACCAATAAAGGCTGCAAAAGCCGTTCAAGTACCTTTCCAATAACAGTACCAAGGGAAATAGGTCTATAATTAGTCACACTACCCAAATTACCGGTCTTATTTTTTACGATAGGCACCACAACCGTTTTCATAAGGCTATCTGGCAGGTAAGAGTGTTTTAGACATAAATTAAATAAATTGCATAATTTATCATAAATTATATCACCAGCGCAAAGAATATGTTCAAGACATAGCCCATCGTGTCCAGGGGACTTACCACGCTTCATATCCTGAACAACTTTAGCGATATCTTTCGCACTAAATACAATTTTAGAGGTAGAGATATTATTTTTAGGCGCATCATTTACCTTATTCGTCTGTTCTGGATGAACAATAAACGTCTTAGAAAATAAGTTTGCAATATCATTAGGGTCCTGCAGACCTTCGACCGTCGCTGTATGATGTTTTTTACTATTAAACTTTTTAGTTGAATTCCAAAATTTTGTAAAGTTTTTGTTATGTCTGTGCATGGCCAGAATATCTATTTTAATTTTATTTTCATTATTTTGGCACCACTTAAGCTTTAAGCTTTTGGAGTGGTCTGACTTTGACAAAATACCTATCTATTGTGCCTATACGATATAGTGTGAACGCCAGCTTAAGATAAGCCGTACGTTCAAAGGTTCATGAACATTCCGGGGCCAAGTTATTTGGAACAAAATATTTATGAAGTGATGTCTGTAATTACTGAACTAAACCGATGTCTTTGAAATATTTACGGGACAATCTTTAAAGTACCACTATTCTGACAAAATCACAATGATTGAAATCGTACCACGCGTTAATAAATTACAACTAAGTGTACATTTCATCCCATTTTTTTTTCTGATTTGTCCACTATCTCACCTGATGGTAAGTGATGAAGTGGTCGAAGATGTTGTTGTTGTTGAAACGTAGAATTACTGGCTCTCAAGGACAGCTGCCAAAACACACCGTTAGGTGCTTGGAAAAAAATCTACTTGAGGGTTGTAGCCAGGCGGGCATTCGCAAAATGTCCTACCACCATGCTGTAATGACTGTCATCGTAAGACAACAACCGGTACCGACGGCTTAACGTGCCCTCCGAAGCACGGAAGCGCTCAGAAGTAATGTCACTAGCGGTCACCCATCCAACTCCTGACCGCGGCGGACGTTGCTTAACTTAGCTGATCGATTAAGAATGGCTAAACATACTTCGCTACAAGCGCTTCAAAGCCCTCTCCCAAGGGAGCCGTGCTGAATTTCGGGTTAAAAAGTAAATAATGTCCTACATCGTAAAATGAACTCAAATCGTGCTAAGTTTCATTGAAAATCATTTGGTAGCTTTGGCGTGATGCGCGGCTAAGGTACAGACAGACAAATAAAATACATTGGTTGGGCATCAGTATCAGCTAAAGAGAACTCACAAAAAATATTTTCAAAATATCTGCAATGTACAAAATTGGACCTGTTATAGTTTTATTTTATAAGTATAGGTATAGATTTTTTAGTAGCAACTCTACTCTTTGCGAACAAGATCGTCTGGGATAGTACTGCCAACAAAATTATTTCCCGAAAGAAACTGGTCGGAGCAATATCTGGTAAATATAACGCGAGTCCTAGCCGGTTACTAAATAATAATAATTATTTCCACCGCCAAGCAGTAATTTTCGTGATAATGTGTTCCACTTTAAAGGATATAGGCGCAGCGCAGTTCGCCGCTTCTGAATGCATCATGTTATAGGCAAATGTTACCGGCATCTTGGGCAGCGTGCGGCGTTCTATATAAAAAAAATAGGCCACCGCTTTCACATCTGACGGCTTATGATGATGTGGTAGAAGATGTATTTTGGCTTCCACAGATGTACTGCCAAAAAACCTATTTTCTTAACTTGTTCTATTGTTAATTATACATACTTTTTGAATCCTTATCTCCCTTATTGGTCGGTATGGAGTTGGAATTTTGTTACAAAGACCAGCTATATTTTAGTGCATGATTGTCAAACTTCCTGGATTTCTATTTAATGCGTCATGGACATAATGGGCCGTTTTATTGCATTTATGAGCCTCGAAAAAAGTTTGTATTTTCAACATCATTACTAAGGACAGCATCAATTTGGTGCGTCGTATGTCTTCAATACATTGAATTATATTCTATGGAGTTCATTTCAATATTCAATTTGATTAAATCTAGGTGAGATTCTAGAAATGTTATGAGAATAAAAAATAAACGATCAAGCGCGTGTCGGGCCACGCGGAAATTCGTGGACTAACCTCTGCCTATAACAGACGCATTTCGTCAACGACGAATTGCACTGTGCCCGTCACACCGAGACGTACAGTTTTTAGGTCTCAAGTGCCTGTAATTTTAGTGGCTACATTGACTGCTGCCGGAACACACTGTTAGGTGCTTGGCGACAGATTTTTCTACTTGAGGGTGGCGCTAGCCAGGTGGGCATTCGCAAAATGCCCTTCCACCATGCAGTGAAGCTCAAGCCTGCGGCGGGATTCGAACCATGGACCTGCTGCACGGTAGTCACGGCCAATGCCACTGAGCCATCACTGCTTCAAAAATCTAAAGTAGCATTAATGCCGATTGGTACACTACCAGATACTTGCGAGAAGTAGGTATTTGCTATTAGCAATAGGGTTCCGTAGTAGCCCGGTATCACAATATAGAATTTATCATAATATAGAATTTCTTTCTGCTGAAGCTAAAAAATAAGAGTACGATTGCTGCCAAGTAATTTTTTTCAATATTATATATTATATTATATATTAATAATAATTTAATTCAATCAAAACGTAACGATAACGCGATTATAATCCGTTGGTACATAGCCATCTAGCGGCAGCTTTGTGACACACCTATATATATATATATATATATATATATATATATATATAAGCGTCGATAAGGCAGGCAAAATTGAGATTGGGCGATAGTTTGCTACATCTTTCTTTAATGCTTCTTTATGTACAGTACTAAGCGGGCAATTTTCCAAACACGAGGACGAACACCTTCTTGAAGGCATAGGTGGAATATATTGTGGACAGGACATAACAAAATGGAATCAGCGGTGTATTTGAGGACTAATGGTGAAACATTATTAACTCCAGTGCCTTTAGTAGTTAATAATGTTATAGATAAATAGTAAAATATAAAATAGTAGTTAATAGTTTCGATTTTAAACTATCAATAGTAAAAAGAAACATCACTGTCAACACTTCTTAATCGATCAGTAAAGTTAAGCAACGTCGCCCGCGGTCATGAGTAGGATAGGTGACCACTAGCGACATTACTACTGGTCCTTTCCGTGCTTCGGAGGGCACGTTAAGCCGTCGGTCCCGGTTTTTGTCTAAGGATGGCAGTCGTTATAGCATGGTGGTAGGGCATTTTGCTAATGTCCGCCTGGCTAGCTACCACCCTCAAGTAGAAATCTGTCGCCAAGCACCTAACGATGTGTTTCGGCAGCTGTCCTTGAGAGCCAGTACTTCTACCAACAAGACCGACTACCACTGCAGCATCAACATCGTGCCATACCTGTAGAATGCTACAGCATGAAGGGCCAGCAAGCAAATTTACTGGACAAACGGGACATAAGAATTATCTGATGACTGAAAAGCGCTGTGCATTATCTTTTATCAAGCAGACTAACTTAAATGCGCAGACGTGACATTTACTACAACTCGGATATAACTTGTCCGGCATCACTGACATTAATAACCTCATTTACAAATTTTAGAGTACAAATTTCTCACCTCGAATGGAAATCGGACTCACATCCCCCGATTTTATGCACTGGGCTATCAAGGTTCGCTGGACTGTGCCAAATCCTGTGCTCCAACTGAATTACATACTTTAACCGTCATAGGGGACGGTACGCGGTCATCAACCAGAATACTAACTTCTTCATGAAAAAAATTTAGTCAAAAAATGGAACTGACTTCAACACTCAAATGTGTGAAATAACTTGTTGAAGTCGGTTCCATTTTTTGGTAAACATTTTTTTTCACCTTTTTTAGTGACCCAGTCTACTTATGGGATCTATTGTCATTCATTGTCCATGACCATATCATCAAGATAGGAAAATACTTTTCAGTTATTGGAGTGTAACTAAAAAACGGCTTGATCGATTTCGATAAAATTTTAATGGGATCACACGGCAAGCTTTCAAATAAAAATCAAAAATGCTTAGCAACTCAAAAAATGTCTGCAAAACTTCTTGGCAGCTTATAAAGCACGAAACAGGAGGTATACAAAAATCAGGAGTTATCTCTCACAATAAAGGTGACATTTTAGTGATGGATCCTAGCGATATAGCAAAAGCATTTAATTAACATTTTACTGATTGCACGTATCAAACCAGATCTGAGTTATTTACATGTAAAACAAGCATTTGCAGTAGTATTTACCTAAGACCATTGAGTTTTGATGACACTTTCAAAATCATCATGAATTTGAAAAATACGAATGCTGAAGGTTATGATGAAATTGCTACAAGATTATTTAAAGCTTGTTCATTTCAAATCATCCCAATATTGACATATTTAATAAATTTATCGTTTAAGAAGGTTGCTTTCCCAGCTTACTAAAGACGTCTATTGTAAAGCCGCTTTACAAAAAGGGAGATAAATCAGATATAAATAACAGACCCGTAACGCTCATTCCAACTTTATCTAAAATATTTGAATCAGCTATGCATAAATATATAATAAACTTTGTAGAAAAACATAAAATTTTAAGAATGGAACAATATGGATTTCATAGGGGCAAATCTACGACTTCTGCATGTTTCGATCTCGTTAGTAAAGTTATAGACAATTTAGATTCTGGTCAATTAGTGACTGTTATATTCTTTGACATGTCTAAAGCCTTCGATTTCGTATCCCACAAGCTTCTTTTAAATAAACTTGAAAAAGTTGGTATTCGTGGACCTGCGCTACTTTGCCTAGAATCTTACCTGGAAGATAGAAAACGACCTGTAGAGGTACCAAATATTAACAAATTTAAGGAACTTTAAATGTACAGGTCGGCTTTTGATTTAAACAAGTACGGAGTACCACAAGGCAGTGTTTTAGGGCCTCTTTTATTTTTATTATATATAAATGACCTGCCTGACGTAACTTTGAACCCATGTATTTTATTTGCTGACGATATTTCGCACATTTAAAAAACACATTGATATTCCTAATTATAATTATGACATAAACGTTTCCAGAAAATTGATAATGGAATGGCTTAACGATAATAATCTTAGTGTTAATCTGACTAAAACTAATTTCATCCAATTTCGTACCTATAACAGTACACATAAGGAATTATCCATTTATTATGACGATGAGCCAATTACAGAAGTAGACGAAACCAATTTTTTGGGTACTACTTTAGATAAATATTTAAATTAGAAAGCTCATGTATCCAAAGTTTGCAATAAAGTGAAAAGAATTTCTTATGTACTTTACAAATTACGGAAAAAATCTATTCAACAAACCGTACTAACTGCGTATTATGTATATGTATCGTCTGTACTTAATTACGGCCTTATGTTGTGGGGTAACTCAACAGAGATTCACAAAGTGTTCCTGGCACAGAAAAAATGTGCCAGAGCTATTGCTGGCATATTTTCGTGGCGATCATGTAAGCCACTTTTCAAAGAGTTTGGTATACTGACTGTACCCTGTATGTATATTCTGGAGGCTGCCAAATTTGTAAAAATGCATCTAGAGCTATTTATTACAGCTAAAGATATGCCTCCCAGAAACACTCGGAATACAGACAGAATTGTTTTACCAAAAGTGCCAAAAACAGCATTAAATAAGAAAAAATGTTACGTTATGTGTATACATATCTAGAGAGGTCATTTTACTCAGTCCCAGAATAACCAAGTTCGTATAGACACATATGTTAAAATTAATTAGATACTAAGGATTCATGACATATTAATTGTATTAAATAAAAATCAACTCTCATATATAAATTAATAATTTGCACGCCGCTATGCGGCAAAATGTACTAGGAACCATGAATCCTTCACCATACCATTGTAAATATATTATCCATAAGCATGTACCGACATTTTATGCAAATGAATTATTCTAAATCCTAATTAAATTCTAAAAAAAGAATCATCAAAATCAGTTCACCCAGTCAAAAGTTCTCAGGTAACAAACATAAAAAAACAGAATTATTGAGAAACTCCTCCTTTTTCGAAGTCGGTAAAAACCTACTCATCAATGAGTGCAATACGTTCTCGCACATATCCATCTAAGTCCACTATAACTGCGTTAACATATCCTCAGACTAAAATTCGAAACATACTCGTAGTTTCAACCCTGTACCCTTAGACTAACTACGAGTACCTCTGGGACCGTGTGAAAGCCGGAAGACAAAGCCACATTGTTCTGTTATGTGTTACCAACTATAATATTTAGGTGCGCTAGATATGTACACTACAATTTCACTCCGTCAGAGAAATTGGCTTTATGCTGCAGCTTCAACGTTACAACCTGATGCTTAGGCAAAATGATTCTATAGAGGACAATAGGTATCAACCTCGTATCAACGATCGTATTGACATAAGACTAATAAAACTGAGCATTATACAGTTCCCGGCTTGATGTAAGTTTGTATATAGCGCTTTACATACAAATGTATATAGTTTCGTATTTTTTATAGATGATAGACTACCCTTTGACTACCATCTCACCTGATGGTAAGTGATAATGTGGTCGAACATGTTGTTCAGGGTATCCTAGAATTACTGGCTCTCACCGATAAGTGCTTGGTGACAGTTTTTCCACTTGAGGGAAGCTAGCCAGGCGGGCATTCGCAAAATACCCTACCATCATGCTATACTAAGCTGCCTGCCATCCTAAGACGACAACCGGGACCGACGGTTTAACGTGCCCTTCGAAGCACGTGCACGCTCAGTAGTAATGTCACTAGCGGTCACCCATCCAACTCATGACCGCGGGCGACGTTGCTTAACTTTGCTGATCAGTTAAGAAGAGCTTATCAAACTTCGCTACGAGCACTTCAAAAATGTGCCAAATCAGCAGCATTTTAACATAGGTGAGTTAGTAGGGTATTGCTGAGCGTCGAATAGGGTTTATTACCACTTTAAGTTCCTATACTTGGACAAGCCTGGCTATCCTATATTGCGTCTAATTGTAGTATAACCAAAACAAAAAAAATTCGTACTGTTTTGTCGGAAACTGTTTTGTTCTTTCAGATGAAAGTTGAACGGAGAGCAAACTTCGTTAACTGTTCCTACAACAATGGCAGAGACAACAACGACGTGAAGCGGAATGTTCCACGTGGATTCGTCAGTTAGGAGCAATGGGGTGAATAAAAGAAATCAATGGTATCTAAAAGATGTTTTCCTTTTTTGTAATGAATAAGAGCCAGAAAAAATGCTAAATGTATAACAGACATTTCCACTCAGAAGGCGCACCGCTTTAATTTTTATTCTAAAATTCTTTTGTAATTTTGAAGCCAAAACAGTATTTTTCGTCAGGTGTATTTTTTTTGTATATAGCGGTTATAATTTTATCATTTAGCAGTGGTACGCTACCAGAGGTGCAAGTTTTGGTATATTGCACGCGATGGTATTAATACCTTTGGTATTTTCCAAATGTAAGGGAATGATACATGTACGATGCAAGCATTGTACATTGCGCGCGGTCAGCGGTTTACGCAGTCATGCCACATTTAGTAAACCGCGGCGCCAGTGCACAATCGGACACCGTGCCATCCGCGTGTATTCATCAACCATACCATTAACCATATTAGCTTAGTTTGGGATATTATAGTACCATTTATTCCCTCACTCTGCGTACCATTTTCATATGTACGGAAAACACCGTACAATACACCTAAGTGAATTTTAGAATGTTTATTGAAGCGAGAGAATACAGTTTTTTTTTAAAGAAACCAATGTATAATTTTTAAATTACTACATAATTGTGTTCTTTAAAAAAAGTAAGTTTAGTATTATAGTGGGTTTTTTTATGCTTGATAGATAAGCCTTTATTTTTTATTTCACGTGATGTTAAGTGATAATGTGGTCGAATATGTTGTTCAGGACAGCTGTCGGAACACACCGTTAGGTGTTTGGGGACAGATTTTCTACTTGAACCCTCCAGGTAGGTAGCAAGGCGGGCATTTGCAAAATGCCCTACCAACATGCTATTACTACTGCCATCCTAAGAAAACAATCGGAACCGACGGCTTAACGTGCCCTCCGCAAGCACGGAAACGCTCAGTAGTAATGTCACTAGCGGTCACCCATCCAACTCCTGACCGCGGCGGACGTTGCTTAACTTTGCTGATCGATTCAGAACGGCTAATCAAACTTCGCTACGAGCGCTTCAAACTTGCTTCAAAACTGTCATTCGTCAGTGATGAAACGACAGTCACAATACAAGATAATGGACTACACATTTGAAGCAGTGATGGCTCAGTGGCATTGGCTATGGACTGCCGCGCAGCAGGTCCATGGCTCGAATCCCGCCGCGGGCTTTAGATGTTCAGGTAAGAGCTTCACCGCATGGTGGAAGGACATTTTTAGCGATCACCCTCAAGTATCTGTCGCCAAGCACATAACGGTGTGTTTCGGAAGCAGTCCTTGAGAGCCAGTGAAATTACAGGCACGTGAGTAGAAAATCTGTCGCCAAGCACATAACGATGTGTTTCGGCCGCAGTCCTTGAGAGCCAGTGAAATTACAGGCACATGAAACTTAACAACTTTGTGTCAAAATGACAGGCGCGTTGCAATTCGTGACTTGTGATGAAATGCATGTGTTATAGGCAGAGGTTAGTCCGCTTAACAGGTGGGCCTCGAGATTTATCCGTCACAATAAAAAAAAAACTTGCTCATCGATACGAAGAAGTTGTCCTACTGTTTTGACATACAGCGCTCTCGATATTCTGTAATACCTCTCAAGCTAAGCAAGTATTCCCTTTGAAATAAGTAGATTATCCTTGCTTCGACTCGCCTTTGGTGTTTTTTGGTTACATTTTATTAAATTGATATTAAACATGAGGGTATGTTATGAAGGGGAGCTGAAGAGGATGTTGATACGAGAAATGTAAAGATTTGATGTGCGTCCCGGTCTCTTTGATGTTCTTATACTTTTAAGTAGGAAGCTGTTGGGGCTGGATGGAGTTATTATGTGATTTGACTATGGTAATAAAACACACGTGAATGTCAGTTTGAAACACTTAAAAAAATACAAAAAATTGGAACCGACTACAACACTCAGTGGTGTGAAATAACTTGTAGAAGTTGGTACCTTGATGGTTCTAAACTACCTATTATCACAATATTGTGCGTATGCTATCGACTTCGACAAGTTATATCACACATTTGAGTGAAGTCAGCTCCATTTTTTGGTAAAAAGATATCTTTCACGATCGAGCGCTCGAAGAGTCAAGACCTCCTGACGATGCTTCGTGTAGAAGCGAAACGCGTCGAAAATTCTTCCGGTTTGGCTGCGTGGCGTTTGTGACGTCACGTCGGCTTAGCAGGAAAATTGGGCGGAATTGTCACTAGATATATTTTTATATTTTTTAAGTGTTTTATTAAAATATTAATTTGATGTTTTCGTAAAATATTTTTTTACGAAAACATCACCATATTTAATAAAAACAAATATTTTCGTAAAAATATTTGTTTTTATTAAATATGGATTTCCGCAAAGTAACGCCTGAATCTATTCATTATGTAAAAAGAAATGTTCACCCTTTTTAATGACCCTTGCTACTAATGGGATCGATGGTCATTCACTGTTAATGATTTTTTGTTACCTCAAAACATTTGATTGGGTGTACCAATTTTGATTATTCTTTATTTTTTTGAAAACTGGTGCTTCCCGTGTGGTCCCGTTTAAATTTCATCAAAATCGGTAAGCCGTTTTTTAGTTTAACTAAAAAGTGATTTCCTATGATGATGATATAGTCATTGACAGTGAATAACAATTGATCCCCTAAGTAGCATGGGTCACTAAAAAAGGTAAAAAGTGGATTCCATTTGGTTACTTCTAATTGGAACCGACTTCAACAGTCAAAAGTGTGAAATAACTCGTCGAAGTCACTATATTGTGATAATAGCTACTTTGAACTATCATGATACGACTTCAACAAGTTATTTGAAACTTGATTCAACACTCAAGTTGGTTCCATTTTGAGGTAAAATTTATCTGTCGTATGGGTATGATTTTTCAAATTGTTTTTTAATGGTCATTGAAGAAAGGATAACCTTTGATCATCATCAAAACTGATGGCAAGTGATGATGCGGCCAAGGGTTCTGAACGGACTTAACCTGGCAGGTACAGGCTTCTACGGATAGTTGGTGGAACACACCCACATGACCCGTATTAAGCGTTTTATAAGAAATAAAATTTTAGTAATAAGAAAGCAGTTTGATACTAAATTATATTGCATGAGGGTAGGGTTTTTGCGAATGCCCGCCTGGGTAGCGGCCAGTAATTCTAGGTTAAGCCTGTTAACACCTACGACTACATCATTACTTACCATCAGGTGAGATTGTGGTCAAAGGCTTACCGAACAGCAATACATAAAATAGATATTATTTAACTATATCGTAACCCCTTTACCTATTAACCCAACTCCTAATTTACGTCATTCTACATATCGTTATAAGATAAGCGTAAGATTTTCTACGTAAGAGTAACGATATGAGAGTGCCACGTACAAGTCATGACGTCAGCAAATTGTACTGTATTTTTTTTATGCTATTGTGACGGAACAAGCCCGAGGCCCACCTGATGTTAAGCGGTATCCTCTGCCTATAACAGATGCATTTCATCACAAGTGACGAACTGCTTCTGCACCCGTCACCTTGAGACATACTTGTTAAGTCTCATTTTTGCCTGGAATTTCACTGGCTCTCAAGGACTGCTGCCGGTACATACCATTAGGTGCTTGGCGACAGATTTTCTACTTGAGGGTGGATGTTAGCCAGGCGGGCATTCGCAAAATGCCCTTCCACCATGCGGTGAAGCTCAAGCCCGTGGCGGGATTCGAACCATGGACCTGCTGGACGGCAGTCCATAGCCAATGCCACTGAGCCATCACTGCTTCAAACTTCAACTTCAACTGTACATAGTAGAACGGATAATGAAATTAGGAAACCTGCGCTACAAGTGCCTCTGATCTTCGAATGCCTTTACATTCCACAAAGATCTTGTAATTTTACAATATTACCTATGCTTAGTACAGAACCTATCTGGTTCTGTATCTACCTACCAGTAAAAACAAGAACAAAATCCAGATGAAACTTTTTACCCCATCGGAACTTTAAAGCCGTAATTCCGTCGCGAAGTCCTAAAGAAAGTAAAATAACGTTTTGTCCCAAAGCGCGGGGGGAATGTGCGCTAAACTCATCCAATTGCTCCCGGAATGCTGCCTAGGAATAGCCTGCTTGTATTTGAAGTTACCAAAGTGTTCACTTAACTTGGGATATAAATTATTTACGATATTGCCATTTTGGAATTAAAGAAAAACCTCCTTTCGTTGTAATTTGGAAGCTTACAAGCTTTTTCTAAGTTATTGTGACGGAACAAGCTCGTGGCTCACCTGATGCTAACCTCTGCCTATAACAGATGCATTTCATCAATAGTCACGAATTGTACTGCACCCGTCACTTTGAGACGTGGTTATTAAGTCTCATGTGCCTGTAATTTCACTAGTTCTCAAGGACTCCTGCCGGAACACACCGTTAGGTACTTAGCGACAGATTTTCTACTTGAGGGTGGTTAGCTAGCTAAGCGGGCAATCGCGAAATGCCCTTCCACCGTGCGGTTAAGCTCCAACCGACGGTGGGGATCGAACCAGGGTACTGCAGCACGGCAGTCCATAGGTATTACCGCTCGGCCATCATTGCTTCGTAAATGTGAACACGAAAATTGATTACAATATGAGAAATTTATAATGGGGTTGCATCATTGTAAAGAAAGTAATAACTTTTGCCAAAATCAGTCTTCTTTGTATGACATAATACATTAATAATTCACATTGTATTTGAGTTTGCTAAATTTTTGCTCTGGATGGGTAGGACAACTTGAGATAGGTTTTTTTTTGCCTCATAGGTTTTGCCTTTGACGAAGATGTTGTTCAGGCTTACCTAGAATTACTGACTCTCAAGTATAACTGCCGGACCACACCGTTAGGTGCTTGGCGACAGATTTCCTACTTGAGAGAGGCTAGCCAGGCCAGCATTCCAAAATTCCCTACCACCATGCTATAACGACTGCTATCCTAAGACAACATCCGGGACCGACGGCTTAACGTGCCCTTCAAAGCAGGTGCACGCCCAGTAGTAATGTCACTAACGGTCACCCATCCAACTCATGATCGCGGCGGACGTTGCTTAACATTTTCAACAAACTAATCAATTCAAACACAAAAAAAATTACATTTTCATATAAGACTGATTAGTGAATTATTATTAGTTGCAAGACTACAATTAATTATTTAGATTTAGGGAACTTATTAGTAATTTATGATTATATAGGTAATTTCATATATAAGTGTAATTTTAAGGTATACTTTAGCAGTAACTATATTCTGGAATCAATGTGCCAGAATATTGAGTTTTTTGATTAATTAGGTAGTTACGTAATCGGTCAGACAAGTTACACTGACGTTAGTCCTAGTAAATCTGTGTTTTTTTAAATATCTGTGTTATTTGAAGCAGTGATGGCTCAGTGGCATTGGCTATGGACTGCCGCGCAGCAGGTTCATGGTTCGAATCCCGCCCAGAGCTTAAGCTTCACCGCATGGTGGAAGGGCATTTTGCGAATGCCCGCCTGGCTAGCGACCACCCTTAAGTAGAAAGTCTGTCGCCAAGCACCGAAAGGTGTGTTCCGGCAGTAGTCCTTGAGAGCCAGTGAAATTACAGGCACAATGAGACTTAACAACTATGTCTCAATGCAATTCGTGAGTTGTCATGAATTGCAACTGTTATAGGCAGAGGTTAGTCCACTTAACATCAGGCGGGCCTCGATGTTGTTCTGTCACAATAACATAATATATATATATATATATATATATATATATTTATTTATTTATCAATAATTAAAACGGTACAAAAGACCACTTACATTAATTACACAATTACAACAGATTATAAATTGAAAACAGTCATTAATAAAATAAAATAAAAAATAATAATAATTCAAGAGTACATAATGTCATTAATAATAATAATTATACATAATGAATATCAGAAATTGTAATAGGCAGAAACAAAATCAAAAAAATAATGTCACATCATTCATCCCTTTCGCAATATCTCAAACACGCCAACATTATTTCCGACCATCCATCCCCAAATAAATCACATTCTGGATTGGTAGCCAAGAGAGTGTTGAGTGCGGCGAGGGAGCGCGGGATGGGCGAAAAAGAGCGTGCCACTGTTCGGCAGTGTGGCAACACAAACAGCTTATGACACCTACTGCGGTAATAGTTGTCCGGTATGAAAAATCGACACAGCCTGTCGAGCAGATCGGGTGCATCGATATCTCCACGGAGAACTTATATATATATGTATATCTATATATATATATATATATATATATATATATATATATATATATATATTAGTATATATAGGTTTCTTGAAAACCTTTTCAACCAAAATCATATTTGTACTTACGTTGATTATATTTTCTACTATAACATATTGTAAAATCAAAAATGTTTGAGATTAACATGTATTTTCTTTACTAACAAACTTTCTTTCATATGATAGTTGGGATTCTGATATAACTTAAATTAAATTACGAAAAATGTATTTACCCATTCCCGTCCACTCCAGGGAAAGTGGCCGTGATATGTCGGGCTCGACCAACTAATCCCACAGCAGCAAGTGCCCCTACCGACTAAATAACACACGGTGTTCCATCTCTACCGCTTCTCGGCGGGATCGCAGTGACGCTTTAGCATTCAACCACTAACCCGTCACGGTTGTCCGTTGCCGGAGCCCTCCCAGGGTGCTACCCCTCACGAAGCACCAGAACACATGGCACGCCGCTACCACCCGGGGACCAAGCCCGCAAATGGGCATCATACGCCATACAGCACCGCAGCCTACCCGTTGCCGCTCATTTCTGGCTTTCGAGGCAAAGCCCAGTGGAGTGGCCTTCTAGGGCCGGCCAACTGCCCAAGCCAGCACGGCCCCTGGTTCCTCTTCGCTTCACCGTGGGTGACGAAGCCACAGCTACTGAGCCCCACCGCTACGACAAGGCGGGAACCCTCGGGGGATTTTCTGCTGTACCTTAGTTATCATCGGCACAGAATAAAATCGGTAGATAAATACTATGAAGTATTCTATGGTAGGTTCGCAAGTATGGTTCGCTAACTATTATATATTCTGGGACGCAGGGCTGAGGTGAAATGAAATCGGACTCTTGTAATATTGCGAGATGAAAACGGATTCGGTATTTTTTTTATGTGTGATATGAAAACGGACACACCTTTTGATTATAGTACGACATATAATGTACAAAAAAACTATATAAATAATAAGCATTGCAATTCAACAGGGCATTGCTGCCAGCCTGCTGGGCACGCTGCCGACTGGTAGTGGGCTGGAACATTCTGACTGGCTGTGAAACTGCAATGACTTGTAGGTTATCTAAACGCTTACATCGCAGTAGCTATAGTGTTGTATTTAAAAAAGACATACCGCCGGTAAAAATATGACAATATAAAAATCCTGCCAAACGCAGATTAGACGTACGCTCAGGATCTCAACATGAATTAAAAAAAAACGCGATTACACAAGTCCAAATCGCACTTGGCCGCTTTTTAAACCTCTTTATAAAACTACAGCCTTTTTTTTATTCAAACAGAATATCCCTATATAATTTTATCAAATGGACACAGTACTGCCGCTATAACGGGGTATTTTCCAATGAATAGCTATTTGAAACTATTCACGGCTCGTTTCGGCTCAAACATTTCTGTTACCTTTGTGTGCCGTTTGGGCCTCATTTACATTTACATCGCGATTGTAACCACATTTCTGCATTAAATGAAGCGTAGAATATACCTAGTGATAATTTTAGTCGTCAAGTACAAATATGTTTTGTTTTGTTTTGTTTTTGGGAACCATGAACCTTCGGCATCGCAGTCTATAACTATAACGGCTCGGCAGTCATTGTTTTCGAATTATTAATAAAAAGAAGCTTTGCGCTGCCTTCTAAATTCTCAGAGGCCAAGGGTTTAAGGCATTCAGTGCGTATACGGAAAATTATATATATAAGTGATATTAATAAGTGACAAAACACAAAGAATTAAGAAGTGGAAAATGGTAAGGGCTGGAAATAAGTATTGGATGGCCCAAACTAGATAGCAGAAAATTACAGAATGGACATACTGTAATGGTAACAGAAACTAAACCAAAACAGGACAGGAAAAAACAGGGACAGCGATGATAAAGGAAGGTAGAGAAGGCCTACGCCGCCGAGACGATTTGCTTGTAAACATCAACAAAAATTATTTATATTTTCAAACTATCCGTCTCCTTAAGTCGGTTAAACAATAGAAACAAGGATAAAATTGAGCAACGACTCGCTCACCACGATAGCTCGATTGGCATCGCAAGCCTCGATGGACGGCCCAGGGTTCCTATCCCACTCGTGTTTAAAATTGCTCCATTGTAATTTAGTAAAATAAATATATTTTTATATAACGCAGTGATTACGGGAAAGGCATTGTACTGATACAGCCGGATACCGCACTGCTGAACACAGCCTCCCCCACTGTGGGGGTTTGCCATGGTCCCCACGCTTGGCAGGCTTCTTGTGGAACGCAGTGTGAGATATCAGTTACTCAGAAACCGCTGCTACCTTATGTAGTGTTACCCTTAATCGCCTCTTACGACACCCTCGGGTCAAGATGGGGAGAGTGACATTCTAGCTCAGCACCCCACGATTGCCCGGCACCCCACGGGCAAGCAAGAAAGGTAGCGGATACTACCAACGAGAGCTTTGCGAAGGAGAGTTGATTTCAGGTAGTCTGCTAGTTATTAAAACTTAGCCAAAACTTTGTACAACCTTGTGTAATTGTTTTGCTAGCGAAGAATTTATTAGATTTAAAAAAAAAGGAGATCTGAATTCGAATTTATTTTTTTGTGTTACCTAGTAACTCTTTACAGGGTGTAACGAATATGATGTTGTTCTTTAGTTTAAAGCTGGTGGTTGTTATATGGACCCATTTAAATTTGAGTGATATATATGACAAGTAGTATTTGAATTTTCCTTAATAAAGGTTATTTTATGCCTAAAGTTGGTGTTTGTATTCTGTTTTTTAATTCTTGCCTAGTCCCTTTGTTTTTTTTAGAGAAGACATTCTAACGACCCCTAATTTATGGAATAAGGGTAGTAGGAAGGTAGTGATTGTTTTTTTTTAGAGTCTGAACAGTTTAAATAGGTATGTTTATAAAAATACACACACCTATTTAAACACTTTTAATTATGTTTTTTTTTAATAAAACAATATGAGTCGCACCTCGTTTAATTTTTAGGTTTCGTATTGCGACAGCTCGTAAAAGAAATAAACATTTGTAAGTTTGTTAACAGCTTAAAAATCACATTATGATCAGCATTTGCAGGTCAAATAGAGAATATGTTACACAATATACCGAAATAAAAAAAAACTAGTTTAGTTTTTAGTATCGGAGAAAGTCAGTTTGTTGTTTGGTTTATTCATCGAGCTTTAATTTAAACAATTATTGATAATGAATTTGTCACAAAAATTTAATCGCCTTGAGGTCTTCAATTTTATCTTAAAAAATACAAAAAGAATAAATATATATAAAACATTTTATAAAAAAAATCTCATTGTCATTGTAAGGTGAAGAAACATTGCAAAGAACTACTTTCCTTTTGTACGCGGATTCTACTTATTATTTACCTATAGCAAACCCTACAGTAAAATCATTCCGTACCAATAAATACATCAAACATCTACCAAAATTCAATAAGTAACGCAGCCGTGGTGCCAGTATAGGTAATAAATTCTACCCTCCGCGTTATTAGGGGATGCGGAACTGCGAGCGCCACCGCGGGGAGTACTAATGTAATAAAAGGGGTGCATAACGCCTCACGTAGTCAAAAACAGTACAAAGTTACGAAAGGTAATTGTTTTTAACCTTCAAAAAGGAAGATCTTATAAATGTATTGCGTTTTTATTTTACTCTACTACTCTACTAACTCTAGGTTATCCTGAACAACATCTTCGACCACATCATCACTTACCATCAGGTGAGATAGTGGTCAAAGGCTAACCTATCAGGCATAAAAAAAAAAAAAAATTACAATCAAACATTTTTCTTTTTATTTTAATCCAAGAAGGATTCTGTTTTTGAATCAGAACTACGTAACCTTAAAAAAGTAAACAAGTAAAACAACGGATAATTTAAACCGGCCAATTGCGTGTGAAATTCTCTCTAAGGATTTTGAACCCTCTCAAATTACGTCACACGTATAATAATCGTTTTTCGTATCCGAAGTCTGGAACCTTAGACTTAGGGCCATCTTCATCTGCGTCTGGAAATATATGGTAATGGGCTCGTCTGTTATTACATGAGATAAAAGAGAGTGTCGCGAAATATCGGTGACTAAACACCTCTGCCAATGCTTTTAAAAGTAATAAGTGACAAGTATTTCTTACCTAAATTAATGGCTGTTCTTGAAATTAGTAGTTATTTTTAATGCTGCTAAGCGGATATTATGAATATACTTATTGCTGTATTACAACGCCCAGCTTAAGATTACAAGGACTATACCATAAACTCCTGGGTATCCTGTTGAATGTCATACAAGGCGACCTAGGAATATGACTTACTACTGTTTTATAATAAGCGCGCAGCGAAGTATTTTGAAGCGCTCGTAGCGAAGTTTACTTAGCTGTTCTCAACCGATCAGCAAAGTTAAGCAACGTCGCCCGCGGTCATGACTTGGATGGGTGACCGCTAGTGACATTACTACTGAGCGTTTCCGTGCTTCGGAGGGCACGTTAAGCCGTCGGTCCCGGTTGTTGTCTTAGGATGGCAGTGTAGGGTATGTGAATACCCGCCTGGCTAGCTACCACCCTTAAGTAGAAAATCTGTCACCAAGCACGTAACGGTGTGTTCCGGCAGCTGTCCTTGAGAGCCAGTACTTCTAGGTTAGCCTTAACAACATCTTCGACCACATCATCACTTACCATCGGGTGAGATAGTGGTCAAAGGCTAACCTATCAGGAATAAAAAAAAATATAATGACAACAATTATTTAACTCCCTTGTTGCTACTATGGTCAATAAATCCCAAGAATAGAAAATAATGCTTGTCATAAATTAATCCAATAAGCCTTCAACTTCTTTCCATTAAGAAATATTACTTTACAAAATAAGAAAGAACAAAAAATAAGAGCTTAATTTCAGAATTTGTAAGTACCTTTATAAAACGAACATTAGAATTTGCAAAAAGAATTCCTAATGAAGAAATCTACTGTAATATTCCTTTTTCCGCTTCTAAGTACAGTGGCTACTAGATTAAATTCGCGGCTTCACTTGCATTCATATTCATGATTAGGTAAATGCAATTCCCGTGGCGGTTTTATTTATACCAGAAAGGCTAGACATACAGTCCCACCAACTTATATGTTCAGGCGGCAGAAAAAAGAACTACAATATTCCTTCAAATTGTGACAGTTTGTAGTTGATTTCCTTGAACAGCAGCGCCCTCGCGAACTGCACAGTTAAGTTGGTGGTACTATACTCACAATATCATCTGACGTTTTTATCAGGCAGCTTACCTCATCTTTTTAAACAGACCATAAACAACTAGGAGTATCTGATAGACTCATTATGCAACGACTATTTTTGCCATCCAGGATACGTTACAGCACACCTTGTATTTTTTTTCTTATAGGTAAACCTTTGACCACAATCTCACCTGATGGTAAGTGATGATGTGGTCAAAGGTGTTAACATGCTTATCCTAGAATTACTGGCTTTCAAGGACCACTGCCGGAATACACCGTTAGGAGCTAAGCGACAGATTTTCTACATGGTCGCCAGCCATGCAGGCATTTCCAAAATGCCCTAACACCATGCGGTGAAGCTCAGGCCCGTGGTGGGATTCGAACCATGGACCTGCTGCGTGGCAGTCTATAGCTGTGCTTTAAACCGGTACAACTAGTTGTGCTTAAAGTGTTCCAATAAGGCCATAACTCCAGTCAAGTTATTAGGTACTATTTATTTATTCACTACTTTCTAAATGACATTCAATAGAAATAAATCTTAACACTACAAAAACTACAATGAAAGCATAGATAAACCTAAAGGCCATTGCAGACCTACAGCAGTTTAAAAGCGCACTACCAGTTGGCAGTATGCTCAGCATGCTAGCAGCATTACCTAGTTGGACTGCAATGCTTATTCGTTCAGCCAAATGAGTGCCAGCATTTAGATTACGCGTCGCATCAAAGAAGCGCTCTGATAAGTTTTGGAAAATACGGCTCAAATATTTAACCAACGCCGAGATTCGCATAGTTGTGCCGCTGGAGTAACTCCGCTGAAGTAGCCGCGGCACCCGGTGCAGTGGCGGCGGTGAATGATATCTTGATATCGTTCGTGGGCGATGTGGAAAATTTGACCAACACTTCGGGATCTAGAGAGCCCACGGTGACTGAGTTAATAAACTGCAGTCCCATACTAGCACTGATGGGCAACACCATGCTTTACGCCAAACCGTATGTTAATATAGAGATGAAAGGCGAATATAGGATACTAGTACGGAAGGAAGAGATCACCTGTAACCAAATACCAGTTTCTCACACAGAAACAGTGAGAATACACGTACGACCTGGGACGCTAGGACACGTATCTAAAAGATATCCATGCCATTACACAAAGAGGCCGAACCAACTGTCGCTGAGAGGACAAAGCCTTTGTGAATTATGCAAAAAGCTGAGCTTTATGAGGGCTCGCGTTTATTTTACGTACTGATTCTAGTGGTGCCATCTAGTATTAAGTAGATTAACTACGATGTATTTGAGTATTGAGTTTAGTTCTGTTGAACGATGTTAACTCTTTGGTTTTCTAACAGATGGCGTTAGTAGTACAATAACATTCTATCCAAAGAATACAAAATAGATAATGTTCATTCTTTCATAATATTTAATAAAAATAAAATTACAGTCTTTTATAATCTTATAATCATCATAGATAACACATTTAGGTATGAAGTTAAATTATTGTGTTAAAGCACAAATCTATAGGTGAGATAGTTTTTCAGTAAAGTGTGCCGCAAAATGTTCAAGTTTTGGGAGTAAACGATAAAGCAAAACCGTAAAGGCAATCTGCTAGGGGCCTAATTATCAAACTTTTTGAATTCATTCTTCAACAATCGGTAATTATGATATTTCAATAGGTCGAGAATCGATAAACCCATAAAACGAAGCAAACTTTTTCTACAAATTTTATACTATGTTTGTCACCAACATCGTTGGAAACACAAAATTGCCAATATTTGTCTGAGACCAAACTTTTCAGAATATTGTTACCAACACGTTTTAGAAACACAAAGGCTGCCAACTTTTATTTGGTTGGTGTCTTTAGAACCAAAAAAGAAACCAAACGTTTAATATAAAAATGTGACAATGGTAGTTTACCGATTGAGAGACTTTAGAGCAGGTAGATGGACAAGTATGGGTATAAAACAAATAAAAAAATCGCGTGTTGATAGAGTATTTTGCAAAAACTAAGCACATAACGGCGTGCAGCTGTCCTTGAGTTAAATCTGCTGACCATTTTCGGTCACATCATCGTGAGATTGTTGTCAAATTCTACCGTATTATCTGTAAAATACAGCAACAAAATTAACATTTTGGTCATCGGAAATCCACCTATTTGAAAACTATATGTAATAACGCGTATATACGAGTAAGCTAATAAAGAGTACCTACACGGTTTTGAAACGAATTGAAGATAACATATAATCATCACATCTCACTTGCAAACAATACATTTTGAATTGAAAAGAAAACAGAAAGGCGTTTTACTTGTATAATGTTTCTTTTTGTACAGATTTCGGACCGACGCCCAGAAGCCATTTTGTAACATATATAACTCGTTTAAAATATTGAGTAACATCTGGGAGTTGTCATATCAAATTGATGTCTGAATTGCGAAGTTTCAATTGACCTATCATTTTATCAAAGCAAATCTACTCGTATATCAAATTAGGATAATGGATATGTACAGTCAATAACATACATTTGTGAGCCGTTAAGAATAGAAAATATAACTGTACAGTTTATTTTGACTTCCACATATTGTTAGTAATTTAGTAATTAAACAACAGTATTTTTTATCTCAATATTTCAAACACTGGAGTGGTCGTGGTCATTACGAGACCGCGCTGTTTTATTTATATTCAGATCTAGTAATAACTTGTTTACATCGATTGTATACTTTCTTGAAATACACGTCTGGATAACTAATAGAATACGCAAGTAAGGGGAAGAAGCATTGTATTAGGTGTGGGATTATATGACCTAAGTGACGGGCGACATATTCCGTATATATATAATACGTCCAGACGTGTATTTCAAGTAAGTATACACTCGATGTAAATATATACATAATCAGTATGATGATATTATATATATAGATAATGATGATGATGATACCTATGATGATGATATTATATATATATACATAATCCCAATTTTAAGAAAGTGTATTATAAGATTTAATCCAGAGCAAAGCCAAAACCAGATAAGAAGCCTAAATGCAGTGAGAAGACCTTCACCCAAGACCAAGGAAATTATATCCTCGAAGCTTATACTTACTCTCTTTTTTATGTTATTGTGACGCAACAAGCCCGTGGCCCATCTGATGTTAAGTGAACTAACCTTTGCCTATAATAGACGCATTTCGTCAACGTCGAATTGCACTGTGCCCGTCACACCGACACGTAGTTGTTAGGTCTTATGTGCCTGTAATTTTATTTGCTCTCAAGGACTGCTGCCGGAACACAATGTTAGGTGCTTGGCGAAAGATTTTCTACTTGAGGGTGGTTGCTAGCCAGCTGGGCATTCGCAAAATGCCCTTCCACTATGCGGTGAAGCTCAAACCTGCGGCGGTATTCGAACCATGGACCTGCTGCACGGCAGTCCATAGCCAATGCCACTGAGCCATCACTGCTTCAATCTGCTATCTACTAACTCTCTGTTTTTATGTGATAACTAAATGCAAGACCCAAGAGCATGGCATCTCGTGTTATATTCAGACGTGGCACTTAGGCCATTCAACCTATTAGTGTGTTTAATGTTCCAGGATTGCGGTTATGACACAAAAGTATTGAGAAAGCCGAATTTAAATCAAGTAATTTAAGATCACTGAATCTGACTGTACTCTAGTCTTATATAACAGTTCAGTCAGAAATCAAATGAGCTTTACTAAAGCAACCATCATGTGGTACATAAAGTTTATTTGTTTTTCATTTTCAGTTACAGCGTTTGCATTAAATCAAGAAACTTTACAGTTTTCTGTGAATTACTTTAAAGAGAGAAATGTTCCGTTTATATGTTTGGTATCTTGCGGAAACATGATGTGTAAGTATAAATATATGATATATGTATAGTTATAGAACATATCGTACTATGCTAATGGTTCTTTCATATTATTATTATTATAATTATGATTACGATTTTTATATTTTCATATAAATTGATGGAAAAAAGAGCCCAAGAATACCGTCTTAGTACATTTCCAATTTCATTATAGAAGCGCGTGTTTTTTTTTTTGTATTTCAAGTTTTTTTGACTTTGCGCGTTCCTGACGTCTATCTAACTATCTAATTATGCTAATTGGTTGGTATTCGATCAACAATCAACGCCAATTCCATGACGCCATTAAGTAACTATTATTATAACATATTATACAAATGATAATTCGCTTTTAAAACCTGTTGCTAAAATATGATGAACACATGTAGTCAAGGATGGTAAAAATGGTCCCAGAATAGGGACAAAGGATGCTGCTGGAACACACCGTTACAGGTGCCTGGCAACAGATTTTGAACTTGAGGGTGGTAGCTAGCTAGTCGAGTATTTACAATGCCCTACTACTGTAGCGGCTATACTACCAACGAAAGCGGTCAACGAGGTTTGGCATCAGAAGAAAAACGTTGTATAATTATGTTCATGTTTTGTCCTTGTGCTGTTAGAGATGACATATTGTACCGACCCCATATGAGTGGGGTAAAAGTAGACACTTACTATTAGTTTATTGACATTTTTTTTCAAAACAGGGGATATGAAATTCACGAAAGAGGCTTCTTTATTTAATTCAATGTCTGTTTCAAAACTCGACATCGACAATTTATCGCTTGGCAACATGGAAAAGTGCTTTCATCAGAGATATACTAAAACTGGAGTGTTAATTAACGCCCAATGTGATGCAGCTGAACAGATATTTTACGCTGTGAGTATTACATAAGAATCTGTGATTGCGTTTGGACACACAACATTTCGAGAGAGTAAGGGGTAGGCCGTGGGGTCACTGGAGGCACACACGTTTGGAGAGTCGCCTTGGTAAGCGTCGCCCTTCCGCAAGCGCAGAGACCCGATTGAGTTCAGGCCTACCGTCGGGGCAAGATGGTGAATGCTAACGAGATCCTATCTTGCCCTACCCCTGTGGAACTACTCACGGAAAAGATTTAGTAGGTTCAAGTCCCACACATCCTCTTCCTCAACACTCATGGTGGAAGGATTGAACTCATTACCGTCTACCTGGAAACCGCTATAAAGTCTGGAATGGTATTGAAGATTTATTTGGCGTAACGAACCGACAAACTGCTTGCCAATTGGGTGACCTCCTTAGGGGTTATGAGGTGCTTAGTGTGAAGGGTGCGTATATTTAATGGCAATCCCTCCCATAATGGGGAAGGGTGTGTTCAGTAATGAACAAGTCGGCTGGTGCAGCCTGAAAAACATATTGGATTACATGACCACTTATTGTCAGGTAAGATAGTGGTCAAAACCATAATAAATATATGTACATATATTATGGTTTATAAAAAACAATGAACAAACAAAATAATTAAGATCATTATAATAAGCTTCTTTTTAAAAGTAAATGTAGAATGGTATAATTAATATCATTATTTGACTCTATAGAATATATAGTAGGGGTTAAAAAAAAATATCGTACCGCTCTCTACAGTAAGTTTAATTGTGATTGTGAACACACTCAAACAAACACAAGTAATTTCTGTTATATATATATATGTCTTTTTTTATCTTTTCATCAAAATCTGTTCAGCCGTTAAAAGGAATTTCGTACATACATACTAAAGAATTATTTTATTTTCAAGGCTTCAGAGAATATGTGGCTAGATGCTTCACATATTTGGTTAGTTCTTGACAAAGATGAACATTTGATGAACAATTTCAATATTTCAATTCGCTCACAGAACAGCCTACATAACATAGAAAATCCTGGAAAAGCCTTGCAAATTCTATACAATATGAATTTGAGCGTTAATGCAGATATCGTGTTGGCATTGGAAAAAGGTAAGATCACTTAAGTGTTACGTTACAATAGATTTTGAAGTATTGATAACCCAGTTTATAGCAAGAGGTTCATTGTTCGTATCAGATTTCACTTGACTTTTCTGTATACACATATGTTGAATTACAATCCAGCTCAAAATTTGTATAACATGTATAATTATTGAAAATGAAAATTTGACTGTAATTTGTTTTGTGTATCTAAATAAATAAATAGATCCTACCTTGGACTTGAACTTTACCGCACGATGGTAAAGCAAAGGAAACTGAATGATCGCCTGGGAACTGGTTGTCGCGTTGAGTAGAAAAAGTGTCGCCGTATCACAATGTGTTCTGGTAGCTGTACTTGAGAGTGCCATTCTAGGCTGAATTATCTAGACTAGATTCTGAAAGGTATTTTATTTGAGATAATTTTAGTCCCCGGATCATAACAATACCACTCGCATTAACAGGGAATGCGTGGTTTACAGAAAACATATGAAAACCTTACCTATACCCTAAATTCTACAAATCCAGTTTCAACTCCACAATGTATGATGATCAAACGGTCGTCTTTACTGATATAAGACATGTAGTTGTTCCTCCTTTGGTTGCCAACATTTAGAAATGTTACAGATGCAAATACATAAGTTTTGTCAATATTTAATATACGTCATCTACCTCTACGATATTTTCAATAGCATTCAGGTATTTCCTCGTTCGCGATGTGTTATATTTGGTTATTTGAGTTTCCTTTTAGATCCACACGTCACAAAGTTACAAACCTAACTCATATAATGCTAGATATTCCCTTCTGCAGCGGTATGTTTATAAGAATAAAAACACCTAAAAAGACGGCAGACATAATAAGACCAGAAATACGGCAGGAAAATTTGAAAATGTCTGGTTATTAAATAAATTTTCAAGTTATTTTGTCGATATGCCAGCAGCAGTCCTTGATAGCCAGTAAAATTACAGGCACATGAGACCTAACAATTGTACGTCTCAGTGTGACGGGCACAGTGCAATTCGTCGTTGGCGAAATGCATCTGTTATAGGCAGAGGTTAGTCCACTTAATGTGAGGTGGGTCTCGAGCTTGTTCCGTCACAATAACATAAAAAAATATATATACATACATATAAAACATAAACCGATACGTGTCCACGCTCGTACTGCAATATGATTTGCTCCAAAGATGTGTAAACACGATTTTGGCTTAGTGTTGAATTTAGCGTAATAGTGATACTGGACTTAAATATTCGTAAGCCTAAAGTAGCGTGCAAGGTGGTAATTTGGGTGTACCATAACACGCCACAGCATAGAGTTACCACCTTTGCTAATAGTATATCGTTAATGTTTTTTTATGTTTCACAGATGCCAAATTCAAATTGTATGACGTGTTTAATTTTGGAAAAATCCAAGGTGGCAATTTTGTTATAAAAAACGTTGGACCATGGAGTCAAAAAGCCAAAGGCAATGCGATAGCTGAACTGAATGACCAAAAGTATCAGAAACGATGGGATTTTGAACAAATGCCTATGAGGATGATATCCGTGGTAAGTTGGATTACTTATGCGCAATGGTTATAGTTTGATAGAATATTTTGGAACATATTTTAAAGCCAGCTAAGATTTTTTTATATTTAAAAGACAGATCGGGCACCTATAATTATAACAGACAGATTGTAATCAGGTGGCTCTTAATCCATTTTATTTTCATGTGCAATAAATTATTTAAAAACTTCCTTTACCCAAACAATTCAATTTATTGTTGTAACAAAAATATTTTTGTAGAAGATACTTCTCTCAGTTTATATTACATTGACTTCACTTTGAGCTCTACTTCACCATGTACAGCCACCAGCATCATCAATAAATATGTTGCCATGAACGTCTTGGCAATTATATCTGCGCCGAAAAAGATTTTATTTTCTTTATATGAAACAAAAATACGAGTATATGACGATTCCAGGCATCACAATAATTGGCGACATGTTCATTTTAATGAATGTGATTCTTCTTTTGCAAAAACAAGTGATGAGTCTTAAAAAGCGAAAATAACTGTTAAATCTCTAGAAAGATTATTTTTTTGATAAAATATTTAAGAATGAATATTTGTTATAATTAATTATTTAATCTTATTGTATCAGGTAGTAATAAATGTGGGTCTTTCATAATGCCATTTTTGATGGTCATCATATAATATTTATTTAAGTAAAAGTTAATAACATTTTATTGGCATTTTATCCAAAATTTTGTGTTTTTTCTTTATATAATTCCCCTTTTCCAAATTTTTCTTTAGTTCCACGCATCACTACGCGCGGGCCGCAGTCCCCGATCGTTTCCCGTTGAGCGCGATCGGAGCTACAGTTTTCTCAATATTAATAAATATTTGCAAAATACTTACTCTTCATCTGTCCAATAGTTTTTCAGCTTGTGACAGTACCGGTAGCGCGTAAGCAGAGAGGTAAAAACATAGCATGCTTCAACATGTTGTTTGAACTAAACTCTACACATTACGGCTATCAGCCTATCACATATGTAATCCTACAATATGTAAAAAAGTTGAATCAATGCAGTTCCAATAATTGGAATACCTAGTCGAAGTACAAATGAGTTTTCGGTATAATGAATATGTTTAATTTACAGATAACTCCACTTACGAAGGATTTAGACCCAAAACTCTTAACAGACGAACGCCCCAATCCAAGAATATCAACTGTCACAAAAGTTGGCAACACGATACTTGAAGTTGTCGCCGAACTCCATAATATAAAGTAAGTATAGGAAGCTATGGTAACACTCTTCTTTGAGTGGTACAATTCTTTACGGGCATACCTAATCTGATTATTTCATATGTGTTTTTTTTATGTTATTGTGATGGAACAAGCTCGAGGCCCACTTGATGTTATCCCTGCCTATAACAGTTGCAATTCATCACAAGTCACGAATTGCACTGCGCCTGTCACATTGAGACATAGTTGTTAAGTGTCTGTAATTTTACTGAATCTCAAAGACTACTGCCGGAACACACCTTTTGGTGCTTGGCGACAGACTTTCTACTTGAGGGTGGTAGCTAGCCAGGCGGGCAATCGCAAAATGCCCTTCCACCATGCGGTGAAGTTCAAGCCGGCGGTGGGGATCGAACCAGGGTACTGCGGCGCGGCAGTCCATAGCTATTACCGCTCGGCCATCATTGCTTCATTAAGTTCATTAAATGAAACGCTGTACTCAATTCATTAGGGTTTGTACACGAGAGCCTAAAAGGAGTATAATGCTTTTAAATGTCATGTATGTAATTATCATCATGGTGTTAATTTTGCATGGTGGTAGGGCATTTTGCGAATGCCCGCCTGGCTAGCTACCATCCAAAGAAAATCTGTCGCCAAGCAACTAACGGTGTGTTCCGCCAGCTGTCATTGAGAGCCAGTAGACTAGGTTAGTCTGAACACTACCTTCGACCACATCATCACTTACCATCAGATGAGATAGTGGTCAAAGGCTTACAGATTCGGCATATAAAAAAAACACCATTAACAGCCATAACGTTCACCTTTGAATAGAGCCTCCCTACGTGTACCATATTGCCCCACGCTTTGCAGGAGTCTCGGGAATAGCAGTCCAGGATGACCATTCTTCAGAAGGTGCTGCTGCCTAACATTTGGTATTTTTATCTTCGTCGCCTCTTACAATTCCCACAGGAATATTTCAGAGATCAATTCAGATTACATTAATTATACAATGTACGAATTGACATATATTAATTATACAATGTACAAATTAGAAATTTGTACTCAGATACGCAGGACAATTTTCAATTTGTCCTGCGTATCTGAGTTGCAACGTTCTCGAAACAACAGCATCAATAGATTATTTTGTTTGTTGTATATATTTAAAATTTTCTTAGTAATTCTCAAATTATACATTATATAAAGGAAAAGTTTCTGCAGAGATTAGCTACTTTAGAAGCACAAGATTTATAATAATATAATAATAGAAAAAAAAATGCAAACGAGTAAAAAAATATTTATAAAAAATTAAAATTGTTAACGTGTGATAAGAAATAATAGATATAGCTTTTTCAAAGGTGATTTAACTTAATGACAACTTTTCATGTACCTACTTGTAAACTAAAAAAAAACAAACAAAACACAATAAAAACATGAATTTCGTCTCTATTAATAAAAAAATGTAGTAAAGAAATCTGTGCTACAACAGTTGTGTAGAGCTAAACATGTCAGATCTAATATTATCGATTTTTTATGTTTCACCTGATGTTAAGTGGACTTTTGTCTATAACGGGTGCATTTCATCAACGGAGGATTGACTCTTTTCAAGTGTAGTATAGGAACTGACTATTAAGGACAACAGTCGCTAACACACTTTGAGATGCTTATCGATAGACTTGAGGATGGTAGTACTTAAGCCAGGAAAGCATTCGCAAAATGCCTTGCCACCATGCAGCGAAACTGAAGCCAGCGATCAACTCCATTCTAGTACTGATCTATCATAGCTTTATATTTTGTTTAGTCTGCCTCTGCTGTTTTGTCTACCCTAGAATAGAATACGTGTTTACTTTATTATTCTTGAAATATAATTTTCTTTCATTTCACACATATTTATATATCGTCAATTATATAATAATAATAAAATCATCGACTCGCCCTCATGATGAGCATCTGATATGCTCGAAACCCGGGTTAAGTATTCGAACCTTAACGCGTTAGTGTTATTCCAGTTAATTTATAATCAAATCAATTTAATATTTCTTGCAGGTTTGTCCATACATTGACGGATGTATACCAAGGAAAGTATGAGAAAAATGAAACAGTAAAAGTAAGTTATACTTTTTTTTCTCGAATGGAGAAACATGTTTTTGTTTAAAAGTTCCCGTGAATGGGACATATTAATGTTTTCAACAACCAGTTGCGCGGAGTCATCGCTGCGATTTAGACGCGTGAACTCACCTGATGAAAGGCATCGGACATGCCCGAAATCTAGGTCGACAATGTCGACCACTATGCATGATTACAGCCGGTTATTGAAAACATTAATGGAAAAAGATGCCAGTGATATTTGGACCCGTAACCCCAGAATGCACCATCCGTTGAATTTTTCATCCATTTGAATGTACGTCTGGTGGCAACATCTACCCAAATAATGTGAACATTTTAGGCTTGTAGGCTGGTATGCAGTAATTTTTTCCAACCGAAAAAAAATTTTTTTTCACTTGGAATCCGCCAATACTGTTTAAATAAACTAAGCTAGCTGATAGTTTGTGTATTTATATTACCATGTACGTCTTTTGCGCCATTTAGTATTTTTTTATATTTACTTATGACGTAATTTTGTGTGTTTCAGTCCATAACAAGTGCTCTTTATTTTGGGGAACAAGATTTGTCATCGTCACTTCGGGTTCAAAAATATTTATTGGATAGAGTTGATTTCGTCCATCCTGCTTTGACATATCTTGGGTGAGTAAACAATGCTGTCGTTGATTTGCTCTTCGCGTAGCTTTCCAGTCGTTCCTACACAATCAACTAGGGTTAGCAGAATTAGCAGTGTCCGCTGCGATAATTCATAGTTTTTTTTATTTTTGTTTTTATGTTATTGTGACGGAACAAGCCCGAGGCCCACCTGATGTTAAGTAGACTAACCTCTGCCTATAACAGGTACATTTCGCCAACGCCGAATTGCACTGCGTCCGTCACACTGAGACGTACAGTTGTTAAGTCTCATGTTCCTGTAATTTAAATGGCTCTCAAGGACTGCTGCCGGAACACACTGTTAGGTGCTTGGCGACAGATTTTCTACTTGAGGGTGGTAGCTAGACATTCGGCGGGCATTCCCAAAATGCCCTTCCACCATCCGGTGAAGCTCAAGCCCGCGGCGGGATTCGAACCATGGACCTGCTGCATGGCAGTCTATAGCCAATGCCACTGAGCCATCATTGCTTCAAAGCTTCTACGTGGATGAGTGACTGCTTGTGGCATTAACCACTGAATACTTTTGTACACTTTTTAACACTTTCTTACTTTGGAAACTTTAAACATGATTATGAACACGGAAAACGTCGCTTAGTTGTTGCCTTAAGTTAGCAATTAGCATAATATAATATGCTAATTGCCTATCCATAGCTTTAGTAATCATTAAGCTATGTCGGAGGCTTCAGGCTTCCTGAAAACTCCAAAAGTTTGCATGGTGGTAGGGTTTTTGCGAACATTTGCCTGTCCTTGCTACCACCCTAAAGAAGAATATCTGCCACCAAGTACCTAATAATGTATAGTGCTCGTTCTGGGTTATTACACCATTTTTATAACTATTGTTACAACAATTGCACTAGCAAACATCACGCTAGATCAAAAATTACGTTGTGGCAACGCAAGGTTTTTTTGCAATTAATTAAAAAATACAAAACTCCCACTCAATAATGATTTCTTACTCAACTTTTTATATTGGTTGAACTAGAAACTACGGTAGTCTTAAAACTGTTGAAATATTACAAAATATTTCTATTTATTTTAACGGTGCGCAAATGTAGCGATTAAAGTGTTCACTCCGCATTAAGTGATGAATTATTTACTCGAACAAAGATATTGCTTGGGTATAATATTTAATAACTTCATACTGACCACTTTAAATATTGGTATTATTGAAATATCGCCTGGAAAAATCCAGGGTTCATTAAATGTGTTGGTTTTCAAATTTGTATTAATCCTGATCGATCTCGTACAAACTCCTTTTTCAGTGCTCGCTACTACTACAAGATTCCAACTTATGGCCCCGGCAAGTTTGAGAACCAGTTTACGAGACCTTTGAGCACTGGAGTGTGGCTGGGCGTTTTGGGAGTTTGTATACTTTGCGCAATCATTCTAATCATGGCAGCGAAACTGGAATCAAGACCAGCATCAATTCAATATGGCTTCTTCTCGGTCTTTGCCAGTTTTTGCCAGCAATGTAAGTGTAAGATTGTAAGGGAAAATTTGTGAAGTGATGCGTCGTCTTATTTGAGCACCTTACTTAGTTTTCCTGATGAGCATAGAAAGGGAATCGTGATTGTTTCAGTATGTAATGTTCTCTGTCATAGCCAGACGTGTCAGCAGCTGTACAGGAACTGAAACCCTCGGATCTTGGAATATAGTACAAGTTGCGTGACAATTCTAATCGTAGCAACACGCATGTATTTATGACGATTATCTATTCAACCAGTCTTCAGCAGCCAGTTTTTATCATCAACCTTGTCAAAATAAAGTGAGAAAAATGCGCATATCTCGCGTTGATATATTATTGAGCTACATTTTTACCTTGTTTGACTACCTTGTATATGGGGTCTGAAATTTTATGTTCTGGCAATATTACAATATACAAGATACTTCAAAAATATTTTTCGTTTTATTATTGTTACGTTTACGATAACGCCTGCTATGCGGATTACATTACAAAATCACAAATATTCGATCCATCCCAAAACGATGGTTAAAGAACGATAGGAAAGATTTGAGTTATGACATCATGTCATGTTAGCTCAATTGGTTAGAGCATACCCCGGCTCAAGGGGTGGATGGACACGGGTTCGAATCCCGCACATGACTTAAATTTTTCCTATAGTGTATTTGTGATTTTGTAATATTTTTCGTTGTTTGTTTTTACCTTATCACAATGTTTGTAGATCATATTATACATTTTCATCATAATCACATAATATGTATATTTTTTACGAGCAATACGAGTTATTTGATGCAATTTGAAGGCTGGAGCAGTTGTATTTAAAATGTTTATCCAGACGGTAGTATAATAACTTACAAAATCCTAATATAATACTGTACCCTATCAATTGAACAACCGTGGTGAGGTTGCGTGTTTCTCGCGTTTATTTGTTTCACTATATTTGCGACAGAAGAAATCGGACTGAATTTTATGTACTGACAATATTACAATAATTTATGACATTTTCAGATATATCTCATACCTGTGTATGAATTTGAATTAACTTGAACAATGGTATTTATAGAAGTTTTTACAGACGGTTATAATTTTCAAAATCTTGAGTTAATCTTCATTTAATTTGATGTATATGTTGTTTACATCATTATTAGATTGAAATATATCTTCATGCTTCTGTTTATCCAAAGGAGTACATAAGATTATATGCCGTTTATTATTTTCACCAGATCAGAATTATTGTAAAGTGATCAATTTATTAAATCGGTTAGAAAGTACATTTTTAGTGACAAAAGTAGGTCCAATTGAGTAACATATGGACGAGCTATTTTTATACAGAGAATTTGTCATGTATGTAAATTAGTACCTTAGTAAATATGTAAAATATCAGTACAGCGAGAGGTCCCTGTTCACTGATACTATTAAAAGCTTATTTTTCGTGTCAAATATCTGCAAGTTGTCAAGAGCATGCATATCGTATCATCTGTCCATTTATCGTAGATTGAACATATAATTGCTTCGACCGCCAGAAAATGGATAATTTGCATTTGGTTAACGACTGTATATATTATATTATTGTCACTATATGTGTACGTTTACGCCCCGTGAGGTGCCGGGTTAGAATGTCCCCTATCTCTTCCCGTGGTTTTTGTAAGAGGCGACTAAGAGAAAAATACCATAAGGTGGGCAGCAACGCCTTCTGAGGACTTGATATCATAAACTGCGATCCTCAAGACTATGCTGTGTTAAGCAGTGGACAATACGGCTTATACAGTTCAGTACAGTGTATGTTTACGTCACTGAAGCAATAAGGCAGTTCCAACCCAGTGTGATATTTGAATGAAATGTTGACAAAGCCATTACTTTTTCAGTTTTCGAAGACGAAGTTTCCACCATAAGAGTGTGCACAGGTAACATCTACTCAATGTCTTGGATAGCATTCAGGGAAGTATTTTCATAGCTTTTTCCATACAAACGTAGAGCTATATCTTTACTTCTATATTTAGACTAATATTATAAAGAAGAAAGATTTGTATATATGTATGCAACGAATAAACATAAATACTACTGGACCGATGTGAAAGTTTTTTTACCATTAGAATCCTACATTATCTCTTATGAACAAAGGCTATAGAATATTATATTTTTTTTTATATATTTTCAAATATTTGTGCGAAGCTGAAGCGCGCCGCTAGTTAGTCATATTTTAAATACCAAGTGTTCAATTTCAGGTGAAATTTAGCTTGCTCAGCCAATAATACAAATTTATATGCCCAATATGATATGCTTTTGACGTATCAATTTCTCTTTTTGTTATTTATTTTATTGGTATCTCTATATGTAAATATAAGAATTCTCGTACAAAACTACTTTTCCATATAATTTAAAAAAATACTTAATTTTAGGAATAACTGGCAAACTAGAAGCATAAATAGGCTTTTACTACTTTTTAGGCCATACATGCAAAATATCAGCGCGTTTGAATATTCAGTACTTACAATATGACAAAACTACGTTTGCATGGAAAGCTACGAGTATCTTAGAAATCATCACCATCTTCCTACCCTGATCCTACTTGTGAAGTGTTGGTAAACGTTGCATGTTTTACACAAACACACAGAGGACACCAAATCACTATTATTCATCGTCCTTATTCCGACTATGTAGAATTTAAGTTTATCTGTCTGTCTACCTCTCTATACAGAGTTATTAGTAAAATGCTAACAACCTCTTAGGGTTGACTTTTGTTAGTACTAACAAACATATTGAGATGTTTTTTTTTTGAAGATTTTTTTTGTTATGTGTATGTGACGGAATAACTACGAGGACCACCTGATGTGAAAAGTCTCTTGTGCCTGTAATTTAATCTGCAATATTTTTTATTACTTAGCTCGATGTAAACATTCAAAACTCTATTCAAAGGGAGCACGGCACGGTCCAATATTGCCGCGGCGGGCGCTCTTGACTTATTATGTCCCCACACGACTGGGATAAAAATAGAAATATGAATCTTCTGTTTTAATTTCAGCAAGAAAGCTAACAATATTCGTGACTGGATTATCTTGCGTAATAATTTACAACTACTACACAAGCAGCGTGGTCAGCTGGCTGCTGAACGGTCCACCACCTTCCATCAACTCTTTGCAGGAATTGCTGGAGAGTCCACTGGAGTTGATCTTCCAGGATAATGGATACGACCGGTCCTGGCTCAATGTTAGTTACTTCCATGATTGTATCATCCTCTAAACCGGAAAAACATCCAAATTATACGAGTCTTAAAAATAGCGAGTAGAATGTTTTTTCACCTAAGTGAAAAAACATTACCTAAGTACTTGACCACGACCTGATTATTTGTAAAATTATTTCGGCCATATGTAGTCAACAGGCTCCAAAGTTATGGGAACCAGCTCTTAAGAACTGCTGTTGGAACACACCGATAGGTGCTTGACGACAGATTGTTTATTGATATTGATGTTCTAGATGCCGAACTATTACTTCACCCCAAGGAATGCCAGAATAGAAAACAAGCTGAAAGAGAAAGCATGGAGTAAGAGTCGGAAGCTTAATCAGATCCTGAAAACTTTGGATGATGGTATTACTATGATGAAAAGTGGAGGTAACTATATAATAATTTTTTTATGGTATTGTGGTGGAACAAGCACGAAAGCTCATCCCCACATTTTGCTGGCATGGCCATCCTGCACCGCCCGTTTCAAGCGGTCGTTTTTGCCGCATATCGTTAAAATATAGAACGACCTTCTTTATTCGGTCTTTCCTCATAAATATGACATGGGGTCATTTTAAACGGGGATTAATAGAGTCCTAAAGGTCGGCAACGCATTGGCAGTATACTAATAGTATTGCAGATGTCTAAGAGCATCGGTAGCAGTTTTAGGCGGGCCGTATGCTTGTTTGCCGCTCATCACATGAGGTGCACCTGATGTTAAGCGGTAAACTCATGCATTTCGTCATAAGTGACGAACTGCACTGAGCTCGTCACCCTGAGTTGTTTAATCATGTGCCTGTAATTTTACTGGATCGCAAGGACTGCTACCGGATTACATAGTGGTAGCTAGCCAGGCGAGAATTCCTAAAATGCCCTTACATTATTTGGTTAAGCTCAAACACGCGCGGTGGGATCGAACCATGGATCGGCGACACGCCACTCCATAGCTATTACCGCACGGCCATCATTGTTTCAAAGAAATCCATATTTAATAAAACAATTATTAAAACGATTCAACTTACGGTAATTAATTCACTGAGTACTTCTTGACCGGTCCGCGTTCGCGCATGTGCCGACTTTGTTATGCCTTTAAATTCATATATAAAGAATGTTATATTTATTCATATTGTTAAGAAAATGTAAAAAAGAGATCACGGCTTCAGTGCAGGTAATCTATTTTGGTGAAGGTTTGGAATTCGTGTCTTCTCTGACGCACCCGAGGCAGAAATTGTTTTCTTATAAAATAGCCTAGTTTAAATAAGCAAGTTATACATACGCCTTGGAAAGAACAGATATTATCATAATGTAATGAAATCACATTTCACCATGGCCATATTATAATATTGGGTATATAGCAAATGTTATTACTTGCGTCGTCAATTGTTCAATTGATTAATAAAATTAACAGGGAGTGGCGATTTACGTTTTTTAATATTTGGGGTGGAGAATCGAATGATGAGTCCACATTTTACCCTTTTAACAAAAATATTTGTTGCCAGCATCTTGTATAGCTTTTGTAGGTAGATAATAACACCAAATATCTACCGAATCGATACTGCTAACTCCATCTCTGGGATCTATTGAACTAAAACTCAGAAGGCAGCTGATACGATGGGCTCTGCAACACATTGTCGCTATACTTCTAGGTTAGCCTGAACAACATCTTCGATCACATCATCACTTACCATCAGGTGAGATAGTGGTCAAAGGCTAATCATCAGGAATAAAAAAAACCTGGGTGCTCGTCAATTAAGAACTTAGACATATGATACAGGGTTATTGGAAAAATACTAACAAGAGTATTAGAGTTCATTTCTGTTAATCCTAACAAAAAAATATTAAACGGTATTTTCTGTTTTTTAATGTATTTTTTAGATGAGACGAAACCACGGAAATTTACGTTTTTCTAGTACTGTCGTAGTGTTATTATATGTTCTATGGTACTGTGTCACGTAGTAAAAGACAATGCCTACTGCGAGCTAAGAGCGCCTTAACACTGGATCGTGCCGCGCTCCTTTCGAATAGAGTTTTGAATATTTACATAGAGCAAAGCAATAAAAAATGTCAATAAATAAAGTACAGGCACAATAGACTTTTAACATCAGTTAGACCTCATGGTTACTCCGTCACAATAACAAAAAAAACAATTTAAAAAAAATAATCTACTTAAAATGTTTTTAGGACTACCAGAAGTCGACTAAGAGATTGTAAGCATTTTTCCAATAACCTTAAATGAGAAAATGATTACATTATTAAGGCATTGACGCTTCACCAGTACGTCAGTACCCATTTTAATGAATCACCCCCTGTAAGTATATCATAGACTAGCTTGCCTACCGCGGCTCCGCCCGCGGGTATATGGTTATCGCACAAAACCATTAACCTCTTTTTGTGCAGTTGGATAAAATCTATTCTATATCCTTCCCTATGTCTCTAACTATTTCCATACCAAACTACATTCTAATCGGTCCAGTAAATCGGTAATCGCGCAAAACCTAATGGTTTTGCGCGCAAAAAGAGGTTAATACCTCTTTTTGCGCAGTTAGGTAAAAACTATCCTATATCCTTCCCCCTGTCTCAAACTATTTCCATGCCATTTTTTTTCCTAATCAGTCCAGTAGTTTCAGAGCCTATTCCATACAAACAAACAATCAAATCTTTCCTCTTTATTATATTAGTTTAGATACACTCGTATGTAAACTAATCAGGTTTCTCCTCAGAATCAGAATGATGTATATTGTGGTATATTTTATGTTCCAGGATATGCTTTTCACATCGAAACATTCATTGCGGACAGATTGATCTCACAGACATTTGACCAGAAAGAGTTGTGTGAGCTGGGTTCTTTAGTATCTATGGAGAACACCTTCATATTTGGATGTGTTCAGAAAAAAAGCCCCTTTAAGGAGTTCCTGACGTGGCGGTAAGTTGCCTTTTCTTTACCTACTAGTCCCTACTCCGGTCAAATCCCATTGGTACTTAGTAAATTGGAATTAAAAGAATTCTTAAATATACACTACAAACTAAAAAAATAATTATTTTGATGGAATTATGCCACTACAGTATAAACATGCAAACATTTGTGAATGTGTGCAATATTACTGTATAAGCCGCATTATCAACAGCCTCCACCATTAAGGATGAGTTTGCCATGATCCCTACGCTTGTCAGGCCATATGAGGATCGTAGTATTCAGTGTATTTTACCCTGAATCACCTTTTAGGTTAGAGATGATGAGAGATGTCACCCCTCATCTCCTCCCAAATACTTACTTAAGGGTGAACTGGCCGGCCCGTTTTCCATACAAACGTGGTAGGGTGATCACTCCCTTTTTTGAGGATTTAGGTCCAAAATAAAGCATAATACCGATTGATCTCGTCATTATCTAGGCTTGTATGATTCGAAAATTTAATAAAATAACTAACTTGAGAATTATGAGCCTCGAAACATTTTCATATGAAGTTTTCTAGGCTCATAACTTACAACTTTATATATATAGAAGTGACCGGCCAGTTCAACAGTACCAATATACTTAGTATTAATTAAACAGCATGCTGAGCGAAAACATGTTAATATTTTCGGTATATTTACACTACACCACTTTTGGTGAAGTGTTAAGCTATGACTGCTACGAAGATGGTCTATGGTTGGAACCCCGCCGAAGAATTCCTCGGCACGCTGTAGCTCAATTGAGCTACACGGGCATTTGGCAAATGCTTTGAATAGGCACCATTGTCCAGTAGACAATTTGTCGCCAACCACCTGACAATGTGTTCCAAGATCTGTCCTTGGGAACCCGTTTTCATTTTAAGGCCTGTTTACCGTGTTTGACCACATCATCATTTACCATAAGATGAGATTTGGGACAAATATCATATCATGCAACTGATATTTAAATCCCTCATTGGATCCCAGTAGACACAAAGATTTTGTTCATCCTTCTAAGCTTTCTAGCTCACTTTTAGGGAAAATTATGATTATGTTTTCAAAAATGCAATCATGTACAAGGCTATAAAATATTAAGATTATTTTGTATTTTTTAGCTGAATAGCGTAAAAAGCTGTTAATATAAAATACATCTTCAAATAAGCACATGCCACTACTAGTACGCAGATGTGCACATTACGTGTGTGAGATTTGTCAAGATAGTGAGCATTTATTTAATCTGTAATGTAGGCTCATTAAAGTATAAGATGTTTTCAGGCGGTGATGCCATAATCTAGTACTAGCTTAAGGTAAAGTAAATGAGTACTACTAGTTTAGTACTTAACTATCCCACTTACTAGGTTTTCTACACAAAAGGGAATCATGAGGATACTTCAAAAACACAACGTTTATAGGAACACATAGAACACTTTAATAAGAATAATACATCATTAGGGTCACATGGATTACTTCAAAGGTAATATTGTATAGTCACATTTCACAACGATAATACAATAAAAAGGGCGAATTTGGAAGCCAACAAACATAGACCCACACACAACACATGAATATCAGTTGCGTTACATTAAATAATATAATACAGAACTTAACTCAATAAGTCTCGATGCAGCAGTCACTTGTGAAGAATAATGAGAGCTCAGTAAGTTAAGCATTAGTTTTATAGCAATGACTGGCGCCAAGTGTCTGTCGCATATCCATTAAACTACCCGCCATATTTATCACAACCAATCAGAGACATGAGCGTTCCCGCCATAACGTATCAGCCAACCCGAAATAAGACAGGATGGTTCGTCATTGGCTAGTCTAGAATGAATACAGATCATAAAGGGTTTCAGAGTGGCGGTTATTAAAAATCACAAATATCAACAAGTTTTAGAATATTCTACAATTACATAATGAGTAACTTCTCGTAACTTATTTACTTAAGAGAATCTAAGCTTAACAAATATATGATTCTAACACGTGCATCTACAACACATCATGGGTCTTTTCTAATTTAAAGCCCTCTTTTATTAACCATATAATATCTTAAAATATTGTGTAAACTACCAACAAAAGTGTTTCCAAGAAATACTCTTGTTGGAAGGCGTCAGTTACTCATAAAACTGAATCAAAACTAGTCCAAGTCGTGAGATAAGTTTCTTGGCAAAAACTAGAGACTTCCTACGGGTCAATGCTCCTCCAGCCTCTATCTTATCTTATTCGCCGCAAACTTCGACATGAAATTTAGAGATAAAAATTGAAGTTTTCAATTTAGTTGGACCCTAACCTTTTACCCGGTGACCGACTTCGCGTATATCTAGCACTGCATTCAAGCAAACACCGTGACATTTTGGCAACGGAATCAACTATTGATTTGGTTACACTTTTCATCTTTTAAACTCTTTTGCCTCCCCGCGCTACCGTGCAAAGGCAATACACTGTAAGTCTAAAAAAAATATTTTGAGAAAAGGATCAATTAAACTTTTATAGATTTTATTTGATTATTCTTCTTCGTTATTACTCTAAAGTATATGTTTTGGTATAGTTTTCAAAGTATTTTAAATACCTATCTAGCCATGTAGTATTAAGCTTAGTATTTTGAATATTAAGTGAAATATAAGCAAAAAAGTGTTTTGTCATGCCAAAGTTCTTTGCTTATGCACTGCCAAGCGTGGGGATTATGCCCTTCCTTGCCAAACCCCCCTTCATGGGAGAGGCCGCGTTCAGCAGTGGACAATCCAGCTGATACAGTACAGTTCTAAATGTGGTGATATAGTAGCAATGATAGACTCTGCTTCTTTTACTGATATACTCCACAAGTCTTCGGTACGCTTTATGTTTAAAGTTTTGAAAGTCTTCATAATTTCAAAGGTTGTAGTGTACCTATCTGAAACAATAATCTGGTACCATGGAGGGAACATTATCTTTTATTAGAGCTTTTGCTAACGAACCATGGACCTACTGCGCGGCAGTCCATAGCCGATGCCACTGAGCCATCACAGCTTTAAGACATGACTTATATACATTTATGTATTCCAGCTTAACCCGTCTCCAAGAGTGTGGTATAAAATCGTGCATTCAACGCCGCATAACAGTCCATCCATCAAAGTGTGAGGGAAGTTCTCCGAGGGCGTTGGCTTTGGGCGGCGCTGCACCTGCTTTCATAATGTTGGCCTTTGGATATTTCCTTGGAACTGTCATTATGTTTATTGAGAGGTTGGCATTTCTATCACTAGTTAGACGAATTTACTTAGCATTCTATGGATTCGCAGTATTAGCAAAAGCAGTGATGACTCAGTGGCATTAGCTATGGTGCAGCAGTGATGGCTCAGTGGCATTGGTTATGGACTGTCGAGCAGGAGGTCCATGGTTCGAATCCCGCCGCGGGCTTGAGCTTCACCGTATGGTAGAAGGGCATTTTACGAATGCCCGCCTGACTAGCGACCACCTACAAGTAGAAAATCTGTCTCCAAACACCTAACAGTGTGTTCCGGTAGCAGTCCTTGAGAGCCAGAAAAATTACAGGCACATCATATGAGACCTAACAACTGTACGTCTCAGTGTGATGGGCACAGTGCAATTTTTCGTTGACGAAATGCAACTGTTATAGGCAGAGGTTAGCCCACTTAACATCAGGTGGACCTCGAGCTTGATCGGTCAAAATAAAATAAAAAAATAAAAAATAAATTCACCGTGCGGGTACCGGGTCCATAGCGTTGTAAATTAATAGGCCCAAGTCATGGTGCCTGAGAATTTATGTTAATAATGAGTTTTCCGTAAAGAAGTTTGAAATGGCTAACATGTTTAGGGTGGTATTGGGTACATGTGCGAGTTGTAAGAAAGTGTAAATGTGTGTATAAATTTGAGTGTGTTTGTGTGTGGGGATATGTGTCTCCTTACAAAACCTGTCTCTCCGGAGACATGAGAGTTTGTGAGAAGATAGGGTTGTGTTGTGTAGTGAGTTTCTGCCTAGAGTACGATTTTCTGTTCCAAAATAGTCAAATTTTTGTAATTAATTTATTCGTTGCTTGTACAGGTACACTGTAAGAAATCAAATTGATTTTCTTTCTCATGCGTTGAGAATTACTCTCAGTGCACACTCTGCCTGTTATATTAGCCTCTGAAATATCCCACGCAAACATTTCGTCGTCAGTCACTAGATGCTCCAGCGCAGTAAATTCGGTAGACGCCGGAAAAAAATACATTACAGTCAAGGAAAACCCCTTTAGCCATGGGGCAGTACGAGTTCGAGAGTACGAGCTGTTTCTGAGTCTCCAAGTCAGTATTTCAAAGTTGTTTTTTTATAGTTGTACTAAAGCTTCCTGAAGGAGTAAATTTGTACATTGCAATTCAGTAAATCGTGTATATCATCTCAAGCCACACCTTTAATCTGGTCGGTTCTTTCGCGGGCTGGGCAGCTGATTGACGAGGACGGTGTAGTGCATTTGTGAGCTTTGCTGTGATGATTGGAATGAGAACATGATTTTGGTACAAATGTAATGTGTTTACTAAGTTTATTTATTTATTCATTCATTACAACTATTTTTACAGGATTAACCCCAATACAATAGCGTAGTCAAAATATTTCAATTACAAAAATAACTTTATACAGTAATTATTACATTTCCTTATTAAATTAGTATAGGTATATTATATAAAATCATGAAATTCAATTATCTTATTAAAATTAATAATAATATGTCATTCTTATTACATAACAAAAAAAAAAAATTCATTGTCAATTACACTATTAGATACAATTGTGTCATCTTAAATCTAATTCTGATTATTGTAATAATAAATTATGGATATGTCATATTAAATTATAAAATTAAATTATAAAATTAAATTATAAGTGTAGTCATCTGTCTTCGCATAACACAGATCGAACAATACTACAGTTTTGAATTCTGTTATGGAACATGCAAACAGATCTAATTGGTATGCAACTCGATTTAGCGCCTGCAGCGTTCGATTTAATGGGGTCTTTGCGAGTAAGTTAGTCCTGGCGCGAGGGACCCAGAACAGCCGAGGCCGACGACGGCGCGCCAGGTACCCGTCCGGCACGCACAGCCTCATCATTCCCAATATTTCCGGGTTTGTTAAAACGCCTCGGAATACCCTAATTACATAATATGCGAGTGCCCAATCCCTTCGCACCTCTAATTTATTGTATCCGACCATGCCTAGAACGAATAGCGTTGGATACATTAGAGGATAGAACGGGTAAACTCCGTATAACCTTAAATATAAGAACCTCATATACTTATTTTGTATCCGCTCTAACATTAAAGTGTACTTAGTCTCATGTGGAGCCCACACTGCGGAGTTATATTCAAGTTGGCTTCGTATAAGAGCATTATACAGAGCCGATATGGCTCTTATATTTTTGAAGCCTGCTGCTTGACGCAGTACAAAACCTAACGTTTTATAAGCTTTTTTACACACACATACTATGTGGTTTCTAAATGTCAGGTCGCTATTTATATGTACTCCGAGATCTTTCACCGAGTCTACCCGCTTTAAAACCTCGCCCTTCACGTTATATTCGACTTGGAGGGGATCTTGTGACCTGCCGAATGAGATTACCACGCACTTTGACACATTGAACGCAAGCTTATTATTTTGACTCCACTCGGTGACTCTGTCGATGTCCTCTTGTAGTCGCTGGCAGTCACCTCTGTTTTTGACAGCTAAGAGCAGCTTGAGGTCATCCGCGAAAAGCAAACATCTAGCTTCCCGAATTACATTTGGCAGGTCATTGATCATAATAATAAACTGAAGCGGCCCAAGATTCGATCCCTGGCTGACACCCGTTCTCGTTAAATATGGTTCAGACGTGAACCCAGCATATTCCACGTACTGCCTTCTTGCCCTCATGTAACTGGCATAAAACGTTAACAGCTTATTGGTGCATCCGATAGCCGCCAATTTTGACAGTAATATATCGTTGTCGACTAAATCGAACGCTTTTTTAAAGTCAAAAAAGGCGGCATCGACTTGACCACCTGCGTCAACGTGAGGGACGACGTAATGCATCGCATTGAGCAAGTTACTGGTGGTGCTGCGTGTGGACCTGAACCCGTGCTGGGCGTCCGAGAGCTGCGGCGCTACCTGGCGCTGGATACTGCTCTGCACAGCACTCTCGAACACCTTCGCAGGCGTAGACAGGATCGCCACGGGCCTAAAGCCGCTCAATTCTGAACCAGCGTCACCCTTTGGAATCGGAATCACCCGTGTTATTTTCCAACAATCCGGAAAATATGACGCGTCCAAACACAAGTTGTAGATGTGATGCAGTGGTTTTTCTAGAACCGTGCGACAATCTTTTATAACAAAAGAAGGTATACCGTCCGGCCCCGCCGAGCGCTTCGGCTTAAGGCGAGCGAGCGCCGCCCGCACCTCGGCTCGCGTGAGGCACAGAAGATGGATTCGCAAGGCGCCCTCTCCTCCAGTAGCGGCCGCCGCCTCCACGTCCAGCACTGCTGGGCTGGTGCCATACACAGAATGGAAAAAGTTAGCGAACTCACTTGCACATTCTTGGTCTAGTAAAATTTTTCCCTCTTTGGTAATTTTTTTGTTACTAATTGTACCCTTTTTCGACCTTACATAACTCCAAAACCCCTTGGGATCTTTCGCAAAATTATTTTCGACCATTTCTAAATATTGTTTATGCGCACGCTCAATCATACTTTTTACCCGTGACCTACTTTCAGAAAAAAGTTTGTAATTTTCTGCCGTTTCACTAGATTTATAGTTCTTGTGTAGTTTCGCTTTTAGACGTATGGCTCGGATAATTTCTGGGGTATACCACACTGGATAAGTATATCTTTCGGACTTGTTCCTATCTGTTCGCTTTTTGGGTACACAGTGACATACACTGCTAATCAATTTACTGTTAAAGTAATTAACTGCCTTTTCGGGCTCCCGCATATCATATAATAGAGTCCAATCTAGATTTGCGATTGACTCGTATAAATATATAAAATCCGCCTTAGCGAAATTATACTGAACTGAAGTATCGGGCATCGACTGAGAGTGTATTGTGGGCTCGGGCTCGGGCTCGGCTCGGATGTTGCCGGCTCGAGGAACGAGCGTCGCCGCGCGCGCAGTCCGCAGCCGCACGCTTACCATCAGCGGTGGGTGATGCGCGTCAACCGGCACCAGCATCTCGTCCGCCGCGCACACCTCCACTCCCCCCGCCAGTCCACATGAGCATAACACTAAATCGAGCTGCCTAGAATTACAATTTTGAACATTATTCAATTGAACCAACTCACAAAATGACAAAACATATTCATAGTAATGTTTGATATTATCATTACTTGAATATAAATTAAAATCTCCTACTATTATGATCGAGTTGTATTTAGTGCACCAATTTTCTATTAATCTAAATAGGATCATATACTCGCTTTCGTTACTACTCGGCGGTATATAAACGACACAACAAAGAAACAAAAATCTATTATTTAAATACAGCGCCGCGCCGACTAATTAAGTTTGGTTCAGTAAATGTTATGCTTAACATTGTTATATTTTTTTTAAATAAGCAATATATATTGTTAAATCTGGTCTTTTTATTTATAATATTGCAGATTCAAGATATTATATTCGGTTGTAAACAATATTTAATTTATGTCAAAATAAAGTTAAAGTTGAGTTTTTTTTTACATAAAAGGGCATTCATTCATATAATGTAATTTTTTCCCGTCTTTAGCAAATCCAAGGTTTTCAAAATCACGTAGAAATAACAATTTCACAATTGTTTTTCATGATAGCGCTTAGTGCCTCCCCCCGCTCCCTATTACGCTTCGTCTCAACTTTCTTCCATGAATCTCGAACATACTAATATTATAAATACGAAAGCTTGTGAATGAGTGACAATGTAAGGAAATGAATGTGTGTCTTCGTAGTCTTTCATGCAGAAGTGGCTGGACCGATTAGTATGAAACTTTGAAAAATAGTTTGTCGGAACAAATAGGATGCTTTTTATCATTAACATCACTTCTTATCATTTTATATATGAGTAAAAATGCGAGGAGCAGCTAGAAAGTGTAGATATTACAGTTAGGTGTGTTTACATAAACTGTTCATGTCAAAAAAAAACACATAATTCAGGATTCAGGATCAACGTGCATACTTACCTTATTGATATCAGATACATATCCCTTATTTTTTTTATTTTTTTTATGCTGATAGGGCTAGCCTTTGACCACTATCTCACCTGATGGTAATGATGTGGTCGAAGATGTTGTTCATACTAACCTAGAATTTTAACTTATTGTGGCGAATTATATCTTAAAATTTGTTGACATAGTCAAATAGGTAACCAGCATTTTGATAACACGTCGCATCGACCAAACAATGATAATATTTGGAAAATACGATAAAACAGTCCCCATGGAACGTCTGGAGTGGGTTAGAGGAGCATTTGGACTGCCTGTGAGTCTAAAACGGCTTGCAGGTCATCTAAATGCTTTAATTGTAGTAGCGGTATTATATTTATATAGGAGAATTTGGAGTTCTTTGCTAACAAAGGCGAACCTAACTATTAAACAAAATATTTATGTAAATCATATATCTTCTATTTCAGATTCATTCATAAAATGAATAAGAAATCCCAAAGAAGATTTTAACAATCGTCAAGTAGAAATGTAGAAGGGAAGGAGACAAGCCTAACACAGATTATTTTCATTACTTAAAGCGTTACAAGTCTGCCACTCGAAAATTATTAATTAAAATATATTCAAATACTATATTGCATACATATTATTAGGACACTTTCACGTCTCTCCTCGCACAAATAAAGTTTATTTTTAACAAACTATAAAAACCGTTTTTCTTTTGTTACCTTATACCTCCGTCGTATCCGATTCTAAATTATATTTTGTTTATTTAAAAGGATATACAGGACGTCCCACGGATATGTCAAATGGTGGGAAAGTACCTTGAATATTTTAGATGGAACATTTTACTAATAGATATTAGTAGAGATATTATTTGAATTTAAAAAACAATTTAAGCTGCATACTTAGAATATATATATATATATATATTTAAATAATTACATAGTTGAACCGGGAATCGAACCCGTTACACGAGAAAATAAATCATTCTGTAGCTTTATCATACCGATCGAAAGGCTTCATTAAATGGATTTTTTTTTCTAAATAACATAGTGTCAAAAATAAAAGGAAGACCATGAATGGAAGTCGAAATGTTTTTTTTTAAAGTATTTATAATATCACATCATTGTGCTTGGTTTTTCGAATCACCCTTCACGATATGATTCACTGAAGGCAAGCTTAGAATATTGTTCCTTTTCCAGAGAAAAATATTTGAACGCACGGTTCATCGTAACCGATCCTTTCCGACAGATCGTTTGTTGAAAACACTCTTTGTCGACGGTATGTTATACGAAATGATCCCTTGCAGATTATAATTTCGCTGAAACTACACTTGATGATTTATTTTACAACATATTAGTGTCAAATGTGACAACTAACAAAATTACAGTTGATATTGTATTTTCGACTTAAATTCACATTTTGGCTTCACTCAAAAGTCACCCTTTAAAAGGTATTGGATGTGACATTTTTTATGCCTAGGTTATCCTTTGACCACTATCTCACCTGATGATGTCGAAGATGTTGTTCAGGCTAACCTAGAAGTACTGACTCTCAAGGACAGCTGCCGGAAGACACCGTTAGGTGCTTGGCGACAGATTTTCTACTTTAGGGTGGTAGCTAGCCAGGCGGGCATTCGCAAAATGCCCTACCACCATGCTGTAACGACTGCCATCCTAAGACAACAACCGGGACCGACGGCTTAACGTACCCTCCAAAGCACGGAAGCGCTCAGTAGTAATGTCACTAGCGGTCACCCATCCAACTCAAGACCACGGGCGACGTTGCTTAACTTTGCTGATCGGTAAAGAACAGCTAAGTAAACTTCGCTACGAGTGCTTCAAAATGCAATACTGGCGCAGAAGTGTCTAATAATACCAATAAGCATGGTAGGGCGAAAACTATACTTTGAAATAGGACAATATTTATGTTATTTTGCCATCTGTCACTTCTAAGATTTATTTGAGTGTTATTTTTGGGTCAATTCAACTCTAGATGTAAAAACTTAACCGAAAAAATATGACAAGCCGAGTGTCAATTTGACATCTGCCAACCAATATAAAAGGGATCTTTCAAAATATTCTTTCTAGACTGGGTGTCTAGAAATAATGTTTTCCGTCAAGCCTTAATTATCAGTTTGACAGCTGTCAATTTACTTTTCTTCAAAGAATTATCAGAAAAACTTATTTTCGTAATCATATCGTAACAAGAATATTTTCGCACACTTTAATTCCATCGCATTTCTATAAATCACATCATCATTTTAAGTGATTGTAATACTACAAATAACAGCCTTGTTCATCTAAGAGTTGCGGATTTGACGAGTAAATGATTAATTAGTATTCCTTACATTATGCTTCGTTGCTTAACTCTGGTGAAATTGATAACACGCCTTGGTTGACAATCTCGGATAATACCTTGGTATGTAATCGTTATCATCAATTGAAACACTTAAAATAATGAAAACGCTTGCATATTGCTATCTACTTCATAACCATAGAAATGTATTGTTATCTTGTAACAGCCGATCTTTATAGGTTAATTACACTACGGTAGCGAACAAGCTTATTAATTAATATATTAAAAACGTATTATTAAAGCCTGTACATCAGATATTCAACCCCAATCACGGAGTCTATTGTTTTGTGTGCCAAAAATTGTTCCTATCCAAGTCCAAAATATCGATTTAAACATTCGTCCATTGAACCATCCATTTCAATCAAGTGAGGCAGGTTATCCCGGGATTACTCTGGAAGCTATTAAAATGTCCCAGGCACTAGCATATTGATGACAGTCCATTTTCCCGGGGTTTTTGACGGTAGTAATGGTTTCACGTTTTAATGGAAAAGCTGTTATATTATTCTGCATTGATGATTGGTTATAAGATTTTGATATACATTTTCATAGGAGGTTATGAAAGATAGAGTTACTCGCGTGTCTATTTATAATAGTGAATCGCCCTTTGTATGTCTGGTCATCGATCTTGCATGTACATAGTGTCCATACTTCAGCGGATATGTATAAACTATAACTAGATATTTAAAAAAACATATAGTGCACTACATTTTCGGGGTGTTCGTTATCGAATCAGCGTCCCCTGATCTTAAGCCCCAGGTGCCTCAACCGCTCAGCCGTCGAGACTTGGACAAATGCGAATTTTGAGCTAAAATCTTATATAACCATCGGAGATGGTGGGCCTACCAACCATATCAATGGACTTAGTAGACTCCATCTGACCGCAATATGACAGAAAAAAGGCGCTGCTGCCCACCTTCTAGCCTTTTTCCTTTCATCGCTTCTTACTACTAATCCATGACGATAGGAAAGAGCACGATTCAAGCAAGGCATCTCACAGAAAGTGGTTTAATTTCCCAGTTAAATCAAACATTTCACAAACAACAATTTTCAGCAACATCGAGTTCGTGCACGACGATTGTATTTAAGATGAATGCTATACAACTATACGACATTAATCATGTAAAATTAACTTTATTACGAAATAATTTAAGCAGAAATTCATGCAAGCCCTAAGTGCTGTTGCCAGCTAAATTACAGATGGTAGATTACCTTCTCATATAAGGTCTCATACATTATGTCCAAGATGTCTCCTGGCCAAGATCCGCCATAAAACTGTCACAGTCGCAGATTTCCCTCGCGACTAGAAGGGTCATGTTATGTACTATCGAAAGAGGACTGTGGTAGTAGGTACCTATCTCTCTAATACAGTGCAACCTTTTTACTTAGCCTGCGCTCGAGGTAATGCTTCGTGTTGGTGTATCTTACTGCATTCGTGCCACTAATGAATACAACAAGAATACGCAGAAGATTAGACAAAAACTAGGCTTAACACGTCTATAGCACGTTCTTCTCGGAAGTAGCATAACGTTATAATCTTGGCACCAAGGTGTTATGACCATACAACTGTCACGTGGCTGTCATACAGATTTTCCTCATAACATCGCTTAAAACGTTAAACATCTTCGATATTTAAAAACACGCACTAAGCGATGTCGCTCTGCACTTTTCCGTACTCTACCTGCGTCACTATTCTAAGATGTATAAAGGTTCCTGATCAAGGAGTCTTCAAATTCGCAGTGAATAAGTAAGGCTCGCGCATATACCACTGTGAACAGCGGTTTCATTTTCGGCTAGGTGAGTCTGCAGGGTGACTTTATTATAAAAAAGCGAATATAGTTTATTTTTTGCAGGGTTCAGATTGGTTTATCTCAGTTGGGAATTAAACCCGCATCTCCCAGTTTTAAGGACCTTGATCTCTTCAACACTGAGACAGGCAATGAAAAGTAAATATTGTGCTCCTTTTCAAATGCCATAGAGGATGTTGCGGACGGCTATCAACCAAACTACTAGATTCATATTATGATCGAAAGAAATTAAAGCATCTTTAAACAGCTAACTCTCTTTTACAGTTTTTATCTTGATTTGCTGACTAGGCAGTTTCTGAGTGAGCGTGTTGTATCGATCGATTTTTGAAACTGCGGGGATGGCGAAGCGGGCGACTGAATAAAGCTGTACGCAGTCGTAGTCATAGCCGAACGGTAATAGATATAGACTACCAGGCCGCAGGTCCATGGTTCGATACCTATCGCTGGCATGAACTTCACCGCATTGTGGAAGGCCATTTTGTGAATTTTTGCCAAGTTTGCTACCACCCTTAGATAGAAAATATGTTGCCGAACACCTTACTATGTGTTCCAACAGTAATCCTTGAGAGCCAGTAAGGAATTATGAAATTACAGGCACATGCGACTTAACGACTACATGTATCGGGATAAGGGGCGCAGTGCAGATTATTTTCGTGTGACGAAATACATCTGTATATGCAGAGGCTACCGCTTAACAACAGGTGGGCGTCGTACGTGTTCCGTCACAAACCCATAATAAAATCATAAAACAAGGCCCACATAGTGAAATATAAATACAGGCACGGACTAGATTACGTGGTCAAAGTATATCGATAAAGGTTGATTTAGTATCGATATAGGATCATAACTTCGTGACACGATAAGCCGCCGGCCCTTTGACAGAGGTTGGTTGAACTGATAAGGCGATACAATGGATTTTGTGATTGGATTATTTGTTACTCTCAAATTCAGCCTTACAGTTCCGCGCTTAAACATCGAGAATGTTCTACGACACGTGGTACTCCAGCGCATTTTTACACGACTGCCCAAACCGATTTTAATGTATGAGATATCGGATTTTTTGAAGCAGTGATGGCTCAGTGGCATTAGCTGTGGACTGCCGTGCAGCAGGTCCATGGTTCGAATCCCGTCCAGAGCTTGAGCTTCACCGCATGGTGGAAGGGCGTTTTGTGAATGCCCGCCTGGCTAGCGACCACCCTCAAGTAGAAAATCTGTCGCCAAGCACCTAACAGTGTGTTCCGGCAGCAGTTCTTGAGAGCCAGAAAAATTACAGGCTAATGAGACTTAACAACTGGACGTCTCAGTGTGACGGGCACAGTGCAATTCGTCGCTGACGAAATGCGTCTGTTATAGGCAGAGGTTAGTCCACTTAACATCAGGTAGGCCTCGGGCTTGTTCCGTCACAATAACATAAAAAAAAAGAAACTGTCCAATCCAGGGATTCAACCAACAATGCAGACAGCACCTAATGGGACCCACACATCTTACGAAATCAAATGCGATGAACAATTACGTTCAAAGTTCAAAACTGTGTAGTTTTTCCATCCACGACACATACCACGACAGCTCGAAAACGATCTTCAAATTTTTTTACACGATGGATATGACAAATCACTTGTTTGGTGTTTTCAACTTAGTGCTTGCCCTAAGGCAAAATATATAAGCCGAACGATGGAAAAGGAAATATATTTTTTTTATTAAATAATATATAAATAAAACTTTGTTAATTTTATTTTAGTATGGAAACTGCATATACGACTCGACCAACCAGTGCAATTGAGGTGATACAGCCGGCTAGCACACATTCTTCGGTGCAATGGAACAGTTCCTCCATTTCGATTTATCCAATTGATTTTTAGTTCTTTTCAATTGTACAGTTTCGAAAAATCGTATCTACACACACTCTGAGATTGATCCGTCCCGTTGTGCTGTGCCGTTCAGATCGCATGCGATTTAGTATGGTGTGTGGCGCCTGTAAGTTACCCTTGCCATAAATTATGAACGTGCTCCTATACGTGTACCATAAGTATATTCCTATAAATTATTGTTAAACAAACACCAACTTACACTGAAAGTTCTCGGCGTTATAAACTAACTTAAACTTAACGTTATTGTGTAAGTAAACCTCCGCAACCAGCTTCTAAGTTGTAGCAGTATATTTTACTTTATTGTGGTAATACAACTTGAATACTTAATGTGGGGAATATGAATGGTATAAGTTTGTGTACGACAAGGTTGCCCCGTTGGTCGAGTGGAAGTGCCGTAGGGAAGAAACTGAGTAGCAGAAGAATTCTGTGGAAGCTAGTTCGTCCGGGGAAGTACTGTCGCCATATCTATTTCTACAAGCAAGGCAGTAATGTTCGCTTTACTGTGTTCCGGTTTAAAGGGTGCCTGTGAAATATCAGGCACATGAGACTAACTGCATGTTATAGACAGAGAGTACCGCTTCACACAAGGCGGACCACGTGCTTGTTCCTTCACAAATTCATTAAAAAACAATCTTTTTGGAGTCCTGAGGGCTTGAGTTAGATATGCGGCTGGTACAGTTAAGAAGTGCTCGTAGCGAAGTTTGCTTAGAAGTTCTTAACCGATTAGCTAAGTTAAGCAACAACGCCGCGGTCTTGACTTTGGATAGGTGACCGCTAGTGACATTACTACTGAGTGCTTCCGTGCTTCGGATTGCTCGTTAAGCCATTGGTCCTGTTGGTTGTCTTACGATGGTAGTTGATATAGCATGGTAGGGCATTTTACGAATGCCCGCCCCAACTAACGTGCCTTACGAAGCACTAAAATGCTCAATAGTAATCACTTAAGTAAGTCACAACTTGGATATGTGTCAGTAGCTATTTATTCAAGTTGTGACCGTATAGAAAACATCGGTTAAGACAAAGTGCTCTTTTAAAATGTCAGACTTGGGGTGTAGGACGGATAGACTTCGTATTGCACTAGAGTGATAGAAGCAGAACTACACACTATTTAAATAACGCGAACGAAGTTTTTTGAATTAAAAACATATAAAAGTGACTTTTTAAAAGGAGAATGAAAATCTTTATGTCCTTTATAACATGGTTGCTACATGATAATTAGATGTAGAATTTGTATTCATAAGATTTACTAAATGATAGTCATAAAAAATGTTTCGAGCTATATTCATATATTTTTATAAAATATATGAGAAAAGTAAACATATATAATGGGATAGACAAACGAGCAGGCGGCTCACCTAGTGGTAAGTGATCACCGTCACCCACGAACATCCGCAACACCAGATGTCTGCGTTGGCGGCCTTAGAGGAAGGAATATGTTATCTTTTTGAAAGTAGTATCTGTTCGAAAATACTTCACCAGGCTCCTGGTTCCGTGAAAGTTGATTAACTTTGCTCTTTGGTTAAGCAAACTTTCGCTACCAGCGCTTCAAAGCATAGATAAAGAGTTTTTAGCTGATAGTATTTATTATCATTATTTTCCGAATAATGAAAAAGTGAACATTTTTTGCTGACACGTATATGACCTCATTAAACATTTTTTTTTTCAATAAAATGTAATGTTCATTCATAATTCGTTGAGCCAAATAGGTGCCAGCATTTTGATCACGCGTCGCATCGACCGAGCGCTCTGATAAGTTTTGGAAAATAAGATGAGCTCCCGGTCCCCACGGACCCAACGTCTCTACACCAAACGGCTCAAATAATTATAATGTAATTTATATATTTTATTCATATCTGTCTGTCGTAGACTCTTTTTACAAAAATATCACAAAATTTGCCTGTGTGAGCTCACTTCACCGATCGACTCCACATAAGTTCCACTACTAGTGCTTTTACTTATGTACCTAAATAAGTAATATATAACAAACACAATAGAGCAACAAAAGAGCTCTTTGCCCTTACAAATCTCGTTGTACAACCTTTCAGTATTGTCTTAGAGATAACAATATCAGTGGGTACCTTTTAGTGTTCCAATGTTCCTTTTTCCTTTCAATCTGACTCGGTTAATGGTTTTTGTTATACACTATGCCAGGGTCGGCAAACCTTTAAGCACACGTTATATTTTATTAAAAAAGAAATGTTTAATGAGGGCGTAGACTTGTCATAAATTAATGTTGACTTTGCAATTATTTGGAAAATAATGATAATAAATACTGTACTGTACTGTACCAGCCGGATTGTCCACTTCTGAACACAGCCTCCTCTATTAGCCTATTTTTTTATTGTGACGGAACAAGCTCAAAGCCCACCTGACGCTAAGTGGACTAACCTGGATGCATTTTATCACAAGTGAGGAATTGCACTGCGGCCGTCACCTTGAGACTTAGTTGTTAAGTCTCATGTGCCTGTAATTTCACTGGCTCTCAAGCACAGCTGCCGGAACATACCATTATGTGCTTGGCGACAGATTTTCTACTTGAAGGTGGTCGCTAGCCAGGCGGGCAATCGCAAAATGCCCTTCCACCATGCATGAGGATTTGCCATAGACCCTACACTTGGCAAGAGATTGCGGCGCGTGGGAGTAACCAGCCCTATGTGACAGAGAAGTGGGGCCGGCGTGAGAAATATCGAGAAAGCTTGAGGCAGGCTCGGTTTTTTAAAGCCCTTCATTTTGATACACCACTCGATGGGTTTGGAAGGAAAAAGTATTTTTTGGGCAGTCGTGTAAAAAGATGTCACATAAGTTTCTCATGAGAACTTAAAATTTTGTCGTTGTCTGAGTTTGCTTCGAGGCTCTTCGTAGACTTCGTAACTATTGTACCTTATTTGTATTACTGTTTCATCTAGCCCATAGGTACGTAATTATTCACGTAAACACGCAAATTGCCGTCTTATCCCGCTTAAATGGACAGAAAGCGTAGTTTACGTTTTTACACAGCTTCAAAGAAAACACTACGGTCTTTGATAAAAGTACGCAAGCCATGCACCGGAGTGTGGAATAAGTGATTTGGAAAAAGGTAGACGGTCGGGTTCATTCAAAGTTCACATTAAAGCCTCTTGTAGAATTTTATGTTTGAGCCGGAGTGGCTGAAGTATAGTAATGTCGCATGTTCAAAGGCAATATTGTATTTGAGGTATCGATGGTACCAGAATTGAGAAATATACCTATTGGGCTTGAAGTGGGTAAACGCAAATATGACGGAAAATAAATACAGGCAGATTTTTTTATATTTTTTTTAATTAGGTTATGGAACAAGCACTAGGCTCATCTGGTATTAAGCGGTATCCTCTGCCTGTAATAGATGAATTTCGTTTCAAAAGTCTACTACAAAGAGAACTGCACTGCGCTCTAAGAACCCTGAGACATACAGTTGTTAAGTCTTATTTACTGGTTCGCAAGGACTGCTGCCGGAAAACACTGTTAGGTGATCCGCATATTTACTACTTGAGGGTGGTAGCTATTAGTAATAATAATAAATAGGTACGTTTATTTTCCTTGCAAATAAGTTTACAATTCATAATAAATATCATACAAGCAAGACTAATATTGCTGTCTAATGTAAACCCGTATTGCAAGGACTGGTACCTGAAGTAGACATAAATAGTCTCTATATCACAGGTCACCAGGCCCCACTCAACGGATCTGACATCATAATTGAATTTTGAAGCGCTCGTAGCGAAGTTTACTTAGCTGTTCTCAACCGATCAGCAAAGTTAAGCAACGTCGCGCGCGGTCATGAGTTGGATGGGTGACCGCTAGTGACATTACTACTGAGCGTTTCCGTGCTTCGGAGGGCACGTTAACCCATCGGTCCCGGTTGTCCTCTTAGGATGGCAGTCGTTATTGCATGGTGGTAGGGCATTTTGCGAATGCCCGCCTGGCTAGCTACCACCCTCAAGTAGAAAATCTGTCGCCAAGCACCTAACGGTGTGTTCCGGCAGCTGTCCATGAGAGCCAGTACTTCTAGGTTAGCCTGAACAACATCTTTGACCACATCATCACTTACCATCAGGTGAGATAGTGGTCAAAGGCTAACCTATTACTCATAAAAAAAAAAAAAAAAAAAAAAATACAGTTCTATGTCGAATAATTTTCGCATTAACGCCTGATAAACGATAAAGCCTAAAAAATTACAAGGTAAGTTTAAACTACTCTCTGCATCCCGTTGATGTTTAAACAATAAGAATGAAGGGATCAATTTGAATAATGACTCACTCTTACCACTGTAGCTCAAATTGGCAGAACATTTCCCGGTCCCAGGTAAAGATAGTTAAAGGTTCGAATCCCACTCGTAGTTCCTTTTTTTCCTTTCCTTATAATTGTAAGCATATGTAAGCATATCAAATCTTCACTTATATTTTAAAGAGGAAAGATTTGTACCTGAAGACTTCCTGTGGATACTTCGACTAGAAGCGAAACGCATCGATAATTCTTCCAGTTTGACTGCGTGGCGTTTGTGACGTCACGTTGGCTTAAAAGGAAAATTAGGTGGAATTGTCACTAGATAAAATATTTATATTTTTGGTGTTTTATTAGAATATAGATTTAGTTTTTTTCTAAGAATTCTTTTAAAATATTTGTATTTATGTAGGGATGCCCAAAAAAGTGTATTGTATCGATATATCGCATCGTAACTGTATCGAACTTGGTTGTATCGATACGCGATATTATCGATTTCCTTTGTATCGATATATTGTATCGTAACCGTATCGCATGCCTTTCAATTAATATGCGATATAATGAGTATATATCGTGCAAAGGGTTATCTTTTTAGTAGTTTTACTATATTCTTTTATTTTTTAAAAGAAACAAATAATTATATGTATTTAAAATAGTTTTATTCAACAAAAAAAACACAATTGCCATTGATCAGCACTTAAACAACGCAAAAATAATAATTTTGATAAGCGCTGTGGAATTAACCTATTACGGCTTAAGGAGAACATACTCTAAACATTTAATAATCATATTTGACGGTACTACAAAGTCCAAAGATTTATTTAAATCTACCTCCAAGTCTAAACAAAAGCCGGCTGTTCTTGTTCCATAAACAATTTTGTCGACGTTATCATTCTCTTATTACTAATAACAATATATTCAATGGCACTGTCTATTATCGTTTAGTTATGATGTAATAGGAACTTTAAAATTATACAAATTAATCACCGACACAGTTTGATTTGATACGGTAATGCCATATTTTTATAAGAATGCGATATATCGAAGCGTATCGTATGGTCAAAATATCGCATCAAATATCGCTATATCGTATAGTGCTGTATCGATATTCCGATATATCGTATCATAACGGGCATCCCTATATTTATGAATGTAACGAATCAACTTATTAGACATTAACATATGCTTACTTATTTTACATAAGCACAAAATTGTTTCGGAAATTTCGCATGATGGAAGGGTATTTTGCGAATGCCCGCCTGGCTAGCGACCACCCTCAAGTAGAAAATCTGTCGCCAAACACCTAACGGTGTATTCCGGCACCGGTCCTTGTGAGCCAGTGAAATTACAGGCACATGAGTCAAGATCTATGTCTCAAGGTGACGGGCGCAGTGCAATTAGTGACTTGTTACAAAATGCATCTGTTATAGGTAGAGGTAAGTCCGCTTAAAATCAGGTGGGGCTCAAGCTTGTTCCGTAACAATAACATAAAAAAAATGGCATGTTTGTGTATCGTGTAAAATAGTTTAAGGGTGGTAGGTGTATGTTGTGAATGAACATTCTAGAACCACCAGCTATTATACAGTAAGGTAATTTGCAACATGTAAGGTACAATTGCCTAACATATTTTAAATCTCATTCGGTAATATTCTAATTATGAAATGAAATACAGACTTTTTTTGGCATATTTTATTTACATTCTTCTTGAAGAAAATTAAACAGTGAAATTTAAGCATTTATCTCCTAACAAAACAATGGTTTAAAACATTTTTTTAATTATTTAAGTACAATGTGTCCCGACCAAGGAGGTTTCAATTCAATTTAAGTACACATTATTATGAGCGCTCTGCGCGCGCAACGCGCTGGTTCCGAGCCATAGACCCATAACATACTTTTTCCATTTTGGTGCTATTTCGTACATACGAATTTTGAGTAATATTTTGTTTGATAAAATTTTTATTTAATGTTCTATAGCCATGAGATTAAATATAGTAGTGTATGCAACTGCATATAATTAGGTATTAAAACACTCGTGTAATCTTATTTTGAAACTCGTCTGCGGCTCGTTTCAAAACTACACTCATGTTTTAATACCCTCTATTATATGACAGTTACATAAACTACTATTATCAGTTTTTTTCTACAAATAGGTATATGTAAAATTGGACCCATTTAATCCATATGCATATAATATAATATACATAGCTTTATCAACAAAACATACCGTCCCATTTAAACGACTTGAAGAATGGTCCCACTAGCATTACTGATTTCTACGTACGTACGTACACGCTTTACCCTCAGCTACCTCTTTTGCATATAAATAGGACTTTCATTAATGATTAGCATTAACTGGACATATAAATATTTTGTTTATGATATGCATGACGCGGATTAGAAACGGATTTGGATAATGGCCAATAATTAGACTTCTTACTTCGACTGACTTCGACAAGGTATTTCACACATTTGAGTGTTGAAATCGCTTCAATTTTTTGGTAAAGAATTTTTTTTTTGACCTTTTCAGTGACCTTTGCTACTTATGGGATCGATGGTCATTCACAGTCTTTACATATCATCAAGATATGTAAATCTTTTCAGTTATTGGATTGTAACTCAAAACCAGCTTGACCAATTTTAATAAAGATTAAATGAGACCACACAACAAGCATCAGCTTTCAAATAAAAAAGAATGATCAAAATCGATTCACCCAGTCAAAAGTACAGAGATAACAAACATAAAAAAATTAAATACATCCTCCTTTTATTGAAGTCGGTAAAAAGTTAGAGTTAATAACCTAAACCCGGTTGTTTGGTTTCGGGAATGTTAATCAGAAATAATTAGCCAACGCAAACGTGTCTTAGCATCTGCAGAAAAGGATTATTGCTCCCCGTTGTTCACCTTGCTTCAGGTGTACTGAACACCTGAAGCAAGGTGAACACACCCACTTTTACGCTTATTTGCTTACTTACGCCGCGCCGTTATTTGTGCAGATATTTTTTTAAAACGCAAAGATAATATTACTGCTTTTTTGCAGACCAGAGTAACATAAGAAGAAAAGGCAGCAAAATAATAGTAAGATCATTGAACCAACACATATGTAATTATTCAATACCCATTGGCATCCACGTGGACGATTTCGTCCATTTTATGAATGAAATTATGTTGTTCTCATTATCTATGGATGCGGAAGAATTGTCTTGAATAGTAAATAATAATGATAAAAGTAAATCAAACATTCAGTGATGATGACATACATAATTGATGCATCTGTTGTTGACAAAGGTTAAGTAATAGTAATTATTTGGACCGATCAACTTAGCGGCAAGTTTCTGAACGCTCCCTAGGTAGTCGTCTACTTTGAGTCTATGGACAATTTGAGTGAAAAGAGTAGAAGTTTGCATTGTCGCTTTGTCTCTGGTTTTGACGTAATTTGTAGTACTTGGACAATTTTGTTTTTTGAAACGATTTGTGAAAATTGATAACTAGCTCGTGGTAAAAGTAAATTTGTTTGATTTGGTAATTTGTGTTGGTGCCCGGATTATTGTTTTGCGACGTCGGGATCGTGAAGAATCCCTCCCTCGTCATACTCCAATTGTAAGTACTGTTACACATTGTTGGCCAATAATGACGTAGTAGGAAAGCGCTAGGGTTATTAGGGATCATCAACGCAAGAAGAAAGAATCATGAGTTGTATGTAAGTTTCATGTATTTCTTTTTATTACTTAAGCCCCGTGCAATCGCGGGCGAGTTGAGATTCAAAAAGCAGGTTGTCTAGGTGGAAGGCCCTCTGCACATCTAGGCATCTAGCATCTAGGCAATCTGGAATCTTAACAGTATTTAAACAACTTTAAACGCTTTAAATCGCGTATTTATCATTATTTTGTCCGGACGTTTCAAACACTTTGCAGTGATCGTGGTGACCCCGTGACGCGATTGAAACCGTTTAGTTGTTTAATTACTATGTGTAATAATCGCGAAAACCTAAGTCAACATTAAGGTTACTTAATGCTTAACAGCAGGTGTTCTCGTGCTTGTTCCATCATGATAGCATATAAAATACATAATCATGGGTATTATACATAATCAAGTTTAAAATAATACTGTTCGTATTATTTAAACCACACATTATTCCATAAGTTACCCCAAAAATCGCCAATACATTTAAAAAGTTAGCGTTATTTTTATTCTCTGTGACTTTTGAGCTAGCTTTTGACCGCTATCTCACCTGACGGTAAGTCATGATGTGGTCGAGGACGTTGTTCAGGCTAACCTAGAATTGCTGGGCAGCTGCCGAAACACACCATTAGGTGCTTGGCGGCAGATTTTCTACTTGATGATGTCAGTGGGGTGTGGGGTCGGAGTGCTTTGTTTGACAAACTTAGTTTTTGCACTTAGATTAGAGCAAGAGAAGTGTGTCACTAAAATATAAGTTTACTAGTGTTTTTTTTTTTAAACAGACACTTTAATCCGTTTACAGATGTGAATAATATATAGATACTATTTTAAGAATAGAACAATGCATTCTTTCTAAAAACAGGATTTGAAATATTCATCATTAACTTCTGATTATGAAGGTCTTGTTATCACGCACTGGCTACTTTATATAAAAATTAAACCTGCATAGTGTGAGATTCTATAGTGTAAACTTTTTTCACAAGAAAACTATAAAATTTAATAACAAAGACATCTTATCACTTCAATAATTGAAGTGGAACATCAAATGAGATGATTTTAAAAACACGTTAAATCAATAATTTGTTTTATATTCAGCTTATATAACTTGTTTTACAAATTTCAAAGTGATGTTAGGACAAAATAAAAACCTAATAATAAAATATTATTAAAAGCCGGGCGGGTCTTCTGTTTAGACAAAATCTTCAAAGGATTTTAATAAAAACCTGACTTGGTAAGTATGAATAATGCGTGTTTAGCATAAAAAGGGTTCTAGTATCTCGAAAGTCTTAGTGATTTTCGGGTATAATAAAACCATTTTGTAAAAATGATTATTTTTCTCGTATATACAACATGTAATGAAATTCTTGCGGCAGCAATAATGTTGCCAGTAAATGTAAAAATCGATTAACTAGGCATATTTTGTAGAGCATACAGCTTACAAAAAGGCACTACAAAATTCCCAATGATATTTTTTTATCCGGGCTATAGTAATAGCCCGGCACCCCACGTGGTTTTCCCTATATTTTTATTTTATTTACAATAATATGTTTCTAGACTAAATACGCATTGAATATATAATCTGTACTTTATAATAAAAATATAATATAATAATAAACCATTTATTTCAGGCAACTTAGCATTATAAATAACACAGGTCCATAAAATATATACCTTAAACTAACATACATAATAGTTTATATGATGACAATAATTTTAATTTAATCACGTTTTTCAGATGACGCGATGCGCGAGGCGTTAGGTATCCGACCGAGGAAACGCCAGAACTTGACACCCTTTGGCCAAAATTCAGGTTCCATGAATTTTTGGAGTTCATGAGTTGGCACTCTAACCACAAATGATTTGAAGGTCACGTTGTGACGAGACTCCAATCGCTGAACTATTGGATTCATATTCGTTTTGAGCTCGATGTACTCATAATATAAATAATAGCATAAAAAGGGTTCTAGTATCTCGAAAGTCTTAGTGATATTCGGGTATAATAAAACCATTTTGTAAAAATGTTTGTTTTTCTCCGTGCCAGTAAATGTAAAAATCGATTAATCAAACATATTTTGTAGAGTGACTGCATACAGCTTACAAAAAGGCCGTACAAAATTCCCATTGATATTTTATTTAGGAATATCATTGCACTTGAGGTGCCAGGCTATTACCATAGTCCGACACCCGACGTGGTTTTACCTATATTATTATTTTATTTACAATAATATGTTCCTAGACTAAATACGCATTGAATATATATGTACTCTATTAAATCAGTTGGTCGGGTGCATGTGAGTGTTTGTTTCGGCTTTCACACATTTTGAAGACCCTTTGAAAAAGTTTTTGGGACAACGTTTTACATTTAATTCATATCTAAATTTCAGATTTTTTATTAAATTTAATAAGACCCGTGACATACGAGACAGACGGTGGAGTCCCAATAATAGGGCTGCGTTTGGCCCTTAGGGTCCGGAATCTTAAGTATAACAAATATTTTTAAATCTCGAATATACTCGTATATCAACACGAAGGCTTGCTAAAATTGAGTAAAAAGGCTGGTTGTCAACGATACGAGTAAGTACAAACAAAAATAATATTATTTTTTTATTTGGGCCACAGTGTAAATAACTCCGATGCGTTAGAGGAATCAAGACTTGAAGCGCTCGTAGCTAAGTTTTTTTTATATTATTGTAACGGAACAAACACAAGGCCCATTTGATGTTAAGCGGACTAACCTCTGCCTATAACAGATGCATTTCGTCACAAGTCACGAATTGCACTGCACCTGTCACCTTGAGACATAGTTGTTAAGTCTCATGTGCCTGTAATTTCACTGGCTCTCAAGGACTGCTGCCGGAACACACCGTTAGGTGCTTGGCGACAGATTTTCTACTTGAGGGTGGTCGCTAGCCAGGTGGGCATTCGCAAATGCCCTTCCACCATGCGGTGAAGCTCAAGCCCGCGGCGGGATTCGAACCATGTACCTGCGGCACGGCAGTCCTGTATTCAATGCCACTGAGCCATCACTGCTTCGAAATTGCTAAGCCATTCTTAACCGATCAGCTAAGTGAAGCACCCACTGCAGTCATTACTTGGATGGGTGACCGCTATATAATGACATTACTACTGAGCGTTCACTTGCTCCGGAGCCGTTGATCCGCGATCTTGTCTTAGGGTGGCAGTCGTTATAGCTTGGTGGTAGGGCATTTTGCGAATGACCGCCTGGCTAACTACCACCCTCAAGTTGAATCTGTCGCCAAGTACCTAATAGTGTGTTCCAGCAGCTGTCCCTGGCAGCTGTCCTTGAGAGCCAGTAATTTTTAGTCTGAACAACGTCTTCGACCACATCATCACTTACCATCAGGTGAAATAGTGGTCAAAAGCAAGCCTTTCAGCTATAAAAAAACCATATACGCTAAAATATCAGGTGAATCAGAATTTACGATGAATTCACACAATTTATTTCTCGTCTCCTGTTTTACCGGACACTATCACTTATATATTTGAAAAAGATACTGGCAACATCCTGTTTTATTTTTACCCACCATGCAGTATTGCTTATTCTCCTTCGAACAGGTAGGGTAGGTAGTAAGGTCTTAGACTACTGTCTCGCGTGTTGTTAAGCAATGATGTCTGTTTGGGGATGTTAAACAAACTTATCTAAGACAACTGGCTCTCAAAGACAGTTGCACACACTGGATGGTGCTTGGCAACCAAATTAATGCTTGAGTGTAGTAGACATGTGAACGTTCGCAAAATGCTTACCACCACGCGGTGAAGCTCAAGCTTGAGGCAGGGTTTTTTTGTACGATACCGCCGGGGCGAGATGGTGAATGCTAACGCTACCCCATTTCGCCCCGACTAGGCGGTAGACTGCTCATCCCGAGTTTTTAGTGGGTAACCTCACTTACTACCCCCCCGCGGGGGCAGTAAGGCCCTTCAGACGAGGACTCCCACATAACCACTCTGCTCCCCCCGGAGCCGGGTGGTATCCTTAAAGGATTTTCCCGGGTAAAAAAAAAAGAGTTTTGTACGATGGACCCCCGTATACGGACATAATATTAATATACGTCACAGTATTCTATAACGTTATATCTTTGGTGAGATATCTCACGTGGCAAAGCCCATTTACGCAATTATTATGAACAAAGCAAGGGCTTAACGTCAGATAATCCTGCGAAGAATCTCCTGTGTAACGGGTGGTTCATAAATTCACAGGCAAGCTTCAAACACTGCGCACTCCATTTGGCAACGGTATTGATGACCGGGGTCGTAATCAGGATTTTATAAATGGGCATGATTCTTGATTGCCTACCCATTTTTGGATATGTTTTAAATGGCTTATTATTTTAACTTTTCTAGCTTTCATCCATTACTCGCGCTGGCTTTCTTTTTTATCAAAAACAATACCGATCTCTTGATCCCGTTCAGCTATTTAGAAAGTTTAAATATATAGACGCCCAGAAACTTTTACTTAATCTTAATTTTATATTTTTCATAGACTATTCAACTGTCTGTGGATAAATGATAATATTTATTCAAATATTTTAAATCAATTTATGTAAAGTATTATGGATAAATAATAATAATAATAAATATTAATTTATACTCATCGTAATATTATAGTATATTACATTTAAGGCTGTGCAAATAGTATCAAAGCTGCTATATATTATGCTGCAATCCATATTTTTACTTGTTTATTTTATTGTGACGGAAAACATCCGAGGCCTACCTGATGTTAAGTGGACTTACCTCTGCGTATAACAGATGCATTTCGTCAACGACAAATCGCACTGTGCTCGTCACACTGGAGGTGATAACTTCTTCTTTACGATCTTCTTAAATTTTTTTATTAAAACATTATGGTTACCTTAAAAACATAAAGTTGAGACTAATATAGCTCTCAAAATATTTCTTAAGTATAACAATTAGTATTTCTACATTTTTAAACAGCACGCTTAGATAATGAATAATACTGATTCGTCAAATTTTTTTTATTACTAAGTTAAATATATACCTACAAATTTAAATCAAGAAAACCTAAAGGTTCTTTCTAAATCTTGTATTCTTTTTCAGACTCGTATGAAGTTCAATAATTTGACTGCTACTTAGTGAAATAGCGCCCGCTAGAAAATATACCTCCTGGTGGTGACATTGTACTTTTTTTAAATATAAAACTGCAGTCCTTACAGTTTTACGGCACCACTAGAAAGTATACGATACGAAGATGAACATGTAATACAAGATAGAGCTCTCTCTCCATTATAGATTAGAGTGCATACATTAGCTCGTATATATAACGAACAATCTAAAACGCCCTTCCTTTCCTTGAATACACCCCTGACTCCACATGTCTAGTACAGCTGTGAAGCACGACTGCAAAGGTATTTAATCGAGCTGAACAAAGTCCTCCCACCTCAATCGCTCGCGGAGTCTCACTGGATTGACTATATCCGAGTTCAGTAATAAACTAGATTGAAGTAGAAAATCTGTCGTCAAGCACCTAATGGTGTGTTCCAGGAGCTGTTCTTGAAAGCCAGTAATTCTAGGTTAGCCTGAACAGCTGACCACGTCATCACTTACCGTTAGGTCAAAGTGGTCAAAAACTAGCCTATCAGCAATAAAAAGAACAATAAATAAGAAGTACAGAATCGTAAATAGTTGATGGCAATAAGCTTGCATCCTAGTAAATGGAACCTTTTAAAACATCTGGTGATATATTGGATACCTTTCCAAGTCAAACTTAGGATGGCAATTGTTACAGCATGGTGATAGGGCATTTTCCGAAACCGCGCCTGAGTAGGCTAGTCTACAATTCACATGTAGAAAATCTGTCACCAAGCCTGTGTCTAACTCTAGGTTAGTCTGAACGTCTTTAATCGTGTAATCACTTACTGTCATAGCAAAGACCTGCCTATCAGCAATACATTTTTTTTGGCTCAGAAGGGTTGAATCCTTCCTCAGTAATTATAGTCAGAGTCAAGTGGAACTTTTGCAGTTTAATGATTGCCGCACACCGCCGCCACCCGGCACCATATCAACATCATTCAAGTAAAACTGTATTCCTAGTATGAAACTTCATACTACAACTTACACGAACAACACCGTATCATCGCCTCGACTCAGGACAAGCTCGCGAGTGGTAGTGAGGACGGGGTATCGCCATTGATATGGTGGCGAGGGAATACGTATGCGTTGTCCTTAAATATGTTAGTGATAACTCAAAGCATGCGTATTTTGATTTTGCAAATTAATTCTATCTTTGATTTCCATACTCGGCTGTGTAAAAAATTTTGAGAATTTAAATAGACAACACATCAACAGGAACGTCCGGTCCGCTGTTGAATAAATGTCTCCCCCATTTGAGATTTTTCAAACTCCCCACGTTAGCTAAGCGTCTTGGGGTTCAATCTCCAGAAAATATTATGCCACGATAATATTTTCTTGAAATTGATTCTTGAGTTCATGTTTTTTTTTCTTTTTTCCTCTTACTACTCCCACAGGATGATATGGAGGATTGATATCCTAACCCGGTACACCACGGTGTTTTTGGGGTTCCTTTATATGTTATTAAAACATGACAGTTTTATTGAATTACCAATAAATGGATCTCTAATCATTTTTTATAAATTATCTACTCAAAGTCAAAGTCATAATCATTTATTCAATTTAGGCATCTACGACACTATTATGAAGGTCAATTACAAATTTTAGAATTGAAATATTCTACATTGTACTGCCACGTTCAGCATATAAATTGTGTAGAGCCACTGCGAGTAGAACGGGCAAAAAACTCGGAGCCATTCTTTTAAATGTCTTTTAACAATGTATATACTAAGCGTCTATGATAATACTGTGATAAAAGCTGATTTTTATATCAAATTTCTCTTCGAGTCTCAAACCGGTGGCCACAGAAGATAAACACTTAAAAATAATTAACAAATCAGGCCGCTCCTAACCTAAAACAATATTATCCTAAAGTTCAGCTCAAATAATTTTCAGAACCAAAGACCCTTCTTATATAAACATTTAAAAGGGGGTGTTCCAAATATGAATTAAGATTTACAATTGCAAACTATTGTACCTAGTACATTAGTATTGCTCCCAGTTGGTAGATGGCAGCCTCAACGACCACAACCACCAAACATCAGCCCACAATCAACAATAGATTCAATTGTTTCAATTAATTCCCGATCTGTAGCTGATAACGGTTAGTGAATTATTGATTTAATATGAGTTAAACAGTGTTCAAATGTGAATAATTAGTCTGCAGGTACGGCAATCGCGAACGAAGTATATTTTTTTATTAGCCTTATTACATTAGTAGCTATACTAGGCAAGTCAATTTACAGTAAACTTAATAATGTATCGGTGGTGATAATGGCGGTATTAGTGTGCACTTGTCTTTAGTAACGAGAAATGGTGTACAAAATAATGAAACACAGCAATTATGGGATTAAGGGGTTGACTTAGACATACGGTAATATAGTAACGAAGAAATTTCTCTACGAAATAATCAAACGAAGTATATGTAGATGAAGAGTTGACCTGGCTATGGTATCGAAAATATTGCCTAGGAAACAAAGGAAGTATATGGTGAAGTGATTACTTGGCTAGTAACGAAGAAAATGTTTTCAAAGTACTGAAACGAGGTAAATGTAGAGTGAAGAGTTGGCTAGACCAGTTATAAAGAAGTTGACATTTTCATGAAACCATACTGCATTTTTTTCCGTACAAAAATCTATGATCAACATTTTATCTGAATGTCTTTTAAGGCATTGATCTAGAATCAAAATCCGTGTTGTATGGATATATATTTTGCCTTTTTAATATTATTAGGTTTGCAATAACGCCTGCTATGCGGATTACATTACAAAATCACAAATATACGATAGGACAAATTTAACCCCGCACATGACTTAAATTTTTCCTATCGTATATTTGTGATTTTGTAATATATTTGGCCTGCCACAAATCTGGAAACAAGTACAGAGTGGCTGAAAACAGAGCTTGTTATCGTATGTTTTTCTGCTCTGTTTTATGATTCCGAAAAAATTTTGCTTCTGTTTTCTGATTGTTATTATTTTATGCCTTTATTCTTTTTTATTAAATCAAGAAAATATGAAATATATGGCCGCCGCCAGAATTGATTTATGACATTTTCCACCACTCTTAACAGAGCTTCCGCCACAAGGTTCTTTCTTGACGAATATTCTCTAAATGGGCTTCAAGGTTTTGAGGTCTATTGATGATGACTCGTGATTAAACAAAACACACACAAAAAGAAGTTTGGAAGGAAAAATATCGAGCGTTTGACTTGCCAATGCAACACTAAAACGAGAGACTAGGCTACCTTCAGTATATTTGCAGCCTTCAGTATTTTTGTTGTGGTGTCTTGCAATACCTTACTACATCTTGTTGGAACTGTCTCCAGTCCATTTATCCAACTCAAGAAGAAGAAAGTTGTTAAAACTGGTTTTATAACGCTTGCTTTCAACAATAGTCGTGGCACGTTACTTTTTCGAAGACATAAGAGCCAATGATAACAGGGTAAGCAGAACACCATAGAGGAACTTGGACCGAATATAATGGCTATTTATGAGGTCTATGTGGATTTTCGGTACCTCAAAAGCAATAATTCTGCTTATTCATATATCCAAAAAAATGGAAACGGACCTCGTGGCTCATCATGATTATCGATAAAAAGTGTTTTTTCTTGTGGTTGAGATTTAAGATGGCTTGAGCACGGGTTACACGCGATTGCGCTCAACGGCTAACAACTAGTGCAGTTTTCATTGTGTATGTGAACATCTTCAAATATTTTACCAAAATTACCTACCATGACTGCTGATTAATAACGAATTGCGAGGCACGTCGCTTGGTCGGTACTTCGGGGTCCTCGGCAAAATCTTCAATCACACCCACGAAATTCTCATCAGAACTGCTGCTCTGGGGTCAAGCAAACCTAACAGTATTTTGTATACCTTTTTGCTTCATTGTATCTATTTGGCTACTATTGGCTACCATTTAAATCGCTCTCACTTCTCACTTGAACTACACTTAGCCATTAAAAGTTTGTTATTGACGTAATAATATGAAGGGCCCTACAAGTGCCCTTAGGTCAATTGAGTAACGAACGACACGGAGAAGGTAACGGCTAAAAAGGGAGCTACTACATTATAATATTAGAAAGTAAAAGGCACAGTATAATAATCACAACTAACACCTAGAGTAGCGGACAGTGCGCTGCATTGCGCTGAACAGTTTTTTCACTGTTGATGGGATAACCTTGAATAGAATATTAGGGGCCTCAAAGACATTAGCTGGAACAAATCCTTAGCCGCTGTGCGAATGTGGTAACTGGCCAGGCGAGTACTCGTGAAATGCCCTTCCACCCTACAAGTTACTTTTATAGGGTCACGTTTATTATAACATGCTAATTTAATCTATTATGTTTGAAGGGATCAGCACGCCCTTAAGAAAAAGCCATAAAGGATGACTGTTTTTTTTCTATAATTTGAAGTACTATTGCATGCTAAGCGAAGACTACAAACGTTTTATTTAGAGCACCAAATCCGGAGTATGCGGGTTCGAAATCTGGACGAAACGAAAACATTGTGCTCCAAAAAAAGTGTATGCATGGTTTTAGCTCACGATAGTGCCTGAAAATATATCCTTATTAATATTATAAACGCGAAAGTTTCTATGTATGGATGTGATGTATGGATGTTTATACTCTTTTTATTGTGTGAATTGTCCAAAATATATAAGTATCAAGTAAGTAGGAAAAAAAAAGCTGCTATCTGCAAGCTATTCTGCGCTGCAAAAGCCGTTACACGTGTTTAATGTATAATAATGGAAATGTTTATCCGTACAAAAAAGTCCGCGGCAGTATATATCTAGGTGTACCTAAATGTAATTTTTTATAGGACCTTGGAGAAGAAAATAAGAAGTACTAATCCTGCGGAGACGAAATATCAGGCACCTGCTAGTTTATAAATATAGAATCTATACGAGAGTTAAGTGTTTGTAGTAGCATTTATTTCGGTCAGTTGAAATCTGGTAGTCTGGTCGACTTAATGGCCGAGTGGTTAAGGCACCCCGAGCGTAAAGCCGGAGGCTCGATTCGCCTTGAGATATATAATTATTGATATTATTTAAAAAAGTTGAAATTATTATCTATTAATGATGACTATTATTTATTATATCTACTATTTCTTGAAGGTGTGAAATACTCAAATTTTTAAGTCATTGCGATCAAAATATATTTTATTAATTATTAATTAATGTTCACATATTTTGATACAAACCAATGCACTAATCAAAACTTGAGGGCATTTCACGCTGACCTACATTCATGAAATTAGCCAAGAAAGAAAGAAGCAAGTTAAAGTGGGCCTCGTGCTTGTTCAATCACGCATAAAAACAAATGGATATATCTCAATAACTTTAAATTATAATAGGTATACCTATGTGCAGTGTATATATTATCATCATTCTTCAGTTTTAATTAAGTTTTTTTATCGTGGCAAGTAAGACTTATTTTTATCTCATATTGAAAATATTTTATCATATATTTTTTGTTTTACGAAGTTTGCTATGCTGTTCTTATCCGATCAGCAAAGTTAAGGAACGTCCGCCGTGATCATGAGTTGAATGGGTGACCGCTAGTGACATTACTACTGAGCGTTTCCGTGCTTCGGAGGGCACGTTAAACCGTCGGTCCCAGTTGCTGTCTTACGATGGCAGTCGTTATAGCATGGTGGTAGGCCATTTTGCGAATGCCCGCGTGGCTAGCTACCATCAAGTAGAAAATATGTCACCAAGCACCTAACGGTGTGTTAGGTGCAGCTATCCTTGGGAGCTAATACTTCTAGGTTAGCCTGAACTGCTTCGACCACATCATCACTTACCATCAGGTAAGATAGTGTTCAAAGGCTAACCTATAAGGCGTAAAAAATAAACCCGTAGTTTGCCGGGTTAAAATAGCATACTTCCACTCCCCAAATCTTCCTGTGGGAGTCGTGATAGGTGTCTAAAGGTACATACCAAAAGGTTAGCAGCAACGCCACCTGTAATTGCGAGCCCTAAGCCCCTTGCCAAGCATGGAAGATCATAAAACCCCACCTATGGCGGAGGCCTGTTCAGCAATTGACGATCTGGTAAATTGGATCTGAAATACTGCCTATCTAAATATTAAAAAAAAAAAGCCGTGGGGTGCCGGGTTAGAATTGCACCTCCCCATATCTTGCCGTGGGTGTCGTAAGAGGCGACACTGGAAGATACTGGAAGGTGGGCAGCAGCGCCTTCTAAAGAACTGCGATTTAACACTGCGATCCCCAAGACGCCTACCAAGCGTGGGGATTATGGCATATACCTCCTAAATAGGGGAGGCTGTGTTCAACAGTGGACTATGCAGCTGGTACAGATATTAAAAAAGGGAATTACTGTTGGTAGCCCTCCTCTTTGTCTATTCAGTACGCAGTCGATTTCTCGTTTAGACGTTGCCTTTATTAGAGTTGACTCTAAACTGGTTTTATTGAAGCCTTGAAGGGTGCCGTAAAAAGGTTTAGTTTAGGCCTAATGAAATGAGCGATGACTGGCTTAGCCTTATTTATGGGTCGTGAAACTTCTTAAATTAAAGCTTTTCGAAGTAATGTTAGGATTTAGTAGGGTACGACTATCCATTGACGTCCGTCGAATCGAGGGGAAGAGGAGGGTGGGGAGAGGGGAGAGGGGTACCACCCCCACTTCGACGGAAAAGTTCAGGAGCCCCCCATTTGCAACTTTTTATATTTTCTCATTTTATGGATTAAAATTAAGATTATTTTTTTATCTCTAAACTTTATTTGAACACTTCTTAAAAAACCAAATTCAAGACTGTCATTCATTGTAAACTATTCTCTAAAATTCAAGCAACACCAAATATCAACTATATCTGATAGGTAAGCCTTTAACCATAATCTCACTTGATGGTAGGTGATGATGTGGTCGAAGGTGTTTACAGACTTAACCTAGAATTACTGGGTCTCAAGGACAGCTGCCGGAAAACACCGTTAGGTGCTTGGCGACAAATTTTCTACTTGAGGGTGAAAGGTGGTGAATATCTACAGCATTCATGGGTTTCAATTTAATTTGGAACTCGCAGTGTCTCGGCGAAGACATAATTTTTTTTTGGCGACCTTCACATCACCCATTACCATAACACGGACTTCGTCAACGTGCCAATCCATCAAGTAAACGGCGTTGCATCGAAATTCTGTTACCTGGAGAAACAAGGAATACACCTTTTGTACAACAATAAGCACCGATAGCATCAGGCAGCGAAGCAACATTGGTAGCTTCGAGACTTCGCGAAGATCACGGCACACGCAAACAAAGGATAAGTGTCCTTCCTTTGTCCTTCACCACGCCCAATCTTTAACATCATAAAGAATTTTGTTATTACTTTTACAGTGTGTTTAGTTTCAAATAATTGCACAAGGGCAATATACTACAAGTATTCATATCATACAATCATTTGTATAAATAAATACGAGAGTTTAAGAGTTTACCTATATCATATTTATTCATATGCGCTTAGGTTAGGTTAGGTATGTTCCTAGGTAACTAGGTTTATTCAATAAAAGCACATTAAATCACCCATGATCATCCAATTATCTTTAAGTAAAATAGCTTGACCTACTTAATGTGTAAGTGAACTACTTGCATTATTTAAAACCATTCATCTACTATAATATAACAAAGTCAGTGAGTAAAAGTCAAGCTGTAGTCCCAGTGTACAACAATCAGTATTCTTTAAGCTACTTACCCGATTTCCTGGCTATTTCAGAAATAAATATGGCACCCCGGCCACTATAATCAAAACTTCAGCTGGTGATGCCCTCAGCTGGCGCTGGTGTGTGTCATCCAGGCCCAGATTCCTGCGGAACTTTTGCACCACAGCGGGGATAGTGAGACCTTACTTTACTGCAGCTAAGTCAAAAAGAATTACTTTAATTTTAACATTAACATTCACAAAGTTTTCCCATTACAAGTTTCAAACATGATTTTACCTAAAAGTCTAACTGTTTAGATTCTTGTTTATTATTATATTATATTTATTTATTTGTTTACATTCTTATCATAAATTCATTGAACTTTAAAAACAAACAGCCTTACTTATAAACGCTACTTAAATTTTAAACATTACTTAGCCGCTGATTAGCAAAATTCCTTACTCATGAACGCTACATAACTTTATCCAGTACATAAGTACTGCTTAAATAAGCTGTCAATTTAAACACCGTCCCACCCTTGTTTAAATTTTAAGTAACAAGATGGCGCCCATATATCGGATCAGCTGATTTAGTAACTATTGAGGTTATTGTCAAGGAGGCTAACAAAACTATAAACACGACATACTTTGTTAATAAATCGTAAAGAATATATCAAGTAGAAACATAAATTGGATGATGAAATAAATATTATGCGTAACCTACCTACTTTTCGTGATCATATTGAAGAGTATACCGCAGGTATACTAATTAATACGTATAATAATTGTAATTTTCTTATTAACTAGCCACGCCACGCGGTTTCATCTGCGTAGACAATGATGATGAAAAGTATGGAGAACCTAAACTAACTATTCTGTTGTTTCATCCAAACCCTCAAGCCGTTAAAACGTGAATAACATTTAAAAGACAAAAACCAATACACATAAACTTTACATACATATAATCACGCCTGTACCCCCCGAAGGGGTAGGCAGAGGTGTGTAAACACCCATTTTTTTTTATGATATTGTGAAGGAACAAGCGCGCGGTCCACCAGATGTTAAGCGGTATCCTCTGCCTATAACAGATGCATTTCATCACAAGTGACGAACTGCACTGCGCCCATCACCTTGAGACATACCTGTTAAGTCTCATTTTGCCTGTTATTTCACTGGCTCTCAAGGACTGCTGCCGGAAAACACCGCTAGGTGCTTGGCGACAGGTTTTTTACTTGAGGGCTATTCCATAGCATAATTGGAAATATATTATTAGGGCACTTTGAATTTACCATATTGCAAAATAAAAACTCGCTACAAATGTCTCCAGTACACTTAACCATTATGTACAATAATCAGTATGTACCTACGAAGAATAGTATTTTTTTTTACTTTTTAATTTTAAGATTTTTAGCACTAGATACATGCTTTTTGGCAATTTGGGTCTTTCATAATACCGTTTAGTTCAATGTTGTCAGTTTAAAATACGTTCGACCTCATTATCCATTGTTTTGCTAAATAGTTGCTATGTAGCGTTTATAGGTAAGAAATATTTAAGCATAACTTAAACACTGTTTAGTTATCCATTACTTAGCAACTACTTAGCGGATTTTTTATAAGTAAGGGGGAAAGTATCTAAATTAGTGCATATTTTATCATTTTTGATCATAGCTAATGAATCATCAAAAACTAAGTACTAAACTGAAAGAGTTAATAGCAAACGTAGTTTAATTATTATAAATTAAACCGGCAAAAACACTCACGTTGAGGATCGAATTCGTGTACGTCTCGTGGTTACGAGCATATCAGATGCTCATCATCAGGGCGAGTGTGCAGCTGCGTCTGCGAGCTCCCGGTGGGCACCGCCCCCACCGGGTCGACGTATTTGATACCCAACACCAACGAATCTCAAGAGAATTTCATTTCAACAAAACGTAGCTCAATTAAAGGACAAATTACAAAATTTTAAAATCATACTCCATTTTTACAATATGCTAAGTAAAGTAGCTAGCGGAACTATACCTAAAATTAAGCAAATTTGAGTCATTGGCGTCTCTTCATTATTATTATTCATTTTATCTGTGTCCGGTGTGTTCCAGCAGCTGTCCTTGAGAGCCAGTAATTCTAGGTTAGCCTGAATAACATCTTCGATAACATCATCACTTACCATCAGGATGAGATAGTGCGGATAAAGGCTAACATATCAGGCATAAAAAATACTACTTTTCCTTGATGGTGCGAAATACTCATGTTTTTAAGTTATCGATCAACTTACAGACATGTGGGATACTCTACTCATATTTATACAATCATATAAACTTGCCGGTAACACTTTGACAATATGGGAAGAACTTCGCAATGCTCTCTAGGAGTTTTCAACGCTAGATCAGTTCAATAAATTTTTGACCAATCGCGCTGCGTTCTCGAAGCTATTACCCGTAGCAAGCATGATAAATCTAGCACATTGCAGTCCATTAGCACGCTCAATCCAGATTTTATATAAACAACAAACTACACATAATAGTCAAAATTGTAATAATAAAAATGCTAACTTTATTTTAAGTAATCAAGACATAAGGCGGCCTATAAGAAAATTCACAAGCTTGAAACAATTTCCACACAAGGAACTGTCGGGTATTTTTTGCAAGAACTCACACCGCATCTATGATTGTCCTATATTTAATAATAAAAATATTAATGAGAAGTTATCTGATCATAAAAACATAATTTATGCAATAACTGTCTCAGACAAGGTCATCAAACTTCACATTATCAGTTCAGGAACTTGCAGAGTTTGCAATTTGAAACATGCCACATCCAGGTGTATAGAGACGCCAGTTTCTTCCACGGCTGTCGTTTCTTTCACGAAATCTGTTGTATTTTTTTCCCAGCAGGGTTATAATTTCCTAGCGAAGTTATACAATCCATATATAAGTTATTGTGACGGAACAAGCACGAAGCCCACCTGATATTAAGCGGTAACCACTTACTATAACAGATGCATTTCATCACAAGGGACGAACTGCACTGCGCCCGTCACCTTATAACAGTGTTAAGTCTCAATGTGCCTGTAATTTTACTGGCTCTCAAGGACTGCTGCCGTAACGCACTGTTAGATGCTTGGCGACAGATTTTCTACTTGAGGGTGGTAGCTAGCTAGGTGAAATTTCGCAACATTTTGTAACATAACCTTTCCACCATACGGTGCAGCACAAGTAAATTCTTTATGACTTCTTGAGCTGCATTTCTTATTACTGGTGGCGTCATCATTATAAAATCGTCACTTTCACTATCAGATGACATTTTGGAAAATTATTTAGAATAATTATAGTTAATATATGTAAGCGTACTGTTCAAATATCAATTTAATAAAAAACAAATTTTAACTAAACATATCCTAATAATTGCCGCGCTTTTTTTCTCGTAGTGCAGAAAAAGGTTGCCAACCTCCTTTCATTGCAAAATAAAAAAAAATCACACCTCATTTTCTAATTATTTGATATAAAACCTTTTTGAGATTGTATTTTATTATGTTAGCAGCTAAAAAAACAAAAGAACGCTACCAGGGCAGGTATGGATTTTCATACATCATTCCTTCACTGCTACGGAGTGAAGGAATGAAAATCCATATAACTTTCCCCGCCGTACATTTATAAGGGAGAAATGAAGAATTTTATAACATGTTTTTGAACGCGTAATGAGACTCTTTCTGAGTGGGTGTAGTATAAATGTAATTTATGAGCCTAAAAGAGTATTTACCCATCGACAAGAATCTAAAAATCGTTCCACAAATTTCGCGGATAACATAAAACATGTTCTAAATTGATAACCCCCACTTTTTCGGAAGTAGACTAATAATAAAAAAGACATAACAATAAAAGTCTGCAAAAAGTACCGATTAACAATCTATATTAGCAAAAGAACTGACATTGAAAGCTTAACGTCCTTTTTACAGTCGCCATTAACAACGCAGTCTATAAATCAGGCAATGTAAGTAGAATGTTCTAATTCCGTGCAGTATTGGCTCGTAAATTGTCCGGAACTGTCCCTTTGCGTCCCCTAACTGTTCCCCGGAGTCCCCTTGGCTGACTTGCCGTCCCTTGTTGGCAGGTTTGGCTGAGGCTATCTTTGCTTACATCTGTTCGTCGCTGGGAATTCCGAAAAGTTACAGCTATGGTCAAAACTATTAGTCAATACTGTAGAGTTCCTATAACAAAAAATAGTGGGAGATTACTATAAGACATAAATACTATTCTCATAAATTTTAAACTGAGAAATCAAATCAATGCACTGTGTAGATAAAACACTCAAAAACACATAAAAGTCGATTATATTATTTATATTGAAGCAATGATGGCTGAGCGGCAATAGCTATGGATTGCCATGAATAGAAGGGCATTTTGCCAATGCTCGCCTGACTAGCTACTACCCTCAAGTATACCAATCTGTCACCGAGCACCTAACAGTGTGTTCCGGCAGATGCCCCTTGAGAGCAGTAAAATTAAAGCACATGAGACTAAACAACTGGATGTCTCAGGGTAAAGGGCGCAGTGCAATTCGTCACTTGTGACGAAATTTCGAAATTGTTCTGTAGTAGGAAGAGGTTAGTCGGCTTAACAGGACGTTAACAAACTAAAAAAAAATATGGATACAAAACTTAAACAAATTTTCTACTCTAAAACATTAAATTAAAATAATAATTAAGTAGGAATATTAATAAATATAACGGAGCTCCAAGTGTTATCATAAGTATTCTTATAATCGCATTCTCCAGCAAAATTTTAACCTATGTTTAAGTAAGAAATGTATTACTTATAGATTAAGTTTACTGAAATAAAAATATTTGTATTTTGTATTAAATACGACCAAACTACGTTTTTTTTTATGCCTAATAGGTTAGCCTTTGTCCACTATCTCACCTGATGGTAAGTGATGATGTGGTCGAAGATGTTATACAGGCTAACCTGGAAATACTGGCTCTCAAGCACAGCTGCCGGAACACACCGTTAGGTGCTTGGCGACAGATTTTCTACTTGAGGGTGGTAGCTAGCCAGGCGGGCATTCGCAAAATGGCCTACCACCATGCTGTAACGACTGCCATCCTAATATAACAACCGGGACCGCTTAACGTGCCCTCCGAAGCACGGAAGCGCTCAGTAGTAATGTCACTAGCGGTCACCCATCCAACTTATGACCGCGGGCGACTGATCGGTTAAGAACAGTAGTAAGCTTCGCTACGAGCGCTTCAAAATTCTCTTCTGTATAGAATTCCTAAGATGCCAAATTACCCATATCTTTGTAAACTAATATCAGGCACTAAAATCTATCAAATAAAAAGAATAAATCATTCCCACAAATGAATAAAATCCAATGAACCTAGCAAATAGATAAAGCTCCTTGAACATCGTTCTCGGGTAGCATCATTTGCATTCCTTTTCCAGTAGGAAAGAGTTACAAAGCTTTTTATCCGCAATCTAGTTTATATCTCTAATTTGACATGACGCCGCCATATACCTTAAATACGGTTCTATATTCAAAAGGCAAACGAAGCTCTATTATTATACATTTATGACACTTGAATGTGCATATATAAACGGTCAAGCGCGTGTCGGGCCACGCGCAATGTAGGGTTCCGTAGTAGCTCGTTATCATAATATAGAATAATTCTGTTGTTCTTTTTCTTTTTATCTCTCTATCTATAACTTTCTCAGCAATTTGTTCTTTTGTTTATAAATTGCGATTGCTTGCACGTGTAGAATGTTGTTGACCGTGACTATAAAGTTGGAATCATGGATTATTTATACGTTTCTTAGTTGTTCACAAACTTTTTTCTTCTCTCCATTTAACGACACCTCTCTATAATGCCATAATATGCACAGTCCTTTGAGTTTACACTGTACATGTACATATATCTATATATATAGTGTAAACTATATAACGACCCTGAAGGGACTGTGCATATATAAATATATATATATATATATATATAAGAAACGTAAAAATAATCTATGATTCCTACTTAATAGTCACGGTCAACAACAGTCTACACGTGCAAGCAATCACAATTTATAAACAAAATAATATATAATTGAAAGTTATAGGTAGAGTGATAAAAAGAAAAAAAAACAACAGAATTATTCTGTAAATATATAATCTTATTTATATTAAATATTATGAGACGGTGAGGATGAGGTCTAAAAAGTACCTTATAGCGAAGCTAATCGATTAACTCTGTACAGTCATATCTGTTATGACATATGATATAGGTCATACAGAAGCATAATATCTTATTGATGCCACCTAGATTTTAATTGCAATAATTTATATTTCTTTAGCAGCTCTTCATAATGGTTATATATTATGCAATACATTCGTCAATTCGTTGTTAAAGTTACTAGAGAACCTTATGACAAAATTAAATATTTTTAAACCACGTGCTATTATTATCTATATACTTATAATAAAACTGTAACAGGTCCAAATCTGTACATTGAAGATATTTTGCAAAAAAAAATTTGAGAGCACTCTGTAGCTGATACTGATGCCAAAACTGTATTTTTTTTTATTTTTGTCTGTCTGTCTGTCTGTCTTTCTGTCTGTATGTCTGTATCCCGGCCGCGCATCACTCCAAAACTACTGAATGGAATTCAATGAAACTTAACACGATTTGAGTTCATACTACGAAGAAGGTTATTGTATACTTTTTATCCCGAAATTCAGCACGGTTCCCTCGGGAAAGGGGATGAAAGTCAAAACGTACACTTAGTTGTAATTTATTAACGCGTAGTCCGATTTGAATTATTCTTTTTTGTTAGAATAGTGACGAGTGAGCTCGGAACCCCACGGGCAGCCCGGCACCCCACGGGCAGCCCAGCACCCCATGGGCTACTAAACGGAATTCAATGAAACTTAACACGATTTCAGTTCATACCACGAAGAACGTTATTGTATACTTTTTATCCCGAAATTCAGCACGGTTCCCTCGGGAAACGGGATGAAAGTCAAAATGTTACTTAGTTGTAATTTATGAACGCGTAGTCCGATTTCAATTATTCTTTTTTTGTTAGAATAGTGACGAGTGAGCTCGGTACCCCACGGGCAGCCCGGCACCCCACGGGCCACCCGGCACCCCACGGGCATTCCGGCACCCCATGGGCATCCCAGCACCCCACGGGCAGCCTGGCACCCCACGGGCAGCCTAGCACCACATGGGCAGCTCGGCACCCCACGGGCATCTCGGCATCCTTATTTAGATTTGCCAGCTTGCTAAGATAAAACTCTAAAATCTGGAACATTCGCCACAGTAAATTTTTTTAACTATGTATCTTTTGCCGGATACATCTCGGAGACTGCGCAATGGAAGTGTACAATCTAATATATTTTTGTTCTACCGTCAAACAAGGAGAACCTCGGCAAAAAGATACCGTTTTATAACCGAAATTCTAAAGAAACGCACAAAGTACCTACTTTGCCTCAACATTTATTGTGCGAACCGCGAAGGAACTCTCTGAGTTAAACTACTGTCTTCTGGAAAAACAAGCTGGGAGTTATCAAACCCATAGTAAAAATTTCCTTTCTGAGCTATGCTTTATTAAGAGTGCTTCACCACAGACCAAAGCGTTGCTTAATATGAGATAAACAGTGTTCAAATGTGAATAATTAGTTTGCAGGTACGGTAATCGCGAACGAAGTCGCAGGTACAGCTAGTATTTTGAATATTTACATTAACGATTAATTTACTACCTAATATTATTCCTTAATCCTTTATGACTTGAACTTCATCAAAGTTAGAATCCCATAAAACATATGTAAAATTACACATTACAAATCACATACCCTTCACGTGCACGTATACTTAAACATACAGAAACACTCACCGACACATACACCTTTCAAATTCCTCACAAACATTCACTTAAACTCGTACACCAATACTACACCACAGAATAATGACTACACGTAAATATGAATTATTAAAAATATACAAAATGACGTTAATTTCAAATAAATACAATTTCGTTTAATATTTTTCCTATATGTATATATGTTTCAAGTATTGGTTCAATTTTGAATTGTTACTAAATAGTATATATAAAAGAAAAAATATAGATGCGTTACAGATTCTCTAATGCCAGAAAGGACCTGGCTCTTGAGATACAGGCCACCAGCCTAGTTTTAGAGTCATAGACACATCATAAAGGTATCACAATAAGGACGAATTAAATTAATTTGTATTTGTATACAATTATTTGTTTTTGTCTTAGAAGTAAAATTATTTTTAATGAAATACACAAAAAATCTGCCTAGATACTTTTAGAATTTTAATAGGTCTTGATAAGTATTTATATAATGATACATTTTCAGGTCATCGGCATGTAATAGCAATGTAAAAATCTTAAATTAATTTTTAATATCATTAAACGATAAAAAGTAAAGGGTCAATCCTTTGGGAGACCCCAGAACTAATTGGAACCACATCTGATTCAAAACAAACTTTCTGGCAATGTTTCGTGATATATGATTTGAACCAGCGCCATAAATTACCTCGAATAGCGTTATAAGCTCTTTTGTCTAGTGAAATCCTGTGATCCATTCTATAAACCACTTTTGAAAATCAGTAAACACACTGTTTGTTTGTTTGTTATTGTCTACGTTTTAAATATTTCAGTAAAGCTATATAAGCTTCGATGAGGTGGCCAAAATCGAGATTGGGCGATAGTTTGCTACAACTTTATATAATCCTTAGGTTGAATATATGGTGGACTGGAAAACAATTGGTGCCAGCGGTGTATTTAAGAACTTATGGTAAAAAATTATTAACTCCAGCGCCCTTAGTTGGATCGAGCCTACGTAGTTCCAATTTGATATACATTTGATTATAGTAAAACAAACATCACTGATAATTAAATCTGACGTGTGGTTATCTTCAGAAATATAAAATTTATTATCTGCATTATAACCGTCGGTATTAGTTGGGGGTTCAAATACTGATTGGAAATGATTCGAGTAAATGTTACTAATATCTACTGGGTCACTTGCTGTTTTTAGAGCACCCATCTTCCAAGCAGTCTTGTCTGACCTACCCCTAGAGTGTTTTTTATAAGCCAGAAACGTGGAGAGGGAGCGGCGCAAGTATACTGCGAAGGTGTAGCGAGTACGCTGCGATAAGGTTGCGAGAAGACTAAAACTGCGTACCCACAGCGCCGGAGCTGTCACAGAATTACTTCACTTTTCTAATAAGACATTAAATTTGTATCTAAGCCTAACCATTTTTTGTTGACGTTTTCGTGCTTGTGATTTATGATTAATTATTTTCATGAAGAAGATAACTTTGAGATTTTTTTCAGTATTAAAAAAAATCTCTCTCCTTCCACCCCTTCCTATAGTAAATATCTATACCGATTCTAGTCCTTCCAGTACTTTATTTCAGTAACTTTAAAGGATTTATTCTAAGAATTTTGTATTTGGTGCAAAATTATCTAATACCCAAGTTCAACGACTATTACTGCTAAAGTAATAAAGTTATTTTAACTGCTATAATTTTCCTTGAATGTTCATTAACTGCACTATCATCCTGAATTTTTTCAGACTTTTCAAGCCAGCAGTTTAGGTTTTAGAGGGGGGGGGGACGCCCTACTGGAACAAAAATTTGCACTTTAAAGTTGAATATTTCGTAAATGGAGCATTAAATCGCAAAATAGTAGTAGTAACCCCTAAATCATTTCAAAATACCCATTCAATGATACCCCATTCGAAGGGATAGACGACGAAAAAAAAATCATACCCATAACACTTGTATGGGAGCTACCCAAAAAAAAATATTTTTCAAAATTTTATTTTACCACTTTTTTAGAGTGGTAAGTTTAAATACCTGTAAAAAATTGCAACTTTGTAGTACAAACGGTCTCTTAGCAAAACCTCGGACAGACGGACAGACAGACGGACATGACGAAACTATAAGGGTTCCTTGTAGGTACTACGGAACCCTAAAAAGGACGGGATACTACTGAGCGCTTCCGTACTTTGGAGGGTACGTTAAGCCGTCTCGTCCTCGTCTTCGTCATCTTAGGATGGCAGTCATTATAGCATGGTGGTAAGGCATTTTGCGAATGCGCGCCTGGCCAGCTACACAAAATCTGTCGCCAAGGACCTAGCGAAGTTTTCCGGCAGCTGTCCTTGAGAGCCAGTAATTTACCATGACTACCAAACGAGACGGCGGCACTGGCTCAGGCTACCGACGGGTCGCCGACTCAAAAAGTCAAGGAAAATGTTAGACTTTATGGGTGTAACCGTATATAACAAACTTCCTAACAACATTAAAGACGCACGTACTGCTAGCGGATTTGTCACAAAACTTAAATCCCTGCTGCTCACCAAAGCTTACTATTCAGTGAAAGAATTTCTGACAGACCAATCGATCATTGATTCATAAAAATTATACAATTTGACATATAAAATATTATATTATTATTACTATCATAGTATTATATAAAATGACCTGTAAGATATCTTATTAATAAATAATTCTAATTCAAATTCTAGGTGTTTATGAGATCTATTGCTATCCTTTCCTTCGATTGCTCAGGGAGCTGACTAGTCCTAATTTTTCTCTTATTAGGTAGGTATTGTATTCAGGGTTACCATTACAGTCAATACAAGCCAACCACTTACCTTGAAACTATTGAGCAGCTCGCAGGGTTCCGTCCATGTGTGTACTGTATCGGTTATTGCACAAACCTAAACACCCGGGTGAAGGCACTCACAATCACTTTAATAAATATAACTGTTACCAGCAGAATTCACCAATACTAGCACCAAGCTACGTCCGAGAAGCACTGACTGTCATACACGTATATTTTTAACCATCGTTTTGTCCCAAAACTACCCTCTTCCTTGCCGCTCGTTCGAATCTCAGCTTGTGACTGACTGCATATTAAATATAATAATAACGCCTGAACATCCCCCCGCCTAACCAAGGCCTGCCTTGGTTCCTAATTGCCCATAGGTAGTCGACATAGCTTAGAAACGGGTCTCAGAAAGACACCATTCTGAGTTTTTACTTCCGCAACCCGAAGAATTCCATCTTTTCCTGGTAACAATTTAACTAACCGACCACGTTTCCAATGAAGAGGAGGTGTATTATCTTCTTTTATTAAAACTAAATCATCTAACTTGGGAGGTTCCGTTTGGGAGGTCCATTTATACCTTTGCTGCAGGGTATGCAAGTATTCATTATTCCATCGAGACCAAAAGTGCTGAGTCAATTTTTGAATTTGTTGATATCGTGATAACCGGGTGAAGCTTACGTCAGTATAAGGGTATTCTGGAAGGGCAACTAAAGGCTGCCCAATTAAAAAATGACCCGGTGTTAGGACTTCGAGGTCCGCCGGATCTGTACTTAAGGGACACAAAGGTCTGGAATTCAAAACGGCTTCCACCTTTGTGAAAAACGTTGTTAACCCTTCAAATGTAAGCCGAGTATCCCCCAAAACTCGCCTCGCATGTGTCTTTGCAGATTTAACCGCCGCTTCAAACAACCCACCGCTGTTAGGGAAACTAGGCGCGTTAAATAACCACGTGATGTTTTGCATAGTCAGTTTACGCTCAATATCCGAAAAGTTGTTCTTTATGAAGATATATAACTCCTTGATATATTTGTCCGAACCTGTATAGTTAGTGCCGCAATCTGATCTTACTAAGGAAGGGAGTCCACGACGGGAAATGAACCGAGTAAACGTTGCAATAAATGCCTCTACTGATAAATCTGACACGACCTCCAGGTGCACAGCTTTGCTCGATAAACATACGAAAATGCATAGGTAGCATTTTTGTATTTTGGCATTCCGTAAGGTATTAGTTTTGATATAAAACGGGCCGCAAAATCCGTACCAGTCCCCATAAACGCACGTACACCTTTTACGCGATCAGGTGGCAAATCAGCCATAAATGGTTGCGTTGCACGAGCTTGTGACCGGTAACATTGAATACAACGGAAGGTGATACGCCGAGTGATTCGTCTTGCCGAAATGATCCAATAAGACCTAGATAATATAGACGCTAGAGTATTCGCCCCAACATGACAGTGTATCTGATGATAATACGTCACTAATAATTCTGTGAAATTACATTTCCCTGGCAGTAAAACCGGATGCCTAGCATCGTAAGGTAAATTTGCTTCATTTATTCTCCCACCAACACGAATAACATTTTTCGAGTCAATAAATAAATTTAATCTCCGTAATGAGTTTTTAATAGGTTTTTCTGACCTTAAAGCTTTTAATTCTTCTTCGAACGAAATACCTTGTACGTATCGAATGAGACATGAAACTGCATTTCTCCGTTCTGAAACGGTTAGATTTCCTGTTAATTTATTTTTTGATGTACTATTTGCTCTAAAGCGCAATATATATGCAGTTATATTAACGAGCTTGTTAAATGAGCTGTAGCGTTGTAACAAATCGAACTCCGATTCTGTAGTGCCGACATTGGCAGATGAAGCCGTAAGACCGGGAAGAACTGTAGGAATATTAGAAGTATCCTTTGGCCAATTGTATGAGGGTACATGCAGCCACTGCGGGCCCCACCACAATGGATGCTGCAATAGTTCTGCAGCTGTTGATCCACGCGTTGCCACATCCACGCAGTTCATCTCACTCGGTACATATCTCCAATTAATCTTTGTTGCTGATAAATTTATTTGAGCAACCCGATTCCCTTCGAAAACTTGCAGCTTGTGTGGTGGGGTTTTTAGCCATGCCAATACAATGGTGTTATCACACCAACCAACTACCTCATCAAATACGATGTTATACTGCATTGACGAGACAACACAATTTAAAAGTGTTGTCAGGAGTACCGCTCCGCTTAGCTCAAGTTTGGGTATTGTCCGTTTAGACTTAAGTGGGGCTACTCTGGACTTCGCCATAAGTAGTCGCAAAAATACCTTTCCATCAGACTGTTCTACCCGAACATAAACTGCACTCGCGAACCCTAGAGAAGACCCGTCAGAAAACCCATGCAAGGAATATCTAGCACTGTTTATCGGTTTTAAACACCGTGGTAAAGAAATTCGTTCTAAATTTGGTAAGTCCATGATTATGTCTAGCCATTGCCGCACTATATTTATGGACGCTGGAGCGTCCCAGTCGACCTTCCGCAAAGTGTCGTCGCTACTAAGTAGATTTTGCAATAATAACTTTATTTTAAAGACCACAGGGCAGATCCAACCAAGTGGGTCGTAAAGCCGAGCCACTAAAGATAAAATATTTCTCCGAGTAACAGCCCGTTCCGGGGGCAAATTTAGCCGATAAGAGAAAGAGTCCGATTTTGGATCCCATTGAATACCTAGAACCTTAATATAACCTGTATCTTCTGTATATTCATCGAATGAACGAGGGAATTCCAAATACTCTGAAGGTAATTGGTCTAACAATGCGGGATTGTTAGATGACCATTTTCGCAATTCGTAACCCGCCGTTTTCATAAGCGCCAGTAACTCATCCTTTAACTCGCGAGCTTCGGTCAGTGTATCAGCACCACCATTCAAATCGTCTACATATGAATTTTTAAGCAACAAGTGCGCCGCCCGTGGATACTTGTGTTGCTCGTCGTAAGCCAATTGATGTAGGCACCGGATAGATATGAAAGGGCTAGATTTTAAACCATAGGTATTGGTCGTCAGCTCATACATCTCCAATGGTTCCGAAGGAGACGAACGCCAAAAAATAAGTTGATACTTTCGATCATCAGGATGGATCCAAGTTTGCCGGAACATCATCCTTACGTCTGTGGTGAACACAATGCGTGGCCACCGGAAGTTGAGAATTATCGTTGTTATATCGTTCTGTAACCGCTCACCGGAATATAAACAATCATTAAGAGAATGTCCGCCTACCATATTTTTACCGTCTTGTAAACTTTTCACGCTCCCGTCAAACACCACACGAATCTTATTGATTTCACCGGATTTCTTAAAGACACCGTGATGAGCAAGAAAATAGTGCTCACCCTCCGACTCTAAATTTCTATGTGATAAGGTCATGTGACCAAGTTCAATGTATTCCGTCATAAACTTAGCGTATTTATCACGAAACTCAGGTTGTCTCTTCATTCTTCGTTCAATAGACAAAAAGCGCTGCAGCGCTACCTGCCTCGAGTCACCTAACCGTTTGTGATTTGGTATAAGTGGCAATCTAACCGTATACTTACCATCAGCACCCCGAGTGGTGGTTGAAGTGAATACATTCTCACATTCAATATCTGATGGATCCTTAATTTTAATGTTTGGCGGCTCTTCTGACCGCCAGAATCTTTCAACCGCTTCGACAAGTGTAAGCATGCTATTTTTATTATTACAATCCGAGTCGCTAATAGTGTCTGAGACCGGACCGAAGATGACAAAATCAAAAATAGTTTCCAAGCCGTAGGGTCCTTCCGCGCCTAAGCTAACCGCGTGAGTGAAGATTTTACCTAAAATATCACAGCCAAAAATTATATCCACTTGAGATTTATTCCAGGAACCATCATCTGAAATCCGTAAATGACTACTGCTTGCTCCTAATCTACGAGCTAAATATGCCGTAGGATTTTTTAACACCGCTGCTGTCGCCGATAATAAAGGTTGACAAGTCCCTTGAGGTCGAAAGTCAATAGATACGACATATTGACTTCCACCCGCTTGAGTACCGCCAATACCTACCAAAGGTATGTAATATCGCTTCAACCGTAAACTTGACACAAAATCACTCTTAATAAAACTAAGTTGCGCACCGAGATCTAACATAGCTCTTCCGCGGACAAAGTCTCCGTGTGCATTTTTTATCTCAATAATAACGGTAGGTAAAATAACATTATTATTTAACTTAGGAAATGAGGCGATATTACACGGTTGCTGTAATTGCTATTCCGAGGCATTATTTTGACGAGGATCAGTCGCGGCTAGCACTACTGGCTGTGTCGGTATGGTCGGCGGCGGGCTTGACGCGTGGTTGTCACGCCTATTGTACCACTGTGAACTGTTACCGTGACTTCGGTTATCCGTGTTTTCATACTCATTATCGCCACGTTGCTGGTAATAACATGTGTTACGCTGCACTTCTCTTGCCGGTGAAAAATGTCGCTGGTGGTCACCGTGCAATGTGCTCGCATAAGGTCGAGGCTCGTATGGCGACTGCCTACTATTTGCGAAATTTTCGGTAGTTGTAAGGTATGCGTACCGAGGCTTTTGTTTATCATCCGTCGGGCCATTTGAACGCGCAGTGAATGTGCAGATTAATTCATGATGTCCCGTAGTCCCGCATCGGCCACACGGTACGAACTTATTACATGAAAAAGCCGAGTGTTTTCCGAAACATTTAAAGCATAAACCATTTACTTGAATCCATCGTTTGCGATCCAATTCAGTCAAGTTACCGAATTTAAAACATTCCATTACAGTATGACCCGAAATTTTACAAAAATTACATTGTTTATACTCGTAATTGCCGCGTTTATTACAATCGCCAATATCGTTTTGAATTAGATGTACGTTCCTTCTATCAGTTCTGCGAGCTCGCTCTGCGGAATAAGAAACCGGTTCTCGAACAGCTGCCGCTGTGTCAAGAAATCTACATTCATTTTGCAAAAATTCTATAAGCTCGTCGAATGTAGGTAAATTATCGTTGGTACCCCCGTATTTTTGTTCAAACCGTGTTTTAACTTCTAAAGGAAGTTTTGACAATCCGATATATAGCAAAATATAACTCCATTGACCCGTGGGTAGGCCAAGGTTGTCCAAAGCCCGTGTGGATTCCAATAACGGATTCAATACGCTTATTCTAAGTTCCGAAATCTTACTAAGCACTGGCAAGTGTAAAATCCGGTATATATGAGAATCCGCCAATAACCGTCTGTTCTCAAACCTCGCCCTTAATATATCCAAAGCAGTATCCAGCGAGACATCAACCATCGGTAAATGTCTTATCAACATCCTCGGTTCACCTTCCAAGTGCGAAAACAGATAGTGGAATTTTTCCGTTTTAGAAATATCTTTCCTAGACAAAACCAAGGAGTTAAAAAGGCTAATGAAACTACTCCAAGAAAAAAGGTCGCCTGTAAAGGTGATGAGGTCAATCCTGGGCAACCTTGCCGTGGGCGCACTCTCCGTAGGCACATGTATGCCGTCCGAGGTCGGATAAGACGCCGCTACAGCTTCTAATTTATTATAAATTTCTGTGGCTTCCCTATACTTTGACTCGTATTCTTTAACTACCCCATCGTCCTCCTCTGTACAAGCATTCAATATAGACTCATAAGCTTCCGTCAACAGAACATAATAGCTCTCTAATTTTCGCATCCGAGAGGATATAATACCCGACTGTAGTGGTTTTGTATTGATTATTTCCAAAGAATGATTAAACCAGTCGTACTTGATTTTAAATTTATTTTCAAATACCTTTGACATGTTGTACTTTGGACCGTAAACTGAACCTCGCAAGATAAACAATATAAATAGGTATGTATACCAAAATGGAACTGTATTCCGATATGAGTATCACTAAATTATTATTAGTAACACGTAAGTACTACTACCCAGTTACGACAAAAATAAATCCGGCTCGAAGGACCAGATTATGTTTATGAGATCTATTGCTATCCTTTCCTTCGATTGCTCAGGGAGCTGACTAGTCCTAATTTTTCTCTTATTAGGTAGGTATTGTGTTCAGGGTTACCATTACAGTCAATACAAGCCAACCACTTACCTTGAAACTATTGAGCAGCTCGCAGGGTTCCGTCCATGTGTGTACTGTATCGGTTATTGCACAAACCTAAACACCCGGGTGAAGGCACTCACAATCACTTTAATAAATATAACTGTTACCAGCAGAATTCACCAATACTAGCACCAAGCTACGTCCGAGAAGCACTGACTGTCATACACGTATATTTTTAACCATCGTTTTGTCCCAAAACTACCCTCTTCCTTGCCGCTCGTTCGAATCTCAGCTTGTGACTGACTGCATATTAAATATAATAATAACGCCTGAACACTAGGTAAGCCTGCATCATGCATGTAAAACAACATCTTCGACTACATCTTCACTTACCATCAGGTGAGATACTGGGCGACGGCTAAACTATAGAGTATAAAAAAAATTTACTTAGTTATTTTGCTTGCATGACATTCCCGCTGTCCTCATTGACTTATCCCCATTGATGAGGACAATGAGACGATTGTTTTTTTCCTTCCCGTTGTCCCCATTGGCCTGGCCCGTTTATGGGGACAGCGAGACGACATTATTTGTCTTCCCGTTGTCCCTCTACAGACACAATACTTGATTTATGTGAAATTTTAAAGCTCTTACTCATGACTTTTTACATCGAGAGATATATACGGAACCATGTTTTTAGATCAGCCATGGTAATTTTCATATCCTCTAGAATATTATACTACTCATATTAGTAAGGCGTACACTGTTTCTAAAACAACATGTTCAAAATTTGCCGTATTAGGACTTACTTCATCTCAAAGCACACAGCACAGCTCACAGCGACATTTTAGCGAAACAATCTGGGTCGAGTACATACCTACCTCCTGCACTCACATTGCCTACTGTTCCATTAGTTAATGTTCCATAATGTAGCATTTACGACCGTTTTATAAGCTATTGGACTGAACAGACAATTCCAATTCAATTCCATTTCCATGACATTACTCTTACTGATCGCTGTTTATATTACCTACGGATTTGCCTCTGAAATAAATTCATACACTGGAAACATATCTATTTATCTAGTATCTGTTTACCATTTTTCACGACATCGTCACTTACCATCAGCTCACTATATATTTTATAGTTATATTATCTTTATAGTTGATTAAAGTTATGTGTTGGTCGAAGGTGTATAAAATTTTCTATTATAAAATTTGACCAACTTTTTCTTCAAATCTTTTTAAAGATATCATAATCGAATTCCAAACTTAAAGCGTGATTTGGACGTATTTATGATTTTACCAAATTTTTTGTATTATTCAGGTACTCATGTACGGAGAATATCGAATACTAAATGTGTTCTTTTGTCATTTTAGGTTATTAGTACCATACCATTTACTACTTAGTTTGAGATATTAAAGAATAGTTTTTCCCTAACTTTACATATCATTTAAGTACTTATTTACGGAGAACGCGTTACGTTTCGAAGCGCTCGTAGCGAAGTTCACTTAGCTGTTCTCAACCGATCAGCAAAGTAAAGCAACGTCGCCCGCGGTCATGAGTTGGATGGGTGATCGCTAGTGACATTACTACTGAGCGTTTCCGTGCTTCGGAGGGCACGTTAAGCCGTCGGTCCCGGTTGTTGTCTTAGGATGGCTGTCGTTATAGCATGGTGGTAGGGTATTTTGCGAATGCCCGCCTGGCTACCTCCCTCAGGTAGAAAATCTGTCGTCAATACCCTTACGGTGTGTTCCGGCAGCTGTCCTTGAGAGCCAGTACTTTTAGGTTAGCCTGAACAATATCTTCGACCACACATCACTTACCATCAGGTGAGATAGTGGTCAAAGGCTAATCTAACAGGACAATCAAAAAGACGTATTCTACCGACCCCGTTTTCAAGAGTAAATGTGATAAGGATCAGAGAATACAAGCACTGAATGTGTGCCTATAAATGTACTTACAGAGGAAGAACTGAGCGAAAAAAACCAACCATTCATAAGGCGTATATATATATATATGACGGAGTGAGTGCCGAGACGGTCCGGTATGTCGTTCCAGGAGACGAATCCGTTATCTACTCAGGTTGGTCGTCCATTATGGGCGTGCAAGTGCAGATTTTCACAAAATAACACCCAGAGAATATCGTATGATCACAATTGTAATTCACAAGAAACTTATTACAACAAAACTACATAGTATCACGTGGATTAAAATGGATTAAGAGCCAATGGGTTTGCAAGCGTCCATCACGTTCGGTTGTCCGTCAAGAAGTGCGCACACTTCAAAAATCAGAGAGGAAGTGAACGAATTCGACAGTCATCCGGCCGCCATGACACCTACAACTCCATTCGGTGTTACCCGCTCTAAAAATGAATAATCGAATACAAAGCAATGTCGATTATAGTACTGAACATAATAGCGATCTAATTAATCATATCGTTTCATTTTTAATCTTAGTAACTCCATTAAATTGTTCACGCGCCGTTATATATATATTTATCATTGAGTAGGCACAGGTATTTTTAATGGTAATGCAGTATGCCCCTGCACGCCTAGCTAGCACACTCAAGTAAAAAATCGGTCATCAAGCCCGTAACGGTGCATTCAGGCAGCCAGGTATCCTTAAAAGTCAGTAATTCTACGTTTAGTTTACCGCCTTCGTCCACACCATCACTTACCATCGCGTGAGATTTTTTGGGCTTTCTGTATCAATCAGCTATAAAAAGGTGTCTAACTTATCAGTCTCTTCTACTCTATAGGAGTTCTGGGTCAAGTGACATAAGGCCAATCGGCTCGCCCCTTATTACATGTAGCCAAAAACCAATTATTTTGATAAAACGATTAAATACTTCTGCCTACCCCTTCAGATATATACAAACGTGATAGCATGCATTATAAAAGTTAAACAACCATCTCCCTTATTGCATCAAAGTCTCAGTAACAACGTTATAATGTTGGTTGTAAAGTTGGAAATGTGAGCCGCAGATGGGTTCTTGACGATGTCCTCTAATTGCCAAATGATGGGACGATGGGACCTGTACCCTATTATAATAATGAGCGAATACATACTATGCTATAAACTTGAACTGAACTGATAACTTTAATGTTTTTAGAGGTATTTAGTTAGCGCTACGATAATTACAAATATTTTAAATCAAATCAAATCAAATCAAAATGTCTATTTGCAAGAATACAAGTAAATATGATCTTAGGATCTTAAAAATATTATTACACACAGTTGTACTCTGTCTGCAAGCAGACGTGCAAATATTTCATGCAGTTACATTGCAATTTAAATTACTCTTATATTTTATACATTTATTTTCTTTAAACTCCTTAATACTATAAAAACAATTATTTAGCAGCCATGCAGTCAATTCTTTTTTAAATTTATCTCCAGACAGTAATTTTATACTATTGGGTAACCAGTTGTAAATTGAAAGCGACATACAATAAGCGTTTCGCTTGTATAAATCTTTTCGGGCAGGTGGTTCAAATAAAAGATTTACAAACTTAGATCTTTTTTGACGGGTATATACTTCACTGCGTTTCAGAAAATAGCCAGTGTTTTGTTTGGCAAAAACACAAATATTTTTAACATACAAACATGGTAGAGGAAGTAGGTTGCATTTTTTTAAAAGTGGCTTAAGAAAATATTAAATTTATATTTAAGAAAATCACTTAAATGAATTGAATTGAATATAAAAAATATAAATGAAGTAACCCGTAGATCATTGCTAGGTGTAATAATAGAATAAGAATTAAATTGAAAAGGGTACCTACCTAGAAAATCTGAGTAACAAGGTCAATAGATTTGTATATGCACTCAGTCGAATAAAAAACGTAACAATTAGAAAGACAGCCATTGCATCTTACCGTTCCTATGTAGAATCAGTACTGCAATATGGAGTCGCTATGTGGGAAAATAGAATCGACACAAATAGAGCATTCATTGCACAGGAAAAGTGCGTTAGAGCAATATGTGGAATACCACCAGACGAATCTTGTAAAACACTGTTTGGGATTCTTGACTTGTTACCGCTACCTGCCCTTTATATATATGAAACATGTACATTTGTAATGCAGCAGAAGTATTTATTTACAAATGCATTTGCTGTAAATAATAGAGTGCTATGCAAACCGTACAGACTAGTCTATAATGTTATACCAAAATCAGAGAAATATTATATTAACTGCTTAGCTATGTGTGTTATGATATTCAATAAGTTACCAAATGAATTTAAAGGTCTGAATATAACACACTTTAAAGAGAAAATTTATAAATGGTTGCAGGATAAGAACATTTATGATGTAAAAGCTTCCTTAAATAATTTAATGATATAATAATATACTTAGCAAAAATAGTATTCATTTGCAAGCTACTCCAATACTAGCAAAAAATTACCATTTTAGTTTAATAGTAATAAAGTTGCTATAACTTTATACCGTGTTTTACGCAAATGAAGAATCTCCAGCTTGCTATCTTTAAAAACTATATATCTGAAACAATTTGGCCTAATTTACCTGTGACGACATAAACGCCACACAGCCAAACCGAAACTATTTTCGACGCGTTTTGCGAAACATAATATTTTAACATAACTTTTCGAGCGCATGATCAAGTTTTTTAGGGAGACTTGGTTTTGTGAATTGATATAGATTGCATGGGTATAGGCATATGGTTATTGGGAAAGAAAAGTCATCAATTTGGAATAGTGGTTTCATGGCAAACCGGTAAACGTAAATAGTATACTATAATATGGCAATGCATTATTGTATTAGATTACAAGGTAAAGTCAGATAAAAAACAAATTAAAATGTTTATTAAAACGCCTACCTTGTCGTGCCTTACAGATATAAATAAAATACCTACATAATATATAAGGAGTTAAAATTTCGTTAACTCAAATTAAGCGTGGATATAGTAAATCGTGTCAACACAAATTTTATTTCTAATTTTTACGTAGCAATCATGTGATACATCAGTACCTTAAAGATTTTTCCTTTTTTAAAACAGCTTTATTTTATGTAACTTTATTTGCAAAATTCGCTCTCGCTATTTATTTCTCACCTATTGCTTAGTTTTGTTTCGGTTCCTCGCACACAAAACGAGGTTTAGCCGTCCTACGCCCACAGTCAAACATTTTTCAAAGCTGAATTTCATTCAGAACCTTAATTAAACAGCGCCGCGTTGTTTAGTAATAATTCATGACTGTTTAGATACTAAACAGCTGACTAAATCAGTTGGCTGTGACATATACATTTGGTTCTACGAATATAACACGATAGAGCACTTTCAATATTAAATTTGGTGAAATGTTCAGAAGCACCTGCAATATTACACGATAATATTAAGTATTCACTAGATATTTCATGCAATATCTAGCAACGCATTATGTTCTTTTTTTAGGGTTCCGTACCCAAAGGGTGGAAACGGGACCCTATTACTAAGACTTCACTGTCCGTTCGTCCGTCCGTCTGTCACCAGGCTGTATCTCAAGAATGGTCACAGCTAGACAGTTGACATTTTCACAGATGATGTATTTCTATTGCCGCTATAACATACAACTAAAAATAAAATAAACAAAGTATTTAAGGGGGGCTCCCATACAGCAAACTTGTTTTTTTTACCGTTTCTTGTTCGATACTAATAACGGTGACAGGCAGACGCTTTAACTACTAGTTTTATGTTCTCTCTAAATATAATTAATTAAAATAAAATAAATAATTAAAGGGGCTCCATACAATAAAAGAGGTTTTCGACGTTTATTTGCTAAAAATACGGAAATCTTCGTGCGCGAGTCCCACTCGCACTTAGCCGGGTTTTTCTTTACCGGCGGCGATATGCCTTTATTAACAAAATACTACGAACTATATACAACACTACAGCTACTACAATAGAAGCATTTAGACAACCTACAAGTCATTGCAGACTCACAGGCAGTCCAAATGCTGCAGCCCACTACCAGTTTGCAGCATGCCCAGCGCTCTGGCAGCATTAATAATAATAATAATAATCTTTCATTTTTCCTTCCACAATAGTTTCTAGAACCATAAGACAATGCTGAAATTACATTGGAACTACTAACAAGAAATGTCTTGGGAAGGAACAGGAGCCCAAACTAGGTTGATCCTGTGCTATGGCATTGCCCCGTTGAATTGTAATGCTTCTTCTTATTATTATGTTCTGAATGTTTATTTATATAAGTTATTTTAGTGTGAAAAACAATGTCGTAAAATACTTTTTTACCAAACGTATACAACTATAACACATTTAATTGTAATAAAGGTTAAGCATTGCAAACATTTTAAAATGATTTTTATTTTTGTTTTCCGTTACTATGCGAAATTTTAATGGGACCAACGTGGAGGTATCTGGTATAATCTACCAAGAAAATTGTTTTGTACCACACCCAATCAGAAAATGCCTCATTGCTCGTTCAAAAACGTATTATAATTTTCGTCACTTCTCCCTTACAAATGTGCGGTGGGAAAAAATTATATGGAATTTCATTCCTGCCCTCAATAGCAGTGAAAAAATGTTGTATTTAAATCGATACTTGCCCTGATAGCGTTTTTTTGTTTTCTTAGCTGCGAACATACAAAGATATAAAGGCCAAATCTGAAAAAGGTTTTATTAAAGCACAATGTATCACTCGGGAGAAAGTTTTATTTCTGTTCTCGAGTTTCCCGCCTGGCTAGCTACCACCTTCAAGTAGAAAATCTGTCGCCAAGCACCTAACAGTGTGCTCCGGCAGCAGTCCTTGAGAGCCATTGAAATTACAGGCACATGAGACTTAACAACTATGTCTCAAGGTGACGGGCACAGTGCAATTCGTCGTTGACAAAATGCATCTGTTATAGGCAGAGGTTAGTCTACTTAACATCAGATGGGCCTCGGGCTTGATGTGTCACAATATTATAAAAAGAAAAAAAAATTCAATTACTGCGCATACATTGGTGGTAGGTTAAAAAAATATTAAAATTTTTGTATACAAAATAGTCATACGTTTATACGTACATACGTTTTTTTTTTTTAGGACGGCCCTTAGTGTAGGACGCTACTTGCGTAGGCACTTTAGGTCCGTCACATCTTTCTGAAACCCACGCGAGGGCTGGCGGAGCTCTGGCAGAGCAATTCAAGTGGCGCAAGTATGCTAACCTCGTTATGGGTTACATATTTGAGCCGTTTGGTGTAGAGACGTTGGGTCCGTGGGGACCGGGAGTCATCGTATTTTCCAAAAATTTTCAGAGTGCTTGGTCGATGCGACGTGTGATCAAAATGCTGGCATCTATTTGGCTCAAAGAATTAGCATTGCAATTCAACGGGGCAATGTTGCCAGCATGCTGGGCACGCTGCCAACTGGTAGTGGGCTGGAGCATTTGGACTGCGTAGGAGTCCAAATGCTTTTGGACTGCGTAGGAGTCCAAATGCTTTTATTGTAGTAGCTGTAGTGTTGTATATAGGTCATAGTATTTTGTTAATAAAGGCATACTACCGGTAATGAAATAACAAAATATACAAAATACAGTCAATATCTAATTTTCTGAATAAACACAGACGCATGGTGGTTAGTCGACACCTGTGGTAAATCTTACATCAATCTACGTTGCCATTACCTTTGTAGCTAAATTAATTTTCATTACACGTTCAGTTTCCTTTCTGGAAATACTCGGGAGCTATCTGTACCGGTGAATTATACGAAAATTGATTGAAACTACTAACTCGACTTTTTAGACACAAACAGTCAGACCATAAAATGCTTACCAAATGGAGTAAAATATTATAACCAAAAAATATATTTGGGTATATTGGGTAAATAGTCACAAGTTCTGTGTTTTCGTTACTATTTGTATGTCAAAGCATGCATAGTTTTTTCATACTAACCGCAACGAGCTGCGAATGATGCTCGCCGCGGCAAGCCATCCAGGACCATTGAGTCGTCGTTGGACCGCGCCCCGCTCCATACACCACGACGGTGTCGCATTCTTAATTTAAAATAAGTGCAAATATTGCCATCCTTATTGTTATCTTTATTAGAACTGTTTTACTAGGCTACGTGATTAGTGACATGCGTGGAAAGTGACTGCACCGAGGCCTCTGTAAAGGACACTCTGACTACGGGAGATGGTGGAGAAAGCTATGGTATGTACACATACATTTTAGTAGCCTCGATTAAGAGCCCCCCCCCCCCCCCCTTGTGTTTGATAAATTCCTTTGTAATGAAGGCTTCAATTAACCGACTCACTATAAACAACTATAAAACCAGCCCCTATCCCGCGCGGTGGGAGTCCTTATTTTTTTAGGACAATTCTTTAAGTAACAAAACCCAATAGTAACCAAAATTATATATTATATATATATAACTTGACATTAAAGTAATATAACAGTAATAATAATATAATTTTCTCACAAGTAGTATGTATGCAAATTTGAATCACAATTTGTTCTGCAGTGTTTTCTAAATATGACGCTTTTGTTACTCTAATAAAATAGCTGCTGCTAGAAAATGACTTTAGTACAAAGTTTTTTCAAATAAGTTGCAATTAAGTGCAAGGATTGATCTAACAAATAGATTTTTAGAAGTGCAGAATTCTGCAGCATTAGAAACAAGAAAACACGCTATGACTTTAGCAGCACATCATAGACATAGATACGCTACCAATTGTCACTTTATCATACGTCACATAATTGAAATTGACAGATCGTGCAATCAACTGACACATTGAAAGGTGTCACATAATCGACAGAATATGCTATCAACTTTATTATTTTTACATATGTCACATCTTGGAATCTTTAGCGGAAACTATATGACCATGCCTTGGAGTTAGCAATAAACAAATCCAATGGCGAGTGAAGATACCTGTTTATTAAAATAATTTCACGTATATGTCACATAGAATACAAACGATTGCGTGTTTCAGACAAACGGTGGCTCGTTTGTGAGCACCATCTAGCAAACAGTTAAGGTACTAACTTTATTAGCACCTTGCTATTGCATGTCGATATTAAATATTGAACAGTAGGGTTTGATTGGGTGAGTACAATATATCCTCACTTGCTGACACTACTTATACTTCTCAAATTGAATATCTTGAACATTAGGGTTGATCGTGTTGCTGTATAGAATTAGATATTATTTTGCTTTCTCTCATTTGGTACGTAAAAGATTTGGCCGTGTTACTGAACTAGTTCACTCCGTTTACGAGCTAGTGACGTACGGACAGACAGGGAGAGAAGTATCACTAACAGGCTTCTGTATTGCAATTTGTGAACGTAACCTCAAAAAAATTCGTACAGAGTATTTCATAATATTCCGTAAGAGAAGTGTTAAATATGCATGGTGGTAGGTCGTTTGCACAGTGGTAGGGCATTTTGCGAAAGCCCGCCTGGCTAGCTACCACCCTCAAGTAGAAAATCTGTCACCAAGCACCTAACGGTGTGTTCCGGCAGCTGTCTTAGAGAGCCAGTAACTCTAGGTTAGCCTGAACAACATCTTCGACCACATCATCACATACCATCAGGTGAGATAGTGGTCAAAGGCTAACCTATCAAACATTAAAAAAAACATATAAATTGACAACTATACTACAAAATGAATTAGCTTACTTAACTTATAAGTGATTTTATTCAAGTAGTCTAGATGGGGCTCTTGAAAATGCCCTGACCAATTTATAAAATGCTTCGTACAAATTTTTACTCAACTATATTATACAGCTAACACAATTTTCTCCTCACCTCGACTAATTTCCAACTTGGGTATAGTTTGCTTAATTCAACCCTTGTTTTCTAAATAGAATATGTTCAAAACTGTAATGTAACTGTTATTTTAGTTTTGAGTTCGGTAACTTAGACGGAGGTCGACCTGAAAGTTATGGATAGCTCGTTTAGAGCTTACGACACGATTTTGTGTCTTCTTCTCTAACAACATTTCAATTATTTGTTACAATAACTTGAATTCATCTCGTGAATATGCCCTATTATACGAAAAACTACGCATATGCATAAATGCTGAATGCTTAGGCGAGACGAGTTAGCACTTTGCCTATGGAGTATTATTGATGTAGAGGAGGTATGTGCTAAAAATAACAACATAATGTATGTCGTGTAGAACTGACACACACTAAGGTAGAAAACTTTGTAAAAAGAAGGCAATATCTTTTTACAAACCTTAGTGTGTGTCATGTGAAATTCATAGATTAAGTGGACAGATATGATAAATAGCAACATTGAGTTAATTACCTATTTATTACTCTCGACGAAAAAAATTGACACAGGTAAAATTCTTTCTGTTTATCATCGTAACTTCCAAATGGCTGGACCAATTTGGACTTGGCCAACTGGTTGTGGGCGGGAGCATTTGGATTACCATAAATTTTCGTAACTCACGCTTGACAATTTACTCCTCAGTTTTATTTATCTAAAACATTAATATCATGAACCATCATTAACAGCTATAACGTCCACCGTTGAACACAGGCATCCCCCGTTATTGGCAAGCGTCTTGGGGATCGCAGTGTAAAATTACAGTTCTTTATAAGGCGCTGCTTCCCACCTTCTGGTCCCTTCAATTGTTACTGATTAAAAAACAATTGAAGCGTATTAGGTATTTAGCTATGTACGTCACTTCTCTAGTCGGTTCACTCTGTGAGAGCGACAAGTCGTAGTAGACAATTGAACGAAACGCGTAAGCGCCCGAAAATTCCCAGCGTTATGACCTTTTGGCGCGAGAAAACTGTACCTTAAAAGCGTACTAGCACAGTGTTCCTATAGAGTCTAAGTAGACACCAGTAATTATGGTTTCAGCGCTGCAGCGGCTTTAAGTTTATTCCTAACAGAATGGAACATGACGATTGTTTAGAATAGCGACTCTATACGTTAGTAATAATATCTCGATGCCCTCAGCACGTAAGTGTTACTGCTGAGTCCTAGCTGGTTACTAAATAATAATTACATTCTCTCATTGTCTATAATAGTTAGGAAATTTAAACTTCCGTATGTTACGTACCATGATTTTTCAAACGAACAAGTACTGAAAAAAGGAATTTTTTACTTACCTTTAAAGCTGCGATCAAAACCAAACAAACCTTTTTTTCCTTTCAGGTTAGCAAAGACAAGTGAAAAGTAATTCTTAGCGATTTTATAATATAATTCCTAAAGATATAATTATCGCCGTGGAAAAATATAAGCTGCAAATAAAACGTAACCTAACGAAATCATATGATAGTCATATATTTACATATTTATTGGTGGCTGTAAACTTTTTCTTACAAATCGTGTTGTATAAACGGTCTCAATCCCCGCAATGCTTACGTTGAAAGGGTTTTGGGTTCGGCCTCTTTATGAATTATTACAGTTCTATAGAGCGAGTGTTTTTTACTCCAACAAAAGCATCTTTCACGCGAACACTTGAATAATGGACTATAATATGGGAAGTTTGGGGAAAGGTCAAGACGCTTTAAGAAAGTAAGGAAAGCTTATATGAGAATTATTTTTGGGGTATTGTATGGAGGAACAAATAAGTTTTCTCCTAGGAAATTCGTTGTATTGATCTATCTATGAAATTGGATATCAACAACTATGAGCTGAAAGTACTAGCTCTAAAGCGCTCGTAGTGTAGCTTGCCCAGTCTTTATTAACCGATGAACCCATGTTCTTTGCGATCAATACTTAGATGGGAGGCATAGAGCTATTACTAAGCGCTTCTGTGCTTCCAAGTGCACGTAAAGTGTCAACTCAAACCTTTCGGTCCAGGCCGATTCTTATTAATCGATATGTATGAAATAACTTATGGAAGTCGGTCCACGATAATGTGAGGTCAGTGTTTTAACCAGCATGGTACCGATTTCAACAAGTTATTGCATACATTTTGGTGTTGGAAGACGGTTTCGTTTTTTTTTTAATAGTTTTCTATTAAAATCACACAACGTTTTTTGAAGCAATGATAGCCGAATGTAGTGGTAATAGATATGGACTGTCCCTGCAGGTCCCTGGTTCGATCCCCACCGCCGGCTTGAACTTCACCGCATGGTATTAGGGCATTTTGCGATTGCCCACCTGGCTAGCTACCACACTCAAGTAGAAAATCTGTTGCCAAGCACCCAACAGTGTACTCCGGCAGCAGTCCTTGAGAGCCAGTGAAATTACAGGTACATGAGACTTAACAACTACATCTGAAAGTGACGGGCGCAGTGCAATTCGTGACTTGCATGAAATGCATCTGTTATATGCAGAAGTTAGTCCGCTTAACATCAAGTGGGCCTCGAGCTTTCATCACAATCAAATAAAATAAAAACATGTCATAGTTTTCAAGTCGCACTAGTTATTTTTTAATTATTATATTTTGTTTTATAAAAATGGTTGGTCGTATTATAATAAACTATTATGGTGGCTGAAGTATAGTGTAGACCAAAATTATATATCCACACATAATACAGCGATTCGTTTCAGCTATTCGTTGACATTATTATTAATATCATGAAACTACCATTAGTTCCAGGAGTTCTATCTGATGCATAATTAACGTTCTTGTGACACTACATAGGTACAATGTCTACGTGAATATATATACCTATACGTATAATTGGGATACGTAGGCTACAGTATGCAGAATACGTTTGAAATGCCAAACCCGGTCTCGGGATATGTTGAATTATTGCTACCACATTTCTGCCATGCGTTGAAATTCAACCTCAACTTGTGGTTTGGATGTCGCGGGTGGAGGGTACCATTGCGTTGTCCATAATTCAAACGTGGAACTTGGTTTAGACGCAAACGGGAACTTCTTAGCTTTCATAAATTTACAATGTGGAAGCCATGTCTACAGAGTTTCAGCGGGGCGTGGTCTCGGTATGATATAAGGTAGCTACCAAAACATTTTGTTAATAAAATTTCATAGACGAAGTGGTCTTAGAAAAATGTCAGACTGATGGGGTAGGACTTCGTTCGCAGAGCTTTGTTTCGCATGCAAGTTTAGTATTTAAATAGCGTGGGCGAATTTTTAAAATATTTTTTTTATAATAGGGTTTAAAAAAATCTTTCAAGTACTAATCTATCACGTGGTTACTGTATCAGCCGGATAGTCTACTGCTGAACACAGCCTCCCCTATATAGACGGTATTTGCTATAATCCCCAAGCTTGGCAGGCGGCTTGGGGAACGCGGTGTGAGATATCTGTTCCTCACCTTCTGGTGAGTTTTTTTTTGTTTATACTTACCCTCTTACGACACGCATTAGGATGAGGTGACATTCTTGGCCGGCACCCCACGAGATAATTAGAAATAAATATTGTATTGGCATGATTTACTATACCATAGACACAAAACTTGATAAAGTGAATTGTTAGAGCTGTAGGTATTAATTTTTTTAATATTGTTATGTTTGCAATAATGCCTGCTTGGCGAATTACATTACGACGCAAGTTGAACTATAGGTGTCGCTCTATCCCGATACGATGGTTGAAGAACGAGAGCAAAAAATATAGTTACGAGTCATTGTGTCATGTTAGCCCAATTGGTTAGAGCATAACCCAGCTAAAGGATGGACGCGGGTTCGAATCCCTCACATGACTATAATGTTTTCTCTCATAAATTTGTAATTTTGTTATGTAGGTATTCATGTTTTTTTTCTATCGAGAAATATATATCGTGTTTTAATATCAGGCATAGTATATCTGTCATATCCTTAGAGTATTATATATTTTATCCAAAGGGTAAGGGGTACAGTCTTTCTAAAAAAACGTATTTAGAATTTATTTTTTACGTCACTGTAAGGCTTTGACTGTCTACAAATTAAATATTTAAATTTAAAATTAAACAATCTACCGTTGAAATAACATTTATAAGTAAGCGTTTATTGCTTTATGAAGTAGGAAGTAAGGCTTCAAGTTTACACAAATTTGTTAATTAATTATTGTAGTTGAAACTTTCCGCAGAGTTGATCTGTCTTTATTTTGAAGCGCTCGTAGCGAAGTTTGATTAGCTGTTAAGTTAAGTGTTAATTAGCATAGTTAAGCAGCGTCCGCCGCGGTCATGAGTTGGATGGGTGACCGCTAGTGACATTACTTCTGAGCGCTTCCGTGATTCGGATGGCACGTTATCCGTCGGTCCTGGTTGTCGTCTTAAGATGGCAGTCGTTATAGCATGGTGGTAGGGCATTTTGGCTAGCTACCACCTTCAAGTAGAAAATAAGTCACCAAGCATCTAGCGATGTGTTCCGGCAGCTGTCCTTGAGAGCCTTTAATTCTAGGTTAGTTTGAACAACATCTTTGACCACATCATCACTTACCATCAGGTGAGATAGTGGTAAAAGGCTAACCTATCAAGAAAAAAACTACTAGGTACTTCATATAAAACTGGTGTTTAATAATAGGGTAATCGAATACAAGTATTATTACGATATAATATCTGTGCCCGGCAATTAAACGTTTGGAGCAATGTTAGGGTTCTGTAGCTAATATAGCAAAATGGAACCCCATTCAGGTAAGTGTATTCATAGCGCTTTCTAAATACGAAGTGTAGGTATAAATATTATTGGTTATTATTAGTGGTCCAGGGTCAGTTAGCAGGAAAAAGATCTAGAGGAAGATCTCCCACTCGCTGGACTGATCTGATCAAAACGGCCACACAGTCATCCATATCAGAGTGCACGCGCAACGCTACCAACCGGCAAAAATGGAGAAGCATTGCCAGATCAGTGATCACCGACAAGAAGACTGATGACGTTGAAGACCCACCATGTACCACCATCTTATCAACCACGACCACTCTGTCAAGAGTGCCCGACTGAGAAGAGGTATAAATAAATAAAACCAATTAATCCCAAGTCCTTACAAAAAATTTTTTCTAAATTATTGTATTATTTTAAACTTAAACTCAATTAAATTATTATTTTTGGGCACCCAAAAGTTGGGCGTAGGCCATATTTGGACCATGCTGTACCAGGTGCTTGCCTGCGCCGATCTCGACCAAGCGCTGCCCGCTGCCTCGATAAGGTCGTCTCTCCAACTCCTCCTCGGCCGTCCACTGGGTCTGCAGTGTTCCATGGGGTTCCAGTGTAGGATCCACTCACTCCATCGTCCATCTGTCACCCGCGCAATGTGTCCAGCCCACTTCCACTTTAGTTTGCACAGCATACTCACAGCATCTGTTATCTTTGTCTATTTCCGTATGTCATCGTTCCGAACAATCTCTTAGCTTTGTACCTAGCATGGACCTTCCTGTGGCTCCTTGAAAAATTGCGATTTTTTGTCACCAAGTTTTTTGTAAGGGCTCAAAGGCCCCAGCATTGGTATCCGATGCGATGGCAGGATGGTATTATCCATCAATTTATTTTTTAGATATATAGGTAGCTTGTTTTTAAAAGTGTTGGTATAGCAACAAAAATTATAATTAAGGTTCTCTGGTAACATATACCTGATAGCTTACATATAAGTTCTATACCTGCACGGTCACGGTTCATGAGATACAGCCTGGTGACAGACAGACAAACGGATAGTTGGTATGGAATCCTAAAAATTTTAACATAGGCATGTTCTCTTACCTAATAGGTACTTACATATAAGTTATATATATACCTGCTATATTTTATTTTGTCATGAAGCACACAGAATCACAAATGTCAAAGACACGAGAGCGCTGCGGCTTTGGTCACCTGAATTATTGCTGTTGAGTTTCTACGCTAAGCTACACAAATAAGTGGTGCCATCTATTTGGTAACAAAACAGTATAAAGTATTGAAGTCAGTTTAATTCAGAGCAATGCACAATTATATTCTGCTTTGTCAAGGGTTTTGACGCGAGTATTATATGTTACCAGTTGAGACTGCCTCGTTGTCTGAGTGGCGCAAAGCGTCGTTTTAGACTCTCGAAATACATGATTTGAAACCCTATAGTAATTACATTCTATTCCTAGGAGTAGAGGAAGACAATAAAAAAGATGGAAAGACGATATGAAAACAGTCGCGGGCAATATGTGGTCTAGAGTAGCCAGAGAAAGAGAAGACTGGAAAAAGTTGGAGGAGGCCTATGCCAAATTAGAGCAAACGGATATGGTTGTCGAAGATAGATTTAATTTAGTGTAACGAACTAACTATCCGAAATAAAGGCTTTTATTATTATTATTATAGTTATTACATTATATCGGGTATGTGGAGTCTAGAATTTTGGCCAGTAGATGGCGTTAAGTATTACAGGAAACCTAAAACAAAATGGTCAAGGAGGAGTCGGACCTCGCTCTTTTAGAATCACAGCGTTAAAATAATATTATACATTTTACGTTAATGTTAATTAATCCCTTACGTTACTATTTGATTGAACAGAAGATAGGGTACATTATACTGCAACTTCAGATTTCTAACTAGTTTAGTTTATGAGTAAGACCCTGTATAACAATAATAGTCTGAAATTGTGAACTTTGACGACCCAATAGAGAAGAAATCAAGAGGATGACCCCTTTGATGGATGGATGGATGGACTTATAGGAGCCCCTGAAAAATAATTCGATTGATTTTTGAAACAGTTATTTTTTGCGAATGCTTGCCTGGCTAGCTACCACCCTATACTAGAAAGTCTGCGCCAAGTGCCTAATAGTGTGATCCGACAGCAGTCTTAGAGAGTCAAATAAATTAAGAAATGTTCTGGAATTACGGGCAGTCTTTCACTTGTGACGAAACACATCTGTTTTAAACAGACGTTAAATTTTTTACCAAAATCCATCTTTATTACATACACACACAAAATATCAATATTTCAGGTTTGTCTTTTATTTCGTTAACGAGTTAGAGACCTGTGATGTACGTACGGACAGACAGACAACAAGGGGTCCGTTTTGCAACTTGGGTAAGCAACTCTAAAAATAATGTTTTAGGGGTTTTTGGGTACTTTTGCCTACTTCTTCTTGCAAAAACTTCTGTGTACAAATTCTTTTTCATGTTAGTATCTATACGGGTACCTGTACCTACATTATTCCTGTGTAGACAGTATAAATCAATTACTATGTAATTCAAAGCTTTGTTTTTTATCAGCATTATGTGGTTTTCTGCTAACATTTTACTCATTATTCAACCGTCAGCTATGTAATTCGTTCCTTTGATGAGCTACTTTGAGCTAGATACCCATGACACACAGACAGATGGACTGCAGATTCACATTAAGGAGCTAAGAGTTGCCAAATCAATATTTTCAGCTCAATATACTGAAAATAGTACATATTCTTTGAACATTATAAAAAAAATAATATGATTAATATTAATTAATCGTCTTTAATTGCAATTGAACTGAATTTAATTATGTTTGATTATCACACAAGAGATAGGAAAATATAAGACAACTGTCTTATGTAATTCTAAGCAATTGATTCTAGGTTTGCCTAAACAGCATCTTCGATTACTACATCACTTACCATCGGGTGATATAGCAAGCTATAAAAAAAAAGTTTAACATTTATTTTTCCATAATTCTTGTGTTTAGTAATGTTTTGTTTGACTATCGCGCATTTCGAAAGAACATATTGATTATACGTCAGTTATACCTAACTGCCACGTCGGGGTGCGCGCTGAAATGATGCTTATTGCAACGGTAATTTGTTTGATTTTCGTACTTGCTAAAAGTTAGCTGCTAATTCAATACCTGCTTAGCCCTTTATGTAATTTATAACTAAAGAAACTTACTGTTATCCTGTGAATATATTGAACATAAAGTGTGTTGCAATGACAACTGCCGAACCGCAGATCCATGCTTCGATCCCCACCGCCAGCTTGAGCTTCACTGCGTTGTGGAAGGGCATTTTGCGCTAGTTTATTTTTTTTATGCCTTATACCACTATCTCACCTCGTGATCACTATCTCACGTAAGTGATGATGTGGTCGAAGATGTTGTTCAGGCTAACCTAGGAGTACTGGCTCTCAAGGACAGCTGCCGGAACACACCGTTAGGTGCTTGGCGACAGATTTTCTACTTGAGGATGGTAGCTAGCCAGGCCGGCATTCGCAAAATACCCTACCATGACTGCCATCCTAAGACAACAACCGGGATCGACGGCTTAACGTGCCCTCCGAAGCACGGAAACGCTCAGTAGTAATGTCACTAGCGGTCACCCATCCAACTCATGACCGCGGGCGACGTTACTTAACTTTGTTGATCGGTTGAGAACAGCTAAGTAAACTTCGCTACGATCGCTTCTCCTCTAGCTGCCACCCTCAAGTAAAAATCTGTTGCCACCACACCTAACAATGTGTTCCGGCAGAAGTCCTTGAGAAACAGAAAAATTACAGGCAAATGAGTCTTAATAAGTGTATGTCTCAGTTTGACGGGCGCAGTGCATTTCGTTCGGACGAAATGCATCTGTTATATGCAGAGATTAGTCCGCTTACCATCAGGTGGGCCTCGTGCTTGTTCCGTCACAAAAGCATAAAAAAAAACATCTGAACAGCTCAACTCAGCTCAGCGGTTGATAGAGTTCTGTTTGTCATTCGGGCACGAAACCTTTTAACAGTTGGCACCAATTGGATTCCAAAACATAAATAAAAAATCGACTGTCCATTGAAATATGAAATTCAAATAAATCCCTTCAAATTTATGCAGTGTGTATACTTCGCTACACCGCTTTGATTTCGCCACAAGCTGAAACGTTTTAATTTTAAAACCAAATCAGTGTTGGCACCGACGCAAGGGACAACTGGGGCGCCATGTTGCCAACGTCTGCCGACAAGGCTACCGGTGTGGCTTGGAGTCTCGGAACTTTGCAATTTGTGGCTTGGACCGAATGGAATTTTCATATTTTTTCGCTTACGTACATGCTGCAGTGTGAGCTATGGCCACCATTTGCATTTTTGCCGGAGGCTGTTAACTATTTTTAAGATCTAAGGCGGCTTAAAAGTGCTTAATCTTTTTATTATAATTAAGTATACACTAACTGAAATAGTTTTTTAAATGTACGCAGGTTGGCGAATAAGTAATGGCACTATTTGATTTAGCTAGTATGATAAGCTACGTAGAGTTGTATAATAATGTTAGCACGATGAGCCACATGCCACTATTTTCACGTCCAGTGTTGCTGCACATTAGGCGTACAACATGGCTCTAGACCATTCTGAAGCTCTTTATAGGAATTGTCTTGGTGTGCCTATTATACCAGTATTCCCTCGGAAGGTTGGCTGCTGGTAGGCCCAAATCTAAGCCAAAAGCTGAGAGGTCTTGTGTTGATAGAAAAGAAGATATTTTATTGACCCCATTTACTTGGGATTATAGTGAGAAGATGATTATTTTGATACGCTACAAAATATTTTATTTATCTGTATGTATTATACTCAGCCAGTTTGTCCATCGCTGAATACAGCCTGCCCCCATTGAAAGAGGTTTTGCCATAATCCACTCGATTGGCAGGCGTCCTTGGGATCGCAGTGTAAGGACAGTTCTGGTTTGTGGGGACGAAGGGATGGAAACAAATGTAAAGAAACTCTATGCATGGTCTAAGAAGATTACATAAAAAGTTCAATAGTCAAAATAAAGTTCATCTCCTTCTCTCTTCCATGGTTGGAAGTGGCTGTTAATACCGGAATTCCAGAAAGAGATACGAAAGCATTTTTGTCAAAACTGAAACAAAGTCGCTTCGCTCGCCCTTTAGGCTCGCAATACAGAAATTTTCTTTACAAGCGCAATTTAGAGTCGTCTATGCAAAGGAACCTATTTAGGAATCAACCTGGCTTTAGACAATATGATCCGATTTATCATATAATTGTGACGAAGTTCCTTAACGCACGTTGTGAAAGGACGGACGGAAAGGTGGGAGACGGATAAAATTAAGACCAAAATGAGTAACCACACTTTTTGCTTTAGTTGTAAGCCGTTGTTTGTTTGTTTGTATTGAATAGGCTCTGAAACTACTGGACCGATTAGAATGAAATTTGGTATGGAAATAGTTTGAGACACGGGGAAGGAAATAAAATAGTTTGTATCCAACTGCGCAAAAAGAGGTAATGATTTTGCGCGATAACTGATCTAAACTGGACCCATTAGCATGAAATTTGGTATGGAAATAGTTTGAGACACGTGAAAGGACATAGGATAGTCTTTATCCAACTGCGCAAAAAGAGGTTAATGATTTTGCGCGATAACCGATCTACTGGACCGATGAGGATGAAATTTGGTATGGACATAGTTTGAGACACGGGGAAGGAAATAGGATAGTTTTTATCCAACTGCGCAAAAAGAGGTTTATGATTTTAGGCGATAACCGATTTACCCGCGGGCGGAGCCGTGGCCGAAAAGCTAGATTATTACTAAAATAATTAAAAACAATAACAAAAACATAAGAAAATTTTCATAACAATAATTATATTCAAACATTATTTATCATTTTCGTTCCTTAGAACCTGACTCAAATAAAAGACGTACAAATTTTTTTTTTGTGAAATATCCTTTCGAAGCCAGTACTCACTGTTATGTACCTGGCGACAGATTTTCTACTTGAGGGTGGTAGCTAGCCGGGTAGCGGGTTCGCAAAATGCCCTACCACTATGCTATAACGACTGTCATCCTAAGATGACAACCGGGACCAACGGCTTAACTTGCCCTCCGAAGCACGTGCACGCTCAGTAGTAATATCTACTACTAGCGGTCACCCATCCAACTCATGACAGCGGTGGACGTTGCTTAACTTTGCTGATCGATTAAGAACAGTTAAGCAAACTTCGCTACGAGCGCTTCAAATTGTTAGATTGTAGAAATTTAGGCGCAAATTGTTGTCTTGTAGCTAAATAATAAAATTATAACATTAAATATATCTACTGACGATTCCACCTAAATACCCTGCCAAGCCGAACAGTTTCCGACGCGTTCAACTCTTTTTCAGATTTCATATTTTCAAAGTCAAAGTCATTGTGTATTAAAAATACATGATAAAACACAATTTTCGAACGTAAAGCGCCTGTAATCTCTACGAGTTTCCAGCTGCGTGTAGGGGAGAGTGTGCCGGCCGGCTTACCTGCATTGGTCGACTATCCTCGTTTGAGATTTCGTGTCTATATATAGGTCAAAGGAACAAACCACACAAAATAAAAAAGGTAAATGTTGAGGTTAAGAAACAACCATGCTGTTAAAACTACGAGTAGGTTAAATAACACAAACTACGATACTTTGAGGTACCGGACGTGGATAAACAGAATACCACAAAATACGTCGCATAATTTTCGCAGTATAACATATATGGCAATAAATCATGTATACTCTGCATAAAGTCGGCATTCATAGTTATATCTACAGCAATGCGACATCGCAATGGAATCCGAAATTCGCGCGTCCAACCCGTTCCCGAAATTCCTTTGAAACCATTCCGAATATTAACAGTGTTCATTCTTTTACATTGACCATTCTTTGTACATTCTTACAGTTTTTCTATTTTATATCCATCATATTTTCCCTTTTCATCATACAGCTGCCGGGACAGCTGAAAATCTGTCGACAAGCACCTATAGTGTCCCGGCAGCTGTATAATGAAAAGGGAAAATATGATGGATATAAATAGAAAAATTGTCCCACTTCCCCCGATTTTACGCACTGGGTGCCACTGGGCCATCGACAATCGCTCGGCAGAGCCAAAATTTTGTACTCTAGTTGTATAACTTTAACCGTCTTAGTGGACGGTGCGCGGTCATCAACCAGACTACTAAACTATCTGATCGAAAGAAGTGCCTTTTCAAACACAATACTCCCGCACAAAACACATATAATTAGCAAACCTGGTCACAATGCGACCTGTAGAATAGAACAACCGGAAATCCTAAACACACGAAATCATTTTAGCCAAAGCTGAAACGGAGACGCTTCGCTCACGCTTTGGGCTCCCTCAGTCAATAATTTATTTATTTACAAAATCCTAGGAAAACTTACAGCTAGGTATGTTACTTTAGGTTTATAGACACCTATATGCAGCTTAAAGTTACATATACAGAAAGGCCAATTTAAAGTTTGCACAGATATCTAAGTATCAGGAATAGTATGTAGATTAACAGTAACAGTTAACGACGATTATAATAAAAATAATAAAATTAATACACAAAAGTATTACACATTCACACGGGGACCAAATTGTATGCCTTATTAATGAAAAAAAGTATATATGGTTAAGTAAGCGTTTAAGCCTACTCAAGCTTGTATTAAATAGGTCCACTTCACAGTTTGCCCTAGCTTAGGAGTTCAAAGATCTAGCTACTCTTATGACAAATGTGTTCTATCTATAATTTGATGTAACCAAAGGAACATGAAGACTGTCAGTTCTCAATAATAGGTAATTATATCTACGTTTGTAATATAACCTTTAAGAAGAATACGTAATAAAGTCCTTTGTTTGTTCATAATTACAAACCCCGAATTAATTAAGGTAAACTAACATAAATATTTTGATAGGCTTCTAACAATATTTTGGATGAAGCTTTAAGGATTACAGTTTCTCAATTTACAATTTCATTTCAGGATTCTGAGGCAGCTGATTATATCTATGAAACTGTATTACAATTATATTTATGATTATAAGCACTAGCACGTGCTAAGCAAACATCTCATTTATACATGGTGCTTGAGATCGGGGGCCTCGGGTTGAATTCTTGCTCGAGATGAGAAATGTTGTTCTCTAAATATTTGTAAATGTGCATTACGTTCATAAAACAGTTTTAGGATATGACTTAATCTTCTTATTCTTCTTGTTCTTCTTAGTCGGGCACTCTTGGCAGAGTGGTCGTGGCTATCGATGGACAGGGTTGCATTGCATCTTGTCGTCGCCGCTCGCTTCCAAGGCAGCCGCACGTCTAACGATGTTCCTTCATTGGAGGCGGCTATTTGCATTGCGAGCACATTGTACTGCGGTAGCTTTAGTTGTACTGGTGATAAGGTCAATCCAGCGCGTGGGGGATCGACCTCGAGGACTTCTGCCTTCCAACCGGCCTTGTACGACAAGTTTCTCCATGGAATCTTCCTTTCTGGAGATGACTTAATTAGTATTAAGTCATCTCCAGAAAGGAATATTCCATGGAGAAACTCAAAGAAAGACATCCAGTTGGAACAATATATAACAGTCAGTACGGTTATATGTATATTGTTCCAACTGGATGCCTTAGAAGCTACTACGGAAAAATAATGCCCCAAATTAACACTATGCCCCTAGTAAACTTGGTACTGGTGCAAATTAGGCACACCACAGAGATCTCTCTTTGTACCCTTCAAAGCTTTCGAAAAACAGGCTTGAAGAGGCTTAGCATTGTTTGTAGATAGATAAACTCTTTATTGAACACCTTAAACTAAACCTGAACCAAAAACATTTAACTTATCTTTAGTGAACAATAGGCGGCCTTATCGCTCAAAGCGATCTCTTCCAGACAGCCTTTGAATGGAGTGGAGCAAGTTTTGACAAGGGATGGCGGTGTACAATATACGTTTTAGTATTGATATTTATACATATCTTCAATTCAATATGGAATAAAGATAATAAAATTTGTATATATTACACATACAAAAATACATACATATATACATAAAAATACAAATATAATATATAAATATGATGTTTTCATGCATGGAGTTTATTCTCTTTATACTGCCTTATTTATATTCCCTGCATTACTATTAAAAAATACGATGTTCTCTCCATGCAAGTTCAATGAAACTATAAATATAGATAAGCAAAATAATACCTACTCGTAAAACTGTACAAGGTGTACTTGCAGCTCATGAATAGAGAACGGTACGCTTGTAGCTTATGGTATAGTTAAATATATATGTATCAAATGAAAAGACACGTAGGTACTCCTGCACTTGGAGGAGTCGATATGTGGGGAAGCAATTGAGTTAAATTTTACAGCCACCAGACCTGACATGCAATTGGACGAAAACTTAGCAAGCATGTTCGATGTTCGAGCAATATATAGAGTGTATTTGTAAGAGAAAAGGTGTTAACAGACGTGAAAAGTTTGATATTACAGAAAATTAAAACTGCATGATTATGTTTCCAATACATCTGATACTTACTTTAGTAAGATAGGTAGTCGGTTTACATTTAAAATATGACTTCATGAATAAGCCAACTAGTCAATGGTTCGAATCTTTTAATGGGTAAGAGACTGTTATGGTGTTAGGGCAATTAGAAAAAGGTGTTGTCAATAATCTTACAGTACGTGTCAGCAGCTGCCCGAGTATTAGTTCCCATCCTTAGTCTTTTCGTCTTACATTTCATCTTACTTCAACTGCCTCAATTTACAATTCAAACTCAAGCAGTTTTATTCTTAAAAATTGAGCTTGTAACTTCTTATTCGACCGATAGTATCGTGCAATATATTAGTATATCATCTTCTAATATATAAAATTCTCGTGTCACAGTTTTCGTTGCCATACTCCTCCGAAACGGCTTGACCGATTTTGATGATTTTTTTTGTGCTTATCCGGTATCTATGAGAATCGGCCAGCATTTATTTTTCATCCCCCTAAATGTTAGGGGTAGTCCACCCCTAAATTTTATTTACTATTTTTCAGACAAAATTTTTAATTTCTATTTTTTTATGTTACAACATACAAAAATACATACAATCCTCAATTTTCACCCTTCTACGATCAACCCTTATTTTTTAATAGCCATTTTAGTAATTTAATCATTTTTCCTCTTTATATGGCAAAACAACGTTTGCCGGGTCAGCTAGTTATTGTATAATAAATGTACCAAAGGTACTATAAAAGTAATTCGTATTTATTGAGAGCAAGTAAAAACTTTAAGGATGAACTGGCCGGACGGTTCTCCATACAAACGCCGTTGGGTGATCACTCCCTTATTTGAGGATTTAGGTCCAAAATAAAGCATAACACCGATTGATCTTGTCATTATCTAGGCTTGTATGATGCCAAAATTTTAAAAAGATTATAAATTTGTAAGTTATGAGCCTCGAAAACTTTATATGAAAATGTTTCGAGGCTCATAATTCTCTGGTTAATTAATTTTTAAAAATTTCGGCATCATACAAGCCTAGATAATGACGAGATCAATCGGTATTATTCTTTATTTTGGACCTAAATCCTCAAATAAGGACGTGATCACCCAACGGCGTTTGTATGGAGAACCGTCCGGCCAGTTCACCCTTAATGTTGTATGTAAGCATTACGATATTGACCTATTCTGTACAAGCATTGCTTCTGCTAGGCGACTAGTATGAAGATAGGTTTTTGAATAATAATATATTATAATTATGATATTATTAAAACTCACGTACATTTTTGATTAATTGATTAGGACAGCCACCGCTGTCGTCCTGAGCGCTACGGGCCGCCGCCAGCAGTGTGAAACGGGCCGCGACAGCGATCGAACCGCACTCCAGATCCTGAAGATGGCTTCCTTATGAAGCCGAAACAATGTCGATCCTTACATCGACAACACGTAAGTGTTAAATATCACGGGAATAACCTGTCCTTATCAATTAATCAATGTTATATTTAACTTTTACTAAGTTGTGGTCTTTCATGTTCTCAATATGTATAATTACTGTACCTATAACCTAGCCGTGAGGACCTTTAATTGGCTTCAAGTTGAACCTATTAGCATCTTTGACTACGTCATAACTTAAACTAATAGCGAACAGGAGCTTATTGTGGTGAAGGGACAACCTATCACCATTAACAATAAAGGTATATTAATATGGTATTTTGAAGCAGTGATGGGTCAGTGGCATTGGCTATGGACTGCCGTGCAGCAGGTCCATGGTTCGAATCCCGCCCAGAGCTTGAGCTTCACCGCATGGTGGAAGGGCATTTTGTGAATGCCCGCCTGGCTAGCGACCACCCTTAAGTAGAAAATCTGTCGCCAAGCACCTAACAGTGTGTTCCGGCAGCAGTCCTTGAGAGCCAGAAAAATTACATGCTAATGAGACCTAACAACTGGACGTCTCAGTGTGACGGGCACAGTGCAATTCGTCGCTGACGAAATGCGTCTGTTATAGGCAGTGGTTAGACCACTTAACATCAGGTGGGCCTCGGGCTTGTTCCGTCACAATAACATAAAAAAAAAAAACATTTTATTTGTAGAAACAGTATCCGTACTTTCAAAGAGTATATTGCGAAAGTCACGTATTCAAGTCGGGAGCGAGCGGAAGGGGAAGAAAATGACTGATTTCAATAACAAGCTACCTGACCTGACATACAGATGAGGGCGGGGATTTCCCGAGAATGCTTTGACGCAAAAATTTATAAACGATTTCAAAGCTCTCAATATATATTTTATTCATATAAATGGCAAGGAGAGGAATATTTTAGATCAAGAGACTATCCGACCCTTGGGATGGAATTAACTCTTCCAATCTATGCCGCCTTGGTGATAAATCATAAATATACATTATCCTATTGATGTCCATATCTAACTAGTATTTCTATTACTATAACATCAATTGTTAAATACAACCTTCTTTTTTTTGAAGCAGTTTTGGCTCAATGGATTTGGTTCGAATCCCGCCGCGGGCTTGAGCTTCACCGCATGAAGGAAGGGCATTTTGCGAATGCCCGCCTGGCTAGCTACCACCCTCAAGTAGGAAATCTGGTGACAGATTTTCTACTAGCACCTGACGGCAGGTTCCGGCAGCAGTCCTTGAGAGCCAGTGAAATTACGGGCACATGAGACTTAAGAATTATGTCTCAAGGTGACGGGCGCGGTGCAATACATTACTTGTGACGAAATGCATCTGTTACAGGCAGTGGTTAGTACACATCAGGTGGTCCTCCACCTTTTGTATTATACCAGTAAAAGTTATATGATTTCACATTTCATAAACTGTCTATACCCTACAAAATCACAAATATACGATAGGAAAAATTTAAGTCATGTGCGGGATTCGAACCAATTGAGCTAACATGTTAGCTCAATTGGTTAGAGCATACTCCGGCTCAAGGAGTGGATGTACGCGGGTTCGAATCCCGCACATGACTTAAATTTTTCCTATCGTATATTTGTGATTTTGTAATGTAATCCGCATAGCAGGCGTTATTGCAAACCTAACAATATTAAAAAATGTCTATACCCTATTTTTGATTCTATCCATCCAAAGATTGTCTGGAAGAAATTACTTTAATAGCAATAACACCGCCCAACATAACACCATCTTGTAAGGGTTTTAATTGTTTTATATTTAATATATCTAACACTTGTCTGTTGGTTTGTAATAATGAGTTATTTTGTATAATGCACATTAATAAAATTATCACGCATCCGCCGTGTCACATCATTAATGACTGTTCGGAGCGCTCGTAGCGAAGTTGATTTTCTCTTGTTGACGTCGCGCGCGGTCATGAGTTGGATGGGTGACCGTTAGTGACATTACTACTGAGCGTTTCCGTACTTCGGAAGGCACGTTAAGCCGTCGGTCCCGGTTGTTGTCTCAGGATGGCAGTCGTTATAGCATGGTGGTAGGGCATTTTGCGAATGCCCGCCTGGCTAGCTACCACCCTTAAGTAGAAAATCTGTCGCCAAGCACCTAACGGTGTGTTCCGGCAGCTGTCCTTGAGAGCCAGTACTTCTAGGTTAGCCTGAACAACATCTTCGACCACATCATCACTTACCATCAGGTGAGATAGTGGTCAAAGGCTAACCTATCAGGCATAAAAAAAAATATATAAAAAAAAATATCCATAGCTTGGCAGAGGCGGAAATGTCCAAGCATTTTCTGATATACTTCAATAGCTGACCCTGTATATTCTTATATATTTGTCGATGACTTGGCAACAACGATAGCGCACGGGTTTGTTTATTCTTAACACTTTTGTCGTACTAGAGCTCCCTGATTTCCTAAGTTTTAAATAGAAAAAGCGATTCTTAAACCAAAAGAACACAACAAATGAATCCATAAACTTTGTATTTTTTTTTGTTTTTTTTTATGTTATTGTGATGGAACTAGCTCGAGACCCACCTGATGTAACGCGGACTAACCTTTGCCTATAACAGATGCATTTCATCACAAGTCACAATATGCCCTTCCACCCTTGAGGTGAAGCTCAAGCCCGCGGTGGTATTCGAACTATGGACCTGCTGCGCGGCAGTCAATAGCCTATGCCACTGAGCCATCACTGCTTATATTTTGCGACAGAGACATAACTTTGTTTGTTACGGTTCTAAGCACATATAACGCTGATTTCTAAACAACTTTTAAAAAAAGGGAGGTACTCCATCCGATTGTATTGTGTGTACCTCGTAACTCTTTAAAGGCTGTACTGATTTTGATATTTTTTCACATTCGAAAGCTGGTGCTTATCATGTAGTCCCATTTAAATTTGAGTGTGGTCTGACGAGGAGTATTTGTTAAGATTCCAGATTGCCCAGGCAGGTATGCAAGGCAGAGTCCTCCACCCGGACAATCTGTTTTGAATGCTTAACAACCCGGCGATTCGCCGGGCTGAAATAAAAGTACAAAGTACACAATAAAGTTACGTACAATTTATGATAGGTTTTCTTTGTTCCGTCGTTGATCTCTCTAGCCTATCGTGACCTACTTAATCTACTGGCCAGTAAAATTAAACGGGACTTACGACTAAAGCTGAGGGCTAGATGTTCATCCAGTCTTCTGAGATTCCAACGTCAGGACACAGCACAATTACAATTTTGCAAATATAGATCGCGTAGTGTAAACAAATATACTATAAAACAAATACGCGCAAAGAAACAGTTACCAACTAATTATACAAAATTCAAACAAAATCAAAAAACCCGAGTTACTCAAAATACGTCAAAATATACAAGAGAACGACAAGCACACTTCAAGTTATTTTCACACACAAAAATCCATACATCAAAAATAGACGACTACCAAAGGGGTACGTTGCCGCTAAGTTGATCGGTCCGAACAGTATTCCTAAGTATCCCTAATAATACATACTTTATGTTAGAAGTCAGTTTCTTTTGGTAACTTTTTGAATAAATAATAAAATTCTATATATATATAATTTATACTATTTCAAATTTACTATTTAAATAATCCTCGTTTTAAAAAGGGGGTAGTGTCACGCACGTGTAATGACGTGATTATAACACGTCACGAAGTGTTTAATAAATTTGTGACTAAGCGAATAAAAATTAATATAAGCTTACAAAATTATAATGAAAGGAATTTTTTTACTTGTAATGTGATGATCATTTACTACTGTCTTCAATAAAGCCTAAAATAAGATGAGAGAAAAAAACAATTTATATACAATTTGCAAAGAACTTTATTTCCGTGATAAGGTCGACAACATATAAATAAGCTTTCCATTTTTATGATCGTCTCTCAACAATTTGACTTCATAACACACTGAAATTTTTCCCGCCAATTTCCCGATATAATACTTTTTACCATCTCCTTCTGAACCGGAATCAAATATGAACGCGCCGATCGATCGGAAAAAGAGGAACTTTTAAAGGAAACCATATTTCAAAGCAAAAAGGCGTGAAAAAGTTAAAAGACCCGACCGACCGAATGACTGAACGGTGCGCACTGACGCAAGGGCGTAATGCATAAGCAAATAGCGACTTGCAATTTTTGTATGAAAGTTGGAGTGTTTGTAGAAATATCCAATTGCACAACTTATCTTTCATATTGGGTGTTAATCTTTGCATTTAAGTGAGAATGGATTGAAACAGTTTTCTCCAAAGTTTGTTGCGCGATTTCTCGATCAATTAGGAACTGATTTTTATGATTTTCTTTAATTGGATTTGATTGATTTTGGTAGAAAATAGGTTATATGTATGGCAATACTAACTATCATATTTGCTACTACCTTTACTGAGTAACTTGTTGGAGGATTATTATCATATTGTGCTATTAAAATTTCATCAAAATTGGTGGAGTAGTTCTTAAGCTATAGTCAATTACCTAATTTAAAAAAATATTAACGTACCTGGTATTGTAGATATAAAGGTAATTGTAACTCCTATCAATACTGAACAGTATTTTAATCTTGTAAGCAGTACGCATGACAAAAAAGAGAGAAAAAAATATTTTTATTATTAAAATATTTGTGATGACACAATCAGCTAGATTCAATGATAAAAGAACTATATTGTCTCTCTATTATGCTCTAGTTCGCAGCAAACTAGATTTAATGCGGTGATTTGGGATACTACACGCAAAAAAGGTATATGCTGTTGCTTGAACGTCTTCAAAGGAAATTTGCAAGGTTTATTTATAAGAAGATTTATAAGAAGAAGAAGATCTATGGGTACTACCACTATCCTAGTTGGTCGTATCCCTCCTTATTTATTAGCGGTATGGTAGGAGTGCATACGCCTGAGTTGAGGCGAAAGTATGCACTCACATGTGTGTGTGCTTTTCATTACTACCAGCTCTTAAATAATGGAATAGATTGTTGGTTACTCGATGAAACGTTACGCCATGCAATAAGTTAAGGGACTAGCAACTCGCTACCGGTAAACAAACCAATTCTGAAATTAGGGTTTTATCGTTTGATGCTCTGCCGCAGAGCCACTACGGTAAATACCTTTTAATTATATCTTAAAATGATGTACTTCGAACGTACATAATGTACAATAGGCCGTTACTGCTGTACGTATATAAGCTAATGAAGTAATTGGCATTGATTGTGGCTCTGCTGCGGAGCATGCTCTGCAGCAGAGCCACTTTGTACACGTTCTTAGGAGAGATAAACGCCACTGGTTTTTGATGAAAACTGATGTACGAATACTTTTTATTGTGTACGTGGTGAAAAATGTCATTAACAGATAGTGGTTTTATTTATTTTAAGCTTATTACCGCGTTGTCTCAATGTGGACTCCTTATACCTATGAACTCGCGCACGTGTGCGAGCAGGTGTGCGCGTGCCAGGTTTTAGATTAGCAAAGACAAATAAAAGGTCCTTCTTAGGTAATTGTGTGCGGTTTTATAATAAAGTTCCTAAACATATTACAACGCTCACAGAAGGGAAATTCAAGTTGCATGTGAAGAACATATTGATTAAAAAATCCTACTACACAGTTTCTGATTACATAAACGACAAAAATGCCTGGACAATTCCGCCTCCGCCAAGCTATTGCCTGTCACCTACATAATTTAAACAAATATTGTAATAACTCTATTATATAGTATGTATGTAACACATTGTTAAAAGATGTTTAAAAGAATGGCCCCGAGTTTCTTGCCCGTTCTTCTCGCAGTGGCTCTATACAATTTATTTGCTGAACGTGGCAGTACAATGTAGAATATTTCAATACTAAAATTTGTAATTGACCTTCATAAGAGCGTCGTAGACGCCTAAATTGAATAAATGATTTTGACTTTGACTTTGAGCATAGATGCGCGGCCGCATTGCACGCTCGCGCCGCTTGTCACCCCGCTCACAAATACTTCGCGCCCACGCATCACGCGCTCAAACTACTCAATGAGTTAATAAGCCGTCAGCCCGATATCGACTTATTCCATACTAAATTTAACGTTATATTGGGAAATTGTATTCGACACATACCTGACTTAAGTTTTTATTCTTAACTCTAACTCAAAAACGTTTTGGTCATTGACTGTAACTTTTTGATGTAAATAAATGAATTAATAAATAAAATAAATAAATTTAAACAAAACAAAACCGATTTCGAATAAAAAGTAGGTATGAAATATAAATTATTTCAAACCGTGAAAGTCGAACCATGATAATGTGAAGTCATTATTTTGAATCAGCATAGCAGGTACCGACTTCATTAAGATATTTCAGAATTTCAGTCTCAAATCGAGCCTCAACACTGCAATTCTGTAAGTGAATAGGGATGAAATGGGACTGACTCGATTGCTGTTTCTTTTACAATTTATATTTACACACCGTCTATTTTTTTTTGCCAGTAGCCTCATCTCTCCTATCACTTGTCCAACTCTGCCTCCATCTATCAAGCGTTTCTTATTACGCTCTGCGTTGTACATCCGCAGTCGTACAAACATAGACATACGCTGTCTTAGGTTTTCGCGATTATTACACATAGTAATTAAACAACTTTAAACGGTTTAAATACAGTCTTACGGCAAAACCAACGTGTTTTGTATAAAAAGTATTTGTTTTAGGCATAGCATGTTTTGCAATCCGCATGAAAATACGACTACGGTTAGATAATGAGAGTGTAAATGACTATTGTAAAAATAACTATTCACTTCTTCATCTCGAAAAGGGCGGTTTGAGTATTCACAAACTATCCACCTAATAGTCGGGCCATAAGTTCTGTTACAAGTGAAAATGCATTATTTATGAAGTAATGTTACATTACTAAAACTTATAATATGAACATATTTATAAGTCTCAGCAAAAAATAAAAACAATATTCTATTCAAAATGGCCACCTTTGGCTTTATTAGAGGCCTTGAATCTGTCTGGCCACGAATCTATGGATTCACGCACAGTTTTCATGGGAAATTTTGCCACTTCATGCTCCAGAGATTTTTTAGAGACTTACAGCCTTACTTATAAACGCTACTTAAATTTTAAGCATTACTTAGCCGCTGATTAGCGAAATTTCTTACTCTTAAACGCTACATAACTTTATCGAGTACCTAAGTACTGCTTAAATCAGCTGTCAATTTAAACACCGTCCCACCCTTGTTTAAAATTTTAAGTAACAATATGGATATTTCTGATCAGCTGATTTAGTTCCTAATGAGGTTAAAGTCAAGGAGGCAAAAAAAAATATACATGACATAGTCTGTTAATAAATCGTAAAAAATATATAGAGTAGAAACATACAATGAATGATAAGATAAATATAATGCGTACTTTTTGCGATCTTATTAAAGAGTACACCGCAGCTACAAACCTGACATAAGAATATACATAAGGAATGTGCCATATCTTCCTATTGGACGTAGGTAATAATATGCTACTTGGGAAATAAATAATGCGCCCAATGAGTGGTGTATGGTGTATGTAATGTTTTGATATGAGCCAGCAGAGTGTCACGTCTATGCACGTCTGTGAAGATATTGCAATTGTATTGGCTTACAAAATACATAGATTTATAAAAATACCATTTTGTCTGAGAGAAGCTACTGCAATTAAAAAACATCTTACCAGCATGCTTTTATGACGAATTTTTAGGAGTCGAAATATTCTTATTTTGTGGGCTGGAGCATTTGGACTGCCTGTGAGTCTGCAATGACTTATAGGTTGTCTAAATGCTTTTACTGTAATAACTGTAGAGTATATATATATAATTCCTAGTATTTTGTTACTAAAGGAATACGGTCGATATATAAAATAAGTGGAACGAAGGTGCCATTATTGTTAACGTTATAAATATTGATTTTGATTCATCAAAAAAAGACCAAATAAAGTATAACGATTTTACTATTGTTTTTCCAGAGTTTTCATGCACGAATTAAACTCAAAATATCGTTTCGACATAACGTTTCAACACATTTAGTGTGCCTGGCCATAGACAAGCCATACCTTAAGGGCTTGTAAACATTAAACTGTATCGCTGTACAAACTCTGTTAAGAGTTTTTTTTTATGTTATTGTGACGGGACAAGCTCGAGGACCACCTGATGTTAAGCGGACTAACCTCTGCCTATAACAGATACATTTCGTCACAAGACACGAATTGCACTGCGCCCGTCACCTTGAGACGTAGTTGTTAAAGCTCATGTGCCTGTAATTTCACTGGCTCTCAAGGACTACTGCCGGAACACACCGCTAGGTGCTTGAAGTGAAGTTCAACCCCGCGGTGGGATTCGAACCATGGACCTGCTGCGCGGCAGTCCATAGCCACTGAGCCATCACTGCTTCAAGATGTGATGTTAAGAAGGGCATAGAGTCGACCTCCTCAATTGCACTCCGGATTGTGTGAGTCGAAGAATGATAATTGTCTCACTCGATGAGGTTCTCCTTGTTGTACGGTATATTCTCAATGCTTCCATCTAATGTGTTTTTTTTTATATTAATGTTATAAATCGAGTCAAAACTGGAATAGATGTATCCTTCTATACTCACGCGTATTGGTCCATATTGTCAGCCTAGGTTTCGGGCATATCGATCTCGACCAATACGAATAAATACAGCCGGATACATTATTGTCCTTATTCACGTGAGCTATCAAACTAAAGTTATCTTTACATCTTTACATCCCAATACGATGGTTAAAAAACGATAAGAAAGATTTGAGTTATGACGTCATGTCATGTTAGCTCAATTGGTTAGAGTATACCCCGGCTCAAGGGGTGGATGGACGCTAGTTCGAATACCACACATGACTTAAATTTTTCCTATCGTATATATGTGATTTTGTATTTATCTTTACATACTTTAAATGAACCACAATTTCACAAAGGTTATATTTCCCAAAAAAAAACATTGTCTCTATTTGATATATTTTACTTATAACCCTTTCAAACATTAAATAATTTTAGGAATAATATATTTATAATCGGTTCACAGCTTAGAGTCATACCAGGCAAGCCACAAAAACATAGTTTTAAATTGAGAACTCCCTTATATTAGTAATCCGGTTAAAAAAATAATGTCACATTCCTCAGTCGAATTTTCCCGGGGACATTATTATCCATTCCTGAAAAGCTGTAACGGCGTTATTATAATAAACGGTTATTTATGGGACGTGTAGCGACGTAACCCCTATTTATGGGCGAAAATGTGGGCGTTGACCGTTCAATTTCCGTCTCTTTCAGTTTTGGCAAGATCTATTACAATGCTAAATGGGAAATAGTTTTATCTTATCATTTATTTCATCTTATCATTTATTTCATTGTTTTGCACTGTTTTTTTATGTTATAGTGACGGTTGAAGCTCGAGGCCCACCTGATGTTATGATGTTAAGCGGACTAACCTCTACCTATAACAGATGCATTTCATGACAAGTCACGAATTGCACTGCGCCCGTCACTGTCACCTGCCTACCTAAGGTTGGTAGTAGGGAGCATAGAAAAAGAAACAAGAGAGAGATTAGAATATAAGTATAATGAATAGAAAGGGTCGTGGATCTCAGACAGGTTTATCAATTTGGCAAGCTTCCTTGTTTAAGGACTTAGCTCCGGTCCGCTAGTATCCGAGTTGATGCTCAGCAGCAGGTCTGCCGTGCAGGGCTCGGCTCCACACCGCCGCGCCGGTAGAATGTCCCAGCTAGATGCTGTAGAGACGTTTGGCCGCGGTCGGTGCTGGAGGTCAGAGGACGGCCGGAGTTCAGGAGTAGTGTACGGCTAGTGTGTAGCCTTGTACTGGGAGTTCAGCCTCGTACTTGAACCCTGGAAGGCACATGTGCTCCGGTTATGATGGGTCCAGTATAGTGTTGAGCTGGTGGGTCCACTGTCCCTCTGCTACTGAGCATGTAGGGACTCGCAGGACAGACTCGCCTTTAGGGATGTGGCCCGCCAGCAAACAAGAGGTATGCCATAAGGGCCAAAGAAGTAGATGCTGCTGGTGAAGAATTCGCATCCGCTAAGGCTTCCGCTATTTTGATAAACTTCCGTCTATTAGAAACTAACAACCAGCGTCATCGTATTTTTTCTTACAGACTGGATTGACATTTGTTTTAACTGTCAATATATAAGTCGAATTGCATGGAGAAAAGAAGAAGAAGACGGGTAATTGCTTATGAAAGACTTAACATTGTTGATTGTTATACACGACCTCTATTGGTGAGTCGCTGAACTACCTCAGCGCGCAGCAAAGGTAGTTAGGTTTATAGATTTAAAGGTGCTTGCATCTTCAGATGGAATTTAGATAGACGTTTGTGCGTTTGCCTACAGATGGCGCGCTGATTTAAATTAGTATTTAGTGAAATTTTTAATTATTAAGTTAACCGATATTTTTAGATGGGTTACATCACTTTGAGACATAGTTATGTCTAATGTGCCTGTAATGTCACTGGCTCTCAAGGACAGCTGCCGGAACACATCGGTAGGTGCTTGGCAGCAGATTTTCTACTTGAGGGTGGTCGCTAGCCAGGTGGGCATTCGCAAAATGCCCTTCCACCATAGCCAATGCCACTGAGCCATCACTGCTTTTTTTATAGGAAATCGGGTTTTGAAAGCTAATTTACTCCACTAAGGAATGCCAACGCATGCTACTAATCAAAGAGTGTGCATTTTATAATTTCTAATTGACTGTTTTAGCCGATCTTGATGATTCTTGTTTTGTAGGGTAGAGTACACATCAAGGTTTTTTTTTTAAAAGATCCTTAATTATCATTTTTTACTTTATAGTAACTACAAACACTGTCTAGTAGAATATAAATAATATAAAAACAGTTGCTTAGCTTAGGTTCACATATAATTTTAAAGTCTTTTAATAAAATATGTGCCCCCATATGTGAATTTTAACGATTGAATATATATATTTAAATATTTCAATATTTTAACGTACGCTGTATGTATTATATTACCCCCAGTGGGGTGCCGGGTTAGAATTGCACCTCCCAATATCATCCCGTGGGTATCGTAAGAAGCGATTAAGGGAAACATATTGGAAGGTGGGCAGCAGCACCTCCTAAAGAACTGCCATCTTACACTGCGATCCCCAAGACGCCTGCCAAGCGTGGGGATTATGGCAAATACCCTCCTAATAATAATAAAGTTCAATCATTCAATGCCATGGAACCATTTTATTTAATTTTAAAAATATCATCATCGAAGAATGTTTATCTACTAAAAGTTTCTGATCTTCTGGTAGGCACTTAGCCGAATATTTACCAGCCACAAATGAAATACCAGCTAATCACTATTATCATGTAATTCTGGCCAGATTATGGTCTCGACCCAAGGTGAAGATGGCAGAATGTAGTTGCGGAAGAACCAGGAACCGGGGAGCTGATTGCGGAGCTTAATATCATGGGCAAAAGCCCAGAGACTCCGCTGAATGAGCCATGCACAGAGAATAGGGAGAATCGCATTGTTAAGAAAGCGTTTCTTGGAGTTCCAAGAAGTCGCCGACTCACGATTACCGCTGGAATGACGCTGTGGTGTCGAACCTGCTTGAGCTCCAAGATGCTAAGTTGAAAGAGACAGCACGATACCAATTCCGATTGCGTTTTCTGGTATGAGAGCTAAACACCCTATATATAAAGTAAATAGGGGACTCTATGCCTGTAAGGACATTTTGTTCTGACAACCAACACCACCATATTGTTAATATAAACATATTATTAAAAAAATTATTGTAATATATCATTAAACTAATATAACAAAATCACGATGAAAGGAATATTAACTTTTTATAACCTCAAGCGGAATGCGAACCCTCATCCATTTATCCCTGTTTTTTATTGTCATTAGGAAAATGCATTTACGCATACACACCCGCCGGGGAGCAGGAGTTGACCTAACGTGGTGAGCGCGGCTTAGCTCAAATTTATTTTTTCGTTTCTATTGTGTTATCGTATTTTTTGGGGACGGAACTACATCTGCAGCCGAAATAAATAGAACTTCATACAAACAAATTATTCAATAACTTGCTTACGATGACGCAACCCGATATAAGCTTAAAAAATTACAAAGAAAGTAAAAAGTATACCTTTCGTTGTAATTCTGTAAGCTTAGCAGGCATTTATGGAAAAATAACAAATTATTGGAATTAAAATAATATCTAATATATTATTTTTATTCCAACATTTAAAACTAACAAATATGAATAGGTATATGTCAAGTGACAATTCCGCCTTATTTTCCTGCTATGCCGACGCGACGCCATAAACGACAATTAGCCTAAGCGGAAGAGTTTTTGAAGCGCTTTGGTTCTACACGAAGCGTCATCAGTTAGGTCGTGAATTTCGATCGCACAATTGAGAATCCGAATCGAATTTCCTGGTTTCATTTTCGACGGCTTCGAAGAAAAATTAGGCGGAATTGTCATTAAAACTGAAATTTATAAAACTTAAAAATATATTTTAATTGTTTCTCTGTATATGTTTTGTTTTCTTCATTATTTCAGTTATTATCCAAGAAAATTTGGAACTAACAGTAAACGGGCCCGGAAACAAAAATATCTTACAGTAAAACATTTCAGGCACCTCGTCCCAAATGCATTGTTGTCTACCACAAATGTAGGTACTTACGAAGGCCACTGCGGCTAGTTAGTGGTACAATTTTATTTCTCCGCAGAAAATTGTACCACTAACTTTTAGTTAATGAGTATTATGTATGTATATGCTGATTGCTAGTATTATTAAATAAGTGTCAAATTCGAATGGTAGTACTGCATTTCGTGAATACCCATCTGACTGAAAACGTCTAACGGTGTGTTCCGGTAGCTGTTCTTAAGAGGCAGTAACATAATAAAATTGAGTCTTGCTAACGTGACCTACCACTAGGACCTATGTGGAATTCTAGGTACTAATAAAGGTCATAAATGTCATCAGAACCTGTTAAGCCGAAAGTGTTAACAAAAACCTCCTTGAGATTTTTGAGAGTAGAATTACTTTTAATAACGCAAAATTACGTGAATTTAAGTTAGAAGCATCGACGGCTTAACGAGCCCTCCGAAGCACGGAAGCGCTCAGTAGTAATGTCACTAGCGGTAACCCATCCAACTCATGACCGCGGCGGACGTTGCTTAACTTTGCTGATCGGTTATGAACAGCTAAGCAAACTTGTACTGGAATGGTGATATATGACATTGACATATGACATTCTGGCCTGGTACCCCACGGGCAACGCTACCCGTACTAAAACCAACTTATATCAATATAAAGAAGATTAATATGGTGACGATTACGCTCAAAATGCTCCCGCAAGGCCTGAAATTGTATTACCCTTTCTGCTCCTCAATATCAACTGAAGCTTTTTGTGGAGGACAAATTCGGTACAGTAAAAAGTTGCATATATCAACGATCTAACACCAATTCCGGTCATCAATCCAGTTTTTGTCGGCATTATACTATCCCTCCCCTCACTCCCTCCCTTCCGGGTGAGAGACTGTATCTCAAATAGGATCCGATACGGTTCGTTACCTCACAATGATATGTTATCTATGGATGAGATCTTCGGAACCTCTACTCGCAGAATTGTGATAAAATATTATTACGAAAATGGATATATATATTAAGTATACTGCTTATTTGTAACAAATTTTGATGATATCCACAAAGTAGTTATAAAACTGAATGACTCGTACTCGAAACTAAACTGAGCCTGAAATATTAAATAGATATTAACTGATTTAACTTATGCGAATAAGTTGCGCATATATAACTCAAACGGTTTTGTGACTTTCAGATTTGCCTCTTCACAACGTGAGCTTATCCGTCAATGTTAATCAATAACCTATAGAAGAAATAAATGTGTAGTACTTAAGTGACTTTTGATAAATTGGGTCACAATTTTTTGTACAGAACTGTCCATTACATTAAAAAATACGAGTATTTTTTCTATCAATATATTAATATATGCTTAACATTAAAGTCACCTGTAAACAAAAAAATATTGATGATGCTGTATCATTAAGTGACACTCAAAAAACGCCGTAAAACATCCCTTTAGAAAATCAGAGCCCTGGGTTCCTTGTAATGAACCATAATACAAGTCTTTAAGAAGAAACGTGAATCATAAGACAACTTTGCTTTAGCCTTTGGAGATAAAAAGATGTCATGATCTAATACAATATGCACTTATATCTTTGCTACACAAAATAATGAGCCATGGCCACAATTTAAACCTCAATGTTCCCTTTTTATCCCGGGATGGTATGAATGTATGAATATCATGAGCAGGACAAGTGCACAAACAATTATCTCATGTATAAAGAAGACAAAGCAATACAATTTACCTGATGCACGTTGATTTCCACTATTATAATTTCGTAAACCATACTTAAATCTAATTTAACAAAATGTGTGTGCAGCATAAATATATGAATTGGCCTACATTGCTACATAATAGTGCCAAAATGTATTGCTATTTTTGAGGTAACATCAGTCACGTCTTTATGAAATGGTATGACGTTGAGTAAACGTGAGTATTTTACTTCCGATCACACGATTTTGTACGCTAACGTTACGTAAGTACCTAGTTGGTGTTTATTGAAAGTTTGGTAGGTACGAGGTAGGGTTAGATCGATGTATGTACGAAGTAGATGTATAGGTAAGTAAGTTATTGAGTTAGGTGATACTAGAAACTTTGAAGCGCTCGTAGCGAAGTTTACTTAGCTGTTCTCAACCGATCGGCAAAGTTAAGCAACGTCGCGCGCGGTCATGAGTTGGATGGGTGACCGCTAGTGACATTACTACTGAGCGTGCACATGCTTCGGAGGGCACGTTAAGCCGTCGGTCCCGGTTGTTGTCTTAGGATGGCAGTCGTTATAGCATGGTGGTAGGGCATTTTAAAAATGCCCGCCTGGCTAGCTACCACCCTCAAGTAGAAAATCTATCGCCAAGCACTTAACGGTGTGTTCCGGCAGCTGTCCTTGAGAGCCAGTACTTCTAGGTTAGCCTGAACAACATCTTCGACCACATCATCACTTACCATCAGGTGAGATAGTGGTCAAAGGCTAAACTATCACGAACAAAAAAAACTACGAGCGCTTCATATTAATCCACGACTATACATAAGAACAGTTCTTAATATGACGGCCTATATAATTTCCTTATGCTTTATGAGCATAAAATGCTTCTCGCAATATTAGAGTTCATTTACCATCCACGTTTTCTTGACTCACTTCCAAGCTGCATTCAGCCACACAGCTTGAAACTGTCATGCTATGATGTTTTTATCAGGCTCACAATATTTTTTGGACCTCGGCCAGATTTTTGTATCTTTGCAAAAATAAATAATTTCCAGGAAATGCGTACAGTTTTAATTCACTGGCAGTTTTATGTTACTAGTACATGCCATGCATTGATTTGGAGACGATTTGTTAGATTCAATCAACAATAGCTTAATTATGTATATAAAATATCAAGTATCAACCCTTGGTTAGCCTTTAACCACTATCTCCCCTGATGGTAAGTGATAATGCGGTCGAAGATTTTTTTTCAGGCTAACCTAGTATTACTGGCTCTCAAGGACAGCTGCCGGAACACACCGTGAAGTGCTTGTCGGCAGATTTTATACTCATGTTTCTAAATCCTAAACGGGTATATTAACGCACGAATAAACATCAAAATAATTATATTTTGACTAACCTCGACGTTTTGATCAAGTTGTATTGACCGTGGTCACGAGTAATCTACTAATAGACCCGTTTAGGATTTAGAAACATGAGCTTAGTTCACGAAAGTTTAAAGAACAGATTTTATACTTGAGGGTGGTAGCTAGCCAAGAGGGCATTCGCAAAATGCCCTACCACCATGCAAAACTATTTTTAAATTATGAAATAATAACTATTTTCTTTTATCTAAGCCTTGGGAGTCACAGGCGCTGGCGTGGCGGTGACCCAGCCTTTTGAGATTTAACAATAAAGCATTAGTCAAGTGGCGAAAAGCATCGCTTTGAATGCCGAGTTTGGGTTCGTTTCTCGCGTTGGACAGATTTTTTTTCTTACAAAGAAATTTTCAGTTCCTGTTCGGAGTCTGCAACTGATTTCGGCAGTAGAAGTAGAAGGTCTCACTCGCTCCCGATTACATTAGACTTATCTGGTAAAACGTGGGTGATTAGACTTATACTAGTAATAGTGTCGTGATGCATCTCTAGCATTAAAATAGAAGTTTTTCTGTGTTATAAAAATAACAATAAAAAAAGTCGCGGTGAGATAGTGATCATAATAAATAAAATGTTCTAAATGTAATCCGCATAGCAGACGTTATTGCAAACATAACAATATTAAAATTATAAGGTTGCGTCATCATTTACAAGTATAAAACCAATTGCGAAATTGGTCTTCTTTGTAGTACAACGTAAGTGGTACTGTAGATGTTGCTCCATCCCAATACGATGGTTAAAGAACGATGGGAAAGATTTGAGCTATAACGTCTCATGTCATGTTAGCTCAACTGGTTAGAGCATACCCCGGCTAAAGGGGTGGATGGACGCGGGTACGTATACCGCACATGACTTAATTTTTTTCTATACTATATTTGTAATTTTGTAATAAAATTTTCTACTTAAGGCTAGCCAGGCGAGTATTTTCAAAAACCTTTCTACCATGGGTATGTTCCATTAGTCGCTAAGAACGTTAATTTCGATAATTTTGATCACATTCTGCGTCTGTGGTTGTGATCACTGTGATCGTTTGTAACTGTCATCCCCTGTTCCATTTAGGATAAGAACGCTAAGAATGCCACTAAAATTTGCCACTTCTGTCACTTTTGACATTAGATGTAGGGAATTCAAACTGTATCAACAACTTTATGAGAGTGTGATCGTTTTTAGCATTTTTAGCGAATCTAACTTCAAATGGTATGCACCCCATGTATGCTCAAGCAGGCGGTGGGGATCGAACCATGGACCTGCGCCTCGGCAGTCCATAGCTATTAATGCTCGGCCATCATTGCTTCAAAAATATATGAAAAGCCCGTTGGTTTAATAGTTTTGGTTTGATTCTGATGACCTTCGTGTAGCCAAACCTTTTGCTGATGGCTGCCTTTGGCTGGGGATGCTCCTGTTGTTTGCACAGTTTAGGGGTAATTTCTTTTAATTTTATAGGTAACTTTATAGGATCTTTAGAGCATCGTTATTTTGATTCAGAAAACATTTACGGTATATACGGAGAACAAATTTGTAAAACATCTTCCTAATATTGTTATGTTTGCAATAACTCCTGCTCTGCGGATTACATTACAAAATTAAATTAAATAAAGAAAAAAATAATCCCCATACGATGGTTAAAGAACGAGAGCAAAAATTAGAGTTATGAGTCATAATGTCATGTTAGCTAAGTCAGTAAGAGCATACCCCGGCTATAGGATTGGATGGACGCGGATTCAAATCCCTTACATGAATATACTTTTTTCTTTCATAAATTTGTAATTTTGTAATGAAAAACATCTGTTTCAAAATTATGTTTAGAAACTCTTTCTCAACGATAACGAAATATCTCATCTAAGTTTGGCTAAACTGTCACTTTCACTATAATGTGACCAATTACAACCACAACAAATTCGTGTTGAATATTTTAAAAGCAGACAATAGCATCCGTTGGAGAATTATTGTTTTCTAACCCACAAAAGGTCATAGCCGCCACGAGTTGCGCGCATTTAAATTGAACGTTATTTCATTCATATTCATACTTTTATTTTCCGTTAGAAGCTCCTGGTAAGTCTGCTGAATCGCTCCCATTAGGGAGACGAGCCAAGTTTTGAGCCTTGTAGGTAGTATGGTCCTATTTACGTCCTAGCACATAATTCTGTAAAAAATTCAATCGAAGACTGGAATGACAAAAAGGCAGGCGGACAGACAGAGCCCAGGCTTAGTTAAGTCTTGACTTCTTTTTATTATTCTACTGTAGAACCTTAAAATTAAAGAAGGACACAATTAGAATGTCTGTAATCGGACTAATGTTTACAAAGTATTGCAATAAGTACAACGCACGCACTCGATCACATAAAAAGAATCCAGTTTCATTCGCATTTTATCAAAACCTGATAATAAGGTTAAAGAGCGAATCCAAAATTACGTCAAGTTCTTTTTACTAAACCAGTATCGAGGTTAATTCGGTTAGACAACAAGTGGAATAAAATGTGGTTAAAAATTGTTTTTCTTTCCATCTTCGGTTTTACAAGCTCTGTAAGTTTTTACTGTATTCTGTAGTTTTTGAATTGTATTACTAGCCAAAATTTACAATTTGTGCAACATATTAACAACTAAACTAAATAATAATATAGAAACTTAGGGAATTCTTTTGAAGCGTGATGGCTCAGTGGCATTGGCTATGGACTGCCGCGCACCAGGTCCATGGTTCGAATCCCGCCACTCAGAGTGACGGGCACAGTACATTTCGCCGTTGACGAAATGCAAAGGCTTGTTTCGTCACAAAACATAAAAAGATGCCTTTTATAAAACAATTTAATAGTAAAATAAAAGTCGGAGAAGTAATTTAGATTGTAATATAACATGTTTTATAATTAAACAAATTGTGTTTGTATTGTACAATGTTGTACCACCATTACGTTAAGTTCAGATTCGCAGACAACATTTTTATTCTATTTAGGGCGATAAGTCCTACACTGATGTCCCGCTTGGGGTGTTTTGTACATTTCCCCCGCCAGCTTCTACCCAAGCCATCCCAACTCCTTGATGTAGGAAGGACTTTGGGTCGCTGGCATAGCTGCTCCAGTGACGTGTGTGATGGTGGTCAGGATGTCGTCGATGAGAACGAGTCTTGTAGTCTAGACTAAGACTACAAGTTAAAATTCTTATTTGTTCTGTGTCTTCGCAGTGCTAGAACATGCTCCACGGTCTCATCTTTTCGCGTACAGCCTCTACATAGAGGACTGTCTGTTGCTTCAGTTCAGACAGTAACTTTAGATTTAATGTCTGCTAAGAAAATTTAAACGAAACGAAATACATGAACCACAAGCGAGAAAAACATCCTCGATCGTGCGCTCGAAGAGTCAAGAACTCATGATACTTCGTGTAGAATTAAAACGCGCCGTAAATTCTTCCGATCGATCTACAAGGCTATTACTACTCTGCCTATAACAGATGCATTTCATCACAAGTCATGAATTGCACTACGTCCGTCACTTTGAGACATAGTTGTTATGTCTCATGTGCCTGTAATTTCTCTGGCTCTCAAGGACAGCTGCCGGAACACACCGTTAAGTGCTTGGCGACAGATTTTCTACTTGAGGGTGGTCGCTAGCTAGGCGGGCATTCGCAAAATGCCCTTCCACCGTGCGGTGAAGCTCAAGCCCGCGGCGAGATTCGAACCATGGATCTGCTGCGCGGCAGTCCATAGCCAGTGCCACTGAGCCATCAATGCTTCAAAATGTATTTATCATAAAAATGAGCTTCACTGCATGGTGTAAGGGCATTGAGATTGCTCGCGTGCTAGCGACCACCCTCAATCAGAAAATCTGTTACCACATAAAGTAGTAGCCTACAGTGTGTGTCGTCAGCAGTCCTTGAGAGCCGGTAAGAAATTACAGAAAGAAGACCTTACCCAGATGTTTATACTACTGTTTGGCAATTTTAATTCTTGAGCATCAATTTCATTATTTGTCCCGTTATTTAATAAGGTATTGCAGCTCTCTATACAATAATAACAGCTGTAAACTTATCAGTTCTCTCCTCTGATTATCATTTCAGTATATTTTTTTATTTCTTTTTGTCAATATTTGACCATGTCATTCATGTCAGTCATTGACTGCATGGTGGAAGGGCATTTTGCGAATGCCCGCCTGGCTAGCGACCGCCCTCAAGTAGAGAATCTGTCGCCAAGCACCTAACGGTGTGTTCCGGCAGCAGTCCTTGAGAGCCAGTGAAATAACAGGCAAAATGAGACTTAACAGGTACGTCTCAAGGTGATGGGCGCAGTGCAGTACGTCACTTGTGATGAAATGCATCTGTTATAGGCAGAGGATACCGCTTAACATCAGGTGGGCCTCGCGCTTGTTCCTTCACAATAACATTAAAAAAAAAATTCACCCCCGTAAGTCTCACATACTCGTAATGTTAATATAGCTAATGACTTTAACTTATTATTGTCTTTTCAGCTTACAACCTCCTTTGACCTTCGAGGCGTGGTAAATGGCGACCGTATGGCTAGCGTCCCTTTGGGCATTTCCTTGGGAGTTGGGCAGCTGGACGTGGAAGGCATCTGCAGCAAACCTGGAATGGCCTGTCAGAATTGCTCTGTGGCTGTAACCTGCGTTCGCTTACCCGTGGGCTGGTTAAAGGTGTGGACCCTATTATTTTTATCGGCTGCAAGCGCCCTTTCAAGGATCGTGATGGCCTTATATAGTATTCAGTATAGGGCTTACGAGTTACTTACGGCAAGAAGTCTAAAATTACATGCTTAGCTTCCGCAAAGGCTGTATACAACTGCATCAGCCGGATCGTCCACTGCTGAACACAGCCTCCCCTATTAATATTAGATAGGGTGTGACCCGTGGGGTGCCGGGCTAGAATATCACCCCCCCACCCCTATTGCTACCTGTTGGATGTCATAAGAGGTGACTAAAGTTAAAATACCGTAAGGTGGCAGCAGCTTCTTCTGAGGAACTGATATCTTAAACTGCGATCCCCAAGACGCCTGCCTAGTGGAGTGTGGGGATTATGGCAAACCCCCCGTAATGGCTGTGTTCAGTAGTGGACAATTCGACTGATACAGTACCCCATGTACGGGCATATAACCCGGTTTAATAAAGAAACGAATCCAAAATGGCACCGAAAATCTTGCACACTACTGCTATCTATAGTGTGAAAATGGGAGCTAAAGACATAGCTAGCATGCGTAAGCCTCATCTACAATTGTGCGTAATCTGATTACTGTCATTTTTGTTAAAAACAATATGTTTTTACACGACTGCCCAAAAAAGGACTGTTATGTTTTCAAGGTTCCTGTCTGTATTACGTTTGTGTGTTTTTTATTCCACCATAACTTCTAAACGGCCTAACCGATTCTAATTTATGAGATATCATTCCATTTGCCTTGATAGCGCAAGTGATACTTCGTAGTTTCGAAGCAGTGATGGCTCAGTGGCATTGGCTATGGACTGCCGCGCAGCAGGTCCATGGTTCGAATCCCACCGCGAGCTTGAGCTTCACCGCATGGTTGAAGGGCATTTTGCGAATGCTGGCCTGGCTGGCGACCACCCTCAGGTAGAAAGTCTGTCGCCAAGCACTTAACGGTGTGTTCCGGCAGCTGTCCTTGAAAGCACGTGAGAAACATTTTCCGTTTTTTTCCAAACCCATCAAAAATAAAGGGCTGTCAAAAACGATTTATAAATTTACAACCTGTAGTTTTTATTTCAATGGGACGATAAAACGCTTAACGAAAATTAATAAACAGTCAGATTTCTTAAAATTTTATTTAAAATGTGTAATATGTTGTGTGTTTACCCGTCGAAAATTCTTCCCGATTGGCTTCGTGGTGTTTGTGACGTCGTTTTAACAGGAAAACTAGGCGGCATTGTCACATAATATTTTTTATTTATTTTTTAAGTGTTGTAATAATATATTAATAAAATGTTTTCTTAAATTATTTTTTCAATATTAGTATAAATTATGCATGACATTTCCAAAAAAAAAAAAAGCGCCCGTGAGTTGTCGGTTTAGATTATCACCCCCCCATCTCTACCCGTGGGTGCCATAAGAGGCGACTAAGTAAACACACTAGAAGGTGAGCAGCAACGCTTTGTGAGGAACTGATATCTCATATTGCGATCACCGAGACGCCTGCCAAACGCGGGGATTATGGCAACCTCCCCCCTCCATTATGGTGAGGCTGTGTTCAGCTGTGGACAATCCGGCTGATACAGTACAGTACAAACATGAATTTACGCAAAGTAACACCTGAATCTATTTATAAAAATTAATTTGTACTTGTTACAGCTGCCTTTAGAAGAATGTGGTGCAGGTTTGACCTGTAACGCTCACCTTGGTCAGTGCTCAAAACAGCCAGTGCCTGAATGTGACGTCAAGAACCAGGAGTACAGGCACTCTTGTGAACAGGTATCCCAAGTTGCTTTTTGGTTTTGCAAATATTCCATGAGTGTAGCGGAAGGTACATTATTTTTTTTTAGAATGAAGTATAGAATTGCAAAATTTATTTCGTATTTATAGCTCAAAGGCTAGCCTTTGACCGCTATCTCACCTAATGGTAAATAATGATGCAGTCGAAGATGTTGTTCAGGCTAACCTCGATTTACTGGTTCTCAAGGACAGCTGCTGGAACACAGTTAGGTGCTTGACGACAGAATTCCTACTTGAGGGTGGTAGTTAGCCAGGCGGGCGTTGCGAAATGCCCACATGGCGGATAACGAAATTTAAAATTTACGAGAGAAAAAATATTTTAACTATCCCGCACATGACTATAATTTTTTCTCTAGTAAATTTGTAATTTTTTACTACTTTTTATGTCTTTCATTTTATAAATACTTAATGTTTGTTAAATACCCGTGCAAAGCCGGGGCGGGCCGCTAGTTTACTATAAATATCTGCTCAAATATTGTATAACATGTTCTCTAAGTACTAAGAGTAGTCAGCAGGAAGAGTTAGCTGCTATTAAACAATGAGTTTATCGTACCGTACCTTTTCTCGTCTCGACCTTTATCCAGATAGTATCTGTTAGATATCATGATTTTGTTATCAAGATACTGTAGCGGTCTAAGAAAACTATTCCCTATTAGTGTGTAGAACAAGGATAATATTGCTATAAAAAGAATACGGTTACACTCGTTGAATGAGCAGATAATAGCCAACGTTAAGATAAGGCCTTCTTTTATGATGACCATAAATTGTATTTAAACTAGTTCAATTTGGTGGCATATCGTTAGGTTGTTAATCATGTTATCGGTGTTTAATTAGTTTTTTTTTTAGTTTGGTTTGCTGGTAGATTATCCTTTGACCACTATCTCACCTGATGGTAAGTGATGATGTGGTCGAAGATGTTGTTCAGGCAAACCTAGAAGTACTGGCTCTCAAGGACAACTGCCGGAACACACCGTTAGGTGCTTGGCGACATACTTTCTACTTGAGGGTGGTAGCTAGCCAGGCGGGCATTCGCAAAATGCCCTACCACCATGCTATAACGACTGCCATCCTATAAGACGACAACCGGGACCGACGGCTTAACGTGCCCTCCGAAGCACGGAAGCGCTCAGTAGTAATGTCACTAGCGGTCACCCATCCAACTCATGACCGTGGCGGACGTTGCTTAACTTTGCTGATCGGTTGAGAACAGCTAAGTAAACTTCGCTACGAGCGCTTCAAAAATAATATATGCTATAGGAATAGAACAATACAAAATTTGATGGGAATCTGATTTGATATCTTCTTGAATCTGATTGAATCTGATTTGCTATAGGAATAGAACAATACAAAATTTGATGGGAATCGGCTTCGTTTGAATTGGTATTGATATGAGGATTTATTTATAAAACGCCTTGGTAAAATTAATAAGGACAAGCGAACAATATACAATAACCATTCTCAGTCACAGAATGAAATTAAATTAAATAAAATGTATGAATAGGAGAAACCATGCACATAATAGATCTTATGAAAAGCACAAGTAAAAAGAGTTTTTCAACAAGAACTTAGTTTTCTAAAACAAAATAAAACAAAGAATTTAGTTGAAGATGATTGATAGTTGAAATTTTATTGTATTAGAAAGATAAAAGTTTGGCAATTATGAATACAAAAGTATATCCTGCAAATATCCGCCACGAGCACGCTGATAGATGTCGATTCTTTCATCAAAGTATTTAATCACTTTTTAACAAAATGGCGGGTCTATTTCGTTACTCACATGACGGATTTTGAATTAAGGGTTCCATTGGATTCGATTGGCTCCGTTTAGACCCTGTCCTTAACGTAGCCCCACAAAAAATAATCCAGTGGTGTTAAATTACACGATCTGACTGGCTACTTAACCGCTGAATTTCGTGAAGTTATGCGATCGGGAAATTTCGTTTGCAATAAATCGTTTCATTGACTGTGTGACATGTGACACCGTCCTGTTGAAACCACACGTCAATGATATCCACGTCATCAATAATAGGTCAAAAGTTAATAGGTTAACATTTTGCGATAGCGTGAACCATTGACCGTTAAAGCGTTTCCAGCCTCACCTTCGAAAAAAACAGTAGGGCTGTTTTTTTCCAAGATGAAGCTGGCACTGGCACGCCTCCAGAAGTGAATAATGTGGATAGTGCACCATACAGTGATAAGTTGAGCATGGTTCTCATTAGTAGCTCTTGGATTTTCTGAAGCCAAAATGCGGCAATTTTGCTTCATGTGATTAACGAAATAGACTCGCCATTTTGGCAAAAAGTGATTAAAAACTTTGATGAAAGAATCGACATCTGTCATCGTGCTCGTGGTAGACATTTGGTAAAAAAAGTTTTTCATTCATAATTCCCAAACTTTTCTCTTCGTAAATTAGACGACTCGCCTTTATCGCCGTTTATTTTTCAAATTTTCGTAGTGCCGAGATTTATCAAATGTGAATTGTGTCAAAAAGGTGATTAACGTATCACTTGTCAGGGATAAGTCTGAATGACTCAGTCTCACTGTCTTTCGTTGAAAAAACAACATATATGTTTATAATATAGGCCATTAAGTTGCTTGTTTTTTGAAGTGATCGTAGCATAGTTTGGTCAGCCATTCTTAACCGATCAGCTAAGTAAAGCAACGTGCGCTGCGATCATGGGTAGGATGGGTGACCACAAGTGGCATTACTACTGAGCGTTTCCGTGCTTCGAGGTAGGTTAGGCCTAACCAGGACCAACCCGGTTGTTGTCTCTGGATGGCATTCGTTATAGCTTAGCTAGCTACACTCTCAAGTAGAAAATCTGTCACATAGCACTTAACGATGTGTTCCGGCAGCTGTCCACGAGAGCCAGCAATTCTAGGTTAGCCTGATCACTACCAGCTATATAAAAAGTCCGGTAGTGTGGACAATATGCAGCAAAATCTTACTCACGCCAATGTAAGAAGCAGCACGCCACTCATTAGGAGTATTATATATTCTCCTTAGTCGCGTTTTACGATCATATGATGGAAGGTATTGAAACTGCTTTTACTTTGTTAATCCGGAAACTATAAGGATAACCCTACCGCATGAGAAGATCTGGGTCACTCTGCAGGAAGAGCTGCTATTAAACAATAGGCTTTATTGGGCCTCTGCTCTGCGCGTATTGACCTTTGTGTAGATACCATCTCGTGCTAGAAATTGTGTCAGTCACTGACGTAGATTACATGGACATAACAGTTTCTTTATATAGGCATGATGACTAAACTTTATGTTTTGCTTACTAGCACCCATCTATCGTAGCTTAATACCGTTGAGACAATCAATTCTTTATTATGTTACAAAGCAATCAAGCATTGCAATTATTTAAACATAATTGGATCGAAGTTAAGTTCTTCCCAATTCTTACGTAAGTTTTAAAGCCGGGTAATTATTATAAAATTATCGAATAAACTGTATGAAGATAAATTACGAAGGCACTTGCGATCGTCTGACATCCGATCCATATAGAATTAATAGTGATCAGGGCCACCTATGGTGTATTTTATGATAGCTAACCACACCTAACGGGGCCATCTATGGGTTTTATTCGATAATGGTTTTTAAATAGAGTAGCTAGACGTAGCCATGACTGATGATAACACTGGTCGCTTTGTCTTTAATAACTTACGATTGACAGTACATACCTATCTCGCTTAAACTATCATTGTAAGTAAAATCTGAAACGATGCGACTTTGCATTCATAATAATAATAAGCACCTGGGGCGGTAAAATGCCAGTTCAATTTCCGATAGAGATGAGAAATTTAGTACTAAATTACTAAAATTGTAAAAATTTGTATATGTGACAGTTATTTTCATAATAACTAATGAAGTGTTTACTCATTTTTAAGAAAAAAATATGGTTATTACTTTGAACTTCGACATCTACTGATTAAGTCTTAATAGTGCGCGTATGTGCCTCTACGGCATGGTTATCTACTTGTCATTGTGTGTTCATCAAAACGTATTCTATTGTATAAAATAGAAGTGAATTGTAGCTGTGTGCATTATATGCTTGTGTTACATTTTTTCTCTATATTTTGTCGTGATATCAGAGCGTACCCTATATACCTTATTTTTTGTATTTAAATCGATGAGTAATTAGATTAATTAGTAAAAAGGGACCTATTACTCAAACTCAAGCGGTTCAAGTCAACTACGGTTTAATTTTTGACATACTCAGGAGCATGATGTGGAACTGCGTGTACGCTTTAAGCGTAAAAAAGACGCTTTTCATTGAAACTATTTTGTTTTCATATTACTACTTTATATTCCAGGTGGGAATATTCCCGGATGCAAAGGACTGCAGGAAGTTCCACCTCTGCTCGCCTCCTGAGGGTTTGCCCGATGGAAGACCAGCTGATCACAGAACCGCTCTATGCCCCAGGCACTATGGATACAATCCAAAAACTGCACAATGCTCGGTATACATACCTTATTTTATTTTGTATGAGACTTTTATGTTCCTGCTAAGCTTATTGGAAAGAGATCACGTGGTCAAAATACAGAGATTCCTCACTAGCAACTGCTTCCAAAATATACCTAACTTCGATAATCTTTAATCCATTGTCGCCACTTGTGCTAGAAAGCCTAGGTTCAATTGAAGGACATATTCATATGACGACAAGAATTTAACAAGTATCAAAGGTTAACCAGGAAACAAGAACAACCACACATTATCATTATGAGAACTATTCAAAATTCGTGCCATATTATATTTTAGCATGGGGCCTAGGGCCCCCACGGACCTCCTCAACTCCCCTTATAGTCCGTCCCAAGCCACCGCATGCTTGGCACTTCTTGCTTGCTTCTTTAAGATTACATTTCATGTAATCGTACTTAAAGTTCTTAAACATTCATCTTGTTTCCTAATTTCCCTATTGACTTTAACAATAGGTTACAGAACACTCACCGGGATCCGAAAACCTCGTTTCGCTTCATTTCCATGTTCACCGACACCAATTAAATTTATTTTCAATTTAAAATAAGCTTCAGCAAATAAAATGAAAATCAACTTCAAAAAACATCACCCATAGATAACCCATAGACTACTCAAGCTTTGCAAGTTTCGCGGTAGTTCGCGACACTCCCGAGAGACAGGGCTGGTTTTATTTTAGCAGAACAGCCAGTAAGCGAGTCCATTCAGCAATCTTTTCTCTTGCTTTTATAGCCGCTTCCCTTCTGTTTCGTTCGTTATAATTATCGTTCACCTCTTCTCTAAAGTTAATTTGGATGGTATCATTTGTTTGAGGAAAATAGTCACCTTGGTCTTCCCTACTTGTAATTTCTGGTAATACATTTTGATTTAGAGACTCAGAGTTTTCATTTTCTTTAGTGCAGTGTGGAACATCTGGAAGATTGTCACTTGTTTCACTACTCACAGCGAAGCTATCACAAAATTCAGCATTTTCTTCCACATCAAGCTGTTGATAAGGTTCATTATTCATTTCAGTATCTTGATCATGAAGATTTCCACACTGTATTATTACAGGTACTTGCGTTTTGGATTTTTCATTTGCTTTCTCGTCATCAATGATGTCTCCTTCGAGTGGGTATAAATGTCCAATAGATCTAGTGAATTCAGTTTCTCCTACCTTCACTCTTGCCACTCTACATTCTCCATCAGGACCTTTAATGAGCGTTGAAATCTTCCCAACCTTCCAGTTTTCACGGTTCTTAGCTTCTCCTTTTATTTGGACTACATCACCAATGCGAGGTTCTTTGAATGATTTTACCCTTGGTTGTTTGTGGGAATGTTGGTACCTTTCTCTCAAGCTAACCAGGTAATGTCCAATAAACATAGCTTTGAATTCAGTAATTATTCTTTGACCCCGTTTCCAACTGTCAATCAGGCTCTGTTTGCTAGGTGTGGCTGTTGCTAAGCTGAGATTCTCAAGACTCCATGTGATACCTAAGACTTTAATAACCTCTGTGTTTTTGGTTCGATACTCTTCTGGAACATTTTTTATAAATTCTTTATCATTTGAGGCCCATTCTCGAATGTTCATCGAAAGTTCTTGAAAAGATTTTTTTGTCTCCAAATAGAGGTTGTAAGCAGAGGTGCTTGATGAAGCTGTGGTTACTAGGTTATCCACATAACATCTGTCTGCTATTTTTGGCAAAAGTTCTTGACATGTTTTGGAAAAGTGATGACGTATTGTGGCTGTTAGTAGAAAGGGGCTTGCGATAAAACCAAATGGTACTCAGCAGAACCTTAGGTGAAGGATATTGTCATAGGTAACTCCTTTTGTTATATCCTTCAGCCATAAAAACCTTGTGACATCTCTATCTTCCTTTTGAAGACCTACTTGAAGGAAGGCTTTCTCGACATCTGCAGTAATTCCGACTGTATTTGTTCTGAATTTGATTAATAATGCTGTTAAGTCCTCTAGCATAGATGGGCCAGTATACATGGAATCATTCAAACTTCGTTGACCCTTTACTTTTGCAGATGCATCGTAAACTATTCTCCCTCTTTTGTTTTCATGCTTCACCATGTGGTGAGGCAAATAATGAATGGGTGGAATCGTCTGGTTTGCAGTGCTCGATTGAGGGTTGATTACTTCAATTACGCTAGCATCTATTTGTTCCTTAATAATATCATTGTATTCATTTAGGGTGTTTTGGTCCAGTCTTCGTATAAGGTTTGTTAGTCGTCCATAGGCTAATCCAAAATTTGTACATAAGTCTGGGGGATAATCACTCCAAGGCCATTTTACTTGATATCTGCCATCTTCATACTTAACTGTTTCAGTGAAGTGCTTCACGGCTTCTTCTTCACGAGTAGTTTTAGGTGAGTCAGTGATGCCAATATTCTCAAGAGTCCACAAAAACTTAACATCCATGTCACGCAAGGGAAGGTCTGGCTTGGAGAAATAAAGATGCTCAGAATCATAGCACTGACAGTAGGTTATGACAGACAAAATTTCATTCCTGTTCTCAGCTGAATCATTTACACTTCCAGTGAGGACACAGCCAAAGTCTGTATCAATGAGAAAAAGACACTCCTGAAATTTTATAATATTGTTTTTCATAAATGACATGTAGTAATCATTCCCGATAAGCAAATCTATTCCTTCTCCAATACTTTTATCATCTGCCAATATATCAATTTTTGGAATTAGTTGAAGATCGGGTACTGGAACTCGTTCTGTTATGTGCGGTACAATATTAACCCTTATTCTTCTTTTTATGTTACGTTTTGTTTCAATATCAATTTCTGCAGATGGGCTTGATGTCTCTTTGGGTGTTTCCGATCCAAATGTGTAAATTATGAGCAGATCTTCTTTGTCAGCGGCAAGTTTTAGATCTTTAGCTATTTGCATGGTTATATAACTACGCTGGCTGCCACTGTCTAGTAAAAGTCTACATTTCTTTTTGTGGTTTTTGCTTTTGACTGTCACGGTTGCTGTCTGTAAATAAGATTTTGTATTGTTAATATTGCAGAATGTGGTTGCTTCAAACCTTTTATCATTGGTCTTAATTTTTGTACCTATCGTCTTCTTTGGGCATAATGCCTGATGATGGTCTCCCTTACAGTGGTAGCATTTTTTTTTAATGGAACAATTTTTCATCATGTGGTCCATACGGAAGCATCGGTAACAGCGTTTTCCTAGTTTCTTTTTTCGTTCATTTAATGACTTGAACGTCATGCACTCATTACTAAAATGGTCCTTATCACAGAATACACAGCTTCTTTTTTGTTTCTTTACTAATAGTTCATTTACTTTGTTGTGATCCTGCTTCCTTTTTCCGTTGTAAGGAACATACATGGTTTCTTCCTTATGCGGTACAATTTTGCGGTTGTTTTTGCCGCCACTAACAAACTTCTTACCATCTGTTTGGAATAATGCTTGGGCAGATGATGCTACTTCATTGCTCAAAGAGATATAGGAATTTTGGGGTTTTGAATGTTCCAATGCAGTAATAATTTTGTTTAATTCTTTTCGTATATTGGGTACGGTATTCTGTCCTGTTGGTAATGCCATATTTAACTCATAGAGCACTTGGTCTGGAAACTTACTTGTGATTGTGGTTCTCAAATGATTACCTTCCATATTTTCTCCGAGAGTCTGTAGCACTCGCAAATGATGTTCAACTGCGTTATATGTGTGTCTACATTTATCTAGACCAAGCGCTACTGGTAGTTGTTTAAGAGCATTGTAATGTGCATCCACCAAAATGTCTTTGTTGCCAAACTGGTGCTTTAAAGTTTCAACTGCGATACTATACTTGCTATTTGTGACTCCTAACCCATTTACTGCTTCAAGCGCCTTTCCTTCTAAACTTGCCATCAAGTAAGCCAGTTTATCAACATCTTCTAGATCTCGTTTATCGATCGTGGCCTCAAACTTGTCCCAAAATTGATGGAAAGACAGTATGTCACCAGAAAATTTGGGTGGCTGAAGGGTTGGTAGTTTGCTTTGATGTGTATTTGTGGAGGAACTTTTATTTGAGTGTAATTGTAGCAATGTTTCCAGTTTGGCTTGCACTTCATCAGCTTCTAACTGGTTCTCGGTGCATGTCGTCACAATTTCGGTCGACGGATTTTCAGCCTTTTCAATGTAATTTTGTAAAGCACACGAATACCGATCTAAAATTCGTTTTAACTTTAATTTTGCTTCTACAACAGCTTCAAACGCAACCCCCACATCTGATATTCGTATCAGATCTAATCCTTCTTCTTTTACAACACATAAACGTGTATCTAGCAACTTGATTTGAACGCGGTAGGCTTCTTCCATTTTGATTCAAGCTTAAAGTATTCAGCGACAAGCGTTGAAATAAGTATTTTCCACGTTCTCGGGAACGCAACAGACACAATAAACACTTTACGATCTTACATAGTTTTTCGAGAAAGTTCAGATAAATACTATAACCGACTGATCAAAAGATTACCTAGTAAAGAAAGAAACATTCAATTTCAAACCCAACGAACATTTTGTCAACAAAAAATAAAAACAATTGCGAAAACCGTCAAACCGTATAATACGGTCGAATTCAAAATATCTTATAAACTAGGAATAAAACCACCATTGTTGTCAAAACGTCATAGCATATTCATTTGGTTGAATTGTACACACTGCCAGTGTATTGCCGTAGACAAAATATCGTAAGGGTGCTCATAAACGACCAACACAGCTTACAAGGCTGTGCATACATGACCAATTTCTATGTATTATGTGCACAGTAAAAGAGAATAAAAGATAATGTACAATATTAAATTTGCTTTACGTAGATAAATTTAGCGTAATTTAATAAATAAATTATCATTATTTTTGTAATATATTTAGCTTTTCTCGAAAAATAAAATAACTATTAGTGATTCAAATTTTCACATATCATTATATAATTGATGCGTTAAAAGTCAGAGTACTCAATTTAACGCAAGTTTATTCAGTTCATCTCCAAATACCATAGGAGTCAGACCACGTGATTCAATTTTAATTGGTCCCAGATGCTTTAGGGGTACGCGATTCATCGCGAGTCTATTCAGTTCATCTCCAGATACCTTAGGAGCCAGACCACGTGACTTACTTAGTCACGTGTCCATTTCAGTTGATCCCAGATGCTTTAGGGGTTAGAGCACGCGATTCATCGCGAGTCTATTCAGTTCATCTCCAGATACCTTAGGAGCCAGACCACGTGACTTACTTAGTCACGTGTCCATTTCATTCAGTCCCAGATGCTTTAGGGGTTAGAGCAAGCGATTCATCGCGAGTCTATTCAGTTCATCTCCAGATACCTTAGGAGCCAGACCACGTGACTTACTTAGTCACGTGTCCATTTCATTCAGTCCCAGATGCTTTAGGGGTTAGAGCACGCGATTCATCGCGAGTCTATTCCGTTTAACTTCAGATACCTTAGGAGCTAGGCTACGTGCTTAACTTCGTCACAGTACAGGTAGACACTACAATATGTAATTCCACGTATCTAAGAGATAGAACACCTTACAATTCGGCGGCACTCTACTTCATTCAACTCCAGATTCGTTCGGAGCTAAAGTACGTCATGCAAATCTACACGATTCCAGCCTATTTCATATATCCCAGCATCTCCACCATTTTGTCGCCACTTGTGCTAGAAAGCCTAGGTTCAATTGAAGGACATATTCATATGACGACAAGAATTTAACAAGTATCAAAGGTTAACCAGGAAACAAGAACAACCACACATTATCATTATGAGAACTATTCAAAATTCGTGCCATATTATATTTTAGCATGGGGCCTAGGGCCCCCACGGACCTCCTCAACTCCCCTTATAGTCCGTCCCAAGCCACCGCATGACTTTAACAATAGGTTACAGAACACTCACCGGGATCCGAAAACCTCGTTTCGCTTCATTTCCATGTTCACCGACACCAATTAAATTTATTTTCAATTTAAAATAAGCTTCAGCAAATAAAATGAAAATCAACTTCAAAAAACATCACCCATAGATAACCCATAGACTACTCAAGCTTTGCAAGTTTCGCGGTAGTTCGCGACATCCATTGTATTTTGAGTTTGTATGTAGGTAGTTATTAAAAGCCAGGAAAATTATATTCGCACCCTGGTGAAGATGGCCTTGTGAGCTGTAGCAGAATCGTTTAACCTAACTTGGTAATCAACATGCATTTAAATCTAAGGAACAACAAATGGCTCCAAAAGTATCTCACTGCAGAACACTTTTTGACACCTTTTATCACAGCTTATGTACACATAGTATTATGAATAAATTGTTATAAATAAACTGTTGATAATAAAAAAAACATAAAATAAAGTAAAGTTCAATCTCAAAACGCGCTGCACGTTGTGGCTTAATTTTATTTGTCCAAAATGGGTGCAAATGTTGTACTTCAGCGTCAGGACACTTGGTGAATGCTCGCCTGGCTAGCAAAAGTCATCGAGTAGATATACATACTATGTATAGCATCAAACTGTAGTTATATACAGTTAAAGCCACCTTTCCTTGACTCCATAATTGATAAAAGCAAGATAACAGACATTTTCAAAAATGTGTATTTTTTTTCGAATATTGTCACCGCATGTTAGGACCAACGTGAATTGCAGCGCTTTTATTACTGAAATATTTAATATAGTTTCGACTTTTTGGACTACAAGAAATCGTTGCAAGAACCACAATATTTTTTGTAAAAAATCTTTTTAAGTCATTTTGTAATCTAAAATATTGTTGGATACAAAGGATATCCAATCAAATACAAAAGGGAAAATTCAAAGGGAGGGGAAAAGATAAATGTTTTCTAAAATCAAGCTTCGACAACTGTGAGGATTTTGAAGATCTATATCATTATGACACAATGCTTTGTGATTTATTTTATCAAGATTTGTGACGTTTAAAAAAGGCCTGTAACGGTTTAACTAACTTATGTATATTTTATGAACATTTTACTTCAACCTAATGTTTGATCGTGTTCAAATTGTTTGTTTTCGTACTTCTACTGGGTTAATACAAATATTTGTGCACATACGTACATATACTATACATTTTATGTTTGAAAACTCGCGTGATTGAGCGTGAAACAACTTGAAGATGATTTGAGATAGCATTCATAAGAACAAAGTGGTAAAATTATATATCGGACCGACCTCATTTAGTATAGGGCAAGAACAGAAAGATAAATATTAATATATAATTATAAAAAAATCAATAAGAGATTACTTTCAGTGATAAAACCAGCTCTGAAGCTATTATATTAAGTAGTTTGTATATAATGAATAGATTCAGGCTTACTTTGCGGAAATCCATATTTAATAGTAACAAATATTTTACAATATTTTAAGAAAACATCAAATTAATATTTTAATAAAACACTTAAAAAATATAAAAGTATATCTAGTGACACTACCTTAATAGGCGGAATTGTCAATAGATATATTTTTATTAGTTTTGTATATAATATTAATGAGTATACGTATGTGTCTGGTACCCTCATATCGTATCTATACTAATAACATCCCTCCTCTCCCCTTTTCTTCCCGTGGGTGTCGTGAGAGATAACTAAGGGTAAAAATACCGGAAACAGCGCCTTCTAAAGAAGTTTAATCTTACTCAGCGATTCTTAAGATGCCTGCCAAGCGGATTATAGCAAATCCCCTTCGATGGGGGAATCTGTATTCAGCAGTGGACAATCCGGCTCCTACAGTACAGTATTGCATCTGAAGCTTCAACTTTAAGCTATAGTTATAATAACCCTTTATGGTCCGGTACTAAAGAAGCAACTTTTGTTTAATTTCAGGTACTGTTGGAGAATGGCCAATGCAAAGAGAAGGTGGTACCTGACTGCTCGAAAATAGGAGAATTTGGAGTTTTACCATCAAGCGATAATCATTATTACGTATGCGTGATGAAACAAGGAGTTCTATATCCTCAGATCCTGATCTGCCCTCATGGTTGGCATTTTTGGGACGATAGTTTCTGCAGACCAGAACCTAGGCCTGACTCTGTTAGTACTAATAACATTGATAATCAGTCTAACAAAACCGTTTCTAACTCAAACAAAAATGAATCAAAATCTTCAGAATCTAATTCAAATGAAAAGAGTTCTGAGGAAGCTACTGGAAAAACTCAAGTTCTTGAAGCAACTGAAGCACCAACAACAACAAAAATTGACAGCTTTTTCTCAACCGAAAAAGCTACAACATATCCAGCTGATACATTTTTAGCGGACAAATTTGATCTGACAAACTACGAGTCGATAGATGATGTTAATCATAATAACAATGAATTTATCAATTCTTATGAAAACATTGATTGGTAGAGTGAAAATAAAGTTAGTTTTAAGAATAGTGTGTAATAAATAATTCATTAACATCATTACTAACTTGTTATTAGAATTTTAACATATTTCCTTGTAAAAAATGTTGGCTAACATTCTATCGTGCTTACGTAGATTTGAAGAAAGGGACGAAGTGATATTAGGACGAAGTGATATTGACGATGTTAGAAATAAACGGTAACTTCATGTGAGCCCTGAATATCTGTGGTAAAATTTTAATGCTTGCGTATAGAAACATAAGTCCTTAACCTCCTGAGTACTAAAATTTAAATAAGTAAAGAAGTTTGTGATTATAATAATTGTTCTTTATATTATTAACGACGCAAGCATTATGAATATATATTTTTTTTTATGTTATTGTGACGGAACAAGCTCGAGTCTCACCTGATGTTTAGTGGACTAACCTCTGCTATAACAGATGCATTCCATCACAAGTCACGAATTGCACTGCGGCCGTCACTTTGAGACATAGTTGTTAAGTCACATGTGCCTGTAATTTCACTGGCTCTCAAGGACTGCTGCCGGAACACACCGTTAGGTGCTTGGCGACAGATTTTCTACTTGGGGGTGGTAGCTAGACAGGGGGGCAATCGCAAAATTACCTTCCACTATGTGGTGAAGCTCAAGCCGGCGGTGGGGATCCAACCAGGGACCTGCAGCACGGCAGTTCATAGCTATTACCGCTCGGCCATCATTGTTTCGCAATCTATGTTGTTAAGAGAGTAAGTTTTTCAATTAACGTCATCGCTTAGCGTATAATCTTAATAAATTACGAGCGAGATACAAAGCCACGACCATCCATCCCTGGGACCAGGACATGCTCTGTAAATCTGATCTACCGTGGTGAAGTGAAACTTAGTTCGAATTTATACTTTAATTTTTATTATTAAACTGTCTTAAGGTGACGGAGTCAATCTGAATTTGACCTACATAATAAGATGTATGAAAGAATTTCATACACATAACAAAGCATGTATAGCATGCTAGTTTACAGTCGAGCGATAAAGGGAAAAATCTTGGCGATCGTATTCTGACCATTGGATACTTGCTTAAAAAAGGCCAGTTCCAACAAATCACATTCGTTATACACATACCCATCTGGTATGATGAATTTGATTAGTGTTAAGGAAAGAAGAGATATGTCAAGATGGTAGTAAATGGAAATCCATCGTCTCTGTCTGCTCCACCAGGAAACAAGCGTAACTTTAAATGTTTGTAAATACCTATGTAAACAAATGCCAAACAAGACTGAGAAAGTAAGTACCAAGAAACCACATACATATATCAAAGAAATAAGGAACCATTCTTATCAGGAGATAATTAAATAGATCTCAGACTAAAACCTTCACAGCAAAGTAATCACAAAGATTCACGACTGGAACAGCGGAGATGCTAATTCAGTTTGTCTAGCTGTCTGTAAGGGTTTAACGAAAACAATCGCACGACCCATTCGCGAGACCTTTGTGCTGAAGACACAAAGGAGGACTTATCACTGCGATCTCTTCCAAGCCTCACTGACTTATAGGGTATGGTACAAGTGTATATATAAAATAGATTTAGGAGCTAAATCATAATATCAAATCAGATACGTACGATGAACGTAGATATAATGTAGGCTATTGACAATCGATCTAGTAACCAATATGCATCAGTGAAGCAGATGAAATGTTTTTTTGCCCAATGATGGAAGTTGGTTTCATTTCTTAGAATTTAATCTGTATGCATAATAACACAGTTTCAATGCTTTTTTATTTAGAGAGTATCCAAAATATTTTGAAAACTATCGCCAGTTTTATCCATATTAACTTATTAGGAACCGGCTAGGACCCGCGTTATATTTACCGGCGTTCATTTTATATTGGTCGGAATCTTTCCGGTTTATATAACGCGGGTCCTAGCCGGTTCCTAATAAGTTATTATTCAAAATAGATGGACTTTGATTTCATCCCCTGAGATTGAAGTCTTCACCTCACTAGCGCACTGTCTCCAATGAGCTTATTGAAGAAGTTATCTGTACCTTCCAAAGCTACAAGCTGGTATTTTGTTGGGTCGTCCAGGTCATCTCAGAGATGGATGCAGTCTTTCATAAAGACCGGACTTTATTTACATAGATTTTCATAAGCTGCCTTATCTGTGCTAAATAGATAGAGCATTTTGCGAATGCTTCCTGGTTAGTGACCGTTCTCAAGCAATAAACTTTTTATCAAGTGCCAATCGGTATGTTCCGGCAGCTTTCTTGTAATCAGGCTTAATTTTTCTGTACAGTACCTTACTGATCTGACTCAGTGAAAATGTTAATTCTAAATTCACAGCTCTCTAATATCTTTACCTTGCAAAATAATGTATATACGCTATACACGCATCCTCGTCAATTCATTGGTTCTTCGGTCATGGCGTATGCGGTGTGTGCGCAGAGTGCGTGGACTATTCCTAGTTATCTCCTTTGAATCTTAGAACAAAGGTCTATCTCGCGCTAGTTCGATATTTTTCTCGATATTATTGGACTTTGCTACTATGCAGTCGATTCAAATAGAACGGTAATTGTCTTTGACCGCTGCATTCTCACAGCTGTTTTCTGTACTACATCCATAAAAGCGATTGCATACAATACAGCGAACGAAGAACTCTGAAGTCATAACTCTGAACACTCACTATGAGTCAGGCGCGGCGCCTAAAACACTAAAGAACAAGCGTACTCCCGCTCTCGCTACCTCTACCTTCTTGTCCCACACACGCAATAGCGCAGGGCTAACGGCGAAAAAAAACCTACACCTTTGACATTAGACTCTAGAATTGCATCAGAGCTGGTGCGATCCGCCGTGGGAAGCTTACCTATAAAGGCATACAGAACTAGCGCTTCGTTAGTATGGAGATGGCTTCTACAACTGCAAAATAATCCTTAGAAAAATATTCATTCATACCGTAAGGATATAAGGTTAAGGGTATAAGTTCGGAAACTTCCTGATAGAAGTGGTTAAGGTGAAATCGTCTTTGAATGATGCTTGAAACGCTCGTAGCGAAGTTTACTTAGCTGTTTTTAATCGATCAGCAAAGTTAAGCAACGACCGCCCGCGGTCTAGAGTTGGATGGGTGACCGTTAGTGACATTACTACTGAGCGCTTCCGTGCTTCGGAGGGCACGTTAAGGCGTCGGTCCCGGTTGTTGTCTTAGGATGGCAGTCGTTACAGCATGGTGATAGTGCACTTTGCGAATGCCCGCCTGGCTAGCTACCACCTTCAAGTAGAAAATCTTTCGCCAAGCACCTAACGGTGTGTTCCGGCAGCTGTCCTTGAGAGCCAGTATTTCTAGGTTAGCCTGTGCAACATCTTCGACCACATCATCTCTTACCATCAGGTGAGATAGTGGTCAAAGGCTAACCTATCAGGCATAAAAAAAAGACTGAGATCGTAGGACGGAGAGACTTGGTTTTGCGAGTGAGCGAAGCGGAATTGCGCGATATTCAAAAAGGGTCAGCGAAATAAATAAAAACTAATTCGTATGAAATTAGGAAGTTTTAAAACGTAAAAACCTTTCAGGCGTGGTTCCACATGGTTGCTTTGTAATAATTAGGAATAAAATTAGATTTAATACGATTTACTATATGGACGCGAAAATTTTCTTTTTCTAATGTGAGAAATATTTGCAATCGTGTTTTCGTATTGAGCATAGTAGGTATCTGATATATCCTCTAGACTATTATGTATTTTGTTTTATCTCTGTATTTCCTGTAAGGCTTACACTTTTTTAATAGTCCAGAATTTGCCTATTGACGACTCACTTCGTCTTGAATGCGCCGTGGGGAAATAATACGCCGAATGAGCAACATGTTAGTTTTTGCTGCATGTTAGGCGAAACAATATCCTCACCGATCGTATCTTCGTTTCTGAATACCCTTTTTACCTAAAGAAAGTAGTACGAACGAAATCATTGCCGCTGGCAGGCAGGCGCCTGGCAATAAAACCAAAACTTCTATGGGTTGTTACTACTGTCTACTGTCTATGGGTTGTCAACTAAAGCATATTTGTCTATATTTTTAAAGTCAGTTTTATTTTGTTTAAAAAGACATATTGCGGACCCCACATGAGTAGAATAAGAGTAGGAGGATGACCAGATATGTGGCCTAAATTTATATCTAACATGCGAAACATGCACATTAGCCGCTGGATATTAAGCTTCTCCCCTGTCCATAATACGTCCTCTGGAAGTCCACAACCTTGCGTATTTTACGGCATTTTCTACCTCATACTGCCACAATATGGAACCAGCCAGGATACGACTTAGGGGCCTTCAAGAAGAGAGCATATTCCCTCAAAGGCCGGCAACACATCCACGATACCTCTGGTGTTGCGAATTTTCGTGGGCGACGGTGATCACTTACCACCAGGTGAGCCGCCTGCTCGTTTACTCAGTAGGTAAAAATCTCTTTGGTTTGTTTTTATATGAAAAACGAACGAAACAAACCACAATCTCTTTGGTGAAAAGTGTGGAAACGTCGTTTTCTTTTCTATTTAAAACACTAGTGCGGTAAAGTAAAAATAAAGCACGAGTAGACAAAGACAATAGACTTTATTATGACACTAAAATCGGCGCATTTAAAAGCCCGTTACGAGCGAATGTGTTAAATAAATTAGAAATTTATATACATTATTATTTTTTTCGAAAATTCGATGAATTAGTGGGTGGCAATGGACCCCTTGGCTCAAATTACCAGGAACGGATCGATCCATACAATCTGAAAGTGAGTTTATATTCTGAATAGTATTGCATTTCATTATCGCCACACTAGATATTGATATAACCAGTAGAATTGACCCCAAAATTGTACCTTGGCATGTAAGCCTGTGAATAATGATTTAATCAAAGTTAAATCCCCCCGTGGGGTGCTGGGTAAGAATTGCACCTCCCCATATCATCCCGTGGTTGTCGTAAGAGGCGACTAAGGGAAATATACTAGAAGATGGGCAGCAGCACCTTCTAAAGAACTGACATATCTTACACTGCGATCCCCAAGCCGCCTGCCAAGCGTGGGGATTATGAAAAGTACCCCCTTAATAGGGGAGGCGGTGTTCAGCAGTGGACTAGTCGGCTGTCACAGTAAATGCCTAATACAGTATGAGGAAAAAACTTTCTACTTCTATTTTCTAAAAACCCTTTGTTACAGTTTTCAATTGAGTCAATTTAATTGAGGTCTTATGTAAAATACATGTCAGCAAAAAATGTTACCGATCCAACAACAATAGAACAAGGTTACTTTATTTCTCCAAACAACCACTTATCTCGATCGATACAAAAACTATACAATGAATTATCTAAAATGGATTTCTTGTAACTTCTTCCCACTGGTGTCCCGCGCTAAGTGAGGTCGGTATTTCATTACACTATATCTATTGTCATGAATCTCTCACACGTATCATTCTTGACGAAGTCAACACATGCCTTCTTTGGCCTAGCTTTGTCTTCACTTATCATGTTCGTAAAGTTCTTGTTTATGCCCGGTGTAAGCGGATACCGGCTTTTTAAGCCCTAGTGCATAAAAGCCTGCGTTTCAGATGCAAGTGCACATAAATGATTTTATTATAAATATAATTGTTCGAGGAGATACATTCAGTTTTTGTTATATATTTCATGTAAGAAGTTAGTTTAGGTCATGGACTTGCAATACCAGTGGACATGTAATACCTCTAATCTATGTATGTTATTAAAGATCTATTTTGAAGAAATGTTGGCCGAGCGGTAATAGCTATGGACTGCCGTGCCCCAGGTCCCTGGTTCGATCCCCACTGCGCCAGCTTGGGCCTTACCGCATGGTGGAAGGGCGTTTTGCGAATGCCCACCTGGCTAGCGACCACCCTCAAGTAGAAAATCTGTCGCCAAGCACCTAACGGTGTGTTCCGGCAGCTGTCCATGAGAGCCAGTGTATTGTAGAACATTGTAGAACTGTCATGAAGTCCTTCCGTGACGTCACAACCGGCCTCAACGGAAGACCAACGCTGGTTTAATAACCAGCATATGCTGAGTTGGGACCGATTTGTGGAATGTGCACATTTTTTTTTTTGTGTTCTCATTAGTTTCTATTATTCTATTTCAAAAATATTGTGTTCATGTTATGAATAAATGTATCTTCTTTCTTCTTTCTTTCAGTGAAATTACAGACACATGAGACCTTAACAACTATCCCAAAGTGACGGGCGCAGTGCAATTGATGACTTGTGATGGAATGCATCTGTTATAGGCAGAGTTTAGTCCCCTTAACATCAGGTGAGCCTCGAGCTTGTTACGTCACAATAACATAAAAAAAGTAATTATACATATTTATTCAGAAACAATGACTTTTAAAAATAGAACATTGCACAAATATTCATCACCAGAATACCCTTGGTTTTTTTTTTATGTTATTGTGAAGGAACAAGCGCGAGGCCCACCTGATGTTAAGCGGTATCCTCTGCCTATAACAGATGCATTTCATCACAAGTGACGAACTGCACTGCGCGCATCACCTTGAGACATACCTGTTAAGTCTCATTTTGCCTGTTATTTCACTGGCTCTCAAGGACTGCTGCCGGAACACAACGTTAGGTGTTTGGCGACAGATTTTCTACTTGATTTTCTGACTTGACTTGGTTTTCTTAATCCACAGTTTATAGGGGTTAACTCCCTAAATGGCCTTCATCCTCCCCTGATAGTCACTCCAATCCTCAGAGAGGAACTGCTAAAATAAAGTTTACGTTTGGATATTATGTAAAAAAAATAAAAACATATTACAATTATAAATAATACGATTCTTTACTACGAACATAAGGGTAATTTAATAATTTTACTGTATCCAAATTCGTCAATAAATCTCCTATATAACATCATTTCACCGTTGTTACCCCTTTATGCACTGAAGTAAAGGCTTTTTATTTTTATTTATTATATATTATTATACACTGAAAAAGCTTGTAATGTAATTATTTTGACAGCCTTCTTTGAGCAAAGTCGAACGTTCCGTGCTACCCAAATAGACACCAGCAAAATTATACGGAATGTCATTGCTGGTGACTTTTCCTCAGCAACAATTTCCTATAAAAATCTAATATAGTCAAGTTTTTTTTAAGAATTAGGTGCAAAAATAAAATCAAGCTATACCTACTAAGCTAGTTTTATACAAATGACTCAAATTGTATTAGTAAAGCATTAAATGATTCACCTTTCGATCCGCAATGACAGATGATCCGCTTTTTTTTTTATTGTGACTGAACAAGCTCGAGGCCTACCTGATGTTAAGCGGACTAACCTCTGTCTATAACAGATGCATTTCACAACAAGTAACGAATTGCACTGCGCCCGTCACCTTGAGACATAGATGTTGCATGTGCCTGTAATTTCACTGGCTCTCAAGGACTGCTGCCGGAATACACCGTTAAGTGCTTGGCGACAGATTTTCTACTGAAAGTGAGGGTGGTCGCGCGGGCATTCGCAAAAATCCTTCCACCATGCGGTGAAGCTCAAGCCCGCGGCGGGATTCGAACCTTGGACCTGCTGCGCGGCAGTCCATAACCAGTGCTACTGAGCCATCACTGCTTCAGAAGCTTAGCTAACCTCTCATTATTTCAGCTCACGCTGTCCGCGCCTAGCTAAAGTCGTCCATTATCTATGCGGTCCGTATCGCCCCAGAGTAAAAAATAGTGGGCAAGTATCAACCTGGAGCGAAAACGACCTTCCAAAAAGATGTGATGATTCATATCTGTGTTAACCATATGTGGTGTGAAACATCCCATGACACAATTCAGTGAATTCCACTTATTGGTCAGTCGTATGATAGAAGAAAAAACTAATCGCAGTGTCGTTTTGAAAATGATTTTCTGGCTATACCTACAACTTACAAGTAAAATACCTGTCACCAAGCCCTAACTGTATATTCAAAGTACTGTCATTGATACCCATTAATTTAACCCGTCTCTTACCAACGGGACAGATTGTTATCAAAGGCTAGCCTATCAGCAATTAAATTAAATTGTGCCCTTGGAAGCCTGGTAGCGAATTTCCATTGAGAAAATTGATAAAATATTCATAATTTAAGCAAATACAACTAAAACATAACATTTATGTGATTTATAGAAACTTGTAATTCAACGGGGCAATGTTGCCAGCATGCTGGGCACGCTGCCAACTGATAGTGGGCTAGAGCATTTGGACTCCCTATGAGTCCAAATGCTTTTACTGTAGTAGCTGTAGTATTGTAGTAGCTGTAGTGTTGTATATAGTTTGTAGTATTTTGTTTAATAAAGGCAAACCGCCAGAAAAAGAAACTTGTACCACTCATGTTAATTCAAAAAGAACTGGCCAAGTAGGAGTCGGGCTTCAATCAGTTAGGGTTCCGCAACAGCCTGAAAAAGAAAAAAAAAGGTTTGTTGGTTATTATCACAAGTTCAAAATGTGTCGTGTTATATGTTGGTTGGTAAATAAAAAAAAAGGATACCTACTACACTTAATTTTCTAACTAGTTCACTCTTTGAGATAGTTACCCTAAAATAAAATTAATTAAGGTGGCTCCCATACAATAAAAGAGGTTTTCGCCGTACCTACCCCAGCAATAAAGTAATACAATTGAAGCATAAATTTTGATCTCGTAAGGGTAAGGTTCCGGTGCCCGAATGGATTAGGCGCGAAATCGGAGGAAGCGGGTTCGATCCCGTCCGGAACAAAAAAAAATGTACTCCAACAAATTGTACATGTCTTTTTTTGTAATTAGCTAAGTAAGCTATATACATTATAAGATGCAAACAAGTATTGAAACTGGCTTACATTTATTGTTAGTCTAGTTTAGAGTTATCAATATTAATGCGTTTTTTATGTTTGACGTCGGTTGTTATTGGTTAAACATTTAAGTATACCATTCTTTTTTGTAATTATGACGGAACAAGCTCGAGGCTCACCCGATGTTAAGCGGACTAACCTCTGCCTAAAACACATACATTTCATCACAAGTCACGAATTGCACTGCGCCCGTCACATGGAGACATACAGCCTTACCTATAAACGCTACTTAAATTTTAACATTACTTAGCCGCTGATTAGCAAAATTTCTTACTCATAAACGCTACATAACTTTATCCAGTACCTAAGTACTGCTTAATCAGCTGTCAATTTAAACACCGTCCCACCCTTGTTTAAATTTTAAGTAACAAGACGGCGCCCATATTTCTCATCAGCTGATTTAGTTACAGACCCACCAACTTATCTGTTCAGGTGGCAGAAAAAAGAACTACAACATTCCTTCAAATTGTGACAGTTCGTAGTTGATTTCCTTGACCAGTAGCGCCCTCGAAAACTGCACAGTTAAGTTGGGGGTACTATACAAAGAAAAGTATTATATTTACTTTTTAATTTCAAGATATTTAGCACTAGATACATGCTATTTGGCCATTTAGGTCACTCATAATACTTTTTAGTACAATGTTGTCAGTTTAAAATACGTTCGACCTCATTATCCATTTCTTAGCTAAACAGGTGCTATGTAGCGTTTATAAGTAAGAAATATTTAAGCATTACTTAAACACTGTTTAGTTATCCATTACTTAGCAACTACATAGCGATGTTTTTATAAGTAAGGGGATAGTTGTTAAGTCTCATGTGCCTATTTCACTGGCTCTCAAGGACTACTGCCAGATTACACCGTCAGGTACTTGGCGACAGATTTTCTACTTGAGAGTGGTAGCTAGCCAGGCGGGCAATCGCAAAATGCCCTTCCACCATGCGGTGAAGTTCAATGACGGCCATCATTGCTTCAATATGTTTCTAACTAGTCATGAACTACAAATTACGGACGGATAGGGGCTTTTCCGAAAGATAAAAATTTAAATAAAAATCGTCTCCTATTTTTTGTTTTTCTTTTTATTAATTAGTATAGGTATATACCAAAATAACACATAGCTTGACCCTAAACAGAGACATCTTACCAACCAGTGTAAAAATTTACACCAACAACGAAGAAGAACAGTAGTTTATTTGGCTCCAAAACTTTATTTACTATATGTTAATAAATAGCTGAGCTATGCTAATAAACAAAAAAAAAACAAAAAATAGTATTATGATTATGATGAACAGGCTTTGGCTAATTTTATTTTATTATAAGAGTCATCTTGGAGCAATATTTCATGATAAGTAATAGAGCACCTTCTCAAACACTTTTTCTTCGTATCGAGTCTCGTATCGAAAAGGTAAAATGGATCCCTATTAAACGTTTAGTTGAAGCACTCGTAGCGAAGTTTACTAAGCTGTTCTTAACCAATCAGCAAAGTTAAGCAACTTCGTCCAGCGCGGTCATGAGTTGGATGGGTGACCGCTAGTGATATTACTACTGAGCGCTTCCGTGCTTCCGAGGGCACGTTAAGCCGTCGGTCCCGGTTGTTATCTTAAGATGGCAGTCGTTATAGCATGGTGGTAGGGCAATTTGCGAATGCCCGCCTGGCTAACCCTCAGGTAGAAAATCTGTTTCCAAATACCTAACGGTGTGTTCCGGCAGTTGTCCTTGAGAGCCAGTAATTTTAGGTTAGTCTGAACAACATCTTCGACCACATCATCACTTACCATCAGGTGAGATACTGGTCAAAGGCTAACCTATCAGGCAAAAAAAACAGACTGTAATGTCTGTCTGTCTGTTCGTATGTCACGGGGCCTTAGCTCGTAAATGGCATGAAACTTGAAATTTTTAAGATATTGAAATGTGATTTTGTCTTAGGTTCTCGCAATATTACACATACTAATTAAACAACTTTAAACGGTGTAAATCGCGTATATTTAGCATGATTTTCGCGACGTTTTAAACACTTTGCAGTGATCGTGGTCACGGGGTAACTGATAAATATACTGTTTTAAGATGTTTAATTAGTATTGAAATGATTTTTAAAATACTTATAAATTTTTTGTTTTAATTTATCACACTTGTAATTTTTTTATTGTGTAAAACGTCTACCTAAATTAGAATAATGGACTAGAACCATTTTAATTGTACGATGGTCGATATAGGTAATTCAAGTAATACTTAATTTTAAGTAGCAGAGACTATTTATGCGAGTTCGTACGGGGATGTACTGGCACCATTCATAAATATACCGCCAAGCAGGTCGAGTATGAGTTTAAAGCCTAGCCGAATATGTGGATACGATGATACGACTACGAGACAGGTAATTGCCGTTTCCGGTGATGCATATATAGGGCTTATCTCAAAAAGTGCTAGGAAATAAAAAAAATATAATACAAATACTTTTGTTGCTGTATAAATTTCATCGTGGGCTCCAAGAAAAACGGCTGTATGTTTTGACCAGCAAAAATATACTGTTAGCGGCAACACTGTCAGTGGAGAGGGAAAATGTTAGCGGCAACACTGTCAGTCGAGAGGGAAACCTATATAACCCGGTGTCGGGTGCCGGAACGGGCTCTTATTGCTTCGTCCGTCGGTTCGGTAACATCGCTGTTAAGTTGTATAATTATTGTACTGCTAGATTGTTTTTGTCAGTCTTGTCTAGGCTATTTTAAGTGTTTAAAAGAATTAATTTTAAAGGCATAGTTCTTGATCGGGTATATTTGTTTTTGTGTAAATTAAATAAATTGTAGATACTTGTGTATTTCTTCTTTTTAAAAAAATAACTTCTGATCTAGTTTCTAAGATCAGAAGTGGGATTCTTACTTACTTTTCTGCCCACTTGTTATAGCCTAAATATTTTATTTTTCTGTCTACCCGCAAAAATATTTTTCTTTGTGTTATTGTTATTTTATAAATCGTGTTATTTTATCACGACAAGCCCGTCCTGTCCGTGTGATTATTATTGTGTCTCTTCTCATTGCGGGATGAATACGTTTCAATTTCGCGCGAAAGTGTTAAATGGTTGGAGTTACTTCGAATGTTAGTCGCGTATAGGAAACTGTTGAAACGCGAAGGGGGTGCGATGTCGTGGCTTGACGATAGGGTTTCCAGTGATCGTAGCTGGATGGTTCGGCTATCTCGTTAATATCCTCATCATTGATAAAGCATTTCAAATGCTCGCGTACGCCTGTATTACTGATACCATAGAGAAAAGTAATATACCGGGAATAAATAAGTAATATGACGGATAGTTAAAGGGTTAGGTAGACAGGAAATTGAGGGTACTTTTTATGTCACATCGAGTTTGATGGCTTGACCCTCGAAGTAGAATTGTATGTGGTTTCTGACGAATTACGGTTTGGCAAAGGCTCCAGTAGTTCATCAACGCATAATCACAAAGACCCTTTGCGAGTTCATAGGTTCTGGAGACATACTCGTCTATAGTAACGATGATTTGATCATGAGTAATAGCATCGACCAGGGTCTGGACCCACTGCGTAAGGTGCTTGATGCGTTGACAACAGCTGGTTTCTCCATCAACTTAAAGAAGTGCTCGTTTTTCCAGTATTGAGTAGGTACTTGGGCTGAACGACTAGTGAATGTCAGGTTAGGCCGAGTCATGAGAAAGTTCGGGCTCTGATTGAAACTCCTAAATCCAAGAACGTTAAGCAAGTACGACAGTTTATGGGCTTGGCTAGCTATTTTAGGCGGTATATAGCTGGTTGTGCTCAAAAAGCTTCTTGGATTGCGACACTTACTAAAAAGGGTTTATATTTGTATTTGTAACACCAGAGATGCATCAATCCAACGGACAGGTTGAGCGCTATTGCTGTACCGTGCTCGACATCGAGTGCAATCATCGACAGCAAAGATGGCCGGCAATAATGTGGAAGTTGCAGTTAATCCTGAACATCACGAGGCACAGGACGACCCAGCATTTGGCATTGAACCTGCTAATTGGTGTCGAAGCTGCCACACCTCTTATCCGCAGCTTGATACGCGACGTAGCAATTGAAGGTTCAAGTCTCAAACGGGAAGCGTTTCGTGAGATGAGCCGTCAGAAAGCATCCGAACACCTTCGTGGCAATCAGACTCGTCAGGATACCTATGTTTACGAGAGGTGTAAACCATCTCGTACATTTAAGTTAAATTCCTTAAATTTCCTTAGCTTTTGTTCGGCAGGCGCAGTCGACCATGAGGCTGGACTCATGTGTGCGTGAACCTTATCGCGTTGCGACGGTACTACTACGGGGTCGCTACGGGCTGAGGCTCTTGGCTGGCTCGTCTGGAGAATCGTCCCAGGCGGCCGCGGAATACATGCTTCCATGGTGAGGAGAATGGACACCTGAGGTGTGCTCAGCTTTCTCTGTGAGTTTTAATTTTATCATGCGTGAGAATATTCTGTTTAGATAATTTTCTGTTCAACTCCTGACCTATTTCATATCTATTTTCACAAATAAGGTTTTTATTGCTGTAACATGTTGTGTTAAGAATCCCTTTTAGTCGTGGGGCTAATTGTGGGGTATGAAAATGTTGAGTTAAACTAGGATGAGCGTTTGTTGAACTGTATTATGTGATGTTTTTGTGTGCCAAATAAATTTATTTTCTTTCTTTCTTTCTATTTTCTTTGTCTTGGAGCGTATCGGACACGCTATCCTAGTGTGCCCAGACACTTGATGCGTCAAGCTGTCCTAGAGCAGGGGTGCCAAAAGGTCATTTGGGTGAAGATTCGTGTACCGCAGGACATGTTTGTCGGCAGGCAATGTCGTTTTGTTTTGGACCGGATGAGCGTTTGTCTTGGAGCGCATCGGAGACGCTATCCTGGTGTGCTCGGAAACTTGATCTGTCAAGTTGTCCTGGAGCAGGGCTGCCGAAAAGTCACGTGGGTGGCGATTCGTGTAGCGTTGGACATATCTGCCGGCAAGCATTGTCTGTACTGGTTTAATGCATGCTTATATGTGAACCAATACACACACGCAAAGCCATGCCTCACGTAAGTACTCGTAGGTCTCTGACGAGTCGTGGGGGCGATCTTCCGACAAGTCCCGCCCCGAGTGGTTGGTTCATGTATTTGGATGTTTTAACCTAATTGTTCATAGGCAATAATAATGGGTTCTTATCTAATAGTGACTATTGCCTATAGCTATGATTACTGAACGAACTTGTGAAGTGGATTCTCTCGTTTTCTTCTCTTTTGTCGATAGACGCAGATGACGAAAGGTATGAGTCAGCTCCTGATGTCGACCAGACTCCTGAGGCGAACCAACTCATGGACGACATCGAGCCACAGCCCTCTGGACTCTACAGAGGCATGCGGAATCAAACACCTTTGCTGCTAACGAAGAGGATTGCTTACCCTCTGTACCAATCTTGTTTCCAATCTGGATTGTTGACGGCGTTGAAGATAACATGGAGCCCGGGGGCGGTCTCCTGTCAGGAAAGGCCGTGTTAGCGGCAACACTGTCAGTGGAGAGGGAAAATGTTAGCGGCAACACTGTCAGTCGAGAGGGAAACCTATATAACCCGGTGTCGGGTGCCGGAACGGGCTCTTATTGCTTCGTCCGTCGGTTCGGTAACATCGCTGTTAAGTTGTATAATTATTGTACTGCAAGATTGTTTTTGTCAGTCTTGTCTAGGCTATTTTAAGTGTTTAAAAGAATTAATTTTAAAGGCATAGTTCTTGATCGGGTATATTTGTTTTTGTGTAAATTAAATAAATTGTAGATACTTGTGTATTTCTTCTTTTTAAAAAAATAACTTCTGATCTAGTTTCTAAGAATACATATATTTTTCTTTCGACTTTCGTGGAAGCAGGTCTTCCATCGCTCCTATGGCTTCCGATCTGGTGGAGGGCGATCAATATTTATTTCACTTTCAGAACCGAACTCGTTTTAATTTCAGTCTATAATCAAAATAACAGAGTTGAACGAACTCTTTGCTTTACCGCCAATTTTTTTTTGTACGTGACGAGATGTCATGTTGCTATTTGTACCAAGATCGATGAAAGAGGTCCAATATCAAATGACACCATAGCACGCCTGCAATAAACCATACAAGATTGTCAGCGGGTTTTTTGTTCCAAATTCAAAAACGCACCGGAAATGGATTTGTTCATTTTATGTACGTCAATACGTTCGAGTGCTCTTTATTCAAAAATAGTAGCAATATTTCCGTTTTAAAAAACATAGAGTAAATATAACTAGCGAGATAAACGGAGGAAAATATGGTTAGTAAGTTTCCGGTGAACTCTTTCTATGCACGCCTGTGAATCCGCACTTCTTCTCCAATCAACTCCACCCGTTACATTCTGTTTCTCTTTCTCTGTAACCTTTTTTTAGGTTGATATGAAATTAGTAGATTAAATATATTATTTTAGAATAAAATAAGTATTCTAACATTGTTATTTTTGCGTGCATTAGGATTTATAAGCTTACGAAATTACTACGAAAGGAAAATATTTTGTAGTTTCTTTCAGTTTGGCTGCAAAAGTCGCTCCCATCCACCGTCTGAAGGGGATGGAGTGACTTCTGCAGCCAAAAGGTAGGAACGAAAAGGTAAACGATAGGAGCGTAGGGATAAGTGGTATAAGTCACTCCTACGATAGATCAGTTCCCAGAACAGTTCTCGGGGCCTTAGCTCGTAAACGACATGAAACGGATGGTGGAGAGTTAGGATCCCGTTCAAAATTCAAAAAAAAGTTCAACATTTTCCATTCATTGTAATTTTGTATAGAATAAGTATGGCAAACTGCGCCCTATGGTTTCACTCGCGTAGACAATGATTTGAAGTAATGACGACGATGACGAAAAGTATCCGATGTGTTAAGGCTAGTGCTCGTGGCGCTTTCCATACATAGTAGTATCGTCATATTTTAAATAATAAATGTTCATTATCAGTGATACTTTGCATATATGGCTTCGAGCTTAATATCCATGCTTCTGGAATGTCAGATTTCCAAAAAAAAAAATATTTTCACAAATAACGAAAACTCGTTTTGTAACGAAAAATTGTTATTTTGACATAATGTGGGGGGTAAAATAAATAATAAATCTAAAAACGGGCATACTGTAAGCATAGGCTTAGCAATATGCTGGCATTCCATAAGCATATATATTAGGCTCAGCAATATGCATAAAAAATTTAGCAGAATTTGAACACTTGGTATTTAAGATATGACGAAACAACGTGCACTCTACTCTTAACGACCGTAAAACCTAAAGATCTAAACTCTATTTAAATACCAAGGGTCGTTCAAACTGGTTCAGGTCAGCTGTTTCAGGATGAAGTACAAATTAATATACATTCACTTCTTCACTCACTCAAAAGCTTTAACATTTACAATACTATTTTGATTACCGAACAATTTCATAAAATTATATTAGGACGCGACAGAAGTTAATTATTATAAACATAAGATATTAAAATAAGAAATATACGCGATAATTCTATTTTTTATTAATATTTAAAAGCCTACTCCATACCACCGAGCCGTCCGCAAGCATTTTGTCCGCCGAAATGCCAAAGTCGATTCGGTGCAAATCTACTACGGACCGCTATACAGGCTACTGTGACCAAAGTAATTGATACTTTAAAATTTGCTTAATACTGACTTATCTAATAACATTTAGTGAGTTAGTATAAATCTGTAGGCTCATCAAATAACTCTTATAATTGTAACAACAACAGATGTTTTGTAGATCAGAAAACTCATAAACTTAAAATAATTCTTATAAACATATGATATACTAAAATATGTAGGTATAATATATAAAAAATATTACACCACATAGTAGCCTCTGCCATGGGTAGCTAAAAAAACCAGACAAGTGCGAGTGAGACTCGCGCACGAAAAGGGTTCCGTACCTTTATCTCGTTTTCATTATTATTATTTTTAGCAAATAAACGGCGAAAACCTCTTTTATTGTATGGGAGCCCGTTAATTATTTATTTTATTTTATTTTAACTAATTATATTTAATGAGAACATAAAACTAAATATTCTGTGAATAGTTAAAGCGTCTACCTGTCATCGTTATTAGTATCGAGCAAGAAAAAGTAAAAAAATCAAGTTTGTTGTATGGGAGCCCCCTTAAATATTTATTTTGTTTATTTTATATTTAGTATTTGTAGTTATAGCGGCAATAGAAATACATAATCTGTGATATTGTTCACTGTCTAGCTATCACCGTTCTTGAGATACAGACTGGTGACTGACGGACGGACAGAGAAGTCGCAGTAATAGTCATAATAGGTCCCGTTTTTACCGTTTGGGTACGGGTGGTACGGTACCTAAAAATAGTTAAAAGATAGTTTTGGGAATGTATCCTCATATTACCTAATTTAGATCCAGAACGCAATAGTCTTAAAGGGTGATTTTGTCCAGGTACATTAAAACACAATTTTAAATGTTCATTTACATATTAAAATTCTTCTAATTCTATTGGACAGTACGTTTTACGTTTCTATCAGTCAAAACCTTCATAAACTGTTTTATGTGTTGACGATAAGATATATTATTAATATTTATACAATGACTTAAATACATAATATATTTTTTTAAATTATTTATTTAGTATGATAACTTAATTAACTAGAACTAACTTAGGACCAGAAAACACTTAGCACCAGTTTTAGCGCCAGCACTCCCAATTAACGAAAGTATCAATACTGACCGTTCCCACTACATTTTAAGACATACATTTACCGACAAAGCCGCTCGAGCGAGCTACGATCATTCATTACGCCGGCACCGCACTAACCGATGCACTCAGTGCGACCGAAATCAAATTAAAACTTTTTCAAAGTACCAAAAACTTCCCGCTAAAATTCGCGCCAAACTTCGTTCTCATTTTGACAAGCTGTCAAACACGCGCCGTTGCTCCATTTTCGCGTATTTTTTTCGGCCAGTGTTTTGTTTTCGCTGTTCTGTGTCACTGCACGAAGGTTGATTTGCTTCTTTTTCCGGGCTGAATCAAAGGTGAGTTTGTTTGTTATTTACAAAGCTAACTTACGTTTTAAGCCAATGTTTACGAGTACCATTTAAAACAAACATAAACATTAAATGTTCCCATACTAAGTGTTTGCAAGTAATTAGATTCAGTACTTATTTTTCGGTTATTATTAGGAGTAAGTATATTTAAAAATCGCAGCGTGTTAATTATTCAAATAGCCATTTTTATTTTTAAATCTACTCAAAAAGTATTTAAACTACTTTTCGTACACTATCTCGTTCATTTGGCAAAGAGGTTACTTAAAAATTTGGGACGGTGGTATCTTAGCCATTTGTACAACCTCTGTTAATATTTAGAAAATCATTTTTGTGACATATCCTGAATGTATCTCAATAATTGCAACATACCAAAAAAAAGGTTAGGATATGAAGTTTTGTAATGACATGAATTGGCTATGATTCCATCCATTGCCTTCCTTCTGACTGACTCAATCATAGACCCATGCTATCGTATTGTGATCAGAATTACTTGCAATCAAGAATTATTATGAAGATAGTAAAACTAAAAGGGTGAAACATTCAATGCATTATAGATTCTATTCTATACCTACATACGGGTGTGTATTAGATAAAATAATATAAAATAGCCTTTATTTTCCTTGGCTTTGACAATATCTTGGCAGGATAGTATTTCTTTATCTATATTTAGGTAATAAGGAAGTAGTATTGACTAGGGCACGGATTGAACGACGGACGGAGGACGCGGGTTCGTTTCCCGCTTTGGGCATAAAATTTTGTACTCCAATAATTTGTTAAATATAACTGATATAACATTGTTAGCGTGTTAAAGTAGACTGTTTTTATTTTTTTAGAATATTAGTTACAGTTTTTAATCAAAAGCTAACTTTGTTGCAATACTGGTTATGCCATGGATTTCGCGAACCCGTTTAATTATGAATACTAATTTATAAACAGAATGCAATAATTTATTAATGAAATGCACGTCTAGGTCTCAGCTTAAATAGGTTGATGTCTTTGCTATAAGATTTACTAGAGAGTTGGTATAATACATTTTGGTATATATAGAAAAGTGTATAATAAATGTTGTTTTCATCGTGGTTATAGACGTCTATAATTTTTTATTTGATGAAACAAGGAGTCTTTTTAGGGGTTATTTATATTACTTGGGCAATTAAAGGAAAATATACAGGGTTATTGGTAAAATGCTAACAACCTCTTAGGGTTGACTTCTGCTAGTCCTAACAAAAGATATTCTTATTTGTGTTTTAATGCCTTCTCCCATCTAAGAGCGCCCACACGCCGCGGCAACACTGAACTGCGCCGTTGAATAGAGTTTTGAATATTTACATCGAGCAAACTAATAAAAAATGTGAAATAATACATTACATGCACAAGAGATTTTTGACATCAGGTGGCCCTCGTGCTTATTCAGTCAAAAACTTATAAAAAAGCAAAAAAGAAAGCGAAAAAGTAAAATAAAAATCAATAAAAGATTGTTTACCAATAACCCTGTATTTGTACAAATAACAATATATTATCGCTTCCTGCGTGATCACATAATATAAAGGACCAGAAGGATTACTCCGCAAGCTAACCAATAAATAAGCAACTCTAGCTACGAAGCAATAAAGTGCACATCAGTTCGAAAAGCACGGAGTACCTAATATTTATCGCCTACAAGGCGTCTCTCTTTCTGTCGCATAGCCATGCATAGCTCTGATCTTTTCTGACGAGATACGCTGTACAATAATCCCGTCTGGACGGATACGCCGATATACCTATAGCTTTGTATAGTACCACCAACTTAACTGTGCTGTTCGCGAGGGCGCTGCTGGTCAAGGAAATCAACTACAAGCTGTCACAATTTGAAGGAATGTTGTAGTTCTTTTTTCTGCCGCCTGAACAGATAAGTTGGTGGGATTGTACCTTAATGCAGACTAGGCTTGGCGGGAGTCAAATCACTTCTCCCATTTCAAGATGTAAAGGTGCTCTTATTCATTATTTTGACCATAACTTAGTCCATAGGTCACTTAGCGTACTTTTTAAAATACTATAATAATAAATAGTACATTTTAAAAGCATATAATAATAAATAGTTAATTTTTAAAGCAGTGATAGACGATGTAAATAATTATGCACTGCCATGCCGCGGGTCCATTCGGTTCATTCCCCACCGCTGGATTGACCCTAACCGCATTGTAGAAGAGCATTTAGCGAATGCCCTACCTCGCTAAAGTCGAAAATTTGTCGCCAATTACCCAACAGTATGTTCCGGCAACAGTACGTACTTCAGATGGCACATTAAGGTTGAACTGGCCGATCACTTCTCCATGCAAACGTCGTAGGGTGATCACTCACTTGTTTGAGATTTTAGGTACAGACTTAAGCATAATACCGATTGATATCGTCATTATCTAGGCTTGTATGAAGCCAATATTTTAAAAAGATAATTAAGTTGTAAGTTATGAGCTTCGAAAACTTTATATGAAAATGTTTCGAGGATCATAAGTCTCAAGTTAATTATTTTATTAAAATTTCGGCATCATACAAGCCTAGATAATGACGAGATCAATCGGTATTATGCTTTGTTTTGGACCTAAGTCCTCAAATAAGGGAGTGATCACCCTTCGACGTTTGTATGGAAGACGGGCCGGCCAGTTCACCCTTAAGAACTGTATATCTCAACGAACGCACTGCACCATTATTGGGTGCAGTCCTTCGTTCATGCATCTGTTAAAGGCAGAGGTTACCGCTCAGCAACACCACCACCAGCAGCACAGTTTTGTCGAAATCCCATGAAAATAAAAAAAAATATAATGGAAAACCTTGCCACACTAGTACATATGGTCCTTACATATGAAATTGGCGTTTTGTATGGGAGGAACAAAAAGTCGAATATTTTTTAATATAATATATTTAATTAATCAAAGTATGAACCATTATTTTCTATGCACTTTTGCCATCTCATAGGTAGTTCATTGATCCCTTTACTAAAAAAACCAGTCGGACGGGAATCAATAAAATCTTTGAAGGCGATTTGGACTGCCCCATCGGAGTTGAATTTTTTCCCTTGCAAGAAGTTATCCAAATTTCGAAAAAAATGGTAATCTGTTGGAGCAAGATCCGGGGAGTACGGAGGATGTCTTAGACTTTCCAATTGAAGCTCTTCTAATTTAGTAGCCGTCTGTAGCGCAGTGTGTGGTCTAGCGTTGTCGTGAAGCAGCAGTGGCGTGGAGCGATTGACCAGCCTAGGTTGTTTAGCCGCTAGCTTTTCCATCATGGTTTGCAATTCCTGACAATAGACATCAGCCGTAATAGTCTGGCCAGATTTGAAAAAACTGTAATGAACAATACCGGCACTAGTCCACCAAACGCTTACAAGTAACTTTTTTGGGGTTAATTTTCGCTTGGGGCAGGATTTGGCTGGCTGGCCAGGATCTAACCATTGCGCTGAGCGCTTCCGATTATCGTAAAGAACCCATTTTTCATCACAGGTAATGATTCGGTTTAAAATACCTTCATTATTGTGTCGGTTTAGTAATGTAACGCAGCAGTCGACGCGCGTTTGCCGGTTTGTTTCAGTCAATTCGTGAGGTACCCACCTTTCAAGCTTTTTAATCTTCCCAATTTGCTTCAAGTGAATTAAAACAGTTTTATCACTAACATCGCAGCCTGCAGCTAACTCGGACGTGGTTTGCGATGGATGCGCTTCCACAATAGCCTTCAACTCTTCATTATCAACTTGAGTCTCAGGCCGTCCACGGGGCTTGTTCTGCAGGTCGAAATTTCCAGAACGAAAACGTTGGAACCAAAAACGAACTGTGTTTTCTTTTGCAACACGACCGCCATACACATCATTCACCCTTCGAGTTGTTTCCGCAGCACTAGTGCCACGGCGGAACTCGTACTCGTAAATAATGCGATATTTAAGGTTTTCCATTTTGTAAAATGAGTGACGCAAACAGAAAAAAACAGAAGAAAAAAAACAAATGAATGACGATCATCGAAGCACAAATACATGAGTCTATAGCTGTACAAATTTGAATTTGGAATTCCTTACCAAAGAGGAGAAATTCGTGATTAAAGTGGCCAGTACGAAAAACGCCAATTTCATATGTAAGGACCTAATAATTATATTTTATTAACAATTTATTAAATTCTGTATACGAATGAAGGATATTATTTATCAGAGAAAAAGAAAAGCTAAGAAATAAGCTTCCCATAAAGTTTAATATATTTTTTTATTTATTTTATGGTGACGGAAGGCCAGCTCGAGGCCCACCTGATGTAAAGTGGATTAACCTCTGCCTATAACAGTTGCAATTCATGATAACTCACGAATTGCACTGCGCCCGTCACATTGAGACATAGCTGTAATTTCACTGGCTCTCAAGGACTACTGCCGGAACACACCTTTCGGTGCTTGGCGACAGACTTTCTACTTGAGGGTGGTAGCTAGCCAGGCGGGTAATCGCAAAATGCCCTTCCACCATGCGGTGAAGCTCAAGCCGGCGGTGGGGATCGAACCAGGGTACTGCGGCACGGCAGTCCATAGCTATTACCGCTCGGCCATCATAGCTTCATTTGCTTACAACCGTCTTAATTACAAACCTGTACAATATTATTTGATATAATTTTTGCCAGAATATCGCAATATCACATTATCTGTTTTAGATAACTTTGACATATTCAAATTTATAACTACATATATTTATAATAAAATAGAACTATGACTTCCAATCCTAAAAAGTATGAAGTAATTCAAAACACTCTGAGCTCACATTTTCATAGTCTGACTTCAACATGTTATTTCATATTTTTCCATATTCGAAGTCGGTTCAATTGTTTCTGTGATCAATTATTAAAAAAATCAGTACTTGATAGTTCAGTAGGCCGGCAAAAGAGCTGCAATTAAGTAATCCAGGTAAAGGCATAATTTATTTATATCTGATAGGCCAGCCTTTGACCACTATCTTACCTGGTGGTAAGTGATAATGTGGTCGAAGATGTTGTACAGGCTAACCTATTACTGGATTTCAAGGACAGCTGCCGGAACACACCGTTAGGTGCTTGGCGACAGATTTACTTCTTGTGGGTGGTAGCTAGCCAGGCGGGCATTCGCAATATGCCTTCCACCATGCTATAACGACTGCCATCCTAAGACAACAACCGGGACCAACGGCTTAACGTGCCCTCCGAAGCATGGAAGCGCTCAGTAGTAATGTCCCTATCGGTCACCCATCCAACTCATGACCGCAGCGGACGTTGCTTAACTTTGCTGATCGGTTAAAAACAGCTAAGCAAACTTCGCGAGCGCTCCAAAATAAAAAAAGCAGAATATCTAAACCAAGTTTAGCAAGGATCAAAAACAACTGTAAAATTGTTTTTTTTTTGTAATAGATTAACCATACCTTCTGGTTACATTTGAGTAAGCTGCGCGATAAATCCAGCCATAGACAATCTGTATGTCCTAGCTGGCTGCGTGGGAAACACACTAGTGGCACCAATACCGGTATTTCCAATCCATCATGATGTATTTGCGTACCAGATGTGTGTTTCCCAGGTGGTCGGTCATTCGGGGCCCCAAGGTACTGGGCTAGCCGAATTTGGGGCCCACTGATAATAAAGTGTGTGCTACATAATAATTATAGTTACATTTAAATCATCTACGGTTAGTTAAGCAACTGTAATGTAATGTACATACATTTTTACTTTCTGTGAAATAGATGCATTGTGGTAGGGCACTTTGGGAATGCCCGCCTGGCTAGTTACCACCCTCAAGTAGAAAATCTGTCGCCAAGCACCTGACGGTGTGTTCCGGCAGCTTTCCTTGAGAGCCAGTACTTCTAGGTTAGCCTGAACAACATCTTCGACCATATCATCACTTACCATCAGGTGAGATAGTGGTCAAAGGCTAACCTACCAGGCATAAAAAAAATTAAAAATAAAAATTACTTTACTTTAACTCATTGGAATCGTCAGGTACACTACGTCATAGTTATGAATGAAATTATATTGTTATCATTATCGCCGATGCCCTTCAGGCTTCCGCAGTCTCTAATTTTAGGTAAAATTTTTGTTTTGAAAGAATATATTTTGGGCAATGAATAAGTAAATAAAAATTAAAAATATGCACATCTGCTTGAAGAGTAAATATATAAAAATAGTGTCAGTTAACTCAGTTTGACCTAAAAACTACTCGATTGAAATGAATGAAGTTTAAATGGATTTAACTAAGTATATATTCTCTACCTAATAAAATACGAATAATCAAGTTTAAACAAGTTAAAATTAATTAAAAAAGTAAAAAAACCGACTGATATTTATTTATTTTCGTTATAAGTGTTATCGTTCCATTGAACATAAAAGTGCAAGTTATATATTTATGGAATCATTTATATACTACAAACTAGCTGTACCTGCGACTTCGTTCGCGATTGTCGTAACTGCAAACTTATTATTCACATTTGAGCACTGTTTATATTATATTAAGCAACGCTGTGGGTCTACGGTGAAGCACTCCTAGTAAAGCATAACTTAGAAAGGAGCTTTTTACTTTGGGTTTGTAAACTCCCGGGTTGTATTTTCCAGAATACAGTAGTTAAGTGACTCAGTGTTCCTTCGCGGTTCGCACAATAAATTCACTTCCATTGCGCAGTCTCCAAAATGTATCTGGCAAAAGATAGATAGCTTAAAAAAACTGATCGTGACGAATGTTCCAATTTTAGAGTTTTATCTTAGCAAGCTGGCAAATCTAAATAAGGATACCGAGCTGCCCGTGGGGTGCCAGGCTGCCCGTCGGATGCCGGGATGCCCATGGGGTGCCGGGCTGCCCTTGGGGTGCCGGGGTGCCCTTGGGGTGCCGAGTGGCCCGTGGGATGCCGGGCTGCCCTTGGGGTTCCGAGCTCAATCGTCACTATTCCAACAAAAAAAGAATAATTGAAATCGGACTACGCGTTCAATAATTACGACTAGTGACATTTTGACTTTCATCCCCTTCCCGAGGGAACCGTGCTGAATTTCGGGATAAAAAGTAGACAAAAATCTTCTTCGTATTATGAACTAAAATCTCGTTAAGTTTAAGACGGACAGACAGACCGACAGAAAGACAGACAGACCTAAATAAAAAAAATACAGTTTTGGCATCAGTGTCAGCTACAGAGTGCTCTCAAATTTTTTTAAACTTAAAATGTATTTCAATGTATATCTGCCATGTACAGAATTTGTTCTGTTACAGTTTTATTATAAGTATAAGATATATAGATATAGATATATAGATATATAGATATTATCTTTTATTGTAAATAGCATTTTCCTAGCTATTGTGAGGTGAAAAATTGTGTGTTTTGTTCGACAGAAAAGTTATTTTGCGTTTCGTACATTTGAAGCTCTCGTTCCGCTAGAATCTGTATTTTAATCAGGATTCTATAAATCCAATAACATTCGCTACCTCTGGTATCAATATCAATACCGCACCAAATAACAGCTTTGCATACCAAATAACTACTAATATATCTAAAATCATTTTTCATATACCTTTAATAACTTTTATATACCTAAAATAACTTTTTATATACCTAATATAACTTTTTAGATAACTAAAATATCTTTTTATATACCTTTTTTTTGGTATGGGGAAAATTCTTTTACGCATAACCGTCGGGGAACAGTTGGTTATTGGTTAGTGCGAGCTCGATTAGCTCGCCTTCGTGTCCGCGCTCTACGGATCGGGAGAGAGTGAGGATTCCTCTCCCTCTCCCGCGCTTCCCTCTGCAAAACTATTGTTTCGCAGAATGAGGTCATCGCCTATTCACTCTACCGAAGAAGATAAAAACGTAAACTTGGAATTTATATCTGACAATGTCATACCTTAACAGTTATTTGTCACAAATTTAACCTGAGGTTAAGTTTCTTTTCAGTTGGCCTTTGATGGCCGCTAATCATCATTATAATTAATAGGTAAATTAGTTCCATTCATTGCCGTTTTTCAGATAAATTTACAGCTAATTAGTTTTAAGAGATTCATTGATTCTTATCATGCAATCAGTAGACATTGTATTGTCTGGTCTATCCGATAAAATATAATAAATAGATTCAGGCGTTACTTTGCGGAAATCCATATTTAATAATAACAAATATTTTTAAGATATTTTATGAAAACATCAAATTAATATTTTAATAAAACACTTAAAAAATACAATAATATATCTAGTGACAATTCCGCCTAATTTTCTGATAACCCGACGTGACGTCACAAACGCCAAACCGGAAGAATTTTCGACGCGTTTCGATTCTACACAAGAAGCATCCTCAGGAGGTTTTGACTCTACGAGCGCACGATCGAGAATTCTTCCGGTTTGGCTGCGTAGCGTTTGTGACGTCACGTCGGGTTAACAGAAAATTAGGCGGATTGTCACTAGATATATTATTGTATTTTTTAAGTGTTTTATTAAAATATTAATTTAATGTTTTCATAAAATATTTTAAAAATATTTGTTATTACGACAAAATTTAGTTCTCGCTGATGTCGTGGCGAGTTGCATTCGCCATCAAAGATCTCATCTTATGAGTAATGGGCCTAATATTTCAATGGCTTGTCAGTTTTAGTTTTATCAGAGCACAGCAATCTAGATGTGGACCCGGACGTCTTCCTCGCGTGCTTCCTTTAATGTCAGATTATAATATGGACATCACTTCCTTTTTCCTTTCAACATCTTCAACGAAATGAAAATCATATCAAAATACAGCCTACAATAATAAATAAATACCACGGGGCACCTGGTTAGAATATCACCTTCCCATCTCTACCCGTGGTGTCGTAGGAGGCGATTAAGGGTAACACACTAGAAGTTAGGCAACAGCGCTTTCTGAGGAACTGATATCACACACTGCGGACGCCTGCAAAACGTAGGGATAATGGCAAACCCCCCATAATGGGGAGGCTGTGTTCGGCAGTGGACAATTCGGCTGATACAGTAAAGAAATCAATTTAGAGGAAATGTGTTGATAACGGTAACAACGGTAAACGGCACATTTATATTTTCAATCCTATCTTAGAAATCAAATATATTTTATCAAGATAGTATACAACTCACAAAATACTACTCACTAATACATATTATATTTCAAAAATACAACGTAAGATTTTTTTATATAATAAGAGCCGGCACTTGAAGCTGCTCACCTTCTTCCTTTCTTCTTTATTCTGATTCTAGTCCAGCATCCATTGGAAGATAACAAAATTGCAACGAAATATTTTTTAACCACAAACAAGATTTGAACCTGCGGCTATCCGGCCCTAGAGCCGGTAGATGCTATGCTCCATTTGTACCTGCGGTTTAACCGTCGAACGATATCTTCTATTACCTTTATCCTATTAGCTATAGAAAAATCTTCCATCTTCTTCGGAAACAGTTGTTGTCTAAGAGGCGACGAATGGAAAAAATACACTGTATGAGCAGCATGCCACTATCTACTACTTGTGAGTGGGGTGTGGCTGCACTTTGAGAGCACAAAATACGTGCGTATTTTAGGGGCGTTCGTTTTGGCTCGATTGCGTTTGTAGCAGTTTCAAAAGTGGCATTTGTGTTTTAGCGTTCGGATAGAAGCTTTTGCTATTTTTGACCACCAATTACTGCATGCTATCCGAACGGCTTAAAACATACTTTGACAACCGACAATATTTTAACAATTTTGCACAGTACGAAACATGGAATCAATCTCTAAAATTAACACAAAGTAGGTACCTATATTATTATTATTTCTTTGTTAATGGCTTCTGATAGTTACTTATATAAAAAACTTGTGAAACTCTTCAATCGCGCCAAATACAACTGTCAAAACAGCAGTTGTCAAAAAACGATCACAACGATCCCACGGCAAGACATGGGTCAAAAATATCACTCTTCTCTGTCATTTGTAGCGTTTTCAAAGCTATCCGAACGGTGAGCGAAAACGATATTTTTGCTCACGAAGTCCCAAAACGAACGGCCCGTGTGATCGTTTTTAGCGTTTGTGAGTGTTATTTTTGGCACCGATAGGCTATCCGAACGCCCTATTTGTTAAGATAATCCTAATTATATTGAATTGGTTAATTGATTTGGCGCTTAGAATTGATCGCATCCGATTGGTCGCGTCAAGGTAATATTGTTGTGCCGCACGGTACACTTTTTAAACCACGCCCAACGCGGTAAGGTTTGCGTTCTGCTTTTGAGTTTGAACTACATTTATTTACATATTTAATCGATTGATTTGTAGATTTATAAGTATATCATAATATGTTTAATAGAATAGAGTTATGATTGCAAAATAAGGGTTTTCAATTACCAATCTCTTTAAAAATACATTATATTAACAGTAATAGGTATATTTTAATTACCTAGGTAATTTATATAAAAACCTTCGACGATGTAGCCAACCTTGAGAAACAAATAAAAGTATACATTCTGTTAGTACTTACATAAAACATTTACATTATTTGAAATTACTGAAAATGTTCTGATTTAACGATTTATTCCGTTTACCGCTTGTTTACCGCAATATCGATCATAAAAATCCTGTGGTTACAATATATTAAAACGATGTTACTATATGGCGAGTTCAGCGTATTACGGACTTACATAGTATAAGGCTTCAGTATAAAAGGAGACGATAATGAAAAGTGTTGATGATAATAAAAGTACCTTATGTGTTAATCCAGGAACAAAACTATCCATATAGAAAGTTTCAACCAAATCTGTTTAGGCGTTTTACCGTGAAACAGTAACAAACATGTACCCCAATTCTCACTCACATATTCGCATACTCTCACATATACAGGGTTATTGGTAAAATGCTAACTAGCTGCTTCTGCTACTCCTAACAAAAATTTGAGATGTTTCTTTTTTTATTTAAAGAAATTTTTTTGCTAACAAAATCATTTATGAGCGCCAGCCGCGGCAACCCTGGACCATGCCGCGCTCGCTTTGAATATTTACATCGAGCTAAGTTATAAAAATATGAAATATTAAATTACAGGCACAAGAAACTTTTAACATCATCAGTCAGAAGGTGGTCCTCGTGCTTATTCCGTCATATACACAAAAACAAACACAAAAAGATTTTTTATTATTTCAAAATAATATCTCTTCAAAAAACAATTTTCATCTCAAAATATTTGATAGGACTAGTAGAAGTCTAAACCCTAAGAGGTTGTTAATATTTTACCAATAACTCTGTATATATAATATATTAGTAAGGATTAGTGTGATTATTCTTGAGCAGAAAATTTATTGCTAAGTAACTCACAGTGTTGCAGCATTGAAGATTAACAACAGGTCAGTGAAAGTCAAAGGCTAGGTTCATTAACATGCGGATAAATTATACCTAGGTACTATATTAGTATCTAGTCAATTCCTACATAAGCTTGGGCTGTAGTGTGCTTTCAAGAATCTTCGCCTGCCAAGCTACAGTTTTCTATAGAAAATCTCCAAGCTCCTAACGGCGTGCTACTATATCGTTGAGTGCCTATACTAGGTATAGCCTAGTATTTATGTCTTCTAGCTATGCCCCGCGGTTTCACCTACGTAGACAATATGAAAGTCAAAATAAGATAATGATGATAAAATGTATCCTGTGTGTTAACATCATCAGCTCGAAGACATCCACTGTTGAACAAAAACCTCCCCCATAGAACGCCACAAATAACGGCTTTTAGCCGCTTGTAACCATTGGCTACCCGCGACTTTTACGATACACCTAGTGGGGGGGCCTATCAACTCTACCCAAGACGCCAGCCAAGCGCGGGGATATTGGCAAAACTACCCTTATATGTTAACGCAGGACCTAAACTATCTATGTTGCAAGTTTCAGCCAAACCAGTTCAGCTGTTTCAGTATGGGAAAGTAACAAACTTACACACTCACAAAATTGGGCATTTTATTGGGCATGTTTTTACGCTCATCAGATAAAAAATATCGGCTGATAAAATGTTAAACAACCAAATTTAAAGAAATGAACGTCTTTTTTAACGACCAACATTAATATGCAGACTCCTAGGAATAGTTACTATCCGATGATTGGAAAACCGGTCCTTAGCCTAGTACATATTATATTTGAATTACCGTTGAGATAGTGTTGATTGACTACACTAACGCCCAGTGATATGCGTATTTATGGTTCCGTGCCATCATATATATATTTTGCACTTGTCGTGCTCGAAAAGTTTTTTTTCTAAAGCCCGGGGTGTAATCAGATTTCAACGACTTTTTAAGCTATAGTGCATAAAAATAATACATATTTTTTAATATTCAAAGATATGCAGTTTGTTATATATTTTATGTGGGAAATGTGCCTCAGTCGTTTGTAATAGAAATAGATCAATGGAAGTATTAAGACTCAGACATATATTTTATCAAAACAATGAATTTTCTATTTTCCGCCGCCGCCAGACCATACTAAACCAAAAAAATATATCAAAAGAAAATTTGGAACTCAAAAAAATCTTATGGAAAACTGCTGTCTGTTTATCTGTCTATCCATCCCTAGCTCATAAATGGAATGAGTTGTTTATCTTAAACATAAACCAGACTGGAAACGCCGTTCAAAAATGTGGTTATTATCAAAATGATCAAAACGTACGAAATTTAATTTGCAGGTTGTAGCGATACCGAATCAAATTAAATAGTTTATTTGCAAGAATACAAGTGAACAAGATTTCAAAAATGTTGAAAAAAAACACACAGTTGTTTTATTAGTTTTAGTTTTAGTATTTTAATAACTCTTATATTTTACACAATTTTATGTATCCATTTATATTCATTGAATTCCTTAACACTATGAAAACAATTATTTAGCAGACATGCAGTCAACTCTTTTTTAAATTTATTGCCCGACAGTATTTTTATGCAATTGGGTAAGCAGTTATAAATTGATAGCGACATATAATAAGCGTTTCGCTTGTATAAATTATCTTTTTCAGCACTATAATTCTGATAATGAATAGATTCAGGCGTTACTTTGCGGAAATCCATGTTTAATAATACCAATGTATTAAAAGTATTCGAAGAAAACATTAAGACAATATTTTTATAAAACGCTTAAAAATAAAAATAAAATATAATATCTAGTGACAATTCCGCCTAATATATACAAACCTCATATATACCTAATCCTAACAGGAGTTAGGCAAACGAGACGTCACAAACGCCACGCAGTCAACCCGGAATAATTTTTGACGGTTATCGCTTCTACACGAAGCATCCTCATTAGGTTTTAACTCTACGAGCGCACGACCGAGACATAAGTCTCAATTTAGTTTTTTCTTAGAATACTTTTAAAATATTTGTTATCATTATAATTCTGCTTTTATGAAAGCACTTGAGTATTTGATGTCTTATGCATTTACTATTGATGCCGTGTCTAGTACTATCGAATGCATCACGACACCTAGACTAGACTAGAGAAAGTCTAGGTCTTTGAACCTAGAAAGCGATATCCGTCGCAGCAGACGTATTTTATAGTTGTCTTTTTCTCTTCATTCCAGTAATTAGCTACAGCAGTGGAAATGGACTGCAATTGAAAAGTGCAATTACAGTTGTTCTTAGAGAGTATATAATAATAGAAAAAAAGTCATGTGCAAGTAGTACGTTGCTCTTTTAGAGTCCCGCATTGTCAATCGCAAAGAAAAAAAACACTGTTTTCATCACAGCTTTCAAAACTACGTTATAAATCAGCGTTTTCAGTAACTGTTGAATAAATAACAGATGGTACATTATATACCAAACTCAGAGAATAAGATAAGATATATTTTTATTTCATAAACTACATGTTGCCTTATTACAATGTGTAGAGGCATTCTTTTAAGTAAATGTATACTTGTATCAGAAGCCCTCGTTCTTTCATATTTGTAGAAAACACATATAATAAGCACTTACTAACATAAAATCAAAATTGGTAACTAAATACTTCACTTTAATTTTAATAAGAGATAGATTAGATAATTCTTTATTGTTACACCACTGGTGTATAGAAATATCATAAAAGAAAAGCTTACAAAAAAGTGTCACAATGGGCGACCTTATCACTAATAGAGATCTCTATTAGTGATAAGGCCATTCCAGGCAACCTTCGGATGGAGAGGAAATATAGTAAGAACAAGACGAGTTTTTTTTTTTTTTTTTGCCTAATAGTTTAGCCTTTGACCACTATCTCACCTGTTGGTAAGTGATGATGTGGTCGAAGATGTTATTCAGGCTAAGCTAGAAGTATACTGGCTCTCAAGGACAGCTGCCGGAACACACCGTTAGGTGCTTGGCGACAGATTTTCTACTTGAGGGTGGTAGCTAGCCAGGCGGGCATTCGCAAAATGCCCTACCACCATGCTATAACGACTGCCATCCTAACACAACAACCGGGACCGACGGCTTAACGTGCCCTCCGAAGCACGGAAACGCTCAGTAGTAATGTCACTAGCGGTCACCCATCCAACTCATGACTGCGGGCAACGTTGCTTAACTTTGCTGATCGGTTGAGAACAGCTAAGTAAACTTCGCTACGAGCGCTTCAGATGTAATGGTGTAATAAAAAGATATAGGTACAATCAAATCAAGACAAGAAGAAAAATAAGTACCAGGTAACACATAAAATACACTGATACATATTGAAATTCATATGTGGGTCGAGAGTGATGGAGAAACATACTCCACTCTACTGTGTGTGCGTGTGTGTGGGTGTGTGCGTGTGCGTGAAGATGTGTGAGGGTGTGTGTGTGAGTGAGTAAGGGTGAGTGTGTGTGTGTATGTGTGTGTGTGTATGTCATTGCTGTTGTTTGCATTTTTATAATTTTGTTTTAATCATATAAATTAAGTTATTGTTATCATTTAAGTGACATTGGCTATACGATAATAATTCTTTAAACATATGTATTATACACTTCTTATATAATAGAATGAAGAACTCCTAACTAGCCTAGTATTTGAGATAGACCCCGTAATAAAAATGGTCTCAAATGGACATCTTTGACAGCCCCCCATTTATTACATAATATAGTCTACTCAATGAATTATAGACGATGACGTTCTAGAAGGCAAAATAGTATATACTTTCGGCATGCTGCTCATGTACTGTCTACAGATAAGAAGGAATATAATTTGTACACCTATGTGCTTCAATAGGTCAACGTTCTACAGAAAATATCTAAATATCAGATATGTAACTCATTCCATGTACGAGCTAGGACCAGTGATATACTGACAAACTAACGGACAGCGGCCGTTTAACCTTTCGGCTTATCTTATCTCTCTATCTTTTACACGGTACTTTGTAGTGCATTTCGAGATTTCTCACCTAGCTGCCTCATAAGTTGCAAATTTGTATTCAGACACCTAACAGTGTGTTCCGACCTACTGGCTATAATATAATCTGTGCCACGGTAGTTGAGTACCAGTTCTGGTGCAAGCTTAGCCTAAATCTTCTAAGTTTAGCCTTTTTTATGCCTGATAGGTTAGCCTTTGACCACTATCTCACCGATGTGATGAGTGTTGATGCGGTTGAAGATGTTGATCAGGGTAACCTAGAATTACTGGCTCTAAAGGACAACTGCCGGAAGTCACCGTTAGGTGCCAGATGACAGATTTTCTACTTAAGGGTGGTAGCTAGCCAGGCGGGCATTCGTAAAATGCTCTACCACCATGCTGTAACAACTGCCATCCTAAGATAACAACTGGGACCGACGGCTTAACGTGCCCTCCGAAGCACGGAAGCGCTCAGAAAATGTCACGTCTAGTGGTTACCCATCCAACTTATGACCGCGGCGGACGTTGCTTAACTTTGCTGCTCGTGTAAGAACAGCTAAGCAAACTCCGCTACGAGCGCTTGAAAGAGTGTCTGGTCACGCTCTTTCGAGTCGATATTAGCCGAGTGGTTTAGGCATCCGGCGCAAAATCGGAGGACAAGAGTTCGGTTCTCGCCCGGGGCATAAAAAAAATGTGTTGCAATAGTTTGTAAAATATACCAATTATGTTCAAATTAAGATAGTTTAGACATTTTCATTCATCGAACAAACAAAATTTATCAAATCTGCAAGTATATATGAATCCCATCTTTATTATTTGAATAGCAGTAGGAGCTCTAATATCCCGGAAGTGTTGTTAGTTGATGAGTTGACATGTTTCAGTGGTAGTTTCCACATACAAAGATACTATATCAGTACCTTTAGTAGGTATTTATTTATCTTTATAGATAGATTGTAGTATTTGGGTCACTTCGTCATTCTCTTTTGAAGCCGGACATTATAATTCAATGAAATTGTATTACATTGCATATCAAGTGCCTGAATTCTTGTCAATATGACTAATCGTCGGCTTTCTTTGTCGCTGCTGAAGGTCGCATAATTTTGCTTGTGATTCATTTCTCATATTAAATACATTTGGGTACTTTACAAATCTATATTTACTGATTTCAATTGTTTGGAATATTGACAATTCTGCTTATTTTAATATTGTTATGTTTGCAATAACGCCTGCTATGCGGATCACATTACAAAATTACAAATATACGATAGAAAAAATCCCGCACTTGACTAAAAATTTTTTTATCGTAAATTTGTAATTTTGTAATTCTGCTTATACTCACGACTACCTATAGATGTTTTGTGCAGAAACAAATCAATACATCAAGTGCTATTTTTAAAAGACTTTGAAAAAAATTAGGAAGATTCTCATTTCAACGGGTGTATATGTTGGTTGTCCTTAAAATTGAAAAGCCGCGAAACAAAACGTCTCAAATTCATTCCCGTTTGTTTTTTTTCGTTATCCGTTTTTATTATTGGATCCTGCAAATTTTTGAACTTAAAATGCATCAAAACCCTTTGGAAATGTAGGTACTCTTATTTAAACCTTCCGAATCAAAATGACTCAAATCCGTTATTTTTATCGCTTATACAAAAATCATTAAACCCCTTACTAAATTTATAATTTATTTTGAAGTTGGACCACAATATGCTCCAAATCAAGAATATTTTTGACTTTGTCGATATTATTTATTGTTGGTTATATTATCGAATTTAGGTATCATTTTGACGTGAGTGACTAGCATCTGATTTTTTTTTTTAAATTGGCGATATGCCTTTATTAAACAAATACTACAAACTACATACAACAGTACAGCTACTACAATACTACAGCTACTACAGTAAAAGCATTTGGACTCATAGGGAGTCCAAATGCTCTAGCCCACTATCAGTTGGCAGCGTGCCCAGCATGCTGGCAGCATTGCCCCGTTGAATTGCAATGCTTATTCTTTGAGCCAAATAGGTGCCAGCATTTTGATCACGCGTCGCATCGACCAAGCGCTCTGATAGATTTTGGAAAATACGATGAGCTCCCGGTCCCCACGGCCCCAACGTCTCCACACCAAACGGCTCAAATATGTAACCCATACCGAGGTTAGCATATTTGCGCCGCTTGAGTTGCTCTGCCGAAGTAGCCGCGGCGCCAGCCCTCACGTGGGTTTCAGAAAGGTGTGACGGCGCTAAAGTGTCTACGCATGTAGCGTCCCACACTAAGGGCCGTCCTAACTTCCATGGAACCAGGGTCATGCCGTCAGGTCTTTTACCATCGTCACGCATCAGACCGTTCGGTTCGAGAACAGCTGGAACATTGGCGCTGGTAAAAGCCCGGCGAATGATATCGTTAAGGCTGGCGTGGCGGGAAATTCGACCAGCACTTCGAGAGCAGGAGAGGCCATGGTGACCGAGTTGGTCAACTGCAGTACCACACTGGCAGTGATGTGCAACACAACACCTTGCACCCAAGCGTAAGCTAATAGCGAGACGAAAAGCGGAAGGATCTATAAGGCTACCAGTTTTGTAAGAAGGAATGGCTTGTAACCAAAGACCTGATTCCCACACAGAAACAGCGAGAATACGAGCACGATCTGCGATACTAGGGCACGTATTTAAAAGATCTTTCCGTGCTAGCTCGCATAGGGGCCGATCCCACTGTTTCTGAGATGACAACATTTTTGGGAACTCAGTATTTGGACAAGCCAGTCCCCATGTGGTTTTGGCCTCAGCCAGATATGCTACATCAAAAGAGCCTAAAGATTGTGCAAGAATTTTTTCTACTAATTTGTGTGTACTGTGTACAGAAGACAAAAAAGCTGGTAATGCCACACTAGAAATTTTGCGTATCCCTATGCCCCCCAACCTCACAGGGAGGGAAGCTTGCACCCAAGCCCTATCATCCATCTCAACATTCAAAACCGAAATTAACGTATCTTTTAATAAATTGTCTAAGCTTAAAAGAAGCTCACTGTGTTTCCACAGCTGACAACATCTCAAAAAGTATGTAAATTTAGGAACGAAAAGGCAAAATCTAATAATAGTAAAAGCCATATGGGCGTTAATTTTGAATAATCTGCTAGAAGCATTTCTAAACTTTTGAATTTGTTCTTCGACAAATGGTGACAAAGATTCGTCAAAAATCGGTGAACCCAAAAGACGGAGCGAACTTTTTTCTACTAATTTTATATTAGGCGCAAGTAAGTTGAATTTTTCAATAATCGAAATTTTATCCGGACAAGTATCACAAACAAAAAGTTCACATTTGGAAAAATTTAGTTCAAGGCCAATAAGACGAAAATCGTCTATAAGTACTCGCAAGTCATTCAATACCGTGTTCGCATCGCCACCTAAGGTTCCGTCATCCAAATACCAAACGTTAAGTTTTGATTGGAGACGTTGAATTATTGAGTGGATGGCAAGGCTAAAGATGGCTGGTCCCAGAGGATCACCCTGTTGACATCCTACGGAAGATAATATAACGTTGTTTTGGTATGTTAATTTTGATGGTTTCCCGTAACATTGCCAAAGAAAAGGGTATAATTCCGGAATTTTATCTTTCACTTCGGTCAAAAGGGTGCCTCTATCTAATGAGTTGAATGCATTTTTAACATCCACCTTCAAAAGCACATCTCCACAATTTTGATCAAGAAATGTGCGTAGTGAATGTACAGCAGCCTCACAACCAACGTACAGAATTTCGGTAATTTCATTGTCTCTATTTCTCTAATTTTTTAGCATCTGATTGACATTTGCTCGATAGGTAGAAGGAAAGTTGGGTTTTCTGCAGCCTATCGATTTTTAAGCTCGCATTCATCGCGTCTGACTCAATGCTTCTTTACTCTGTGCTTAATAATCAACAACACCAACTCCAGGTTGGTTTGGCTAAATGCCAGCTTGAACCCTTGAACTGATAATCCAGCAAATAAACTTATTGGTGACGATGCGTTAGTGGAGGGTAGACTCCGAACCTTGAACATAAACGCAAAGTTGCAAAGCTTATTGGCACACTTCGGAGAATGTGCGATCGATCGACACACTTGGTTGATATCATGAAAATACCCACTAAGCGCTTTAAATCCAGCTTCATAATGCGTACAGCTGAACGTTTCATACCCTACTGGCGTCTCTATTTCTCTAATTTTTTAGGTTCTTCCTGGAATAGGCTTCTACTAGGCACAATGCGATTTCTTTTTAAAGTTCCCACGGTAAAAAATTTTGCTAAGACGAAAATTTAACACTGCATAAGAAACGATTATATTTCCACCTCCAGAAAAATACATTTTTTAAATGTTTTGAAATTTGGTTCACCTTGTGCTTGGCTTGGAGAGGAATGTTTTGAAAAGCTTTATAGAATGCTTTTCCATATTCCAAATATTTTTAATGTCACTAACAATTTTAGGAACAACCATACGTGGGCATTCGCTAAACGAAACTTTATAAGAGAAAGAAGACAGCGAGTGATTCTCCATGTATATATTCCTCTATTTTCGTCCTATTTTCGTCCTGGATAATGCCTCTAGGGCAGACATTTTTTGTATAAAATATAGGCCTGCTATAGACACGCCCCAGTCCAATGACTGGGGCGTAATGCCTTTTTATCAGCAACTAAATATAAGCAAAGAAAACTGAACCTGAAATTTACTAAATATGCCCCGTTATCGCCTTGATCATACGACCATCAGATATATATTAAAAGATTTTAACATGAAACAAAATTTATGGAGCTTATATATTTATTTTTTATTTTATTTTTTTATGCAATATAGGTTAGCCTTTGACCACTACCTCACCTGATGGTAAGTGATGATGTGGTCGAAGATGTTATTCAGGCTAACCTAGAAGTATACATATCGTCACAAGTGACGAAATGCACTGCGTCCGTCTCTCTGAGACTTACAGATACACTTAAATATTTTTTTATTGTATTACGAAGAGAAAAGTTTGGCAATAATGAATGAAAAATGATATCTGGCAAATGTCCACCACGCTGACAGATGTCAATTTTTTCAACAAAATTTTAAATAAATTTTTGGCAGATTGACGGGTCTAAAAATACAATAAAATTTGAAACATATTCATCTCAATGCTTTGTTTTAGATAACAAAGTTCTTGTTGAAAAACCATTTATTAAAATATACATATGTAATAGGTATTAGCTTCGTCCACTTAATATAGGAATGTTTTCAACCAACTCATACGCATCGTACATAACAATATAAATGGACGATATCGTCCAACGGGGATGCCAAGAGGTGAAGTGTTATCGATTGTACATCTAGTTGACAATTTTATTACTGACTTTCATAATCACTTTGAAGCAGTGATGGCTCAGTGGCATTGGCTAATGACTGCACCGCAGCAGGTCCATGGAATCCATTCGAATCCCGCCGCGGGCTTGAGCTTCACGGCATGGTGGAAGGGCATTTTGCGAATGCCCGCTTTGATAGCTACCTCCCTCAAGTAGAAAATCTGTCGCCAAGTATATAACGGTGTGTTCCTTGAGAGCCAGTGACATTACAGGCACACAGCAGACTTAACAGCTGTCTCAAAGTGACAGGTGCAGTGCAATTCGTAACTTGTGCTGAAATGCATCTGTTATAGGCAGAGGTTAGTCCACCTAACATCAGATGGGCCTCGAGCTTGTCCCGTTACAATAACATAAAAAAAGACTTTATGAAATATCAGTCATAAATAGGAGCTTTGAGATTTGTTCTTCATAAAATTAGTACAATATAGAAATCAGTCCTAACCGACCGGAAACATAATTTTTGTATTTTCTGATTACTTTTTAAAAGTATGTTAATATTATGGATTTCCGCAGAGTAATGCCTGAATATTGTTTATCACTAAGTGTAGATTTTTGACACCAAGTTTTTTACACCACAAAGAAATGCTAAGATATAAGCTCTTGGGAGTCAATTCGACAACTGCACACAAAAAAAGAATTTCAACACGATAATCCTGATTCAATCAATTTTCGCACTAAAAACGTTATTTAAAAAAAATATTGATGACGTATAAGACGTTTATGAAAAGAATGCACCAAATACTTTAAAAATAAATTTAACCACTAAGAATAATTATTAAAACATTTAGGTCACCTTTGACGGTTCAAAAGCACTATTAAAACAAGAGAGAGAGCATTTGGACTGCCTATGTCTGTATATGTGTCTGTGTATGTATATTGTCCAAATGCTTTTATTGTAGTGTTGTATATAGTTTGTAGTATATAGCAATAGCTGTAGTCTTGTATATAGTTTGTAGTATTTGGTTAATAAAGCCATACAGCCGGTAAAAAAAAAAACACTATTAAAACACCAAATTTCGTCTCAGTCGAGCAATCCTCGATCCGGTGCGTAAAAGTGATGTGTGAAGTGATGTGCGATTTCGGGTCGAGATGACATATTTTTTTTACTGTGATTTTTGCAAGCATATATATAGTTATATGTAGAAATCATATTTTTATATACATACAGGTATAGTTACCACGATATTAACCAACATGACTTGTGGAAGTCGGTACCATGCTAATTCAAAGCTTTCTGAGCTCACATTGTCATGGTCCGAGTTTTAATAATCAAATTGTACAATCTCGTTAAGTAAAAATATGATTATATAATTTTGAGTATATGTAATTCTAAAGTAAATATATATTTTTAATACTTTTTTATTTCGTATATGTATTTTATAAATATTAAAGTTTAAATTAAAAGCAAGATTTTATGTTCATAATAACTAGTTATTGAGATGTATTCCCTGTGACACAACACCCATACATCGTATCAATAAGCCAGGCCGTTACACTTACAATTATGAAACAATATTAAGAAAACTATTAAGCCAATTTTGATGAAACTTGCACTGTCCCCTAAGTGAAGTTAATGTATGCCAACATTGTTACAATCTGATCAATAGTTTCGGAGAAATGCGTGGAATCATACATAACATATATAGGTATATACATATGAACCTATACAAAATTGTATTTATATTTATTTGGAAGCCTGAATGAGATTGTCATATGTGAATACCTATATTGCAGAGCTACTATTATATTGTCGTGGGGTGCTGGGCTAGAATGTCACCCCCCATCTCTACCCATGGGTGTCGTAAGAGGCGACTAAGTGTAACACACCAGAAGGTGGGCAGCAGCGCTTTCTGAGAAACTGATATCTCACACTGCGATCCCCAAGACGCCTGCTAAGTGTGGGGATTATGGCAAACCCCCACATAGTGGAGGAAGCTGTTTTCAGCATTGGACGATCCGGCTGATAGAGTACTATTATATTACATACGTATCGAATTGAAAACTTATTTTTTTTACATCTGGCTAGGAACATTGTTAATCAAAGATTGTTTCTATATAAATTGTTGCTCCTTTATACTGCGAGCATTTTACAACTTAAGGCCCCAAAAAAATGCAAAGTAAGGGCTTTACCGTCATTATTTACAGTGATTAGGTGGCAACCCTGACCCATTAGGGCGTTCGCATACTGGCGTAGAGCTGACACCGCCGAATTTATCTTCTGAATGGTGGGACGAAATAGTTGGAGCGGGTAAACTGTTGAGTGTGGTTTCTATTATAGCGAACAGCGTTTTTAATGCAAGTATAAGGTTGTATATTTAGATATTCTTGTTAGCCTGGGCTATAAGAGGGCCTCCCCTCGCCCAAAGTCCGGTGGAGCTGTACGTCCGTATAGCGGTAGACAGCATCTATGTCCTCCCTAAAAAAAAAAAAAAAAATATTCTTGTTATAACAATAATTTTTTATTCATAAAAATATACTACACGGTTTTAATTGTTTGAAGTTTTTTATATTTTAGTGGAGTCTTTTTTCTTATCCAGGCCCTAATGTCAAAGAGAACGTGATTTTAAATTTTAGTGGATTTGTTTTTCTGTAGTAGACAGTATTTTTTCTTATTCAGGCAGTTATGTCAGAGGGAACGTGATTTTAAATTTTAGTGGACAGTCATTTTTCTTACTCAAGAACTAAATTCTAAGTGAACGTGGTTTTTCATTTTAGCGGACAGTATTTTTTGTGAACGTGATTTTTCAATTTAGTGGAAAGTTTTTTTTCTTATTCAAGCATTGTCTGTGCGAGATAAGTTTTAACTTTCGTCAAAAGTATTTTTCTTATTCAAACATTAATTTAACAGTGGTAGTAGTTATACCGATAATTTATTGGCTGATTTTCTCCGCGTTGTTAGTCCCTTTTCGGTTATCGTACCTAATGTAAGATATTAATTATATATCTAAGATTGAACAACATATTTCAGGCATCATCACTTACAATCAACTTAGATAAACATATTGTATCGTATAAGCTATGAAAAACATTGTCATGCTTGTATATACCCAAATTTGAAAGGCAGAGGTGTCTGAACGGAGACCATTTACGTTTCGCCAGATGCGTTTTGACTTTTGGAGCGAATCCAATATCTCGGGATTATAAAACGTAAAAAAGCGGAAGCAAGAGTAGATAAAAAGTTCAGTTACGCTACTCTATATCGTTTTTGGGAATTTAATTTATTGGGATATATATTTCAATAAATGAAATTCCTAAAAACGATATAGAGTAGCGTAACAAAGCGAAAGCAAGAGTAGATAAAACATTTTTGACAGAATATATCGTACACAATCAGGTATTTTCACATTATACGATGTATCATGGAAACCCACGTGTATATTAGAATTATTGTTTATTTCAAAATTAGGTAATCATATTTTTTTATTAATGACGTAGTTTCCGAGTTTATCAATGAATAAACGTATTTTTTCATTGCTATCCTGTTAGGAGGCTTGAAGGATCCCCTTAACGCATTACTTACGTTAGCCGCTTCCCGCTGTCAGTCTCACGGACAGCGTTAATAAACTTAGGGCTGCCACCAATTTATCTAAAACGAAATCTCCCGTTCGTATCGATCGCCACTTATCTCGTGTGAATAGGCCACGGGGATTGCTTTAGATCGCGAACAATTACGGGCTCTTTACTTTTTACGGCAATTGTTGGCTTTTGGGGAACGAAAGTTTTGGATGCGTTTTTTAAACGTATTTAATTTAAAAGTTATGAAAATGCTTATAAATCATTTTTTTAGATTTTGCAATTATAATCAAGTAAACGGGTTAAATTAATATATAAACATTTTTTATAATTTTTAATATGACGCGGCTTTTTAAACTTAGTAATCGCGGCAAGCGCTGGTGTCATCCCTAACTTAAAGCAACTCTTTTCCGGCTTGTACGAGAACCAAACATACAAACGATGAAGTTCATATCAACGCACGCTACAACGTGAAGTTTGTGATAACGTCTCAGTAAGAAATAGGAGTAATTTTAACTAACTTTTCATGGATTTTAATAACTATTCCAATGTTTGATTTTAAAATCGTAAGACAGATTAAATATAATATTTATAAATCGATTAACTCGGTTCTGTCAAAAATTTACAACGGTGTTACACATTATTTAGTTAGAGATGTGAATTTAATTAATATAAAATAATATTTTACTAACAAATTATCAATTTCTAACGTTTTGGTGCTATACAGAATCTGTACGGAAACATAGTTAGGGTTGTGACTCTTAAAATGTATTTCAGAACAAAGGTCGATCCAATTAATATTTTGGTCAGGTTATTTGACCCACCTGACAATTCTTCTTGGTCTTGACACACCTCTGATCTGTAAAAAAACGCATCAAAATCAAGCAAAAGCATGTGCTTTATATTAGAGAAATACTGTTTATTTTACAGGTTTCTAATGTGAAGTCGTAAATACTGAACCCTACGAGATAGATCAAACAAATGTAGTTACAACAGTATTGTACACAAAAAGTCCGCGATGGTACAATAATATGTCTATCTCTTAGGAATAAACCGTTTTTTAACCTTTACTTTTACAAAAATAATGGCTTATTTACAAAGCCATTTTAAGCAAGACAGCATTAATACTTATCCAAATATATCGTGCATTTAATATAGATCAATATGGCCCCGTATAGCCTGTAATTTAATATTAATATTTTTCAAGATAGGTATTACAGATTATTTAGTGTCAGCAACGAGCATGCAAAATGCAATATTCGCACGGGGCGAAGCTGGGGCGGGTCGCTAGTATATAATTATAAAAATCGTGACCAAGGAAGAGTACTCTTTTCAGTATATGATGCCATAATTAAAATCAACCATGTTACACATGTGATCTGCTGATTCTAAAGTGAAGTCCAAACGTTACTTTCCATGTCAGACTGCGGTCTAATGCTTACATAAAAAACGTAAACAATTTGACAACATTCTGATTTGAGCAAGCAAAAACTAGATTTAAAAACTGGTCAGCCAAACATTCACAGCAAAAACAAATATGTACCTAATATGTAACGGTACCCTAACCACTTCCTGGTTCGCGTCACGAAATCGGAACACCGTTACTCAGGGAATTACCTAGTTACTATACCTACCTACTCACTACACCAATGATGTTTTGTAGGTGCTAATATGATAGATACGTGAAAATGATTTTGAGTCTCTTCTATGTTCAAACTATACAGCTTTAGCGTGCATGTTTGCATTATGTCTGATAGGTTATCCTTTGACTACTGTCTCATCTGACGGTAAGTGATGTGGTCGAAGATTGTTCAGGCTAACCTAGAATTACTGGCTCTCAAGTACAGCTGCCGGAACACACCGTTAGGTGCTTGGCGATAGATGTTCTACTTGAGGGTAGCTAACCAAACGTGTATTCACAAAATGCCCTACCACCATGTTATAACGACTGCCATCCTAAGATAACAATAGAGAACGACGGTTTAACGTGCCCTCCGAAGCAAGGAAGCGCTCAGTAGTAATTTCACCAGCGGTCCCCCATCCAACTCATGGGCACGTATAAGGTGGACATTGCTTAACTTTACCTACTGATCGCTTCAGAACGGCTAAGCAAACTTCGCTACGAGCGCTTCAAAATCAAATGCTACACAAATTTAATAAGTTAAAAGTTGTATTTTGAAGCAGTGATAACCGAACGGTAATAGCTGTGGACTGCCGTGCCGCAGGTCCATGGTTCGAGCTTCATCGTATTGTGAAAGATCATGTTGCGAATACTGCCAGACTAGATGCCACGCTCAAGTAGAACATAGTAGTAATCGTAGAAAGTAGTAGTAGTAGAAAGGAAAGTATAGTATTAAAGAAACAGTGTATTCCAGCAGCAGTTCTTGAGAGTCAGTATATCTTAACCTAGTCCGTTTACCATCCTCGGCCACATCATAACTTACCAACAGGCGAGATGGTGAGATAGTGGTCAAAGGCTAGCCTATCAGCTGTCAAAATAATATAATCAATGCTAAACAATAATGAAAGTGATAATGAAAAGTATTGTGTTTGTTAATCCAAGACACAAACTATGTATATTTCAAGTTTAATTTTTAAATATGCCTTTATGAACAATATTCTACGAACTATATACAACACTACAGCTACTACAATAAAATCATTTGGACTCATAGGCAGTCCAAATGCTCTAGCCCACTACCAGTTGGCAGCGTGCCCAGCATGCTGGCAGCATTGCCCCGTTGAATTGCCATGCTTATTCTTTGGGCCAAATAGGTGCCAGCATTTTCATCACGCGTCGCATCGACCAAGCGCTCTGATAAGTTGCATTCAAATTAGTTTAGCCAAGGTTGGGGATTATGACAAATCTTCCCTTAATGGGGTAGGCCGTGTTCAGCAGTTGACCATGCGGCTGATAAAGTAAAAGTATTATATCTTCTGTTTGAATAAAAAATACTGAAAACCCCGATTTAAAGGTCATGTAGTGTGATAGTGATGTGTGTGATCAGTTATTTTTTACGGTCGGTTACTTTTTTTTTATCCGTGTTAGGTTATCCTTTGACCACTATCTCACCTGATGGTAAGTGATGATGTGGTCGAAGATGTTGGTCAGGCTAACCTAGAAGTACTGGCTCTCAAGGACAGCTGCCGGAACACACCGTTAGGTGCTTGGCGACAGATTTTCTACTTGAGGGTGGTCGCTAGCCAGGCGGGCATTCGCAAAATGCCCTACCACCATGCTATAACGACTGCCATCCTAAGACGACAACCGGGACCGACGGCTTAACGTGCCCTCCGAAGCACGGAAACGCTCAGTAGTAATGTCACTAGCGGTCACTCATCCAACTCAAGACTGCGCGCGACGTTGCTTAACTTTGCTGATCGGTTGAGAACAGCTTAGTAAACTTCGCTACGAGCGCTTCAATACAAAGTGTATCCCAAAACGAGTGAGGCTCGACGCGCACTTATGCAATGATTAAATTATAGTTTGGAAATACTTGCGAATGTGAATGATGGTACCCGCAGGTACAGTTGGAAAGGGACAAAAATATAAAACATATTGTCCAGAGTTCAGATTTGAAACGTTCTATAATTATAAATATTCACTAATAGGCGTTCCTAACCGCAACAGTAAAAGTGGCCTGTTTTTGTTTTGTATAGTTGCTACTGACCGCAGATAAGGATTTCCGGTAACGACATGTTTTAGTTTGCAGCCCATTACTTGACTTATACATCCATGTCATCAGGCCTGTATATACCTTACAGTACAGTAGCGAGTGCTGGACTATCGGATATTTTCAACCCTTTAATCTGAATACACTCTTCTCGATATGACGCGATATCTACCTAAATGAGAATCTCCTCAGGTTGGTAGGTTGAGTATTGAGTTTATTTCTGTTGCAGTGATATAAACTCTTTGGTTTTCTAACAGATGGCGTTAGTAGTACAATAACATTCTATCCAATGAATACAAAATTGTTAACGTTCGTTTTTTGTTCATTTAACATTGTATTTTTTGACAGATAACACATCTAGATATTTAGTTAAATTACTATGTTAAAGTACAAATCTATAGGCATAATATTTTTTTAGTAAAGTGTGCCACAAAATGTTCAAGTTGTGTAATAGTGATATTAATCGTATATATAGATTAAAACTTGACACCATTTCGATGACACTTTTTAATTTATAATAATTACTATTATTTTTGACAGCATTGACGCATGTTACATATACTTGTGTTTTATTACCAATGCAATATTGCACAATCTGGACGCCATGAACATTCTTAGTCATGTTTCACCTGTTCGGATTAGCGAGGCCCAACCTATAATACCGAATGAGATTCCTAACTGACTTGGCTTTTGAGATGGACACAGTAACAAAATGGTCTAAAGTCTGAAATTGATTTCATTGAGGGTTACACATTTTTTAGATAAATTAAGATAAAAGATGTAGGATTTGAGCTCCAGACGATGACGCCCCACAAGCTAGGCTGCAATACATATTTGTTGTGCACGGCTGCAAAATTATTATTTGACACGTGTACTTTTATTGCAACCTGAGGAAGCAAAGAATTCTAGGATTGAACCAAGAGCTTGAGACGTGTTCTGTGCTGGAGCGAAACGTTCAAAATAGCTGAGCGCAGCAAAGGTTTCTAGAAAAAGTAGGTACAAGAAAAACAGCTTAAATAATATCGTAAAATAGTGATAATTTGTTACACTGATGAAGTTTTGAAGCAGTGATGGCTCAGTGACATTGGCTATGGACTGCCGTGCCGCAGGTCTATGGTTCGAATCCCGCCGCGGGCTTGAGCTTCACCGCATGGTGGAAGGGCATTTTGCGAATGCCCGCCTGGCTAGCGACCACCCTCAAGTAGAAAATCTGTTCCCAAGCACCTAAAGGTGTGTTCCGGCAGCAGTCCTTGAGAGCCAGCGAAATTACAGGCACATGAGACTTAAGAATTATGTCTCAAGGTGACGGGCGCAGTGCCATTCGTGACTTCATCGTGACAAAATGCATCTGTTATAGGCAGAGGTTAGTCCGCTTAACATCAGGTGGGCCTCGTGCTTGATCCGTCACAATAACATAAAAAAAACAATAGACGGGAATCGCCTTTCAAACAAACACCGCTCGACGACACCAAATGTTAACGTAGCTTTTATCGGACATCGAATACTTCACTTTTCATCGAGCATTGGGCAATTGTCACGTATTAATTCGTTTAATTATCCATAAGATATTCATTGTAATTGCCTCACAAAGTTCAGAAAGGACTTGTTTATCATTCGAAATCTGCGTGGAAAAGTGCTTTCTATACGCTAGCATGGAATAAGTTTTTGATATACGAATCTTTATACCTAACAGTTCCAGAAAATAAGATTTATAAGTAATATTACCAATTGTTATAATTCTTACATTTAGTTAATATTTTTTGATAATTAAATTTCCATATTTTTTTATATATTATTATTATTTATGCTTTCCTTGCTGTAGTGAGGCTATAAATTGTGTGCTTCGCTCGGCAGCAAAATTATTGTCGTTTTATGACTTTAAGCCCCCTTTACGCTCAGGCGCTCTCAAGGCGCTTCTACATTTGAACCACTTCACACATGGTTCAATCCTAGAATACTTCCTCTCCGCAGACTTTATCAGGTTTCAATACAAGTCCCGGCGCCAAATAACAACTCTGAAGCCATGTATAGCCATTTTAGGTAATATATAATTTGTAGGTAAAAATAACACATTAAATATACAACTATTTTTAGGGTGGCTCAAATACGTAAGGTTAAACTTTTTAGCATAGCAGCATAATTATATAGTGTTTTCACCTAGAGTTCATTGAGTAAAGTAGGTACTATGATATTTATTTTTATGCTTTCCATCATCATTCAAGTTGTAAATTTTAGACTATTTTTTATTAAAGAACCTGAAATACCAATACTTAAATTGTGTTACCAACACAATTTAAAAACGCAGATCTATATTTTTTTACAAAATTACAATGAGAGGTAAAATTATAGTCATGTACGGGATTAGAACCCGCGCCATCCACCATATAGCAGCGGTAATCTCTAACCGCTAAGCCAACATGAACTATGACTCATGACTCTAATTTGTCCTTTCGTTCTTAGCCGTCGTATGGGGATGAAGCGACATCAGCTATAGTTCAACTTACGTTGTACTGCAAACACGACTAATTTTAGTCCTGTTTGTAGTACAGGTAAGAGCATACCCCGGCTATAGGGCTGGAATTATATAGGGTTCGAATCCCACACATGATAAAAATTTTCCTCTCGTTGTAGTTTTACAATACAATACAAAGTCCACAATCTCATGTGATGGTAAGTGATGATGTGGTCGAAGGTGTTAACAGACTTAACCTAGAATTACTTGCTCTCAAGGACAGCTGCCGGAACACACCGTTAGGTGCTTGGCGACAGATTTTCTACTTGATCGTTAACCAGACAAGCATTCGAAAAATGCCCTTCCACCATTGGTGAATCTCAAGCCCGCGGCAGGAACCGATCCATAGACCTGCTGCGTGGCAATCCATAGCAAATGGCACTGAACCATCACTGCTTCTAACTTCTGTCCCACTTCTTTAGATCAATAATGATAAAACCAATAAAGCCATCAATATTCAAGTCCAAAACAAGTACACATAATACCTTACCGTCAGACACAAGTACCTATCACCACTTAGTATAGGTACTTACATACTAGGCACCTGTACTGAGTGCGGGTATAAATAAATTGGAGTGCGCTAACGGTTAGTTCCGGATGCACGTGACCCAATGGTCCGCATTGCTATCGGTACTACATCTTATTCACTATTAGTTATAGGAATGTTCAAATGAAGTGATCAATCAATAATTTCGGTATCTGGTCTTCATTGAGTAAAATGTTAGTACTAGGTATCTGTACCTAGTACCAACTCGTACAAGATAACATACATAACAACACCTGAAAGCGAATGCTTTTCTATATGCTTAGTTTATTACGAGTACTAAACTTTTTTTATTCTAGGTCGTCTTTCTATTGTGATTTCGAGAAGATATTTAACGATTTACCGACATGTTGATATGGGTCATTTTAAATATTTTTGATAATTTCAGGGGTAATCTATTAAACCGTGTGCATATTACTGGTGTTTTACCATGATTATGTAGACTGGTAACCAAACCTAGCTACAATACTAAAAGATAGATTTTCCCTCCTAAAACTTGAGTTTTCACCAAACAGGGCCATTTTTCGTATTCTCATCGTATCACACTTCCCGTTGCAGTAAAGCATTTGGTACTTTGACAAATTTCAGTGTATTTGTACGTTGCATATAGCGAAATAAAAGTATACGCCGAATAACATAGTATATTGGTATTAAAAGAAAAGCAAAAGCTTATCTTCCCGCCTATTCATTCCCAGATAATGAAATCAACCCTATATACATTCTACTGAGCCAATCCCAGACTTTTATTTTCATTATAGACATGTAAAATTACGAATCTCATACAGAACCTTACTTATTTTAGTTTTTATTTTATGAAGTGATGAAACAATAAAACATCATCATCTTAGCTGTTCTCAACCGATCAGCAAAGTTAAGCAACGTCGCTCGCGGTCATGAGTTGGATGGGTGACCGCTAGTGACATTACTACTGAGCGTTTACGTGCTTCGGAGGGCACGTTAAGCCGTCGGTCCCGGTTGTCGACTTAGGATGGCAATCGTTATAGCATAGTGGTAGGGCATTTTGCGAATGCCCGCTTGGCTAGCTACCACCCTCAAGTAGAAAATCTGTCGCCAAGCCCTTAACGGTGTGTTCCGACAGTTGTCCTTGAGAGCCAGTACTTCTAGGTTAGCCTGAACAACATCTTCGACCTCATCATCACTTACCATCAGGTGAGATAGTGGTCAAACGCTAACCTATCAGGCATAAATAAATAAAAATAAACATCATCGTCTCTAACAGTTAATTGTGAAGGTACAATGGATGATACCCATCTGGTGGAAAGCGGTAACTTCCGTATAGCACAGATGCATTTCGTTACAAATGACAAACTATACTGGACCTATCGCCCTGGGACATAGAATCGTTACGTCTCATGTGCTGTTATTTCACTAGTTACCGAAACATAGTAATGCGAGCATTACGCTTGTCAGTAGAAACAGGTATGGTTACAGTACTTCTCTGGATAATATCGTTCACAAAGACTGGTACTCTGGTACTACATTAAATAAATGCGAGTATTGTAGGTTATTTTTGTTGGCTGTGGTGCCATAGTTCTATCAGACCACGCATTGGGCTTTGGGCTAGCTATATACCTCGATTATGCCTCTGAAGATAAGCTTTTTCAAGTTGTTTGTACTTATCTAAGCTATGTGAAAAAAATACTAAACAATACTGTCAACTGCAATTAGTATATTTAAGAAAGGTATATTTACTAGTAGTACCAACATGTACCTACTAGGAGAAAATACTAGTACTTGTCTAATAATTAGAGTGCAGTACCTACGTAACGGTTCCTGATGCGTTTGACCTCATGCTCCGGATTGGGACCGGTCTCCCAGATGTTTCTCTATGGCTATTTTATGTCTATTATCGAATAGGATGGATAAGTAACTACTATAATTTCATAACAAAAAATATGCTACGTAAAAATTAGCTTTATGCAATTGAATAAAATGAATATCTAGTTTTAAGGTATTTAGTACGCAACTCATCTTCACCAAATTTTATTCATTATCTTGGTATACTGTTCAATGTTGTCCTGCTTTATGACTTTATATGTGACTGAGGAAAGAATACAGCAAATGAGCAGCACACCACCACTCACGCCGCTGTATATTGGATATTACTGCACATAGAGTGCACAACAGTACTTCAATTGCTCGAGAAGTAGCAGGTATACGATTTATATACTAGGTCTCTTCCGTAAGAGCCTTGGTGGGTACCACCGCAGTGTCAGATATTCTGCTGTGAAGCAGTAGTGTGCAAACACAGTTGTGCTAAGAAGGGTAGGGCACTGTAGTAGCAAGTGAAGTTATTGGACAAACGATACATTAGAACTCACGTATCAAAGCGCAGTGCAGTGTCTTGCACAATTAGTATGGTGGCTCTACAACTGTATTGGACAGGCTTATCATCAAGCGCGTATCAGGTTCTTCTTCTCACTACATAACATGAAAAAATGCCGAATATACCATTTTCAAGGAGGGTTGGAGTCAGGAATCAACTGGCTATCAAACCTAAGCCAAATCTTTTTACAAGAATGTCCTTATCTCGTACTTTATGTAAGCAAAAATATACCCCCCTTTATTGATAAGGGTCGATTATTATGAGTCTAAGAAGATGATCACACCTATTAGTAAGATCATGAGGTTAAGGAAGATAAATAGTTTAACCTAGAGTTGAAACAGGCTCCAGAGAACAGCTGTACGAATACACTTAATGTAATTGGAGACCGATCTCCTTCTTGAAGAGGGAAGGCAAGGAAAGAGTTGTGTCAACTCCACTTGACTCGGGATAAGAGCATCAGGAAGTATGAAGAAGCTCGTGCCACTTGACCAAATATAAAGCCATTTATATAATATTCGTATTAATGTAATACTAACTAAGCCATGGGGTTGAAGCGCGTAGACCATGATGAAAAGTGATGATGTATCCTGCCTACATCTTAATCTAGAACCTTAACTATATATGTTTCATCAAAACCAGGTCAGTCGTTTCAGCGTAAAGGTGTACTGTATCAGCCGGATCGTCCACTGCTGAACACAGCCTCCACCATTAAGGGGATGTTTGCCATAATCCCCACGCTTGGCAGGTGGCTTGGGGATCGCAGTGTAAGATGGCAGTTCTTAAGAAGGCGCTGCTGCCCACCTTACAGTATTTTTCCTTTTATTTTTTTAATTTATAGAGCGATTGCGAAGAACGGGCAAGAAACTCTATCTTTTAAACTTCTTTTAACAATGTGTTACATACTAAATTATTAAAATGTTGTTTAAATTACGTAAATGATCGAAGCAGTGATGGCTCAGTGGCATTGGCTATGGACTGCCACGCAGCATGTCCATGGTTCGAATCCCGCCCAGAGCTTGAGCTTCACCGCATGGTGGAAGGGCACTTTGCGAATGCCCGCCTGGCTAGCGACCACCGTCAAGTAGAAAATCTGTCGCCAAGCACCTAACGGTGTGTTCCGGCAGCAGTCCTTGTGAGCCAGTGAAATAACAGGCAAAATGAGACTTAACAGGTATGACTCAAGGTGATGGGCGCATTGCAGTTCGTCACTTGTGATGAAAAGCATCTGTTATAGGCAGAGGATACCACTTAACATCAGGTGGGCCTCGCGCTTGTTCCATCACAATAACATAAAAAAAAACGTGTAATTCGAATTTTCCATCCGTGAGCGTTATAATATGTTTGGGAACTTTATTATAAAACCGCACACAGTTACCTAAGAAGGTCCTTTTTCTGATCCTTGTACCTCGAATTGAGGATTATGATTTATACGAAATGACCGTAACACGGACATCCGGCTTGGAGGCATGCCGGACCTTCGGCTCCCGCCGGACAGTCGCTACTGCCCATACAGGACATTGCTTTTGGAAAATACGCGACGCAAACCAATTCCGTATCCTTTTTGTGGAAGTTTTGATGCTTTCAATTCGTAGCTATTTATGAGTACTTTGTTGTACTGAAATATTGTTTGTCTCGTTTTAACATTTTAACAAGAGAAGAGATTCATAATTAAAGGAAGTTTTGAAGCGCTCGTAGCGAAGTTTGCTAAGTTAAGCAACGTTCACTGCGGTCATGAGTTGGATGGGTGACCGCTTGTGACATTAGTAATGAGTGCTTCCGTGATTCGGAGGGCCGTCGCTCGGTCCTGGTGGTTGGCTTAGGATGGCAGTCGTTGCAGCATGCTGGTAGGGCATTTTGCGATTGCCCTACCAGCACCTGGCTAGCTACCGTCATCGAGTAGAAAATCTGTCGCCAAGCACCTAACGGTGTATTCCGGCAGCTGTCCTTGAGAGTCAGTAATTCTAGGTCAGCCTGAAATATTTGACGAAATCATCACTTACCATCAGATGAGAGTGGTCGAAGTGTAGTGGTCAAAGGCTAGCCTATCAGATGTAATTAAAAAAATAAGGCAATACCACAACCATGTCGTATCGCGGAACATATATTTGTAAGATATTGCATCTACAGGACATTTCTTTAGGAACATATGCGTACCTTCATAACGGCGCTATCTTCTTTTTATGAAATGTTCGACGCCATATTCAATGGCTCAAAATACTTTTTGAGGACCACGCCGCACTCCTTTCAAATAGTTTTGAATATTTTCATCGAGCAAAGCAATAAAAACTACGAAATAATAAATTACAGGTGGTCCTCGTGCTTATTCTGCCACAAACACGTAAAAAAACATACTGGAAATGTTTGTTAAGACTAACAGAAGTCAACTTTAAGTTTAAGAGGGTGTTATTTTTCCAAAAAGCCGTGTACGGTATTATGAGTCCTTTAAATATCAAGCTGAGTTTTCTTGTTATAATACTATAAGTAGTTATGTATCAAATTCAATATTTATCAATATTTAATAATTTACACTAATAAATTAAAGAGGAAAGATTTGTATTTTTGTATTCGACGAATAAACTTAAAAACTACTTGACCGATTTGGACGAAATTTAGTATGAAAATAGTTTGAGACCCGGGAAAGGACATAGGATAGTTTTAGTCCAACTGCGCAAAAAAAAGGTTAATAGTTTTGCGCGATAACCGACAAACGCGTGGACGGAGCCGCATGCAGCCGGATACAATGGTATGATTATTTTTATTAAAACATTAAATGAATATTCATAAAAATGTGTAAGAAATCCAAAAATATCTAGTGGCAATTTAGCACGTCACATGATAAGCGTTTCGCTTCTACACGAAACATTCTCAGGAAGTCTTGACTCTTTGAGCACACAATCGAGAATCTCGATCTTGCGCTCGAAAAGACAAGTAAAATTTTATAAAATTTAACAAACATTTATCCCGCAATACCATTACTACAAAGTAACTTAGCATAAGCGCACGGCAACGGAATTTTTAAAAGTAATTCCGCGTGTACTTGAAACTGCTCCATTATCGGTAAAACAGTTTATTTTAATTACGCCCTTATTGTCCAAAACAAGCTCGAATTATATCAAAGTGCGTAAGTGCCCCAAATATTGATCTCGGCCGTTGGCAAATAAAAAAGAAAACAATCTTGTTGCTCACCGACCTCGATTTATCGTTTTACTGTCATGATATTATCAGGGGCCAACTCCCATCTCTTAATTCAGTCTTATATTAACCTTACATTAACAATTTTAATTTGCACTACCACATGTCATGTAAACTTACATTAGAATTTCAACGTGAGAGCGGGCTGTATGCATGGAATCAAGACATTTGAGCGATAGAGATAGCGCTATATGAACATTATTATTTTGTGACGGCCATGGTATGAATCTTAGTATCAATATTTTAAGTTTGAAATAATGATGGTGGTTTTCCATTATGGTTTTTAAAAGGTGGGAGTTGGGCCCCAGGTCTTAAGTAGTACGATTTCGGATTTGTGGGATTCGTTAGGATTCTTCGTGATAGGAAAGGCGTCAGATTACGTCTGGAATGGATGTTAGGATGGTACAGCCATCTTGTTCAGTAATACAGCCAACAAGCAGTCTTCATCATCTTCCTACCATTATTCCACTCTTCAGTACTATATGTCCTCTCTAACAACATAAAGGACAGCCCAAGAACATAACTATGAATCAGATGTTTTGGTTAAACTAAACGAAACAATGATATGAAAAAGCTTTAGTTTATAGCCGGACGCCTACCTGACGCCAAATCTCTTTGTAAATGCTCTCGTCGTAGTTTTCCCGCTATACCTGTCAGGTAATATAGCTCTGATATGCGCCCAAAGTAGTGCAATACCTCACTTTGGTCGACGTAAGTGTTGTCATGGTATGGAACACTCCAGTCTCTATTTCCCGATCAATATTAAATGGGAGTCTTCAAGTGCAGGTATGTAGGCAAGAATATTTCTTCACTGCTATCAGGTGATACTTCTACACCTTGCACATCTTGCTAAGCAATAATTAGAAAAACAGTTAAAGTCCTCATATACTTTGAGCCAAGTAACCACCAAGCAGATGACGGAAAATTCTAGATTTAAACAAAATGTAGTCTCGATCGTGCGCTCGTAGAGTCAAGACCTCCTGAGGATGCTTCGTTTAGAAGCGAAACGCGTGGAATACTCTTCCGGTTGGGCTGCGTGGCGTTTGTGACGTCACGTCGGCTTAACGGAAAATTAGGCGGTATTGTCACTAGATATATATAATTTTTTATAAATATTTTTTAAATATATTATTAAATAATTAATTTTATGTTTTCTTTAAATACTTTCAAATTATTTGTTATTATTTTAATGTACTTGTTAATTTTGTAGCTATGTAGGATTACTGCTATAATCAATCATGTAATACGCATGATTTGGATGTATAAAATATAATATTAAACTCAAGCAAGTCTTAAAAATGTGTTAGACGTCCACTAATACCTGAAATGTTAATTTATTTTATCTGTATCTTCAGTTGCATTTAATTTGGGAATGTTATAAATGTTAAAAAATTTAGGTATTTAATGTAAGAGGGATTTCCCGTGCGCAGGTAAGTTTCGATAAATTGTATACAGACATTTTGCGGGCGCTCTCCAGTTAACGCTGCATACATATTTATTATCAAACCTATATGTTCGGACCGATAAACTTAGCGGCAAGGTTTCGAACGTACCCCTTTGGTATCTATGGATTTTTGTGTGTGAAAATAACTTGAAGTTTTGCTTGTCGTTCTCTTGTATATTTTGACGTATTTTGAGTAACTCGGGTTTTTGATTTTGTTTAAATTTTGTATAATTAGTTTGGAATTGTTGCTTTGCGCGTATTTGTTTTATAGTACATTTGTTTACACTACGCGATCTATATTTGTAAAATTGTATTTGTACTTGTATTTCAGGCCGGCGAATCGCCGGCTTGTTAAGCATTCAAAACAGATTGTCCGGGTGGAGGACTCTGCCTTGCATACCTGCCTGGGCAATCTGGAATCTTAACACTATAGTATGGACTAATTTCTTTATTTTTCACTGTTCATAGGCTTAACTTTGTCCACAATCTCATTAGATAGTAAGAAGGGTAAGACATAACCTATAGGTATTGGTTACTTCAGAACTACATAACTCAAAGAGGTTAACTGGAACCCCATTTATGTTATACTCTGTTCGATATGTACGTCACCATAAAATGTTGTTTTGTCACTGATATAAAATGTTTGTATATATAAAATGTTTGTATATAGCGTTTTGTCAAATAGGCCACTTTGTTCTCAAGTATATTTGGTTAGAAATTCCAAATTTAAATTTACTCTTGTCTGTTTGTGTTTCCAATTTAGCAAATCAATCGTTTTCGCGCCATTTTGTTTTTTTTTTGACTTCCGGCGGTCCACGTGGTTGTTTTGTACGTCATCATTTCCAGAAGGAAAACGTGAAACCAAAAACGTACTGTGATTTCTTTTACAGTAGCTTCTCCACACACATAATTAATTCTTCGAGCTGTTTCTGCGGCGCAGTTGCCACGGTGGAACTCGTATTTGTAAATAACCGATATTTTAAGTTTCCCATATTGTAAACAGAAAGATGAAATCAAATCAAATGGCGCGAAAACAAATGAATCGCTAAATTGGAAACACAAATACACAAGCCTAAATTTAAATTTAGAATTCCTAACCAAATATATTTGATATTAAAGTGGCCAATTTGACAAAACGCCAATCTCATAAGGACGTTCGTCGTTTTAATTTTTGTCCAACTTTCACTAGTTCGTTATTTAGATGTCACAAAGTAATTAAAGTATAAAGTTATAAATAGGTAAGTATTGATAAACCTTAACAATAAAATTGTCTTAGATTCTAGAATAACGACGTTGCCACAGATTACCTCATCACAATCATCATCATCATCAAAAACAGCCACGTCTACTGTGGAACAAGCCCCACCCCCCATTAGGGGGTTTGCTTTCTAGTAAACATTCCCAACGCTTGGCAAGCATCTTGGGGACGGCAGTTCTTGAGAAGGCGCTGCTGCCCACCTTCTGATGTTTATTTTTTTATGCCACATAGGTTAGCCTTTTGACCACTATCTGACCTGATGGTAAGTGATGATGTGGTTGAAGAAGTTGTACAGGCTTATCTAGATGTTTTCCAGTTCGTCTGTTATGACTCCCACATGAAGATTACCTGCTCCTACAAAAAACTATCGTATAGCACTGACTGAACACTGACTGTCATATCTGGATTGTAGCGATTGGAAATCTGTGGTCTCTACTTGCTCTTCCGGTAAACCGGCGTGACGTTATAAATTCCAATCTGCGCACTGAATGCCCATGTAAGGACTCAATTCGTTACCAAAGTGCGACTGGAACTTTCAAAAATGTATTTAATTCGAAAAATGGACCTTTTCAAGGTGATTCAGTGATTGCTAAGTGATATGCTGAAATCCGGTATGCATTTTTATGACCAAATATTTAAATTGGAGTAAAATTGAGTCAACGCAGCAGTATATATATCCTTGTAATCATAGCTACATTGACGGTTGATATTTGGGTATATTGCAATAGGTTATATCGGAAGATACGTTTAAAATATTATTAACATACTACATACTTGAAGCGCTCGTAGCGAAGTTTGCTTAAAGTTAAAAAACGTCCACCGCGGTCAGGAGTTGGATGGGTGACCGCTAGTGACATTGCTACTGAGCGTTTCCGTGCTTTGGATGGGGTTTGGATTGGGCATGTTAATCCGTCGGTCCCGGTTGTTGTCTTAGGATAGCAGTCGTTATTGAATGGTGTTAGGGTATTTTGCGAATGCCCGCCTGGCTAGCTACCACCCTCAAGTAGCAAATCTGTCCAAGCACCTAACGGTGTGTTCCGGCACCTGTCCTTGAGAGCCAGTAATTCTAGTTAGCCTGAACAGCACCTTCGACTACATCATCACTTACCATATTCAGGTGAGATAGTGGTCAAAGGATAACCTATCAGGCATAAAAAAATACATACAATATTATGACAATAAAGTACAGTTTATGATATAATATTATGTGTGTAACTGTGACATGTCCCATTTTATTGATATATAATTACGTAATTGTGTTTTTTATTTAAATTTACCGTACTGACATGTTTATATTACCTATATAATATATTTACAATATACTACGAACTATATACAATACTACAGCTTTCTTTTTTTATGCTTCATAGGTTAGCCTTTGACCAATATCTCACCTGATCGTAAGTGATGATGTGGTCGAAATGTTATTCAAGCTAACCTAGAAGTACTGGCTCTCAAAAAAAAAACTACTACAGTAAAAGCATTTAGACAACCTATAAGTCATTGCAGCCTCACAGGCAGTCCAAATGCTCCAGCCCACTACAAGTTGGCAGCGTGCCCAGCATGCATATATATAATATTTTATGTAAATTTATAATGATTGATAATATACATAAAATAAGAATGTACTTTGATATACATATTCATAATATTAATAGTCATTTAACATTAAGATTATTGATGTATTCATATATGTAACTATAATTAGTATTGAATGCTTGATGTGGGCAAACTGATTTTAATTTTATTGCCGTAAGATCTGGCAGACCTGTCTAATTTTATCAGTTGACAACTACGAATATTTATTCATAGGTTGACAATAAATATTTTCTGATTCTGATTCAGATGCATATCGTCCTTGTGCTACAGGCTTCTATAGTATAGGAAGGCGTAGTAATATATTCAATTTCGCAAGTATAACTAGATTAATAAAGTAAAAGACAAAATCATTTATTTAATTTAGGCATCTAAGACGCTTGCTAACGTCAATTATACATTTTAATATAGAATATATCACATATTACTACCACAAAGAGCAAATAGAAATAGAGCCACTGCGAGAAGAACGGCCTATAAACTCCGGGACATCCTTTTTAAACGCCTTTAACGTGATACATAATGTATTAAACATCTATTTTATTATTACTTGTTTAAATTATAATAATAATAATAAACATAAAATCATTTATTTCGACCAACTTAGATTAGATCAAATTATGTATGTGACAGCTGGGCAGAGGCGGTATTTTCCATGCATTTTTGTCGCTTAAAGGCTTTTTTCTTCATCAATATTATTTTCACGTGCCACTTGAATTCTCCTTCTGTGAGCATAGTAATATCTTTGGGAACTTTATTAGTATCGCAATCAATTTCCTAAGAAGGACCTTTTATTTGCCTTTGGTAATCTAAGACTTGGCACCGCTATTTCATTTTTATTCCCAGTATTATAATCCTGAAGGTTACTCTTTACGAACATACCTGATATTTTCAGATATATACAGACTCGGGAAAGTTAAAATATATTTTGTTTTAATCCCTCAGAGATTCGCAAGGATCCATTTAATATAAATGTCTAAAATTCCAAGCTTTTATATGATAAAGATTGTCTCTATCTCAGCTGGAGCTCCCCGCAACAATACACTATGGTATATACATACGACATAATACTGTGGAGGTAAGGGAAATAAACTAGCCTAGTCGTCTACAACCGTAAACTGTATTATGAATAGATCATGAATATAATCTTTTTTACCAACGCTCCGGAAGATGTGTTGCCATTTATTCCAACCTTCTGTACCCTATCTAGCAAATAAAACACTATAAGAGCTTTTCTACGAATACCAAAGTATAATATTGTTAAAATCAGATTACTCTACACAGTCATATGCCTTAGAAAGATCACAAAACATGCCAATGGCATCATGTGAAGCCGGCACCAATGGCATTCAACCATTAAGTAGCAATATCAGCAACAACGTCTCTCTGATACTTCATCAATATAAAACGCGGTGCTATTTTTTTAGTCTTAGTACTTATACTACGTCCAATACAGCGCGAAAACATAACATTGCTGATTCTTGGCATTGACCTTATGTATAAAGTACTATTTTGAAGCGCTCGGAGCGAAGCTTACTTAGCTGTTCTCAACCGATCAGCAAAGTTAAGCAACGTCGCGCGAGGTCATGAGTTGGATGGGTGACCGCTAGTGACATTACTACTGAGCGTTTCCGTGCTTCGGAGGGCACGTTAAGCCGTCGGTCCCGGTTGTTGTCTTAGGATGGCAGTCGTTATAGCATGGTGGTAGGGCATTTTGCGAATGCCCGCCTGGCTAGCTACCACCCTCAAGTAGAAAATCTGTCGCCAAGCACCTAACGGTGTGTTCCGGCAGCTGACCTTGAGAGCCAGTACTTCTAGGTTAGCCTGAACAACATCTTCGACCACATCATCACTTACCATCAGGTGAGAAAGTGGTCAAAGGCTAACCTATCAGGCATAAAAAATAAAAATAAAACTATGTAATGGTACAAAATAAGATACTAAAAAATCAAGTAACTGTTCTACAATTGAGCTAAATAAAACTGAAATTTACATAACAATATACATATCCAAAAGCAGTTTACAAAAAACCTGTACTTAATAAAGGCATCTCTTTAAATTGGCCACCCAAATTATAAAGTGCTCCAGATAAAAACCGCATTCTTCTATGTCGGTACAGACAAGGGGAAAATGGGTAATCCATTTTGACGATCCGCCGAAAAAAATTAGGCGCCCAAGTGTGGTGCAAGGTTTAGACGATATGATTACCACGCATAATAAGATATCATAATCCACGCACAATAAGATGATTTACTAGTTTATATTTTTCGGGCTGATGGTTGGCATGAGATGGTTTTGAAAATATCGGTGTTAAAAAAACTAGTTGTGTTATAATCTCGAACGTATGATAATTTTATATTTTAATGTTTACTTGAATTTCATGACAATAAGTACAATTAATTTAAATTAAGTATAAATAATTAATTTAACAAAGGACATAAAAATGGAATATTATAAAATTTGCACGCCTGCCTGCGGACTGTATACACGGATGGAAATTGGTTTAAGACCTTATATAAAATTGTACTCTAGAAAATAAATTATTTGAAGATTCTTTGCCAAACAAAAATGTATCTTCTACTCGAAAGGTAGCAGGTACTAGCACTTCACTTCCTATGGGAGCGTTCCGTAGGTTTATGGCTGATGCAAACCCTAATTCAGGCAGGAAAGAATATGACATATTTTCCATTACCACCTGAATGGAGAAGATGGCATATTTTTAACAATATTTTTTGCTGTTTTTTTATGTTACAATTATTATTTGACTTATTTTTAATATGTCCTTTGTACTCCTTTAAAGTTGTAAGTTAAAACCTATTGTAAACCACATGAAGATGACTATCTGAAGAATAGGTAATATATTTTTGTACTTGGTATACAAGGCTATTTCCGCTAAAAATCCATCACTTCAAATTTCTATGTATATTTCTTATATTTCTATTTCCATCTTTCAACCTCAAGCATATTCAGTTTAAGTCTTTTGGGGCATAGTCGTTATTCTGAATATTTTGCTGATCATCATTTATCAGTGATGAGTGCAATGCCATCACTACACCTTGTTCTTCTGCATATTTCCTCTTTATGAATATCAAAAATAACGGAGTATATGCTCGGACTATCCTACGGGCTATCAAGCCCGAGTTAGGGGTTAATTCACCCCATACCACGCTAACCGTGGACTTTTGCAAATGATTCCAAGCATAGTTCTTTCCATGGCTGATTTAGTGAGCATTTCAAAAGCAATGCAGTTAGAGTCAGAAAAGAGTTAGTAGATATGTATTATTTCAAGTGTCATGGATAATTGATCTGCGGTATCTTGACCTTCTGCGAGAATTTGAGTTCCTTGACATTATCTGACATTATAATTTAGTTTTGCTCCATTTATTCTATTTCAACTCATTGTTACAACAACGTGAACTACAACACTTATCTGAAATCAATATTCAAATAAAATTATGCCTCTAGTACTATAGCCCGTGTGGTACCGGGCTAGAATGTCACCTCCATCACTTCCCGCGGGTGACGTAAGAGGCGACTAACGGAAAAATTCCAGAAGGTGTGCCCACCTTACCAGCACCTTCTGAAGAATTGGCATCGTTTACTGCAATCCCCAAGACGCCTGCCAGGCGTGGGGGTTATTGCGAAACTCCCCTTTATAGGGGAGGTTGTGTTCAGCAGTGGACAATCCTGCTGATACAGTACATTACTTTAGCACAGGCACCTAACAAAATATTCTTTCATACTGAATACTTATATATTATCGTTCAAAATACATTTCTTCAAATCTTATATTTTCTTTAATTTTTCCTGTTTGTGCCTTAAAATGATTTACCTTCAAATAAACAATTCCAATAAAAAAGTTTTTACCACGCATCTTTGAAACGCAAAAATCAAAAAGAAATGATTACAGGAGCATACATTATTTTAGTTATTACTTACATAGAGCACGTAAAGTTTTTTTTCACTTTGACAAACATAGTATGTTATTTACGACCGACTTCAAAAAAAGAGTAGGTAAGCAGTCAATTCGTCTGTTTTTTTAATCCTTTGTTCCTCGAATATCTTAATACTATGTTTCGAAGACCAGACCCTTCTCCAATTTGTGACTATAGAAAACAGAAACTATGCCATTATATAATATTTCTTCTACATAAATACATTTCTGGATTATAAAACACATATTCCAAATGCTTTTTTAACTACCTGTACCTACAGAATAGTACAGATGCGAAGTCAACGCACGTAACCTCATTTTTAAATTGGCCCATCGATGAAGCAAAATCTCTTCCTCTTATCACTTCAACCGCATCTTTAATTGACAGTGTCGTGTTACGTTTACTGTTACTAACTGTACCACTGCTACAGTTTCGGACAGTCCAGTTTTTTTTAATTACCCACCGACTGGCCGTGGCGTTGCGGTATAATATGTTTTTTAATTTTATTTTTTATTGGCAACGCTCTTTACGTCGTTTCTTGTTGGCCATGGTTTTTTGATGCTGTTATTTTTATTGTTTCACATTATATTGTTTGTTGTGTTTAGCGTTTGCGATAAGTAATTATATGTTTTTAACAAATTAACTTTTTTTTTATTATGCCTGATAGGTTAGCCTTTGACCACTTTCACACCTGATGGTAAGTGATGATGTGGTCGAAGATGTTGTTCAGGCTAACCTAGAAGTACTGGCTCTCAAGGACAGCTGCCGGAACACACCGTTAGGTGCTTGGCGACAGATTTTCTACTTGAGGGTAGTAGCTAGCCAGGCGGGCATTCGCAAAATGCCCTACCACCATGCTATAACGACTGCCATCCTAAGACGACACGGAAACGCTCAGTAGTAATGTCACTAGCGGTCACCCATCCAACTCATGACCGCGCGCGACGTAGCTTAACTTTGCTGATCGGTTGAGTACAGCTAAGTAAACTTCGCCACGAGCGCTTCAACGTAACTGTAACTAGTAGGCAGTTTAGCTTTTCAATCAATGGTATTTTGAGGGCATCTGCAAGTATATCTATTGACTCCTATTGTTTTTACTGGCAACAAAATAATATGGAAAGGTTTATATGTCGTATAGGTCACGGCTTCTTCTTCTTTACTCGTCGCCTACTTCGCCTACGGCTCGTTTAAAATACATCTTACTTTACGGACTTACAATACCGTGGCATTAATTGGAAGAATTAACTTTCCGCGCTCTTAGTTTTATGTTTTATTTTTTTATTTATAGTTGATAGGCCTTGACCACTATATCACCTGATGGTAATTAACGATGTGGTCAAAGATGTTGTTCAGGCTAATCTAAAATTACTGGCTCTCAAGTACTGCTGCCGGAACACACCGTTAGGTGCTTGGCGACAGATTATCTACATGAGGGTGGTAGTTATCCAGGCGGGCATTCGCAAAATGCCTTACTACCATGCTGTAACGATTGCTATTGTAAGAGAACCGGGAACGATGGCTTCACGTGCCCTACGAAGAACGGAAGCGGTCAGTAGTAATGTCACTGGTGGTCCCCCATCCGAATCATCACCGCGGCTGACGTTACTTAATCAGGAATGACTAAGCAACCTTCGCTACGATCGCTACAAAACTTTTGTACATTTTAAAAACACTCGTTCGTATACATGGACATTAGGTCTTTTATAACTTTATAATTCGAACGTACTTCATATTTTTCATTACTACAATGGATTTTCTAGTACCAAAACTCAGAACGGAACCTTATTAATGAGACTCAGCCGTCTGTCTAAAGCCCACCATTCATTAGACGAGTCTCGCGCCGCACTCGATCTCACACCAATCCGTGAACGAATCCGTCGTTACCCACTCACTACACGAGCCCTCAGTCGCTTGTGAACCGTGGTGAGCCTTGCACGTATAAATTCAGGCGTTAATTTGTCCAAAATCCATAAGTATAGTAACAAATATACAAAAAATATTTAGAAACACACAATTCCGCCTAAATTATTGATTTAGTGTGGTCAGCAGCGGCAAATCCGGCGTATTGGTGCGCCTATCATTGAGTAGAGAGTACAATAATAGGTTGTAGCATAAAGTGGCAAAATTATATTTTCAACACCCTTGCTCGTAAAGTGAGCTTTATTATATTGTTCTTAGGGCCATAAACCGAACTATAACATACTCGTGCATAATAATATTATACACTAGTGCGCAGTAGACAAAGTTAAGTTAGTACCTAACTGCAAATTATATGCGAGTAAACAGAGCATTTACAATTTAATCGGGTAATTTATCTATACAACGTTAAGTTAGTATCTAACTGCAAATTATATGCGAGTAAACAAAGTTTTTTCAATTTAACCGGGTAATACAGATTTGTAACATCAAAGAGGTTTATATGTAATCAACCAAAATACATTTGCCGCGCGTAAAAAAAAACTTGCGCGCTATTTTCCATAATTTTCGTATATTAATTTTATCGCATTTATGCAATATATATATTTTTTCCTTTTAAGGGTGTTGAAAAAGTGCGTATGAAACTCGTGAGCAACATAGCTCACTTGTATCATAATCTACTATTTTACGGCACTCCGCTGTGCATTAGAAATAGCAATTTCTAATGCAGAGCGGAGTGAAGGATTCGAGTAGCGAGGGATTTTATTGCACAATCCGTAGCGCTGCGCATTAAATATACTGCACCTGTTGGTCACAACTTGTGACTCTACACCCTGCACGGAATAATATTCATGTTCCTAATTCATTTTTTTTGCGCCCTCTAAAAAAGTCTAACAGAAAAGACCTACTTTGTTGGCACTTGTAGACGAACTAATCATGATGGCAAGAAAAACATTTTTTATATCAGAATAAATAAACAGAGAATCAAGGTTGTATATATAGCCATTTTTAACCATTTTGCTAAGGTGTCTAACTCACAAACTAAATAAAGTAGTAAGTAATCCAATAGGAATCACGAATTTCGGTATGTTATGTACTGTACTGTATATATCGGCCGGATTGTTCACTGCTGAATACAGCCTAGATTCCTCCCCCATTAAGGGGGGGTTGCCATAATCCCGCATGTGACAGGCATCTTGGGAATAGATGTTTAAGATATCAGTTCCTCAGTTGGCTGTTACCCATCTTCCACTACTCGTATTTTACCTTTAAGCACCTCTTACACACCCACAAGTAGCAGTGGAGAGGTGACGTTCTGTTCCGGCACCCCACGGGGCCTAAGTCTCATGTTATGTACCATTTTTTTTTTTAAATTTGATCAGATCTTCAAAACTATATTTTAAACTGGAGTTATGAGTATTTGTTGGTTAAATAGAGGATATAGTATTTTTTTTATTGGCTGCTGCAAAGCGGAACCTTAGTGGAGTGAGTCCGGACTTGCCCTTGGCCAGTTTTCACTTTACAGAATTTGTTTTCAATCCTAGCAACGTTTGTGAAATCTTATATACTGTTTTCATTATAATTGTCTTTGAAAAACAAGTCAAGGAAAGGGAATAAAAGTCAAGAGCATTGGTTTTTTTATCCTATCGGCTCCATTACACCCTCGCCTTTGGCTGGAATGACTGACATAGGTAGTTCATATGTACAATTATTTCAAATATCATGACGTCATGCACATCCAAAGAGGTTGAAGGTCATATCGTCACACCAAATAGACCAAAATAATCTTAGTCTATTTTAATCATATCCCATTTACCTCAATAGCCCGAACATAAATAACAATTTCAACATCGTAAATATATCACAAAAATTAAGAACCGGTGTTATACGTATCGCATAAATGTTTAATTTAATTCAAATGTTTTTAAATTTTCAGAATACAGGATGTCCCAGAATTGTAAGTCGACGTATACGGCCGCTACCACGAGAGATGCTAATAACAATATGCTGTATCATGGAGGAGCAGCGCCAGGGTACGGGGGCAGATATCCACCTCCCAGCGTGACCAGCAATGGAAACTATCAGGTAATAATTTGACTGTCAAATGAGCCTAAAAATGGGAGAGGCTCCACTCAAATCAACAAAGTGTCCCTAGGTCAGCCGATTTCTTTATACAAAAACGCCGTTAACTTATGTGGTCTTAAATTAATAATATTATTTGTTCAGTGTATTCAGCCTGCATGCAGACGTGCAAATATTTAAAATAAAGTTATTTTACAATGATAGAACTTAGAACTTAAATCATTAATATCGAAAAACAATTACTTAATAACCAATTAGTCAAAACCTTCTTAAATCTATTGGCATCTAATAATTTAATGTCATTTGGTAATGCATTATAAATTAAAATATTTATATTACATATATTTTTCTTATAAATATCACGCACACTTTTATGTGTGCGTAATTTGAAGGATAACAGAAATAAATAAAGTGCGTGAAAAAAAAAAGTCATAGAGTGCGTGAGATGTATATGTATAAATAATTGAAATTCACACGTAAACTTCTTCTTCTTTCGAGTCAGTTTTGATGTGAATTTCGCTTGAATCTTTGATTGAAATCTTTGTTGTTTCATTGATACTTAATAATTTTATAAATAGACCCTTAGGTATGTATTACTATATTTTTTCATCTTATGAAGCTTTTTTAAGTTAGAAGTGACGAGTCAGCATGTCGACTGCCGTTCTGCTTGACACTGCACTATGCGTTCTTAAATTTTCTAATCATATCTTGTCCGTCTGACTGCTAGTCTTTCTCTTATAAATTATATATGAACATTGTAAAATTTGCTTTTGTTTATTCGCCAATCGCTTTTGGCCGTCAAAGCTTTTGGAGACTCGTTTGCAGTACTCTACGAGATAGTGGAGACACATCACATCCACAGCAGTAAGAAGTCCACCGTTGACCAAATGCCTCCCTCTATTAGGGTGGGATTGCCATAATCCTCACGCTTGGCAGGCATCTTAGGGTTTGCTGTGTAAGATGGTAGTTCTTCAGATGGCGCTGCTGCCCACTATTCAGTATTTTCCCCTTCTTTGCCTAATGACTAGATTTAAGCGATACTTTGCGGAAATCCATATTTAATAATAACAGATATTTTTAAAATATTTTCAGAAATCACTAAATTACTATTTCAATAAAACACTTAAAAAATATAAAAAATATATTTAGTGACAATGCCGCCTAATTTTCCTGTTAAGCCGATGCGATTTAACAAACGCCAAGCAGCCAAACCGGAAGAATTGTCGACGCGTTTCGTTCTACACGAAGCATCCTCAGGAGGTCTTGATTCTACGAGCGCATGATCGAGAACGAAATTCCTTGTCTCTTAGGACTCCCATAGGAAGATAATATGCTGTGTGCCTAAAGCGTAGGTAACTACGCTTTAAGGTGAAAACCTTTCGTCAAGATTATACTATAGTAGTGATACAAATTTTTGGTTGTCTGCCTTTAGAAACAACCTGTATATAAACAAGAAAGTCTAATGAGATCGCCAAATCAAGAATAACTCGCGATCACTAAAGTGAATATCCGTTGAATTGCAGACTGACTAGTTTTGTTGCAATACTTGCCAATAACATACAACTACTCGTATGTCACCGGAATTATTGTATAGTTAGCCATTTGACGAACTGTCTGATTAAATAAGCGTAAAAAAAGTATAGACAAGATTAGTAATAATTGTATTAAGGGTTTTTTATGCGATTTTGATGGAACAAGCACGAGACTCACCTGATGTTAAGCTCTGCCTAACAGATCCATTTCGTGAGCGTGATGCATGTGACGAACTGCACTGCGTCCTTCACCCTTAGACATACAGCTGTAAAGTCTCACGTGCCTTTAATTTTACTGACTCTTAAGGACTGTTGCCGGAACACACTGTTAGGTGTTTGGCGACAGACTTTCTTGTTAAGGGTAGTAGCTAGACAGGCGGGCATTCGAAAAATGCCCTTCCACCATGCCGTGAAGCTTAAACCGGTTGTGGGGATCGAATCGAGGACCTGCAGAATGGCGGTTCATATCTAGTAAATATCGGGTATCATACCTTAAAAAAAAACTAGGTGACGCTGCTTTGTGTTAACCACCCCCGAGACCAGATGTCTATCTGAAATTGAAGTGTCTATTGAGATCAGCCATTGCGTACTTTGTGAGATTATTTTAGCAGTGTGATAGTTCTGTGTTTAACGATAGATGATCAAAAAACGACAGTGACAATCACAGTGTTAGTGACAATAATGACAGTTTGGCCGGAGGAATTCTGACTTTGACAGCTACGGCGCAACCGTCTCAACGCCAGTTACGTGCTTCATCCCGCGCTCGCCGCTGTGCACAATCGTGACTCCCAGACGAAGAACTTCAAATAAGTTCGAAACTGGTCGGAGCAATATTCGGTAAACATTACGCGAGTCCTAGCCGGTTACTAAATAATAATGATATATGATCATCTTAAAACGCCAGCTTCAAAACTACATTATAAATATGAGTTTTCAGTATATATTCGTTCAATTTAGGATATCGTAAATAATATACTGAAATTTCAGATTCTTAACTAGTTTAGTTTAGTAAATAAACTCCGTGAAAAGAATAGTCTAACGTCGACAACTTTAACGGCCGCCTTTGATTTAATTATTTAGGTAAAACAAGTAAAATAGTTTAGAAAGGGCTTCCAATAATAATTTATTGGAAGCCACTTAATTAAATGTCTAGTCCAACAGTCTTCTTCGGCTCATTGTGTAACATAAAGTATACAAATTTCAGGTTTTTAAGTCATTTCTTAGGAACTAGAGACCCGCTATATACGAACGGACCTACAGATAGCTTAGACTTATAAGCAGTGATGGCTCAGTGGCATTGGCTACGGACTGCCGCAGGTCCATGGTTCGAATCCCGCCCAGAGCTTGAGCTTCACCGCATGGTGGAAGGGCATTTTGCGAATGCCCGCCTGCCTAGCGACCACCCTCAAGTAGAAAATCTGTCGCCAAGCACCTAACGGTGTGTTCCGGCAGCAGTCCTTGAGAGCCAGTGAAATAACAGGCAAAATGAGACTTAACAGGTATGTCTCAAGGTGATGGGCGCAGTGCAGTTCGTCACTTGTGATGAAATGCATCTGTTATAGGCAGAAGATACCGCTTAACATCAGGTGGGCCTCGCGCTTGTTCCTTCACAATAACATAAAAAAAAAGATAGACAGTGAAGTCTCATTAATAAGGCCCCGTTTTACCCTTTGGGTACAGAACCCTAAAACACGGCAAATATTTGCACCTATCAGCTCACACCACTTTAGAAGTTTTCGAGCCACAAACGCCAGTGTTTTACTATTTGTACTACCAACAGAACATGTAGGAAATAAAATAAACGTGTGTTCTATTTATAACATATATTGGTAGAACATGAAGGAAATTAAAATCCCGTTTGTAGGTACCACGTTTTGGTTCGTTATCAATCAATCAATCAATTTATTTCAGATAAATTACAATCCATAAATAAATACCTGCATTATTACATTCAATCATTAATAAATGCTCAAATTAAAACTAAAAATAATTAAGTAAAATGTCAAAGATAAAATATAAATATATGTTATGATAGGTCTGGGTTCATCTGCATGGCAGCGCTCATTAGTAAACATATGATACTGGTTGTTACAAGCTGTTCTACTGTTTGTTCTATGAATAGAACTATGAATAGAACAAGTAAAAAATAGATTTTATTTGTACTATCAATAAGAATATGATGTTATCAATATACTTTTTCTTTTAAATTATTATTAGGTTTGTTGATTTTGAAGTGCTCATAGGAAATCAAAACTTGCCAGTTACTCTATAAGATGTCAGCTCTACTAATAAATTATTTATTCGTAGTGTCAGCTACATATCTCATACATATTGTATTAGAACGTGGGCATCATTATTCGCTTTTTGGAATAAATATGTATGACTGGACTGATAAATCTTGTATATTAAACAATACCACATATACATAGAGATAACATTTATCTGTTTTGCCAGAACCGAAGATTTAATAATTTCTTTACTGCAACATCATCACTTACCATCAGGTGAGATAGTAGTCAAAGGCTAACCTATATAGCAATTAAAAAAAAAAGATTAGTAATAATTGTATCAAGGGTTTTTTATGTGATTTTGATGGAACAAGCACGAGGCTCACCTGATGTTAAGCTCTGCCTATAACAGATCCATTTCGTGAACGTGATGCATGTGACGAACTGCACTGCGTCCGTCACCCTTAGACATACAACTGTAAAGTCTCACGTGCCTTTAATTTTACTGGCTCTTAAGGACTGTTGCCGGAACACACTGTTAGGTGCTTGGCGACAGACTTTCTTGTTAAGGGTAGCTAGACAGGCGGGCATTCGAAAAATGCCCTTCCACCATGCCGTGAAGCTTAAACCGGTTGTGGGGGTCCAATCGTGGACCTGCAGAATGGCGGTTCATATCTAGTAAATACCGGGTATCATTACTTTAAATAAATACTAGGTGACGCTGCTTTGTGTTTACCACCCCCGAGACCAGATGTCTATCTGAAATTGAAGTGTCGATGCGTACTTTATGAGATTATTTTAGCAGTGTGATAGTTCTGTGTTTAACGATAGATGTTCAAAAAACGACAGTGACAATCACAGTAATAGTGACAGTTTGGACAGAGGAATTCTGACTTTGACAGCTACGGCGCAACCGTCTCAACGTCAGTTACGTGCTGAGGCCCGCGCTCGACGCTGTGCACAATTGTGACTCCCAGACGAAGAACTTCAAATAAGTTCGAAACTGGTCGGAGCAATATTCGGTAAACATTACGCGAGTCCTAGCCGGTTACTAAATAATAATGATATATGATCATCTTAAAACGCCAGCTTCAAAACTACATTATAAATATGAGTTTTCAGTATATATTGGTTCAATTTAGGATATTGTAAACAATATACTGAAATTTCAGATTCTTAACTAGTTTAGTTTAGTAAATAAACTCCGTGAAAAGAATAGTCTAACGTCGACAACTTTAACGGCCGCCTTTGATTTAATTATTTAGGTAAAAAAAAAGTAAAATAGTTTAAAAAGGGCTCCCAATAATAATTTATTGGAAGCCACTTAATTAAATGTCTAGTCCAACAGTCTTCTTTGGCTCATTGTGTAACATAAGGTATACAAATTTCAGGTTTGTAACTCATTTCTTAGGAGCTAGAGACCCGTTATATACGAACGGACCTACAGATAGCTTAGACTTATAAGCAGTGATGGCTCAGTGGCATTGGCTATGGACTGCCGCAGGTCCATGGTTCGAACCCCGCCCAGAGCTTGAGCTTCACCGCATGGTGGAAGGGCATTTTGCGAATGACCGCCTGGCTAGCGACCACCCTCAAGTAGAAAATCTGTCGCCAAGCACCTAACGGTGTGTTCCGGCAGCAGTCCTTGAGAGCCAGTGAAATAACAGGCAAAATGAGACTTAATAGGTATGTCTCACGGTGATGGGCGCAGTGCAGTTCGTCACTTGTGATGAAATGCATCTGTTATAGGCAGAGGATACCGCTTAACATCAGGTGGGCCTCGCGCTTGTTCCTTCACAATAACATAAAAAATTAAAAAAAAAGATAGACAGTGAAGTCTCATTAATAAGGCCCCGTTTTACCCTTTGGGTACAGAACCCTAAAACACGGCAAATATTTGCACCTATCAGCTCACACCACTTTAGAAGTTTTCGAGCCACAAACGCCAGTGTTTTACTATTTGTACTACCTACAGAACATGTAGGAAATAAAATAAACGTGTGTTCTATTTATAACATATATTGGTAGAACATGAAGGAAATTAAAATCCCGTTTGTACCACGTTTTGGTTCGTTATCAATCAATCAATCAATTTATTTCAGATAAATTACAATCCATAAATAAATACCTGCATTATTACATTCAATCATTAATAAATGCTCAAAACTAAAAATAATTAAGTAAAATGTCAAAGATTAAATATAAATATATGTTATGATAGGTCTGGGTTCATCTGCATGGCAGCGCTCATTAGTAAACATATGATACTGGTTGTTACAAGCTGATCTACTGTTTGTTCTATGAATAGAACAAGTAGAAAAAATAGCTTTTATTTGTACTATCAATAAGAATATGATGTTATCAATATACTTTTTCTTTTAAATTATTATTAGGTTTGTTGATTTTGAAGTGCTCGTAGGAAATCAAAACTTGCCAGTTACTCTATAAGATGTCAGCTCTACTAATAAATTATTTATTCGTAGTGTCAGCTACATATCTCATACATATTGTATTAGAACGTGGGCATCATTATTCGCTTTTTGGAATAAATATGTATGACTGGACTGATAAATCTTGTATATTAAACAATACCACATATACATAGAGATAACATTTATCTGTTTTGCCAGAACCGAAGATTTAATAATTTCTTTACTGCATATTTAATTGTAGATTTATGATTTGAAGACTTCCTAGTTCAAGTTGTTGTCATCATCTGAAATTATAATGATTAATAAATGTAATTAATAAAAATCGAAGAAAATGACATTGATTTTTATATTTGATTGTTCTTTCTGCAAAATATATGTATTTCACCTAACGGTAAGTGATGATGCGGTGAAAGAGGTGTTGTTCAGGCTAACCTAGAACTCTTCTCAACGTCGACACACCGTTAGGTGCTTGGTGAAAGATTTTTCTACTTGAGGGTAGTGGCTATTCAGGCGGGCTTTCGCAAAATACCCTATCACCAGGACCTGGATGGCATAACGCGGCCATCGAAGTACAGAAGGACTCAACTAATACGATATGTGTCACATTTACCTTGTTAGATGTCCTAAAGGGCGACTAAAGGCAAGTGAGCAGCATGCCAGCACTGACCTCTACTTGAGTAGCGTGTTATTTCACATTAGGCTCACAACTGTACTCTTCATGTACAAACTCCCTTATCAACCGAAAGGTAGCGGTATACTTCCAATATGAGCATTCTCAAGGAATATTAACGTGAGGCTGGTGTCCGGCCATAAAATCGAAGCGGAATCTTTCCTCAACAAGTTCTTGTGGCATTTTTTGTGCTGTAAGAGAAAATAAGGTTGTAGTTGAGATATGGATAGGCAGATGATATTTTAATGCAAAATGTAACAGCCAAAAAGGAAGCAAGACAGTTTGTTAATCTCTAATCGTCTATGTTAATCTTACTAATCAATTTTATACGGCCTCGTCAATGAAGCAAGCCTACAAATATACTTTTGCTAGTATATTATATTTTTTGTATGTATCGATGCATTACAACACAAGTGATGAACTGTACTGCGTCTATCATCCTGGGACATATAGTTGTTAAATATCATATGCCTGTAGTGTGTAATTTCATAATTACATATTAACTGGCTCTCAAGGACTACAGCCGGAACACACTGTTAGGGGAGACAGATTTTCTACTAAAGTATGGTAGCCAGGAGAGCATTCGCAAAATTGTCTTCTACCATGCGGTGAAGCCTAAGTCGGCGGTAGGCATCGAACCATGTACCTGCGATACGGTAGTCTATAGCTATTATCAATCGGCTGACATTGCTTCAATTTCAATTGATTTAGAAAAACAATGTAGCTCTAAAGCCTTTCAAATTTGGTAGACTGCCCGATTTAAAGATAGCAAACAAGAAACCGTCATTAAAGATAGCTAACGAAATATTGAAGATTTCCTTGGGTCCACGTGTGTTACAGTCCTAAGCTTAAGGTAGAGTCGTTGTGTAAAACGACTCTATGTTAAGGCGTGGCCACACCAATCGTATCCGCTCGCAAATTGATCTCGTAAAACGTGACGACATAAGGTAGTTAAGGCCCCTGGTCTAAAGAAAAAGGCAAGAAAAAATCTCACATCATACACTTTATTAAGGTGCTTTCGAATCCGATAGACTTCAAGTGTCATTGTGAAAAAAATATTACGCTTATTGTCGTGTTTTCAAGATCTTCCTTTTGTCATTATTTTTACCAGGGTTTTTGAGTAGAACCAAGGTGACAGTGGAACTCTCCGTCAAATATAAAGTGAGGGTCTTGTCATGATAGACAGTTTAATATGTTTTTAAAAGATTGTGACCGACCGAATGCACTGCAAAAAAGGAGGATAACAATTCGACTGTATATTTTTAGTTTTTTTTTTTGTGTGTGTTACCTCAGAACTCTTTACAGGATGTACCGATTTTGAGACAGACTACATACTTGCATTTTTTTTTAACATTCAAACCTGGTGCTTGTGTTGTGGTCTCATATAAATTTGGGTGTGATCTGACGAGTATTTCAGTTATTCCTAATAATGTGATTGAAGTCGGTTTCTTTGTTATTTTTTTTAATCTTTATTGTCCTATTACAACTGTACTTGACCAAAATGATGTACTTTCCAATAATCAAAATAATCGCAAATTCAAAGAAACATTAATAAAATTTTTCAGTAAAATATATTTTGAAATTAAATTTTGCCAAGCAATGGAACTTAATTCATGTTGTCTATTCTAAATGGCATTGACTATTCGCAAACATGATGTTTAGCAAAATAAGTACGAATCACACTAACAGTGTATTGAAAAGTTTCTTAGTAAGGATGTTAGTTTGTATGTTACTTCACCTTCACGCGAAACCGATTTGGAAGGAACTTGAAGTGTCGATATTTTACGTCTTGGATTACCATATAAGATACTTTTCATCTTCACCATCACTTATCATCATTGCCCACGCAGGTTTAACCGCGGAGTGAAGCTGAAATAAAACAAAAGCAAAATTTGGACCTTGAACGTAATTAAGGATCCTAGAATAAGCATTTTATTAAGCTAGGCATTCTATTTGATTAGAAATTACAAAACTTTATTCGAAAGCTACCCTATTCCTCTTTGCTAACTGCAATACAATAAATATCGTGTTGGATGCATATAGTAGACCTGAATACTGATCTGCACTCGGCTGATCAGCTTTTTACAGATTGCGAAGATAGACAGTGAGTGACGACAGTTTTCGAAAAAGAAGGTTTTTTTTTTTGGTTGCTTTAGGAAAATTATTACGTTGCTATTTTACATACAAAGTATAAATCTAGAAATTATTAAAAAGAAACATGTGAGCATGTTGTGTTAGAATAAAATAAGTTCACCCTTTTAATGAATTACGAATAGATGGAGGCTATTCTCTGCGGAAATTCATATTTCAAAATAACAATACTTTATAAATATGCTAAGAAATCATTAAATAAACATTTTAGAAAGACATTTCAAAATATAAAAATTACAAGTGACAATTCAGCCTAATTTTCCTGCTAATCCGACGTTACAAGAATTTTGAAGCAGTGATGGCTTACTGGCACTTAACATCAGGTGGGCCTGGAGCTTGATCCGACACAATAAAAAAAATTAATAACGTCACAAACACCACGCAGCAAAACCGGAAAAGCTTTCAACGCGTTTCGATTCTACATGAAACATCCTCAGGAGGTCTTACTCTTCGAGCGCACTATCGAAAATGCTATTGTTTTTTAATTTCTCTTTGAATTATTAATATTTGTTATTCTTAAGTTCTCCCTTCCTGTATGTGTGAAATCCGACCCAAAGACCGAGCTCGTCATCTGGTATTCCCTGGTCTGATTTTACTGTTTGCACGATCTCTTACAAGCACAACCGTTTACAAACACAACCGTTTACAAGCACTAAACTTAGTACTTACAAGCTGTTTAGCGTTTACTTAGAATTTTTTACAGAGCTGGCGACATCTATACTACGGATATAAAATCTAAGCCTATATTGTATTATATAAATATAGTGTTTGTTTTATGCAGTACAATAAAAGAGCTTGAATCTGACAAATGCTAAATTCCATCACTATCTGACTGCTTATGAGTGAAAGAGACGTAAAGGTGAAATCGTGGTCAGTTTTGGTCAAAAACAAAAGAAAGCTTTAAAACACAAAACTAGTAGATAACTAGATGGTTACGGGCGCAGTGCGATTCGTCACTTGTGATGAATCCATCTGTTCTGGCAGAGGTTAGTCTGCTTAACACCAGGAGAGCCGCGAGCTTCTTCCGTCACAATATCTAACATAAAAAAACCTGCCTGATAAGGTTTTGCTATTTTATCCATACATATACACTTACAGTCCCACCAACTTATCTGTTCAGGCGGCAGAAAAAAGAACTACAACATACCTTCAAATTGTGACAGTTTGTAGTTGATTTCCTTGACCAGCAGCGCCCTCGCGAACTGCACAGTTAAGTTGGTGGTACTATAAGGTATTTTCGTTGCAAACGTAACTTAGAGTCAACTTTGCATTGTAATTGTATGGAAATTGAATAAAAGAAATTTGTTTTGGAATTAATTTGGCTTTATAAAATATGATCAAGATAAATATACAATATTCATATTGCTTATAGTTATATAGATTTTACTAAAAACCTGTTCAAGTAAAACTATTACGCACTTGGTAGCATTGATCATTTCATTTTTTATTAAATTACAGGTACATGAGACTTAACTACTGTACGTCTCAGTGTCAATGCGATTCGTCGTTGACGAAATGCATCTGCAATAGGCAGAGGTTAGTCCACTTAACATCAGGTGGGTTTCGGGCTTTTTCCGTCACGATAACATTAAAAAATCTTAATAGAATCGGAAATGACCTATTCTAAGATAAGTCAAGTATGAGGGGCACAGAAGCAAGACGCCTTCTACCTAAGCCTTATATAAACTTAATTTCGTAATAAAAAAATACTTTTTCCCAATAATAATAAATGTGAGTTGCTCTACATCCGTCACCTTAACAAAACCTCTCACCATAAACGGTAATGGCGTTGGTAATTGGGGTGGCTCTCGTTAATTTCGACAGAAAGCTCCAATTCTCCGACTGCAACGTGCCCATGGTTCTCAAACTTTGGTGGTCATCACACACTTATTAATATAGAAATTTACCCACTGTACTGGAAGATAGAGTAAAGCTTATATTCTACTATCTACATGGATGTTCATGTCTACATGAAAACAACAGATTTCATTGAATATGGGGAAACTGGTGGCATGGCCATTTTTATCCCTATCTAGTTCTCACCAAATTGCGGGATGCAGCTGGTGTTTTTTTTTATGTTATTGTGACGAAACAAGCGCGAGGCCAACCTGATGTTCAGCGGACTACCCTCTGCCTAGAACAGATGCATTTCATCACAAGTGACTAATTGCACTGCACCCGTCACTTTGAGACATATTTGTTAAGTCTCATGTGCCTGTAATTTCACTGGCTCTAAAAAACTGCTGCCGGAACACACCATTAGGTGCTTGGCGACAGATTTTCTACTTGAGGGTGGTAGCTAGCCAGGCGGGCAATCGCAAAACGCCCTTCCACCATGCGGTGAACCTCAAGCCGGCGGTGGGGATCGAACCAGGGACCTGCGGCACGGCAATCCATAGCTATTACCGCTCGGCCATCATTGCTTCAAAAAGTAAAGCTGGTTATTTTTGTCGTTCAACGCTCACTTGGCTACTTGGTGCGTGATCTCAAACTTTGAGAACCTCTAGCACACACCTCCGAATCGTTAGGCAACCATATCAGGTTATTGCAAATTTCGTAATGTATTTGGATTGCTACTATTGGGATGTCCAATTAGCGTTGTAAATATTTTAATAATTACATACACAATAAAAAAAATAAGATAAGACATACGTCGTGAAGCAAATATATGTTATCATTGCTTAGTGATTATTTTCTTATCCTGAATACGCCTTCGCTGAGTCCTTGACTTATTGCTGTGGGCTCTGGGAGTTCTGAAACATTTAAGTTTGGGCACTTAGTTTGTACAAAACGTAGAGACTCACTGCCATATCTATGAGTTCAACCACCCACCACATTAAACTAGCTCTGTTGTTAATCAAAGAACGGATAGACATGATAGTATTATAAGACAGCTGGCGTATTCTCTCGGCACACCTTCAGAGAAAACCTACTGCGGGTGTATCACAGTTTTTTTTCCAAGGAGTCATCCATGTTTGAGAGAAAAAAAGACTTCTCTACCTGTGACGGCGACAGAGAAGAGAAAAGCTTTATCTACTTTTCATATGACAATTCTGTAATAATATGTCTCCGTATAGAAAACATTACACATAATGTAGATAAAACCGTGTCCATCTGACATAACGAATGTAGAATGCGTATTTTAATTAGCTAGTATAGAAAATCCTGTCAGGTGTTTTACAGGATCTCTTCGATAAGTTTTTTTTTATTCCTGATAGGTTAGCCTTTGACCACTATCTCACCTGATGGTAAGTGATGATGTAGTCGAAGATGTTGTTCAGGCTAACCTAGAATTACTGGCTCTCAAGGACAGCTGCCGAAACACACTGTTAGGTGCTTGGCGACAGATTTTCTACTTGAAGGTGGTAGCCAGCCAGGCGGGCATGCGAAAAATGTCCTAACACCATGCTATAACGACTGCCATCCTTAGACAACAACCGGGACCGACAGCTTAACGTGTCCTCCGAAGCACGTGCACGCTCAGTAGTAATGTCACTAGCGGTCACCCATCCAACTCATGACCGCGGGCGACGTTGCTTAACTTTGCTGATCGGTTAAGAACAGCTAAGTAAACTTCGCTATGAGCGCTTCAAAATGCATGACACAGTATGTAGATAAAACCGTCTCAATCTGACATAAGAAACTTGTATTGTAGCTTGTATAGAAAATCTTGTCAAACACCTTCGATAACTTCACTTACTAACAGATTATATAGCGGTCAGACTAAAGGTAATTTAATGACTAAAAAACTGACAATATATATAAATGCTAGGTAGTTTTATTTTATATTGTTTTGTATGACGACTGTAATAGAGAGACAGAATTTAATATGTCCACCTTTGATAAATATCCGACCGCGCGCACATATTTGGAGAGTGAAAACAAATTTAAGGTGGAGATGATTTTTATCCTCTCTCCGGGGAGATATTTCTCCGGTCCGTGTTACCGGCTTTGAAGTAATGTCGTTGTGAGATGCCGGTGTGTCAGTGTCATCATTATCAGCTGGAAGTCCACTGTTGAACAAAGGACTTCCTCATGGAAGGCGACCAAAAACGAAAATACTTGTAACCATTGGCGCGCCCATAGAACGCTTTAAAGATGTGCTGATAGATGCTTATAACCATTGACTACCCGCCTTTTACGATTTCTTCAGTCTACTTAGTGGTCAGCCTACCAACTTTACGTCTTCCGGCGTAATGGGGTAACCACTTTAGAACCTTTCTTCCTCATCGGTTATCAGTTCATCGAGCAATGTGACCCGCCCATTGCATCTTCAACTTGCAAATTCTGAAAGCTACGTTTGTGCCTTTAGACCTTTGACGAATATATTCGTTCTGGGTTTTGTCGCGGAAAGAAACTCCGAGCAAAGCTCATTGAGTGACTCTGAGCTTTTCCATAAGGGCCACAGTTAAGGACAGTGTTCGCCGACAACAATGCACTTAATATTAATTTGAATACAAATTTCAAATACCAATATGACCTCGGTTTATCAAGTGTATCATTATTTTTTCAAAAATCAATACTAATATAATAATAATAATAAGTAAAATATTTAAGTATACTGTCACTGTATCAGCCGGATCCACTACTGCTGAACACAACCTCCCAAGGTTTATCATAGTCCCCCCGCTTGGCGGGCGTCTTGGAGATCACGGTATATGATGGCAGTTTTTCAGGAGACGCTGCTGCCCAAGTTTTGGTATTTTTCTTTCATTGCCTCTTACGACTGCCACAGGAAGATTGGTTCAATGTAGCCCACCATCCCATGGGGCCAATACATTCTTTAAAAAGTATTTATATTCCTTCATTTTCTTCCTTTTTATTTACACAAATACAAAAACAACTCATAGATCACTATTTATTCGACCAATCTCATATTCCAAACCTCATTCTCGTGTTCAATAATTTAGCTGAGACAGAGGCGAGAATAAAAGATTTATAGAAAAGGGTTCCAGCCAGAATACACATCCATATTATTTCATAAATCTCTTTCGATCCAAGCTTTAATATTGAAAACGGCAAGACAGCCAGTTTTTTGAAATATGGTCTAAAACTGGGGAAGGACATAAGATAGTTTTTATCCAACTGCGCAAAAAGAGGTTAATGATTGTCCGCGATAACCGATATACCCGTGGGTCGGAAAAATAGTTATTTATATACAAAATGTTTAGGGTTGAAGTTCACAGGAAACTGAATCTTATTACGAAGCTCCCATAGTCCGTCTGTCACCCCTATAAAGGGGTACCCCTATAAATAGGCAGGTATGCAGTAAGTATATAATGCAGGTATCAGTTTTCAAGCGCTCGAAGCGAAGCTTACTTAGCTGTTCTCAATCGATTAGCAAAGTTAAGCAACGTCGCCCGAGGTCATGAGCTGGATGGGTGACCGCTAGTGACATTACTACTGAGCGCGTCCGTGCTTCGGAGGGCACGTTAAGACGTCGGTCCCGGTTGTGGTCTTAGGATGGCAGTCGTTATAGCATGGTGGTAGGGCATTTTGCGAATGCCCGCCTGGCTAGCGACCACCCTCAAGTAGAAAATCTGTCGCCAAGCACCTAACGGTGTGCTCCGACAGCTGTCCTTGAGAGCCAGTACTTCTAGGTTAGCCTGAACAACATCTTCGACCACATCATCACTTACCATCAGGTGAGATAGTGGTCAAAGGCAAACCTATCAGTCATAAAAAAAAAGTTGCATTTCCACAGAATGTATAGAATGTGTAGGTAATGCCTAACAAATGGTAAAAAAATTCAAGAGGTCCCTATATAGAAACAATATAATAACGCTATATTACGTTACAAAATTACAAATTTACAACCATTACGATGGTTTAATTGGAATTATGAGTCATTGTCATGTTAGCTCAAGCGGTCAGAGCATACCCCGGCTGTAGGGGTGGATGGACGCGAGTTCGATTCCCGCACATAAATAAAAAAAAATCCCTCATAAATTTGTAATTTTGTAATGTAATCCGCCGAGCAGGCGTTATTGTAAATTGTTTTTAGGGTTCTGTAAACGGCCCCTATTACTAAGCCTCAGCTGTCGTCCGTCGGTCCGACTACAAAAGGCTATCTATATCTATAAGGTATCTTTGAAACGTTAATAGGGTTACAATTTTCTCAGACTATATGTTGGTTATTTTGTAGCTGTAGAACTCTGTGAGAATTCGTCCGGGGAAGTACTGCCACCGTACGTATTTCTACCGCCAAGCAGTAATGTTCGCGTTTCTGTGTTCCGGTTTGTTGGTAGTGCTGGTGAAATTACAGGCACAATGAGACTTAGTAACTTTATGTCTCAGGTGATGGGCGCAGTGCAATCCGTCAGTTGTTAACTTGTTACTAACTGTATCTGTTATAGGCAGAGGTTACAGCTGACCAAAAGGGCCTCGTTGTCGTTCCATTACGTTAACATAAAAAATATATAGCAGATTGCCTAACAGATAAGAATAATTAATAAAGTGTTAAAAATAAAAGGGGGTCATCATACAAGTTTTTTTTATGTTTTATGATTTTGCTATCGTAGAAACGATTATACATGCAAAAGGCAAACTTAGTATGGTAATAATCCAATATTGAATGTAGGTACAATAACAAATAATAAAATCCGGCCAAATGCCAGTCGGATGCCATAAATATCTCGAACTCGTATTGAGAAAAATGACTTCAAACAGAAATGCACTAAGAAGTAAACAAACCAAACCATCGTATACAGTTGTTTTGTTAATTTTACATCGATAAGTAAAATAAAGAACATTATCAATGTAGTCGAAGCCCTAGAATTATTAACTCTCAAGGACTGCTGCCGCAACCACATTTAGATGCTGAGTGACAGATTTTCTATTTGAGGGTGGTTGCTAACCAGACGAGCATTTGGAAAATGGCCTTCCACCATGTAGTGAAGCTCTAGCCGGCGGTGGAGATCGAACGAAACTATTACTAGTTCAAAGAATCTATTGGGCGCCTAATTAACTACCTACTTACCTATGTAAGTCATATAACCTTTTCGTCTTCAAGTACCCTACCCACTCAATTATTTTCGTTTCCCAAGATCCTCACTAACCTATTGGCAATCAGTCATTAACTAACGATCTTATGTTGCAGCAAGTGACGGCGAAAGTACTCTTCGGCAGCGTCACCTCGATCAATGACCTAAAGCGACAGGACAAAGCTGAGCGGGAGGTACGGCGGACGCATTAGTGCCACCTAGCAAACGGCAGCGAAGGTGAGTTCATTTAAAAGTGTTGAAAGCTGGTTGTTATTGTAGTTCGAACGGGAAAACAGAGATGGCGTTGTAAAAGGTATTCATTATTATTAGGTAGAAGCTTTTCGAACTTAAGATGTAAGTGTAGGTAGGTGATACTAGATGTCAGTGTACTCTATCACCAATAAAGTACTTAGGCGTAGGTACTTTAGAGATGCTAGAAAGAAATAACGTACATTTGGGATTCTCTCTGCTATTTTCATTTCAATGTTTTAAATCTAAATCGAGCAGAAAATGTATATTTTAACGTAAATTCTTTATATTTTTACAAGCTGGTTGACACCTTATTAATTTATTGTATTACCAATTTTTACCAACGAGTACTTGATGCAAATGCCATAGCTGCCATCTGTGTTTTGTACTATTGTAAAAAGTTTGAGCGGGCTAAGGGGGGCTTCGCAGTAAATTTGGAGATTGCAAAGGATTGGGAGTATATCATAAGTCATAACATAACAGATATGACTGTACAGAGTTTATCGATTAGTTTCGGTATAGGGTACTTTTTAGACCTCATCCTCGCCGTCTCATAATTATTATTATAAGAAAATATTGTGACTCTGTTTGTTGGTTCTTAAATATATTATATATATATATAGTCTACATTATATAGTTTACACTATATATAGATATATTTACATATACAGTGTAAACTCCTATATAATCCATGATTCCTACTTAATAGTCACGGCCAACAACAGTCTACACGTGCAAGCAATCACAATTTATAAACAAGAGAACAAATTGCTTAGAAAGTTATAGGTAGAGAGATAAAAAGAAAAAGAACAACAGAATTATTCTACTATATTATGATAACGGGCTACGGAACCCTACATTGGCATGGCCCGACACGCGCTTGACCATTTATTTTTTTTAGATTTGCGTACCTACTACTATTAACAATAAGGACACTGATCGTGTTACTAGCATTTATATTTGATAACAGTTAATTACAAACTCAAGGTTGGTGCCGTCTTAAGGTTCGATACGAAAATGTGTCGCTCCGCTCGTCGCATTAGTATCTTACACCGTTACCGAATTCCCTCCAAAACCGTCTTCTTGAGGTGTCCGCCTAGGCCGCCAGGTGGCGCTGGTAGTTTGCAACTCGCCCACCAAAGGCAAAACTCGTAACCTCCTTTGAAAAATCAGCAATGTTGCCAACACGGCCATTCTGCGCGGTGCCGGTCCCTGGCACCTCTCAAATTCTAATGAAATATCTATAAATAGAAAAAAAAAACTATTGTTAGTCATATAATGTCAGAGTATAAAAAAAAAAACATTCTGTGATTATTGCAGCCACATATAATTGAGTCCATTTTCATTTTGATCTAGACTAACCCGCACTTATAGGGAGTTTACCGCACATAAGTGTCTAGGTTAATCCTACACATGTGAACTAGTTGGGCTTAAAGGGCATTTCGTCACACTTAAACACAACACATTCAGCTTTTTCATTGGAACCACTCTCATTTAAAGGGCATTTCACCACACTTAAATGTACCAAGTTTGTTCCAAAATGTCTAGAACTCAACCTTTATGGGGCTACAATAAATTTCGTCACACTTAAACACAACACATTCAGCTTTTTCATTGGAACCACTTTCATTTAAAGGGCATTTCACCTCACTTAAATGTACTAGACCGCACTTATAGGGAGTTTACCGCACATAAGTGTAAAGGTTAGTCCTACATATGTGAACTAATTGGGCTTAAAGGGCATTTCTCCACACTTAAACACAACACGTTCGGCCTTTTCATTGGAACCACTCTCATTTAAAGGGTATTTCACCACACTTAAATGTACCAAGTTTGTTCCAAAATGTCTAGAACTCAACCTTTATGGGGCTACAATAAATTTAGGGTAACTCATGCACAAAATCTCTTTAAAATCTTACTACAAAATAAAATATCCAATTTATTAGTACAAAATAGCAATAATATTTTGAAACTATTATGTCCTACTGTTTTTATTGCCAACACGTAAATTTATGTGTATATTATGTACTTAGAATCTCAGTCATTAATCCTTAGCCATGGCTTCATGTTCTAAGCAGCAGTTACACCCGTATATATACCATATAATATATATATATATATATATATATATATATATATATATATATATATATATACATATATATATATGCCTAAGTGCTTCTTTAGCTTCTTTTTATCATTGTTTTATTGCATTTTGACCAAAATTAAGCCCCATTTAGCATCATATGTTCGTGCCCTGGTTCGAGGTTTATCAACTTTTTGTGTTAATATTCATGTATGGCGTTAATATTCATGTCTAATTTTTCTCGCAACTTCGTTACGTCAACGAACTCTTCGTTATCAAACCCTGGGGCCAAATTTCAATGTCTGTACGAATTCTATACCCAAGAAAAACCTCACAAGGAACGTCCTGAGTAGTTTTATGTATGGTACTATTTATCCCTTGCTGTAAAATGTTCATACATTGATCCCATGTATGTCCCTATCGTCAGTTGTGTTAGCGCCGGTAGTCTTTGATGTACTTTTCCACAATATTTTTCGAACCAGTACAAGTTAGCTATTCTTTCGATCGTTTTGTCAACAGAGAGTCATTTTGGTTGCATTTAATAATTTTACAAATGCATTTCTTTGTTACAACCCAACGCCTACCACTTGAAGTACTCCTGTATACCTTGCCACCTAGAAGCTGATAGTTATTGAACACGTTTTTAGAAGAACTGTCGGCCTCCCCTGACTAAAATTTCTCTAATTTGTTGCAACTCCAGATGTTGTATTTGCACGGAGAGCGCAACCAGTCAGCTTCTGTTATAGACGTTATCAACTCAGTATCAGACTTTTCTCCGGATGGCACGGGGTTTGACTCAGAGCTTCCACGTGTTTCCATATGGCGCAATCTCATATGAAAACTCTTGAGTCGTTAGCACCACCGTGCCATTCGGGGAATAACCTCTTTCTTTGTCGCTATTTTGAAGGGCGATCCTAGCAAATACAGACGAAACTTTTGAAGGGAACATATAGTTGCGAGTAACTAATTCAAACGAGTGGTGTTTTTCTCGTCTTCAGTAGTTTTTCTGCTTTAGTGCTGTAAAGGCTTCTCACCCTAGTGACTTGCATAAGAATACCAGCAAGGCCGTCTCTGTCTCTACTAGCGTCTGTGCAGAGAACACTTTTTTGTTTGGGTCGTATATGGACCAATCGCTTTCAGAGGTGAGTTTACCCTTTAGAACCGAAAAAGCATCATCATGAGTCGCTTCCCATACCCACACTGTAATCTTTCTCAACAGTTTCGTCAATGCCGATAAAATTGCGAAAATCTTTACATCTAATAAAACTGTAACAGGCCCAATTTAAATACATATATTTTGAAAAATATAATTATGCAGCTAATACTGATGCCAAAACTGTATTTCTTTTGTTAATTTTTGTCCGTCTGTCCCTCTGTGTATCTGTCTGTCTGTCTGTAACTTGGCCGCACAAAACTACTGAATGAATTTTAATAAAACTTAGCATGATTTCAGTTCATACTACGAGGTAGGACATTGTATACTTTTTATCCCGAAATTCAGCACGGTTCCCTTGGGAGAGGGAATGAAATTCAAAATATACACTTAGTTTTAATTTATTAACGAGAAGTCCAATTTAAACATTCTTTTTTATTTGTATTATTGATAAAATACTGGTACTCTAAAGATTGTCCTGTGAATATTTTAAAGGAATCGGTTTTGTGGTTTAGAAATTACAGACATCACAACCTTAATATTTCGTTCCAAATAACTTAAAACTCGGAATGTAAAGGGACCTCTGTACGGCTCATCTAAAGTTGGCGTATGCATTTTATCATATAGGCATAATAGATAGCTCTATTGTCAAAGTAGGACTACTCCAAAAGCTCTAAATAAAGGTATCACCGCTACAATATACGAACATATTATTATTATTGCATACTTATACAGGGTTATCAATAATATAATGTAATTACAGGAATATGAACAACTTTAATCACGAGGGTAACCTTAAAAGCGTATGAAAAACAAACCGCTATACTAAGTCTTTTTAGGCGCAGCTAAAGTAAGAAACAACTCTATATTTTGTTTACTTTCATTCGGCTTAATTTTCTGATATGTCGTTCTTGACATTTTGTTACTATCTTAGTACTTTATAATATTTATGGTTTTTATTACTCCATCAATATTTTTATTCATGTGCATCTACGAAAACACCATTATACTATTGGAGAATTTTTAGATATATCCGCTATATATCAGTTAGAGACTTAGACTTAACTGAGAGGCAACGAGGCAAGAGGGGAAAGCTTGCTAGATATGTTTCCTTTGCTGGATACATTTTGGAGACTGCGCAATGGAAGTGCACAATCTAATAAATCTTCGTTCTATCGCCAAACAAGGAGAGCATCGCAGAACACCGCTTTTCTATCGAAATTACAAAGACGCACACCAAAAATAATTACTTTGCTTCAAACTTTATGGTGCTTACTGCGAAGGTACTCTCCGAGTTACTAACTGGAAAATACGACCTGGGTATTTTCGAATCCTAAGCAAAATACTCCTTTCTGAGCTATGTTTTACTAAGAGTGCTCTACCGCAGACCACAGCGTTGCTTAATATGAGATAAACAGTGCTCAAATGTGAATAATTTGACTGCAAGAATGTCAAAGTTGCAGGTACAGGTATTAGCTAATGAGAACCAAAACTGTCGTAGTTGGTGTACAGTTTTAAGAAATGGGAAACTTTCAACAGCTTCTACTCTTAATTCATTTGGCTTTTTATAGATTACCTCCTTCAACAACTCGAACATATTTCTCCGTATTTGAACTATCCAACAATTTTTGCTTCCCTTCAAACCATTTCCACGCAGGTCATTTATTGTCTGTACGTAAAAGTGAGTTGTACCACACTTTAGCAGACCCTTTAAGGATATTATGGGCTTGATAAAGTATCATTTCGTCAGACCATGCAAAAGTTTTAGAACAGAAATGTATGATACTAAGCCAAGCATTAATGTCGTCCGTCTTTTAGAGGGTCGAACTCAGGGATAATAGAAAGTGTTCAAAGTTTATTAATTTGCTATACTCACAGTACCACTTTTAGTTGCTTTTGATACCTTATTCGTCCATTCAGCTGTAGGTGAGTGTGTCCTGGTACTGCTGAAGCTGCGAGTGCTAGAGGACGAGCTAGTACGCGCTCGCTTCTTTTTCCTGTACTTGCTTCGTTTACCAACTGTAGTAAGGTTCTTTGTCACTTCTGATATTAACAATAAGGACACTGATCGTGTTACTAGCATTTATATTTGATAACAGTTAATTACAAACTCAAGGTTGGTGCCGTCTTAAGGTTCGATACGAAAATGTGTCGCTCCGCTCGTCGCATTAGTATCTTACACCGTTACCGAATTCCCTCCAAAACCGTCTTCTTGAGTTGTCCGCCTAGGCCGCCAGGTGGCGCTGGTAGTTTGCAACTCGCCCACCAAAGGCAACACTCGTAACCTCCTTTGAAAAATCAGCAATGTTGCCAACACTACCTAAATAGGCGGAGGTTTAATTCAAGATATAAATTTATTAACATATTTAGTGTTTATCTACTTATTTGATGCAACATTGACTAAATAATTGTATAGTCCGTCTGTTATATAATACATAATAAACTTCTGCTTCTTCTCACATGATAATCACAAACCCCCAAATCAAAACCCTTTACAAAACCAGGCCTGGCTCACTCCGCACTTTATTATTTATTCATGTGCTTTAGGTAGGTATAGTACCACCAACTTAACTGTGCAGTTTTCGAGGGCGCTACTAGTCATGGAAATCAACTACAAACTGTCACAATTTGAAGGTATGTTGTAGTTCCTTTTTCTGCCGCCTGAACAGATAAGTTGGTGGGTCTGTACAAAGCTTGGCATCGGCGGCCTATCCGTTCGGACGGAATTATTGTACAGTACCTACGTGCCGCGTCAGAAGAGATCAGAGCTATGCGACAGAAAGAGAGACGGCTTCTACATATAAATATTAGCTACTCCTTGCTTTGCGAGCTGAAGAGCACCTTATTGCGTCTCATAGCCAGAGTCGCTTTGCGAAGTAATCCTTCTGGGCCTTTTTATTCTGTGTAAAGTGAAGTTTTTGTTCTCTGCTCACGATATGCTTAATTAACATTATTAATATAAGCTAGCCTTTGACCACTATCACGCCTGATAGTCAGTGATGCTGCGATCGAAGGTATTTGAAAACAAAACCTATAGAAATAGGATTGAACTCTCATTCACTGTAACACAAAGGACATGTGACCTACCTGATTTCATTACCATGGCTTACCCTAACGTCTTCGACATTAAGAATCATACCATACCTTACTCTGTTTTAATTCGAGATATTTTTGTCAAAAAACAAATAAATGTCAAAGTAAGATAGGTAGGTATGTTACCGTCAGTTCATCGGCCAGTGGACTCTTTTACTTTTTTCACATTGAATCCCCCAAAGACCCTGAATGACTATTTGCCATCGATAGGCTACTTATCTTTAATTATATATTTTTCTTTTTACAGAAGATCGTGTAACAGAAGACCAGTATGGAAGCTAAGGAGTGATCTCGGTGGATAATGAAACATCATAAGAAGTTTATAATGAATTATACAGAGACAAACAGGGAAGGGAAATTTACAATGGAATTTGACAGCGTGACACTACATGAAAACGTCTGTAGTTATTATCTTACTAAGCAAATAATAAGTAATATGTTTTTATAGTCAAATAATGCATTCAAGATCGTAGCTTAAACCAGAACTTACAATCAAATATGGCCGTATAGACGTATAGTCCCACCAACTTATCTGTTCATGCGGAAAAAAAAAGAACTACAACATTCCTTCAAATTGTGACAGTTTGTAGTTGATTTCCTTGACCAGTAGCGCCCTCGAAAACTGCACAGTTAAGTTGGTGGTACTATACGACTAGACGCAACTATCGTTTTTCTCGATAATTTTGACCACATTTTACGTCTATGGTATAACATTTAATTTGAACCAGAGACACAAAATGTGGTCAAAATTATCGAAAATATCGCTAGAGGCGTCAAGTGGAATACACCCTTTGTAATTTTACTCTATGACTGACGTTCATATGACATATTGGAAGAAAATCTAATTCCTTCCCTCATTGCATTAACTCTTTTATTGTACCTAGTTAGTAATCTAGAGATTTTATACAATTGTTTTAATATAATTATATTTTTATATCACATTTTTGTAACTACCACCTTAGATATAGTTTAGGATAGCAAGACTGGTAGATACTTATTGACATTGATTTTCACAGGCAAGATAAAACCCTTAAATTGAGACAATGTGGATATGTGGCAGCGCCTCTGTGGTTTGATAATGGAACTAATAATAAACAAGGCGTTGATATAAAGCCTACCTACATTTTTGTACGTTAAATGAGTACTTTGTATTATAATTAACGAACGATATCAAAAAATATGCTTTGTTCTTGTTCTCATGTGACTATGTAGTCTTTTTGAGAATAAATTTCTTTGAACCTAACTAATAGTGTTTGTAAAGAAACTGCTACATGTGTGCTCTATGTGTCAAAGCACCACTGGCAACAAAATATCAGAAAAATAACTAGCAATGATGTGTAATTTAAGTAGATGTTCTCTTTGAGATGAATCATGATATTTAGTTAGTTTAATCAGGGATGGTGCATCGCGCCTGAAGAGTCGCGGGTGCATGCAGGCATTACTGGCTTGTATGAAATTCTATGAAATAACTTCTGAACGTCGTGACACTATACTTGCCTTCTTTGTGGGACCACGACCCACGCCTGCACTTGCAGCTGCTACAACGTTCGAAATAATTTCATAAAATTACATACAAACCGTGGGGTGCCAGGCTAGAATGTCACCCCCTAAATTTCTACTTGTGAGTGTCGTAAGAGGCGACTAAAGGTTAAATACCGGATAATTAGCAAAAGCGCCTTCTGAGGACTGATATCTTAAGCTGCGATCCCAAGACGAATACCAAGCGTGGGGATTATGGAAAAATCCTCCATTGTGGCTGTGTTCAGCAGTGGACAATCCGGCTGATACAGTACAGTACATACAAACCAGTAGTACCAATGCGGCTCTTGCAGCCTGCAGTTGCAGTCGGCCGCGTCGTTCGGAATTGAACCTGTTAGGAATTTCTATATGTGTAGGTTCAATACAAAATTATAACTGCCAACATATGCCTGCAAAAACTTCTTCATGGGAGACAGTCTGACACCTTTCCGCTTAAACATTGGCATCCCACTAATGGAGGTAGAGGCATGTTGCTCATTTTCTCTTAGTCAACGTTTATGACGCCTAATGGAAACATACTTAAAATGAAGCTGTTCTGATTATTGCGGGGGACTGTTTGACTTGTTATATATCATAGTCATCTTACAAGGACTAATGTAACGTAAAGATATGGCTAGGATAATTCTTTCTATTCATTGATATATGGCCTGGCTAGAATTATACCTTGCCATATCTTCTTGTGGGAGTCCCTCCTAATAGGGGAGATGTTTGTTCAGCGGTGTATATCATGAAGTATGGAGGGGAGAGAGAGAGAGATCCCTTGACGAAACAAAATTTTTCACCTCGAGCAATAATCGTATTCAGAAATATACGAGGGTATCGATATCATTACGAGAAAAAGCACTTCTTTACATCAGATGGAGTCTAGCAGATTGATTAAAGCCGCACCGGCCTCTATAATGGTAAAAAAATAAATAGTTAAAGTACAAAATTTTGTCTTTCTCTTAAGGCACGCGGTGATCATTTTAATCCAATAATAAAAAATATTTTAAGGAAACATTAAATTAATATTTTATTGAAACATTCAAAAATGTTTCAAATATGTACTGATAATTCCACCTAATTTTCCTGTCGCCGTGACATCACGCCACGTAGCCAAACCGGAGGAATTTTCGACGCGGTTCGTTTACACGAAGCATCATCAGGAGGTCTTGACATTTCAAGCGCATGATAAAGAAATTCTTCCGGTTTGACTGCGTGACGTCCGTGATGTCACGTCAGCTTAACAGGATAATCAGGCGGAATTGTCACTAGAAATATCCTTAAATTGTTTAAATGTATTACTAAAATACTTGTTATTTTATATGGATTTCCGCAAAGTAGCGCCTGAATGTAAAAATTGTATAATTTACGTTTCGTAGATCAGAAGTAGGATTTTATTATTGCCCATTTTTTTAGGGACTTATAATAGTAGTCTGTGCTTACAGAGAAAGATCGAGGAACATAATCGCTTAACAGCACCTCGTGCTCACGCTCTTTCAGCACAAACTCGTCTTGAATAAATAAAATAATAAAATATAATATTACATATATTTTTATAGATATTTGTAAGAAATGCCTTTTGTACGTTAATATATTGTGTAATTAAGTTTTCTGATATTGTTTTATTGAAAGTACCTATCGAATTTGGTAACTTACCTTCTGATATGCTAAGAAGTCTCTTTTTTTTATGCGTTATAGATTTGCCTTTGATCACTATCTCACCTGATGGTAAGTGATGATGTGGTTGAAGATGTTGTGACTAACCTAGAATTACTGGCTCTCAAGGACAGCTGCTGGAACACACCGTTAGGTGCTTGGCGACAGGTTTTCTACTTGAGGTACCAACCTAGCTAGCCAGTATCTAAGGCATACTACTAATATCTTCAGAAGACGCTGACAAACAGCTTTACTGGAACGTTTTTTTGCAATATGTATTTAGTGTGTAGCAGTACGAAAATTAAAAATTTATGTTAGAAAATAAACAAATAACAGGCCAAAAACGTCCAAAACAAGTTACCTTCAAATTTTCGATAGAAAAAATTGCAAAGTTGACTCTTAATTACAGGCGTCAGTAAATTTCTTAATTATTTTTGTAAGAATGTGTATGAAAATTATATATTAATAAAATAGAAAAACCTTATCAAGAGGGACAAGAAAAGTTACATTTTCACCTAACGTTACTAGTTTTGTGTTATTAAGCTTACTTTAGGATTTTACCGAAACTGATCGCGATTTCACCATTGCTGCCTCTCTTTTACTCTCACGCAGTCCGATAGTGACAAAATTTCAGCATTTGGCAGCGTCTTAATATCTTTCTTTAATATTTTCATTATTGTAATGACGCATAGTCAAAGGCTTACATTACTAATTATACGAGAGCATAAAATTTAGTCATGTGCGGGATTCGAACCCACGTGATCCACCACTATAGCCAGAGTATGCTCTAACCGTTAAGCCAACATGACATAAGAAGATTGACTTCAATTTGTCCTTTAGTTCTTAACCATCTATGGAGATGGAGTGCCATGTACAAACGTTATATTACAAACAAGACTAACTTATGGGTACTTGGTATCCTTAACTTAAAATTTATTTATAATAATAAAATTGTATTAAGCCTGGACTTAATTATTTTTGGCTATTACCAATTCTATGCATTTGTTGTTAGCCGAGCCAAGCTTCACGAAGCGGAGAGATGAATCTTATGTAAAATTAACTTTGATGTCAATATGCGAGAAAGACTATAAATGAAAATAAAAACTTTTAATTAAACCAGAGCTGCACACAATAACATTAAACATTACAAAATTACAAATATATGATAGGAAAAATTTAAGTCATGTGCGGGATTCATACCGCGTCCATCCACCCCTTTAGCCTGGGTATGCTCTAACTAACCAATTGAGCTAACATGACATGACGTCCAACTCAAATCTTTCCTATCGTTCTTTAACCATCGTATTGGGATCCGCACATGACTTAAATTTTTCCTCTTATATATTTGTAATGTAATCCGCATAGCAGGCGTTAATGCAAACATAACAATATTAAAACATTAAACATGTTATGTTGTTGTATGCTATTCTACTCTTGTATAGTACCAATATAAAATATATTTATAAATGTGTGTTTGTAATATAATATAATGTAATGTACCCACTTATAAGTATGATTTCAAGCCCCTATTGAATGCTAATCTACTCGTATAACAATGTGATATATGTTATACACTGCAGCTCGTCATGTTGACATATATATGTTATAGGCAGAGAAAATGCGTATGTTAAATAACCGCTTAACATCATGCGAGCCTCGTGTATATTTCTACATAAACACTTAAAAAAACTTGCGTATACACCATCTGTACCTATATTACTTAATTTGTTGTTTACTTAAATTGTTTAAAATTTAACAATTTAAGTAAAGAGATGACGTCATTAGACTTATTCTGCACAAGCGTGAACTCGGCGAGGCGGCTGCTTAGCTGCGATTTTTTAAACATAAAGCAAGAATTTTGTAAACATGTTTATATAAATTTATCATAGCATTATATAGGTAATTATAAAAACTTAGGTATGATTTGGTGGAAATTTACATTACAATCTAATTGTAAGGAAATGAATGCCTGCGTTAATTTCCTATTATCTGTATTTTTTTTTTTTTAAACGTTAAGACCTGTAATTGGCTTTCTTGGTGATTATCTTTAAAACATTATTCAAATCTGTAATTAAAAGCTGTAGGTCTTCCTATGAATAAATAAAAAAATAAATAAATAAATATTGCGAAGGCGAGGCAATTGAAAAGTACGGAGAAGGACAGTCCAGCTAGTATGTTTCCATTGTATTACCTTTACTTTTACGGATCCGTTGGCTTTTGTTGTTGAATTTCTGAAAAGGTTAATACGACTTATCATTGATGGACCGTCGTCTAATCAAGTCGCACACACGTGGTCGGTTCTCTCTGCTAGGTACTCCCTTTTTGGCTGCATATTAAAGACCTGCTCAAGTCCAGTATCGTTGAGTACAAAGACAACAGCTCATTTATCCCTCTGATACACAGTTCACTGAAGCTGAACTTGATCCGAACTCGCAGGGAGATAGCTAAGCAAATGAATTTGGTCCTCTGAATGGTGATATCAATACCTTGGTTCAAGTTCAATACTTTGAAGACCCAGGCGTGTCTATTAAGTACCTACTCGTGATCAAACTTCTATAGCTGTCTTTGAAAGCCAATTCCATTACGATCTATGTGGCTGACCACATAGATGTTATTTAAACATATATATGCTGATTTTCAATTGCTGAACATAGATAGATAGTTAGATATATAGAAACACTTTATTGAAACACCTTAAATAAAAAAATAGTTAAAAACAGAAACACAATTCAAAATAAGGTAACGTTGGCGATCTTATCGCTGAAAGCGATCTCTTCTAGGCAACCATTTGAGGAAGCAACATAACTGAAGAGAACCAAGGGATGGCGTTCATCTAGATTATAATATGGTACTCACAATGACACATAATTTCACAAAAATATTACATACATTAAAATAATAAAATAATTAAAATAATAATAAATGTATATATATGTTGTATACACGTATACAACATATATATACATTTAAGTATACATAGCCTCCCCTTCAATAGGGGAATTTGCTAAATCCAGGTATTTCACCCTTAGTCGCCTCTTACCACAGCCAAGGGAATAGATGGAAGTGTGACATCCAAGCCAGGCACCCCACGGGTACGTATAATTCACCATTGATGGTTTAGATTAGTACTTATACATTGCAAAACGTTCTACGATGAATTACGTGACATGTTTGAAGAGCACGCGTGGCCATAGCCTATTTTCTTTTAATGTGATGACGTGGGTGACCAATGGAATATTAAGTAGTTATGTTACCATCAATCTAAAGCGGCAATTGGTATTACCAGTCAAATGGCAGAGCGAATAAACTGCATTATGATGTTATAATTGTATTATTTGCATGGCGTGCATGTTTTTTTATGGGAAGGAGGGCAAACGAGCAGGCAGCTCACCTGGTGGTGAGTTGATTACGTGACGGCACTGGCATTCTGCGAATGCCCGCCTATGTACCACCTTCAAGTATAGAAAATCTGTTGCCAAGCACCTCATAGTCTGTTCCAGCAGCTCTCTTTGAAAGCCAGTAATTCTAGGTTACACAGAGCACATCCTCACTTGCCATTAGTGGAGATATTGGTCAAAGACTAGATTAGCACCTATAAATAGGATTAGGCAGGGCATTTATCACGCCTGCCTCGCTAACACGTTCATGTAGGCAGGTATATCTACCTTATCCCATACAGCAGACAATGCTATGTTTCGGATGTTGTATTTGATAGGTTCTACTCTTGTCCAACCCTAATTAGGAATGGTTTTCGATGACCATAACCAAAAGGTAAGATACTGTCAAAGGCACAAAAGGCGTGTATCTAGAAGTGTGAATGTGTTCAAATTAGAAATTAACTGCCATTCTTTTCATCCAGATTCATAAGCAGGTTCATGGTATCGGACACGGCAAAACTACTTGGCACCTGGTATCATGTCTATCAGAGATGTAATGAGAAAAACATGCCACAAGAAAGTTTTCCCATGCAGGTTGAAAGCTGTCACGGCCTTTTCTGGTCACGTCAACTCGGTCTGGACTATGTGTGGGGTCGGTCAGCCATTTAAAGTGCCACAAATGATTTTTCTTATTCGCGCTGTGCGCCGATGTATCGTCATGGTGCAATAGGATTCGATTTGTTAGTAAATTTTCTGTTACTTTGTTCTTCAACTGGGTTCGTGAAGTGTACTATTTACTGTCTTTCTTTTCGCTTCTCGCCTGTCTCAATTTTATTGGGTTAATGTTGCCTTCGAACAGCCATAAGAAGGCTGTTGCTTTCTTTCAATTTTTTTTTTTTATTTTTTTTTTTATGCTTTATAGTTTAGCCTTTGACCACTATCTCACCTGATGGTAAGTGATGATTTGGTCGAAGATGTTGTTCAGGCTAACCTAGAAGTACTGGCTCTCAAGGACAGCTGCCGGAACACACCTTTAGGTGCTTGGCGACAGATTTTCTACTTGAGGGTGGTAGCTAGCCAGGTGGACATTCGCAAAATGCACTACGACTGCCATCCTAAGACAACAACCGGGATCGACGGCTTAACGTGCCCTCCGAAGCACGGAAACGCTCAGTAGTAATGTCACTAGCGGTCACCCATCCAACTCATGACCGCACGCGACGTTGCTTAACTTTGCTGATCGGTTGAGAACAGCTAAGTAAACTTCGCTACGAGCGCTTCAAAACAAAATATAGACATGTAACAAAATATCCATGTTTTATCTCCTGTCACAATGATATTTGAATGTCATTTATTGTACTTTAATATTAAAAAAAATACACTAACCAAATTGAATCCGTTTTTGTTCTGGGATGTGTTTGTGAGGAATCTAGGGGCAATAAAGTTTTCTTACTCTAAAAGGTTCATGTAATTTTCTTTTAATTTGGTTTATCTAATCTCCAAATGTCCTCTAATTTCTTTATACATGATACGCCAGTTTTCTTCACTTAATTGCCTGATAGTAGCCACACCTTCGCGAATTTGGACTTCACGAATTTCATCATGGTGAAAAACACAGCCAAGATTCAATTCTACGCTCAAAGTGTTCAAATGAGGTGCTTCCCTATCAAAAGCATTTTCAAGAAGACCAGTGCAGTATTGTGGAGACAGTTAACTATTAATATCACAAAAAATATCGCCTATCTTCTATACGAATTACTTCTATTTCTGCTACGAACGACTAAATTTTACTTGTGATAAAAATAATACACGCGACTTATTGCCACAAAATCTTTTACACAAAGATGATTTTCTGGCCTTTTACATTTTGCAGCCCTGTCACTCGCACTTTTAAAGATTATTTCAAATAGCAACAATATGGTTTATATTTTTTAAAATGTAGGTAATCATTATTTCGCTGCATGCAACTATAGATGTTCTCAACATATTTTTACTTTGTTACATGTTGAGTCCAATTAGAATTAGAGGCCCAAAATTTAAAATAACTAAATTACGCGTTTTGGATATCAGATATCAAAATGAAAATTAGTAGAGAACATCTATAGTTGCATGCAGCAAAATAATGATTGACCACATTTAAAAAAATAAAAACCATATATAAATTATCTTTAAAAGTGCGAGTGAGAGGCTGCAAAATGTAAAAGGGTTTAAAAATGTCTTTAAATATATAACAATCAAATTTAAAATTCAAATTTTTTGGGCGGCCCAGAGCGTAGAACTTTTAGTGTGCTCTGTGTATTAGATACATTTATAGGCTCGTCCCACTACTACATGTATAAGTACAAAAGTTAATAAACCAAACAAATAGAGATCTCTATTAGAGATTCGAGGTTTAACTATTTGTATTAGGGTATGGTTGTTTGTCAATTTTTATGAAATTTGATAGAAAGATATAATACTATTTTGTCATTTGCTCCTGGGGTTGCCGAATACGGTATTATAATAATGATAATGAAATCTGGCAAACTAGAAGCATAGATATTAGGCATGAGGACATACTTTTTTTTTATTCCTGATAGGATAGCCTTTGACCACTATCTCACCTGATGGTAAGTGATGATGTGGTCGAAGATGTTGTTCAGACTAACCTAGAAGTACATACATACATACATGCAAAGTTTCATTTAGTTTGAACCTTTAGTAATTAAAATATGACAAAACTACGTTTGTATGCAAAAGGCTCAGTGAACTCTACTGTTAATATTGGTCCGATGGATTGTTTATACGGGTAGAGAATATCTATTCTTATGACGGTGAAGAGATAAAAATTACAGGGCGAAAGAAACGAGTTTTTGACAAAAACTATTTTTTTGCAGTATTTTAATAACCATAATACAGACAAGTATCATACATGGCGTGAATAAAATAATATATAAAAATCATACTGCAGTTGAGGCCTTATTACTATACAATACAATACAAATGCAGTTTAATAAACACAAATTTTAACAAAATAAATTTATTACATGTATTTATTATTATTGTAACATGAGTTTCATACCATTAAGTATTTAAAATACAGTAATAAGTAAGGTCAGTAAGGTTAAGTAGTTTCAATTTAACACACATGCACGCGCAGAATTCATAAAGTAGTAATGCAGCATTGATACAGCCAAAAATTTTTCTACCTATACCTACCTAAATAAGAGGCTATTTGCTTAATGTATTGTAAATTGGAAGGAAAATTAATCAAACAACAATACACGTAATTAACTATCTTTTCTATGGTCTCAAGTAGCTGTGTTAAAGCTTGCAATCCTTTCCCTTATCCTCATTCCACCTCGGCCAGACATAACCTGAAGAAAGAAGATTTGAATTGCGCGCCAATCAATATCAAGCTACGACGTGCGGTGGCGCCACGGCGGAGGAGAAAGAAAACCTCACACCATATACGTCTGTGAGCTCGCTCTCGTGCTGTGAAAAAAAAGTGGTAAAATCTCCCATCTTTACTTTAATGGGGCCATATATCAACTCTTATAACACTAAAATTAACAAATAACAACAAATACTATCAAATCAAAAACAATAACAAATACCTACCTAGTTAACTTTACGGGAGCGATGAATATGTTTTTAAAAACTAAATTTTGAATTAAAACGACGAAAATATAATACGTCTACGCAGAGAGAGATGCGTTTTTTAATTGAGTTCAAACTGTGTCTTAGAGCTACAGAGTCACACGCTTATCAGTACAGACGTTCGGAGAAATCATGCACCAGACTGCAGAGTTGCAGTTTTAGGCTTGTACTGTTATGGTTCGTGGTACAGACGAGTGCATAACTCCTCCCTCACCAAGTGCGAAATTATCGGTGGCCGCGGAATTTAACGCAGGGTTCCGATTATTTCGCAAGAACATATGTTTATAGCGATACAATATAAAACCTAAAGTACTTAAAATTAACACGATATATAGTAAAACCGTTGCAACACTGACACTTTTTACGCTTATTCCTTTTAATTCCACTTTATCACTGTCGTCATATAGTTCACTTTCTTTAATTTTCAAAATGTGCGATAGCTGTCTTACTTCTTCCAAATTTATGCCTTTTATGTTAATAGTCTTCAGGTTTTTAGACATGTTTGGTAGAAATTCTGGTAGTGATGTGATTGGGGCTAATTTAAACTGTAGCTCGGTTAGTAGTTTTCTTTTATAGCTCAGAATTACTGAACCAACATGTATTTGGCATTCTTCTTTCACTGTGAGTATATAAGTACCATGTAGGGATTCACGAGTATCATCAGTGGCGCATTTTTCTGTTAAAATTGTAGGTTTTCTACAAAATATAATCCAGCTGTCCAGATTAATGCGTTGAATCTTGACATCTTCTATATCAACAGCATATGGTGCACAGTGAGTTAAATCCGTCTGAAATTTCATAAGCTGCTCGATGCATGTTGGTGCAGCGAAGGTAGTGACGTCATCATCGGTACAAATAAAATCATCCACTGAGGCAGCTTTCTGGCATGGCTTTGTGACTGGTAGGTATTTCGAATCTTTCACCAAAAGGTAAGGGAAGTCGGGAAATATTACTAAAGTAGTATTCAAGGAATCATTATAAATAGGGATTGAATAAAGCTTGTAATAGTTATATATAGTTTCGTCAATTAACGGTATTTCCATTATAAATGTTATCTGGTTTTGCTTTGTATAAGATTTAATACTAATTGTTCTTTCTAATTTTAAGAAGTTTGTTTCAGTAACTTCATACATTACATGGTCAACTTGCTCTATAGATCTAAGTACGGTTAATAATTCAGTTGAATTAATAATCGTGGGATGTAGTACAGATACCTTACTAAAGCTTAACGCAGTTTCGATTTCATTTAATGTAATATAAATCGTTCTAAAAACACTGATAAACATGTGAAACATATTAGAAACGTAAGTGATGTATAGAAAATTGTTTTCTTTATCTGCTATTGATTTAACAAGTCTTTCGATTCTTTTAAGTCTCTCATCTAAAATCAACGAGTTTTCATATAAGGTCTCTGTACTGTTAATTAGGCGATTGATAATTTTAGTATACATAGTTATTTTATTATCAGAGCTTATTTGCTTTGTTTTCATTTGTTCAATAAGGGTGTCATAACGAATGGCGTCTTCATGGTCTAAATTACCGGAAATAGACTTAATTAAAGATCCAAGTGGATTTATTAAACCTCTCTTTTGTCTATGAGATGGAACCAACTGACTTAACTTAAAGATAGTAATATCGCGTATATATTCACATTGTGTCCTAATTCCCAAAAATTCCTTAACAAAATTCTTATTAGAGTCAACTAATTGACCAAACACATCGTATTTCGTCACATGGAAATCTAAGTCACCAGCTATACCACTTATATCTAATACCTTAATTACCGTCCATTGATCTTGTTGCTTATAAGCCTGTCCTATTTTAATAGGTAATATTCCAGGATTATGCTCAATTCGTTGGTGATGAAAGGCCTGGTTTGGTATCATTAGAGTCACCATGATCCAGCACCACCTGTGGAGGACGTTTGACATTTTTAATTGGAACCTTTGTTTGTCTTTTTCCTATTTCTATCGGTACAACGTTACGCTCCGTGGGACCCTTCACTGTCGCTTTTTGATACCGTGGTTTATCTTTACTTTTCCTCTTGTTAACGTCTTTCGCGTATATTATTTTGCCGGGTTCTAACTCTATCTCAGTCTCCCCTGTTTTCTTTTCTCTAACCTTCTCTTTATCTTTTAACATTTTGTCTGTTATATATTGGTACAAGAATTTGGTTCGTTTCGCGTGGTCTTTTAATAACTGCTGGGTGTAGGCTTTCTCAAAGTCTGCGTCAAACATTTTGCTGGAGTCTGTATGACCAAAGACTAATTCGAATGGTGTTATACCTATACTGGAATGTATAGAATTGTTATATGCCATAATGCAGTAAGTCATGACTGATGCCGCGTCTGTGCATTTTTGCTCGTACCTAGCTAAACGATAAATTTCTATGATGGTTGAATGAAAGCGCTCGACTATACCTGTCGAGTTAGGGTTATTGGGTGTGCATATGTGTAGATCAATTTTGTACATATTTGTCAACTCTCGCATTAACTCATTATTAAACTCACTACCGGGATCACAACTAATTTTTCGCGGTACACCGTAAAAGGAAAAATATTTGATTAGGGCTCGAACGACTTCTCCGGTAGATCTATTACTTATCTCTATGGCTTGTGCAAGTTTGCTGAATGCATCAACTATCGTTAAATAATATATATTTTCTATAGTAAACAGGTCTATGAACACTTCTTGAAAAGGGGCGTCTTGCGTTTGGGTTAATTGTAAGGTAGGTTTTATTGGTTTACGATCATATTTCATTTTGCGGCATGCTTCGCACGAATTTATTACGGCAGCTATTACTTCCTGCATATTATTCCAATAATAGTTTCGTCTTATTCTTGACATAGTTTCCTTTATACCTCTATGGCAAGTCTTTCCATCATGATGTTTTAAAACAACTGCCTTTTGCTCATTTTCATCTTCTACATATATCACTCTCTCGGTACATTCATACAAATTTATAGTTCCTCTTTTAAACAAACTGGTCACCAATTTCGCAAATAACTTTCTGTGTTCTGGATTTTCGTAATAAATGAAATATTTCATTTTGGGCTTAAAATATTCTTTTAAAAATTGTTTAATGAGGTCTTCATTATTGACAGGCAAGAAAACTTCTAAGACCTTCTGCTTGTCTCGCGACAGGTCATGTACTTGCATTTCATTCTTAAACCATTCAAAGACTAGGATTTGATTAGGCTTAGTATCGATGGCTTCATTAAGGATTGGAATTCCTGTGGATTCTAAGTCAGGGGCTGAATGAACTGTGTCCATTGTAGTGTCATCATCAGATCTCAAGGGGTAGTTGTCAGGTTCAGGCGTATTTAATGATTCTAATGATAATGTTGCTGATGCGTCGGATATTGTGACCGTGTCAGAATCGTCTTGTTTTTGTATGTCAGCGGAAAGTGCAATAATCTTTTGCGTCACTTCGTCTAAGTGTTCCTGTAATTTTCTTTCTTTTTCATCTACGTTAACTGCCATGGAACAAGTTTCATCATCGGAACCTAATGCATTTATTTTAATTCTGGAAAGAGCGTCTGCGTTTGTGTTTTGTTTTCCATTTTTATAAATAATTTGAAAATCATATTCTTGGAGGCGCAATCGCCATCGTGTCAATTTGCTGTTAGGTTCTTTAAGGGAATATAACCAAGCTAATGGTCGATGGTCAGTGTAAATTAGAAATTTGCGTCCGTAAAGGTAAGGCCTGAAATGCTTGACGGCCCACAGGATAGCCAAAAGTTCACGCTCTATGGTACTGTACCTCGTCTCTGTGTCGCTTAGGGTCCGGCTTGCGTACGCCACAGGTTTATCAGAGCCTACCTGACCTTGAGAAAGTACGGCTCCTAAAGCCACGGTCGAAGCGTCAGTTGTAAGTATAAAAGGTTTGTCGTAATCAGGGTATTGAAGCAAGGGGGCGCTCGTAAGAAGTTCTTTACATTTTTCGAAAGCATCTACATATTTTTCGTCAATAATTAATTTGTTTCGTTTTTTTAGACAGGCAGTAAGAGGTTGTGTCACCTTGGCAAAGTCTTTAATAAATCGTCTGTAATAGCCTATTAGGCCAAGGAAGCTTTTGATTTGTGTGGTAGTTTCTGGTAAGGGATAATTCAATACGGCCTGAATTTTGTCATTATTTGGCTTGAGTCCGTCTTTGGTTATCGTGTGTCCTAGGTACATGACCTCCTTTCTCAAGAACTCTGATTTGTCTAGCTGGACTTTGAGATTTGTCTGTCTAAGTCGGTCAAAGACTGTCCGTAATTTTTGTATGTGGTCTTGAAGGCTAGCCGAGAAAATGATGATGTCATCAAGGTAAACAAGACAATGAATGCCTTGTAAACCTCTCAATATATTGTCCATTGCCCTTTGGAACGTTGCTGGCGCCGTCTTGAGCCCAAATGGCATCCGGGAGTACTCAAAATGTCCAAATTCTGTGCTAAATGCGGTTTTTTGTCTGTCGGCGTCATTGATCTCAATTTGGTGGTAGCCAGAAGCTAAGTCAAGCGTAGTAAAGTAAGTACTTTTTCCTAATTTGTCAAAAAGGTCGGCTATGTTTGGTAGGGGATATTTGTCGTCAATGGTTATGTCATTAAGACGTCGGTAGTCAATCACCATGCGATATTTAACTATACCCGAGGCATCCATTTTCTTCGGGACCAGATGAGCAGGTGCACTCCATGGAGAAAAAGACTCCTGTATCACGTTATCTTTTAATAACTTTTCGACCTGACTTTTAATTTCTGCGGCTTGTGCAGGGGACTGTCTGTACGGCTTAACATACACGGGATCCTCGTTTTTCGTCCTAATAAAATGCTTTACTTGGTTTGTGAAAGTCAATGGTAAGTGTTCACAGTAGAATATATCCTTGTATTCGTAACAAAGTTCAGAAATAGCCTTTCGTTCTTCCTCATTCATGTGTTCTATACGTAATTTATGCTGCAGATTTTCTTCTAATAATTTATCTAGTTCAACATCCTTCATCTCTACATCGTTCATACAATTTATCACACATGCATTCTTTTCATACTTAACAACGTTAAAGGGGCTCGTTATTGTCAGTTGCATAGTGGTTTCCAAGGTATTTTGTATTATAGTTGTCGCATATCCATTCTCACATGTCACGATCGCACTAGGCATCCTCACACCCTTACAGAATTCTTTATAGTTCAAAATTCCTTCTCCCTTATACATGTTGGTAGGCAGCTTTACGCGTTGTTCTGCTCTCGGAGCCAAATTAATTACATAATGGGTTTTATTGTGTATGATTGGTATAGATGTAGTATTCATTTTAAGGATATTTTGTTTAAGATCAATCACGGCACCCATTTTTCGCAAAAGATCATCACCTAAAACACCGTCGTAACGCGCATCCACTTTATAAAGATAGAATTTTTGAATTTCGGTGCTATTAAATGTTGGCAATGAGGGGATTTCTATTACCTCATCGTGTGAACTAGAAGCGTGCGTACTTATGACGCTGAATGGTTCGTATCGTACTGCGTATGAAAAATATTCATATGCTTTCTCAGGATTTATAAAAGATCGCATGCTACCTGTGTCGATCATAAATTTAGCATCGATCTCAGGTATATATATATATGGCAGCTTTAGGTTAGGATCACAATGATTTACTTCTATCACTTCGCTTCTAAATTGAGGCTTTGTATGTAAAAATTTTCAACATTTTCACTATTGGTATCATTAGGCTCGCTATTAGCCTCGACGTTCAGGGCGGTGACGTCATCGGCTGGGAACTGCATCTCAGAATAATCGCAAGTACCTTCGTCAAAACCATATTGATAGTCATAGGGATTATAATATTCCGACTGATATTGGTCTAACTCGATCTCATTAAGTTTGAAGCCTTGTTGATTTTTTAGAGGGGCGGCAGTTCTCATTGAAACATCATTATTTTGATTAACTTGGGGTTTTTCTTGTTGCTGCCTATAACCGAAATGAGGGGGTGCGTTACCAAACTGCTGAGGACGCATTCCAAATTGTTGGGGGTGCATAGTATACTGCGGGTTTGAACCAAACTGTGGTCTGTAACCCATTGGTTGTGGAGGTCTATAGCCCATTGGTTGGGGAGGTCTATAGCCTGTTGGTTGCGGTGGTCGAAAACCGAAATTCTGACCCTGAGCATTGAACATTGGCATTGTGTGCCTTTGTTGGTTCTGTTGCACACCAAAATTAATTTTTTGTGGTACTAGATTTGGCTTGAAACCTGTAGGTTGAATAGGTGCACCATTTGGGATGCCGAATCTAAAACCAGTATTTGTGTTCGGGGTATGAGTCATCATAGGTTTATTGTTTAACTTATTACGAAGCGAATATTGCTCATGAAAATTTACTTCCTCCATGACTATGCTCAGTGCATCCTCAAGAATTTTAGGCGCTTTAAGTCTAACAATTCTCACCATATTTTCGGGTAAATTATAGAGAAAAACGTTAAGTGACGTATTATTATAAATCGTAATTTTGCTTTGTTTTATTTTTATATCGGTTACTCGATTCACCTTTGATATCAATACAGACTTAAAAGATTGAATCCTGTTACAAAAATCAAGATAACTTTCGTTGTTAGCAATTTTCATTGATTCCAGCTCAATAGCAATACACTCTTCACTTCGCGGATCGCCAAAATGTTGAATTAACAATTCCTGTAATAAGGACCAACTTTCAATGTCTTCGCGCTCGCTAATGAGAGCGGCAGCATTACCTGTGAGTCTACTTGTCAACGCATGCATAAGATATACATTTTGGGCCGGACTGCCTTGGTACTTATTTATAATATATTGGCTTTTTCGCAAATATAAATTTAATTGTCTTTTGTCACCGTCAAATAGCGGAACTAATTTCAATAGCTCATTTGGTATAAGTACAATTTGTTCTGTCTGCGGTTGAGCCATTTTAATACACTTAAAATTATAACACTACTAAAAGAAACACACAAGACAAGTAGAATAAATCACAATAAAATATAAAAACGATAATTGAAAAATTTCATACAATTATATAACACTTTTGTACCCGATTATACTTCGGACAATAAAATCATCCAGATACACGAAACAATTATTTTTGTGTCTATCATCTATGTAAGTAATTTATTTCTACGTTTCCAAAGATTTCATATGAAAACCAGATAACAGTTATGAAGGAAAAGGTTCGATTCCATAAATAACAAAGGATATAAGGAAAGGACGGTGAAAAGATTTTACTCACCCACCAATCAGCATGCTCGCCGCACTTAACATATTTATTTGGTTCGCAGGATTGCCTTAACTTGCCAGAAAACTCGCGGAAACGGCGGAACTTCACACGCGTAACTTTTCGCGGACTTCGGCTAGCAACCGGCAATCCTACCGGCTGCGCCAGTTAACTTTACGGGAGCGATGAATATGTTTTTAAAAACTAAATTTTGAATTAAAACGACGAAAATATAATACGTCTACGCAGAGAGAGATGCGTTTTTTAATTGAGTTCAAACTGTGTCTTAGAGCTACAGAGTCACACGCTTATCAGTACAGACGTTCGGAGAAATCATGCACCAGACTGCAGAGTTGCAGTTTTAGGCTTGTACTGTTATGGTTCGTGGTACAGACGAGTGCATAACTACCTAAATAATATCAGTGTCAGCAAAGTGTACACCAACTAAAGGGGATTGAGAGGATTGGATCCCAGGCCGAGGTAAGTTTATTACCTACCTATCTACCATTCTCATTCCTTATTTCAAATGCAAGCATCTTGTTATCATACAAGCTGTAAACTAAAAATAATAACAACACAGATACTTTTTGTGATTCTCTCACAGAAAAAACTGAGGTACTTACTAACTTTTAATCTATAGGTACTTCAAAAAAGTAATTTAATTAACTCGCTAACTCAATTTCCTCGTTGAATTAAAATATTCTATTAGATATTGTACACAATACTGAAAGAGAAAAAAATAATGACTCAACTCAATGTGCCATCATGCTTATACAAACATAATTTAAAATTGAAATTCTATTTAGAACACTAAACTAACGTGCAATAGAGGTGAATTTTATTCGGCTAGAATGCAAATTATAAGCATCGAAGAATATGGATGTACTGATTTGTTTTATAGATAGAAATCAATCATTAATAAATTATTGAATTGAATTGAATTACTAGTTCAGGCGACACAGGTTATTTCTTATACAATCCTTGTGTCCAATAATCAAACCGTCGCATTTAAATTTGTAAAGCAATGTATTGTAACACCTAATAAGTTACGGCAATAAATCATTATTGTTAGTATTATTATTATAGTCTATCAATAATTTAATGTCGTAATACTTTACTTAACTATTACACAAAAATAATAACAAATGTAACTAATTCTATATATTACCTAAAACTGTTATAGAAAAAAAAATTGTGAGCTCAGATTTCTACCATTATTAATTCAATGAAACTATTTACTTTTTATTTTTGTCATATTAAAATTGATGACATTTTGTTACAATCTGTCACTTTACTGCCTTTTGCCGTCATGCGACATTGACATAATGTTCCTGTCAATAAAATTAATGTAAAATTAACGAACTTTCCATGACAACTCACCTCTGAGGACTAACAACAAGCTATGTGCCATTTAATATTAACTGTCAATTGAATCAAAAAGTCCACAGTTCTACCGTTGGCTTGAACGTCAACGATGCATGAAGGGAGCATACTTTTATCGAATACACTGTAATATTTTTTTAAGAAATAAAAACAACATAATTATCCAAAACTTCTCAAAACACTTGGTTGATGCGACGAGTGTCCCTGTAACGAGGCAATACAGTCAGCATGTTGTTACGATTCTGAAGCATTAAAACAATGATGGCCGAGCGGTAATAGCCATGGACTGCCATGCCGCAGGTCCCTGGTTCGATCCCCACGCGCCGGCTTAAGCTTCACCGCATGGTGGAAGAGCATTTTTCGATTGCTCTGGCCAGCTACTACCCTCAAGTAGAAAATCTGTCGCCAAGCACCTAACGGTGTGTTCTGACAGCAGTCCTTGAGAGCCAGTAAAATCACAGGCACATGAGACATAACAACTATGTCTGAAGGTGACGGGCTCAATTCAATTCGTGACTTGTGACGAAACACATCTGTTATAGGCTTCACTTAACATCAGGTGGGCCCCGAGCTTGTTCCGTCACAATAACATTAAAAAAAATAGGTATTTCCCATAGACAATAGACCTACGGTGGCAACTAGGTGTCTTCATTACCTTGTAGCTGGAACTTTAATTACTATATTTTTTCAAATAAAAGAAATGGCTGTAAAATAAACACACTTAGTACATCAAATGTACAGATAATGCAAAAGTTTTTATAATAATTTGGTGACTCAGCGTTTCTATCTACTTACAAGCGTGAATATGGCTTCGTATCACATTCTATTAAATTGATTTAATAGATAGCTGTAGACCTCACAGGAACATTAAGTTAGACTCACACGGGCATAGTTAGTTGTATCTCCGAAGAATGTCATTATAGTTACTCGTTGGTAGGTTGGCGTGGCATAGTTGTTCTTCTTGGCCAAGCAGTACTTTAAATTTTGAATATATTTATGTTTAGTACGCCCCGTGGGGTGCCGTCTAGAATGTCACCCCCGCCACCCCCTCCATTGCTATCTGTGGATATCGTAAGAGGTGACTAAAGTTAAAATACCGGAAGATGGGCAGCAGCGCCATCTGGATTGGACCTATTAGGAACTGATATCTTCAACTGCGATACCCAAGACGCCTGCCAAGCGTAAGGATTATGGCAAACCCCCCGCATAATTGAGGAGGCTGTGTTCAGCAGTGGACAATCCGGTTGATACAGGACAGTATTATATGTTTAGGAGCATAAAGAAATACTATCCGAATACTATGTTGAATAGCATAGTAGGTAATATGCTGGAGTTACAAATGATATCAGTATTACTTTTTTATGGGTAATTCGGAATATTTTGATGAATATATATAAATATCGGAGCGGATTTTCTGCAAAACAATCCAACAAATGTAGGTATAATACAGGAGGTAAGTATGGCTGAAGTGAGAATAGCTTTAAAAAGTAGGAAGAATGGAAAAGCTTTTGTATCTGTTAAAGTTGAGTCAGTCAGAGTCAGTAAGGTACAACAAGGTCTCAGAAGGTTAGTGCAACAGTTTGGTAAAAGTTGCGGGTAAATGGTTACAAGCGGCTAATAGCCGTTCTCTAAAGCGTTCTATGAAGGAGGCTTTGGTTCAACAGTGGACGACTCTCGGCTCATGATGATGTATATAACGACAAACATTTAAATAAGCTTGATTTACAAATAATTTGTGGCACTTGGTTCGTGTGTACGACCCTCATTCTGCCAAAAACTCATTGTGTTTTTTCCCATCTATTGTCACAAAGGTCTACAACCGAGAGCAAATCGTCGATGTCCGGCGACTTCGCAGAGGTTTCCAGTCATATTCGCTGGAAATACAATGGCTGCTTTTACAACGAAGCGAACCAGAGAACAGGAAAACGGGAAAAAGCATGACCATGCCTGCTTATTCGAATGAGTACGCATAGATGTATATATAATAACAAACAACTCAACAGTGGAAAACAGTTACTAATCCAACACGATAAAAAGAAGTCCGTTGGTGTTGTGAGACTTCTTGGAGATTTAACTAGACAATATTTTCGGCCGGATTATCATAACATATTTGATGTTGAACGTGAAATCTCACGTATTATATAACTACCTAAAAACAGAATAAAAGGTAAAAAAATAATCTAAGAGAAAATCAAAACCTTAGACAGTTTTTCAACTTTTTACTGCCATGTTATGCAATAAGGAGTAAGTAATACAGTAGACACTTATTTATTGATAGATCACAAACATTTCTAGTCTGATACTTTAAAAAAACTTAATAAAAATAGAACATTAACAAGCTAGTGCTCAATAACAAGCGTGACAAATTGAAAAAGATAAAAACTTAATTACCTACTATCGGCTTTATAATGAGGATCCAACCACCTTGGTATTGGCGGACGCAAAAATCGGGATTCGATTTGAAAATGGAATGAAAAAAAGTTCGCAGCGAACATTCAATGTGACGGCACTAAAAAAGCTTATTTTGCGGCAAAACAACCACGCAAACGGGAGATCATCGTTCGACGCGAGGTCTTATAACAGTACTTTAATCACAGCAGCCTTAAGACATTATGTAACTGCTAGTCCTATGGTTGTGGCCATCACACCACGACGCGGGATCGGGAATCGGAGACAAAAAGCGCGGGAGAGTTTGACGTTTCGATCTGACTTTTGACGCGTTCGGTTTTTGAACTCAGTGTGATTAGCATTTTTTATCCGTGTATTTTATTTTATTCTTCCGAAGAGTGTTGAACTTTTTGGAATGCTTTATTGATAACAATGGAAGTCATCAGGTTAGTTTATAACGAGCATTAGTAAGTTGCATGATTTACATAATAATAATTACAAAAATTAAATATTTACTTATTTTAGATACATGTATTGTAAAAAAAAAACCTGAAATGAAAGAAAATATATCTTTCTCTGAAGTAATATTTTGTAGTAATAAAAAAGGTATAAGTTAGCTTATAAATAGTCGTAATAAAATACGTACATTTCATTTTATACGCTGTATTGCAATAGAGATAAAGGTCATGGTTCTCTAACTGTTAACAAACATCTGCTAAACTGGTAACACTGCTTATGTCCTAACCGGAAACACAGGTTCGATAAGATTTTGTACGAATATTAAGATGCAAGATGCCACTCAGATCATTATATTACTTTATACATATCTACGCATAAAAAGCAAAGCTTAGTTCCCCGAAGTTTGCGGATTTTTACCAAATTTTGTTTTGTGTACCCCACGAGATCTAATTAACAAAAAATAGTTTTAATGTGTTAAAAAAAACTATTTTAAGTGCAACGCTGACGTCTAGTTAAAAAAATATATATTGCGGTTTATGCTTTGTCAAGAAATACGCGTGATTCGAATATGTATATAGTTCTAGATTCTGGGGATAATAACTTTCCCAAACAGCTTAAGATACAAAATGTGTAAGTCTAAACTCGTTCTAGGCTAGTTAGCTTAGAACAAGTTTGTCCTCGCTTTAGTAGTTTAGTCTAGTTCTCAATCACAAAAACTCTTTAAAATTGTTTTGATTCCAGCTTAAAAACTTTATTATGAATCGCTATTATTATTATTTTATTGTTTAAATTAAAGATAAACTAAATTCTAGAATCCTGACTAGTTAAGATTTTGAGATTTAGACTAAAATGGTCTAAAATTTACTACTTGGAATATCTTAATGTTCTTCCGTACACTCATAAAAAAAAATGCTCATAATTTTTCGGAAATCGGTTAACAAAAGAGCCACTCTCTGAAAAATAATTTAATTAAGTTTCTAACGCAATAAAAGGTTTAGGCTTAACATTCTACACGAAAAACCAAAATTTCATTAGGTTTGTACCTCAACATCTCCCCTCATATATACGGATATACGGACACACGGACGGAAAAACAGACAAAAATAGAGCGTTTCATCCTTCGGGTACCGATGCCAAAATTGTATTACGTACTTTTACCCCATATTTAAAGATTTGAAATATGTAGATTAAATATATGTAGTTATATTTATTTAACACCCCCGTTGAGAACTGTATCCCAACAAGTTCCACACATAATGTCGTAAGTGACGTAATAAATAATGATCTTTCTATTACCATTAACATAATGACTAGGAAAACTCGTGTGAAACATACTATACTGAATATCCGCTTCACCTTCTTATGACATGGAACGGATCTGTTATCTTCTCTTGCATAAGCCTGCTCATTCAGGGAAGTCGGTTATCTTATGTAATTTTCCTCGTAGTAACGAATACTTGCTTGGTAACTGTAACGATATTGGGAAAATCATATAGTTCAGAGCAGTGATAGGTCAGTGGCATTGGCTATGGCTGCCACAACAGGTCTAGCGACCACCCTTCTGTATAAAATCTGTCGCCAAGCACCTAACGGTGTGATCCGGCAGCAGTGGTTGCTAGCCAGGCGGGCATTCTCAAAATGCCCTTCCACCATGTGGTGAAGCTCAAGCCTGCGGCGGGATTCCAACCATGGACCTGCTGCGCAGCAGGCCATAGCCAATGCCACTGAGCTATCACTGCTTCAAAGCAGGAACTTGTTGCTTGCTCTATATTGTAGTTTTGAAGCTGTCGTCAAAACAAACATACATATTGTCTTTCAGGGGTTCTTGCGATGCGGTAATACATGAATAAAGCAAAGCTGACTCGCAATTGGCCGATTTTGTTTGTGTGTTGGTTGTTGTTATGTTGGATCAAGTCGATGTCATCCTTTTTATTATTTAACAGTTTAACCTTGTTTTAATAATAGTACATGGGGCACACTAAAAGTTTTGCACTTCTTGCTAAGCGGAACTATTTGGTTTTCGAATATTATAGTGCTTGAAACGACTTGCAACCTTTTTATTAATAAAATAAAATAGTTTTTATCACACATCAAAGTTCTACGTACGCAATGAAAATGGAATTAAGTGGAAAACATTTTAGAGATATGATTTTTTATGATTTTAATAGTTCTCTAAAAGATAATCTCAATTTGAAGACGAGCGGCAAGACTGTGCCCCTCGGTACAAAATGCTTTTGAGAGAGAAGCACCTTCTTTGAGCACCGTGAGGCAATTTTTTGCTGAAACGTTATCGGCGACTAAGGGAAAAACGCGCCGAAACATAATATTATTCCTAATATGTTCTTGTGTTTTGTCGAGTGTGTGTATTTCGTATGACTCTGAAACTGTGCCCGGTGAATTGTAATAGGCTCGCCCCCTATTACATGTGATCAAAACCCAATAGCGAAACTTGGGTGTTTACAGACCTCTGCCTTCCCTTTCGGGGAATACAGGCGTAATTATATATATGTATGTATATATACTTTTTTATTACAAATCATATCTATCGCCAAGCAACGGTGTGTCTGATTGTATGAAATATTGCCCATCATTCTAGATTTTATCTGCTCCTGTTTATTACATTGTATTACATATAACATTATACCACAAAATGACATGATGGATGGCGGGCAAAAGCTAATCTACCTGCAATAAAAAATAACTACATAAGATTTTTTCTTTTTGTTACAGATATAAATACATTTTCATAGCTATAGTACTTTTATTCAATTACGTGAGCAATGAAAAAGTTCTTACAAAGACTAAAAGCTCTCACAATGTAGCAACTTGTCCATATTCAAAAATTATTGAAGACATTTTTAAAGTAAATAATAAGAGTTCTCACACACCAATGAGTAACAGTGAAAGAGCTAAGCTATTTCTACACTCCATAGCTAGGGTTACTGATAGCAATGAAGAAATTAGTCAAGAGGAGCTTGTCAATGACATCATTGCCGCCATAAATAGAATTAAGAACAATATAACAACAGAAAACAATACTGAAACTAGACTTAATGAAGCTATTATTTTGCCTCCTAAGAATATTACTACAGATAACAAAAAAACAGTTTTGCAAATAGTAAGTGGTATTGAAGACAAATTGGATGCAATAAATATAAATACTAGTTCCACAAAAATAAAAAATTCAAGCTTAGTAAATTCTACTACTGTAAATAAAACAATGCCGTACGGTACTACGGAAAAGACAAATTACGTCGAAGTACTGACAATAGAACCGAATAATACGCATAAAAGTAACGTATCATCTCATAACATAATTGAAGTGTTGAAACATTTAATGCCGATGTTCAACAGCACTTTAACAAAAGAACTTCATAATATTACAATTATTGAAAGGAATTTTAATAAAAATCACTCATTCTCTGCCACTAAGAATGTTTCTACTATAGTAGTAACTTATTGCGATAAAAACAATTCTTCTATGACAAATATCACCTTTGAATCTGGTAAAGAAACAAATACAAATCATTCTAGTATTAAAAATGATTTTGATTATGATTATTACGAAGAAACTGAAGATTCTAATGATAATGTTGAACAAGAAGAAATGGATATGACAGTTGGCGAAAAGAAAGATATTCTTGAAGCAGCTGAATATGGAATGCAGAAGATGCATGAGCTGTACAGTGTTCTGGAACCTAAGCTGTATTCTATGGGTAAGATAACTAATATCTACGAGTAAGGTCCAAATAATTATCACTTAAATTATAATGTTTTATCTATTAAGACAATATGCTGTTGCTGCTATTATTCGTCTTAACAGAAGTAACGTTATTATGTTCTTTGCAATTTTCTAACTATTTTAAAATAACTCTCAGGTTTGAGAAGCATTCTTCAGAGAAATTTCAAACTTGAAAGTTATTTAAGTTGCAATTGTTGTTTTACATTGTTTTTTTTTAACCAAATCTATACCTGATAATAGATTTATTTATACATAAGGTTTGAGAGTTTTGAAATACTAGTATGACTTTGAAGACGAATATAAAACGTGAATCATTGCGTTCCAGTTTCTTAAATGGATTTATTGTTAAATGTTCGATAATAGAATTATAATAAAATGTAGGTATTTTCCGCTCTGCTAACCCATAACAGTTGCAGAAAACGCTGTTTGCTTCCTTGATACAAAGTTCATATTTACTTAATAAAATATTTACATATACAGAGTTATTGGTTAAATGCTAAAAACCTCTTAGGGTTGACTTCTGTCAGTCCTAACAAACGTTAAGGCGATCACCGTAGTGAAACGCGCACTTTTGGAATCTTTTTTTACTGAAACTATGAGCTCAAAATATGCGAAATAAATATATCGTAATCTTTAGTTCTTTATTTAGTGATTTTGTTAATTCGTTTTTATTTGAACTTATTAGTTCTTCTGTAATAAATTGTAATCGGCCTCCCGTTTTGGACTGTTTTTTATTTATTTAAGAGGATTAGTTAAAGTTAGGATAACAATTCTTTTTTTATAAAATAGCTTATACTATACTCTAATGAAATATCTACTTACTTGTGTTAAAAACATTTTTAAGAATTTTTGGCACAAAATTCCCTGGTGGCAAGAATAAATCGCAACGAAAATCTGTCTGCCCGCAGCGCTCGGGCCGTTTGGACGTGGGATCTGTGCCGTTCGTTACGCCATCATTTTAGTGCATTTATTTTACGAATTAATGCAATATTTTTTACCATAGGTTAGTTTGCAAGTTATACATTATTGACCCTCAATCAAAAAAAATATTGAGTAAGTACTTTTCATTATATTGATTTATAAAATCTTTATAATAAGTTCTTTGAGTGAGATGATAAAAGTTTAGACACGGCATTGTTAATTCCTATTTTAGTAGGTACCTAGATTTTTAACCCGTAGTACAATATTTCATTTTGTTATTTTTAGGGTACTGTACGTGTGATACGGTGATTTTATAGTTATATGATATTGATTATAATTATATTACTAACTAGAAAATCTGGCGCCAAGCACTAAACGGCGTAAGCCGCTATGTGTCCTTGGGAACCAGTCATTTAGCATGATGATAGGCCATTTTGCGAATACCCGCGTGACTAGCTACCACCCTCAAGTAGAATAACTGTCGCCAAGCATTAACGGCGTAAGCCACTATGTGTCCTTGAGAACCAGTAATTTGGCATGTTGGTAGGGCATTTTGCGAATATCCACCTGGCTAGCTACCTCCCTCAAGTAAAAAATCTGTAGCCAAGCACTTAACGGTAAATGCCGCTATGAGTCCTCCAGAACCAGTAATTTTGCATGGTTATAGGGGATTTTGCGTTTACCCGCCTGGCTAGCTACCACCCTCAAGTACAAAATCTGTCGCCAAGCACTTAACGGTATGTGCCGCTATGAGTCCTCTAGAACCAGTAATTTGGCATGGTGACATACCGTGAGCACAGTATTGAGATCATACTTTTGAATTGACACGGTACCAACTTTGAAAAGTAATTTCACCCTTTTCAGGAATAGAAGTCGGTTACATTTTAGTTTTTAAAATATAATTTTCACTTATAAATTTAATCTCGTTTTAAGGACCCCATAATCTCAGCAATCCAACAGGTTCTTACTTGCAATTTATGTTACCATGAAAGAGGTATCTTTCTACCAAATTTCAAGAAGGTCTATCAATATTTATTGACGGGGAAATATACAGTGCTCAGACCTCCACCTCGCTTCGCTTAGTCTATTAAATATTTCTATACCTACAAGTAATGATATTTTCTTACCCTACAGCGGTTCGCAGTAACTACAGATAAAAATGTTGTTATATCTACACTTCTGTTCTGCCGCTTCTAATAGTTCACGAAGCTCTACAATTTTAGCGATACTACGCGTGGTACGGCGACTAGTGCCGCCGTGCGAATGAATATTTTTAAGAGTTAAAAGTTAACGCCCATTTCTTTTAGCTCCGCCCGAATAAGAAATTATTTTGATTACGGTCTTGGCCTTAAGAGATGATTTTTTTTGTTTATTTTTTGTGATTGTTTATGTGTATTTACGGAATAAGCGCGAGGACCACCTGATGTTAAAAGTATCTTGTGCCTGTAATTTATTATTTCATTTTTTTATGTAAATATTCAAAACTCTACAAGTACAAGAAAAACTTAAGTTTTGAGTCTCGTAGTAAAAGACAATGCCTACTCCGAGCCAAGAACGCCCACCGCGGCAACACTGGACCGTGCCGCGCTCCCTTTAAGTAGAGTTTTAAATATTTACATCGAACAAAGTAATAATATATATATTATATTATAGGCACAAGAGACTTTTAACAATAGGCCTCGTTCTTATTCCGTCAAATACACAAAAACCAAACACAAAAACAATATTAGAAAAAAAACGACACAAAATGTTTGTTATGACTAGCAGAAATCATCCCTAAGAGATTGTTAGCAGTGTACCAATAACCCTGTATATAGGAATAATTTTCCATGATTTAATCATTTCATTTATATCAATTTTCATTTACATTTTGTTTTTAAAATTGCTTACAACCATATTTTCTCGTAGGTCTCTGGTTGGATGACACTAACCCGGCTCGCTACGTAGCTGCCTTCAACGCACCTTCAGAAGACTCAGCAAGGTTCACCAGATATGGATATGCATCGCTACAGGCTGCTACTAAGTTGAAAGAGTTGATCAGGTCAGTGATACCATAGTTTAACTAGTTTGCATTCCCGTACAGAATCACCCGAGCTACGGAGAAGAAGCGATTATTGAATACTGTTTGATATCATTCGGATGTTATTTTTATATGGTTGTGTAATAACAATGATAATTTTTATTTATATCCAGAACATAAGAAAATATTATTAATTTTCAGTGCGTAGGTTATAAGAATATACAGGGTTATTGGTAAAATGCTTACAACCTCCTAGGGTTGACTTCTGCTTGTCCTATAAAACATTTTGAGATGTTTTTTTTTTCATATCAAATAAGAAACATCCCAAAATGTTTTATAGGACATGCAAAAGTCAACCCTAAGAGGTTGTTAGCATTTGACCAATAACCCTGTATAAACAGATGGTCTCCTGAAACTTCACACTAGGATGTCTTGTGAGCTTTAGTCTTCTTCCTTGTGAAAATGGCACGATAAGAGAAATAATAAGGTTACCTATATTATAATAAATTAATACAGACAGTAGAATGATACTTATTACTTTTTTTGTGACTATACACAATGTATAAGGGTATTAGTGTGAACATGTGAAAACTATTTTATACAAATCAATGATAGAACTTATAATGGAATAAGCTTCGTATGTGATGTGTGACAATATGAATGAAATTAGGGAATTTATATTATACTCTACTTTTAGTACTTCTAGGTTAGCCTGAACAACATCTTCCACCACATCATCACTTACTATCTGGTGAGATAGTGGTCGAAGGAAATACAGATTGAATGAAAATACATGTGTAAAAAAAATTATCCTTAAGCCGAGATTACAATTAGATTATGATAATTGACATAAAAGAAGCGATAAAATTCTATCGGCCGATAGTAGGTTGACATGTACAAATATAGCTCGTAACGTACACTCAAGTCAGAGCAAATTTTTATATTACAGTTGCAATAATATCTAAACTAAAATACTCACCTAATTGTTTAATGTTCGTATAATACATACTGTTTCAGCTGGATCGTCCACTGCTGAACACAGCCTCCCCTATTTAGGGGGTATTTGCCATAATCCCTACGCTTGGCAGGCGGCTTGGGAATCGCAGTGTAAGATAGTAGTTCTTTAGAAGGCGCTGCTGCCCACCTTCCAGTATTTTTCCCTTAGTCGCCTCTTACGACACCCACGGGATGATATGGGGAGGTGCAAATCTAACCCGGCACCCCACGGGGTAATAATACATGCGACTGAATTAATCAGTCCTACTGGCTATTTCATACACCAATATCGTTTAAGATTAACTAAGAATATAGTTCGTAATTAAAATAACTTTAGTATTCACCGGCGTTATATTCGACTTGAAGGCAAAGGAATATCATACACCGAGATACGTGGCGTCGGTGTTTGTTGTACAACGTTAAGTAGTTTTTAATATTTATTGACTAAAAGTTATTTATTTTATAATCATATGTTTTTTTTTTTATGCCTGATAGGTTAGCCTTTGACCACTATCTCACCTGATGGTAAGTGGTGATGTGGTCGAAGATGTTGTTCAGGCTAACCTAGAAGTACTGGCTCTCAAGGACAGCTGCCGGAACACACCGTTAGGTGCTTGGCGACAGATTTTCTACTTGAGGGTGGTAGCTAGCCAGGCGGGCATTCGCAAAATGCCCTACCAGCATGCTATAACGACTGCCATCCTAAGACAACAACCGGGACCGACGGCTTAACGTGCCCTCCGAAGCACGGAAACGCTCAGTAGTAATGTCACTAGCGGTCACCCATCCAACTCATGACCGCGGGCGACGTTGCTTAACTTTGCTGATCGGTTGAGAACAGCTAAGTAAACTTTCGCTACGAGCGTTTCAAATGTATTAAAATTGTAAATATTAATTTGTAAACAATTCAATATTTATTATTATTTTTACATAAAGTTTCGTAATGTCTCATGTTAAAAGATTAGTACATAATTATTATTGTAGAACTGTCATGAAGTCCTTCCACGACGTCACAACTGGCCTTAACGGAAGACCAACGCTGGTTTAATAACTAGCATATAGCTGAGTTGAGACCGATTCGTGGCATGTGCGCGTTATATTTATTTTGTTTTCTCATTAGTCTTAGTATTTCATAGCCATAATACTGTGTTCGTCATGAATAAATGTATAAGTGTAATGAAAAAACACCACCATAAATGTTGCTATAATTCCGCGTTCGATTCAAACTTTACTGATGATGTGTCATTAAGTTTAAATAAAGCCATTATATACATTTCTGTATCCTGGGCCATGACTTGGAACCTGTATGTATTTTAGTTTCAACGTATCAAAGGGGCAAGCACTTGAAACTTGTAGAAGTATAAATATCCACCCCTTTCGTATACGTATTTATGTAATAACCATGTCAGCTTACAAAAAAGTATTCAGGATACAATTTATCACAATCATTTTCTTCTACAACATATAAAAGAGTACGAGTATCATAACATCGCCTTTTTATCTATGTTTTACCTTAAGACTGAAAGTCTTAAAATCTATTTATATAGACATTAAAAGTTTAGATTCGGGATTCAATACTTTAGCAGTTACCTTATTTTTCAAATGAAATTCTTATTGAAATTCCCATAACCTAAATATTTTACATATTTAAATATATCTATTAATTAATTAACTGGCATAAGACTCTCTGTGCGCTCTACTCTGAGATGCTCGAAACATGGGTCGACGTGTTCGATCCCTAATGTTAGTGATTTGCCGGTTAATTCTTAATAATTTAAAGAAATATATACTGTCGATAAAAAAGACAGAAACTCCTTTCGACTATTATAAAACATAAGGTTCAAAGTCTAAGTTGGTAAAACGAATTTAATGCAATTAAAAACAGAAATCACATCCTTTACATGGTATATTATGCAATTCGTGTTATTAGTATTATTAATGGAAAATGACGGTTTTTTAGGTTAAGTTAATTACTAAGATTAAGAATATTGTATTATTCTTAATCTTATTATTCTTATTCTCATTATTTATTTTACAATAAATTTATACAACATTATTATAAAAAACTTAAACTAGGGTGCCGCTGGTAGCAGGGCAGGGCCTAAGCTATTAATAATATATATTTATTTACTATTTATTCTTATTATTATTGTGATGGTCAACTTGTTAAGCGATATTTATTTCCATATAGCTATCATATACATTACAGAGAGACAAATACAGACCGCCCGCCGCGGCAACACTGGACCGCGCCGCGCTCCCTTTGAATAGAGTTTTGAATATATACATCGAGCTTGGTAAAAAATATTAAATTACAGGCACAAGAGACTTTTAACATCAGGTAGTCCTCGTGCTTATTCCGTCATATACAAATAAACAAATACAATTTTTTTTACGAAAAAACAACAGTCTCCAAAAAAAACATGTTTGTTAAGACTAGCAGAAATCAACCCTAAAAGTTTGTTTGCATTTTACCAATAACCCTGTATATATCACAAATACCTTAAAATACTAATAACAAAATTACTTAAGTGTATATACCTATATAATTATATCACACGGTAAAAAAATACCGCGGAATATGCGGTAACTAATGATCAACAGTGACGGCTATCGACCACACACACAACAACAGATGGCCGTTAGATGATCTATTGCACAATTTAATAACCATCGACAATAACGGTAACTCATCTACGGGACGTGTCGGGCCAGCCGAGAAGCAATATTACCTGTCATGGTTCCGTACGAAACCTTACTTTTAAACGAAATACACGGAACGTGTCGGGCCAGGCAACGTCAGGGACATTGCCATTAAATTAAGCACAGGCGTCCTGTAAAGTAAAGTATGGACGTTCAACACCATATAATGTATGTCTCCGCCATTTTGAAATATTTCCAAAAACTGAATCGACAAAAAAATATATAGGCTTATCAAACCTGCTCATAAAATTTCGTGAGAATCGGTTAAGAAATGCGACCTGTAGAGGAGAACAATCGGACATACGAAAGCATTATTGTGTAAGTTAAAGCAGGGACGCTTTGCTCGTACTAAGTTCTCGCTCGGTCAATTAGAACACACGTTTTATTCTCTACTGAAGAGTTTGACTATACCTTAAGAAAGCCATTGTGCAATCACCACATTTGTTTAGTTTTTACCTTCCTTAAGTGATACCTACTTCTTATTATATAATTATTTTCACTACTTTGTCGAACTTCTACTACTGATAAAAGCATTAATAGAGAGGAATAAATCAGATTTGTCGTTTAGCAAAAGTACTTACTAATGAAAACATTTTTGGGAGATGCTAGTAGTTAAACTAACATAAAGATAGACATAGTTGTATTTATATAAGTATGAATTGTATTATAGCAATAAATAAAACCATGAAGAATAAAAAACATACACGACTCGTATGGCTATGTGATAATTCATTCCTTATCCCAAAATATTCTTAGATTATTTCTACTTTGACAATGCCAGTTAATTAAAAATCGACGGTAACATAAAATACTGCGTTCAAAAACATACATAATTATCGTACGTATAATTTCCTAACATATTCAGTACTTTTATTATAGAACCCTAAAAACTAGTTTGCCTTAGCGTGATCTCCAACTCTGAGATTTAATTAAAACATCGGATACGTCATGATGTTCATGTGAATAGTCGAATAACTGTGAATCGGTAAAAGTAATTGTAGATGCCATAATATAACCGTTCCGTACTCATGAAGTTATTAAAATAATTAGTGAGCGCGGTCACGGTGGCCGATGTTTTATTAGTTTAGATTTATATCCCAATAAGTACTTGATATAAGCCTTACCACCACATTGACCGTCTTGATAATACTGACCTCTGACCCGACGTCTCTACTTGCTTGCCTGTAAAGAGATCTTCAACAGGATCTTTGTTTTCTAAAACTAAATAAAACAAAGAATTTAGATGAAGATGATTCAAATTTTTATTGTATTACGAAGAGAAAAGTTTAGCAATTATGAATGAAAAATGATAACCGGCAAATGTCCACCACGAGTACGCTGACAGATGTCGATTCTTTCATCAAAGTTTTTAATCTCTTTTTGGCAATATGGCGGGTCTACTTGAAGCAGATCCTCTGCAGACACTTTATAAGTACTATTTTCATTTAAAGCCCATCAAATAACTGCTCAAATTGTAATCTTTTAATTGATGGCGCAGTTCCACTGTAGTGCATTTATTTTTCCACGTTCTGGTTCTAGTTCAATAGAGTCTCTTCTCTTATTTTCACCAGAAAATAAATATGTATTATGATGTAGGAAACCTACCAGTGTCAATTATAATAAATATAATCTTTATCTATATAGAGAAGAGAAGCGGCTTCAGAGAATTTAAAATTACACACACAATCATGACCTAATAGTTTCCTGTTGCTATTTATGCTAGCAACATTATTGTGCCCTTATTATGATCATTTTGAAATCCTGGCAACATAAATGCGTACTGATTGCCGCCTTGCAACACATTCTGATGAGATTAGCCGAGATGAGACAGGATGTCATCGAGGGAACCTGTTTGGTCACGTTTTAAAGGTCGGTGTGACTCAGAGGCAGGAGCTTCTGTATTAGCTGATGATTAACGTCGTTTGAAATTAAACGCCGGATTAAGAATGAATACGTCGTTCAATAACTAGTTTTCTTAGAAATTCAAATTATGAAAGAGTTAAGACTTCTTGTCCTCCTGGTGGATGTCGACAAAGGCTAGTAAGAAAAAGAATAGGGTAATAGCACTATTCGTATCAAATTGATAAGATTACGTTTATGTGGTCGAAACCATAGTCAGAAACATAAACATAGAGCTATCAGACTTATTTACCTGAGTTATCCCACATTATTTACTAAAACTTATTATTATTAGCGATACGTCATAATAACATATAGTATGTGAAAATTTCAATTTTTTTGAGATTATAATCTAAAAATAGATAATTACTTCGCAATGAAAACTCAAAAAAATATCAGTTGTTATTCTTGATTTATTTGTTTTGATTTTATATCTGATTTAATTTTATATCTGTGAAAACTTTACAACTTTACTATTAGCCATTTAATCATATGGACAATATGTCATTATGTTTGACAGCTATTTCAAAATATGACGAAACTATATTTCCATGGAGTGCGCTGGAACGCAACAGGGACAGCTCCCTTAGCAGATACAAAACTTGCTAATTTCATTGTCAACTTGCGTAATACTGACATTGGGGATCTTTGTGTCATACTGTTAGCATTCAAGCATCGTAGAGAATTACCAACTTGTGTTTGCGTACAGCAGAAAAAGGAAGTTAAAAAATCCTTTACGTTGAAATGGGTTTTATTCGCCACTAACGCCCTCATCTACTGTTCAGCTAAGTTGGTGACAATATAGCTGTCATGGGCGTGGGTCTAGTGATAATTCTATTGTAAGTACTCAGTAGGTACTTAGTTACGTGTTTTTAATAGTGATGGGATAGTTAGATGTTGACACGTTCTTATTTACAAATGCAGCATAGGTGAAGGTTTAATAACCAACATTGCTATTTTTTATGGCTTGTGTATTTTTTATGGGATTGTGACCGCATGAGGCCCACCTAATGCCTACAACAGATTCGTCACAAGAGACTAACTGCAGTGCGCCCATCACACTGAGATACAACTGATAAGTCACATGTGCCTGTAATATATTGGCTCTCAAAGACTGCTGCCGGAACACACTGTTAGGTTAATGAATAGATTCAGGCGTTACTTTGCGGAAATCCATTTTTAATAATAACATATATTTTAAAAGTATTTTAAGAAAACATTTAATTAATTATTTAATAAAACACTTAAAAAATCTTTATAAAAATGATATATATCTAGTGACAATTCCGCCTAATAAAAATTCTTTATAAAAATTATATATATCTAGTGACAATTCCGACTAAAAAGATTTTTTAAGTGTTTTATTAAATAATTAATTAAATGTTTTCTTAAAATACTTTTAAAATATTTGTTATTATTACACTGTTAGGTGTTTGGCGACAGTTTTTTTTTATTTGAGGGTGTCTTTTTATAGCTTATAGGTTAGCCCTTGACCACTATCTCACCTGATGGTAGGTGATAATGTGGTCGAAGATGTTGTTCAGGCTAACCTAGAATTACTGGCTCTCAAGGACAATCGCCGGAACACATCGTTAGGTGCTTGGCAACATATTTTCTACTAGAAGGTGGTAGCTAGCCAGGCGGGAAAAATGTCTTACCACCATGCAAATACGCTGAGCATTTGCAAAACGCATTTCCACCATACGGTGAAGCTTAAGCCGGCGGGCGGTGACGATCAAACCCTGGACCTTAACCATAACCATAGTCCATATTACAAACTATAGTCCATAGCTATTACCACTCGGTTATCACTGTTCTAATACCTTTTTGTTAAGAACAGTTACTTTTTTGTGTACTTAATGTTTAGTGTTCAATAGTAGTGGTCTATGAGATCTTTTTAGTATAATACCAATAATTATGTATATTAAAAGTAAGATAGAGGTCAAACGCTAGCCTATCAGCAAAATTATAAAATACATTGGCTGCGATGCTTTGGTGAAGACCAGACAACAAAGCCTTGACATCGTCTCAAAGTTGCCGGTCTTCCAATGTTCTACAGGATACATTACGGAGAGTGTGCGATGAAGCTGCACAACTTAATTCTTGCATCTCCTTTCCACTACCGGATAACAAGACGTACGGCATGCGATGCCGTATGCGGCATTGACATTCCTCCTGTTCGCACAAAACGATTTACATCCACTTTTATAATACGAACAGCGAATGAATGGAACACCTTACCAGCGCCTTTGTTTCCCGAGAGTTATAAACCTGGAAGTTTTCAAGTCGATAGAAGATAGAATGGTATATTCTAGTCAAGCATGCTACACCGTCGACCGCGTCTTCGCTTACCATCAGGTGAGCATGCGGTCAAATGTTTGTCTATTTGCATTAAATCTAGTATACGTAAAATCCATTGACACTTAACTCATCTGTGTAATGACCCCTTAATTAATGTAACACATGTATTCACTTCCATGTGCACAAATGCAAACATGCTCACGCTCTCACACTCACACGCACGCACTCAGTAGCACACACGCACACACGCTTATATTAACCCGACTACCACACATACACTCTCTCGACCCAATATACCCACGCACACACACTCTAATACACACACTAAATATAAAATAACCAGTTTTGTTTATACCTTGAGATATTTCATGTATGTAACCAGTTAAAAATTGTAATATATTAGGTATGTAACTTGTCCTCATTATTTGGGGAAGACACTGCTTTCTGCAACACAGTATTAATACTAAAGCAGAAGGCAGGGCTTCAACTATAGAAATAAGATAACCTATTATGTTGAACAAGTAATAAATATTTTGTATTTGTATTTGTTGTAGACCTTATAAAGTATACATTTTTCATTGAAGTACCTGTTTATCTTTGTAAATGAAAAGGCTATCAATGTAAAGCAAGTAAGTAATTGAACTTATAACTAATTATAGGTTACTAATTACGTTACGTCTTGTACAAGATTGCAGCGACAGATAAAGCAAAATGTGTTGAATTTTGATAATAAAATATGTTTATATTGCAATCTTTGGTCATGCATTGCATCACTGATTATGTATTATTACTTATTTCGAGTTTCATTCAAGCCAGCCAGGTCATTCACAAAATGCCCTACCACCATGCTATAACGACTGCCGCCATAAGACAACAACCAGGACCGACGGCTTAACGTGCCCTCCGATGCACGGAAGCGCTTAGTGGTAATACCACCCAACCAAGTCATAACGCCAGCGGACGTTGCTTAACTTAGCTGATCGGTTAAGAACGGCTAAGCAAACTACGCTGTGATATATATTATACAGAAATACACTAGTGCAAAATGGCGGCCTTATCGCTTATAGAGATTTAATAATAAGTATATCAGGATAAAAGGATGGCGCTATTTGCAAAAAGAGCGCAGGTACAATGGTATATTTAAATTAATTTATTCGTGCTTTTAATTATGTTTAATTGTTTATACAATTTTATAATCAACAAGATTATAAAATGATATTTTAGTAACAGTCTTTATGTAATGTTAAAAAAACGTAAGTACTCGTAGCACAATGTTGTCTTAGGTTTTCGCGATTATTACACATATTAATTAAACAACTTTAAACGGTTTAAATCGCGTATATTTATCATTATTTTTATCCGCGATTTAAACCGTTTAAACTTGTTTAATTAATACTCGTAGTACAATTTTACCGATTTAACAATCGATTTCAAAATTTGTAATCTTAAATTGATAGCAAAAATATGAGGGTCTAGACTTTACGACGCTTTAGACTTAAGCTTCTAGACGAAAAATGGGTATCCATTCTGACGGTATTTTTAAATTACAAGGATTCCATTTGTTTCAGACTTTTTTTTTCATCCCCATACGATGGTTAAATAACGATAGGAAAGATTTGAGTTCTGACGTCATGTCATGTTAGCTCAATTGGTTAGTGCATACTAAAGGGGTGGATGGACGCGGGTTCGAATCCCGCACATGATTTAATTTTTTTTCTATCGGATATTCGTAATTTTGTAATGTAATCCGCATAGCAGGCGTTATTGCAAACATAACAATATTAAAATTGTAAGGTTGCGTCATCATTTGCAAGTATAAAACCAATTTCAAGATTGGTTTTGTTTGTTTGTTACATCGAAAGTGGTACTATAGATGTCGGTCTATCCCAATATGATGGTTAAAGAACGATAGGAAAGATTTGAGTTAAGATGTCATGTCATGTTAGCTCAATTGGTTAGAGCATACCCCGGCTAAAGGGGTGGATGGACGCGGGATCGAATCCCGTACATGACTTAAAAAAAATTCTATCGTATATTCGTAACTTTGTAATGTTTCTGACTTGCTTAAAATCTATTGCTTATATTTCTACAGTTGTGTTTAACCATCTCAATGGCAATATGTTACAAAACCGATGACCTTAATTATCACTAAACCGTAGTAGGTGTACAGAGTGTAGACAATTAATTAGGATTCAAATTTAAATCTTCTTTGTTTAGCAGATTGCTTGTAAAACACCACCTACTGAAAAGTTTTGTAGCTTTGTAATCGTTGCACATGATTATAAAATCTATTATTACTTTTGTGTTTCTTATTATTGAGTACTTAACTATTAAGTAACTTAAGTTTTATTAATAGTAAAAAAATAGTTACCTAAAAATGGAACTGACTTCAACATTCAAAAGTGTGATATAACTTCTTGAAGTCGGTACCATGATAGTTGCCTATTATCACAATATTGTGCGCATGGTACCGACTTCGACAAGATATTTCACACTTTTGAGTGTAAAGATCGATTCCATTTTTAGATTTAAAAAAAATCACAGCTTTCAGTGATCCTTGCTACTTACGGGACCGATTGTCATTCACTGTCAATGATTATATCATCAAGATAGGAAAACACTTTCCAGTAATTGGAGTGTAACTCAAAAACGGCTTGACCAATTTTGGTGAAATTTAAATATGACTAAACGGAAAGCATCAGCTTTCAAATAAAAAAAGAATATTCAATATCGGTTCACCCAGTCAAACTAACAGCAGGGCAACTAAATACCACTGCTAATTAAGCAACAGTACTCCCTAAAACTAAGGTGTCTGTTTGATTCGGTTTGTACTTATTTAAAATAATTATTTGGAAAGGCAAATTATGCAAGTGTCCTGTTTGTAGATGACATGTGAAACGCGTTAGTTCCACATGCATAATATTATACAAGCGTACTCATGCAAAAGCAAGTTAGAAAGCTCAATCGAGACTTAGTGCAGAACCGGAAAAACTGACGCTATAGGTATGTGAGAACAGGTGGTGTACTGCCGTTAATGTTAGCGCATTTGATATCATTTTATTTTTATTTGCGAATGAGAAAGATAAAATAGTTTAGGAATCATTAAACTCTAATGCAGTTCCTAAAACTAGATTTTCTCTTAAAGCAATCTTAAATCAATCAAGATTTTTATGTACATCTTTATTTTTGCGCTATTTAGATCGAATGCTTCCCGAAATACAAAGGCATTGCAGAGCATTATGGCTTTAGTAGAACGCTCTCGCTTTTTCCCATGTCACTATTTAATTTCTTACTCCTTACATTGCACCTCTAGATAATCATAATTAACAAAGTTACGCAACGTGTGTCAACTAATGACCGTGTGGGTGCATGCTAACTCAATTAGGTCCCTACTTACCGAAATATGATTCTACCTTTATATAGGACATTTTTTTTTTGTTTTTTTTTTAATGCAGATTATGTTAGCCTTTGACCACTATCTCACCTGATGGTAAGTGATGATGTGGTCGAAGATGTAGTTCTGGCTAACCTAGAAGTACTGGCTCTCAAGGACAGCTGCCGGAACACACCGTTAGGTGCTTGGCGACAGATTTTCTACTTGAGGGTGGTAGCTAGCCAGGCGGGCATTCGCAAAATGCCCTACCACCACGCAGAGACATAAGATTAAAATACAATAGGATCTAGGTAATACATGAAAATAATTGAATGTTTATTGTTAATATGATGATATATATATACATATATTATAAATTAACCTGTCACAGATTTTATACGGAGTTGCAAAAGTAATTGGTGATTGAGAGATTGTATATTTTTAAACTTGTCTTTGTGTTGCTTCACGTGCTAAATAGAAACATACCTTGAACACCTGGTGTTATTAGAGAAGATATATTATACCGAATCCACACAATTGGGATAAGAGAACGAAGGTGGTGATGTATTTAATAATTAACAAATTCTTAAATCAGTCCTGTTTTTATACAAACCTTCCAGCTTAGAGAAAAATTCATGGCCCTAGATATTTTTTTTTACAATACGACATGTTTTTATGTACGAAATCAAAACAACCCAAAATACACTACCTTATCTTTCCTCGTACACTAAAATAAAGATTTAAATAAAACAATTTGCTACATAACAATTACATACTTAAAAGTCAAAAGCAGTCATTAATTATTTTTATCAGAGTCTAGATTTAGATCGCTGTTCACTTATTGGTGAACTTACCTAATTATTTAAAGTTATTTATTGCACATTACTTTAATCAGTCAGATAATTTTTGATTGAGTAATACTTATTTTAAAACAATATGTTATAATCACCGATCAAACCGATATTGATAAACGTATACCTGCACTGTACTTTCTAAGTGGCATGAGACTGAACTATTGAACATTCAAATATATCATAGATACCGCGTAATTTGACGTATCTGTATGTGTAAGAACCAATATTATTGATAACTCAGGTTAATTGAATAATTGCAACTGCAACGATTTTTTGCGTCAGGTGTAGAAAATTTTCATACGGTCACAAGGTTTTCCCCATTATGCGGTGATTCTTTTTTTATTTTGTATTTTGTAATAGTGGTACACTATCGGATTCCCAGCCAAATACTTACTGAATCCCCCAGTTATTACTTAGTTTATAGGCTGTGACCAACATAAACTAAATATATATTTTATTTAAACAATTTGTCATAAGTACGGAACCCTAATAGACAAATTACCCTTATTTTAATTAAAATAAAAAAATCGGTATGGTTTAGGATACGAGGACGAAAGAGCAAGGACAAATACTTTTAAAAGAATTTCTTTAACGTACGCCTTCCAAATACACCAAATACAGCAACATTAACACGAGCACCGCCGCGCCACAGTGGCAAAAACCCAGTCAGATAACTCTTGTATGGCGTGGAAACCAGACTGGTTTTGTACATAATATACAACATCCGGAATGGCTGACGTTATCTATTACAGAAACAGGAAGACGATGGTTCGGTGATCTTACTTCCAGTATGCGCTTTATTATGTAGAAAACTGGTAGAACGGATTCCCGGTTTGTTAAGCCGTATACAGCTAAAGCGCATAAATATTAGGAGCGTCCTCTATCCACTAGTTTGATATCATAAAAACCATGTACCGATTAACACTACCGCTAGCAGTAAGGTAATGCTTTAGTCAAACTTATGGGTCGATGTAGGTTTAGTAAACAGTGCTCTGGGTTATGTCAGAGACATCGTTTACGAGGCGGGATCAGCCCCACCGCATATGCCGCTAGTGGTTCTTGTGCAGTTTCATCCCTATACTAGACCAACCATCAATGGACTTGTAATATCTTACCTATTCCACCTACGACCCGGTCTTAGAAGTCAGGGCAAACTGCATGTTCTCGCATGCAGTTTGCCCAGTCATTGGAATGGGCAGTCACCGTCCACAAATCCAACGATTGACAAAGAGCATGCGGCAGGGTTTTTCTTTTATTGCTAATACTTCAGCCTTTGACCACAATCTTACCTGATGGTAAGTGACGATGTGGTCTAAGCTGTTAACTGGCTTAACCTAGAATTACTGGCTCTCAAGGACAACTGCCGGAACACACCGTTAGGTGCTTAGCGACAGATTTTCTACTTGAGGGTGGCAGCTAGCCAGGCGGGCATTCGCAAAATGCCCTAACACCATGCACTTATGTTACTCTCTCAACGTCGAAACGTCTAGAGGATGTTATGTTCTGCAACTAAGAATAAAAGAAGAAATTAGATTAAGCCATCTAAGCCAACTTTAGACTTTCTATCGATTTGGTTGGACCTATCCTAGGGGTTCAAATTATTAAATATCAATGTCATTTACATCCTTAAGTAGATAATAATAATAATTTGGACATTGCGCTAAGAGGTATAAACATAAAGAAATTTAAACTTCTGTACTGTTCTGGTTGTCTTATTACAAAATTACAAATTTTTAATTTTATAATGTAGTTCGCCAAGCAGCATTTATTGTAAACATAACAAAAATAAAAAAAGTCTGCCTTATCTTCACAAAATTGTACATGCAAGTGTTACTTGTCAAGATATCGCAAGGTCCAGTTCGGCCGAACTACTAGTTATGTTACAGTCAAATAACTAAATAAAGAATTTGCACACTTGGTAATTGCAAGTCTTGTCGATGATGAACAGTATTTAAGGCGATTGACAATGATTTTGTAGGCATTACTACAAAGAGTGAAAATATATTAAACAAGTTTGTTCACTTCCACCACTGAAAATTCATTATTTCATTATGTTCAGTGGTCGAAGTTTGTTATGTTTGTTTATTTTTTAAATAATATGTATTTCCTGTGGATTGCCGGGCTAGAATGCCACCCCATCTCTACCCGTGGGTGTCGTAAGAGGCGACTAAGGGTAACACACCAGAAGGTGGGCAGCAGCGCTTGGCAATCCTCACATAATGGGAGAGGCTGTGAGCAGTGGACAATCCGGCTGATATAATTAACCTAAGGGATACCACCCCCCATAGGCACATTTCAAAATTAACAGAGATAAAACACCATTTCATAGTAGCGTATAATAAACAACAGTGTCGTCTCTGGCGCTACTGCGCACTACTAACCTGCAACAAAAACACCGTGATTAATAAAAAGATTTTACACCCGACAGCAAATTACTGTTTTTGGCTTCGAAATTACAGTAGTATGTTATTTTTATAAATAAATAGGTACCCGGCTGGGACTCGCGTTATATTTACCGGATAGATTCCGACCAGTTTCGGGCTATATTGTAGCCCTTCGTCTGGGAGTCACGGTTGCGCGAAGCGGCGAGCGCGGGCCTGAGCATGTAACTGATAACGGTAAATATAACGCGAGTTCCAGCCGGGTACCTATTTATTTATAATAGACAAAACTCGCGATAGTTTTCTAAATGAAGTATATTCGTTTTGTTATTATTCTACTACACTGTTTTACACATGAGGATATTTGTAACTCTCTTATAATTCATACAAGTAAATCGAATCGCATATGATGAAAGAATGTTGTGTTCTTGAAAACATAGATTCCCAGGCTTTCGCTGCAGAGAAAAGTTGTTTGTAATGCGTACCTATATGGCCTTGATTTCATGTAGTTAGGTACACCTAGCGTTCATACTTTTGAAAGTTATCGAGGTTGAAAGTATGCACTTGATGCTTGCCTCATTATTGCAGCGAAAGTGTGATTCTTAATTATGAAATTATATAGATGTTTCACAGGCATTCTGTATCTACCTACCTACATAATGGACTTAGGACCTGTTTCAGAATGTTCGAGTAAGCACCGGAGCTTACTACCCAGAACATAAAATAACTGAATGATAAAAATGACAGTTAACATGCAGCGCCTTTCAAGCTTTAAGGATGCACTTGCCGATGGATGGGCTAAATCGATGACTGTGAAACGCAACGATAGTGTTTTATTTATTAAATATGTTCTGGGTAGTATAACCGGAACTTACTCGAACATTCTAAAATAGGGCCTTAATGTAGTAAGGTCTCAGTAGCAAGTGGTGCTAGCTTTAAGGATTTATTTATTTATGATAAGTTTGTCTTAATTTTTATTTCATTTTTATTCCTGATAGGTTAGCCTTTAACCACTAACTCACCAGATGGTAAATGATGATGTGGTCGAAGATGTTGTTAAGGCTAACCTAGAATTACTGGCTCTCAAGGACAGCTGCCGGAACACACCGTTAGGTTCTTGGCGACAGATTTTATACTATTCTTATTCATGAAAGTCGGCATGTACAAAGTATAAGATTTCTTTTACCGATACATAAAAAGATACCTCAAGTTTTTAACACTACGAGCGCTCAGAAGGCCTTTTACATAGCTTCCACATATATAAATATAAATATGCTTAACCCATGCTTATCGTCGATAATTATAACAACGGAAATAAAAAAAGAATAAATCAAATCAAAAATCAAATCAAAATATTTTTATTTCAGACGTTTAACATCCATATGATTTTTTTTTATTTTTTTTTTATGTTATTGTGAAGGAACAAGCGTGAGGCCCACATTATGTTAAGCGGTGTCCTCTGCCTATAACAGATGCATTTCATCACAAGTGACGAACTGCACTGCGCCCTTCACCTGTTTAGTCTTATTTTGCCTGTTATTTCACTGGCTCTCAAGGACTGCTGCCGGAACACACCGTTAGGTGCTTGGCGACAGATTTTCTACTTGAGGGTGGTCGCTAGCCAGGCGGGCATTCGCAAAATGCCCTTCCACCATGCAGTGAAGCTCAAGCTCTGGGCGGGATTCGAACCATGGACCTGCTGCGCGGCAGTCCATAGCCAATGCCACTGAGCCATCACTGCTTCTGAAAATCTGCATATGAATTGTTAGTAACATGTATAAAGTTGGATTTAAAATTGGTTAGTAGAATAGTAACATACGCTATTTCGCCACTAGGTGGGAAAGGGCTGAGCACAGCCATCCAGTGTCTCATGTAACATGAGTACAAATCTTCTGCTACAACAGTCAGAATGAATAAAGAACCGTAGGGACATATCTTTATTCATGTGATCATACACTGCGGATGGTAAGACGTCAAAAAATAATTCATGTTTCACATATTTTATGTAAATAAATATTGCAATTATTATGATATATTATTTATGGTATTTGCCATAATCCCCACGCTTAGCAGGCGGTTTTGGGATCACAGTGTAAGATAGCAATTCTTTAGAAGGCGCTGCTGCCCACCTTCCAGTATTTTTCCCTTAGTCGCCTGAGGCGATACGGGGAGGTGCAATTCTAACCCGGCACCCCACGGGGTAAAAATTTTAAAGAATGTTAGTTAAAACAAATGACCCCGAGTTTATTGCCTGTTCGTCTCGGAGTGGTTCTTTACCTTTATATGAACGTGGAAGTAATCATTTAATAGTAATAAAGCTTCGTGGAATCCTAATTTGTATAAAACAAATAAATACATGGAATAAATAAATGATTTTATTCATTTCAAGTCCTAATTTAATGATGTCTATATCATAAAGAAAATACTACGAACTATATACAAGCCTACAGCTACTACAATTAAAGTATTTAGATCCCTATAAGTCATTGCAGACTTATAGGCATTCCAAATGCTCTAGCCCACTACCAGTTGGCAGCGTGCCCAGCATGCTGACAGCATTGTCCCGTTGAATTGCAATGCTTATTCTTTGAGCCAAATAGGTGCCAGCATTTTGATCACGCAAAAAACTACTTACTCTAACAGAAAGTGGGTAGAAGCGACTTCTGAAGGAATGCGATAACAAACACCAACCAACAGCCTGTTGATATAATGTTATATGAAACTGATTATCAACAAAATTGTTGGTCTAGCAATATTAAAGCGTCACTCTAACATTATGATTTTTCAAGGAATAAATAACATAACCTTCCCAAATTACAACATAAGTATAAATTAATTAAAAATTAATAATTAACTAACCCGGCTGCAAGTTTTTTTATTTTCGATAAGCGTTTTATCGGTCCATTAAAATGAAAACTGCAAGATATATATATATATATATATATATATCTTGCAGTTTTATATATTATATATATATATATATATATGTCAATATTTTTTGAGAGCCAGTAGTTTAGGTTATCCTGAACAACATCTGCGATCACATCATCACTTTCCATCAGGTGAGATAGTGGTCAAAAACTAACCTATCAGGAATAAAAAAAATATGGTGTCTAAAGTCCGCCATGTCGTATTTTTAAAATCGGTTTAGCTGTTTAGAAAATAGGGTAGAATAAAGAAACCCACAAACATAATTCATATATGAACCCTGAAAACATAACGAGACTTTTTCAGCAGACGCGTAAAAAAATAATTAATCCCTACGCGGTTAAAATTTTTGCTTTTATTGTAATTAAAGCGTCTTCTTGGAACATCGAGGGCCTGGTGGGACCAGCATAAAAGAAACTGGTTGCTTTTTAGTTTTCTTTTTATTCTATCGTAATGATATCAAATATATATAGGTAATATGCTATCATTTAATCGTTGAATTCAGTGTGATTACAGCGTTTTCTAAGACTATTCTTAAAACTCTGTCGTTTCTTGATTATGTTATTCTTACAATTGTTTTAGAAATTGACCTAAATTGCAATTAATAGTCTTAGTATTTAAAGTTATTAAAACTTTTGAAAACTATTTTAGTCGGACAAGTATTGCAAAAAATACTTTCAGCGTTTTTATAATGTTTTGTCATAAAAACTTTTATTATCCGTTAACGCGTTTTTTTAGAAACTGTATTACTACCGTTTCCAAGACTGTTAAAGTCGAAAAAAACCTTTTATGTTTACTTATTAACATTGTCGATACTTCACAGTGTATTGAGGGAGAAACTCAGTGTTGTTTGCGTGTCGTTGATTTCGTCCTCGGTGGTAGTGGACCATGATTTTGAAATAAAAGAGGAATTACGTTTCCTTCACGTACTTATCATATGTTAAACGCATAGGATAATGTTTTCACACCAAATACAACGTAAAATTATCCATGAAAACGAAGAGATAGTGAAGACTTTACCAAAACAACAACATAGTTTACCCTCCAGTCAGTGGCCGGCCCTTCAAGCGAATAATCAATCACACAAACACTTTTAGCTATATTTCTTTGAATAGTAGGTAGTAAAACAGTATGCAAGAGGAGATAAAAAATTACTCACTTAGTATTAATATAAGCACTACTAAAAATACTAATTATAACAAATATTTACACTACTAATAATAACAAATATTTTTATAATATTTTAAGAAGACAAAAAATTTTATTTTATTTAAAAAAACACTTTTTTGGTCGACGTGACGCGTGATCAAAATGCTGGCATCTATTTGGCCAAACGAATAAGCATTGCAATTCAACGGAGCAATGTTGCCAGCATGTTGGGCACGCTGTCAACTGCTAGTAAGCTGGAGCATTTGGACTGCCTGTGAGTCTGCAATGACTTGTAGGTTGTCTTAATGCTTTTATTGTAGTAGCTGTAGTGATGTATACAGTTCGTAGTATTTGTAATACAGTTTGTTAAGAAAGGCATACCGCCCGTACAAAAAAAAGTAAACCTACTATAATTTGTATCAACATAAAATACTGAAAATGCCGATTAATAAATTTGAATAAAGAGATATATTTCATTAGTTCTTGAAGTAATCGTCCTTTATCCATCCCTTCCAACTATTTAGTTGACCAGGGGGTTTATTGTCTAACAAAATCTTACTGTAGATGAACTTAATTTTGAAATTTTACTTTGAAAACGATGCCTGTTATGAAGGTGGAATTTGAAAATGAAGATCAATATCATTCCTATTCTACGAATAAATTTATTCGTAAACTTACCATTCGAATGAGACACTAAGGCCCCAATCCAGTTCATTGAACTAGCGAGTTTTTTCTTCTGTTCAATAGATTGAGCTATAGAGTTTTTTCGTGTATTCAGTTCAAAAATCAGAGATTCCCAACAATTATACTATTTTACCAATTTATAGATACTGCTAGTGACACTCCGTCATAATACATTATTGATTGGTTCCGTGAGGGCCAGGTGCGCATTTTGCTTTCCAAAATGTATCAGAGCGCTTGACCTTTAAAAGCCTTTACTGTATCAGCCGGATTGTACGCTGTTGAACACAGGCTCCCCCTTTATAATTTGCCTTAATCCCCACGCTTGGCAGGCGTCTTGGGCATCGCAGTGTGAGATATCTGTTCCTCAGAAAGCGCTTCCCACCTTCTAGTGTGTTACCCTTAGTCGCCCCTTACGACACCCACGGGTAGAGATGTGGGGGTGACATGTTAGCCCGGCACTTCATGGGTGATATTTGACAATAGTTTCGTTAAAATGGCGTTTTTATAGGTTAGATACGTGTATCAGGCTGCGAACAAAGCTCCCAGAGCAGAACGTTATCATAATATTACGTAATTTCAATATCGCTGTACCAGTTGAACAGATATAACTATTGATAGTTAATAAATGACTACATTTATCAGTAGCTTACTAATTGAAACTTTCTGAAGATTGTGAAAGAGGCATAAGAGTTTGAAGGAAAATACTTTCACATTACATCTGTGGTTTTTATAAATCCTCTATAATATTTTTATGCCTGCCAGGCTGACTACCACCCTCAAGTAGAAAATCTATCGCCAAGCACCTAACGGTGTGTTCCTGTCCTTGAGAGCCAGTAATGCTAATCTAACCTAAACAACATCTTCGACCTGACCATCAGGTGAGGTAGTTTTTTTTTTTTTTTATTTCTAATAGGTTAGCCTTTGACCACTATCTCACCTGATGGTAAGTGATGATGTGGTCGAAGATGTTGTTCAGGCTAACCTAGAATTACTGGCTCTCAAGGACAGCTGCCGGAACACACCGTTAGGTGCTTGGCGACAGATTTTCTACTTGAGGGTGATGGTAGCTAGCCAGGCGGGCATTCTCATAATGCCCTACCACCATGCTATAACGACTGCCATCCTAAGACAACAACCGGGACCGACGGCTTAACGTGCCCACCGAAGCACGGAAACGCTCAGTAGTAATGTCACTAGCGGTCACCCATCCAACGCCTGACCGCGCGCGACGTTGCTTAACTTTGCTGATCGGTTGAGAACAGCTAAGTAAACTTCGCTACGAGCGCTTCGAAAAGCGTGGTCAAAGGCTAGCCTATCAGCTATAAATAAAAATTGCGTTATGCTAAAATCTGTTGTGGAACAAACACGTAAAACTATTTAGCTCTTTCTACCCCAAAAGGGTAAACCTGCACTAGGAACTGACTTCTAGAGCACCGTTGCTTGCTTGGCAACAATTTTCTACTTTCTTACTTTGATTACTACGTGTACAACACAGTAATAAAGAAAGGTACATTTCACTATTCATAAGTGCAATGAACTCCACTTCCACATAATACAATCTGTGTACTATGTGTCAGGGAATCAATTCTGCTGTTATGATCAATAGGAGTTTTAAATTGCATAATTGACTATAACGAAATAACAAGTCCTTTAGACTCAAACAGAGAAGTAATTTAAAAAAATGAAACTGCTTCATTCAAACACCACCGGTCAAGTGAAAAAAAAAGACATAAGACAACGACTAGCTCCAAACTTTATGGACGATTTACCCACGTCTTGCAATTATTATGTGGTAAAGTTTGTTGTTCTCCTTTATTAGTTATTATTGCAAAGTAAATAGCAGAAACAAATGATATATTTTTATATTGAATAACAAAGCATTAAAATGATTAAAAGGATGAATAATTGTGTTTTAAATTTCCTGTAAACTACAGTTCTATATTTTGAAATTGCTTCTTTGCTACGCGACAATTCGCCAAATGCCCTATCACCACGTAATAAATTTCAATCCCGCACCAGAATTTGGATTTTGAATCTGCGAGTGACAACTGGACCACCTACATCATTTCTTAACTACAGTGGCAAAAGCTACAGCATTGTAAAATTTGACTATTCTAGCTGATGGCATTTGAAGAAGCAATTTTGATGTCATTATGATTCTATTATGATTCCATTATGACACTATTGAAACAGCAGGGTCACCACGTCCCACACCGGCACCTTTCGCTTTCAAGACCAAGGTCCGACTTTCACTGCGCCCGCGCCGATGCGTGTTTACTTTCGATTTTACCTTTACATGTTCATGACGGCTGCGCATTGTTTCCCTGTAATGGGTGCAATGAACTTGGAAAAAAAAACATGTTTGAATTGGTGCGTAGTCTCAGTAGCATAATTGGAGCACTGCTCCTAAACACGCTTTCAGGTAATGAAATAGGTACAACACATTCGTAGTTTGTTTGTCAATAAAAAAATTATATCATGTTTTACATACCGGGCAAATAACTAAATTCCAGACGAAAAGAAAAACAGCAAATTTTGATCAGCGTCATTTGGTACTGCGCAAAGCATGCTCTTGTAAGGAGTGCTGAATGACATTCAATAAAGTTAGAAGTAAGCTTTGACGTCTTATGACGTATATATATATATATATATATATAATAGCCTGCGACTTTTATCGCGACTGTCGCACCTGCAGACTAATTATTCACATTTTAGCACTGTTTACCTCATATCTGTTATCCTCATACGCTGTGGTCTACGGTAAAGCACTCTTAGTGAAAGCATAGCTCAGAAAAGAGCTTTTTACTTTGGATTTTAAAACGCTCAGGATATTCATGTATTTTCCAGAAGACAGTAGGTAGTTTTGAAGCAACGATAGCCGAGCAGTAATAGCTATGGACTGCCGTGCTGCAGGTCCCTGGTTCGATCCCCTTCTCTGCATGGTGGAAGAGCATTTTGCGATTGCCCGCCTGGCTAGCTACCACCCTCAAGTAGAGAATCGGTCACCAAGCACCTAACGGTGTGTTCCGGCAGCAGTCCTTGAGAGCCAGTGAAATTACAGGGCACATGAGACTTACCAACTATATCTCAAGGTGACGACAGGCGCAGTGCAATTCGTGACTTGTGATGAAATGCATGTGTTATAGGCAGAGGTTAGTCCGATTAACATCAGGTGGGCCTCAAGCTTGTTCCGTCACAATAACATAAAAATAAGTAACTCAGAGAGTTCCTTTGCGGTTCGCACAATAAATGTTGAAGCAAAGTACTTTGTGAGTTTCTTTGGAATATCTATTTAAAAACGGCCTCTTTTCGCCGAGGGTCTCCTTTTTTGGCGGTAGAACGAAGATATATTAGATTGTGCACTTCCATTGCACAGTCTCCGAAATACCTTCAGTATTGGGTAAGTACTTTTTTTGTTTACTCTCAAATAACTGAAAAGATAATTTGCCAATAAGCCTATTACGTCCATGAAGGTTCCTCCATGGTATTGTTGTCAATGGTGACCACTATCGTGTATTGTGGATGACTGGATGTGGCAAATCGATTTTATAAGTGGTCTGTAGGTATTATTACACCAGGCTCGATAATTACTGAAATAAAAAAAAAGAATAGTAGGATGAAACCCGTTGAAAAGGGAAGAGATTATAACAACAATGAAAGGAAAAATAATTTACGGGCGATCTGAGGACGGGAACTGGAAGATGGGGAGTTTTAAGGGTAAAACACGGTTTATCTCGATTTCCGGCAAAACTGCTAGTCCTATGGAAAAAAATAATGACAAAGTTGCAAGTAATAAAAAGACCTACAACTTTTGTATTAAAGCTTTTTTAACTTTATGTGAAAAATTCAAATATGGAAAAGTTTTTTTTTATCATATAAAAATTACTTTGTGTTTGCTAAGTTTGGTGAAAACTTCCGTTTTTAAATCGCAAACACACTGTATTTATTTTTATTTAAAATGTTTATAGTTTCACCGTAAAAAGTAGTTGCGCGTTTTGTAACTTGAAATTTCTTCTTTCTGATAATGTAAAAAAAAAATACATTTCTATGGTAAATGTTCTCAAAAAATGCTAAGAAAAGAAAAAAACTCGAATCCGATGTATTTTTTGCTATCAATAAGTACAATTTTATACCCAATACAATTTTAAAGCTTTGAATAATACTTAGGTGGAGATTTGGCGCTACATTGTATTTACCCTTCTAGTTAAGTGTTTCAATGTTCTGTGCTGAAGACGGGTGTGTTATCAGCGTACATGTGACTTTTGTTAATTAATTATTGGCGTTTAATGATATTGATAAGTAATCATGATATAAATAAGGTCAGAATATTCCAATAGTCTTATATAATTATTCAAGCGCTGGCGGTATGCCTTAATTAACAAAATACTATGAAATATATACAATACTACAGCTACTACAATAAAATTATTTAGACAACCTATAAGTCATTGCAGACTCACAGGCAGTCCAAATGCTCTAACCCACTACCAGTTGGCAGCATGCGCAGCATGTAATATATATATATATATATAATATATCAATAGTCTTAATAGATATGACGTCCCACACTGAAAAGTGTGAACAACTTGATGTACTTACTTTTTAGTGTTGAAGTTGGTTTAGTTATTTATTTGAATATTTAGTTTCATTGAAGAATTCACGGTCATAGCAAAAAAAATGTAAAGAATATCAAAACCAGCAAATAAAACAGCAGAATTTAATGCTTCTAATCATCAATCATCATTTATGTTTAAATACTTTTTATACCCATAATAATTTCACGCACTCATAATTCACGATGAAAATGTGCAGACTAAAATAACTTTATAGTTAGCTATAAAGTGTAAAGACACAGAATACCAAGGACCAGAAGGATCACTCCACAAATCCATTGCAATAAATAAGCGACTCTAGTTACGAAGCAATAAAGTGCACTTCAGCTCGCAAAGCACGGAGTACCTCATATTTGTATTAACCTACAAGGCGTCTCTCTTTCTATCGCATAGCCACGCATAGTTCTGATCTCCTCTGACGCGGCACGAACAGCAGAATAATCCTGTCCGAACGGATACGCCAGTGTACCATGGGGCCAACTCCCACATTTTACGAACCCATCATAAAAAATGAGCTTTTTTTTTTTTTTTAGGGAGGACATAGATGCTGACTACCGCTAAGCGGACGTACAGCTCCACCGGACTTTGGGCGAGGGGAGGCCCTCTTATAGCCCAGGAGGAAGAAGCGCTGAGGGCACTTCTTCTGAGACGGGCGTATAAGGCGAAAAGCGCCTTATACCTCCGTCTCCTGCGGGCGCCGAAAACGCCACGCTACTATCGGGAGGGGTGACAGCGAGCTCAAGGGCACCACTGTGGTTCGGACCTCGGCTTGTCTCGCTGCCGAGAGACAAAGGGGGAATCGGAACTAAATGCCCCGGTACAACTGCAGTGTTGTACCGTTGAGAATGGGCCCTATTGAATATTACTCTGTGACTATTTGGAGAGACACTAATCGGGATTTTATTTTTGCCTCGAGCTCGCCGGCGAGCTCGGTGTTTGATTGTGTAACCTCTGATTACCGCACACCTGGGGATGTTACCAGGACGACTTGCGGACAACGCTAAAGCTGCCAACGTAATGGCTGCGATGGGGTCATCCGGGTCGTCCAATACCTGCCGTGGTCGGCGACGGGGGGGTTTAAACCATGGGTCGGATGAGGCAGTCGAGTAGTTCGATGCCTGGACAACTAGAGGGTTCGAGTGGTGGGGCGCTCGATCAAAGTATCGGCGGGCGCAGTCCTTATTGAACTGCGCTAAAGAGGGAAGGTTTAGGTCGCAGTGCAACTCGGCGTTCCGTACATACCACGGAGCACCGGTTGCCTGGCGGAGGAACCTGTAAAAAAAATGAGCGTTTTGTTTCATGCTTAAAATAGTCATTCGCAGTCACGAACTAGCACCGACCCACAATCGCTTCAATCAATATTGCTTTGATCCTATTTAAAGAACGAATGAAATATGTATCACGGATGTGCAAGCGAGATACAATATGTTTATAATATAGCGTTATCCCGCTCGCACTGTTACGAACTACGATGTAATGGAAAGGTTTTACCATAGTATTACGACATTTCATTGTCTGCTGCACAACAACTGGCTGTAGTTTTTAAAAGTTTCACTTATCAAATCATTTTGCTGCATTTATTTTAAAGTATAATAGAAACGAAAAAAATTACATAAATTAAACCCATTTTTATCGTAAAATAGTCAAAATCAAGTTTAAACCCGCTGCTAGAAAGTAACTTTTTTAAGATGGATAAACATGACGGATTTGGCGTTGGAACAGTAATACCTACTTCGTTTTAATTGTAACGTCAGAGTTCACGAATAGAGTGAACAATTTGTTTTGACGTCATCAAAGTCAAAGTCAAAATCATTTATTCAATTTAGGCGTCTACGACGCTCTTATGAAGGTCAATTACAAATTTTAGTATTGAAATATTCTACATTGTACTGCCACGTTCAGCAAATAAATTGTATAGAGCCACTGCGAGAAGAACGGGCAAGAAACTCGGGGCCATTCTTTTAAACATCTTTTAACAATGTGTTACTTACTATATAATAGAGTTATTACAATATTTGTTTAAATTATGTAGGTGACAGGCAATCAAAACGCTGAGTGATTTCATTATCAGTTGTAAGCTTGCTTAATTGACGTGGAGGTATAAAATTTAGCAGTAAGATTAAGTTATTATTACTATAAGAGGTGAGAGTTGGCCCCCTGCAGCTTTGCCTCTAAAGTGCGGAGTGAGACAAGCTTGAATGCCAAAGAGTATGTATTTTGTAATGACTAGTTTGTTGACTCTTCACTATTTTGCGTATGAACCTCAAATAATAACAAAACTTGTGTCATGTATGGGATACTTACATCGTACATATTCGTATCTTCCTGTAAAACATTTAGTTGATATTCTAGTGCCAAAATAACGGGCTAGCAATAGTGAATATGCTGTTGTTAGTAGATAAGTAGATACGTTATCTTTTACAAAATAACGTTAATACTATTTACAAAATAATCCGATAACAATTGATAGGTATTTTAAATACGTAATGTTGTAAGAGAGTGAGGATGTATGTTACTCCCTCACGTTGAAACGGCTAAACCGATTTGCGTGAAACTTGGGATATGTCCCTATTTAAGTCGTAGATTATCACAAAGGATACTTCCCATCCCCATTATTATCACTTTGCATCGTTGTCTACGAGGTTGAAACCGCAGGGCCAGCTAGTGCATATATAAAATTGAACATTGGATTATATTATACCAACCCCAGATTAGTGTGATAATAGTAGGAAGATGATGATGCTTTTGAGCTCATTATGAAAGTATTTTAGATAATATCTACAGCACTCATTACATATTGTCAACTCTTGGAAATGGATCTCAAATCTGATCCAATTTACAGTGAGGATTCACCATCATCATCATTATCATCAGCTGGAAGATGTCCACTGTGGATCCAAATAAAGTACCTATTTGTGGGAGGCCTAAGTTTGGGGATTACCGAGGCCAAAATATCAATAGTTTCAGGCCCTGCTTTGCGCAAATCGATAATGCATATATTTAAAAATAATTTTGTGTAAGAATTTTTGATGGTGCGCTCTAAGCGTTCTCCTGTTGATGCATCGCGTCGAATCGAAACGCGTTAAAATTTCTTCCCATTAGGTGCTTGAAATTTGTGACACCACATCGGCACACCGGGAAAATAATATGGAATTGTCACTGGGCTGGGCTACAATGTAAGACTCAAAACTATCTATTTCCGTGGGTGTTGTAAGAGGCAACTAAGGGGAAAATACATTCCCGTGGGTGTTGTAAGAGGCAACTAAGGGGAAAATACAGGAAGCAGCGCCTTCTGAGGAACTGATATCTTATACTGCGATCCCCAAGATGCCTGCCATGCGTGGGGATTATGGCAAAACCCCTTAATGGAGGATGCTGTGTTCAGCAATGTACATTTCGGCTGATACAGTATAAACATATATAAATATATTTTTATGAAATGTTTTCTTGAATTAATTGTTATTATTATCTAGTTTTTATTTTTTGTGTTTTCTGCCTACTCCAAGCCAAGAGCGCCCGCCGCAGCTACACTGGACCGCGCCCTTTGAATAGAGATTTGAATATTAACATCGAGCAAATTAATAAAAAGATGAATGAATTACAGGCACAAGAGACTTTTGACATCAGGTGGTCCTCGTGCTTATTCAGTCAAAAAAATATAAAAAAACACAAAAGAAAAATTTTTTCGTAACAAAAAATAAATACCTCAAAATGTTGGGAGGACTAGCAGAAGTCAACCCTAAGAGGTTGTTAGCATTTTACCAATAACCCTGTATATATCTATGTAATTTTCAGATTGAGAATATAGTTTCAATGCTATAATTACAACTTCACCAAAATAGATAAAGTAATAAACGTGATAGATTGCACATATTAACTGTTAATAATTATATTAAATGCAACATTTAGTACACCTAATCAAAGATTAATATTAATCCTTAACACATTTCCATTTAAAATACTGATTGGAACATAATTATGCGTATCACAATCAATCTTGATTTAGGATATCTGGCGTGACCAATAATATACATTATATTGACAGGAAAATAGTTTTTATTATACAAGTGTAAAGCTTATAATCGTCGGATCGTTTTCGGCAATATAAATCAAAATTGTTGTACTCTTTCATCGACCAAATAAAACAATATTTATTACCATGCACGCAATTATCGCCAGTTATATTTTTAGGTCCAAAGGTAATGTGTACTTAGCCTATTACCAACTACCGGGCACACGGAACTGTAATACTAACCGTCAGCGCACACTAAGAGCAGAGCATTTTCTGAGACTACTGAAAAATGAATCTTGTGACTGCCATCCTAAGACAACAAACGGGACCGACGGCTTAACGTGCCCTCCGAAGCACGGAAACGCTCAGTAGTAATGTCACTAGCGGTCACCCATCCAACTCATGACCGCGCGCGACGTTGCTTAACTTTGCTGATAGGTTGAGAACAGCTAAGTAAACTTCGCTACGAGCGCTTCAATATTTACCTAGCATTTTCCTCGCTGCAGTGAGGGGAAAAATTGTGTGTCGGCAGCTAGATTATCTTGCGTCTCGTATTTTTGAATCCTTCGTTACGCCTCACATTCTATATTTGATAAATATTCGGTCTTCAATCCTAGAATACCTCTTTTCCTCGGGCTTCACGTTAATCTAAATATTATTATTTTTCCAATGACGCATACTCCACCGATTACATTACAAAATTACAACGAGATGAGAAATTAAACTCACATGACTCATAAGGTTGTGTTAGGTTTTCGCGATTATTACACATAGTAATTAAACAACTGTAAACGGTTTAAATCGCGTATATTTATAATTATTTTTGTCCCGACGTTTCAAACACTTTGCAGTTATCGTGGTCACGGGGTGACTGCAAACAGCACTGCAAAGTGTTTAAAACGTCGGGACAAAAATAATGATAAATATACGCGATTTAAACCGTTTAAAGTTGTTAATAACCGTTTAAATGTTTTAATTCACATGACCCATATTTAAATAATATAAATTAAACCGGCAAAAACACTCACGTTAGGGATCGAATACGTCTTACGTCTCGTCTCTGTTTCGAGCATATCTGATGCTCATCATCAGGGCGAGTGCGCAGTGTGCGTCTGCAAGCTTGCAGCTGATGAACGTAAAAAAAATTCATAGCTTAATGAAGATACAACGCAATAACGACCGAGATTGGATATATTTGTACACCGTTCTATAAAAAAAAACTGCAAACGTTTTAATTAATTACAACAAACTTCCCTGCAATGCTAGGAATAAAGTAAAATTACTTTGACAATGTTAGATTAATGTTTATCGTTAGGTAACGTGGTTGCTAAGTACTTATTTACCTAATTAGATTTATCCTTATCCGTCTTTGCTATACAAGCGTATACCCGGTAAATGCTTGAATATTTTTAAATGTGATTAGTTTACAAAACAAGCACGAAGTCCATCTGGTGTTAAGCGGTAACCTTTGCCAATAACATATTCATATCGTCTCAAGTGCAAAGTCAAAATCAAAATCGTTTATTCAATTTAGGCGTCTACAACGCTCTTATGAAGTTCATTTACATATTTTAATATTGTAGTATTCTACATTGTGCTGCCACGTTCGGTAAAAAAAAAGGTATAGAGCCCATTACTTAGAGACGTACAGTTGTTTAGTCTCTTGTGTCATGATTTCAGTGTTTTTAATGATACTATTTATTAAAAAGGTGTTCCATTGATGGAAAATGTTAGGACTCCCATTTTGAATATTTCATTTTAAAAGTAGTTCATTTGATTTCCACAAAGAATGACGACATTCGGAGGTGGGAGCTGTTTTGGAGATCCATTTCGTGTGGAGCTCTGGTTCGGACAAGACGTAGAAAAGATTAAGTCTTTGTGGTAGATATTTGTGCTGATTATTGTGGAAGGAATTGTAAGTTGCTACTGTCAAAAGGAGTGTTTTATTTCACTTGTTTCTGTAATTTCACTAGCACCCATATCCTTTAAACCGGAGCAATGTGAACAACACTGATCTGTAAGGAGTATTTTTCCAGACAAACTCGTTCACATAGAATTCTACTGATATTGCACCTCGATTTACAAAGCTAAGCTTGCTATTTTTAACTGACGTAAAAAAGAAGACAGAAAGAAATAAATCAATTATTTAGGACTTATTAAATACCATGACAGTAGAAAAAATATGGTCATGTGCGGGATATTGAACTATTGAATTGATTTTGTAATGTAATCCGCAGAGCAGGCGTTATTGCAAATATGACAATATTAAAAATACATATTATTTACTAGAATTTAATTAACAAAACAAAAACAGGTACTCAATAAAAATATAACTTCTCGATATTTAACATGACTCCTCAGCAATAAAAAAAACAACACACCTACTACTAGTACTTTCTTACATTTTCCGCCTATAAATGCTCTAAGGATAGCTGCTGTAAAACACAGTTAGGTGCTTGGCAAAATATTTTCTACTAACCATGAGGAAGTATTGAAAGCAATGGATTCGCTATTCATTGGATATTTTTCGTTCATGTTTTATTACCTACCCACATATTTTCGTTCCCAAAAGGCAAAATGAAACCCAACTGATAGGACTGCTGTGTGTATGTCTGTCCGGAATATTTAACATATCTTTTAAACACTGAAAACGACAAGTTAAAATGTAGATTTAGAGTTGTATCGAAACCAAAATGGGCTTTTTTTCATGCTGGTACAATTATCGGCACTCTAAAAGCGCTAGGCTGGCCTTTGACCACAATCTCACCCAATGGTAATGTGGTAGAGTTAACAGGCATAAGCTAGAATTATACTGGTTTTTCAGGACAGTATTTGCAGCACACGTCAGATTTTGTTCTTAAGAAAAGTAACTGGATAGATGAGCATTCGCAAAATGCCGTACCACCACGCGGTGAAGCTAAACCCTGCGGCGGGATTCCAACCATCGACCTTCGCCCCGACAGTTCATTACCACTAGACCATCACTGCTTGTACTTGAACTTGATGGCATTTCAAAGTCACGGCTACTGTGCAGCATGCTACTACTTGAGTCGATGTGTAGGCGGTCGTTGCTACACAAGCACACAGCAGTATTTACTCTTATGACCCGACCGGGTACACAACCAACAAAAAATCATGAGGAGAGTCGGCGTCAGAAGGGCAGCTGTCAATAGACCGGGAGTCAAAACTGTTACAATTCTGTGCTTGTTGGATTTATCAAAAATATATTGTACTGACTGCACCTCAGACATGGCACAAAGATAGGGAGGTTTTGTTCACGATAAAGCTTTTACCCACACTTATGTAGACATAGCTGTTCTCTTTCCGTACAGATCCCAACATTCAGTAATAATCCCCTTTGGCTCTCTCACGCGGAATAACAAACAGACAACATTTAATGCTATTTTGTGTGTGCTCTAGTTTTGTTATATTAGCGTAATCAATTTAATCAGAACTATATTATATCGTTGTTTTCATCATCGGCTTTTATCTTTCCGAAGTAAAGTAGAGAGATCCGTATAAATAGAGTTCACTGATTAGTTCTGAAGGTATTCTAAAATAAACTTTTCAACCATGAAGTACTTGATAGCCTTACTTGCGGCGATCCTCGCGGCTTCTGCAATGCCTACTGATATAGGCAATGAGGCCGTAGGAATTAACGAGGAGCCCGTCGTAATTGGCAGCGATGTAGCCTTTTTAAACGGCACTCGTTCTGGAATGGGAAGGAACACTCGTTTAGCAGGATTCGGTGCCGGCACACGCGGAGGACAAGGTGGTGCAGTTTGGACCGTCTGGGACGCCTGGGCGCTCCGGGACGCAGTTACTGGAAACGCTGCTAGAATAATTTATGTGCGTGGACGCATCGAGCTCACTGTGCTGTTCACTGGCTCTCCAGGAGTTGAGATCCGTATTGGCAGCTTCAAATCTATCATCGGTGGTGATAACAACGCCCTACTTCATGGAGGAGGTCTCAGAGTGACCGGAAACTCACATGTCATCATCCAAAATCTAAAAATCCATAATGCCCTGAATTACGCACCAGGTGAACAGCCCAACGGCAACGGCGGTATCATTTCCATGGTTCCCGGAGCATTTTCAACTATCGATTTCGTCGGTGTTGATCAATCTGAGTACGTCTGGATTGACCACTGTGAGTTTGCTGATGATCCTTGGAACTCAGCTAGCACCCCGGACAGCCAGAGACGCCACGACGGTCAACTCGACATTACGCGCGGTGCCAACTTTATCACAGTCTCCAACAGCATCTTCAGAAATCACGACCTTGTTGGTTTGGTTGGTAACGATGACAACAACCAAGCGCAAGACGCTCCAAGGCTGAGAGTTACTTATTACCTGAACTGGTTCATGAGAACCACCCAGCGTAACCCCAGGGTTAGATATGGTCGTGTCCACGTGCTGAATAACTTGTATACCGATATCATCAGCTACGGCATCGGTATTGGTGCCGGAGCTTCTGTCTACGCCGAAAGGAACGCATTCATCAACACCCGTCGTTCTTGGGGCTGGGCCTCCGGTATCCCCAACCCTATCGGTAACTTGGGTTTACTTAACAATATTTTCGTTAACAGCGGCTGGGATAGTGGCATTCCCGGAAACATTGGGTGGCTTCCCAATCAGCAATATGCATACACTCCGATGGCCGCAGCTAGTGTAGAAGCTCATGTAAGGCGCTTTGCTGGTACCTGGTAATTAAACAAGCCGTTTTCTGAATTCTGAACGATATTATATAATTTGTAACTAATATATGTTTTATTTGATCTAAATACCTTAAATAGATAATAAATAAATATTTCATATATTAATAAATAGATTCAGGCGTTACTTTGCGGAAATCCATATTTAATAACCATATTTTTTTATTTTAAAATCTTTCAACTAACATTTTTAAAAATGTCCTAAAAAATATAATAATATATTTAGTGACAATTCTGCCAAATTTTCCTGTTGAGCAGACATGACATAATACATATAATAATCGCCACGTAGCGCAACCGGAATTAAGAAGGATTTTCGACGCGTTTCACTTCTACACGAAGCAGCATCAGGGATTGGCTCTTCGAGCGCAGAATCGTTATCGATCATAGATATTTTTTTATAAAATATTAATTTTATGGTTTTGTTTTTAATGTTTTTTTCAATATTTGATACTACTGTTTATAGAAAAAATACTGAAAAAGTTATCCATACAACTGAGTAGAGAATAATATGATTACTTTCATGATGGCTATGTATGATGTATGATAACTATGAGTATAAACGCAGCGTTATTGGAATTTTAGAGACATATTTTTATTTATTTAATAAAGTGCGTGTTGAGCGCAGAATGAATTAGAGGAATCAGCATGATATATTCGTGTTGTAAAGTAAAAATACTATCGGAAAATTAAATCAAAGCAGTAATTTATCATAGTATATCCGTATTCCGAGGGTCGAGAAGAGTATACAATTCTAAACACAGACACATACCTACGTACATATTGAATATCATAAAATTAATATATGAACATTTCCTTTTGCAAAAGCAACTTACTACATCCGGACTCAAAAAAATGTTTTCGCTAAGCCTAATACACTTCCTTGTTGTAAAGTGTTGAGAATTCACTGTCTATTAAAATATGTAATATAAACATTTTACATATTTTGGCCATAAATAATTTTAATTATTTTTATTATACCCGCTGCTAAATACTAAAGAAAGGAAATAAAGAAACGAAATAAAGGTAAATGCTCTAAATATCAACAAGCAATGGCGTCAGAAATCAGTGCTCTTATATATGTCGCGTTTGATATCTACATTTATGTTTTTATTGCTTATAGGTACCTAAGCCTTTGTCCACAATCTCGTAAGTGACGATGTGGTCGAAGGTGTTAACAGGCTTAACTTAGAATTACTGGCTCTCAAGGATAGCTGCCGGAACACACCGGTAGGTGCTTGGTGACAAATTTTCTAATTGAGGGTGGTAGCTAGTAAGGCGGGCATTCGCAAAATGCCCTTCCACCGTGCAGTGAATCTCAAGCTCGCGGCGGGATTCAAACCATGGATCTTCTCGCAGTCCATACGCGAATGTACCAGAGCCATCACTACTTCAAAAATTGTATTTCATTAGTTCATGATGGTCTGGATTATGTACTAAACTTTGTGCACTGTGGCTCTCGGTGCAAGGTTACAGTATCAGATTTTTGAAATTTATTATTTTAAACTTGACCTTTCGTAATGCTTATTTTGTGCAACTATTTAACTATTTTGAAGCACTCGTAGCGAAGTTTGCTTAGCCGTTCTTAATCGATCAGCTAAGTTAAGCAACGTCCGCCACGGTCAGGAGTTGGATGGGTGACCGCTAGTGACATTACTAATAAGCGCTTCCGTGCCTCGGAGGGCACGTTAAACCGTCGGTCCCGGTTGTTGTCTTACGATGGCAGTCGTTACAGCATGGTGGTAGGGAATTTTACGAATGCCCGCCTGGCTAGCTACCACCCTCAAGTAGAAAATCTGTCGCCAAGCACCTAACGGTGTGTTCCGGCAGCTGTCCTTGAGAGCCAGTAATTCTAGGTTAGCCTGAACAACATCTTCGACCAGATCATCACTTACCATCAGGTGAGATAGTGGTCAAAGACTAACCTATCATGCATAACAAAAAAAACTGTGCACTCCATTTACTCCCTTCTGTCTGTAACAGTGCCTTGATAGCTTTTTAGCCTGCCATGCAACATAATACGGCATCCAGCTAACGTAAACAAGTACCTCGTGTACATTTTACGATCGATACCATATTATTTGGCCCAATCAGCATCAGCTTCTGGCATTCTTCTTAGGTACTTGCCAATCGTCTTGCAATTAGGAGCTTAGTTTTATAAAGTACAGTCAGAGTATTGCAAAATTCTTTATTTAAATATAATTCTTAAGCGATGGATCTGGAAGGCGAAAAGAGAATTCTTCTCCAGATACTTCACTCAATACAAATGTGGATGTCTAGGAGTCATAACATAACATAAAAAAACTGAATGATAAAAATGACAGTTAACATGCAGCGCGTTTCAAGCTTTAACCGATGGATAGGTTAAATCGATGACTGTGAAACGCAGAGATAGTGTTTTATTTATTAAATATGTTCTGGGCAGTATAACCGGAACTTACTCGAACATTCTGAAATAGGTCCTTAGCATTATGCGGCACCACTTTGGCCTCCGCGCATTCCTGGTTAGGAAGTGCATGAACTGCTTCTGCTGAATTATACTCATCAACTTGTTCTGTTCTGTTAACCATCCTTCACCGCCTGGTACATTTTCTACTCAATGTAGGCAAACATAAAGAAAGCTTTAGATTTTACTGACTTGACAACTAAAAAATACTTTGATATTGTATGAATGAGACATAAAATTATAACATCTTTTGTGTCCGATCCTGAGGGGGTATGGACGGACGGATGAACGGATAAAACGACAGACAGAGAAGTATCATTAATAGGTCTCCGTTTTGTCCTTGGGTATGATTTACGTAACCTACTGGTGAACTTGGCTGTTGTGTGAAAATTAGGTTACTAATTATATGGATAATTTAATAATATAGTTTTATGTCTTTGAAACTGTAAAGTCAAAGTGAAAATCATTTATTCAATTTCCGCGTCTACGATGCTCTCATGGAAGTCAATTACAAATTTTAATATTGAAATATTCAATAATGTACTGCCACGTTTAACAAAAAACTTTTATAGAGCCACTGCAAGAAGAACGGACAAGAAACTCGGGGCCATTCTTTTTAATGTGTTTCATACTTTAAAATAAAATTATAATAATATTTGTTTAAATTTAGTAGGTGACAAGCGATAGCTTCGCCGAGGTGGAATTGTCCTAGAATTTTGGTCATAATAACAAACCGTGTAGTAGAATTTCTTAACCAAATTTTTTTCACGTGCTACTTGAATTTTTCCTTCTGTAAGCGTTGTAATATGTTTGGGAACTTTATTATAAAACCGCACACAATTACCTTAGAAGGACCTTTTATTTGTCTGTGCTAATCTAAAACCAATAAATAAATGTTATTTTGTTATAATCACTAATGTTCCTAATGAAATTATAACACCTACCCCTAATTTAAAACATCATTGCGACAGAACCAACAAACACGAACTTACCCACGCCCGTTAAAAGTGTTAATGCAAGAAACCTAACTCTAAATTATTTCCCTGTATATATATCTAAAGTGTTCCTGTTATCATACAACATATCACATTATTATCTTTATTAAATACGGTAATTATCTCGGATTATCTACTGGTAGTATCTATAAATAATAAACGTTCAGTGTGAAAGCATTAGAAGAGAGAAGCCTCTTCATCATGAAGTACTTCATAGTTTTATCCGCAGTGATCCTCGCAGCCTTCGCGTTGCCGACCGAAATCGGTAACGATGAAGTAATGGACTATGGCATTGAAGATGTCAACGTGGACGATGAGCCATTCAACTTCAAAACTGAAGCAGTCAACTTTGAAAATGAGGCAATGGACATCAACCAGGAACCCGTCGTGATCGGCAGTGATGCCGAAGCGTACGTCAACGGCACTCGCGCTAATTTTGCAAGAAATACTGGCTTAGCTGGGTTCGGTACTGGTACGCGTGGAGGCCAAGGCGGTGCCACATGGACCGTCTGGGACGCGTGGGCACTTAGAGATGCAGTTACCGGCAACGCAGCTAGGATTATCTGGGTTCGTGGACGCATCGACCTCACCCCCCTGTTCACTGCCTCCCCGGGTGTTGTTCTTCGCGTCGGCAACTTCAAAACCATCATCGGTGGTGACCGCAATGCCGAAATTGTCGGAGGAGGCCTCAGAGTTTCTGGAACCCAACATGTCATCATCCAAAACCTTAAAATCACCAACGTCTTGAATTATGCACCCGGTGAGCGGCCCAATGGCAATGGTGGTATATCCGGCCAAGTGCCAGGAGCATTCTCGACCATCGACTCCATAGGCCTTGATCAATGCAGCTTCGTGTGGGTCGACCATGTTGAGCTTTCCGATGATCCCTGGAATGCAGCTACCCTCCCGGATAACCAGAGGCGTCACGATGGTCTTTTGGATATTACGCGAGGTGCTAACTTGATTTCGGTTTCGAACAGCATTTTTAGAAACCATAACCTGGTTGGTTTGGTCGGCAACGATGACAACAACCAAGCACAGGACGGCCCGACCCTTAGGGTCACTTATTACCTTAATTGGTTCAGAGGGACTACACAGCGCAACCCTAGAGTCAGGTACGGTCGCGTGCACGTTATGAACAACTTGTACACGGACATCAGAAGTTACGGCATCGGTGTTGGAGCCGGTGCTTCTATCTACGTCGAAAGGAACGCCTTCATAAACACTCGTCGTTCCTGGGGCTGGGCCTCTGGTGTTCCTAACCCTATAGGTAACCTGGCCCAGCTCAACAACCACATGGTTAACAGTGGTTTTGACAGCGGCATTCCTTCAAACGTTGCATGGCGCCCTAACCAGCACTACGGATATAATGCCATGAGAGCAGACAACGTTGAAGCTCATGTGAGACGCTATTCTGGTCCCTGGTAATTTTGTTTTGAATTTCTGAACTCACTATTGCGATTAAATTAATGTTTGTTATGACATCCAATTTGTATCTTGATTGGTCACCCTGAATTACAACCATTACTTAGAATGTAATTATATTGTTATATATTATGGACACAGTACATTATACATAATACGACGAGCACTTAATTTATCATGCAAATCAAGTTTTAGATAATATGGCATCATCTGCCGACCCTTATCTCACTTAACAAGAGATCAGCACTCGGCCCAATATGTTTTTTATAATAAAGGACGTCAAAATACACGATGTTTTTAAATATCGAATCCGATGTGAGAATGATATCGAATGATTATAAACCAACTTCAGTGCCAGACTTCTTGAAACGCTTCAGTATCCATTACACATAGTAAGTAAAGGGTCCGACTGTAACATATTGTTATTTATACTTTTTAGTTTAGGCGTGGAATTTTCTTATAATATTTTATTCTGTAATTCAGTACAGACAATTAAAGGAAGGAATTTTGGAAATTCGCACTCTGAGTGATTTTAATTTGTTCAAAGGATATCCCGAAAGGCGTTTGGGAATCGGAACAAATTAAAGAACAAAAGAAAGTTTCGTTAAGCGTTTTATCGTCCCGTTGAAATTAAAACTGCAATATATAAAAAATATATTTCTCAAATTATTAAAGCCGTTCATTTTGATACGCCACTCAATGGATTTAAAAATAATCTTACGATATGGCGTCTAAAATCCGCCAGTTTGTTTATTTTTGTATACCTGGTGTCACTTGCTCTACCAAGACGAATCTAACGATAGTACACTTAAACAACTTTACGCGGTTTAAATCGCGTATATTTATCATTATATTTGTCCCGACGCCCGGACAAAACTAATTTTAATGTATTTTACGACGTTTATACATTAAAATCGGTAAGGCGTTCAGAGTCTTGGTGGAATAAAGAAACTCACAAGCATATATACATGAACCCTGAAAACATAACACTCCTTTTTGGGCTGTCGTGCACAATGCGCGCTGCGCGTGGCCGCTATGATCTTTTGTTTTATGAGAGAAAATATGCCTGATTTCATTTTTTTTAGCACGCATTTGTTAAAGATATATTTAGTTATAGTATAGCGTGAGTTAGTTAAAACCATTTAAGACGGGAAGGAAGTCTCGAATTTTCATACAAAAAGAGAAAACATTTCTCTCCCCCTAAAACATCACTGATTTTGATGATTTTTGAAAATGTTATAGATGTTATCAATATCCAGGTTTATAGGTATTGATTTTTTATCATTTTATTAATGGAATTTGAATTAATGGGTATTTAAATACCGATATTTTCTCAAAACTTGTTTCTCTAGTTGGTGAATTGTTTATTTGAAAACTTATGATAAATAAAGAAAAAGGAAAACCTATAAACCTAGTTTTTTCTGTCAGTTATAAAATAAGACCAAAATTTTTAGATTTAACAAATATTTACTATAAGAGAAACGTTTTCTCCCAGAACGCAAATTATGCGGAAATTAGAAGTCAAAACTTGAAGAAGCTGCAATTGTCCTTATCGCACAATTCTGTTCGGGGGGCAGGGTAGCTGCACAGAATAAATAATAGTAGTATAGTAGAGGTATTTGCATTAGTGATGCCAATATGCCTTTTCGATATGTTGGATGGTTAGTGATGGGAAAAAATCGATGGTGTAAATATTTTTTATTCTACCAATATGAAAGTTTTTCTGAATAGTACATGTTGAAGTCGGTACCACGACAGTTTGAAAGTATGATCTCAAGATTGTGGTCAAGGTGTCTTCCACAAATTATTTTACACTTTTAGTTTTAGAATTAGTTTCCATCATTATGTTGAATAAAAACACCATAAGTCATGTGCGGGATTCGAACCCGCAAAAACGGAAAAGAACGATAGGAAAGATTTCAATTATGAGGTCATGTCATGTTAGCTCAATTGGTTAGAGCATACCCCGGCTAAAGGGGCGGATGGACGCAGGTTCGATACCCGCACATGACTTAAATTTTTCCTATCGTATATTTGTAATTTTGAAATATGAAAATAATGTTTGAGGAAAAAAATATAGATTAGGAGCGCGGAGCCTGTAGTTGCGGGCTCGAATCTTGCCAGTCGCCAATTATATTTCCATCAAGATTAAAAATAATATTTTATTAAAATCGGTGACTTAACTGTATGACCGGTAATATCAATATAATTTTAAAAACAAGCAGCGAATTTACGTTAGCATATAATTAACAATCAAGAAACCAGGTAATTTAATGTAATATTTTTAATAAATATATAAACAGTATAGATATATTATGTAGCATGCAATATAGTAGATTATACCTAGGAAATTTAAAGACGTCAATAGCTTGAACAACAATAAAACGAGTTTGCTAAAAGTAATTAGACTATAAAGTCAGACAAAAAGAAATCAACAACATTAAAATATGCAACACTTAACAAAATGTGAACTAACTTAATTTTTTTTTAAAATTACCAAATTTTAATGTCTGCCTTTTGCAGTTGATCTGTAACATGGCAAATTCGTTTATTTCTCCAAATTATTCATGAAACTACGCTTCAGTAATTATTGCATTTTTATAGCTGATAAGCTAGCCTTTGACCACTATCTCATCTGATGGTAAGTGATGATGGGGTCGAAAGCGTTGTTCAGACTAACCTAGAATTACTGCCTCACAAGGACAATTGCCGGAACACACCGTTAGGTGCTTGGCAACAGATTTACCACTTGATTGTAATGGTAGTGTGATGGTAGCTAGCCAGGCGGACATTCGCTAAATCTCCTAGCACCATGCTGTATGACTGCCATTTGACATTGTAAGACAACAACCGGTCCCGGTCGACGGCTGAACGTGCCCTCCGAAGCACGGAAGCGCTCAGTAGTAATGTCACTAGCGGTCACCCATCCAACTCCTGACCGCGGCGGACGTTGCTTGACTTACCTGATCGATTAAGAACGCCTAAGCAAACTTCGCTACGAGCACCTTGTTTTATAATTATTGTTAGGCAATATATTTAAGTTGGCATCTTCTTCTAAATAATTTAATGAAGCTGGTTTGGTTTAATTTATAGGGGTGCATTTTGACAATGTTATTATTTAATTTAAAATGCCATACTTCCACAAAATGTTCGGAGATGTTCCTTATGAGTACACCATATATATACGAAACTTTTGTCTTCTAGCCATTGTCAAAGTCGTTAAGGTCTTGTACTTCTGCAGTTTCTCGTGAGTCCTTCATAATATAACACCAGCCTTCCCTGATGCGACCTTTTTCAAGGTACCAGTCTTTTACGCTTCAATTTATTATTGTTGACAAGCACTTCGTATACGCTAGTAGTATTTATAATAATTTTGAGACCAACATCGATCGTTTGTTCAGTTTGGATTATTCACTTGATAAACTAAGCAGATTTATACTACCTTGAAATGAGTACTATAATACATATTTTTACTCAAGTCGACAAGAAGTAAGCGGCGCGGCGTAGCGCGACAGCGGCGGGCGGCCGATGTTGCGACGCGGCGCGACAGCGGCGGGCGGCGCGGTGGCGCGGCTACAGTTAAATAATTGTGATCGTGTGACTCGACTGCACGTCTCTCTGTAGTACCTATACATATATGTTTATAGGATTTGACCGAGGTGCGGGGCGCGGAGCGCGAGGCCGGCGTGTAGCGGCGCGACAGCATCACTTTGTTGAAATACCTATTTCTCTGTGGGTGCTTCTCTACCCGTTCCTCTTAATGAAAAATATAATACGGTAGTACTTGCGACTCTGTACTCAAAATATTGGAGGGGTGCCTTAAATAGTAGAGAGTTTTATATTAAACTTTTTTTTGTATAGCTGATAGGCTTGGCTTGCCTTTGACTAGTATCTCATCTGACGGTAAGTGTTGATGTGGTCGAATATGTTGTTCAGGCTAACCTAGAATTGCTAGCTCTCAAGGACCGCTGCCGGAACACACCGTTAGGTGCTTGGTGACAGATTTTCTACATGAGGATAGTAGCTAGCCAAGCGGGCATTCGCAAAATGCTCTACCACCATGCTATAACGACTGCGATCCTAAGAAAACAACCGGGACCGACGGCACGAAGCACGGAAGCGCTCAGTAGTAATGTCACTAGCGGTCACCCATCCAACTCATGACCTCTTGTTTGAGAAACTTTACAACAGGACACCGTTTTTACTATACATTTTTTTTGTTGCTCTAATTATATTTATATCATATAATAAGGTATTTTACTAACGTGGGCAGTGGAGACCATACAAACTTATGAGCCAAAGTACGAGTACCTACTTCAAGTATCGTAATCCCTAACATTTTAAGCAGTGATAGCTCAGTGGAAGCAGTGATAGCTCAGTGGCATTGGCTATGGACTGCCGTGCAGCAGGTCCATGGTTCGAATCCCGCCCAGAGCTTAAGCTTCATCGCATGGTGGAAGGGCATTTTGTGAATGCCACCTAACAGTGTGTTCCGGCAGCAGTCCTTGAGAGCCAGAAAAATTACAGGCTAATGAGACCTAACAACTGGACGTCTCAGTGTGACGGGCACAGTGCAATTCGTCGCTGACGAAATGCGTCTGTTATAGGCAGAGGCTAGTCCACTTAACATCAGGTGGGCCTCGGGATTGTTCCGTCACAATAACATAAAAAAATAAAAATAAAAAAAACATAACCTAATTTATGGACCATCTACTCTATTTGAATTATATATTATTATTATACCTTTTATCACATCTATTCGAAAAGAATTATTTTGTTCTTCGTAAACAGGGACTAAAATACCTTTTTAATCTCCGAGGGACATGATTTGAATGTAGAATGTGGATATTTTTACTTGAATTTGCCTACTGGAACTTTGAAGGCAGACGCTTACGCACTTTTAAATCAAAATTTAAGGAATATTTGAGGCTTGTTGAATATATAAATTATAATGACACACACTTGTTCTGTGTAGAGCATTTACCTCTAAATACAATAAGGATATATCAATTTCCCTATTATGTGAGGTAAGTTTTTCCTATAATTCCCTAATAAGTTCGTTAGATAACCTACCTACATTGGCCAAGTATGCCACTGCTCGCGATGAAGTTAGTAACTGTGTTGGTAAAAATTATGCCCTATATTCTTATATATTTTGGACCCTTTACTATCTTTAACGGCTAACGAAGATTCCGTTGGAGGGTTACCATTAGACAATCGGCCGGCCACAAAACGGAAACAAAACTTTATCCAATGAGATGTTTTGCTTCTGAAATTACAATGAGTTTCTTTTATTTTTTTTTACTCATATATTCCCGTTTTTGATATTTAATACTATTTAAAAATAAATTATTAAATAGGTATTTATTTTTTTATAGTTACCAACAACATAATAGTAGAGTGTTTAACAAGGGACCAAACAACCATTTTGAAGGTACTGTAAGGTACTTTCGAAGGTACACAACAATCCAACTCCATGTACTACGCAGGAATATGCAACACACAACCGAGTAGGTAACATTACTTCACATTTCACTCCATTACTTATACAATAATAGATACCTACACTATACAAAAAGTATCATTCCAAGTTCACATTTTATGCAAGTAATGGTAATAATTACAATCACAATAATAACTTATGTTCTTCACGTATAATAAACAATCATTATTCACCACAAACAATCCTTTACCCGTTTAGTTGGTAAGCAACCGTTAAAAGCACAAGAGTACTATATTCTCAACTTTTAAAATACTCGTACAATCGTCACGCTTCGTCGTCATGTCATCGTGCGCGAGTGACGCGTCCCGTACTCAAGTCAGCTCCGCGTCAGCTCAGAATCGGCAGGTTGAGGAGAGGGTGGTGGGGGGAGAGGAGTGTCCATTCTATACGTAGTATTATTATATGTTCTATGGCGGAACGAAGCCTTCCAAGTCTTGATCGCAAGTCGAAATCTGATTGGTAAGCAGGGATATTTTGCTTTTAAATTAGAATTAATATTGTGAATTATTAATTAATAAATTGTAAACAGATATAACTTTTACATTGCAACCTATTATAATAATGATTATTGATAGCCCAGATTTGTGGATTATCAAGGTTGGGTTTGTCCAGGGCATTTTACAAAGCTAGAACATTCAAATTTGTCACACACAAAGCCATAATCAAAAACAAAACGGAAAGTGATTTTATCTTGAGCATGTAAATGCTTAATTCCCACTAATTATATACATCAATCATAAATTAAATCAGTGATTATTATTCTTATCCGGTCTTTTATCGTCTTATTCAAGAAAATTGCAGATATGATAATACATAGGGATTATTTTCGCTGTTTTTGGAAGTTAACCAGTAAAATGAATGGTAGGCACAGTATACCTGTGAGTGTTAATGGCATTAATGAACAGAAAGGTATAGATCAATTGTTTCAACAACATTTTACTGTTCGGTCTCCTTTGGGACTATCACAGTCAGGGAATAAATCTGAAACTATGGCCTTGAACTTACTGCGAGATTTGCAGCATCAGATGTTAGAAATGAAATAAAATTAATGAAACGCGGAAAAACATGGGTTTTTTAAGTATTGAACATCTAAAGTATGCCGACGTTCATCTTCCCAGAGTTTTGTGTATGTTTTTTAATATTTGTGTGAAACATTCTTACTTATCTACAGACAAGATGAAGACTGTGGTGGTACCAATTGTTAAAAGCAAAACCGGTAACATAAGTGACAAGAGCAAATATAGACCCATATCGTTGGCTACAATTTTGGCTAAGGTGCTTGTTAGTTTGCTTAACGCTAAGTTTGACAAATACATAAATACCCATGACGACCAGTTTGGTTTCAAATCAGGACTCTCCAGTGAATCAGCTATTTTATGTGTGAAGCAAACTGTCAAGTACTATTTCGATAGAAAGACACCCATTTACGCATGTTACCTCGACTTGTCGAAGGCTTTTGATCTCGTTTCCTTTGATATCTAGTGGCAAAACTTAAACAACACATCGCTGCTTGTGAACTCGTACATATTTTTATATATTGGTTACGAAACCAGGTCAACGTATAGTTCAATGGTTGGGGGCGTATTCAGACTCGTACAAGTTAGAGTGTGGAGTGAGACAGGGTTGACTTTGCCAAAGCTTTTCAACCTGTACGTAAACGCTATCATACAGGAGCTTTGCGGCACACATGTCACATTGATGGGGTGCGTCTTAATCATATTAGTTACGCAGACGACATGGTGCTGCTGAGAGCATCAGTCTGTGTGTTGTCAAGATTGCTGGGCATCTGTGAGAAATATGCACTCAGTCACGGTTTGCTCTACAACACACGAAGAAACGAATTCATGGTTTTTCAGGGAAATATCCAGATCAGCTGTTAAACTATGCTGCTAAAAGTGGAACAGGTCAAATATCTGGGACACTTCATTACCTCTGACCTGTAAGGTAATGCAAATATAGAGAGGGAACGCAGGGCGCTCGCTCTAAGAGCTAATATGATTGCCCGCAGGTTTTCTCGATGTTCGGAGGTATTCAAAATCACTCTTTTTAGAGCTTTTTGTCCCTCTTTCTACACGAGCAGCCTATGGCTACAATATTCTAAAAAACAGTACAGCGCCCTTCGCGTTCAATGTAATAACGCGTTCAGGGTGTATATTTTATTACATGTTTTCCTTTTTGCTGACAATAATAAAATATATATAGCTATTTTGTTAAATCTGACATGCCGAAAAATAACTACTTTGTATTAAGTTTATGAAAATCATTAATTGTACGTCTATGATCTAAGTTGCTCGAAATGGATTGTATTATTATTATTAATATAAAATGGCAACTTTATTTTTTGTGAAATTTTGTAGGGTTTTCCTTTCACGATTAAGTAAATCTGTCTTTCATTAGAAGGCACTTTGATAAGATAAGATAATCATTTATTTGCATAAAACATGAGTATTATACATAACAAACGCATGCATATTGGTATCATAATTAAATATAGTGATCATCAGGTTTTGCTCATATAGGCGTACACATTTTTGAGAGGCGGCAATCAATTAAATAAATTAACAATAGCAAAGGAGAAAAATATGATTCTAAGCACTTGAACAATTCACACAAGTTCCAATATAATGTCAATACAATGATGACGATGAATTTGATGTAAACAAAATTTTATCTCGACCCTTTGATTGGAGATAAACGCCATGTACGAACAGGTATACGAACAGGTACAGAAGCAGTGATAGCTCAGTGGCATTAGCTATGGACTGCCGCGCAGCAGGTCCATGGTTCGAATCCCACCGCGGGCTTGAGCTTCACCGCATGATGGGAGGGCATTTTGCGAATGCCAGCCTGGCTAGCTACTTGCAAGTAGAAAATCTGTCGACAAGCACCTAACGGTGTTTTCCGGCAGCCGTCCTTGAGAGCCAGTAATTCTAGGTTAAGCCTGATAACAACTTCGACCACATCATCACTTATCATCAAGTCAGATGTGGTCAAAACATTACCTATCTTTGGAGTATTTTCCAAAGATAGGTAATGTTCTTTTAGGTTAATATATAAAGAAAATTGTTAAAAACTTATTTGAATGACATCTATTTTATCTTAACGACGATTACACTAGCGGGTATGTGAGTATCTCGCGACTGAAATATGTTTTCATTTTTATGTTCTGAACCCCAATATAATCCGTATATATGAAAAATTTCCAAAAACTGGATCGGCAAAAACCACATAATAGAACCTGCTCACAAAATTTCGGGAGTATTTTAATTGGAATGGCATTTTGCGAATGCCCGCCTGGCTAGCGACCACCCTCAAGTAGAAAATCTGTCGCCAAGCACCTAACGGTGTGTTCCGGCAGCAGTCCTTGAGAGCCAGTGAAATTACAGGTAAGTACATGAGACTAAACAACTATGTCTCAAGGTAACGGGCGCAGTGCAATTCGTGACTTGTGACGAAATGCATCTGTTATAGGCAGAGGTTAGTCCGCTTAACATCAGGTGGGCCTAGTGCTTGATCAGTAACAATAACATAAAAAAAAAAAAAATTGGTAATACATACGAAAGCATTTTGCCCAGGCTGAAACGGAGCTGCTGAAAATGTGTCACTATCGAATGACAGATCAGCTGATATGCTAAACAAGTGCGACACGATTTTGCCTCTCAGCTGTCGGCGCGCCCCGTCAAGAATTACGCAGGGTAGATCGATATAAGTGTCAATTGACCATGTTCGGTACGTTTCGCGTCTACCCTCATTTCTCAGGACTTTTTTCATTACTTTTATATGCGACCAATGAACATGAAATTGTGTTCAAAGTACTTATGTACTGATAAATGCTTACGTTTAGGCAGGTAATTCAATTTATTTTTTATTTATTTATTTATTCTGCTCTAATGTACTATAACATAAAGATCTTATATATAACTTAGGTCTGTAGGTACATTCTCCCTGTCAGGGTATCGCAGTCATTTATATATGGGTGAACTTCTAGACAGAAATTTAAACGTCTTTGACGTCCAGAGCTCCTCCAAACTTGATTAAGTCTTGTATCAGGTCGCATACCGAAACGAGACTCGTCCAAATCCACACGAATAAATATCCTCTATTGCGACAATACTCAAAAACGTACTTGATCCCTAGACACTTTTGATGTCTGTAGTTAAGTATATCGTAATTCATTATGGAGTGAGTTTTTGTCCTATTGTACACAGACGGGTTTTCTATCATGGGTATATCCATTGTTTTGATTCTCTGTGTTGGATTGTTTCTCCGCTTTCTCTGCGTCATCTTTCAATACAATCACCATCATCTTACCCCTACTCCACGCAGGTGGGGTAGGTACAATATATTTTCTCTAAGAACACAAAGGATTACAAAAACATGATGAAACACCCCAGTCAGACCACATCGACCTGAGTAATAGGATGCTGCTTATTAGACACATTCTTCCTTTATATTATTTTATCGATAAAGTACCTAAGTTTTACAGGCCATTAATATTTATTTATTTACTATTATAATAATTAAACGACACAATACCAATTACATAATTATCTTTATGTAATTATCATTAATACCATTTACAAGCAAACATTCTAGCATTATTAAAAATTAAACTAAATCAGATTTAATTCAAATAATACAAACAAGTGAATCTTAATATTAATGTCAAATAATAATAAAAAATACATGTCAGTTTAGGAAAAATAATAATAATATAAGTCAAATGGATAAACTCATAAAATAAAATTGATATTTGAAAAATTACTAAATCTCAAAGACAATATGATATAAGTCTATTATGCAAACCCTTTAGAAAAATTTAAACAGTCAGTCAAGATCACATCCATCTGTAATCTGCATATAAGTCCAGATTCGGTTTTGTGAACGCAGCCAGAGTACGCGGTACTGACGATTGGACATGTACAACGCTGTTGCAGGACGGTTCTGCCAATCATTTGTACCTCTTACTTCAAAAGTATTTGTCTGAAACAAACAATCTTCGTCGTGGATATTTGGAGCATCTACCTTGGCACGCAGGACTTTAAGCATGGTAGTTCATTGACTGTTTGCTCTTCGTGCATCGAAGCTGTTGTACCTAAGGCTGTTTAGAAGGAACCTGTTGGGTAAAATAAAGGATAGTACCCATTTCTTCTCTTGTTGAGGAAACGAACGAATACTTTTTGTACCTATTACATACGAGTACAAAATAAGAAATGTTTTTCAACTACAGATAAAAAGATATGTCAGAGGTCATTATTCCCTAAGAATACAATGCAATTGGTTGTTGTTAAGTGTCCACAAGACCATAATTTATAAAACCGTCACAAACAACCAACAACGCCTTCCTAATCCACTTGACTGCGCGTATTGGTCTACCACGAAAAATATATGCATAATAAAAGATTTTATATAGGTAATAGTGTATCCTTAGGAGCAAAGGAAGGGAGAACCACGAAAGATACAAATAAGTATATAGAAATAAATCTGTATGTGTACCCTTTTTTTTTTGTTTTCGCTGGGAAAAATGCATTACGCATGCCCCCCCATCGGGGGATGGAGGGGGGATGTGGGACTCCCCGGTAGGTGACCGGTGTACCCACTAAACGACCCAGCGGCATTCCAGCATCGTCTGTGTGGAGAAGGACTGGGAGACGGCCAGAGCCTTTGCGTCCAGTCCCCCTTCGACGACCGCCCGCTTTACAGCGGGGCCTACACGCCCCTCCCAGCAAGAGGGGCCCGGGAATGACCAGGAATGCTTGGCCATTCCCGCCCGACGGAGGTGGTGAATAGGTGCAATGCGAGAGAATGTGCCCCCGCGCCTTTCTCTCGCTATTCACCACCAAAATAAGAAATGTTTTTCAACTACGGATAAAAAGATATGTCAGAGGTCATTACTCCCTAGGAACAAAATACAATTGGTTGTTGTTATACCCGACCTGAACCGTGGAACATTAACCTAAGTGTCCACAAGACCATAATTTATAAAAATGTCACACACAACCAACAACGCTTACCTAATCCACTTGACTGCGCGTATTAGTCTACCACGAAAAACGCGGCCTATGTACAAAACACGTCAGCGGTCCAGCACAATAGAAGAGCATACAATGAGCCTTCTATTTGAAACATGGTGTATATTATCCACCTGCCTACATATTTCAAGAATACATATATATGCATAATAAAAGATTTTGTATGGGTAATAGTGTATCCTTAGGAGCAAAGGAAGGGAGAACCACGAAAGCTACACATAAGTATATAGAAATAAACCTGTATGTGTACCCTGCCATTTCTAAATAACATTCATATTTATTTTAGAAACTAAAAAAATATTTTAAATAAAAAATAAAACCACTGTGCTGATTATCGCAAAAACAGTCTAGGGCCTGTTTCAGAATGTTCGAGTAAGTTCCGGTTATACTACCCAGAACATAAAATAACGGAATGATAAAAATGACAGTTAACATGCAGCGCGTTTCAAGCTTTAACCGATGGATAGGCTAAATCGATGACCGTGAAACGCAAAGATAGTGTTTTATTTATTAAATATGTATGTTCTGGGTAGTATAACCGGAACTTCCTCGAACATTCTGAAACAGGCCCTAAGTCTTCCACCGGTGTGTTGCTGCGTGTTTACGTCATCATTGTAAAGCTTTATCCGTACAAGCTGGAAGATCAACGATCTCACAAGAAGAACGAAGCCTTATCCTATATAAAGTTCCTTGCTAGTCAGTGGTCTCTGAGCCACGTATTTTTTTTTAATCTAAAATCTAACGGTAAGTTATCTCTGCCGATGATATGATCAACACGACACCAAAGTTTTTTACATCTCTACACAATTTAGATTCATTCGCTACGCTCCTTAGATTCAATTATATATTCCTTCGCTTACTTGGGATTCAAATTCAGCATTGATCTCTTGTTGCACAAATAACTATATCTGTTTACCTACGAGGCCCACAGAAAAATAATTTAATCGAAGTTCTAATCCAATATTCCTTTTTGGGTCCGTATTCTAAACAAAATATATAATTTTGTACTATTATATAACTTATTTCGTTAAAGATATGGACATAATCGGATCGGACGGACAAACAAACAGACTTACAGACGATGTCACATTAATAGGGCACCAATTGCCCTTTCGTTTTTTTTTTATGTTATTGTTACGGAACAAGCTCGAGGCCCACCTGATTTTAAGCGTACATCTGCCTATAACAGATGGATTTCATCACAAGTCATGAATAATTGCACTGCGCCCGTCACTTTGAGACATATAATGTATTATTATTATAATAATTAAGTCTCATTGTGCCTGTAATTTTACTGGCTCTCAAGGACAGTAGCTGGAACACACCGTTAGGTGCTTGGCGGCAGATTTTTTACTTGAGGGTGGTCGCTAGCCAGGCGGGCATTCGCAAAATGTCCTTCCACCATGCGGTGAAGCTCCTTGACTTGACTTCCTTCACTGAAACGTATAAAATAACTTGTGGAATTCGGACCATGAAAGTATGAGTTCAGTGTTTTGAATCGGCATGGTGACTTCAACAAGTTATTTCGCACTTATCAGTGTTGAAAGTCGGTTCTGTTTTATTTTAAATATAATATCATAGCGCGTCACACTATTGAGTCCCGGCACTGTTTTCTACTTTTTGTCCCACTGGTGGGAACACTTCAGAGGTATGCAGATACTTTAGTACACTACTGGCACGCATTTTTATGACTTTGTTGCTGTGATTTTACTTGGGTACTTATCATACCACCACAAGAGATATGTATCTAGCGAACATTTTATATACACTTTTTGAAAATGTTTTAATAAAATCATGGTATTTATGACAATAAACAAAAGTTGCAATGATTGTTTGTAGAAACAACTATCCCTCTACAAACCAAACTCATTCTGAACGAGACTTACTTATACAGGGTTATTGGTAAAATGCTAACAACCTCTTAGGGTTGAATTTTGGGATGTTTTAAAAAAAACACATTTTTTTTGTGTTTTATGCCTACTCCGAGCCAAGAGCGCCCGCCGCGGCTACACTGGACCGCGCCGTGGTCCCTTTGAATAGAGTTTTGAATATTTACATCGAGTAAAGTTTTTTTTTTATGCTTGATAAGTTAGCCTTTGACCACTATCTCACCTTATGGTAAGTGATGATGTGGTCGAAGATGTTGTTCAGGCTAACCTAGAAGCTAACCTACAAAATATAAATAATACGTTACAGACACAATACACTTTTGTCATCAGGTGGTACTCGTGCTTATTCAGTCAAAAACATATAAAAACACGCAAAAGAAAATATAAAAATATTCTAATTATATATTTTTTTCAAAACAAACAAAATTCATATCATGTTACATAGGTCTAGCAGAAGTCAACCTTAAGAAGTTGTTACCATTTTACCAATAAACGTGTATATTATGACTGATAAAGTTATAACGGTAGCTTATACATGGCATTAATATTTTTTTCCTTTCTGACGGCTAAACAGCAAACGGTAATGAATCAGTAGTGCCACTTAAAATGTCATTTAAAGTTTCTTAACCTTTTTCCGACGCTTTAAGACCAGTCATCAGAGGTCATTAATTTTAAGCATTTTTGTACAACAAAGTATTTTCCATAGGAGATAAACCATACTTAACGTGCTTGCGTATTCAGCTAGAGATTAGGCAATAAGAGATTTTAAGATGTACGAGCTCTTTGTTATGATATAGCAAAAGTACTAGTGAGTAATTTATTAGTCTCAATAGTACCTGCAAACTAAGCGAAGGTGTGAACAAAACAGTTCCAGTAGTGTCTTCAGGTGACTCGAAAGTTATGAATAGAACAGTTCTAGTAGTACCTATGTAACGTTAAAGGAAAGTTATTAGATATATTATATTCATGATCTGTCCGAGAGATTTAGTTCTGTTGCCTTTGCAGATCGTAATATAAGGCAGTTGACGGATGTACATAGCTTCATTTCGGCTGCTTTATTTCGCGTATTTCCACAGACAAAAGTCAAAATCTTATATTTAAGCGATGCTCAATTTAGGCGATGCTCTTATGAAGGTCAATTACAAATGTAAATATTAAAATATTCTAAATTGTACTGCCACGTTCAGAAAAATCTATATAGCCAATTTGAGAAGAACGGGCAAGACACTCGAAGCCACTCTTTTAAACGACTTTAAACAATGTGTTACATACTATATAATAATATTATTACAATATTTGTTTAAATTACGTAGGTGACAGGCGATAGCTTGGCAGAGACGGAATTATCCAAGCATTTTTATTGTATTAAGTAATTACAAACTGTGTAGTAGGATTTCTTAATCAAAATGTTTTTCACGTGCAACTTCAATTTTCCTTCTGTGAGTGTTGTAATATGTATGGGAACTTTATTATAAAACCGTACAAAATTACCTAAGAAGGTACTACAATATATTGTTATTCGTATAGTTCATATTGCTGTTAACGTGATTGTCATAGTTTAATTTAAATTTACTCAATTATTTACTAACAAACATAATATTTTCAAATGTTTACAGGCTCGCTAAACTTCAAAATACCAATTTCTTTAAAAAGAGATTCCCTAGAATCCATTTCATATATGGCACTAATAGCATGCTTTTTAAAGAAATTGATATTTTAACTTTACAAATTTGTGCACAAAATATATGAAATGGATTTATGCGATTCCTTGACGAACTTTTTAAATAAATAAATCATTTGAACTTCATCGACGTTTGATATGGATGAAAATGGCGATAACCACGATTAAAAACTTAAGAATAAGCATAAAATGCCAGTGGCGCCAGGCTTGAGATTAATAAAAAATCCTTCGTTTATATAACAAAATTCTTAAAGATATTACAGTTCCTTCAGAGGGAAAATTTAGGCTGAATGTGAAACGTATCTTAACTAAAAAAGCATATTATACAATCGGTGATTGTATATATAACAAAAATGCTGAAACATTTCACTTCTGTCAAGACATAATTAAATGTACTTCATATTTATTTACAAAATAGAATAAATTAAGAATTTTAAAGACATTTGAAAATAATGGCCCCGATTTTCTTGCCGGCAAACGCTTTGAATTTTGCACCCGGTGAGCGGCTCAACGGCCACGGTGGTATCATCGGCCAGATAGAAGGATCACTATCTATATCTACATGATAAAATCAATCATTTTATCAGTGTCAATAGATCTACTTTTGTATGGATTGACCATGTTGAGCTTGCCGATGACCCATGGAACTCAGCTAACACCCTGGGTTATCGGAGACGTCATGATGGTCTCCTAGATATTTCGCGTGGAGCTAACTTGATCACGGTTTCCAACAGCATCTTCAGAAATCACAATCATACGTTGTTCGAATCGGCAACGACGACAAAGCCCAAGCACAAGACGGTCCAACCCTAAGGGTCACTTATTGTCTAAATTTATTTGGAGGGACTATCCAGCACAACCTCCGAATCAGATTTGGTCGCGTACCTCTTGAACAACTTGTACACGGATATCTCAAGTTACGCAATCGATGTTGGAACCGGGGCTTCTATTTACGCCGGAAGGAACGCATACGTAAACACTCATCGTACATGTGTCTGGGCTTCCGCCACTGGTGGTCGTCCCAACACTACTCCCACAGCAGCAAGTGACCCATGACCCTGACTAAAAACCACACGATGTACCTGCAGAACGCCTTAATGCCAGGGCGACGGGAACGCTGCGCACCCTACCGCGGCCCGGACAGCGTTGGCCACTGGCAGGGCCCCGTCCCTTGAAGGAGTGGAGGAGGAGTTACTCCATTCCATCATTTTCCCCTGTCACTTCATCCTGTGGGTAACCTGACCCTACTCAATAACCACACATGGTCAACAGCGCCTTTCATAATAGCACTCTTTCAAACGTTCCATGGCGTCCTAACCAACACTATAACTACAATGCTATGAGAGCAGACAATGAGACTATGTTGCTCATATGAGGCGTACCGCTGCTCGCATGTAATTTTTATACAGATTGTATAAATATAGAGTTGCAAAATAAACAACTTTATAAAACTGTTAATTTTTCTATTAAAATTGTTTAATGAAATTGTTACTTATTGCTCATTATGTTGCTTATTTTATTTCGATTATTCACCTGTAATCCCAACCACCTCTGAGTATTCTAATGTTACATATTATTAATGAGTTACAATCCTGAGTCTTTTTATAAATGTGAGAGTGTGTTTGCCGGTTTGTTCTTTTTTTTACAACGCTACGCTGCAACGCATCACCTTGCTTGTAAGCACAGATATAGCTGTCTAGACATGCTGGAAGAAGACGAGTCACTTAGAATTCATGAAAGATTTACTAACTTAGCATTGTACTTCGAATTCCTGTGGGTGCCGGGTACATAGCATTGCAGAGGAATAGGCCCAAGTCATAGGCGCCTCTTCCTCTGCCTAAGCAAACAGTAGAAAAAAAGTAGTGAAGAAGTAGGTATCGTGTGATGAAATAAATTATTTATATCTATTACGCAGTTTTGCAACCAAATTTGTTCAAAATGAAACACACGTTTACCGATTTTAATATGTACTTAAGCGAACAAACCTATAAAATATATATGAACCCAGACGGAAGAACAAGTACCTAGAACTACGTGATATCAAGTAAAATAAAATTGTATTGTCTTAGGTTTTTGCGATAATTCCTCAATGTATTTTATAAACAACTTTGAACGGTTTAAATCGCGTATAGCTTCAGTATGCAAAACAAGTCATGCGAAGCAATAATCACAAACTCCCAAGAATGCGTCCCAGAAGCCAGCCCAAGCCTTCCACAGTTGGGCGACAAGCTACCATCTCACCTTACATCAAGGGTGTCACGGACATCAAAGGTAATGTTACGAGCTGAGGGTTCGGGATAAATAATGCAATACGTTTTCAGCAACTGACACCTTTATTCCACAGTTCTACAGTCACTTAACACTTACTAAACACAACACTAAAACACTGAATGTTTGCACTTTGCAGATACACTAGTCACACACTTCACTCACTTTAACTATTCGCGCTTGGAGCACTTGGTCCAAAGGTAATCGCACTGTTTCTCGTTTCGAACTCAAAGTAAGACTGTCTTGTCGGCCCGGACCCGACCCTATTTATACCCAAAAGTCAAAGCTACCAGAATATTCTATACTAGTCTAGATAGAAAAACAATAGGGGCCACAAATCACTCATTTAACGTAAACAACTTTTGTATGCAATTCAATGGAAACTAACTACTACTTATTCTGTGGTTGTTTACTAGTTGCCTGAGAACAAAAGGCGACCCTTTTTTTATAACATTTTTTTGTGAAGAGTAGGTACATTGTTTGTTTAGTTTAACTTGTTTATCGACCTTGGATTACTCTAGATTGTTCGAGTTCCTGCGCCGTAACACTGCCCCCTCCTAAGACATGCTCGTCCCGAGCATAGTTGGAACCACAGTATGGCGCCAGTCGATCTTAGAAACTCCTCGTTGACCCTTTCGTATCCGGTACGTGATGTCGTTGATTTTGTTCACCACCAGGTATGGTCCGTCCCATTTAGGCTGAAGCTTCGGTGACTTCCCTATACTGCGTACAGGATTACGCAGCATTACTTTTGAACCTTCTTGGAATCCAGGTTTAACCAGTTCTCCACTGTACCGGGTCTTCTTCATGTCGGAAATTCCATATCTGTATACATCTTGACGCTCGCAGATATTCTTCTGTTTGCGGAGGTCACTCACGAAACCCTTTACACTGCTTGTTTGAGGTACTCTTCTAGTAGCACAAATACTGCATTTGCTACACCAGTCTACAACATCGCTCCGACAATGGATCCAATAAAACTGCTCTCGTATTTTTAACAGTGTCTTTCTCACTCCAGGGTGACTTCTTAAACATTCGTTGTGACATTGTCGTAGAATCTCACGAATTTTAGCTTCCGGAACAACCACTTGCAGGTGATAGTTATCGCCCCGAACATTCTCCCATTTGCGGCACAGCACACCACTATGGATCACCAAGCTGTCCCACTGCGCCCAATAAACCCTTGTTGCCATACCCATTCCAGCAACAACATTCCACTTGGGCCTTCCAGTGCCAGCTTCCATCCATGACAGAATAGGGCTGATATTCGCATCATCCTGCTGTGCACGTTGCATGGATTTCTTCCAGTCGTCGGTTATAACTGTTCTCACCATCCTTACTGGTATGACTTCCTTCACTTCACCGTCGTGAGTTTCTCTAATGTCGCTGCGTTCAATATTAGAGCGAAGTTGGTCGCGCTGTTGATTCCATCCTTGTCGAAGTCTGTCTTCCGATGTCAACTTCCATCTGGGGCAGCTGGATCTCAAATGCCCTTTTTCTCCACAGCTGTAGCATCTCGGGCTGAATCTTCGATAATTGTTATCTGACGGTGTATCTCCTTTCCTGGTCCATTGCATATTCACACCAGTAGAAAGTTTTCTTTCCCATGTTCTATCGCGTCTTCTGTCACTCTGTTGCGGGCAGTTATACCGCAAGTGACCCCTTTCTCCACATTTAAAACATCGAGGACTGACTCTTTGGTTGTCATCACGGTAACATTGTGTGGTAACCTCTCGAATGTGTTGCGATCGATGATCCTGCCGTACAGCTTCTACCTCCAAGGCATGGGCTAGGGCGTTCTTAATTGATTCATGATGACCCAGCCTCACTGCAGCTCTCACTTCTAAGTCACGTATCCCATCTACGAATGCTTGAAGTAGGATTCCGTCTATGAGTGCCGGTGATGATTGATACGCCTTCCGTACGAGCATTTCCACTTCCAGTGCCCACTGCTGGAGATTTTCACTGCTTCGCTGGGTTCGTTCTTTAAGCTGAGCGCGGAATACATGCTCCAAATGAGCATCACCGAATCTAGACTCCAATGCCTCCAGAAGTTGGTCAAACGCTATGTCTTTTCCAAGCGCCTCCAGAACTGTTAAGGCTTTGTCACGTAGGCCCAGAGTAAGCGCTGTCATAGCCTGCGCTTTAGTCCAACCGTTGGCCTGCACTACAGCCTCAAATTGAATTTTGTAGGCCGACCACGAAGAGGTTCCATCGAATGGGGGCACTTTGAACCCTCGAGGCGAAGGTGCGGGTGCCACTGGAGCTACCATGCTCTCTCCAGTTTTGAGAACGCTTAAAGATTTTTTTACGTCAGCAATCCCAGCTTCTACTTCTGCTATGCGGTTCTCGTGCTGCTGCACCTGATCCTCCACCACTTGAATTTTCTTTCCAAATGTTGCATGCAGGTCTTTCATCAGAAGAGTCTGCTCCTCTTGGCGACGGATCTGTTCTTCTTTGTCCTGTCGCAGTTGTTCCTCCAGTCGACGGGCCTGTTCCTCTTGGCGGCGTACCTGCTCCTCCTGGCGTCGGGCCTGCTCCTCCTGGCGTCGGGCTTGCTCCTGAAGCATTGCCATTAGTACAGCAAAGTCCGTTGCAGACGGAGCAGCCGTAGTCGAAGGGGCTCCTGACATAGTGGCGGTGGTTGCCTCTGCAGTCGGCTGTTCTTCGGAGACCACTGGTGGTGTAGCTCCTCCAAACCTTCGTTGGTCGATGTCCTGTTGCCGCTGACTCCTCGTTCGGATGCCTTCAACGTCGTCCTTTGGTAGCACAGGCATTATTTATCCCACTTCTGACACCAATTTGTTACGAGCTGAGGGTTCGGGATAAATAATGCAATACGTTTTCAGCAACTGACACCTTTATTCCACAGTTCTACAGTCACTTAACACTTACTAAACACAACACTAAAACACTGAATGTTTGCACTTTGCAGATACACTAGTCACACACTTCACTCACTTTAACTATTCGCGCTTGGAGCACTTGGTCCAAAGGTAATCGCACTGTTTCTCGTTTCGAACTCAAAGTAAGACTGTCTTGTCGGCCCGGACCCGACCCTATTTATACCCAAAAGTCAAAGCTACCAGAATATTCTATACTAGTCTAGATAGAAAAACAATAGGGGCCATAAATCACTCATTTAACGTAAACAACTTTTGTATGCAATTCAATGGAAACTAACTACTACTTATTCTGTGGTTGTTTACTAGTTGCCTGAGAACAAAAGGCGACCCTTTTTTTATAACATTTTTTTGTGAAGAGTAGGTACATTGTTTGTTTAGTTTAACTTGTTTATCGACCTTGGATTACTCTAGATTGTTCGAGTTCCTGCGCCGTAACAGTAATATTAGGTCCTTACATATGAAATTGGCGTTTTTCGTACTGGCCACTTTAATCACGAATTTCTCCTCTTTGGTAAGGAATTCCAAATTCAAATTTGTACAGCTATAGACTCATGTATTTGTGCTTCGATGATCGTCATTCATTTGTTTTTTTTCTTCTGTTTTTTTCTGTTTGCGTCACTCATTTTACAAAATGGAAAACCTTAAATATCGCATTATTTACGAGTACGAGTTCCGCCGTGGCACTAGTGCTGCGGAAACAACTCGAAGGGTGAATGATGTGTATGGCGGTCGTGTTGCAAAAGAAAACACAGTTCGTTTTTGGTTCCAACGTTTTCGTTCTGGAAATTTCGACCTGCAGAACAAGCCCCGTGGACGGCCTGAGACTCAAGTTGATAATGAAGAGTTGAAGGCTATTGTGGAAGCGGATCCATCGCAAACCACGTCCGAGTTAGCTGCAGGCTGCGATGTTAGTGATAAAACTGTTTTAATTCATTTGAAGCAAATTGGGAAGATTAAAGAGCTTGAAAGGTGGGTACCTCACGAATTGACTGAAACAAACCGGCAAACGCGCGTCGACTGCTGCGTTACATTACTAAACCGGCACAATAATGAAGGTATTTTAAACCGAATCATTACCTGTGATGAAAAATGGGTTCTTTACGATAATCGGAAGCGCTCAGCGCAATGGTTAGATCCTGGCCAGCCAGCCAAATCCTGCCCCAAGCGAAAATTAACCCCAAAAAAGTTACTTGTAAGCGTTTGGTGGACTAGTGCCGGTATTGTTCATTACAGTTTTATCAAATCTGGCCAGACTATTACGGCTGATGTCTATTGTCAGGAATTGCAAACCATGATGGAAAAGCTAGCGGCTAAACAACCTAGGCTGGTCAATCACTCCACGCCACTGCTGCTTCACGACAACGCTAGACCACACACTGCGCTACAGACGGCTACTAAATTAGAAGAGCTTCAATTGGAAAGTCTAAGACATCCTCCGTACTCCCCGGACCTTGCTCCAACAGATTACCATTTTTTTCGAAATTTGGATAACTTCTTGCAAGGGAAAAAATTCAACTCCGATGGGGCAGTCCAAATCGCCTTCAAAGATTTTATTGATTCCCGTCCGACTGGTTTTTTTAGTAAAGGGATCAATGAACTACCTATGAGATGGCAAAAGTGCATAGAAAATAATGGTTCATACATTGATTAATTAAATATATTATATTAAAAAATATTCGACTTTTTGTTCCTCCCATACAAAACGCCAATTTCATATGTAAGGACCTAATATATTAAGGCGAGCTTCAATAAAAACTTACTTCAAGCCGCAAAGAAGTACAACCAATTTTTTTTTTTTTTTTTTTTTTTTTTTTTTATTATTTATTAATCTACACTCCACAGACTCCAGGGTCCGTGCCTTTTTTTTAATAGTGACATATTTTTTTTTTAATTATTACTTCAATTAGAAAATATACATACAACATTCTAAGAGGGATCAGTGCTAAAAGAAATTTCTTTTTTTTTTCCGGTTAAGTCATTGGTACTAGCATTCAGAACAGACCGGTGTTCTCTAGCAGCACCCGCTCACGAGTTGACGCATGTGCCAGCCATCGCCTTCCTCAACCATTTCTGAGGGAAGATGGCGACCCGACACACAACACCGCCGCTAGACAACACCTTTATGTGAGCATGACCGCTCTGGATACCCGTGCCAACGATTACAATTAGAAAAAGATCGAGCTGCCGTCAGCACGTGTTTGTTGTTCCGTGATAAACTTACGAAATAAATGTTTTAAAGTGTGTGAGACAGTTAACCTTTGTCATAAACATAGACGTTCTCCTGCTGGAAATAATATGGTGATATAGAAATCATATTTCAGGTGACTATTCATCTTATTTCCTTTGGCTTTAATATTCCGTTTATTGGTACTACCCACATTGTAGTGGAAAGTTGAGGCTGTCGACATCTTCTAACTGACAACTAGCGCCACCTAGTATCGAGTAGCTAAACTACAAGCAATTCTATCGATACTCGTCAGTAAAATTGACAACAGAGCCATCTATAATTTTCGCCCAGAACTAACTAAAGTAGTCGCTATGCATAAGTGTGGAGGATGCGGAAAGTTTCTGTCTGTGCAGGAGGGCGCTAAATGCAATAAATGTGAAGGAAGGTATCACAGGGCCTGCGTTAATATACCAGACAAAGTGACATTGTCTTCTTCGTGGATATGCCCAGGTTGTAAATCTACTGTGCCAAGGTTTAACAAGCCTTCCACACCAACCAGAGCGGTTAATGATGACGGAGGATCGCCACAGAAGATGTTTATCTCAGCAAATGTAGAGCAAACCCAACCTCAATCTGTGGATGAAAACCAAGACGTAAAGCAGCTGCTTATCGCCATTGGTGATCTTAGGAATGAGATTAGCTCTTTAAGTGATAATAACCGTCAGATCAGGGAGGAACTGTGTCTGCTTAAAATTGATCTGGAAGATAGTAGATCTGAATCTAGGGCTCTTAGATCGGAACTGAAGGAGGTACGGAATGCATTGGTTGTCAGGAAGGACATCTTTGGTCAATCAAAGTACACAGCGCTGCCTGAAGTCCAACAAACTTCTGAAAGGACTGCAAAAAGGCAAGGAAAAAGTCACAGGGTGGAAAATAAAATAGTGTCAGAGCCTCTACATGGAAATACTTCACGTGACTTAACAAATAGAGTCACGTTTGTGCCGAATCCTGAAACTGATATCTATAAGTCATCCTCAGAAACAGAGCCATCTGCCCATAAGGTCTCGGTTCCCACAGCAACTGCACAAAGAGAAAATTCTCAGCATGATAGCAACCTAGAAAGTGGACACTGGACAACAGTCGTCAATCGGCGTCGCCGAGTAACGATTCTTGGTGCTGGAGAAGATGATGAAGAGCTCCAAGCCGTAGAAAGCCTCAAAAAAATTCATCTATGGTCTCTGAAGGAAAGTACAACTGTGGAAAATGTCATTAGTTACATGGAAAGGAAAAATCCATCCGGTAAGCAACATTATTTTGTAGAAAAACTAGACCTGAAACACAAGAACTATGCCTCTTTTGTTCTAACTGTACCGGAGAGTCTTTTCGGATATTTTATGAAAGGCGAAAATTGGCCTCATAATGCAAGGGTAAATGAGTGGTTTCGTAGACGCTTCAGCGCAAAAAGTTTTCCAGAACGTGGACGTGGCAGCCAAGAGGTTTTCATGCCCTTCTCACAATAGTAGCAAGATTATTAATGTTTACTACCAAAACGTCAGAGGTCTAAGAACCAAGTTGCATGACCTGTATACATCGTTGACTACTTCGGAAGCGGATATATATTTTCTAACTGAGACCTGGTTGACACAAAGTATAATGGATGAAGAGTTTCTGCCAAATGGGTACTCTATTATTCGTGCAGATCGACCTGGAATAGGACGAGGAGGAGGTGCTGCAATTTTGGCTTCTTCGGGATACCAGATCAGGGAAATTAACATTCCAATTGATACAAGTGGCACAGGATGTGACTTGGTATGTGCCGGCGTCTATCGTAACGACCGTTTAGTATTTTTAGCTGTTTGTGTTTATATACCACCTAAGACAAAAGAAAATGAATATGCAAAAATGTTTGATGTTTTAGAGTCAGTTTGTGTTAATTTTGAATATGTCCTAATATGTGGTGATTTTAATTTAAATTCAAGCCCAGCTGGTGTTAGTTCTAGGCTTGAGTTTCTATTTTCTTATTGTGAGTTTGTTCAAATTAATTCAGTAAATAATACATTTGACCAAATTCTGGACTTGGTGCTGGTGAATAAAGCGTTTAAACATGCGTCTGTTAAAAGGGAAGATGAATGGCTCATTCTTCCGGACAAATATCATCCAGCTCTGGCTATAGAGATACATTTTCAATTTGCTCTACCTTCTCATAAGTTACATGGCAGTGGCCAGGAAGTATGGAACTTTAAGAAAGCCAATTTCGTTGGATTATATACTTGTTTAGGTAGTATAAATTGGGAATGTTTGTATGAAGAAGAAGATGCACAAAAAGCAGTAGACCTTTTCTATTCTAAAATTAATGAATGTTTTAATCAGTTTGTTCCAACTCGCTCAAGTATATCTGTACAGCCTAGATACGTCTATCCTGAGTGGTACACAACTCGAACTATTAGCCATATAAGAAAGAAAGCTTTTTTTCATCGTGGTTACAAAGCTTATGGCAATTCTTCAAATAGGACAGAGTTTATGAAATGGAGAGCTATGGTAAAACTAAACATTAAAGAGGACTTTGAACTATACAAAGGACAAATGGAAAATGATATAGCGAAAAACCCAGCCACTTTCTGGAACTATGTAGCATCTAAACGATCTTCTGGTAGAATAAGTAAAAATATTGTTTATAAGGGCGAACTTATTTCTGATCACCAAGCTGCAAGCAGTTTTGCTGAGCACTTTCATTCAGTTTACTCACCAAATCCCCCAGGATTGGACGCCGAAAATGCAATTCAGTTCATTAACAATAGTAACGCTAGAGTTCACATTTCGGCCATATTAGAGGATGATGTCAAACTTGCGATAAGAATGCTAAAACCTAAGCGTTCTGCGGGCCCAGATGGCATTCCTCCTTATGTAGTAAAGGATTGCGGTGCAGTACTGTTCAAGCCACTTCATCACATATTCCAACTTTGTTACAAAAATGTATTTTATCCGGACGTCTGGAAACTCTCACGGGTAGTGCCAATACCGAAGGGTAAGGGATCAGACGTAACTGATTACAGGCCAATTGCGGTGTTGTCCGTTTTTGGTAAATTGTTTGAGTCAATTTTGCAATGGCGAATAAGTAGGCAGGTAGAAAGTCAACTTACAGACGCGCAGCATGGTTTCAGAAAGGGTCGTTCCACATGCTCAAACCTACTTGCTTTCTGGTCATGCGCAGTAAAATCTGTTGACTCTGGCTCGCAGGTGGACGCGGCTTATTTTGACTTTTGCAAAGCATTCGACACTGTGGACAATGACATACTCTTGCAGAAGCTATCGAGTGCCGGATTCACTCCTCATTTGCTCCGCTTTTTTAGTTCATATCTGCGAAACCGTCAACAATACGTTCAGTTCAAAGGGCATATTTCGGAGCCATACTATACGTTCTCAGGCGTGAGCCAAGGCAGCAATTTAGGGCCTCTGCAGTTTTTGTTAATGATCAACGATTTGCCTGAAGTTGTCATCACTGCAAATTGTCTGTTGTTTGCAGATGATCTAAAATTATTCATGGAAGTCAGAGAAGACAGTGATTGCTTTCTCTTCCAACAGGACATTGACCGAGTAAAGCAGTGGATCAATCGCAACAAATTATTTTTCAACGAACGAAAATGCTCTGTGGTTTCGTTTACCCGATCTGTTAATCCACTCATGGTGCAATATAGTCTCGGTGATGTTATTATTCCAAGAGTCAAAGTTATTAAAGATCTAGGAGTCTTTCTTAGTGATGACTTATCATTCAGCGTGCATATTGGTAAAATATGTGCTGAAGCATTTAGGACACTAGGATTCGTTCTGAGACAATCGCGACATTTGGATAGCATTCCAGCTATAAAGTCTCTTTATAATGCTTTTGTGAGAAGTAAACTTGAAAGTAATGCTATTATTTGGAACCCATATGAAGTCAAATACATAGATATGGTGGAAAAAATTCAAAAAAAATTTATTCGTTGGCTGTACCAAAAACAATACGGTTACTATGTTGGTTATCCATATCTATACCCTAGTACATTTTTACTTGGTATGATGGGATACAACAGTTTGGAAGTTAGGCGAAATCTATCACTTATAGAATACATTGTGCGAATTATTACTGGAAAATTGACCATTCCATTTGTTCTACAACGGTTATCTATGTCAGTACCTGACAACTATATTAGAGCCCGATATCATAAGTTGTTTGTAGAGCCGTTACGTTTTACCCAGCTAGGAAGACATGCACCTTTAGTACGAGCGGCACGCCTTATAAACGAACTCCTTTGCCAGCACCAAGACCTAGATTTGTTCAACTGTACGCAAAATGAATTTCGTAATGCGGGAATGGAGTTCATCACAAGATGCCCGGAACTACCACGATAAAATTAAGAATCTGTTTGTTTTTTTTATTATGAGTAACATATTTATTACCTACATATATATGTATTTTTAGATGTAGTGTAATGTGTATTAGATATTATTGTATATATTTGTGTTTGGTGAACCTTGGGTGGGTGACTTGGGAGACTGTTATGCCCACCTAAAGGTATGTTTCAATAATAAATAAATAAATAAATAAATAAATAAATAAATTATTATACATATTTATAATTTGGGACTACAATAATATTATATATATGAAAATAACATACAAAAATTAACATTTTTTTTTTTTGTCATTCTCCCACGTCACATTTTAACAGGGTCTCCATTACCACGCTATTTCGATCTTTGATCGCCATTTTGAGGTTGTAATCATGGATAGCTTTTGGTGTCGCAACCATCGCCTTCCTAACGAACCGTCCTATGGCGTCTTCTTCGTCATCTGCGTAATATCTGAAGGTACAACCAATTATTAAGACCTGTCAAATGCAATAGTCCCCTACAGGATGCTGGTGTTTAGAAGCTTGATTGTGAATGTGGGCTGTCATAAATTGGGCAAACAAAGAGGAGCGTTGGTATCCGGGTAAAAGAACACGTCGCTGACATGAAGAGGTCCAAGTCTGCGGTTTGTAAACATGCTCAGGACAAACCCAACCACTACATTCGGTTCGACAAACAATAAAACCTCTCCAGGGAGACCCGATTTATGCCAAGAATGTTACTTGAGGCTATTGAAATCAAAAATACACAAACTTCAATAGAGATGATGGTTGACAAGTACCACCTGCTTGGGATCCTGTTATAAAATTAATGAAATCCCATGACCGACACAAATCTGCAAGACCTCTGGACACTGTGAGCGAATACAGCGTGAATAGGGAACGATATTCTGACAAAATCATTTCTTAATTAACTCAAGTGAAAAATAAAACTGATTCACCCCGTGACCACGATCACTGCAAAGTGCTAAAGATGTAGAAGAAAAAAAAATTATAAATATACGCGATTTAAACTGTTTAATTACTTAATAGTGTGTCACTCAAATAATTTCAGTAGTACTTGATTTATCGTTGCACATAGAGCGTCTTGAATGTTTTATTGAGTTGCCGCAAAAAATGTCATATTGATAACCAAAATAAAACAACAAAAATGTCAATGTAATTGTTTTACTACTACAGTGCTGGATATAATATTTTGCAAAAGTAATATTTCGAAAACTATTAATTGCAAGTTTCGCTAACACTTCCACGGCATGAAAATGTCAATCTTACAATTCACCAGATACAAAAGACTCAAATATTATTTTAAAAAATAATAACTTTTGTTTTCATTTTGAAAATGATAACCTTGTTTTAAAACCTGATACCATTACTACTCACCGATTAAATTCATACAATAATTATTTAGATTATATTTTAATAGTTTCATAAAGATCGGATCAGGCTGTCCAAAGTTAATAGCTCTCATCTTACTCGGTCAATTAGTGTTAGTTAAGTTTTACCGGTCATACAAAAGAAATAAAAAAACAAAAGATGTTGGTGATTTTTGGGTTTACGCCTATTAGCATCTGTATCTACTTTGTGGCCAAATTACACGATAGTTGATTATTTGATAGCTATATGAAGTAGTGGAGCATAGTTTGTGGGTTTTTTTTTCAAATATGTAACCTTACAGTGGTCGCGTACTAAAAAGTCGCGTTAGTGATCGCACGGTACACTATTTTGATTTTATTATGTGTTGTGGTTAATTAATATATTTTTTAAATTGCTTAATTAAATTGAATATATATCTTTTTAATATTGTTATGTTTGCAATAACGCCTGCTATGCGGATTACATTACAAAATTACAAATATAATATAGGAAAAATTTCCCGCACATGACTTAATTTTTTCCTATCGTATAATGGTAATTTTGTAATGATATCTGTCAATACATTATGAGTTCGTATATAAAAGCAGGATTGGACTAAGTTTTTTGTAGTTAACTCACAAAATTCCCTAAAGTTTTAGCTTATGAGCTTGAATTCAATTTTTCCATAAGAATTTATTTTCAATTGATATCGTTAGCGCAAATTAGATAAACATACATTTAATAACATAAGTTTTGTTTTAAAATAATAACAAATGAATACTTGTTTTTTTCACCAATTTATTTATTTATTTATAATCATAACATCAAAAACTTACAGTCAACGACCAATACGTTTTTGAGCCATACATAAAATAATAGTAGGTGTACATAGTTAAAAGAAGAAAAGAATAGAGATCTCTTAACTATAATAACAAAAATCGGGTAAATATCGAACACAATTTTGCAATACTACATTAATTACCAGTGGTTTTGAAGCAGTGATGGCTCAGTGGCATTGGCTATGGACTGCCGCGCAGCAGGTACATGGTTCGAATCCCGCCGCGGGCTTGAGCTTCACCGCATGGTGGAAGGGCGAGTGCCCGCTTGGCTAGCGACCACTCTCAAGTAGTAAATCTGTCGCCAAGCACCTAACGGTGTGTTCTGGCAGCAGTCCTTGAGAGACAGTGAAATTACAGGCACATGAGACTTAACAACTATGTCTCAAGGTGACGGGCGCAGTGCAATTCGTGACTTGTGACGAAATGCATCTGTTATGGGCAGAGGTTAGTCCGCTTAAAATCAGGTGGGCCGCGAGCTTCAAATTCAAATTCAAATATATTTATTTATCAGAATATTGTACATTGTGTTCTTAGATTTCTTAGGATCAGATATTCTACCGTTTCCGGTGTACAAATATTGTATATGAACTCTAAAAGAATGACAGAATAATTATTATAACAATTATTGTAAATATAATTAATACAGGTTACTATTACTACAATTTTTATATAATATGTCAGAGATAATAATTACAATAAAAATATTTCAATGTCACAGATAATATAAATATAAATTAATCAAGAATGTCAAGTATATAATAAAATTAGTCCTACAATTTATCATCTAAAAATTCTTTAACTGAATAATAGCATTTATTTATTAGGAATTTGAATAATTTATATTCCAATCGACTTGTGCAATGTATCTTAAAACTATCTGGCAGTTTGTTATATAATCTGATACACATACAAAATGAATTATTTTTATGCACCATTAGATGTTGTTTAGGAATACACAAGGTGTATTTATGCCGTCTGCTTCTATTTACAACCTCGTTTTGCTTCGGGAATATGATGTGATGTCGATGGACAAATAAACAAACTTCTAGGATATAAAGGCATGGCAAAGGTAATATGTTATGCTTTTTAAATAAAGGTTTACAGCTATCTAAAAATTCGACACCACAAAGCGATCTCATGCATTTTTTCTATGCTATAAATGCTTTTATAGAGTCAACAGAGTTACCCCAAATAACTAAACCGTAACGCAGTACCGATGACACATAGCCGCGATAAGCACTAAGTGCTGCTTCAAAAGTAGCAATACACCGTATTCGACCTAGAACATACACATATCGATCTAGCTTGTTACAAATTTTTTCAACATGCTCCTTTCAGTTGCAGAATTTATCTACAACAAGACCCAGAAATGTTGTGGAGTTAACTTCCTCTAAAACAGTATTATTATGGGAAATATTTAGTTTTAAAGGATTAGAATGATACGTTTGAAATTGGATATATTTAGTTTTATTAATGTTTATGTAAAGGTTGAAGCCATAAAGGAGTTCAAAGCATTATTTATTTCAAGCTTCATTATCTATTTCAATATAAATTTTTTAACAAATAAAATTCCTTGAGATTTTCTTAACAATTATCATATCATTGATGTCTATATATTTACAATTATCAAAACTTTTTATTAATAAATTAATGTTTTAGTTCAGTTTGTCTACGTTTAAATGTGGATTATATAGCACAATCATCAAAAAAACTTGACAATTTCTCAATATATACATGATATTACACAAATTAGAGTACACCTGATATGGGTTTTTGTCGTTGGCACCTATACCTATCAATACAATAACGTTTATACCTAAACTCTTCGACAAATTTTCCGCACTGTTCAAAATATGCGACGTTTTAGCATAAGGTTTTGTAAAGGCAGTGACTTCATAAACATCATTCCATTCATTGCTTCTTCTCATCTTAATAATTCTTTCCGCATAACCCGTGAGCTGCTGATCACCAATTATTACAATTCGAGGTTTATGGTTAATAGAATTAATGTTCGTAGGACTACTTAGCGTCTCCCTTGACTTGCTTATCACGACTTGCTTTTTCTCAAAGTGTAAAGATTCATTTGAGCTTTGAAGGCCGGCCAGTGCCATTGTGTCACTCTCTTTTTGCCTAGTGTGGTCGGTTGCAAATTTAAGATGTTTGCAGACAATACTCTCTGAATGTAGAGGTGATATCTTGGTGTTTTTATTCTTATGTTTAAAAGCCTTTTGGCGACTGGAGTTGATATGTGTCTTCTCTAAGTAGGCGTAGAAGAACGCGAGTTCTCTGCTATGTTTTTAAACGATCAATATGTTTAATTTTTTCTGCAAGGGTTTTCTTCAACTTAACTACTTCTGAATTTAGGTTACTGATTTCTTTCTTTCTGCTTGTTACGTCACAATAAGATAAAAAAAAATGATTTCCGGTTGACAAACTATTAAGGTGTTTAGCAGTGTGAGTGCGTGCGTCGGCGCGTATCGCGCGGTGTTTGAGCGCAAATGATGACTTTATACGGAATACATGTTATGTCAGCCATGTGACTGTGTGATCATCCTGTGAGCCAACTGTGAGGAGTTTAGGACTCCTGCTGCCCTGAACATATTCGTACGTTGTCAAACTTTGAACACACGGAGGTGCCATTATTGAACGAAATCAACATATGAAAAAAATATTATTTTCTACGAGTGGTTACATAATGTAGACCGCGCGAACACTGTAGGGTTAAATAACACGAGTGATGGAAAGTTTACCATGTACTAAAAGTGCCTATACGGTATGGATCGGGAACCTTCACATTTTTGCGTATTGTCGAAAAGGGTTTCCACACGTATATCAATATGGACCTACCTAGCTCGTACGCTTTTATTATTGCTCAGTCATGTCGTCACCACCTACGTCCAGGGGGCCAACTCTCATCTCTTATAGTAATAATAACTCAATCTTACTGCAAAACTTTATACCTCCACGTCAATTAAGCAATCTTACAAACGGCAATAGAATCGCTCGTCGTTTTGATGACGTCACGACAAATTGTTCACTCTTTTGGCGAACTCTGACGTGACATTTAATCCGCCATGTTTATCCATCTTAAAAAAGTTACTTACTAGCAGCAGATTTGAACTTGATTTTGAAAATTTTACGATAATAATGGGTTTAATTTATGTGTAAATTACGTAAAATTATTATTATCTATTATTCTTTAATATTTATATGCAGCAAAATTATTTGATGAGTGAAACTATAAAAAGTTACAGACAGCTGTTGTGCAGCATACAATAAAATGTCGTAAAACTATGGTAAAACTGTTCCGTAACATCGGAGCAGTGTGAGCGGAATAACGCTATATTGTAAACATCTTGTATCTCGCTTGCACATCCGTGATACATATTTCATTAGTTCTTGTGGGTCGGTGATAGTTCGTGTCTACGAAAGATTATTTTAAGCATGAAACAAAACGCTCCTTTTTTAAAAAGTTTGTAAAAGGTGGGAGTTGGCCGTCGATGTTTGCTCATGATTTATATTTGCGTGTCGGGAACATTCTGGCTACCTACCCAATGAGTGGATAATGTTTTTATCAAGAGTTCAAGTAAAATATCATCGTCGTTTCTTCAGCAATGAAAAGTTCCATTATAAAACACTCTGATAAAAGAGTTATTTCGTAATTTTATAAATTTCTGCAGATACTGCTGTCACAGAGCGTCCCGGAATTTATATATCACGTTTAAAAAAGGCACAAGTCACACCAAAACTAATATGTAAAATTACCATTACTCGTTCACTTGCTAAATAAAACTTTTGTGACAAATGTCAAAGGATTAGATAGATAGATAACTCTTTATTGTACACACCACTACATTACAGTAAAACAAAATACGAAGGATTACAGTCAAGTAATCCTTCGTATTTTGTACATTGGGCGGCCTTATCACTAACAGCGATCTCTTCCAGGCAACCTTTGAATGGAGAGGAAATAGAGGATTGCCTCTTGTATAAATGTGTAAAGCAAAATAGTAAAGAAATTGTTACTTTCTAAGTCGTATGATGACGCCGAAGACAATAAACACAAAAGTGCACATACATACACAAACACATGCACTACCACATCATTCATTTAGCATTTTTATTTGTGTATACCAAAACAATTATTTTTTTAATTATTATTTCAACTATCCAAGATATCATATATAATCTAAAACCACCATATATGGGTTATCGAACATCATATGTGTCACTTTTTACCAGTGTGATACATAGAGCTAAATATAGGTCAATGATGCAATACAATTTTTATTTTTTTAATTTTGTCTGATAGGTTAGCCACCACTATCTCACCTGATGGTAAGTGATGATGTGGTCGAAGATGTTGTTCAGGCTAACCTAGAAGTACTGGCTCTCAAGAACATCTGCCGGAACACACCGTTAGGTGCTTGGCGACAGATTTTCTACTTGAGGGTGGTAGCTAGCCAGACGGGCATTCGCAAAATGCCCTACCACCATGTTATAACGACTGCCATCTTAAGATAACAACCGGGACAGACGGCTTAACGTGCCCTTCGAAGCACGGAAGCGCTCAGTAGTAATGTCACTAGCGGTCACCCATCCAACTCATGACCGCGGGCGACGTTGCTTAACTTTGCTGATCGGTTAAGAACAGCTAAGTAAACTTCGCTACGAGCGCTTCGATATATTATGTAAGTGTAGGAATTACTGCTCTAAATTATTTTTTATTCAAATACTATCACCGACATTCAATTGGTGAACCACATGTGCATAAAGCCTTTTCAAATTCAAAATCTTAGTTCTATTTACTAAAAGCGTTTCTTATGTTTACTTTGTTCATTAGCTTTTTGCAATAATAAAGTAATATTGTCCAGAGATACTCAGTAGTTTCTGAGCCATAACATAACCGAAGAGCACGCTGGCAAAAAATCCGCGGACACAAGTTAGATTTCACTTAGAAAACTATCGCGAGTTTTGTCCATTTTAAATAAATAGGTACCCGGCTGGGACTCGCGTTATATTTACCGGATAGATTCCGACCAGTTTCGGGCTATATTGTAGCCCTTCGTCTGGGAGTCACGGTTGCGTGAGTTACGTGCTGAGGCCCGCGCTCGCCGCTTCGCGCAACCGTGACTCCCAGTCGAAGGGCTACAATATAGCCCGAAACTGGTCGGAATCTATCCGGTAAAAATAACGTGAGTCCCAGCCGGGTACCTATTTATTTACAAGTTAGATTATTAATAAGTTATATCGAAGCCAGCTGCTCTAAAATAAATCAGTTTTCTACGCTGCACCAATGTATATGTATGTGTTTTTGCATCTTAAATTTCGACATAAGCTGGATAATTATATGATAAAGTAATAATCTATCTTCATTAGTAAATCGTCGACATCGTGCGATATGATAAGTTATTGATATGAAATCAGAGGAGCAGGTGTTCGAATATGTTATTTAGCTACCTTCGTAGGCAGCAAACAACTAAATTATACTATTAACAAAAAAAAATATGTTGCTGTTAGGAAACATACTCGGCTCACCTGGTGCGGTAATCTCTGCCTATTACAGATGCATACCGTCACGAGTGATGCACTACACTGCGCCGGTCACCCTGAGACATTTATTTATTTACTAAAAGAAGCACGGAATTACCAATTACACTTATTATTAATTTGTACATTATATAAAGTTATTACACATACATACACAAAATTAAAATATCAAAAACTCAAATTAAAACAGGCACAATTTTGTCAAAGTAATGAAAAAATGTCAAATAATGATATAAAAATAATAAGATTATGAATAAATATGATCATATCGCAAATTAAAAATGTCAATGAATTAAGTAAATCATATTGTTTAAATAGATAATATAATAAAATAAATTAGTCAGGAATTAAAATATCATATTTTTTCACAAAATTTCACTAGCGATGCAAGAATACATTGCCATTTGTCACAAAATAAATCATAATCGGTGTTAGCGTTAAGGAATTCATTGAGAACGTTTAGAGAGCGACACAGAGGGGACTGGGTTCGCGCCACTGTGCGACTACGGGGAGTGGCGAAGAGCTTGAGTGTATGGCTCGCCCTGTGATATACATATTTGTCAGGCACATACAATGAGCACAAAACATTGTGGAGGCTAGAACAGTCGATATTTCCTCTTAATATTTTGCAGCATATAGAGAGCTGATCAACAGACCTTCTAACTTCCAGCGAGTTAAAACTAAGCTGTCCCAAGAGAAATTAGGTGGGATAAAGAAACGGGTAATACCCGTACAACCGCTTGTACAGATACCGCAAAAAAGCGTTCTGCACATTTTCCAGCATCAAGGTGTATGTAACGTGATATGGGTTCCAGACCGCCGCGCTCGCCTCAAGCTTACTTCTTACGAGAGTGGTATACAGAAGCCTAATGACGTGAGGGTCATTAAAATCGCGTGCATTCCGCAACACAAAACCAAGACGTCGGAAAGATTCTTTGCGGTATCTGTTACATGGTCATGAAAAGTTAGGCCGCGGTCAAACGTCACGCCCAAACAGTTGTCAAGTCTCATGTGCCTGTAAATTCATGAATTACCTACTGGCTCTCAAGGAATGCTGCCGGAATACACTGTTAGGTGCTTGGCGACAAATTTTCAAATTGCGGGATGTAGCTAGCCAGGTGAGCATTCGCAAAATGTTCTATAACTTCCACCATGCGGAGAAGCTCAAGCTGGTGGTGAGGATCGAACATAGTTCACATGGATTTGCGGCACAGCAGTCCAGTTGGTATATTATGATATAACTATGTACTGCCTGTATAGGTGGCGTGCGTGTGCATTGAGTGAGCACCCTCAGAAAAAATCAATAAAATAGGATAATTTAGTAAAAGCCCTAAAACAATTGTAAAACCAATATCCCTTTTTGTAAAAAGGTAAAACAGAAGATAAATCGTTTGTAATGCGCTCACTCAGTTCTCACAGAAAACCGTAAATATATTCAAATCTTTTGAGTTTACAAAATTAAATTGTGTTTTTGGTTTCAGTAAAACTTGTGAAGAGTATAAATATCTATTGAGAGATTGCCTAGTGCCCTAAAACAATTGTAAAACCAATATCCCTTTTTGTAAAAAGGTAAAACAGAAGATAAATCGTTTGTAATGCGCTCACTCAGTTCTCACAGAAAACCGTAAATATATTCAAATCTTTTGAGTTTACAAAATTAAATTGTATTTTTGGTTTTAGTAAAACTTGTGAAGAGTATAAATATCTATTGAGAGATTGCCTATTTAAAAATTTACAAATAGTTGATTGTGTTCACTCAATCCTCCATTTTCGCAAGGGCCGATTGCTCTCTAATAAACTATATAAATAGACTTCGTTATATTACTCGTGTTTAGTTCATGTTCAATAGGTTTTCGTAACATATTAAACGGAACTCATACATATATAATTATTATCTATTTGTAAATTTTTAAATACGGCACTAGGCAATCTGTCAATTGATACTTATACTCTTCACAAGTTTTACTAAAACCTAGAATACAATTTGTTGCGGACGCGACCACATCACTATGCGTCGACTAAAAGTTGCAGCGGACTAATGCCCTCATCACTAGGGCGACTGCGGGACAGGAGAAGGGCGAAGGAAACCAAGCCAGCGGCCATATCGTTTTTAATTTTAATTATGTATCAAATATCATCGCACTCCGATAAGCCGTTTTGGAGGCAAGTAGTAACAAACTAATGCCCACACATACTAACTTTCGAATTAATAATATTAGTAGGATGGATTATAGGATTAACTTGAAAATATCACACTGATATTTTTACAATGGTTAAAAACACTAATATGTGGAGCCATTTATAAAAGAAAAAAAAGATAGGTATATCGGAACTTATACATAACGGATGGTTACCCTCCATTTCGAAATTTCATACGAACAATAAAATAAGCATATCTAATAAAATAAACAAATTAGATTAGAACTGATATGGCAGATATTTAGTAAACCAATTTACTAAAACATGAGCTATCTGGGCTTTTTGTTCTGGTAACAAATCTGACGATATTAATGTTTTTTGGTTTTCATAAATGTGTCGATTGAGTGAGCACATAAAATAATTAATTACTTATATATGTATCACAATAGAATTTCGTTTACTATGGTACGAAACTCTATTGAACATGAACTAAACACGAGTAATATAACCAAGTCTATTTATATAGTTTATTAGAGAGCAATCGGCCTTTGCGAAAATGGAGGATTGAGTGAGCACAATTAACTATTTGAACATTTTTAAATACGGCACTAGGCAATCTCTCAATAGATATTTATACTCTTCACAAGTTTTACTAAAACCTAAAATACAATTTATTTTTGTAAACTCAAAAGATTTGAATATATTCACGGTTTTCTGTGAGAACTGAGTGAGCGCATTACAAACGATTTATCTTCTGTTTTACCTTTTTACAAAAAGGGATATTGGTTTTACAATTGTTTTAGGGCTTTTACTAAATTTTATTGTTTTTTTTCTGAGGGTGCTCACTCAAGGCACACGCACACTATAGGTGCCGGGCTAGAAAGTCTAGGTAATGATGGTAACACCCCAGAAGGTGGGCAGCTTTCTGGGGGACTGATATATATCACACTTCGATCCCCAAGATGCCTGCAGAGCGTGGGGATTATGGCAAACCCCCATAATGGAAACACATCCTCCCGTGGATGTAGTGGACAATCCTACAGATACAGTTACTGATATTTTGGCGGCAAATCAGTGCTGAAGATATTTTCATAACTGCTTGATTAATAGTTTAAAAAAACTGTTTTCAATATATTTTGCGGAAATCATCCTCAACGGTAATGAATTTTCACATTTAACTCGCGATTAAATGTGACTAATTATATCCTTAACAAATCTGTGCTGAAATTTGGATATTGGACTAACGCGTCCTGTAATTAATATTTTCTCTAATTTTCGCGCTTTTTGGATAAACAAAAGGTCGTAGCTGCCACGCGCAGTGCGCATCGAGATTGAACTTAATTTAATCATTGTTTGGTTTTATTCTCAGTTACAGGCTCCTAATTGATCTGCATCGGCCTCTGAATGCTTATTTATCTGCATATCTTTGTTCTAGTTACCAACTTACTAAGATTTACTATCCAAAGCAAAATGTTTACCTTTACGCCACTATGCACATATTAAAAACATTTCTTTTATATTTACGGCAGGGAGGTTGCTATAGTAGGTTTATTAACTTTGCACGTTTTTTCCTCGGAATGATTTCATTTCGTTTTTTGAAATATTTAGGATGTGTTTTAACGAAAAGAAGTCCCTAATGTACATACACGGAAGTAGCAGAATATTGCATTGTTTATATAATGGTTTGCACCTGTCCATAAACCATGCCTTGTTTATAGCTCTTACACACCTTTTAGCATTAAAGCCCTGTCTGACTCTACTGAGTTACCCCACAACAAAAGACCGTAGCTGAGGCCAGATGACACGTACCCACTACCCGTGGTAAGCAGTTAGGGTTGCTTCTTTAGTAACCGTTGGTCTTAGTTTCTTTAATGCGAATACAAAGCGTCTAAGTTTTTGGCAAACTGTGTTGATATGCATTTTCCATTTCTTTTTCTAATAAAGAAACAATATTATACCTAAAGTAAATGACTTTTTATAAGACAAAATTAAATTATTTGTTATAATATGACACATTAAATCTTGACGTAATGAATGTTGAATTTATACACATTATTATTAATTGTAAATTAAAAGGAATTGTATTAATATTAATGTATTGTAGACCTAAAAATTTAAATAGTGATTATTAAATATATATTATTTTCAATATCTTATTACATTACAGAAGAACAAATTTACGAGAGGAAACATTATAGAAATGTGCGGGATTCGAACCCGCGTCATCAAGCCATCAAGTTTTATTTTTGCAATAGCGCGTTATTGTAAAACACATCACATCAACACATGTTACAAAAGTCAATGTTTTTTTATAAAAACCTGCGCGCGCATTTATAATCCCAAAAATTCGTAATATTATCAAAAATTATATATATACGTGAACTGAAAATAGTCCTATGACTCTCGTGCTACATTAAGTACCTATTAAAATCTTGCTTTGATTTCATGTAACTGTCAACCGCAGTTCAGGCACAAAAAAACGTGTAATGCCTCTCCTACGGCTCGCGCTTACAATATTCAAGCCTCGATTGAAATATTACCTTAACGCTCTTGTATATATATTACTGAATAAATAATGTACCAACTCTAATATTTTTGTTTATCATTAGCTAATTACCTCTCTTTATCATCGCAGATTGCTTGCTGCATCTATAAATACTGATAGAGTCGCAGTATTGAATTATTCGTAGTGAAGCCTTTTCATCATGAGGTACTTCATTGCGTTGTCCACGGTGATCCTCGCAGCCTTCACGTTGCCGACTGATATCGGCAATGAGGCTGTCGACTTTGATAATGAAGTTATGGACTATGGCATCGAAGCTTCCGAATTGGAAAATACGGCTGTAAACTACAAAGAACCCGTTATCGATAACGATGCCACCGTCACCAACTCCACTTTGGGAAGGATAGGTACCTTAATTGGATTCGGTTCTGGTACGCGTGGAGGCCAAGGCGGTGCCACATGGACCGTCTGGGACGCGTGGGCACTTAGAGATGCAGTTGCCGGCAACGCAGCTAGGATTGTCTGGGTGCGTGGACGCATTGATCTCACCGTCCTGTTCACTGCCTCCCCGGGTGTTGCTCTCCGTGTCGGCAACTTTAAAACCATTCGCGGTGGTGACCGCAATGCCCTGATCATTGGAGGAGGTCTCAGAGTTTCTGGCGCCCAACACGTCATCATCCAAAACCTCAGAATCCATAACGCTTTGAATTACGCACCCGGTGAGCGGCCCAATGGCAACGGTGGTATCACCGGCCAGACACCAGGAGCATTTTCCACGATTGACTCTATTGGTGTTGATCAATCTAGCTTCGTGTGGATTGACCACGTTGAGCTTGCCGATGACCCATGGAACGCAAATAACACCCCGGACAACCAGAGGCGTCACGACGGTCTCCTCGATATCACGCGCGGTGCCAACATGATCACGGTGTCTAATAGCATCTTCAGAAATCACAATCACGTTGCTCTGATCGGCAACGATGACAACAACCAAGCACAAGACGGTCCAACGCTGAGAGTAACTTACGCCCTTAACTGGTTCAGAGGAACAACACAGCGTAACCCCAGGGTCAGGTTCGGTCGCGTGCACGTTGTGAATAACTTGTACACCGACATCAGAAGTTACGGCATCGGTGTTGGAGCCGGTGCTTCTATCTACGTCGAAAGAAACGCATTCATCAACGCGCGTCGTGCCTGGGGCTTTGCCTCTGGTGTTCCGAGACCTGCCGGTAACCTGGCCCAACTCAACAACCACATGGTTAACAGCGGCTTCGACAGCGGCATTCCTTCAAGCGTTTCATGGCGTCCTAACCAACACTATACATACAATGCCATGAGAGCAGACAACGTTGAAGCTCATGTGAGGCGTACCGCTGGTATTTCCTGGTAATCATAGCAGGTTTTTTCTAAACTAACAATTGTAATGAAGGCGTTTTGAAATAAATATATTTTCCAACCACGCAATGAAATGTTTCCTTATGATTGGTCACCCTCAGCTATAATTTCACTTCAACAGCCATAATGTCCACTGTTGAACAAATTCCTCGCCCATTTTTAGCCATCTCCCGCTTGGCGGAGTCTTGGGTATCGCATTGTAAGATGGCAGTTCTTTAAAAGAGGGTTCTGCCTAGCGTCTGGTATTTTTCCTTTCGTCACCCACAGGACGATATGTGGGGGTGTAATTATAGCACGGCACCCCGAATAATAGTTTTGTTATTTTTGTCAAGATATACTGTCTTACTCCTAAATCCCTAAACCTAAAAGTAATTACAGGCACATGAGACTTAACAACTATGTCTCAAAGTGACGGGCGCAGTGCAATTCGTGACTTTTGATGAAATGCATCTGTTATAGGCAGAGGTTAGTCCGCTCAACATCAGGTGGGCCTTGAGCTTGGTGACAGATGAACGGACAGCGAAGTCTCAGTAATAGGGTCCCGTTTTTACCCTTTGGGTACGGAATCCTAAAAAAACATGTTTATTGGTACACCCTGTAAAGAGTTATGACACACACACAAAATAAATTACAGTTGAAACAAATTGAAAACCTCCTATTTTGAAATTAATGAAAAAAAAAACAGTTCATTAGATATTTCACACTTCAATATTAACTCTTTGCTTGCGAAAACGATGCATTGTGCGCCCTTTTAACTAGGTTTAATAATGATTGATTAAACTCAGACGCCACGAGATGACCAGATCTACGACTAGATCGGTTGCGACAATTGTTTATAAAACGTAGTATATACGTAGGTCACACTAAAAGTTTTAAGTAACTTAAAAAAACAACATGTTATAAACAAAATATTATGTTTATTGCTTTTCCTTTTCCAAAGACTCTCCTTTACCGTCCGCCTGGAGACAGACGGACGGACAGCGAAGTCTCAGTAATAGGGTCCCGTTTTTACCCTTTGGGTACGGATCCCTAAAAAAAACATGTTTATTGGTACACCCTGTAAAGAGTAATGACAATGAGGTAACACACACACAAAAAAAATTACAGTTGAAACAAATTGAAAACCTCCTCCTATTTTGAAATTAATGATAAAAAAAAAAACAGTTCATTAGATATTTCACACTTCAATATTAACTCTTTTCAGTGATGCAGTAGTACAGGCAGATTCAATTGTGTAATGCAACGACATGAATGTTCGATAACAAGAATGATCATGTCGCTTACAATTACTTGGTAGGTGGTGGAAGATATAGGCATATTAGCATTTTTTTATATAGCTTACAAGGCTACGCTTTGACCACTATTTCACCTGATGGTAATTGATGTTGCCGAAGATGTTGTTCAGGCTCACCTAGCATTACTGGCTCTTAGAACAGCTGCCGCAACGAGCAGTAAGGTGCTTGGCGGACGTTACTTGAGGGTGCTAGCTACCGAGGTGGGCCTTCGCAAAATGCCCTACCACCTACCTACATTCAAATTATTGAGTATAGTTGACAAAAGAACTGCTAGACCAAAGCTGATAAAAATGTCAATTTGCTGGTATCTCTATATTACAAAAGGAAGAAGCAACATCGGATGATATTGTGAGATATCGTACCTCATTGTACTAATTAGACGTAGTTTGTCTTTTTATAAAAAGAAAGAAAATGTCTGTCATCTGTCATTAAATAACAATGGTCTTGTACATAAAGTAACTTTGTATTGGTCTTGTAAAGTATAAAATAAATCTTTTAATTTCCCAACATTCGTTATCAGCACGAATATGCTTTTTTGATCTTATTTAGAAAAAAGATTTGCATTATAATCTTATTTAGAAAAAGATTTGGTGGTAAATTAAAAGTCAATATGAATAATTCAAATTTCCATGGGATACCAATATTAAAAAGTCGCGATGGATATACCTCTTGGAAATTTAAAATGAGGATGTTCCTTATTCACGAGGACTTATGGAGTGCAGTATGTGGTTACGACGATACTGATAAATCGTCTCCTGAAGTACGTACCCGAAATGACCAGAAGGCTCTATCAAAAATATGCCTAACTGTTGATGCTGCTGCCATCACGCATGTAAGAACTGCTACGTCGGCGAAAGAAGCATGGGATGCGCTTAGTTCAGCTTATGAAGACAAAGGTCTGGGTCGTAAGTTAAATCTGGAAAGAAGACTCTACAGGTATTGTTTGAATGATTTTGAGAATTTAGAGTCTTACATAACGGCAATTACAAGCACTGCTCAAGATTTAGCAGATATCGGGAAGGTAATAGACGACAGCTCATTAGCAGCAATAATGCTTGGTGGACTGACTGCTCGGTATGAACCATTGATTATGGCTATAGAAAACAGTAACGTACAAGTAACTTCTGAACTAGTAAAAACTAAGTTACTTAGTGAAATGGCTGGAAGCTCACGAGACCAAGATGCTGCGCTAAGATCTTCACATAAAAAGCCAATTATTTGTCAGAAGCCTGGGCATAAAAGCCCGAAGTGTCCCCTTAATAAGACTAAGAAATCAGCCGGTTCTACTGAAAAGGGGTTAGCAGTAACATGGACAAAGTCAACAAAACTCGACTTCATCATGTGTGGAAGATATGGCTTTATCTGCACCGAGTCACAACTCTGATCAGTGGATAATAGATTCTGGTGCGACAACCCACATGACGTCACATGCTGAATGGTTCAATACATACAGAAATATTGACAAAGGAACCATTACCGTGGCAAACGGCGAAAAGTTGCCAGCAGTAGGTGTCGGTGATATAATGGTAGAAACGAACTCCATAGTCAATAAAATTAGTGATGTAGTACATGTTCCTGGTCTTAGCTGTAATTTACTGTCGGTTAAGAAAGTAGTCGAGAAGGGACTATCAATGGTTTTTGATATAAACGGATGTAATTTTTATAAGACTGATGATGTATCTTTTGTTAAGGAATCTATTTTGCACGGCTCCTTTGGTGGTGGACTGTACAATTTGGACTGTTCAGTCAAATTGCCTGAAAATGTTTCTGCGTATAATGTGCTCTCTGAGGTTTCTAAGTTTCAGCTTTGGCACAAGCGTCTTGGGCACCTCTGTCGCATTGGAATGGATCATTTAAGGAAAGGGTTAGCTACTGGAGTGGAGTATACAGAGGTTGATAAGGAACCATGTGTATCGTGCATAGAAGCAAAGCAAGCACGTAAGCCATTTAAAAGGGTAAAGTATCAAAAAGCTACATCAGTGCTACAATTGATCCATACTGACGTCTGTGGACCTATGTCCACTACATCTTTCAAAGGTAATAAGTACTTTATTATTTTTGTAGATGACTTTACACGTTTGATATTTATTTATTGCATGGCCTCTAAGACCGAAGTGAAGAAGCACTTTTGTACTTTCCAATCACTTGTTGAGCGACAAACTGGTGTAAAGATTCACTCTGTTCACTCAGATAATGGCTCAGAGTATGTCAATAGAGAATTGACAGACTATTTTGAGTCTCAAGGCTCTTCAACTCTCAGGCTCTCAAACAACGGTGCCTTATAGTCCTCAACAGAACGGTGTCAGTGAACGTTGCAATCGTAGTATTGTGGAGAAGGCTCGTTCTTTATTATCACAAGCATCTCTCTCCAAGGCATATTGGCAGGATGCAGCAGAAACTAGTGTCTATTTAAAGAACAGGTCGCCTCATCGCGCACTTGACGGTAAAACACCGTTTGAAATGTGGTATGGAAAGAAACCGGATTTATCTCATTTGAAAGTATTCGGTTGCAGAGCTTTGGTTCTCATGTGCCTTCATGTCAGAGAACAAAATTGGACATGAAAGCTACTGAAAATATCTTCGTTGGGTATTCAGATGACCCAAGAAGCTATCATTTCCGTAATGCAGAAACTCCAAGGAAATTAATAAAGTCTCGAGATGTTACCTTCTTTGAAAGTAATTTTACAGGACTAAAAGTTCAGTGTGTTCAGCCTGATACTAGTACTGTGAACTCTAATGTGATTCATTTGTTATCGCAGACTTCATCACCATCACATCAAGAGATTCCATCCCCATCATCATCATCAGTAGAAGGGGAAGTGGTGCTTGATGAGCAGAGCGACGACTTTACAGACGCTGATGAAGAAGAGACTCAGTCAGGTGACACAGATCAACAAATCAGCCATTCACCAGTTCCCTCAAATGAATCCAGTGATAGTGCTGAAAGTCTTACTAGAAAATATCCGGAAAGAGTCCGTAAGCCTTAGTAGATTATTTTTCGTATAGCAGTTTCGATGACAATATACTACGAGTACATAAAGATCCAAAAAGTTATCATGAAGCCGTTACTAGAGACGACAGAGATAACTGCAATGAATGAGGAGTATAACGCTTTACTCGAAAAGGAAACCTGGACGCTGGTGGATAAACCATCTCATAAATCTTGTATCCCTTGTAAGTGGGTTTATAAACTTAAGCGAGATGCTGATGGTAACATTGTGATGTACAAAGCACGGCTAGTAGTGAAAGCCTATACACAAGTGGAAGGTGTAGATTATTTTGAGACTTTTTCTCCAGTTGTACGGAACTCGTCTCTACGGACCCTACTAGCGCTAGCAGTGCAAAATGGCTACAAAGTTCGTCATATGGACGTTGATACTGCTATTTTGAATGGAGATTTAGACGAAGAAGTGTATATGTTGCAGCCTCAAGGTTTTGTTCAAAATAGGGAGGAAAATAGGTATGTTTGCTGAAAAGTCCTTATATGGCTTAAAACAGGCACCTAGAGCCTGGAATACAAAGTTAAAGCAAACTTTGACCTCTCTAGGTTTTGACCTTCTTAGGAGTCTTGTGTCTTTACCAAAAATATTTCGAACGAAAACTCTTTGATTCTGGCCGTCTATGTGGACTTCAAATGTGAACTTCAAAAATGTTTTTCCACCAAAGATCTTGGAATAATAAAATTCTTCACAGGAATGAATGTGAGTTGCTCAAAAGACTCAATAAAAATATCCCAACAAAGTTATGTTTGGATTGCTTAAAAAGTACAATATGGCAACGTGCAAGCCAGCATCAACGCCTCTTGCACAAAATAAACTGGTACCTGGAACAGGTGAGTCGAGCTATCCATATCAGGCACTGATTGGATCTCTCATGTTTCTGGCGGTCAATACAAGACCGGACATAGCACACGCTGTTAGTTATTTGAGTCAATTTAACTCCAAAAATGATTCGACTCATTGGAATGCTGCGAAACGATGTCTTCATTATTTAAGTGCAACTAAAGATGTTGGTATAACTTTCAGGAAGTTGGACGACAATGATACGTTGCAAGGTTACAGTGATTCAGATTTTGCGAACTGTCCTGAAACTCGACGATCTTATACGGGCTTCTACTTTAACCTTGCAGGTGGTCCAATTTCTTGGGAATCAAGAAAGCAACCGACAGTGAGTCTTTCGTCTGCTGAAAGTGAGTTTTTAGCTTTGTCGACCACGACGCGTAAAGCGTGTTTTCTTAAAAGACTAATTAATGAATTAACAGGCAAGTCTTACAAAGTCGTCATTTTCACAGATAGTCAGGGTGCACAAGCAATGGCTCTGAATCCAGTCCACCACAATAGGACTAAGCATATATATATTAAATATCATTTTTTAAAAGAGAAGGTTATAGACAAGGTTGTAGAATTGAGATATATGCCCACAGATGAGTTATCTGCAGATGTTCTCACCAAACCTCTTGGTCCTCTGAAACATCACAAGTGTATTAAGCGGATGGGTGTCACTTAATGTTTTATATGTTATTAATATTATACCTACCTTGTAACCTTGTAAACTTTAATTTTTTATTTGGTATTTTATCTTACTGAAACTGTTCTCTACTACTCTAATTAAGGGAGGAAATGTGAGATATCGTACCTCATTGTACTAATTAGACGTAGTTTGTCTTTTTATAAAAAGAAAGAAAATGTCTGTCATCTGTCATTAAATAACAATGGTCTTGTAAAGTATAAAATAAATCTTTTAATTTCCCAACAGATATATACCTATATTTTTAGTACTATTCAATGCCCATTGGTTTTATATTAATACTAGCTGTGAGTATTCCACAACTCTAAGGAGGTCTGTAGACCAATAGACAATAGGAAGAATAAATTAGTTTTCTGACTTAATATGTCAATCAATTATATTATTCTCTTCCGTGTACTTTTTACATTGTTAACATTATTTATATTATATTCCTTCTTCCAAATCGCATGAATCTTTTCAACCACCATATCCCCAACAAATTGGTAGCAGAGCGTGGTTACGCTGGTAAAGTGCAATCATGAAAATATAGAAAATTATTGTCATCAATATGACGTCATATCGGATTGATTCACTAACGAAAGAAAATTACGATACTTGGAGTGTCCAAGCCCAGGCCATACTAATAAAAAATGGTTTGTGGGATATTGCCAGCGGTAAAGAATTGCGACCAACAAAGGAAGAAGAAAAAGCAGTTTTTACGCAAAAGGATTTGCTAGCAAGATCAGAACTTTTGCTGCTGATTTCACCATCGGAGCTGAAACAGGTAAAAAACTGTGATACATCATATGAACTGTGGAATAAGCTAAAAAGTATATATCATAGTACAGGACCGGCACGAAAGGCTACATTATTAAAGCAATTAATATTGAAAAAAGTAGAAAACAATGATGTTCGTGATCATCTTAATAATTTCATGGATATTGTTGATAAACTTGCTGATATGAATGTTGACCTCCACCCGGACTTACTGAGCATCATGATGCTATATAGCCTACCCGCATCATATGAAAATTTTCGCATCGCCGTCGAATCAAGAGACAGTTTACCGAAGCCAGAAGAGCTCAAAATTAAAATTATTGAGGAAAGTGAAGCTCGGAAAAACAACGATGATTCCACAAAAAGCAACGATGCATTTATTGCCAAAAAGAAAAGCAAATATTGTAATAAATGTAAAAAGAAAGGACACACTACGGAAGCCTGCTGGAGTAAACAAAAGAAAAACTCTACTAGCAAGGTAAAACAAGAAAATAATTTTAATCTATGCTTAAACACAAATAATACAAATACACCAGAAGAAATATGGTGCCTTGATAGTGGTTGCTCATCGCATATTTGTGGGGAAAGAAAACTTTTCACCCACATAACTTCAGAAGAAGGAAATCTGAAGTTAGCATCTAAAAACCATACAATGGCTATTGAAGGCAGAGGAAAAGTGGTAACTTACGCTGAAAACGTCAAATGTAATATTTTAGACACGCTGTACGTACCTGATCTAACTGTCAACTTATTATCCGTTGGAAAAATAACCGACAAAGGAAATAAGGTATTATTTGAAAAGGACAAAGCAATCATAATGGGAAAGAATAATAAAGTATTACAAACAGCACATCGTAAGAATGGACTATACTATCTTAAATTCGACAAATCAGACGAAACACTAAATTACACACCAGGTACTGAAAATAAGATAATGCAATGGCATCGTAAGTTCGGACATTTGAATGAAAAAGACTTGAGAAACTTAGAAAAAGAAAATTTAATATATGGTCTTCAACTTGACAATCAAAAGTTAGACGAATGTGAGACCTGTATAAAAGGAAAATTTTCTCGACTTCCATTCCCGACAAATAGTAAAATAAATACTACAGAACCATTGCAAGTCATCCACAGTGACGTGTGTGGCCCATTCGAAAACGAATCATTAGCTGGTTCAAAATACTATGTAACTTTCATAGACGATTACACGAGATATGCCTATGTGTACTTCATGGAAAGAAAAAGTCAAGTATTTGAAAAGTTCCAAGAATATCTAAATGAAGTGGAAAATTTTACAAATAAAAAGATAAAATTTCTCCAATCAGATAATGGAAAAGAATATGTAAACAAAGAGTTTGATACATATTTGAAAGAAAAAGGGATCCAAAGGAGATTGACTGCTCCATACACTCCGCAGCAAAATGGGATAAGCGAACGCAAAAACAGAAGTCTGATGGAAAAGGCCAGATGCTTAATGATAGAAGCAAATGCTCCTAAGAGCTTATGGGCTGAAGCCGTATATACTGCCAATTACTTACTCAACCGAAGCCCAGCAAAAGCACTGAATGGACATATACCATACCAAAAATGGGTTGGCCGAACCCCATCTGCAAAACATTTTCATGTTTTTGGAAGCAAAGCTTTTGCTATGATAAAAAATAGAAAAGGTAAATTGTCACAAAAAGCAAAAGAAGGAGTATTCGTTGGATATGCAAGATATACAAAAGGTTTTCGAATTTACATACCAAAAGAAAATACTGTTATTATCAGTAGGGATGTAAAAGTCATAAATAGGATGTACTATGAAAATGAAGGCAGAAACTATGATGACTTTATCGAACCACCGCAATCAGAGCAGCATCAACTGAAACCTGAAAATAATAAATTTAAAAGAAATAAAAATTCAATTTTAACTAAACAATTTGAAATTGAAACAAATGAAAATCTTCAACCCACTGTAACATCTTCACAAGACATAGACATTGATAATTTGATAACTGATACCCATACATCTACTGAAGTTCCTGTAGAAGGCGAGGAAGACGTATTTGAAGACGCACCTGAAGCTCAAACTACGAATCAGAAATTACAAAGTGAAAGAAAACAACCTTTATGGATGAAAGACTTTGTAACTGGGAGCGAAATAGATGAAGGTTTACTTATGTCAGATATATCCTTTATGTCAGATGAAAATGAAAGTAGTGAAGACTGGAGCGGTGCTATAAAATCCGAAATAAAAGCTCATTTAAAAAACGGCACCTGGAAAATAGTTGAAAAAGAAGATAGAATGAAAGTCGTAGACTATAAAATGGTACTTAAAAAGAAATTAAGCCCAGACAACAAAGAATCCAAAAAAGCTCGTCTTGTTGCTAAAGGTTTTACACAAAGACCAGGTATTGACTATAGTGAGACATTTGCTCCTGTCGCAAAACTTAGCTCAATCAGATCTATTATTGCGATATCAGTTGAAGAAAATTTACAACTTTGTCAAATGGACGTCACAACAGCATATCTGAATGGAGACTTAAAAGAAAACATATTTATGAAACTTCCTGATTATGTTGAACAATATTTACGAGAAATATTGGTAGAAGAGAGCAACGCAGATGACCTTAATATCTACAACATGGCCCGTAACATGCTTAGAGATATAAAAGCCATAGAAGGTGACAAAGTTTGTCTACTCAAGAAAGCACTCTATGGACTTAAGCAGGCAGGGAGGCAATGGTATACTAAACTCGACACAGAATTAAAAGCCATAGGATTCAAAGCATCATTAGCAGATCCATGCATCTATATCCTCGCGAAAGGAGGAGTAAAGATAATAATTGGAATTTATGTCGACGATTTATTGATTGCCTACTCATGTCCAAAGAAATTAAAAGAAATCAAAGATTCTTTAAGAAAGAAGTTTGAATTAAAGGATCTAGGAAGACCTAAACGTCTAATTGGAATCGAAGTAACATACAAAAATGGTGAAATAAAACTAAGCCAAGGAAATTACATTGAAACTATATTGAAAAAATTTAACATGGAACAATGTAATCCTGCTACTACGCCAATAGAACCAGGCCTAATCTTAGAACCAAATAAGAAAGAAAAGAAAGATTTGCCTTACAAGAACCTGATCGGTACACTGATGTATCTTGCCATTGCAACCAGATTAGACATAGCTTTTGCAGTGAGTTACCTTTCACAATATAATGATAGCTATGATGATACTCATTTCAAGAGTGCAAAAAGAGTCCTCCGATACTTAAAAGGTACAAAAGATGTGGGCTTGATATTTAAAAAGACTGGAAAAGAGTTACATGGCATGACAGACGCCGATTGGGGTGCAAATAAACTAGATAGAAAATCGTTTTCTGGATATTGCTTCAAGCTAGCCGGAGCACCGATCAGCTGGGCATCCAAGAAACAAAGAAGTGTCGCTTTGTCAACGGCCGAAGCCGAATATATAGCTATAACTGAAGCTGCAAAAGAAGCGATACACCTAAAAGGACTTTTTAATGACCTGGGTGCTAGTCAGAGCAAAATCATCATCTGGAATGATAATCAGGCAGCGCTTAAACTATGTCAAAATCCAATTGTCTCATCAAGATCTAAGCATATAGATCTCAAGATGCATTTCATAAGAGACTGTATTACAGATGGATTTATTGAGATGAAATATCTACCAACTGAAATAATGGAGGCAGACATATTAACAAAATCAGTTAATGGTCCACGACTTTCTCGACTGAAGAATTTGATTGGAATGTTGGATTATGAGTCGTGAGGAGGAGTGTGAGTATTCCACAACTCTAAGGAGGTCTGTAGACCAATAGACAATAGGAAGAATAAATTAGTTTTCTGACTTAATATGTCAATCAATTATATTATTCTCTTCCGTGTACTTTTTACATTGTTAACATTATTTATATTATATTCCTTCTTCCAAATCGCATGAATCTTTTCAACCACCATATCCCCAACATAGCTGTACCTGTGACTTCATTCGCGATTGTCGTACCTGCAGACTAATTATTCACATTTGAGCACTGTTTATCTCATATTATGTAACGCTGTGGTCTGCGGTGAAGCAATCCTAGTAAAGCATAGCTCAGTAAGGAGCGTTTTACTTTGGGTTTGAAAACTCCCGGGTTGTATTTTCCAGAAGACAGTAGTTAAGTTACTCAGAGAGTTCCTTCGCGGTTCGCACAATAAATGTTGAAGTACAGTACCTACTTTGTGCGTTTCTTTGTAATTTCGATATCAAAACGGCGTCTTTTTGCCGAGATTCTCCTTGTTTGGCGGTAGAACGAACATATATTATTCGTTGATTGTGCACTTCCATTGCACAGTCTCCAAAATGTATCCGGCAAAAGATAAACACTTTAAAAAGGCTTATGTTTAACTTACCACCAGATAAAGTAACATATAACAGACCACAATATTAAATGATCACCAAAATTAAACCAGCATTTTAATGTAAACTTATAATCAAAGTTTTATCATCTCGCTATCCCATTTAAGCAAAATGGCTCCAAATTAATCATTGTTAACCCAAAAGTAGTAAATGATCACCAAAAGTAGTAAATGATCACCAAAATTAAAACAGCATTTTAATGTAAAATTATAACCAAAAATTTTAAATCTTGCTTCTGGCGCATCGCCGGCCGCTGCCGCGGCACGCTCGCTCATTGTTGTGGTCACAGGTAACCTAACGCTTAATATGACTTTAGTGATCATTAACTACATTTGGTGTTCGATTACAATTCTTTTAAAAGAACTTTTTGAAGCGCTCGTAGCGAAGTTTGATTAGCTGTTCTTAAACGATTAGCAAAGTTAAGCAACGTCCGGCGTGGTTATGAGTTGGATGGGTGACCGCCGCATGTTAAGCGGTCGGTCCCGGTTGTCGTCTTATGATGGAAGTCAGTATAGCATGCTGGTAGGGCATTTTGCGAATGCCCGCCTGGCTTGCTATGCTACCACCCTCAAGTAGAAAACCTACCGCAAAGCACCTAACGGTGAGTTCCGGCAGCTGTCCTTGAGAGCCAGTAATTCAAGGTTAACCTGTACAATATCTTCGACCACATCATCACCTACCATCAGGTGAGATAGTGGTTTTGACCACCATCTAACCTATCAGGCATAACAAAAATATTAAACATTTTATGGTGGTCATTATATTTAATCCATAAAAAAAACTGATTGTGGCGAATGTTCCAGATTAAAGAGCTTTATCTTAGCAAGCTTGAAAACCTACATAAAGATGCCGGGCTGCCCGTGGGGTGCCGAGCTGTCCGTGAGGTGCATGGCTGCCCTTGGGGTGCCGGGCAGCCCGTGAGGCGCCGAGCTCACTCGGTACTATTCTCACAAAAAAAGAATAATTGAAATCGGACTACGCGTTAATAAATTACAACTAAGTTTACATTTTGACTTGCATCCCCTTTCCCGAGGAAACCGTGCTAAATTTCGAGATAAAAAGTATACAATAACCTTCTTCGTAGTATGAACTCAAATCGTGTTAAGTTACATTGAATTCCATTCAATAGTTTTAGAGTGATGCGCGGCTGGGATACAGACAGACAGAGAGACAAAAATTAAAAAAAATACAGTTTTGGCATCAGTGTCAGCTACAGATTGCTCTCAATTTCTTTTTATTTTTAAATATCTGCCATGTACGGATTGGATCTGTTACAGTTTTATTATAAGTATAGATTTATTCATTTCACTCGAGAAACAATGATGCATTTAACAATTTCACTCCAGCGACATGTACTAGTAGGTAATTCTACTTAGTTGTCATTAAATTTGTTACAAAATAATCGCCATCTTATCTGTAGGGAATCCTCCACAGAAGAGAGTTTTAAAATTTAAATAACAAAATTCAGCATTATATTCTAAATATTTATTAATGTAATTGATTTTTTTAATTTAAAACTTACATAAAAGTCATATATTAATCAGGAACTCAATCTACAGTTAACATACGCACGTTTCTTAAATGGGTACCTCTAATTATTTTTCGTAATTTATTAAAATTACTATTTGACTATATAATTTTATATTATAATGCGTGTTTGGCTTCTTAAAAATTGTATAATTGACTAAAATTCAGTGTAATGACTGGTGTTTGTCACCGTTGGTATGAAATATACCTGCGATATATAAAGACACGTACTTACCGTCCACCAGTTACAAACGAAAATAGACAAAGAAGATAATGCCTTATTATTTACTTGCATATATACTAATACCGGTAATCAATCAAACACATTATCTTACTATCTCTTTTAATTAGGTAATTATCTCTTTTTATCTACATAATTACTGGGAGCATCTATCTATAAATACTAAACATGTCACTGTGAAAGCATTAGAAGGAAGAAGCTTCTTCATCATGAAGTACTTCATAGTCTTGTCCGCGGTGATCCTCGCAGCCTTCGCGTTGCCGACCGAGATCGGTAACGATGAAGTAATGGACTATGGCATTGAAGATGTCAACTTGGACGATGAGCCAGTCAACTTCGAAAATGAAGCAGTCAACTTCGAAAATCAGGCAATGGACATCAACCAAGAACCCGTCGTGATCGGCAGTGATGCCTACCTCAATGGCACTTTCACTAATTTTGAAAGGAATACTGGCTTAGCTGGGTTCGGTACCGGCACACGTGGAGGCCAAGGCGGTGCCACGTGGACTGTCACGGACCCGTGGTCACTTAGAGATGCAGTTTCCGGCAACGCTGCTAGGATTGTCATAGTCCGCGGACGCATCGACCTCATTGCTCTGTTCTCTAGCTCCCCGGGTGTTGTTATTCGTGTCGGCAACTTTAAAACCATTCGTGGTTTTGACCGCAATGCCCAGATCCAAGGAGGAGGTCTCCGTGTTTCTGGCGCCCAACATGTCATCATCCAAAACCTCAGAATCTTCAATGCTTTGAATTTTGCACCGGGTGAGCGGCCCAATGGCAGCGGTGGTATCAACGGCCAGGTAGCAGGGGCATTCTCCACTATTGACTCTATTGGTGTTGATAATTCTAGAAACGTGTGGGTCGACCATGTTGAGCTTGCCGATGACCCATGGAACGCAGCCAACACCCCAGACAACCGAAGACGTCATGACGGTCTCCTCGACATTACGCGTGGTGCCAATTTGATCTCAGTCTCTAACAGCATCTTTAGAAATCACAATCACGTTGCTCTGATCGGCAACGACGACAACAACCAAGCACAAGACGGGCCAAACCTAAGAGTGACCTATTACCTCAATTGGTTTAGAGGAACAACACAGCGAAACCCCAGGGTCAGGTTCGGTCGCGTGCACGTTATGAACAACTTGTACACGGATATTAGAAGTTACGGCATCGGTGTTGGAGCCGGTGCTTCTATCTACGTCGAAAGGAACGCCTTCATCAACACGCGTCGTGCCTGGGGCTTCGCCTCCGGTGTTCCCAGACCTGCCGGTAACCTGGCCCAACTCAACAACCATATGGTCAACAGCCGCTTTGACAGCGGCATTCCGTCAAACGTTCCTTGGCGTCCTAACCAACACTATGCATACAATGCCATGAGAGCTGACAACGTTGAAGCTCATGTGAGGCGTTTTGCTGGTCCCAGGTAATTGCTGCCCAGATTTTCTGTACTTCCAGTTACAATATAATCAATGAAATAAAATGTTTGTTCCGCAACGAAAAACTTTTTTTAATCTTCATTGGTGCACCCTAAATCCGTACCACAAGTTAGACTTTTCCCTGGACTGGTCCCTTGTAATTGTTGCTCATGTTTTTTTACTTCCAGTTGCGGTATAATCTATACCTATAATAAAACTATAACTTGTACTGTACTTGTTTTTTATGGAATTGTTTTTGCCCTTCATTTTGATAACCCACTGGATGGGATTGGAAGAAAATTGATTTTTTCTTTCAATATGGCTAATAAAATGCGCCAGTTTGTTTTTTATTTTTTTATGTACCTAGTGTCACATGCGCTATCAAGATAAGTCTAACGATATCTTATAGGTACATTAAAATCCGTTAAGCCGTTTAGAAGATATGGTGGAATAAATAAACTCACAAACATACATACATGAACCCTGAAAACATAACAGTCCTTTTTGTGGGCAGTCGTGTAAAAAAAAACATGTAATCTTAGGTAAGTAAACAAAGTTGTAGGTGACTGTACAGCAAACATGAAATAATTTGAATATGAAAGTCAAAATGAAAACTTAGTTGTAATTTAGGAAAACCAACAGCTGAAGTATCTTATATACATATAAAATACTAATAGTAACAGAAAGCTAATTAAAGGCTTTCACGTGTTGTGACAACATAATAACAAAATGACCAATAAAAATATCGTTTGTTAAACATATATATCTGAAAAAGTTAAATATCCTAAATATATTGAATTAACTAATAAAATCAAAATTAACTTACAATAAAGTTTAAATATCACTTTCTAGATTTGAACATTATGCCTGCAGATGTAATTGAATAGGTTGCTTAGTATCACCATAGAAATAAATTTTGTCTGTAGTTTGTTCCTACAGAGGGAGTACAAAAAGTAGGGTTACATCAAGTGATATAAAAAAATAACCCTATTGTTAGTGTTAGTGTTTAGGTCAAGAAATACCGAGATCAATGTATTTGTTTGATATTGTTGTGGATATATGAAGCACATTGACCATTAACTCCATAGACAAAAGGATTATTCGGTGTTGAGATTGCAGACGCGCGCTTTGTACTAAATTCGCGCGTAACTTATTATAACAGACTCAATAAATATATACTATGTTTTTTGTTGTTTGATCGTAGATATAAGGTATAAGTAGTTATGGGATAAAGGTTAATATGCCTAAATAATAAAAATGTAAATACTAAATTCGCTTGGAATAAGAACGTGTGCATGCCTGCACCTTGTCCGCAAACATTATTTAATTGCGTTTTCCATGCATGAAAATGACACAAATTTACAGTGTCTATCTTTCATGCATTCACAATATTGAATATGTGAACACTTATGATTATAATATTTTTTTGGAAGGGTTTGTAGTTGGAAAACCAAAATTATTAAAAATCTAAGAATTCCATGACCTAATATGGCACAAATTTATTTATTGGTCATAGTTTGGTGATCTGATGTAGTTAATATTTATTATTTAAATTGTATTTTTTTTTTCGCAACCTTTTTTCATACTTCCCTAGAGTTGTTTGCACTGGACGAAAATGACACAAACTGGGTTTGCACACTAGGCAGGCTATCTCAGATACCATGCCATCATATTTTTAGACTTTAAATTAATTTTGGCAGTTTTGGTTTGATTTATACAAATTAGCCACATAACATTGAATTGCTGAAAATGCAAGTGACACATGTGGCACAAAACGCAAAAATAAGCTATTTAGGTGTGACTGTATCCTCAGTAGTCCGATAGCGCTAGGCTATTTTGAGGTCATAAGTAAAAAAACACGTACTTACCGTCCACCAGTTACAAACGAAAATAGACAAAGAAGATAATGCCTTATTATTTACTTGCATATATACTAATACCGGTAATCAATCAAACACATTATCTTACTATCTCTTTTAATTAGGTAATTATCTCTTTTTATCTACATAATTACTGGGAGCATCTATCTATAAATACTAAACATGTCACTGTGAAAGCATTAGAAGGAAGAAGCTTCTTCATCATGAAGTACTTCATAGTCTTGTCCGCGGTGATCCTCGCAGCCTTCGCGTTGCCGACCGAGATCGGTAACGATGAAGTAATGGACTATGGCATTGAAGATGTCAACTTGGACGATGAGCCAGTCAACTTCGAAAATGAAGCAGTCAACTTCGAAAATCAGGCAATGGACATCAACCAAGAACCCGTCGTGATCGGCAGTGATGCCTACCTCAATGGCACTTTCACTAATTTTGAAAGGAATACTGGCTTAGCTGGGTTCGGTACCGGCACACGTGGAGGCCAAGGCGGTGCCACGTGGACTGTCACGGACCCGTGGTCACTTAGAGATGCAGTTTCCGGCAACGCTGCTAGGATTGTCATAGTCCGCGGACGCGGCGGATTGGAAGAAAATTGATTTTTTCTTTCAATATGGCTAATAAAATGCGCCAGTTTGTTTTTTATTTTTTTATGTACCTAGTGTCACATGCGCTATCAAGATAAGTCTAACGATATCTTATAGGTACATTAAAATCCGTTAAGCCGTTTAGAAGATATGGTGGAATAAATAAACTCACAAACATACATACATGAACCCTGAAAACATAACAGTCCTTTTTGTGGGCAGTCGTGTAAAAAAAAACATGTAATCTTAGGTAAGTAAACAAAGTTGTAGGTGACTGTACAGCAAACATGAAATAATTTGAATATGAAAGTCAAAATGAAAACTTAGTTGTAATTTAGGAAAACCAACAGCTGAAGTATCTTATATACATATAAAATACTAATAGTAACAGAAAGCTAATTAAAGGCTTTCACGTGTTGTGACAACATAATAACAAAATGACCAATAAAAATATCGTTTGTTAAACATATATATCTGAAAAAGTTAAATATCCTAAATATATTGAATTAACTAATAAAATCAAAATTAACTTACAATAAAGTTTAAATATCACTTTCTAGATTTGAACATTATGCCTGCAGATGTAATTGAATAGGTTGCTTAGTATCACCATAGAAATAAATTTTGTCTGTAGTTTGTTCCTACAGAGGGAGTACAAAAAGTAGGGTTACATCAAGTGATATAAAAAAATAACCCTATTGTTAGTGTTAGTGTTTAGGTCAAGAAATACCGAGATCAATGTATTTGTTTGATATTGTTGTGGATATATGAAGCACATTGACCATTAACTCCATAGACAAAAGGATTATTCGGTGTTGAGATTGCAGACGCGCGCTTTGTACTAAATTCGCGCGTAACTTATTATAACAGACTCAATAAATATATACTATGTTTTTTGTTGTTTGATCGTAGATATAAGGTATAAGTAGTTATGGGATAAAGGTTAATATGCCTAAATAATAAAAATGTAAATACTAAATTCGCTTGGAATAAGAACGTGTGCATGCCTGCACCTTGTCCGCAAACATTATTTAATTGCGTTTTCCATGCATGAAAATGACACAAATTTACAGTGTCTATCTTTCATGCATTCACAATATTGAATATGTGAACACTTATGATTATAATATTTTTTTGGAAGGGTTTGTAGTTGGAAAACCAAAATTATTAAAAATCTAAGAATTCCATGACCTAATATGGCACAAATTTATTTATTGGTCATAGTTTGGTGATCTGATGTAGTTAATATTTATTATTTAAATTGTATTTTTTTTTTCGCAACCTTTTTTCATACTTCCCTAGAGTTGTTTGCACTGGACGAAAATGACACAAACTGGGTTTGCACACTAGGCAGGCTATCTCAGATACCATGCCATCATATTTTTAGACTTTAAATTAATTTTGGCAGTTTTGGTTTGATTTATACAAATTAGCCACATAACATTGAATTGCTGAAAATGCAAGTGACACATGTGGCACAAAACGCAAAAATAAGCTATTTAGGTGTGACTGTATCCTCAGTAGTCCGATAGCGCTAGGCTATTTTGAGGTCATAAGTAAAAAAAAATCTGAAGTTGATAATTTCTTGCCTGTGGATACAGTCACACCTATATAGCTTATTTTTGCGTTTTGTGCCACATGTGCCACTTGCATTTTCAGCAATTCAATGTTATGTGGCTAAATTAGCCAATTTTTTTAACTTATGACCTCAAAATAGGGCTATCGGACTACTGAGGTACCAGGAGCACATAATTATCGAAGAGATTGATTGCATCGGTGGTTCTGAACAACACAGAACTGAGCTGAATTTGACTGTCATCCCGACACCTATTTGTGAGTGACAATTTTTTTTAAATATTACCGTAGGAGCTAATATGACAAAGTTACGTTAGAGGGTCTTACTTATCTGGACGGTAAGCGAGATAGTACGAAAACGTCGATTACTGCCCACTGAAGCTGAGCCCTTGCGCACTTGCGAATATTTTATACCAGTCTCTTTGATGAGATTATCTAGAACACCTAAAACGTGGTTAAAACGGCATATTTGTTTTTGAGCGATTATCATGCCATTAAAAATATCCCCGCCAGTTAAGAGGACTGCACGCTCTTCAGAGAGACAGCCTATGTCAGATTTAAGCGATAACAATTGCGAGCACAGATTAAGATACCGCATTATAAGATTTTTATTGGGATCCGAGCTTACCAAAGTTAGAGGTAGGTGCAGGTTGCGAGGACTAGCTTATTGGCTGTTTTAAGGTCGCACTAGTTATTATACCGAGCGGACACTCACCGAAGGGATGGGCTGTGTCGTAGGAAAATATTTTACAAGCAATAATAACGTTTGAATCTTGTTTATAAAAAATACTATTTTTTTACTATACAGAATCCTTTCAACAGTCATGGTAGATTTCGTTCTGCATATTATTTAAAAATTGTTAATTTTAAGAATTTTGTAGGTATTGCATTACATCACAAGTGATGAACTGTACTGCGCCCGTCACCCTGAGACATACAGTTGTTGAGTCTCATGTGCCTGTAATTTTACTGGCTCTCAAGGACTGCTCCCGGAACACACTGTTAGGTGCTTGGCGACAGATTTTCACTTGAAATTGGTAGATAGCCAGGCGAGCATTCGCAAAAAGCCCTCCCACCATGCGGTGAAGGTCAAGCCGGCGGTAGGGATCGAACCATGGACCTGCGGCACCGCGGTCTATAGCTATAACCGCTCGGCCATCATTGATTCAAATTGCATTACTTGTATTTCTCTCTATGGGCAAAATATCTTGGTGCAAATTTACATAATTTTTTTTAGTGTGAGTGTGAGATTATGGGCCTCTTTCAGAATGTTCGAGAAGTTCCGGTTATACTACCTAGAACATAAAATAACTCTGAATGATAAAATGACAGTTAACATGCAGCGCGTTTCAAGCTTTAACCGATGGATAGGCTAAATCGATGACTGTGAAACGCAAAGATAGTGTTTTATTTATTAAATATGTTCTTGGTAGTATAACCGGAACTTACTCGAACATTCTGAAACAGGCCATAAGTGTATTTGATTGAGAGGTATAAAAGTACATTCTTACTATTTAATCCTTTTATTCGTGCTAATTTATTAAATATCACATCTAAATTCTATTTTATGTCGAAAATTTCATTGCAGATTTAGAAATTAGAATTTATTACCTGTTGATTAACTGTTTTATTTCTGCACCAGGGTTCGTGGAACGTTTACATTCCTTAGGAACTGAACTTTGTATATAATTATGTATGATTTTCAACGAACGAGTGGGTACGAGTAGGTAGAGTATGTTCAAAAAGAGAGTGGACTTGGGGTTTGTAGCTTGGAAAACCAAAATTATTAAAAATCTAAGAATTCCATGACCTAATATGGCACAAATTTATTTATTGGTCATAGTTTGGTGATCTGATGTAGTTAATATTTATTATTTAAATTGTAATTTTTTTTTCGCACCCGTTTTTCATACTGTCCCTAGAGCTGTTTGCACTGGACGAAAATGACACAAACTGAGTTTGCACACTACGCAGGCTATCTCAGATACCATGCCATCATATTTTTAAACTTTAAATTAATTTTGGCAGTTTTGGTTTGATTTATACAAATTAGCCACATAACATTGAATTGCTGAAAATGCAAGTGACACATGTGGCACAAAACGCAAAAATAAGCTATATAGGTGTGACTGTATCCTCAGTAGTCCGATAGCGCTAGGCTATTTTGAGGTCATAAGTAAAAAAAAATCTAAAGTTGATAATTTCTTGCCCTTGCGTGGATACAGTCACACCTATATAGCTTATTTTTGCCACATGTGCCACTTGCATTTTCAGCAATTCAATGTTATGTGGCTAAATTAGCCATTTTTTTTAACTTATGACCTCAAAATAGGGCTATCGGACTACTGAGGTACCAGGAGCACATAATTATCGAAGAGATTGACGGCATCAGTGGTTCTGAACAACACAGAACTGAGCTGAATTTGACTGTCATCCCTACACCTATTTGTGAGTGACCATTTATTTTAAATATTACCGTAGGAGCAAATATGACAAAGTTACGTTAGAGGGTCTTACTTATCTGGACGTTAAGCGATATAGTACGAAAACGTCGATTACTGCCCACTGAAGCTGAGCCCTTGCACACTTGCGAATATTTTATACCAGTTTCTTTGATGAGATTATCTATAACACCTAAAACGTGGTTAAAACGGCATATTTGTTTGAGCGATTACCATGCCATTAAAAATATGCCCTCCAGTTAAGAGGACTGCACGCTCTTCAGAGAGAACCTTTGTCAGATTTAAGCGATAACTATTGCGAGCATTATAAGATTTTTATTCGGATCCGACCTAGTTTGAAAGTTTTGAGCAAGAACAAAGCTGTGTCCGAGACTTGCGTCTCGCAGTTAAGTCAAACAGGGACTTTAGCGATATTAACTATTAAGTTTCAATATCGATAATGAAATAATATAGTATTCTCTACTACAAATATATAATTATTAAGTATCAGTGTCAAAACCAAGATTCCTTCTGTCTAACAATAAAGTTAGTCATAATAAATAACACAAAGCTATATATATATCTAAGTATGTTTTGAATATTATATTTTAAGATAAGTGGTGTTCTACTAGCCACGTCGCCTGCTACTTCGGCAGCAGAGGATAGGGAGAACAGTGCCTCGCTATACCGACACTCCTCCTCTCCTGCGGCCCCTCTGCGACCGCCATCCAAAGGTGGCGGCGCCGCCGTGGCCACGGAAGGTAGGGAGAGCGGCGCACCGTAATACTAGCACTCCTCTCCCGCCGTGGCCCCTCACCGTCAGCTGTGGTGTCGCCCATACAACACCACAGCCCGCCTCAGATGCGGTGCTGCCCATACAGCACCGCATCTGCCCCTGGTTCCTCTTCGCTTCACCGTGGGTGACGAAGCCACGGCTACTGAGCCCCACCGCCACGACAAGGCGGGAACCTTCGGGGGAGACCTGCCGCTAACCTGGCCCAATTAAACAACCACATGGTCAACAGTGGCTTTGACAGCGGCATTCCTTCAAGCGTTTCATGGCGTCCTGACCAACACTATTCATACAATGCAATTAGAGCACATAAACTCGAAACTCTTGTGAGGCGATACACTGAACCCACAATAATTTTAAATCTTGATCAGAAGCATGAAACTCGATGTATACGCACACCCTGGACACTCGACTCATTCTCTATACAAAAGCCGCGTTCTAACTACCTATTACACAGACACTACAAAAATGTTGTTTTTCTGCACGCGTTAATGTGTGCGTGAAGTCTAATGTTGTCATCGTATGAAGAATTATTGTACTTACCTACATTTCTAATCTTTTGATACTTTTATTAGTCGTATTAGATTTCGTAAGCTCAGAATCGGTGGCGGGGTGAGAAAGCTCGTTTGGTGGGGAGAGAGAAGTGTCCATTCAATACGTAGTATTATTATATGTTCTATGGTTTAGGTATCAAATAATTGGCAAGAAGCATCTTGCATGGTGGTAGGGCACTTAGCGAATGCCCGCCTGGCTAGCTACCACCCTCAAGTAGAAAATCTGTCGCCAAGCACCTAACGGTGTGTTCCGGCAGCAGTCCTTGAGAGCCAGTAATTCTAGGTTAGCCTGAACAACATCTTCGACCACATCATCACTTACCATCAGGTGAGATAGTGGTCAAAGGCTAACCTATCAGACATAAAAAAAAAAAAAAAAGAAGAAATCGTAGCAGGTTCGTCGAGAAAAAAAAATCTAACAGCTAATGTACCAAATATCAACTTACATATAATTATGTAACTTTTTTATTGCTGATAGACTAGCCTTTGCAGTTTGCCCACTATTTCACCTAATTGTTAGTAATGATGCGGTCGAAGATATTATTCAGGCTAACCTGAAATCACAGGCTGACAAGGATAGAAGGTTCTGGAATACACCTATTTTTCTTCTTAAATAACGCATCTGAAGCAATAATTTTATTACATAAAATCTATAGGCCTGTTATAGACACGCCCCAGTATATTTTTTTTTGCAACTAATTATTACTAAAGTAAATATGAACCTGAAAATCACTAAAAATGCCCCTGTTTACCGCCATAATCAGAGGACCTCAGAACAAATTAGTTTTTTTTGATAGTTTAAAAAAATATTATAAGACTTATATTCTTTCCAATAATATTTTTAGAATTAAATAATTGAATGGTCTCATTTTTGGAGGAGAAAACGGGAAAAATAAAAATTATCCGCGTTATTTGACCACTGGTTGCGATATACGTGGTGAGACGATCCTAATAAACTCTTCGTGAACAAATTCTACCGCAGAAGTACTGCCACCGACAATTCAGCAAATCTACCAATTTTAATAATCAACTTACTATTTTTGCTATTTATATTTTATACCAATGTTTTTAACTGAACTTCGAACATGGTTATCTAATCTATGAATGTTATCTTCAATCAATCATTATTACCATATCTTAAATCAATAATTATTACTAAACCTGCACTCAATTAAGCGTGTAAAACCAAAAGAATGCAATTCGATAACTCTCTATCAGGACAGGCTCTATCAGACAATCAGGCATGGACATAAGCTAACTTTTATTTGTGAATGTAAAATAAATATACACCATGGACTAGATCAGCATCTTGCAGATCTGCAAGGCCACGTTCAAGGAAGAGGAGACTTGCAGTGGCAAGGCACTTCTTTTCAAGGTGCTCGGAAAGGCTGACCCAGCTCGGTGTCGGGATGGAGGCGAAAGAAGTCTACAAGATATCATCAATTTACTTAAAATGACAGACACAGACGACGTGCCTTCAGTTTCGTGGGAGAGCCTCAATTTCGTGAGGCTGTTAAAGGATATCACGGCCCTGAAGAGCAGCATGAGCCAAGTAACAGGTTTTGACATTTAACGTGTCGAAATTTGAACGTAAACGTTTTGTCACGTAAAAAGTTTTGTATGAAATCGCGAGCACGGACATAATTCTAACGTAAGCTCAAAGGCTGGCTATCGAGGGTCTGTGCACAGTCACTGTCCATTTATAAAACTTAAACTAAATTTTCAAGTCAATATTTTTTTCTTGTCTAATTAGTAAATTCAAACTGTTAGAACTGTTTCATTGAAAACTACTTATCACATCCGCTTCCTCATCTTATATATGTTAGTTATATGACTGTATATATATATATATATGTATGTATGTTATTGGTGTAGCAATAAAGAATTATCTATCTATTTACACCAATTTCGCTCGTTGGATATGTCTTGCGGCGCAATAATGTTGCTATGAAATTCTTCATTGTGCATGGTCAAATCGAAAACAATAAGACTCGCAACAGATCACCTATCCATTCGAGATTTCAAGATCAACCAAAGCTCTCAACAAATGCACCAGAAGAACACAGGCAGCGATACGAAAAGAATACCAACGGATTGTCAGACTAACTACCTACAAACTCTGAGGTCATGACCATGCTCACGCCAACATTCTAACCACTACGAAGAAGAAGATTTTAATGTGAAACGTAGAAGATGTGTTATTGGACTTTGGTTCTTAATAAAAATAAACAAAGTGCACTTGTGCGTTTCATTTATTGGTATATACCGAACAGTTCGTGGCTAATGAATAATAGGATCTCTTGTTGGATATCGTGAAACGCGACTAAGACAAAATTCGTGGCAGCATGCCACTACTTAGGTCGGTGTAAGTGGGATGTTGTTACGCAATGAGCTTACAACAGTGATGATGAGATGGACCACTGTGTGCTCCTATTGGTGGCGCATAAAAGACTTTTGGGTGGCGAACTCATAGCAGTGCCGTGAGAAGCATTTTTCTTCCCCCTCTGATATTGTTATAGGCCTAGATAAGCTCGATATCATGCTATTTTGTCACACTTGACACTTTGAAGCGCTCGTAGCGAAGTTTACTTAAAGTCAAAGTCAAAAGTCAAAGTCAAAATCATTTATTCAATTTAGGCGTCTTATGAAGGTCATTTACAAATTTTAGTATTGAAATATTCTACATTGTACTGCCACGTTCAGCAAATAAATTGTATAGAGCCACTGCGAGAAGAACGGGCAAGAAACTCGGGGCCATTATTTTAAAAATATTTTAACAATGTGTTACATACATACTATATAATAGAGTTATCACAATATTTGTTTAAATTATGTAGGTGACAGGCAATAGCTTGGCGGAGGCGGAATTGTCCAGGCATTTTTGTCGTTTATGTAATCAGAAACTGTGTAGTAGGATTTTTTAATCAATATGTTTTTCACATGCAACTTGAATTTCCCTTCTGTGAGCGTTGTAATATGTTTAGGAACTTTATTATAAAACCGCACACAATTACCTAAGAAGGACTTTTTATTTGTCTTTGCTAATCTAAAACCTGGCACCGCTATTTTATCTTTATTACTAGTATTGTAATCGCGATTGTCACTGTTTAATTTAAATTTACTTAATTTTTTACGAACATACATAATATTTTCAATATTGTTAGGTTTGCAATAACGCCCGCTGTGCGGATTACATTACAAAATCACAAATATACGATAGGAAAAATTTTAAGTCATGTGCGGGATTCGAACCCGCGTCCATCCACCCCTTTAGCCGGGGCATGCTCTAACCAATTGAGCTAACATGACATGACGTCATAACTCGAATTTTTCCTATCGTATCGTTCCTTTAACCATCGTATTGGGATGGAGCGACATCTATAGTACCACTTGCGTTGTACTACAAACAAGACCAATTTTGCAATTGGTTTTATACTTGTAAATGATGACGCAACCTTATAATTTCAATATTGTTAGGTTTGCAATAACGCCCGCTGTGCGGATTACATTACAAAATCACAAATATACGATAGGAAAAATTTTAAGTCATGTGCGGGATTCGAACCCGCGTCCATCCACCCCTTTAGCCGGGGCATGCTCTAACCAATGGACGCGGGTTCGAATCCCGCACATGACTTAAAATTTTTCCTATCGTATATTTGTGATTTTGTAATGTAATCCGCACAGCGGGCGTTATTGCAAACCTAACAATATTGAAATTATAAGGTTGCGTCATCATTTACAAGTATAAAACCAATTGCAAAATTGGTCTTGTTTGTAGTACAACGCAAGTGGTACTATAGATGTCGCTCCATCCCAATACGATGGTTAAAGGAACGATACGATAGGAAAAATTCGAGTTATGACGTCATGTCATGTTAGCTCAATTGGTTAGAGCATGCCCCGGCTAAAGGGGTGGATGGACGCGGGTTCGAATCCCGCACATGACTTAAAATTTTTCCTATCGTATATTTGTGATTTTGTAATGTAATCCGCACAGCGGGCGTTATTGCAAACCTAACAATATTGAAATTATAAGGTTGCGTCATCATTTACAAGTATAAAACCAATTGCAAAATTGGTCTTGTTTGTAGTACAACGCAAGTGGTACTATAGATGTCGCTCCATCCCAATACGATGGTTAAAGGAACGATACGATAGGAAAAATTCGAGTTATGACGTCATGTCATGTTAGCTCAATTGGTTAGAGCATGCCCCGGCTAAAGGGGTGGATGGACGCGGGTTCGAATCCCGCACATGACTTAAAATTTTTCCTATCGTATATTTGTGATTTTGTAATGTAATCCGCACAGCGGGCGTTATTGCAAACCTAACAATATTGAAATTATAAGGTTGCGTCATCATTTACAAGTATAAAACCAATTGCAAAATTGGTCTTGTTTGTAGTACAACGCAAGTGGTACTATAGATGTCGCTCCATCCCAATACGATGGTTAAAGGAACGATACGATAGGAAAAATTCGAGTTATGACGTCATGTCATGTTAGCTCAATTGGTTAGAGCATGCCCCGGCTAAAGGGGTGGATGGACGCGGGTTCGAATCCCGCACATGACTTAAAAAAAAAAAAAAAAAATTCCTATCGTATATTTGTGATTTTGTAATGTAATCCGCACAGCGGGCGTTATTGCAAACCTAACAATATTGAAATTATAAGGTTGCGTCATCATTTACAAGTATAAAACCAATTGCAAAATTAGTCTTGTTTGTAGTACAACGCAAGTGGTACTATAGATGTCGCTCCATCCCAATACGATGGTTAAAGGAACGATACGATAGGAAAAATTCGAGTTATGACGTCATGTCATGTTAGCTCAATTGGTTAGAGCATGCCCCGGCTAAAGGGGTGGATGGACGCGGGTTCGAATCCCGCACATGACTTAAAATTTTTCCTATCGTATATTTGTGATTTTGTAATACATAATATTTTCAAATATATACAGACTTGGTAAAGTTAAAATATCAATTTCTTTAAAAAGATCCCTCACAGATTCCCTAGGACCCATTTTATATATGGCTCGAATTGCACGCTTTTGTATGATAAAGATTGTCTCTATCTCAGCAGCAGTTCCCCACAGCAATACGCCATACGACATAATACTGTGGAAGTACGCGAAATAAACTAGGCGAGCAGTAGCTACGTCTGTTAACTGTCTTATCCTAAGAACTGCATATGCAGCAGAACTAAGTCTTCCGGAGAGATCATGTATATGTGGATCCCATTGTAAAGTGGAATCCATTTTGATTCCCAGGAAGACTGTCGCTTTGTCAATAGGGAGTTTATCTGGGCCAAGCTTTATGTTTGGTTCAACATAAGGAACATTTGGTAAAGAAAACTTTAAACATTTCGTCTTTTTTGAATATAGGAGAAGATTATTAGCGGCGAACCATTTACAAATCTTAGATAATACATTATTTACATGCGTCAGTTCACTGTCTTTCCTATCTACTTTAAAAATCAGAGAAGTATCATCTGCGAATAAAACAATATCGCAGAAAGCTTTGACCATGCAAGGCAGATCATTAATATATGTTAGAAACAGAAAAGGTCCCAAAATTGATCCCTGTGGTACTCCCATTTTTACCAATGACCCGGAAGAAGTATTGCCACTTATTCCAACCCTCTGTAGCCTGTCTGACAGATATGACTCTATAAGATTCAGAGCTTTTCCACGAATACCATAGTGGGAAAGTTTACGAATCAGAGTGCAGTGCTCTACACAGTCGAATGCCTTGGAAAGATCACAAAATACGCCAATAGCATCATGTGAACTCTCCCAGGCTTCCAGTATATGCGACATCAATTGAACACCTGCTAGCTATTCTCAACCGATCAGCAAAGTTAAGCAACGTCGCGCGCGGTCATGAGTTGGATGGGTGACCGCTAGTGACATTACTACCGTGCTTCGGAGGGCACGTTAAGCCGTCGGTCCCGGTTGTTGTCTTAGGATGGCAGTCGTTATAGCATGGTGGTAGGGCATTTTGCGAATGCCCGCCTGGCTAGCTACCACCTTCAAGTAGAAAATCTGTCGCCAAGCACCTAACGGTGTGTTCAGGCAGCTGTCCTTGAGAGCCAGTACTTCTAGGTTAGCCTGAACAACGTCTTCGACCACATCATCACTTACCATCAGGTGAGATAGTGGTCAAAGGCTAACCTAACATGCATAAAAAAAAAAACACTATTCCTTAAAAATAAAGGAAAGTAGATGAATAAATAGACAAAACTACACCAACAGTTGTAATTTCTTTATTTTTGGTAATGTAATAACAGACACAATCATAATCCAAAAAAAATATAATCCAACCATAAGCTGACTCATACAAAATAAACACTTTATTGATCCTATAATTAATATGAACTTAAAACAACACTAAGCCTCGACAAGTCACAGCACTCCCGATTTGTAGTAACGGTGCATCTACGACGGTGCATTCCTGAAATGCTACGTGGTTTGTCTTCGCAAAACTGTTAGGTACATCACTACGCGCTCCAGGTTTTCACAGCATTCTTCTTTCCCAGAACAGACGGTAAAATACCGCTGGAGACGAAAGTTCTGTCGAATCACCTTTAGTGAACAATTAGAACTTATAGAATACACTGCTTGAACTCAATTGCCTATTTTTCTGCTGAAACACCATAAAATTTAGCGCAAAATACACTTCACGCCGGCTGGCGACCCTTTAGGGTTTCTTGAGACTCCTCTCTCTGTTTAAAGGTGTAAATTCTGATAGTAGCTGTTTGTAATTCATATAGGTACTAAGTAAATTATTATCAGTGGCGTAGATTCTAGGCTTGAGAATTTATAGCTCATAACTTATATAATGTTTTATTTTAAATACATCTAAAGATGTTACAATAAAATAAAACGCTAAATTTGACAAATATCAATCATAGAGGAACTTTGTATAGGCTGAAAAATAATTAAAACCTCTTTTGGAATGAATCGTTAGCTCTTAGAAAGAAGGTATAATTGTTGCGATTTACGCTGGATGGTGATGTCACTTTTGTAATCCTATCGAGTTCACGTTAGCCAGCAAACGATGCGTTGCACTGTCAACCATCGCCTCCTGCGTGAACGTACGTGAACTCGATACGTTTACGTTACGGACTATCTAAATGTTCGTGCTTGGGCTACTGACGCTTCGCGCATCGCGTCAGCAGAAATAACGTGATTAATAACTTACATTCTTGTCATTATATTTTGTCATATTATATATTGTCATCTTGTCATGGGCCTGTGTTATTTATAATGCTGAGTTGCCTGAAATAAATGGTTTAATAATAATAATAAAATTGGATTACCGTATACCAGACTTGCACTGATGGAGAATTTCTTCTAAAAGGATAATTTAGAAGGATGAAAGTGATATAGATTAATAGAAGAGTTTCGTGGTTAGTACTTGAGAGGCTGCAAGCCTTGGAGTAGTTTTCATATCTGAAGGAAAGAAAGAAAGAAAATAAATTTATTTGGCACACAAAAACATCACATCAAGTTTAAATCAAATATGTAAAATCAAAAGGGTACATAAACAATGTTTAGGTGCTGCCAAAAAGGTAATATCTCAGCAAAATGCCGAACGTCTGAGACATCCGGCGCTGGTTTTCAGATATACCCTGGCAGGTGGCTAACAACTAATAATAGTATAGATAGCAAGTTAAAAATAAAATATATATATAAATCTCTTCAACAACCTAAAAGTACATACTATTCAACATACCACTTCTCAATAGTTATCACAACTTAGTTATTACAAAAAAAAAAAAAATGTATTATCTCTAACTAGACTGCCGAGGCAGCTGCGTTGTGAAATACTATTGTTTTTAGGGGTTGTATTTAGTATTACGAATACTACAATATTTAAGGGGCTCCTTTACCAAAGAGATTCAAAACCTTGGGTCAGGTAAAAAAATCAGGGAAAATAACGATATCGATAGACGCAATAAATAACCACCTCCGGTTTTAAATTAAATTGATACTTGAAGATACATTTTAAAATTTGGTTCAGTAACTTAGGATTTCCGTAAAATTATGTATTTACAGATATGATTCGAAAAATCGTTTCGTATGGGAATTATTATTTTGACATTTAACTATATAATCACTACATAGTACAAAACAAAGTCATATCTCGCAGTTTGTCTGTCCCTATATAATATGCTTAGATGTTTAAAACTGCACAACGGATTTTGATGCGGTTTTCTTCAATAGGTAGAGTGATTCAAGAAAACTGTTTGTATTATAATACATGCATAATATAGTAGAAGAAACACATATAATTTTAGAGGTTACTAATGTGATGTGGTAAATAAAAAAAAAATTTTTCAAACACTGGCTGATCCAAATAATATTCTACAGTTTTATACCACTTAAAAAGGTGTACAAAAAAGTCAACGATGGTATATGTCTATCTCTTATGGATAACCCACAATGACAATTTTTTATCCTTTGCTTTTTACGTGAAATAATGGTTTACTTACGAAGCTATTTTAGGCAATACAGCATTAACCCATATCCAATGAAGTATCTTAAATACATTGTGCATTTAAAATGGATCAAAATTGCCCTTTACATAATTAGATATGTATTAGGTATATGCTGGCCGCTGAACTCCACCTGGGAGCTCCAAGTGGAGATCCTAACTGAAGTGTGAAACTTTGTGGCAGCGAGGAGACCTCGAAAAGAGCCCCAGCTATGTAGGAGTTCACGTGCATGCGGTGGCAGGCTACACGAGTGTTAGTTTGATTTAAACAACAGAGTCAAAGTCAAAACCATTTATTTAATTTAGGCGTCTACGACGCTTCTATGAAGTTTTGATATTGAAATATTCTACATTGTACTGCCACGTTCAGCAAACAAAATTGTATAGAGCCACTGCGAGAAGAACGGGCAAGAAACTCGGGGCCATTCTTTTAAACGTCTTTTAACAATGTGTTACATATTTACTATATACACTTTATATACACTTTCACTGGTTTATCAACTATTCATTAACATATAAAGTCATGCTTTACCTAAACAGGTATTTTCTTATACAATATATAATTGTCGAAAACCTTTATAACAAACCATTTTAAGAACCATTACATTTAAACGAGGTTTGTCGTTACGTAATATCAGAAAAGCGAATAATAAATTACTTAACTTCCCAACATCTTGATCGGGCAGCACTTCGTCGTTTAAAGACTATTTCGACACCACAGGAGGTCTGCTCAGCACGGCGGTCCGACGAAAAGTGAATCTAATCGCATTTAACTCGATCAAAGTGTCGGCGGACGCAGCCCTATCTACACGCCTAACACTATCCCTTTTTACAGGAAGGAACAAACAAGGTGACGAAACGACTACCGGCACAAACACAGTACTCTTTTACATTGACAATTGTCTGATTTCAAGCTTTATACATATGGCAATAACTATAATAAAATCATCAATGTTTTTACACGTAGCAATCAAGTACATAATATAAACTATTTTAAATAAGTATCTTTACAACTGTCACATTCAGTCACACTACTTATAAAATATACGTATAGTAAAAATATCATCAAATAATGATTCCAGTGAACATGATAATCCATTTAATATGATGCTTAATCACAGTCTAATTCGGTACAGTATTAATTACACACCACAGATAAAATATACACATAGATAATTAAACCAATACTTATTTTCATCTTAAAAACCACAGAGTATTTCTAAAACGAAATTAGAATGTCACATTATACCAGTTGTTTAAATATTAAGCTTAAAGCAAATCAAGTGAATATGAACAAATATTTCAATAAATAGGGAGCCAATTTTCTTCACGCGCATACGGGGGGAGACTAAAGCCATCATGTTGCGATGGTAGACGGAAGACCTGGCTCCACCGGTCCCTGTGGAGGTCATACGCCGGACTTACGCAGGTGTACCCACCTAGGAAAGTCCGGCGACGGTTTGAGTCGCTCATCTTCCGATCGGTGCAGGTACTTTCCGGACTTGGATGTCTCGGTAAGTACACAGAAAAAAAAGACTTCTTTAGCCAAGAATATACATTGTCTTAATAAATTCAAGACAATTCTGTATTACAACAAGAATATATTCTGAACTGAAAAATAATCGAGTCTTGATATTACACTCGAATATTCTTAGGAATATTGTTTTGACCCAAGAAATATTTCTTCACATAAAGTATTCAAATTATTATTTCAAGATAACGAAAATATTCTTCTAACAATAAAATAGGAATTCTTCTGTTAACATTTTATTCTTTAAATAAAATTTCTATATTCTTTCTAGAAATATTTTTAAATATTCTTGTTGAATGTAATTAAGGTGCTTCACTTACGAATATTTATGGTAAGATTCTTGGATTCAAAACTAACCATATTCGTATTTAAACACTTTAATGATATCTCCAAAGAAGAATGCAATATATACTTTGATTCAAGAATATATTCCTGAGAATATTGTGTTCTGTTTTCAAGAATATATTGTTTTCAATATATATGAATCACAAATATTCTTGAATAAAAACACACTGCGTTGGCTCAAGTATTCCTTTTTTTCTGTGTACCTGCACCAGATCTCGTGACGGGAGGCAACCCCAGCCTGTTAAGAGTGTAGGGCGCCCGAGGATACAGCGCTCTTTACGCTAGAGGTGTGTTCCACATAGAAACCGCAGAGACACACACTATCAGCCCTCATTGAAGGGGACCTCTCCTTACCAAGCGTGGTAAACGCCATGTTTTGCGGGGAGAGATCGTGGCAGGCGGTGGTCTCGTTCTGGCCCGCTCCACCATGAGAGCGTAAGTAAAGAGCGACGACATTTCCCAACCTACAAAAAAAAGGTACATCTAATCGAGCGTACTATGAAGTTGAACGGTAGCTAAATAGTAATATGAACAACGATAAGTAGATATATAAGTATTGAGGCTCAGTATGCGCCCTGACAAATATATATCAGATAATTACTTATTTATTTGTGAGACATGTAAGACATTGTATACATAAAATTACAAAAGCATACAGGTATAAATAAATTTTGTTAGTACAACCATGTCCTTCCCTTATTTGGCGTACAAATATCTGGTTAGAATTTACATCATTATATATAATTAGAGGTACCTAATACTAAACTATGTCATACTTATCATAGTTATATTATTATACAATTATAAACGTCACATCATTTATAAATTACATTTGATGTCAAATTTATATATGTTTATTAAGTCAGTTATTTCGTAATAACATTTATTCATTTTTCTTTTATTAGATACAAAATACGCCCACTTTATTGCTGTGACTTTGATTTTTATGTGTATTGCCTACCCTAATCTTTTGTATTAAAGGACTTTTATGATAAAACTTATTAATAAATATGTATTATGCACTCGGAAGAGACTAGCCACCCACAACACAGGGAATCCTAGTGTGGGGGCTAGTGTGATTAGGATAGTAAGCATCACCTGATAACTATTTGTACTCAAACTACTAAATCTAATTAATACCTAGTTTACCTATAAATGTACTTCAATAACATAACAGTCTAGCCTATTGATAAAGATTCCTAAGTAACTGCATTTTGACCTAAACTGTTATATAGATTTTTACTAAGAATGTACCATTGACACCTATCTTATTGTCTCCTAAAATTTGTTAATATATTAAATATGTATAGGTTTTATTATAATTATCATGCTTCTAACCATGGCATGTTCACAAGGAAGAGATTGAACCTCACGACACAGGTCCTCCTAGTGTGAGGATTCAGGGAACCATGTTTATAAATTCTCATATTCGAATACCTACGAAGTGATCATTGTAAACATTAGCTCATGTTTTAGAGATTAATAAAGATTATTATTATTATTGATTTAAAACATTTGTTGGATATGACTAATCTGAGATATTACGTGTGGAAAAGAACTGATGTGTTTCGGCGGTCTGTGAAATATAATCTTAATCGTTATATTTTTGACAGTTGGCATTTTCAGCTTATATGCTTATTTAACTACATATCTTTGTTCATGTTACTATTTAGCCACAAATTACTATTTAGCTACCGTTCAACTTCTTAATACCTACGTTCCAGTAGAAATATGGCTGGGTAACAGTATATGGCACTTACGTCGTACCATACAGTCTAGAATTCTTATAATGACCTTAAGGTTGTTGTCATTACACAGTAACTAAACACACACAATCACTTTACTTATAAAATACTTTTTTGTGGTGGGAGTAATGCCTTCAAACTTCCCATACCTAGTAAAATTATTGAAAAATGTTATTCACACAAGTATTAGCAGTAGTCTTATGATATTCATCCTACATTAAGTATTCTAATCTCGGCTCGATCTATTATAGTCTTCGACTGTGACTCGATCATAAAAGCCTTGTAATCCCTCGACTATGGCTTGGGATAACAAATTCAATATTCATGCCTCGAATGACATTTGATCATAATTCCGTATCTCATTCGCTAATTATCTTTTTATCATTGGTTGGGATATCTATAAAGACTGATGGAGTTGCAGAATTCAAGTATTCGAAGTGAAGCCTTTTTATCATGAGGTACTTCATTGCCTTGTCCGCGGTGATCCTCGCAGCCTTTACATTGCCGACTGATATCGGCAATGAGGGTGTCGAATTTGATAATGAAGTTATGGACTATGGCATCGAAGCTTCTGAATTGGAAAATACGGCTATAAACTTCAACAATGCAGCTCTTGCCTTCGAAAATGAGGCAATGGTCATCTACAAAGAACCCGTTATCGATAACGATGCCACCGTCACCAACTCCACTTTGGGGAGGATGGGTACGTTAATTGGATTCGGTTCTGGTACGCGTGGAGGCCAAGGCGGTGCCACATGGACCGTCTGGGACGCGTGGGCACTTAGAGATGCAGTTACCGGCAACGCAGCTAGGATTGTCTGGGTGCGTGGACGCATTGATCTCACCGCCCTATTCACTGCCTCCCCGGGTGTTGCTCTCCGCGTCGGCAACTTTAAAACCATTCGCGGTGGTGACCGCAATGCCCTGATCACTGGAGGAGGTCTCCGAGTTTCTGGTGCCCAGCATGTTATCATCCAAAACCTCAGAATCCATAACGCTTTGAATTACGCACCCGGTGAGCGGCCCAATGGCAACGGTGGTATCACCGGCCAGACGCCAGGACCATTCTCCACGATTGACTCTATTGGTGTTGATAATTCTAGAAACGTGTGGATAGACCACGTTGAGCTTGCCGATGACCCATGGAACGCAAATAATACCCCGGATAACCGAAGGCGTCACGACGGTCTCCTTGATATCACGCGCGGTGCCAACATGATCACGGTGTCTAATAGCATCTTCAGAAATCACAATCACGTTGCTCTGATCGGCAACGACGACAATGCCCAAGCACAAGACGGCCCAAACCTAAGAGTCACTTACGCCCTTAACTGGTTCAGAGGAACAACACAGCGTAACCCCAGGGTCAGGTTCGGTCGCGTGCACGTTGTGAATAACTTGTACACGGACATCAGAAGTTACGGCATCGGTGTTGGAGCCGGTGCTTCTATCTACGTCGAAAGAAACGCATTCATCAACACGCGTCGTGCCTGGGGCTTTGCCTCTGGTGTTCCGAGACCTGCCGGTAACCTTTTTTTTTTTTTTTTTTTTTGAGGGGGGGAAATGCCTTCGCACTGCCCATCCACCACGGGGGTGGTGGAAGGGGATGTGTGGGACTTGAACCCACTAAAACCCCCCCGTGAGCAGTCCTCCGCCGAGGTGGGACAAGATAGGGTCGCTTTAGCATTCACCATCTTGCCCCGGCGGTAGGCCCAAACTCCGTCGGGCCTCTGCGCCTGTGGAGGGGCGACCTTGCTCACCAAGGCCACCCCCCAAACGTGTGGGGTCGTGCAATCTGGTGAAGAATCCCCCGTCTCTTCACCAGTGACCCCACTACGGAGAAGGGAGGAGGCGGGCGAACTGCCGCCTCCTCACCCCCGTTCGTCTGCGCCGGAGCGGGGCAGCATGGGCATCGCCCTCCCTGACCCGCTCCGCGGCCTCCTTCTGCGCCATTACCGCTTCGCAGAAGGAGACCACCGCCTGCCACGATCTCTCTCCTCCGAGCATGGCGTTTACAACGCTCGGCAGAGAGAGATCCCCTCCTATGAGGGCTGAAAGTGTGTGCCGCTGCGGGCCCCATGCGGCACACACCTCCAGCGTATGGAGCGCCGTGTCTTCAGGCGCCCCACACTCGTGGCAGGCTGGGGTCGCCTCCCGTCTTGCGATCTGGTGCAGGTACTTCCCGAAACATCCGTGTCCGGAAAGCACCTGCACCAACCGGAAGGTCAGCGACCCGAACGGCCGCTTTACCCACCTCTGGAGGACCGGGCGGATCGCCTCCACCGTCCACTGCCCAGGGACCGGTGGAGCCAGGTCCTCCGTCCACCGCCGCAACAGGGCAGCCCTGGCCTGCCGCCGCATGCGTGTGACCTCCTCCCATGCGGGGGGCTCCCCACGTGATCTCCTCGCCGACACGAAGTGGTAAACTTCGGCGAGGATTTCCGCTTGGAGCTCCCATGGCGGATCACCGGCCAGCACGCAGGCTGCCGTCCAGGACACCGTCCGGTATCCACGTATCGCCCTCGTCGCAATAACCCGCTGCGGACGTCGCAGCAGGGTCTTGTTGTCGCGGTTGAGGGCGTCCGCCCAGACAGGTGCCCCGTACAGGGCCATACTCCGGATAACTCCAGAGTATAAACGGCGGCAGTTGGCATTAGGGCCACCAACATTGGGCAGCAGCCTCCCCAAAGCGGCCGCAGCTCCCACGACTTTTGGAGCTAACCGGGCAAAATGGGCCCTAAAAGCCCACCTCCCATCCAGGATGAGACCCAGATACTTCATCTGGGTCCCAACCGGGACCAGAACCCCCTCCAGTGATACCCGCGTTCCTGGAGGGGGTCCACCCCGAGGCCCATGGAACAATAGGGCCTCGGTCTTGGAGAGGGCTACATCCAGTCCCAATGCACGTATACGGTTGACCACGAAAGCTGCACCCACTGTGGCCAACCGCACCGCCTCCCTTAGGTCCCTCCCCTTGGCTACGACTAGGGTGTCATCCGCGTAGCACACTACACGCATACTTGCGGGAAGTGTGCCACGAAGCACCCAGTCGTACCCCACGTTCCACAGGAGTGCCCCCAGCACCGACCCCTGTGGAACCCCGCAGGTGACGTGACGACGGCTCAAACCGTCACGCCCTTCTACCAGGACCCCGCGGTCCTGAAGGTAGTCAGCCAACAGCCTTTGTAGATACAGGGGCACTCCGTGATACCGGAGTGCCTCCTGTATTGCTCCGTGTGGAAGGCTGTTAAAGGCGTTGGCTATGTCTAGAGAAATTGCCAACGCCTTTCCCCCCCCGCTGACTGTATCCTGCGTCCATTCCTTGAGCCAAAGCAGGGCGTCTATTGTTGACCGCCCCGCTCTAAATCCGTACTGGGCCTCCGACAACTGTGGCCCAGTCCTCTCCAAATGCCGAATGACACGGGAGGCTACAACTCTCTCCAGCAGCTTACCCGTGTCATCCAGCAGCACAATTGGCCTGTATGCGGCCGGCGATTCGACGGGTCGACCCTCCTTCCGCAACAGGCACAATCGGCCGTCCTTCCACAATTTCGGGAACCGTCCTGACGTGAGGCATGCGTCAAACAGCTCCCGAAGTCGGTCACTCATCTGCCTCAAAGCAATTCGAAGGACCTGCCCGGGTATCCCATCTGGTCCCGGTGCCCGCTTCCTTCCCCGTAGGCGGCCAACCGCAACCTCCATTTCCACCTCCGACACAGGTGGGATAGAGGCCGGCCTTGATTCCTCGGAGAAGGACGGTGCCATTGTTGGAGGTGTGTGGATGGCGTCATTGGGAAACAGCCCATCCAACACCCTGTCTAGGAACTCCGGCTCCAGGGATCCCACAACCGAGGGCGTCTGGCCACGGAACATTTTCCGAGCGGACCTATAAGGGCGCCCCCAAGGATCCCTGTCCAAGCTCTTCAAGCCCTCTCCCCAAGCCTGAGACTTGGACCGACTAATGGCCAGCTGCAGGGCCCGCTTTGCCTCACAGTAGACGCTATACAGCTGGCGCTCAGTCTCAAGCTCTCCGGCCGACAGTTGCCCGTCTGTGCGACCGTGGCGCCGCCTTCTACATCGGGCGTAGGAACGGCGCGTCTCCGAGCAGGTGGTTCGAAGATCTGCAATCTCCGAACACCACCAATACACCTGACGGCGCACGGGACGGCACCGGGACCTTGGCATGGCCGCGTCACAAACAGCCGTCACTGCGTCTCGGAAGTGACCCGCAGCAACGTCCACTTCCGGGTGTGTGGGGGTGGCAAGCCATAACTGGACAATGGTCGCCTCTTCTGCCAATTCCGCGTCAAGGCTACCAATCGCCCAGCGCGGAAAGTTCACCCGCATCACAGGCCTAGTCCCTCTGTGGCTGTGGGAGGTGGAGATCTCGAACCGTATATATTTATGGTCCGAGAGAGTCTCCACCTCCGACACCACTCTCCAGTCCCGAACACGTGCGGCCACTGTCGGGGTGGCGAATGAAATATCCACCACGGACCCCCCGTTGTGTCGCACGCACGTGTGGACAGACCCTTTATTCAGAAGGGTCAGCCCTGTTGCAACCGCCCACTCCCTGACAATCTCACCACGAGTGTCAGTGGAGGGATTGCCCCAATCCCGGGCCTTGGCGTTCAGGTCCCCTAGGAGGAGGACCTGTCGTGGTGCTAACCTTCCCACCGCCACGGCCAAGAGGTCTATAAAGACCTCCAGCTCCGCAGCAGTTTTATTAGGGGAGAAGTATACGCCGACGACCATATATTCCCCCCACTTAGCCACGATGTACCCCGAACCCCTCTCTTCCACAGAGAGGGGTATCCCACTACTGGATCGTGTGACAATGGCTACGGAGCCGTTCAAGTCTCCAGCCCAGTAAGGATGGGGAGGAACGTAATACGGCTCCGCCGCGACCGCCACGTCTATTTCCCACTGAGCCAGGGCCTGCATGAACAGGTCCTGGGCCCTGGCACAGTGGTTAAGATTCGCCTGTAGAACATTGTTATGTCGGACCTGATCCATTACTCCGACATAGAAATCTCCTCACAAACCGTCTGGCGTTGTGTAGCCTCAGGTGCAGCCTGTTTTGTGGGCGCGGTGGTGGCCTGGGTCCTTGTGGCCTTACCCTTGGTCTTCGGAGGGGCACAGTTACGTCCCCCCATTACATGCCCAGAGGGCCTCCCAGACTCTGCACATATTGCACAGCGAGGGTCGGTCCTCCCGCAGGTGGCCGCCTGGTGACCGGTACCACCACACCGGTAGCATAAGTCCCCCCTGTCCGCCGAGGCCGGGCACTGGGTGCAGGTGTGCCCTAGCCCCATGCACCTAAAGCAGCGCATGGGCCGCGCCTCCAAGGCAACAACTCGCACCGAACTCCACCCCACCAACAGCCTGCCCTTTGCTAGTACAGCTTTGGCTGCTGGAATCGGGCAAGAGACCAAAGTGGAGTAGTGGCGTATCTCCCCGGCCTTGACGAGACGCACGTCACAGCCACCGGCCTCTGCAATCGCCGTAGCCACTTTTTCCTTCGTGGCCGCGTCGTCCAGGCCCGTTATCCGTAGATCGGTTGATTTTACGGGCCTAGCGACGTTGGCCACGTTGGACAAGACATCACGAAGTTTATCCGCGAGCTTGTCCGCCTTCTCAGAGTTTTGGGAGCCAGTAATTTCCAACAACCTGGCTCCCGTCGCTGTCTGGCGAAAGCGAAGCTGGTCAATCCCCAGCTCCTGAAGATTGACCTTCTCCTCCGCCAGCTGTAGGACAGCGCTGTAAGTCATCCCGTTTTCCGCAGCTTCTGGCTGGAGCGACAGTACGACAGCGGCGGACTTTGGAGGCTTTAGCGCCGTCCTTGACTTCTTCTTTTTCTTGGCAGAGGCGGCAGCAGTGGCATGAGTCACTGGAGCAGGTGCAAGTGCGGCGGAGGAGGAACACTTCCCCTTGCCCTTTCCTTTCCCTTTACCCTTACCTTTCCGCTCCACCAAGGTCCACGTTTCTTGTTCGGGGCCAGTGGGTGGGACAGCCTCGCTGGCCTTTCGGTTTTCCTTCGAGGTGGAGGCACCCGCAACCAGTGAAACTGACGGGGTGACAGGCTTTAAGGCCTGACCTGCTTGCTTGCCTACTTTGGGGGCAGGTTTGCAAATCTTTTCAGGCGTCGGCTTAGGAGGTGCGGTAGCTACCGCCGTCTTCTTGGCGTCCACTCTTAGGGGTGGGCGCACCGTTGGGGCTGGCAGAAGACGGTCCTCAATCCCTGCGAGTCGAGCACTGAGCATTTGCCCGAGCGTAGTGGTCAAGGAGCGTTTCAGCTCTTCTATTATTTCAGCAGACCCCAGCAGGGTGCTGGGGGCTGCCTGCGTGCTGGTTGTTGCTGCGCTAGTAGCGGCAGCGGCCTCCGTCTTGGCTTCGGTGAAGCCACGACGTAGTGCCTTCACCTCCGCTTTTCCGGCTTCAAGCTCGAGGCGCAGACGGCTGTTTTCAGCTATGAGCCGCCGCGTCTCCTCCGCTTCACTCCTGCTCGCCAGGGCATCAACCACTTCCCTCAAAGTCGACGCAGACCTTTTCAGACGGCCAACAAACTCGCCCTTAAGATTTCCAGACTTCCTAGCCACCTCTAATATACAGGCAAGCTTTTCGCCCGCTTGTGCCCTCAACTCCTGGTTATTTAGTGAGCTGAGGTCTCCAACCGTCGCAACAACATCAGACTCACATCCAGTGTCGTTCGCGAGGCTGGCGACGACAGCGGCCGGCCCCTTCTTGAAGTGCCTGCCTCGCAGGACTGCTTCCAGCTCACCGTCAGATGGCACGGGAGATGGTTTTAAAAATTCCTCTCGCGAAGGACCCGCCTTTGCTTTTCTCCCGCGTCCTCTTCTTGAGGTCGACACTTTAGCAGCCACCGTCCCTTCGGTCTCCGTATCCGAGTCTAAGTACCCGGAGACGAGGAACGAAGAAGACGGTCGCTTTCGGCTCTCCCCGTCAGCGGTATTGGTACCGCTGGACCTCGACTCCATGCTCCGCGTACGTTCCAGCATGGTCCTCACTTCCCGTTCTTCTTCAGGGACCTGTGGGTCCACAGACGAGTCTCGGGATCGAGATTGGCCCTGAAAAGGGCCTTTTGTACTTTTCCCCAAAGTCTTCGACATATCTGTCACAGCAACGGCACTAAAAGCTGAGACGGCAGAAATTGGCCTGCCTGGACACCTGCGTTACCGGGTCCAGGACAGTTTCCAGGGGCACCACGTGGAGGTTTTCTGCGCATTTGGGGAAGCCCCCGCCTGCCGGTAACCTGGCCCAACTCAACAACCATATGGTCAACAGTCGCTTTGACAGCGGCATTCCTTCAAACGTTTCATGGCGCCCTAACCAACACTATAACTACAATGCTATTAGAGCAGACAACGTTGAAGCTCATGTGAGGCGTACCGCTGGTATTTCTTGGTAATTATGGCAGGTTTTTTCTAAACTAACAATTGTAATAAAGGCGTTTTGAAATCAATATATTTTCTAACCAGGCAATGAAATGTTTGCTTATGATTGGTCATCCCCAGCTATCATTGTTACGTGATATACACATATACGCACCCTCAACTCATACACCTCACACACAAACTAATAAGCTTCTCCAGTCTCACTATCCTGTGTCTCACTTTCATATATAACAATAATCTTCTGTGTACTATCAAGATTCACATTTTATTATATTGGAAGACAGTGAATAACATTCAAGCGTAGGGTACTCTGCGGAAATCCATATATATTATTAACAAATATTTTAAATAAACATTAAATTAATAATTTCGAAAAAACTATAAAAAAATATCTTATGACAAATACCTACATGCGCACGAAGAGTCAAATTTTCTGGTGATGCTTTGTAGAAAACGCCACGCAGCTTAACCAGGGCTACGTGGGGTTTATTACATCACGTCGGATTAGCAGGAAAATTAGACGGATTTGATACTAGAGATGTTTTTAAGTTTTTTCTAAAATATTAATTAATATTTTTTCTGAAAATATGTTTCAAATATTTGTTATTATTATAACTGAAAATATTTTTAAAATATTTGTTATTATAAGACTGTATGTATGGAAAGGGACGAAGCAGTAAGAACAAAAAGCAAATTAAGTGAATATTGTGCTTAAAACGAAGATCGTGGTAATTGGACGATGTGCACATTATTTTATGTCATTTTACAAGCGACACATATGCCAAAATTACTTGTCCCTAAGTCTGCTTGTTTCTGTGGTAATGTATTAGTTATGAGTTTTAAATTGGTGTGAATACAATCGTAGGTTTTTAGTACGTAATTAAGATTGCGTCTTTTTTATGGCATTGAGACGGAACAAGCATGAGAGCCACCTGATATAAAGCAAGTATCCTCTGCCTATAACATATGCATTCCTTCACAAGTTACGAACTGCACTGCGCCCGTGCAGTTCGTAGGCATACAGTTATTAAGCCTCATGTGCCTGTAATTTTACTGGCTTTCAAGGACTGCTGCCGGAACACACCATTAGATGGTTGGTGACAGGTTTTCTACTTAAGGTTGGTAGCTAACCAGGCGAGAATACACAAAATGCCCTTCCATCATGTGATAAAGCTCAAGCCAGTGGTTGGGATCGAACAGTAGACCTGCGGCATGGTAGTACATAGATATTACCGCTCGACTATCATTGCGTCAAGTCTTGTCTTTTTTCAACGATCCCTGGAATTGGCGTAGGTTCATAAGAATAGAAGAAAATTTTTAACAAGAGTTTCTAGTTTAATGTCCTTTTTTGAGCTAGCTGCTAAACTACCTTCCAAACCTTACCATGGCCATTACACATGTCATACTGAAATTGACGTTGAATTTCAATTACGTTATAAAAACAATTTTTAAGCTCGTGCCAGTGCAAAATGTTAATGTTAGATAAAATCACAAAAAGTGTATTATTAAAATAATATGTAAAGGCACTAAGTAAAGCTCTGCTGGAATTGCAAACGAACAGACACTGTGAGAGGAATAGTCGTTTTACTCTTGGGGACTTCGCTAGAACTCAACCAGTGATCCAAAGAAAATCTGAAAGAAAACTGGCAGACTTAAAATAAACTTATTTTATATGGCCTTCCTCACAACCAGTTATTTGCTTCACATATGCATGATCAATGACCAAAGCACAAAATTATTCATCTAATCGAAACCCCAGGACAATTCTACAATTTAACACAGTCGCCAACTTAATCTTAAAATTTAGATCAACATAATATTTGCCTAATAATGAATGTTTGTCTATGAGCTGAAGACACGATTTGATTTGTCTCCAGCATCCAATGCACAATCTCTCAGACTTGTGGGGCCATGCAAGCCGGTGGGGAATTCTCCAACTATAAATATGGCTAGGTTAATACGTACCTTCGTCATACCAGTACGATAGCCAGTACAATATTATGTTATTGAAGTTAAATTAACTCTTACTAAGACCTACACTACCTACTTCTACAACTCGTCGTATGAAATTCTTCTTACATTGAGTATTCTAGTCTCGGCATGATCTATTATAGTCCTCGCCTGTGACATCAGTATAAAAGCCTTGTAATCCTTCGGTTCGGCTTACAATATTCAAACCTCTATTGACTTTTGATCTTTCCGCTTTTATATCATTATATAGCAACAGTAATATTTCCGTTTTTCATAAGCTAATTATCCTTTTATCGCTGATTGGGATATCTATAAATACTGATGGAGTCGCAGAATTCAAGTATTCGAAGTGAAGCCTTTTTATCATGAGGTACTTCGTTGCCTTGTCCGCGGTGATCCTCGCAGCCTTTACATTGCCGACTGATATCGGCAATGAGGGTGTCGAATTTGATAATGAAGTTATGGACTATGGCATCGAAGCTTCTGAATTGGAAAATACGGCTATAAACTTCAACAATGAAGCTCTTGCCTTCGAAAATGAGGCAATGGTCATCGACAAAGAACCCGTTATCGATAACGATGCCACCGTCACCAACTCCACTTTGGGGAGGATGGGCACTTTAATTGGATTCGGTTCTGGTACGCGTGGAGGCCAAGGCGGTGCCACATGGACCGTCTGGGACGCGTGGGCACTTAGAGATGCAGTTGCCGGCAACGCAGCTAGGATTGTCTGGGTGCGTGGACGCATTGATCTCACCGCCCTATTCACTGCCTCCCCGGGTGTTGCTCTCCGCGTCGGCAACTTTAAAACCATTCGCGGTGGTGACCGCAATGCCCTGATCACTGGAGGAGGTCTCCGAGTTTCTGGCGCCCAGCATGTTATCATCCAAAACCTCAGAATCCATAACGCTTTGAATTACGCACCCGGTGAGCGGCCCAATGGCAACGGTGGTATCACCGGCCAGACGCCAGGAGCATTCTCCACGATTGACTCTATTGGTATTGATCAATCTAGCTTCGTGTGGATAGACCACGTTGAGCTAGCCGATGACCCATGGAACGCAGCTAATACCCCGGGTGACCGGAGACGTCATGACGGTCTCCTCGATATTACACGTGCAGCTAACATGATCACGGTTTCCAACAGCATCTTCAGAAATCACAATCACGTTGCTCTGATCGGCAACGACGACAACGCCCAAGCACAAGACGGCCCAAACCTAAGAGTCACTTACGCCCTTAACTGGTTCAGAGGGACTATCCAGCGCAACCCCCGAGTCAGATTTGGTCGCGTGCACATTGTGAATAACTTGTACACGGATGTCTCAAGTTACGCTATCGGTGTTGGAACCGCCGCTTCTATTTACGTCGAAAGGAACGCCTTCATCAACACGCGTCGTGCATGGGTCTGGGCTTCCGCCACTGGTGGTCGACCCAACCCTGTCGGTAACCTGGCCCAACTCAATAACCACATGGTCAACAGCGCCTTTGACAATAGCATTCCTTCAAATGTTCCATGGCGTCCTAATCAACACTATAACTACAATGCTATGAGAGCAGACAACGTTGAAGCTCATGTGAGGCGTACCGCTGGTATTACCTGGTAATCACGGTAGTTTTTTCATAACTAACAATTGTAATGAAGGCGTTTTGAAATAAATATATTTTCTAACCAGGCATTGAAATGTTTCCTTATACTTGTTCATCCCCCGCTATAATTTCAATTCAACAGCCATAATGTCCACTGTTGAACAAATTTCTCACCCATTTTTACTAAAGGACGGAAGAATATTCGACGCGTTTCGATTCTACACGAAGCATCCTCAGGAGGTCTTGACTCTACGAGCACACGATCGAGAAAATTTCTCGAGAAAATTGTCACGTCGGTTTAACAGGAAAATTAGGCAGAATTGTCACTTGATATATAATATTATATTTTGTATTTTTAAGTGTTTTATTAGAATATTAATTTGATGTTTTCATAAAATATTTTAAAAATATTTGTTATTATTAAATATGGATTTCCGCAAAGTAACGCCTGAATCTATTTATTATGATAAATATACGCGATTTAAACCGTTTAAAGTTGTTTAATTACTATAACTTTAATAGCTTTTTATTTTTTAAAGTATATATCTGGAACCATTTAATGTTATGGTATCGATAGTAGGTGGCACCTATGAAAAGATTGGTTCGACAGTACAATAACGTATCGAGCACTTCATCAGTTGACATATTCACTAATAACATCCTTGTCTTGAAAAAGTCTCAGACAAATCTCTCTGAAACAATTTTTATTTTAATTTTCGCAAATCTCACTCTAAAGTTTGATTATTTACAGTTTGATTTTGATTATGATTTTTATTATTAATATTATTACACAAACATGTTTTAAATAATTTAAGGTTAGCAATCAATTAATCATTATATTTCCATAAAACACATTTTTTATATTAGTAGAATATTAATATTTGAGTGTATTTTTATAAATAAGTGAATTTTATGTTTCTTCCTCACATTTTCTAGTTTAATATTTTGAATGCAGTCTTCACCTATAACTATTGTGACACTTAGCTAAATTATAGAATGTTTGTTATGATTTCAATGTGGTGTACAATGTAGAGCACTCGTCTGTACCACGAACCATAACAGTACAAGCCTAAAACTGCAACGCTGCAGTCTGGTGCATGATTTCTCCGAACGTCTGTACTGATAAGCGTGTGACTCTGTAACTCTAAGACACAGTTTGAATTTAATGAATAAACACATCTCTCTCTGCGTAGACGTACTATATTTTCGTCGTTTTAATTCAAAATTCAGTTTTTAAAAACATATTCATCGCTCCCGTAAAGTTAACTATGTGTTGCCGATCTTTTAAATAAATAAATAAAGGAATCAACTTTCCTTAATTTTAATTAAATCTTGGTTACAGAAATAAAGAACAGTTTCATTTCGTTTCATTGCTTACATGCAAAATGTGTAGATAATTTAGTTAATAGGTACTCAAAGAGAGTAAAAGAGCAATTAAACTTAAATGAAATTGATTTCGCAAACACTTGAATAATGCATTTGCATAAAAGACCGATGAAAATATAAAAATGTCTAAGTTGAAAAACTTTATCTTTTTACAAGTGATTACGATAATAAGTAGAGGAACAAAGAACTACGAAAGTATGTCGTATTCATTAATAATTATATATAATAACTATATTTATAATCTTTATTCAATATATACTTATTTTTATTATACAGGTTTTTTTTATTAACAAAATACTACGAACTATATACAACACTACAGCTACACTACAATAAAAGTATTTAAACAACCTATAAGTTATTGCACACTCACAGGCATTCCAAATGCTCCAGCCCACTACCAGTTGGCAGCGTGCCCGGCATGCTGGCAGCATTGCCCCGTTGAATTGCAATGCTTATACGATGAGCCAAATAGGTGCCAGCATTTTGATCACACGTCGCATTCACCAAGCGCTCTGATAAGTTTTAGAAAATACGATGAGCTCCCGGTCCCAACGGACCCAACGTCTCTACACCAAATGGTTCAAATATGTAACCCATGCCGAGGTTAGCATACTTGCGCCGCTTGAGTTGCTCCGCCGAAGTAGCCGCGGCGCCAGCCCTCACGTGGGTTTCAGAAAGTTGTGACGGCGCTTAAGTGTCTACGCATGTAGCGTCCCACACTAAGGGCCGTCCTAACTTCCATGGAACCAGAGTCATGCCATCAGGTCTTTTACCATCGTCACGCCTGTAACCAAAGACTAGATTCCCACATAGAAACAGCGAGAATACGAGCACGATCTGCGATGCTAGGACACGTATTTAAAAGATCTTTCCGTGCTAGCTCGCATATGGGCCGATCCCACTGTTTCTGAGATGACAACATATTTGGGAATTCAGTATTTGGACAAGCCAGACCCTATATGTATTTGGCCTTAGCCAGAAATGCTACATCACTGCGGACACAACATCTGGCTGTCTTGCGATACAAAGGTCCCTACTACTGCATTCATTGTTTGGGTACAAATCATTGTTTAGAAAATAAAACAAAGCTTATCTTAGAATATCTAGGGTGAAGTCTCGCGTCAACAACGTCGTGGAAGTCCGTAGTGCGCCGGAGTCGCAGATAGCGTTGCCATGGAAACAAAAAATAAATGAATAGAAACTAGCTCAAAAAGAAATGTCATACAGCTAACGTATAAATAAGCTAATTTAACTACAGGGGAAAGGAGCCCTACAAACAATACCTCGTAAAAATCCACTAGGAAGAATGCGGTTGATGGGTAGATAATGCCTATCCACTATCTGAAAATAAAATTAATTACATACCTATTTATTGTAAATAAATCTGTTATTTACTGACCTGTCAGTTTGATTGATCAATGATCATGGACAACATCATAACATAATTACATGATCTAAGAAAACAAGGTCTTCTACTCCGAAAGAAACACAAGCTACGTCACAATCGAAATGGCTCTTTATAACAACATGATTACAGCAAAATACAACTTTGTGGTTATTTTTCCTGTGAATGTTTTGTTGTAAAATATCAATAAATTATTTCTATCGTCTAGTCGAACGTTACACATGAATCAATATTCATCAACGTAAATTGTATGAAAAATGTTCTCACTATGGATCCACCATTTTGACAATTATCGCCATCTCTGTCGCACGTATAGGATAGGCGAGCCCTCTATTTTTGCATGGTGGTAGGGCATTTTGCGAATGCCCGCCTGGCTAGCTACCACCCTCAAGCAGAAAATCTGTCGCCAAGCACCTGACGGTGTGTTCCGGCAGCTGTCCTTGAGAGCCAGTAATTCTAGGTTAGCCTGAACAACATCTTCGACCACATCATCACTTACCATCAGGTGAGATAGTGGTCAAAGGCTAACCTATCAGGCATAAAAAAAAAAAAAAAAATGTATAGCTTGTAAGGCGAAAAGCGCCTTATACCTCCGTCTCCTGCGGGCGCCAAAAACGCTCCGCTACTATCGGGAGGGGTGACAGCGAGCTCAAGGGCACCACTGTGGTTCGGACCTCGGCTTGTCTCGCTGCCGAGAGACAAAGGGGAAATCGGAACTAAATGCCCCGTTACAACTGCAGTTTTGTACCGTTGAGAGTGGGCCCTACTGAATATTTGTGACTATTTGGAGAGACACTAATCGGGACTTTATTTTTGCCTCGAGCTCGCCGACGAGCTCGGTGTTTGATCGTGTAACCTCTGATTACCGCACACCTGGGAATGTTACCGGGACGACTTGCGGACAACGCTAAAGCTGCCAACGTAATGGCTGCGATGGGGTCATCCGGGTCGTCCAATACCTGCCGTGGCCGGCGACGGGGAGGTTTAAACCATGGGTCGGATGAGCTATTGAGAACCGTTGACAGAAGTGATGAAAATGCTTGTGTCCTGGTGACGTGACATCCGGTCTCGGAGTGTAATACCTAGGCGCAGTATATTGTTGTATCATGCATAATTATACAGGTTGTAATAATATAAATAATAGTACATATTTCTAGATATTTATTTACATTACAAGCATTATCGCCTGCTGAGCGAAAATCACATTTACAAATTATTGAAGCTCATTTTTTTTGTCCCGGTCAGGATAAGGTAATATAATTGTAGCACAAAGATTCGGCTCGAAAGAGTAAGGTTCCGGTGGCCGAATGGAATAGGCACCCGGTGCAAATCGGAGGACGCGAATTCGATTCCCCTCCGAAACAATAAAACTGGTTACAAAATCACAAATATACGATAGGAAAAATTTAAGTCATGTGCGGGATTCGAACCCGCAAAAAAAATCCTATCATATATTTGTGATTTTGTAATGTAATCCGCATAGCAGGCGTTATTGCAAGCCTAACAATATTAAAATTATAAGGTTGCGTCATTATTTACAAGTATAAAACCAATTGCAAAATTGGTCTTGTTTGTAGTACAACGCAAGTGGTACTATAGATGTCGCCCCATCCCAATACGATGGTTAAAAAACGATAGGAAAGATTTGAGTTATGACGTCATGTCATGTTAGCTCAATTGGTTAGAGCATACCCCGGCTCAAGGGGTGGATGGACGCGGGTTCGAATCCCGCACATGACTTAAATTTTTCCTATCGTATATTTGTGATTTTGTAATGTAATCCGCATAGCAGGCGTTATTGCAAACCTAACAATATTAAAAAAAAAACTGGTGCTCCATTTTTTTTTAATATTACCGTAGGAGCAAATATGACAAAGTTACGTTGGAGGGTCTTACTTATCTGGACGGTAAGCGAGATAGTACGAAAACGTCGATTACTGCCCACTGAAGCTGAGCCCTTGCGCACTTGCGAATATTTTATACCAGTCTCTTTGATGAGATTATCTATAACACCTAAAACGTGGTTAAAACGGCATATTTGTTTGAGCGATTACCATGCCATTAAAAATATGCCCTCCAGTTAAGAGGACTGCACGCTCTTCAGAGAGAACCTTTGTCAGATTTAAGCGATAACTATTGCGAGCGTTATACGATTTTGATTCGGATCCGAGCTAACCAAAGTTAGAGGTAGGTGCAGGTTGCGGGGACTAGCTTATTGGCTATTTTAAGGTCGCACTAGTTATTATACCGAGCGGACACTCACCGAAGGGATGGGCTGTGTCGTAGGAAGATATTTTACAAGCGATAATAACGTTTGAATCTTGTCGATAAAAAATACTATTTTTTTACTATATAGAATCCTTTGAACAGTCATGGTAGTTTTCGTTCTGCATATTATTTAAAAACTGTTAATTTTAAGAATGTTGTAGGTATTGCATTTCATCACAAGTGATGAACTGTACTGCGCCCGTCACCCTGAGACATACAGTTGTTGAGTCTCATGTGCCTGTAATTTTACTGGCTCTCAAGGACTGCTCCCGGAACACACTGTTAGGTGCTTGGCGACAGATTTTCACTTGAAATTGGTAGATAGCCAGGCGAGCATTCGCAAAAAGCCCTCCCACCATGCGGTGAAGTTCAAGCCAGCGGTAGGGATCGAACCATGGACCTGCGGCACCGCGGTCTATAGCTATAACCGCTCGGCCATCATTGATTCAAATTGCATTACTTGTATTTCTCTCAATGGGCAAAATATCTTGGTGCAAATTTACATAGTTTTTTTTAGTGAGAGTGTGAGATTATGGGCCACTTTCAGAATGTTCGAGTAAGTTCCGGTTATACTACCCAGAACATAAAATAACTCTGAATGATAAAATGACAGTTAACATGCAGCGCGTTTCAAGCTTTAACCGATGGATAGGCTAAATCGATGACTGTGAAACGCAAAGATAGTGTTTTATTTATTAAATATGTTCTTGGTAGTATAACCGGAACTTACTCGAACATTCTGAAACAGACCCTAAGTGTATTTGATTGAGATAAAAGTAAATTCTTACTATTTTATCCTTTTATTCGTGCTAATTTATTAAATATCACACTGTTAATATTCTATTTTATGTCGAAAATTTCATTGCAGATTTAGAAGTTTGAATTTATTACATGTTGATTAACTGTTTTATTTCTGCACCAGGGTTCGTGGAACGTTTACATTCCTTAGGAACTGAACTTTGTATATAATTATTATTGAGCCAGTATGGTCTTTCCACGAACGAGTGGGTACGAGTAGGTAGAGTATGTACAAAAAGAGAGTGGACTTGGGATTTCTGATTAATATTTAAATTAACTATAAATAATTTCCTTTTATCGGTGTCATATATTATTACATAATTTACGTTAATATATAAATTAAGCAAACTTTGATATTATTTATCATTATTATTAATTTAGCAGTCGCAAAGGGAAATACCAAGTCTATTCTGTTTCTGAACAGACGCTAAGAAGATAATTTATGTCTAGCTGTCGCGTCAATGTTATAGAAAAAGCACTTTTATCGAACACCATTGAACTCATGAGCAACTGTAATGCTAACGATGTTTACAATGAAATTGACGATTGTTCTAAGTTTATTATTTTTGCAATATGTTCCAAATATTATAATGTTGGGAGGGGTTTATGTAGCGATACATGTAACGTGTGAGAAGTTTGCTGAAACTGCGACAGTATCCTATGTTCTGTTGCTAACCATGTTGATGTTACTCGAAATTGGTCTTGGTCTTGTTCTAGCATTTTCCCAACAACAAGACCGTCTGACTGTAGCAAGATCAAATCCAAGACAGAACGACCTTATAAGTTTTGAGCAAGAACAAAGCTGTGTCTGATACTTGCGTCTCGCAGTTAAGTCAAACAGGGACTTTAGCGATATTGACTATTAAGTTTCAATATCGATAATGAAATAATATAGTATTCTCTACTACAAATATATAATTATGAAGTATCAGTGTCAAAACCAAGATTCCTTCTGTCTAACAATAAAGTTAGTCATAATAAATAATACAAAGCTATATATATATTTAAGTATGTTTTGAATATTATATTTTAAGATAAGTGGTGTTCTACTAGCCACGTCGCCTGCTACTTCGGCAGCAGAGGATAGGGAGAACGGTGCCTCGCTATACCGACACTCCTCCTCTCCTGCGGCCCCTCTGCGACTGCCATCCAACGGTGGCGGCGCCGCCGTGGCCACGGAATGTAGGGAGAGCGGCGCACCGTAATACCAGCACTCCTCTCCCTCCGTGACCAAAAATATTTGTTATTATTAAATATGGATTTCCGCAAAGTCACGCCTGATTCTATTCACTATCCATTAAAAATCTAACAGCTAATGTACCAAATATCAACTTACATATAATAATGTAACTTTTTTATTGCTGGCTATAGACTAGCCTTTGCAGTTTGCCCACTATTTCACTTAATTGTTAGTAATGATGCGGTCGAAGATATTATTCAGGCTAACCTAGAATCACAGGCTGACAAGGATAGAAGGTTCTGGAATACACCTATTTTTCTTCCTAAATAACGCATCTGAAGCAATAATTTTATTACATAAAATCTAGGCCTGTTATGGACACGCCCCAGTATATTTTTTTTTGCAACTAATTATTACTAAAGTAAATATGAACCTGAATCACTAAAAATGCCCCTTTTTACCGCCATAATCAGAGGACCTCAGAACAAATTAGTTTTTTTTTAATATTTAAAAAAAATATTATAAGACTTATATTCTTTCTAATAATATTTTTAGAATCAAATAATTGAATGGTCTCATTTTTGGAGGAGAAAACGGGAAAAATAAAAATTATCCGCGTTATTTGACCACTGGTTGCGATATACGTGGTGAGACGATCCTAATAAACTCTTCGTGAACAAATTCTACCGCAGAAGTACTACTAGAAAACTGGCAGACTTAAAATAAACTTATTTTATATGGCCTTCCTCACAACCAGTTATTTGCTTCACATATGCATGATCAATGACCAAAGCACAAAATTATTCATCTAATCGAAACCCCAGGACAATTCTACAATTTAACACAGTCGCCAACTTAATCTTAAAATTTAGATCAACATAATGTTTGCCTAATAATGAATGTTTGTCTATGAGCTGAAGACACGATTTGATTTGTCTCCAGCATCCAATGCACAATCTCTCAGACTTGTGGGGCCGTGCAAGCCGGTGGGGAATTCTCCAACTATAAATATGGCTAGGTTAATACGTACCTTCGTCATACCAGTACGATAGCCAGTACAATATTATGTTATTGAAGTTAAATTAACTCTTACTAAGACCTACACTACCTACTTCTACAACTCGTCGTATGAAATTCTTCTTACATTGAGTATTCTAGTCTCGGCATGATCTATTATAGTCCTCGCCTGTGACATCAGTATAAAAGCCTTGTAATCCTTTGGTTTGGGCTTACAATATTCAAACCTCTATTGACTTTTGATCTTTCCGCTTTTATATCATTATATAGCAACAGTAATAGTTCCGTTTTTCATAAGCTAATTATCCTTTTATCGCTGATTGGGATATCTATAAAAACTGATGGAGTCGCAGAATTCAAGTATTCGAAGTGAAGCCTTTTTATCATGAGGTACTTCGTTGCCTTGTCCGCGGTGATCCTCGCAGCCTTTACATTGCCGACTGATATCGGCAATGAGGGTGTCGAATTTGATAATGAAGTTATGGACTATGGCATCGAAGCTTCTGAATTGGAAAATACGGCTATAAACTTCAACAATGAAGCTCTTGCCTTCGAAAATGAGGCAATGGTCATCGACAAAGAACCCGTTATCGATAACGATGCCACCGTCACCAACTCCACTTTGGGGAGGATGGGTACCTTAATTGGATTCGGTTCTGGTACGCGTGGAGGCCAAGGCGGTGCCACATGGACCGTCTGGGACGCATGGGCACTTAGAGATGCAGTTGCCGGCAACGCAGCTAGGATTGTCTGGGTGCGTGGACGCATTGATCTCACCGCCCTATTCACTGCCTCCCCGGGTGTTGCTCTCCGCGTCGGCAACTTTAAAACCATTCGCGGTGGTGACCGCAATGCCCTGATCACTGGAGGAGGTCTCCGAGTTTCTGGCGCCCAGCATGTTATCATCCAAAACCTCAGAATCCATAACGCTTTGAATTACGCACCCGGTGAGCGGCCCAATGGCAACGGTGGTATCACCGGCCAGACGCCAGGAGCATTCTCCACGATTGACTCTATTGGTATTGATCAATCTAGCTTCGTGTGGATAGACCACGTTGAGCTAGCCGATGACCCATGGAACGCAGCTAATACCCCGGGTGACCGGAGACGTCATGACGGTCTCCTCGATATTACACGTGCAGCTAACATGATCACGGTTTCCAACAGCATCTTCAGAAATCACAATCTTGTTGCTCTGATCGGCAACGACGACAACGCCCAAGCACAAGACGGCCCAAACCTAAGAGTCACTTACGCCCTTAACTGGTTCAGAGGGACTATCCAGCGCAACCCCCGAGTCAGATTTGGTCGCGTGCACATTGTGAATAACTTGTACACGGATGTCTCAAGTTACGCTATCGGTGTTGGAACCGCCGCTTCTATTTACGTCGAAAGGAACGCCTTCATCAACACTCGTCGTGCATGGGTCTGGGCTTCCGCCACTGGTGGTCGACCCAACCCTGTCGGTAACCTGGCCCAACTCAATAACCACATGGTCAACAGCGCCTTTGACAATAGCATTCCTTCAAACGTTCCATGGCGTCCTAATCAACACTATAACTACAATGCTATGAGAGCAGACAACGTTGAAGCTCATGTGAGGCGTACCGCTGGTATTACCTGGTAATCATGGTAGTTTTTTCTTAACTAACAATTGTAATGAAGGCGTTTTGAAATAAAGATATTTTCTAACCAGGCATTGAAATGTTTCCTTATACTTGTTCATCCCCCGCTATAATTTCAAATCAACAGCCATAATGTCCACTGTTTAACAAATTTCTCACCCATTTTTCGTCATCTCACGCTTAGCAGGAGTCTTGGGTATCGCAGTGTAAGATGGCCGTACTTTAGAAGACGCTGCTGCCTAGCATCTGGTATTTTTCCTTTCGTATCCTCTTACGACTCCCACAGGAAGACATGTGGGGGTGCAATTATTGCCCGGCACCCCGAGAGGAATTATAGTTTTGTTATTTTTGTAACGATATACTCTCTTACTCCCAAATCCTTAAGCCTATTATAAATGCAAAGTTTTTTTGTCGGTGTGTTGGCTTGTCCTTCTTTCACGCTGAATCGCAATGAATCGACGTGTTTTTCGGCACAGATATAGTGTGAAGACTCGAGAGTAATTTGAATTACTTTTATCCCGAAAAAGTTTCATATCCTATAGAATAACATAACTATGAAAACAACCGAATACTTAACACAATTTTGCATTCATGTTTTATTATGTATTATTAATTTAATAATGAACTGTTTTAGGTTGTTTAAGAACGAGAGGACATTAGAGTTATGAGTCTTATGTCATGTTGGCTAAGCGGTCAGAGCATACCCGGCTATATGGGTGGATGGTGCGGTACAACCTCATATATCTTTCCTTTTTGAAGCATTTTTTCGATGCCTTCCAAAGTAAGCACTTAAAAGCAAAAACCACAAAGATTTTATTTTTCAAAATTATATGTGACAGGTTTTTATTAGAAGGTGTTTGTACGAAAAAAATAATTAAGAAGAGTTTCGAGTTTCAAAGCCCTTTTTTAATCTAGCCATACGTATAACCGCTCGGCCATCACTGCTTTTTAAACCAATGATTGCCGAGCGATTATAGCTATGGACTGCGGTGCATGGTTCGATTCCCACAGCAGGCTTGAGATTCACTGCATGTTGGGAGGGCATTTTGCGAATGATCGCCTGGCTAGCTACCACCCTCAAGTAGAAAATCTTGCCGCCAAGCACCTAACAGTGTGTTCCGGCAGCTGTCCTTGAGAACCAGTAAAATTACAGGCATACGAAACTCAACAACTATGTCTCAATGTGACGCGCGCAGTGAAGTTTGTCACTTGTGACGAAATTGATCTGTTATTGGCAGAATTTACCACTTAACATCAGGTGGGCTTCGTGCTTGTTTCATCATAATAAGATACAAAAAGGCGCTAAACCACACGAATCTTTATTGTATCTACCAAACCATACCATAGCCATTACAGATTTCACACTGAAATTGAAATTGAATGTCATATACGTTAAAAAAACGTGCCAGTGCAAATTGTTAATGTTGGGTAAAATCACAAAAAGCATGTTATTAAAGTAATATGTAAAGGCACTAAGTAAAGCTCGCCAGAACTCAACCAGTGATCCAAAGAAAATCTAAAAGAGAACTAGCTAACTTAAAAAAGACTAATTTTGTATGGCTTTCCCATCAACCAGTTATTTGTATCACATAAGTATGATCAATGACCAATGTGCAAAAATTTTCACCTCATCGAAACCGAAGGGAAATTCTACAATAAATTTACATACTCGCCAATTGTATCTTAAAAATTAGATCAACATAATGTTTGCCTAATAATGAATGTTTGTCTATGAGATGGAGAGTGATTTTATTTTGTCTGCAGAATCCAATGCACAATCTTTCAGACTTGTGGGGCCGTGCAAGCCGATGGGGAATTCTCCAACTATAAATATGGCTAGGTAAATACGTACCTTCTTACTTGTCACACTATATACACACACTCCTGCAAACTACATGACGCACATACACGCACCCTCATTTCATACACCCACACACACACTAATAAGCTTACCCAGTATCACTTTCATATATAACACCCTAACTTACTTCACAAACAAACACATCAATCATTTTTTATACCATAAATAATATATTAGCATTCTTTCAAAATAATAGTGGTAGAACTGCAGCACCAAATGTGCAAATGCATTAGATAATCCTTAAGCCTATTATGACTCAGAGGCCGAAGATACAGGCCTACGCTTAGTTTGGGCACACGCTTAGTTTGCGTCTAGACGATTACATAGCATCTTACCTTCTATGGACTTATTTGTACCACGAAATTGTAAACCTTTTTTGGAAATAAATTTGTATTGTATTTTCATTTCAACAGCCACAATGTCCACCGTTGGACAAATTCGTCACCCATTTTTCGCCATCCAACGCTTGGCAGGAGTCTTCGGCATCACATTGTTAGATGGCAGTACTTTAGAAGACGCTGCTGCCTAGCGTCTCGTTTTTTCCATTCGCCACCTCTTACGAATCCCACAGAAAGACATGTGCAATTATAGCCCGGCACCCCGTAAGGAATTATAATTAATGATTTTATATTCTCTTACTCCTAAATCCTTAAACCTATTTTGCAAAGGCTGTTTGTCAGTTTGTTGGTGTGTCCTTCTTTCACACTGGGTCGGAGCAATGAATCGACGTGGTTTTCGGCACAGATATAGTACGAATATTGTAGAGTATCCCGACTTTTTTTTAGATCTTATAGGATAACATAACTATGTTTACAACTATATTATTTAGAATATTATACCTTATTAATTTAATAGAACACTGTTGCAGGTTGACGTTTGTTTATTAATCTTCTATGATAGATACAATTAAAGCTGTAATTTTCCTAAAAAAAAACCCACATAATATCATTTTTCCTAATAATAATAACAAATATTTTTAAAATACATTTAATTAATATTTCAATAAAACACTTAAAAATATATCTTGTGACCATTCCGCCTACGTCGGCTTAACAGGAAAATTAGGCGAAATTGTCACTAGATATATATTTTGTATAGTGTTTTTTTACAATATTAATTTAAGGTTTTCTTAAAATATTTGTTAATATTAAATATGAATTTCCGCAAAGTAACGCCTCAATCTATTCGTTATAATTTTTCCTTTCGTTGTGTTTTAGTAAGGTAATCCACGGAGCATGCGTCAACGCAAAATATATAAATATTAAAATCAAAGGTTTGCGTTATCGTTAATAAGTTTAAATGTCTATAATTTTCTCTAAAATTAAAAAAATACCAAGTGATCAAAGTTTTCTTTACCAAATGTTACTTATGTTGAAGCAAACATTAAGCTTGGCCCACATAAACTCTCTATTGACAATGTGACAGTGTTCCTGCGAATCAAAATGAATTCAACTTTACAGTGGGATCCACATAATACATGGTCTATTCGGAAGACTTAGTACTGCTGCATATGTAGTACGTAAGATATGACATTTAACAGACGTAGCTACTTCTCAATTAGTTTATTTCGCGTTCTTCCACAGTATTATGTCGTATGGCGTATTGCTGTGGGGAACTGCTGCTGAGATAGAGACAATCCATATCATACAAAAGCGTGCAATTCGAGCCATATATAAAATGGGTCCTAGGGAATCTGTGAGGGATCTTTTTAAAGAAATTGATATTTTAACTTTACCAAGTCTGTATATATTTGAAAATATTATGTATGTTCGTAAAAATTTGAGTAAATTTAAATTAAACAGTGACAATCACGATTACAATACTAGGAATAAAGATAAAATAGCGGTGCCAGGTTTTAGATTAGCAAAGACAAATAAAAGGTCCTTCTTAGGTAATTGTGTGCGGTTTTATAATAAAGTTCCTAAACATATTACAACGCTCACAGAAGGGAAATTCAAGTTGCATGTGAAAAACATATTGATTAAAAAATCCTACTACACAGTTTCTGATTACATAAACGACAAAAATGCCTGGACAATTCCGCCTCCGCCAAGCTATTGCCTGTCACCTACATAATTTAAACAAATATTGTAATAACTCTATTATATAGTAAGTACGTAACACATTGTTAAAAGATGTTTCAAAGAATGGCCCCGAGTTTCTTGCCCGTTCTTCTCGCAGTGGCTCTATACAATTTATTTGCTGAACGTGGCAGTACAATGTAGAATATTTCAATACTAAAATTTGTAATTGACCTTCATAAGAGCGTCGTAGACGCCTAAATTGAATAAATGATTTTGACTTTGACTTTGAATAATTCTTGTCAAGTCTGTACATTAATGAAATATTTTTTTTCAGTGACATGTGCGCACATCTTTAACGTTAAGAACAATTTTTATTTACTTAAAATCTTATATAATTATTAATACAATTCAAGAGTATAATAGCCAGAAGTTATAGAAAGCACTAAATCTTCTCTGTAATGACACGGGCGTCGGTAATTATATGTAACTCTCACTCGATTGCCAGTTACTGAGAAAATTACTGAGTCCATTTCCCCGCTTTCGCCGCGATACTACTCGTAGATTGCATGTAGATTCATTCTGGTATCATTTGTTGGTATTATATTATATTATTCATTCTGGTATTTGAGTTCACTGCCTCGTTGTTCTGTAGCGCTTTTCTTCATGCTGTTTTGAAATTTAGTTTTTAGGGTTCCGTACCCAAAGGGTAAAAACGGGACCCAATTACTGAGACTTCGCTGTCCGTCCGTCCGTCTGTCGCCAGGCTAACCTAGAATTACTTAGGACAGCTGCTGGAACAACTGTTAGGCGCGACAGATTTTCTATTTGAGGGTGGCAGTGTTTAAAAAAAATATATATAAAACTATCACTAACTTTATAAAACTACTACAACTACGAAAGTAGAACTTTAATAGTAATGTTGTCTTAGGTTTTCATTATTACACATAGTAATTAAGTAGTCACCCCGTGACCACGATCACTGCAAACTGTTTGAAACGTTGGGAGAAAAATAATGATAAATATAATAATAACAATTTTTTAAAATATTTTATGAAAACATCAAATTAATATTTTAATAAAACACTTAAAAAATTCAAAAATATATCTAGTGACAATTCCGCCTAATTTTCCTGTTAAACCGACGTGACAATTTTCTCGAGAAATTTTCTCAATCGTGTGCTCGTAGAGTCAAGACCTCCTGAGGATGCTTCGTGTAGAAGCGAAACGCGTCGAATATTCTTCCGGTTTGGCTGCGTGGCGTTTGTGACGTCACGTCGGTTTAACAGAAAATTAGGCGTAATTGTCACTAGATATATTTTTGTATTTTTTAAGTGTTTTATTAGAATATTAATTTGATGTTTTTATAAAATATTTGTTATTATTAAATATGGATTTCGGCAAAGTAACCCTGAATCTATTTATTATGATAAATATACGCGATTTAAACCGTTTAAAGTTGTTTAATTACTATCAGCCTTACCTACTTATAAACGCTACTTAAATTTTAAACATTACTTAGCCGCTGATTAGCAAAATTTCTTACTCATAAACGCTACATAACTTTATCCAGTACCTAAGTACTGCTTAAATCAGCTGTCAATTTAAACACCGTCCCACCCTTGTTTAAATTTTAAGTAACAAGATGGCGCCCATATTTCTGATCAGCTGATTTAGTTACAGACCCACCAACTTATCTGTTCAGGTGGCAGAAAAAAGAACTACAACATTCCTTCAAATTGTGACAGTTCGTAGTTGATTTCCTTGACCAGTAGCGCCCTCGAAAACTGCTCAGTTAAGTTGGTGGTACTACACAAAGAAAAGTATTATATTTACTTTTTAATTTCAAGATATTTAGCACTAGATACATGCTATTTGGTCATTTAGGTCATTCACAATACTTTTTAGTACAATGTTGTCAGTTTAAAATACGTTCGACCTCATTATCCATTGCTTAGCTAAACAGGTGATATGTAGCGTTTATAAGTAAGAAATATTTAAGCATTACTTAAACACTGTTTAGTTATCCATTACTTAGCAACTACATAGCGATGTTTTTATAAGTAAGGGGGTAAAACTTTAATAGCTTTGTAATTTTTATAGTATACATCTGTAACCATTTAATGTTATGGTATCGATAGTAGGTAGCACCTATGAATAGATCGGTTCGACAGTACAATAACGCATCGAGCACTACATCAGTTGACATATTCACTAATAACATCATTGTCTTGAAAAAGTCTCTGACATCCTGATTTTTAGAATGCGTAAACAATTTTTATTTTAATTTTCGCAAATCTCACTCTAAAGTTTGATTATTTACAGTTGATTATGATTTTTATTATAAATATTATTACACAAACATGTTTTAAATAATTTAAGGTTAGCAATCAATTAATCATTATATTTCCATAAAACACATTATTTATATTAGTACAATATTAATATTTGAGAGTATTTTTATAAATAAGTAAATTTTAGGTTTCTTCCTCACATTTTCTAGTTTAATATTTTGCATGCAGTCTTCACCTATAACTATTGTGACACTTAGCTAAATTATTTTCATTGTGGTGTACAATGTAGAGCACTCGTCTGTACCACGAACCATAACAGTTCAAGCCTAAAACTGCAACGCTGCAGTCTGGTGCATGATTTCTCCGAACATCTGTACTGATAAGCGTGTGACTCTGTAGCTCTAAGACACAGTTTAGCATCTCTCTCTGCGTAGACGTACTATATTTTCGTCGCTTTAATTCAAAATTTAGTTTTTAAAAACATATTCATCGCTCCCGTAAAGTTAACTATGTGTTGGTGATCTTTTAAATAAATAAATAAAGGAATCAACTTTCCTTAATTTTAATTAAATCTTGGTTACAGAAATAAAGAACAGTTTCATTTCGTTTCATTGCTTACATGCAAAATGTGTAGATAATTTAGTTAATAGGTACTCAAAGAGAGTAAAAGAGCAATTAAACTTAAATGAAATTGATTTCGCAAACACTTGAATAATGCATTTGCATAAAAGACCGATGAAAATATAAAAATGTCTAAGTTGAAAAACTTTATCTTTTTACAAGTGATTACGATAATAAGTAGAGGAACAAAGAACTACGAAAGTATGTCGTATTCATTAAGAATTGTATATAATAACTATATTTATAATCTTTATTCAATATATACTTATTTTTATTATACAGGTTTTTTTTATTAACAAAATACTACGAACTATATACAACACTACAGCTACACTACAATAAAAGTATTTAAACAACCTATAAGTTATTGCACACTCACAGGCATTCCAAATGCTCCAGCCCACTACCAGTTGGCAGCGTGCCCGGCATGCTGGCAGCATTGCCCCGTTGAATTGCAATGCTTATACGATGAGCCAAATAGGTGCCAGAATTTTGATCACACGTCGCATTCACCAAGCGCTCTGATAAGTTTTAGAAAATACGATGAGCTCCCGGTCCCAACGGACCCAACGTCTCTACACCAAATGGTTCAAATATGTAACCCATGCCGAGGTTAGCATACTTGCGCCGCTTGAGTTGCTCCGCCGAAGTAGCCGCGGCGCCAGCCCTCACGTGGGTTTCAGAAAGATGTGACGGCGCTTAAGTGTCTACGCATGTAGCGTCCCACACTAAGGGCCGTCCTAACTTCCATGGAACCAGAGTCATGCCGTCAGGTCTTTTACGATCGTCACGCCTGTAACCAAAGACCAGATTCCCACATAGAAACAGCGAGAATATGAGCACGATCTGCGATGCTAGGACACGTATTTAAAAGATCTTTCCGTTTTAGCTCGCATAGGGGCTGATTCCACTGTTTCTGAGATGACAACATATTTGGGAATTCAGTATTTGGACAAGCCAGACCCTATATGTATTTGGCCTTAGCCAGAAATGCTACATCTCTGCGGACACAACATCTGGCTGTCTTGCGATACAAAGGTCCCTACTACTGCATTCATTGTTTACAAAATAAAACAAAGCTTATCTTAGAATATCTAGGGTGAAGTCTCGCGTCAACAACGTCGTTGAAGTCCGTAGTGCGCCGGAGTCGCAGGTAGCGTTGCCATGGAAACAAAAAATTAACTAATTAGAAATTAGCTCAAAAAGAAATGCTACATACAGCTACCGTATAAATAAGCTAATTTAACTACAGGGGTCCAAAGGAGCCCTACAAACAATACCTCGGAAAAATCCACTAGGAAGAATGCGGTTGATGGGTAAATAATTCCTATCCACTATCTGAAAATAAAATTAATTACATACCTATTTATTGTAAATAAATCTGTTATTTACTGACCTGTCAGTTTGATTGATCATGGACAAGATCATAACATAATTACATGATCTAAAAAAACAAGGTCTTCTACTCCGAAAGAAACACAAGCTACGTCACAATCGAAATGGCTCTTTATAACAACATGATTGCAGCAAAATACAACATTGTGGTTCTTTTTCCTGTGAATTTTTGTTGTAAAATATCAATTTCTTGATATTTCTATCGTCAAGTCGAACGTTACACATGAATCAATATTCATCAACGTAAATGGTATGAAAAATGTTCTCACTATGGATCCACCATTTTATCAATTATCGCCATCTCTGTCGCACGTATAGGATTTGCATCTATATATCTCTCGCTCATGTACATTGAGAACCTTTTTTTTTTTTTTGGGAGGACATAGATGCTGACTACTATACGGACGTTCAGCTCCACCGGGTTTTGGGCGAGAGAAGGCCCTTTATAGCCCGCGCGTTATACCTCCATCTCCTGCGGGCGCCGAAAAAGGGCACCACTGCGGCTCGGACCTCGGCTTGTCTCGCTGCCGAGAGACAAAGGGGAAATCGGAACTAAATGCCCCGGTACAACTGCAGTGTTGTACCGTTGAGAATGGGCCCTATTGAATATTGCTCTGTGACTATTTGGAGAGACACTAATCGGGACTTTATTTTTGCCTCGAGCTCGCCGACGAGCTCGGTGTTTGATTGTGTAACCTCTGATTACCGCACACCTGGGGATGTTACCGAGACGACTTGCAAACAACGCAAAAGCTGCCACCGTAGTGGCTGCGATGGGGTCATCCGGGTCGTCCAATACCTGCCGTGGCCGGCGACGGGGAGGTTTAATTTAAACCATGGGTCGGATGAGCCATTGAGAACCGTTGTTTCGGCTCGAAAGATTAAGGTTCCGGTGGCCGAATGGAATAGGCACCCGGCACAAATCGGAGGACGCAAATTCGATTCCCCTCCGAAACAATAAAACTGGTGCTCCTTTCTTGAAGCAATGATAGCCTGTTATAGCTATGGACTGCCGTGAAGCAGCTACATGGTTCGATCCCCCCGACAACTTGAGCTTCACTGCATGGCGGAAGAGCATTTTGCGAATACTCGCCTGGCTAGCTACCGCCCTCAACTAGAAAATCTGTCGCCAATCACTTATAGTGCATATGTGGTGTATATTGTAGCCTTGGGAATATAAGTGACCTAACGAATGCCGCTGCGTGTACATCATCAGCGCAACCATGACCACTCTGACAAGCGTGCCCGACTGAGAAGAAGAGGAGAAGATATTACAACGCTCACAGAAGGTAAATTCAAGTTGCACGTGAAAAACATATTCATTAAAAAATCCTACTACACAGTTTCTGATTACTTAAACGACAGAAATGCCTGGACAATTCCGCCTCTGCCAAGCTATTGCCTGTCACCTACATAATTTAAACAAATATTGTAAGAACTCTACCATATAGTAATTATGTAACTCATTGTTATAAAAGATGTTAAAAGAAATTTCTCGCCACAGACGTGAGATTCCACCTTAAGGTATATAGAAATCAGCCCATATCGAAGCAACTTTCTCGTAAAGAGGCAAGGCAAGTTTTCTCCATTCTGTGACATACGACAACATGTCTACATATCATACATGATGTTTCTTTGGATATATCTCGTAAGAAGAATAAAAAAAATGTTATTGTGTTACAAAATCACAAATATACGATAGGAAAAATTTAAGTCATGTGCGGGATTCGAACCCGCGTCCATCCACCCACCCACATGTGGTACTATGGATGTCGCTCCATCCCAATACGATGGTTAAAGAAGGATAGGAAAGATTTGAATTGTGACGTCATGTCATGTTAGCTCATTTGGTTAGAGCATACCCCGGCTCAAGGGGTGGATGGACGCGGGTTCGAATCCCGCACATGACTTAAATTTTTCCTATCGTATCTTTGTGATTTTGTATTGTAATCCGCATAGCAGGCGTTATTGCCAACCTAACAATATTAAAATGTTATTGTAGATTATCCCTAAGAGATAGACGCTTACCATCACGGACATGTTTGTAGACCTTTTGAGGTGTACAATATTTATATTAAGGGCTGTGGATTTTGTGAAATAAATAAAATAAAATAAATAAAATACTGTAGTACATTATTTTGATTTATCTAGTAGGGTTCAGCCAGCGTTTGCAAAGCAAGCGCAACAAAAGTTTTTATTTACGACATCACATTAAAACCTCTAAAATAATCAGTGTTTCTCTATTTTTGTTTGAAAGTTCCCGTGAGTATGAGACATATTAATGTTTTCAATAACCGTCTGTACTCACGCGTATTGGTCGGGATTGTCGAGCTAGGTTTCAGGCATGTCCGATGCCCTTCATCAGGTGAGTTCACGCGTCGACGACCGCGGCGACGACTCCGCGCAACTGTTAACAGTTTTCTCTCGCAACATCGTATAACAATAGTCAAGAGGTGTCTCTGGAAATTATTTGACATGCTAATGTCAAAATTATTTGACATTAGCATGACAAATAACTTTGCTGCAGAGCGCAACAAATAATTATTGACCTCTGCCCAGAAGAAAAACAACTTAAATAATGTAGTAAACTTGTAGATAATGTACTCTATCAGCCGAATTGTCCACTGCTGAACACAGCCTCCCCTAATATGGGGGGCTTTCCATAACCCCCACGCTTGCCAGGCGTCTTGGGATCTGATGTATCATACTGTGATCCCCAAGACGCCTGGCAAGCGTGGGAATCGCAGTGTGATATATCAGTTCCTCTTCTGATGTTAATACAAGTAGGTGTCGTAGGAGGCGACTAAGGGTAATCCCTTAATCGCCTCCTACGACACCTACGGGTAGAGATGGCGGGGTGACATTCTAGGGCATATAATGTATTAAATAGTACTAATTAAATACGTACGGTAACTCGGGTAGGTAATGTAGTAACTAGTAATAATTAAATAAAAATTATAATTAACTAAAATTGGTAATAATTAAAGTAAAATCATTTTTCTGGAACCAAAGTGGTTCGAATTTCAAAATCCTTTTCCACACGATCGAATAAAAACACTTTTTCGGCTGATTACAACACCTTTCCGAGCTTTTGAGGAGTAAAAAACATTTTTTTCTGTTTAGTGTCATTAGCATGACGGACAGCTAGAGTACTATTACGATATATACAGAAACCTCTTTTTCACATTACGTAAGGTGTGTTATTTGGGCAGTACAGTGTGAGCACACTTTCTCAAATATTGGCGGTACACAATCACTTTCACAACTTGGCGGATGCTGCATAGGTAGTCAGGTTAGGGCTGCCAACGTTTGGGGCGAATATTTAAAACAACTAAACTAGGAGCTATACATAAACAATTAGCACTGCTCTTTAAATATATTTGAAGTTACAAGATTTGAAGTACGAGTATGCTACCAACGAATTCAAGTGCGATTGCCATATGCCTATATAAATTTAAATTAGGTACAGCCACCAACTTATCTGTTCAGGTGGCAGAAAAAAGAACTAAAACTTTCCCTCAAATTGTGACTGTCTGTAGTTGATTTCCATGACCAGTAGCGCCCTCGAAAACTGCACGGTTAAGTTGGTGGTACTATAACTATCAACTTCATACAAATACCAGTTGTGCAAAAAGAAAATAAATTATTTTTGTTGCAAAACTTTAGTTTTTAATCGATTCACAAAATTTTACATTCGTGGCTATCAATTCTTTTTTTATCTCCTTGCTTGACATTTTAGAGATAATATATCAGGGTAAAAATAAACAATGGTGGAAACCAGATCTTAGCGTAGGGTTCCTGCCAACGATGTTGGCGATATTCTGGTAAACGCCAGCCCTTTGATCATTTATACCCAAAGATTTTTCTTAGAATTTTAAGATTTTTTATGACAGCCATCTTGGTTGTGCCATTTCTGATGATGCCATTGCTGATAATTATAATCCTGATTATTTGTTTTATCTACTCACACTTAGTAAAATAAGTTGGTTACTTTTGCGTATATTAGTATTATATTATACCCCTTTTTATACATACCTATTAATGAATATTAAAATTAAAGATATATTTAGCACTAACATACTTCGTATTTTTGTACCTATCAAAATATTTAATTGTATTGAATCATTGATAACATAAGAGTTTAAAAAACATCATTTTTTTTAAATAAAAATAAATGTGTTTTTTTTAAATATACCATTCTATTCGTGTATGGTACCAACATCGAGTTAGTATACAGTGTTATATGTATTTTTATGACACAGTTAATTGACACACATTTGACAAGGCAATTATAAAATGATGATTTTAGATTTTATGAACGCTAGACAACCCTATGCGAAGTGGACATTTGCATTTCATCGTTCGTAATTGTTGAGAGTAGTTCTATTATAGCATCTTATTTACAATAGCTGAGGTTTTTTTTGTATGCCTGATAGGTTAGCCTTTGACCACTACCTCACCTGTTGGTAAGTGATGATGTGGTCGAAGATGTTGTTCAGGCTAACCTAGAAGTAGGTACTCTAACGATCCCATTTCGCCCCGACTAAGCGGCGGACTGCTCATCCCGGGTTTTTAGTGGGTAACCTCACTTACTACCCTCCCGCGGGGGTAGTAAAGCCCTTCAGGCGAGGACTCCCACATAACTACTCTGCTCCCCCCGGGGCCGGGTGGTATCCATAAAGGATTTTCCCGGGTCAAAAAAAAGGTAATCTAACGATCGTCCTTGTATTTCACTTGGAGAAGAAGAAAGGCCATGTCGCCATTTCATCCGACAGGATATAGTTTTTTTTTTTTTAATAGCTCATATCCTTGACTTTGACCACTATCTCACCTGATGGTAAGTGATGATGTGGTCGAAGATGTTGTTCAGGCTAGCCTATAATTACTGGCTCTCAATGACAGTTGCCGGAATACACCGTTAGGTGCTAGGCGACAGATTTTTCTACTTGAGGGTGGTAGCTAGCCCGGCGGGCATTCGCAAAATGCCCTACCACCATGCCGCGATCAGGAGTTGTATGGGTGACCGCTAGTGACATTACTACTGAGCGCTCCCGTGCTTTGGAGGACACGATAAGCCGTTGGTCCTGGTTGTCGTCTGTCCGAATGCCCGCCTGGCTCGCTACCACCCTCAAGTAAATACGCACCTAACGGTGTGTTCCGGAAGCTGTCCTTGAGAGCCAGTACTTCTAGGTTAGCCTGAACAACATCTTCGACCACATCATCACTTACCATCAGGTGAGATAGTGGTAAAAGGCCTATCAGGGATAAAAAAAAAGCTTCGAAACATTTTTTAGGAATTTTTCAACTTAAAGCTTTAGCTAAGATTGTTTTTTTCATTTATAACTGAATAAAGGATAGATATTATACATAGGATTCGCGATAGACGCAAAGTAGCAGAAATCTTGAAAATCGCACAGTACCTATGCACTCAGCAAAAGACGCTGCTGCCATTTTCAATTGTTTTCTTACTTTATACCGGGAACGGTACTAACCTAACTCACAAATCGGTCGATATTTTTGAGTATAATTGCAACTACTACTGCCTACCCAAGCGATCATATTTCATATTGTATTATTCAACTGTATACACTATTAGCATACCAAGACTTAGTTTACAAACGAAGCATACCCGTACAAAATCACATCAAGAATTTACTGAAGAGGGGTGCGCTTTCGTGAGTGAACGGGTATGTAGGTACCTACCGATAGGAGGAGGGAGAGGGCCCACACGGGGAGAGAGAGAGAGAGAGCCAAGATACTACATCAGAGTGGTAGGTGATCATGCTGATGCCCTCTTGCCATATGCCGTTAAAGATTTGCACCATTTACTCCTTACTGTAACAGCCGACTCGTCCACTGCTGAACACAGCCTCCCCTGTTAAGGGGGTATTTGCCATAATCCCCACGCTTGGCATGCGGCTTGGATCGCAGTGTATGCCCGGTTTACATTATTTCAGTCCAGCGATCTAGTCCAGTACTGGATTGCTTACTGGAAAAATGTAAACCGGCACTGGAATGAACTGAATCCAGTAAGCATTCCAGTCCAGTAACTGGATTCGCGGTCTACTTTTGAATCCAGTGCGACCAATCCAGTGCAACTGGAATAATGTAGACGGCCAATCCAGTGCCATTCCAGTGCTGACGAAGTACACACGTGTTGGTTGTTTTTGCGGACTTTTTTGCAAAGAAAAAGGATTTAACAATGGTGAAGAAGTTATCTGAAGACGAAACTGTAAAGTTTGTCACTATATACAGAGAAAATCCGTGTTTATGGGATATAACATCAGATCATTATAAAAACAAAGCTATGCGCCACTGCTTTGCAAAATCTGTGCATTGGTATGGAAATTGAAGGATTCACACCGGAAGAGGCGCTGCTGCCCACCTTCCAGTATAATTCCCTTAGTCGCCTCTTACGACACCCACGGGATGATATGGGGAGGTGCAATTCTAACCCGGCACCCCTTGCGCATAGACCATGCCAAACAAATAAAAAAACGCAGCTACTAAATAATTTATATAACTTAAATACGTGTATCCCCATAAGCTTAAATAACAATAGAATTGCTATGTTTAACAAAACTGATCGTCTATTGTTTTGTAAACATCGTTTGTATACTTTCATAATATTTTCTAAACATAATTTTACGACGCAAACTTTCTAGCATCATTGGCGTAAAGTTACGTAATGTAATGAGTGAGTAGTTTTTTTATTTATTTTCAACACCCTTGCTCGTAGAGTGAGCTTTATTATATCGTTCTTAGGGCCATAAACCGAACTATAACACCCTCGTGCATAATAATATTATACACTAGTGCGTAATAGAATTATCCCTACAAAGTTAAGTTAGTACCTAACTGCAAATTTTATGCGAGTAAACAAAGCATTTTCAATTTAACCGGGTAATACAGATTTGTAACATCAAAGAGGTTTATATGTAATCAAAAATGCCACATTTGCCGCGCGCGAAAAAAAAATCTTGCGCGCTATTTGCCATATATTTTGTATGTTGTTTGTATCGCATTTGTGCAATATTATTTTTTTCCTCGCAAGGTTGTACAAAAAATGCGTATGAAACCCGTGAGCAACTTAACTCACTTGTATCATAATCTACTATTATTAAATATTACAGTCTTTTATATTATAATAGTTATATACTGAAACATTCACACGTAATAAATATCACTTTTACTTTCATGTTGGGAACGAAATATGAGGAAGCAACTTCGTCACGCAACGAAGACTCATCGTGATTGCATTATAGATATCTAATGAACAAAACATCATAAAGTAACATATCATACATGCCTTGATTTATTAACTCTTATCAACCAGTATTTAATTGATAAATTAAAAAAAAACTAATTACATACCCATCATTCATTGTCAGCCGGGTCTTATCTAGTCAAACGACATTTTATTTCTAGAATAAAACAAAAAACCACCCCAGAAAACACGTGATACTTACAACAAGAGCATAGTAGAAAGAGAGGTATCATATTTTTGTTCTGGACCATATTAACTGCTACAATATTACGACCCTGTAGTTTTTGTGAGGTCTTGCACCAAGTTTCCGACTAGGCCGCTTTCTTGGGGTGCATACCATTTGAAGTTAGATTCGCTAAAAACGCTAAAAACGATCACACTCCCAAAAAGTTGTTCCACATGGGTCTTGGCGTTATTTTCGCCATAAACGCTATGAGGCTACTGGAACAGTTTGAATTCCCTACATCTAATGTCAAAAGTGACAGAAGTGGCAAATTTTAGTGGCATTCTTAGCGTTCTTATCCTAAATGGAACAGGGGATGACAGTTACAAACGATCACAGTGATCACAACCACAGACGCAGAATTTGATCAAAATTATCGAAATTAACGTTCTTAGCGACAAATGGAACGTACCCTTGGTGGCATTTTATCCTAAAAAAAAAAGGTTTATATGGATGCGTATATTTTTGTATATATGTAATATATATTTTAGGTATATAACGGGAAGTAAGCTTGGTTTGGGAGCCGAAATATAAATATCATAATCATCAACCTGCTTAATTTTGCTATATAAGACATTCGATTAAGATAAAGAGAAATAGCTTCTCTATACATTTGGTCATAACGCGATCGACTACGCCTTTTTGTAACATCTTGTGAAGTTAGCACATTTGACATCTGCTAATAGCATGGTAGCTGCTTGAATATGTTGAGACGAATCTTCTTGAAGTAGTGGGATGAATGACAAAGAGTCCTGCTATATTGGAGAATTCTTTTTTTTTTTTTTTATATTATTGTTTCGGAACAAGCTCGAGGCCCACCTGATGTTAAGTGGACTAACCTCTGCCTATAACAGTTGCAATTCATGACAACTCACGAATTGCACTGCGTCCGTCACATTGAGACATAGTTGTTAAGTCTCATTGTGCCTGTAATTTTGTGTGTGTTCATCGCATTGTCATCAATATATCATGTAATGCTTCTTTAGGTATTAGATTAGCGCCAAAATCGTATCACCCTCTTTCTACTATGACAAGAGAGCAAAGGTCGTGTTTGCCAGCCAGTACTTCTAGGTTAGCCTGAACAACATCTTCGACCACATCATCACTTACCATCAGGTGGGATAGTGGTCAAAGGCTAACCTATCACGAACAAAAAAAATAAATTGAGCACTTGGATATTTGTTTGTTGTATGACCATTTGTTCATCAGATAGTTTTTGTAGTATTCCGAACCTGTCAAATTTTATCGATTCCGTGTTGGTCGATGTTTCTAAAAATTTTAATGTTTTTCACATCAACGCTCAAAGCATTCCGGCGCATTTTTCCGATATGTTGGCGTCTTTCGAACATTCTCAAATCCATGCTATCCTGGTATCCGAATCTTGGTTAAAACCGTGCCTTCCTTCAAAATTGTATGCGTTACCTGGATTCACACTTGTTCGTAATGATCGCAAGAGCAGTCGTGGTGGTGGTGTTGCCATCTATCTCCGTTCACATATCTCTTATTCCATATTAAGTATGTCAACACAGCCACCACCTCCCAGCTCGGGTGAGCATCTTTTTCTGGAAGTTATACTCTCGCACACAAAAGTACTCCTTGGCGTATATTACTCACCCTCCTGCAAAATTAGTTTTTTTTCTTCTTTTGAAAGGCTTTTAGAAGATCTAACCCCTTCTTACGATCATTCTATTATCATGGGTGACTTTAACACATGTCAGCTTAAGCAAGATTCCCGCACAATCTCTTTTGAATCTACAGTCACGGCAAACAATCTTACCATCCTACCATTAACTGCTACACATAATCCCCCCAATTCCACCCCATCTCTTCTCGACCTAATGCTCGTTTCTTCTCCAACACACGTAAAAAAACATGGCCAGTGCGCAGCGGACGCCTTCTCTCATCATGACCTAATCTATCTTTCGTACAAAATTCGTCCTCCCAAAGCCAAACCCAAAATCCTTCTGCGGCGCAATTTTGGCTGTATTGACTTAGAGAGTTTGAAACACGATGCTCGTAATTTAGACTGGTATGGTGTTTTTAATGCTGAGTCTGTAGATGCTAAAGTCACAATTTTTAACGATATTATTACGAATCTTTATGATAGACATGCTCCCTTGAGACCAGTGAAAATAAAACACTTACCAGCACCTTGGCTTACACCCGACATCAGGTTACTTATGAATAAAAAAATTGTTTCTAAAGCCAAGTATAAGTACAATCCTACCGATGAAAATAAAGCAAAATATACAGAACGTCGCAATCACTGCAATAAGGAATGTAGAAACGCGCAACGCCGACATATTCATAGTTCTCTTGAAAATGAAGATCCTTCAAAGGTATGGAAATTTCTTCGGTCATTAGGAGTTGGTAAATCTCGTAATAGCGATATTCCTAAAGATTTAAAAATTGATTCACTTAATCAGCACTTTTCCTATTCTGCCAACTTTGATGGCCCTACAAAAGCTGCAACACTAGTTCATCTTTCATCCATTCCAACTCCTGACTATCCTTCGTTTGTCTTCACGCAATTAACTGATTCTGATGTTAAGAGAAACATACAAGCCATTTCTTCCGATGCTGCTGGCAGTGACTGCATTACCAGAAAAATGATAATGTTGGTGCTCGACGAAATTTTGCCCGTTATCCAGCATATCCTCAATTATTCCATTGCCCACGGTACGTTCCCTTCCAAATGGAAAGAGGCGCAGATCATTCCTTTACCTAAAAAAGTTAATCCTTCCACTTTCTCCGATTACCGTCCAATTTCTATCCTTCCATTTCTCTCGAAACTCCTTGAACGCTTAGTACACCAACAGCTCACATCCTTCCTTATCAAAAATAACCTACTTAACCCATTCCAATCTGGATTCCGTCCAGGGCACAGCACTGCCTCAGCACTGGTCAAGATAACTGATGATATAAGGCATGGTATGGATAATGGACAACTCACAGTTTTAACACTATTAGACTTTAGTAACGCCTTCAATAACGTAGATTTCGACGTACTCCTAGGCATTATGTGTTCTCTTAACATATCTCCAATGGTTATTGCCTGGTTTCGTAGTTACCTGTATGGACGCCGGCAGCGTGTACGCGTCGATGAGACTTTCTCATCGTGGTGTATTACGGCAGCAGGTGTACCTCAGGGCGGCGTTCTATCACCTCTCCATTTCTCGATTTTTATAAATTCAATTTCCCACCAGTTATCTTCTTTCTACCATCTTTATGCAGATGATTTGCAAATATACGCTCAGGCTCCTCTAAACGAGTTGCCAGCAGCGATCGAAATAGTCAATTCTGATTTGCGACGAATCTCTGAATGGAGTAAATCTTATGGTCTCAAGGTCAACCCGGCGAAAACACATGCAATTATCATTGGCAGCTCAAGAATGGTTTCCTTGATTGACTGGTTTCGCCTTCCACATGTTATCTTTGATGGACAAGTTATAGATTACAGCACCACAGTTAAAAATCTAGGTATCATCATGGATAGGAAATTATCTTGGGTACCACAGCTCGCTGAAACTAGCCGCAAAATCTTTGCTTCCGCTTCTTCTCTAAGAAGACTCCAAAATTTTTTACCAATCACAACTAAAATTGCGCTCGCACAATCACTTTTACTCCCAATTCTCGACTACGCTGACATATCATATCTCGATCTAACTCAAGAACAGCTTGATAAACTAGAACGCCTACAAAATTTTTGTATTCGTTTCATATATGGCCTCCGCAAATACGACCATATATCCGAGTATCGCAAAAAATTGAATTGGTTGCCTATTCGACTTCGCCGGAATGCACATATTCTACATCATCTATACAGTATTCTCTTTGTTTCCAGTACTCCTACATATCTAAAAAAGTGTTTTGTGTTTCTCCATGTCACCCATAATCTGTCCTTACGTTCTTCCAATACTCTCCAACTTAAAATCCCCCCTCATAGCTCTCAGTACTACAGCAAGTCCTTCACAGTACAGGCTGCACGACTATGGAATGCTTTACCACTAGAAATCAGACGTGCCAAATCGATTGGAATTTTTAAAATATTGGTAAAAATCACTACTTATCCAGTATATAACATTGTAATTATTTGTTTATATTATGTGTAATATATGTAGATGCATATTTAAGTAATTTGTTATATATGTGTTATTTAAAGGTATGTTATTTATGTATGTATAACTTTAGTATATATATATATATATATATTTATTATGTATATATGTAGGTATTTATTTATTTATTTATCACGTATTAGATTTATGTATCTGAATTTAATTATCTAACATTAATTTATTGTTCACCACCGTCTACCTTGTCCCTTATTTCTGTCCATCCAAAGGTTGTCTGGTAGAAATCGCTACATAGCGATAAGACCGCCCATTGTACTGCCATAGGATAATTAGTCTTAATCAATGTAATTTACTTTTACTTGGTAAACAATAAAGAATTTTTGTATTGTATTGTATTGTATTGGATATATGAAGTAATCGTAGACTTTTAGACATTTACTTGTCACGTAACTTTTCATCAAGGTATTTTAATTCAGCATAGTTTACATGTTGTTTCAATTCCTCTGGAGTTAATTTGATGTACCTATTCGTTAGTAATTAAACAACTTTCAACGGTTTAAACCGCGTTTAAAGTTGTTTAATTACTATGTGTAATAATCGCGAAAACCTTAAACAACATGATGTACGGTACGAGTATTCTTCACTGGAAATACTTATATTTTGTGATTGTTTTGTTTATATTCGTTTTCATTTTAACTAAGATGCCTGCTACTTTTCAAGGTGTGTTTTGAAACTGTAACTGTGATATTCTATTTCGATGTTTAAGATTGACATTGTTATAAATAATTAGGTACTTACGTGATAAACTTTGCTTTTATTTTTCCTTTTAATTATTTAAATTGTTAAAAATATTACCTTTTTTATTACAAATTTAATTCATTAATTTTCTAAAAAAGGAAGATCTCCTAATAAAATGTTATCAGGTACAAATGAAAATTTTGCATTAATTTATAAAAAAACTGTACGAACCATTCCCCGTGGGGTGCCGGGTTAGAATTGCACCTCCCCATATCATCCTGTGGGTGTCGTAAAAGGTGATTAAGGGAATAATTATACTGGAAGGTGGGCAGCAGCGGTTTCTAAAGAAACTATCTTACACTGCGATCCCCAAGCCGCCTGCCAAGCGTGGGGATTATGGCAAATACCCCCTTAATAGGGGAGGCTGTGTTCAGCAGTGAACGATCCGGCTGATACAGTACAGTACAGTACAGTGTACGAACCAGGAAGGTGGTTCCCAAGATACAGGTTAACCTAGTTTGGGGGCGAGTATTGAGTATAAGTATTAGGGGTTAAAGTACGAAAATACCGATTGGTACTAAAAAAATGAAATTCGTTTTATATTTTTAATAAATTATTTATGTATTTTTATTTAAAATATTTATTTAATCAAAATACTTACCATTATTTTTACATTGCTGCCATCTAATAGGAAGGTCATTTATGCCTTTGTGATAGAACTCTGGTGATCTAGATTCGACAAACTGTGTGAAAGCATTTTGTATTGCCTCCTGGGAAGAAAACTTTTTATCACGTAGAAAATTGGCCAAATCACGAAAAATATGCTAGTCCGAAGGAGCAAGGTCTGGCAAATAGGTAGGGTGACGAATGTTTTCTAATTTAAACTTCTAGGTTAGCCTGAACAACATCTTCGACCACATCGTCACTTACCATCAGGTGAGATAGTGGTCAAAGGCTAAACTATCGGGCATAAAAAAAAATAAAAAAAAATTGCAGTTCCTGTAGAGTTAAAACGGTTTCTCGTGCTGTATGAGGTCTCGCGTTATCATGGAGCAATAATGGTAAAGATTGATTCATGAGTCGGGGCTGTTTGACTGCTAGTTTTCTTATCATTGTTCAGAGTTCGGCACAGTAGACATCTGCCGTTATTGCTTGACCAGATCGGAGAAAGCTATAGTCTTCTTCTTCTACTTCGTGTCGACGAATCACATTTAGATGGATGACTGCCAGTACTAAAGCAGAAGAAAGCTATAGTGAATAACACCATGCTGAGACCACCAAACAGTTACCATTACCTTTTTATTGGTAAGTTTTGCTTTAGGACACTGTTGCGGTGCTTGACCAAGGGTTAGCCATTGCATTTTCGTCAAAAAAGTTTCACTCAAAAATCTCAAGGTTCTATGTCAATTTGAAGTGCCTATACAATAAAACGGCAATTTTATTAAAACTACTTATCACCTCTACCAGCGAGTAAATAGCCAAATATATATATTTTTTTATATTTTAAGTTTTATTTAATTTATTGTTATTAATAAATAATTGAAATTTTTATTTTATATGTAATGGAAATGCATTAAGACATATTTATATTCATTAATGCAAATCAAAATACTCTGACGTGTAAGTTGCAGTAATTAATAAATTATTGTATTGACTAAAATTCATATTTAGAATTGGAATAACTCACACATATGCGTTTTCCTCAGTGTCCTCATACAAATGAGCGTATTTACCTACTTTGTGTATAATTATTTTCAATGTTAGTATATCTGCGAATGGATCTCATACAAAAATCATTTGAAACTTGTATAAATGTAAGAGCTCAAGGGAATTATCCAGTTAGCCTTCTGGTTTTAAGTAACAGGATGTCTCAATCGTGTCTTAAAATTAGCAATAAATAAAAACTAAATATTTTTTATTTATGTTCTTTAGTAAAATACTTCGTAAATGTACGATCATTAAGGGAGTTGATTAAGTTGAAATGATAATAGGAAATTAATTTTTCATATATCGGTGGTTCTCCGAAACAAATCCCTATGTATCCTAAAACCCTATCTGAAGGAACCGTGGCCCCACCACATTATCCCACTAGTGGGACCACGATACTCTACCATGGGCCCATAGTCCCACTTTCCCACAAAATAATCTGAATGAGGAGAACAATCCTGTGACACCTGTCTATCTGTATCAGCCGACTCGTCCACTGCTGAACACAGCCTCCCCTATTAAGGGGGTATTTGCCATAATCCCCACGCTTAGCAGGTAGCTTGGGGATCGCAGTGTACGATGACAGTTCTTTAGAACACGCTGCTGCCCAGTATTTTTCCCTTAGTCGCCTCTTACGACACCCATGGGATGATATGGGGAGGTGCAATTCTAACCCGGCACCCCACGGGGAGACTATCATATTTTATTTATTTAGGGAGGACTTAGATGCTGACTACCGCTGTCAGTCGTTCAGCTCCACCGGATTTTTGGCGAGAGAAGGCTCTCTTATAGCCCGGGAGGGTCTATCACAAATCCCAAATTATTTTATTAATAACCCATACGCGACCCCGCTTATGGTCAAATAAAATACTTTTCTTTTATTTTCCTCCTAGCAGTGCATGTATTATCAGTGAAGGGTTCATGTAGGATTCGTGCCTTCAGAGAACAACCCAAGGCTCTTAATTCTTAGGGGCAGGGTATCGAGCTTTTACTTCCTCCATGGTGTAGGGTAAGATGTATCACTTGGTATACTATTTCCATTTCTTTATTTTCTCGATGACAGCTCGTGTGAAAACTTGAAAGAGCGTTCTCTTTTACATTTTGTATGCATATTATGTATGTGTAAGTTTCTCCGACTTTAGTATAACCTTGTATGTGCGTAAACGTCATATTTTTATAAAATAATGCATAGATAATGTAAAAAAGAACGCTCTTTCAAGTTTTCACAGGAGCTGTCAGCGAGAAAATAAAGAAATGGAAATAGTATTACAAGTGCGATTTCATACTCGTGTATATATATATATATATTATATATATATATATTATATATATATTATATATATAAAAACGATTAAAAAAAAAGGATTACCATCGAGGGGCTGAGCTCAGCCCTTTTCTTCTTTTTTTTTCCTCAAATTTCCTCAATGAATAATATAAGTTAGTACTTATATTATTCATTGAGGAAATTCATAGTTGATTAAAGTTAGTGCGTAAGTATATAGTGCTTTCTCTCAATGGTAGGCAACGCACCTGTAATTCTGCAGGTATTACAGGTGTTCATAGGCGGAGGTGGCCACTTACCATCCGGTCGACCGTCAGCTTGTTTGTCAAATGTCTTTGTTAAATGAAAGTTTTTGATTATAAAATATAAAAATTAAAATTAGTAACCTTGAAATGACATATGTTTATATATAATTTTATAATTTATTGACATTTATTGGTATATAATTGGTATTGAATTTTCTTGACATTTTAACTTGACATTAATTAATTTGAAATTGTATTCATACGTCTGTAAAGACAAGTTTTAGCGGAACTACATTTGTATTATTATTTTTAATTTCTAAACTGTACCTGAAACTGATGAACTAATAAATGAATATGAATATGTCACATTTCGTATAAAATAAAAATATAGAAAGTACCTACCTAATAAAAATGTAGTGTAAATTATTTTTTATTTTATTTTTCAAGGAGATCCAACAGCCTTCTTATAAAATTATAACACTACATATAAAACAGTAAGGTTTACCATAATAAAACGCACACACATTATAACAAATATCTAGGGTTTCCAGATTTCATAGTGCGTTGATTTAACTACTTAAAAATAATATAATTATTAGCAATCAGAAAAATCATGTCTGTAGGTAGCTACGAGTTAATTTGTTATAGTGTACCCTATTTTATTTTAGGCAGTGATGGCTCAGTGCCATCGGATATGATCTGCCACGCAGCATCAGCAGGTCCATGGTTCGAATCCCAGCGCGGGCTTGAGCTTTACAAGTGGAAGGGCATTTTGCGAATGCCCGCCTGGTTAGCGACCACCCTCAAGTAGAAAATCTGTTGCCAAACACCTAGCGGTGTGTTCCGGCAGCTGTCCGGCAGCTGACCTGTTAACACCTTCGACCACATCATCACTAATCAGGTGAGACTGTGGTCAAAGTCTTACCTTTGACCACAATATCACCTGATCAGTAATTAAAAAAACCCTTTACATAGAGAAACCTATACAAAACTTAGAGATAAGGTCAACCCTGCATATTCAGACTAGATAAAGCATTTAAACTCTAAACATCAAGTGCAATTTCGCACGCCCGATCTTAAGCATAGTTAATATAATACCGCTATAGATAAACATTCGATACGTGTGCAGTAAACTTACCTACCTATACAAAACCCAATAACATTTTCCCTTTCTGATTTTTAGGGTTCCGTACCCAAAGGGTAAAAACGTGACCCTATTACTGAGACTTCGCTGTCCGTCTGTCCGTCCGTCTGTCACCAGTCTGTATCTCAAGAACGTTGACAGCTAGACAGTTGAATTTTGTACATATAATGTATTTTTATTGCCGCTATAACATTCAATACTAAAAATAAAATAAAATAAATATTTAAGGGGGGCTCCCATACAACAAACTTGTTTTTTTTACCGTTTCTTGCTTTTAATAATGATGACAGGTAGACGCTTTAAATATTCACAGAATATTTAGTTTTATGTTCTTTTTAAATATAATTAATTATAATAAAATAAATAATTAAAGGAGCTCCCATACAATAAAAGAGGTTTTCGCCGTTTATTTGCTAAAAATAATAATAATTCAATTGCTAAAAATAATATAATGGTACAGAACCCTTCGTGCGCGATTCCCACTCGCACTTGGCGGTTTTTTTAGTTAGCATCCTGTACCACACGTTCATTAGAGATAGAAGCGGCTTCCGGCGCGACGTCCGTCGGTTACATCTCCTGCGGATCTCCAGTTAAACTACTTTTCTTGTTTTACTATGGATATTACTTAAAGGTACTTTTCGAAACTTTCGTAAAAAGGTACTTTCGCTACTTTTCGAAAACGATTAACACATTTTATTGCAAAGTATCGATTAACAAACAAACAAAAACAATATAACATCTTAAACAATACAAAATATTCTGCTTCCGTGGTTGCCAATGTTGGCAATACCAATTTATACACAATTGCCTAATTATTTTTATTGGTAACCGCGGCGGCGTTTTTTTTTATGACATTACATGGATTACGGAACATTCTGTCAACGCCTGTAAGGTTTATGTAAGGTGGTCAAGTTTACCAAGCTGACCGATCATGAATTGACATATCAAATGTCATGTCAAAGTTTTTTTTTTTTACTATAGCAAGATGGACAAGAATCGTTTGCCTAGAAAAAAATACATTATTAAATACATTCAGATGCTGGAAGGTAGTTAAAGGGAAGCAATTCTTAAGTACACATTTTACAGCACAAAATATTCATTATGACCCAGAGCGGAGAAATATGTGCTCTAAATTTTTTGAAAATGAGATGTTTTATATACAATTGTAGTTGTAATCGCATTGAGCAATTCTTACCTATTCCACTAGGGGTATAACAATGACACTACATTAGTCTAGTGATATAGTACATTATTATTTATTATTTTGAAGCGCTCGTAGCGAAGTTTGCTTGGCCTTTCTGAATCAATCAGCTAAGTTAAGCAACGTCCGCCGTGGCAGGAGTTGGATGGGTGACCGCTAGTGACATTACTACTGAGCCCTTCCGTGCTTCGGAGGGCACGTTAAGCCGTCGCGCGTCGGTCCCGGTTGTTGTCTTACGATGCCAGTCGTTATAGCATGGTGGTAGGGCATTTTGCTATTGCCCGCCTGGCTGGCTACCACCACACCGAGAAAGTGACCGAAGGCTAGACTATCCAATATTTAAAAAAAAACACTAGTAATTTAATATAAAAATATAAAAATGAGTAGTTAAACCTAAATATCTACTATATTTTTATTATATATATCTAGTGTATAGTAACATATAAATATACCTTTTGCTTTTATTAAACAAATACTACGAACTATATACAACACTACAGCTACTACATTAAAAGTATTTGGACTCATAGGTAGACCAAATGCTCCAGCCCCCTACCAGTTGGCAGAGTGCTAAGCATTTTTTTTTTATGCCTGTTAGGTTAGCCTTTGATCACTCACCTGATCGGAAGTGATGATGTGGTCGAAGATATTGTTTAGGCTTACCTAGAAGTACTGGCTCTCAAGGACAGCTGCCGGAACACACCATTAGGTGCTTGGCGACAGATTTTCTTACTTGAGGGTGGTAGCTAGCCAGGCGGGTATTCGCAAAACGCCCTACCACCATGCTTATAACGACTGCCATCCTAAGACAACAACCGGGACCGACGGCTTAACGTGCCCTCCGAAGCACGGAAACGCTCAGTAGTAATGTCACTAGCGGTCACCCAAAAAGCATGCTGGCAGCATTGCCCCGTTGAATTGCAATGCTTATTCTTTGAGCCAAACAGGTACCAGCTTTTTGATCACGCGTCGCATTGACCAAGCGCTCTGATAAGTTTTAGTAACAAGTAAGTTTAGTTTTACAGTTTTCGTTTTTTTTTTATAAATTCTTTTTTTTTTTAGTAGTCCTTGTGCTAAATTAGGTCCAACCTCCCTCATGATACTGTAATAACAGAAGACTAGGAATAGTCCCGGATTAATTGTAAGTGTTACTGTTTCTTGTAGCATTTTATGGCTAATGTCTTCTTAGCTCTTTTCATACAAACTTAGTATCATGTGTTCAAACTCGTTAAAATGTTGCACGCAAGTCGTTGAGCCTAAAATCTATGCTTTTCGTTTGCTAGTTTTTCCAAATAATTTTGAAAGCACAATTGTTTTACACTAAACTGATAAACCAGAAGCTTAGACTTTCCACTCAAGAACGTGCAACCAAAATTTCAACTAGTTTGAACACTTGGTAAATAACATACGATAACATACTCCGTTTGTATAAAAAACCGGCCAAGTGCGAATGGGACTCGCGCACAAGGGTTACGTACCATTATATTATTTTTAGCAATTTAATTATTATTATTTTTAGCAAATAAACGGCGAAAACCTCTTTGTATGGGAGCCCCCTTAATTATTTATTTTATTTTATTTTCATTAATTATATTTAAAGAAAAAATAAAACTAAATATTCTGTGTATAGTCACAGCCTGGACACTCGACTCATTCTCCATACAAAAGCCGCGTTCTAACTACCTATTACACTGACACCACACTAATGTTGTTTTTGTACACGCATAAATGTGTGCGTGTAGTCTAAGGTTGTCATCGTATGAATATTGTTGTACTTACCTACCCAACAATCTTTTGATGCTGTTATTATGACTTATTAGATTTCTTAGGTTATGCGTGCCTTACCTACCTTCAGAAACAATTACAAGCATAACAGTTCAACTCCATGTACGACGTAGGAACACACAACCGAGTAGGTATAACATTACTTCACATTTCACTCCATTACTTATACAATAATAGATACGTACACTATACAAAAAGTATCATTCCAAGTTCACATTTTTATACAAATAATGATAATCATTACAATCAAAACAATAACTTATGTTATTCTCGTATAATAAACAATCATGAAGTGCGCCGCTTGTCAAGCGTAGCGAAGTTCGGTATGTGTATTGCTTTTCTTTATGGTAGGTATAGGTCTATGTATAGGTAACAAAGACACTTGTTTTGCTGCAAACGAAGTCGATATCCACGGATATTTTTTGCAAACGAAAATCTTCTAAAATAATCATTATTTGAATAGCAGTTTGAATAAAATACAAAGATAAAGTATAATGTTTGTATTTTTTTCAACAACTGTAAATTACCGGTTTTAATAAGTCAACTACCTACTATATAACTGAAGAACGACAAATAGGTTATGAAGTTACGAATAGTTACTTCGTAATAGGTTACGAAAAATGACTTACCTCGTTTTATCCTTAGGGAATCAACAAAAACTCCTATCCTTTTCTCGTTTAGTTGATAAGCAACCGTAAACAGCACAATAGTACCCCATTCTCAACTTTTAAAATACTCGTACAATCGTCACATTTCGTCGTCACGTCATCGTGCGCGAGTTGCGCGTCCCGTACTCAAGTCAACTCAGCGACAGCTCAGAATCGGTGGCGGGGTGAGGACGGCTCGTTTTGGTGGGGGGAGAGAAGTGTCCATTCTATACGTAGTATTATTATGTGGTCTATTTATCTTAGCAAGCTTGCAAAACTAAATAAGGGTGCCGGGCTGTCCGTGGAGTGCTGGGCTGCCCTTAGGGTGCCGGGCAGCCCGTGGGGCGCGTATATACGTAGTATTATTATATGTTCTATGGTATAGTTAAAGCGTCTACCTGTCACCGTTATTAGTATCGAGAAAAAAACCGTAAAAAAATGAAGTTTGTTGTATGGGAGCCCCCCTTAAATATTTATTTTATTTTATTTTAGTATTTGTTGTTATAGCGGCAATAGAAATACATCACATGTGAAATTTTTAACTGTCTAGCTATCACCGTTCTTGAGATACAGCCTGGTGACAGACGAACGGTTGGACGGACGGACAGAATGACAGCGATATAATCTCAGTAATAGGGTCCCGTTTTTACCCTTTGGGCGCGGAACCCTAAAAAGCGCTAAGAACACACTGGGTTTTTTAATCTCCTTCTGATTTCAAACTATGTTTAATTCGTTTATTTTTCACTCCCTTAAAAGGCTCTTTGTTAATTCGACTTACTTACGTAATATTATGGCATCCTTTTCCCTTTGTTTCAGTTAATTTAGCAGTCTAACACAGCAATAATTTTAAAAACTTTGAAAATGTTTATAGATGCGGAACGAGAGATGATTGATGATTGTGTGATTGAAAGATTATTTTATTATCAATTATGCAAAAACTAATGAATCCATACTTGTCATCGAGTTCCTTAATACGGCTTTAACGATAAGTAGACTAACAGAGATTACGGGTCGATTATTCAGGATATGCAAAAATAAATTAAAATCATGGTTAAAACATTTTCGATAAAGAACCTCCATACATAGAAAGAAGTTCATCTTGAGTTCTGTCCTCCGATCAGCATAGTTCGTGAAACCTCATTTGTTTCGTCTCTGGTATAAACTTAATGTACCTACTGACCAACGATTAGAAACTTTTTTTTTTTTTTTATTAATCAATAATATTTTCACAAAGAAAAAACTTATTCTCGGACGCTCCACGTGTACGATTTGAGGTACCTACTAAACGAACTCAATGTAAATATATATCTTACATACCTATTATAATTAATCTATGTATAGATAGTAGACTTCAGGCGATTTTTATCAATCAAATTCCAATTCATAGTATATAACATAGAACAAAAACATAGACATTGATAAAAATGTACCTCGATAATAATTCAGCAAAACAACAATAATCGGTCACATACAATTTTAGACCGAGTCAGAATTATTCAATTAAATCTATTTTGTAATAATATTCGATTGAGGAATTACGATAGCTCAACGGATGAGTGAACCGACGTAGATTTTCGACATCAAATAGGTCGTTGGACGTTCTAATTCGCCGCAAATTTATTTCGCAGTATTCGGGTCGATTGTCTCGGTTTTTATCTCTAACTAGATGTCAGTTGGTTAGTTAAATGTCCAAGTGTGACTATAATATCGATCTCTTATTTAGCTGTTTAGAATACATTACTGATTGATAGGAACGTCGACTAGCAGCTATAGATATTTTTATCACATATATTCGAAAAAAGCTAGTTTATTCCTCGTTCCTTGACTGAAATAGCTTTTTAATCTCTGGGGGACCAAAAGTGATTTTAATTTAGAATGTGAATATTTTTATTAAAAGTTCCAATCACCAAAGGGATCAATTACAACATTGTATGAACAAGTTACAGGATTTTTTGTTTGTTAGGTTTTTTTTATTAAATATTTTTTATATATCTTTTTACTACCTATAGAATAATATGGTTTCTCAAAAACTACATCATGTGACGACGTTTACTGATACTATTTCTAATTCTCGAGCTGTAAATAAATCGACAACTGTAACGGATGATAGTGGTAAAATTGTTACGATGCACTTCCATAGTTGTTCAAATATAAACATTACCCTCTATTTCTATGCAATGTCTTATTATTCCTAATTATATCTAAATAAATAAACATACTATTCTTATTATTAACTTGCACTTACTTATTTTCTCATAGAGGGTAATAAAAAGTAGTGTCCACCTCGGGAGCCAAAAACTATTTGTTAGTTTGAGTAACTTTTAACATTTACTTTAGAAAAACCTGATACGCTCGAGTTTCCACTCTAGAATCCTTTGTTCCATTCTGGATCCAAAGAAACACTCTCGCTTTTAAATTGGTGTTTTGCTCCCTTGGTAAATCTATTTTGTGTAGCATTCAAATCAAGCATGAAGCAAGTTCGTAACTCCACACAAGTACCACTTGTGTAGAGTTAGACATAATCTAGCATTGCTGCGATTTAAAAAATATAGGTAATTAAAGTACTTTTTTAAAATAATTATATCTACCGTTCTAAAAATCCCGCTCTAAAACTTGGAAGGTCACAAAGAGCTTCCAAATATTTTTAAACTTCTTTTTTTACGAGGCTTATATAAGGATCTTATCCGGTTCCTACTGTTCCGCAGCTTTGATATAGAACATCACACACATTTAAAGGAGATTTGTGTGTGTGATTGTATAAGTATATTTGTTACTTCTTCACTTTTAAACGGCTGAAACGATTAGGATGTAATTTGGTATGGAGGTTGATGAGGCGCTGAATTGTCACTTAGGATACTTTTCATCATCATTCATCAACACGCTGATGAATGGTGTAACTAGTTACCATCTGAAATGGACACATACATAGGTACTGTAGTAGGTAACAGGATCGTCCTCGGCTGATCTCAGGTCTACCCTACACAAAAGAGAGATTTTTCATAATACCCAATTGGCAGGCGTTTTTGGGCATTGCACTTTACAGAACATAATTATTATAATTTCCCCTTCGTCGTCTATGACGGCTTGACTCCCAACGCAAAGAGATCTTCACCACTAATATTATGCATTCCAATATATAGAGGTAGGATTTAATGGAACTCACAAACAGCGAACCTGAAGCATTGAAGAAGGAAAATTCAAGTTGCACGTGAAAAACATTTTGATTAAGAAATCCTACTACACAGTTTGTGATTACTTAAAAGACAAAAACGATTGGACAATTCCGCCTCTGCCAAGCTATCGCCTGTCACCTACGTAATTTAAACAAATATTGTAATAATTTTGTTTTTAGTATGTAACACATTGTTAAAAGTTAAAAGAAGTTCTAAAGAATGGCCACGAGTTTCTTGCCCGTTCTTCTCGCAGTGGCTCTATACACATTTTTTTTGCTGAACGTGGCATTAGCGACTTCTTAGAATATTTCAATATTAAAATTTGTGATTGACTTTCATAAGAGCATCGTAGACGCCAGAATTGAATAAATGATTTTGACTTTAAAAGTCGATGAAACTTTAGGATTTTAGGCCAGATTTTTTTAGATAAATGTAAAAACTTTGCGGAGCACTATTTTAGATGGCTCATCATCAGGTTTGAATCTCGTCACCGTGAATGCTCGCCTGGCTAACTTAACTACCTCCCTCAGGTAGACAATCAGTCGCCAAGGACGTAACGCTGTGTTCTATGCTGTCCTTAGGAGCCAATCAAATGTTATAAAATACTTATATAATCTTTAGGTAGGTAAGTAATGTCATTTGTGATATCGAAAATATAAACTAAACTTATATATATTTGACGCCCGATCTGTATCTGTTCTCTTTGTTACTTAGGTAGGTATACTTTATATAGGTACTTGTGATAACTCCTCTTGTAACATTTGCCGAACCTATTACAAATTATCGCGTTACTTTTCATGACTATCCAATTTAAATGGGGTTCTTTTCCGTCTTGAAGTCGATCTTTTTTATTTTCAGCAACATTGGTTGAGTGCCAACTTAATGGTTCAAAATATTTAAAAATTAGTCTCTAGTCGGATTTCGTACTGCTAAGGTAATTAAATTTTAAAGTCATCTTAAAACCCTTTGATCCTTAAAAGAATGTACCTTTCTGGAGGGTGCAAAATTGTGTTTTGTCTCTGACGCACGATTAAAAATAACGTGCTATTGTGTTAACCATAAATAAACAGAAAAAACATGATCAAGTATCCAAGAAATTTAATCATAAGCTTTTGCAAAGATATTACAAAATAAACTAATTGGTAGCAATCACTGCATCAATAGATGCAATCCCAGTGGCCCTTGTGACCGACTCGATCGGTTCCACAGCGAATCGCATGCGCAGCCTTCCGTGGCACCCGGCGTTTGTCAACACACGCCTTAACTACCTTTTTATTATTTAAATTACAACACATCGCAAGAGAAGTGGTAGTATTTGAGCGCAGGCGCATCTCCCCCCGCTTTAGTCCCGCGTTGCCGCTATGGCGCGCGGTTGAACGCGCACTGCCGCGCGCCGCATTCACGTTCGCGCTCTAGTCATTTTTTTATCAAGACTGATTCGTGACCAATGATTTGACTGACATGTGACTAGTGACTATGATTGTGACTTGACATTGACTTGGATTGACTTTGACTATGACTGTTCCAGCCTGGAAAATGAAGGTTCGTTTACAGTTATTTTTTTATCAATTTTTCACCAAAACGAACGTCAATTTTCTTTCTATGTTTTTAAAGTCTACTAATCCATTGACACTAGAGTCTGTTCAGAAAGAGAGCGGACTTGTGATTTGACTTTGGGGCTGTACTATATTAATAATAATGACAAATACTATCAAGGTTTGCTTAAGTTATATATTTACATCAAATATATATTACTATGTGACAATAATAATGGAAAAACGGCTATAGTGATAATTAATTAAAATTTTAATTAGAAATCCCAAGTCTACTATCTATCTGAACATATTTTAGTATTATCGTATTGGTAGGGTCGAATTTTGGTTTCATGTACATTTGAATGATTTAAATGACTAGTTACACTGTAAAACAATTTTGTATAACAATTCAATTATACGTATTAGGTATATTTTAACGTTTCTTATTTAATTTTTTTTTTCTTGATAATCACTAATGTTTGCAAAACATTTTAAGAAAACTACAAAATAATAATTTAGCTAAATACTTCGAAAATATATCTTGTGACCTTTCCGCCTAATTTTCATGAGCCATAAACACTACTTAGCCAAACCGGAAGAAATATCAACGCGTTTCGCTACACGAAGCATCCTCAGGAGGTCTTGACTCGTCGAACGCACCATCGAGAAATCTCTCTATGTGCAGAATTGTCTCTAGATATATTTTTATATTTTAATCAAATAATTTGTTCATTTTTGAGGTTTTTTTTTCTGTAAAATCTGTACTATAATCGAATCACGCTAAGTTTGACGTTTCGTGTGTATTGCCATTTTTTACGTTAGGGCAAATAAATAGTAGGTAGAAATTATACGTTACTTGTATTATGATTTATTATTATTATTTTCGAGGATTCCATTATAATGATACAAATTATGTGGAAATATTCAACTGGCCTTTTTGGGTAAATACGGCACATTAAATGCAAAACGGAAGGACGGACAGATAGATAGACAATGTAAGCTCGGTAATACTTATAATACAGCAATTATATATTTTTTTTTTTTTTAAAACCTGCTACTTTAGTCCAAAAACATTAAACTTTTTCTTCTGAAAATGTACAACTTTTTTAAGTCAAGTTTTTCTCTTTGACCATGAAAGTGTAAACATAGGATAACCCGGGGATACTTTTCTCTATAAAGTTTATCTTTTTCTTCAACTAAAATCATTCATTCATGTTGGATAGTGGAAGGGCATTTTGCAAATGCCCGCTTGGCTAGCGACCACCCCCAAGAAAAAAATCTAGCGCCAAGCACCTAGCGTGCGGCAACTATCATTGAGAGCCAGTATTTCTAGGTTTAACCGATTAATACCTTCGAACACATCATCACTTACCATCAGGTGAGATTGCGGCCAAAGGCTTACCAATCAGCAATAAAAAAAACAGATTCATTACGAATTATCCTTCCACTCACATTGATAAGCATATCACTGGTAAGATAAAAATGACACCATAAATTACATTACTTGCAGAACAATTATAATCGTGAATAAGATTATCAGAAAACGATTAACATTGTCTGACAGAAAATGGATAATATTTCATTAAAATTACTTTAGAACGGCAAGAACTATTATAATATTTACTATTGGTATGTGGTTTGTCACAAAATGAGACATCATCACTACATAGTATAAAACAAAGTCATTTCTCTGTGTCTGTATGTCCCTATGTATGCTTAGATCTTTAAAATTACGCTGCGTTTTTTTTTAAGTTAGAAAATTCAACGGAAAGATTTATATGTACAATATAATACAACAATAATAGTAGAGAAACACTGATAATTTTAGAGGTTTCTAATATAATGTCGTAAATAAACACATACTTTCCCATTACATTGCAAACGCTAGCTGAATCTTACGAGATAGATAACAATAATGTACTACAGTATTGTACACCTTGAAAAGGGCTACAAAAAAGTCCACAATGGTATATATCTATCTCTTAGAAATAACCCAAAATAACCATATTTTATCCTTTACTTTTCACGAGAAATAAGGCTTATTTACGAAGCGATTTTAAGCAATACAGCATTAATCCTTATCAAACTAAGTACCTTAAATACATAGTGCGTTTAATATAGCTCAATATATAAAATATTTAAACTATAAATAAATTACAGGCACATGAGACTTAACAACTTTGTCTCAAGGTGACGGGCGCAGTACAATTAGTGACTTGTGACGAAATGCATTTGTCATAGGCAGAGGTTAGTTAGTCCACTTAACATCAGGTGGGACTCAAGCTTGTTCCGTCACAATAAACTAAAAAAATAATTAATGTATAAACTATACAACATTTAATTTAAATGACAATTTTCGTAGATATTACAGATTATATAGTATCAGCATTGCATTCATTCATTCATTGCACCCGTGCGAAGCCGGGATGGCTCGCTAGTTACCTATTACACAGTTCTGCTTCAAACCTTCAAATCCACCAAAGAACGAACTAACAAATGAATGCCTCAAACCGCGCTCTCTTTTATTCATTCGTTCATCGCACGTGCTTATAACTTTATGTCACAAGGTAAAACCTATGTCGTAACTAAAACCAAATGTTGGCCCGCACATATTTGTTATGTGAATGTAGATAAGTACGTGTTCACAACACACACACTACCAAACGACGACGCGACGGTCTGCGTCCGGCGAAAGTCAGTTTTCACTTTCACTTTGGTCAGGTGTCATTCACGCACGCATGTAATGGGTTAAAAGTTAAATTGATTGCATGGAGTGTTTAAAATGATAAAATTTAATCCAATATTATTTCAACTCTCTGGGTTTCTACGTTTTCTTTGCAAGTAAAATATCAACTTAACCTCCAAAGCTTGAGCGTACGAGTTAGATCCCGAATTATATGAAATTTAAAAAGGCCTCTGACATTTACCCCAGAAATACGCGAAATCCTGACAGATTGGTCCATGATATAGTCCCAAGAACTTCGCTTTACCAAAAGCAATGTCATGCTATGTGTATTAAGGTTTTTAATGCTCTCCCAATGCACATCAAAGAGATAAATAATTTGAAACCATACAAAAAACAATTGCTAAGTTGGTTACATAATAAAAACTATTACTCTGTAAGTGAATTATTAAATAAATTGTAAATCTAATTATGACTATTGTAAATTGAACGTGTTTATTCTGATTAATAACTATATTGTGAAAATTATTCTGACTAACAATCGATATTATATATGCATGACAAATATTCAAATTAAAATAATAATTAATGTTGCACACCCTGAATAGGGTAGATTGTACAGGTACTTTTGTATACTTTTGTAACACCCTTATATCCTACAATCTGTAACAATAAATATTTCATTCATTCATTCATTTCATTCATTTCATTCATTTCATTCATTCATTTCATTCATTCATTATGTAACGTGCAGCAGGTGTGCAAATTCGCAAGTTCTGTCAAATCCTTTTTATACCTGATAGGATGGCCTTTGATAACTATCGTACCTGATGGTAATGGTATGGTAGAAGATGTTGTTCAGGTTAAACTTTAACTGTTTCAATTACTGGCTCTCTAGGATAGCTGCCGTTAGGTGCTTAGCGGCACTGCCCCTGGGAAAATGCCCTATCACCCTGCTATAATGACAGGCATCCTAAGAGAACCAGGACCGACGCCCTCCGAAGCACGGAAGCACTCCATACTCAGTAGTAATGTCACTAGCGGTCCAAACGTTGCTTTACTTAGCTGATCGGTTAAGAACGGCTAAGCAAACTACCCTACGAGCGCTTCAAAAGTGTACATTAAATGTTTTTCTGAACTTATACAAAATCATACACTTCTAATTTATTAATTGCAATATACTTCACCAACCTCCATGAAATTATACGTAACTTCGTAAAGTCATAAGTTTTCAATATCAAAGAGTAAATCATAACTATTGGAACTTAATAAATCTAAATCATAACGATTGGATTTGAGATTTGCACCCTCCCTGCTCAAAAAAATATTCTCTGACCATCCAAAGGTTGTTTGGAAGAGATCGCTTTTAGCGATAAGACCGCCCTTTGTACCTTACTATTGTTATTGTTTCTTTGTAATTTCCTGAATCCTTGGTGTCAATAAAGAGTTATTGTATCGTATCGTATTGGAAAGCGATGTAGGTGCTTCCGGACGAGCACTTCCACTGCTCAAGTTAACTTTCCTATATAATTCAAATCTAGCGGATTGTATGTTATTTACGAGTTGCTTTTCATTGTGGAGAAAGGGAGTAATGTCTAGCCACGGGCGCTCTCTGTTTTCTCCGGTTTTGTCTTAGCAAAAGCTCTCTATAAATAATCATAATCGAACAAGTTACTGCCTACTTAACACTTTCACTGTTCATAATAACAAATATCCACGACGCTATAAATTCGAAACTACTTATTAGCATCTGCATATTGTTATAGTATTTTCGCTTTTACTTTCTTTTGAAATTTTATGGTAATATAGTCGTTAATTATACGGAAATCACTATGGGATTAATTTTGGACGTATTTTAAGAGTAGTACGACTATAATAAAGAGAATATAATAAAAACTTTATACGTAGTGTACGAGTTATACGTAGGCTTATACCACATGTCCTGGTTTGGCCAGAACGGTCCCGTTTTGAACCCTCGGTCCCGTTTGGAACGCTCTGTCCCAGCGTCCCAGCCGTTTTTTTTACTATTGTTTTTGTGATGGAACAAGCTTGAGGCCCACCTGATGTTAAGCGGATTAACCTCTGCCTAGAACAGATGCATTTCATCAATGGAATGCAGAATTTACAACATAAGAGTACATCTTAGTATAGATTCTGTAAGTAATATTTGCAACTAATTAGGCCACTTTTAATATGTTATTTTTAAGATTCAGTTGTTTTATTTGTACCTTTTTGAGAAATAAATATATTATTGTAATATTTATTATTATTATAGTGACGAATTGCACTGCGCCCGTCGTCTTGAGACAGTTATTAAGTCTCATGTGCCTGTAATTTCCCTGTCCCTCAAGGACTGCTGCCAAAACAGACCGTTAGGTGCTTGGCGACAGATTTTCTACTTGAGGGTGGTAGCTAGCCAGGCGGGAAATCGCAAAATGCCCTTCCACCATGCGTTGTATCAGCGTCACTGTCATACTAGAAGCGAGAGAAGCGAGCACGATTTAGAAGAAAATTAAGCATGATAAAAAAATCTTAAGAAAGTCCACTCTAGTGAAAAATATTAAGCAAGCTTGCGCGATAATATAACTGGGCAAAAGTTGCATTTATACTTAAGTAAGAGCGTAAGTACCGTATGATCTTTACTCGTATTATTTTAAATACGAGCGCTTGATCGATGCGACGCGTGATCAAAATGCTGGCACCTATTTGGCTCAAAGAATAAGCATTGCAATTCAACGGGGCAATGCTGTCAGCATGCTGGGCACGCTGCCAACTGGTAGTGGGCTGGAGCATTTGGACTGCCTATGAGTCTGCAATGGCATATAGATATCTAAATGCTTTTATTGTAGTAGCTGTAGTGTTGTATATAGTTCGTAGTATATTGTTAATAAAGGCATAACGCCTTTTTTAAATAAGATAAACATGTATTTTATTTTGTTATGGCTTTCTTCTTCGTAAGTTTGATCATTGACTCAATAAAACATTAAAACACTTGCAAAAAGTAATACCGGCCAAATTGAGCCTTTTGCTGTTCTATGTCCCGGTTTGGCTCTTCATAATTATGCTAGCTACCACCCTCAAGTAAAAAATCTGTCGCCAAGCACCTAACGCTGTGTTCCGGCAGCTGTCCTTGAGAGCCAGTAATTCTGGGTTACCCTGAACAACATCTTCGACCACATCATCACATACCATCGGGTGAGATAGTGGTCTAAGGCTGACCTACCAGGCGTAAAAAAGTGGACATAACTTCTTCGGATTCCATACGAAACAACTTTGCACACGAAGATAGAACGGTAATAGGCTCGTCCCCTATTACATGGGACCAGAACCCGATTGGTGAAACGTGGGTGTTTACACACTTCTACCGACCCCTTTGGGGAATAAAGGCGTGGTTATATGTATGTATAAAGAAAGAAGTATATACCATTGAAGATATTATATTGTTTAACTCTGAATTGTTAAGCACTAACGGTGTGTTCCGGCTGCTGTCCTTGAGAGCCAGTACTTCTAAGTTAGCCTGAACAACATCTTCGACCGCATCATCACTTACCATCAGGTGAGATAGTAGTCAAAGGTTATCAGGCATAAAAATATATATGACAACTAAATTATCTAACCTATACACGGACACGGTACATTAGAAATTTGAGTTTTAAATACATTGTACTATATATCGTAATTTTGAAGCGCTCGTAGCGAAGTTTACTTAGCTGTTCTCAACTGATCAGCAAAGTTAAGCAACGTCGCGCGCGGTCATGAGTGGGATGGGTGACCGCGCTGGTGACATTACTACTGAGCGTTTCCGTGCTTCGGAGGGCACGTTAAGCCGTCGGTCCCGGTTGTCGTCTTAGGATGGCAGTCGTTATAGCATTGTGGTAGGGCATTTTTCGAATGCCCGCCTGGCTAGCTACCACCCTCAAGTAGAAAATCTGTCGCCAAGCACCTAACGGTGTGTTCCGTCAGCTGTCCTTGAGAGCCAGTACTTCTAGGTTAGCCTGAACAACATCTTCGACCACAACATCACTTACCATCAGGTGAGATAGTGGTCAAAGGCTAACCTATCAAGCATAAAAAAAATAAAAAAAAATTGGCTGCAAGAGGCTGCCTACATTTCTTTATTTATTTACTTAATTAACACGGATAAACCAATTACGCTAATTAGATAATTACAATAACACATTATTAATATAAAAAGGTCAAATCATAATATTATGTCACAAAGCAACTACAAAATACATGTTACAATTAAATTTGACTCTACAGTACCGTCATCGTCAAATATATAAGAAATAATAATAGTCGCCATGAAAATCTGTCGCCAAGCACCTAACGGTGTGTTCCGGCAGCAGTCCTTGAGAGCCAGTGAAATTACGGGCACAATGAGACTTAACAACTATGTCTCAAAGTGACGGGCGCAGTGCAATTCGTGACTTGTGATGAAATGCATCTGTTATAGGTAGAGGTTAATCCGCTTAACATCAGGTGGGCCTCGAGCTTGTCCCGTCACTATAACATAAAAAAAATAGTAATGATCAAAAGTAACATAATAAAAATTAATTCAAAGAGAGTAATAAATAACAAATTAAAATTTATTATGAGTTCGTCTCACTATAAGCATTACGACAGAATCTCCTTCCATTCATCAGCAAACAAATCACACTCTGGCCTGGTAACAAGGATGGCATTGAGTGCAGTGAGGGTTCGAGGTATTGGAGAATTTGCGTGGCCGACAGTTTTCCATGATGGGTGAGCAAAGAGTATGTGTTTTCTGCCCCGAAAGTAGTTTACAGGCGTTTACATGGTTAAGTTAATGAATAGATTCAGGCGTTACTTTGCGGAAATCCATTTTTAATAATAACAAATATTTTAAAAGTATTTTAAGAAAACATTTAATTAATTATTTAATAAAACACTTAAAAAATCTTTATAAAAATGATATATATCTAGTGACAATTCCGCTTAATTTCCTATTAAGCCGACGTGACGTCACAAACGCCACGCAGCCAAACCGGAAGAGTATTCGACGCGTTTCGCTTCTAAACGAAGCATCCTCAGGAGGTCTTGACTCTACGAGCGATGGTTAAGTTAGTGACGTCATGCGATATCACAATAATATTCTATCAGTAACATTTTTGACATTATCACTTCATTCTATTATCATTTTTAGCACATGATTTCAATTCATCTTCATCATATATCTAATCAGTGACAATTTATCTAAATAATTATATCAAATGATTTACAGATCCCGAATTCCTTGATAACGCTCAAGTAATGAATCGAAGATAATGTAATTAAATGTGACTTATACCTTTAAAATATTATCTTTTTAAATATCAGACTTAAATCCTTTCTTCCATTAACTTATAAGCCGTATTGGAATTTCCTTATTTTGTTACGTAATTTCAGTTTATTACATTTTCAACACCCTTGCTCGTAAAGTGAGCTTTATTATATCGTTCTTAGGGCCATAAACCGAACTATAACACCCTTGTTCATAATAATATTATACACTAGTGCGTAATAGAATTATCCCTACAAAGTTAAGTTAGTACCTAACTGCAAATTATAGTAGACAGAGCATTTTCAATTTAATCGAGTAATACAGCGTTGTAACATCAAAGAGGTTTATTATGTAATCAACAAACATACATTTGCCGCACGCAAAAAAAAAAAACTTGCGCGCTATTTTCCATAATTTTCGTATGTTGTTTGTATCGCATTTGTGTATATATATATTTTTTTTCCTCGCAAGGGTGTTGAAAAAGTGCTTATGAAACTCGTGAGCAACTTGCTCATTATACACTCGGCTGATTTACACCCTCGCCTACGGCTCGGGCTGCAACACACAGCCTCGTGTATAATGAGCAACTTAGCACACTTGTATCATAATCTACTATTATATACCTACTTTTGGACATATATTTATCAGTTATGCTGTTTACATAACATTACGGAACTTAAGATAGTAAATATTATCGCCTAATTTTCCTGCTAAGCCGATGTGACGTCACAAACGCCACGCAGCCAAACCGGAAGAATTTTTGAGCTTCACCGCATGGTGGAAGGGCGTTTTGCGAATGCCCGCCTGGCTAGCTACCACCCTCAAGTAGAAAATCTGTCGGCAATTACCTAACGGTGTGTTCCGGCATCAGTCCTTGAGAGCCAGTGAAATTACAGGCACCTGAGACTTAACAAACATGTCTCAAGGTGACGGGCGCAGTGTAATTGGTGACTTGTGACGATATAAAACTGTAATAGGCAGAGGTTAGTCCACTAAACATCGGGTAGGCCTCGTGCTTGATACGTCACAATACCATAAAAAAAACGCCCCAACTGGGACTTCAGTGCAGGATATATCGCCCCCCAATTAGAATAAGAAAAACAAGAAGGGGTAGATACGTTATCTACGCGTTCTTGTTTTTCTTATTCTAATTGGGGGTACCTATAGATTTTTAACTTGTTTACTTTTTAAGATAGAACCCGTATGGATAATGGAACCCATTTTGTAACTCATTCCGTTTTCGTTCTGTGACAGGTCTCTGTAACAGATATCTGTACCTATAACAGACACACAGCGGAGTCAGTGGCAACAACTACTTAAGTCACAATTTTTTATCATAATAAAACTACTGCTAGGTACTGAAAATTTGTTTGTCAGATATACTCAATATCCGACCCGGGGGTTTAACCTACTTACGAGTAAAACCTGAAGATCCTAAAACAACGCCATCTAACGAGACTGTATATATAAATAGATACATTATAGCGTAAAGTCAAAGCCAAAATCATTTAAAAAAAAACATATATTCTTCGAAAGGTCAATTACAAATTTTATTATTGCAATATGCTACATTGTTCTCCCACGTCTAGCAAAAAAATTTATAGAACCACTGCGAGCAGAACGGGCAAGAAGCCATTATTTTAAACGTCTTTTAACAATGTGTTACATACTATATAACAAAATGAATACAATGATTACGTAGGGGACAGCGCAATAAACTTAAGATATATTATGCAAATAAGTGAAACCTTGAAAGTTGGACCTAGTTATAAATAACAAGATCCAATTTGTTTTAACGCGAATGTGAATTAGATAGTTAAATAACATTTAAAAGCCAAGGTTGAGGATGCGTTAAGCAATGCCGGTCATGACATTATGCTACAAATTAATTCAAATACGAGTTATAATACGAAATTTAATGTAAATTAGATCAGAATTGGTGGCGTCGAATCTAACTGAAAGTTCAGTTCAGAGAGATTGAAATAAATATACATAATTATTATTATAAGTATTTTCAAAATTATTCGGAAGCTCGTTTTGTATGGGAATATTTATTTTCATAATTAGAGATACAATAATTAATAAAACGAAAAACCAGCAACACGCGCAAAGCTTTGCTTCAACATTTATTGTGCGAACCGCGAAGGAACTCTCTGAGTTACTTAACTACTGTCTTCTGGAAAATACAACCCGAGAGTTTTCAAACCCAAAGTAAGAAGCTCCTTTTTGAGCTATGCTTTACTAAGAATGCTGTACCGCAGACCAAAGCGTTGCTTAATGTGAGATAAACAGTGCTCAAATGTGAATAATTAGTCTGCAGGTATGACAATCGCGAACGAAGTCGCAGGTACAGCTAGTTATATATAATAAAATTAAATTCTCGAGTTTCCTTAAACATACTCTCGAACAGAAATAGAACTTTCTCCCGAGTGATACATAGTGCTTTATACTACACCTACGAGGACAATAAAATCATTATAAGTTTTCTCGTATTGGTCCTGAGACTTCTCAGGAAGTAAGTTCTTTATGACGTCTTGAGCTGTATTTTTTATTGCTGGTGGCGTCATCATTATAAAATTTCACTCATTACGACATTTTGGAAAATTATTTAGAATAATTAAAAGCATACTGTTAAATTATGAATTTATTAAAAAACAAAATTAAACAAACCGAAATAAATTGCGGCGCTTTTTTTTCGTAGTGAAGAAAAAGAATGCCAAACTCATTACAATGAAAGACGAGTTACAGAGAAAAACTCCCATCTCTTTTTTTTAATTATACGAACCCAAATCTTTTTGAGATTTGACGTTTGTATTTTTTTATAATCGCAGCTAAATAAACAAAAGAACGCTAGCAGGACAGATATGGATTTTCATACAATATTCCATCACTGCTACTGAGGGCAGGAATATAATTCCATATATATAATACTCGTAACTTTTCCAGCCGCAAATTTATAAGCGAGAACTGACGAACTTTATAACACGTTTTTGAACGAGCAATGAGACACTTTCTGATTGGGTGTGGTATAAAAATCTTTCCGGCGCTGTGTCACATGGTTAATGGTATTAGGAGTTAAAAAATCTTAGGCTGCTATATAATTTCTTCGGACTTTCTAGGACTTCTGTGCGGGTAGGAGAGTGAAAAGCATCAATCAAATTTTGTCTGAGTTAATTTATTTTAAAATAATAAGTAAATCTTCTCCTATATGTCTAAATTTGATGTATAATTAAAATCTAGCACAAAATACCTGCCAGTGGGTGTTATCCTTATCACAAAGTCACTAAAAACTGAGATATACTGGTATTGATTGCACACACATTTATTTCAACATGGAGGCAGTACAACAGTCAATGGCCCAACTCCAGCAGTTATTTATGCAGCGGATGGATGCTTATGAAGGTGAGCTTCAACTTGCAACACCTTCAACCAATGTAAACCACTTGGCATCGGAGTTTACTGCATTCCGCTCTTTTATCATGACTGCCATCCAATGCCTTCAAGATCAGGTGGGTATGCTTGTTCATCAGCAGGATACCATGGAAATGCGTAGTCGTCGTAAGATCTTGCTGCTCCATGGCCTCGTGGAATCTAAGGATGAAGAGACTGCATCCATAGTGGCCAAGGCCGTGGCAACTCACACGAAGTTAAGTGTAACTGTTGAAGATATCAGCCGCTGTCACCGAATGGGTCGTGCGTCCACTCCTGATAAACCCAGACCGATCCTGTTCAAATTGCGTACGTTGGACATTAGAAACAAGATCTGGTTCGCAAAGACGGGTTTAAAAGGATCAGGTTTAACACTATCTGAGTTTTTAACTAAGTCACGGCATCATACATTTATGGTGGCTCGCCAAAGATATGGCATTGGCAAATGTTGGACGAAAGACGGTTTCGTGTTCATATCGGGTGCTGACGGAAAAAGACATCGTATCAGCTCTCTTGCAGAGCTCGAGAAGATTGGTGGTACGGAAGCGCCGATTTCAGTGCATGATGCTCACAAGGAGTCGATAGCTACAGCCAAGCCGAGACGAGCTGCTTCCAAAAAGCGATGACATGACTGCTTTAATCTCCGTATTTCTCGAGGGTATAATTAATACACAATTTTGTTTGCAAAATGGTTTGTTCGAGTTCGGGTACCCTCTTACTTTTCTGAATTTTTCACACTGTAAGTAGGTAGTTATTATGTAGCTTTTGTCCTTATTTTGCACCATTCATATAACTTTTATTTAATTTCATTATCTCGTATCAAACAGGTTTGACATTTGCGATTTGTTTTGACGTTGACGTTTTTTTTTTACTTCTCATCAAACCATAGATAGAGTTTATCACTTATTCCGTTCAAACCTGGTGACAAAATGTACTTAACTTGAATATATTTTAAAAATACTGTCTTTTCATAAAATATATTAGATGTATATTTCATGTGGTTAGTTTGTGACTATGTGTGTATTGCTTTTTCGTTTATCTTCTCTGTGTATGAAAATTTGTATCTGTGTGTCTTGTGCGTGTTTGTTTTGTATTTTTTGATCTACTGATACCCAACTGGCAGGTGGAGAGTTATAAAAAACCTCTTATATTTTATTATATTTATATATACATTATTATTTGTAAGTATATATTAGTATATATATATATTATATCTCATATTAAAAGCCATGTTAAACTTATTTAAAAATGCAGATAATAGTGATAGCGAAGAGTATTTGTCATTGTCTTCTAACAGTTCCTCTAGTGACCAGAGTTTCAAAAGCATTCTAACGTTGAATGATACTCTCGACGCGCAGTTTTCTGATGTACCGAAAAATTTTAACGTGATTCATATCAATGCGCAAAGTATTCCGGCACATTATCCCGATATGCAGGCATCTCTAGATCACAAAAATATTCACGCCATAATAGTCTCCGAGACATGGTTCAAGCCGTGCTTACCCTCTGTATCATATTCTTTGCCCGGTTTTAACCTAATCCGAAATGATCGTACTGACAGCCGCGGGGGTGGGGTGGCTATTTACCTTAGATCACATATTCCTTTCTCAGTAGTCAGCACCTCATCTCAACCGCTTACATCAAATGCTGGTGAGCATATTTTTGTGGAAGTCCTTCTTTCACATAATAAGATCTTACTCGGAGGCTATTATAGCAATTCTTCTTGTAATAATTACTTCTCATCTTTTGAACAGATCCTTGAAGATCTTACCCCTTCATATATCCACACCATTATCATGGGTGATTTCAATACCTGTCTTCTCAAACGTGATTCTCGTACTTCCTCGCTTGAAGCTGTCATTAATTCCTGCAACATGCATATTCTCCCTCTAAATGCAACTCATCACTCCCCAAATTACACTCCTTCACTTCTTGACTTGATTATAGTATCATCCACCGAGCATGTTGCTAAGCACGGTCAATGTTCCGCCGATGCCTTCTCGTATCATGATCTGATATTCCTATCTTATAAAATTCGTCCTCCTAAAGCAAAACCTAAAGTCATACTTCAGCGCAATTTTAGTGGCATGGACCAGGCAGCATTTCTTAGTGATGCCCAAGTAGTCGACTGGTCTCCGGTATATGATGCAGAGTCTGTGAATGACCAAGTTGCTATATTCAACTCCTTATTAACACAGTTGTATGATAAGCATGCCCCTCTGCGAGCTATTAAAATAAAGCACCTTCCAGCTCCTTGGCTAACCAATGAAATAAAAGTGTTAATGCATAGAAAAGTACTCACTAAAGGTAAATATAAGCGTCGACCAAGTGATGAAAATAAAGCTGTGTATGTTAAATCTCGCAATCGCTGCAATATGGTGTGTAGGGATGCTTTACGCCACCATGTTCATAAATCTGTCGCTAACGAGGACCCTGCCAAAGTTTGGAAATTTTTAAGGTCATTGGGCATAGGTAAATCACGACAAGAGTCTATTCCAAATGATTTAAATATCAATTCTCTCAACCAACATTTCTCTTCGTCATGTGATATTAACATCTCAGATAAAAACAATACCTTACGTTACCTTTCAACTTTACCGATTCCCGACCATTCTCCATTTATTTTTAATCAACTATCCGCTTGCGATGTTAAGAAGAGCGTAATTTCAATAACTTCCAATGCTGTTGGTGTCGACGGCATAAGTCGTAACATGGTTATGCCCATCCTAGATGTTATACTTCCTGTTCTTTGTCACATTTTTAATAACTCTGTCTCTGATGGAGTATTTCCCTCAATTTGGAAAGATGCTCAAATTATTCCATTGGCTAAAAAATCAAACCCCAAATCTTATTCTGACTATCGACCTATTTCTATCCTTCCATTCCTGTCAAAAGTGTTCGAGCGTCTTATTTACAACCAAATCAGCGAATTCTTATCATGTCACATACTTTTAAATCCTTTTCAATCTGGCTTTCGACCTGGGCATAGCACTGTAACGACTCTCATCAAAATTACTGATGATATCCGTCTTGGTATGGACAATGGCCAACTTACTGTACTAACTTTATTAGATTTTAGTAACGCCTTTAACACTGTGAATTTTGACATTCTTCTTGCTCTCCTTCGCTCAATTAACATTTCTCCAACGGTAGTTGATTGGTTTCACAGTTATCTGTACGGGCGCAGGCAGCGTGTTCGCCTTGAAGATAAATACTCTTTGTGGTGTAGCACGTCAGCAGGCGTCCCGCAAGGTGGCGTCTTATCTCCTTTATTGTTTGCTTTGTTTATTAATTCCATTTCTCACAACCTCACTTCTTCCTACCACCTATATGCAGACGATCTACAGATTTATTCTAAGGCCCCAGTGAATAAACTATCTGAAGCCATTCAGATTGTTAATGCTGATCTTGACCGCATAGCTAAATGGAGCAACTCTTTTGGATTACAAGTAAATCCCATTAAGACACAAACAATAGTTATTGGTAGCTCAAGACTACTGTCTACAATAGACTGGACATTACTTCCTCAAGTTTCCTTCGGTGGTATCGCTATTCCCTTTAGTAGCTCTGTAAAGAATCTTGGAATAACAATGGATCGCTATATGAGGTGGGATCAACAGTTACAAATTACCAGTCGCAAGCTATTTGCCGCAGCAGGATCCTTAAAAAGGTTGCGCAACTTTCTTCCTACGGCCACTAAAATTGCATTAGCTCAATCTCTTTTACTTCCAATTCTTGACTACGCTGATGCCTGCTATCTAGATCTCACGGAGGAACAGCTAGATAAACTTGAGCGTCTTCAAAATGTTTGTATTAGATTCATATTTGGTTTACGCAAATATGATCACGTCTCTCAGTTTCGTTCTAAGCTCAATTGGCTGACAATACGCTTTCGCCGGAATACTCATATTCTTAGTCTCCTTTACAATATATTGTTTAATCCTACATCCCCGCGCTATCTCAAGGAACGCTTTGATTTCCTTCACTGCACTTCATACACTTTAAGGTCATCAGAAAATCTCACACTTGAAATCCATCCTCATACGAGTTCGTTTTATACTAAATCTTTCACTATTCAGGCTGCCCGCTTGTGGAATTCTCTTCCTGTATCAATCAGACAAGCACCGACTCTCAGAATGTTCAAGGATAAAGTTAAAAGGTTTTATTTGTCTACTTAAATTAACACTACATTTTTGTCAATGTCTAGGCTATATATGACATAATATTATAATATGTATGTATTATTTATAATATATAAGGCTCGATTACCACTGACTCACTGACTGACTGATTGACATAAATGTTCTCCTAGAAGGAGCAGAGTAGGGTAAAAATGAAGTATGGCAAAAATGTTCGGGGGGTTTTGGTAAGTATGAGAAAAATCGAAAATCATAAAAATGACGCCTGCCAAGTAAAGATGGATGACATATCTCAAAAACGGTACAAGATAGGTAGGGGGTGTTTGAACAAATGTCATAGGGAATCGGGAGAGCAGTCGAATGACATCTGTCAAAAATCCAAAATGGCGGATTTCAAGATGGCCGCCATACAAAATGACCCGAGCCTGCTGAAGCGAGGCCTTTAGGCCGAGCTTCAGTAGGGGCGGAGCAGTTTGTATGGCGGCCGTCTTGAAATCCGACATTTTGGATGTGACTCACGTGCTCCTATCATTCTTTATACTGCATTTGGAGTGTTTGACCTTTATTTTCGACTGTATTAGGAGTTTTTGTGGGAGTTTTGACTGAATTTGGAGTTACTGTCCTATATTAGTGTAGTAGCGAGCCCGAAGGGCGAGCTCCTGGTGAGGCCGAAGGCCGAACTTTCGGTCCGCGAGGCCGAAGGCCGAGCGTATGATGCGCGAGCCCGAAGGGCGAGCGCCTGGCGAGGCCGTAGGCCGAGACGTATTAGTAACTTGCGAGGCCGAAGGCCGAGCTCCGACTTGAGAGTATTTTCCACATCTCCGACTGGTCTCCATGGCAACTGCCCGCGGTAACCGAAGCACCTACGAGTGGGGTTCCTTTACAAAAGTGACTCAGAACCTTGGTTCCATTCTGCCCGTACCACCTTTTTATGGCAGTAGGGTGAATTTGCTTTAGTGGCTACAGTATGGTTCTTTATTGTATGGAGAGTTTATTTGGGATTTCATACTTCTATTGGAGTTTTGAACTTATTTTTTTTAAATGTATAAGGGGTTAAGGTAAAGTTAAGTACTGCACAACGAAAAATGCGGGCCGCATGCGGCCCGCACACTGCCCGAAAAACTAGTTTATTATAATATATAAAGCTGGATTACCGTACACTGACTGACATAATTGTTCTCCCAGAAGGAGTCGAGTAGGAAGAAAGTAATGTATAGCAAAAATGTTCTAGGGGTTTGTGTGAGTATGGGAAAAATCCGAAAACTCAAAGATGACGTCTGCCAAGTAAAATTGGATGGCGTATCTCTGAAATGGTAAGAGATAGGTAGGGGGTGCTTGACCAAATGTCATAGGGAATCGGGAGAGCAGTCGGATGACATTTGTCAAAAATCCAAAATGGCGGATTTCAAAATGGCCGCCATACAAAATCCTTCGATCCCTCAAAAAAGTAGCTGGTTCTACCAGAAAGAGTTGAGTACGGTTAAAGTAATGTATTACGAAAATGACTAAGGGGTTTAGCTTAGTAGGGGAAAAAATAAAAACCCTAGAAATGACGCCTGCCAAGTAAAGCTGGACAACGTATCTCGAAAACGGTAAGAGATAGGTTGGGGGTGTTTTTACAAATGTCATAGGGAATCGGGAGAGCAGTCTATTGACACCTGTCAAATGTGCTACTCTCATTCTTCATACATTATTTGGAGTATTTAACCTTACAATGTCGACTGTATTAGGAGTGTTTGTGGGAATTTCAACTCAATTTGGAATAATTGTCCTACTGTCAGTGTAGCGAGCCCGAAGGGCGAGGTTTTGGTGAGGCCGAAGGCCGAACTTTCGGGCCGCGAGGCCGTAGGCCGAGCGGATGGTGCGCGAGCCCGAAGGGCGAGCGTCAGGCGAGGCCGCAGGCCGAGCCGTGTTAGTAACTTGCGAGGCCGAAGGCCGAGCTCAGACTTGCACCGATTTGGCTGAAAATCGATATATAGGTTGTTCTCGTCATCCTTATTCCAAATATGAAATTTTTATTTCGATGACGTCTGCCAAGTAAAAAAAGTTGCTCCGATTTGGCTGAAACTCGATATTTATGTGGTTCTGGACGTCCTTATTCCAAATCAAAAAAAATTTTTTCGATGACGTCTGCCAAGTAAAAAAAGGTACTCAGATTTGGCTGAAACTCGATATTTAGGTGGTTCTGGGTGTCCTTATTCCAAATCTAAAAATTTTTTTCGATGACGTCTGCCAAGTAAAAAAAGTTACTCCGATTTGGCTGAAACTCGATATTTAGGTGGTTCTGGGTGTCCTTATTCCAAATCTAAAATTTTTTTTTCGATGACGTCTGCCAAGTAAAACAAGTTACTCCGATTTGGCTGAAACTCGATATTTAGGTGGTTCTGGGTGTCCTTATTCCAAATCAAAATTTTTTTTTTCGATGACGTCTGCCAAGTAAAAAAAAGTACTCCGATTTGGCTTAAATTTTATATCTAGGTTGTTCTGGACGACCTTATTCCAAATATGAAATTTTTATTTCGATGACGTCTGCCAAGTGCAGATAAATCACGTATCTCGAAAACGGTAATAGATAGGTAGGGGGTTTTTGAAAATATATCATAGGGAATAAGGAGAGCAGTCGAATGACATTTTGGATGTGTCTTACGTGCTCCTATCATTCTTTATACTGCATTTGGAGTGTTTTTCCTTAATTTTCGACTGTATTAGGAGTTTTTGTGGGATTTTTGACTGAATTTGGAGATACTGTCCAACTTTAGTGTATAGCGAGCCCGAAGGGCGAGCTCCCGGTGAGGCCGAAGGCCGAACTTTCGGCTCGCGAGGCCGAAGGCCGAGCGTAGGGTGCGTGAGCCCGAAGGGCGAGCGCTTGGCGAGGCCGCAGGCCGAGCCGTGTTTGTAACTTGCGAGGCCGAAGGCCGAGCTCCGACTTGAGAGTATTTTCCACGTCACCGACTGGTCTCCATGGCAACTGCCTGCGGTAACCGAAGCACCTACGAGTGGGGTTCCTTAACAAAAGTGACTCAGAACCTTGGTACCATTCTGCCCGTACCACCTTTTTATGGCAGTAGGGTGAATCTGCTTTAGTAGCTACAGTATGTTTCTCTACTGTATTACAAGTTTATTTGGGATTTCATATTTCTATTGGAGTTTTGAACGTTATTTTTTAAATGTATCAGGTGTTTTGTTTGACAGTTCCTATTGAGTAAAGATAGATGCGGGCCGCATGCGGCCCGCACACTGCCCGAAATACTAGTTATAATATATAAAGCTCGATTACCACTGACTCACTGACTGACTCACTCATTGACATAATTGTTCTCCCAGAAGGAGTCGAGTAGGAAGAAAGTAATGTATAGCAAAAATGTTCTGGGGGTTTGAGTGAGTATGGGAAAAATCCGAAAACTCAAAGATGACGTCTGCCAAGTAAAATTGGATGGCGTATCTCTGAAACGGTAAGAGATAGGTAGGGGGTGCTTGACCAAATGTCATAGGGAATCGGGAGAGCAGTCGGATGACATTTGTCAAAAATCCAAAATGGCGGATTTCAAAATGGCCGCCATACAAAATCCTTCGATCCCTCAAAAAAGTAGCTGGTTCTACCAGAAAGAGTTGAGTACGGTTAAAGTAATGTATTACGAAAATGACAAAGGGGTTTAGCTGAGGAGGGGAAAAATTATAAACCCAAGAAATGACGCCTGCCAAGTAAAGCTGGACTACGTATCTCGAAAACGGTAAGAGATAGGTTGGGGGTGTTTGAACAAATGTCATAGGGAATCGGGAGAGCAGTCGAATGACACCTGTCAAATGTGCTACTCTCATTCTTCATACATTATTTGGAGTATTTGACCTTACAATGTCGACTGTATTAGGAGTTTTTGTGGGATTTTCAACTGAATTTGGAGTAATTGTCCTACTGGCCGTGTAGCGAGCCCGAAGGGCGAGTTCCGGTGAGGCCGAAGGCCGAACTTTCGGGCCGCGGGGCCGTAGGCCGAGTGGACGGTGGGCGAGCCCGCAGGGCGAGCGCTAGGCGAGGCCGCAGGCCGAGCCATGTTAGTAACTTGCGAGGCCGAAGGCCGAGCTCAGACTTGCACCGATTTGGCTGAAAATCGATATATAGGTTGTTCTCGTCATCCTTATTTCAAATATGAAATTTTTATTTCGATGACGTCTGCCAAGTAAAAAAAGTTACTGCGATTTGGCTGAAACTCGATATTTATGTGGTTCTGGACGTCCATATTCCAAATCAAAAAAAAATTTTTCGATGACGTCTGCCAAGTAAAAAAATTTACTCCGATTTGGCTGAAACTCGATATTTAGGTGGTTCTGGGTGTTTTTCGATGACGTCTGCCAAGTAAAAAAAGTTACTCCGATTTGGCTGTAACTCGATATTTAGGTGGATCTGGGTGTCCTTATTCCAAATCTAAAAAAAATTTTTCGATAACGTCTGCCAAGTAAAAAAAGTTACTCCGATTTGGCTGAAACTCGATATTTATGTGGTTCTGGGTGTCCTTATTCCAAATCTAAAATTTTTTTTTCGATGATGTCTGCCAAGTGCAGATAAATCACGTATCTCGAAAACGGTAATAGATAGGTAGGGGGTTTTTGAAAAATGTCATAGGGAATAAGGAGAGCAATCGAATGACATTTTGGATGTGTCACACGTGCTCCTCTCATTCTTTATACTGCATTTGGAGTGTTTTACCTCATGTTTTCGACTGTATTAGGAGTTTTTGTAGGTTTTTTGACTGAATTTGGAGTTACTGTTCTACGTTATTGTAGTAGCGAGCCCGAAGGGCGAGCTCCTGGTGAGGCCGAAGGCTGAACTTTCGATTCGCGAGGCCGAAGGCCGAGCGTATGGTGCGTGAGCCCGAAGGGCGAGCGCTAGGCGAGGCCGCAGGCCGAGCCGTATTTGTAACTTGCGAGGCCGAAGGCCGAGCTCAGAACTGAGAGTATTTTCCACGACTCCTACTGGTCTCCAAGGCAACTGCCCGCGATAACCGAAGCACCTACGAGTTGGGTTCCTTAACAAAAGTGACTCAGAACTTTGGTCCGATTCTGCCCGTACCACCTTTTAATGGCAGTAGGGTGAATTTGGTTTGGTGGCTGCAGTATGGTTCTTTATTGTATTGAGAGTTTTTATGGGATTTCATACTTCCATTGGAGTTTTGAACATTCTTTTTCTTAAAGTATTAGGGGTTTATGTGAAATTTCCAAATGACTCAAGATAGATGCGGGCCGCATGCGGCCCGCACACTGCCCGAAAAACTAGTTATTAATAATATATAAAGCTCGATTACCACTGACTGACTCACTGACTCACTGACATAAATGTTCTCCTAGAAGGAGACGAGAAGGGTTAAAATGATGTATGGCAAAAATGTTCGGGGGGTTTTGGTGAGTATGAGAAAAATCGAAAATCATAAAAAAGACGCCTGCCAAGTAAAGATGGATAACGTATCTCGAAAACGGTAAGAGATGGGTTAGAGGTGTTTGAACAAATGTCATAGGGAATCGGGAGAGCAGTCGAATGACACCTGTCAAAAATCCAAAATGGCGGATTTCAAGATGGCCGCCATACAAAATGCTCCGAGCCTGCTGAAGCGAGGCCTTTAGGCCGAGCTTCAGTAGGGGCGGAGCAGTTTGTATGGCGGCCGTCTTGAAATCCGACATTTTGGATGTGTCTTACGTGCTCCTATCATTCTTTATACTGCATTTGGAGTTTTTTATCTTTATTTTCGACTGTATTAGGAGTTTTTGTGGGATTTTTGACTGAATTTGGAGTAACTGTCCTACATTAGTGTAGTAGCGAGCCCGAAGGGCGAGCTTCTGGTGAGGCCGAAGGCCGAACTTTCGGCCCGCGAGGCCGAAGGCCGAGCGTATGGGGCGTGAGCCCGAAGGGCGAGCGCCTGGCGAGGCCGTAGGCCGAGCCGTATTAGTAACTTGCGAGGCCGAAGGCCGAGCTCCGACTTGAGAGTATTTTCCACGTCTCCAACTGGTCTCCATGGCAACTGCCCGCGATAACCAAAGCACCTACGAGTAGGGTTCCTTAACAAATGTGACTCAAAACCTTGGTACCATTCTGCCGGAACCACCTTTTTATGGCAGTAGGGTGAATCTGGTTTTGGAGGCTACAGTTTGTTTCTTTATTGTATTGAGAGTTTTAATGGGATTTCATACTTCTATTGGAGTTTTGAAATATTTTTTTTTAATGTTAAAGGTGTATTGTTATAGTTTAGTACTGCATAACGATAAATGCGGGCCGCATGCGGCCCGCACACTGCCCGAAAAACTAGTTTATAATATATAAAGCTCGATTACCACTGACTCACTGACTCACTGACATAAATGTTCTCCTAGAAGGAGCAGAGTAGGGTAAAAATGAAGTATAGCAAAAATGTTCGGGATGTTTTGGTTAGTATGAGAAAAATCGAAAATCATTAAAAAGACGCCTGCCAAGTGAAGTTGGATGACGTATCTCGAAAACGGTAAGAGATAGGTAGGGGGTGTTTGAACAAATGTCATAGGGAATCGGGAGAGCAGTCGAATGACACCTGTCAAAAATCCAAAATGGCGGATTTCAAGATGGCCGCCATACAAAATGCTCCGAGCCTGCTGAAGCGAGGCCTTTAGGCCGAGCTTCAGTAGGGGCGGAGCAGTTTGTATGGTGGCCGTCTTGAAATCCGTCATTTTGGATGTGCCCCACGTGCTCCTATCATTCTTTATACTGCATTTGGAGTGTTTTACCTTATATTTTCGACTGTATTAGGAGTTTTTGTGGGATTTTTGACTGAATTTGGAGTTAATGTCCTATGATAGCGTATAGCGAGCCCGAAGGGCGAGCTCCGGGTGAGGCCGAAGGCCGAACTTTCGGCTTGCGAGGCCGAAGGCCGAGCGTATGGTGCGTGAGCCCGAAGGGCGAGCGCTTGGCGAGGCCGCAGGCCGAGCCATGTTAGTAACTTGCGAGGCCGGAGGCCGAGCTCCGACTCGAGAGTATTTTCCACGTCATCGACTGGTCTCCATGGCAACTGCCCGCGGTAACCAAAGCACCTACGAGTGGGGTTCCTTAACATAAGTAACTCAGAACCTTGGTACCATTCTGCCCGTACCACCTTTTTATGGCAGTAGGGTGAATTTGGTTTGGTGGGTACAGTACGGTTCTCTAATGTATAAAGTGTTAGTATGGGAAATCGTACATCTTTTGGTGTTTTGAAAATTTTTTTGTTAATGTATAAGGTGTTTTGATATTGTTCAAACTTGCACAACGATAAATGCGGGCCGCATGCGGCCCGCACACTGCCCGAAAAACTAGTTTATAATATATAAAGCTCGATTACCACTGACTGACTGACTGACTCACTGACATAAATGTTCTCCTAGAAGGAGCAGAGTAGGGTAAAAATGAAGAATAGCAAAAATGTTCGGAGGGTTTTGGTGAGTATGAGAAAAATCGAAAATCATTAAAAAGACGCCTGCCAAGTAAAGATGGATGACGTATCTCAAAAACGGTACGAGATAGGTAGGGGGTGTTTGAACAAATGTCATAGGGAATCGGGAGAGCAGTCGAATGACACCTGTCAAAAATCCAAAATGGCGGATTTCAAGATGGCCGCCATACAAAGTGATCCGAGCCTGCTGAAGCGAGGCCTTTAGGCCGAGCTTCAGTAGGGGCGGAGCAGTTTGTATGGTGGCCGTCTTGAAATCCGACAATTTGGATGTGACCCACGTGCTCCTATCATTCTTTATACTGCATTTGGAGTGATTTACCCTATATTTTCGACTGTATTAGGAGTTTTTGTGGGATTTTCGACTGAATTTGGAGTAACTGTCCTACATTAGTGAAGTTGCGAGCCCGAAGGGCGAGCTTCTGGTGAGGCCGAAGGCCGAACTTTCGGTCCGCGAGGCCGAAGGCCGAGCGTATGATGCGCGAGCCCGAAGGGCGAGCGCCTGGCGAGGCCGTAGGCCGAGCCGTATTAGTAACTTGCGAGGCCGAAGGCCGAGCTCCGACTTGAGAGTATTTTCCACATCTCCGACTGGTCTCCATGGCAACTGCCCGCGGTAACCGAAGCACCTACGAGTGGGGTTCCTTTACAAAAGTGACTCAGAACCTTGGTTCCATTCTGCCCGTACCACCTTTTTATGGCAGTAGGGTGAATTTGCTTTAGTGGCTACAGTATGGTTCTTTATTGTATGGAGAGTTTATTTGGGATTTCATACTTCTATTGGAGTTTTGAACTTATTTTTTTTTAATGTAAAAGGGGTCAAGGTATAGTTTAGTACTGTATAACGATAAATGCGGGCCGCATGCGGCCCGCACACTGCCCGAAAAACTAGTTAATAATATATAAAGCTCGATTACCACTGACTGACTGACTGACTCACTCATTGACATAAATGTTCTCCTAGAAGGAGTAGAGTAGGGTAAAAATGAAGTACGGCAAAAATGTTCAGGTGGTTTTGGTGAGTATGAGAAAAATCGAAAATCATTAAAAAGACGCCTGCCAAGTGATGATGGATGACGTATCTCGAAAACGGTAAGAGATAGGTAGGGGGTGTTTGACCAAATGTCATAGGGAATCGGGAGAGCAGTCGAATGACACCTGTCAAAAATCCAAAATGGCGGATTTCAAGATGGCCGCCATACAAAGTGATCCGAGCCTGCTGAAGCGAGGCCGTTAGGCCGAGCTTCAGTAGGGGCGGAGCAGTTTGTATGGTGGCCGTCTTGAAATCGAACATTTTGGATGTGTCTTACGTGCTCCTATCATTCTTTATACTGCATTTGGAGTTTTTTACCTTATATTTTCGACTGTATTAAGAGTTTTTGTGGGATTTTTGACTCAATTTGGAGTAACTGACCTACGATAATGTATAGCGAGCCCGAAGGGCGAGCTTCTGGTGAGGCCGAAGGCCGAACTTTCGGCTCGCGAGGCCGAAGGCCGAGCGTATGGTGCGTGAGCCCGAAGGGCGAGCGCATGGCGAGGCCGGAGGCCGAGCCGTGTTAGTAACTTGCGAGGCCGAAGGCCGAGCTCCGACTTGAGAGTATTTTCCACGTCTCCGAATGGTCTCCATGGCAACTGCCCGTGGTAAGCGAAGCACCTACGAGTGGGGTTCTTTAACAAAAGTGACTCAGAATCTTGGTACCATTCTGCCCGTACCACTTTTTTATGGCAGTAGGGTGAATCTGGTTTGGTGGCTACAGTTTGGTTCTCTACTGTATAAGGAGTTTATATGGGATTTCATACTTCTAATGGAGTTTTGAACATACTTTTTTTAATGTATAAGGTGTTTTGATATTGTTCAAACTTGCACAACGATAAATGCGGGCCGCATGCGGCCCGCACACTGCCCGAAAAACTAGTTTTTTATTTATAATATATAAGGCTCGATTACCACTGACTGACTCACTGACTCACTGACATAAATGTTCTCCTAGAAGGAGCAGAGTAGGGTAAAAATGAAGTATGGCAAAAATGTTCGGCGGGTTTAGGTGAGTATGAGAAAAATCGAAAATCATTAAAAAGACGCCTGCCAAGTAAAGATGAATGACATATCTCAAAAACGGTACAAGATAGGTAGAGGGTGTTTGAACAAATGTCATAGGGAATTGGGAGAGCAGTCGGATGACATCTGTCAAAAATCCAAAATGGTGGATTTCAAGATGGCCGCCATACAAAGTGATCCGAGCCTGCTGAAGCGAGGCCGTTAGGCCGAGCTTCAGTAGAGGCGGAGCAGTTTGTATGGTGGCTGTCTTGAAATCCGACATTTTGGATGTGACCCACGTGCTCCTATCATTCTTTATACTGCATTTGGAGTGTTTTACCTTATATTTTCGACTGTATTAGGAGTTTTTGTGGGATTTTGGACTGAATTTGGAGTTACTGTCCTACGTTAGTGTAGTAGCGAGCCCGAAGGGCGAGCTCCTGGTGAGGCCGAAGGCCGAACTTTCGGCTCGCGAGGCCGAAGGCCGAGCGTATTGTGCGTGAGCCCGAAGGGCGAGCGCTTGGCGAGGCCGCAGGCCAAGCCGTGTTAGTAACTTGCGAGGCCGAAGGCCGAGCTCCGACTTGAGAGTATTTTCCACGTCACCGACTGGTCTCCATGGCAACTGCCCGCGGTAACCGAAGCACCTACGAATGGGGTTCCTTAACAAAAGTGACTCAGAACCTTGGTTCCATTCTGCCCGTACCACCTTTTTATGGCAGTAGGGTGAATCTGCTTTAGTGGCTACAGTATGGTTCATTATTGTATTGAGAGTTTATATGGGATTTCATACTTCTATTGGAGTTTTGGACACTTTTTTTTTATGTATAACGTTTTTTTATGACAGTTCCTACTGACTTAAGATAGATGCGGGCCGCATGCGGCCCGCACACTGCCCGAAAAACTAGTTTATAATATATAAAGCTCGATTACCACTCACTGACTGACTGACTGATTGACATAAATGTTCTCCTAGAAGGAGCAGAGTAGGGTAAAAATGAAGTATGGCAAAAATGTTCGGGGGGTTTTAGTGAGTATGAGAAAAATCGAAAATCATTAAAAAGACGCCTGCCAAGTAAAGATGAATGACGTATCTCGAAAACGATGCAAGATAGGTTGGGGGTGTTTGAACAAATGTCATAGGGAATCGGGAGAGCAGTCGAGTGACACCTGTCAAAAATCCAAAATGGCGGATTTCAAGATGGCCGCCATACAAAGTGATCCGAGCCTGCTGAAGCGAGGCCGTGAGGCCGAGCTTCAGTAGGGGCGGAGCAGTTTGTATGGTGGCCGTCTTGAAATCCGACATTTTGGATGTGACCCACATGCTCCTATCATTCTTTATACTGCATTTGGATTGTTTTGCCTTATATTTTCGACTGTATTAGGAGTTTTTGTGGGATTTTCGACTGAATTTGGAGTTACTGTCCTACATTGGTGTATAGCGAGCCCGAAGGGCGAGCTCCTGGTGAGGCCGTAGGCCGAACATTCGGCCCGCGAGGCCGAAGGCCGAGCGTATGGTGCGTGAGCCCGAAGGGCGAGCGCTCGGCGAGGCCGTAGGCCGAGCCGTATTAGTAACTTGCGAGGCCAAAGGCCGAGCTCCGACTTAAGAGTATTTTCCACGTCTCCGACTGGTCTCCATGGCAACTGCCCGCGGTAACCGAAGCACCTACGAGTGGGGTTCTTTAGCAAAAGTGACTCAGAACCTTGGTATCATTCTGCCCGTACCACCTTTTTATGGCAGTAGGGTGAATTTGCTTTAGTGGCTACAGTATGGTTCTTTATTGTATTGAGAGTTTATATGGGATTTCATACTTCTATTGGAGTTTTGAACATACTTTTTTCCAACGTATCAGGAGTTTTGATATAGTTTAGTACTGCATAACGATAAATGCGGGTCGCATGCGGCCCGCACACTGCCCGAAAAACTAGTTAATAATATATAAAGCTCGATTACCACTCACTGACTGACTGACTGACTGATTGACATAAATGTTCTCCTAGAAGGAGACGAGTAGGGCTAAAATGATGTATGGCAAAAATGTTCGGGGGGTTTTGGTGAGTATGAGAAAAATCGAAAATCATAAAAAAGACGCCTGCCAAGTAAAGATGGATAACGTATCTCGAAAACGGTAAGAGATGGGTTAGAGGTGTTTGAACAAATGTCATAGGGAATCGGGAGAGCAGTCGAATGACACCTGTCAAAAATCCAAAATGGCGGATTTCAAGATGGCCGCCATACAAAATGCTCCGAGCCTGCTGAAGCGAGGCCTTTAGGCCGAGCTTCAGTAGGGGCGGAGCAGTTTGTATGGCGGCCGTCTTGAAATCCGACATTTTGGATGTGTCTTACGTGCTCCTATCATTCTTTATACTGCATTTGGAGTTTTTTATCTTTATTTTCGACTGTATTAGGAGTTTTTGTGGGATTTTTGACTGAATTTGGAGTAACTGTCCTACATTAGTGTAGTAGCGAGCCCGAAGGGCGAGCTTCTGGTGAGGCCGAAGGCCGAACTTTCGGCCCGCGAGGCCGAAGGCCGAGCGTATGGGGCGTGAGCCCGAAGGGCGAGCGCCTGGCGAGGCCGTAGGCCGAGCCGTATTAGTAACTTGCGAGGCCGAAGGCCGAGCTCCGACTTGAGAGTATTTTCCACGTCTCCAACTGGTCTCCATGGCAACTGCCCGCGATAACCAAAGCACCTACGAGTAGGGTTCCTTAACAAATGTGACTCAAAACCTTGGTACCATTCTGCCGGAACCACCTTTTTATGGCAGTAGGGTGAATCTGGTTTTGGAGGCTACAGTTTGTTTCTTTATTGTATTGAGAGTTTTAATGGGATTTCATACTTCTATTGGAGTTTTGAAATATTTTTTTTTAATGTTAAAGGTGTATTGTTATAGTTTAGTACTGCATAACGATAAATGCGGGCCGCATGCGGCCCGCACACTGCCCGAAAAACTAGTTAATAATATATAAAGCTCGATTACCACTCACTGACTGACTGACTGACTGATTGACATAAATGTTCTCCTAGAAGGAGACGAGTAGGGCTAAAATGATGTATGGCAAAAATGTTCGGGGGGTTTTGGTGAGTATGAGAAAAATCGAAAATCATAAAAAAGACGCCTGCCAAGTGAAGATGGATGACATATCTCAAAAACGGTACAAGTTAGGTAGGGGGTGTTTGAACAAATGTCATAGGGAATCGGGAGAGCAGTCGAATGACACCTGTCAAAAATCCAAAATGGCGGATTTCAAGATGGCCGCCATACAAAGTGATCCGAGCCTGCTGAAGCGAGGCCGTTAGGCCGAGCTTCAGTAGGGGCGGAGCAGTTTGTATGGCGGCCGTCTTGAAATCCGACATTTTGGATGTGTCACACGTGCTCCTATCATTCTTTATACTGCATTTGGAGTGTTTTACCTACATTTTCGACTGTATTAGGAGTTTTTGTGGGATTTTTGACTGAATTTGGAGTTACTGTCCAACATTAGTGTATAGCGAGCCCGAAGGGCGAGCTCCTGGTGAGGCCGAAGGCCGAACTTTCGGTCCGCGAGGCCGAAGGCCGAGCGTATGGTGCGTGAGCCCGAAGGGCGAACGCTTGGCGAGGCCGTAGGCCGAGCCGTATTAGTAACTTGCGAGGCCGAAGGCCGAGCTCCGACTTGAGAGTTTTTTTCACGTCTCCGACTGGTCTCCATGGCAACTGCCCGCGGTAACCGAAGCACCTACGAGTGGGGTTTCTTAACAAAAGTGACTCAGAACCTTGGTACCATTCTGCCCGTACCACCTTTTTATGGCAGTAGGGTGAATTTGCTTTAGTGGCTACAGTATGGATCTTTATTGTATTGAGAGTTTATATGGGATTTCATACTTCTATTGGAGTTTTGAAATATTTTTATTTTAATGTAAAAGGTGTTTTGATATTGTTTCAAATTGCATAACGATAAATGCGGGCCGCATGCGGCCCGCACACTGCCCGAAATACTAGTTTCTAGTATATAATTTATATATTATTTGGATATGTATATATCATTATCTATATATGTATGTTGGTATGTATGTTGGTATACGTATATATATATTTAAAATTGTATTTATTTAATAATTATAAAAAACTTATAAGTACCATATTTTTATATATTTGTTTGGTAATTACACTAAAATACGTTTCATTTTAAAATATTTTTATGACATTTGAGTATGTACTATTTTTGGACTACACCCGCCCCAATTGTTTTGTTAGTTCAACTCCATCCTAAGGTTGCCTGGTAGAGATCACTTTTAGTGATAAGGCCGCCCATTGTAACACTATGTAATCATTATTTAATATGTAAACTTTAATATTTTAACAGTGGTGTAACAATAAAGAGTTTTCTATCTATCTATCTATCTAATTATTAGAAACAAAATTTTTCGCATTCGTGCTTTTTTTTTACTTTAGCGCACTAGTATTTTAAATAGAAAAAAAACAACGTTTCCACACTTCTCACCAAGGAGATTGTAGTTTGTTTCGTTCGTTTTTCATATAAAAACAAACCAAAGAGTTTTTTACCTACTGAAGTAAAACTTTAGAAGATTTAATTTTAAACCTTCTTAATCAAGATTACTATTGCTATAAAAAGATCAAGCAAATATTATTGTATCGAAATTTTCGTATTCGTTCCTCGCAAGTGTGTTGAAAAACGTCGTATGAAACTCGTGCGCGTTGTTTATTACAATCTCTACTCCCTTTAGGCCTGAGATCGGAGGTTGTAATAAACAACATCGCGCACACGTTGCATATTGTAATATTATTCATATGTATGTAGAAAATCCATATCTGTAAGGCGTACAATCTTAATGACAAAAATCAAAGTGTTTCTTTTTGAGTCTCTGTACACCTCATTAAGTGTATGTCTCAGGGTGATGGGGCAATGCTTTTCGTCACTTGTGGCGAAATGCATCTGTTATAGGCAAAGGTTCCTGGGTTTCGTGCGTATTCCGTCACAATCCGATACAAAAACACCACTTACCGACCTAGTCTACCTACTTGGCATACCAAGTAGGTTCATCGTTTATAGTAGATACTCATAAAAGGCGTCTATGAAATATCTTATATTTTACATATAATAATTGCATATTTCATGATGATTATTATTCGTAACATGAGACCACAGACTAATAAACACGAGACCATGGGTTATCGACATGGCCTAGCTATTACCACCTTTGGTTCTACAGCGAATTTTCTTGTTTAAGATTTAGTCGCGCAAAGAAACTCCAAGCATAAATCTCTCCAAGTCATCTCCGATTCTACTTTTTTTTATGTTATTGTGACGGAACAAGCTCGAGGCCAACCTGATGTTAAGCGGACTAACCTCTGCCTATAACAGATGCATTTTAATCACAAGTCACGAATTGCACTGCGCCCGTCACCTTGAGACATAGTTATTAAGTCTCATGTGCCTGTAATTTCACTGGCTCTCAAGGATTGCTGCCGGAACACACCGTTAGGTGATTGGCGGCAGATTTTCTACTTGAAGGTGGTCGCTAGCCAGGCGGGCATTCGCAAAATGCCCTTCCACCATGCGGTGAAGCTGAAGCCCGCGGCGGGATTCGAACCATGGACCTACTGCGTGGCAGTCCATAGCCAATGCCACTGAGCCATCACTGCTTCAAAACTTTGTATTGTTCTAAAGGCTACGTCTTATCTTCGGGGGTCTTTATCAAAATGTAACTTTGATAAAATCCTTGCAGTAATTTATCAAAACTGGTTATTTGAATACAGATAAAATGGCCAGATTTGTTATTCGAAAACAAGATATCAGAATGAGTGAAAATAGATTTGTAAGGTGATTATGATAAAAATAATCAAATTATGGATCCAGAGTAGTGAAATGTTTGTTTCAATAGGAGAATTTTGAAATTATTGATGCGTTAGTAGTGGAGTTTGCCTAGTCATTCTTAATCAAAAATCTAGGCTAAGGTAAAAGCTGACATCATCGTCGCATGTAGTTATCCGTCTATCTTCACACATTGATATAATCAAATTAATCTGTCAAATTTGTTAAAATTTTATCTTATATAATTTGGAATATTTTTATTACTTATGTCTATACTATAACAAAGAGATGTGTATAGTTACTGGATTTTGGTTTCAGAGTGCTGTCTTCTTCCATAAGAAAAAATAAAAAATAAATAAATGAAATATATGGCGTTTTTTTTTTGTTATGTCTTCTAACAGCTAATGTAGGTACTTGAACACGTAATAACGGAGATTCGGATTTATAACATTTATCTGTTTTTAACTTATTGAATTGATTGCATTTGTTGCGGTAACTTAATTTATATTTTAGACGGTTTTGCATTAGGTAGTCACATTTACAATTAACAATTTACTTATTATTTTCTTTTTATAATATTTATATACATTTGCTTTTAAATTTCCGTATTTGTAAATGTGAATTACGCTTAGCACGCGAAAGTGATTGTCATCATATTTGGAAATACGTGCAATAATCTTCAATAACTTTTCGGGATGATGATCATGTAGAATGATCATCAAACCTAGCTACATTCTCGCCACAGACGTGAATATACGCCGCGGTGATTACTTGGATAGGTAACTTTTTTTATTTTTTTATGCCTGATAGGTTAGCCTTTGACCACTATCTCACCTGGTGGTAAGTGATGATGTGGTCGAAGATGTTGTACAGGCTAACCTAGAAGTACTGGCACTCAAGGACCGCTGCCGGAACACACCGTTAGGTGATTGGCGACAGATTTTCTACTTGAGGGTGGTAGCTAGCCAGGCGGGCATTCGCAAAATGCCCTACCACCATGCTATAACGACTGCCATCCTAAGACAACAACCGGGATCGACGGCTTAACGTGCTCTCCGAAGTACGTGCACGCTCATTAGTAATGTCACTAACGGTCACCCATCCATCTCATGACCGCGGGCGACGTTGCTTAACTTTGCTGATCGGTTAAGAACAGCTAAGTGAACTTCGCTACGAGCGCTTCAAAGCTTGACTGCCAGTGGCATTACTACTTAAAATATTTGTTACTATTAAAAATTGATTTCCGCAAAGTAACGCCTGAATCTATTCATTAATAAAATATATATTAATAGTTATGTTAACTTAGACCCTAATGGAGTGAACTAGCTTTCACAAACACAGGGAATCCTACCGTGAGAGCTAGAGATATTATGTGTTATCTTACTGAAAGTTTTAAATTGCATTAAACATTGTCTAGTTCTAGAATAGTTTTAAGAAAATTAAGGCCAACATTTTTGTAGCAAAAAAATAAATAAATTTGAAATCATATAATCCTATCTAGCTCTGAGCCAAAAAATCTGACAATATTGATATTTTCTTTTTCATGTTATTGTGACAGAACAAGCTCGAGGCCCACCTGATGTTAATCGGACTAACCTCTGCCTATACAGACATCATAAGTCACGAATTGCGCTGCGCCCGTCACCTTGAGACATAGTTGTTAAGTCTCATGTGCCTGTAATTTCACTGGCTCTCAAGGACTGCGGCCGGAACACACGGTTAGGTGCATGGCGACAGATTTTCTACTTGAGGGTGGTGGATAATCCTCTCAAGCTCAATGAGCCAAAAAATGTGACAATATTGATAGATACTAGGTAGTTTTATTTTATACGACGATACTAGTGAAAGATATGATTTATCCACCGTCGATAAATTTTCACCGGCGCGCACAAGCTCGGAGAGTAGTAAAAAAAATCAAATGTAAGAAATCTTGTTCCTCTCCCCGGGGAGAGATATATCTCAGGTCCGTGTTAAGCCTGGAGGGTACATTAGGCCCCATCAATGAATACTTGAATCAATTTTTTTTAAGAAATTTCAGGAATATTATCAAAATATACAATTATGTACGGACGTTTTGTCAACAAATCCGTGCTGAAGGTTTTTCACAACTGCTTGATAAATAAGTAAAAAAAATATATAAATACTATGTTTAAATTATTTTGTGGAACTCGTTGAAACATTAATGAATTTGCGCATCTAACTCGCGCTAAAATCTGACTAATTATATCCTTTACAAATGTGAAAATTTTAAAATCGGATTATTACATCTCGTGAAAATTTGATAAAATTATTGAAAAAAAATCTGTTTTCTCTAATTTTCGCAATTTGTGGACAAAGAAAAGCTCGTAGCAGACACGCGCAGCGGTGCATATTTTATTAGATAGGTAATAGGTACATTATAAATTCGTATATATTTTTTCCGTTACAAGGTCCTAATTGATCTGCATCGACCCCTTAAGTAGTCTAAGTTTGCATTATAAATATATTATATAATTGATAATTGTTGTTCGTTTCAGCAATGGCACCATCGACGGCCTCGAAGGTCGCACGGAAGAGGCGCAGTTCCCGAAAGCCAGCGCGCTTCGGCAGTCGCCTCTGATGCAGCACTGCCCCACCAAGGGTGCCCCCAAATGTCCCCCTGCCTCTAAAAGGTTAACAAACTTTACCTCTTGTTGATGTACCATTCGAAAGTTATCCCATTTTACACGAAGCGCTGATTAGCTGTTCTTAATCGATCAGCAAAGTTAAGTAGCGTCCGCCGCGCCGACTTGGATGGGTGACCGCTAGTGATATTACTACTGAGCGCTTCCGTGCTTCGGAGGGCACAATAAGCCGTCGGTCCCGGTTGTCGTCTCAGGATGGCAGTCGTTATAGCATGGTGGTAGGGCATTTTACGAATGCCCGCCTGGCTAGCTACCACCCTCACGTAGAAAATCTGTCGCCAAGCACCTTACGGTGTGTTCCGGCAGCTGTCCTTGAGAGCCAGTAATTCTAGGTTAGCCTGAACGACCACATCATCACTTACCATCAGGTGAGATAGTGGTCAAAGGCTAACCTATCAAGCATAAAAAAAATGCTTTACTGGCGAGTTTCTGTACAATCAAGTAAAAAATCTGTGGCGAAGCACAAAACGGAGAAGTTTTTTTTATAGCTGATAGGCTGGCTGGATTACACAACTATCTCTCCTGTTCAGTTGGTAAGTGACTATGTGGTTGAAGAAGTTGTTCAGGCTTACCTTTAAGGTTTTGACTCTCAAAGGCAATTTGTGTGACACTGCTAAGTGCGTGGTGACATATTTTCTATACTTAAGGATTGTAGCTGGCCAGGAGAGCATTGTCTTAATGCTCACCATACAAAGTGATTTTTTTTCGCCGTGGCTTGCTTTTACATTCATATTCCTATATAATCGAAAGATATAATCGAAAGATTTGTTCCTTGTTTGGCCCACTGTTTCGTCCCACATTCCGAAAAATAACATTTTACCACAGGAAAATTTGATTCTGGTTTCGCAAAGTCTGATTTTTCATACTACATAATGAACTTTTATAAAGTAAAGTTAGCAAGAGAGTAATTTCTAGCATGGTAGGTAAAGCTTTTACTTCGGATTATTACGCATGTAAAGTTGACATGTTAAATAATTTTTTCTTAAGTTATCATCTTGATTTTTGTTTACCTGGTACTTTCAAAGAATTCAATTTGATATATTAAGACAATGTCTACTCCGCGCCCGTCACGGCCATACTGGACCGCCCGCTCTCCCTTTGAATATTTACGTTCTACATCGAGGAAAGTAATAAAAAATTAGGTTTTTTTTTTATGTTATTGTGATGGAACAAGCGCGAGGCCCACCTGATGTTAAGCGGTATCCTCTGCCTATAACAGATGCATTTCATCACAAGTGACGAACTGCGCCCATCACCTTAAGACATACCTGTTAAGTCTTATTTTGCCTGTTATTTCACTGGCTCTCAAGGACTGCTGCCGGAACACACCATTAGGTGCTTGGCGACAGATTTTCTACTTGAGGGTGGTCGCTAGCCAGGCAGGCATTCGCAAAATGCCGTTCCACCATGCGGTGAAGCTCAAGCTCTGGGCGGGACTCGAACCATGGACCTGCTGCGCGGCAGTCCATAGCCAATGCTACTGAGCCATCACTGCTTCAAATTATAGGCACAAGAGACTTTTAACATCAGGTGTCCCACGTACTTATTCCGTCACAATAAAAAAAAAAAAAAAAAAAAAAAAAATCTACTAAAAATGTTTGTTATGGCCAACAGAAGTGAAATCTAAGAGGTTCTTAGCATTTTTCCATTAACCCTGTAGCTTTTATATTACAAAAATATAAAGGCATGTCTCGATAATATTTTCAGTTGGATATCTTGCTTGAACTTCAGTAGATTAGATTAAAATAATGTCTTTGATTTAAAATCAGGACATAGGTGTGGCTTCGTGACGTCAAAACAGAGTATAGGTCTACTAATTACATAAACCGTACCCGTTACATTTCTTCAAGTATTCGTAGCGTAGCTTGCTTTGGCTTGCTTGGATGGGTGACCGCTAGTGGCATTTACTAGTAAGCGTGCACGTTTACGTACGTACACTTTTAAAGGCACGTTAAGCCATCGTCTGTTCTGGTTGTTGTCTTAGGATTCCACTAGTCATAGCATGTTGGAACGACATTTTGCAAATGCCCGCCTGTTTGGGTACCCCTCAGGTAGAAAATCTGTCAGTCACCACCTAACGGTGTGTTCCGACAGTTGTCCTTGAGAGCCATTAATTCTAGGTGGGCCTGAACAGCGTCTTCGACCGCATTATGACTTACCATCAGGTGAGATAGTGGGCAAAGGCTAGCCTATAACTCGTAGCGAAGTTTACTTAGCTGTTCTTAACCGATCTGCTAAGTTAAGCAACGTCCGCCGCGGTCATGAGTTGGATGGATGACCGCTAGTGACATTACTACTGAGCGCTTCCGTACTTCGGAGGGACATCTGTCCCGGTTGTCGTCTTAGGATGGCAGTAGTTATAGCATGGTGGTAGGGCATTTTGCGAATGCCCGCCTGGTTAGCTACCACCCTCTAGTAGAAAGTCTGTCGCCAAGCACCTAACGGTGTGTTCCAGCAGCTGTCCTTGAGAGCAAGTAATTCTAGGTTAGCCTGAACAACATCTTCGACCACAGCATCACCTACCATCATGTGAGATAGTGGTCAAAGAATAACCTATCAAGCATAAAAAATAATAATAATACTTAATTTCCCTTATTTACCAGATACCGTACCCACGACGGCACGTGCAACAACCTGAACCGTCCTCGATGGGGTTCCACCCTGACCCCTGTCCAGCGCTTTCTCTCTCCTTCTTACTCTGACGGACTCCAGGCACCACGACGTTCAGTTACCGGCTCCACCCTTCCATCAGCTAGAGAGATCAGCGCTTTAGTCCACGAGAGCCAAAATGTTGAGAGTCCTGGGATCACACACTTGCTGATGCAATGGGGGCAGTTCTTGGATCATGATGTAACCTCGTCTTCGCAGTCGAGAGGGTTTAATGGATCAGTGCCGAGGTGTTGCAAGAATGGTGGAAGGGATTTCGTTCCGAAAGAACTTATGGTAAGGTTTAGTATAACTACGAGAAAACGACTTACTAACAACTCGGCGAACAGAATTTAGTCCAATAGAAAACAAAAATTACCACAAAAATAGAACCGACTCGGTACCATCATGGTTGAAAAGTACCTATTATCACAATATTGTGCGCATGGTACCGACTACAACAAGTTATTTCACACATGTGAGTGTTGAAGTCGTCTCTATTTGCTAGTGAAAAAATTTTTTACAAATAAAAAAAGAATCATCAATATGGGTTCAACCAGTCAAAACTTCCGCGGTAACAAACATAAAAAACAGGCGATTTGAGTACCACCTCCTTTTTTTGAAGTCGGTAGAAAATGATCATTGCCCCTACTAAAGGCCGGTGGCCCAAAGAGCTGGACAGAGTAGTTGGACGTAGGTACACGTAAATATTTTCTGTATTGGGACATTTATTTGTAATATTTTTATAACTGCTGATTCGGACACCAATTCAACTAGAGGCAATTGCTAATATATCTTTCAATATTTCTCCGTCCAGCATCCAGAATGTTTCCCCATCGCCGTGCCCCCATCTGACCCGTTCTACGGCTCCCGCGGGGTCCGGTGCCTGGACTTCGTGCGCTCCTCGCCAGCGCCACGAGACGACTGCGCCCTTGGCTGGAGGGAACAGCTCAACCAAGTTTCCGCATATATTGATGGTTCTCCTTTGTATGCCAGCTCGGCAAGGCAGTCTGATAAACTGAGGCTCTTTAGGAATGGTGAGTTTTAGCGTCCAGAAATTATAGCATCCAGAATGCTTCTCCATTACCGAGTGGCTTAACCAAGTGAAAGCAGCGAGATTTATACCTAGTTGTTTTTTTTATGTTATTGTGACCGATCAAGCTCGAGGCCCACCTGATGTTAAGCGGACTAACATCTGCCTGTAACAGATGCATTTCATCACAAGTCACGAATTGCATTGCGCCCGTCACATTAAGGCAAATTTGTTAAGTCTCACATGCCTGTAATTTCACTGGCTCTCAAGGACTGTTGCCGGAACCCACCGTTAGGTGCTTGGCGGCAGATTTTCTACTTGAAGGTGGTCGCTAGCCATTCTCAAAATGCTATTCCACCATGCGGTGAAGCTCAATTCCGCGGCGGGTTTCGAACCATGGACCTGCTGCGCGACTGTCCATAGCCAATGCCACTGAGCCATCAGTATTTAGCATCCAGAATGCATCCCCATCGCCGTGTCCTCGTCAGACCTGTTTTAGGCCCTCGCTAGGTCTGGTACTTGGACTTCGTGCCACATAATCATACATAAATACTCCGTTGTATACTAGCTCTGCGAGGAAAGTCTGATAAACTGAAACTGTTCAGAAATTTTGTAACAGCAACTCCATAAATTTGGCATTCATGTCTTTGAACCTAAGTAATGTCTTTGTCTTTTCCATAAATATTAATATTTAATGAATGAATGAATTCCAATTGAAATATATTACTAAATTTTGAAAATGCTCAAAACTAGAAAAGCGGAAGACTACTTAGTGTCAAAGTAAAGTAAGTATGTATACAAAATTTCACAAGTTTGAACACCTTACATTTACCTAAATTTTAAAATAATGTTTAACTACATTTTTGTGGAAAGCACTCTACCGCTTGATATCGTATGCATACGAACAAAAAGCAAAAATAACTATTGTTTAACAGGCAAAAAGTAATTATGTTATACTTTTTTGAAAGATTTTGTGGTTGGTGAATCCTAGGAAAGTAGTGGACGACTTCCAGCGTATATTGATATACTTGTGTAATCGATCGGCCCTAATATAAACAAAGTTTCAAAGATAAAACAACATTTTAAAAACGTTATTGGTAATCTCTTTATATCCGTTTTCAACGATACACGATGGATAAGAAAACTTTTTTATACACCTTCATTTTCATTTTTGAAAACAAAACTACTTCATTAACTTACGCAACGGTTATCATTTAACCCTTAAAACAGAGAAGGTGAATTACCAGAGGCCAGCTAGATATACATATATATACACCTAGATACTTACGAAAAAGCAGGCAATCAACAGAGAAGCAGTGCAGTAGCGAGCGATGCAGCCAGTTTTTAGAAATGGTGCCTTCAGTATTATCATAGCAAACAGAAACTAGCACTTGGTAAAACGACTCGAACAGGGGGCCGCGCGATAATTTACTATGTTTCAGCGAAAATATACATATTGAAACTAACACTATTATTTTTAACTTTAAGGAAGTACAAATCTCCTTCCTCCCTCACAACTTGCAGTGGTGGGAAATATAAATTTAGACCGATTTTCATTTATCTACTATATGTTTATTGTATACCTATATAGTTATTTATATATACAATCCCATGATCAATGCAAGATTAATGTAACTCACACATATAAAAACTTTTTTGTATCTGACCTTTGACCACTATCTCATATGAATCTCATATGATGGTAGTGACGATGCGGTCGAAGATGTTGTTCAGAAGTCATGCTAAAGCAGAATAATTGCCTCTAAACGACTGCTGCCTGAACACACTGTTAGGTGCTTAGCGACATATTTTAAGTGGAAGCTAGCCAGGATGCCCTACTAACATACAAAAGCCCAACCACCATACAGTATCACACATGCCACGATTTTTTTTAAGTATAACTTTGTCTCTTGACCGTCAGGAATGCTGCAATACGGGCGCGTCCAGCAGCGGCGGCCCATCCTGCCGCCCGAGCGGCGTGATGAGCTGTGCCGCGGCGGCGCGCTCTCCACGGACTGCTTCAAGTCGGGGGACGGCAGGGTCAACGAGCATCCGGGACTGGTGGCCGCGCATATCGTGTGGTTGAGGCAACATAACAGGTCAGGGGGCCAACTCCCATCTCTCAATTCAGTCTTATTTTAACCTTACATTAACAATTTTAATTTGCACTACCACATGTCACTATAGTAAACTTAAATTAGAACTTCAACGTGAGAGCGGGCTGCATGCAGGAATCAAGACATTTGTGATAGAGATAGCGCTATATGAACATTATTGTTTCGTGACGGCCGTGGTACGAATCTTAGTATCAATATTTTAAGTTGAAAATAATGATGTTGGTTTTCCATAATAGTTTTTAAAGGGTGGGAGTTGGGACCCAGGACTTTCAATGGTTTTTAAAGTACAGAAAACTGTCGACGAATGCCTACAAAATACTAAAGTAAGACTTCTTCGTTCGTTGGTGTAATGACGTTTAAGATCAATGTCCGGGGTTCTATTCCCGGGCTGTTATTTTTTGGGTTTTTCTAACAAATAAACTCAGTATTCTGGAACTGTACCTGGTAAATGGCAATAGACTCGGCACTTTGTTAAGTGAGACCGAATATATCTAACGTAAGTGTATAAATAAACTATAAACACCACTGTCTGCCTACCCTTCAGGGGTAGGTAGATATATAAACTCAGGGTGATAAACATGGGCTCGATATTACAAAGAAGTGTACATTTTGCTACGAAAAAATAACTTCATGGTAATAAAAAAATATATATATATTCGATTTTATTGTAATATTTAAAAATATTTAGTTATACAAGGTTTGCCCTGGAAAAAGGTCTGGTGAACTATATAAAAGCTTGATATCCTTGGAAACCTTCAGTCTGATTTAATCAAAATTTTGAATGACCTTTTTCCACGCCTTTTTTTACCTGAATTTAATAGACAAATTTTTGACAGAGTACGGAAAGACGTTGACCTAGTAATTGGTCTAAAAATACACATATATACGGACAAAGTTTTGAAAACAGATAGAGTTCCCATAAGGTCAGAAATCCTCAAGTCAGGTCGCCAAGAATGAGCGAAACTGAACTACCTATGCATTTTAACTAGTGTCACGGAATTTTTTAAACATATTCAGATAAATTGAACTTTTTACAAAGGGAAAAAATCTTTCAGGTATTATGCATCAACCATGTGATTACTGAAACACATGGTTGATGCATAATAATCTTCTGAATATTAGGCATAAATAAAATGTGTATTGAAGCAATTTACTATATAGACATAATACTAGATTTAGCGAAATCTGTATTCCTGATTTTTTTCTACGAGAAATATATTGAATTGTGTTTTCGGAACAATCAAGTATAATATTTGTCTTAACCTCTAGAATAGTGTATATTTGAAGCAGTGATAGCTCAGTGGCATTGGCTATGGACTGCCGTGCTGCAGGTCCATGGTTCGAAACCCGCCCAGAGCTTGAGCTTCATCGCATGGTGGAAGGGCATTTTGTGAATGCCCGCCTGGCTAGTGACCACCCTCAAGTAGAAAATCTGTCGCCAAGCACCTAACAGTGTGTTCCGGCAGCAGTCCTTGAGAGCCAGAAAAATTACAGGCTAATGAGACCTAACAACTGGACGTCTCAGTGTGACGGGCACAGTGCAATTCGTCGCTGACGAAATGCGTCTGTTATAGGCAGAGGTTAGTCCACTTAACATCAGGTGGGCCTCGGGCTTGTTCCGTCACAATAACATAAAAAAATTAAAAAAATATATATACTTTAGTCGACTCGAAGGTATACACTCTTATTAAAAAACATATCCAAAAGTTGCCATTTTGAAACACACTATCCTGTTTTCTACAGCCGAAGAAATTTGGAATTACATTTCCAAAAAATATAACTTTTTAGATATTGTTTAGGTAAGGTAAGAGGCCAGTTCCGGAAACATTAAGTGCGCCCTATGCAGTGTATATAAGGATATGCAAACCTTGTCTTCCCTCGATCAAAGATCTTTTCTTGACATCTTTTATTGTTGTATTTAGAATGGCACAAGAACTGGCCCACTTGAACCCCCACTGGAGCGATGAGAAGATCTACCAAGAGACTCGCAAAATCGTCGGAGCTATGGTCCAGCACATCACATACCGGGAGTTCTTGCCGATTGTTTTAGGTATAAAAAAGTCTGCCCTTTCTAAGATATCTTTATATTTGATATATTTTACATTATTTTTTTTGCCTATATCCTTTTGACAGCAATCTCAACTGATGATCAGTTCGATGTAAAGCTGATGAACAAGCTTAACCCAGAATGCGACCTGGCTCTCGAGGACAGTTGCCGCAATACAACTTGGGCACTTGGCAACAAATGGGGCCCGTGGGGTGCCAGCACTTTCTGAGAAACTGATATCTCACACTGCGATCCCCAAGACGCCTGCAAAGCGAGGAGATTATGATAAAACCCCCCGTTAATGGGGGAGGCTGTATTTAGGAGGGGACAATCCAGCTGATACAGTACTAGGCGGGTATTCTTAAAATACCTAAATGTCGAGTTTTCAGGTCGACCGGGCTGACGGCCGACATTGCCAAACGTCTGTGACCATAACATAACAACCGCCGACGGATTAACGTGTCCCCTGAAACACGGAAGTGCTCAATAGTAAATACAACTATTAGGTCAGCAATTCAAATAGTGACTGCAACGATTCCCTAATTTTGGTCACTTTGAAGGTGAACTCCTCCTCAGAGTACCATTGTTTACCATAAAAAAAGAACTACCTTATACGGTCATTTTGGCAACAAATCCGCGGTGAAGGTATTTCCATAAAGGATTAATTAAAAAAAAATACAAAAATTTCGTTACTATCAAATGTATTTTTGGAACACCTCCTCAACACTAATTAATTTTCACACCTAACTTACGCTTAAATGTAAAAAAAAAAGTAATCTACCTCGTATTTTTTCTTGAACAACAAAATCCATGAGTTACAACAGTAATAATCCAGACAGCAAACTGGTCTTAAAAGTTTCCAATAGCCTTCTGTGGTACGCCCCTACGAAGTTCAGGTTTTAAAAACTTAGTTTATACATCTTAAGTGCGTATGTTTCTGATAATTTACAATGAAAATTAAAATTTTATTATTCATTTCCAGGCCCAGAAGTGATGAAGACCTTCGAGCTGGACTTACAGAAGAAGGGCTACTACAAGAACTATAATCCTAAAATCAACCCCAGCCCTGCCAGCTCCTTCGGTTCAGCTGCCTTTAGGTTCGGCCACAGCTTGGTGCAGCCATCCATGGTGCGATTTGATAGGTTCCATAGGCCGATGGCCAACAGTAAGTGAAACTTTATATAGAATATACTTTATTAATTTTCAAATATTATTCCTAGCACTATCGTAATCGCACACTGACAGTCACATTTACAAATTGTTATACTAAATTTTCATACCGAGCTTCAACTTTGGGTTTGACTTCCCAACCCCAAAGTTTGAACCAAGGGTTTAAAGCACTAGGAAAAGGTTTTTATTTTCTGAATATATGTAGATGTAATTTTATTGTACAACAAAGGAGACAGACCTAAGTAAAAACTATTCGAGATGAAGAGCATACATTATCTTTGAATAATTTCGTTCGTTCGTGCAGTCTGCAGTTTTTCTTATCGAATGTATGACTTTATTGATAAAACACTACAAACTACGAATACTATGTACCACTCAAGTAGAAAATCTGTCGCTAAGCACCTAACGGTGTGTTCCGGCAGCTGTCCTTGAGAGCCAGTAAAATTACAGGCACATGAGACTTAACAACTGTATGTCTCAGGGTGACGGGTGCAGTGCAGGTCGTCACTTGTAATGAAGTACATCTGTTATAGGCAGTGGTTACCGCTTAATATCAGGTGGGCCTCGTGCTTGTTCCGTCACAATAACATAAAAAAAAACAACTACAGTTACTATACACTGAAAGCACTTAGGTACCTGAAGGATAGCCATTGCAGGCCTACAGTTAATCTGTCTTCAAATATAGGGTCTATTCGACAACAAGAGATGAGGAAAAATCGAAGCACCAATTAGAATGTCAATATGTCCGGGAGCGTGATACGTGTTATCAGCTAAAGGTAAGTTTTCAAAATTAGTTAGTAGCGACAAATCGATATTGACGGTCGGCAAGCGTTCGGTTACCTTATCAACGACCAATGATACCATATTAAACTTTACGTTCTTATTGAAGCGCGAACAAAATTTAATTTGTACGGAACCCTGAGTCTTTTTTGTTGAACCCCCAATTCCCTTTACAATGGAGCACGTCGGTCTTTGGTACGGGTTCAACCCTAAGCGGTCACAACAATCGCGAGTTATGAAATTGCTCTGTGACGCACTGTCCAACAGAGCACGAACGGTAGTTCGATACCTTGCGAGTCGACTATTAAAAAACGCGCGGTGGCGAGCAATACAGTCCCACCAACTTATCTGTTCAGGCGGCAAAAATAAGAACTACAACATTCCTTCAAATTGTGACAGTTTGTAGTTGATTTCCTTGACCAGTAGCGCACTTGAAAACTGCACAGTTAAGTTGGTGGTACTGTACAGTGGTAGACACACGCGGAATATTTTTATCGGGAGTCGAACCCGGCCTACCCGCGGCGGCGGCGGCGCCCGCGCCTCCGATAGCGGGAGGGTAGGCGGTGGCATAGGCATTCTTAGGGTGCATACCATTTGAAGTTAGATTCGCTAAAAACGCTAAAAACGATCACACTCCCAAAAAGTTGTTCCACATGGGTCTTGGCGTTATTTTCGCCATAAACGCTATGAGGCTACTGGAACAGTTTGAATTCCCTACATCTAATGTCAAAAGTGACAGAAGTGGCAAATTTTAGTGGCATTCTTAGCGTTCTTATCCTAAATGGAACAGGGGATGAAAGTTACAAACGTTCACAGTGATCACAACCACAGACGCAGAATGTGATCAAAATTATCGAAATTAACGTTCTTAGCGACTAATGGAACATACCCTTACGTGCAGAGCGGTTACCGCGAGCGATGTACCACCGTTTGCGTTCGGCGTGGATGCGGCGTTTTTATTTTCAAATTGTAACATCGTGTGATGTTTAGATTGGCACTTACGACAGTGCGAATTAGAATTACAATTAGATGCGCGATGATTTTTGCTTAAACAATTTATACAACATGATTGCGTTTTTACATGTTTATAGCGTTCAGTAGGCGTTAAATTTTGAAAACCCGTACATTTATATAAATGTTCGTGATGCGAGTTACATAAAGAGCATTGAGTCTGCGAAGATGTTGTATTAACGTAAGTATACGTAGGTTTCTGTTGCTTCGATGCCGTGTCCATTCGACGTTCGACACTTTTCTTAACAACTTCTTGTTTCGAAGTGCGTTGCAGAATTTTCACCTGTTCTCTAACAATGTAACCAAATTATTAAAAGACGGGAATACAGAAAGGTCCTTGACGTTTAAGTTATTTAGCGCGGACACAGACGTTGCGAATTTATCGAGAAATAGTTCGAGATTAGTTCCACTTGAAGAGTTCAAAGGTTTTAGTTCAAAAATCTGATCTAAGTATGAAGTATAGCAAGCAGCCGCTTGTCTTCGTATTTATTTATCAAGGTCTGTAAAATTATTTGGTAATTATCAGCGGACGGAGTTATTCCCGAAAAACCGTTTGAGCTTTGTTTGTTAATCAAGTAGTGCAACTTTTCAGAATCGGTCAGAATAGGATTTTCATGAACTGTAGTTTTGAAGCTGGAATAAAACAATGGCCAAGTTTTGATATCACCACTAAACTCAGGTACTTAACTCAATGGGCGGTAATCGCGGCCTAACGCGTTTTTTTTTTTTTTTTTTTTTTTTTTATGCTGGATAGGTTAGCCTTTGACCACTATCTCACCTGATGGTAAGTGATGATGTGGTCGAAGATGTTGTTCAGGCTAACCTAGAAGTATTGGCTCTCAAGGACAGCTGCCGGAACACACCGTTAGGTGCTTGGCGACAGATTTTCTACTTGAGGGTGGTAGCTAGCCAGGCGGGCATTCGCAAAATGCCCTACCACCATGCTGTAACGACTGCCATCCTAAGACAACAACCGGGACCGACGGCTTAACGTGCCCTCCGAAGCACGGAAGCGCTCAGTAGTAATGTCACTAACGGTCACCCATCCAACTCATGACCGCGCGCGACGTTGCTTAACTTTGCTGATCGGTTGAGAACAGCTAAGTAAACTTCGCTATGAGCGCTTCAAAGTTTTTGATGGTGATTAAACCTATCACATTTATTTTCAATGGATCTAGCGGTACGTTTAATTCGAGGGTACAGATCGTCAAAGGCGAGTAAAGGTTGATAATTAACTACATATTTAGGGTTCAAAGTTAATTCAAGTGAATTAATTTTATCCAAAATTTCTTCAAAATCTGAACGAAGTACCAACTACCGTTTCAACATGACACAAAAATGTTTATCTCAAACATTCGTCAGAAGTTATAGTTTTCGACTCATCAGCGATAGATTGTATGTGTGAGAACATAAGTTCTCTTTTTGCGTGTAAAAGCGATAATTTATGTTACTGTGACATCGTGAAAACGCGAAGGAACAATGCGAGCGGGATGTAAACAATTAATTAAGGACCTAAAACTATCCTACTTTTATGTAAACCTATAGTTTTGAAGACGAAAAGAACACAGATATACCCACACACAAATACGCCTGGGTGCGCGAATTTATAAAACGGTAAATATTCGTCCTTAATTATCGGAAAATAGCTGTACTGTAAGGCAGGTATGCGAAAATAATACTTACGAATAAGATGTATACGTAACTGCCCTATGAGTTGTAAGTCTGTGTCAACTTAATCGTAAATGTAAACGAAATAGCTAGACAAAGGTATCTAGGTAGGTACCTAAGTTACAGGTTTAGCTTAGTTTAAACATTCAATGCGGTAGATCATCTATCAATAAGTACGTGTAAATAGTGCGGTTAGTGCTGCAAAAAACTTGCAGCAAAGCGAATGAAGTTATCAAGTTAATTGGTTGCGATTTGAACAACAACAATGAATGCGGAACGAAAATAAGAAATAGACAAAGTTGTTGTGCGAAAATAAATAGGATGCAATACCTATCTATGAATTAAATCGTATTTAGCACGATACGTTTGCGAATTGTGCATGTTATTATCAGGTATGTACCTACCTGCAGAGCGGTACGAAGAGCCGATAGCGTGGGTAGACGATTATTTCCCTATCTACTACGAATGAACTAAAAAATAGCCACATACATACAACTACCTATGTGTAACTACGTGAAATATATGTTGAGAAACCCCAGTAAGTAATTATTAATGCAAATATAGCTCAAAAGTTACTATCAAATGATATTTGATAGTAATTGATAGTTTGACCTATGCTATTTCTATCCGGTACGAAGTGACCAAAAATGGTGACGCGGTGATGAAATGCAAATATTCGACTTGTGGACTGTATAACTTAGAAACATTGACGTAATAATGGGGAATACAGGATAGAAAATTTGATAGGTACTTACAGGAGTAACGTCGCATCAATATCACTTTCTTCCAGTTCGATATCAGCACAGCACAAATTTCGTTGTTGCACACGCGGATTATAGTTTGTTGTAGGAACCAGGCTTTAGCGATGGAGGTACCACTGATCACTGGATAGTTTTTACTTTTTATGGTAGACATGCGCGGGCGCGGGTATTGACTGGGTGCTGCTGCGCAGCGCGGCGTGCGGGAGTTCAATTTCACTTCGTGGCTCGCGCGTTGACGAAGGCGTGTGTAGGAATTACGGCGACGGTTTTGCAGAGACAAAAAATATGGCGGAGCGGAAGTGGGAGCGGGGCAGGGGGTGAAATAGGGATCGGACACTATTACGTCAATTCACTAAACAATTCTATCGTAGAATACTGTAATGGGGCGTAACCACATACTTTGTACCTCTTTTAAAAATTATATGGACGGAAAGCTATTCACTGTTATTGGCATTTTTAGTTTTCGTCCACGTTTTCATCGCATATGGCTACTGATTTGAGTGGATGGCAATTGAAAACGCGATTATATAGTTGCCCAATTGGTTTACATAGCTAATTTCATATTTAAATCTATAAATATTATAAATGAAACCGGAAAAAACACTCACGTTGGGGATCGAATACCTCGACCCGGGTTTCGAGCATATCAGATGCTCATCATCAGGGCGAGTGCGCAGCTGCGTCTGCGAGCACCCGGCGAGCACCCGGCGGGCACCGGGTGCCCCGGGAGCTCGCAGGCGCAATATTTTTGCCGGTTTAATTTATAATATTTAAATAATATGTGAAACTCAGGAGAATTTCATTTCAAAAATAATTAGATATTATAAAAATTTTACAAACTCCTATAATTCAGAAACTAGTAAAAATCTAACTTGCATGTATCAATTTGTGCCCAAAGACGGAGTAGACGATACCTACCTGTCATTGTGGAAGAAACGTATTATAATAATATCAATCCATTAAAATTACCTACCTAATTACAAACGATACACAAATCTCGCTATGTTTCATAATCTTTACTTGTACCTACCTACGACTGATTTTCCACAACTAGATAAATACTAAATAGGCATTCTACCAACTGATCATTTAGCTTCGTGATAATTATTTAGGTAACTGAAATCAATGAAATCGAAATGTATGCAATAAAAAGTCGCACCGCATGTAAGGAAACTAGACGCGCGCCTGACTGGCCGGCTCGTTGTTGAGCTCTGCTCGCGCCCGCCCTTTTTCGCGTAGTTTCTGTTTTTTTATCAAGTAATAAGATTTCATGCTACAAATAAATATGAAAAGAAATGTAATTCAAGCTCAAAAAGTTTACATTTTGACTTTCATATGCAAATTATTTCGTGTTTGCTGTACAGTCACCTGCAACTTTGTTTACCTACCTGTGATTACTTGTTCTTTTTTACACGACTGCCCGCAAAAAGGAGTGTCATGTTTTCAGGGTTCATGTATGTATGTTTGTGAGTTTCTTTATTCCACCATATCTTCTAAACGGCTTAACGGATTTTAATGTACCTATAAGATATCGTTAGATTTATCTTGATAGCGCATGTGACACATAGGTACATAAAAAAATAAAAAACAAACTGGCGCATTTTAGTAGCCATATTGAAAGAAAAAAACAATTTTCTTCCAATCCCATCCAGTGGGTTATCAAAATGAAGGGCAAAAACAATTCCATAAAAAACAAGTACAGTACAAGTTACAGTTTTATTATAGGTATAGATTATACCGCAACAGGAAGTAAAAAAACATGAGCAACAATTACAAGGGACCAGTCCAGGGGAAAGTCTAACTTGTGGTACGGATTTAGGGTGCACCAATGAAGATTAAAAAAAGTTTTTCGTTGCGGAACAAACATTTTATTTCATTGATTATATTGTAACTGGAAGTACAGAAAATCTGGGCAGCAATTACCTGGGACCAGCAAAACGCCTCACATGAGCTTCAACGTTGTCAGCTCTCATAGCATTGTATGCATAGTGTTGATTAGGACGCCAAGGAACGTTTGACGGAATGCCGCTGTCAAAGCGGCTGTTGACCATATGGTTGTTGAGTTGGGCCAGGTTACCGGCAGGTCTGGGAACACCGGAGGCGAAGCCCCAGGCACGACGCGTGTTGATGAAGGCGTTCCTTTCGACGTAGATAGAAGCACCGGCTCCAACACCGATGCCGTAACTTCTAATATCCGTGTACAAGTTGTTCATAACGTGCACGCGACCGAACCTGACCCTAGGGTTTCGCTGTGTTGTTCCTCTAAACCAATTGAGGTAATAGGTCACTCTTAGGTTTGGCCCGTCTTGTGCTTGGTTGTTGTCGTCGTTGCCGATCAGAGCAACGTGATTGTGATTTCTAAAGATGCTGTTAGAGACTGAGATCAAATTGGCACCACGCGTAATGTCGAGGAGACCGTCATGACGTCTTCGGTTGTCTGGGGTGTTGGCTGCGTTCCATGGGTCATCGGCAAGCTCAACATGGTCGACCCACACGTTTCTAGAATTATCAACACCAATAGAGTCAATAGTGGAGAATGCCCCTGCTACCTGGCCGTTGATACCACCGCTGCCATTGGGCCGCTCACCCGGTGCAAAATTCAAAGCATTGAAGATTCTGAGGTTTTGGATGATGACATGTTGGGCGCCAGAAACACGGAGACCTCCTCCTTGGATCTGGGCATTGCGGTCAAAACCACGAATGGTTTTAAAGTTGCCGACACGAATAACAACACCCGGGGAGCTAGAGAACAGAGCAATGAGGTCGATGCGTCCGCGGACTATGACAATCCTAGCAGCGTTGCCGGAAACTGCATCTCTAAGTGACCACGGGTCCGTGACGGTCCACGTGGCACCGCCTTGACCTCCACGTGTGCCGGTACCGAACCCAGCTAAGCCAGTATTCCTTTCAAAATTAGTGAAAGTGCCATTGAGGTAGGCATCACTGCCGATCACGACGGGTTCTTGGTTGATGTCCATTGCCTGATTTTCGAAGTTGACTGCTTCATTTTCGAAGTTGACTGGCTCATCGTCCAAGTTAACATCTTCAATGCCATAGTCCATTACCTCATCGTTACCGATCTCGGTCGGCAACGCGAAGGCTGCGAGGATCACCGCGGACAAGACTATGAAGTACTTCATGATGAAGAAGCTTCTTCCTTCTAATGCTTTCACACTGACATGTTTAGTATTTATAAATAGATGCTCCCAGTAATTATGTAGATAAAAAGAGATAATTACCTAATTTGAAAAGATAGTAAGATAATGTGTTTGATTGATTACCGGTATGAGTCAATATATATGCAAGTAAATAATAAGGCATTATCTTTTTTGTTTATTTTCGTTTGTAACTGGTGGACGGTAAGTACGTGTCTTTATATATCGCAGGTATATTTCATACCAACGGTGACAAACACCAGTCATTACACTGAATTTTAGTCAATTATACAATTTTTAAAAAGCCAAACACGCGTTATAATATAGTCAAATAGTTATTTTAATAAATTACGAAAAATAATTAGAGGTACCCATTTAAGAAACGTGCGTATTTTAACTGTAGATTGAGTTCCTGATTAATAGATGACTTTTATGTAAGTTTTAGATAAAAAAAAAACAATTTCAAAAAATATTTAGAATATAATGCTGAATTTTGTGATTTAAAACTCTCTTCTGTGGAGGGTTCCCTACAGATAAGATGGCGATTATTTTGTAACAAATTTAATGACAACTAAGTAGAATTACCTATGGAGTGAAATTGTTAAATGCATCATTGTTTCTCGAGTGAAATGAATAAATCTATACTTATAATAAAACTGTAACAGATCCAATCCGTACATGGCAGATATTTAAAAATAAAAATATTGAGAGCAATCTGTAGCTGACACTGATGCCAAAACTGTATTTTTTTTAATTTTTGTCTCTCTGTCTGTCTGTATTCCAGCCGCGCATCACTCCAAAACTATTGAATGGAATTCAATGAAACTTAACACGATTTGAATTCATACTACGAAGAAGGTTATTGTATACTTTTTATCTCGAAATTCAGCACGGTTCTCTCGGGAAAGGGGATGCAAGTCAAAATGTAAACTAAAAACTAAACAAGTTGTAATTTATTAACGCGTAGTCCGATTTCAATTGTTCTTTTTTTGTGAGAGTAGTAACGAGTGAGCTCGGCGCCTCATGGGCTGCCCGGCACCCCAAGGGCAGCCCGGCACCCCATGGACAGCTCGGCACCCCACGGGCAGCCCGGCATCCTTATGTAGGTTTGCAAGCTTGCTAAGATAAAGCTCTTTAATCTGGAACATTCGCCACAATCAGTTTTTTTATGCATTAAATATAATGACCACCATAAAATGTTTAATATTTTTTTTATGCCTGATAGGTTAGATAGTGGTCAAAACCACTATCTCACCTGATGGTAAGTGATGATGTGGTCGAAGATGTTGTACAGGTTAACCTTGAATTACTGGCTCTCAAGGACAGCTGCCGGAACTCACCGTTAGGTGCTTGGCGATAGGTTTTCTACTTGAGGGTGGTAGCATAGCAAGCCAGGCGGGCATTCGCAAAATGCCCTACCACCATGCTATAACGACTGCCATCATAAGACGACAACCGGGACCGACGGCTTAACGTGCCCTCCGAAGCAAGGAAGCGCTCAGTAGTAATGTCACTAGCGGTCACCCATCCAACTCATAACCGCGGCGGACGTTGCTTAACTTTGCTAATCGTTTAAGAACAGCTAAGCAAACTGCTACGAGCGCTTCAAATAGTTCTTTTACCAAGAATTGTAATCGAACACCAAATGTAGTTAATGATCACTAAAGTCATATTTAGGTGCGACGACGTGCGAAGCGAGGAGAAGCGTTAAATTACCTGTGACCACAACAATGCGCGAGCCGAGCGAGCGTGGCGAGCGTGCCGCGGCAGCGGCCGGCGATGCGCCAGAAGGATTATAGCAAGATTTAAAGACTTTGGTTATAAGTTTACATTAAAATGCAGGTTTAATTTTGGTGATCATTAACTACTTTTGGTTTGTCATATGTTACTTTATCTGGTTGTAAGTTAATCATAAGCCTTTTTTAAGTGTCTATCTTTTGCCGGATACATTTTGGAGACTGTGCAATGGAAGTGGACAATCTAATATATGTTCGTTTTACCGCCAAACAAGGAGAATCTCCGCAAAAAGACGCCGTTTTGATATCGAAATTCCAAAGAAACGCACAAAGTAGGTACTGTACTTCAACATTTATTGTGCGAACCGCGAAGGAACTCTTTGAGTTGCTTAACTACTGTCTTCTGGAAAATACAACCTGGGAGTTTTCAAACCCAAAGTAAAACGCTCCTTACTGAGCTATGCTTTACTAGGAGTGCTTCACCGCAGACCACAGCGTTGTATAATATGAGATAAACAGTGCTCAAATGTGAATAATTAGTCTGCAGGTACGGCAATCGCGAACGAAGTCACAGGTACAGCTAGTATTCATATAAAACCAATGGGCCTTGAATAGTACTAAAAATATATATATCATCCGATGTTGCTTCTTCCTTTTTGTAATATAGAGATACCAGCAAACTGACATTTTTATCAGCTTTGGTCTAGCAGTTCTTTTGTCAACTATACTCAATAATTTGAATGGTGGTAGGGCATTTTGCGAAGCCCTACCTCGGTAGCTAGCACCCTCAAGTAACGTCCGCCAAGCATCTTACTGCTTGTTGCGGCAGCTGTTCTAAGAGCCAGTAATGCTAGGTTAGCCTGAACAACATCTTCGACCTCATCATCAATTACCATCAGGTGAAATAGTGGTCAAAGCGTAGCCTTGTAAGCTATATAAAAAAATGCTAATATGCCTATATCTTCCACCACCTACCAAGTAATTGTAAGCGACATGATCATTCTTGTTATCGAACATTCATGTCGTTGCATTACACAATTGAACCTGCCTGTACTACTGCATCACTGAAAAGAGTTAATATTGAAGTGTGAAATATCTAAAGAACTGTTTTTTTTTCATAATTTTCAAAATAGGAGGAGGTTTTCAACTTGTTTCGACTGTATTTTTTTTTTGTGTGCGTGTTACCTCATTGTCATAACTCTTTACAGGGTGTACCGATAAACATGTTGTATAGGGTTCCGTACCCAAAGGGTAAAAACGGGAACCTATTACTGAGACTTCGCTGTCCGTCCGTCACCAGGCTGTATCTCAAGAACCGCTGTCTAGCTTTCAAACTAGACAATTGAAATTTTCACAGATGATGTATTTCTATTGCCGCTATAACAACATATACTAAAAATAAAATAAATACTTAAGGGGGCTCCCATACAACAAACTTGTTTTTTTTTACCGTTTCTTGCTCGATACTAATAACGGTGACATGTAGACGCTTTAACTATTCACAGAATATTTAGTTTTATGTTCTCTTTAAATATAATTATTAAAAAAAAAAAAAAAAAAAAACCCGTGGTGTGCCGGGTTAGAATTGCACCTCCCCATATCATACCGTGGGTGTCGTAACAGCCGACTAAGGGAAAAATACAGGAAGGTGGGCAGCAGCGCCTTCTAAAGAATCGCCATCTTACAGCAGATGCTCATCAGCAGGCCGGAGAGGTTTAGTCCTCGTAGTTCCCCGTACTCCAGAACAGGTAGTTAGGTCCAGTTAGCCTGAGTCATGAGCCAGGTGCAGGAATGTCGGCCTCGTCCGGGAATAGTGCCTCGTACTGGAGTTGAGCCTCTTACTGGCGTTTTCTACGAAGCTTCACTAAGAGATTTTGACTGTTCGTGCGCATGTAGGTAATTGTCATAAGATATAATTTTATATTTTTCAAAGTATTTTTCTAAATTATTAATATTTTCTTAAAATATTTGTTAATATTAAATATGGACTTCCTCAGAGTAACGCCGGAATAGATTAACTATCTTCCAATACAATAAAATGTTTCTGTACATAGTTAGAAGATTATTATTACTATTCTAATAAAAACACTTATGATTTTGAAAAATAAAATCACGTTAGTGAGTGAATTTCTGAACTTTTAAGTGCCTACTTTGGAAAGGCATCGGAAAGATGCTTAAAAAAGGCAAGAAATATGAGTTTTAACCGCACCATCCACCCCTATAGCCGGGTATGCTCTGACCGCTTAGTCAACATGACATAAGACTCATAACTAATATGTCCTCTCGTTCTTAACTAACGTATGGCGCTCGAGCGACATCTATAGTTCAACTTACGTTGTACTACAAATAAGCTAAATTAGCCTCTAAGAAGCTTGGTGTGCATGGAAAGGCGAGGCGGTACTTTACGTCGGCCCATCGCCTGCAACTTTATAAGGCTCAGGTTCGGCCTCACATGGAATACTACTCTCACCTCTGGGCGAGAGCTCCCCAGTACCAGCTTCTTCCATTTGACCGCATACAACGCAGAGCGACTCGAATCGTTGACGATCAAGTTCTCTCCGACCGGCTCGACTCTTTGGCACTACGTAGAGATGTATTGGAGCACTCTGCATCTTCTACCGCATCTATCACGGGGAGTGTTCTGAGGAACTGTTCGATTTACTACCTGCAGCTCAATTTCGCCATCGGACGTCCCGACAAAGCATGATGTTTCATCAATTTCATGTCGATGTCTGGGAGTCCACAACCTTGCGATTTTCATGGCATTTTCTACCTCGCACTGCCACAATATGGAACCAGCTGCCAGGTGACGTATTCCCGAACGGATACGACTTAGGGGCCTTCAAGAAGAGAGCATATTCCCTCCTCAAATATTCCTTCGACGGTGATCACTTACCACCAGGTGAGCCGCCTGCTCGTTTGCCCTCCTATCCCGTAAAAAAAAAGACAAATTTTGAAATTACCTTTAACTTGTTAACGATGACGCAACCCTATAATTAAATTTTTGTATATTTTGCAATGACGGATTACATTACTTTTTATATTTAATTACGTCGTGAGTTTTTCTATCATAGACGGTTGATAAACAAACGTCAACCTGAAGCCGTTTTCTATTAAATTAATAATACAGAATACAACATGAATGCAATATTATGTATGTTAAGTTAAGGTTGTACTCATAGTTATGTTATTCTAATTCTATAAGATCTGCACACTTTTTCGGGATAAATAGTAGCTTAAGTTACTCTCCAGTCTACATACTATATCTGTGCCGAAAATCATGTCGATATGTTGCAGTCCGACCCAGCGTGAAAGAAGGACAAACCAACAAGCCCACAAACACACTTTGCATTTATAATAGGGATTTTTTTTATGTTATTGTGACTCAACAAGCTCAAGGCCCACCTGATGTTAAGCGGACTAACCTCTGCCTATAACAGATGCATTTCATCACAAGTGTCACGAATTGCACTGCGCCCGTCACTTTGAGACATAGTTGTTAAGTCTCATGTGCCTGTAATTAATTACACTGGCTCTCAAGGACAGCTGCCGGAACACACCGTTAGGTCTTAACACAAGGTCTTCTCGCTAATTATGTTGTTTATGGCACGACATTTCAGATATTAATAAATGTTTGCTAAAGTTTTTCACCTTACGAAGTTTCTTTGTCATCCAGTCTGCCTATTTAATTTATTTAATAATGTGATTATTGCAATTATGTTTGAGTAGTATATTCATTAAATTTTCAACTTGGTAACTTGTTATTTTCAGATGTATCCCTGCATGACGAACTGACAAACCCATCAAATATCTGGAGCATGGGAGCAGTGGACCGCTTGCTGATAGGCATGGTAAACCAACCAATACAAAAACGCGACGAATACATCACTGAAGAGCTAACCAACCACCTGTTCCAAACTCCTTCCTTCGATTTTGGTATGGACCTGGCTGCGATCAACATCCAAAGAGGAAGAGACCATGGAGTACCACCTTATACAACATGGAGAGATCCTTGCGGCTTATCTGTAATAACAGACTTCGAGGATTTGTTCAAAGTGATGCCATCGAGAGTCGTTTGGAAGTTAAAGGTTTTGTACAGGTAATGAAAATGCTCAATGCTGCAATAATATAAAGCCACCCAAGGTATTTTATATACTGATTATATTTTTCAGGCACGTGGACGACATAGATCTTTTTACAGGAGGTATGGCAGAAAGACCAGTAGTGGGAGGATTGGTGGGACCGACGTTTGCTTGCATCATCGCCCAGCAGTTCTTGAATCTTCGGAAAGGAGATAGATTTTGGTAAGCTATTCAATTTAACTGCCCAACAAAACTATTGTAACTTCAACAGAATTTGAAGTAGGTAAATCTATTCCATTTCAGGTACGAAAATACTGGATTCGAGTCATCATTCACGCCTGCACAGCTGCAACAAATTCGCAGAATCTCATTTGCACAGGTTCTGTGCCGGACTTTAGATACAATCACAAACATCCAACCATTCGTCTTCCTCTCCTCAGACCATAAAGATAATGACAGAATATCCTGCCAAAACGGACTGCTCAATAACTTTGACTTATCGCCGTGGATCGAAATAGACTCTGAATCTAACAATGATATACAAAAATCTGACAACGACCATTCTACTCAAAAACCTAAGCGATCCAAACCAACTACTGAAAAACCTAGTACTACTACTACTAAAAAGGTACACAGTGCCAGTAAACTTAACTCAAAAAGACCTCAATTAATCAACTCGACAAAAACTATGAATGTGACCGACCAAAAATTAAATGACACTATCAGCGACTCTAAAGCCAAAGACGACAGTTTTGAGTTGTCAATCGAAGCACTGACTAAAGACAGTGATGAGGATAACAAACCTAGCATATTGGATATTGACGACAAACTTGACTTCAAAAACAAAAGCAAACGCTTCGATGAAGGACAAAGTATTGACTCTAGAAATAGTAGACCAAAGAAAAAGTATGGAGATTATGACTATGAAGATGAAGACACACAAAGCGTACAATCCGTTGTTATTAACAATGCCCCACATACACGACCTTACAATTATAACAGACGCCCAATACTGACAGTGACTGAAAACACCAACAAATATACTTACTTGATCAATTATGTGCCAAGACCCACTGAATCATATCGACAAACAACCAGACGGACCCATGACAGAGACGTAGTTAAAGTGACTTACCAGACTTATGACGACACTTACAGACGGCCAAACAAACCTTACTACTACAACCGCCATGAATTGAATGAGAATTATAGACACAACAGACCAAATACTCGAACAACTTTAAAAGACCATCAACAATCATCAGCAAGATCTAATGACAAAATTGAACGCACTACAGCAAAACCTATACCTATCGATAATAAAGAAAAGACTGAACATAAGACTGAAGTTTCCACAACTGAAAATCCGTACAAACTAGTGACTTTTGGATACGTAGGTACATACAGAGGTGATATGACTGATGACAAACTTAGTCCAAAAACCGACAACATAGACATCAATAAAGAAATCATCAAAGATCAACAGGTTGTTAACGGCGCCACTAAACATGATGCGATAAGCAAAGACTTTACGACTTACAATACCAAACCTGATATGGAAAACAAAGACCTGACTGACAAATTGAAATTATCCACTTTTTACCTATTCGACACAGCAACTAAGCCATATAACTTACAAAGATCGACTAGACGTAATGATGACGACACAATTGATATTAGAACTAACAATAAATATTACTATGTTAACAATGTGCTACACAAAGTACCTAAACCAGACACGACTGTAACTGATAAACCTACGACAGTAACGATGGAAGACATTATTAAGGAAGATTACAATTATCCTGGAGTTTCTCAGAAAGACGTTGAAGAGAGATCTTCGATGGACAGTATGCCTGAATTAGAGAACGTTGACCGCAAACCTGTTGGAACAGATAGGCAGAGTAACAGAGTGAAAAAACCTTCAAATCCTGCAAAGACACCTTCAGTGGCATTCCAAGTCATACCCAGCGAAATCAGGTGAGGTTGTATTAAGTATTTATGTAGGTATATATTTATATTCGCAAGTTTTTTTATCGTGTATGATCTGATTTAATCAACAAAATAGTAATTTATTAGGAACGGGCTAGGACCCGCGTTATATTTGCCGGAAAGATTCCGCCCTGTCTCGGATATTTTTTATTTATATTTTTTCGACAATAATTTCGCGCAATCGTGACTCCCAGAGGAAGGACTTCAAAACAGTCCAGAACTGGTCGGAATCTTTCCGGTAAATATAACGCGGACCCTAGCCGGTTCCTAAATAGTTGATATTGATAAAACTCGCGATAGTTTTCAAAACCAAAAACATAATTGTGGTGCATTTTTATTTCAGTCCATCTCAATGGGCGGTTTATGAGGAAGATGGCAATCTACCCGACGGCTTGCCACACAGAACTCCGCCCATCAAGACTGACCCCCACGCCCTCAGGGAGATCCCAAGGCCCATAGCTCACATCGGGTTAAGAAGAAGACGACCAGGACTGTTTTAATGTACTATATTATACGGGCATGTAATGAAATACCTAATACAAAGTTAAGCAGATCAGCAACTGAATCGTGATATGGATTTAGATAAAATGTGTTAAATTACTTAGTGCCGTATTTAATGACATCAGCGTGACTTTTTTATGACTGGACTGACAAACTGAGTACAATATGAAAAAAAATTACGATAGATATACTACATAGTTAACTTTGAATTTGAAACATTAATTACGACATTGAAACATTACTCGTTACTACAAACACATGACCTCAAGCAGACTGGAAACACTGTTTCTACCAATTATGATTTCTGCATTACCTATACTGAGTAGGATTGTATGCAGGAAGGAACCTTTTTTCAATCCTCCTGGCAATGAGGCACCATCACTCATACGTTACCAATTTACTGACTGACAAAAAATACAAATTGATGACAATATGCGCTTACCTGACAAATAAATTACAAAATAGACATGATAACCTCATTGACCTCTTTTCCTACTATGTATAGAAACTACGCGTAAAACGACCAACGTTGATCTTATATACTTACAGAGGACAGAGATTATTATAATAACCACTTCAGTTACTTTTTTGACATGAGAACATAGACGACATTAAGTACTTGCCAAGACAGCTTCAACAGTATTAAAAAGACGACGACAACACCAAGACTTAACTTAGGTTCTTATTCGGTAGGTACATCATGACATTTATTTATTTCTTTTGCTTACTCGACATAAAAATGTCGACGGCACAGCCTTCATTTATTTACCTACCTAAAAATTGTGACATAAATGTTAGGTGCTCGACATCAAAATTAAAAACGATGGTGATAATTAGACATCATTTACTTCCTCAATATGACTTCTACATAACACTTTATTACTTTTACTCGACATTAATACCACACTGACACTATGACTTAAATTTATTACTTGACACTAAAATTACATATGACATAATTCTACGTATTACTTAATACAGTGGCATTACTTAATCGAAGTAAAAACTAAGGCATTATTACGGTTTAATATATAGATATAGGTTCTTATTCAATACAAAAGTTAAAACTGTATTTACTCAAGACAAATATTAAAAGATAACGGTATTTGAATTCACTTTCTTACTTAGCACATTCAAAAACTTGAATTTTTCGTACTCTATATAAAAATAACGACGACATTGCCTTTATTTACTTCAAAATTATGACATAAATTTAACTTCGTTCACTTACTCAATATGCTATGACTATGACTTGATTCGTTTACACCACTCAAAAATTACAACAGTGATAATTAAACAACTATAAACGATTTAAATCGCGTAAGTATATTTATGATTATTTTTATCCCGACGTTTCAATCACTTGGAAGTGATCCCGTGACCACGATCATTTTTTAAGTTATTTCATTACTATGTGTAATAATGAAACCTAAGACAACATTATTACAACAATGGCTTTAACCTAGTCGAAATAAAAACCACAACATCATTACGGCTTCATTTACTTACTCGTAAAAATTACCTAAGTATAATATAATAAATTATGTTTAATCGACAGAAAAGTGACGACGACGCAGCCTTTACTAACTTACTTGACAAAAAAAATAGAACAACCTTTTTAGTTATGCTAACGAAACATAAAAATAAAGTCTTCAATTACTATTTATACTTCAATTACTGTTACCTACTATTAATAACCCGACACAAAATTACAAATCCTGAGTTATGCATCGGTACGGACCTAAAAGGATGACGCCACTATATGTACTTACTTTACCTACTCAGTACGCAAAATACTACAATGAGAATTTTGGATCAAACACAAAAAGAAAAATTTTGACGCCAGTATGACATTACCTACTTACTCAATATGATTTTTACATTACGACATTACTTTTACTTACTCGACATTCAAAACACACTGACAAAATGACTAAGTTTACTTACCACATTATGACTTCATTTATTGTTTTATAATAACATATGGCATAAGGACTTTTACTCGATATGAAAATGAAAAATGATACACTGGTTATGACTATAACTTCGTTTACATTACTCAGCATAAAAATCACGACATGGTCATTGACATAATCAAAATAAAAACCACGAAAAAATTACGGATTCAATTACTTACTCGTAAAAAAATTATCTAGAAAGGACTTATTTAATTTGTATAATCGACATTAAAATGACGACAACACTACTTACATTTATTGACATGATGAATTTTGTTTACTTGATATCAAAATACGATGACACTGACTGCCTTTATTTACTCCTGACTTTAACTTACTCGACATGAAAATGACAAATGTGATAACTACTTCATGAACTAACTTGCCTTTTCTTCGTCATGACATCATATTTTAGACTCACATACTCGATTTAAAATTTACGACAAGACTGTGACTGATGAGTAAATAAATTTAGTTTTCATTTCCGTATACCAACTTAAATTACTTACTCAACTAATTTATAACATATAGACGTCATATAACTTGTACTTACGTACTCGACATAAAATTGACGATGACACTTTGACTAATGAATAAATTATTTTCATTTCCGTATAGCAACCAAAATTACTTACTTACTCAAGTTATTTACAACATCATGAGAACATAACTTATACTCACATACTCGACTTAAAATTGACGACAAGACTATGACTAATGAGTAAATGTTTTTTTTTTCATTTCCGTATAGCAACCAAAATTACTTACTTACTCAAGTTATTTACAACATTATGACATCGTAGCTTAGGTACTAGACAAACAAATTACGATGACACTGACTAATGAATAAAAGATTTTCATTTTCATATCCGTATAGCAACTAAAATTACTTACTCAAGTTATTTACAACATTATGAAAACATAACTTATACAAACATACTCGACTTAAAATTGACGACAAGACTATGACTAATGAGTAAATGATTTTTGTTTTCATTTCCGTATAGCAACCAAAATTACTTACTTACTCAAGTCATTTACAACATTATGACATCATAACTTATACTCACATACTCGACTTAAAATTGACGACAAGATATGACTAATGAGTACCTAAATGATTTTTGTTTTCATTTCCGTATGCTAATTTAAATTACTTACTCAACTTATTTACAACATTATGACATCATAACTTATACTTACGTACTGGGCAAAAAATGTACGACGACACTGACTGATGAATAAATGATTTTCATTTTCATTTCCGTATACCAACTTAAATTACTTACTACATTATGAGATCATAAATTATGATTATGTACTTGACATACAATTGAAGACGATTATATGATTTTCATTTCATCTCGTAGCTACCCTACATTTTGACTTTAACTTGCCTACTCGACACTTAATTGACGAAAACACTGATTTCAATTTTATTGCTTCCTCGACTTTTACTACATTATGACTTAATAACTTATATTCACCAATTTGACGTAATGTTTACGATGACACTGGGACTTGAATGACATAATTTTGAAGCTACTCGACTTTTACTATCATTTTACTTTGACACATACTCGACATAAAATCGACGACGACACTATTCCTAATGAATAAATGAAGAAACTATTTTCATTACATCTTATTTTCGTTTACGTTCTAAACATTGCGTACTTACAGCACGAAATTATAACTATTAGGTACTGTTAGGTTCTCGATATGAAATTGACGATGACACTGACTTTTATTACCTACTCGACTTTCACTAGATTATGATATTATAACTTATATTTACCTACTCGACAACACTGTAACTTAAATTACTTGGGTAGGTAGGTACTCAAATTCTACCTAGAACGACAACATTACTTGTATTAACCTGCTCGACATAAAATTGACGACGACACTACGACTGAATTTACTTACTTGACACAAAAATTACATTAGGTACTTACTATTATGACTTTTACTTACTCGGCACATAAACTACGTATGGGTGACTTCTATTTTAATCAACAACATTTCACAGAAGGGCCTAATATGTGATTCGATATGGAAATAACATATATAGATATTGATCCAGTTTGCATAGCCATAGTCTACATAAGATAGTTGTTACATAACTACTTTTACTTGCCACACATAGTAAAGCATAAATGAAGACAACGAGTATCCGATCCGATGGTTTAGGAGTCTAGAACTTTTTGCTTATTTTCATTAAAAAAAATACGATAACTTCTTGACAGACTGATTAAGTACATAATATATACGTAATTACTTAATTAAAATTAAATGATATAAGTAACAATATTACTTATGTTACGACTATGTAAGTACCTACTATATCTTTATTTACTTACCTCTTTGACCAATGACTGTATTACTTGTATGTGAACAAGATATAATGGTAAGTAGATATAAATAATTCAATAGAAAGTTTTACTCGAACTGCATGAGCTCAACTCGACCTATTTGTTATTTACTTACGCAACATATATATTAAAGGAAGGTCTCCTTGACGGAGTTAAGTAGAGACGTAATAAAATCTTGATAGCATTATTTTAATAAAAACGGAAATACTCAAACTTTGACAATTAGGTATTATAAATAATCCATAGGGCATTCCTGTGGACGATATCGTCCATTTAGGAATAAATTTCTATTGCTTACATTATCTAGGATGCGCATGGATTAACAATGTTGACAGGTATATTACAACAATAATCACCATTTTCCTATACTCTTCAAGACAAACATAATAAAACAAAGACAACCGCAGTATCAATTTACTTATTTACTCAACATGACATAACAACGACAGAAATAATTATTTGACATAGATGTGTAACGACCCAAAAGTGACAATAACGCAGACTTACTCGATACCTATAGACATACCGACCGCAGGACTTCTCTAATTCACTTGATGTTTATAGACAGATACTAACTTCATAACGACTTTATGGCTTCATGTGCTTAGTATGTGAAATAAATATTACAACATTTACAACAACGACAAACTTACTTGACTTGAACTTAATATCGCTTATAGGACTTCCTCAATTGACTTGACTTGGATTAACGACAGCTTAATGAAAAACTTTACATGGTATAACAATTCTATGACTTGCTAATAAATATGACGACTATAACATTGTAATCAATTTACACATACCAATTTAAAGTTTCACTATTTTCTTGACGTAGAATTATGACAGAAAAATAGAAGCAGTGATAACCGAGCGATAATAGCTATGGACTGCTGTGCCGAAGGTCCCTTGAGCTTCACCGTATGTTGGAAAAACAGTTTGCTAACGACGCCTGGCTAGCTACCGCCCTCAAGTAGAAAATATGTTGCAAAGCACCTAACAGTGTGTTCCGGAAGCTGTCCTTGCTTTATCTTGAGACTAACGGTCGCCTTTCTGTCGCCAACCCTAGGAATGCACTCCTTAGTGGTATATATCCATATACGTAGACGAACCTTTTTGAGTCACAAAATGGTGATGTTATGATGAACTTTATTTTGACAATTTCCTGTGTAGCGATGCCGATTATGGAGGTCGAATTTCAAAAGGAATATCGTCTAATTAAAAAATAAAGAACCAGGTGCACTTGTACCGACTGGAATTTAAAAAATTACCAACTCAACTCAAAACAAAATGACCGACTGTTTATATTTATGATTTGACGAGAATTAATTAAAGACTGACTTACGTGTAGTATGTACGACACATTGCTGACTGAATATTGAAATATTACAAATTATAATAACTAGTTTATTTATATTTATTATTGATGTAAGAAAAAGTATACTACTAAGTAGGTACTAGCTTATACTGTATGAAAATGTTAGTTTCGTAATTAGGCCTTTTAAGTAAAGTGTATTCAATTAAAACATCGAAGTGGACACCTATGTTTGTAACTTAATTTTATGATCACTTCGATCACTTCCCTAGAATATAATTATTTTGTAAATTTAAAATTATATGGTATAAACTATGATTCTCTATATAATATTGGCCATTGGGTAAAAATGAGCACCCATAAAATTTTGGTACCAACTACCATACTGCCAAATTACCTTTACCTTCATATAATTTTAAATTACAACATTAAAAAAAATTGGGAAATTTGGCAAAATAATAAGAAACAATTGTATTATTTTATTTATTGGTTAATAATTAAGTCATAGGTACATATGATAATTATAATATGTTTTAAATATCACTAGCTGTCATGCATGATTACAATAATAAATGGATACAAATTGTAGAATCCACTAAAATAAATAAACATTAATGAATTATCTAACAGCAAGTTATTTTTCTTTCCCATTCATTAACAAAAAAAAAACACCTATGTAATAGGTACATAACATAGGAAATAAGGTAAGAAAACAAAGCTTTGATAAGTACCATTAGATGAATTCCTTATATTTGGAATTCAAACAATTAGGTATTTTGGTGAAAGCAAAGTTGTTAAGTTGGACACACTTCGGTATCAGTATCAAAATAAAATAAAATTTGTGAATTGTATTTTAAAATATTATTTATTATTCTGTTTGGCAAATTTTAATATTGTTAGGTTTGCAATAACGCCAATTAGGAAAAATTTAAGTCATGTGCCAAGGGGTGGATGGACGCGGGTTCGAATCCCGCACATGACTTAAATTTTTCCTATCGTATATTTGTGATTTTGTACTGTTTGGCAAACTAAGCGACAGTCTGTGAAATACTATATTTTGTCAGGATATCCTCTGTATAATAAGTAATACATAATCTGTAAAAATTTCAAGCAGTCAACCTTTTATAGTTTAAAGGACAACCCACATAGCCTTTTAATGTAGGATAGAGGGACAGATACACACACTGATAGACTGCGGCATCATTCAGAGGCTTAAGGCAATGATCCTTAACATGTAGTATTTATGTATTAGCACATTGCATTATGTACCAGACATTACATGCTTGCATATTTAGTTAGTGTGTATGACCTCAACACAACTAAAAGTCATACACAATTATGATTTGTAACAACTATCTAACTTAGTAATTATTCACAGACTGTCCATTTGGTACAAATATATTAAGTACCTAATTGTAATAAGTACAGCACTTATTAACTAAGTATTTTGGGACAAAACAAAATATAAAGCATTAACTAGTATATGCTCATCATATTGATTGCAGTTTCGCAAAAATCTAAATAGCACACACAAGCCTTAATTAAATACTAAAAGGCATCATATTTAAATTAGCAAACATTGGCATTTAATTAAAATATTGAATTATTATTAACATATTAATTATTTTTGGATGTTTGGAAGTTGAAACCATCTATTTCAAAGAATTAAATGAAAATAATGTTTCAGTGCATCACTTAATCAATACTGTTGTTACATACAAATTCTCTAAACTTAAAATTATTTTAAATTGTCAAGATTATGGTAGTTTTTATTCAGTTCACATTCAAATTCAAATGTATATAAAGCTGTAAAGTGAATGAGTCTTTAAAGTTGATTTTTGTATTCAACTGTAGTCGTTTTATGCTAATTTAGTTGTCATGTAACTTGGTGCTCTATAAACATTAAAATTTGCCTACGACTGAATAGAATAATTATATTTTTGAGTGGCCATTTTAAGTGTTACACAAATGTGGATTTAAGTTTGAACTGAATAAGAACTACTATGGTTTAAAGAATTTCATATTTGTGTAGAATCAACACCACTTAGTAGGAATTTCAGTTTAAAGCATATTCTGTTTTGAATTTTAAGCCTATTGAGAAAATTTAAAATCTTACCATTATCAAACATAATTTAGTATGGTACAGAACAAAACTCTGTGTGCAGTGCTAAACACTGTAATATACTGTTATAGAATGATTAAGGAGAAACGAGTTTATGTTAACCATTAGTTCTATGCAATATCTTTATAAGATAATGTAAGGAATACTCTTCTCTGTTACAAACCTTGTAATTACGTACAATACCAGTCAAGTATCCAAGGCTACCCCTGACTTATATTTGTTGGTGAACTTTAGCACACATCAAAAATATATATGCTAAGCAAAACTCTTGTGTGCAGTGCTAATTGACATTTTATGAAGCTATAGCAGTTAGATGTTTTGATGTTTCCTTGAAAATTTGATGCTTGCCATCATAGAGCAGCTTTAAAATACAATTATATACATTTATGATTTGCTAATGCACTGGTACCATAGTGGACTTGGCTCGCTCACTTTATGTTATACCTTATACATATACATATCCGAATAGATACCCAAAATATATGTTCTTAATTTTGATATTAAAGTTATCAAAACTTCTTACTATACAACATTTTATTTATATAAATAATAATATATTTGTCAATCATGGTTACTCCATAAATACTACAATTGAAACAGTAACAGACAATATTTATTTTGGTATATTAGAATCATGTGTATACATAACAACGCTTACACTACTTGCTTCTACATATTATGTACATCAGAAAAATCATAATGGGGGCCATGTGTACCTTAGAAATTAATACCTAAAATATAAGTTACTTTATCATACACCAAAAGTCATATATTCCTCAAAAATCAAGACAACCATATGGATATAAACATTAAGATTGTTGTTAAATAGAAATTAATAGAAAAATTAATCACGTTCTGGATATAGCTGGTACAAAGACCCTGCTATTTCCTGTGCCAGTTCTATTGTACTAGTGCAGAGCACCCGGCGAGACAAGACATCAAACTTGCCACCGGCTGGATCCATACAAATGCCACCAGCCTCACGTACCAGAATGTCCCCGGCAGCAACGTCCCATGCATGAATTCCAAACTCAAAGTTAGCATCAGCCGCCCCCATAGCAACCATAGCCATGTTCAGTGCAGCTGATCCCAGACATCTCACACCATGTGCATTGGTCACAACGAGCTTAAAATTTTCCAGAACAATTTGCCTCTTCTTTTCATCACGACTTGTGCCAGCTTCAAATGTAACTAATGCGTCACTGAGCCTTTTTACTTTGGACACATGAATCTGTCTGTCATTTAAGAACGCTCCCTTACCTTTTCTGGCGGTAAATAATTGATTCAGAATCGGGTTATAAATAATGCCGGCGACGCATTCTTTATTGATCGCCAAGCCCACAGATATGCAGCTGTGGGGAAAGCCGTGGATGAAATTCATCGTGCCGTCAACGGGATCAATAATCCACGTCGGATCGTCAGTTAATTCACATTTTCCACCACTTGATACCGTTTCCTCACCAATGAACTTGTGTTCGGGAAACTTCTCTGTTAAGCCACCGATTAATGTGTCCTCGACCTTCTTATCCACTTCGGTGACAAGGTCTATGTCGGAAGACTTTTGCTTGAAATCTTTACATCCTGTTACATGCTCAGTTATAAGGTTTCCGGCGTTCTTCACAAGATCCAAAGCAACCTCGAAATATTCGTCTATCTGGTCCGTCATTATGAATGTAAAGGCCCGTGAAAGGACCCAACCGACTAAGTTTTAGTTAGCACTAATACTAACAATATGATTCAACAAGTGCGGCTGCTGAACGATCAGAGGAATAATGAGTAAAAATCAATACAAACAATTATTGAGGAAAACCATCGTGAAAATTCCTAGCTTGAACCAGTGTTGCCCGTTGAAGAAAAAAACTAAAAATGAACTCTTATCAAAATTCAAAATAGCTAATCTTGCAAAAATCAAGTTTCTGAAATGCACTACATTTTGATAAATTTTATGTTCAGGAATAAGCAAAAATGCTATTTACATTACTGGAATTTCCAATTATTCAATGAATATTAGGTTATTTAAAACAAGAGGTACCTACTTTAATCAACTACTCAAAACAATCTCAATTTGTCGATACTGTGAATCTCATACATATACCTAATGTCTCTTCAAGAATTTTTATTTATTTTGTAATATTGTGTTCGAATGTAAAGCCAGTTGATGTTAAAAGTATTTACGTCTAATCAGTAGGCATATAAACATGTTTTAACTGGTATAACCTCCAAAACGTAATACTAATTTAGTTGTATATTTAGTATGCTTAATTCCAAACATACCCACTTATCATTGACCCATTCCCAACTACTGTGAGGATTATTAAAATATTATATGCCAAAATACCCACTATGATGAACAGATAACATAGTTTAAACAATACTCATTACATTTTGCCTTTCGCGTTTTACAGGTACAGTCGCCTGCAATAATAAGTATACACTTCGTTATTTTCATATTAATGTGATGTCACTTAATTCTTTGTGATTGAAGTTAATATACGCATGAGTGAAACAATGCAAATTATTATTTGATTTGAAGATATTTCTGTGTACATAGAGAGACACATAAGTATTTGCCACTATTTTGAAAATTACAACGTGTATACTTATTATTGCAGGCGACTGTACGTAAATATAAAATATTTTAATAACTAATATTAATATATATACTCTAAATATTAGCAATTTAAAAGTTACAATGTAAAAATCCCTGCTTGTGACTTTCATTCGGTATAAAAAAGCAACATTACGATATTTACGATATGGGTCTAGACATTCAAAATACGTAGCACAAATATGGCAGTTTAAGATAGCAGTGTAAAAATCACACCGATGCGTGTCGTCATATATTAACTTATACAAAGGGTCTATTCGCGCAATATTTAAAATCATAAACGCAATTGCAAACGTTTAGGTTAATCAAAATAACATTTTTACTGTCAATAGTGCGCGAGTAGCCCGTTGTGTAGGTAAATATTATATATGAATCACATTCGCGTATGTGTAAAGCAAACTCGATACGTTTATTATTCGAAATATTAAAATTATATGCATTAATCGAAATAGTTTTTTAATTAAAATTAGAGAGGATTGCACGAATGATTCTATTTTTAAAATCTAGCATTCATATTTAGGTTACCTTTTCACATGTGTGTGGATAATTGCATATAATAGTGTTTGCAGAATGTCACTGACACTGTTGTGATGCCCAGTCATCAGAGAATCATTATCAGTAGGTACTAATAAAGACCGCATTTTCTATGGAAAATAATTGTAATTAAGACATTTTATTAACCCACTGAACCCATTGATATCTGCGATAATGATAACAATAGAATTTCATTCATAAATTGGCCATAGTGGGTCAGCCGATGCCAGTGGATTAAGCTTGTCACGAGAGTCCATTGGCGTCCTTACCTTGTCTTGCGAACAACGCTTGGCAGGAGTTTGGGGATCACAATGTATGATTGCAGTTCCTCAGAAGGCGCTGATATATATTTTTTGTATAGCTGATAGTCTAGCCTTTTACCACTATCTCACCCGATGGTAGGGGATGTGATTGAAGATGTTATTCAGGATTACCTAGAATTACTGGTTCTCAAGGACAGCTGCTGGAACACACCGTTAGGTGCTTGGTGACAGATTTTCTACTCGACGGTGGTAGCTAGCTAGGCGGGCTGTGCAATGGCAGTACAATGTATAATATTTCATAATTAAATTTGTAATTGACCTTCATAATAGCGTCGTAGACGCCTAAATTGATTAAATTTTTTTGACTTACCTTGACTTGGTCATTCGCATAATGCCCTACCACCATGCTATATCGAGACGGAAGCGCTCAGTAGTATAGTAGCAGACACCCATCCAAGTCATGACCATGGCGGTTTTTTAAGATAACTATTGTTAAGTTTTTATACACTATCTAGGCTCCAAAGAGCCTAGAAAAACACTGCATCTAGCGAAGGCTGGCAACACTTAACTGTACGTAACGTCAATGTCATTGTTATCCAATCCTTAAGTTTGTTTTTTTTTTAGTTTCAAATTAGATTCGAATGGTTTTGTTTTAGGTGCATTCGTCAAAAACAGATTCACAACAAGGCTTACAGTATTAACCATTGAGAAAAGTAATATACTGGTAACGATCCTGGTTTTCCTGCCACCCTAGAGAAGTTATTTGTAAGCAAATTAAAATTGTAACATTTTGTTTATCAGTGTGGCTTCTTAGATTTATAACTTTAACTGATAGTGTCCACTGATGCATCCAGGACGACCGTGCAACTGCGAAACTATGCTAAATGTATCCAAAAGTATGGTAGCCGCGTCAGTTCAAGTCCTTGCAACCACCACCCTATTGATTGCGAAAAGATACTTAGTCTTTTTTCAAGTCAAATTTATCAAAATAGTAAGCGAGTTTTAGAGCGGACGCAGAAAAGAACAAATAATAAAAATGGGAAAAAAAATTGAAATTTTCCGTCAAAAGTATTACCTCTGTCATAGAACATATAATAAGCCTCTGTGGTGTCTAAGAAGAGAGGTTTCTATAGAGGAAATATCTTTTTGGGGTTGGTTTAGGGTAAGAGTCACTTACAGGGTAAGAATCCGTGACGAGAAAATCTGTAAGGTTAACGTAGCAGACGCTCTCAACATTGGTGTTATTTATTATTGTATAGATTCAGGAATAACAATACTTTGCCGAAATCCAAATAGTTTTAATAATAATAAATAATACATTAATACTTTATAAAATCATTTAAATACATATGAAAATCCTCCTAAATTTCCTGCGTAGTTATTGTGATGCGCTAACGTACCCTATCTGGAAGAATTTTCGACGGCTTCTCTTCAACACGAAGCATCTTCAGGTCTCGACTTTTCGAGCGCACTATTATGAAAAGTACATTACCGTATCAGCCGTATTGTCAACTGCTCAAAATAGCCTCCCCATTAAAGAGGCGTTTGCTGTAATCTCTACGCTTGGCAGACGTCTTCGGGTAATCAGTGTAAGATACCATTTCGACAGAAAGCGCTGATATCTTCCTGACTACCTTTCGATGTTCTTCCCTTAGTCGCCTCTTACGACACCCAAGGAGAAAAGTTGGGATTGGGCGACATTCTAGCCCGGCACCCCACGCGTATATATTTTTATGTACTTTTCTGTTTTTTAAATATCATAGTACACCTACCGTTATATCGATATACTAGTACAATTTATATTACGCTAGCTGCGCCCCATGATTTTATGCGCATAGAAAATAATATAGTAATGCTGAAAATGATTTATGTGTACCTACAACCTTGACCTATATTCTATGTTTCATCAACGTGAAGGAGTACCACTCACATACTCACTCACTCACAATCTTTCGCATTCATAATTAGTCTTAATGATATTCAGGCATTAGGGCTACGTAGGCTGCTTCATGATCGTAAACTATTGCATCATTTAACAAGAAATATATAAATATAATCGAAGCATTTTTATTTTACTTTCAATACTATTACATTTTAATTGCATAATTTTAAGTATTTTGAAAATATTATTACATTGTTTGTTGTACTTATTTTTATATTGTTTTTGGTAATTTATCTCAAATAAAATAAATAATAACAAAAAAAAAACGCAACACTGGCATCTGAGGCGAATTTCTGTGGTCTAGTAGAAAATCTATGGAAAGCGCCCATTCCTTACATCCGGTCGATGTCGATCCAGCGACCATCAGAATTCTGAAGCGGTCATCCGCTTCAATATAATCACAGGTTTTAGTAAAAAGACTAAATATCCTTAAAAATTAACAAACTCAGGATTAAGTAATTTTAATCAAGGAAGCTGAAGACATTTGCATGGTGGAAGGGCATTTATCGAATTCCCGCCTGGCAAGCTACCACCCCCAAGTAGAAAGTCACCAAGCACCTAACGGTGTGTTCCGGCAGTTGTCCTTGAGAGCCAGTAATTCTGGGTTAGCCTGAACAACATCTTCGACCATATCACTTACCACCAGGTGAGATAATGGTCAAAGGGTAACCTATCAGCAATGAAAAAAAACTCGCATTCGCGATAACTAAAGCTATTCATACCACATAAAAATATTACTCGAATGAAATTCAACTTTAACAATATGTGACTGTAGACTAAAATTCGTTTGAGACGGGATGAAAATAAAAATAAACTTCTTTGCGGAGGTTACATTAAGTATTTATTTGAACTAAGCTTATAATAGTCATTGCACTTAGTACATGTTCATTAAATTGTGACGCCAGCATCAAAAATATTGATAAGACATTGCTTCCTCTCGTTATACATTAAACTCTCATAAGCAATTTAAATATTTCAATGCATAATACTATCTGTATCAAGTAATATTCTCGATCACTATACACTCAGTAAGGGCGTCGTAGTAGAGGCGAAATGGATATACGCGGCCGCGATACAGAAACGGAATATAATATATTTTTATTTTTGCTCTGCGGATTACATAACACGTTTGCCTCTCGTAAATTAATAATTTTGTAATATAATCCGCAGAACATGCGGTCAAAACAAAAATAGTCAAATTATAGGGTTGCTTAACAAGTTTAAAGCTAATTGTAATAATTGTCGTTTGTAGTACAACGTAAGTTGAACTATAGATGTCGCTCCATCCTCATGGTTTAAGAAAGAGAGGAAAAATATAAGTTAATTGTCATGTTAGCTCAGTCGGTCAGAGCATACCCCGGCTATAGGGGTGGATCGAATCCCGCACATTACTATAATTTTTCCTTCGTAAATTTGTAATTTTGTAACGAATTATTTTACCTTCCCTTCCGAATGAACACTTTTAGTTGTACAATTTAAATTTAAAGTTTAACTTCGCTTTTGCGGAGTGTGTGACACTACTGTTGCATTATCAGCCATATAAATTCCCAAATCGTAAACACCACCCTTTCTCACAAGTTGCAGTGCCACCTAGGGATAAGCTTCATAATTCATTAAATTATAAATGTTATAGCATTAACGATAGTACTGGAGATTGGTTACTGTATCATTAGTTTTCCTTGGTATTTTCTGTGACAAAACACTCTTGTAGGTACTTTAAGTTTCATATACAATATAACTATACCCCCAATATGCATATAACATATCATTACAATGGAGGAAAAAAAATTACGAGCGACCTCCCGAATTTCTCATTTAAAGTACAGATATGTTAATAAATTGTTGAAGCGCATTTATACGGGCACGCCGCGTTGTACGTTGCCTTGTACTCGCCTTCGTGTGTGTTAAGGTCCGTCATTGTTATTTAAACACAGCATATTTTATTTAAAACAGTAAACCACTTTCGACTCAAATAAAATAATCGTCATTACAGAGCTACAATTTTCTTCGCAATAAAAACCTGATGTATTTTCTTGTTTTGCAATTTTTCCGTAGGTTGTACAGAAATCGAGTCAGTACGCATCTACTAAACGCCCTTACTGCATGCAGTGTGTCATTATTACATTAGTGCTTACGCGCTTATCACTTAACATTAATATCTTACCCTCCCTCTATCTATAAATATAATATTTTTGAAGCTGGCAATACAGCACGCAATATGTACAATAAAGAAAAAAAAACAATTTCCATTGAAATTCCGGACATTTCTAAAGTCCGGTACCGAATTTAAAGCTCGTGTACATCATCAAAATAAAATTAGGGAAACAAAACTATGTCGCAGTATTCGCCAGTTACAACAAAAAATATATTCAAAAGGCATGCCTGAGCAATTTCACTTAAATTAAGCTTAAGAGTAGGTAATGAATTGCATTGCGTATGAAATAGCTTTTCTTACCCTCAATACTTCTTTATGGATGTATTGTACCAATTGATAAATACAATTACTAAAGAAAGGTAGTCAATCAGCGTGGCATACAATGTCACTGACCTTTGGTAAGTCACCGAACTTGAAACTTAACATTAGTGACTGCAACCTGTTTTAATTTTTTAATAAGTGTAAATCATAAAGCACTTAGCAAGCCACGCTTTCTAGCACTTTTTGTGAATAAGAACACTATTTTTTAAAATTTTCTTTTAATATTTCGATACAATCAATTTGATCAGTTCATAAGCTACAAACCGAATAAAACATTTCTGTAATTTTAAAATCAATTAAATACATTTTTAAATATTCGGGTATTATATATTGTACACACTGTATGTTTTATATATCTAAGGTAACCATAACATGATCAATCAAGCATCAGACCAATCCATATTATATTCGCATAAATACTTTTTTTCTTACCGTACCAAACATTATGTGCAAAGCGATCAATAATAAAAATTACATTTGTTATAGTTAAGCAATGCTTATAAGTAAAACCTTATTAAAGTAACCATTTTGAGGCGAAATTGAGTATAAACATGTTCTATGCTTCGCTAAGCCTTCATGGTCAAAATGATTTAAAACCTGAGATTTGGTATTGGAACGAGGTCAGAGATTATATGAACATTAATATTGTCAATCTTGATACAACTGATGCTTGATTGATCATCCAATTGCCACCATAACTGCGAACTATGCCAACCATCGGAGTGTAACATACATGCCAACTTGAGTACATATACAACGTTAGGACAACAGCTAACCTGTTGAATCCCTCCCAATTGCCCAAGCACACACTTAGTGCTTCGTATTGAGATTTCTATAAGCGTAGTGTTTGCTTCGACTACGTCAAGGGGTACGAGAAGTATTGGTAATACATTCTTCCCCTCACATGCACTCACATAACGCAATTAGTCTTGGTTTGGATTGACGCACAGGGTACGGTCCGATTTACACAACTGGTAACAATAGCACGCTCAGAGCTAGTCTGCATTGTAAGCAGGGCAGTAAACGTTTGCGTGGCTGATAGGTGTGATGTTATTGATGAAGTCACCACTCGGATATTAAGCTAATAGTCCTCACAGCCCCGAGGATGTGCACCGTAAGCACTCCGTGCCAATATCGCCCTGAGCGCAATTCAGACCAAGCATTGGCTAAACGAAATATATAATAAAATGAACGAAAACAAAAAAAAGACTTACAAATCTGTGGCTCAACTGTCAAAACAATTGAGAAGTGAAAAGTAAAAAATCTGAGACCTTGTACAGTTGTTCTACAGCTCGTAATTCTCTTATATTTCAAGTACTGTATAACAGTTAAATTCTCCTAGTATTTTTGAAAAAGTAAGGAGGTTATGTACTTGTTTAGATAGATGGATGATGTCATATTCATGCTTTTGGCTTGATCTGAATTGATTGTAATGCAAACGGCCGTCAGCGTGCATAATCGGTCTAATCGTTCGTTCTAATAGCGCAATTCGGACCACCACCACAAACGTTGCGAAAATAAACTTTACATCAACAGTTCCAAGTTTTTTATATTTTCTCTTTCAGCAAATTAAGGCTGAAATCTTCCCTTTGTCAATTACGCCTGTGCAAATGTGTGTGCGTGAAGATCATATCACATTCCTGAATTACCCATACTTCTCATACGCCGCGCCTTTATGCAGAAATCTAATCGGAACCATCAGCACAACTTAAAATAAACTTAAAACGTCTGTAACTCGAAATAACACTTTATTCTTAGCACTTTAAAGTCTAATTTACACTGATTATACGTCAATCATCTAGTCAATGGGCACGCAAAATCAAAATCCATAACAAGGACATCACCTTTATATACCCTATTATTGCTAATTTTTCACGTCGACCGATGAGATGCTTTTAAGAGATTATATTTAAATAAATATAAGTTATGTGTCAGTTATCACTATCAGCGATAAGACCGCCTATATTATATACAGTAATGATATATTTTTTATAACATTGTAGTAATTGTTAATTATCAACAATATACTGTACAATTATGTGTACCTATCTACGTACCTATCTACCTAGCTACTGTGATAAACATAATTATCACAAAAGTGTCATACATCAAATTGAATATTCCATGCACTGAATTCTTCTACTCTTTAATTCTTATAAAGCTACAAATATATACTTATGTAGTTCATCTCTAGTTAAGTATATTACTTTTTATAAAGTATATAAATGAATAGTATATTTGCTTGTTATACATAGTGAAAATAATAATTGGTCAATGCGGTTTATCTTCGCTAATTTAGCCAACAAAATAATGTAGGAATTATAGAGAAAAGTAAAACTTTAAAACAAATAACCGTTATTAAAATTATATAAGTCCAATACCCTCATTTAACAACCAATTCTAAGGCAATGCACTAAGGGAAAATCACACCCGTCAGTTAAGCATAGATTTAAAATGAGCATTAATAATAATTGCCATACTTAATTGTGTACTAGCAGTGTAAGGCCATTGCCACTCGAGGTAAGCTTCTACATTTATCAGATACTCGCTGAAGAGTAGTATTCCTTCCTACAGTCTGTTTAACATGATACCTTAAACCAGCACATGAGCAAAAGAATAATCTTCTCGTTCATATGATTTTCTGGCATAACCATACATAGATATCCATGTGTGTAATACAAATAAATTAAGTAGTTTTTACACAAATCAAACCCCAACTTGTGTGTTTATCAAAGTCTTGATCAGTTAACAGAGCGAATACTGAACGCTCATTGGTCATCTGTCACGTCATAGAATGACATTGGCCAATGAGAATTCAGTATTAGGCCTATCAACTAATCTATAGCCCTTGATGAGCTTTCCAGAAACTGGGGTTAAGACAGTCACATTTAACTTGGTCGTATCTTGTTAATACATTTAAGTTTATGTACGTTTAATAAATCCAGTAGTAATTCATTATCAAATCAATAAAATGTCTCTACAGACATATATGTCTGTTCATGTATCGCAGAATTATTCTACAACTACAGAAGGTAACAAACAATAGAATGTCTGTCAGGATTAACCTATGACCTTGTAGTAACATAGTATAATATATTGTTATACATATATTATATGTATATATACATAATGTGTGTATGTACGTGTGTAGGCATATGTAAAGCGTCTCATCTCATCGGTCGAGGCTGCGGGCGAGGGCCGCCGGTGGCGGCGGGGCCGGGTCAATATGCGCGCCGGTCGTCTGTCTCCATCTGGAACAACAATTTTAACAATAATGTCAATAATATCCTACATTACCTACTATCAGTCCTATTACAAGTTTTCGTACTTTACATTACTTTTAACATTTTCTCCCAAACATTTTTATTATTTAATAATAATAATAAAAATGTTTGGGAGAAAATGTAGTTTGTTGTAGTATTAGGTTGTTATCGTTTCCGCAATGGAGACTATTAATAAAGTATGAAGGAAAATTTTTGCCACACCTTGAACCTCGGCAGCGTAGTAGACATCTCTTTGGGAGATCGAAAAGATTGGGCGAGTTTCTGTTAATGTCTTTGAATCTGCACCATTGTTTTTGCAAGATTGAGGCCATATCCGGTACAAGATCCGATTTTGCCCATGTGAGGTGCAGATCGAAACATGTACTTTGTATTTTTTTTAACATAAAATAAATGCTTTTTGATAAAATGGTTAAGTTATTAACTCTAATAGCTAACTTATTCAAGTTATCTTGTAATTAATATCTGATAATGACAAAGCTTACATTCAAGAGAGGAAGGAAAAAAAAAATGTTTTAATTTATACTGACACATTCATCAAAAAGTCATTTCAAAGCGGACAAGAAACTCTATGTGTGCAATTCTTTTACATGTCTTTGCAAACTGTAACTTATGCCTATTATAAAATTATTAAAATATTTATTATCATTACATATGTGACTGACAGTGGCTTGACAGAGTGGGAATGTAAAATTTTCCAATAATTTTAACTGCCTTAAAAACAAACTGATTGTATAATATGCTTTTTTAAATAAAATGTTTTATTTGCAGCTTATATGTTCTTTCTCTGAGAACTGTAACATCTTCTTCCCTATTTATATGAAATAACAATTGAAAAAGTAACTTTACTATTCAATTGATCTATGCACAACAATATAACCATCCTAAAACAAGTACCTAAAATGATTAGTTGGTTGAGAAAGTATTGTAGCCGCCAAAATTGTTATAACCTACGAGGTGCGATGTGTCCCGTAGTGATCTTTTCTTGACATCTCCTACCGTTCTCCTCCCTGTCCTTCCGGACCTCGTCCAGCACGCTCGTGTCTAACCATTCCTAAGATGGAGTCAGTCAAAGTCAGTGTACCATTAGCCTCCTATTACAGAAATCGAAATCCAGTAGCTATCGATAATCAGTGAGCAGGCATTGCTACAATGCTTCAAACCCCTGAGCTCCTTCAAGACTTTACAGCGTTTACCCTATTTGAGTCCTACCCTTCTATACCGTCCCTTTATGTACGTCCCAGCATAAACAAGTACCGAACCCTTAACTTAGATGGAGTAATTAAGTAAGTGCATTTATTGCATAGTAGTTATTTAGGTACATACGTTGTGATGCCTCGGCCGCTTGGGCGGCGGCTGTTCCTCCACGACGAGCTCGGGTCCCACAGCGCCGCAATCCTCGCCGCCGCTGCCGTAGCTGCCGCTAAAACACAATAATATGTTAGCATTATTTTATACTTAACTAACGGACCCGAAAGACGTTGTCCTGCCCGAAAAGTAAAATGTCGTATGCAGGGCTACCTGCTGAATTGTGAATCTTAACCACACAGGAACCTACTCCAACGCAATAATAATAAAATCTGTTCAACCGCAGTAGAGTACATTACATATATAAAAAGCTGGTATAAAATAGTAATTGGCCATAGAGTGCCAGGTTCACCCAGCCCCAACTCTATCCATGGATGACCGTAAGAGGCGACTAAGGGTAAAACACCGGAATGTCAGCAGCCCCTTCTGAGGTACTGGTACATAGCTTATGGTGGTTACAGAGCGATCCTCAAGATGTTTGCCACTTAATGGGGGAGGTGGTGTTATATATGTATAGATAGATAATATGGGGTTCATAGCTGAAGAAGACTTGAATGGATATGATTTTAGTGGAGCTTACCTACTTATTCAAACCAATCAATTAGGTTTAAGGAACATTCACTGTGGTCACTAGTTATTTAAGAAAGGTATTAAGTCTTAAGTTCCGGATTTTAAGGCTTAGCAGCTTAGCTTAGCTTTGGCAATTAAGGCTTAGGGTGGCAGTAGTTATTGCAGGGTAGGGCAGGTGGTAGGCCATTTTGCAAATGCCCTCCTGTCTATCTACCGTCACTAATGATTAACCTCACTCATGATTTGAAAACCGTCATGAAGGCAATTTCTGCCCAGGTCAGGTGGTTTTCTTCAGCAGCTGCCTTGGTCGACTGCCAGGACCGAGTTTGATGATTTGATTTTTAACTTTGACTGAATGTTTTGAACAAGTTGAGAAATTGTATACACAGTATGACATTGTCGTAATAGACATCCCCCTTGATGTCTTTTTTCAATGTTTACTACACAAGAGAGAATATTACCCTCGCAACCACAGACAAGATGACAATTACTTTAGATGAGCGGTACGTTCAGGTTTAGAACAAAACACAAACCCTTAATCACGACAGCTGTATGTTAAAATTTTATTAATATATACTCCAGGTCATTATAATCCTATGAATTTAACCAATAGCTAAATCAGATACATCAGAGCTGTCTACCATGTACGAGTGCCGTCAAATGATTTCTATTAACCAACTTTTAAAACCCAACAGCTTCCCATTGAATCTGCTTCTACCATTCCTGTCTCTCTAGAATAAAATATACTAATAATTACTTAAGGGGATGGCTGGTCTTTTAGTCCAGTTAAAGGGATTTTTGGACTTATTGTCCAATTATCCCCTTCCAACAATCAAAGACAACGCGCAGGGGATTTCTAGACATACAGTCCAGAAATCCCAATCGCAGGGGATTTCCTAAGGGGATTTCTGGAATAAGCCTTATACAGTGCACAGCGGGTAGCGAGATACTTACGCGTAGTATGGCGAGTGCTGATGTATGAGCACGGCGGGAGGCACTTCCTCCTCCTGGATGGAGACCAGGTTCCCTCCGGAGGTCGTGCCCACAACATACTTCTCTGAAAAACACACAACAAAATTTATTTATAATTCAATAGTGTATGGCTACCAACATTGTTCATAAAATGGCCCATACAAACATGTGAGTGACAACAGAGTGCCAATGTGGTGGGGCACCGGTGGCAGGGAAAAGAATGATATTGTCTCAATCATTCATAAACAATAGTTAACATTCATAAATAATATGTCAATGTGTATCAAACTACATTTTGACTTTTACATTGATATGGGAAGCTGACAGTGCTTGGGTTGACTGACTTTTAGAAGACATAACGATAGTGAAGTTTAAAAAGGAATTGAAGATTATAAAAGAAAAGGGATATTCGTTTAAAACCTTTTTTGAATGAATGGTGTCATCATTTGTTATTTGTTATTTCTGAAGTCCATCAGTTATGGTCTCTGATATTGTATTTATAACTTATGCCAGCAACCCTACATACCCATGGCCAGGCCATGCTCATGCCAATTGAGCTATCCCGATGAGACACATCTTGTATTAACACTTTGGTACATATTATTAAACTGTTGTAAGCAGGGAGCATCAACAAAATCTTAATAATCTCTCTAATAATCGCTCCATCCCAATACGATGGTTAATGAACTATAGGAAAAATTCGAGTTATGACGTCATGTCATGTTAGCTCAATTGGTTAGACCATGCCCCGGCTAAAGGGGCGGATGGACGCGGGTTTGAATCCCGCACATGACTTAAATTTTTCCTATCGTATATTTGTAATTTTGTAAAATCTTAATAATTTGCAGGTTTTTAAACCCAGCCTATTAATTATAATATTTCTGAATTTAATTGTCTCTGTTGAAATCGCCCTTTGATGTTATATGGCAAATGTAGGTATGACCGACCCAGTTATCACTCATCAACTTATGCAAATTTACTACTCAGATATATATGGTCAGTTCGCTTTTTCCAAGGCGCACAATACAAGTGAAGCATAGAAATACCATGCTCATATCATACTGTCCCTTTCAACAGTATGGCAGTCCAGTAAAACGTGATAGAACGGTGTACATTTTCATAGTATTATATATTAACTAACCCTCTCTCTCGCCGCCGGCTCCATTGGTAACGACGGTGATCTGATGTCCCGCCATAACGAGCGCGCCGCCGCCTGAGCTGTACGTCAGACCGTGACCTATAAAAATATTCAAAATTGTTTTTTATTTACGACATACGAGGTTCTATCGTCATCATATGCGTAGGATTTTACCTACAAAGTACACGGATCAAATTTGTATTATGGACCTATTTACAAACGAAGGCCCCCCCCTAAAGTAAATTATTATTAATTAATTTATTATTTTAAACTTGACCTTTCGTAATGCTTATTTTGTGCAACTATTTAACTATTTTGAAGCGCTCGTAGCGAAGTTTACTTAGCTGTTCTCAACCGATCAGCAAAGTTAAGTAACGTCGCCCGCGGTCATGACTTGGATGGGTGACCGCTAGTGACATTACTACTGAGCGCTTCCGTGCTTCGGAGGGCACGTTAAGCCGTCGGTCCCGGTTGTCGTCTTAGGATGGCAGTCGTTATAGCGTGGTGGCAGGGCATTTTGCGAATGCCCGCCTGGCTAGCTACCACCCTCAAGTAGAAAATCTGTCGCCAAGCACCTAACGGTGTGTTCCGGCAGCTGTCCTTGAGAGCCAGTACTTCTAGGTTAGCCTGAACAACATCTTCGACCACATCATCACTTACCATCAGGTGAGATAGTGGTCAAAGGCTAACCTATCAGGCATAAAAGAAAAAAAAAAGAGTGAAAAAACTGTATCATACGGAATTGATAACGGTTCAGTACTAATAAATGATGAGCGATCCTTAAGCGGCTAACAATATATGATTTTATGTATCCGATTGGTTGGTTCTATGTGCAAACAGAAGCTAATTAGCCAATGGTATTAAAATGTCGATACCGCCGCCAAAATTCGACTTGAGCGGTGTTGTTTGCTAAGCGACGATATGATCACTTGGGTAAGCAGTAGTAGTTGCAACTACACTCAAAAAATATGGAGGGTCGGCCTTTGTGTGTGAAAAGACCGGTGATTAGAAGGCTGTATTTGTCAGGGTGAATGGACTGTCATGTCTTTATCGCTACTGCCCTTTAATAGAAAGATAATGTCCATATAATAAGTCACATCAGTCAATCAGACTAATTTATACAAATTTGGATCATATATGTAGGCCTTAGCACAATGTAACATACAGTGGTTAAACGCGTTTGATATTTTCGTAAAAGCTGACCGACGACACCGCCAGACGCTAGCCACAATGCCTAGGGTTGTCACTTTTCTGTGATTATATTATTGATATACAATTTTAATATTATATAAGTATAGACAATTTGACATGAAAAAGAAGGTTGTTATCATTAAATAACAATATTTATTTCTCTGCGTGTTATTTGACTGTTCGAACGAATGACTTGCAGTCTCTTGCGGCATAGCACACTTCGTACGTATCTATTTTTTATGGAAACAAATACGCGTAAACCATGAACGGTGTCCCCGACTACATAATAAGTATGGCGTCCGTGGTGTATGCAGTTTGCGGACGGCGCGGCGGTGCACCCGCGTATTGTCCCTCGCACGCCTTCGTCACGTCTGTATGGATATATAGGGTAACGTCTTATCATGTGTTTCTTTACTTTTGCATGACGAGGCCCGCTTAGGGAATTTTCTACCACCCAATCTCTTTAAGGTTTGGTGGTAGGGTAGAAAATTAAGGTTTGGTGCTAGGGTAGAAAATAACTTAACTGTATATTCCGGCAGCTGTTTTTCAGAGCTAGTCCCATTCTAGGTTATGCCTTTTATCACCTTCAACCACTTCTTCGCTTACCATCAGGTGAGATTTTGGTTAAAGGCTAGCTTATGAACTGTAAAAAATAAGTAGCGGACAAGTTGATGCAGTTACTACTAACTGCTACCCCGTAGATTACACTGCACTCCCTTCCCCCATATCTTTTTCTATGGGATTGTCGTAAGAGGCGACTAAAGGAAAAATATCAGAAAGTAGCTACCATCTTACACAGCGTAAGCAACGTAGGAATTGCTTACCAAGCGTAAGGAAATTGTTCAATCCCCCAATGGGGAAGGCTGTGTTCAGCAGTGAACTATCCAGCTGACACAGTACTGTCTGATGCTGGGATTTTTTTGTTCTGAAATAGTCCAATAACTATCCGATCTGGGGTGGTAGCTGGGAATGAGTTGTATAAGAGAGTAAAGGAAAGAATGTAGATGTGACCTGGTGAGCCGGGTGCGGACTGCGAGGCGCCGCTGCGCTGTGGGAACAAGTACTGCGCAGCAGCCCCCCCACCGCCGCCGCCCCCGCCGCCCAGTCGCCCGCCGCCGCCAGGGGCCTGAGGAAAGTACAATACAATGCGATTAAAATAAAAATAGGATCGGCCTAGCGCCATGTTGTGACGTCAAAACTAGAACTTCGTACAGTGTGCAAAAAAGAAATGATAAAACATGTATATATTAATATACATGTTATATTGATTAAACATGTATATATTAATATACATGTTTTATCAAAAAATCTTAATTTTATCTAAATTATAAAGAAAATAAAAAACCCGACTGCAAATAATTTATTTTCGTTAAGTGTTTTATCGATCAATGGAAATGTAAACTGCCAGTTAATATATTTATGGAATACTTTTTTAAAGCCAATTATTTTGAAACCAAACACGATGGCTTTGGAAAAAAAATGTTTTTCTCACTACATGGCGTCTAAAATCCACATGTTTTTTTATTTTTTTATGTTATTTATTTTTACTCACATACATACATACATACATGAAACCTGTAAACTTAACACACGTTTATGTGGGCAGTCGTGTAAAAAAACAAGTAGTCATAGGTAGGTAAACGAAGTTGTAGGTGACTGTAGCAAACACAGAAATAATTTGAACTGATTTTATTTGTTAGCAATATTTTGTACTTAGGTATCTTAATTTTAATCGCTTAGCTCTTCGATGCCGCATTTCCTGATGGCCCACTGAGTAAGACTCATCGTTATCATCGTAACGGGTAACAAAAACAAATATAAAATTACCAAAAACATATAAACACATAAACAGTCCACAAGAACAAATTAAACAGTCAAAAAAAAATTAAACGAGAAGCTCAATAAACACTCGGAAACGTGTCGCGTAGTAGTACACTGTCGGAAAAATAAGACCCTGACGCCCGCGTTTTCATCAAACCAAAATGGCGTCTGGCCTGTCAACCTTAAAAATATGAATTTAATAAAATTAACAATTTCGGGTCACTCATTTAAAATTACCTATAAATATATGGCACTGCTTTATTTTTAAGTTTGTTCTGCTGATTGTACTTATTAGAGTGAGTATGAGTGAAGTTAGCCGAGAGCCAGTCCTATTCTTATTTTAATCGCATTGTATACACGATACATACATTACTATATTTCTGGTACGTTTCGACTTTGGGTGGGTGTGTCCGAGGACAGAACACCTTTATCTGCACGCACTTAGCAGTCTTAAAGTACGGGACCTATATATGACTGCGAGTATACTGCGATGATCACTCGGGAATCTATGCGCGTTCATAGTAACGGTAATTCCGAAGATCATTTATGGAGCACATACAGATAGTTCCAGAATTTGTGCTTGAGTGGAACCCCACGTAAGAGACCGTGATACTTGGTGATTTCATTAGCTTGGGTCACACCACCACCGATCACGTAGGGAAATCTTTTAACGACTTCGCTTCGGCGTTGCAGTACACAGTACCTGAGGGTCCTGGTCCTCCCCGGAGAGCAGGTCGGGCGTGGGCTCGCGGGACAGCTCCTCGGGCGTCACCAGCCCCGACACTCCCACCTGCGACGGAGACGTCGGCGCGCTCCTACACAATATATACATACAATTAATTAATATCAAGTAAATTGACGCGGTGATATTAACCGCTAACAATTGCAGTATGGTAGTTTTATCATAGGAACATCATGTAATAAAAAAAAACTTAGAACCGTAACTGACTTCAAGGAGGTCATGATTTTGGTATGTGGATATGTAACAACTCACAAACTTGTCTATGTGAGTTTACGGCACTTAAACCAATACAGATAAGACATTTTATCATCAGGGCTTCCTGATAATCCTGTGCAAAGCAAGATTTTAAAGTTATGAATGGTGTTTCGGACCTGAACAAATTTATTTTACATGAATAGTCATTTTGAAGTTGTTACCTACTATTAATTGAGTGTAAAAGCTGTTTTCTTTTTGAAATTGTGAGTGAATTTTGGGTTGTGTAGACACATTAGCGCTGCAAAATGCGTCCCTATAAAACCCTTGACTGAATGACGTATGAAGTGTTCTAGCGGTCTTCAAACAGATGACAAAGCCTTCACTGCTTACATTGCATCCCATGAATGCAGGTCGTTTGGGCTAAGTACATAGTATAAACGCAGTTTGGGCAAGTTAAGGAAACCACCTCCGATGGTCATTTGCATCAGGCACTGAGGACAAATATGGATCGGTATTGATGGAAGAGCCTGAGTTCAAGTTGGGCCTAAATAGCATATTCTTATTATACATGGGTACTGACTATTATTAGGATATTTGCTGGCTCGATCATCTTGAAAGAATAAGCATCCATCGCACTGTGATCCACTGTAAAACATCTCGAGTACCAAAAACTGAGGAGTGTTTGTTTCTATTCAGAATGGCTAATCAGCTACATTTCCATTCATGAGACAAGCCCTATTGTTTTATATTGTTACCACTATCAAGCGATAGCATTTTACATTTTTTATTTAACTATAACAAGTGCCTTCTGAGGAACTGATATCTTAAACTGCGATCCCCAAGATACCTGCCAAGGGTGGGGATTAGGGCACACCGGCCTTAATGGGGAGGCTGTGTTCAGCAGTAGACAATCTGGCTGATTCAGTACTCTGTATCTTTACGGGTCCTATCCATACATATGTGCATCAATAATTTACTATAGCTGGGCATGCCTTCGCGATCGAACCGATCTGGAATGGCAAAAGCAGCGGCTTTAACAGATGGGTATTAACTGATGGTTACACACTCTATTTTACACAAAAGTTAACAAGTATACTCCAGACCTTCTACAAATTTTATTTCTATATATCTACTATGAGAACAAAGACGAGCAACAGGTCTGAGACACAACACAGTTGCAGCGCTTTTTTTATCAGTTACTGACTTGTTTTGTGTCCAGCTGTTTTGGACATTCCTTTCAGAATATTGTGGGTATTTGATAAGAAGCTGGCATTATCATCAATAGTGTCTAAAAATTAAAATGCATGTTCAGCTTTGAACAAATTCCACATCTACCAAGATGTGGAATTTATTCAAAGCTGAACATTATGGCTATTGATAATGATGAAAAACTTAAAAGAAGTGTCTGTTTATTAGCAAATGCATTTTAATTTTTGCCATAACTCTACACTTGGCAGTTCTTCGTAGGGTGCTGCTGCCAATCTTCAAATTTGTCCCTTCTTCTCCTTTTAGAACTCACACAGGACGATATGAAAGGGTTCAATTCTAGCCTGGCATCCTAGCAAGGGGTACTTTTTACATTTCTGGAACTGCCCATGTTCGTAAGAAAAATCATACTATTATTGTTATTAAGGAGAAAAATACTGAAGTTGTTTTACTATGAATATACTCATACTAAGATAAGATGTAATATACCTTTTAATTATGATTTCTTAGATCTACTATTACTCAATACTACGATGAAACGAGACTAAAGTAATGATTCAGATACCACAGAATACAGACACAACAACAGACGTGATATTCCACAAAGCACGGGCTCTAATATATAATCACAAACAATGTTTTCAAGTCAGAATAAGTGTTCAAGATTCCTTCTGTTGTAAATATTCTGTGTCGCAAAAACAAAATTGTCACCAAAAATGATAACAAAATTTCAAGTCCTTAGAATCATTAGTGCATGTAAATGTACTTGTGGTTGATCACATATGTTGCGGTAGTGTGCGGCTGCCGAAGCTATGCACGCACACTTGCGCAACATACGTGACTGTAATGGAATATATATGAAGGAAAAAGACAAGTGAATGACTGGCCAGAATTCTTTATCCTTACTTAAATACATCAAGGGTCACTCTTGTCAGTTGCTAAAACTACAAATGGACTGCGTCCCGCTAAGGCAATAGGTTTAGGTCAATATGGTTTTAAAATCGAATTTATATTACCACCAATCAATAGATTTCTCTCTTGGGACACGTTATCTTGAATCTGTAAAATGAAATGCTAAGCTGATGTATCATTCCCATAACATTTCTTCAATGGGCACTATTAATAGTAGGTCCTTGATGTTTTTATTGGGGGTTATTAACCTTTATTCTTCATCTACGCTCGTGCATGTGAATAGTTTTAATCTTGAGCAATTCTAAGCTGGCTGTAACGCAAACAGTAATAAATAGGTTTCATTGTATGTTGTCGGTAAAGCACCTTAATAGATTTCTAAACTTCCTTCGGTAAGCTAGAGATGAGATTCTACCTACTGGGTGTAGGTAGAGCAGAATCGATCCATAAATTAATAAACAATATTACTTTGATTTTAATATTGTTAGGTTTGCAATAACGCCTGCTATGCGGATTTCATTACAAAATCACAAATATACGATAGGAAAAAATTAAATTAGGAAAATAATCCCGCACATGACTTAAATTTTTCCTATAGTATATTTGTGAGTTTGTAAATATTACTTTGCCTTCAAGATAGTTTCCAAGTCAAAGTCAAAATCATTTATTCAATTTAGGCGCTCTATTTTATAAATTTATACTATTAATTTCATCCTACGTAAAAAAGGTCACTGCAAGACGACTAGGCAAGAAACTCAGGGCCATTATTTTTATATATACAATTTGTAACTTACGCCATTTATGAAATGATTACAATATTTATTTATATTACATTGGTGATTGTATGGTTTTTTCATTTATAATAACATTTATGTAATGCATCAAAATATAGCGGGATCAATTAGTAAGAATACTTATTTGTTAATTTAGAGGAACTTAATGATATGGGTAAGCCTGTTGATATTGTTTGCATATCCGAACAAAACATGAATCCTGGAGATGAAAAATTGTTGAATATAACGAGGCGTCATTTTAAAATTAAGTTAAGTTCACTTCGCATTGATAAACGCTACTACACTGTTGTATAATTATATTTTTAAATAATAAAAGTATTATTAGTGACATAAATGAAGACTTAAATTGTTTACTATTATTGTACTATTATTATTATTTTGTAGGTAATTTCATTGTTGACATAACTATAATTCGATTGTATTTTTACTATAATAATAATGGGATTCCTTGTTATCAATAATTTGATTGCCAATATTGGTCGAAAATGTTGAAACATTTACATTTATTTAAAATCATTTTTGTAGACGAGTTCAGTGAATAAATTTATAATAATTTATTTGAGTTGATTAGCAGGGACTTGGCAGCGATGGAATCTTCCAAGCATTTTTGTCGTCTAAACAATCACCGATTATATAAACTATATACAAACAATAAGTTTTATATGCAGCTTTGCAATACAAAATCGCGAGAACCTAGAAACCAGGTGTACAACGCGGAAAAAGCAAGCTAAGTTAACTTGCCTTCACTTTGAAAGTCCAGCATCTTAACACGCAAAGTTCGAATTAAGCATGACGTTTTTGAAGCGCTAGTAGAGTAGCTTACTTAATCGTTCTTAACCAATCAATTAAGTTAAGCAACGGATCGATGAGCGCTAGTGGCATTACTACTGAGAGCTTCCGTTACGTTATAGCATGGTGGTAGATCGTTTTCTACTTGCAGAAAATGCTTAGTGAATTGATATGATCTGTCGTATATAACGACAGATCATATCAATTCACTAAGCATAAAGAGACTTAAGAAAATATTGGTTCACCAATATCTCTACTGTGGGTCTAAAGACTCGCGGAAATGTACCACTATGCACATAATATAGTTCTACATAAAGTCTAATGTGAATATACAACAAGGGATCGGTGCGGGCGGAGATTCCCTTCGATACTGTTTTATTTTTTATGTGATTGTGATGGAACAAGCCCGAGACCCAATTGATGTTAAGCGGACTAACCTCTCCCTATAACAGATGCATTTCATCACAAGTGATTGCACTGCGCCCATAAGACTGATACAGTTGTTAAGTTTCTAGTGCCTGTAATTTCTCTGGCTCTCAAGGACTGCTACCTGAACACACTGTTAGGTGCTTGGCGACAGATTTTTTGCTTGAGGGTGGTAGCTAGCCAGGCGAGTATTCGCAAAATGCCCTTCTACCATGCGGTCAAGCCGGCGGTAGGGATCGAACCATGGAGCTAAGGCACGACAGTCCATAAATATACCGCTCGGCCATCATTGCTTCAAAGCTTGCTTTACACAATGGGTCAATACCGGTAAGTAACATTCAAAAAGAATATAAAGGAAAAGGCGAGTACATATATAATTCGTAAAGTTTGACTTATACCTTCGAGGCGAATCTAATCTAAACTCGAAAGCAAGTCACCGATATCTCTATAGCAAGTCACCGATACCTCTTTAGTTAGTCACCAATATCTCTACAGTTCACCAATATTTGTTTACCTGGAGGATAGTCCGAAGGGCGCGCGGAACTGCACGCCACGTGGACGCCGCGGACGGAACGCTAACTCAATGAGCTTTCCTTCGCTTTGAGGGTCGATGCGCCAGAAGCTGCCTTTGCCGGGCTCCTCTTGGCTGCGTGGTACTTTTATGAAATACCTGGAAATTGTATTAAATCGGGTTTAAATCACTGTAACATCATATCACATCAATATTATATGCGAACGTTTGTGAGTGAGGATGTGAATGTGTGTATGTTTGTTATTCCTATACACTGATCTGGTTGAAATGGATTTGGATGAAACTTGGTTTATAACAAGAACTATCCTTATTGATAGTTTAGTTTCTATATTAAAATATAGAATACCTTTCATCATCACTTTCATCACTGTATACGGGGGAGAAACGGTGGTGCTAGTTATGTAACTGTAACATTTTTCATACTGTACATCTAAATTTTCCATGACAGTTATGAAAAAACCTCTTTTATCAAAACAGTTCCAGTACTAGGATAAGCTTCTTTACCGTGGTCGACCTCGTCATCACTAACATCAGGTGAGATATTTTTTAAAGGCAAACCTATGGGCATAAAAAAATTAACGTCGAGCGGGATTCGTACCCGCCTACATCCATTCCTCGGGCCGTGACATGCTCTGCCAATTGAGCTATCGTTGTGAGTGAGTCATGGGTCAAATTGATTCTTTCGTCACTATGAACACAAGGCACCTGAGAAAAATCTAACACAATTGATATAAATTTGCCTAACCAAAAAAGATCGGGCCGTGGCAGTCAATAGGTACTTTTAAGTTTATTGACTTGACCATGTTCTGTATTTTACAATATTATGTATGTCACTTGGAAATAAAGAACTTTAATAAAACAGGCGAAAACAGATACAAGCATGGAATCCTAGCCAGCCACTCTACTGTTAGACCAGTTTGAAATTAGTGATGTCCAATAGCGCATCGCTTACCGGTTAAGCGAGAGATTATGCCGGATAGAGTTCTGCCAGCCCTTGTCGGCGGTGCGGTAGTACGGGTAGTGCTTGGTGATGTAGCTGTAGATGCCGGAGAGCGTGAGCTGCTTGTCGGGCGCGGAGGCGACAGCCTGCACGATCAGCTGTGCGTAGCTGTACGGCGGCTTGGCGTCGTCGCGAGCCTCGCGCCCTTCGCGTTCGCGCTCGCGCTCGCGTTCGCGTTCGCGCACGTCGCGGGAACTGCCGTAGCCGCTCTCCGTGTTCGTCGATGACGCCTGCAACAGTCCGTTGGTCTATGAAGCTAATACGAACAATATACATTGAAATAAAAAATGCATGTTCTCAATGAAGGAGAACCTGTGGCTTCTCCCGTAAACATTGGCAATTACGTCTAATAAAAACTATTTTAATTTGAAGTTTGCAAGCCTGCTCATGACTGTAGTTTGCTTAGCTGTTCTTAACCGATCAGCAAAGTTAAGCAACGTCCACCGCGATCATGAGTTGGATAGGTCACCGCTAGTGACATTACTACTGAGCGTGCACGTGCTTCGGAGGGCACGTTAAGCTGTTGGTCCTGGTTGTTGTCTTAGGATGGCAGTCGTTAAAGCATGGTGGTAGGGCATTTTACGAACGCCTGCCTGGCTCGCTACCACCCTCAAGTAGAAAATAAGCACATAACGGTGTGTTCCGGAAGCTGTCCTTGAGCCAGTAATTCTAGGTTAGCCTGAACAACATCTTCGACCACATCATCACTTACCATCAGGTGAGATAGTGGTCAAAGGCTAAACTACCAAGAATTAAGAAAAATATGAAAAAAATACGTATAGAAATATGCATCAAAAATTTGGAGGGGCGCGCTTTCGAGAGTAAACAGGTTTGTAAATGTTAAATCAATTAGTCGTATGTTTTTTTTTTTAATGTAATTGTGACGGATCAAGCACGAGGCCCACCTGATGTTAAGCGGACTAACCTCTGCCTATAACAGATGCATTTCGTCACAAGTCATGAATTGCACTGCGCCCGTCACCTTTTGACATAGTTGTTAAGTCTCATGTGCCTGTAATTTCACTGGCTCTCAAGGACTGCTGCCGGAACACACCGTTAGGTGCTTGGCGACAGATATTCTACAAGAGGGTGGTCACTAGCCAGGCGGGCATTGGCAAAATGCCCTTCCACCATGCACCATGATTATTTAATTGAGAACTCACAGTGGTCCCGTTGGAGCTGGGCCGCTGGTCTGCCAACGCGCTGTAGTGCGCCACCAGGCCGAGGTCGACGTGCCGCCTGCCCGAGGAGCCGGCGCCGCGCGGGGAGGTAGGACAACTGTTAGCCGCACTTATCGTGCCTGGAATCAACATAAACTCACACTTAAGGGACTTATTTGAAAAATAAAACATGTTGCACGATTCTCATTAAATATGTGATTAGGAATATTAGCTTTGAGATATATATTTTTTCAATTTATAGGCTAGGGTCCTGTAAAAAGAAAATTTAATTAATTAAAATTCACTGGAGTGATTGCTACATTCAGGGCCTCCTTCACGACCTACAACTAAAGTCTCGAGCAGGATAATTGCTGAATAAGTCACAAGTAACCGAGAATATGAATATCACAATGTCGGAGTAGTACTAACCTCCAGTTAAAGTGACCACTAACATACTTCTTGGTTCATCTGCCTATACTTAATATAGGTTTCAAAAAAAGGTTGGTATTGCAAACACTATATTGGGTAAAAACTTCTTAAACAACTTTAAACGGTTTAAATCGCGTATATTTATCATTATTTTTGTCCAGACGTTTCAAACACTTTGCAGTGATCGTGGTCACGGGGTGACTGCAAAGTGTTTGAAACGTCGGGACAAAAATTATGATAAATATATGCGATTTAAACCGTTTAAAGTTGTTTAATTACTATGTGTAATAATCGCGAAAACCTAAGATAACATTAAAAACTTCTTGATTAAAATTATTTTCGACGTATGCTTGAGTAACGTTGTTGAAAGATTTTGAACGGATATAAGAATTTACTTCGAAGATCCTTCAAGTAACCATAGAGTTGTTAATCAGAAGCCTGTTTCCTGCTGTGAATCTGAAAAACTATAATTATAACTTTTAATAGCCGAGTAACTTTAACCAGGTAGTAACCAATTGACACTTAAAGGTCATGAAAGAGGCCCTAATAGTTGTTCCATTATTATTTCTAAGGTCTCACTAATCAGAATTTTGATTAATAGCGTGGTTTCTATGTTATTAGCAGTAGTTTGAATTTTCGACAAGCGACGACAATTTTATTATCTTCCTCTTATTTTTGTCTTGAATGCATCAACCACGTTTGTGATTATATTATTATTTGTAAATTAAAACCTTATTGTTACTAAGAAAACATACCAGTAGGGGAAGGCGCCGGACTACGGCCATCATTGTCCTGGGGAATGGTGATACGGAGAGGAGGCATGGGCGTTGAACTTTCGCCGGCGCCGCCTCCACTCTCCTCCACTAAAGATTGGAAATCCAACCGGATATTTGTGGAGGGGAAGCGCAATGTGCATCTGGAAATAAGAAAAAGACCGGGTAAATCAATTGCATTATTACATATTAAATCACTGTGAGGTTATTTAACGAATGCCAATGGCAAACTATTAACTGATATTTATTAAACGTGCAAGTAAAAATAACTTTTCTCAAATGCAAAATCCAGAATACGTAGTTATTTTTACCACAAGAAAGAGTTGATATTTATTAAAATTATTTTCTGTATATAATTATTAAGTATAGGTATAAAATGTAAGCGCAATGCAGTATTGATAAATTTGGCGCCCAACGTGGGGCCAAGTTAAAATTGTTTTCGCTACAGTGTCGCCACTAAATTACTCGACGAATAATGCATAACTTAGTGTTTGTCTCACGTGAACCATTTACAATACAAAACTTTAAATAGACTTAGGACACAGAAAGGAGTTTAGAAACGTTTAACTTGAAAAATCAAACTTTAACGTTCTTTTGTCAAAATATCATGAACCATGGTACATTTCTTTTATACATTTATTAAACATAACCACCAGGCTGTATCACATGAACCGTGATTGCTAGACAGTTGAAATTTTCACTGATGGATGATGTATTTCTATTGCCGCTATAACAACAAATACTAAAAATCGGCCTAGTGCGAGCCAAACTCGCGCACGACGGGCTCCGTACCCTTCGTGAAAACAAAAAAAATATTATAATATAGTGTCTAATGTCGTATAGATAATGGTACGAAACCTTTCGTGCGCCTATCCGACTCGCACTTGGCCAATTTTTATACATATCCTGTAAAATAAAATGAATATATCAAGAAATAATGACCTGGATCCCAATCTAAAAACAGTATTCGTGTATTGTAATGTAGCGGTGGTATTGTAACTGATACAAAACCTGAATAAGATTCAGCCGTCAACACCCTGTCATACATCTGCCTACAGCTTTTGAAGCAGTGATGGCTCAGTGGCATTAGCTATGGACTGCCGCGCAGCAGGTCCATGGTTCGAATCCCGCCCAGAGCTTGAGCTTCACCGCATGGTGCATTTTGCGAATGCCCGCCTGGCTAGCGACCATCCTCAAGTAGAAAATCTGTCGCCAAGCACCTAACGGTGTGTTCCGGCAGCAGTCCTTGAGAGCCAGTGAAATAACAGGCAAAATGAGACAGGTATGTCTCAAGGTGATGGGCGCAGTGCAGTTCGTCACTTATGATGAAATGCATCTGTTATAGGCAGAGGATACCGCTTAACATCAGGTGGGCCTCGCGCTTGTTCCTTCACAATAACATAAAAAAAAACCTAATTCCTACAGCGTCAGCATCCCGATACGACGCGTACCATATCGTTCCGAATACAATTAAATTATTGCCACCCGGCTGGGCTACGAATTCAATAAAGAGATCACCAGACTGTGCGTCCGACAGGCAAATTCGACAATGAGTCGTCGTCATGGAAACAGGGCGATTATTTTGAGAACACAAAGCGTGATTCGCAGCCATGAGCTGAGGTTTCATACCTCTACAAAATATCATCCATTCAGAAACAGGTATCTACGAAGATTCTAGAAACATCAATTATTTTATCACGTACAGTATTCGTATGTGTGCGTATTACTTTATTTTCCAACGTTTGTCCTGTTTATTCCGCGAAATACCTTTCAAGAGGGGCAAAACAGCGCCCACGTTCGACCCTCTGAAAACATTCCGGGAATAAGTGATTATATTTTATTATTTTGCAGAAATAGCTCTAAATACATTGGATGGTTTGAAGGATATAAGAATTCGCAGGTAGCACCTATTTATATACATTCAATATTCTTTCTTAGAAAAGCCTACGTACCTACAACCAAAATAAAATCAACCTACTCATATTTATAATTATAGTCATTAACCCTAGTGCCCGCGGGGTGCCGGGCTGGAATTCCACCCCCGTCTCTACCCGTGGGTGTCATAAGAGGCGACTAAGGGTATCACACCAAAAGGTGGGCAGCCGCACTTTCTGAGGATCGCGGGGCAAGCCCCCCCCCCCGTACTGGAGGAGGCTGTATTCAGCAGTGGACTCTCCGGCTGACACAGTTATCCTAGTACCAAGACTTGTTGACGTAAATTAAAAATGTAATGAGGGCAATGTTTCTTTAATAAGGTATGTATGTACAAGTATATTAAGCCTTTAAGGAACTTTATTATAAAACCGCAAACAATTCGGTAAGAAGTAGCTTTTATTTGTCATTCCTAATCTAAAACCTGGCATCGCTATTTTATCTGTATTTTTCATGTTATAATCGTGATTGTCACTGTTTAATGTACAGTAACAAAAATTTTACGAATATACATAAAAATTTCAAATATGTTGAGACTCGGTAAAGTTAAAATATCAGTTTCTTTAAAAAGAGATTCTTAAGGATCAATTTCATATGGCTCGAATTGGAAGCTCTCTTAGTCATACTTACCCCGGTCTTAGCTAAGACCGCACTGTATTATATATGACAGTGTATTTACCAGTGGACCATAAATCGGTTTTTATTAATCTGTACAGCCTGACATAACAAGTTTCCCTGTTCATCTCTTCCTCCCGTGGGTCTCTCAAGAGTCATTAAGGGTAAAATACCGGAAGGTGGGCAGAGGCTCCTTCTAAGTAACGGCTGTCTTACATTGCGTCCGCCAAGCGTGGGTATTATAGCAAATACCCCTTATAATACCCACTATATAATGGGGGAGGTTGATTACAGCAGTGGACAATCCAGCTGATTCAGTACCATGTATATATTTTGGTCGGTTAATCGGCCATTCCACATGCCTATGCAACTCTAAAGTTCGTTGGACCAGTACGAGACTAGTCAATATACCGACTTGTACCAAACTTGTCAATAAACCGATGGTGTGGCAAACGGTAGTGACGTTTCGATTTAGATTCTAATACCAATGGGAATAACATTGAACAAGGTCTAGATACATGGATGTTAACCGATAAAAGTGTCGTGTATGTCGCAGGATAATTGCAAACCTATCCTACAAAATTGTATCAAAATATATTCAAGTGTATTCAAACATTTAAGCATAAATATCTGATTCTAAAAATAGTTCAATATCTGAGAGTTCAGCATCATCGGAATGATATTTATATATATCATTCCGGTGATGCTGAACTGCTAATAATCTGTCACGTTCCTGCATACGTCAACTATGGGATCCTATTCCCAGTAACTTTTTCTCAAAATTAATGACATGGGCACATAATTTTGCAAATTTTTCGCCAATGTTGTGCAGTAATATTGTCGAAGCTCTCAGGTCTCATATATTATACGCATATTAAATTCCTTTGCTGTTGCCTTTTTGTCATGTAGCCATTTCTTGAAGGTGCTTTTTTATCATTAACACTGGGAGACTGGGTGATGTGTACACTGTGGTAAGATTATCTAGAACAACGACCGAAGGCTGATGAAAGTATGGCAACACTTTTTCGAAATATAATAAATTTGCGCTATCCTATTCCGTGCTAGGCCTGCTGATGATAAGTGATGATATTATTCAGGCCAATCTCGACTTTACTTGCTCTCAAGTATAGCTGTCGCAACACAACTCTATATGCTTAGCGACAGATTTACTAATTGAGGGTGGTAGCTAGCCTGACGGGTATTCGCAAAATTCCCCGCCACCTTGCAAAATGCCACATTCTCGCTAAACCACACTTTACACTTGTCACTAAAGTTTGTGATTGAGTGTATGTGTAATGTTCGTTACTTCTTCACACTGAAAAGACTCAACGTACAAGGTGAATTTTGGAATTAATGGAGATAACTTCATTTCCCATCATGTTCATCATCATCATCACTTATCATTGTCTACGTGGTTGAAACTGCGGGCATAAATAATGCGAAACATAAATTTACATGAATGCCTAAAAGGAGAGAAATGTTTTTAGGGTTCATGTTTCTTTAATCAATCAAAGTTTTTAATACCCCATAGGTAAGATCGTTTCACTGAAACTTACATAATTAGGAGTGACTCTGGCTATAATTATTTTTGGCAGAGTATTCGCATTTTTTATTTTATTTGTGATAAATTAACTTAATGAATAGATTCAGGCGTAACTTTCCGGGAATTCATATTTAATAATAATAAATAATTTTTAAAATATTTTAAGAAAACATTGAATTAATATTTTAATAAAATAATTATATAAATAATTTAATAAAAATATATATCTAGTGACAATTCCGCATAATTTTCCTGCTAAGCCGACGTGACGTCGCAAACGCCACGCAGCCAAACCGCTTCTACACGAAGCATCCTCAGGAGGTCTTGACTCTAGGAGCGCACGGTTCATTTATTCTCGATCGTGCGCTCGTAGATTCAAGACCTCCTGAGGATGCTTCGTGTAAAACCGAAACGCGTCGAAAATTCTTATAAATAAACTTATTTTATCTCGCGAACAAACAGTGTTGTTCGCATCGAATTCGCGTCGGCGTTAGAAACAACCGGTAACGTTCAATATAACATTCAGGGGAATTACTACCAGACAGAACCTAACCATTTCCACTTAGAAAGATTAGAAAGATACAAGCAAGATAAGACCAATTTAACATTTTTGCAATCGATAAAAGTTAAGTAAAGCGCGTTTGAAGCGCGAAGTTTACTTAGCTGTTCTCAAACGATCAGCAAAGTTAAGCAACGTCGCCCGCGGTCATTAGTTGGATGGGTGACCGCTAGTGACATTACTACTGAGCGCTTCCGTGCTCCGGAGGGCACGTAAAGCGGTTATAGCATGGTGGTAGGGCATTTTGCAAATGCCAGCCTGGCTAGCGACCACTCTCAAGTAGAAAATTTGTCCCCAACTACCTAACGGTATGTTCCGGCAGCTGTCCTTGAGAGCCAGTAATACTAGGTTATGCCTGTAAACACCTTCGACCACATCATCACTTACCATCAGGTGAGATAGTGGTCCAAGGCTTAACTATATGCAATAAAAAAATAGTCCATATTTTTTTATTGCCCCTTTCTTATTCCATAAAGATTACAATAAAAAAACCAAGTTCATTCCCATCACACTGAACAGGCTAACCCACCATCTCTCTAATCTTATTGCTAAAGGAACAATGAAATCATTAAGGGTACGGATTTAGAACAAAATATTCCCTACCTAGAAAGCATTCCGTTCCTGGTAAAACAATTTCCCCTAGTATGTCGTATGATCTACCTGATAGGGCAATCGAGGGTTTCTAGGAAGCAGAGGGGCACTGCCCCGGCTACAGTAAACAGTCATAAAATAAATCGATAAGCTGTGCAGGTAAGTCCCTCATGGTTTTTTGTGTATCGAAATTAGGATGAACATGGCAGCAAGAAATATGGAGCAGTTTTTTTTAAACCGCTTACATTTGGCCGTACTCTTAGTAAATGAGGATGTAATTGCAAATGCTTAAAATACCTTGAATGGAATCATAATCGTACTTTTTTACATAATTAGGCGTATACCTACTTACCCTATATCTTATTTTATGGCTGATAGATCCTCTTTTATCACAAACTGACGGTAAAGTGATGATGCGGTCGAAGATGTAGTTGCCGGAACACACACGACAGATTTTCTACTCGAGGATGATAGCTAGCCAGGCGGGCCTACGGAAAATGCCCTACCACCAAGCGCTCCAGCACGCGGTGCGTTTCAAGTCATGAACCAACTGCTGGTAGTCCTCTCTACCATCTAAAGCAATTTGCTTTACATTAGCATCAAGGCTCCAGTCTCCGGACAGCAATTACAAGGGAATTCTTTGTACTAAAGACCTAATCCTTCCCCGACCCTGATACCCAACACCTCGCCATTCAACGCTTTCAACCACTTCACAAACGATGTAGTTTATTGTCATCATCAACAGCCATGGCTTCTACCGTCGAACAAAAGTCTCCCCCATAGCGACGGTCGCCATAATCCTCATGCTTGGCAGGCGTCTTGTTCTATGGAGATCGAAGTGTAAGGTGGCAAAATAGAGCGCTGTAGCCCATCTTGTATTTTGCCCTTCGTAACCTTTTACAACTTCCAAAGAAAGATATGGGGGTGAAATTTTAGTACTCAACGGGACTTTTCTTTTGTAACTCATGAAGGTATATTATAGTCTTTATTGCTGAGCTAACTCGTAGCGGGCGTATTAACGGGATTTTCCTAGACTATCCATTCACGTTCATACTGAAGGCTAAATTATAATTTTAATCAAATATAGCGCGATAAATAAAGGGACTAAGTGTAACAAGGATATCAAAATGATGTTTGTTAAATTTGATGTAATTGAGTCTGATAAAAAAAGAAGATGCGATATTCCGATTTTAAAATTTTTAACACTAATTTGGTGAGGATATTTTTTTTTATTTTTTTTTTTATGCATGATAGTTTAGCCTTTGACCACTATCTCACCTGATGGTAAGTGATGATGTTGTCGAAGATGTTATTCAGGCTAACCTAGAAGTACTGGCTCTCAAGGACAGCTGCCGGAACACACCGTTAGGTGCTTGGCGACAGATTTTCTACTTGAGGGTGGTAGCTAGCCAGGCGGGCATTCGCAAAATGCCCTACCACCATGCTATAACGACTGCCATCCTAAGACAACAACCGGGACCGACGGCTTAACGTGCCCTCCGAAGCACGGAAACGCTCAGTAGTAATGTCACTAGCGGTCACCCATCCAACTCATGACCGCGCGCGACGTTGCTTAACTTTGCTGATCGGCTGAGAACAGCTAAGTAAACTTCGCTACGAGCGCTTCAATATAATTCAATAATCAAAATACAGTACAGTATATGCTGCAATTGGTCACATTTTAGCGAAAGTTAAATGTGAAAATTAGCTATCGTTGCGGAGTAGTTCCAATGGTATTTTTATTACCTATTAAACAATGAAAAATACTTGGCACGGCTTTGTAGTCAATTCGTCCGAACATAGGATAATATTTTTATCACAATAACGATGTATAATTAAGATGAAGGTACGATGAAACAAAGTGGCCTAAGATCAGGAAATCGTCTATTTAATTACACCAGGAACTCCATAAGAACATACTACACACAATGGATAAAAACGTAGACAGTACGCTAGACAATTCCATTTGTAGAACAAACAGAAATGCTCGAGCAAACAATATCAAAGGGTTCGATATGATCAACAACAAACAACATTATATTGAACTTGGAAGTGTGTGTGTGTTAGCAATGGTTTAGTGTGCGTCTCCGGATCGATCGATACAAAAAAAATACTAAGAATGTACATAAGTAGAGTAGCTACTGCCCACGACTCTGCCTGCGCGGAATTCATGACACTTCCACAAGAACTATATCGAAAATTTACATAACAAGTAAAACATACGTACAAATTTACGAGGTTAAAAATTATAGTCCTGTGCGGGATTCGAACCCGCGTCCATCTACCCCTATAGCCGTAACTCGCCGAGCAGTCATATTGCAAATATAACAATATTAAAATAAAATATACTTTTTATTAGATGGTTTTAGTTAAATATTTCTGATGAAAATACACTTTATTAGATCTACATTATATTTAATTCCAAATATAATTAAAAACGGTTGGTACTTGAAATTCGCTAACCGTATTTCAATCTTTTTTTTTTTTTTTTTTTTTTTCAATTTATTTGGGTAAACAAACAGTAACACAATACGGGTTATACTTAAAGTAGTGATAATGTTACACACATAAGATAATTAATTGTGTCACCAACGACATTTACCACAGCTTACCTATTGGAATTATTCGTCATATAAAAAAGAGAAACGGTAGTGCTTTTACAGAAGCTCCAAAATTTTGCGTTTAAAAACACCAGGACGCAGTGCCGCTATGTCAACTGAGTTGAAGTTATTATTAAAGGAGTGGACTAAGCGGTAAAGCGGGGAGCGTTTACCGGCATTAGTACGGCATCGGGCCGTAGCAAACAGCTGGCAAGGTGTACGGCAATGCGTTCTGGTAGGCACTCTATAGCAAATTTTACCAACTAAATTAGTACAATCGTATCTATTGTGACAAATATCATACAGCAGCATTGTTTCAAGATATTTACGTCGTTGTTCAAGGCTTAAAATATTATATTTTTCTAGAAGCTGGTCATACTGTATATAATTACGATGACATTTGTATTGCATTGTACGCAAGAACTTTTTTTGAATTGACTCCAGACTTAAAACATATTTATTATAAAATGGATTCCAAATGGGCACAGCATATTCCACTTGGGAGCGAACTAACGCTTTATAAAGATGGAGAAAGGATGATGTTTGCGTAAATTTTTTAGTAGATCTCATTATAAACCCATACATTTTAAATGCCTTGTTTATTACATTATCTATGTGTATATCGAGATGTAACTTACTATCTAGTGTTACTCCGAGATCTCTTATTGAATCAACATTATCAAGTTGTGCACCACACAACCTGTATGTATAGTTAGATATTAGCTTTTTCTTTGAGAAAATTATGGACTTACATTTATGGACGCTTAAGCATAGTTTGTTAGTATTACAATAAGCAGAGAAACGATCAAGATCACGTTGAAATTTATCATGATCAGAGGCATTGTCAATGGTGTGATATATTTTGAGATCATCTGCATATAACAGGAAATTACAGAATTGAAAGCAATCTTGGACATCATTAATAAATACTATAAATAGCAGGGGGCCCAAAATTGAGCCTTGGGGTACGCCAGAGCTTACAGGTACAAATTCAGACTCGTGACCATTCAGCACAACCTTCTGTGTGCGATTAGATACATAAGATTTAAACCATCGCCACAAATCACCACGTATGCCATTAAAAGCTAGCTTATCTAAAAGTAGTTTATGATCCACTCTGTCGAAAGCCTTCTGAAAGTCTGTATATACACTGTCCGTTTGCTTATTGTTATCCATATTTTCAAAAAGTTGTGTCGCATATATCAATAAATTTGTGTTAGTAGACCTACGTTTCATGAAACCGTGTTGTTGAGGTATAATGATTTGATGGATTGATGGATATATACTGTTATGTACAAGTTTTTCGAAAAGCTTTGACAGACTTGGTAAAATGGATATAGGTCGATAGTTCTCTACTTTACTTTTATCACCACCCTTAAAAACCGGCACAATTCGTGCGCACTTCCAAATGTTTGGGAAAACCCCTTGCTGTAAGCATAGATTGTATATATGTTGCAAAGGTTCGTGTATTGTAAGTGCAGTCGATTTTAGGTATAAAGGCGGTATATTGTCTAAGCCAGATCCCTTAGTAGCATCCAATGCTCTCAACTCTCTAAGTACAGATTCCTTTGAGATGTTTATGTTACTGATAATGAGATCAGATTTGTGATTGGTATCGCATATCTTATTAATATCATAGTCATCCCCAACAGATGATGGCTCAAATACAGATTTAAAAAAAGATGAAAAAAGATTACATATGTCATAAGGGTCGTTGGCTGTCAAATCTTTATAAGTAACATTATTAGGTAAATCAGACCTTGATTTTTGGTTTCTTATGTACGTCCAGAAGCATTTAACATTGTCCTTAACGCCGTCTTCCACCGACCTTATATATTTATTGTAACACTTTTCCGATTCTGTATGGAATCTGTCTCGGTACATAGAGAATACCAAGTAGTCAGATAAGTTTTGATATTTTTTCCATTTTACCCATGATCTGTTTTTATCCTTGAAAATATGAATCAATGCCGATGAGAACCATATAGGAAATGTAGATGATTTAATTATTTTAGTAGGGACATGTTTTTTTATAAGAGAATACATTTTTTCGTAAAATATATGAACGGCATTTTCTGCATTTTTATATAAAAATTCATGGTCCCAATCAATGCTAGATATTTCGTTATTTATGGCGGAGTAGTCAGCTTTTTTAAAATTAAAATCAACTCTGGGCTTAGTATATATCGGAATAAAATTATCATAGAACTTCAAAAGTGTGTAAAAGGGAGGATGGTATTTGTCAGGAAAAACTAGAGGCACGGGTGCCAGAGTAGACTTACAGTCGGATATATTGCTAATAAATAAATCTAGTATCCGTCCTTTATTATTTGTGAAAATGTTAGTTTGAAAACCATTAAGGACACTAATAAAATTAATTAAATACTTATTAGATGCACAATAATTATCACACAATATTGGCTCAAGGTATGTGCCACAGTCACGCCATTTTAAGTTTGGTAAATTATAATCGCCAGCTATAATGACTCCATTTACATCAGCAGATAGCAGCATACAATCTAGGTAGTCGAAATATTGTAAATAAATATCTGATTTCATGTTAGGAGGGATATAAACAGCGCCTACTACCAAACAATAATTACGCGAGCGAATCTCAACGAGTACGTGGTCTACTAGCGGGGAGACATGCGCAGCCGCAGGGCAGGCCGTCACCGGCGCCGCCACGACGTCATCGGCGCCGCCCGCGCCACCCCCGCGCACTGAGCTAGCACGGCCGGACGGCGCCGATGCTCGTAGCAGCGGCCGAGCGCACAGCTCGCGCTTTATCCCCAAAAGGGCTCCACCGCCGTCTCCACGCATACTTGCCGAACGAACACGGTCAGAACGAAAAAGTTGATATCTTGAATCTATGACCTCACTATCTTTGATATCACCATGTAACCAAGTCTCGGTTAGTATAATTATGTCATAGTTATGTGCTAGGATGTTAATGTAAAGGGTGTGTAATTTAGTCCTTAATCCTCGACAATTTTGATAATACACTGAAAGGTCGTATCTATCCATAATCAAGATTCAAGCTATAAAAAAGTATTACCATAGAATTTTTTGCCTTTGTGAGTAATTGGTAAGTTGTAATGCGAATATGCTGGTTTTTAAGTATACTTATGTAAATATTGCCTTCCATCCTTACAAAATAACGATTTGATTTCAGTGTAATTTTAATATAGTAATGGCACGCAATAAGAAGTAGTGTATGATGAGCCCATTTAAAAATAAAAACTATGAACATTATCATTAACGCCAGAAAGTATAAAAGTAACATATTATATGCATACATATTCATCGCCTGTACAGCTCCAATATTATTGCTACTATTCTTATTGTGATATTTGGAGATACTATTTATAGAACAAGAATAACAAAAATACTCTTCTATACGCATTTTAAAACATCGCTGTGCCGCAGTGATTAATGCATTTACAATACGAGGTAGACCAAACACTATATACACATACATATACGTACACCTGTTATACCCATTTTTGTCATGTAATGTGTATAACAATCCTAAAATTATAATGATAGCAGTCAACATAGGAACACTGGACGTCTGATAGGTACACATCGATTGTTCACTACTTAATTTTTGTGATGTCCTGGGGTATCCTAATTGCAATAGCAGGTGTGGTTTCCGCCTTGCGGACCAGAATGGTCCCGTGCTTGATCCACACGTATTTGTAGTCATGCTTCTTGGCAGCATCCCGACACTGGCGAAAAAGCAACTTATTGCTGAGTGTGAGGTGTTCGTTAACATATATTTGAGTAGGCGGACCAGATATTGCTAACTTGGCTGAGTCCAACCCTTTAGTTGTACGACAGGCGGCAATCACATTGTCACGCAGCATTTTGTTATTAAACTTAACAATTACATTTTTTGGTCGTCGATCTTCCATCTTTTACTGTATCAGCAAGATAATTCTGCTGAGGGTTAACTCTCACCTCTTATAGTAAGAATAATTTAATCTTACAGCTAAATTTTATACCTCCACGTCAATTAAGCAATCTTACAAACAGTAATGGAATTGCTCGTCGTTTTGATGACGTCACAAGAAATTGATCACACTTTTCGCGAACTCTGACATACGAACTATTACTGTTCCAGCGACAAATCCGTCATGTTTATCCATCTTAAAAAAAGTAACTTTCTAGCAGCGGATTTAAACCGATTTCGGCTATTTTACGATAAAAATGGGTTTAACTAATGTGTAAATTATTTGATGTGTGAAACTAAAAAAAATACAGGCAGCTGTTGAGCAGCATACAATAAAATGTCGTAAAACTATGGTCAATCCGTTCCATAACATCGTAGTTCGGAACAGTGCGAGCGGGATAACGGTATATTATAAACATCTTGTATCTCGCTTGCATATCCGTGATACATATTTCATTCGTTCTTTAAGTAGGATCAAACCAATATTGCTTTATGCGGTTGTGGATCTGTGATAGTTTGTGTCTGCGAATGATTATTTTAAGCATGAAACAAAACGCTACTTTTTAATGATGGTTTCAGAAAAGGTGGGAGTTGGCGCCCTGGTCATATTGAGATTTAGTCTTAATACTTCTAACTCGAAATAGGTATGGTGGCACTACTTCCCCGGACGGATTTTATGACTTTGTAAATCCGTCCGTCCGTTGGACGTCCCTTGTACAGCAACTAAAAAAAAGTTAATACTGGTAGTCGCTCGCATCTCTTAGTTACCAATTCACTACTAAAAAAACAACTAATGACATTCACAGAAACAAAGAAATATAAATAACTACAGAATAATTGGTCAGTTGAAGTTATCTGAACAATTATGAATGGTAGAACGTAAACAATACGAACAAAACACGCCGGCGCCATATCAAACAAAACAAACGTATTTGTAAAGGCTGATATTGATTTATACGTACCTGCTGTACAGATAAACAACTCTAGAATATAATTGAATTACCTAGTCCGTTTTGGAGTATCGAAAGTTCCGAGTTGCGAAAGGGTGAGAGACGGTTTATTATATCTGGGGTGATTGTGGACAAAGGCTGAAAGCTACCTACCCACCGTTAATCTGGATAAGTACAAATCTGGCCTCCCTCGATGAATCATTACAACAGACCGTAAGAAAAAAATTTTGGTTATACGAGTAGCTTCAAAACCCCATTATAAATCTGAATTTTCAGTATTTGTTTGTTCTGAACTATAAATAACAAAAAATCTTTTAATATTAAGGCCAACGCTATACATATTAGATTAAAATTTCAGGAGTGGAACTCATTCCGAATTACTGACTACTAAGTAGTAAAATGCCGTGGGTAGCCGAGCAAGAATGTCACCCCTCATCTCTACGGGGAGGCTGTGTTCAGCAGTGGACGAGTTGGCTGTAACAGTACAGTACAGTAATATTTTTGAGCTTTTCAGCGTGTAAGTAACAAACATTACATAATAATAACAAATATTTTAAAAGTATTTTAAGAAAACATTTAATTAATTATTTAATAAAACACTTAAAAAATCTTTATAAAAATGATATATATCTAGTGACAATTCCGCCTAATTTCCTATTAAGCCGACGTGACGTCACAAACGCCACGCAGCCAAACCGGAAGAGTATTCGACGCGTTTCGCTTCTAAACGAAGCATCCTCAGGAGGTCTTGACTCTACGAGCGCACGATCGAGACATGTCGATCGTGCGCTCAGAAGCGAAACGCGTCGAATACTCTTCCGGTTTGGCTGCGTGGCGTTTGTGACGTCACGTCGGCTTAATAGGAAATTAGGCGGAATTGTCACTAGATATATATCATTTTTATAAAGATTTTTTAAGTGTTTTATTAAATAATTAATTAAATGTTTTCTTAAAATACTTTCAAAATATTTGTTATTATTAAAAATGGATTTCCGCAAAGTAACGCCTGAATCTATTCATTATCAAACATTACATACTCACGCACAAGCTTTTGGTAATAAGTGTAATATAGTAGAATGTCAACCAACTTTTTATTTAACAGATATAATTTACAAACCCATGGTTAGCTTAAGTGGCGACTAAGGGAAAAATACAGGAAGATGGGCAGCTGCGCTTTCTGAGGAACGAATATCTCACACTGCGATCCCCAAGCCGGCCAAGCGTGGAGATTTTAAATATTCGCTCACTACATTCAATTATTGCTTACTTCTGTTTCAATCACTAGCATGCGAAACTAAAGAAAACATCTTCGTCTTAAAGCTTACACAGCTTACCAAAACCAACCAATTTTGAAAATTTCTAACCCTATAAAACGTTTGTCGTAACATCAAGTCCCTACCCGATCTAATTAATTTGCTTAGAAACAAATAAAGACATAAACACATAATGTTATATATTTCAGAATTAAGCCATTGTATTAATAGAACAGCCCCAGCCCTCATTTGCATAACCAGATTACATGGCAGACCAGATATGCTGATAAAACAAGTCGGATATCACTAACCGAAAAATACTCAATGAATATTGTAGACAATGCCACTGAGATATCAAAACTAAATAGAATTTAGAGGTTCTTTCGAATCAAAGAGTACTTACTATCCACCTACGCAAAAACTAGCGTAAAAGAGTAACAAACATCCATACTTACACACTTTTTTTTTATGCCTGATATGTTAGCCTTTGACCACTATCTCACCTAATGGTAAGTGATCATGTGGTCGAAGATGTTGTACAGGCTAACCTAGAAGCACTCGCTCTCAAGGACAGCTGCGGGAACATACCGTTAGGTGCTTGGCGACAATTTTCTACTTGAGGGTGGTAGCTAGCCAGGCGGGCATTCGCATAATGCCCTACCACCATGCTATAACCACTGCCATCCTAAGACGACAACCAGGACCGACGGCTTAACGAGCCCTTCGAAGTACGGAAACGCTCACTAGTAATGTCACTAGCGGTCACCCATCCAACTCATGACCGCGGGCGACGTTGCTTAACTTTAAGCAAACTTCGCTGATCGGTTGAGAACAGCTAAGTCAACTTCGCTACGAGCGCTTCAAAATCATTTATAACATTAGTAGAAATTGAATACAAATGAAACTTTACAATAATAAATAAGATATTTGGTGTATTGTCCAAAATATAAGGATAAGTGTCAAGGAAGTAGGGAAAAAAATATCTGCCTTAAGTGACTTAGTCTGGCGTGCGCTGCAAAAACCTTTAGTATCACACGTAATTAATGTATAACGAAAATGTTTATCTTAAAATGTCCTACGGAAATTCCGTTTTGAATCATCATGGTACTGGACTTCAACAAGTGATTTCATACTTTTCAGTGTTGGAAGTTTAGTTCCGATATTATTTTTTATCTGACGATTTCAGTTTATAAAATCAGACATTATTCCTCACACTGGTCATCACGTAACTGAAAGTATTATTTTAAAAATGTTTTTTTAAGCTTCGTGTTCGGCACGAACTTCCAACGGCTTGAAACATTTAATAATAATTAATCACTTTGAAGCAGTGATGGCTCAGTGGCATTGGCTATGGACTGCCGCGCAGCAGGCCCATGGTTCGAATCACGCCGCGGGCTTAAGCTTCACCGCATGGTGGAAGGCCATTTTGCGAATGCCCGCCTGGCTAGCGACCACCCTCCTCAAGTAGAAAATCTGTCGCCAAGCACCTAACGGTATGTTCCGACAGATGTCCTTGAGAGCCAGTGAAATTACAGGCACATGAGACTTAAAAACTATGTCTCAAAGTGACAGTGCAATTCGTGACTTATGACGAAATGAATCTGTTATAGGCAGAGGTTAGTCCGCTTAAAATCAGGTGGGCCTCGAGCTTGTTCCGTCATAAAAATAAAAATAAAGTTGCTGTGGACAACAGAGTCACAGAATATATACTCAAGCAGAGTTAAGAAAAAAGAAGAAATGTTTCGAAAACAGTACTTCCTTATTTGGGGTCTATTGTTTAGTAATTTGAATAAAGACAATAACAATCAACATAAAAACAAAAGAAAAACGCATTCAAACTCACACGATACGCGTGTTTACGCAGACTCTTGGCTAATCGATAACAGAGGTTGTTTACGATGAAAGAACATAACTTAATATTATCCACGACACCAGCGACCTGCGACGCGCCATGTGAAAAACAACTTAATCTGGATGTCTGTAAAGGCGGTAGTCGTGTGAAATGTTTTTTAAATGCAGTAACATGAGATAATTCTTTGCGCCTGTCGAAATTAAATTGATTTGAGAAAGATTGAAATCTTCCAAAGCAAATGATTGACAATGTAAAGTGTAAAAGAAAATAATATTAAAAGCTTATGTAACAAGTATTGTTTTGAGCTATGAATAAATTATTATATGATTACTAAATAGGGTATTAATTGGCCAATTGTATAACTATTTATATTTTTAATTTATTTTTTTATATTAAGAGTAGTGTGCACGGAGCGTTTTTCATACAAACTTTATATTTTAAATACCAATTGTTCAAACTCGGTAAAATTTTGTATGCATATTGATGAGCCAATATCTATGCTTCTGGTTTGCTAGTTTCTCAATATATTATTTAATGAATATATTCTGAGCGTTACTTTGTGGAAATCCATATTTAATATAACAAATATTTTAAGAAAACATTAAATCAATATTTTTTATAAAACACTTAAATAATATATCCAGTGACAATTCCGGCAAATTTTCCTGTTAAGCCTACGTGACGTCACAAAAGCCACGCAGCCAAACCAGCAGAATTTTTCGACGCGTTTCGCTCTTACACGAAGCATCCTCAGGAGGTCTTGACTCTACGAGCGCATGATCGAGAAGGAGCGGCCGGCTGCTAAACGGTTTAAATCGTTTGCGCGCAAACAGTGCATATTCGCGTTTTTCAGTTACGAACCGTGCGTTTGCAATGGTTTAATATGATAACAGAGACCATGGCTCATCCATCATCTACCATCGTGTCCATCTTAAATTTCAGGACTATGGCCCTTTTTATGATTGCTTCTATTGGAGCACGCCTTTATATATATTAGGTCCTTACATATGAAATTGGCGTTTTGTATGGGAGGAACAAAAAGTCGAATATTTTTTAATATAATATATTTAATTAATCAAAGTATGAACCATTATTTTCTATGCACTTTTGCCATCTCATAGGTAGTTCATTGATCCCTTTACTAAAAAAACCAGTCGGACGGGAATCAATAAAATCTTTGAAGGCGATTTGGACTGCCCCATCGGAGTTGAATTTTTTCCCTTGCAAGAAGTTATCCAAATTTCGAAAAAAATGGTAATCTGTTGGAGCAAGGTCCGGGGAGTACGGAGGATGTCTTAGACTTTCCAATTGAAGCTCTTCTAATTTAGTAGCCGTCTGTAGCGCAGTGTGTGGTCTAGCGTTGTCGTGAAGCAGCAGTGGCGTGGAGCGATTGACCAGCCTAGGTTGTTTAGCCGCTAGCTTTTCCATCATGGTTTGCAATTCCTGACAATAGACATCAGCCGTAATAGTCTGGCCAGATTTGAAAAAACTGTAATGAACAATACCGGCACTAGTCCACCAAACGCTTACAAGTAACTTTTTTGGGGTTAATTTTCGCTTGGGGCAGGATTTGGCTGGCTGGCCAGGATCTAACCATTGCGCTGAGCGCTTCCGATTATCGTAAAGAACCCATTTTTCATCACAGGTAATGATTCGGTTTAAAATACCTTCATTATTGTGCCGGTTTAGTAATGTAACGCAGCAGTCGACGCGCGTTTGCCGGTTTGTTTCAGTCAATTCGTGAGGTATAAACGCAGCAGTCGACGCGCGTTTGCCGGTTTGTTTCAGTCAATTCGTGAGGTACCCACCTTTCAAGCTTTTTAATCTTCCCAATTTGCTTCAAGTGAATTAAAACAGTTTTATCACTAACATTGCAGCCTGCAGCTAACTCGGACGTGGTTTGCGATGGATCCGCTTCCACAATAGCCTTCAACTCTTCATTATCAACTTGAGTCTCAGGCCGTCCACGGGGCTTGTTCTGCAGGTCGAAATTTCCAGAACGAAAACGTTGGAACCAAAAACGAACTGTGTTTTCTTTTGCAACACGACCGCCATACACATCATTCACCCTTCGAGTTGTTTCCGCAGCACTAGTGCCACGGCGGAACTCGTACTCGTAAATAATGCGATATTTAAGGTTTTCCATTTTGTAAAATGAGTGACGCAAACAGAAAAAAACAGAAGAAAAAAAACAAATGAATGACGATCATCGAAGCACAAATACATGAGTCTATAGCTGTACAAATTTGAATTTGGAATTCCTTACCAAAGAGGAGAAATTCGTGATTAAAGTGGCCAGTACGAAAAACGCCAATTTCATATGTAAGGACCTAATATATTTTTATGTATTTTATTAAAATATTGATTTAATGTTTTGTTAAAATATTTTAAAAATATTTGTTATTATTAAATATATATTATTTATTTTATCGTTAAATGTCAAAATAACAAATTCCGATACAAAAGGATTTAGCGAATTATTTTTCAGGGTAATTAATTTTACGGATATCTGGCAAACAGAAGCAATAGATATTAGGTTCTAGGATATTACATTCAAAGTTTCACCAAGTATTTAAAATATAACGAAACTACGTTCATATGGAAAGCGCCACGACAACTCTACTCTTAACAAAAAAAGACAACCTACAAGTCATTTTAGACTCACAGGCGATCCTTGGCAACGTGCCCAGCATGCTGCACTGAGAAAAACGACTTAAAGGCTTAAATCAAATTTGACCTTTTATCGTTGAATTGTAACTACGTAAGATGAATTCACAACTCTTAACATGATTTTCACCAATGAATAAAAATCTACCATGTTTTATAATAAACACAACCGTCAAAAACGCCTTCCGTAAAGTATTTTCAGAATTGAACTTGTTACACGATAATAATTGCAGTATTGACCATAAAATATACCTTACTTTTACGGCGGTTTATATACGGTGATTATCACTATAACGTACGACTTAATCAGCCCCATCGAAAAGTCAATATTTAAGAAAGACTACAAAATACACCTTAAATGAAGACGAAAAGAAACATTCGCCTTCACTGACCTCGTTTAACGCCTTCTAGTTGGAAGGCGTTTTTGTACGTATTTACGTTTGGTCGGTTTTTTGCCTTATACCATATAAATGGGCCGTCATTAGGGCGCTTTTTACTTTAGATTTTTCTCAGTGTGGCAGCATTGCCCCGTTGAATTGCAATGCTTAGTGTTTGAGTCAAATAGGTGTGCAGCATTTTGGTCCCGCGTCGCATCGACCAAGCGCTCCCCACGGACCCAGCGTCTCAACACCAGGCTCCAATATGTACGTACTATGTATATCGGAGGATATATAAATGAATTATTTTCATCTTTTCTAACGAGTTCTGAGAAGTGTTTCCAACAGAAAGGAAAGAAGTTGAAGGTAAGCTTGAAAGAACGACGCGTCCCGTAGGTCTACCTACTACCTGTTTATCAAGTTAAGCTATTATAGTTACATCAATAGCACAGTAGATAAATATTGTGATCAAAAAATATTTGAAAAATAAAAAAGCTGAACCGACTTCTAACACTGAAAAGTATGAAATAGCTGGTTGAAGTCGATGCCGTGGTGATTCAAAACACTGACCTCACATTATCATGGTCCGACTTCAATATTTGGTTAGACTGAATTTTAATTTAAATATCTAAAAGAAAAAAGTTTGAAAAATCTCTCCATCTAGAAAGACCATATTACATCACTGACTTATGTTGAATTCTCGAGTTCAAGTGATTCAATAACGACATAACCTTCGTCCTCGTCACATCATCACAAAACTTGCTGAATTTAAAAGTAGGTATAAGTGCACTTTACAAAATTAAAGGAAAAGGCAGTCGAAACACGTAGACGACCAACAGGTCAACAAGACCATGCCAATGAAATTGGTCTCTTGTCTCGAAAGCTGCAAGGCCGAAATTTGCATGGAACAGGCACAGACAGGGTATCGATCGGCTATTTCCGAGCACAACTCCACGCGTCCTTCACCTCGTGCCCTTTTAGTTATTACCCGACAAATTCTGGGAGAACTCTATCCAAGCGGTGTTTTTGGAGAACGTGGAACTTTCTTATCCTTGTTATATTTACGCCTCTAGATGGGTAAAGCGAAGTTTTCAAGGACGTCTCCGTTGGATACAAATATTAATTTGCGACGAAAAGGTACCCTGATTCATCAACAGTCTTAGTCGTATTAGGTTAGCTTTGAAGCGCTCGTAGCGAAGTTTGCGTAGCTGTTCATAACCGATCAGCAAAGTTAAGCAACGTCGCGCGCGGTCAGGAGTTGGATGGGTGACCGCTAGTTACATTACTACTGAGCGCTTCCGTGCTTCGGAGGGCACGTTATGTCGTCAGTCCCGGTTGTTATCTTATTTTGCGAATGCCCGCCTGGCCAGCTACCACTCTCAAGTAGAAAATCTGTCGCCAAGCACCTAACGGTGTGTTCCGACAGCTGTCCTTGAGAGGCAGTAATTCTAGGCTAGTCTGAAGAACATCTTCGACCACATCATCACTTACCATCAGGTGAGATAGTGGTCAAAGGCTAGCCAATCAGCTATTAAAAATAAAAGCTTCCAGGCTCCTTTTTTGTGGGGTGTAAAAGTAATAATAATAACAACCTAAAAGACTCTTAATTATTCAATTCAGCAATTCATTTGCTGTTCTTCGAGGGGGACTAACAGGCTACGCACGCCCTCTTGTGACAACATAACCCTTCGAGTCATACATGAAAGGGTTTTAGGGGACTCTAGCAGACCGGTGGCCGGCGGCGGCCTGTGAGGTAAAAATAACCTACTCGTAATTAAAAGTTATCATTTCAATTACAAAATTCATACGGTTCTAACAGATATAGCCACGTGGAATAGCATTGTGCATCGATCTGTCAAATCAGACTATACACGACCTTCAGTAATGAAGATGCCGACTAAGAAGAAGAACAGATATAGTATAATATATGCGAAAATCAAAAGCGCCTTACTTTTCTGCGGTGAAAATATTGGGCCACATTTCTTTTTGCAGTGGTTGTCTTTTAGGATTTAACGAGGATATTATATCATACATCTCAAATTATTACGAATATAGCATTAAAACATTACTTCAAATAATATTTCACCCCATCCATTTTAGTAACGTTGATGAAAGCAATGATAGCCTAGCGGTTATAATTAAAACTACAGGCACATGATGAGACTTAACAACTATGTCTCAGGGTGACGGGCGCAGTGCAGTTCACCATATAATAAAAAACCGGCCAAGTGCGAGTGGGACTCGCGCATGAAGGGTTCCGTACCATTATCTCGTTTTCATTATTATTATTTTTAGCAAATAAACGGCGAAAACCTCTTTTATTGTATGAGAGCCCCCTAAATTATGAACTTTATTTTATTTTAATTAATTATATTTAAAGAGAACATAAAACTAAATATTCTGTGAATAGTTAAAGCGCCTACCTGTCACCATTATTAGTATCGAGCAAGACACGGTAAAAAAATTAAGTTTGTTGTATGGGAGCCTCCCTTAAATATTTATTTTATTACATTTTTAGTATTTGTTGTTATAGCGGCAGTAGAAATACATCATCTGTGAAAATTTCAACTGTCTAGCTATCACCGTTCTTGAGATACAGCCTGGTGACAGACGGACGGACGTACGGACAACGAAGTCTCAGTAATAGGGTCCCGTTTTTATTGGGTACGGAACCCTAAGAAGGAAAGGGATCAGTCAATAATGAAAAGCAAATCATGCAATCTACTCTAAAAATATATTAGCAAGTAGTTGAAAACATCCCATATAATGTTTTCAAGTGAACATCAATGAGTCGACACGTTCAGATAAAACATATTGAATCAGTTGAGCTATATTAGGGCCGTGGATAGTGGAGCGCGTATTGGAAATAACTCAAACAGGTGACAAATAGGGCGAAAGGTCAACTGTACCCCAGCTGGGTATATCTGGAGCGGGGTTGAATTAGGGTAGCATTTAGTAACGCTTGTGAACTGGATAAATGATAATACAACGGTTGGAGTTGGGGAAATACTGATATTTTGAAGCAGTGATAGCTCAGTGGCATTGGCTATGGACTGCCGTGCAGCAGGTCCATGGTTCGAATCCCGCCCAGAGCTTGAGCTTCACCGCATGGTGGAAGGGCATTTTGTGAATGCCCGCCTGGCTAGCGACCACCCTCAAGTAGAAAATCTGTCGCCAAGCACCTAACAGTGTGTTCCGGCAGCAGTCCTTGAGAGCCAGAAAAATTACAGGCTAATGAGACCTAACAACTGGACGTCTCAGTGTGACGGGCACAGTGCAATTCGTCGCTGACGAAATGCGTCTGTTATAGGCAGAGGTTAGTCCACTTAACATCAGGTGGGCCTCGGGCTTGTTCCGTCACAATAACATTAAAAAAAAAAAAAAGTAGTATCGTATTCTGTAAGGGAGGTTTAGGCTGCCTTTTCACCAGAGATGTGAGATATGCATTCACCAATCAAACCATTTTATTAACCGACTTCGAATTAATGCAGAATGAACGAAGAAATGTAGATGCCATACAAGTAGAGAAAAAAGTAGAGTAAGTAAAAACCACAGGAGAGCAAATATGTAGTGAAATAAGACATGTACCACAAAGAAAAGTCCTTAATATTTGGTGATGAACAAGGAAGAGGATTGGCTAAAATTATTGCTTAATTTTCTGGGAGAGTCTTATATAGTTCAGTGCATATGTAAGCCGAAGGCAGCTATGTCAGAAGAATTAAATAATATGCCAAATTATACAAAAAAAATCACAAAAAAGATTATATTTTTTTTTTTATTCCTCATAGGTTAGCTTTTGACCACTATCTCACCTGATGGTAAGTGATGACTTGGTCGAAGATGTTCTTCAGGCTAACCTAGAATTACTGGCTCTCAAGGACAGCTGCCGGAACACAGCGTTAGGTGCTTGCCGACAGATTTTCTACTTGAGGGTGGTAGCTAGCCAGGCGGGCATTGGCAAAATGCCCTAGAACCATGCTATAACGACTGCCATCATAAGACAACAACCGGGACCGACGGCTTAACGTGCCTTCCGAAGCACGGAAACGCTCAGTAGTAATGTCAATAGCGGTCACCCATCCAACTCATGACCGCGCGCGACGTTGCTTAACTTTGCTGATCGGTTGAGAACAGCTAAGTAAACTTCGCTACGAGCGCTTCATCATATTGTCATTTTAGGAGGATCAAATGATATCAGTCAGTGCTTTTGACATACCTACATTTTTATCTGCACCAATCAAGCAACACAAATGTTATAGTTTGCCAACTATCACCAGCAAATATCTAAATTTGAAGAAACTTGATTATGAAATGAATCTGTTAACAAAACTTTTTGAAAATACAGTTTACCTAGGATGGATTATAATAGATATATATAAAATATATACCCTCAAATTATATTTTTACTAAAAATTTGGCTCGACAATTGCTAAGAGAAATATTACGGGTCAGCTACAGGACAGATTATTTTGAATATGATAAGAAAAGTAATAAAATAATACCTTGCGCTGGAGCTCAGAAATTATTGGTAAATCAAACCACCCAAATAGAAGAATCAATAGGGGCTTCGAAAGCTTAAAACGAGTATTTTTTTTAGAAAATCTATAGAAGATTTAAATAAGAATAATACCTTCACTGTGTTTTACAGAATATCGAAGATTTACTCAGCAAACGGGATAGGTTGATGGTTTGTGTTAATGAATTGAGAAATAAGAGCCAAAATATTGATACAATTTGTATGAGAGAGATATGCTCGAAACCCGGGTCGACGTATTCGATCCTCAACGTGAGTGTTTTTGCCGGTTTAATATATGATAATTATGTGTGAAACTCACGAGAGATTCATTTCAAAAATAAATAAATGTCTAAACATTATAGTTATACCACAATAAGTGTATATTATTTTAAAAATGTAATTGAAATGCCGCCGCTTTAAAGGCTCTTTATTTGTATCTTGGTGTTAATCCTAATCAAAATTAAATACTTTATATTCAAGACTGCTTCAATCGCTATATATAACTTTTCGGCCATTCCATATATTACATTATAAGTGACCCTAATGATCAAGATGGTGATAAATATTCTCGTCTATTCGTGCTCCAACCCTTACCAATGAACCATTTCGGCTACAATACCTGCAACAAAACAGATAGGAAATTATATTTTATGGCATAGAAACATTCGACATGGCACAAACCTACTTGTACAACTTAATTGGGGCCCACTTGGAAACAAGTCATGCAATCGTAAGTTTATTATCGGATTGTCGTGTCGCAAGCCTTGGGAACCAGGGTATAACAATGTTATGAAGCTTTGTACATTATTTATCTGCTATAACTTTTGCCCTGTTTCTTATGTGAATAACCAAAAAAGATTGAAAAAAAATTGTACGGACTTCTAACGCCAAAAAGTATGCAAAGTTTTTTTTTTATGCTTGATAGGTTAGCCTTTGACCTCTATCTCACCTGATGGTAAGTGATGATGTGGTCGAATATGTTAACAGGCTTAACCTAGAATTACTGGCTCTCAAGGACAGCTGCCGGAACACATCGTTAGGTGTTTAGCGACAGATTTTCTACATGAGGGTGGTAGCTAGACAAGTGACAAAATGCCCTACCACCATGCAAATAAAAAGAGTAAAAAAAATATTGGAATCAAAACGGTACGCAATTCCAACACTAAAAAGTATGCAATAATTTCATGTGACTGAACCATTCTGATTCAATACACCTCACATTTTCATGATCTAAGTTCCACAAGTTACTACTTTTTAGTGTTTAGTACTTTTTAGTAAGTCGGTACCGTTTTTTTATATAATTTTTTTTCACTCTTTTTATTAATGCATGCACAAAATCATTGACTTGTCTAAAATACTATTCATCATCGAAAAGAGCTGCTAATATCCTTAAATCATCCAGGTACATACGCAAATGTATTTTTCAGTTAATAATCGACTATAACTAAAAACCTTCTCAACCGATTTTGACCGATGAAATTTAAATGGAACGAACTTGAAGGTATACGACACAAAAAAAATTTTTTTCAATGTTAGTCCTGGACCTCTATTTAAACTGTTGCTTAGTGATGTAAATACACGCTATAGAATAAAAACTTGACAAAGGAAAAAAATATACCGATCATAACACACGTGCTTTGGCACAGATTACCTTCCGGGTGGTAGCTGAACAAGCGAGTATTCGCGAAATAGCAAAAAAACAAACTGTAGGTGTATACAGGAGGGTCGGCTAGGCAACAAGAAACGCGCGGCACAAGCCCGTTTCGGGGAGGGTCTGACGTCATTCCGGTCGACGGCCCAAGCAAGGTCGTGCCACCCGAAGACAGGGCCCTCCTCTCCACCCTCGAACATCAACGAGCCAATTTGCCTGCTTTGTTGTCTAAATAAAGAATATATCGTATTTTTATTTTTCATTGGTGGATTGGCGAGGGTGACGCTTGTGAATCCTGAGGAAATGGGTTCGATGCTCGGGTTGGGAAAAAATCAGTCGCAGTTCAAAATGCAAATCATCTGAAACTGTGCCTGTCAGATGGCCATATATTCGCCTCCTATTAAATGGTTTCGTTCGCCTGCAATCGAATTCGTGGAGTAAAATGTAATGAAAACTTCAATTAGTAACATAGTCTAAAACATCGGTAATTATATTAATTTGAAACAGAACTAAATACGTACATAGTATCAAAACTATCAAATAAGCAAAGCAGTCGCTGGCACTTGGAAGATATTAGAATCTAAGCAGCTTGGTGTACTCGGAATGGCGAGATAGTACTTCACGTCAGCCCATTGCCCAGTTTCGGCCTCACATGGAGTACTGCTCTCACCTCTGGGCAGGAGCTCTCCAAGTACCACCTTCTTCCATTTGACCGCATACAACTCAGAGCGGCTCGAATTATCGAAGTTCAAGCTCAATCCGCACGGCTCGACCGTTTGGCACTAATTAGAGATGTTGTGTCACTCTTTGACCGTATCTATCACGGGGGGTGTTCAGAGGAACTGTTCGTTTTAATACATGAAGCTACATCTCGACATCGGAAGACAAAGCATGATGTTTCACCAACTTCATGTCGACGTCTGGAAGTTCACTACCTTGTGATTCTCACAGCATTTTCTGTCTCGCACTGCCACAATGTGGAACCAGCTACCATGTAAAGTATTTCCGAACCGATACGACTTAGGAGCCTTTAGAAAGAGAGCACATTCCCTCCTCGAAGGCCGGCACCGCATCCTCGAGACCTCTGTTCCTGCGGATGTTCGTGGGCGACGGCGATCACTTACCACCAGGTGAGGAGGGCACAAAACAGGTGTTTGTGTGTCCACCACATAAAAAAGCATTCAAACCAAAATAAAAAACAATAACAGTCATTTACCTAACAACGAAATCAAATCACTCCGAAGGATCCTGGCCACTCTTGACCATGAAAACGAGATCGCAACGATCTTGAACGTGAAATGTCTGGAGCAAAACATTCACCGGCACGCATTTTCCTTCTCGTAAGCCAAATAAACATAAAGCTTGAATAGAATCTGGGCCAGAATCGAAATAAACGAACAGAAATTCAGCACAAAGAAATAAAGTTGAATTTTGCATGCGCGGACGTGTGTCGCGTTCAATGGGAGATGATTTATTCAGCCTATATGTTCGTCAGATCGTTTACAGACGCGCGATTCCGATTTAGTAAATTGATTAAATTTTCTTACAGTCTCATAAGGGGTTTTGGACGAGATTGGACCTTATTACTCAGTCTACTTTGTCCGTGCGTCATCGCAATTGGTAGTTGGTAGAAGATTTCATAGAATGTGTCTGTGTACCTATTAAACTTTAAAAGAAAATCTGTCGCCAAGTGCCTAACAATTAATACCATCTTCAACCATATCATCACATAACATGTGATAGAGGTCAAACGAAGGTAACCCAGTACAATTTTTTTCATAAAACGGAACCGACTTCCAACACTGAATTGAATATGAAATAACTTTTTGAAGTCGGCTGCTGATTCAAAACACTGACCTCACATTTTAATAGTCCGACTTTACAAGTTATTTCATACTTATCAGTGTTGGAACACGTTCAGTTTATTTTATTTTTTTCACTCTTTTTAGTGATTGCGTTCGTACAAGATCATTCACTCGACTAAAATACTGTTCTGAATCGACAAGTGTCGCAATTACCCGGCTAAAATACTGCTCAAACGATTTTAATGAATTTTAAATGGGACGAATTTGAAGGTATTACTTCTTTCCCAAAATAAACATAGTCATTAAAATCAGTTCATTGGCGCAATAATCGCGTAACAAACATACAGTCGTATTGAGAACTTAATTAATTTTAGGTTAGCCTGAACAACATCTTCGACCGCATCATCACTTATAAATCCCATTTCAGTCTTCTTATTTGGAGGTCGCTTAAAAAAGGTATTTTTTTCATTTCGTAATAAACAATGGCGTGCGTGGCGTGGCGCTGCGTCCCGACTGAAATAAATCAACATTTTCCACGTCTGGGTCGGAGTTGGAGCGGCACATCCGTGACAGCCATATAAAGTCTGCGAAACTTTTAGATAGCAAATAAGTGGCACTACCCCAACTGGCATATCAATTGCCAACCAGGGCACTCTACATGTCCGTTCCGACAGTTAAATGATCAGGAAAGGCATTTAACTTCCACATTTAGACGCGCTAAATTGTTTACTTTTATATTCTATCGAATAGCCAGTTTCTATTGTGCTGACAAGAACAAAATTTTCTGGATACTTCTGTACTACTTACTCAGTCCCCCAACCTGTTCCCGCAGTCTACTACGAAGTTTTGCAATAGCTGGTCTATTTTTCGGCAAGGAGCAAGAGAGATACAGTTTCTTTAAAAATTGCAAAGCAGGTGCTATTGCGGTTTTAAAAAGCAAATCTACTAATAGCTACATTAAATCGCGTAACCTACCAAAATATTGAGCCCTTTTAGAAACAACGTGCGGTACAAGTTATACAATGCCAGGCAGCATAAAAATCCATATAATAATCGAACCTGCTCACAAAATTTCACGAGAATCGGTTGATAAATGCGACATGTAGTGGAGAACAAACGAAAATCCAGAAATCCGGAAACATATTAGCATTTACGGCCACACTGCAGCAGAGACTTTTCGGAATCATTCGTATTCGAATTCATTATAAAATGTGGTCTTAGAGATCCAGTAGCCTTCAAACACAACCACAGATCAAAGTTCAAATCCAGGTTAGCACAGACACATACGTAACTGTTGCAGATTCTATATACGTACGGAGTGTTTGTTATATCAGTTTACTCACACTTATGTTACATGTTAGCGGGACAGACGGACTCCGACGGTTCTATTCTATTTGCGCGGATGGTGCTATTGTCAGCGATATTGGCTTTCGGAGACCCAGAAAACAAGTGCTAGCGTTTTACCCGACTAAGGATATACTGCTACGAATTCTATACACGTAACAGGGCTTAGGGATTGTCTGGTTCATCAATATCCACACACACACACACTTATGTAACATATTAGTGGGAGTAGCGGGACAGACGGACTTCGCCAGTTTTAATTGGGGCGAACGGTGCCATTGTCAGTGTTATTTATTACGTTCTGAGTTCAGAGATTCAGAAGTGAAAACTTGGACGTTGGTACTACGGGCTGTGCTACGGGGCACATGATTTTTTCTTTAATCCTTATGGTAAAACGCCTAGTTCAAATATTTCAAAGTATTTTCGGTATGGGTATGAAATAAAAGGTGGATGATTGATCTCTTGGAAACACTCTTAAATAACAGTTTTGGCAACAGGCGCTGAGTGAACCGGCATGTAGTCTTGAAGGAGTAAGATATCCGTGGACACTTCTACTTCCCTTTTTCTTTAAATACTTCCTTTCAAATTACGCATAGTGGTTGCTTAACTTCTTTGGAGCTGCTGCACCCTTTTTGAACCACAGCATTGAACCGTGTTTTCTGTCAGGGTCCTAGTGAAGAAGCCAGGTTTCAAACTCTGGTAGGATTTTCACCACAAAGCTCCTAAAAACCTTTACAACAATCAATTTGCATTCTTGTTTCTGCAGCAGTTCACAACATACGTTGCCCATCTTGCACTGACTTTTGAGAGATTCCATAAAGTCATGAAATATGGAAGGTACCCATGAATAGCTTGGTCATCTGTTAATTAATTAATTTTTATTTAAGCATTCGAGTACAAGTGTTTCGACCTTTTTCACGATGTCTTCCGTGGTGGCAGGAACAAGACCACCTTTCTCGATCGATCGAAAGAACGAGTAATAATAATGTAAAATAAACGCGAATTGATTCTTTAAAGTTCTTCAATTTATATGCGTAAGTAAAAATCACGAAGACCTTATTGAATTACTTGACAAGCCTGCTAACCTAACCTGCCAGAACTGATTTAGATTTCAATGCCAATTGAAATTGGTGCAACCATTTTCAGTTGATCAGCCCGAAATATTAGGCCATCAGTTCTCGGGCTCAACTATACTTGCAGTAAAGACCTAACGCACAAGTTTAACACATGCACTTTTTCACCCTAGGAACTTCCTTTATCAGAATCACATTCCTCACGTTTTCGCTCGAAAACACAATTTCTCGCCCACGCTTGGACCATATCCTCGCAGAATCTCAACTCTGTCAGTGTATAAATTGAATTCTGTTTGTGCTGACTGTATAAGTGAGTTTGTTTTAGACTGAATATTTTTGCATAGAGTTAGATATTTCGTCGCGAGAGGCTAAAAACAAAAATATGAGAGAAACAGGGCGATGAGGAGATTGTGTGTATTATTGCAGAGCACATAAAACATATTTTTGTCTGAATATATGACCACTAATCCAATGCTTTCCTAAGTTTTAGCAACGATGACGCGCTGCGCTGTTGCACCGGGCGATAGTTTAATGGATGTGTTTATTTATTACTAGCGGGTCGCCGTAGCCGGATTCTGGATTTTTCCTCGCACACCGTGTAGCTACCTCGTACATCAGTGTAGCTACCTCGTACATCAGTGTAGCTACCTCGTACATCAGTGTGGCTACCTCGTACATCGCTGGTGGTTACGCAGCGTAACACCAGAGTACCAACACCTAAACGTACCTCTTCAAGTTTTCAGAGCGTTGTTCAACACGCATTTTACGGCTATGCCCGCCTGACGGTTTCCATCTTGGCTACCGGTATCGGTAGAGAAGGCGAGAGATTTGTACTCTTAGTATTTCTTATCATAGGTCTATTTTAATTTATACCGTAGTAGGTCTTTGCTATACCTAAAGTAAAAAATCCTATTATTTTTTGCAATTTTGCAAAAAAAATTGGAACATATATGGAACAGTGAGTCAATTCATCACACTAATAGACATGGATTGAAATATAGCGCTCTTAATATTACGGATATGATTTTCACTAACGTTGGTATTGCACCAAATTTGACCGTAGCGCATCCTTAAATCTGTAAAAAGCGATATAAATTCAACCTTATTGCAACGGAATATTTGACGAACGATTTTACGTTAACCAGAGATGGTGGAAATAAGCCCAAGACTGAGAGAGTATAATCCAGTTTAATAAAAAAAACTAGTCCTATATGACGCCGATAATCATATACTCTCACATGCAAACTATTGCAGTCTATAGCGTGACTTCGCTTGATAATCATATTTAGAAGTTCCATATCAATAGTAAGAGCGAACAATACTTTGGGTGATAAAAAAAATTTCAACGAGAAAAAAATCGCCGTAAAACGCTGCTTATTCGTTAACTGCGAGCGTGAAACTCACGAGTGAGCGCGAGTTGGCACCATTTGATTTTCCCCTTTTTTTTTGTTGTCAACTCGCCCGCACTTAAAGTACAGTCATATAAAACAGTTAAAATTATCAACAATAAAACACTTATCTGAAAGAAGCCACCATCCCTTTATTACTACTTCTTGAAATAATCGCATCAGAAAACATAATTACATCTGCCGCCAGACACCCTGTATAATTCGCTTACTGTATCAGCCAGATTGTCCGCTGCTGAACACAGCACACTCCCAACGCTTGGCAGGCGTCTTGGGAATTGCAGTATGAGATATCAGTTCCTCAGACAGCGCTGCTGCCCACCTTTTGGTGTATTACTCTTAGTTGCCTCTTACGACACCCACGGGTAGATAGGGGGGTGACATTCTACATACATAATTCGCTTAAAGTTAACAAAAATCATGATGGTCTAAAAAGATGTTAAGGGTGAACTGGCCGGTCAGTTCTCCATACAAACGTCGTAGGGTGATCGATCCCTTATTTGAGGATTTAGGTCCAAAACAAAGCATGATATCGATTGAACTCGTCATTATCTAGGTTCGTATCGTAAAGAAATTTTAAAAAGATAATTAAGTTGAGAGTTATGAGCCTCGAAACATTTTCATATAAAGTTTTCAAGGACCATAACTTTCAACTTGATTATCTTTTTAAAATTTCGTTACGATACAAACCTAGATATTGACGAGTTCAATCGATATTATACTTATATCTGGACCTAAAATCTCAAATAAGGGAGTGATCACCCTACAGCGTTTGTATGGAGAACTGACCGGCCAGTTCAACCTTAAGGAAAAGAAAGGCGTACTTAACATAGCGATGTCACTGGTAAATATATTCATTGGATTATTTGTCAGGTAATAAACTAAACGACACAAATAATGAAATTCAAATCAACCATAAATCAGATACAGTTTTACATACGCAATCAGATCGTAACAACGACGATGGTGATGACATAATAATAGATTACCTTCCTATTCACATGAATACTATCCTAGCAACCGTTGCCGTGGTTACAACAGCCATAACAACATAACCATCTGTTCAGAACTTGGTAAAGTATTGGTCCAAAACATACAGATTGACGTGGACGTGACGTACAACCCCAATATTGCATGGTGTTAGGGCATTTTGTGAATGCCCGCCTGGCTAGCGACCACCCTCAAGTAGAAAATCGCCAAGCACCTTAACGGTGTGTTCCGGCAGCTGTCCTTGAGAGCCTGTAATTCTAGGTTAAGCCTGTCAACACCTTCGACCGTATCATCACTTACCATCAGGTAAGATAAAAAAAAAGGCTTACCTATCAGTAATATATATATATATATATATATATATATATTGCCCGTATGGTGACGGAATAAACTTCTTATTGCTTTGTGCAGAAGCGAAACGCGTCGAAAATTCTTCCGGTTTGGCTGCGTGGCGTTTGTGACGCCACGTCGGCTTACCAGGAAAATTAGGCGGAATTGCCACTAGATATATTTTTGTATTTTTAAGTGTTTTATATTAATTTGATGTTTTCGTAAAATATTTTAAAAATATTTGTTATTATTAAATATGTATTTCCGCAAAGTAACGCCTGAATCTTTTGATAAACAGATCGTAGTCTCAAGGATATGCATACAAAACGTCAACGAGCTTGAACATTTACTATTACAAATATGACGAAACTACGTTTGTATGGAAAGAGCTACAAAGACCTTAACAAAATAGATCAGGGGAAAAAATAAATGTCAATCAATTTAAATGCACTGCACAATTCGCATTAATTTAAAAAAATAAAAATAAATTACATATTAAAGCGTCAATATTAATGTCGTGTGTAGATAATAATAGAAAATACTTTTAATTTTAATCGTCCAAATACGTCCAAAATAAGTTTTTTTTTATGTTGGTGTGACGGAACAAGCTCGAGGCCCGCTTGATGTTAAGCGGACTAACCTCGGCCTATAACAGATGCATTTCGTCACAAGTCACGAATCGCACTGCGCCCATCACCTACCATTATGTCTCAATAGTTGTTAAGTCTCATGTGCCTGTAATTTCACTGGCTCTCAAGGACTGCTGCCGGGATACACCATTAGGTGCTTGGCGACAGATTTTCTACTTGAGTTTGGTAGCTAGCCAGGTGGGCATTCGCAAAATGCCCTTCCACCATGCGGTGTAGCTCAAGCCCGCGGCGCGATTCGAACCATGGACCTGCTGCGCGGCAGTCCATAGCCAATGCCACTGAGCCATCACTGCTTCAAAAGTATTGGTAGGTACGTCAGGTATAGTTGGTTACAATTCAGTCATATCTTCTCGCGAGCATTATGTAGGTACTGGGACTTGAATGTCATAGCGATGTCAGAGAAAGGGACAGTCTTTTCCAGAAGCGATAATCATTAAGACGGTACTGAAGCCGGCCCATACTTTTCTTGTCAAAATATACAGCCCTTGAAAGTAGAACCGACACTGTAGTAATTAGGGTTCCATTTTCTCGTACCGTCCCCAACAAGGAACAAGGACCGTTAGAAATATACATTTAAACGTTGACGACAATAAAGAAATTTCTGAATTTAAAATTGTCATATCAGGATAACAAGAAAAGAAACGTTGCCAATGAAAATAAAACCTTATCTCACAGTGATAAAGATCAACCAGTCAACAATTTATCGGAATGCCACAAAAACAAGCAAATATAGTATACATAAAAAGTATATATCAACAATCGCTGATACAATGCGGACCGTAAACAAAAATAGCCCTGCAAATAAATCTAAACCTTAACGACCACGGAATAAAGCATCATTCTGATTTTTCGATCGATACCTACACGTGTATGATAATTGAGTTTTACATAACACGATGTTCCATAAAATTAGGTAATAAACGATTTATTTATATCATCGACAGCATTTTTCACTTGGTAAACGTCACTATTATTTCTAGAGTTGTGTGCATGTTTTGTGTAATAATAGTAATTATAGCCTATGGCTATTACGTCACTATTTTACGTCATTGAACTGACAATGCGATTTCTGTACGCTGCTCTGTGGGTCTAAAATATAACCTTCATTTTTCACACTATAGGTTAGCCTTTGACCACTATCTCACCTGATGGTAAATAGTGATAAAGTCGAAGATGGTACAGGAATAACCTGTAATGAGAACTGGCCGGAACACACCGCTGAGTGCTTGGCGACAGTGAGAAAATCTCTCCTCGCTGAGCACAATATTCCATTTTTGAATTCAATCCCAGAATCCTGCGCTTCCTCAGGTTTCAATAACAGTACTATATCGTATGAGCCGGATTGTCCACTGCTGAACACAGCCTCCTCTATGGATTTTGCCATAATCCCCACGCTTGGCAGGCGTCTTGGGATCGAAGTTTAAGATATCAGTTCCTCAGAAGGCGGTATTTTAACTTTAGTCGCCTCTTACGACACCCACAGGTAGCAATGGGGGGGTGACATTCTAGCCCGGCACCCCACGGACAATAACAGTACTCGCGCCAAATAACAACTTTACAGTCAAGCATAACAAGTAACTATTGTTTCCACTCATCCTTCGCAATAAATATTCCACTCGTGAAGTAGTACTACAACAGTTAGTAAATTCAAGTGTTGGGCAATCAGATTGTCATTTAAATAATTAATTAAAATACATTATATAAATCTGTTAACAAAACAGTTCATTGATCACAATCCCATTATATTCCCTACTCAATGATAGGTTAATGAGAACGACTGGTGTTATCAAAGGGAATCCAATTCCAATTCATTCGTCGACTGTATGAAACCATCCTTAAGCCTCTTACTTCAGACGTACTCCATTGAATGTGTATTCCTGATCACGCTATTATAGCCCCTATTAAGGGTAAGACTAAAGTCAATTCAACTTCAATAGGGGACAGGTAATTAGAAATCATGCCGTCAGAATATAGTCTTCAAGAGCTTGACGGATTTTCTGGAGCTTACATAAGTCATAAGCAGAAGTTTCGAAATTAATTAAGCGCTTATTATTTGATATCTCACGTCATATCGATTTTCCCGAGAGGTAGGCACAGACTACAGATTTCTACATCTCTCTTACCACACTACAATATACATACTCAAGTCATCGCCTGACTTTTGTCCAGAAAATCTTGAATTTGCTCAGAAATCGTTTGCCTTTGTCATCCCTCTAGACACTCACCGTCGTATCCTTGCTTTGTCAATAATCTTTCGTTGATATCTAATGCAAACCTCAGCATACCTATTTCCTAGACTAACATAATTACTCCCTCATTGACACCACATTACTCTTCACGCTGTTCGTGAGGAACCATTCTTCCAGCATTCAGAGTCACCCACACATACTTCTGAAAGGCCTTTGATCTTCTTCTGCCACACTTACGCTAATATTATTACCCCTCGATCTCCCCATGTAGTTCTTCCAGCGGGCGGGAGTCGTAAGAGGCAACTATATAAAAATGGCAACAGGTTGGCGGCAGTGCCTGAAAAACTGCAATCTTACACAGTGATCCCAAAGCCCCCTGTCTAGCGTAGGGATTATGGCAAACACCCACCCCTTAATAGTAGGCTGTGTTCATCAGTGGACGACACGGATGATATATTTTTTCTTTAAAATTTGTACAAATCAGCCGCGTCGGCAGGTCTGTCCAGTAGCGCATGAGCGTTACGTCAAATAAACACAAATCAAGTAATCAAGCCGGTATAGGGTCCATTTCCTGAAGCCGGAAATGGACGGAACGGTGACATATTGGTTTTTCCTACGCAAATTCACTTTTCACAGACAGATCGCAGTATGGCAGCTCCTGTGCGTGCACCCCACCTGCATACATACATGTGTGACGAAGTTCTGCTTCTATCTATATTTTTTTTAGATTAAACCAAATACTGGCCTAGTGCGAGTCGGGCCTCGTGCTTTTAGGATGCCACATAGCAACAACACGTAACAGAAAAAAAATTGTTGGTTTTGACAATAGCTTCAAAACAGTACTATTAATCGCAGTTTTCAGTATATTTCCTTGGCTAAATAGAGGATATTATTGAGAAACATAATATGCCGAATTTTCATATTTCTAACTAGTTTAGTTTTTGAGATAGATCCCGTAACAAAAGTCTTCTAAAATTGCCAACTTTGACAGCTCGCTATAGTATTTTTATTTCGTATTTTTTAAATATAACTCAGCAGCTCAAACATGCAAGTTTAGCTTCTGGAAAATAGTAAGCAAAATGCGATTTTGCTGTAAGCGTAAGACAAAGTAATTTGAATTTAGAATACGTAGAAATAAGAAATTGGGTATGTAGCCCTAAAAACCATCCTCAATCCATTAAAACAGTCATTGATTATGACAGTTCACTTACTACAAAAACCGCGATCTACTACAAGAACGAATATCTATTTTACAGTATAAACCCACACAGAAAAGCAAAATGCCATAGCACTACATACTGCTAGCATTTCTGCACGAAGATCAAAGCCATGCCAAAAGCGATCATGTGAACAAGGTGTGACCCAGATTTCACAGTTCGGCTCATTGAAATCTCTAAGACGCACTTGAAAATTTTCAAGAAAAGCCGTCGAAGGAAGTAATATTAATTCTGTTCTCAGAGAAGCTTAGCGAGATCGTAAAAAGAGTTTGAGGGTTAGCATAAATACTGTTTTCAAAGGAAGTGTAGTGTTTTGTTGATGACCGCACAGCCTCCTGCGTGAGATTTCAAACTGGAAAAATCAATTAGAGGGCGCTCAATTCACCCTTCTACTGAAGAAAAAACTTGGGAAAATAAAACGCGTCCGGCGGCGTTCCGGGAAATGCGAGTACTCGATCAAAAACGACGCGAAAATTATTTCTCTAAATATTTGTGAATGTATGGTATAGGTAATACTTGAGTAAATTTATCAGAAAATACTGATAAATTTACTCAAGCATTCATCATATATCTGTACCGTATTTCTTCTTTTATTACTTTTTTTTTAAATATTTTTCATTCTTTAACCTTTTTTTACAATTGCCAAAGTCATATGCTTGTAATTTTTAACGGACGATATGTGACACAAAAAGATCAAATCATAACCAAGGAACTTTTTTGAGAGGGTCTGGAGCCTATCATAGTTTACACTTATTTAAATATTGGAATAATTACAAAAAAAAATTAGGGGAAAAAGGGAAAGGTATACAATATAGTATAACGTAAAATCTCATACATTAGAATTACTTATACAATTAAAAGTCAAATACCTAAAGCTATCAAATTAAAAAAAATGTGATAATGAAAAAATATACTTAATTACATAATCATATATAAGGTGCTACTGTTACAGTAGCTTTCAATATGGATGGACAGGATGAACAGTGGACATTTAACATCCATCCCTTCCAACCATTTCAATAGCGCCGACAACAAATGCTTATTTGCAAACAATATCGACCTCCATTGACGGATGAATGGACGGAAGACTGACCAAAAAAATACTATAAGAGTATTTCTATAACCTATAAATAGTGGTGACGTCACGCCATGAATCATATAGACAGGCCCATGTCCTGCCACGAAGACCTTGGCGCATAATAGTGCCAAATTACTATGACTCACGGGCGAAGAGGCACCGAATCTTTACAGGTCATATCTGATCCTGCACAGCCACACTAATGATTGTCTTAGGACCTGTTTCAGAATGTTCGAGTAAGTTCCGGTTATACTACCCAGAACATAAAATAACTGAATGATAAAAATGACAGTTAACATGCAGTGCGATTCAAGCTTTAACCGATGGATAGGCTAAATCGATGACTGTGAAACACAAAGATAGTGTTTTATTTGTTAAATATGTTCTGGGTAGTATAACCGGAACTTACTCGAACATTCTGAAACAGGCCCTTAGACAAACAACGAGGTGAGGAAGAAAATGCACGAACAGAAGAATAACGGGAACACTAACGGGCACGTTTGAAGTATTCTTCAAATACAACTCAATGAATAGAAAGCATCGGACAACTCTACATAAATCAGGATCCAACCTAAATTATTCCTATTAATTCCTTTACATGTAAGAATGTTTCATATTGATCCGCATGTAAACCTCATACCATAGTGTTTGCATTAAGTAACAAATTAATTGAATAATTTTTACGCTCACAATAAATGGCAAATCGAATAACATGTAATCGTATCATGTTACCGTTGTCGTTTTCGCATAAGCGTATTGACAATTAGAAACTATTGTGTTCTGACATAATATTCTTACTCCTCCTTTAATCTTTTGAAGCAGTGATGGCTCAGTGGCATTGGCTATGGACTGCCGCGCAGCAGATCCATGGTTCGAATCCCGCCGCGGGCTTGAGCTTCACCGCAAGGTGGAAGGGCATTTTGCGAATGCCCGCCTGGCTAGCGACCACACTCAAGTAGAAAATCTGTCGCCAAGCACCTAACGGTGTGTTCCGGCAGCAGTCCTTGAGAGCCAGTGAAATTACAGTCAGTACAGACTCAATAACTATGTCTCAAGTTGACGGGCGCAGTGCAATTCGTAACTTGTGACGAAATGCATCTGTTATAGGCAGAGGTTAGTCCGCTTAACATCAGGTGGTCCTCAAGCTTGTTCTGTCACAATAACATAAAAAAAACCTCCTATAACAAATACAGGAAAAAGCAATTCATCGTCGTTTACTTTTTCCGAGTCATCAAGTTGACAAACTACATCCTCCGTTCGACCATCAGGGGTTACAACTTTCCCCCTTAGCGTCGCGTCTTTAGAGTGTACGCCATAAACTCGTCAAACGACTCCATTAAACGCCAAAAAAGGGTATTGCAAAAATGCCAAGTGCCCGCCAAAAGGCTGCAGGAAAAGTGGTTCGACACACGACAGCCGCGCGGCCCAGACAAAGATTGATAGTGGAATCTGTTGCTAACCAATACACCTGCACACCAAAATAAACCCAACACCACGATGAGACTGTGCAAAATCGTATAGAGGCTCTTCTATAAATCGACACGATACAATATTCACAACATACGATACTAAACTCTAAAATCAAGTAACCAAGATTGAAATTGTAATTGATAACCATGTGCTCCACTTTGCTTGTTCGAGACATAATTAAACGTCAGCACGGCGCGTGCGTTACAAACATTGTGCTAAGCGTTTGTGTAAATAAAACAAGTACATTCACTGTAGCGTTAAAAACATTAGGCTACTTTCAAATCCATACACTTTTCTACATTATACGTCATAAAACGTGTATCCTGATCATCTTGTTTCGACACTGTCAAGTGTTTAAGCATGACTAGACGCTTCTGTTTACCTATTCAATTATCTTAGCACAGTGTCGTGCCAAATTGAATAGAAAAAGTTCAGTGTACGAACGCATTAAGGCGAGCAATGAAGACGAAGCATGGCGAATGGCGTCATGAAGTCTCAAGGGAGCAGTGACCCCAGCTGTTCGCGAAAGCCATGAAAGAGGAATGTGAGACGCAATGAAACAGGTTATGAGGATGTGGGACATGCCATACATAACACTGCATAGATCTGGGATAAACTGGGAAAATACGTACACTTTGATTAATTCAGATTAAATTACAGACCAGTTCGATCTCAAAGGTCCATAATATATATATATATTTTTTATGCCTGATAGGTTAGTCTTTGACCACTATCTCACCTGATGGTAAATTATGTGGTCGAAGATGTTGTTCAGGCTAGCCTAGAAGTACTGGCTCTCAAGGACAGCTGCCGGAACACACCGTTAGGTGCTTCGCGACAGTTTTCTACTTGAGGGTGGTGGCTAGCCAGGCGGGCATTCGCAAAATGCCCTACCACCATGCTATAACGACTGCCATCGTAAGACAACAACCGGGACCGACGGCTTAACGTGCCCTCCGGAGCACGGAAACGCTCAGTAGTAATGTCACTAGCGGTCATCCATCCAACTCATAACCGCGCGCGACGTTGCTTAACTTTGCTGATCGGTTGAGAACAGCTAAGTAAACTTCGCTACGAGCGCTTCGAATTTGAATTAATATCGACATCACCTTAGAAACCTCTAAGATTATCAGTATTTCTCTAACTATACTGTTATTTCGACTTGTATATCTGTATTATCCTCGTCATCCTCTAGGTAAATAAAATCTTACCAAGTACACTTATCCATTCAACAATCCAATCGCTTTTTAGATCGCTGATCCTTTTAGTGTCCTTTATTCACCCGTGGCTATCTTAGACCGACACTAATCATTCTACAAAGGCGATCTGCCTGATAAGATCACACATACCAAAAATATGTAACAAGAGCAGAAACGCTGCTCTGCTCTGTAGAAACTCCTTCTAGAATCTCAGTGGTGAAATCTTATATACTTTTGCAAACTCCGACCAACAAAACACCCCATCCCGCTCTCCTTTCCCATTAAACACATTTGCGAACCTTTCTATTGGCAAACCTGAGCTGGAGTGGTACTCTCGGCGAAAGGGCAGTTTTATTTATAAACAATGAGTAGGCTAGCGGGCGGAGTGCTACTGCCAGAGGAATTTAATAATCCTAATACTGAATAGATTGCTTCAATATATTAGGAGTGGCTTTGTAACGGACCTCGGGTCCATTCATAAGGAGTCATTTATCAATACATCAATCACTAGTACCATGTACATTATATTTCTAGATTTAAGTTTGATGTAGGCTATAAGTTAATAAGTTAAAGGGTATATTTTAGACGAACGCGCCCCATACAAACGTAGTTCCAAACTCATTTTAATAATAGCGAATATAACTAAATTTTTATTTAATTTAAGTAATTACGATCCTAATATCTAGGTTCAACATCTAATGTTTGTCATTAGACATTAAGTGGGTTACTTAATGACAAACATTATCATAAATACACAGAAAAAAAAGACTTCTTTAGCCAAGAATATACATTGTCTTAATAAATTCAAGACAATGCTGTATTACAACAAGAATATATTTTGAACTGAAAAATAATCGAGTCTTGATATTACACTCGAATATTCTTAGGAATATTGTTTTGACCCAAAAAATTTTTCTTCACATAAAGTATTCCAATTATTGTTTCAAGATAACGAAAATATTCTTCTAACAATAAAATAGGAATTCTTCTGTTAACATTTTATTCCCTAAATAAAATTTCTATATTCTTTCTTAAAATATTTTAAAATATTCTTGTTCGAATGTAATTAAGGTGCTTCACTTACGAATATTTATGGTAAGATTCTTGGATTCAAAACTAACAATATTAAATAAACACTTTAACGATTTCTCCAAAGAAGAATGCAATATATACTTTGATTCAAGAATATATTCCTGAGAATATTGTGTTCTGTTTTCAAGAATATATTGTTTTCAATATATATGAATCACAAATATTCTTGAATAAAAACACACTGCGTTGGCTCAAGTATTCCTTTTTTTCTGTGTACTGTATGGACCTAGGCAGGGGTATCTTATAATCAACGTATCGCCAGATATATTTGATCCTAACTTCCGTGTAATTGGGGGCGGCCGCGGCGGGGAGTAACTACCAAGCGCAAATCCATACTCTTTTCATGACCTTTGTTAAAAAAAAACGATCCGACGCAGGGATTGAACCCAGGGTCTCAAAATTTCAATAAGGCGATCAATCTAATGACGTAATAATTATTCTAAATTTATAAGGCCTAATTTTTTTTAAACATGGCTCTGAAGTACATCTACCAATATTCGGAAGCAATAAAACTTTATTTTTAAAAAATTTCCCGCTTCTCAATAATGCGAGTCAAAAAAAGAAAAATCTAGGTGAAAAACGTGACATTACGTAACCAATTAGGGCACTAGTCCCGCAAACGGTAGAACAGCTGTACTGGAATCTAAGACGGAACTTATATCCGATGTTTACACAATCAGGCCAATGATTCAATATAGGATCTCGCTTGAATAGAAAGTCATCGTCCAGTTCGGAGTCTGATCACGCATTCCTTTGTGCGTCTCGTTGCCGCCGCCGACCGGCCCTTTGTAAACAAATGCCGCACTTACAACCCACGAGGAACAGAAATAGGTCGCGGTGGCGCATCACATCGTAAGATCAGTGAGCGAGTGACAGTCGGACATTATTTTTGGCAATGCATCGTTGGTAGTGACCACTCGAGTCTCGATCTCTCTCGATGCGTTGTAGTTATTTTTGTTGTGGTATAATATAAATTTTACTAGACATAAAGAGTTGGTTATAAATTACTGATGGGCCGAATGTGGTTTGAACCGAATACGAACTTCGGCCGAACATTCGGTATTAATGAAAAATTCGGCCGAACTTCGGTTCAATTTCGCCGCGCTTTTTCTGTGTTTTTACTAGGTAAGAGAGAATTATAAGACTTGTTGAGAAGAGCAGTTTAATTTTGTTATTTAATTAAGTGAGAAAGATATCTAAGGCAAATTAGTAAGGAGAGCAGTTGAATTTTGTTGTTTAATTAAGTAGGACAGATATCTAAGGCTGATTAGTAAGTTAATTTTGTGATTGCTAAGTCAGCAAAGATTTTTAACCCGGCGAGGATGTGGTACAAAAAGGGTACATCGAGGATGTGGAGGGTCTTGATGACCCTGTATTTAATTCATATTTTAAAAGTATTCATTGCATTTTTTTAACATAGGATAGGAAGTTAACTTACGCATTAGTTATTTATACAAGGATTTTCATGAAAAGAAACACTATTATGCATATAAAATGTTTCATTATTTCAATTATACAAAAAGTCTTATTTTAATCAACTTTAGCAGGACTCTGCCATACATTAAAAACAACAACAATTACAAAAATTATTACAAGTAATTGGTAATTATTGGTAGGAATTTATATGATATATCATGTTTTATCACAAAATCAGTAATTATCCAGTCTTTTAGGCTACTAATCATCTCTATATATGGGTCATAATTGCCCTATTTGAGTTTGCGCACGTTAACCTGCTTGTACGTGTTGCACCCGACTAAGTGGAGGTGGAAAAAAGGGAGGGTATTTTATTGACTACAGCTACTGATAAACTCGACAGCATGCGACTGCAGGTAAAAAAACTGTACATCAAACAAAATGAGCAGGGTCAAATTGACCCTACCACATCCTCGCCGGGTTAAGACGTTTGATGATTACTTTTCTTTCTTTATTTAAATAAATGACTGAGTACCTATATCAGACTAATTTTATTTTACTGTTATTATTAAAGATATGTTGTTTTAATTTATTTCTATTATGTATGATAGTGCAATTGAAATTAAAAATTCGGTTGTTTTGCACCGAATGTTCGGCATATAAACCGAATTTCGGCCGAAAGACGGCTGCCGAAGTTCGGTTATACCGAATGTTAAACGAATTTCGGCCCATCCCTATTATAAATATTGTCAAAGAACTTCCTATATGACAAGTGACTCCTTTATGAGAGCGGACGAAGTGATGACGACAGGACGTCGCAGCGGCCCTCGCGCTCAATTATTGTTCTTTTATCATATACTACGAGTACTTACTCTTTTTGACCGACTTCAAAAAAGGAGGAAGGAGGAAAACAATTCGGCTATATTTTTTTATCTTACTTAAGTAGAATTTACTGGTTGAACCGATTTTGATGATTCTTTTTTTTATTTGAAAGCTGATGCTTCCCGATTTTGATAAAATTTAAATGGCACCACCATTTAGATTTCATCAGCATTTTGTGATAGTCCGAAATCAAAGCGGTAACTGTATGAGAGTTACACTTCTTTACATATTTCTTCGTACTCAAGTGAAACCCTTATTTTATCTGGCTTATTCCAGAAATCCCCTTAGCAAATCCCCTGCGCGTCGTCTTTGTGTGTTGGAAGGGGATAATTGGACAATAAGTCCAAAAATCCCCTTAACCACTTATATGGACAAAAAGGCCAGCCATCCCCTTAAGTAATTATTTGCATTAATATTAAATAAAAACAATTGATTAGGTAATCAGTCTTTATTTTTTATTTGTATGAACCTAAATCAACAGTTCACTAGCATATATTTTGCACTTCCATAAAATCTCTCATATATTTACAATAGTATAACAAATGTTGAAATATCACATTTTACAGTAATTCTTATACAAAGAAGGTCTATAATCACAGATTATTTGTACAATATTGCTTATATAATATATAATCTATATTAGTAACGACTAAAATACTATAGTATACAAGTTGTATTATTGAACAATCACAATAATTATTATGTATATATATACTTAAAAAAAGATTAAGTGTAAAAAAAAAGTATCCGACACAAGATGGTATATAAACAAAATTGCAAACCTATCAATAATTTAACTAGGTATCACCAAATTAAAATACAATATTATAGTTCTCCTACTAGAACATAAAACCAGACATTATTTTCACTACAATCTTTGTAGAAATAGTATGTAATTTAGTAAAATGAAGTATTATCTTTCTTATACTCTAGTGGTGTCACATAAAAATCACTTCCTTACAATAATTAACACGAGCGCAGACATACAACTTACTAATATATTCTCAAAAAACTAACCTAACAGTAAGAAGGTGCCTTAATCACAGATTATACGTACAATAATACTGATAATGCAATATAAATTCAACTAGTGCTGAATTCCTGTAGTTGTATAGGGTTGATTTTAATCTAGATAAGTCAACAACATTGTAAAGTAACTGCTAAATAAGCAGCATAGTTGTATCGCAAAAAAACACAAACAAAGAAAACTGACACAGTACATTTCATGGAGAAGGAATAAATCAACGAAGCTTCTGTAAACAATGCCCAAGTATTATGTTACCATTAATAAACTCCGTGAGAACTTCCTGTGTAAAGTGATCACGATTAATACTCTCTTGTGTTCGTTTTGATATGCCTTCCCCAAGATCATGGAACTGTATGGCGCGGATTTTTTGAGAAGTTTGAGTTAAGTTTGATTTTTTGAGAATATATTAGTAAGTTGTATGTCTGCGCTCGTGTTAATTATGGTAAGGAGGTGATTTGTATGTGATACCACTAGAGTATAAGAGAGATAATACTTCATTTTACTAAATTACATACTATTTCTACAAAGATTGTAGTGAAAATAATGTCTGGTTTTATGTTCTAGTAGGAGAACCGTAAAATTGTATTTTAATTTGGTGATACCTATTTTAATTATTGATAATTAATATAGATTATATATTATATAAGCAATAAAAGCAATACTGTACAAATAATCTGTGATTATAGACCATCTTTGTATAAGAACTACTGTAAAATGTGATATGTCAACATTTGTTCAATCTCTCATATATTTACTATTGTAAATATATGAGAGATTTTATGGAGGTGCTAAATATATGCTAGTGAACTGTTGGTTTAGATTCATATAAATAAAAAATAAAGACTGATTACCTAATCAATTGTTTTTATTTAATATTAATGCAAATAATTACTTAAGGGGATGGCTGGCCTTTTTGTCCAGTTAAATGGTTAAGGGGATTTTTGGACTTATTGTCCAATTATCCCCTTCCAACCCTCAAAGACGACGCGCAGGGGATTTCTGGACAAAAAGTCCAGAAATCCCCTTCGCAGGGGATTTGCTAAGGGGATTTCTGGAATAAGCCATTTTATCTTACACTAGCGGCCCGCTCAGCTACGCACGGGAATTAAACAAAAATTAAAAAATAAAAAGTTAATATTCTATAGACTATGTTCATCAGGGATAATGGATTGTAAAGATTCCGGAGCAGACGAACGGGGACCAGGAGGCGGCAGTTCGCCCGCCTCCTCCCTTCTCCATAGTGGGGTCGATGGTGTAGAGTCGGGGGTACTCCACCAGATTGTACGGCCTCACACGTTTTGGGGGTGGCCTTGGTGAGTAAGGTCGCTCCTTCACAAGCACATAGGCTCGATTAGTTCGGGCCTAGGCAAGATGGTGCATGCTAACGTGACCCTGTCTTGCCCCACATCGGCGGAGGACTGCTTAGTGGGTTCAAGTCCCACCATCCCCTTCCACCACCCCCGCGGTGGAAGGGCAGTGCGAAGGCATTTCCCCCACACAAAAACAAAAAAAAATGTAACAATGAAAAATTTTTTCAAATTCGTCCAGTAGTTTTAAGTTTATTCGTTACATACAAAAATAAAAATCTTTCCTCTATAATATTAGTGTAGATGTAGATAGTGTAGACAACAAGCATTATTCTTGCTAAATAATGAATAAATTATAATATAACTCATACAGAAAACGCCAACGGAATGGAAACAGCCGCAACATGAATATATAAACAAGTAGGATTGACCTGGTAGGTAAACAAACACAATTTATTGGTTCCGTTGCATTTTACGTACACAATACAAGTACAATCGATGCCAGGTTTGACAGAGGTCGACATAACTAAAAATGTTATGTGTCGACATACCTAACTAAAAATGTTATGTCGACCTCTGCATGGTGGAAGGGCATTTTGCGAATGCCCGCCTGGCTAGCGACCACCCTCAAGTAGGAAATCTGTCGCCAAGCGACTAACGGTGTGTTCCGGCAGCAGTCCTTGAGAGCCAGTGAAATTACAGGCACATGAGACTTAACAACTATGTCTCAAGGTGACGGGCACAGTGCAATTCGTGACTTGTGACGAAATGCATCTGTTATAGGCAGAGGTTAGTCCGCTTTACATCAGGTGGGCCTCGTGCTTGATCCGTCACAATAACATAAAAAATTAATAATGTTGTTTATTATATTACATAGTCCTGCTACATATAAAATATGAGTCATCTGGAAGAACTAGCTCTCACAGACACAGGGTACCCTACCGTGAGAGCTAGTGAACTAATAATTTTAATGTAAGTAATTCAATCTAGTTATGATAATATTTAAAGTATGTAATGAAATGTATTAGTTTGTAATCTTGTAATGTAATGTATTTTTTAATGTATATTTTTGTAATATAATTCGCCAAGGAAGGCGTTATTGCAATGCTATTTAAAAATAAAAAATAATTAAAAGTAGTTATTACAATTGGTAACTTTATTAGCACGACGCTAATAATCATTACTGGTGAATGAATTTGAAGCATGCATGATTTTATTATTTATTACTTTTATAATGGATTCAATAAATAAATTATTATTATTATTATTATAAAGCTAATAGGCTAACTGTTCAATACCATCTCAACGGATGGTACGTGATGTGATCGAAGGTGTTGTTCAGGCTCAGGACCGCCGCACAGTAGATCGAAACTCGTCTTTCATAGACATAGAATCTTGAATTATTAAAGGTCAATTTTTTTGCTTGGGACGAGTTCTGTTAATCATTGTTATACTATAAAATGGGATGTGCGACAATTGTGAGCACAAATAGGCAAGATATAATTTTTTTTTGAAAAAATTGTATGGGACTAACATATAAAATGTCAATATCTCCGTAATCACAAGTTTGGCCGTTATATCCTTGCACACGTATATAGTACTAATTATTTATGATTTTTTGATATACTTTGTTTTGCGGCACCACTTGCGATTTTTTTTTTAAAAATCGTCAAAGTTATTAATTTTTTTTTATATTGATGACTGTTTGTAATGCTAAAATATGCGATTATTAGTTCTAGTTTAGGGTATTTTATAAATCTTAACAGAAAACTTTCTAAGAAATCACAAGACTGTTAACCAAAACATTTTCACGTCTCAATACAACTTGCACGGTAATAATAAATTATATATTTTTGAATCTAATCTAGTCACCAGTAATGGTGACTAATAACTAACTTAATGACCTCCGTTACTTCTAATGGTTAAGTAGTCATTTGTTAATGACCTCCGTTACTTCTAATGGTTAAGTAGTCATTTGTTTATGACCTCCGTTACTTCTTATGGTTAAGTACTCATTTGTTAATGACCTCCGTTACTTCCGTTAATACTAATTAATATTGTACCTAATTAAGTAAATGAATATAACATCTAAAGTGACAAATGCTGCTTAATTTCAAAATTAGTTGTGATAATGATACCCTCATTACCAAAACTAATTATAAATTAAGAAAAAATAGTACCCTCATAATTAGTCAATACCTATAAATAGTCAAAAATCAAATTATGTAGCTTCAGTTCATTTTGAGTACTTCTACTGCTAACAACTAATAGTATCTACCTACCCGCTTACCCCGTGATTGTGAATAATGGAAAGTGTAATTTCAAACTTGGACTTGTTTGTTATTCTGAGTAGTCAGAATACTAAATTCGATCACGAAATATTATTTAACACGCTTGTTAATCGACTAGATTCTAGCCTTTCCGATGAAGACCGTGTTACCCTCAAGGAATTTTGTCGGAAATTCACACGGGCTGTTCAGAAGAGATGGATAAGATCCCACCGCAAACCTGATATTTTTAGACGTGATTATTCCAATTGGCTTGAGGCAAATATTGACTGGCCAAGCTGCGTACAAACAAATTTGCTCATACAAGAATCGGTAAATGAAAGTACTTATGCTGAACCCTTACCATCAACGTCAACGATGATATCGGCTTCAACAATGACAAAAAGGTCGCGAAAGCCCTTTGAAGATTTAAGCAACAAGCAGAAGAAGAGGAGATCAAATGAACATAAAGATGAAGAACCTGTTGAATTAGCATATTCAGCTGCAGCACTTTTAAAACAAGATGGTCGTGAGGATATTGCATACGTTATTGAATACATGTTAAAAAATCCAGATGCAACAGCAAGAATTAAGGAAATGATCAAAAAACCAGTCCCTAAAGTATTATTTTCACCAGAGAAAGCACTGGGTTTGTTGCTTTCATTAAAATTATCAAAATGGCAATACATCACTTTGAGGGAAACAACAACTCGAGAAGGTTCGAAAGATATATATCCGTCGTATTATAAACTTCAAAAGGCTAAGCTTCAGTGTTACCCTCCGGAGACATTTGTGACCATAACGGATAGCTCAGCTTCGATTGCACTCCAAGCATTACTAGATTTAACAGTGACCAGGATTATTGAAAGTCTTCCTAGTACTAGTGAAATACAAGGCAAGCAATTGATTTTAATATCGAAGTGGGGATTTGACGGTGCATCCAACCAAAGTAGATATAAGCAGAAAATAGACAGTGAGCAAGATGATTCCAGCATATTTATGACCTCTTTGGTTATAAAATTATAAAAAATTAATAACTTTGACGATTTTTAAAAAAAAAATCGCAAGTGGTGCCGCAAAACAAAGTATATCAAAAAATCATAAATAATTAGTACTATATACGTGTGCAAGGATATAACGGCCAAACTTGTGATTACGGAGATATTGACATTTTATATGTTAGTCCCATACAAATTTTTCAAAAAAAAATTATATCTTGCCTATTTGTGCTCACAATTGTCGCACATCCCATTTTATAGTATAACAATGATTAACAGAACTCGTCCCAAGCAAAAAAATTGACCTTTAATAATTCAAGATTCTATGTCTATGAAAGACGAGTTTCGATCTACTGTGCGCCGCCGGAACAACTGTTAGGGATGATTTATATTAGACCGGGCCGTGTCCGGGCCGGGGCGAGGACGGGGCGGGCCGGAGCAGAGCCCATCCGTGCTGTTAGTAGGCGGGCCCGGACGGGACACGGATCAGGCACGGTCTAATATAAACTGCTTCATACAAAATGTATGTAACGTTTCAAATCCGTGCCCCGTCCGGGCCACGTACACGGCACGCCCCGGGCACGGCCCGCTCTAATATAAATCTACCCTTATGTGCTTAGAGAAAGATTTTCTACTTGAACCGGTTAGCCAGGCGAACATTTGCCAAATACTCTTTCATTCAGGCTCAAGCCGACGGTGGGTATCGAAAAATGGATCTGCAGCGCGGTAGTCCATAGCTATTACCGCTCGAGTATAATTGCTTCTAGTATGGAACCCTAGAAACTACCAGACTGGATACAACGAGCTAAGTAAACCAACCAAAAGCTAGACACGTGCACAATGTGGATATTGAGATCGCATTTCCACGTTTCGTTAGGTCACCGACCGAGTACCTTGGAAGCAAGTCTAGTATATACTTGTCTGCGGAATATCTGCGTCGGCAGTCAGTCTTAGTAAGGACGTATTGGCGACAACGCCGGCTTCATTGTTTGCGTGTCCATAACTCGGCTATGAGGCAGTGCCTTACTTCTATTGTGTTTCTAGCCGGGGCTATCCTTTGAACAATCACGCATCGTCTGACTTTCAAACGAGACGTACTAAGCTTAAATCTCTTTGTTTTCCATCTGTATTATCGAAGCGCAAACACATATATATAATCTGTACCTACAGACAATATGTAAACAATAACAATACCTTTCTAAAGGGACTCTTCGTAATCGGCACCGCACGGGTGATTGATGAGTAAAATGATCTATAAACGTTTAACATTGTTTTTTGAAGCCCAATGCATTCGAACGAACGCTTCAATTATTCTGTGATCTTGGCTCTTACAATACGGACCGCGTTATTGACGTGCAATATAGGTCACTGCCTGGAGTAGAGATTCCACGGAACAAACTCGAACAGTGATCTTGATGCTCTTGCTCGATACGTTATCGTCAAGCAACGTGTTATCGAAATTGGAGCTCGTATGAAAACAATGAAGTTGTTTGCAGTTGCCATGGCGCATGGCGTGTCGCAGTGCACTGAAATAGCGCTATCTCGACCCAGATCTGCGCCAGCCCAATCTACCTGAAAACGCGCCGGCGACATTGCTAACTTGCACATTTTACTAGCCAAGGCTTGCGCAACACATATCTATATACTATCTACTACACCTACATATCTTACCTATTTACTATTTACACCTCCCTACACGGCACCAATTCCAGTATGGACTTTCGGCACAAATTACTATGATAACATAAACCTTAGGGCCTGTTTCAGAATGTTCGAGTAAGTTCCGGTTATACTACCCAGAACATATTTAATAAATAAAACACTATCTTTGCGTTTCACAGTCATCGATTTAGCCTATCCATCGGTTAAAGCTTGAAACGCGCTGCATGTTAACTGTAATTTTTATTATTCAGTTATTTTATGTTCTGTGTAGTATAACCGGAACTTACTCGAACATTCTGAAACAGGCCCTTAGTGATGTTATATCAAAATATTCTCTTTTTAAACATATTTTCATTCTAAAAACATGTTTGAAAACGTGAGGCCTATTTATGCAGAGACACGCGGTGTAAACTGTTGCTTTTTGATGGACAATATTGCATGTGGTGAATAATGTTTAGTGCATAATTGGAACTTTTAAAATTCAATCATAAAAAAACCATTGAGAAGCGTTTAACCACCTTAACTTAAATGGTATATATGTAAGCTTCGAATAAATATGTAAAGAAGTGTAACTTTCATACAGTTATCGCTTTGATTTCGGACTCATCAAGTTCACAATTAACAAATCATGCTCAATCTTCTTAATTCAATTGGATTGGTTAATTGATTTGGCACTAAGAAATGATCGCTTCTGATTGGTCGCGTCAAGGTAAAGTTGTTGTTAAACACTTTTAAGGTTGAACTGGCCGGTCACTTCTCCATACAAACGCCGTAAGGTGATCACTCCCTTATTTGAGATTTTAAGTCCAGACTTAAGCATAATACCGATTGTTGTAGTCATTATCTAGGCTTGTATGATGCTAAAATTTTAAAAAGATAATTGTTGTGTAAGTTATGAGCCTCGAAAACTTTATATGAAAATGTTTCGAGGCTCATAATTCTCAAGTTAATTATTTTATTACAATTTCGGCATCATACAAGCCTAGATAATGACAAGATCAATCGGTATTATGCTTTATTTTGGACCTAAATCCTCAAATAAGGGAGTGATCACCCTACGACGTTTGTATGGAGAACGGGCCGGCCAGTTCACCCTTAAACCACGCGCGCCGCTGTAAAGTTTTCGTTCTGCTGCTTGATTTACATTTCTTAAATATTTATTCGTAGTGTGTATTGGTTAACATTTTTTTAAACATATTAAACGTAGGTATTTCTTAATTCTATCATTGATGACCTGCTTGAGGTCCATGCGTGCAAAACTTTCAGTTTCTTGTCTCCTATGAAATACTCGTATTATAGATACTAATTTATGTGTATATTTATACCACCCAACCAATCAACTCCTTATTACCGACTGAACAGTTTATTTTTAATTATCCTTTCAACTGAGAAAAAATTGGGTCTGTATGGACCGGGAGCACATTTTATTTTCCAAAAGTTATCAGAGAGCTTGGTTGATGCGACGCGTGATCAAAATGCTGGTACTTATTTCGCTCAACTAATAAGTATTGCAATCCAAAGGGGCAATAATAAGAAAACTAATGCTAACAGTTGACAAAATATCCCTATGAAAAGTCAAAGCAAACCACAACAACAAAAAATTTGTGAATATAATTAGTTGTAGTTATGATCGGAATTTGCATCTGCCTGATTGGTGACCGGATCCGTGGCATCACCATAAGTGAATGTTGACTATACTTATTCACCTCTACATCCAGTATGGAACGAATCAGTGTTTATATGGGGATCAATACTTGGTGGTGTTTTACGAGAGCAGTCAGTGTTGTTCAATCATTGTGGAACGATGGGCTTAGCTATAAAACCTCTAAAATATTTCATTTAAAATATAGACAACTTTTTAAAAAAAAATTGAGCCAACGAAAATGTTACAGTAAACGTGTTTCCTTGATTCCTACTATTATTTTTCTTATGTTAATTTAAAGGATATTAAAATCGTTTTTTTTTCACTGAGTTATTGAAATATATCTTACTCGGCGGATGTTGATGGAGCGTTTTACAAAACGTGCGGTTCGAACCAAAATGGTGAGAATCGCCAAATACCTATTTAACCGCTGAGGATCAGCTGTGAATATATTCACAAGATTACAATACATTTACTATTTTTACATACCGATATATAAGGGTTAACTCCCCCTGGTCTCTGATTTAGCCTCTTATAATCGATTCTAAACTAACACACGTCATTTAGTATGCACAAGAAGAGAGAAGTTTGCTTTGCGCAAGAGGGTTTAATGTACAGGATGGAGTTGAGTTACTGCGGCAAGTTATGTACGTCGACGTTCAGTACAGACGTCTGTGCGTAGCTTATGTAAACCCGCAAACAGATTCGAAACGTCCGTTGGAAGCGGGAGCGATGCACTTTGGACCAGGGACCGGTAGAATGCCGTCGAGTCTATTTGTTCGACTGTAGTTCTCACTCCATACAAAAGGTACAGGGCAAGTGCAGGACAGTGCCTGGTAACTATTACAAAATATTTATTGAGCTGTTTACAGTCAGTCACCTTTCGCCAGATATGTTTTCATACCATGTAAGAGGAAGCGAGACTATTGCAATTTGACATGCACAGTTTCAGAATTCGAACTCCAAAAATAGGAGGCAGTTTACAACTTGTATTTATTCGTCTGATAGGGTAGTAGTAAAATAAGTTTTCAGCCTGAAAAACTGCCCAAATTCACACAAGCAATTCACAAAATGGCTCTTCAAAATTCAATGAACAAAACGTAGGCCTAAAGGTGCTCTTTCTCAATATGAAATTGGAGAAAAAAGGGAAAAATGTTAAAGAGAAAATTGATGAATACATCACAGAATACCTAATATTACTAGCGACAACGTTTCCGGTAATTACTTTGAGCTACTTTTTTAAGCTCAACCTGCATCTGCAATTTGTCTATTTCACAAGAAGCTTTACGGATGGAGTCTCGTTGAGATTGCAATATTAACAACCGTGTGAAGCAGTGATGGCCCAGTGGCAATAGCTATGGTCTCACGCGCAAAAGGTCTATAGTTCGATATCCACCGCGGCCTTGAGCTTAACTGCAAACTGGTAGGGAATTTTACGAATACACGCCTGGCTGGCTACCAATCTTAAGAGGAAAACAACTTCGACTCCATCATTACTTACCAACAGATGAAATAGTGGTCAAAGAATTGATAAATAAAAAAATATTAATAGCCTTCTTAAGAAATAAGAGCATCTATCCACATGGATCGTACTAACGGAGACCTTACGAGCCGTATCTCCGATTTAATATTAGTGCCATGTTACAGAAACCATTGTGCCTATTATTCTAAAAGCTTCCCATGGCGACCACGACCACCCACATGTGCAGAGCGTTCCTGATAAAACACAATAGGAGTCTTCCAAACTCCTTTATCGCGCCGTGACGTTTTCTGCAAGTTATCCTTTAAATATAATATCTTTCACAGAGAACCCCTGCATGGTATTACTGATGGTGAACCCGACTAGTTGGGACTATAAATAAATGCCCTATAAAGATGAACAGTATTGCAATCATCAAGAAATCAATGACGTAAAATAGTTATGTACGATCATGTAGAATGTTTTCTAGCAGAACTACGGAAAGCTTGCGATTTTGTTTGGCCACTTCAAGTTCAAGCCCTCGACAACTAGTTAACGGCCTGCTGGACAGATCGTGATAAAATGTTATATTATGTACCTAGGTATAATATAACATTCTCCCGCAGCTGAATAGGTAGAATAATTATCATGTCAAATTTGCGAAAGGAAATCGGTTTAGTCAACGAATATAGGTATAGTTTTATAAGTAAATAATCTATGCATAAACATACATTTATGTTGCTTTAATCAGGTCTTCCAAACAAATATTTGTATTATTTTCCGCATAGGTACTCATAAAGATTCCATCTTTTATTAAATGTTATTATTTGCTGTTATCGTCATTAAATATACAGAGGGAAGTCACTGAGCTGCAGTCTGAAGTGCACTGTACTAAATGAACGAAAAGTAGAAATAGCGATAGTAAATAATAATAAAAAAAATGGAACGGACTTCGAGACTCAAATGTGTGAAATAACTTGTTGAAGTCGGTACCATGATGGTTCAAAACCTATTATTAATTTATTCAAAATTGTGTGTTGTGAATTAGACAAGTTATTTCACACATTTGAGTGTAGAAGTCGGTTCCATTTTAGGGTAAAAAGTTTTTTTTTTTTTGCTGTTGACTATATCATCAAGATAGGAAAATACTTTTCAGTTATTGGAGTGTAACTCAAAACTTCTTGACCGATTTTGATAAAATTTGGGACCACACGGCAAGCATTAGCTTTCAAATAAAAAAAGAATCATCAAAATCAGTTCACCCAGTCAAAAGTTGTGAGGTAACAAACATAAAAACAGACGAATTGAGTACCTCCTCCTTTTTTGAAGTCAGTAAAAAATAATTCTCAAATGTTTATTCGTTCTAGACTACAAGTCTTATGGACAGAACGAGAGATCCTTCGATCAAAAAGGGTCATAGCTTTAAATAGAGCGGATGAAGCCGAGTTGGCGTAATTACCCAGCCCTAGCTACAGCCGCCGCTGCCGCCGAGCGTCCTCGTCACGATCCTCACTCTAATCATCTTCCTGAAACCGGAACACTATCAAGTAATCTATGTCGAAACGGAAAAGGGCAGGGTTGCCACGCTCTAGCTATTACAATTTGTAACCAGCATAGGTGCAGTTATTGAGTTAGATATTGTGAACTCAATTCAAGTCTATTTCTGAATAAATAATTATTATTATTAGTTTAGCAAATTGATAAGCCAGGTACAATCACAATAGTATTTCATATTTATATGGATATTTTAATAATGATTAATAATGGCTTAAACATTCATTTTATATTTATTTATTTAGTGAACCGTAAGAACTTTATGGGTAGATTTAATTCGCGAAAACGAGACTACTGCCATAGCAATATTCAATGTTCTTAAATTTATTTGTCTAACTTGATCTTGCACACACTATGCCACTTCCTACTTCGTTTAATGTGTTTGAAGGCTTGCTATGTTTGATTACTTCTTAACAATTTCATCGCCTCAGAGCTTCTAGTAAATAATTCAGGTCTTTATCTGGGAAAGTTTCTACTAGTTCAGTGTTAAACAATACTCAGAAGGCGCTAACTGTCAGAAATGTGGCAGAACTCCAGCCAAGCGTCAACCCTAGCCTAGCGCTAACTCCAGTTATCAGGTGTTGACAACGCGTTAGTGCCGTGTCCGTTGCGTGTATCGCGATAAGCACTCGTCGAGGAAAACGGCCATGAAAACGACTCCAAAGCGTGCGAGCGAGACACCGAACATAAACATTACCTTTCGGCCATTGACGACGCAGCCGAAACTCTATGCAATATTGACCCAATCCGGCGGAACGGTGTTGTAGGGTACATATTTTGTTTACACACACGATATACATGTATGTATCACTTAGCACTTTGAATGTGTGAACGATTTTGGTAACCCCAATTGCCTGCTTTGGAATGTGAACAATCCGACAACGTGAGTAGAATAACGCATATCAAAATGCGACGTATTGGTAAACAAGCCGCGCTTTTTTTTAAGATAGATAGATAAAATACACGACAAAATGAGTACTAATCATCATAAATCCGACCAGTTGCGATTCAGAGATCATTTTAATAGTTGCAGGACAAAAGAAACACAAGTTTGTATTTTTTCATCACAGCATTAAATCTATAGTAATTAATAATCGACTTTTTAGTATCTCTTGCTGAATAATATTCAGGAATACCAGATTCCTAACTTACTAAATACCGGACTCCATAATAAAAGAATAATCTAAAAGAGATACCACAGACACTACATAACCAAAAATATCAGACTTTATTTTCATGTATTGAACCTTTTTGGTGTTGTGTCAACATTCTAGAAATTCTAGTGCGAGGTCCGACTGACGCTTGGCAGTTTTTTTCCTAAGCCGATGACTGGCAATACTTCCTTCGTCACTCAACATGCCTAAATTAAAACCAGTGAAACATTAACTAGGTTGACTAGGTCGCCAAACCTGTATTAAATAATAATTAGCACAACTCCGGCCAAGCGAAAACAATCTCTATAACCAACAATTTAAAAATCACAATCACAACACCTGCTAATAAATAATATACCAATATTAATCAACTAAAGTAACCTTCAAAAGTTTTACGATTAGACTCGCCGTCAAAACAAATAATAGTAGGTACCTAGATACGAACAAATAGCATCGAGGTAAATGAAAAAGTAAGACATTTTTTGTAATGTATTTATCTATTTTAAGACAGAACTTACATGGAAACGTGACGGATTTGCGTCATTCGAGCAAATTCCATGACCTTTTAACAGCAATATAAAGGACTTGATAAGATTGCGACGAGAATTAACAAAATAATACTATTTTATTGAATGTACGAACATAAACAAACATCAAAAACGTTTACGTCTACATATTGGAATCCGGTTCAAAGATAATATTATTTATGAATGATTTGTAGTAATAGGTAAAGCAGCGCACACACAAATGCTTTTTGATCACATTGCTAATAAATCAAATCGTCTATCAAGCAAAATGTCTAAACATCATGTATGAAGAGAAAATCGTCTACACAGTTTAAAAAATAAAGTAGGCATTCTTATACACTAATTTGCCTAAGAATTTGTAAAGCCATTTTATACGTATATATTGCAAACCGTTGACGTGAGACAGACACAGAGAGGGTCAATCTTATTATACCTACTGCTTCCGTATTTCATTCAAACATACAAACTTACATACAATATAGATAAACCGTGAAATCAGAACAGTATTTTGGAGCTTGAACTGGTCAGTGACTTTTCTTTACAAACAGGGTAGTGTGATCTATCTCTTATTTTTTACTAGATCAGGCTTTAGGTTCAGAACTAAGCATGACACTTGAAAATTATGAGCCTAGAAACATTCTCATGTACATTTTTGAAGGCTGTCAACTTTAAAGTTAATATTACCAACATCAGTTGAGATATTGGTCATAGGTTAGCCTTTCACTGATGAAGTGCCCATATAAACGATTAGCAACACTCAACGAACATCCCCTGGGCAGCTATCACCTCTACACCCTGTAAAGATTTATGCGGTAACACACCAAAAAACAGTCGAATTTAGAACAACCTCCTTTTTTTGAAGTCAGTTAAAATTAACCTTTGTTTTGGTAAGTTCTGTTTTGGTACGGCACCCACCGTGTTCGAGTTCGTTTCCAACTTGCACATAACCGTTAATTTTCTTGACATTATTGGTATGTTTTCGATGCGGTTATATTACGTCAGACGTAAGACGCCGCAGGAATTAAAGGTATTCAAAGTAGGTATGAAAAGTTCCTTCATTCAACTGTGGGCAACGAATAATAATTTGGCTGGCAGTGGAAACTCAACGTGAACTAGAAATTAGCATTTAATTGTATCCCACTGCGAGCAACTAATGTATAGAAGCTTCTAGAGACATTGTAGCAGTGTATAACAATCCCAAAGTATGAAGCTATGAAGAACTAAATTTTGTCCTCACAAGCTTGGAAAGGTATATATAGGTTCATAACTCAAAATCTGTATGGGAAACTGCTTTTTAAACTCTAGCATGGAAAATATTTTTGAAATTCGAACCTAAGCTCAAAAGCTCCATACACTTTTCTCACTAGAGTGAGGTGAAAATTTGTTTGTTTCGGTCGCCAGCAAAATTATTTTTCGCCTCGTAACTTTAAAACTTGCGTTAAGGGCTCAGGAGTCTATTTATTGAACCATTCGCATCGCTCGTGGCTGAATTCTGTCCTTCGCTTTCTCAGATTTCAATATAAGTACTGCATCAGCCGTTTATTGTCTACTGCTGAACACAGCCTCCCACATTATGGGGGTTTGCCGTAATCCCCACGCTTGGCAGGCGTCTTGGGGATCGCAGTGTGAGATATACGTTCCTCAGAAAGCGCTGCTACCCACCTTCTTGTAGTTTACTTTTAGTCGCCTCTTACGAAACCCACGGTTAGCAATGGGGGTTGACATTCTAGCCCGGCACCCGAAGAACCAAGCCTCGCATAACAAATAACTATTCCGCTTGTATTATGGTATAAGGGAGATCATTGTACTGTGGTAATACTATTTAGCACAAACAAAGTAACTACAAAGTTATTTATAACGAATGTCAAAGAGCAGGAGTTGTTTACCAATAGCAAGTACTACTGTATATACTGCGGCACGAGATGGCATTGCGCAACATGGATCGTTGGCAGTGCACCAGCCGCGCATGCGTACTCCTTACACGGTGGATATAAGGTACTTACATGAAATACACGGTACAGTATACTACAGTAAGTATGTCGGTGCATACATAACTTAGATGAATGCGTTGGACGGGTAGGCATATCTTTGTTTTTGTATTCGTGTGTCAATACATTTTGTTGTTTTTATTTTTATTCACTACGACGACGAACATTTGTGCTTATACCTAATTTTGGATATTTACGCAATTTCCTTTATGAGCTTCTTTTCAGCTAAACATTCTAAACCCCCGACTGCATAACAATATAACATCAGATTAGTTTTTAAATCAATCTAAGTTCTATCACACATTAAAAACCTTGGAAAATGTCATCCAATAAACACAATCGTACAACCTGGATTTCAAATTTGAACGCTTATGACTTAACCCATTGGCATCGGCAATAATTATAACAATAGAATTTCATTTATAAATTGGCCATAGTGGTCCAGTCCGATGCCAACTTATTAAGGTAGAAAACGTAAAAATCTCTTATCATTCACAAACAACACTAACTAAGCACAACAGTCTGCAATCTAGACTAATCTCGGTCCAACCGAAACCGGTTAGAACTAGAATACAGGCGTCTGGCGTCAGCGCTGACGGCCGCAACGTCCTCCCGTGTGTTCACTGTTAGGTTACGTAATAGATCCTACAGACGGACAAACAAACTATTCGTCACACGGCCGCGCCGCGACGCCGACGACCTAAACACGACACGTGTTGTTGTAAAGTTAGCACGGATGCATGTATGTCAGTTTAGGTTGAAGAGACGGAAATAGAAACACAGTCTGGCTTTTAACTCTACTACGTAAATTCGGTATGAGACGAAGAACCAAGAGTGATTTGAACAGAGTGTGAAAAACGAGATACAGAAATAGTTCAGGGAACCAACTCCCATCTCTTAATTCAGTCTTATTTTAACCTTACATTAACAATTTTAATTCGTACTACCAAATATCACTATAGTAAACTTACATTAGAACTTTTACGTGAGAGCGAGCTGTAAGCAGTGATTAAGTCATTTGTGCGATAGAGATAGCGTTATAAGAACATTATTGTTTCGTGACGGCCACGGTACGAAGCTCAGTATTAATATTTTAAGTTTGAAATAATCATGTTGATTTTCCATAATAGTTTTTAAAAGGTGAGAGTTGGGCCCCAGTTCAAATGTTGTTTATTCGTGCCTTCTTTTGTATTCGGACACATTTTTTTATGCTATTGTAACGGAACAAGCCATAGGCCCACCTGATGTTAAACTAACCTCTGCCTATAACAGACGCATTTCGTCAAGACGAATTGCACTGTGCCCGTCACACTGAGACGTACATTGTTAGGTCTCATGTGCCTGTAATTTTACTGGCTCTCAAGGACTGCTGCCGGAACACACTGTTAGGTGCTTGGCAACAGATTTGTTAGAAGTACGATAAACAAATATGTTAAAAATGGAACGATGTTTTGACTCCCAAATAAGTCACACAGTATCCGGCTTTAGCATATAAGGACGGTCCCATAATCCATATCCTCATGTTGGATGGCGTAAAAGGCGACCAATTATAATAATGCGTCTAATAAGCAAACATCGTGCCACCACTAACGTCCACGTGTCATTGGGTGTATCGCTCCTTACCATCATCTCCTTATCTTATCACCCTGATTATCATAGAGGTGGCGGGTATACACCAACGGAAGCATTCCCAAGGAAGATTGACGTTATGAAGGCGAGCGAAAGACAAAACTATTTACAATTACTCTCTCTAGAAATGGTGTTAGAGAAAACGTATTGGACCGACCTCAACTTGAGTGGGGTATGGGTAGGAACATGAATGATGTTATGCCAACTCGTATCTACGCTATCAGAATGAATCACCCATTATCGAAGTGGTTGATATGGCGCCTATTAAAACATCTGGTAATTTTACTATGAATTCCGTGTTTTGAAGTATAAGTAGATTACTTAATTAGTCCTAGAGGATAAGTGTTTTGCAATTCTTAGGACCTGTTTCAGAATGTTCGAGTAAGTTCCGGTTATAATACCCAGAACATATTTAATAAATAAAACACTTGCGTTTCACAGTCATCGATTTAGCCTATCCATCGGTTAAAGCTTGAAACGCGCTGCATGTTAACTGTAATTTTTATCATTCAGTTATTTTATGTTCTGGGTAGTATAACCGGAACTTACTCGAACATTCTGAAACAGGCCCTAAATGAAACATTATTAGCTTTCTTGTCATTGCAATAAGAAGAAACACGCTCATTCAATGTTCAAACAGGAAAAATTGCAAGTATTGTGAATGAATCACAATGTTGCAAAATCACTTTCACTTTATTTATGCACCTGCTACGAGGAAGAACTTTGCGCTGAACGCCACGTGATCACTGACCACATGGCGTTTGTATTCATATTTTTATCCTTATTACAAATAGGAATTACTAGTCTAATAATAAATATTTTTTTTTAATATTTTATGAAAACATCAAATTAATATTTTAATAAAACACTTAAAAAATACAAAAATATATCTAGTGACAATTCCGCCTAATTTTCCTGTTAAGCCGACGTGACGTCACAAACGCCCCGCAGCCAAACCGGAAGAATTTTCGACGCGTTTCGGTTCTACACGAAGCATCCTCAGGAGGTCTTGACTCTACGAGCGCAGGATCGAGAAATTTCTCGATCGTTCTGGCTGCGTGGCGTTTGTGACGTCACGTCGGCTTAACAGGAAAATTAGGCGGAATTGTCACTAGACATATTTTTGTATTTTTTAAGTGTTTTATTAAAATATTAATTTGATGTTTTCATAAAATATTTTAAATAAATATTTATTTAATTTATTTAAAATATAAATATTATTATTATTATGGATTATGGATTTCCGCAAAGTAACGCCTGAATTTATTTATTATTTATTAATTACTAGTATGTATGCGGTACAATACATTTTCACTTCTACAAGATTAAAAGGGCGGTTTAGTGTTCAAAAAGTCGCAGCAAAATTGATTTTTGCAGCGAGCGTGAGGAAAATTGAATCCCGAACAAAACTGTTGCTTTAAAACGGAAAATCTTTAGCAATTTTACTTTAACTTTTTAAGGTAGTAATACCTATTGGTTAGTCGAGTTGCGTTTTACACGAGAAGTTTTTTTTATTGTCTTATGCTTTTAAATCGCTTACTGTGCTCAGTAGTCTATATTAAAACTAGACTATTCTAGACTTCTTAGCTATGTCTCTTCTTTCGATAATCAAAAACAAACGCCAAAAACCCGGAATACCTATATTATAATAATAATATTCGATTTTAGGTTCATGCTGGTAATTTTAATCCTTTGTTCGCTCAATATTTAAAACAATTGTAGATATTTTTTACCAAACTGTACATTAAAATTGACTGTCAAATGACTGTCAACGTCAACCGAGAAACATTCACCTGACAAATGAAAACCTTCAACCAATTTTGCGTCGGGTAACGAATAACTCAACAAATTCATACAATACTGTCATGTTAACTTGTAATTCAAATGCTGGAATGGCCTAGAGCTAATGTAGAAATTCACTGAAATGTTATCCGGACTACGGATATCACTCGGGTTTACTTTTACATTCACCCAGTGATTTCCAAACCCGGTCAAGGATAACAATAGTTACTTTTTTATGGAATTGTGACGTAGCAAGCACGAGTCCCATCTAATGTTAAGCGATAACCTGTGCCTATAACATATGTATTTCGCTATTAACGAAACTGCACTGGGCCAACACCCTGAGACATAGAGTTGTTAAGTCTCATGTGCCTGTAATTTTACTGGCTCTCAAAGACTGCTGCCGGAACACGCTGTTAGTTACTACTTCTCTTTTCTTCGTCTCTTAAGACTGGAGGGAAGTGTCGAATTTTCATACAAAAAGAGAAAACGTTTCTATCACCAATTTTGATCATTTTTGGATATGTTATAGATGTTATCAATATCCAGGTTTATAGGTTTTGATTTTTATCATTATTTTAAAGGATTTTGAATTAATGGGTATTTAAATACCGATATTTTCTCAAAACTTGTATCTCTAGTTTGTGAATTATTTATAGGAAAAATAATGATGTATAAAGAAAAAGTAAAACCCATAAACCTAGTTCATTCTGTCAGTTATAAAATAAGATAATATTTTTTAGATTTCATTAATATTTACTATAGAAGAAAAGTTTTCTCCCAGAACGCAAATAATGCGCAAATTCTAAGTCAAACTTGAAGAAGCTGCAATTGTCCTTATCGCACTATTCTGTACGGCGTTTAGCGGCGAGACAGCATCACTTTGTTAAAATACCTATTTTTCTGTAGGAGCTTCTCTTCCCGTTCCTTTTAACATCAGTACCAGTCCAGTTAAATACAAAGTCCATAGTCCAAACAAGTGTCTAAATAATTGCACCGTAGGTAAACACATATCTAATTGATTTGTATCTCTACAACTATTAAACATCCTGTATTTCTGGAATAGATTGACGCACATTGGGCGAGTGAGAATGGAAGGAGGTCATGGGCCTGTACACTCAGATACTTAAGTGAATAGGACAAATCTATTGTATCATAGAATATCGTATGACTCACTGGTAGGTTGTTGGGAAACGAGTTGTTTGAAATGGCATGCCTCTCCGTAAATGCTATGTCATGTCATGTGCCTATGTAAATTAGATTTGGGGACGTGTACTTACACAGGAAAAACTTGCTCAAATGTGTTTTGCTGCCTAAATATATAAAATAACTGACTTTTTAACTGGATGTATGTATGTGAATTAGTATCTTCTAAGGGACCGTGTATAGTACCATTGTCTTTCTAAGCGACTTCCAATTAACAATGCGCTAAATTGTGTAGCGGTAACCTTCGCATATATAAAAAGTGACGAACTGCACCCTCTAACTGTCACCAAGACAAAGTTGTTGAGTCTCATGTGCCTGCAATTTTACTGACTCTCAAAGACCGCTGCCGGAACACGCTGTTATGGGCTTGGCGACAGATTATCTACTTGAGGGTGTGGTAGCTAGGCAGGCAAACATTCGCAACCACCATGCGGTGAAGCTCAAGCCGGCGCGGCGTTATCGAACCATGGACCTGCGGCGCCGTAGTCCACAGCTATAACCGCTCGGCTCTCATTGCCCCAAAAATTGTTTTTTTTTACATAATCTTCTATACTTTTATACTTGCTCGTATATTTATGTCAATCGACGTTTTTAGAAATTCAACCCCCAAAGTGGTCAAACGGTTCATTTAAACCTTGATCTTGCCCTAGCCTTACCTGAATTCGGCCTCATTCAATCCAAATAAAAGTTGGGCCACTCGAAATGAAGATTAGCATGAATATTATTAACGGTTTTTACAGTTACAGAAACTTGTTTGTGTTTTTGGAATTGTCGATGTTATTAAAGGTGGACTGGGGGTTCAAATTCGATTCGTATATTTGAAACAAGGTTACAAAATTACAAAATAAAAAAATTAACCGATCAGCTAAGTTAAGCAACGTTCGCCGCGGTCATGACTTGGACGGATGAACGCTAGTGGCATTACTACATAGCGCTTCCGTACTTCGGAGGGCACGTTAAGCCGTCGGTCCCGGTTGTTGTCGTAGGATGGCAGTCGTTACAGCATGGTGGTAGGGCATTTTGCAATGCCAGGCTAGCTACCACCTACAGTAGATAATCTGTCAGCGAGCACCTAACAGTGTGTACCGGCAGCAGTCCTTGAGAGCCAGTAAAATTACAGGCACATGAGACTTAACAACTGTCTCAGTGTGACGGGCGCAGTGCGATACTTGTGACGATATGCATTTGTTATAGGCAGAGGTTAGTCCGCTTAAAATCAGATGGGCCTCGAGATTGTTCCGTATTGCAAATAATCACCCCTTTTTGCTTTTACCAGTCCCTCTCTCTCTCCCGGTACAGGTTTTCGGAACAGTTTAGGTATAATCTCTACAGCGAGATTTAAAAATGCAAGGCATACGCTTTTTAAATGCTAGTAAATGAAACAATAGACTTTGAACAGTTCCCGCGTCGCGATACAGGTTCCAAGGCCTTTTGGATATATCTATCGCAAACATTGTTTACAAACATTTTTTCTTGTTGAAAACCACAGTGCATGCTCTATTCCACCTGCTCGGTATTAATAACTGCTATTTTTCTGATATAAAAAAACTTGAGACACTCCTAATGCTTCTGTATTACATACCACTGAATATTAGAAAGGTATATAACGGCCTTTTGTTGGATATTTACAAGCATTTTTAGTCAGAACAGTTTATTTTTTTTATGGTGAAAATTTCGCAGTGCAACAGGCCGGGATAGAATTGTACCCCTCTCCATATCATCTTGTTGGTGTATTAAGAGGAGACGAAGGAAGAAATATCAGAAGGGTAGAAGAACTGCGATCCCCAAGAAGCCTGCCAAGAGGGGATTATGGCAAACCTCCCATAATATGGGAGGCATTTTTTCAACAGTGGGCGTCATGGCTGCTGATGCTGATGATGAAGTGAATAAAATGTTTTGTCGCAAATATGGTACCTGCCTATGAATTTCTCCGTATGTCTGTTGTCTGGTGTCTGCGAGGTGGTGTTGGTATTATATGTACCTCTTTCTCTAACCAAACATGTATTATTTGTCCTTAGTCTATTTTTACGACGTAAGTGTGGTAAGGCCTCAGATTGGGCTCGATATTTTCCTAACTCTCCTTTGCACGATCATGCTTGCAAATTCGAAAATAGAATCAATCAATTTTATTTTGTACGTACTAAAATGCTTTATGTGGTTATTTGTATTTTCAATTATTTTTCGGCATTTCATTTAACACACATGCTTTTTTACAATTTCACGTGTTTATTTTGACGGAATACATCAGAGACTAAAACATTGCTGCTTGGAATTTGTCCCTCAAAACACATTCACATACAAAAAAAAGTAGCGTGGTTTGTCTCGCCTCCTAGGCCATTCTAACAAGCATATAAGAACTCTGTTGTACTCAGCTAATACAGAAACAAGTATAGAACAGTTACCTACTTAGTACAGTTGTATAGTCTTAACTCTAGAACAGTTGAGCGCTTACTGGAACGCACAAGGCCTTCTCGAGCACGCCAGACACATGTGATGTGACACACATACATACAAAATATGTGGCCAAACAAGGTGACAAAAGGTTTCCATACATACGCCCATGTTAGTTACTTTAGAATGGTTTGATTTAACCACATGTGTTACATTTGAAGTATAATCATCAAATTCTGTATATCGACTCGGAGGGACTCGGGGTTCCCTAAGCCATAACTAGGTACTGTGGCCCTCTATGGCACGGTAGCACTACCTCTTTTCGATGCAATATTCTTCGAGATACGAAAAATATTTACATGGGAGTAAGAAAAAAAAATAATTATGGTATATATTACAATAATTCGTAAAATTTTATTCTAATTATTTATTTTTTATTATAATTTCAAAGATTGACATACTTACATTATAACATAATTTTTTTTTATTATTATTATTAATCGTAAAAAATACAATATTTTATTCTTATTATTTAATTTTAAATTTCATCTTAATTTTGTATAATCCACAAATTTTATGTTGTATTTATATATGCATATGTAATTTTATGTGTTGTTTTTACATATTAAGATTAACAAGAGAATATCTATTACTTGTTCATCTTAAATTTAATAGTGTATTGCTTACCAAATTTCATTCTATTATTATGTTAATATTAAGTTTTTTTTTTATAAATTGACTTGCCTAGTATAGGTATTAATGTTATAAGGCTAATAAACAAATCTAATCTAATCTGATGACTAACCTATAATATTTCATTGCTATCGTTGAACAGGTTTTCCTACTCATTATTAATATGTCGCAGCTCCACTAATAACTGAAAAAAAGTTAGATCATTAAAATTTTACAAGAGTTTAATTAAGCAAAGTTTTAAGTAGAGTAGTTGGTATTTGCGTCCAGACTGAAATATAATATATGTATGTCATGCGGTTAGATTAAAAACGTAACAAGTGTGCTGGATTAAGGTGCTGGGCATGAATGTGACGTGTGATGAAACAAACGTCAATGAAGGTATGAATCCACTAAGTGAAGAGAAATGCTTATGTGGAAGGCGTGAGTTGCTACTCACACCACCACCAGATTGAGAGCCAGTAATTCTAGGTTGAGCCTGTTAACACCTTCAACCACATCATCACTTGCCATCAGGTGAGATTGTGGTCAAAGGCTTAACTATCAGCAATTAATAAAAAAGAAAAAAAAAGATGACGAGCAACATAACATAAAGTAGGCCAAATATAATGTTCACGACTCTACTTATCATGGAATAAGGGCATTAAAGAATATAATTTCCAAGAACTTTGACTTTAGACTTGGGCACAGATGTCAGAATATACTTGGGGTTTTTACAAACACATAAAATGTGATATAAAATCAAACTATGTATGGTCTAGGACCAGATCTCCGAGGATTGTTGTCTTTGCCTCTACCTACAACTGGCGCAATAATTGCCCGAAGAAAGAAAGTTAAATTTAACAAGCATAATAAATTAGCTGTTACAGTACCTAGGCAATCAAAGGTAAGTGGTCTCATCAAGCTATCAGTGCGGCAAATAGATTTCATTTGTGCATTAATGATGCTTCAACAACTGTATATGTATACTTGTGCTTTACTTTAACAGAATGTATGTCACGGATCTTGCAAACTGGATTCTATTTAAACTTTGCAAATGAATCAAAATAAGTTTTCCTCTCAATGTAATTTTGTAGTTTGACCTTGTTTGTAATAATTAAAACTTATCTTCTTAAGTCATAAGGAAATTTATTACAACTGCCTGAAAAAATAACGCTTTTTTTATGCCTGATAGCTTAGCCTTTGACCAATATCTCACCTGATGATAAGTGATGATGTGGTCGAAGGTGGTGTTCAGGCTTACCTAGAATTACTGGCTCTCAGAACCTAGAATTAAGCTTTTAAACAAAAAACATCTCTACAATGTTTATTAGTCAGAGAGATTTCCCATAATCAGGTCTGATGGTTTTGGTAATGCAAGATAGCGACAGAATTAATAATTTAATTAGACACTATAAGCAATAAGGATGGAATAATTCAATTCACTGAAGAGAAGCATTTTATTTATTTTTCATATGAATATTGAAAGCCTTAAAAGAGAAGAAATAAAGACCAGTTTATATTTGTCACCCTAGCCAAATCTTATGTGCTCTTCAAATTCATAACAGTTCATATCAGTAACAAATATTTCATACGCCATCATATCTCCAAAGGATTGTCTAAACACCTCTTTTTACTAGATATGATTTGGTACCATTTAAGTAATTGGGGACGACCCTATTGCCAAACCTACTAGGAACAGTTTCCAGACTCCAAACTGTTAATCAAAATTTAATTATTAGTAAAACCAAACAGCTGTCCATTCCAGGTATTGGACCAAGAACCTTGAGATTCGTAAGCGTCGCCTTACTACTTCACCAACACAGCAGTTAATAAAAGGATTAGCAAACTTTCACTGAGTCATTCTACCAAGAACTTATCATAACCCAAAATGGAGTATCTACGATTGTGTAAGGCACAAACAAAACACTGCAGTATGATGAAGCACTACTATATATTAATATATAGTAGTGCTTCTATATACAAATATACGACAGGACGTATAGTTGTCATTTTAAGACATGTGTGAGATTAAAAATTGTTCCTTTCATATAATAAAATTTGCATAGCAGGCGTTATTCCAAACAACAATATTAAAACTACTATATATATATCAAAGATTTTTATATATGAGTCATTTGAGTGATAATACTTTATCATAAACCATGACACCTACTAAGACAAAAGATGGGTTAGCTAAACAGATGTTTTTTACACTAGATAAGCATGCTTCTGCAGTCTCACCTGGTGGAAAGCAAAGTGGTGACACAATTGATGCTTGATCATAGCTGCAAGATACTTATTTATATACATTCACTCTATACACTGTGTCGATACAAGTACAAATACTTCTAGATTGTAATTGGTCAGGTAAGAAAGGTGCTGGTGGTAAGGTGCTCCACAGTTTAGCTATAAAAGCTAAAAAATTATCATTATACCTTTATATTCCTGTAAGCAAGTATATGCAGGCACAAATGTAATCAGTTAATATAAAATAAATACAATTACCAGCATACACTACCAGCATCTGTTTCCCGATAGATGTGATATGTAAGCCTTGATGCACAGAGTGAATAGGTAACTTCTAGGCAAGCATGTTGCAACACTGACTGCATCAATGTTTTCCATAAGGAGAGACAATTTACAAATAATTGCTAATTTATAAAAAAAAAAACAAAGAGTTAAATTTAAATTGAAAATAGTTGGCAAGGAAAATATAGTTTGAAGTACATATTATCAAACAGATAAAAACCACTATGTCTTATTAACATTACTATACTGTATCAGCTAGATTTTCCTCTGCTAAACACATCCTCTTTTTATTTTGCCATAATCCCCATGCAGACGTCCTGGGAACCGCAGTGTAAGATAGCAGTTCCTCAGGTGCTGCTGCTCACCTACCGGTATTTTACCCTTGGTTATCGCTTACGACACCCACAGCAATAAGGGGTGACATTCCACCCCAGCACCCCATGGGGTCTTACTAACATACAGGTACAATCTAATACATTATTTACCAGTATTTCTTTACTTCTACAAACAAGCGAGGAATGAGCAGAGAAAAAAAAAAACACCGATGGGATCGCTTTACTTTCCTAGCATCACTGAGCACACATATCCACCAGGATATGCAGCCTAATAATTCAAGTATTGCACATTAAGCGCACAACCCGCCTTTTTAACCTCTGAACCCCTGAGGATCGGCTGTGAATATATTTACAGGATAACAATAGCGGAATACTGTACTACTAACAAGTGTATTCTTACAATGGTCATGAAAACCAAAATATTGATCATATGTCATCTTATTTTATATATCACGTTATCCTGAAACAAAAATCAAGCAACCGATCACTTTTTATTAATACCGATCAGTCTCTTTCCTTTGTTTCCACTCTATCCGTGCGACTCGTCATTGGTGAAATTGTGGCAACACCACAGAAACCACTCAAAAAAGAAGTTGAAGTTATGTGCATATTTGGTAAGCTAAATACTTATTTAACAACCCCACCTGTGCATTGTTACAGTGTACAAATTTAAGCGGCAAGTAGAATTACTCTCAGAATGGGATAGGAATAATTTATACATACAAGTGCTGCTAAATTACATAGAACAAGCGGAATGAAAAATGTGTTGGTAACTATATAGTGCAGATGTTTTTATGGTATGGTGATGGAGCATGTATGAGCCCCACATTAAGTGGCAACACAGTTTATCACAAGTGCTGAACTGCACTGTGTCCATCATCCTTTGACATGTTAAGTCTCATGTGCCTATAATTTCACTCGCAAACATACCCTTCAAACCGGAACACAGTAATGTTAATTGGCAGTAGAAATAGGTATAGTGGCAGAACTTCTCTGGAGGAACTCGCACAAAGAGTTCTACCGCTACTGCTTAAGTTCTTAATAAACAGACTTGAATGATGGATGGTACAATAAATATCTTAGACATGGTCGATGTTTGTTAGATCCTCTTTATTACAAAGATTTACGCAATATCAAAAAAAAACTGTAGCTTAATCCAGTGGATATAATTTTCTCCACTTTCTGATAAAACTTTCTATTGAAGCCAACATAACTGCTTGATGTAGCAGAGTAGGGCACTTGGTTGTTGAGATGTTGACTGTTTCCGCAACATTTGTCCTGATAATTTTCTGCATGGAAAAGGCACTGCTTTATGTATGTGCTAGTTTATTGAATGCAATAAACTGGCACTAATGATTTAAACATGTTAGATCATTTGAAGATAAAATTAAACCCAAAATTATCTTGACTTTCATAACAGCTATAAAAACTATCTATCTAGATCTGCAATAGACCGGAATAAATCATGGAAACAATAGTCATGATGACCCAGGAAATCTACATAAACTATATGCTGGGCTTTGTGCCATAATTGCATAATTTGGCAACAAACTAAAGCAGCGATAGCTGAGCGGTCATAGCTGTACAGCCATGCCACAGGTCTATGTTTCGATCCCCACCACTGGCTTAAGCTTCATCGCATGGGGGAAGGGCATTTCGCAAATGCTCATCTGGCAATATATGGGTGCAGTTCATCATTTGTGACAAAATGCATAAGTTATAGGCAGAGGTAAAAATAACACCAGCTTAACATCAGGTGAGCCTCATGTGCGTTCCGTCATAAACCAATATAAAACACACAAACTTGCATAAATGGGTTAGGAACATATTTATCTACCTAACTCCTTCCACTATAGATTTCCTCCTTTAATCATTGAGGAAAAAGACCAAATCCTGCCAACTCAATATTTATAAAAACTTTAACAAAAAATTTACCATGCATTTTTCTATTTTAGTAAATAATACAGGATAACTCACGTAAATAAGTCAGATTTCAGAAGTCAGATCATTTTTCTATTTAGATTGAAATAAAAAAAACATATAAAAGAGGTCAATAATTCAAAGCAATATGTAGTTAAAAAATTGCCAAGCTTTGATATGTTCTCACAATTGTGAACCCGACAGAAATTGGAGCTGCAACAAATTAATAATGAGTAGGAAAACTTGTTCCACGATAGCAATATTATAGGTTTGTCAGCCTACTCCCAAGTAAATCATTTTCGTATCTCGAAGAATTATACGATATATAAATACTAACCTCACCACTCTGCTGACAGATTGCATCATCCAACTATAATTCAAAATTTTAATAACCTTTATGACATATTATAATGTTTAGTATATACCTGATGATGCTATATTATTATATAGATTATAGGCATGCAAACAAACACTTCCATTAGCTATTTAATTTTTACCTTTGTTTATGTTTACAAATTGACTGATAACAGGCATTGAGAATTATTCTCTACAACACATGTACTAAAATAGGTGTTATTATTATCCATTTATTAGAGTAAACAGTATGGTCTTAAATCTGTAGACAGTAGTAAATGATTAATTTCTGCCTTTTCCTCAACCACATGTGTCAATAGTATGTTTATGGAACATAAAACCAACACATCTTTTTCAAACATTATTCACAGCAAGTGGGTAGAAGATAAACAAATGACTTTGTTTACAAACAAAAGCAAATGTAAATAGAAATGTAGGGCATCTTATCTTTGATTTGTTTGCTTAGATAACTGCAATTAGGTGGGGGCTTACCTTTTGGGGAGCAGCATGGCGGCGGAGCCTTTCCGCTGAAGTACGCCATCCACCAGGACACCATTCTTGCTGTTGCAGGTGAGGTAGAACTCTGGGTGGTCGTAGAACAGTTCCAGATGGCGGCGCGAGATGAAGCTCGAGTGACCCATGTTGACGTCCACCTGGCCGCGGCTCGAGTTGCGCCCGATAACCACACGTTTCTGACGTATGAGGTACTCGAAGTCTCGCCCATCGAGGCGCGCGATCGCTGTCGCCGCCGGCTCCTGTGCCCACTGCACCTTGGAGGGCGACGGCGGCGCCGACTTCAGTGAGAGGAGCGCCCATGCGTCGCTCTCCGAGCTCCGCGTGAACTGAGTCTGGGCCATGACAGCCGCGCGAACCGATATCACCAACGCTGTCCGCACGCGAGCCGCAAGCTCACACGATACCACATCACAGACCTACCGCCCCACAGCTACCCGGATATCCGGAACCTGCCGAACCCGTGAATGCACGATTTGAGGTTACTGACGGGACGCACATGCGCAAACTTTCTGCTTGTGCGGTAAACAAGAATTATATAAACCAACCACCACACCACCACGTGATAGAACTGTGTACATATACCCAGTCCGGACAGCCGATCGGGCGATCGATACTTTTAGCGGCACGCTTAGATATCAGTTTTGGAATTGTTCACTTTCTAGTTCTTGCACAGCTGCAATTTTCACAATTGAACCGAAATAAGACACTAAAGTAAACACGAGGCGAGAACAAAAATAACCAAAAACGTCAATTCAATTCGGCATACGCAGTTTACAAGTTCACCGCGCCATCTATGCAACATAACAACAAATAACAAAAACTATGTTTCGTTCAACGCAGAATATTAATATGCTCCTCCTAAGGTAGAGGATATGTAGAAAAATCGATATATTGCACCAATTTTGTAAAACCTTACTATTATATAATATATTACTTGCTCAGTGAATTTACGTAGAAATAATGGACTTAATAATAATTAGAGATGAGTAAAAGTATCTAACTCCGAAATATCGATAACAACAATATGTTATTTTAAAGTGATTGTGGCGGTACAAGCACGAGGCACACCTGAATTTAAGCGGCCACCTCTGCATATAATAGATGTATTTTGTCACAAGTAACGAACTGCACTGCTACTATCTACTATACTATCTCACCTGATGGTAAGTGATGATGTGGTCGAAGATGTTGTTCAGGCTAACCTAGAATTACTGGCCTCACACCGTTAGGTGCTTGGCGACAGATTTTCATAGATAGTCCATGGCGATAACTGCTTGGTTATCATTGCTTCAAAATTAAAATGAAATGAAGATACGGAAACGACAAACATATGGTTTGTGCCTTAATTATCGGCGTCTAAATTGTGTCAAAAACATGCAAAACATGTATTTTTTACATGCTTGCAAGCCTCATAATACGGTTCCTCTCAAAACATAGTGTTTATTCGTATACTCCACCGACGCGTTGTCCACAACTGACGCCTGCATTGAGAGAAGCGAGTTTAATTTAGAGTGTATTGTTAAAGTAGATACTGAGGCCGGAATTCTGTTTCCGAGTAAATAAGCTGAATTATAGTCAAACCGTATTCTATTTTGATCGACGAACTAGAGACCATAGTAAAAAAAATTGATTCGAGAAATCCTAAATGATCGATTTAGAGATGACAATGAGAAATCTATATCATATTAACTAAACATAATAAATATATCTGTTTCGCAAAATAATGATCGTATATACAAATTGATTTGTAACTTTGACAAATTGAACTTGAATAATCATAGATATTTAAAAAACCGTAAGGCTAGCTTTTGACCACAATCTCAAGGGACCGTTGAGGTTCTTGGTTAGAGCGCACTATGAGTGCAACTTTTTACTCTAACGTCGTTCAAAACCTTCGAGTAGAGCGCAACTGTTTAACTATCAAAATCTGTCGTAAAAGGTTGCATCTTAAACTTACATGAACTTGACAATTCTTGATGAGATAATCATAGGCACTCTTTTGTATTTTGCATGTAACGGTAGTTATTGCTTTTCAAACATCATAAAACGTCTATATATTTTTCTAGTTCTCCGCCAAAAATCAATATTTGGGGTTATAAAACAACCGAGCCGTTCTGAACCTTAGAGTAAGTAATAACCACCAAATAACTACACTCTGAGGCTTGAAACGGGCCCCAACTAATGGTAGGTGATTATGTGGTCAAAGATGGTGATCAGGCTTAACCTACAATGGAAACTGGCTCTCAAAGACAGCTGCAGCAACACACAGTTAGGTGCTTGGAGCCAAATTTTCTATTTGAGGGTGGCAGTTAGCTATGCATGCTCTCTGCCTCAAGGCAAAAAGTCCTACCATCATGTTGAAATGATTAATGGTGATGACATTCTAAGATAACAACCAGGACTGACTTTTTAACCTACCCTTCGAAGCACAGAAGCACTTGAAAATGCCACTTGCAGCCATCCACTCTAACAAATCAGCCGCTGAACTTAGTTTAATGTCTCAGAATGACATGGCAAGCTCTACTACGACCTTTAATTATGTAATTATTTAAAAACACACATATAGATATTTTTGACGTTTTGTGAGTTCACTCATGGATAGCTGTCACCTTATCTAGTAATCAGTCACAAAGCATGTACTTAACAATGAGGCTGATTCTATACCACGAACTTGATTAAAACTTGACTAAAATTGGTCTCAGTCCTGTCAGATGTATATTTTGGTATTCGGAATAAGTTGAACTAATATAATTTTAATCGCCAAGATTAAGATCAAAGACTACTTAGTGCCCGTGTACCGTAACTTTCTTGTTTATTGTAGCAGAGATACTCTAAAGAATAATCGCTGAACGTTGAATCGAATCGCAGTCGTTAGTTTTTATTTTGTTCATATTCATATATGAACTACATATCAAAGATAGCTTTTGTAATACATTGAGGCCAATTCGAGATTAGTTTGATTATAACTAAACTATAACTATAACTATAACGTGAAAATAAGCCAAATCATAGTCAAACCGTATTCTATTTTATTCGAGGAACAAGGGAATTGACTATAAAGAAAAATATTAGATTCGAGAGACCCTCAATGACCGATTGTATTAAAAATTATAATCAATCATAATAACTGAACATATTATAATCTGTTTTGGAATATACTGATTGTAAAAAACAATGGTAGCAAAAAAAAATTGCTATATAATCGAATTTTCATGTAGCGTTATATATATATATATATATATATTATTTTATATATTATTATATATATATATATATATAAATTTATTAATGGAACAGCTCTCATAACGTGGACGTACATGTGGATATCGTACACACGAGAAGACACAAATGACTAAAAAACACTTGGTTCTTCGTAGCCATTCCTGTCCTCGCCTTGCAGAAACTTCTCTTCTCTCATGATTCCAGATCGCTGGTTAGGTTACCTCGTAAATATTGTGGTACCTCCACTATCACGATGTCATCTTTAAGACACTTTCCAAGGTTCTGTTATGATCTGGCATCATCATGATCACCTTTGATAGCACTTGGCATGGGATACAACTATTGTAGAATCTATGAAATAAGATCAATTTCCAATCTTATAGGCTTGTGCAAAATAGGATCGCACTAATGTAGACTGATTACTTAACAGTCCTCACGTCATTTATGTTAACTGTCATAGGTTTCACTACATAGTTGGTGCCTGTTCTTATGGTTGGTAGAAGAGTGCCGAATCAACTGCAGTGTCTAATGACGTTAGTACCACTGACTCAAGTGACACACTAGAAATAACACCGACATATGTTAGTGTTGCCAATCTCGTAGAAAACTAACTCCAGTTACCCAATTGATGTTTTTAAACGTTAGTTATTTGATGGCTTGATGGATGAACGATGAGAAGAACTCGATGTGTTGCAGTCTGTGTTACCTACCACCCTCAAGTAGAAAATCTGTCACCAAGCACCTAACAGTACGATCCGGTAGCAGTCCTTGAGAGCCAGTAAAAGTACAGGCGCATGAGACTCAACAACTGTGTGTCTCAGGGTGACGGGTGCAGTGCAGTTTGTCACTTGTGACGAAATACATCTGTTATACCACTTAAGATCAGGTGGCCCTTGTGCTTGTTGCGTCACAATCACAATAAAAAAAGTATTTTAACATAGAATGGACACTGGCTCTCAAAGACAGCTGCAGAAACACACAGGTGCATGGTGACAAATTTTCCACTTGAAGATACTAGTTAGCTACGCAGGGATTCGGCGTCAAAACAAAATGCGGTACCACTAAATTGAAATGACATGCCATTCTAAAATGACAACCACCGACGACCGACGACTCAACCTGTCCTTCAAAGCACGGAAACACTCACTTTTTTGTAGTAAATGCCACTAACAACTATCTATCCAAACAATTCAACCACATAACGCACTTTTTTGGTTACGAATGATTTCGTTAGTTCCACTACAACTTATTATAACATTAACAAATATAAAAAAAATAACATTTAACGATGTTTTGAGAATCCTGGCCGCAAATCTCATCTAGTAATTATTTACCAAGCATACGATGATGTGGTGCAGAAGTAATGATATAAAAAAAACTATGCCTGCAATCATTATATTCGATTCGATTCACGCTCATCGACTATTCTCTAGAATATCTCTGGTAAAATAAACAAGAAAGCTTATTTTAATCTTGACGATTAAAATTAAATTAGTTCAACTTATTCCGAATACCAAATAATGGATCTGACAGAACTAAGACCAATTATAGCTAAGTTTTAATCAAGTTCGTGATATGGAATCGACCTCATTGATTGTGGTTGTGTGCTGGAAACTCATATTATTACTTTTCTCTATGTATCAGTGTTGGATTCCGCAGTATAATTATACAATTTGTACCATACTTTCATAGTGTGTCGTATGTGGTATCTTATTATCAGTATACTAGGCGAAAATACCATATTTTTTTCTTCAGGTTTAGTGACTTATTAGGGCCTATTCCATTTGACGCTAATTTCGTTATTTTCGATAATTTTGATCACATTCTGCGTCTATGTTTGTGATCACTGTGATCGATTGTAACTGTTCTCTCCTGTTCCATTTAGGATAAAACGCTAAGAATGCCACTTACATTGCCACTTCTGTCACTTTTGAAATTAGATGTAGGGAATTCATACTGTTCCAGTATCTTCATAGCGTTTATGGCGAAAATAATGCCAAGACCCAAGTGGAACAACTTTTTGGGAGTGTGATCGTTTTTATCGTTTTTGGCGAATTTAAAAATATTTATTATCTTGTGAAAACTATAGCTCCGATCGCGCTCAAACCAACGGGAAACGATCGGGGATCGCGGGAATTATATAGAGCAAAACACAAAATTTTGAATAAAAATTCCAATAAAATGTTAATAACTTTTACACTATTGAAGCTTATCTGAAACTTACGTGGAACGAACCGCTACCAGCGGCCGCTTATTACAAAACACAAAAACAATATTCAAAATGGAAACGAACAAAGACTACACTCAATATTCGAAAATTCTTCTATTAATTGCACAATATTTTTGGTATATTGTGCAAATGAATTGTGAATTAGTATAATTTAAAATTTAATAAAAGCTCGAATGCCAACCTTATAAACATGATAAGTTTTAATAAAACAATTAATGAAAACACAAAAAAATATTTAATAGGTAAGTTATTTTTCAGCAGACAAATTCTTACTTTCTGTAGATTCACCCTGCTCATGCTAAATCTATCCTATTGTAGGTGAAGATGCTAGTGGCAACTCAGACCTCAGTAGATAAGAGTAGGCTTACCATGCCAAATTCAAGATATAAAAATACAAGATCTGTGAAGTTAAAAATAAAAATTATTAAATAATCGAGGTAGCACATATTTGCTTCGATTTTTTTAAAAATTCTGATTGATAGTTTTAATGGGCAAACATCCAAAATGTACGATTCTCATGTCAACAAAAAATAAAAGCAAGAAGAAAATTTGGCAATCACAATTATTTTAGCTATGTCAGGTATATTCTTGCTATGCTTCTAACATGTCAGCGGTTTTCTTAGCACACTCTATTACTGACCAATGCTCGTCCTCTAGCCACGCCAAAGCCGTGTTCTTGTACGCGTTCATAATAACCATCAGCTTGTAGCGACACATTTAGCATGGCTTGCATTCTGCTGACACGGTGCGGGATGCAATGCATGACGCAAGTGCGCTGCACCAGTCGCCGCCCGCCCGGCACGATAGGCACTCGATATATAATAATTTAAATAATTAATAATCATTTTGTAATACGAATTAAAACCAGTGTTTAAGGTTACTTAAGTCCTTTATTGAAGTCACTCCGTAGGAACCTTAGCATCGGTAAAGTGGTGACCCCGCAATTTCGGGTGGTGGCTCACTTTATTTTTTTGCCTATCGTGCCGCGGTAAAATAATGTGCAAATCGGACAATATTTTTGCATAACTTTTGTTTTGTGGAGATACTCGTTAGTGTTCTTGCTGTGACTTTTTGGACTGAGTTGCGAGTTACATCGTTATGTTGCCCGCGCATACTTCTACTCAGGGCTCTGCGCCAGGGCCACCGCCTGGCCCGGCGCCTGCCGCCCAGGTCAAGGAGGAGAGGCTAGCGGACATGGCAGCCATATCAGTTACGTCGAGGGTCCCAGAGTTTTGGACGGACTATCCCAGGCTTTGGTTTCTGCAGACGGAGGCTGTGCTAGCGCCACAAAAGCTCGCGGACGAGGCAAAGTACAACCTCGTCATCACCAAATTATCGAAGCAGGCGATTCAACAAGTGACTGATATTCTTATCACTCCACCAGAGCAACAAAAGTACGAGGCACTAAAGGGACGCCTCCTGTCGATTTATGAGGAGTCTGAAACGCGGCAAATTCAAAAATTGATTAGCGAGATGGAGCTTGGAGACCAGCGGCCGTCGCAGCTTTTGCGACGTATGAGAGATTTGGCGCATTCCAAGGTACCGGATGACACGCTCGAAATATTGTGGCAGGGCCACCTTCCAGCAGCCGTTCGTGGTATCATAGCTGTTACGGAGACGAGTGAATTAGACGTTCTTGCTCGTATTGCCGACAAGGTCATGGAGACAGCGTCACCTTTGAGTGTGGCTGAAGTGAAGATCGCTTCCCCTATCAGCTCAACCAACCTTATCATCGCTGAAATCAGAAAAATAAATAAAAGGATTGATACAATGCAAGGCGCGCAATCTTTTAACTGTCGCCGGCCACGTTCGCGTAGCCGCAATATGAGTGGAAGTGATTCTCAGGCCGGGATATGTACCTCTAAAAAATCGAAGAGGCCTGATTGGCAATGCTTCTACCACTTTAGGTACAAAGAAAAAGCGCATAAATGCATACCGCCCTGCAGTTGGAAATCTACGGCGGAGGGAAACCAAACCGGGTACAGGCAGTGACGGATTCCTGTACCCTTCCGGTGAACAATAACCGTCTTTGCGTCACCGATATATCAACTGGGATGCAGTTTTTAGTGGACACTGGGTCAAACATTTCGGTGCTCCCTGTGCGTAACGTGCGTAAGTCATCTAGTGATAAGTGTGATAACAGTGTTAGTTATAAGCTTTATGCTGCGAACGGTACGGAAATCAGTACTTTTGGAGTGAAGACTATTGTGTTAAATTTAAAAATGCGTAGACCGTACCGTTGGACATTCGTGATAGCGGCAGTGAACCAGCCTATTTTAGGTGCAGACTTTTTAATCCACCACAAACTCTTAGTGGACTTAAGAAATCGTAGACTAGTTGATGAAGTGACTAATATAAATATTGTAGGTTCTATTGTATCGAGTGCCCAACCTACGTTAAATACGTTGGACGAGGCACATCCTTATTTTTACCTTTTGTCTAGATATCCGGAGATAACGAAACCTGTCTCATTTAAGGATATTCCTAAGCACAACGTATTTCACCATATAGAGACGACTGGGCCGCCCGTGCATGCACGCGCCCGCCCATTGCCTCCTGATAGGTATAAAAAGGTCAGTGAGGAATTTCGCATGATGCAGGAAAGGGGGATCTGTCGTCCGTCGAAAAGTCCTTGGTCGAGCGCATTGCATGTTGTTCCGAAAAAGGATGGAGGAATCCGTCTTTGTGGCGATTACCGGAAACTTAACGCGGTGACTAAGCCGGACAGATACCCAATTCCCCGCTTACATGATTTTACATATATCCTGTCTGGAAAACGTATTTTCAGTAAAATCGATATTTGTAGAGCCTACCACTGTATTCCGGTTGCTCCTGAAGACGTTGAAAAGACTGCAATTATTAGTGGTAAATTTTTGATGGAGTATTTACGTTTACCATTCGGATTACGGAACGCGAGTCAGACTTTTCAGCGCTTCATGAACAACACTGTTTTACAGGATTTAGGTGTCGAACGAGAAGATGGAACTTTTGAACCTAGTTCAGAGTTCATTTTTTGCTACATTGATGATTTGATCGTTGCCAGTGAATGCAAATCTAGACATGATAAACACCTACAGGTCTTATTCAAACGTCTTACTGAGTTTGGCATAACGATAAATCTATCGAAGTGTTCGTTCGGACAGTCACATATCGAGTTCCTAGGACATGAGGTGACGGTCGATGGTTTAAAGCCGTCACTGGAAAAGGTCAGGGCAATTGTCGATTTTCCTAGGCCGGAAACAGTGGCGGGGCTTAGACGTTTTATAGGCATGGTGAATTTTTATCGACCACATATGCCAAATGCTATGGCGTTTCAAGCCGAGCTCAATAAACACGTCAAAGGTGCGAAGAAAAATGACAAGTCGATAGTAGTTTGGAACGATACGGCTAATGAAGCATTTTTGAAATGTAAACAGAGTCTTCAGGAAGCCGCGACATTGTCTTATCCTGTACCGGACACTCCTCTAGCGTTGATGACTGATGCATCAAATACTTGTGTGGGTTCCGTACTACAGCAGTTAATCGACGGTCATTGGAAACCACTAGGTTATTTTTTGCGAAAGCTAACTGATACTCAAACTAAATATAGTACATACGATCGTGAACTATTGGCAGTATATTTATCAATTATCCATTTTAGGAAAATGTTTGAAGGCGGAGCGCTTACCATCTACACAGATCATAAGCCTCTTACTTTTGCCTTTTCCAGGTTGGCTAGTGATAAGGAGACGCCACGTAGAACTAGGCAGTTAATGTACATCAGCGAGTTTACGACCGACATCCGTTACATAGTAGGGAACGATAACTTAGTCGCAGATTCGCTGAGTAGACTGGAAACGATAACGTGTGCAGGCAGCTTAGATTTCGCAGAAATTGCTGCCGCCCAGTGCGCCGATGCCTACATGACCAACCGGAAATACGATCCAAGTAGCAACGTCAACATGAAAAAGATATCTATACCTAATATTGCAACCCACATATTTTGCGATGTGTCAACTGACAGTATTAGACCGTATCTACCTGTACAGTTTAGTAAATTAGCCTTTGACTCTGTACATAATCTATGTCACCCCGGAATTAATACTACGCGAAAATTAGTAAGCCAACGATTTTTTTGGCCCGGGATGAATAAAGATGTTAATAAATGGGCTAAAACGTGCATACAATGCCAGAGAGCGAAGGTTCAACGTCACACGGTATCATTTTTGGGTCAATTTGCACCATCTAGACGTTTTGAACATATCCACACTGACATTGTAGGTCCATTGCCGACTACATCGGACGGGTACAGATATTTACTTACCGTTATATATCGCGCCACGCATTGGCCGGAAGCATTTCCGCTCAAAAATATAACTGCAGAAGCTGTAGCCAAGGTCATCTACGACGGATGGATTACCAGATTCGGTGTTTGTCAATATTTGACGTCCGATCAAGGTCGCCAATTCGAGAGTGGGCTTTTTTCTGAGTTATTGAAATGTATTCACGGGATCAGAAGTAGTCCTTATCATCCCCAAAGTAATGGTGCAATAGAACGTTGGAATAGATGCCTGAAAAATGCTCTCAAGGCTCGGTTGGATACCACGTCATGGGTAGATAAGTTACCTACGGTTTTATTAGGGCTCAGAACCACATTACGTAGTGATACCAACATTAGCGCCGCGGAATTAACTTACGGATGCACATTGAGACTGCCTGGCGAATTTTTTGTGTCAGCAAAGTCCGAATCTTCGGATCCGCACACCTTAGTACAAGAAGTACGCGATAGGATACGTAGGATGCGAGCGGTGCCAACCTGACAACGGGATTCACGTACTTTATTCATCCATCCGGATCTAAAGTCGTGTGAATATGTTTTTATCAGAAATGATACGGTTCGCAAACCTTTACAAGCTCCCTACGACGGTCCCTACCGCGTGCTTAGGAGATATAACAAAATTTATAAGGTACAACTTTCGAACAGACAGGTAAACGTGTCTATTGACCGTTTGAAACCCGCATATCTACTTTGTGAAAATACGGATGGTACTTTATCCAACAGTAGCAGTTGTAATCTTCGTTCTGACGTAACGAGCGACCACGCTCCAGCCACATCTAGTGACTCTACGTCATACAAACAGACACGGAGTGGCCGCACGATACGTCCGCCCTTACGATTTAATATTTAAGATTTTACTATTATTATTGTTTATTCTCAGAATTACCTATATTTTTACACCTTTTATATTTTAACCATCTTATAATTTTTATTTTTTATACACGTAATGTTACTTCATAAGATTTTAGGATGCGTGTTTAACAACTGAGTAAGAATTTCATGCAAATATTTTTTTATTATAATGCAAATCATTATGTAAGAATTATAGAATGGAGAATTTTGTTATAAAGTTGATACTTTTGAATGTAATTTAAATAAGTTAATGCTGAATTGATGTTTTCATTTCTGTTCAAGGTTCATTTCTTTCAGCTGATTATTATAAATTTCACAACCAGTATCTGGGTTAAGCTAGTTTGCATTAAGGCATATTTTTTGGAGATGCATGTTAGCAACTTTTCGGAAGCACTCAGACTAGTGAGAACGTTTCTTAACGGGAGAAAATAAGTGTTATGTTCAACCTCTATATTTCAAAAATAATCTTTTCGTAACAATAAACAAAAACTAAACACAACTCTCGGACAACGACTATAAAAAACAATAACACGAAATTGAACAACAACAACAACAAGAAAAACAATCGACGAGGACCACAACAAATACTAACGTTAAGCAAAAATGGCGCAAGCTGGAAAATTCAACGATCCCGTTAGTGTGGTTGTTAAAAACAAAAAAATATTATACCATTTTTTTCAAGCTTGAATATATGCGTAAATATGTACGCGCATAAAAAAGTGTTTTATTGTTTCATACTAATGTAATAAATTAAATCATTGAATATATTTTTTACATTAAATGCTTCATCCGTTTCCAAACTTAGTATAATTACTAAGTACCTGTCATTTTTTTGCACGGGTAACCCCTTTGTTTACATTTTTGATCTCGAATTAAAACCAGAGTATAGATGAGTTACGCTACCGGAGACGCACCTTTTGGTAGGCTACACTTGGTATTTATACGTGAAATGAAATTGACCTTGTCATTTCGCTTTTCGCACCCTTACTCTTCTCTATGCTGTAATGTTTGCTGAAAACTCTGTAGTCTTTGGTGATGTGGTGTATTGTGGCTGTGTGGTGTGTGTTTCGTTTGTTTTGTTTTTCTTGTAGAAATACTGAAATATCAGCAAATATCTATTCTCATATTAGCTTCGATATCGAAACATAGCTATTTCCTAACCAGTTACTGTCATTGAATAAAGGTAAGATGCCAAACGCGCCAATTTTGAACTCTACAATATTGTGTTGTGTGAAAAATATCAGCCGGCCTAGCACGGACCGGAGAGATCTCCTCAGGGAGAGGATAAAAATATATCCTACAAAATGTTTTTCCACTCTCCGACCTTGGGCGCGCAGGTGATTGTGTACATTTCTATGGCAGGTGGATAAAACCCTTCTCTCCATCACTGTCGTCTTTTATTATCATCAGTATCAGCACAAATGTTCGTCGTCGTAGTGAAGAAAAATAAAAACCATGAAATATATTGACAGACAAATACAAATATATGTCTGCCTATACCCCTACCCGTCTAACATATTCATCTTGTTTGGCTTGCCATTATGTGTTGGGCTAGTCTTTTTTTAAATATGTTAAACCACATAATATTTTTTATTTCTGAGGTTATAGTATTATACAAGTGAGCACCTTCAAATGTAATCATTCTTCTGCCATAGTTAGTGCGAGCCTTAGGCAAAACCAGATAGCTTGCACGTTGAGTAAAGCGGTCTTGAAATTTTTTTTTGTTTATATTAAGATTATACAATTTTTGAACAAGGTTAAGTTTAATAAACAAATATCTTTTTAGAAATGAAGTAATTCTATCACAGCTCTGGTGTTGTACACTAGCACAGGTCTCACTTTGCACCTCCGGCTAATAAAATTTGCTACAGGGGTAGGGCAGACAAGACTGCTTGACAGGTGGTGTCCCTCATCCTAGCGTACTCACCTAAGAAATTTTTGATTTTGATTATGCCCTAAAATAGTGCTGAAATAGTGACAAATACTGCCGTAAGAAAGAAAAATAGTGCCACTATATAAAAAAAGTTACAGCAATAGTTTGGTGAGGTCGCTAGAATGATATCATTCTGGCGTACTCACCTCTTGTCCTTAAAAACGGCTCAAGCTACAATTAAGATTATTATCTCAAAAAATAGTGCCTAAATAGTGACCATGGTATACCAAGTCTCAAAAATAGTGCTTCACACAGTCAAAAGTTATTCAGGTATCTTGGTGAGTAAGCTGGGGTGAGGCTCATCCTAGCGTACTCACCTCCATATCTCAGGAATGGCTGAGAATTTCAATTAGTTCTTGGTCTCAAAAAATAGTGCCACAAAAAAGAAAAATAGTGCCACTCAATTACAAAAGTTACAGCTATAATTTGGTGAGTTCGCTAGAGTGATATCATTCTGGCGTACTCACCTCTCGTCCGTAAAAACGGCTCAGGCTACAATTAAGATTAATATCTCAAAAAATAGTGCCTAAATAGTGACCACGGTATACCAAGTCTCAAAAATAGTGCTTCACACAGTCAAAAGTTATTCAGGTCTCTTGGTGAGTAAGCTGGGGTGAGGCTCATGCTAGTGTACTCATCTCCATATCTCAGGAATGGCTGCGAATTTCAATTAGTTCTTGGTCTCAAAAAATAGTGCTGAAATAGTGACTAACAATGGCAGAAACATGAACTTGGCTCAAAACATAGAACATAACTAAAAATACATTGGAAGTCCCACGTACATTTTGTATGTCCGTATGGATTGAGGGGCCACTCCATGTTTTAAAATGAAACTCACACCCTTATTTAGTAGCAAATGTAAAAAATTTGTAGGACAAATTCTATAATTTGTAGTATAATGCATCAAAAGTAATATCAATTTAAAAGTGGCTCCTCAATCTAAACATCTGAATTGAGGAGCCACCTGGAACTCCGAAAGTAATGGACCAATATATCTGAAAATTTGATATCATTTAGTAATAATTATGTATGCTAACTACTAAAAGTCCGAGTTTAGTACTGAAGAGATTAAAAAAGATACGATAAATTTATTGTGGCTCCTCAATCTATATATAAGAGGGTTGGTTTCCAGTCATGTGATCGGTTCATTAATACGTTCTACTTTATTATAGTTTAGTAGAGAGAGTATTAAAATTTGTAATATAGGAATATAGTAGAAAAACTGAGTAGATTTGGTAAAACAACGCATATAATTTGGCTCCTCAATCCTGACATTCTGCATACAAACAATTTATTGTACTTACCTGAAATCACAACAAAATCAAAATCCAATGACACTAATATTTAGTAGTAATGACTACTAAATTATGAAGTACTATTCATCGCTGCATATATTGGGCATCTATGAAAAAAGTTAATTTTAAATATTCCATAAGGATTTGCTAACTAGAGTGACCATATTATTTCAATGTAATCAGGATGAGTATTGAGTAGTATCGTAAAATTAACATTACCATAGATGCACAGATTTCTCAAAAGAAGGTTTCATAAGGAAACCAAAACTACTGAGACGTATCGCTTTAGAATTTTGATGTCACTTCCAGTTGCGTTATCTCTGCCACACATTCCTTACGAGCGGAGCGCAGTCCGCACGGACAGAACCGGACCGAACCGATATTTGATTTCGTGCAAGTTATTATTTATAAACTACCCACGTACTAATATAATGCTCATAATTTCAAATATGTATGAAAACTTAATTTTAAGAACTTATTATTTAAGGTTCCATACATATTGTGCTGTTGTAGTGTACTGTACTAAGCCCAACAAAAAAAAAAATGTTTAACCTGAATGTAATGTTTCTCATGTAAGTGAATTTATTCTTATGAGAAATAAATATCTTAAACCAGATTTTGTTGTGATTTCAGGTAAGTACAATAAATTGTTTGTATGCAGAACGTCAGGATTGAGGAGCCAAATTATATGCGTTGTTTTACCAAATCTACTCAGTTTTACTACTTTATTCCTATATTACAAATTTTAATACTCTCCCTACTAAACTATAATAAAGTCGAATGTATTAATGGACCGATCACATGACTGGAAACCAACCATCTTTCTAATATTCGTTACTAATTCGTATCTATAAATCCTATAATTGCTAATTCATGTAAAATATTTAATTAATTAATATGTAACTTTCTTATTTACTTAGTAGAATAAAAATAAGCTCAATGCATTCGAAAATATTCTAAACTAAATATGAGTAATAAAAACGACTTAAAATTCCATAGAAAAAAATATTAATGATTTTTTTTACGTTCACTGATTCCGTAGTTAAAAACAAATTTTATGTTAGGAAAAAAATAAATGGGTATGTCTTATTATTTAGTATCTATAACTATGGTTCCCAAAGGTATAGATTGATTTCAATAAAAATACAAGTAATTCATTTATAGCAATAAAATATATTAATTTCAGTCAACATTTACACATTTCACATATCTATCACAGATAAAATAGCATACTGAATAGATTTGATTTGAATAGTTTTTTTTTTAATGAAGGAGTGAAATAAAAAAAATAATTAGATCATACATTTTATTTTAGGGTGCTCAAGTCACAATAATATTTAGTCAGAAGACTAAATATTATTGTGACTTGAGCACCCTAAAATAATATTTAGTCAGAAGACTAGTCAGAAGACTAAATATTATTGTGACTTGAGCACCATAAAATAAAATGTATGATCTAATTATTTTTTTATTTCACTCCTTCATTAAAAAAAACTTTTCAAATCAAATCTATTCAGTTTGCTATTTTATCTGTGAAAATAAACATTTCTTAAAAGTAATTGTAGCTAAGTGCGTACTATCTATCTACCACAATATACAACAGAAATATGTTATATATTAGCAAATCTTATAATACATGAGCTATGTAATTATTTCTATACACATAAACTATAAAAACACAAAAAAATCATATTCTCCTATATTTTAAGTTGTCTTTTCAGCTTTAATGTTTGTTAAAAAAGAATAACTACTTTCCATAGTCCATAGTTGTATGTGGATCCCACTGTAATGACATATTAAATCATAATATATTTTATATTATTACATATATTCACAAATAATAGCGACAGATACTTTTTCCTACTATTGTTGTTGTTGTTGTAAAAGTTAACAGTTCCCTAAACAACGCAACATTTGGTAAGTTTCTTTAGTCAAAATCATTTATTCAATTTAGGCATCTACGATTATGAAGGTCAATTTCAAATTTTAGTATTGAAATATTCTACATTGTACTGCCACGTTCAGCAAATAAATTGTATAGAGCCACTGCGAGAAGAACGGGCAAGAAACACGGGGCCATTCTTTTAAACATCTTTTAACAATGTGTATAATAGAGTTATTACAATATTTGTTTAAATTATGTAGGTGACAGGCAATAGCTTGGCAGAGGCGGAATTGTCCAGGCATTTTTGTCGTAATCAGAAAGTAATCAGAAACTGTGTAGTAGGATTTTTTAATCAATATGTTTGTTTTTCACATGCAACTTGAATTTCCCTTCTGTGAGCGTTGTAATATGCTTAGGAACTTTATTATAAAACCGTACACAATTACCTAAGAAGGACCTTTTATTTGTCTTTGCTAATCTAAAACCTGGCACCGCTATTTTATCTTTATTCCTAGTATTGTAATCGTGATTGTCACTGTTTAATTTAAATTTACTCAATTTTTTACGAACATACATAATATTTTCAAATATATACAGACTTGGTAAAGTTAAAATGTCAATTTCTTTAAAAAGATCCCTCAGAGATTCCCTAGGACCCATTTTATATATGGCTCGAATTGGACGCTTTTGTATGATAAAGATTGTCCTTATATCAGCAGCAGTTCCTCACAGCAATACACTATACGACATAATACTGTGGAAGTACGCGAAATAAACTAGGCAAACAGTAGCTGTTGTCTTATCCTAAGAACTGCATATGCAACAGAACTAAGTCTTCCGGAGAGATCATGTGTATGTGGATCCCACTGTAAATTGGAATCCATTTTGATTCCCAGGAAGACTGTCGCTTTGTCAATAGGGAGTTTATCTGGGCCAAGCTTTATGTTTGGTTCAACATAAGGAACATTTGGTAAGGAAAACTTTAAACATTTCGCCTTTTTTGAATTTAGGAGAAGATTATTAGCGGCGAACCATTTACAAATCTTAGATAATACATTATTTACATGCGTCAGTTCACTGTCTTTCCTATCTACTTTAAAAATCAGAGAGGTATGATCTACGAATAAAACAATATCGCAGAAATCTTTGACCATGCCAGGCAGATCATTAATATATGTTAGAAACAGAAAAGGTCCCAAAATTGATCCCTTTGGTACTCGCATTTTTACCAATGACCCGGTGACGATTTGAAACTTGTATGTTTTATATAATCATTGTTATGCATATCATATAATAAGATCATAGCACAGTTAGTATTTATAATGACGAAAAAGATAAACAAATATATCTGCCGAAACAGCCAGTTTAGCCTTAATAATAATCTTGTAATAAGATCAAACATACAAATAAACATCCAGAAACAGTTTTTATAGTCACAATGTTTCTTACGTGAGCGATGTTGACGCAAACGCGATGCAGCGCGAAAAAACAACAAACAGTCAATACCTATATAAGTAGCCTACGTGAACAAACGCTCGTATGGAAAGTCTCGTTTGCGATAAGCACTTATAACCGCGCACGGATTCACCTACAAACCCTACGGAACTCAGGGGTGTTTTATTGAAAACACCCTCAGATTTCTACCCCTCTTAGAGGGCGAAGACTGCCGCTAATATTGATAGCCTGAACCACGGCTGGCACAGAACAGCAAACGCTGACGCCGCAGCCGTTGGTTCAGTGAATCGCGCGGATCGCAACGACCACAACGGACGCCATGAGTTCGCCGAGCGATCACAACGCTCAGGCAGAACCTGGCCTCCACTGCCCCGATGCCCCAAGGAAGCCCCGCGGGCAACTGAGGACCCCCCCCCCCCCCCCGCACGGGACAGACCCCTGTCCACCCGGCGGGTCCCAGGTGACGACGACGCTGACGCGGAAGGACATGCACGGCGGTACCGAGAGTTCCGGCGCTCCATAGAGGAGACGCTAAAAGCCGAATTTTGGGATAAAAGGAATAAAAATTAATTATCGTGAAATTATGAAATTCTATAATATTTTCCTATAATATTTGCATAGCTTGCGTCCGTCCGTTCCGACAGCTGTCCTTGAGAACCAGAGATAGTGTCTACTACGACTAATGTCTTGTATATATTAAGCAATGTGGCACAGTGTTAGGAGAATTGTAACAAACTTTCGTGCGCAAATCGTCATAACAATTCCAAGTCTTTCTTAAAGTACGATAGCATTTGCATTTATAATGTCCCATGGTTGCAATATCACCACCGGAGTAGTCGATAACAGAAAGTATTTCAAATGAAAACCCATTTAACTTAATAATCTTAGGCACGTCACTGATTTTGAAAGATTTATTGCAATTCATTTCAAAGAATAAAATCTCTGAAAACTCATAATTGTACCGAGTTTTTCCTTTACACAATGGATGAAATGTACACGGTCTCTCTACATCGTTAATTAATGCGGCTTCATTCAGAGCTCCAAGTCCTTGGTTTTTAATTATCTCAGTATTGATGATGATGATGTCGTCCGCGTCGAGTTCGACGATGGCGACCTTGGCTATCTCCTGGCATGAGCTCGAACGTGGCTGGCAAAGCCGAACTTCGTCTGGAACACTCTGTCACAAGTCGGGCAGCAAAGCTGGCCCGTGGTGTTGTAAGTGTAGTGGTAAGAGGGTTTAGGCTGATTCTTTCTAATTTGACGCTTCAAATCTAAACCAGAAAGGCGAGCGTCCTCAAAGGAAGAAACACCTTTCTTGACCTTAGAACGCCAAACTGATCTAGTGCAGGCTTCCTCTTCCCACCGGTCAGTTGGTAGGCTACAACTGGTTAGATTTCGTTTAAGAACGTCCTTATAACGGAGATACTGCCCGCCGGAACTACGTTTTCCACTCGAGAGCTCCGAGTAGAATACGCTCTTCGGTAGTCTGCAGTCATCCATTCGTTGAACGTGGCCGCACCAACGCAGTTGTCCTCTCATCAACAGGGCCTCCATACCGTACGTTTGTGAACGACGAAGAACATCAGCATTCGTGACACGATCCTGCCATTTAACACGTAATATTGAACGCAGGCATTTCATGTGAAAGGCGTCCAGCTTCCGTATATCAGCCTTATATGGGCACCAGGTCTCAGAGGCATATAAAAGGATCGGTAGCACTAAAGCACGATATACTGCAAGTTTCGTCTGTAACGTGATATCATGGGACTTCCACACACGCTGGTTCAGCCTTCCAAAGGTGTACGCAGCTCTTGCTATACGCGCAGGAATCTCGGACGAAAGGCGATTGTCGTTCCTAATTTGGCATCCCAGGTAACGGAAGTTAGTGACCTCCTCCAAGACTGTCCCATCGATTGATAGCGTATTTGTATCAGAATCACTGCCTCTTGGTGGTTGCTTGACAAGCTGAGTCTTAACGACACTAATCACTAAGCCAAAATTGCGGCACGATTCCTGTAGGGCATCCATATGACTTTGCAAGGCTTCCATGCTTTCCGCCATCAGGCACACGTCATCGGCATAAAGGATTTCCATAATGTAGAGGTCAGTGATTCGGGATCTTGCTCTAAACCGTGAAAGGTCAAATACGCTTTTGTCCGTTCGCACATTTAGCTGGATACGTCCACTACAACTTTCGAGTGTGTCATCCAACACTGCAGCAAAATAGAGAGCAAACAGAGTAGGTGCCATCACGCATCCCTGTTTTACACCACTAGTCACCGGAAAAGGAGCTGAGAAGTTACACTCGTGCATAACCTGGGCTCTCATATTGTCATGAAACTGCCTAACTATGTTCGTAAATTTCTCAGGACATCCGGATTTTCTGAGGACAACCCAGAGAGCTTCTCGTGGCACACGGTCGAATGCCTTTTCCAGATCTACGAAGCACATATAGAGAGGGCTGTTCTGCTCAAGGCTCTTCTCTTGCATTTGTTTCACTACAAAGATGGCATCAACTGTTCCTCGCTTCGGGCGGAACCCGCATTGCGACTCCGGCAGTACTCTCTCAGCCAGTTTCCCAAGGCGGGAATTAAGAATGTGTGCCATCACCTTTCCTGCTGTCGAGAGAAGGGAAATGCCCCGATATGAACTGCAGTCCGACACGCTACCCTTTCCTTTGTACAGCTTGCAGATTGAGGCATCTCTCCAGTCTTGCGGAACGATCTGTGCATCCCACACCCTCAAGATCAAATCAAATAGCCTACATTTGATGTTGGGCCCACCATACTTATAAACCTCGGCTGGAAGTCCATCTGCACCAGGTGTTTTAGCATTTTTTAATTTCTTCAGCACTGTGATAAATTCCTCAAACGTAGGCGGATTATCCAGGTCTTCACAAACAGGCAAGCTCTCAATCGCATTGACATATGCAAGGTCAGCACTCTGTGTGGTAGGATTTAAAACTTCGTTGAAGTGCTCTGCCCATCTTGCTAAAATGTCACTATAGTCTGTCAGTTGACGCTGCTTATCACGGGAGTAAATTGGCGCTGTCTTCTTCATCCTCGGACCAAATACGGCTTGTATATTTTCGAAAAACTTGCCTGTTTGATTAGAATCAGCGTAGTTCTGCATTTCTTGCGCTCTCTCTGCCCACCATCTATCCTTGATATCTCGAACCTTCAGTTTTAGTCTCTGCTGTGAGATCTTTCTTTCTGAGACATTCGATTGACTTTTAAGTGCACGTCTGTGATCTTCTACGAGCTTTTTGAGCTCCACGTCTGAGGCGTCAAACCAGTCTTGGTGTTTCTTGCACGATCTACCAAGGACTTGTAGAGCACATGCATGAAGGTTTTCAGCGTATTCACGCCATCCTTCATCTATAGGTGTTTCTATAGACGAAGATGGTACGGCACCAAAAGCGTCATCAATATTCTTCTGAAGTTCCATAGAACAGACTAGTTTTTCTACATACAGTCTTGCTGGGTTCCTATGACAGGATCTTCGTGGCATATTTAGTGTCATCCTGAACTTGGACCTGACAAGGTTATGGTCAGTCCATCCTTGCGCTCTTCTCATAGCTCGTGTTATATGGACGTCTTTGAGATCGCTTTTCCGGACAATCACATAATCTAAAAGATGCCAGTGGCGTGAACGTGGATGCATCCAGGTGGTCTTATATTTGTCCGGCAGACGGAAACACGTATTTGTGATAGATAGGCCAAATTCAGCACACAGTGTTAAAAGATCCAGGCCATTGGCATTGCATTTCCCGACACCATGACGACCGAGTACTCCGTCCCAAATCTCAAACTCTGCCCCCACACGCGCGTTGAAGTCACCCAACAAAACAATCTTGTCTTTTATTGGAATATGCTCAAGGACATGGCGAAGCTCTTGATAAAATTTGGCTTTCTCTTCGTCCGGAGATGGAAGTGTAGGAGCGTAAACACTAACGAAGTTGAGATAGACGTTGTTTTTAAGCGGCAGCCTTAAGGTCATAATTCTATCATTGATACCTCTCGGAAGTTCTGGTAAGGTATCTGCCAACTTGTTGCGAATTGCGAAACCAACACCACTTGCAGCACGTTCTCCTGTAGGTTTTCCACTCCAGTAGTAAGTGTAGCCCCCGAGGTCTTCGCGAAGATTACCGCTATCACTGAGATGAGTTTCACTAAGTGCGACAATATCTATTCCGTAGCGGGCCAACTCCCTCGCAATTAGAGCTGTTTTCCTTTCAGGACAGAGGTTATTGCTATCATCCAGAAGTGTTCGAACATTCCATGCTCCGATCATTAGTTCTTTTTTTATTTTATAATTTTGTCTCTTTCGACCGCGTTAGATCGATGTCCAGATGACCGCGGTTTGACATCTGGTGTGTTAGGAGGCGGACTATTTTTGGGCCACCTTTTCTAGGCCCCTCCCCTATTCAGGGGAAAGCAGAGCGATCCTAAATAGGGCTGCTTTGTCATCAGACGTGCTGCCGAACCCATCCTCCCACCTCAAATCGATTCCGGGAGCGACCACTGATCGTCTGATCGCCTACGTGCAGAGCTTCAGCTAAGGTTTGGACACACCGTTGTCTTTCACCCCACCACCAAAGCTCCATCGCCGCAGGGCTTTTGGAGTCGCGTAAAGCCAATTAGATAAGCTTAGGTCATCTGCGCGTGAATTTATTTAAGCGGACAAGCAGTTGCGCTGGTGCAAGCCCACTCTCTCGTCCTTTACCCCTTGAAACCAATGGATTGGGAACCAATACGACTGGAAAGAGATAGGAGGATGCAGTAAAATGGCCGCAAATCACTCTTAGATCCATGATATGCGCCCTTTACGGCCAATTACACTGCCGTGCTACGTCGCCAAGTTCGCCGAAATCATTTGCCATACTGACGGTGCTCGCCTCTTCTTACCGACGCAGTCTTCATGTGCTAAACGGAGGATCACCCGCCCAACTGTGCACGTTTAAGGTACACAGCCCCCTCTGCTAGGTTTAGTCCACGGGTCGACGTGGCTTCCAGGGTGTGGCCGCTGTGCACACAACAGCTGCTTGGAGCCACTAACAGAGAGTTATGAGGGTCTGCAGCCCAGTCAGCAACTACCACCCGCGTAACGCAAGTCGACCGGCAGCTCTGTAAAGGTCCCACTGCTAAACACCCCACTACACCCCTCTCAGTATTAATAAGTACCCAGCTACACTTTTTGCTGGACACTTTATTAACGCCACAATCAAAATTCGAACATATATGGGTTCTTTCTGCACTGTAAATTCTGTAATTTTGTAAACTGTCAACTATTTTAGAAACATTACACGCGCAGTCTATACATTGTTCTTTTTGAGAAACTTTGTCTTCATGTATGTTAGTTAATATTTTAGAGCGCAAATTATATATATCTTTTGGTTTTATTGTTTTTTTAACGTTTTGTGTTTTACGATTTTTAGTGTACGTTATGAGGCTTCTAATCAATTGTGTGAGATCGGTATTTTGACTATTTATATGTTTTTTGATACGTAATCTATCTAAATAAGCTTTGAATAATAATGACTTTGAATAACAGAATCAAAAGCACAAGTATTCACGAATGTTGTGTTTGAGATCCCTGAGGTAGCAATGCTTCCATTTTGTAAAATATGGAGTTTAACACGACGGTTACGCTTATTTTGTGTAGTGTTTCTTTTCATAGTAGCTTGTCTTTGCCAATCTTCAATATATTTTGGATTGGTTCGGAATATTGAATTTCCGTAAAACGAGCTTTCGTCCTCTATTAATGTTGTTTCAGTAACTGGCTTACAATTTTTATAAGAGTGTGCAGTTACTGAATTTTCCCTTTCATTGATATCTCCAAAGCTGCTTGAGGCTAACCGTAAAGAACCAGTTATTAGGGGTTCATGTTTAACTATAAATTCGTCAACACGATATTTGTTGAGAGAGGTTTTAAAGAAAAGTTTTTTTATATCTTTGAAATAGTTTTCAGCGTTAGAACTGCTCGGAGAAAGATTGTCTGTTTTAAAATAGCCGATCATGACATTTCCCCAAAGGGGCAGTTTTTTGAGTAATCTAAGCAAAGTATTTTTTACTGTTGGAAGGTAATAAATATTTTCATACTCAGTTATTTCTTCATCAGTAAGTTGACTTATTAATGCTTCCTTCGATTCAAGTTCGTCATATAATAAAACCAGAAGGTTTTTTTCTTCTGGCTCAAAGTTATCTGCCCAAATACAGTTCGGGGTGCCATTTTTGATATCGGAGTCGTTTGTGTCCATTTTATCGTCTCGTAAGTTAGTACTGATTTTGTTTTTAATTGATGCAAGCGCTAATTCACATCGTGTTTCTTGTCCATTTCTATAGCCACGGTATTTATTGTTAGCGACAACTACCATATTTGCTAAAACATATTTCACTTCATCATATGATATACTTCTTTTCATAAATCTAATGATATTGACATAAAACTTGACAACTCTTGTATCTAGAGTTTTGAAAAAACTTTGGTTGTATAATGCTTTCTCGAAATGCGACGTATCTAATCTAATGAAACATGTAGGTATTTTTTCGATGTTCCTCTCCAATAGCCTCAAACAGTGTGTTAAATATTCATTTGTAGATTTCATACCGCAAAACGTTCTCACAACTGCACCTATTAATAAGTTGGCATCGGACTGGACCACTATGGCCAATTTATGAATTAAAATCTATTGTTATAATTATCGCCGATGCCAATGGGTTAAGGCAGCAGAATCATCTGTTACAACTTCGTTTGGTGGTTTGGTGCTATTTAACCAATTCTGCAACCAACTAGCTATGGTATCAATTGTGTGACTTTCAGATATGCACTGAGCAACAGGCACACTGCTTTGGGCAGTGGTATCTGTTATCATAACATATAAAAAAATTGGACTTTGGGATTGAATGGCTAGTTTTGTATGTTCATTCACCACAGGTCGAAGGTTTTTGTTAAATATGGAACCCGTAGCATCTATAGATACTCTAACATAATTTAATTCTTTGTGGCATCGTTTATAATAATTTATTTGGTCATTTGTCCAATAGAATGTGTAAAATGGATACGCTGACACAAATCTGACACATTTATCATACGGTGGTGTAACACACATGGATGCTAATGATAGAATAGGATTTTTATGAAAATGTTCTAACTTTCCATGGTCGTATTTTATTTGATGTAAAGTATGTAATTTCGGTAATACTGCAGGTTCATTTTCATTTATTAGTTCAGCAGAAAGCTTGTATCTAAGAGAAGCTGCCGCCTCATGTTGTAATTTTTGTGCTAGTACTTTTTTGTGAAACGTTGATGATACGATTTTTTGACTCTTTTGAATGTTTGTAGTTCCTTTTCCAATTAGTGACTATACATTTAAACTCTACAAAGTTTTCTGATTGTCGACGCGTCGTAATTATTATTCTTGCCCGGCACTGATTACAATACCCCTTACAAGTTGTTTCATACTCTGTGGTTGCACAGTTTGATTTCAAACACCAAGTGATGTTTAAACGTAATGCTTTCCATAGGTGTAGCTGAATAGTATTAGTCCATTTGTTTTTTGGCAACTTGCGCCTTACATTACATAAACTACCGGGGATTTTTGCGTCATTCCTTGTGTAATAGTACTTTCTAGGCTCAATTTCTTTCCATGTCGTTGAGTCTATAGAAAAAGTTACTTTTTTACCATCTGAACAATCGTCAGAAAAATTGTCTTCTGATGAAGATGTATTTTTAGTGTTCCTCAAATTACGTTTATTTGAGAGTTGCCTTTGTCTTTCCTCGCGTTCAAAAAATAAGGCATAATTTTTCTTTATGCTCAATTGGATGGACATTTTTGACATTTTATAATCTAACAGTGATTGAATATGTTTGTATATATCGTGATTGCAAGAAGGAATGCCTTCATAAAATATATCCTTAAACTTCGTATAAACTTCTTTTTGATTTTCTAAAGAAACTTTGTGCTTTGGGCCACGTCTCATTTTGATGCAGTTTAAGTTATTTGTTGTAGGAATAAAATAAACAGTGACAAGGTAGATTATCAAGACTTTACAAAGACAACGTTTCTCTTTCACAAGTTAATAAAATTATTATGCCATTTAAAAACCGAAAGACATAGGTACTTAAAACTATAAATTATCAACCTGTAACGTCATAAAAATATGTCAGCATAGTGAGAATGCTGTAGAGGGTGACAAAGACTGATCATCAAATTTGGCATAATAATTGTAGTATGAATAGAAGCATCCAGAATTGCGGTTTGGGCCGTATTCGCAAGAAAGTATCAATAAACCTGAAAACAATGTTTTTTGTCATAATAAGATAAAGTTTGCTCAGTTGGGCATAAAAGTCGGTCTTGGTGTATACTACTGCATTTAATAAGACAAATTACCATTTCCAACCTATATCCTAGTGTTAACTTGACTAAAAAGATATTTTCCAGTAAATAATTTCCACATTGCATTAGTGCCTTCTACATCATGCAATAAATCATGCATTAAAAGCGTATGACAAAATACCTGAAACAGAAAACGAATAGTGTTACTTGCCACCTTTAGGCCTCTTAAATAAGTAAATGTCATGATATACATATATCATACATAACAAAATCAGAATAAAGATAATATATTCATTAAGAGGACTGCGGATTCACAATTTTCTATACAAACGTAATTCAGAAATAATTTGTATCTCGAGCATTGATACACCATACTATGCTGTAATTCAGTTTCGGATTGTATTTATCTATCTAAATTTATGTATTCATAAACAAACAGTATTCATAAATATGATATATAAATACTAATAAGTAGGTATTGTCTAAAATAGGATAAAAATAACGCGAATTATCTTTCGCATATTTTTACGACCGGTCAGATTTCATTTTACCCATCGTCCTTTACTATCGCCTGACTGTCCTTCTCGTACTGCATATTTGTCCATAGTCATTTCCGTCCAAGCTTTTGAGTTGAAAATGTTATATGATCGCGTTACCACTATGAAGTAATAATTTCATAATACCAGGAATAGACAAAACTATTCAGATTTCTTTTATAATAACTTCGACCCAATAGACTTCACAAAGGTCATATTATTTCAGTCCAAGATTTTGCAGAAGTTTAACCCCCTTACTTATAAAAACATCGCTATGTAGTTGCTAAGTAATGCATAACTAAACAGTGTTTAAGTAATGCTTAAATATTTCTTACTTATAAACGCTACATAGCACCTGTTTAGCTAAGCAATGGATAATGAGGTCGAACGTATTTTAAACTGACAACATTGTACTAAAAAGTATTATGAATGACCTAAATGGCCAAATAGCATGTATCTAGTGCTAAATATCTTGAAATTAAAAAGTAAATATAATACTTTTCTTTGTATCGTACCACCAACTTAACTGTGCAGTTTTCGAGGGCGCTACTGGTCAAGGAAATCAACTACGAACTGTCACAATTTGAGAGAATGTTGTAGTTCTTTTTTCTGCCACCTGAACAGATAAGTTGGTGGGTCTGTAACTAAATCAGCTGATCAGAAATATGGGCGCCATCTTGTTACTTAAAATTTAAACAAGGGTGGGACGGTGTTTAAATTGACAGCTGATTTAAGCAGTACTTAGGGACTGGATAAAGTTATGTAGCGTTTATGAGTAAGAAATTTTGCTAATCAGCGGCTAAGTAATGTTTAAAATTTAAGTAGCGTTTATAAGTAAGGCTGTTAGTCAATAAAATCGAAATAATTGATTCAAATTAAGTGTTAATAATGAATGTGCAACTGCTTGCATCAAAACGCATTCCACGGTATTGAATTTTCATAAAAAAATGCGATTTACTTACCACGTCTTCGTGAAACAGCCGTACCAACGTCCATTTTCTTAAAAATTATATCTGTCAATCAAATCTGTCTGTTATAGCCAATGGCAGAATACCGAGACCTTTGTCCTAATATTTCGTTCAAAAAATGAATACCTATACATTTTCCTGCAAACCGCAAAATTTTTAAAACATATGCAGACTTTTTTAATATGGCATTTGAAAGGCTCGTAAGTTACTGGAAAAAGTTCTGGACTGGTGACTATTTTAGTTTACCAAAAAGTAGGTAGGTAGGTAGGTACGTGGGCACCAGGACTGAACAAGTAATCATTCCGAGTTAGGCACCACGAGGCCATACTTATGGTCAAGTTGCAGTTTTTTAAGTATTAAGTTTTCATTCATCATTTTTGCTATTACGGAATGCTGGATAATGGGGAAACTCACTGTCGAGCAAGTTTCACCCAGATGGCGCTGACTGTTTATGAAAAGGTCAATTAGTACAGAAGACTATATATTATTTTTAATATTATTACATACATAAATACAATATTATTATTATTATATTATTACAGTAAGGTATGAGCTGATGTAAACAAATTATTTATACCTACTATGTAGATACTATTTTGCATATCAGTGGTAACTTTAGTTTTGTAACCAGAGAATTATTGCATTTCTCTCTTTAAAAAGGATCCATTCTATAGCTTCCTAAATTATTATTCACATTTTCAATAACAACACAACACGCAGTTCTATTATCGCCGCTAGTCCCGCCCAGCAGCACCGCGCTGCTGCCGCCACCGCCGAAATGCAATCCGCAGACGTTGTTCGGGCACGTAGGTAAATAAGTGTACCTAATATATTATCATAGGTAACTCAAGTATAATAAAATAAACAATATAAGAACCTTGGCAAGCAGTTGATCATCCATCATGCGAAAGCGATTAATGCAAGTTTTGAAATTAACAAGTATAGGTACCTAGTTAAAAAAATCTATAATAGTTAACGTATTTAGTTAAAACCTACCTAAATGTAAGTTATTATATAAAGCAGATTGCGACAAGTCTTCTTTATCTCAAATGCTGTCATTTTTTAGGGTATTATATTGTGTACTCGTCTGTACTATACCAGAGCATTTTGTATGTTGTAGTTCAAATGTATTTTTAGCTATGTTCTATGTTTTGAGCCAAGTTGATGTTTCTGCCACTGTTAGTAACTATTTCAGCACTATTTTTTGAGAGAAAGAACTAACTGAAATTCGCAGCCATTCTTGAGATATGGAGGTGAATACGCTAGGATGAGCCTCACCCCAGCTTACTCACCAAGAGACCTGAATAACTTTTGACTGTGTGGAGCACTATTTTTGAGACTTGGTATACCGTGGTCACTATTTAGGCACTATTTTTTGAGATATTAATCTTAATTGTAGCTTGAGCCGTTTTTACTGACGAGAGGTGAGTACGCCAGAATGATATCATCCTAGCGAACTCACCAAACTATAGCTGTAACTTTTTTATATAGTGGCACTATTTTTCTTTCTTACGGCACTATTTGTCACTATTTCAGCACTATTTTTTGGCATAGTCAAAATCAAAAAATTCTTAGGTGAGTACGCTAGGATGAGGGACACAGATTTTCTACTTGAGGGTAGTAGCTAGCCAGGCGGGCATTCGCAAAATACCCTACCACCATGCGGTGAAGCTCAAGCCGCTGTGCTAGGATCTTTTGTGCATTAAAAGCTGGTGAACACAATTTTATTTTATCTTTTGAAAGTGGATAAAATTTAGGGTTATACTATTCCCTGTTACTGCTTGGCTTGCGAGTGGTTCAATTTTATTACAATAAGGGTTAGCACCGTCATCATTCACTGCATGGTGGAAGGGCATTTTGCAAATGCCCGCTTGGGTAGCGACCACCTTTAAGTAGAAAATCTGTTGCCATGCACCTAACAGTGTGTTCCAGCAGCTGTCCTTGAGAGCCAGTAAAATTACAGACACATGAGACCTAACAACTGTGTCTCAGTGTGACGGGCACAGTGCAATTCATCATTACTAAATGTATATAATTTTTGTTAGTCCACTTAACAACAGGTGGGCCTCGGCTTGTTCCGTCTCAATTACATGAAAAAAAATAAACAAAATTATTTTTAAAATATATATGTTATTTTTTCTTAATTACTTATCTTTATTTCAATATCAGTGATTTGTAGTGGTTTGGTATACCACAGATGGATTTAATTGGTACTGTTCTAAGCAGCGTGAAATGAAAACTTCAATTAAGGAACCACTCTTTATTCATCATCTCATCTCACATATTTATGACTAGAATGTGTTGACATTATACACATTACACATATCATATCACAGAAGTAACAGTCTGGTAGAAATAGTATAATACTGAAAAAATAACAGCATAAAATTAAGCAAATATACTTCGTAGACAAAAACAACTAATCTAAAGCAAATTTCATAAATTATGACAAAAACTATGGATAGTATTGTTTTGTATTGTCCCCTTTACAATCAAGTCTTTGTAAAACGAAGGAAAATAGACTAATAATGATAACATTTACCTAAACCCCCCTATAAATGTTCCATGAGGCTCATTCAGTAGTTACAAGCTAAGAGGTTAAGGGTCCATTTCAGAATGTGCTAATAAAAGTTCCTTGTTGATAACCAAAACATAATTAGCTTAAAGTTTGGTTAGCATACAGTGCAATTCACTACCATCTTTATTACAAATTTGTCTTCCTAATTAATCAGTCATAAGTTTGTAGATTGAGCTGGCAGCGCAATATTGATATGGTTATTTTACCTCAAAATATTTGTCGAACAATGTAGAAAAATCATTTCGAAATTATGATGTGTGGGTACAATATTTTCACTTATTATCTTATTTTAAATCGTTCATATTTTCAAATATTGTTTGGATGATTGTTTCAAACATTATGTTTTGTATAATTTAATAAGGTTCCATGCTATGTAAGCATTTTGAGCTTACTTATTTTCACTGCCTCCTACTATTCCCACAGGAGGAAATGGATGAAAGCAAGTCCTAGACCAGTATCTTAAAATTAAAATTAAATATTGGGTTTTAATTTAACATTTGTGTAGTCTTTTTGATTGATTCTTGAAAGATAATGTGAAATTTTTGTTGGCTCTTCCCTTTAAATAAGATTTGTTGAGATGTTGCTGAACCATTTTCAAAACAAAGTCATTCAAAATCCCACACAAAAATCTACACACTTTCTTTGAATTTGATTTTGACTTAGCCATAAAATGAATCCTTTAGTTGCCACTTCACCTGAACTATAAATTATTAGCAGCTTTAACTGAATATACGGATAGGCTAAACCAATGACTGCAAATCCAAAGATAGTGTTAATTCAACAAATAAGTACAGGGAATAACTGGAACTTACTGGAACATTCTGAAACAGCCCTAAGATTATCAAGTTCCTTCTGATTAATCATCAAGCTGAGTCAAACTTGCGACACCTCTATTTATCCAATGCTTTTCGGGAATGTTTGTTGGCAATGTTATATACATGACAAAGTTGCTGGAATGTCCTGTAGTTGCTAAAACTCCCTTTCTTTCACTTGTCTTGTAGATTGGACAGAAGTAGCATGGAGGTGGATTGAAGTCGGCAATCAATGCTGGTTGGAACCAGATAATAGGAATAGTGTCAAAGAGAATCTTGGGGAAGGACTCGTCTAGCTGCTTTTTTTGTCTATTCCATCTTGCACCTTCGAGGAACAGACCCTGTAGAGTAAAGTAATATATCATAAATTTATTTTTGGACACATTTCATTCCCACGCTGTATAATAATATTTACTAAAACATTACTTTAAAATATGGTGTGTTGATTTCAATTTCATAGCCATACAAAAAAGTTGCCAAGATTTTTGAAACCAGAAAGATACAGAACCAACATTATTGAACATGCACAGTCTTGCTTTAGATTTTTAAGCCTCACGTTGATTTATATGAATGTGGCTAGTTTGTGGGATGTTATTCTATTTGTGCCTAACTCACAATTTTGTGTGATGGTTATGTTGTTGTATATAATATTATATATATATATATATATATATATATATATATATATATATATATATAGGTACAACTGTGCTGATTTTCCTATTTGTGCAAGTACTAAACCTTTGACAGTGCATAATTTTCTTACTATCAGTTTTAAAACTTGCTATCAGTGTTGGGTTAAAGAGGCAAATTCTGCACTAGTTTTTTTTGCCCACAAAGAAGGTGGTCAATCATCTATTTAAAATCTTACCAACTAATTTTGTCTCCTTACTGTTGTGAGTTTACTCTTATGAGTTTTTTTAGAAGCATTACTCATGTATTTTTCAAGGATGTTGGTGTTTCGTCTTCCAGACCAGATATATTTCTATACTCAAAAAATCTAAAATGCATAGTACATATAGAACTTACTGTGCCGTGGGAAACAAACATACCTAATGCTAAGTAATTCGTCTCTCTATTACAGGTAATAAATAAAAAAATTACAATTATATTATCTTAAAGCATTAATACAAATTCCCCGGTAACTGTGCATAAAGATAATACAAAATGTAATCATGTTGGTGGAGTGGGTAAAGCATTACTTTTGAATCTCTAAGAAAAATAAAATACCGTTCCTATGTTTACCTGCCTAAAACTTACCCATATAAAGACACTGTGTTCATGGTCCTGATGATCCACTTGAACTGTTTGCTGCATGCGCATTAATTAAATATTCAAAACACACACATAATGACATAAAATCTAGGGATGAAAACCAGCCAAATCTTTGATTAATAGATATTCTGCAAAGTATCAAGTAATCTTGATACTTGTTTTCAACATTGTACAGCAATATAGATTGCTGCTTCTCAATGTGGCACGGTTGTGTAAAAGCTAGAAGGAAAGTTTATCATGTGTAGTCCCTTGTAGAACTTCTGAATTGGCATTTGGCGCTGCATTTAATTTATAAAATTTAAATATCATCAACAGCCCATTAGCAGACTTAAGCCTCTTCAATTGCTTTTGAGTTCGGTTATTAATATTATGATGAATACTGCGATTTTTTTAACACGTCTATATTTACCTGCTTTAAAATGAGTTGAATAAGACAAGGCCTAGAATGTTAGCTAACGCTAGAGGATAACTGCCAAAACACACCATTTGCTTGGCGATAGGTTTTTAGAGGGTACAGATAGAGCACGTTCCGTTATGCGCCTGGACTTTAAGCTGCGTAAGCGTGCTCAAAATCGTTCCGAGATGCAATGACAGCTTAACACAAAATCGATGCGACGTCACCCGTGACGTCTTTGACGACTTTCCATTTAGTTATTTTGGTTAACATAAACTTAAGCATATAGAAAATACACGAACTCATGTTTTGTTCGAGTGTTTATATCTTCATTTAGTACCGATTTGCTTATAAGCGTTGAAGTAAGCGGCAGTACCGACATTTTTCAGCCTTTTGTACGAAAGTATGCCCATCATACTGTGAAGATCAAGCCCTTGTAATGACCGATTTGCAATTGATCTTGACTACCCCTGGGCTTCATTCTGCCAGGACCACAGTTTGTGGTCGCTACATCCGCGTTGCACTAAACAAGTCTTGAGAGATCTATAGGCATACTTGGTATATTTAAAAAGCTCACCTTGCAATAGACCCCAAAGCTGGGCTCCTCTTCGCACTCCGCCTCCATGGCGGTGATGACAAATTCGAACTGCACCTGGTCTATCGGTATCTTGTTGTGCCGGGAGTAGTTCTGGAGGACACCGGTCAGGAACGACTGCGTGAAGTAGAAGCCGGATATCCAGAACACGACCGGTGGGCCTTCGTCAACCCAATCTTGAAGGAATCTTAGCCTGGGATCGGATATAGAAATTTTTATCTATACTTGACTCATGTAGGGTCACATGTAAGTGCATTGTACTGTATCAGCTGGATCGTCCACTGCTGAAAATAGCCTCCCCTATTCAGGGAGTATTTTCCATAATCCCCACGCTTGACAGACGTCTTGGGGATCGTAGTTTAAGATATCAGTTCCTCAGAAGGCGCTGCTGCCCTTCCGGTATTTTAAGTTTAGTCGCTTCATACGACACCCACAGGTGGGGGGAGTGACAGTCCAACCCGGCACCCCACGGGGAACTCATTCTGTACCCTGGCTTATTTAGCTCAAACACAAATTTACTATCCTAATGTAAACTATTTACTATTCGTACTGGCAAAAATCAAGAAGATAATATCAACTGTTCAAAGTTCAATTCGATCAAACCACTTCTTGCCATTGAGGCCTCTCTTCGACCAGTGAGTCTTGTCACCAAGTGTTGTACCTTGAAGACGGGATATACAACCTGAATTGATCTTCCAATCAATATGTACAATACTATTTTTATTTGCAAATGAACGTCCAAAATAATAATTATTATTCTTGGATTGGTTGTTATTTTTGTAGTCATCATTTAGGCCATAGAGCGAATGTATAATACTGTTTTGTTTTCTTTTGATAAATGTATTTCTGTACCTCATATTACTCTCTCTAAGGCTCGTATTAAATGTATTTCAAAGTTGAGATCGATAAGATACAGTTTTGACGTTTAACGCATGGAACACATGTCAAAAACAACATCTTATGATCGAACTCATTCTTGAGATGCATTTTTTTATTTTATTTTTTTATGTTATTGTGACGGAATAAGCTCGAGGTTAGAGTTTAAGTCCGTTTAACATCAGGTGGTGTTAAGCGGACTTAACCTCTGCCTATAACAGATGCATTTCACCACAATTCATGAATTGTACTGCGCCCGTCACTTTGAGACATAGTTGTTAAGTCTCATATGCCTGTAATTTCACTGGCTCTCAAGGACAGCTGCCGGAACACACCGTTAGGTGCTTGGCGACAGATCTTCACTTGAGGGTGGTCGCTAGCCAGGTGGGCATTCGCAAAATACCCTTCCACCATGCGGCGAAGCTCAAGCCCGCGGCGAGATTCGGATCATGGACCTGCTGCGCGGCAGTCCATAGCCAATGCCACTGAGTCATCATTGCTTCAATGCAATTATTAATTCGATACAAATACACAAGCCTACATTTCAATTTGGAATTCCTAATCAAACGCATTTGAAAGTGGCCAGTTTGAGAAAACGCTTTTCATATGTAAGGATCTAATAATATTTTCCCAAAATAGTTAAGCCGTATATCCTATTGCTTGCATTGTAAATACCTACAAAATGTTCAACAACGAGCAACAGCGGATTTTATTGGCACATCATATTATGATGATCGTAAATAATTCTTATGTACATAACTTAAAAGTCTAGTTTTCCAACGTTTTTGGCTCATCTCCAGGTCATAAAAGCATTATAGTCTTGTTAATGTTCGCGATCTATTATTTATGATCTATTTATTTATTGATAGGATTATTTTGAGAACCTTAAATATATAAAACAGCTATTTGCGAATTTTATGGTGGTGTTTGATTAGGTAAACATTTCCCTAGTATTTATTTTGGCTGTGCATTCAAACATAGGTGTTTTATACCATCTAACTTTGTTTTTCATCTAAAGTAAATGAATATTTTTCATCTTAATAAATAAATATATTTCCAATTGTTTGTAACCATCGTAATAAATGAATATGTTTCAAACTTTTTTAAAACCATCTTAATAAATAAATATATTTCCAATTGTTTTGTAACCATCGTAATAAATGAATATGTTTCAAACTTTTTTAAAACCATCTTAATAAATAAATATATTTACAATTGTTTTGTAACCATCGTAATAAATGAATATGTTTCGAACTTTTTTTATAAACAATCTTAATAAATAAATATGTTTACGTAACTTTTTTGTAACCATCTATATAATAAATGAATATGTTTCTAACTTTTTTTTTATAAACAATTTTAATAAATAAATATGTTTCTAGCTTTTTTGTAACTATCTTAATAAATGAATATGATTAGAACTTTTTTTTAAAACAATATGATAAATAAATATTTTTCTAGCTTTTTTGTAACCATTTTAATAAATGAATACGTTTCTAACTTTTTTTATAAACTATCTTAGTAAATAAATATGTTTCTACTGTGGTTTTAACCATGTAAACAAAATGAATATATTTGTATTTTCCAGAAACACCATGACGGAGAAAGTTTTGAACAAAGAAACCTGGCCTCAAGAAGCGGAGTCCGCCATCAACGACATCCGAAAGCACGTGAAGAATGCTAACATATCCCCCAAAGTGACAAGCGACAACCAGCACATATTCATAAACCTGACCACCCTAGAGAACAAGGACTATTGCATAGAGATGTCCGCAGCAGGATTCAGAATCGTCGGCAAAAAACACGACGACGTGTCTCTTTCCAATTTGGAAAACATGAGCTATGAGACTCCATACGCTCTGCTGAATAACATTAGCAAGAAATACAGGGAATCATTCGGTGGTGAGCTCATGAACAAACTATTGGACCTCGCCAAAAAATCCGAAGGTTGATAAGGTTCCGCATAATTTATGTGTCGTCAATTTCTTTAGGCCCTATAGGTTTCTATACCTCGACAGTTTAGTTAATCAAATGAGCTAATATTACGTTATTTACTTTAAGTTTGCGTGTACCTGTTTAGTATTATGTTAGAATGGTGCTTTTGCTGTTGTTCTGATGATCTGACATCGTATTGTACGCTGACACGTTTGGAAAGATTTACTTCCGTGTGAGCCAAAGCTGTTCGTAGACGAAATGCTATGCGTATCTCCCCTGTGCCATAGGCCATGTTCAATTTCAATATATCATTCGGTCGTTAGATCTCAATTCTATTGGCTAAAGGAACTTGCATGTTTTAATGCGTAATCAGGGCTAAATAAAGTATTATATTGTCTTTTTATGAACACTGTTAGTTCTCTTGATATGTATTTACATCGTACTTGAATTTCCGATGATATTTATCTTTGAAAAGAAAATTATTTGCTAAGAAAGTAGTTGGCCTAATACCCTCTCTTAGCCCTGGGTCATAAAATGAGCTTAGATTTTGAGCGGTCTTTTAATCTTTTAGTACTGAATATTGAATAGAGCCATATTTGGAGCACCTTTCTTTACAAAGTATTCTAGTTTGAAATTATGGTAAAGCATTTAACGTTATCAAAAATCATTATTGTTCGATAGTTTTACTATGCGTCACTTTGTAGTATGCACAAACATTTTGCTGTGCGCTGCATCAAGACCCAGAACTTTTATGAACATGTTAAGGTTGAACTGGCCGGTCACTTCTCCATACAAACGCCGTAAGGTGATCATTCCCTTATTTGAGATTTTAGGTCCAGACTTAAGCATAATACCGATTGATATCGTCATTATCTAGGCTTGTACGATGCCAACATTTTAAAAAGATAATTAAGTTGCAAGTTGTGAGCCTCGAAAACTTTATTTGAAAATGTTTCGAGGCTCATAATTCTCAAGTTAATTATTTTATAAAAATTTCGGCATCATACAAGCCTAGATAATGACGAGATCAATCGGTATTATGCTTTATTTTGGATCTAAATCCTCAAATAAGGGAGTGATCATCCTACGACGTTTGTATGGAGAACGGGCGGGCCAGTTCACTCTTAAGGTTATTAATTAAAGTCGTTATTTTTATTAAGTTATTGCAATATTATTTGGAGTTTGCATTTATGTTGTTAGTACAAGTTGTAGACTGAGTACAAAATGTACCTCTCACTACGTTTAGTTTATACAATTTTATAGATATTGAGATAACTGTATGTGTTGTGATACTTTAGTGTAATAAAAGATATATCCAAAAAGGTTTTTAGTTTTATAACTACTTTAATTGTTCTTTCGCGTTTGTATCTAGGTTTGGTATTCTACGAGCATGGTATTCGCGAGTAAATAGTTATTTGCTGTGCAAGGCAGCAACGTTGTTATTAGGCGCGAGTACTATTGAAACCTGGGGAAGCAAAGGATTATAGAGACCTGAGCATAATAACACACATTTTAAGAAAACATTGAATTAATATTTTAATTTACCTTTACGCCTAATTTTCCAGTTAAGCCGAAGAGCATTCAAAATGCCCGACCACCATGATTGAATATGAAGTGTTCTCTAACCCAAGCGATGCGTTGCGAAGTTTCTAAAGCCGATAATTTAGCCATTGACCATTATCTAATGCATCTGATGGAGACGAGACGGATTTAGTTAGCATTCCATGGATTCACTGTGCGGGTGCCGGGTCCATAGCGTTGCAGAGGAAGAGGCTCAAGTCAAGGTGCCTGGGACTTGCAACCCAGTGAGTAAGGTTAAGGGGCCCCTTTATGATGCATCAATGCTCCCTTTCACCGCTCGAACCTCCTCCCCTGCCCAACCAAATTTGGTAAGATCCTACTAATGCCGCCTTGGATACACGTTCTAGGATGGAAGTTACGGTTGTTCTCGACAGGCCAAGGTCTTTTAGTAGGTTGTATAGGGATTTTGCTGGTATACCCCTTGCTCCGACTTCTACAGCATATAAATTAACCACATAACCGTTTTTGAATAATTTATTTGTTAGGTCATAATATTTGTTAGTTTTTATTGTGTGGTCTTTAGGTATGTTTGTTTCTCACGGCACAGTAAGAGAAAGTACTATGCGTTTTAGATTCTTTGAGTATAAAAATATATCTGGTCTGGATGACGAACAACATCCTCAGGGATTTTTTAGTGTTTTTCATACGTGTCCATCAGTAGAGTCAAATCGGGAGCTGCGCCTAAGATGGAGTAAGGCTTGGATTTAGATTTTGTAGATGACCCTTCTTTTACAAAAGCAACGTGTCGTTTGTTCGTGGTCTAACCTGTTCTTGCTCTAGCTACCGAGAGGCTCCCCGCTTCACGTATGATTTCGAGAACTCTATCGTGGCGATGGGAATAATGACCCCTATCAAGGAGCACCTTGCATCCTACCAATAAGTGCCTGAATGCAGTTGAAGATTCAGTATTTCATTTATTTTGTCCAAATATACATTTCATCAAAATATAAAGGTCTTATATATAGCATTAGGTAAGTAAATTTACCCTGTGAGGGTGTCACAATGTTGACAAAATGTTGATCTGATTATCACACTCATCAGGTGTTGTTCAAGCCATCTCAGAATTACTGACTATCATGGACAACTGTCGGAAAAAATCGTTAGGTGTTTGTCGACAGATTTTTTTACTTTGGAGCCAGGCGGGAATTCGCTCCGTTAAGCGAATGCCATAAATTCTCGTCATTATGCGAATGCACGCCTGGCTCGAGCCATCGACATACCACTATATTATATGCTATAACGACTGCCATCATAAGAGCACAACCGGGACCGAACGACTTAACTTGCCCTCCGAAGTACGGAAGCGCTCAGTAGTAAATGCCACGAGCGGTCACCCATCCAAGTAATAACCGCAGCGAGTTGGTAGAATAAGAACGACTAGGCAAGCTCCACTACGAGCGCTTCGTCGCTTTCCACCTGGTGTGAACACTTTCCTTATTTTTGTTAGTTTGGCCTAGCAAGAATAGAAGCTATTTGAAGCAATGATAGCGGAACGGTAATAGCTATGGACTGCCGTGCCTAAGTCTGAGCTTCACCGGTGGAAGAGCATTTAACTATTGTTCGCTTGACTAGCTACTACGCTCAAATAGAAAATCTGCCGCTAAGCAGCCGGCAGTGCGTTGCGGCAGCAGCCATTGAGAACCAGTAATTCTAAGCCTGGTCTTTTTACCATCCTTGAACATGTCAACAGATGAGATAGTGGGCAAATGCTAGCCTATTAGATATTAAATATATATAGGACTGGGTGCCTTATACGAGGTGACATGGACGGGTGGATCTGACGACGACCTTGAAGAAACCTTTAATGCACCGACCAGTTTGTAAGAAGGCACGTTCTACTCCAAAGTGACACTTTAAGGTTTCTCACCTGCTCAGAAGATCAGCAATATGGTATTCAGCAGAAGCCTGTGAATAGGTCTTAATTGAACATCAAGCAAGGCCGAACAGCGCCTTTGATGAAGGCCTTATTGTACTGATAAGTTTGTTTAAAGGCACTACTTCAAAAATTAGACGTAAGTTTGTTCACCTGGCTAGAAGATCAGCGACATAGGATCCGAGAGGCTTCATGGATGGGTAAGACTTGGCCATCCACCCCGGCGGCACGATGCCCTTGATGAAGGCGTTGTTGCACTGCTCCAGCTCTGCACTCATGATGGCGAGTCCCTGCGCCGCGAGGTGCACGCCGTGCAGAGTGCGCCCTACTACGCGCAGGAGCCGGTTGTAACGGATCAGCTCCTGAACGATACGATTACTCATTAATAGAAAATGTTTGATAATAAAAAAATAACAACGATAGAATCACTGAACAACGGGTTGTCATAAAACCCTCGTGGTTAGAAGTACAAAAAAGGAGGTACATGTGAAATCTTCCCGCGTCTTATAAGCCCTGCCTATAACATACGTGTAAGACGCCTGATTTTAAAATAAAATAAACAAAATTCTGTTTGACATTCCGTCTTTGAATCCTGCATTATCAGGTATGTAGATGAAACAACATCTTGCACTTCAACCTTTCGGATGTCTTGAACACTGCTAAAGATACTTAAAGATTCCTGGCAACTACACGGCAGTTTTAAATACTTATACTGTCACATTTACTTGCCTAAACCAATCGGCCTAGTGTTTTAGGTCTCCGGCGTAAAAACGGAGGTCGCGGGCTCTATTCTTGCACGGGACATAAACTGAGCGAAACACATACTTACAAATTATTTTGCGCTCTAATAATTTTTAAATATGATTTTCGCTCTGGACGCGGTAGTGCTTGTAATCATATTTAAAAATATTTATACTTAGTACTTATATTTAGAGATAATACATAGGTACTGCAGTTAATTATATTTCCACTTATACGCAAGATACCTTTAAATAGTCCTTGATACTAATCTACAATGCAGTTACTACACTACACGTACTATAGACTACACGTAAATTCAATACTCTTAAACTAAGTACAGTTAAATATATATATATATATATATGTAACTGTGACGGAACAAGCCCGAGGCCCACCTGATGTTAAGTGGACTAACCTCTACCTATAACAAATGCATTTCATCAACGACGACTTGCATTGTGCCCGTCACACTGAGACGTACAGTTGTTCCTTCTCATGTGCCTGTAATTTTACTGGCTCTCAAGGACTGTTGCCGGAACACACTGTTAGGTGCTTGGCGACAGATTTACACCATGGGAAGTTAGATAAACCTACACAAAATTTAAATATAAATACACTTTAAACAGTTAAATAAACTTATACTAAAGTTAAAGTTATTAACAGTACAATAAATGAAAACTACCATACATCTGCTAGCAGTAACAGAGACCAACCTGTTTAAGCACCGTGTTCATACTGTTGTAGTACTGCACGGGATACTTCTCAGAGACTTGGAGTACATCGTACTGTTGCGGCAGCCGCGCCAACATCTCACGCGTCAGCTCCACCACCCCCCCACCACCCTCGCCCTCCGCCCCGCCCCCCCCGCCGGAGATTATCGACGTCTGCGTCAGCAGGCATCCGTACAGGAGCTGCACAACAACCGTCTCACATTACTTCTCCACCAAAGCTAACCTAACCCTGCTGACCTAACGCTTCCTGCGCCCGCTTCAGTCTTAACCATTTTATTATTGCTGATAGTCAAGCATTTGCGGCTATCTGACCTATAGCCAAGTAGTGAAATATGGTAGCAAGTAAAAGTTAAATCTAATTCGGATTGGCTTTCAAAGACCCTTTTCGAAAACCACCATTAGGTGCTTAAGGAGAGATTTTCTACTTGAAGGGAGGAGCATATCACAATCATTTGGTACAAAATTAGAAGATACTTTACATTGGAATATAGGATATATATTATGTAATATATATACTAGATATAGCGGTAAACCATATAAGGCTATATATAGACATGAAAACCATATAGACATATCAGATATTGCCTTCATCAATTAATAATGATGGGAAAACTTGCGGGAAAGAGACGAGCTGGTCGCAGGAAGAAGTCATGGCTGCGAAACATCAAGGCGAGGACAGGGATAGCGAGTGCTGCTGAAGTTTTTCGCCTCGCCAAGGATAGAGACGAGTACGGAAAGCTGATTGCCATCATTGATACAAGAGGCACCGAGAGAAGAAGAAGAACATAAGGTTATATCACATGAACAGCCATAATGTCCACCGTTTAACGAAGAGCTCTCCCAATAGAGTGGTATTTGCCAAAATCCTCACGATTTGCAGGCGTCTTAGGGATCGCAGTGTAAGATGTTAGTTCTTCGGAAGGCGCTGTTACCCACCATCTAGTATTTTTCCCTTCGTCGCCTCTTACGACTCCCACAAGAAGATATAGGGGGTGCAATTCTAGTCTGACACCCCACGAGGCAGGCTGTATGGCAAAGATTAAGTGCAGCTTTCGCAGATCAGACGTTCACTTTTCGTCTTGCACATTCCAATTTAGCCCGTATTTTTTTGTTCTGGACTTGCTTATATTTATATTGCCAATGAACAGAATATACAAAGAGAGTCTTCTGTTTGTCTGATGTAAGTATAACGTTACAACCACATCGAACAAGTAGGTAACGGCGGACTCGGACCGGGCCTGGATACTTGAACGAATGTACATGGAACGCATAAGCTGCTGGTAATTACCGGACTTCGGACACATATCTTCTCATTCTGAGCCCAATATAGAACCACTCCGGGTACACTATCGTACCTCAGTTTCAAAGAAAACCAAATGCATGATTGCATACGTGTTTATTTCTTCGATACTCGTAGTTAAAGAACCCGAATTGATTGGGTAACCTGACTTTCTTCCCTAATTCCCTAACAATCAAAAGTTTGAAGCAGTGATGGCTCAGTGGCATTGGCTATGTACTGCCGCGCAGATGGTCTATGGTTCGAGTCCCGCCGCGGGCTTGAGCTTCATCGCATGGTGGCAGGGCATTTTGCGAATGCACGCCTGGCTAGCAGACACCTTCAACTAGGAAATCTGTCGCCAAGCACCTAACGGTGTGTTCCGGCAGCTGTCCTTGACAGCCAGTAATTCTAGGTTAAGCTTGTTAACACCTTCGACAACATCATCATTTACCATCAGGTGAGATTGTGGTCAAATGCTTACCTATCAGCAATAAAAAAGAAAAAAAAAAACAATCCTCCAATAGAATGAAAAACGTCTAGTTTGAAAATTTCCAACTGGTCTTTGTGTTAGACATATATCTCACTACGACAGTACTGTCATCTGCATAGTTAATAATGTCTGGTATGATCAGATCATTGATGTGCACCAGGAATAAATTCGCAGAGAGAACAGGTCCCTGAGGAACGCCAGCATTAACAGCCTTGTAACGCGTCTAAAGGCAGGCTCCGATTTGCATTTACAGACGTTGCGTGCTTTCTATTCCCTATATCCCTTGATTTTTTTGCGTTCTTTCTAGTCTTTGACCACTATATCACCGCATAAGTGATGATGTGGTCGAAGATGTTGTTCAGGCTAGCCTAGAATTCTAGGCTGGCCTGAACTGGCTCTCAAGGACAGCTGCCGGAACACACCGTTAGGTGCTTGGCGATAGATTTTCTACTTGATGGTGGTAACCAGCAAGGCAGCCCTACTACCATGCTGTAACGACTGCCATCGTAAGACAACAACCGGGACCGACGGCTTAACGTGCCCTCCGAAGCACGTGCATGCTCAGTAGTAATGTCAATAGCGGTCACCCATCCAACTCCCGACCACGGTGGACGTTGCTTAACTTAGCTGACCGATTAAGAACGGCTAAGCAGGTCTTCCATGTGTGTGAACTTTGAACTACTGTGTACTTATGTGCAATTGATATTTCTGCAGTTAGTTAAAAGATTTTTGATACTAACAGCATTAGCTTCCTTGTTATCTTTAGTGATGTCTGCGTTCTCATGCAAGCCGAACACCTCCGGCTTGGCGATCATTGGAAGTGCGCGGATGTGTTCCAGTACCGAGTTGTAGTCCATGGAGGCCGGCATGCGGTACTGGCCGCTCGGCGAGAATGAATACCTGGACCGAAAACATTATTGATATGCAGATAAATATAGGTGTCTCAATAGTAATTAAACAACTTTAAACGGTTTTAATCGCGTATATTTATTTATTTGATCCTACATCAAGGGTGTCACAGACAAAATTGGTAATATCTTCTCTTTCATCTTAAACGCAATAGACGAAAAATATAACTGTCCTTTGGTATATAAACTCATCCAGAGGACAAACTCTCTTTTAGTTATTAAGTACTAACGTAATTGTAAGGTGTTGCTAACTAATAAAAATGGATCATGTTGCCTGCAATAAAAACATTTATTATTATTAAGACGAGCTTCAATAAAAACTTACTTCAAGCCGCACAAGAAGATCAACCAATTTTTAAGACCTGTTAAGTGCAATATTCCCCTACAAGATGCAGGTGTTTACAAACTTGATTGTGAATGTGGGCTGTCATACATTGGGCAAACAAAGAGGAGCATTGGTATCCGGGTAAAAGAACACATTGCTGACATGAAGAACAGACGCTCCACCAAGTCTGCGGTTTGTGAACATGCCCAGGACAAACCCAACCACTACATTCGGTTCGACAATCCAAAAATCCTCGCCAGAGAGACCCGGTTTATGGCAAGAATACGCGAGGCTATTGAAATCAAAAAGTACCCAAAATTTCAATAGAGATGATGGTTGGCAAGTACCACCTGCTTGGGATCCTGTTATCAAATTAATTAAATCTCAAGGCCGACACAAATATGCAAGACCTCTGGACACTGTGAGCGAATACTGCGTGAATAGGGAACGTTATGATTAATATAAAATTTCTGACGGTAGGACAAAAAAATTCTTAATAACTCATGTGACAAATACTACCAATTAGCCACCCCGTGACCACAATCACTGAAAAGTGTTTGAAACGTCGGGACAAAAATAATGATAAATATACGCGATTTAAACCGTTTAAAGTTGTTTAATTACTATGTGTAATAATCGCGAAAACCTAAGACAACATTATAGGTATCTCAATTCAAAACAATACACGACTAACATATTTAACATATACATTATTTCAGATAAAAGAGATAGAACTCGCAACTCCAGAACCTAGCAGCCTAAATAGATAGTTTCATGCTGATTGGGTAAATGTAGCCAACGTTAAAACGACGTGCAATCAAATATAGGAAAAAAATACGGTCCAAACGAGTCCCAGTGGAGAGTAATTAAGGGATCTTTTCATTACGATCATACATATTTATAAATCCTATAATCACCCCAAAAATTGTTTTGCAGTGATATTGCAATGTTTGTGGAGCAGATTCATCGAAAAGATAAATGCATGTAAGTTATATAAGCTATCAATCATGTTTATAGTAAAAAACAATAAGTACCTGATGTTCACTATTGTTTTAATTTTTACCTACCTACCCAATATTGCCCCAGTAATGGTCAAGGTAGGTAATAACATTGTAATTTTCAAAATTGTGGGAATGACTTCTGTTTCTGTCTATATACACAAAAATATCTGAAAATCAAAGAATAAATTATATTGTTTTATTCACGTTTATGTTAAATTCAATTGTTAAGAATTTAGTGGCATCACATAATTATGAAAATTATGAAGCGTATACTTATTATTGCAGGCGACTGTACCTAGGTAGAGGTACCTACTCCGCACCCTTTTAGGTCAAGCACTAATGGATTATTTTCTTACTCAGGGTCGGTAGTAACGTCTTCGTTGTAGAATATGGAGAGCAGAGAGAGTATGAGTCGTCTGTCCTTGTCGTCTGTCACTCTCCCGCCGTAGTTGCACTCTCCCGCGAGATAGTTCAGCGCGTCGAACGGAGTTTCATTGTATTCTGTTAGGAACATCTGTAATGAAAATGACGTACACTTGAAACCAGACGTGAAGAATAAAGAAACCTTTACGTAAAAGGCGAATTATGTTGCACATGTATACTTCAAGTAGTGTAAAGTAGACCTGAGACGTGTTTTGCTGCACATTAGGCAGAACACCGTCGTGCGCTTATCATCTGACAACCGTTAATCAGGCAGCGGATATAGATACTGCCAGCAAAAGTAAGGATTTTTTTATCTAAAACAGACAATTATTTGAACACGATCTCATATGATAGAATGTGACGATGCTTCTCCACAATGTATACCTGTTTATGACTTGAAGACTTATAATTATCAGCAGTAGCTTAGTCGTTTATAACAATGTCTTCTTCTTAGCCGGGCACTCTAGTCAGAGTGGTCGTGGTGATGGTGATGGCCAACGGCGGATCCTCGCCGTCCTTTTCCAGCTGTATAGTTCACCTCGCAATCTGTCTTCATTTCTGGCGGTTAGTGGTATTGTGATCACAGTTTACTTAGACCTGTGTACGGAAATCGAGATAGACTGTTTTTTACCCTTGAAAACTCACCCCCTTCCACTTCTCGACCACAGATCGCCCGTAAATTATTTTTCCTTTCATTTCTATATTCTCTTCCTCTTTAACGGGTTTCATCCTACTATTATTTTTTTAGGCATTAGAAATTATCTACCCTAGTCTATTAGGTTATAACATTTTTTTTTATTCCTAATAGCTTAGCCTTTGACCACTATCTCACCTGGTGGTAAGTGATGATGTGGTCGAAGATGTTTTTCAGACTAACGTAGAATTACTGGCTCTCAAGGACAGCTCCCGGAACACACCGTTACGTGTTTGGCGACAGATTTTCTACTTGAGGGTGGTAGCTAGCCAGGCGGGCATTCGCAAATTGCCCTACCACCATGCTATAACGACTGCCATCCTAAGATAACGACCGGGACCGACGGTTAACGTGCCCTCTGAAGCACGGAAGCGCTCAGTAGTAATGTCACTAGCGGTCACCCATCCAACTCAAGACCGCGCGCGACGTTGCTTAACTTTGCTGATCGGTTAAGAACAGCTAAGTAAACTTCGCTACGAGTGCTTTAAATGTGCATAAGATAATGAATGTTCAAAATCAATTGTGAAGGTTGGTCCTTCGCAGTGACAGAGCAGTGTGAGTTTTTTAACTGTAGTAAGTACCTGCAGCTGCATGATGCAGATCCTGAGATCGCTCTCGTTGAACTCGTACTGTATGTTCCAGCCGAGCGGGCCGAACGCTCTGCGCTCCTGCACGATGCCGTGGAAGAAGCAGAGCGCGAACAGCAGCCGCCGCCACTGCTCCGTGCGCGGGCACGAGATGTAGAACTCCGCCTCGCAGATCGGGTCCGAGATGTACGAACGGTATATGTTGTTCTTCAGCCCTTTGGGGGCTTCGTTCGTCATTTTTACACCTGGGATCAATGTTACTAGGGTTTATTATAGGATAAATTGGTTTCCCCTAGGGTTCTGGGCTCGAATTGCACCCCCAAATCTTCCCGTGGAAGTCGTAAGAGGTAACGATAACAAATACCAGAAAGCGGGATGCAGCGCCTTCTAATGTACTGCGTACTGCGATTCCACAGACGCCTGCCAACCGTGGGGATTATGCCAACTCTCACCTACATTTGTTCAACGGTGGACGTTATGGTTGTTGATGATGACGAGGTATATTTGAGTGGGGCTATGCCCCGCCGCGGACTTGAACTTCACCGCATGGTGGAAGGGCATTTTGCGAATGCCCGCTTGGCTAGCTACCACCCTCAAGTAGAAAATCTGTCGCCAAGCACCTAACGGTGTGTTCCGGCAGCTGTCCTTGAGAGCCAGTTATTCTAGGTTAAGCCTGTTAACACTTTCGACCACATCGTCACTTACCATCAAGTCAGACTGTGGTCAAAGGCTTACCTATCAGCAATAAAATGGTTGATTGTGTCACCGGTAATGTTACAGATCTGTTTAGTCACGAGGGGGCGCCCCTCCACAGTAAATTACTAGTGCTCATTTGTACGAGAAAGTCTCGTTTGTTTACTTTTTGTCTTAAGTGTCAATGCTAATGGAACATAGTAAAACGAATATGACCGCTGAAGAAGGCTTTTTTTATATGCCTGATAGGTTATCATTTAACCAGTATCTCACCTGATGGTAAGCGATGATGTTGTTGAAGATGTTGTTCAGGCTTACCTAGAATTAATGGCTCTCAAGGACACCTGCCGGAACATACCGTTAGGTGCTTGCCGACAGATTTTCTACTTGAGGGTGGTAGCTAGCCAAGCGGGCATTCGCAAAATGCCCTACCACCACGCTATAACAATTGCTATCGTAAGATAACAACCGGAACCGACGGCTTAACGTGCCCTCCGAAGCACGGAAGCGCGGTAATGTCACTACCAGTTCATTACCATTCAACTTATGACCGCGGTAGACGTTGCTTAACTGTACCTACCGGTTAAGAAAAGCTAAGCAAACTTCGCTACGAGCGCTCCAATACTTCGCTACGAGCGCTTCAATACTTCGCGACGAGCACTTCAGGCTGTAGAAGTTACAACTATACTTAAAAAATATGGATGGTCGCATCTTCGTAAGTGGAAAGGATAATACTACTGTACAGCAATGATGGATGAATGTGATTCAACAGCAATGTTACCATTCTGCAGCACGGTGACCGGGAATGCCGTGCTGGGGTAGGAGGTCAGCCAGCAGCGGAAGTCAGGGTGCGTGACCTGAGGCAGCAGAACCTCAGAACAGATCCGCTCCAGCTCACCCATCCACGATTCCATTACGTGGCAGTTCTGCAGCACCACCCATCCGCCACTTACGGCCGCGCTGTTTATCATGCTCGCTGCTATCGGACCCTAAAATATACAACAATGTAGACGTTAGGTCCAGAGTCTTTCTCCCCATCAGAAGAACAGGAATCGTGATTAGGCAACCAACAGAGTCTGATTTACGGGGCCTTTCAAAAGCGGGATTGTCTCTAAGCTGATAACTTAATCCACGAAAACTTCATAAGCCCCCCAAGAGACATCATCATAAATATCAACATCTGTTATACGTCCACGTTGAACAAATTCTTTCCCCATTGGAATTTACCATAATCTCCACATTGGGCAGGAGTTTTGAAGTTTCTTCAGAAGGCACGACTGCCCACCTTCTGGCATATTTTTTTTCATCGCCTCTTACGATTCCCACAAATGGGGAGCATTTCTAGTCCGTATAGAGCGAGAACGAATGACACGACTGGATCAGATGAAAGTCCGATTAATTCTATATGATTAATTAATAACATTGGGATTAGTTGCTAGTTTAGATAGGTATTTAAGAGTTCGGTTAGTACATACATCATACTCGGCACCCCACGGGGATAATAGAGGTTAGTGAACTGAAATATCTTCTGACAATTTGATTACAATTAATGTCAAATTACACAATAGCCCTGCTGACCCTTCATTTTGTCTCATTCTCTAACAATCCAATCACACTAAATTATTATAAATGCGAAAGTCCATAACATGACTTTGTACTCTTATTTATTGTAACAACTTGTATGTACTACTTATGGAAGCAATAAATGATCTGAATCTGAAAAGTTTGCAGTAAGGGCGTGAGTGTGTTTGTTAAATGAAAAACAACAGAAAAACAGTCTGATTTGTAGTGTCGGTGGTATATACAAGTGTATGTTTCCCGTGGGTAGAATGTCATAGCTGCCTGTGGGTGTCGTAAGAGGCGTCTAAAGTTTAATAACGTAAGGTGGGCAGCAGCGCCTTCTGAGGTACTGATATCTTAAACTGCGATTCCGAAGACGCCTGCCAAGCGTGGGGATTATGGGAAACCCCCCTTAATGGGGAAGGCTTGTTCAACAGTGGACAATCCGGTTGATACAGGTATGTACAAAATCAGGTCAAGAAAACCAAGATATAAGCAGTCTTACTTGTGAACAAGCGACTTTTCTCAATCAGTAGACCATTATTCAAATATTCATGCTAAGAAATAATACAGATGCACTTACTTGCCCTTGTCCCAGCGAGATCGTCTCGAAGCTGATGACCTTCTTCTCCATAGAGAACTTGACCAGCCCGGACATTGGGTCAGCGCCAGGTGACAGTATGAAGATGAGGGGGGAGCAGCAGTTGCTGTCGTTGTAGGACTTCTCCAGGTCGAAGGGAGGAGGCTCGATGTAGGCGTGCCCCATCTCTTCGACCACGTATTGTTGGACGAGAGGGATCAGCTTGTCGGGACGAATGCATCTGTGTGGAGGAGTATAAAAATAAATAAAATAAAAATAAAAAAGCCTTTTATTTCCAGTTTACAATAAAACTTCACAACTTCAAAATTCCCTGGTAGGTACCTAACTACGCCTACTACTTACATTTATTAATAAGCACATTAAATACAGCATATTTATATAGATAATTATGTTGGAAATATATATTTAGTAGGTATGTAGGTACAAGTTTTCTTTTTTCCCTGGAATCCCTCTCAGGTGAAGGCCTCCTCCAAAGCTTTCCATTTGTCTCGGTTTTGGGCTATTTTTTGCCACTGTGGGCCAGCAATTTTTTTAATATCATCTTCCCATCTGGTAAATGGTCTTCCTCTACTGCGCTTGCCTAGTGGGCCTTTCCATAGCGTAACTGTTTTTGTCCATCTAAGATCTTCTAGCCGAGCTGACCGGCCCACTTCCACTTTAGCCTTTGACTATGACTGCAAGCATCTATTGCTTTAGTTTTAGATCTGATTTTTGTGTGTTTTATCTTCTGTATTTTCTTGATGTTTAACATACTGCGTTCCATTCCTCGCTGGCATGTATTTATTTTATTTTTTATTTTATTTGTGAATTTCCATGTTTGGCATGCGTATGTTAGGCAAGGAATGAGGCATGAGTCCATGACCTTTTTCTTTAGCTTTATAGGCAATTCGCTTTTAAATATCTCTTTGTAGCTCCAATATTTATTCCATGTATGTCTGACTCTTCTCTCCACTTCTAGATAATTGCTATCCCTGTTGAAACCAATTTGTTTTCCTTAATATACATACTGATTTACATATTCTAATTGTTCCTCACCAATTGTTATCATTCTTTTTATAGAGTTGGTCATGATTTTGGTCTTCGTGATATTGATTTCTAAGCCCTCTTGCTCGCTTGCTACATGTAGAGTGTCTAACATGTATTTTAGTTGGTGGCTCGATTCCGCTAGCAGTGTGGAGGAGTATACTCAATTTCATTCACAGAGCACAGAAAACGTCTCTCTGGTAAGTTAGGAATATAAGCCTTCGTACGTTAGTTCGGCGCGGTGATAGCTTTTCAACGGTTGATTTGATTGGCATACATTGGCATAAAGGATTTTCCACTGGAGGTTGAAGTGGGCAAGCATTCACGAAATGTGAAGTTATTGGGCGAACGTGGCATAAGAACGAACGTCTCGGAGTGAAGAGTGCAGTGCATTGTCAAGTAGAACGAGGACGGTGACCCTGCTACTGTATCGAAGGTCAAGCTCACCATTCTACTATAGACACCTTTAATTCAAAAAATTAGACTCTTTTTATTTTATTGCCAATGGGACTTTGAATCCGAAGAATAGTAAAGGTTAAATGGGCCTAAAGGGCAGCTGCCGTACAGCAACGTTAGTGCTTGGAAACAAATAGTCTACTAAAGGGTAATTTAAAGGTCAATCAGGTGTGGGCACTTGAAGAAATTCTTCCACCAGAGCAGTGTCGGTGTTTTCAGACCAACTAAACGCTTCCTAAATACTCGCAGCTTAACGACAACTGTCTAAAGACAACAACCAGGACCGATGGGTTAACGTACCCTCCGAAGCACGTGGCGCGCTGAGTTACACATGCCACTAGCGGTTACCCATCCAAGTAATGACCACAGCAGACAACTCTAAGGGCCTGTTTCAGAATGTTATAAAAACAACAGAAATAAAACACTATATCTTTGCGTTTCACAGTCATCGATTCAGCCTATCCATCGGTTAAAGCTTGAAACGCGCTGCATGTAAACTATCATTTTTATCATTCAGTTATTTTATTTTCTGGGTAGTATAACCGGAACTTACTCGAACATTCTGAATTAGGTCCTTAATCTACTAGGCAAGGTCCACTACGATCGCATACGACGCATCAAAAGCATCCCATAGTCCTTACAATATAGTGACCCATCCTACAAATAGATATGTAAAGAAGCGTAACTCTCATACAGTTACCGCTTTGATTTCGGATTCATCAAGTTCACAATAAACAAAACACACACAATCTTCCATATTCAATGGTTGATTTGGCGCTTAGAAATGATCTCATCCAATTGGTCGCGTCAAGGTAATGTTGTTGCACCGCACAGGACACTTTTTAGACCTCGCTCGCCGCGGTAAGGTTTGCTTTCCGCTGTTTTTAAACTTGACTTAAATTTCTTTACATATTTAGTCGTAGCATCCATCATTGCTTCATAATCCAACTCTTTGCTTTATTATAGTTACTGTGTACTAGGAAGAATAATCAATTAGATTTAAGGACTCGGGAGCTCAATCACACACAAGACGTCGGCAGTAACTAACTTTTATTAAGATCCTTGTACACAACTAAGTACCTTACGTACCAGGCTACCCATATACTACAATAGTGACTAGGTATAGGTATAAGACTTGGTTCACCTGAGCATGATGAGTTTCGCGATCCCCTTGATGTTCTCATAGGGCGGCGGGAAGGGACGCTCGTGAGGCGCTGATAGATCGTAGAACGCCTTCCATTGGCTTATATTCGCCTCCACGTGTTCTTTGAATCCTTTCAACCTGAACACAAATAGGTAAAACATATAGGTAGTTCTTATGCAACCTGGTGAAGGTACAGTGGGTAACAAACATATCTATAAAGGCCACACAATAAAAACAAATATCAAGATTAAACCAATGACTGAATCCAAACTAAATAGGGTTAGCAGGTACATATAGTTAATATTATATTATGTTGTAGAAGTCAGAGCAAGTTTTTTGTTTTTATTTTTTTTATTCCAGATATGTTAGACTTTGACCACTATCTCACCTGATGGTAAGTGATGATGTGGTCGAAGATGTTGTTCAGGCTAGCCTAGAAGTACTGGCTGTCAAGGACAGCTTGCGGAACACACGATTAGGTACTTGGCGACAGATATTCTACTTGAGGGTGGTAGCTAGCCAGGCGGGCATTTGCAAAATGCCCTACCACCATGCTATAACGACTGCCATCCTAAGACGACAACCGGGACCGGCTTAACGTGCCCTCCGAAGCACGGAAGCGCTCAGTAGTAATGTCACTAGCGGTCACCCATCCAACTCATGACCGTGGGCGACGTTGCTTAACTTTGCTGATCGGTTAAGAACGGCTAAGTAAACTTCGCTACGAGCGCTTCAAAAAACCTATTACCTATTATACCAGCGGGATCTCTTTATAACCTCCTAAAAGACCTAACCCTAAAAGGCCAGTCAAGAACAACCGTGACATTCATCCTGGAACGCGTATCTAAAACAGCATTAGTATAGAATCTTATCAAGTTTGGTTAGGAATGGGTGAAAGTTCGAGTAGTGAAAAGGAGCCTATCAAGGCTCCCATCAGTTCATCATAACGGGGTCCCCGTATGATTACTTAACCATAAACTGTTGCCATACGAGCATGCAATATGCTCTACCAACACGCAAATGATGATTTATATAGCTGATAGCCTAGCCTTTGACCACTATAGCACCCGATGGTAAGTGATGATGTGATCGAAGACGTTGTTTCGTAACTTAGAATTACTGGCTCTCAACTAAACCTGCGGTAGCGCACCGTCAGATGCTTGGTTAAAAATTTTCTATTTGAGGGGGTAGCATGCGGCATTCGCAAGCGGGCACGCCCTACCACCTTGCTATAACGACTGCCATCCTAAGACAACCACCAGGACCGACGGCTTGCCCGTGCCCTCTAAAGTACGGAGGCACTCAGTAGTAATGTCACTAACGGTCACCAATCCACACATGACCGCAGCGGACGTTGCGTAACTTAGCTGATCGGTTAAGAACGTCTGAGCAAACTACGTTACGAGCATTGACCTATATATACTAGACGCGACATCTCAAACGAAGATAGTTGTACAGTGCAAAGAAGCCGGCCGGCATCTTCTTACCCACTCGCTACTGGGCACTCGTAGAGATTACACGTGCTCTACGTTCGAAAATTGTGTATTCAAAATACACATTGATAATAGACAATTTTCGAACGTAAAGCGCGTGTAATCTCTATATGAGTGTCCAGCTGCGTGTGGGGGAGAGTATACTAGGCGGCATACTTACACTGGTCGACTATCCTCGTTTGAGATGTCGCGTCTAGTATATATAGGTCAATGGTTACGAGTCGTTTATTTCGTTCTTCCAGGTACCGATCATGACCTAACGTAGATATTATGAGTGATTTAAAATCATGTTTACCCATTCAAATGGCTGCAGCGCACTATCTCAGACCAGCACTTCTCCGAGAGCCAGGTGGGCGCCGGGTTCTCGTGAGGGTTGTCGAGCGCTACTCCTCCCGTCAGCAGGAAGCCAACCAGCTCATCGTCAACGGCACCCTGAAATATGGTTCTACTCATTGCCAACTAATAAATATTTATACGTTGCATTCACTCACCTGATAGTGTTCTGTGAGGCAGTTTTCAATCAAATATGTATACTTACAATAGATTTATTTTAATTTTATTAATAAAGGATTTCCAACAGCCTTCTTATAAAATTATAACACACATATAAAATACCAACGCCAATAAAGGTAATTACAAAAAGAACAATTGAATGCGCAGGAACATGTAGATATTCTAATATTAGTTAAACTGATTAACTAAAAAAACAGGAAAACAAATTTAAAGCCATATAAATATATCATGAAAGTAGTAATTACTTTTTAACCCAATAAAACATCAAAAAATTGATGATAAATCAGATTCTGAACAGTATTTTTTCTCATAGTGAATAAATCGACATATGTGGAATAGTTTGAGTTAAAGTTTCTAAAAGTGCTACAGCCCGTGGGGTGCCGGGCTAGAATGTCGCCCCCCCATCTCTACCCGTGGGTGTCGTAAGAGGCGACTAAGGGACACCAAAAGGTGGGCAGCAGCGCTTTCTCAGGAACTGATATTTCACACTGCGATCCCCAAGACGCCTGCCAAGCGTGGGGATTGAGGAGGCTGTGTTCAGCAGTGGACGATCCGGCTGGTACAGTACAGTGCTACAACGGGGGACACAAAGATGAATATAAGGGTCAATGGTCTTGATTTTAACACATGTAACAATAGGGGTCTATCCCACATTCATCATGTTGTCTCATTAAGAAACTGCTACTCTTCTGTCCTAGTAGTCCCATAGCATAAGTAACATAATTCCATACTACATCGCATGAGTTGGGGCATTTTGCGAATGCCCGCCTTGAGAACCAGTACCACTCTCAAGTAGAAAATCTGTCGCCATGCACCTAACGGTGTATTCTGGCAGCTGTTCTTGAGAGCCAGTAGATCTTGGTTAGCCTGAACAACATCTTTGATCGTTTACTATCAGGTGAGATAATTGTCAAGGGCTAACCAATAAGGCATAGAAAATTATTATTACCGTCATCACCAGATTACAGCCTCTTTTTTATTTGTCTCCTTGTCCGTATTGAGACAATTTGCTGTCTGCAATGATGTTGTCACTTCAAGTATAAGTTGACCTAAGCTTTTTTATATTATTGTGTCGGAACTAGCTCGAGGCCCACCTGATGTTAAGCGGACTAACCTCTGCCTATATCACATTTTGTTTGAAGAATTACACTGTGCCCGTCACCCTCAGACATACAGTTGTTAAGTGTCATGTATCTGTAACTTTACTGGCTCTCAAGGACTGCTGTCGGAACACACTAAAAGGGGGCTTGGCGACAGATTTTCTACTTGAGGGTGGTAGTTAGCCAGGCGAGCATCTGCAAAATGCCATTCCAACATGTGGTGAAGCTCAAGCCGACGGCGGGGATCGAGCCATGGACCTGCGGCACTGCAGTCCATAGCTATTTCCGCTCGGCCATCATTGCTTCAAAAGCTGATGAAGTATCACACATTTATTGTTCTTGTGTGGATATTCTTTAATTAGTTGTGGCTATGTCAGAGGATATCGGAATAATAAAAAGAAGCGGATGTCTTGTTTTATGCCAAATATGAATTTTAAAAACATTCGGTATATAAATCTGGAGAAACGGTAGGGAGGGAGTTGCAGCAGACGTAAGAAAACAAAATGCGTGGGCTCAGTTACTATATCGGAGGTAAGTTAAACAAACTAATACAAAACATTGTTTTCATGCGGTTTGGCGGCTATTCGTTTTATTATTTATTATATAGCTAATTTTAAATCATTTAAAATATGACGAAACTTCGTTACTATCGCAACCGCTGCGAAAACACTTCCTTTAAGCAAATGCCAAATACAACTTATGTATAATCTAACTAACCTTAGCCCTCAGGATGCCCAATGTGAGAACGAGAGAGAATATCAGCTTGTCCTTTTCGAAGAGGCTCCTGCAGACGTTCTCGTAGATACTCTTGGTAAAGTGCGCGTTGAGCCCCTCCAGCCGCACCGACAGGTTCTCGCTCTTCGGAGAGTTCACAATGGCCTGATTGTACAGGTTTATGAACCTGAAATGTTTAATGTGCTAATAAATAACTATGCCATGGGGTACTGGTAATGTATTGGCCAAATCATCCACTACTGAACACAGCCTCTACCATTAAGCGAGGGGGGGAAGGTTTGCCATAATCCCCACGTTTGGCAGGTAGCTTGGGGATCGCAATGTAAGATGACACTGCTGCGGACTTTCCGGTATTTCTCTTTTAGTCGCCTCTTAAGACAAAGTTAAGAACATAGCTGCGTTCTATGTTCTATACTACAACACTGCATTCTGAAAAACTGTCTCCATAAACTGCATTCCCAAATAGCCTACCAGGCGTAGGGGTTATGGCACCCTTAATGGGAAAGGCGCTGCCAAGCTTGGAGATTATGACACCCTCAATAAGGGAGGCATATGTACAGAGGTAGACGTTTTTGGCTGTTGATAAGATGATGTGATTCAACAAATACATAACTAGAGAAAATATATTCTTGCGCATCTTATACTATAATATGATCCTTGCCGTTCGTCCTCGACCCGTCAAGAAACGACGCTTGGAAGTTTTTTAAAGCCGATAATCTAGCCTTTGACCGCAATCGCATCTAATCTGATCATGATGGTGTGGCTGAAGAAGATACACATACCTAAACCAAAAAGAGAACTGGTTTTCAAGAATATTTGCCAGAACATACCTCAAGGTAGTGGATGACAGACAATCATCAGCAAATCTCAAGCCCACAGCGCTGCGGGATTCAAATCATGTACTCCTTGCGCGGCATTTGATAGTCATTGGCACTATGCTATCACTGTTGCACGGATTTATTGGCAATGGAAAATCCCAGGCCAATAATATTATTGAGACATTCAATTAGATCAATCCAGTGGCAGTCATTTGCAGATAAATACACATATCTATTACTGCACAAAAGTTCTTGTGCCTTGTAATTTTTCAGAGATAGCCGACGAGTAAAACAAAGCCCTATTGTCATTATGTTGTCTGTTTGTCCATCATTTTAATTATTCTTACTCTAACAATCTCACACTTGGCTGGTTTCTTCAATGAAATCAATAAAAGCTTACCAGTTCAATGAATACTGGTACATAGGATCTATAGCGGCTAGATCTGATATACAGAAGAAGAGCACAGCACTGTGCGTGGAGACCGGCACGTAGCCCAGTCTGGCCTCGTCGATCTCCATCTCGGTGATGGCCGCCGCTTCCTGCTTGGCGGTGATCTCGATCGACAAGATTTTAGAGGAAGAGAGGATCTGGTTGGCGTGCTCGTCTTCTAGGATGTTGCCAGCGGATGATAGCACCTGGGGAGGGGGGCATACATTAAATACTTTGGATCGTTTAATAAAGAAATTTTAAAGAGTGTCTTGTTGGTCTCGTCTGTGCAGCGATATGACAATCATATCCGGTGCGATGTCCTGGTTTCTAGCCCTGAGTCGGGCTACCTTAAAGACTGTTTGTAACTGTTGACCAAATTATCGTTTACCATCATATCAACATCGTAACTTCCACTGCAACAAAGTCTTACCCTTTTGAAACCCTCGTAACGAAGTTTGCTTAGCCGTTCTGAACCAATCAGCAAAGTTAAGCAACGTCCGCCGCAGTCATGAATTGGATATGGGTGACCGCTAGTGACAATACATATGAGCGCTTCCATGCTTCGGAGGGCACGTTAAACCGTTTGTCCCAGTTGTTGTCTTAGGATGGCAGTTAGACGGCATGGTGGTATGGTAGGGCATTTTACGAATGCCCACCTGGCTAGCTACCACCTTCATGTAGACAATCTGCCGCCAAGTACCTAATGGTGTGTTTGGCTGTTCTTAAGAGCCAGTAATTCTAGGTTAGTCTGAACAACATCATCGACCACATCATCACTTACCATCAGGTGAGAAAAAAGTTTTGCAGGAGTCTTGGGGATTACAGTGTAAGATGGCAGTTCTTCAGTACCAGAACGCGCTGCCACCTTCTGATACTTTTCTCCTTTCTTCGCATCTTACGACTCCCGCTGGAAAAGAGGGAGGGAGGGGTGGGGGGATTCTGAACTGGCACCCCACAGCAAACGACACTATTGTTACCATGTCCACCATCATCATAATTATATTAACGACCTCCCTCAAGCCACTCCCCATAGATGTACACTGTTAATAGACGAAGATCGCCTAATGCGACATTCTACAGGAAGAACAATACCTTAAATACTAGGAATTAACTGTCGGGAATTGTACTTCAATCTCAAGAACTATTGAACGTTTTTTTTACGAGAAATTCTACGATCTACCAACGAGTAGGTACAGTTAACCAGAGTCTGCAAACACCACCGGAACTATTTCTAAAGTGTTCTTAACTCGAACACACAGTTGGTATTCTTTACCTCCAATATCTGGTCTTCTATCTCCTTGAGGGTGCGTTTGTTAGTGGCACCTTCGACGATGAGCTGGTTCTTCTTCAGTTCAAGTTCCGGCCGGTCCTGTGCGACCACGATGCCGAGCAGCTGGTCCTGCAGCCCGGTCGGGGTTATCATGAAGTTCAGCAATGTCACCTGGGGAACATTTAGAAGACATCCATTTAGGCTAGTATTGCACATAGCTCCCTTTGAGAGTCGTAAGAGACGATGATGGAAAAAAAATTAGCAGCAGCGCCTTTGGAGAAATGCCCTCTTACACTACGATGTCCAAGACACCTGCCAAAATTCAGCAATTTCATCATTGTAGTAAAAAAAGTGCGAGTCGGACTCACGCATTGAGGGTTCCGTACATACCTGTAGGTATATAAGTAAAAGTTATGGTATTTTTATTGCTAAATGAAATCCATAACATTTTCAAAATTATCATAAATATTTTTATCATATGATGTAACTAAAAAAATCTGGCTTTCGCAATTTTTCCTTTATTTTTGCTATAACGCATTACTTCGTACCAAATTTCAAGATTCTGAGTTCACGGGAAGTACCCTGTAGGTTTTGATTCCCTTGCGAGTGTCGAACATTTGCGGCATAACGGTTGTAGTTTGCGAAAGTTTGATTTTTTCACATCTCCAAGGGACAGTAGACCTGAGTATTTGAAATGAATTTCAGCTTGATACCTGACCACGCGTTCTTGAGAAAAAAGGCATTGACAGACAGATGGATAACAAAGTAATAAGGGTGCCGTTTTATCCTATTTATAGTGAATTATATTCATTTCTTATGAGGTGCGGTTTCTTAGGAATTTTTTGATTAAGGGTGAAGCTAGGTATTCGAGCATTCGCAAAATGCCTTTCCACCATGATGTGGTGAAACTCAAGCCGGTGCGCTGGTGGAGATCGAACAATGAACCTGCGACACGGCAATCTATAGCTATATTACCGCTGGGCTATCATTGCTATTTTCTACATTTGTATTAATTATTATTACATTGTAAATTATGTGTGGTATATATTAGTGTAAATTATGTGTAATGTAGTGATATTCGCTATGCATCATACAGGCATACCTACCGTACATTTAACACTATGGTTAAATGATATGATTAAATGCAAATGGACATTATGATACATTAATTATTAAAAATTAATGTATCAGAATAACAATACATAGATTATGTTGTCTTAGGTTTTCGCGATTATTACACATAGTAATTAAACAACTTTAAACGTGTCACCCCCTGACCACGATCACTGCAAAGTGTTTGAAACGTCGGGACAAAAATAATGATAAATATACGCGATTTAAACCGTTTAAAGTTGTTTAATTACTATGAATACATAGATTTTTCAAAAATATCCCAACTTTTCACACACACATATTTCAATGAGCCTTGCAGACCTAAGACATGTTAAAATTTGCCAAAGTCCTTACTTTGACGGCGACTTCAGGTAAGAAATGTGGGTTGCTGAGCCTGGTGGTGATGTAGAAACGGAAGTCGTGGTTGTACTCCAGCACGTTGTCGCCGAGCTTCAGGCAGTCGATACCGCCAGACCTGAACATAGATATCAACATATTTAGCCTTCTTTAGCTTAACGTTTTCTTAAGTTTGTCGCTAGTTCATGTTATCATTACACTTGATCACGTGATAAACGAGACTTGGAAAAGAGTCTTTACGATTGCAGATATTTTTGGGGTTTTAGCTATATAACTTATTACTAAGTCTCAGCTGTCTGTCCATCCGAATTTTACAGGGCTGTATCTTCTCCGTGGGGTGCTGGGTAAGAATATCAAACCCGGGTGAAAAGGAGACCTTTGTGGAGTCGATTCGACTAAGGGAAAAATACCTGAATGTGGGAAGCAGAACCTTCTGAGCTGACAACTTCTACTGCGATCGCCAAGACACCTGCCAAGCTTGAGGATTATAGCAAATCTCCCCAATGGAAGAGACCTTGTTCAACGGTGGCGTTCTGGTTGATGTGGTGGTATATTAGGAACGGTAATAGTTAGCTGGTTTGACATTTTCACAAAATATTTGTTAGTATGGCGGATTGCCTCCAAATTATATTAATGACATAAATTTAAAAGTAACGACCGTACGCCGTACAAGAAAAGGTTTTATTAACTTTATTTCATTTTGCTCTATCGTAACGAGAAAAAGCCAGTACTTATCTACACCTACTACTTTAAATTATTTACATTATGACAAAATAGAAAACGATAAACTTCAATACTGATAACATCTAACAACGTTTTTTGAAAATCATAGGAGTATGATTGTTTTGTATTGTGTGTAAATTATTACTTCTTTTAGTCGCGGTGCGTGTTCGGCACCCGCAGGTGGTACAAGGCGCTTTACGCTTTCTACGCACGTCTCGATACGTCTTCTAAAAAGGCTAAAGAAATAATAAGAATATTGGTAACACTGGTGTTCTATCCGGGTTCCAGGGGTAATTTCGACACGTACCAGAGCCAAGTGCTTTTACAAAGATAATAATTTCCTAACAATTCTACATGTGTTTAATATGACTGCATTTTGAAGAAGTTTTTATGCGGATGTATGTACCTATGTCGAGTATCTCAAGTAACTCATACCTGCGAGTCTAGTATGGACTGGAGACAAAATTTTATGCCATAATTTTTTCAGGTGAGATTGTGGTCTTATCTATTACCAAAAAAAATATATAAAAAATAAAACCTGATTTTATTTACTTTCGAGACACAAAATGGTCTACAGCAAGTAAAACTTGTCTCCTATTGAAATTTCCGTGGAAAAAGGCATATTTACATGGAAATTTCAATTCATTTTTTTTTCTTTAGTAATAATTGACACCGAACCTGGATGAAATAGTCACCGTATGAAATAAAAACGGAAGTTATCCTTGTTCTTTGAAGATGGTTATTTAATCACTATTCAAATAATATAATGACGCCACGCGTTAAACGTTCTCTACAGGCGATGGCGTCATCCCAAAAAAAATTACGCAGTACCTACCAGATCCAGAGCTACGTCCAAGTGTTCACGAATCAGTTCAATAAATAAATTTTGAAGCAGTGATGGCTCAGTGGCATGGGCTATGGACTGCCACCTAGCATGTCCATGATTCGTATCCCGCCGCGGGCTTGAGCTTCACCGCATGGTGGAAGGGCATTTTGCGAATGCCCGCCTGGCTAGCGACCACCCTCAAGTAGAAAATCTGCCACCGAGCACCTAACGGTGTGTTCCGGCAGCTGTCCTTGAGAGCCACTAATCCTAGGTTAAGCCTGTTAACATCTTCGACCACATCATCGACATCAGGTGAGATTGTGGTCAAAGGCTTACCTATAAGCAATAAATAAAAAAGAATGTTCTGCATCGGGAGCATCATGTGTTATGGATGATCATTTATGGCTGGCCATACCTGAAGACGTTCCGCAGCAAAACCGGCTCCAGAACTGCGTCCAGTTGTTCTCGAATGTTTTCCAACATCACGGGTATTCCCAGCTGGATGGCGTTCTCCAGGACTCGGACGTAGTTCGCATCTGTCAGCTTAATGATCTTGAGCTGGTTCTCACGTTCCATGTTCTTTACCCATTTGTTGGCTTGTTCTGAAACAAATGGGATTCTTATTGATTCTTCTTGAATTCTCATTCTTATTCTTAGTGTGATCGCTCATATTCATCCTCATTTGCTGTACCTATCTCGGCGAACACCAGCCCGAGCATAGGGGTGCACTGAAAAACAGCGTCGCGAGTGCATGAAAATGTCACGTGGCTTATGCTGAGTGTAACCCTTTTGCCCGCAATATTTACGAATCACCTCATTATAAATTTTAATCTTATTGTGTATATATATATGTTATTTGTATGGCAATAAATATATATTTCATTTTCATTTCTTTTTTATTAGTATTGTTATTCTATTTCTACCGGTTAGTACTATTTCGATTAGCTTGGTATCAATCATAAATTGGTTTCATCGAAGTACAATACACTACAAAAATTCTTTATTGTGCACTACAAATGTTACAAAACGCATATAATTTGATAATTCTTATAGATATAGAACAATCGGCGAACTTATCGTTTAAAGCGATCCCTTTCAGACAACCTTAGAATGGAAAATATGGATATGTGAGGAATAAAAACAGATAGGCGGTGTATATTTTTAGAGATAAATATATACAGGGTTATTGGTAAAATGCTAACAACCTTTTAGGGTTGATTTCTGCTAGTCCTAAGAAACATTTTGAGAATATTTTTTTACAAAATTACAAATATACCATAGGAAAAATTAAAGTCATGTGCGGGATACGAAGCCGCGTCCATCCACCACTTGAGCCGGGGTATGCTCTTACCAATTTAGCTAACATGACATGACGTCATAACTCAAATCTTTCCTATCGTTCTTTAACCATCGTATTGGGATGGAGCGACATCTATAGTACCACTTGCGTTGTGCTACAAACAAGACCAATTTTGCAATTGGTTTTATACTTGTTAATGATGACGCAACCTTATAATTTTAATACTGTTATGTTTGCAATAACGCCTGCTATGCGGATTACATTACAAATATACCATAGGATTTTTTTTTTCCGCACATGACTTAAATTTTACCTATAGTATATTTGTAATTTTGTAATCTAATCCGCATAGCAGGCGTTATTGCAAACATAACAGAATTAAATTTTTTATTGTTCTAAAAATCTGTTTTTTTTTTAATTTTCTATTGTGTTTTTGACTGAATAAGCACGAACCACATGATGTCAAAAGTCTCTAGTGTCTGTAATGTATTATTTCGTATTATTATTACTTTGCACGATGTAAATATTCAAAACTCTATTCAAAAGGACCACGGCGCGTTCCAGTGTAGCCGCGCTCTAGGCTCGGAGTAGGCATTAAAACACATTTTTCTTTTTTCAAAACAATAAAGAAGTCATCTCAAAATGTTTCATAGGAGCAGCAGAAGTCAACCCTAAGAGGTTGTTAGCATTTTACCAATAACCCTGTATAATATACAAAATATATAAATAATAGTTAATATTTATAGTAAAGCAACAAAGTATGTCACTATATGACAGCCATAAGAAAACTTTGATTAATAATTGCAAGATAAAAAGATGAAACTTTTGATTTTTGATTGAGTTTAATGTTTGGACTTTCTTATGGTTACTGGGAGTGCATTCCATAAACGTGCGTTTTCAATAGTAAATAAACCGCTATAGAAAGATGTCTTGGAGGCGGTCGATGACAGTATCAGATTTTCTAATGTCCTAAGACTGTAGTTTGAGTTATTCAGGAATTCAAACCGTTCCTTCAGGTATAAGGGAGTAAGTTTTGCTAATAAAGTTTTTGAGGTAAAATATAAGCAGTATTGACCTTACCTTGGGGGTCAATCATGAGAGGCCAGCGTCGGGAACGCGCCACAATGATGCCGTTCTCTATGGAGAAGTTGTCGACTGGCAGCCCAGCTATGTTCCACACGCGGATGATCACCGGCTCTCCGAGAGTCGTCACCAGGGAGAATGCTTCCGAACACGGTATATCTAGAAATGCATTTTTTTATGTATTGTTGATAGGCTAGCCTTTGGTCACCGTCTCTTCTCACCTCGGTAAGTGATAAAGTGGTCGAAGGTGTTGTTCAGGCTAACCTAGAAATACTGGCTCTCAAGTACTGCTGGAAATCACCGTTAGGTGCTTGGCGACAGATTTTCTATTTGAGGGTGGTAGATTGCCAGGCGGGCATTCGCAAAATGCCCCACCACCATGCTGTAACAACTACAATCCTAAGACAAAAACTGGGACCGACGACTTAACGTGCCCTCCGAAGCACGGAAGCGGTCAGTAGTTATGTCACTAGCTGTCACCCATCCAAGTCATGAACGCGGCGGAGGTTGCTTAACGTATCTGATCGGTTATGAACTGCTAAGCATACTTCGCTATGAGCGCTTCAGATTCAGATGTTCGTTTTTAGGTAATTCAAATTCAATTCTTGATTTAAATCAGTGATCTCTTTTCTGTGGTTAAAATATTAATAAAATACCAATATATTTTTTAACATTAAAACCAATGTTCTATTTATTGCAAAATCGATAATGGTAGCAGATTTTACTGAACATACAAGAGATAATTGCTTGGCCACAAATTTTGAGAGCCAGCTAGGCGATCATTCAAAATACCATTACCATATGCTGTGAAGCTCAAGCTCGTGATTGGAATCGAACCCACGACTAATGAGCCCTGATTATCTCTGGCTATGGAAAATACAGGGTTATAAGTCAACCCTAAGAGGTTGTTATCATTTACCAATAACCCTGTATATACATAACGCCCCAGATACCAACACCGTATCAAAAAATATATGTGCTGGGTCAAAAACGTTTTCTCCCAGACATGCAGGTACCTACTATTAGCTCTCCGAGCTGTAGACCTCGCGAGTCTGCCCTTCCATAGCTTTTAATTGAAAAAAAATAAAATTACAATGAAAATACAAGTTCACTACGCATGCATTAATGGGAGAATGGGTCAAGAAATCCAAAAATCTAGATATGTAACGTAAATAATAAATGACTCGCGAAGGCGATGGCTAGTTGTATCGGGAATAGGTAGTAAGTAGTATATACAATAATTTTACGTATTTATATCGAATTAATATACTGGCTACAAAAACATGGAAAATAAATAATTGATTATACGAGAGACAGAGAATATCTCTTTTAGGCAACTGACGTGCGAATCAGAACATTGCCATTAAATTAAGCGCAGGCGTCCATACTTTCAACACCTTATCATGTATATCTTCGTCATTTTAAAAATTTCCAAAATGTTTATGGAGGTATCAAACCTGCTCACAAAATTTCGTGATAATCGGTTGAGAAATGCGACCTGTAGATAAGAAACAAAAATGACGCGTTCGTAGCGAAGTTTACTTAGCTGTTCTCAACCGATCAGCAAAGTTAAGCAACGTCGCGCGCGGTCAAGAGTTGGATGGGTGACCGTTAGTGACATTACTACTGAGCGTTTCCGTGCTTCGGAGGGCACGTTAAGCCGTCGGTCTCGGTTGTTGTCTTAGGATGGCAGTCGTTATAGCATGGTGGTAGGGCATTTTGCGAATGCCCGCCTGGCTAGCTACCACCCTCAAGTAGAAAATCTGTCGCCAAGCACCTAACGGTGTGTTCCGGCAGCTGTCCTTGAGAGCCAGTAATTCTAGGTTAGCCTGAACAACATCTTCGACCACATCATCACTTACCATCAGGTGAGATAGTGGTCAAAGGATAACCTATCAGGCATAAAAAAAAAAATAAAAAAAAAAACACTCGGTAAATTAAGAGCGTCCCTGGCAGAAACAAAAATGAAATAAAAAAAAAATTATTTAGGGAAAACATTGAAGGTTACGTAAAACTCATAACTATGAAAGTTCGTTTTTGGTGAAAATTTAATCTATTAACTGTACTCGAGAACTCGTTCTACGAATAAGTACCTATCATTAATACGTAAAACTTGTGACTATGAAAACTTTTCCTAGGGAAAAACGTTAACTTTCGTAGTCAAATACAACTCGTAACTGTCAAAATTTGTCCCAAATTCTCCCTTCAACAATAAGTTTAAAAATATGTGACTGACTGAGGTTCCTGGTCCTCCTGTTCCACATGGTGAGCAGTTCCCGGCGGTAGTTGACGGTGTACGGGCCCAAGTACGCGATGCAGCCAGCAGACAGCAGCACGTCGCCTGGAATATATACCACTATTTTATTACTCAGTAACGAAACAAAATAATGTAGATAGTTACATCTGCTTATATCAGGCGTGGTTCACTCCGCACTTTAGGTACAAAGCTACAAGAACATCAGCGTATCAATCCGGACGGGATTATTCCAGTGTAAATGTGTAAGTACCTACATGTACATTCATGTATTTATAATATAAGTAACGTCCTTACTGTTCAATAGGTTCATACAAAATTTAAATAAGCGGTCAAGCGCGTGTCGGGCCACGCGTAATGTAGGGTTCCGTAGTAGCCCGTTATAATAATATAGAATAGTTCTGTTTTTCTTTTTCTTTTTATCTCTCTACCTATAACTTTATAAGCAATTTGTTCTTTTGTTTATAAATTGTGATTGCTTGCACGTGTAGACTGTTGTTGACCGTGACTATTAAGAAGCAATCATGGATTATCTATACGTTTCTTAGTTGCTCACAAACTTTTTTCTTCTCTCCATTTAACGACACCTCTCTATAACGCCATAAAATGCCAGTCCCTTGAGTTTACACTGTATATGTATATACATCTATATATAGTGTAAACTATATAACGACGCTGAAGGGCTGTGCATATATATATACATATATTATATATTCAAGAACCAACAAACAGAGTCACAATATTTTCCTAATGAAAAATTATTCTTATTTATAATAATAATTATGAGACGGCGAGGATGAGGTCTAAAAAGTACCTTATACTCGTACCGAAGCTAATCGATCAACTCTGTACACATATGAATCTGTTATGACTTATGATATAGGTCATACAGAATCATTATATCTAATTGTTGCCTTCTAGAGTTTAACTGTAATAATTTATATTTGTTTAGCAGCTCTTCATAATGGTTTAATATTATGCAATAAATACGTTAATTCGTTGTTGATGTTACTAGAGGACCTTATGACAAAATTAAATATTTTTAAACCACGTGCTATTATTATATTTTGAATATTTACAAGAACGACTAATTAACTATCTAATATTATTACTTAATCCTTTATGACTTGAAATTCGAATCCCATAACACTTATGTAAAATTACACATTACAAATCACATACCCTTCACGTGCACGTATACTCAAACATACAGAAACACGCACCGACACATACACCTTTCAAATTCCTCACAAACATTCACTTAAACTCGTACACCAATACTAAACCACAGAATAATGACAACACGTAAATATTAATTTTTAAAAATATACAAAACGACTTTAATTTCGAATAAAAACAATTTCGTTAAATATTTTACCTATATGTATATATGTTTCAATGTATTGGTTCAATTTTGAATTGTTACTAAATAGTATATATAAAAGAAAATATATAGATGTGTTACAGATTCTCTAAAGCCAGGAAGAACCTGGCTCTTGAGATACAGGCCACCAGCCTAGTTTTAGAGTCATAGACTCATCATAAATGTATCACAGTAAGGAGGAATAAAATTAATTTGTATTTGTATTAAACTATTTGTTTTTTGTCTTAGGAGTAAAATTATATTTAATACAATACACTAAAAATATGCCCAGATCCTTTTGGAATTTTAAGTGGTCTTGATAAGTATTTATAGAATGATACATTTTCAGGTCATCGGCATGTAATAGCAATTTAAAAAACTTAAAATATTTTTTAGTAAACATACTGTTTGTTTGTTTGTTATTGTCTACGTTTTAAATATTTCAGTAAAGCTTCGATAAGGCGGACAAAATTGAGATTGGGCGATAGTTTGCTACAACTTTTAATAATCCTTAGGTTGAATATATGCTGGACTGGAAAACAAATGGTGTCAGCGGTGTATTTAAGAACTTATGGTGAAACATTATAAACTCCAGCGCCCTTAGTTGGATCGAGCCTACGTAGTTCCGATTTGATAAACATTTGATTATAGTAAAACAAACATCATTGATAGTTAAATCTGACTTGTGGTTATCTTCTGAAATATAAAATTTATTATCTGCATTATAACCGTCGGTAACAGTTGAGGGTTCAAATACTGATTGGAAGTGATTCGAGAAAATGTTACTAATATCTAATGGGTCACTTGCTGTTTTTGGAGCACCCATCTTTGTAGTAGTCTTGTCTGCCCTACCCCTACAGTGTTTTTTATAAGCCGGAGACGCGGAGAGGGAGAGGATTAATTATTTTCATAAAGAAGAAGATTAACTTATTTTGGGAAATTTCGTTAGTATTTAAAAAAAACTATAGGTTTCTGTAGCCCCCCCTCCCATCAATGGGGAATATTCCGCCCTCACTCCCCCTCCCCATTGCACAAAATATATACATATACCATACCTAAAGTCCTTCCAATGTATGTAGATATACACATATTTTTTTAATATTATTATTATTATTAAAAATAAATAGTTTCCGTAATCCCCAACCCCCCGTGGGGGGATGTTTCAACCCCCCTCTCCCCTCTCCACCCCTTCCTATAGTACATAAGTATGTATATCGATTCTAAAGTCCTACCACTACTTCATCTTAGTAACTTTAAAGGATTTATTCTAAGAATTTTGTATTTGGTACAAAATTATGTAACACCCAAGTTCAACGCCTATTACTGCTAAAGTAATTAAGTTATCTTAATCGCTATAATTTTCCTTGAAAGTTCATGAACTGCACTATCATCATGAATTTTTTCAGATCTTTCAAGCCAGCAGTTTAGGTTTTAGAGGGGTGGGGACGCCCTACTGGAATAAAAATTTTCATTTTAAAGTTGAATATTTCGTAAATGAAGCATTAAATCATAAAATAGTATTAGCAACCCCTAAATCATTTTAAAATACCTATTCAATGATACCCCATTCGATGGAATAGACGACGACAAAAAAATTCATACCCACATAACTTGTATGGGAGCTATCCTAAAAAAAAATATTTTTCAAAATTTTATTTTACCATTTTGTCGGCGTGGTAAGTTTACATACCCATACAAAATTGCAGCTTTCTAGTACAAACGGTCTCTTAGCAAAATCTCGGACAGACGGACAGACAGACGGACATGACGAAACTATAAGGGTTCCTTGTAGGTACTACGGAACCCTAAAAATCGAATATTAAAAAAAAAAGAAGAAAGTAGTTGAACACAGTATTGCAAAATTTTTGTTTTGGAAGTCTTCACCATGTTTTTGCATAATCAGCTGTTTGTCTCGAAGCTACTGTTACAATGTACCGCACACTGACCGATGATGTTAGAGAGCAGTTCGTGCAGTTGCCTCGCCAGCTCCGTCCAGCGCGCCTTCTCCCCCCCGAGCCCCCCGATCAGCTGCTCTGCACGCGCCAGCTTCGTGGAGCACAGCTCGATCTCGTCCTCCAGCCCTTTCTTCTTGCGCGTCATCTCCGCGAACTCGTCGTTTAATGCCTGGAAACGAATGTTAATATATTGGCTACTAGCGTCCCGCCCCGGCTTCGCACGTGTTTTTAACAAAATTTATAAAACACTATATAGTACACTATAAAGTAGCTATTGTGACATAACTGTAATAGGTAGATATACAAGGTGTCCCAAGAAGTAGTGATATACTGAAGCTGGGAGGTAGAGGACCTAGAGGGCTATCTGAATTACCCCCATTTTTTTTTTTGATACACAAAAGAAATCAAGCATCTACCGCAATAATTCACGTCACCATAAATAAAAATCTCATCGTACTCGGCGATACTCGTAGGTGAAAAATAAAAAAATAAGTCATAACTCCGAAAATACGAAAAATCGCGGATCATACATGGGGGTGATTCAGATAGCCCTCTAGGTCCTCTACCTCCCAGCTTCAGTATATCACTACTTCTTGGGACGCCTTGTATAGTATTGCGGCCTTTTTTGTAGAAATTCTCTATAAAATTGTAGTACATCACTTTGCTCTACTGTCAACAATTTCCTCAGTGTACGCAATAACGATTATTTTTGGTGTATTTTTCACACGTTGGGTTGCATTATCGAAGTTATCATAAGGATCCCTAAGTTATTGAAAATATTCCATAGCCTATGTTCATCGGGAATAGTGTGAAATTCTAATGGTGAAAGAATTTTTCAAATCGGTCCCGTAGTTTTTAAGTTTATTCATTTCATATAAAAATACAAATCTTTCCTCCTTATAATATTAGTATAGGTATAGATTTGGGACTGAGGTGTGACTTTCAGAAAACAGTTTGGGCAAACTTCTGTATAAATTTGGATGTCAGCTTGACTTTGTATTACGAAAGTCGCTCTTTCCGATAGGATTGGTACTGTTGGTACAGTACAGTGTTGGTGGTTCTTAGATTATATTACCTGAAGCTTGTCGAGAACAGCCTGCAGCTGGGCGCGCTTCTCGTTGAGCGTGTTCATTTGCATCTGCAGCTCGCCTTCTGCCTCAGCCAACGCCGCCTTCTTCGGCGCTACTACCTGTAATACGGTACAGAATAGTCAAAAGACCTAATTCTAAAAGTGGACTAAATGTACCGGACTCAAGCGTTTGCACAAATTTTCACACGGATGTAAGGCCTCCGACGCCTGTATCTGCCCCAGGTAGGACCATACAACAGTTTCGTAAGTATATCTGATTCGAAGGTCGGGAACATATGGCTTTCTTCTCCAAAGCTTATCAAACCTTTCTTTGTGAGCGCAAGACAGAAGCAGACAAATGTTGCATGCAAGAATACTCTATAGACTAATATGAAGTGCTCGTGACCTCAAGGAATCTGTCACGATCCAGGATGTAAGTAAGTAGTTCGTAGTATATGTGGTATTGCGTTTTTGTTACTACAATTTAATGTACATTATATTATTTCGTAATATGTTCAAAGTTACATAAGTATACATGAAAGGTACCTTGATGACCCTATCGTAGACGTCCATAGCCCGCACCCAGCGGCACAGCCCCTCGCACGCAGAGGATACCTTCGCGATAACGGCCGGGTCGAACTCACGGTCCGGGATGTACCTGATACAGTCATATTACATGTACTATCAACATACACCTCGGAATATTAATTAAATTTTACCCTTTAATTGATAGTAATATGCGCAAGACTACCCTCTAAAACATAACTTATAAAATCACTCTTAAGTAATGGTTATATGATTAAATAAAATAAATAAATTAAATAACGAAATATATTTGTGCCCTACTGGTATGCTTATTCTATTAACAGGTGTTGTTGCAGAATATTTTAAAATTGACAAATTGGGTTGTATCATCGTTTATATAATCTTAAGTATGGTTTATTAATAAAAATTGAAGCACAACATGTGCACTATATATAAATAATATTACGACGTTGCCCACATTGGCGCATATCCCGGCCTTTGGAATGGATAGAAACCCATTTCGTGACCTCCTCAAACAGACCGTAAACTGAAGACTCGTCACTCGTGGTGAAGTTTTCTGTTATGGACTCTCAAGATCTTGAATCAAGTCACATAGGTACTTAGAAATGCGAGAGCGAATCTTTCCTTTCTAAAACGCCACACGTTCGTTTTGCTGCCTGTATCACTTGTACTAGAACGGTAGATACTTATTAGTTAGTATAATTACTTGTCTCTAATTTTCTTCATTGTAGCGAGTGGAATGTTGTCTTTGTCGTAATTTTTCAAACTCTCGAGGAACTTGAGGTCTCCGAGCATCTTTTGTGACGGACCCCAGTAATCCTCGAACGGCTTACCTGAAATTTGTAATGTATATATTATGTATGTACTGTATTGTATCCGCCGGATTGTCCAATGCTGAACACAGTCTCCCCCATTTAGGGGGGGGGGGGATAAACATAACCTGCGGCAGGCGTCTTGGGGATCGCAGTTTAAGATATCAGTTCCTCAGAAGGCGCTGCTGCAAACCGTCCAGTATTTTATCATTAATCGCCTCTTACGACACCCACAGATAGCAATGGGGTGGTGACATTCTAGACCGGCACACCACGGGACATTGATTGTATACCTATTTATAATCTGTCACGTTGGTGAAGTGGGCAACGCGTTGTTGTGGCATCTTTAAGTCCTAGATTCCATCATCACGGGGTTGAACAGTTATTGTATTTTTTGACAGTGAAATAATTGTCAGTAGGCAGTTTGGAGTATTCTGGAACTACGCCTGGTAGATAGGAATAGGCTCATCTCAAACTACACGAAACCAAAATACCTATGCTGAAACGTTGGTGCTCGTACATCTCTGCATACCTCTTCGGGAAATACAGGTGTGACGATATGGTGTTGTTGTATATTGGCCATATATCCAGAAAGTAAAACTCGATGGAGAGACTTGCTGTCCAAGGTTAGTTACAAGGTAAAAGAGGACGTGCAACCCACACGTCGGACGGATTTGATAAAAATAGCAACGTATTCCAGCATTGTCTCTCAGTGTCAGTGTTTCCGAAGTTCTGCCTACCATCAAAGATGGAGAAAGAATCTTTAAGCCTCACCAACCACGAAGAACAACCGTGTACACTAACCACGACCACTCTGACAAGAGTGCCCGATTACTATGTTTATACTCGTATAACGCGTGGTTTCATATACGGGAAACTAAACGGTACACGGTCGAAAACTCAGCTTTAACTTTTGGAGGGCTATTAGAAACATTGTAAAACCGTAAATAATAAACAAAAATGTTAATATGACGCAGATATTTTCCACGTTCCGTCTAGCTTGTGACGCCTACGATAAACATCTTATTAGACTTGAAGAGCGTGATATCAACGAGCTTCAGAGTCCTTAAAGCTTTAAAAACATTCTGAAAGTCTATACAAAATATGTGGACATTACCATTGGCATCCATCTTCCTGTCACCCTTGATGCCCTTCATGACGCAGATAGCTTCCATGACAAGCTTGACGCCTGCGGGCGGACTCTTCATGGACTTGACGAGCGTGATGTCGGCCGGCTTGAGCGTGTTGAGCGCGTCGAGTGCCGCCTCCAGCGCGGGCACGGCCTCCGCGAGGTCGCTCTCGCAGTCGTCCTTTATGGCCTGCGCCGCCGCCGCCGCTTCGTTGGCGAGGGCCTCGTCCGCGCCTACTATCTGTACAAATATATGTAGCATTGGTCTTGTGATCATCTATAGGCAAAAGACGTCTCAAGCTAAAAATGTCCTCTTTGGAACACTTAAAATGTCTTCAGTTTATCTATCTATTTGATAAAACTACCGAGAATGGCTCATTGATCATCAGAGAGAATGGCTGCAGATGGGAAGCAGCGCCCTCTGAAGAAATGACAACTTCTACTGCGATCCCCAAGACGCATGCTAAGCGTGGGGGTTATGGCAAATCACCTCAATCAATGACCTTGTTCAACGGTGGACTTTCCAGTGATTATGAGGTGATGACGTATTGATGTGATGATGACGAGTTAAAAAATTTAGTTCACTCAGTAACAGTTATATTAAAAGAGGAAAGATGACCTGCCGTACACGACATGAAAAATAGTAACATAACTTACCTATTTGAAGAAACCTTGAAGAGGAATAGAGTAATTGTACAGAGATCAACATCTGATGTGAAAATAACTGTCGTTTGCTTTTCGTACCTCTTTCTGTTTCTCTACGACGACGGTGTCCTGTTCGATCTTGATCATGAGCTTCTCGGTCTTATCGGAGGTGTCGACGAGCTGTGGCTGAAGGTCACGCAAGTTCTGCTGCATCACGGCCACCTGCCCCGACGCAAAGTCCAGCTGTTCCAACCCTGTCTCGTACCTGCCCAGAATTACTGAATAGGTTTAGCCTTTGGCCATAATCTCACTTGTTGGAAATTACGATATGATCAACGGCTAAACATAGAATGGTCTCTCAAGGAAAAATAGGGTCTGCCAAAGTTATATTTCTTTCTTTATTTTGGTTTTTAAATATTATACCTTAAACGCTTAAGCACAGAGCTAGCCTAGACGTTCTAAATCTATCACATACGTTAAGAAATGTTCTCTGTGGCCTCTAATGAACGACCGCTAGTGACATTTAAGTTAAGCTGGTTCCGGTTGTTGTCTTGCAGGATGGCAGTTGTTCCCCACACAGACGCCGAGGGCTCATCGCTGGGATTTTAGTAGGTATACCGGGCAATTTGCCCTCCCGGGACTCCCGCATGGTTATGTTGGACTCCCGTCCAACATAACCATGCGGCTTCTGCCCCTACATGAGGGTGGTAACTAACCAGAGAAGATTGGCATACGCGCTGCAATCTTTCGGTTCACATTGAACCTTGGCAGCGAATACTCCCCAACATAGAGCTACAGCTCGTTACTATCGTGATGGAACAAGCACGAGGTACACCTGTAGTTGAGTGGTAACATCTGCCTATAATAGATCCAGTTCGTCACAAATGGCGAACTGCACTGCGCCGATCACTCCGAGACAAAGTTATCAAGTCTCATAAGCCTGTAATTTCCCTGGCACACATACCCTTCAAACCGGAACACAGTAATGTGAACATTAATGCTTGGCGGTAGAAATAGGTAAGGTGGCAGTACTTCCCCGGACGAACTCGCACAAAGAGTTCTACTATTGCTTATAAATGTTTTTTTTTAATGTTTTTGTGACGGATCAAGCACGAGGCCCACCTGATGTAAAGTGGACTAACCTCTGCCTATAACAGATGCATTTCGTCACAAGTCACGAATTACACTGCGCCCGTCACCTTGATACATATTTATTAAATCTCATGTGCCTGTAATTTCTCTAGCTCTCAAGGACTGCTGCCGGAACACACCGTTAGGTGCTTGGCGACAGATTTTCTACTTGAGGGTGGTCGCTAGCCAGGCGGGCATTTGCAAAATCTCCTTCCACCATGCGGTGACGCTCAAACCCGCGGCGGGATTCGAACCATGGACCTGCTGCGCGGCAGTCCAAAGCCATCACTGCTTCAAAAGTTTCAAAGAGTTTTACTGCTGTGGTATCAAGTTTATTAATTAACTTAACTGTACCTTGTTCTCGAGTTGGTAATCTGTTCCACCTTCAAAGCGTACATGCTCTGGAAGGCTTTGATTAGCTCCAAGTAGCTCGTCGGTGTAACGTACACCTTCCTGTTTTGCTCGGCGTAAAACCTGGACAGAGTTTAAACATATTTCGGTTTTAGTTGAGAATTACTTACAGGATCATCCATCAATAAACGTTTTTAGTGCGGGTAACACTGAAACTTTATAAAAAGGATTAGATATAATCCCATCAATGGCCATTGGTATAGTTTGGAAAATATGAATGGAATGGAAAAAGTGATGTAAACATTATTAATTAATGATAGGTACTATCCCGTGGGGTGCCGAGTTAGAATGTCATCCCCCCATTTCTACCTGTGGGTGTCGTAAAAGGTGACTAAAGGTAAAATACCGGAAGGTAGGCAGCAGCGCCTTCTGAGGAACTAATAACTTAAACGGCGATCTCCAAGGCACCTGCCAAGCGTGGCTGTTATGGCAAACCTCCCCTAAATGGGTGAGGCTGTGTTCAACAGTGGACGATACGGCTGATACAGTACTACAATATGATTTCGTTTAACCTTTAGTAATAATTTGACCTGCGATACCTTTTATGTGTGTGGTCTCGTGTCGGGCTGGTTTACTGACATCTTGTAATTGAATGATAAGTACAGGTTATGACTGTTATTATTAAAAATAAAAATAAAAAGTACAGGATTTATTCCTAACTTAGTAAATATCTGTCACTAGAAAATTTATCGAGGATTTTTAACTGTGACCCTCGATAGTAACGATAATTTTATTACATAGTTAATTTCTTCCTTGGGAATCGTACGAGTAGCTTTTCTAATACTTTGATCTTCCTAGTGGGTACCGCATGAGCTGTGGTAAATATTGGTTCTTTTATAACCATTTCTAGTATTGTGTTAAAATTGATTCTGCCACTTCGGTTACCTAAATTACGTCTTTGACTTTACTGCTGAAAAATCTCCCCTATTGAACACAACCGGACCTAATGAAGTTAGGATCATTGAAGTTTCTCCATATTTGTATCATATAGTGACTTGTTATAACGCACTCCTATGACAGTTCTTAAATTTTCATATGACAACCCCGAGAACCAGTATATTGCACGTTTTTCATTTATAGGTGTGAAAATGTTATAGTAACGCGTCATCTTTACCATTTGCTCATGTAAGGTTGACAAACGGTTATTCCCCAATTGACACAAAACGGTTGTTTGGTCATTGTCGTAATGACTTTCATAGTACGTAGTTTATATTTTCATGATAATACGTCTTTAATTTGAACCGATAAGCTGTCATTATGTAATCCAAGATTTAGCGTAAATAAAGTTAAGGCCAATCCATATAGGTTGGATAATATTCACTGAGCCATGTAGGTAATATATCCAACACTGGACCAAAGAAAAATAAAAAGTACTACTTAGGGAATTGTGTGCGATTTAATAATAAATTTCTAAAGACATTACAATTCTCACAGAATGAAAATTCAAGTCGAAAAAAATACTTGGACAATTCGGCCTCAGCCAAGCTAACAACTTGTCACCTTTAAAGAAATATTGTAATTTTTTATAATCTTTTTTGTAACTCATTTTAAAAGACGTTTAAATAGAATATCCCTGAGTTTCTTGTCCGTTCTTTCGCAGTGGCTCTATATTTTTATTTTACTGCACGTAACAGTAGAATATTTCAATATTAGAATTTATAATTGATCTTCATATGAGCGTCGTAGACAGGTCGTAGACCTCTAAATTGAATAAATGAGTTTTGCTACGATGCATGCTCTGTGGCTTACATTCATCTATCTCCATACGATGGTTAAGAACTAGAGGACAAAATAGAGTCATGAGTCATGTCATGTTGGCTTAGCGGTTAGAGCATACCCCGGCTTTAGGGGTGGATGGCGCGGATTCGAATCCCGCAAATGACTATAATTTTTCCTCCCGTTGTAATTTTGTAATAAATGACTTTGACTTTGAGATGTATTAGATGTCGGCACACGAGAGTAGATTGCAGTACAAAGACACAGCTCAGAACCCATTACCCATCCTTAGAATAAGTAATTTTAAAGAGACAAAACGTCAAAGCTCACCTGTCACTGAGCGACACGACGCTCATGTGGAACAGCTGGCACATCTCGATGCAGGCCACGGCGTGCTCCTCATCCACGTTCTCCATCTTCGAAATAAACATGGATGCCATGCGCTCCAGAGCTTCCGGCGGCCATGCAGTGAACCTATTAAAGAATATAAACACACTGGTGAATTCCTTTTATGTGATGAAGTGAGGATCCAAACAAGACTTTCGGGATACTAAGCGTGAGGCCTATCCATTACATCCACCTTCGCATACAGACATAGGTAGGTACTATGAACACTGAGCGGCTCAACTTTATAATGGTTAGTATTATCTTCGTCTACTGCAAACTGGCTATCCACAGCCACACCGTAAACCTTGTTAGACGGTTATTATAGTATAGGTACATATATTTTTTTCTTATCCAACAATTTGGTCCTTCGAAATAGTTTTTTCTACTGACAAGCTGGTTGGTTGTTAAGGGAGTAATAGATTTTTTTTATGTTATTGTGAGAGATCAAGCCCTAGGCCCATCTGATGTTAAGCTGTAACCTCTGCCTATAACAGATCCATTTCGTCACAAGTGACGAACTTCACTGCGCCCGTCACACTGCGACATACTGTTGTTGAGTACGGTGTGCCTGTAATTTTAGTGACTCTCAAGGACTGCTGCCGGAACACACTTTTACGTGCTTGGCGACAGGTTTTCTAATTGAGGGTGGTAGCTAGCCAGGCGAGCATTCGCAAAATGCTCTCCCACCATGCGGTGAAGTTCCAGCCGGCGGTGGGGATCGAACCATGGACCTGCGGCACCACAGTCTATAGCTACCACCGCTCGGCCATCATTGCTTAAAAATACAATTACGTATATTTTTACCTAAGTATTAGAAAAAAAATTAACGCCCCTTAGCTTGTCTCCTCGCGACCACAGTCGATGCAATTCAATCGAAACATCGAGGTCAGTCAAAATTACAAACATTTTGATTATAAATAGTACGCGAATATACATAATGCCATAATATGGAATTCAATAAGTACATAGGTAAGTACCTACTCGTACAGCTTTATATTATTAAAGCAAAAAATATTAATTATTTTTCAATAGAGCGCCGGTCTTGGATCACATTTAGGACCATCTATCTATTGTATGCAAAGTTCATGCTTTTTGTTCAAAGTCGTTCAAGCACTTTATTCTTATTAATTATGCTTTCGTTTAACTGCTCTTTGTTGTTTATTATATAGCAGTGATGGCTCAGTGGCATTGGCTATGGACTGCCGCGCAGCAGGTCCATGGTTCGAATCCCGCCCAGAGCTTGAGCTTCACCGCATGGTGGAAGGGCATTATGCGAATGCCCGCCTGGCTAGCGACCACCCTCAAGTAGAAAATCTGTCGCCAAGCACCTAACGGTGTGATCCGGCATCAGTCCTTGAGAGCCAGAAAAATTACAGGCTAATGAGACCTAACAACTGGACGTCTCAGTGTGACGGGCACAGTGCAATTCGTCGTTGACGAAATGCCTCTGTTATAGGCAGAGGTTAGTCCACTTAACTTCAGGTGGGCCTCGGGATTGTTCGGTCCCAATAACATTAAAAAAAAATAAAAAATATGCGAGTATCAATACTTGGCAATTTCTTACATTGGGATTATGGCACTTACTCAAAAAATGAGTTGTTAAAAAATTCATAAATTAATGGACTAATTTTATTACTTAATTGAAAGATGCGCTGGCTGTCACCGATATTAGCTTAGAGGCAAACATGATCATGGTCACTGGAACCTAAAGCATAGAACATATAATAATACTACGTACAAAGTGTGATATGATCTATAATTTGGAATTGAAAAGAAAGAAAAACAGCGGAAATCACACAGTGGACCAATTTACAGAACATACAACAACAATATAATTTTAATCCTTACTCCTTACTAATATTATAAACGCGAAACTTTATAAGTATGGATGTATGTATGGAAGTTTGTTACTCTTTCACGCAAAAACTACTGAATGGATTTTAATAAAACTTGACAATAATATAGCTTATACCTACCTACATCAGCATAACACATAGGTACATTATGATTTATAAAGTTATTTTATGAAATTTCCAAAATGTAACGATACAACATAGTGAATAATAAATACTATAAAAATTAATAATATAGTAACAAATAATTGATCCTTATCAATTTTTTTATTAATATTATAAAGGCGAACGTTTGTGAGTGTGTTGGTTATTTCTTCACGATCAAACAGTTCGATCAATTTTGATGAAATTTGGTTTGGAGGTAGATGAAGCGCTCGATGAACAAAAAGGATACTTTTAATCTTCATCATCCATTACCACGCGGGTGTAACCGCGGGGCGTAGCAAGTATATTATAAATATGACTGCGAAGTGACCCGACAAAACCACAACATGTTTGCGACAAAACATACCACCGCACCGCTTGCACGCATAGATTACTATTATTTAATCTATAGCACTATTGCTTCGTAAATAAACTATCTAGGTACTTACAGAAATCATGTTCAACCATTGACCTATGTATATATAGGTCAATGTGTCCAACTGTCCTGAGGCCCGATTCTCTTAGTTATTGAACGGCGTTAACGCTACTTAATTGCATGAAAATTTTAGTTTTTGCCAGTATCCGTAGTCTGCCCGCTATTTAGGTTCGATCGCAAGTCAGTACCTACCTTGCTATCAATAGTTTTTGACATATTTGGTATGCTGTAAGCTATTTTGTTGCGATTGCGTTGCTATAGTGGCATACAATATTTTGGATTATTTTAGATAAAAAATTAGCATAATGATTTAAATATATTTATTTGATATATTGTTTGTTAGAAAATCACTGTATTGATGTTTTGAATGATGCTTGATTGATATAAGTTTTACATAACAGCAGTTCGATCGCAGAAGCATCGCAGTAGTGTGGCGTTTGGTCAATAGCTAAGAGAATTGAGGCCCAGATGTGCATGTTATCTCGAATGGTGTCAGCTGCACAAACTGTGCGATTATATACTGTTTTTTCTGTGCAAATATAACGGAAAGTAATTACCGTAAGCTCGGTAGAAGTAAGAAAACAAACCTACTATGTCCTACTTGTAAATGCCAGCTACAGACTCCTACTACTCCTGAACAAACGGGATCAACGCTTATCTTGAACAGCTGTTAGCGCTCGTTCTGGAGATCGCTAGGGACGAACACTTGGAGAACTCCATGCAATTTGTCGCCAAGCACCTAACGGTGTGTTCCGGCAGCAGTTCTTGAGAGCCAGTGAAATTACAGGCTCATGAGACAACAACTATATCTCAAGGTGACGGGCGCAATGCAATTCGTGACTTGTGACGAAATGCATCTGTTATAGGCAGAGGTTAGTCCGCTTAACATCAGGTGGGCCTCGTGCTTGTTCAGTCACAATAACATCTCGTAAGTGTGTGTGCCAAGTGGGCGAGGTCATTGGTCGATCTTCGACATTAACTTCGTAACTAGGACACGCTCTGTAAAGGCCTCAAGCCTATCATCGGCAGCTACGAAATTTTTCTTCACGTAGGTACCTAACCTACGTGAAAAAAAAATTCGTAGCTGCCGATCGTTCATGTAAAAACTTGACAGCGGAGGCACTGAGCTTTGCCGGAGAGACTAAATATTAAGGCAGCCCGTACACACTCAATCTCGATCTGTGATCAAAGTAGATAGTTTAGTTAGAGTAGATTGATGATCTGATCACAAAATATCTAGATATTTGAAATCAAGATCCCGATCCGCTGATCGTGATTTAGATTGAAAGTAAGTGCAGAATCGCATCAGTCTCTCTGTACGCTTCTACGAAATGGACGTCGATGAAAAGCGCTCTCCATCGCTGCCGATTAAATCGGTGAATTCGTTACCTAACTTGGAAGAGGACGTATTCTTATAATTATTTTTTACTTGTTACCTCATAACTCCATCATTTATTAACCGATTTGATACAGACATTTTACTCGTATTTGAATATATATTCTATTCCAGATCGGTCCCATTTTTATCGACTTTAAAAAAGGAGATTAAAATATTACTTTATAATGCTGAGTTCAGACTTTTTTGAATTCATTAATTTTAAATTATTATAAAATTCAGTACTAATGATGGGTCAATGAGGAATTTCAATGAAGATCAATGAGTAGATCAGTATTTTTTAAATTTAGTATTCTTATTGGGTGGTTTAAGTAAACTAGAGACTAGATTAGAGAAGTACACTTTTACGAATCCTTTTCTTGAAAGCAAGGGCCAAAACATGAGGTACTATAGCTTGAACGTCATTTAAATCCATGACCACAGAGTAGTTTTTAATATGCCAAGACTACAGGTGTTGTTAACGCGGCGGTTACGAGACACGGACTAAAGAAATCAAGACTGAATGTAAATGTTGTGCCGCGATCTCGTGATCGCGATCAGAACTGTGTGATTGCAATCGAGATTGAGTGTGTATGGGCTGCCTAAGATTTTTGTTAACGATCATTTAACGCGTGGGAACAAACAGCTCTTAAACGTGACGAAGAAACTAGCTCAGGAAAATAACCACAATACAAAATCACAAATATACGATAGGAAAGCTTTGAGTTAAGACGTCATGTCATGTTAGCTCAATTGGTTAGAGCATACCCCGGCTCAAGGGGTGGATGGACGCTCCAGTTCGAATCCAGCACATGACTTAAATTTTTCCCATCGTATATTTGTGATTTTGTAATGTATTATGTAATCCGCATAGCAGGCGTTATTGCAAACCTAACAATGTTAAAATAACTACAAGTTTGTTTGGATTCAAAATTGCAAGATCTTAGTGAGAATTAATGATCCATAATTCACGTGCAACACTAAGAAAATCTTAATAAAATAAAGTGACTATGTACATGTTATTAATAATTTATTTTGTTTACATAAGATTTTCTACTATTATTTATATTGTATTAGGTATATTGACTTCTGAATATTATTATTTCTAAAGCCTTATACCTAAATCTAACTATTATCCAGGTAATTATCTGTCATTTGTAAACTTATTACTTCAAAGCATATATAATATATCATTATCGATTTACCGTGACATTTAATACTGCCTCCTAGTGAATACCTCCAGCATTTTTTATCTCTTGGTCTTGCTGCTTACTTTTTTGGTACCTTATTGTTTTTATCTCATGCTGTTCATAGCATTCGTTCGTGCCGCTATAGTGCTGTGGCACTGAGTAGGTAGGTACTCGGTTTTTATTATATAAATACTAGCTTTTAGTATTTATATAATAAAAACCGCGGCTTCTCCCGCGTAAACCGTTATCGGTTTTTCGGAGCCGTGTAAAACGTATCATGTATAAATAGGGTACATTTTAATTCGTCTTGATCTTTTTATATTGGCCCCGTAAATCATAATCGTTTTATAGGTCCTTACCTTTACCTTCCGTAAGTACAATAAAAAGCATCTAGACAAACTGCAAGTCATTGCTGACTCATAGTCAGTCCAAATGCTCCAGCCAGGTAGTCCTACCAGGTGGCAGCGTGCCCAGCATGCAGGCAGCATTGCCCCGATAAATTGCAATAGGGCAATGCTTATTCGTTGAGATAAATAGGTGCCTGTATTTTGATCACGTGTCACATCGACCAAGCGCTCTGAAAAGTTTTTTTTTTTTACCTGATAGGTTAGTCTTTGACCACTATCTCACCTGATGATAGGTGATGATGTGGTCAAAGATGTTGTTCAGGATATATAGTTCAGGATAACCTTTAAGCGCTCTGATAAGTTTTGACACCAGCCGATATATGTGCTATTAGGCACGTGCGTATAAAACGGCGGGAATGACCTACCTTCGGACTACGTGCTAGTCGCTCCGTCGAAAGGGGATTATCGCTAAACAGCCTAAAGCTAGATAATTGATCAATCAGCTAACAATACGGAGTTACAATTAGGATACGTTCCCTGATCTCGATGGTGAAGTAGTGGCCCGCCGACAGCAATCCGTTGCTCGCCCTTTCAATAACACTGAACGCCTGGCGTCCCAAACAACAGTCCCTCACACACAATATACCAATGTTTATCGTCACTAATAAACTAGCAGACCGCTGCTATTAATCCACCCGGTCGCCGCGACCCCAGTTTTACACACACCCCGTCAACGCACGAACAGGCCGCTGCTCGAACTCGTACTGACTTCAAAACTAAAACATCGCAGCCGGCGCCCGCTTCGGCCGCACGCACACTTTTACAAAACCCATCACAGATAATCGAACATTACTTAACGATAGAGTACTCAGCCGCAATGGTGAAACTGTCTCCGTTACACTTAGCATCATAAGACAGACGTCTCATCGTAATTCCGAACTCAGCGCGTGCAGCGAACAAATTTGTAATAGTAAAAAAAAAATAAGTTTTATATTTTTCTAAGTCAGTTATAATGATTTAGAAAATTTACGTAATTGTACAAAAATACAATAATATTATTACAATACAGTTTTATTACTTAGTAAGCTAGTTTTATTTTCCTTTTTAATAAATACTAGCTGTACCTGCGACTTCGTTCGCGATTGCCGTACCAGCAAATTAATTATTCATATTTTAGCACTGTTTATATTAAGCAACGCTGTAGTGTGTCTGCGGCGAAGCACTCCTAGTAAAGCATAGCTCAGATAAGAGCGTTTTACTTTGAGTTTGAAAACTCACGGGTTGTATTTTCCAGAAGACAGTAGTTATGTAACTCAGAGAGTTCCTTCGCGGTTCGCACAGTAAATGTTGAAGCAAAGTACTTTGTGCGTTTATTTGAAATTTTGATTATAAAACGGCGTCTTTTTGCCAAGGTTCTTCTTGTTTGGCGGTAGAACGAAAATATATTAGATTGTGCACTTCCATTGCGCAGTCTCCAAAATGTATCCTTCAAAAAATATATGGTTAAAAAAACTGATTGTGGCGAATGTTCCAGATTTTAGAATTTTATCTTAGCAAGCTTGCAAAACTAAATAAGGATGCCGGGCGATTGCGGCGATATGATACAACACTCGACATGGGGCACTATGTTTGAACTGGTAGCCGCGGGGCAAGTAGGTACCTATACCTATGACTATATTTTGTTGAGAATGGAAAACTTAAAGGAAAAATTGGTGACTGAAGGTCCGCCTATTAAACGATTACGATATACGGGACCAATTTAAAAAGATTAAAATGTATTAAAAAGTAACCTATTTATGTATGACACATTGTACGTACATGCCTCCCAAAAACTGGTAAAGGTTCCTGAGGGATAGTCCACGCGGGCGAAGCCGCGGGTAAAAGCTAGTACAGAATATCGATAGATAAGCAAACATATAATAATATTAGGTACATATATTTATCACACATTTAATTAAATGTATACTGGTTCAATTCTTCAGAGGTGTATCTTATTTGGTTCCTCTCTTAGCTCAGAGTCGCTCAACGAGCTATGAAGAGAGCTTTGCTCGGCGTTTCTTTGAGCAATAAAATCCGGTACGACGATATTCGCCAAAGAACCAAAGTCACCGACACAGCATTCAGAATTTTAAGTGATAATGGACGCGACATTGCTCGACGAACCGATCGAGAAGAAAGATTCTCGAGTGGTTATCACATTAGGTACACCGGTAAATGTAGAGTTCAAAGACGACATTGTAAAAGTCGCGGGAAGTCAATGGTTACAAGCGGTTAGTAGCCGCTCTTTGTGGCTTTCTATGAGGAAGGCATTTGTTCAACAGTGAACGTCTTCCGGATGATGACGATGATAATCCTCACTGCTAGTAGTGGACTTATTAAAAATTTATTTGTAAGAGCTTTCAGTTTCATATTCTTTTCTATTTACTACAAATACCTAGTAGATTGTTTACCAAGTGAACAAACAATAATTTTAAAGGCGAGTGTTTCTTTGAATCCAGAGCGGTTCAAAGATTCTAAAGTAGAACCTGAGTGCAGCGAGGGATTCCAAGCTTAAAATAGTTGTTTTCTCCCGAGGTCCACTAGGTACTTTTTATCATCCTCTATGAGAAAATAAGTAAGTGCAACTTTTGAACACTTTTATTTATTTAGGTATAATTAGAAAAGACATAGCATAGATATGGTTAGAGACTCATGTTTACATTTGAACAAATTATGGAAGTGCATCGTAACAATTTTACCACTATCATCCGCTACAGTTGTCGATTTATTTACAGCTCGAGAATTAGAAATAGTCTCTGAAAACGTCGTCTCAGGATGTAGTTTTTGAGAAACTATTTTAGTTTTGTAAACCTAAAATAGTACATTGATTACCAGGGGAGCAAACAACCATTTTAAAGGCGATAGTGTTTCTTTGAATCCTGAGTGCAACGATTTGATTAGATTATTTTCCACCAGGGTAATCTTTTACATAAAATATAAGTAAATGAAAGTTATACCTAATAATTTTTCAGTTTAAAAAATCGCCGTTTCAAGCCATAAAGTGGGTAACATGAAAAGCTGGATACTTGCTATTGAAGAACTTGTGTATCATTTTAATACCTAGTTCGTTTTCATTGTGAAATGTAAGTACTACATATTTACATATACTTATGTAGGTACTTATCGGAGTGCAATAATCTGTGTCAATGGACCGTTTTCGTAAGAAACCTGAGGACGAACCTAATATTTCAACAAAACTGTTGTGTAGTAACTAAACTATACAGAAACAGCGTAAGTTTAATGACTGTAGTTGGCAAGAGTTATTTTAAAACTGCATTGAGACAATTCGTCAATTAAGAGTATAAAACAGCTTATGGCACGGGATATGTGGTTTTATGGCAAAGAAGCAAATATGGCTAAATAACAATACCTGAGTTCAAAAACATTGCGTTTATATTATTTTAAAATCACACGATTCTTTTAAAGGATAGTATAGTAGGTATTTTTTTAACGATAATAGGTACCTACCTATTAACCCACTGTATCAGCCGGATTGCCCACTGCGAAACACCTAGCCTCCCCCATTATGAGGGGTTTGCCATAATCCCCACGCCTGGCAGACGACTTGGGGATCGCATGTGAGATATCAGTTCCTCAGAAAGCGTTGCTGCCCACCTTCCGGTGTTTTACCCTTAGTCGCCTCTTACGACACCCGCGGGTAGAGATCGGGAGTCGGTCGTAGTCCATCTGCTTAGTTCATCTGGGTGGACCACGGGCATTTTTTCTTGCCGGTGGATCACCTAAATGTTGAGGATAAACAACTGTTTCTCATACCTACTAATTTTGATATAGGGTTAGGCTTTATCAAAATTAGTAGGTATGAGAAACAGTTGTTTATCCTCAACATTTAGGTGATCCACCGGCAAGAAAAAACGCCCGTGGCCCACCTATGCAATGTCATATGTTTGCTCTGTCATTTGATTAAATCTGTAATAATAAAGATTTTTATATATTTACTGGAGTACTTTGATCTGAAAAGGGAATTCCAACTAACCGCTGCCACTGGTGGCAGTGTAGTGTAATCCTCGATAGCTTTTGCCCACTGGTTGAGATCATGAGAATCTTAATAAGTCCCTCTATATACTCCTCTGTCATCCACAAGGGGGATTAGGTACAATACCCCAATAATGTGTCATCATATAACAATTTGAAGCGTAGCGAAGTTTGGTTAGCCGTTCACAACCGATCAGCAAAGTTAAACAACGTCCGCTGCGGTCATGAGTGGGATGGGTGACCGCTAGTGACGGCACTTCTGTGCTTCAGAGGGCACGTTAAGCCGTCGGCCCCAGTTGTTGTCTTAGGATGGCAGTCGTTAAAGTATGGTGGTAGGGCATAAGGCCGTCTGGCTAGCTACTACCCTCAAGTAAAAAATCTGTCGAATTCTAGGTTAGCCTGAACAACATATTCGACCACATCATCACTTACCATCAGGTGAGATAGTGATCAAAGGCTATAAGTCATACAATATGTTTTTATGGTATGCTGGATTTAGCACAATTATTTCATTAGGTTGGTTTAGCATACCTAAATACTATTTCTTGCATGCAAATATAATGTGTTCATGTAATTTGGAATGGGTATGGAAGAACCAGCCCCAAAAATTGAGAAATAAAAAATAATCCCATTCTAAATATATTACATACAGGACTTACATCTTCAAGAATAAATTTCATCCAAAGTTGTTCAGCTGACAGTGCTGACAAGTTGTGAATGGTGTCAATAATAAAAACAATAGTTTGTTTTTGAAACCAAAACGAAACAAGACTATGCATTCATGTTTAGTAAGAATATAGGTTATGGTGTTTATGGAGTCAAAACCATTAAAACGTCAGTCTTTATATTTTTTGTATTTTTATGTCACCATTTAAATGTGCAAAATCACAATTTAAAACAACATTTGAAATGAATCATTTTATATTTTTTTGTTCAACAAAATTGCATAGGTAACGTAAATGGAGGTCAAAGCTGCCATTTCTATGATCATTTAACCCATTGCCATCGGCGATAATGATAACAATAGAATTTTACTCATAACTAGGACGTAGTGGTCCAGTACGATGCCAACTTGGTGTGGTGGTGTGCAGAGAATCTTCTATTTATCTACCTTGTAGTAAATACATACTCTAGTTGATAAACCTTTTACCACCTCACGGCACTTTCAATGCCAAAGTATAATCAGCATGTGACTTTCACCACAAGTTTCTTTTACAAATTATAAATATATTGTGGTGCATTCAGTAACAGAGGCCTTTGCATCAATAGACTACTTGGTCCAGGGTGTACATGAGGTTGAGAAGATGCTCGTGGTTCTGCTTCTAATATTGATGGAGAAACTCGCTGCACTCGAATATTTGGCTCTGTTACGCTGTTATCACTAGTGTATTTGGTGGTCATAGTGTCATTTGGATTTGTGCCAGAAGTAGCATCAATCTTGAGTGTTGTAACCTTTTGTAATACTTTTTTATTAGACTCAGTTTTCTCCCACTTGTATCCCATCTTATTGAGGACTATTAGAAGACTACTTTTGCCTCCACAAAAGATGTTTTCTTGTTTTAATTCCTTAAGTAGCTTTCTTATACTGACTGCCTCGTTCCTTTTATCGAACTCTTCAATTTTGTTAATTATATTAATTTTGTCCACTTCATTAGGATTGGTTATAACTTTCTGACGTTTTTTTTTTACTCTCGTTTCCCACGATCCACCATTTATGGAACCTTCTTTTTTTATTTTTGATAATGTGTCTCGGCAGAGGCCTGGTAATTGAAAATAGTGATATATTAGATAATACTTCAATATTGCTGAAAATATGGAAGCTATGATCTAGTTTTTTTTTTATATTTTTTGTGTACACTTATCATAATTATGTCAACTTCAACTAAAATGGACCCTCCATTATATTATTCATGTAAGGATGCAGTTACCTAAAAAATTTATAACACATTTATTGTATTACAAAATTAAAAATATATGATGGGAAATTATGTCATTAGAGTGATGACTTAAAAAAAAAAAAACCTCATATATTTGTAATTTTGTAATGTAATCCCAATAGCAGGCGTTATTGCAAACATTACAATTTTAACCCTTAGTTACTCGCGTTGATAAACTTTCACTACTGCTCGCGTGGGGTCAATTTGACCCTAAAATTCAAACGCCAATAAAACAATGACTGCAAAAGCAGGAAAATAGCTCCTAAATGAAAAGGTGTTTTCTATTTAGTATTGATTATATAATAGACAATCAAATTACAATGTCATAGTAATTAGTATAAATAATTATTAAATTTAATAAAAAGTCACATATTATGTTGACTTTTTATTAAATTTAATACTAATATAATAAATACAAAACACTTTTTCATTTAGGAGCTATTTTCCTCACAACAATTATGGCATATCACGCTTTAGTGTTCATTGCATACATAATTATTGAATTAGTTACACTCGATCTTTGTTTTTCATCCTTGTATTTTGGACAAATGTGGTATCTGCTACGAATTTGACGATGGCCAACTTATGGAGAAGATATGGAACAAATACTTACCAAAAAAGTCTACTACGTTATTGCTCGCGTGGGCTCAGGTTGACCCCAAAAGCACTCTCCTGCTACAACCGTTCTAGAGAGCGACGTGCCCGTTACTAGTTATGTAGTTAACTACAACTTAGGAAGCTACTTGGAAAATAAAGAGGATAGACACAAAAACTACAAAAATATGAATGTTTAAATACACTCTGCGGTCAATCTGACCCCACGCGAGTAATTAAGGGTTAAACATTTATTGTAGCATTAATCAGCATATATTCTCTAATACTTTGTTAACTATTCACTATATATTTATTTTTTTAAGTTACATAAATGTTTTTTTTAGCCTTGAGTCAGTCACAACACGTTTTGCATAGACTCGCCTAGAAGATACCTATTCACTATGACTTAAGATACCTAGATAATATCAGGATCAGGAAACATAACATCAGGCAGTGCATTAAATAACTATATTAATGTCCTGTTAGAATACTTTAAAAATATTTAAAATAATAATTTAGGAGATAGAAGGAGTTTTAATAGTATGTATTACCTTGAAAAGTAAGTTTTTTTAGAGACTGATAGTTAGATATGCCGATTTGTTTCATGAAAATCTATTTAATAGTAAAATTTTAATAGTTGTAAGTATAAAATAGGAATTGATCGGAGTAGGTAGAGCTTTTCTTAGTACTTGCAAAATACTTTCATGGTATGGACATGCCTGAGATCCCAGGAATCATTGGGGTACAAAACTATAATTATTGTTATTGTTTTTTTAGAGGTACTCAATTAGGAATTCACAATCACAAACACTCTATACACCCAACAGAGTGAATATTGTTACAAGATAATAGAAATCTATCATCTTCTTTATTATTTATATATGAAATAGGTAGCTGCTATTTGGCAACATCACATGGAGTTTGATTGTAGACATTGCCAAACCTATGCTGATAGTTTCAGGGTATCAAATAAGCTCCTACTGAGCAAATACTTGGAGAAGTCCAGAAAAAAAAACATGCCTTAGAACTTTATGGCATCATAGAAATTAAAAAAAATATTTTTACAGTATTTTTTTAAATTTTTAACAATCTTTAACCCAACCGAGTTTCTTAATTATATATCTCAATACATTTAAAATCACAGGATCCTGGTGGTTAGTATATACATTTAAGGTTATTGGGCCTGGAATTGGAAATAGCTCTACCTACTCCGACTACTGGAGATAACTCACAATTCCTATGTTTACTGACAGGCTGATCTCATTCTGCATTCACATCATCAGTGGTATAATGTCTATGGATCCCATAAGGTACAATGTCTATAGAATCGGTGTACAATGTGTACATGTACCTTATTTTTTCACAGGTAAGTATTGGTACCTTGACTAATTAAATTAATTGGATAAGTACACAAAATTTTGTCCTGCCAAGATTATACTTTTGAGAAATAATATATTAAAGTTTTAATTTTAACCCTAGCATATGTATTTTTCACTTCCTTGCATATATTGAATGCACAGATTACACATCAAATAATGCACAGATAATAAAATAGGGCACAGAATGTACAATTGATATGCATGGCATAGCCAAATGGATTCCGGACTGCATATTACATAAAAAATACAGATTTAATCAATTTGTTTAAGTGCCAACTAAAACAATGGCTTCTTGAGCAGATATTTTATGCACGGAGTTATTAGGCAACTGTGGAAGATATGTGCTAAGTCACGGTTTGGTCTATAACATACGAAAATCCGAATGCATGGTCTTTCAGGTGGGAGGGAAGTGTCCAGATAGAATACCACCTATTAAATTACACGGCACACCGCTGGAAAAAGTTGAACAAGTCAAATATCTTGGTCACAAATTTTTGATAACCTCTGACCTGAAAGACAATGCAGATTTAGAGAGAGAATGTAGGGCGCTGTCTGTGAGAGCTAACATTATTGCTGTTTTATTATTAACAGGTTTGCTTGTTGTTCGGATAAGGTCAAACTCACTCTTTTCCGAGCTTTTTACCTCTTTCTACACGAGCAGCCTGTGGCTAAACTATTCTCAGAAGCAATACAGCACCCTACACATTCAATATAATAATGCATTCAGGGTAATGTTACGGCTGCCACAGTTCTGTAGCGCATCGGGGATGTTTGCCGAATCGTGTATGAATTGTTTCTATGCAACTATGCGGAAACGGTGCACATCGCTGGTGCGCAGGATTCGAGCCAGCCCTAATAGTATCCTGAAGGTATTTGGTCAAAGGTTTGATAGCCAGTACTTGAACCAGTGCTATAGGGTTAACTTTGGACTATTAATAGAACATAATTGACTTTGAGATATATTTACATACATTGAATTGATAGAAAATATTTAATTTAATATTTTTTATCCACAATTATTATTTTTATTGACATTTAATTAATGTACTTACATATTTTCAATTTAATTTAATATATTCAGAAGCGTTCACTTATAATTTGATGTTAATGAAACTACTGTTCCACTTATTTAATATATGCTATAATAAAATTAAAACTATTAGTATCATTGCAATGTGTAATGATAGTTTATTAATTGAAAATTTTATGTGCCTTCCATTGTAAGTCTTGTTAATATTGTATGATCTGAGTTGGTTGAAATAAAGAATTATTATAATTATATGACAATTCGTTTAAATGATAATGATATTACTGAATTATGAGGTTAAAATTAAGAATAAGATTATTATTATTATGTGTATACTTGTTGTACTATGTGTAAAAAAAATTATGTACATATGTACCAAAATATTTAAATGTATTACTTTTGTTTGACGTAAATTTGTAATATGATTAAAATGACTCTGACTATTATTCAGGTGGCTTAGATTTTTTTTTTTGCGCCCCCAAAGGTACACTCCAACCGGATGCTCCCCTGCCCTCCACCTTTTTCTGTAGAACGCAGTAAATATTTATGTATAAAATCCAGATTCGAAGTCCTTCCTATAGTACTTTCAATATTCAAGGGTCAATTATGCGATTGTATGAATGAGTAAAACTAAAATGAAATGACGTTCATCTTCCATTTTAATGTTTTGTCTAGGGTCTGGAAGGTACCGTAAATTAACTTCAGAAGGTAGTAAGCAGTTAAAAATGTAGAAATTCCCAATGAAACCAAACACACCTGTCATGGCAGCAACTCGTTCCATCGCTTTGTTTATATCCAACAATGGACCTTTAGCCTTTTTCTCGCGCAATGCAAATTGCAATACACTAAACACGATAGCCCTAGTTTGTGCTGACAAAACTTTACCCTTTTTAGATGTAACTGTAGTCATTTTGTACTAAAAAATAATTCTACCAGGGGTGCGTTCCGAACCTTGGTTAGAGCGCACTCGGAGTGCAACTTTTCACTCTAACGTCGTTCACAACCTTCGAGTAGAGCGTTCGGTTGTCACAACTGGATCGTTCCAAACCTTTGAAGGTTGCAACTTTTTAACCATAAAACGCGTGACATGAAATGACTTTGACGTTTATATCGTATTCTATCTGATGCGCTCACCCATATATCTCAAAAAATATAAATACTAATATAATTTCTCAAAATATAAAACTTAAATAAAAATGGCAAACGAATTTGTGATAGTGTTAAATAGCAATTATTATTACGATAATGATGTAAGTCTGTCAATGTCACAATTTGTTTGAGGTTATAAAACAACCGGTCGTTCCCTACCTCAGGGTAAGTTGCAAAACAACCAAACAACGAAACAACTACACTCTGAGCCTCTGAACGCACTCCAGTAAACAATGCCTGTTTGCAAATATCTATCAGTTATCAATCAATGTCAAGTGTCAACTTCAACTTCTTTTTTGAGTGGCACCTGTTTTTTTTTTTACATTTCTTTGGACACAGTTCTTTAAGCCATTGAAGGGGCGTTCGTTTTGGCTCGATTGCGTTTGTAGCAGTTTCAAAAGTGGCATTTGTGTTTTAGCGTTCGGATAGAAGCTTTTGCTATTTTTGACCACCAATTACTGCATGCTATCCGAACGGCTTAAAACATACTTTGACAACCGACAATATTTTAACAATTTTGAAACATGGAATCAATCTCTAAAATTAACAAAACAAGTAGGTACCTACTAAATAATATGGTATTTATATTATATATTTATATATAATATAAATACTATATAAAAAACTTGTGAAACTCTTCAATCGCGCCAAATACAACTGTCAAAACAGCAGTTGTCAAAAAACGATCACAACGATCCCACGGTAAGACATGGGTCAAAAATATCACTTTTCTCTGTCATTTGTAGCGTTTTCAAAGCTATCCGAACGGTGAGCGAAAACGATATTTTTGATCACGAAGTCCCAAAACGAACGGCCAGTGTGATCATTTTTAGCGTTTGTGAGTGTTATTTTTGGCACCGATAGGCTATCCGAACGCCCTATGAGAAGGTAACAATAACAATGTATTGCCAGTGCTGACGAATCAGTGCGATCCATTGGACTAAATATTTTTTTATTTCCAGTTAGTAGTACGCTGCATCGAACTGTGTGAATTTATCTAGTCAAGGTGATCCATCGGACTGTGAACTTCTTTTCAGTCCGTACGATCCGTTATTTTAGGTATGTCATTTTACAAATTTATATTTACTTATATTATAATCATATCTTTAATATAAGTAAAATTTTTCATACTATAATAATTATAGGGTCTAGATACAAACTATATTTATAAAAATGTCAGTCACAATAGTAAAATTACAAATAATAAATGTACATGTAAAATATACAACTTTAAAAATTTTAAAATGTATATATATACTTTTTTTATAACGTCGCGCCTGCCTTCCAAGGCCTTGGAGTTTCACTGGCTGCAATCTTAATAAATCTCTTAATTTCTTCACTCACATTACATTCGTTACACATGCCCGTCGAGGAAGAGTAGGTAGTGATAACCTATCAAACATCTCTAATATTCACTTAGATCTTCCCATGTCAAATATTCAATTCACACTCCTTTTGTATATTTCCATTGCCATATTACTTTCCACATGGTTCAAATATCACCATACCTTTCAAAGTCAGTAAAAAAAAACACAATATCCTCACTCACTGTGCATTGCTTTCTGATTTTCACTGTTCCTAAATATGTCTTTTGAAATCCTACACCTACCCATTGTTTTAAAAAACTCTACTCAACTACATTTTCTTCAATTTATAATCTTCTTCTGCTGCCATACCCAAGTATAGAGCTATGTCCACCTTTAATAAATAACATTAGTTTTAATAATAACAAATACTTTTAAAATATTTTAAGAAAACATCAAATTAATATTTTAATAAAACACTTAAAAAATATAAAAATATATCTAGTGACAATTCCGCTTAATTTTCCTGCTAAGCCGACGTGACGTCACAAACGCCACGCAGCCAAACCGGAAGAATTTTCGACGTCGGCTTAGCAGGAAAATTAAGCGGAATTGTCACTAGATATATTTTTATATTTTTTAAGTGTTTTATTAAAATATTAATTTGATGTTTTCTTAAAATATTTTAAAAGTATTTGTTATTATTAAAAATGGATTTCCGCAAAGTAACGCCTGAATCTATTCATTAACATTAGTTTTGATAAACTAGTTTACATTTCCTTTCTCCGAAACGTTCCATACCTAATATCCTCGGTGATGGATGTGATAACACACATATTTGACTAACACCGCTTTTATGCTGAACCATTCAATGTAGGACACGTGTATTCTTACGCAATCCCAGGAATCCTAATACAGATTTCATAGCTTCAACGCGATTGCAGCTTACAAACATTGACAGTATCGAACTCATTTCATCCCACACCACACCACTTAACAAGCTACGAAGTGATACAGATAAGTGCAACAACATTCTCAAACATTTAACCTTCTGCTAAACCTGTAAGTATCACTAACTGACTCAAAACAACCTTATTCTAAAAACTAAAGTCTTATTCGAACCATCAATTATTCTGATGTTATTGTGACAGAACAAGTTCGAGGTAAGCGGACTAACCTCTGCCTATAACAGATGCATTTCGTCTCAAGTCACGAATTGTATTGAGACATAGTTATTAAGTCTCATGTGCCTGTAATTTCACTGGCGCTCAAGGACTGCTGCCGAAACACACCGTTAGGTGCTTGGCGACAGATTTTCTACTTGAGGGTGGTCGCTAGCCAGGCGAGCATTCGTAAAATGCCCTTCCACCATGCGGTGAAGCTCAAGCTCGTGGTGGGATTCGAACCACGGACCTGCTGCGCGGCAGTCCATAGCCAATGCCACTGAGCCATCACTGCTTCAAACCCGAGTATCCTTACGCAATCACAGGAATCCTAATACAGATTTCATAGCTTCAACGCGATTGCAGCTTACAAACGTCGTCAGTAACGAACTTATTTCATCCCACACCACACCACTTAACAAGCTCATGGTAAGAACCACTGCTACGAAGTAATACAGATATAATAATATTAATACTCTTTATTTCAATCAACTAGGATCATACACAACATAATCTACTACATTGCGGTTAAAATAAGAATAGGACGGGCTCTCGGCTAACTTCACTCATATTCACTCGGAAAAGTACGATCAGCAGAACAAACTTAAAAATAAAGCAGTGCCATATATATATAGGTAATTTTAAACAGGTAACCCGAAATTGTTAATTTGAATAAATTCTTATTTTTAAGGTTGACAGCACAGACGCCATTTTGGTTTGATGAGAACGCGGGCGTCAGGGTCTTATTTTTCCGATAGTGTATTACTACGCGACACGTTTCCGATCTGTTTATTGATCTTCTCGTTATTTTTGACTGTTTAATTTGTTCTTGTTGACTGTTTAATATGTTTTTGGTGATTGGTATCCGTCTGTTTGGCCGCCGTAATTACCTCCCGTGACGTCAAGTGGCCAAGCCCACCCACGATGATGTCATTGGTGCGTGCGCGCTAAGTGTTTGCTTATATAAACGGGTCATTTGACCCTGTTATGGTATGAATGAAGACTGGAGTAGGTTTTTGTTAATGAAATTGAACAGATGTTTAAAGAAGTGTAAGATTTGTTTAGATTTGATGTTAGTATATTTAAATAAACCTCTTCAAACATCGACTTGCGTTTAAGTAGCCTTTTATTGTAATAAAATAATTTTAATTTGAAAAATGAAGCGACGACCTATATTTTTAATGCTTTTAATTAATTAAAATTTCTAGTATTTTCATGAAAAAATATATACTAAATTATTACCGACTTAATTTTTTTATTTACAAGCCTATGAAAGTGTGCTTAAAATATTCGCGATAGGTTGTTGGCAAAAAATGGCGGGAACAAGTAACAACATCGTAAGATATGGTTAATCATGATATACATTGATATATTTTGTTACCTTTAGGGCATACAACTGTTCAAGCATTATTATTTATCAATATTATTGCTTGATTTTATCTTTTAGTTTGGTGATGACACCTACATTTGTAAAAAATGTTTTTTTTTTTACCAAAATATATGTTTATTGGAAACTTACCAAATTATGATGGAATATAACTATTCTAATTGAAATAACTTGGGAAATGCCTACACAAAAGACAGTTTTATTCATACAGCACCTTTCAAACACTGTTTTTTATTTTTCCTAATATATATGATTTTGTAATCACCCGTAACAGAAAAAAAATACAAGAGAGAATAAATCACGTTTTTTTTTCTCAGCAATAGATGATTATTTTAGTACATCAAATTGAAGCTACGTTCAGTGCAAACAAGACAAAGCCATAAAATTAAGGCTATATATCGTAAGTAAGAAGAAGATTAGATGGTTTTGATAGTGCACCGCCCTGGGATCTTAGAGTCCCATGGCCAGATTACTGGTATTTGCTTTTGGGACCGTACAGTCCCATGGCCAATCTACGGGTTATATTTGGTTTTACCCGTAACGATGAGTCTGACTCAGTGGGCCATCAGGACATGTGACATCGAAGAGCTAAGCGATTGAAATTAAGATACCAAAGTACAAAATATTGCTAACAAATAAAATCAGTTCAAATTATTTCTGTGTTTGTTGTACCTACAGTCACCTACAACTTCGTTTACCTACCTATGACTACTTGTTTTTTTACACGACTGCCCACATAAACGTGTGTTAAGTTTACAGGTTTCATGTATGTATGTATGTTTGTGAGTTTCTTTATTTCACCATAACTTCTAAACGGCTTAACCGACTTTAGTGTACGAGATATCATTAGATTTATCTTGATAGCTCAAGTGATACTATGTACATAAAAAAATAAAAAACAAACTGTTGGATTTTAGACGCCATATAGTAAGAAAAATTATTTATTATTTCTTCCAAAGCCATCGTGTTGGGTATCAAAATGATTGTCTTTAAAAAAAGTTTTCATAAATATATTAACTGGCAGTTTTAATTTCAATTGAGCGATAAAACACTTAATTTATACATGTTTTATCATTTCTTTTTTTTGCACACTGTACCAAGTTCTAGTTTTGACGTCACAACATGGCGCTAGGCCGATCCTATTCTTATTATAATCGCATACATAATCTACTAAATTATAATTTGACATTAAATTAATTTATTTTAGCATCTTTACAAAAAGGTATAATTTTGCCATGTAAAGCAGCTAAAGTAGGTAGTAGACTCGTCAATTTTAATCTGGTCACCCTGTTTAAAAAGTTTCGTTCGCGTTCGCTCCCGTTGTTTTGTTTGTACTGTAAAAGATTGTTTTTAATTAATGATTTGGTTAAATTTTTCCTTGAATTGAAATGGCTACAAGCAAGTCAAGCACTCCACCTTCATCGAAAGATCCAAACAAAATGGTTGTAAACACGGCTAAATCAAAAAAAGGCAGAGTCTTGCCCGCCTCGACGAGAGCGATTGTGTTCAGTGTATTACAGTTTGCTTTGCGCGAGAAGCAGGCCAAGACTCCTGTAATGGATATCAGGAAGGCGATGGAGCGCACTGCAGCAATGACAGGTAAGTACTATTACGGTCGTCCGTAAATCATCCTAAATCCCGCAGAGGTCATACCCATAAAGTTAAAGTTGAATAATTTTTAAAATAATATCCCGGTACCAGATTAATGTGTAGCTTGCAACCACTCGATACAGAATAGGGGGCAAACTACCTACGAGAGCATTTCCAAAGAGAGTCGTTTTCAGCCAAGCAGCAGTCCATAAAACAAGTGCCAAATTTTTTTACAATTACGTCCTTTTTTTCTAATTATTATTATTTAGTAAGATGGGGGAAAGCCACCGAAAAGTTTTGCGGTATTTGTCAGTTGGCCATAGGTACAGCACGGCACTTATTGGTAGGATGCAAGGTGCTTCTTGATAGGGGTCATTATTCCCGTCACCACGATAGAATCCTCGAAATCATACGTGAAGCAGAGAGTCCCTCGGTAGCTAGAGCAAAAAAAGGTTTGACCACGAACAAATGACACGTTGCTTTTGTAAAAAAAGGGTCATCTACAAAGTCTAAATCCAAGCCTTACTCCATCTTAGGCGCAGCTCCCGATTGGACTCTTTTGATGGACACATATGAAAAACATTACAAAATCCCTGAGGATGTTGGTGTTTCGTCATCCAGACCAGATACATTTCTATACTCAAAGAATCTAAAACGCATAGTACTTATAGAACTTACTGTGCCATGGGAAACAAACATACCTAAAGACCACACAATAAAAACAAACAAATATTATGACCTAACCTATTGCTAACAAATTAATTAATCAAAAACGGTTATGTGGTTAATTTATATGCTGTAGAAGTCGGAGCAAGGGGTTTACCAGCAAAATCCCTATACAACCTACTAAAAGACATTGGCCTGTCAAGAACAACCGTAACTTCCATCCTAGAATGTGTATCCAAGGCGGCATTAGTAGGATCTTACCAAATTTGGTTGGGCAGTGGAGGAAGCTCAAGCGGTGAAAGGGAGCATTGATGCATCATAAAGGGGCCCCTTAACCTTACTCTCTGGGTTGCAAGTCCCAGGCACCTTGACTTGAGCCTCCTACTCTGCAACGCTATGGACCCAGCACCCGCACGGTGAATCCATGGAATGCTAACTAAATTCCTCTCGTCTTAGCTGCCAAAGTGAAGTTGTATACATGTACTTCACTTTGTAATATTCCTTAATATATACATGAGTTGTAATTTATGTTGTTATAGATGACATGTTGTACTTACCGACCCCACATGAGTGGGATAAGAGTTGGAAGATTTTCTGATATTAAGGAGTTATCCAAATGAATATAGGATCCATCTTCCTGTTTTGTAATATTCTAAAACCAATTTTTTACACTTTTCTAGCTGGACGAAACTAGAGACATCCAGTATGGATTGAACTAGTCTATTTTTTTTTTGTATTCAATATAAAACATACAATTTATAAGTGTGATATTTTTAATTCAACATAAAAGAGTCCACACGTAATAAATAGAGATATGATACATAATATGATTTCAAATTACTTTTTTACATGACTAACTAGTGGGGTTGCCCACTAGCTGGCCGGTATCTGGCACATTGAACTCTGTGATATTCAGTTAACGCATTATTTTTTACTTCTAGGCCTATCTCGTGACACAGTCTTAAAAATAAAAAAGGAAGGCTCCACTAATGGTGGATTGTGGGAAACTCCTACCAAGAGACCTCGTCCAAAAGTGAAAACTCTTCTTAATGACGCTGACAAAATGGTAGTGCTGAACAAAATTGATGAGTTTGAAAGAAGAAATGAAGCAATCAGCCTGAGGAAGTTACTTATTGTATTAAAACAGGAAATCAATTTTGCTGGTGGAAAAGACAGTCTACGAAGAGTTTTACTTGCAATGGGCTACAAGTGGGAGAAAAATCAAACTAACAAGAAAGTATTACGCAAAGGTGACACTCAGACCCAGAATTCTGTTCCAGATCCAATGAATAGGAATAAAAAGATTACTCCAGATGGTTTTTCTATGGATAATACAAATTCACTGCCTTTATGTGGTGTTGGAGAGGGTAGCTTGGATCAAATGCCAATGCATCGAGCACTCCACAGTCATGGAGTTCCACATGGGCATCCTGAAGCCCCCCACAGTGGGCCCCATCAGCACCACCAGTCACAACATATGCAACAGCCTCATGTCAATCCTGAGGGAGCACCTGGCCCACACATGCAGAGACCTTTCTTGATTCATGCATCACCATATATATTCAATTTATAAACACAGACTATTCTAATGTGTAGCTGATAAGTGCAAACTTTAGTTCACAATAAACATTATTTAATCCTATTGGCGCTTGAATGCCCCGCAGGTGCCATGAAAAGGTTTAATTCAGGGAAATTCTGTGAAATTATTAGTCTGCTTCCTTTAAGCAAAGCAGTTAGTGTCATAAGTTCTGGCTAAAAATCAACATCAAATGCCGTAGCCATATTTACTGACATTATGTTGTTTTATATGTTGTGAGCAATAATGTATATAAAGTCGAATATACATAATATGTATTTAATGCTGTAAATTATTCATAAAGCACTCTTAAGTCGTCATTTTAATTATCAACTGGACTGGAAGAAAATGGTTCAAAGTTATTTTAGACAATTTTGTATACATTATTTTCCGGTCCAGTTCTTTTGACTATTCTATGTTAAAACACAGAATCTTTTTTTTAGGTTCAATCTTTTCTACAAAGGTCTGAAATTATCAATTACAAAACATTTAAAAAGTGTTTAATAGTTAAATTAAGGAATGAGAATATTTTATATTAATATAATGTATTAATATTTCCTAATACATTTGATAACAGTATTTATTTTTACATTTAATTTTGGGCAACTTCTGAATAAAGCAATTTTAAGATGATCATGACTTTGGGGGTGAAACATATTGTCTTTTAATTTAATTCAATTAGTGATGTATAATAGTTAATTTGATATCTATCAGATTGCTACAATGCCTATTGCTTTTCCATTTTGTTAAAACTATATTAGGGTAAGATAAAACGTTCTGGAATATTTCCAGTAGTTGCTTTTAGTTATATGTTATAATCTATGTAATAAATTAAGTAATGGTAATATAGGTAACTACCTAATATAATTACAAATATATTTAATGCCACAAATGATTTTAATTTTATTTTAAATACATAAAACGAAAATGAATTTTACTTTTAACACGCTTTTATTAGGCTAAAGCACAGGATATAATGTTATATTTAGTATCTCATATATTATATCATTTAGGTGTGTAAGGAAATCTACGGAACTGAATTGTGCACAGCAAGAGGCTACTAAATTTCACCAATTGTTCTATTATCAAGTGAAAACACAATTTCATCCACTTCTGTTTTATCATAAAGAGCGTTATATTAATTTTAACCAATTCTTACGATTGTATCATCGAGAGAAATGAATTACACCCACTTTTAACTGTTGTATCATCAAGAGACAAACTATTTGAAGCAGTGATAGCACAGTGCATTGGCTATGGACTGCAGGTCCATGGTTTGAATCCCGTTGCGGGCTTGAACTTCACCGCATGGTGGAAGAGCATTTTGCGAATGCCCGCCTGGCTAGCGACCACCCTCAAGCAGAAAATCTGTCGCTAAGCACCTAACGGTGTGTTCCGGCAGCAGTCCTTGAGAGCCTGTGAAATTTCAGGCACATGAGACTTAACAACTATGTCTCAAGGTGACAGGCGCAGTGCAAATCGTGACTTGTGACGAAATGCATCTGTTATAGGCAGAGGTTAGTCCGCTTCTAATTAAATCAACGGTATCATCAAGATACTTAACTGAATTTTACACACCTCGTAAATATTGTACCTATCATCAAAAGAAGCGCTCAGTAGTAATGCTAATAGCGGTCACCCATCCAAGTTATATCCTCAGCGAACGTTGGAACATGGTGTATTGGTCACGACATTAACGACTAGCTACGCTACGAGCGCTTCAATATTGCTACTGCGCCGTCATAGCTTAAGTGTTCTATTTAATTATACTTATTGTTTGAATGTCTCCAGCTTACTCAATTGAAATTTCTTAATTCTGAATATGCCAATATTTAGAGCATATTTTGTGCAATTATAAATACCAACTTAACATTTAGGTGCCAAATAAACTTCGATGCTACGCGTGATTATTAGTGTGTTAGCTCTGACGTTATGGTCTCTAGCTGACACATGCTGTATATACGAAACGGCTGAAGATATGGTTATATAGCCTGGGATTTAGAGCATAATTTGTGCCAGTGGCAAGAAAAATTGGAATGTCCTACTTGAAAGCTGTAGCAGTTATGACTCGATTTTAACGTGTAAGCTGGAGACCACGTGTCTACGTTGCGTTTGTTTGCGATCGTATTGTATGATAGTGTACGGTTTCCAAACGGCAGCGGCCGTATTTAAAATTCGTGCGCGAGCAACACCGCGATTGATTTTGGAAAGGTCCGGTCGGTGGATGAACAAACTTTTGATAGATAACATACAAAAAATACATATAAAACATGGTGGTTGGTAGTTATTGCATTCGGTATAAAAATATTATTAAAGGAAGCGCTCGTAGCGTTGAAGCGCTCGTAGCGAAGTTTACTTAGCTGTTCTCAACCGATCAGCAAAGTTAAGCAAAGGCCGCGGTCATGAGTTCGATGGGTGACCGCTAGTGTACATTACTACTGAGCGTTTCCGTGCTTCGGAGGGCACGTTAAGCCTGTTGTCTTAGGATGGCAGTCATTATAGCGTGGTGGTAGGGTATTTTGCGAATGCCCGCCTGGCTAGCTACCACCCTCAAGTAGAAAACCTGTCGCCAAGCACCTAACGGCGTGTTCCGGGAGCTGTCCTTCAGAGCCAGTACTTCTAGGTTAGCCTGAACAACATCTTCGACCACATCATCACTTACCATCAGGTGAGATAGTGGTCAAAGGCTAACCTATCAGCATAAAAAAAATGGATACGGTGCATAATTTTTTTTTGGTATTATGATAAAATTAGTACGGGTTTTGGTGATTTTGAGTACGTTTTACGGTAGCCGCTAAAATTAGTAGGCAAACACGTGAAGCGCGATCGATTGGGGTTAAAACGGTGTGCGCATTTGGTACAACTATAGACCAGCAGGCCGGGAGCGCCGGCACACCTACAGATTTTTTTTTTGGTACTGACGCTGTAATTTTTGTGACCTTAGATTTGTCTTTTGTTTCTCTCTCTCTCTCTCTCTCTCTCTCTCTCTCTCTCTCTCTCTCTTTCTTGCGTATAATCTATTATTTATTTATTTTATATTTATTTTTTATTTACAGTATATTAATACGAGATAAATACATTACCAAGTATGTAAAGTTATTGTATATATACTACTTATTTATGATCTACCTATTTCTGATACAACAAGCCTTCGCTGGGGCCCGCGTGTCATTGATTTTCTTAGACATAAGTCCAAGAAAATCATTTATTATTTACATTACATAGTTATTCTAGATTTTTGGATTTCTTGACCCATTCTCCCATTAGCGTGCGCAGTGAACCTTTATTCAATTGTAAGCTATGCAAGGCCAGACTCGCGAGGTCTACAGCTCGGAGAGCCACTAGTATTATCATTTGTGTGACATTTTGCAATGGATTCCGTCAGGTCAGAGTTGAGATGTTTTGCTTCGGCTGCCTTGTTGGTGGAAAGGCCGGATCGTAACGAAGCACTTTTGGCATGATATGAAGAAGTTAAGGTGAGACAAAGTAAGTAATATACTTACTTACATGAAAAATCATGGACTAAAATGGTGGTCATTGCATTCAGTATACTCATAAGAATTATTGTTTTCGGAGCTTGAAAAGCTTTTTGTTTAAAAAAAATATTTTTGTATTTGTAAATACAGTCTTTATTTACTATATTTATTTATTTTTAAATTAACACAGCACGTCCGTCGCTTTGTAAATAACATTAGAATTCATAAGATGGGCATCTTATGAATTCTAATGTTATGTCTCCTCCAGGTTCTTTAAGAATCTTTCAAGGGTATTTACATAAAGAAAAGAAACAACCTGTAATTTAATCTATTTCTTTGTTAGATAATTTATTTGGCTAAATAACAGAGCGCTACATTCTATACCTATGTTGCTTGGTGTTGGATCCTTCGTACCCTGAGATACAAGTTAACTCTTAGTTCGGGGATGGAGATCTTGCCCAGGTGGTGTGGTTTTGGATCGTACCAGATATCAAAAATATCTACTAACAAAAATGTTTCATCCACAAATGTTTTATTTTATTTTTATAATGTGTAATCTTGTATTTTCGTTTACTACATTATTTTTGTAACTGTATTTGTTAATAAATGATTAATTATTATTATAATTATTGTTGTTTTGTGATAAAGTTAGTGCGTGATTTTGGTAGTTTTGTGAGTGTGTTTTACGAAAGCCGCTAAAATTAGTAGTCAAATGCGAGAGGCACGATCGACTGCGGTTTAAACAGTGTGCGCAATATACGGCGAGCACGAGGTATACATTCACAGTCCCAAAACAGCCAGAAACCAGCAGGTCGAGCGCGCCCGACATACCGACATCCAGAGAAGAGTTGGGACTGATTATGTAAGTGACTTTGTTATATTAATTTGTGACCTTAGATTAGAAGGGTACCTACCTCTAGCCCTTAGGTATGTAATTTCCTGCCGCGTATCGCAGCAGATTGTACGAAATCGATTTAGATTTTGTACCAAGATTGGTACGAAATCTAAATCGTTTTCGCACAAATAGCATTATGGTGAAACACTTCTCTGGAACTCTGGTTACTTAAGGCGTATTTAATAGCCAAATCATACCTAATAATCAAATTTGACTTTAAAAACTATCTGCATCACAGAATGCCCGGTGAATCTGCCGGCCAAGTTAATCATTCCATATAGATTGTCTAGGCAGAAGAACGCTTCCACTGAACATTACCTGCCTGAGCAATCTGGAAGTTTAACAGAGTAGGTAATATAACTTCACATTTCACTCCATTACTTATACAATAATAGATACCTACACTAATCAAAAAGTATCATTCCAAGTTCACATTTTATACATGTAATGTTATGAGGTAATTACAATCACAATAATAAATTATGTTCTTCTCGTATAATAAACACACATGAAGTGTGCTGCGTGTCAACGGTAGCGAAGGTCGGTATGGGTATTGCTTTTCTCTATGGTAGGTATAGGTTATAAAGACACAAAACTTGTTTCGCTGCAAACGAAGTCGATATCCACGGATATTTTTTTCAAACGAAAATCTTCTAAAATAACCATTTGAATAACAGTTTGAATAAAATACAAAGATAAAGTCTTGTTTGTATTTTTTTCAATACCTACTGTAAATTACCGGTTTTTATAAGTTACCTACTGTATAACTGAAGAACGACAAATAGGTAGGTACTCAGTGTAGGTTACCAAGAATGTCTTATCTCGTTTTATCCTTAGGGAATCTACAAAAACTACAATTCTTTTCTCGTTTAGTTGATAAGCAACCGTAAACAGCACAAGAGTACCCCATTCTCAACTTTTAAAATACTCGTACAATCGTCACGTCATCGTGCACGAGTTGCGCGTCCCGTACTCAAGTCAGCTTAGCGACAGCTCAGAACCGGTGGCGGGGAGAGGACGGCTGGTTTTGGTGGGGGGTGAGGAGTGTCCGTTCTATACGTAGTATTATTAATGTTCTATGCCAAAAACCTATTTAGAATCGTCCGGTCCTTGACTACCTATATTTCCAACGTATACCTACTTTGTGAGGTCAAAACATTTCGAGTAATGATTTGTTTCTGTAATGAAGTTTTGTTTTGATATGAAACAAAATTCGTGTCTTCTAAATAGCACTGTCGATTTTCTTCAAAAGCATTTCACTCGATAGAAAAAAATAACATCTTCAATTGTCTAAAATTTACTTGCGTTTCGGACTGAGAAATTACCGAAACTGTCAAGCTGGAATTTGGTTGTCGCCGTGGAAGCACAAATTCCTTGTTTTATTACAGCCTCTGACCGCAAACTCCACTGATGGTAAGTCAGTAAACAGGCTTAACCTAGAATGAAAGCCGGCTCTCAATGACAGCTGCTGAAAGAAACCATTAGGTGCTTGACGACCGGTTTTGTACAAAATATTTTCAGCATACACCGGAACAGTACCTATACTTGGTCGACTCCCCTACTAGTTTTATCCGAAGGTAGTTCGGACGGTATATCATATTTAAAACAGTTTTTATTTTTTTGTGGCTTAATTGATTTGATTATTGGCTATATTTGAAGAATCCTGAGTAATATCTTATGGGCCATATTTTGATATACATTTCTTCGTATAAATATTAAGTTAAGTCTTACTTGAGAAGAGAGAACCTTCTCTCTTAGTATGTAGATATGATCTTCCGTAGATATGGCTAGGTCTCTGCTATCTCTCTCTTTCTGGTGTCCTAATTATTAAAGTTGACTCCTAGAAAAACATTCTCGCAGGAGGTGATAAAAACGCGGACTCCTTAGGCATGCTCAGGCAGGATTATGCGCAATCAGCTAGTGAACATCCAAAATATAAAGTATACACTGCAGCGATCTCTTGATGCGCTTGCGGAGAAATACCTGGTATTCCTTATCCAGTCCACACACTCAGTACTTTGAATTCGATACCTACTGATTTTAGCGAGAAAGAGGAATGGATCGACCACAACGAATTTAGCGACCATCCGTGGTACGCTGACGGTGTCCCCAACGACATGTACCTTTTGTACGTCTCGTTGATATCAAGAGGACGTCTAACTACATCATGTTCTCATAAACCACAATAAAGTCATCCTCCTCGGTCACAATGACAACAACGCAGCTCAAGATGCCGTGATGTTTATTGAAGAACTTCATACATATAATAAAATAAATTAGCCCCGTGATTAAACCAATTTTCTTTCAAATGTGAAATTTATATCAGATTGAATTGATAGTTTACAAGTTCTAGTTTTTACTAGGTTCATATTATTCTATGTAACTTACCCTATCGAAAAACATTATAAAACACAACTAGGTACCTACTTAGCTGCATTAAAATGTAAGTCCACTTATAATTGAGAATTTAGTAGGTAAGTATCAGGAATACATAATTTTGTTATCCATTCCGTTATCCGTATCCGACATCTAGGTATGGTATTTAAGAAAATCAATCAATTAGAGGCATTATCTCCATCAGTGGACTTATCAATTAGTATAAATTGTCATTACCAAAATACTTTCGAAATTAGTCGTCCACACGTTGCAGAAACATTACCATGAAGTTTCTGATCGTGATCTCAGTGGCATTAGTTGCGGTTTCCGCATTGCCAACTGAGTTCATCAATACTGAGCTGCGCAATTCTACCCGCGCCGGCGAAAGGAGCATCGGTTTCGCGAGCTTTGGCGGCGGCACCCGAGGAGGCGCAGGAGGTGCCGTGTGGACCGTGTGGGATGCGTGGGCGTTCCGCGACGCAGTCTCTGGCAACGCAGCGAGGATCGTCTATGTGCGCGGCCGCATCGACCTCGGTGTACTGTTCCGCGCCTCTCCCGGAGTTGTAGTTAACGTCGGCTCGTGGAAATCCATCCTCGGTGGTGATCGCAACGCGGAGATCACCGGAGGCGGTCTTAGGCTTAGTCGCAATCAGCAGGTTATCATCCAAAACATTAGGTTCAATAACGCGATCTCCTACGCTCCCGGAGAAAGACCCGACGGCAGCGGCGGTATCCTTAATCAAGTCAATGGAGAGTTCACTGAAATCGATGCTATTGGTGTAGAGGTAAATTCCGAATACGTGTGGATCGACCACAACGAATTCAGCGACGATCCGTGGTACGCTAATAGCGTCCCCGATCACAGGATGAGGCACGACGGTCTCATCGATATCAAGAGGGCGGCTAACTGGGTCACCATCTCATTTAACATTTTCAGAAACCACAATAAGAACATGCTTGTCGGACACAGTGACGGCAATGCCGCTCAGGACGAAGGCAAACTAAAAACTACCTTCGTCGGCAACTGGTTCAGAGGCACCACACAGCGCAATCCAAGAGTGAGGTTTGGAGAAGTGCACGTACTGAACAACTTGTATACTGACATCGGCGAATACGGTATCGGAATTGGAGTCGCAGCTTCAATCTACGCTGAGAGGAACGCCTTTATTAACACGCGGCGCAGCTGGGGCTTCCCTGTTGGACTCCCTAATCCCATGGGATACTTGTTACCCATTAATAACCATTTGGTGAATAGCGGTTTCGACAGCGGTGTCCTCAGTAGTGGCGTCAGATGGGTCCCGAGCAGCTACTACAGTTACACACCTCAAGGTTCAATGAATGTTGAAGCTTGGGTGAGGAATAATGCTGGACCAAGGTTATAATGAACATAACATCGTGCCTGCAGAAGATTGCGTTTTACCTTGCTTCTATAATACCTACTTTATTTGAGGAGAGGCGCCATGTATCGGAGTTAAGTTGCTTCATATTGGACAGTATATTATCAAAAAAAATTCAATAGTACCCATTCACTTGATTGATTTTATATACAATTATTTAAAAAGTGGTGTTTTTATTTTGGTTAGTACAAATGATTATAACATAATGATCATGAAAACATGATCAGTCTCGATCGTGCGCTCGTAGAGTCAAGACCTCCTGAGGATGCTTCGTTTAGAAGCGAAACGCGTCGAATACTCTTCCGGTTTGGCTGCGTGGCGTTTGTGACGTCACGTCGGCTTAACAAATTAAAACAAGAAATTAGGCGGAATTGTCACTAGATATATATCATTTTTGTAAAGATTTTTAAGTGTTTTATTAAATAGTTAATTAAATGTTTTCCTAAAATACTTTTAAAATATTTGTTATTTAAAAATGGATTTCCGCAAAATAATGCCTGAATCTGTTCAATATAACATAAATTTGTCATGTTTAAAAAACTATACCTAAGGTTTATCTCGCTGTGTTTAGTTAATAATTTATTTACTAATGTTTCCGGAAAGGGCATCCTCCGTTATTCGTTATCCTCACTGAGGGACCTACTGAGGGTCGTGATTGTGATCGTTATCTCCATCAAGTATTCGCTCCGTGATAAGTGAGCGCCATCTCGATCTGTTGGCTGCAATTTTTAGTGCCTCATGCACTGGATCAACGCATTGGACTGCGACCTCAAGATCTTTTTCCTTCTATTTTACCAGTGACCATCAGCCTGTCCGGATTGTCACCATCTTTTCTGGCTATGTGACCGAAGTACTCCAGACATCTCTTAAGGCATGTCGATGAAAGCCTGGTTCTGACTTGCAGTTGCTTAAGAATGGAGGCGTTGGTCCGATGAGCAGTCCACGGTATTCGCAGCATCCTTCTCCTGCACCACATCTCGAATGCGTCTATGCGTTTACGGTCTGATGCTTTAAGGGTCCATGTCTCAGCACCGTATAACAATGAAATGTTATACGGTGTTATGTAAGGAAAGGGCAAAATCTTACAAAATTTCTGTAGTTCACAACCGATCAAGTATGGCTGCTTGAGATGTGCGAGGAAGATTCTTAAGGTCAAGGTTTAAGGGTGAAATGGGTAATTTATTCTTTAACCTCGACCAATAGGATCGTTGCGCTCAGGGAGGATAGGAAAGTGAAGCGAACCTATTGTTGGATTTTTTCCTCTAAAATCGCTCTCATCTTACGAAAGCGTTGTGGTTTAATTATTTGTTTTTTTATGCCTGATAGGCTAGCTTTTGACCACTTTCTCACCTGATGGTAAGTGATGATGTGGTCGAAAATGTTGTTCAGGCTAGCCTAGAATTACTGGCTCTTAACGACAGCTGCCGGAGCACACCGTTATGTGCTTGGCGACAGATTTTCTACTTCAGGGTGGTAGCTTGCCAGGCGATATTATAGTAGGTATTAGAGCAAGAGCCCGTGAATCGCAGACCTTCGTTATTTTATAAAAGCTAATAGTTTGTCAGCGCTTGTTCCCAACACAGATAAGAACGATGGACCATTATGAAGTTTGGGTTATGTACCGGGGATTTGGCAGATAAAAGTATTAGAGGTGTGTTTTTTTATATGTTATTGTGACGGAACAAGCTCGAGGCCCACCTGTTGTTAAGCGGACTAACATCTGCTTATAACAGATGCATTTCATCACAAGTCTCGAATTGCACTGCGCCCGTCACTTTGAGACATAGTTAGTTGTTAAGGTCTCATGTGCCTGTAATTTCACTGGCTCTCAAGGACTGCTGCGGGAACACCGTTAGGTACTTGGCGACAGATTTTTTTACTTGAGGATGGGTGGTAGCTAGCCAGGCGGGCTATCGCAAAATGCCGATCCACAATGCGGTGAAGCTCAAGCCGGCGGTGGGGATCGAACCAGGGACCTGCGGCACGGTATGCGGCATTCCATAGCTATTACCGCTCGGTCATAATTGTTTAAAATACAGATCTAAATTCATCAAAATATAATAAAGTGTGACCTTCAGATTATTATTAAAAATCACATCATTCATTACCGGATACATTACATCGTGCAGGCAACACCGGCAACCTTTTGCCGGATACCCTTGATGTTTATTAAATTATAATTCTACTTAAGTTATAGTATAAAAGCTGTTTTTTATAAATAATATTTGGGTAATAATTAGATGATGTTTCCTCATTAAACAGACTCTATTCATGAATAATGAATAAATTCAGGTGTTACTATGCGGAAATCCATTTTAATAAGAACAAATATTGTAAAAGTATTTTAAGAAAACATTAAATTAATTATTTAATAAAACATTTTGAAAATCTTTATAAAAATGATATATATCTAGTGACAATTCCGCCTAATTTCCTGTTAAGCCGACGTGACGTCACAAACGCCACGCAGCCAAACCGTAAGAGTATTCGACGGTTTTCGCTTCCAAACGAAGCATCCTCAGGAGGTCTTGACTCTACGAGCGCACGATCGAGACTATTCATTCAATAACAGATATTTTATAAAACTTAATAGCAAAACATATGTGAGTTTTTGTAGCATTTATAGTATAGGGAGCTCCTAATGGGCACACATAATCGTGTGGGTTTGCCGTTGTTCCGAAGTCTTGTCCATAGTATGGTTTATAGCCGTTGTGTCATGAATTGCATTACAGGCAAAAAATATAATGATGAATTTTAGACGGTCGGAAAACATTGTAATGTTTAAAAATTCGGTACCTTTATATTAATGCTTAAATGTAATACTAAAGGAAAGGAATACTGCACGTAATTTGAACAGGAGGTTTTCACGGAAACTAGTAATGCCATCTAGTTTTAATAGCCGTAAAAATATAAAAGACAGCCTCCATCGGTCGACATGTTTACAGTCCCACCAACTTATCTGTTCAGGTGGCAGAAAAAAGAACTACAAAATACCCTGAAATTGTGACAGTTTATAGTTGATTTCCTTGACCAGTAGCGCCCTCGAGATCTGCACAGTTAAGTTGGTGGTACTATAAACGGATAATACGCAAAATTCTCAAGATAGTAATCAGATACCAAAGTGTGAAGGAGTGTGATTGAAAATTTTTGAGGCACGTATATACTCGTATACCTAACCCATTGACATTGCTACAACTTGTTATGTTTAGATAGTTTAGCTTCATGTATTTTGCGAAGTGGTCTCTAAATTTTGCATATTGACTTTGATTTCAGCAGTTTGTATATTTATAAATAAATGACACGAAGTTATAATCCGACCACGTCTAATGCTAATTTGGAATAAGTACTCGATGTGTCGGTAATTTGGAATATTCCAAATTATCATCAGTTTTATTTGCAAAGTACCTGTTGATATTACTTCACTTAGTAGACAATTTCCGGTGTTCGATGGAGCTGAAATTTAGCATAGGTTAGGTAACCTACGGAAGATTCATGTCTTCCGTAGACTATGCGTATGCTGGCTGAGAAGCTGAATCCTATGTGTGTGATTTTTGCCAACAAGCCATTTAATTGACAAATCTGATTAAGATTTGAAGTGATTATAACTGATTTAAAAAAAATTAAGCTTATAAATAACCATTTTATACATAAACAGTCTAGTAAGACCTCAACCTCGTTTTTGACTTGACTCAAGGTAATTTGGAATACCTACCTAAATGGTATTCCAAACTGCCGTTTAGGTATTCAAAATTACCTTGAGTTCTTACGCAGAGAATCTAAAGAGTTGCTCTTCAGTATATCATTTGCATTAATAAGTCTTTTATTTTCTTCTAAAACAATGGCGTAATAATACCACATGAATAAAGAACCGTAATTTATATAGCTAAGGTAAGGATAGTGAATATAATTTAGTTACCTCTATTCCAAAATACCTGCACCACATGTCAAACTCGGAATTCAGTAATTTTGCGTTGAACCTTTAATTTTACCTACTTGTGTAGTATGGTTAGCATTCATAGCATGCAAATTGGTAGGTAGCTAATGAATTTTGCTTCAATTCAATATAGGTTTCATTTAATGAAGCTCAATAGAGACGATAAAACTGACATTAGTTCACGATTTTTTGTTGTAATATATTTCTTGTTGTTTCCACCCTAAATGACCTATTTCTTCATGTATGCTTATGATCAACTCCTCAGGAACATATAACCTCAATCTAAATGTACAAGCGTAAAACCAAATGGTATTCCAAAACCTTCCTTTCCTCTAATAAACTCTACAAATGTGTTTACGACGAAGTGTTTGGGTACCAAACAAAAAAAAAAAACATTGAATGAGAGTTTCTGCGTGTGTAGGTGCGTGTGTCCAATAGTGTATTTTAATGTATTATTATAATAAAGTACATATGTGCAATGAATTATTGATTATGATACAAGTAAGCTAAATTGCTCATTAAACACGAGGCTGTGTGTTGCAGACCGAGCCGTAGGCGAGGGCGTAAATCAAATCAAAATATAATGAGCAAGTTGCTCACGTACTCATACGCACTTTTTCAGCAGTCTTGTTGACTAGTTCCGAATATCTCATACTAAATTTGAAAAACGATAAACTCACTCAAAGCTTTGTACATAAGTACTTAAACATTATTATAAACCGAGGGACTAAGCTATCCTTTCGCTATATATTCATAGCTATACTACATTCAATATTTCATGATTTTTTTAACCTCTCAAAAGTCAATGCAAAATGGGCGCCACGAATCCTCACTGCATGCAGAATCTAGTGCGAATTGAGTGTTGGAGCTTTTTGGTGAAAATCCTACCGTTTTTTCGATCACTTCGTTACCGGTGACGAAACCTGAGTTCGTCACTATGACTGAAAAAGTTTGAAAGTTAATTTTGTTCTTTGAACTTCGTATTTTAAGTCTTTGAAATTCAAAGACTCCGAAGAAGTTGAAAGTCACCCGAAAAGCAGCATGGCCACAATGCGCAGTGTTCAGGAACTCAAAATGGATTTTCCCTATTGAATATACCAATAAAGTATAACTAAGTATAACCGTAGCTGCTTACGAAACCACTATGGTGTAATTTGAAGGACGCTAAAGGCAAAGAAAACTGACCGCGGGTGTCTGATTCATTCACGACAACGCGCCGCGCCGGTACACTCGGCGGATATTGCTCAAGGCAGCCACAAGCGATCATTTTTCAGAGAACGATGGAAGTTATTTGTGGAAAGTATTAAATATATAGTAATAATAATATAGATACGTTGTAAAAACTGTATTTAGATTCCGTGGGACTATGGCGAAAAATAAAATCAATCAAACTACAGATTTTTCTGCCGTTGTTTCATATCCATATCGAGAATATTACGAATAAGGATAATCCTTTGAACTCCCCTCGTAGCAACTAGACTTATATGTATTTTGAACTAAGTAGGTATAATATGCTTAAATAATAATAAAATATATTATAAAAATATTTTAAGTAGGTACTTATATACTAAATTATTATTTTAGTAAAACATTTTAAAAATACATCTTTTCGCTTAATTTTCCTGCTTAACGCCACTTAGTCCAACCGAAAGAATTTTCGACGCGTTTCGATTCTACTCGAAGCATCATCAGTAGGTTTGAGCACACGATGAGATGAGGGGCCGGCGGCTTAACTGGCCTATACATAGGCGCTAACGCTAATCATTGCTCTTTGTTGTAGTATGTTTTAAGGTGATTTTACAGCAATAATGGTTTTTATTGCTTAAAAACTAAATCGCTGAATTCAACACTTATTAGGAACTGTTGTTAATTTGAACTTTATAATTGTATTTAGTTACGTAACCTAGATAGAATACATATATATACCCACGGGGTATCAGAGAAAAAAGGCAATGCTTTTGATTGATTGGTACAAAACGTAGATTGAATATATCCACCGGGTATATTCGGTTTGTAACGGCCTAGAATCATTTACTACCAGGACACCAGAAGGTGGCAGCAGCGTCCTCTGAAGAACTGCCAGTTTTCACTGCGATCCCCAAGACGCCTGCCAAACAGATTATGGCAATCCCACCCTAATGGAACAGGCATGAAATGTGATGCGTTAAATTGAAATGGCTAATTCTTGATTCCTTTATGTGCACAGTTTGGAGCTGCTATAAAAAAAATGTTTTCTTCTGTGAAGGATTTTAGCGACGGCGACGTTCGCATTACGGAGAGAATAAAGCGAGAGAGAACAGAGCACTTGTACGTTGTTTTTTCCTTACAAGTAATGTAAGGACACACAAGAATATTACAGTAGGTAGGTACTTAGACTTACCAGTCGATGGTGCAGCAGTTGATAAGTGAGGGGAACATGCGCAGCCGGGTCCGGAATGAGTCCCCGATGGGAGACATTGCCAACACGATGCGCAGGTTGGCTTTCACCCTCTCAACGTAGAAGCCGAACATCGCCAGCGGCGTGGTCTCAATCTTTCTGCCCTGGGGGTTGAACATTAAAAAAAAAAAGGTAAGCATGCTGTAAGCTACTGTCTATTATATAATCTGTGCTACTGCTACTAAATAGGTTTTTTTTTTTTTATGTTATTGTGATAGAACAAGCCCACCTGATGTTAAGTGGACTAAACTCTGCCTATAACAGACGCATTTCGTCAGCGACGAATTGCACTGTGCCCGTCACACTGAGACGTCCAGTTGTTAGGTCTCATTAGCCTGTAATTTTTCTGGCTCTCAAGGACTGCTGCCGGAACACACTGTTAGGTGCTTGGCGACAGATTTTCTACTTGAGGGTGGTCGCTAGCCAGGCGGGCATTCACAAAATGCCCTTCCACCATGCGGTGAAGCTCAAGCTCTGGGCGGGATTCGAACCATAGACCTGCTGCACGGCAGTCCATAGCCAATGCCACTGAGCCATCACTGCTTCAAGGTAAGCCTAGGTCTACCTATACTTTATGGGAAACATATCAATCCAAATCAGAAGATCGTCCATTCCCTCACGGCGTTTGACCGGTTTTAATTTCATAAATGTATCTACTTCTATCTTGACGGTGATGGGTTTGCAGAGGTAAGTAACCTACTGGTAACATACCTATCTCTACAAACTCTTCACTATCAGGATTCAAGTGTAGGAACGTTAACCGCCGGTTTTTGATATTCATGTTATATGTCGATAAGGTCAACAGGCCGTCACATGTAACAATCTGCGAACTCTCGTCGCGTTTCTGGAACTCATTTTATCTACAAGATATGATCATCATTATGGTATTGCATGGGCACACTACAAAAACTCGTTCATGTTTCGAAGCGCTCAGAGAGTAGCTTGCTCAGTTGTTCTTAACCAATCAACGTATTTATGCGACTTCCGCTGCGGTCATGACTTAGATGGATGGCCGCTAGTGGTATTACTGCTGAGCGTGCACGTGCTTCGGAGGGCACTTTAAGGCGGTACCGGTTGTAAAATGATGGCAGTAGTTATAATATGGTGGTAGGGCATTTTACGAATGCCTGCCTGGCCGCCTCAAGTAGAAAATCAGCCCCTTAGTCCCTAACGATGTGTGATGGAAAAGCTGTATGTATACTGCACCTCTCATCTTTAACTCGCTCCCCCAGCGTCTTTTTGGTTTATCTTACAGATCGTTTTGTTTTGAATTGGAAAAAATTGTTGATTTTGGAAGGTTTCTACTGTCTCGCGGACTTTTACATAAAAAGCTCTTGTCGTTACGTTGCTTATCAGGGTACGTTTAAGGTCATAGTCAACTATTTAATAGTACTTCTAGGTTAGCCTGAACAACATCTTCGACCACATCGTCACTTACCATCAGGTGAGATAGTGGTCAAAGACTAACCTATCAGGCATAAAAAAAAAAAAAAACTGCGGACATAATTATTTAATTTGTATTTTAAATGACTCTTTAAGTTGTGGACATAATTTAATTAGAATTTTATTGACTGATGAAGATTGTAATCGTTCACTAATTATCATATTTCTTTTTAGACAATTGCTCACCAGTTACACTGGTAGAATGTATTGAGTCAATTTATTTTTACTTATAACAACTTTGTTACATATGTTCTGCAAATAAATAAATGAATGAAAAAACGTGTTCGTAAAGCTTCAATTTTTGTGGAGCATTGTCGACATAAATAAACTTGAAATTACGTGTCTAAGCAAAAATAGTAGATTGTTATACAAGGGTCGAAAGGAATCAATTCCCATACGAGGTATTTACACCGATATAGTCCGAGTAGGAATTGATGTCTTTCACCCGTGTTAAGCACTCTACTTTTCATTTCGAATATAAGGAAAGTAAAAAAATAGTAGTTTTTCTAAATTATTCATTAATAATAATAACATGAATAGGCACCTATTTTAAATTAAGTAATTGAGATAATAGAAATATTTGTGAAATTTAAGGTAAAATTTTGCCTGCAATGTTTACGGCCGGCTAGCGTCCGAATAGGAATTTATGACTTTCACCCTTGTTAAACACTCTACATTTCACTACGAATACGAATAGGCCTAATATAAAAATGGTTTTTCTATAATATTTATTGGTAACAAGAACATGAGTAGAAACTATTTAAAATTAATGCAGTTATAGTCCAAATAGGAGATGATAACTTACATCCGTGTTAAACACTCTACTTTTCAATAAAAATAAGAGAAAAGTAAAAAATAGTAGTTTTTCTAAAATTCTATAAAAATAATCTAAAAAAAATACTGAAAACCATAACATGAGTAGAAGAAACGTATATAACATTAATTTGGGAGTAGAACAATTTGTGAAATTAAGCTGTGTGAAGTAATTTTTTTGTTAGATTTTTTATCATTCCCTTATAATTTTACTTACTATCCTACCAATATCAATTCTTTTTTAAATTTTAAACATGGTGTGCACGATATAAGTATAAATAAATACGATAGCAATGTAAAACTTACCTTACTTCAATAAACTAGAGCAAAGACGAGGGCCAAGCGGGGTCGCGGGGCGGGTATATAGCTAAAAGGAATCGACAAATAAAACCGGCTGTCATCGAACGCACGCTCGCCCACCGACCTACCTGTACTGCCGCCGCCTGCGCTGACTTGATAAATATACAAATACAAATATCTTTATTGTATAAAAATTTGGTACAATTTAAAGATGAAATCCCTGCCCGCTGCTGTAGTTTTCACTGTGTTGCAGAAGGCAGTTCCTTTCCCACAATGATGTATATTTAAACAATATAGACATATAATTTAGAATAGGTATCAGTATCGGAGATATAAGAAATAAAAAAAAGATAAGTTTTATAAAATATTGTGTATGTGTATGACTGTGTGTGTGTGTGTGTGTGTGTGTGTGTGTGTGTGTGTGTGTGTGTGTGTGTGTGAGTGAGTGTATCATATCGACGTACATGTGTTTATTCCACTCTTTCAAGTAGTTTTTCAGTCTTGTCATAACCATATTCTTTAAACCATTGCATTATTATTGATTTAATTTTGTAGAGACTGAGTGATTTAATTTTTTCCTTACTGTTAAGTGCATTATATATTTTTGCAGATAAATGGTCATATTGTCTCCTGGCAAAAATACTCTTGCACCTAGGGACAGGGCATATATCTACCCTCTTGTTAGTAACCGGTAAAAAAGGAACACTTTTAATATGATACCTTTTGACACAGTTGTATATATATATTTTTCTGACAGATAGTTGATTGCACTTCTCATACAGCTCTGTAGTAGGGTGCGTGAATGGTAAGGACATTATAACTTTAAGGAGGGCACGTTGGGCTCTCTCAACTTCAATCATATGTGTCTTCGCAGCACCCCCCCATGAACAAATGCAGTAACTAATTATACACTCGCCTAGAGCCTTATAGGTTTGCAGCATAAGATTTTGATCTGCTACTGGGCGAAGTTGTTTAAAAATGTGGATGAGTCTTCTTATCCGCTTTGACACTGTTTGGATATGTGGAAGCCATGATAGTTTGTGGTCTATATGGACACCAAGATATTTAATAGTTTCCACATTGTCCAGTGCATTACATGTACAATTTTTGTGGTTGCGGTTGCATGAGAAGGTATGGGCAAGTATTTTGAAGTCCGCTGGTGGTCTGTTTGCATTCGTTTTTTTAAAGCAGATATATTTAGTTTTCGATATATTTAGCGAAAGTAGATTATGTTCTAACCACGAAATTACTTCAGATAACCCTTCCTCTGCCAACTGTCGCACTTGTGGCCATGTAGTACCGTGAAACACTAAGACTGTGTCATCAGCAAACATCATAATATCCGCGTTTTTTAATTTAATTTTGCATAATTCGTTAATGTACAATAAAAACAATGTCGGTCCAAGTGTACTGCCTTGGGGCACCCCATAGTTGCAGATAGCATCGTTGCTTTCGTGTTCGTTAACTATAATTTGCTGCCTTCGATCGGTAAGGTAATCTGAAAACTAATTGTGAACATTTCCTCGCACACCTACATTCTCCAAACGTGCCAAAAGGATAGGGATAGAGACCGTGTCGAATGCTTTTTGGAGATCAAGAAATACACTGAACACACTTCTCTCCCTTGTCCACATATTTGGTAATGAGAGAAGTCAACTGAAGCACAGCATCATCAGTAGACTTATTAACTCTAAAACCGTATTGATTACTTGCCATGAGATCATGTTTTTCTAAGTATGACATCAGTCGCTTGTTCACTATTTTTTCTATGACTTTAGAGAGAGTTGGCAGGAGGGAAATAGGTCTGTAGTTTGAGGGGAGTTCCTTGTTTCCAGCTTTAAAAATCGGGCAGACCATAGCTTTTTTGAGAGCCATAGGAAATATACCGTACGTAAAACTAGTGTTGCATAAGTGAGCTATTGGCTGAGACAATGACAAAGAGCATGTTTTAAGTAGGAATGTTGTGATTTTGTCCCAACCTGGTGCGCTGTTTATTTTAAGACTGGATATAATACTAGATACCTCTAGTTCGTCCGTTAGAAATAGAGATAATGAGCTCAGTGGTTTGGGTGTGAGAGAACTGACTGCAGTTGCAAGTTCGTTATCAGATTTGTTTAGCTGGCTTAGAGTTACAGTTGCAAGATCTCTTCCTATAGAGGTAAAGAATTTGTTAACGTAGTTCAGTGATTCCTGGGGGGACTTTTTTATTTTAAGTAGTGTAATGGGTTCAATTTTATTCTTGCTATGATCACAAAGTTCTTTTATTATTTTCCAGGTATTTTTCATATTACCACGCGATTGTTCGAGCTTGTTTTTATAATAATTATGTTTTAGCGATTTGATTAGGTGATTGCAGGTGTTTCGGTATTTAATATAGGTATGTCTTGTTTCTATGTCTACTATAGTAGTCCTTAATTGTTTTTGTAGTCTATTTCTATGCCTTATGCATTTAATAACACTGATAGTTATCCAAGGTTTAATAGGTTTAAGCCTATTTGGTACACGTTGTACTTGAGTATTTGTTTGTATGATACCTTGTATAGAGGAAATAAGAGTATTTGCAGCGTCATTAACGTCGTTAATTAGGTAATATTCTTTCCAACAATGCTGTGCCAAAGTTTCCCTAACAGCATTTATATTTGTAACAATTTTGGATCTATTGCATGCTTTTTCTGATTTTTGTTGTAGTTTAGAGTCTATACACAGTAATATTGGTGAGTGATCTGTCAGTTCATTAAATACAAGAGTTTGCCATTTATTAGCTGTTTTAATCATAAAATGATCCAAGCACGTTGTTGCTCTAGTAGGTAAGTCTATACCTTGAGTTAAGCCATGGGATGCTATAAGATTCAGGTACATTGACGAAAAACTAGACTGGCATGTGCTAGGTAAAGTATTAATGTTAATGTCACCAGTAAAAATAAAATTATTTTTGTGCTTGACAATGTTAAAAACAGCGTCTAGTGACTCTAAGTAAGATGTTGGATTTTTGTATGAAGGCGGACGATAGGAACATATTATGGAATATTTGTCATCAATTTCTAGAAGTAAACAGTTGCCTTCAGATATCTGAGGCTCGGAAGATTTCACTGCAAATTTTTTACGAACGTAGGCAACTACACCGTCGTTTTGATTTATTCTGTTTTTAGTGAAAAACAAGTCATAGTTATAAATGGGGGGTGGATCATATTTGCTAGTCCAGCATTCTGTTAGAACGATAACATCAATAGGTATATCAAAGTTACTCAGAAAAGCAAGAAATAAGTCCATATTTTTATGGATACTGCGGATATTAAGCGATAATACCGAGAGGTCCTTTGGCACATTACTATAGTTTAGAAATTGTGAACTTTCCGAGGGATCATCAAGATACCTACAATTTATTGGTTCGGTATTGTCAATATCTTGCAATATATTATTATTAATTAAATCAAACATTGTAAAAGTATGTGAAAGTATGAACTAAAATGGATGAACAGTTTAAATACTGAGAAAGTAGAATTCTTAATATGTATGTAAGTATGCTTTGTAGTAAGTATGTAGGAGTATGTGTTAGATTTTATATTAAAATATGTTGTGTGTTTTGGTTGCTGAGTGTTACAATGTAGAAAGAATAGTATGAATAAACAGTTTGTAAATTTACACAGAAAAGTAATCGTTAATACGAGTAGGTTACAATATAAATCATAAAAAAATAGTAGTCTAGTGTGCACATTAATTAACGAACATTTCGGGTACTGCACTCTTAGTCATGTAGCTCTTAGCTTGTCCAGATCGTTTTCGCAGGATATACGAATCTGTGGAGAGCCTTCTGACTTTCGTAAAAATACTCGGCCAAACGATGTCCAACAATAAGCGAACCCGTGGTACTTAGCAAATTCTCGGCCATGGTAGAAGATTTTTCGTTCCCTTGGAGTCAGGTTTTCTGACATGAATATTGGTTTACCCGGTCCTTCAGCTTTCAGGTCCACGGTACTTAGTCTGCCATGACGGTTTACCTTATTGTACTTCTTAAAGGAGCTTAGAAAGTTGTCCCTCGTAGAAACTGTAGTAAATTCAGCGACTATTGGCTTGACGGCTGCTTTGGTATTAATTCGATACACATCTCTAATTTCCGTGTTCTGCAGCGGGACTTGGAGCACATCGGATACACTACTAATGACTTTTTTAAGGTCGTTCTTGGTTTCATTTTGACTCTGTGGGAAGTTTCTAATCTCCACACTAGTGCACCGACCATTACGTTGCATTAAATCTAAGGTATTTTCTAGCTGCAAGATGTAATTTTTGTCGTCTTTTACTTCTTTTTCAAGTTTATCAATTCTCTGTAACGCCTCGTCGTACTTTGTTGACATAAAGTCAACTGACATTTTAACGTCATTGATAGAACTTAAGATTACCTCGTACTTGGCATCCTGCCGCTTTTGCATCTCAGAAACCATATTCATCATTTTAGCCTTACTTATATCGTCAATATCTCCGCGTTTGCGTTTATGTACGTTCCTCGTTGTGATGTTACTCAGTGACGAAGCGGCACTCACAACGGCATCTTGTCCAACTTCAGAAACATTTGAGCCCGAAGGATAGCGCTGCAGCGGTGTTGCAAAAGCAGATGGCAACGGGGACGAGTCCCTTGGTGGTGTGCGGTTAAGCGGCATTTCCTCACAAAATCAATCAGCAAAGTAAAAAAAAAAAACAGTGGTACGCAAAGCAATTGCGCACTTTATTAGATTAGGGGCCACTTACAGCGAGCGCAGGTTACCAGGCTAACAACGATGCAGAGAGGTTGACCAACCGGTTCAGGTGAATGACGCGCAACGCTGATAGTGCGGGCCAGGAAGAGCGCGCGGGGAAGTGCAGCGCGTCGGCGTCGGCTAGTAAGCAGGGCTTACTTGTGCACGTGCAGATTGATGTGTGCGTTGTACGTCGAGCGTCCGGCCGGATGATCTTCTCAACAGTTATGCACTCCTATTTTTTCGAATGGTATTAAATATGTGAATTTATGATATAATTTATTTAAATAATTTGGCAATAATCTAGGACGCGTCTACTCAATATCGAGGTCCGGGGGGAAGAGGATATATTCTTGCATTTTATTTTGAACCGAAGAACAACCCTTAAATCTAGGATATCTGGAAGTTATTAGGACACGTAGGTATGTAGGTCAACCAGCATCGTACAGAACACATGGAACACAACGCGTCTCCCTCCGGAGCCTTAAAAACACTTAAAAGATATTTTTTTAAAGCTTTTTTTAATTTACACTTATAATCATAGTCAGTAACTGAAATGTTCAGTAAGATACACTAACTTGATAGTCACATTAATTCTGTTAACTAAAAAGTAGTGCTAAGGCTAAAGCCTTTAGGTACATAAACACAAAATTAAATGTAGTCGTATTTCGTTTTTATAATACAGCAAAGTATTTTAGAACGAAAAAATATAGACGTCTAATTTTGTTTGCAACCATGGTTGCCATGGTTACAGTTACAGCAGACAGAGTACTTTAGAACGAAAAAAACATAAACATGTAATCTTGTTTACAACAATGGTTGCCATGGTTACAAGTCATTCCGGCCCAAGAGAGGGAAGCATGTACTATGAGTTTTCCCACCCTTAGGTGGGAAGCAGCGTCTTCCACCCGCTACTCAGATCAAATAAACACTACTTTCCGAGTATGAGAAATGAAAAGGTTATATACTATCGCTATGTGTTGAACAACTGTTATTAGTAAGTGAATGTATGTTACGCAATGATTTTTTATTTTATTTATTTATAGGCTTGCCTTTGACCATCTCACCTGATGGTTAATGATGTCGAAGATGTTGTTCAGGCAAACTTAGAATTACTGGCCCTCAAGGACTGCTGCCGGAACACACCGTTAGGTGCTTGGCGACAGATTTTATACTTGAAAGTGGTCGCTAGCCAGGCGGGCAATCGCAAAATGCCCTTCGCCCATGCGGTGAAGCTCAAGCCCGCGGCGGGATTCGAACCATGGATCTGCTACGTGGCAGTCCATAGCCAATACCACTGAGCCATCACTGCTTCGAAACTGCACAGTTTCGGACTGTTTTGAAGTCCTTCGACGACTCCCAGGAGTCTGAAAGTCAATAATTTTACTGACTAATCGATAAATCAAATCTTCTCTTTATATTCTTTCAGGTAAATACGATCTTTGTAAGTGTTTGGATAATATTCTATAATTTTATTAGTCTCGTTATTTCTCATATGAGTGTATGAGAGAATGTTAATCCGAATCTATTAAAAAGGTTTATTAAAAGAACACCCTTGACTGTCATTAACTCATTGGGGTAAAAATAAATCGCGCCCTGGGAAACTAGGTGACTAGGTGGGCACATAAGTAAATCAGAATAAGTATCTTATATTACAAAATTACAAATATATGATAGAAAAAATTTAAGTTTTGTGCGGGATTCGAACCCGCGTCCATCCACCCTTGAGCCGGGGTATGCTCTAACCAATTGAGCTAACATGACATGACGTCATAACTCAAATCTTTCCTATCGTTCTTTAACCATCGTATTGAGATGGAGCGACATCTATAGTTCCAGACTTACGTTGTACTACAAACAATATGTAATCTGCATAGCAGGCGTCATTGCAGACATAACAATATTAAATAGTACATTGTACATCGAGGGGAGAAATAGAACTTTCTCCCGAGTGATACATAGTGCTTTATACTACACCTACGAGGAAAATAAAATCATTATATGTTTTCTCGTACTTACCTTGAGACTTCTCAGGTAGTAAGTTCTTTATGACTTCTTGAGATGCATTTCTTATTTCTGGTGGCGTCATCATTATAAAATCGTCACTTTCACTGTCAGATGACATTTTGGAAAATTATTTAGAATAATTAAAAGCGTACTGTTAAAATATCAATTTAATAAAAAACAAAATTTAACCAAACATAACAAATTACCGCGCTTTTTTCCTCGTAGTGCAAAAAAAGGTTGCCAACCTCCTTTCATTGAAAATCGAGTACATATAAAAATCACACCTCTTTATTCTAATTATTTGATATAAAACCTTTTTGAGATTGATTTTTTTTATGTAAGCCGCTAAAAACAAAAGAACGCGACCAGGGCAGGTATGGATTTTCATACAACATTCCTTGCATTCCATAAATGAAAATCCATATAACTTTCCACGCCGTACATTTATAAGGGAGAAATGACGAACTTTATAACATGTTTATGAACGAGTAATGACACGTTTTACGAGTGGGTGTGGTATAAAGTATCTTATATCCTAATCCAGGACCTAAAGAATAGGTAAGTACCAAGTTTCATCAAGATCCGTGTGAGCGGTGGGGTTCAACAGACGCACAAAAGCTTTTACATTTATAATATACTAGCGGCCCGCCCCGGCTTTGCACGGGTATTTAACAAAAAATATAAATTGAAACACATAAAAAGTTGTTATTATGATATAACTGTAATAGTTAGACAATTGCCATTGGGAACTTTTTTATAGATATTGATGTCCTGTATAAAATTGCTGTACATAACTTTGCTCTAATGTCAACAATTTCCGCAGCGTACGCGATATAATTTTTTTTTATTATTTTGTTCACACTGGGTTACATCATCGAAGTTTTCATACGGATCCCTAAGTTTTATTAAATATAGCCTATGCTCATCAGAGATATTGTAGGATTCCAACGGTGAAATATTTTTTCAAATCGGTCCAGTAGTTTTAAGTTTATTCGATACATTACCTATAAAATACAAAAATACTATTCATTCCTCTTTATTAATATTAGTATAGAAGTATGATATATAAAAATATATATTTTATGTTGGTTAACTGAATTAAACTTTGTTACCTACTCTATTTAAACGACCAATAAGTACTTATGTTTATTCTAGGTTATATCCATATAGTATACAATTATAGTGGCGACTTATTGATTGGGCCCGACTCGCACTTAGTCGATTATATTCTTTTTAGTCTTCGCTGCAGTATTTTTTTTGTTTATGTGGAATTGTTCATTGGCACTGCAGGGATATCGGGGGGTTATGTGAAGCGTGGTACGTGTCACCAGCATGCGGTCAATCTATACAGGTCCTACGAACGGCGGCTATGCACTCTGCTAAGTTGTATACCATATACCTATGCCATGTGCGTTACGTGTTTTAGATACTTTAATAAAATAGGACCACAACAAATCTACAAACAAGAGGATTTTACATAGGTGTGAGCCAATTAGGTGGCGAAAACGAGGCAAGGCACAGGACTACGGTAATTACTTAGATGTACTTATAAAACAGTGATGGGTGATGGACGGCATATCTCTCGGACAGCTCTGTGCCAGTGTCATATCCATCAATTTTTTTTCCTTCTATTTCTATACTTGTTTCGAGTGTCTATCGATCCTCCAAATCAGTGATTTTACAGGTATAAGTAGGTATATTATGTTATTGTAATGTTTGCTGAGCGAACGAGCAAAATCTTCCAAAGAAAATGAAATCCGGCGAAAGCTGGCACCCCGCTCCTGATTTAAATGTTACTTATTGTTTTTTAATAGAAAGTGATCACTTCAATCTACTAATGAATACATTTCATAAAAGACAATTGTCTCCATTCAACGGTAACCTGGATGATATTGCAATTTAGCGATATGGTAGTATTATTTTCAAGCAATCGCCTTTTTTACATTTGATATGTTTTATTTATAGTTTTATTATATATATAAGATGCTTGATATCCCTATCTACTTTCCTGCACTGACCGATCAATTTTGATTTACGCTTGACATTGAGTTTTATGCTCGATGACGCTTGATAAGAAAAAGTAATTAAACATACTTTTTTTAGGAGAAGATAATGATCTGTCCAGATTTGATTCAATAATAATGATCTTAATTGACTTCATTATCTGGAAAACTGTAAGTAACCTGATTAATAATTAGTTAAGAAATTGGGGCTTTTTTAATTAGCATGCCTCTTCTGGGAATTTCGTTTTGTTATTTAACAATTGCATTTATAGATTACTATCACTTTTGATAAAATAAGCAGTGCATGATCATTATACAAAGTGTTACATTATTATACAGCTGTTATGTAAGCTTTTGACGATTTTTTATTAAATGGCTTGAGGATAATAATCTTAAGGTGAATCTGACGAAAACACATGTTGGATCTCCAAGGATCCAATGAAAACTCCCGAACTTGTTTTTATGTTGTTTTATTGCATTTTAACAATATATTAGTAATAAATTTACGGAGCACTGGTTTCGTTACGAAGTCTAAGAAAGTGAATGAAAAAAGTGGAGGTAAATTAAAACAGATATGATATGAGAATGGCATTGCTCTAAAAATATAGCAGGCGTTGACAACACATTATGTTCAATTTTTAACTTATGGGTCGGTATCTACTTCTAGAAATATTACGTATTATAATGTTAAGATGAATGAGACAAATACCGTCAAATTTTTAGGTATCACGTTGGATCAGTATATAAACTGGAAAGACCATATAAAAAACGTCTGTACTAGGGTTAACAGATTTGTATTTGTCTTAAACAAGCTACGAAAAACTGCTACACGAAAAACCGTGTTATTAGCATACCATGGCTATGTAAGTTCGGTACTACGGTATGGCCTGCTTCTCTGGGGAAATTCGACACATGTTAACAAAGCTTTCATATCGCAAAAAAAGTGTATACCTACGCGCGATGGTAGGTATTCGTCCATTCGAGTCTTGCAAACCGTTTTTCAAAGATCTTAGAATCTTGACGCTAACTTGCATGTACATTTTCGAAATAGCATTATTTGTACGTAATCACCCCAATCTGTTTACCACGGCAAAAGACATGTATCCACGAAATACGAGAAATGGACAAAGACTTGTTCACAATCAATGTATAAATTTGTCTGTCTTTCACAAAAATTGCTTTGCCATGTGTATCACTATGTACAATACATTACCAATATCGCTTAAAAAGCATCCATATGGAATGTTTAAAAATAAACTGAAATCATGGTTATTGGAAAAAAGGTTTTACTGTATTAAAGACTTTTTAAGGCTCTAGTAATATTTAAATTATGCTATATTACTAGCAATTTCTATTTTCTTGACATATTAACTTAAATTTTATTTCCCTAATGTAATTGTATAATTTGACTGTGATGAAGGAACTTTGACATGATAATTATTATGAATTTAATTACACTATTACTGTTATTCATTTTAAAATTTATATTTTTTCATTGTATTCATTCCATTTTATAATTTGTTTTCATATTTTTAACATAAAGCAATTATTCAATTATAATGCCACCAAATTCACATGCCGAGTGACGGCAAAATAGGAGAGCTTAATCTAAAATACCTAAGACCTATGTAATACCCTATTTTTAGTGAATTATATATTCATTTCATTTCATTTTATTTCATTTCATGACGACTATCTCTAGTAGGTAAGTGACGGACATATTCACTGCGGTTCAAATGATGCAAACATTGCTTATGTAGGTACGTTTATTGTTATTCGAGGGTAGGTACGTTGAATAAATTGCAAACGCTCGGTATACAGGGTTATTGGTAAAATGCTAACAACCTCTTAGGGTTGACTTCTGCTAGTCCTAAGAAACAATTTTTTTTGTGTTTTTTTTTTTACATTTTTGGAACTTTCTTTTTTTGTTTTCTTAATGTTTTTGACTGAATAAGCACGAGGACCACATGATGTCAAAAGTCTCTTGTGCCTGTAATGTATTATTTCAAATTTTTATTACTTTGCACGATGTAAATATTCAAAACTCTATTCAAAAGGACCACGGCGCGGTCCAGTGTTGCCGCGGCGGGCGCTCTAGGCTCGGAGTAAGTATTAAAACAAAAAAAATATATAAAAAAAAAATCCAAACCAAAAAAAATCATATCATAATGTTTCATATGACTAGCAGAAGTCAACCCTAAGAGGTTGTTAGCATTTCAATAATAACCCTGTATAACAGATAAGGGAGAATTTGCAGTGATTCACTGTTTGCACGCAGACAAATTTACCCGAGTAGCAGTCGCGTTTACGTGGTCAAAATTCGCATCTTATCCAGCACGTCTCGATGGCCGAGTGATTAAGGCAACCGGTGTGTTAAACCGGACGCGGGTTAGATTCCCGATTAAAACAAAACTGCGGTGATGATTCATAACAATAAGGAGCTTATAACGGAAACAGAAATAAAATGTTTAAATATGATCATAAGCACTATTGCGTGATAAGCGAATATCAGGCTTACAAATTATTGGAGACCACAATTATTCTTTCCGCCCGAGAAAAAAAAAATTGAGCTCCAATATTTTTTAAATAAAAAGCAAAATTTTAATAAATTATTAAGGCTGAATCTCAATGCGCCATGACCATCCTGGATTAACATATAAGACATTTTTCATCGTCATCATCATCCTTTTTCATCATTACCTACCGGCTGAAACCGCGGGGTGCAGCAAGTTTATAATTACGATAATACCTATGCTTTTAATTTTCGGTAAACAATAAGTATGTCAATAAATATGTCGAATATCGCGTAAGGTTTCTTCTGGACATCTTCAGGTTTAATGGCAGAGCTCTCATAACGTGGACGTACTTGTTAGTATCGTGCAAATGAGTCCACACTACGCCACGATTGTCCGGAATAGTAATGTCAATGTCATAACGTAAATAAATGTGTTTTCTGAATGCGGTATTTACGGACTTCCTAACCGCTGAGACTAAATATTGTTAAAGATTACAAAATTACAAATATACGAGAGGAAAAATTTAAGTCATGTGCGGGATTCGAACCCGCGTCCATCCGCCCCTTTAGCCGGGGCATGCTCTAACCAATTGAGCTAACATGACATGACGTCATAACTCAAATCTTTCCTATCGTTCACTAACCATCGTATTGGGGTGGAGCAACATCTATAGTAATCCGCATAGCAGGCGTTATTGCAATCATAACATTATTAAAAATATTGTTAAACAATTCGGCCTTCCCATACATGTAATATGATAAACAGGTGATATACCTACTCATAGCCTCCCTAACTATTAGTAGATCCAGGATTATACTCGTATATAACATATAACCCTCTCATAATATATATGGTGAAGGTAGAACCATACTGATCCAAGTGACATTTTTTCTATATTGGAGTTATATGCAACAAATGCAAGGAAAAATATATTCAATTGATGCCACATTGATCCAAGTACAAAAAGCGCCTTATATTGCTAGAGGACCTAAATTTTTCACTTTAGCGTTATACTTACTTTCAAAAATATATCTTGCTGTACTGATCCAATTTTAATTTTTCATCTGGTTTTTTTTCTTCAGAAACCAACATTTTTACTACTTTTAATGAAAATATTTTATTGTAGATTTTTCTTATTTTGTCTGACATTTTAGCCATCATTACGATAAAGATTAAAGCATAATAAATCAAGTATTTTTTCTCAATATAATGAAAACGATACTTGGATCAGTATGGTTCTACCGTCGCCATATAACCTTCTCATAATATCATAACTTTCATGCAGTTCAAGTGGTAAAGATACTCACGGCCTCCCTAACCGCCGTCTGCATCTTGTCTAGGATCTCGACCTTCTCGTCCATGCCGTACAGGTTGGGGATATCTCCAGTGTTCAGCAGCATATTGATGTCCTCGACCATACCCTCATACATAATCTGTATCAATAAAAAAAACATTGGCAACAAGGTTTACATGTATCGTTTTATGCAGAAATTGAGCGAAGCGACATCATGTGGAATGTTTGTATAGTCTGAGTATTTCTACGTTTGTCTGACGATAACGAGTGTAGTAGTCGCTGCGCTTAACGTTTCTTGGAAATGGTGCGATCCTATTGGTGGTTTTTTCCTCTTACACTGTCATCTTAGTGGATATGCAACCTTACTCTCTTTCTTTTTGTATTCTCTTTCACACTTATCAGCGACAATTCTGTATATTTGTATGATCAAAACATTGGAAGCCAATTTAAAAGGCCTTTTTTCCGACTTATCATAAGAAAACTCACGTATGTGGCAGGAAATTCAAATTTTAAGCAGTTTTTTATTGCATAAGTTTAGGTCTGATAACCGGTCTGTAGAGTTGCCAGATGTTAAATTCTGAAAAAACGGACATATCTCCCAGTTTGGCTGGATAAATTAATGAAACGGAACTAAAACCATTTTATTTAAATGAAGTACTTTTACCCGTAGCAAATTTAATCAATGATAATTGAACAAGTATTCTAAACACATATACTAAATCATAAAAAAATATTCTCCAATACTCATGTATCTATGACGTGATCAAGTACATCAGTGAGACGACACAGAAACAAAACAAAAAAAAAAATTTTCACTCAATGGTTTGCCTTACGTCCGATGAGAATATCAATGGCTGCTAGGCACAAAATCGTTTTTTTTTTGTTTTAACTTGACTGGTTTCACAATTTCCTTAAATTATTAAATATCCTTCAAAGCTACATATCCTCCTGCTGGGTGTCTTAAATGCTCCTAATGAGCAGCATGCTACCACTCAAGTCGGCGTGAGTGGGTTGTTGCCTATACGGTTAATCATAACTTTGTTGTTTCGCCAATGTGCGCACGAGGCGAACAATAAGGCTTCTAGCATCATAAAGCCCTGATTACCCGAATAGTGGCGGGTATATTACCTACGAAAGCACTTCCAAACAGGGCTGCCGTCAAGCATAGGTTTGTTAGGCAAAATAAATTTACGATATTATGAATAATATTCAAGTGATGATTTTTGTGTTGTTATACTAGAGAATAGTACCCAAACACGCGCCAAAAAATAAAACACCAAACCTGATTGTCAGCGAAGAGGAAGACGAGGGGTTTCCCGATGATGCCGGCTTTCATCAGCATCTTGCGGATATCGTCGCGCCACTCGTTCTGTCCGTACACTCGGGATATCTCGATCTGTATTAGATTATTTTACAGATTCAAGTTTATCAAATATAAATACGTAAGTATTGGTTTTTGGGTAGGTAAGTATTTTATTTTCTGATTTGCCTTTGTACATACCTAAGTAGTTTGGCCAAACTTGATATTCCCTATGAAATTTCCAAGTTTTTCTACAATAAGGTTGGGTTGAAAGATAATTTAACTATGGTGATGCCTCCGAAATGCAACTGTCTGGAAAACTTTTGAACCTGCAATATGATTAGCGTATTCAATGCGATAGTGATCGTTGCTGTTGATTAGGTAGGTATAATACCAGGTAGGTAATACGGCCCATAAGATATTACAAATCGAATTACAAGATTGTCTATGAAGCGGGGAAACATACAAATCCGAGATAGAAACGTTTTCTATTCACACAAATATTGCTAATGGCTCTGTAAACTGAACACCTAGCGACTATCAGAGAGCTATATATGGAGTAGAGATGGCAAAGTACTAATTGCGAGTGTTTTTGTTGCAACTCACCCCCGAAATGGCTCAACGGATTTTGGAGAAATTTAAACATAGGTACCTACTTAAATTTATTATGCAAATATTCTTTAGGTCTTGAATTAAGTTATTTTTTATTCAATCTAATGGCACGTGTATATTTAATTAAATATTTTTATCCAAATAACCCTAGCGTAAGCAGTACGTGTTCTTGAATATTCTACATTTAGATATAGTGCTAGCACGGTCTTTGAATAACAGAGAGGTTATGTGATTCATAGTTTACACATTAGTGATAATTAATTAATGATAATAAGTGTATACATATAAATCACATATAAAACGCCTTTCGTATTATATGTGATTCATATTTTTTCTCGGGGAAGAGAGCTGTATGCTGAAACACAAAGTGATGAACCTAGTTCAGCAGCAGATACTTTAGCACAAATAAATGATCATATTTACTAGCTAATTTTTACGAACGTACACTTTTTTATGAATAGAGATTATTATTAATAATTATTTCTTTAATTTACCTGGACGACATAACAACAGGCAACTATTGCCGACGTGACCATTTTTGTGGGCGAATGGTACAATCGACCCTCTAAGCAATTTGCATCACTCAAAAGAGGATAAAATAATTAAAAAAACAATAAGGAACTAACTTCCAATCCAACACAGAAAAGTATGAAAAATTTACTTGTGGAAACCGGACTATAAAAATGTTACTGAGCGTTTGTATTGGCATAGTAACGAACCTCCCACGAGTAATTTTTTTCATATATCTCAGTAGGTATTGGAAATGTGTTCCGTTTTATTCAAGAAAAATTGAACAACTCGATACCGCAATATCGTCCGTTTTCGATCATCGATAAGAAATAAAATCTTTGATTTGGAGCTTATCTATACAAACATCTAGATATATACCTACAGTACATATAAATAACTTATTTGACGCAAAAAATATCTATCTATTAGATTAATATAAGGCGGATTTAAGCTGCTTAACTCATTGGGATCATCGATAATGATAACAATAGAATTTCATTCATGAATAGACCCAAATGGTCCTGATGATGCTTAAAGAAGGGAATGTGTGGTTTTGCAGTTTACAGCTACAACTTGTGTCGTGGACTCGTCGTCCTAAGCCGCGTACGTACCAATCAAAAGTGTCATATTTTGTGTTTCCAACACGTTGGTGTAAAAGTTGCCAAGTTTTGTTTGGTGGAGATGCGGCTTAACACTGGCCATTACTTTAGGCAGATTTTGATTAGCATCATGTAATCTAACTCCATCTAGACGAAATGATACGAAAGGGTGAACTAGCTGATAAAATAATAATAATTTATCCTTTTTTTATTGCTCATAGGTAGCCATTGACAACAATTTCACCTGATGGTAAGTGATGATGTGGTCGAAGGTATGTTAACAGGCCTAAACCTAGAATTACTGGCTCCTATAAGGACATCTGCCGGAACACACCGTTAGGTGCTTGGCGACAAATTTTCTACTTGAGTGGGTGGCCGCTAACCAGGCGGGCAATCGCAAATTACCCTTCCACCATGCGGTGATGCTCATACCCGTGGCGGGATTCGAACCATGGACCTGCTGCGCGGCAGTCGATAGCCAATGCCACTGAGCCATCACTGCTTCGAAAGTTACTAACCTTACTATTACTAACTAACTACCGGTTGTTGTAGAGCATAGATGATAATATGAGTTTAGTTATCTAGGCTTTCACTATACCGAACTTTTGTTTTTTACCTACATCTGTCTTGTAAATGGATATAATATGGATCTCGATAGGTGGTGGATATACTTAAGGTGTTCTGTTATTTCAATTATATAATGAATTATACCTGTATGACATTCATTTCTAAGATGCTTGCAGCTAGTTTCACCGCACTGCTTCTGCCGCTGCCGCCGACTCCCACTAACAGCAGATTTCCTGCAAGTAATTAATGCCATGGTTAAGATTAGTGTTTAATACGTTTGTAAGATACCCTGGGTAGGTAAGTAGTGTAGCCTTATTATTCGTGAAATAGTTTTGTTCCGATGCTCTTTGGTTTGAATCGAGTCAAGTCCTGTACTTATATGAATGTAGTTTTATGTAATGTTATTTTAAACGATACATGTGACTTTTGTTAATGTTGTACAAGGATAATGAATAGATTCAGGCGTTACTTTGCGGAAATCCATATTAAACAATAACAAATATTTTAAGAAAATATCAAATGAATATTTGAATAAAACACATAAAAAATATATCTAGTGACAATTCCGCCTTATTGCACAAGGAGTTTAACTTGTACCTAATTTGTAACCCTTTGCACGCAGTGCACCCATGTAGCCACAAATGGAACAAAGGGAAGAATCAGTTCAATTTTGACTGCGAGTAAAAATTTTTACATATGTATATATATATATATATATGTAAAATATACATATTTATATTTTATTGTGAAGGAACAAGCGCGAGGCCCACCTGATGTTAAGCGGTATCCTCTGCCCATAACAGATGCATTTTATCACAAGTGACGAACTGCACTGCGCGCATCACCTTGAGACATACCTGTTAAGTCTCATTTTGCCTGTTATTTCACTGGCTCTCAAGGACTGCTGCCGGAACACACCGTTAGGTGCTTGGCGACAGATTTTCTACTTGAGGGTGGTCGCTAGCCAGGCGGGTACTCGCAAAACGCCCTTCCACCATGCGGTGAAGCTCAAGCTCTGCGCGGGATTCGAACCATGGACAATATACATATCCTGGTAGTTATTTTCGAAACAACGATAGCCGAGCGGTAATAGCTATGCGTTGCCGTGCCGCAGGTCCGTGGTTTAATCCCCGCCACTGGCTTGAGCTTCACCGCATCTTGGAAGGGCTTTTATGAATGCTCGCCTGGCTAGCTACCATCCTCTTTTCTTCTCATTCGAACATTTTGCTTTGAGGGCTGGCATAGTCTGCTGCCATTTTTTTGTTGAATATAATCGGCTTAAAATTATTCCTATTTATATGGATATACAAATACAAACTTAGATCATGTTGGATATCAATTACATAACAAAAAAAAAATTGGATTGTCTTTTGTAATGGGTTGTCTGGAAGAGATAGATTTGAGCGATAGGACCGCCTGTTGTTACACTTAGTTTTAGCTACTTATGTCCTTATTTGAGGCTTTGTAATATTATTGTTGTTTCCATAATCTGTCTATACATACAGCTGTAAATCACATTTCCAAAATATTTGTAAGATAAATGTGATTAAAGCTATATTTTTAAAACGCTATATCTTATTGTACCCTAGATACCCTTTAGAATTGCTTAGACAACGCCAGCTTCGGTAAACTATTTACTGAAGGAGTAGGTACCCGCTACGGGCGCCCGCCACCCGCAGTGCGTATTCAAATCTCATACATATTGTGTTCACGTGAGGGAGATCGGGAGGGCGTGCACCCGAGCCATGCCTCACCCGCCGTCCGCAGTTTCATGTAGGTATTTCATAGAAAACGTGTATGAGCGCATGCGTAAATTTTTATATAAGGTCGATATTAAACTCTATTATTATGTCAATGCTGGCTTTCATTAGGTAAATTAAGATTCAAGTTAAGTTTTATGTCTAGAAAATATAATAAATAATTTATAGAACTCAGTACTAATTTAATTTTAATTGACCATGCGAGAACTTAGTTCGAGCGAAGCGTCTCTGCTTTATTGACCGAGCGAGAACTTAGTTCGAGCGAAGCGTCTCTGCTTTATTGACCGAGCGAGATCTTAGTTCGAGCGAAGCGTCTCTGCTTTATTGACCGAGCGAGATCTTAGTTCGAGCGAAGCGTCTCTGCTTTATTGACCGAGCGAGATCTTAGTTCGAGCGAAGCTTCTCTACTTTAACTAAGACAAAAATGCTTTCGTATGTCCGATTGTTCTCCTCTACAGGTCGCAATTCTCAACCAATCGGTCACGAAATTTTGTGAGCAGATTTGATAAGTCCATTTTTTTGTCCTTTAAGTTTTTTGAAATTTTTCAAAATGACGGAGAATTCATGTATATCTATATACATGATAAGGTATTGAAAGTATGGACGCCTGCGCTTAATTTAATGGCAATGTCCCTGATACGCACGTCAAACTTTGCGGTGCTCGCAGAGTCCATTTTGCCGCCGCATTCAAATTGTAAGACTCTGCTATGAATTTTTAAATTATCAAATGAATAAGGTACCATTCGACTGCTCTCCCGATTCCCTATGACATTGGTTCAGTATTTAAATACGGATAAAAGGTAACAGGTAGGTAGGAGCCAAATATAAATTGGTAGGTCAGTAGTTTTACAGTTTATTCTCAATCCTAATTCCAGGTTATTTTTTTAAGCAGCAAATAAAAAAAAAGTAATATTCCAAGCCGTAGAAACATGTAGATTAATATTTTTTTTTATTTCAATGCGTCTATATTATAGAAACATATCTCAGTAATTAGTATTATGTTAAGTTATGGGTATGGGTAATGTTATTGGTAGTGCGGAGACCGCAACTAATACTGCTGAGAGCACGAACCGAAACTTCATAGTAAATTATTCTGGTAACAACGAGTGTACGTAGGTACATACATAAAATCACGCCTCTTTCCCGTAGGGGTAGGCAGAGACTACGGGTTTCCACTTACTACGATCCTTACTTGCTTTAACTATACAGTGAGGTGACCCTGAATAAGAGGAAACTGATTTATGGGGGCAAACTAGGATATTTATTAAATTTTTCTTGAAGCCTTCCTTAGCTTTGCTAACAAGCTCTAGTTATCAAGACTAAATACATAAATAAACATATATCGTTTTTGTCAATATGAATAAATACTTTAAACTGTCCAAAAAGAGAAATTTTCATATGATTGTAATAAGAAACTGAAGAAATAAAAACAAAGAAAAATATTCGAAACATTCATAAATATTGTAAATATAATCGAGGATAGAGGGGAATCACATTGTTACATTTTTTAAACCACGCCCGGCGCCGGGGTAAGCTTAGCGTTCTGCTGTTTTTTAGTTTAATACATATTCTTTGGTTTGAGTTACATTTGTAATAACAGTTGATGACTTACTCAAAAATACGAGTAGGTATAACATTACTTGTCACTACAAAATTACAAATATACGATAGCAAAAATTTAAGTCATGTTTTAATTTTTTTTTCTATCGTATATTTGTAATTTTTTAATGTAATCCGCATAGCAGGCGTTATTACAAACATAACAATATTGAAATTATAAAGTTGCATCATCATTTACGAGTATAAAACCAATTGCAAAATTGGTCTTGTTTGTAGTACAACGTAAGTGGTAGGTACTGTAGATGTCGCTCTATCCAAATACGATGGTTAAAGAACGATAGAAAAGATTTGAGTAATGACGTCATGTTAGCTCAATTGGTTAGAGCATACCCCGGCTAAAGGGGTGAATGGACGCGGGTTCGAATCCCGCACATGATTTTTCTATCGTATATTTGTAATTTTGAAATGTAATCCGCATAGCAGGCGTTATTGGAAACATAACAATATTAACCCTTATATTAAACCTTACCTATAAAAAACAATACTAGTATTAGTTTTCGGGCTATAAATTAAAACACATAATTTGATCGAAAGAAGTGCTTTTTCGAACACTTACAAGTAAGACTGTTCTGATAGCCAGGGAATCTAGGGAAAGGTCAGGGAACTCGACGTGAATCCAGTGGATGCAGATTCGATTCCCGCTCGGAACAAGAAGTTTGTTCTCTAATAATTGTAAACATGAATTGCGCTTTTTTTTTTTTGGTAAGTGGTGAAGTGGTCGAAGATGTTGTTCAGGCTAACCTAGATGTACTGGCTCTCAAGGACAACTGCCGGAACACACCGTTAGGTGCTTGGCGACAGATTTTTAGCTAGCCAGGCGGGCATTCGCAAAATGCCCTACCACCATGCTTAGGACGCGATAGCTGGTAAATATTATATTTAGAAAAAAATTGTATATATAGAAATAATATTGCGTAGTTAAGGAGTAGGTAGGTACTGACCGTTGTCTTGCAGCAGCACACGTGAGCAACGCGAGATGTGGTCGAGCGCGTAACGGAACATGACGAGCGACATCGGAGACGACGACACCACGTTGTACTCTTCCAGGTAATACTCCATCTTGACGGCCATGTCCTCCAAGTCCATCACCTGCATACATACGCTAGTTTAAACGATTTGCACGACAAATGTCCAAAAAGGAAAAAGGTCCAAAGGCAATGTCCAAAATAAAGCAGTCCATTCATAAAAATGATCAATAATAAAAACATCCAACAATAAATATACAAACATACCACCGGAATGGAAAACTGTGTTGAACATATGTGACTGCAATACTGTGAGCCTGGATCTGATACAGTTAGTGTGGTGTGTCATCAGCCCTATTTTACCAATAATAGTGACAGTGACAGTGAGACAAGTGTCAGTTCTGACGGCGAGTTGACAAATGCAACTGAGCCGGGGCCAGCGCCGTCACAACGTCAGTTACGCGCTGAGGCCCGTGCTCGTCGCTTCGCGCAATCGTGACTCCCAGACGAAGGACTTCAAAACAGTCCGAAACTGGTCGGAATCTTTCCGGTAAATATAACGCGGGTCCTAGCCGGTTCTTAATAAGTTAATAAAAATATCCATCATTAAAAAATTACAAGAACGATTTATTGATTATATGTATTAATAGTATACTTGCCCTTCGGGTTTTCTTGGAAATAGAAAATTATTTTTCTGGTTCATGATGGATATATTTACCAGATCTTCTAATATTATTATTATGTTTGCGATCTCTATACTTAGACATTTTCTGGTTGGTCATTTCTATTGGTGAAAATGTTTCTAAATGGACTTTTCTTATTATGTTTATTTTTTAGTTCGTGTACTTGAAATGAAGCGCTCGTAGCGAAGTTTACTTAGCTGTTCTCAACCGATCCGCAAAGTTAAGCAACGTCGCCCGCGGTCATGAGTTGGATGGGTGACCGCTAGTGACATTACTACTGAGCGTTTCCGTGCTTCGGAGGGCACGTTCAGCCGTCGGTCCCGGTTGTTGTCTTAGGATGGCAGTCGTTATAGCATGGCGATAGGGCATTTTGCGAATGCCCGCCTGGCTATCTACCAACCTCAAGTAGAAAATCTGTCGCCAAGCACCTAACAGTGTGTTCTGGCAGCTGTCCTTGAGAGCCTGTACTTCTAGGTTAGCCTGTACAACATCTTCGACCACATCATCACTTTCCATCAGGTGAGATAGTAGTCAAAGGCTAAACTATCAGGCATAAAAAAGAAACTTGGATGTTTTTCTGAATGAGCGTCCTTTTTTTATTGCTGACAGGTAGCTAAGCCTTTGACCACATTCTCACCTGATGGTTTAAAATTACTGGCTTTCAAGAACAGCTGCTAGAACACACCGTTAGGTGCTTGGCGACAGATTTTCTACTTGAGAGTGGTCGATAGCCAGGCGGGCATTAGCAAATTGTTCTTCCACCATGCGGTGAAGCTCAAGCCGGTGGCGGATTTCGAACCATGGACTTGCTGCGCAGCAGTCCATAGCCATTAATGTCACTGAGCCATCACTGCTCCAAAAGCCACTTTACTGCTGCGTCCTAGAGCCTAATAAGTGTCTTTATTATTTTTGTGGGTTTGTTTATATTTATTGTTAATGTGTGTTTGGGCTTTGAACAAAGGTTTTGCAATGTGATTCATGTACAAATTATATGAAAGCTCATTGGTCACCTGGTCGTATATCTTGGGATCTGCGTCGGGCTCCATGTAGTTTCCAAAGAATATATTGTTGGCGTGCTTGTTGGCGAGCTTCTCTCCCTCGGGCACGTAGCCGAGCTCGGTCAGCACTTGGTCCATGTGGACGCGATAGTTCGAGTACACAGCGTGGTTCACGACCTCGAACAACTTCTGCCTGGGTAAACAATGTCTTAGCTAACACCTGATAGGAAATGCGACGAACGGGACAATGAGGTAGGCAGGCGCACCTGAAGTACCTACAATCGCATGGATATCCTATACCTATATATATATACTTAGGTATTTGATGCAAACGCCACTCTCCTCGCCCCATTGCCGCCGAAGCTAAATAGTTCTAATTGAACAATTTTTTAGCAAAATGTATTTAGTTTGTAGCAGTAAAAAAATATATATTAATCTTGATTACATTATCCAAGGCTAAACACGTTTCCTTAAAAAAAAATCGATAGGATAAAATTGCAAAATTGATTCTAAATTACGCTTGTAGCGTAAACATCTTAATTATATACGTATGAATGTGTATGAAAATATATTAACGTAACGTCGTACCTCCGATAAGGATCTCTATCGAACTGAATGAAAAAAAATGATTTACATTCTTTGTTGGTACGGAACATCGGTATGAGAAACCAAGTTACACTTAGCCAATTTTTAATCTTTTGATTTGACGTTCTTATTCAAATTTATTTATATCTGGTCCTGTTAAACAATCTGTACGGATACGAAGGGATGAAACACAGATACTTGTAATAATAACAATTATTTTAAAAGACCTCGAACACCTCTAAAAAACCTCAGGAGGTCTTGACTCTACGAGTGCACGATCGAGGCTAAATCTCGCTTCGTTTGTAATCAAAATGCGTCGAATACTCTTCCGGTTTGGCTGCGTGGCGTTTGTGACGTCTAGTCGGTTTAACAGGAAATTAGGTGGAATTGTCACAAGATACATAAGATTTTTTAAGTGTTTTATTAAATAATTAATTTGATGTTTTCTTAAAATACTTTTAAAATATTTGTTATCATTAAATATGGATTTCCGCAAAGTAACGCCTGAATCTATTCATTAATAGATACTTGTGCTTTTTTGAATGAACAGCAGCATCATCAACAAACAACGGCATGGAAATGTGGGTAGTAGTTTTTATGCGACTACCGATTCGAATTCACCAATGAAATAAAATAGTACTAATACTTAGTACTACTCAATACTAGCGTTAATACTAATTCAGTGAAAACTTTTAATTCTACTACCTTTTAGTATGTTCTGCCAGTCCGTCACAGACAAAGTGATAGATCTGGTACAACAGTACCAGTTGGTTCCACACTTTCATAGAGGTGCCACCTAGATGTTTATCCAACTAACCTGTCAGTATCATCCGCCAGTCTATCATAGAACACGCGATAGGTCTCGTGGATCCACAGCAGCACCAGCTTGTTCAAGTCCTTCATATGGCTGGAGGGCACCAACAGGATGCCTTTTATAACTCTCGCGAAGTCACGAAGGTTGAACAGATAGTGACACTTGCTGGGCGTCGGAAGGAAACCGAGGGTTACGGCTTTGTACACCTCCATCGTAGCTCCCACTATTGCCTGGAAAATAAATATTTCATAGTAATTAAAAAACGTAAAGTAGTTTCAATCGGGTATATTTATCATTATTTTATCCCGTATTACAAATAAGTTCCAGTGATAGTGGTCACGGGGTGAGTATCACTGCGAAGCCTTTGAAACGTTGTAGTAAAATAATGATAAATTTACGCGGTTTGATCAATTTCGTGTAACACAAAGAATAATTGTTACAACTCCCAAAGAACAGCTGATCAGCTCAAGGCAATTTCACATCTTTAAACAGTTCTAACTCCATCCCCGTGACATTGGCAAAGTTATGATAGTATAAGCTCAAGCTTGAGCCACTTAAAAAAGACGTTGAATTATTTTTTGGTAGAGTTTCAAGAATTGTCCTGTCTGTCTAGTTTAGGACATGTGCAGTATAGATTCCTTCAAAAAGGGTTTTAAAAGAGTCTTACAGTGTCAGCAACGCATTGGTAACGCCCTTGGTGTTGCGAATGTCCATAGGCGACGGTAACCGCTTACCATCGAGTGGGCCACCTACTTGTTTTCCAAACCATTTAATAAAATAAAAAAATTGCGGCAGCGTGAGTATCGCTCGATTAATATAACTTTGTACTAGGGATCATTTCTATTTAGGGGCGATTGAAGGGTTTGTACTAGGGATCACTAAATATTCTATTCCGTATGACGCCGCTGACGGCAACTGCAGGCTGCGAGTGCCGCTGCTGCATGTAGTCGACCGCAGCGGCACAACTGGTTTGTACGTAATTCTATGAAATGACTTCCGAACGCCGCGGCACTTACAAGTGCAGGTATTATTCCACACGCGCTCGAATTCGAACCTTAAGCATGTTACTTATTTGGAAGGATAGCTGCCGAAACACTCCATTAGGTACTTGGTAGACGAACAAGCAAAATACCTTGCCACCAAGCTGTATTCATTAGAAACCTAGATCCTCGTAGATTAGCAGGCGATAACCCACCACTGTACCGTCACCATTTCAAATCTGAAGACTTATCCTTACCTTACTCTGCCTCGTGAGCGTCTCGTTGAATCCCTTACTGAAGTGCCAGTCCATGATGGTGACGAAGATCTTGTTGAGCGTGTTGTCCTCGAAGGAGTCGAGCGTGACGAGCACCGTGTGCCGCGTCAGTCGCGACGAGATCAGGTTGGACCCGCCGCCGGGGGGCAACATGCCCGATACGAACAGCTGGAAACCAACAACTCATCGATATTAATACTAGAGGAAAGATTTGTATTTTGTATGCAACGAATAAACTTAAAAACTATTGGACCGATTTGGATGAAATTTGGTATGGAAATAGTTTGAGACCCGGGGAAGGACATAGGATAATTTTTATTCAACTGCGCAAAAAGAGGTTAATGGTTTTGCGCGATAACCGACATCCTCGCAGGCGGAGACGCGGCCGGAAATCTAATATATTATATTCCAACAGTTTTGAACAAAAATGCGATGGTAGGTACAGTTAATATATATTCTATTACACCTATTTATTTCTGTCATATTACTAAAACTATAAGTCCTCCACTAGCACAACAGTCAACGACCGACGTTGTGCCGTTGAAAGTGCAATATATATTTTTTTGGAATATACCAATTTTCATCCATTGACTATGAAGGTTGGTATGATCAATATTCTTCCTCCCGCAATCATACTGCAATGAAACTGCAAAGTATATAATAATATGGTGATTTTATGTGTGGCAAATTTATTTCTATGCTATGCTGAATGGCGTCGTGATGGAATGTTCTCGAAAATAACTCTCCTGTCACGCCTGTTTCTCAGAGACCATGGAATATTAGTTGCAGCATATCTGTCATGCTTCCTTCGTTCTCATCATATTTTTCATACAGACCAGTCTGTTGAGTGTACTCCTGACCTGTACTTTTTCAGGTCTTCCACTTCAAACTGTTCTATGCTCTTGTAATTTCTACTTGTCCAAATCCACCAAGTGTACATTTTTAGAATATAGCTTTATATCTTCATTTGCTCCTTGGTGCTAGTTTATGTATTTTATTTAATTCATTATATCAGAATGTACCAGAATGGAAAGCTTTATGGAAAATTTGGTACTGAAGGTGGGCCTATAATACGATGTGGATTTACGGGGCCCATTTAAAAGGATTAATAAGTAACTATGTACTTACTAACACTGTCGCATGTCAATATAAAATCACATTTATAAAATGTTGGAGCAGAAAATGTTTCTCCTGGGTCGGGAATCAAACCCGCGGCTCCCGGTCTCTCTCCCATCTCTTACGCATCGGGTTGTCCTAACCACTGACTCTACTCGATAAACCCAGCATAACGTAGTTGATCGGGTGCCCTCTTAGGATGTGCAGTGGACGATATCATCCTTTCTATTCTTATAATTATCTACGATGCGCATGGGTTAAGACCGACTAAGCTCCACTACGAGCGTGTTAGAATCATATAATTTGCTAAGCTTAGATTATCTTAAGTAAATAAGTTACAAGAAGTTACTCATTATGTAATTCTGGAATATTCTAAATCTTGTTGATATATTTTGTCATTTTTAATCATCGCCACACTGAAATCCTATTTAATCTGTATGGATTCTGGACTAGCCAATGACGAACCATCTTGTCTTATTTCGGATTGGCTGATACGTTGTAGCGGGAACGCTAATGTTTCTGATTGGTTGTGGTAAATATGGCGGAAAATTTAATGGATATGCGTCAGAAACTTGGCAAAATCAATGTCTGTCAACTCACATTACTGACTCTCTTTATTCTCACAAGTGGCTGCCGCATCGAGGCCTATTGAGTTAAGTACAGTATTTTTGAGTTATTAAGTGTAAGATAACTGCTGTTCACGTGTTGTATGTAGGTAATATAACTATCAAATATTGCCATTGAAGTAATCAATGTGACCCTAATGGTATATTATTTTTATTAAAGTGTTCTGTGTGTTCCTATAAATGTTTCTTTTGAGTCTTCCTTATGATTCCCTTTTTCGTAAAAAATTTAGTGAGTTAGTTAAGTACTGAACTAATAGTACTTATTTACCTTACATAAGCTACAACTAGCTTATGGCATCACCGCCTGCCAAAGATCTAACAAGTTAATGAGCCTATTTTGTAGCTTAAATACATCCTCTCTATCTTGACAAATCTCACAAGCGCTTCAAACTGCTGCGAACATTGCTTAGCACCGTTGACAGAAATGTTAAGGCGCTGACAAGTGCTAAATAGCTTTAGTTGAACACATATTTAGGAAAATGTATTTAGTTTGTAGCAGTAAGAAAATTATATGTTTATCTTGATCACATTACCTAAGGCCAAGAAAAGTTCGAAAAACGTTTCCTTAAAAACTTTCTCGATAAATAAAAAATGCTAAGTTAATCCCAAATTACGCTTGTAACGTAAATATCTTATTTATTTACGTGTGAATATGTATTAAAATATATTAATAAAATAGCAAAACTTTATCAAGAGGGACAAGTTACATTTTAGATTTAGGTTACTAGTTATTAAGCTTACTTTCGGATTTTAACTAAACTGATCGCGACTTCACTATTGCTGCCTCTCTTTCACCGTCCGATAGTCCGATCGTGGCTCGTGTCCGATAGTGACAAAATTTTAGCATTTGACTAGCTTCTTAGCATTTGTTACAGTTAGTAGTCAGGCTCACCACATCGACGACCTCCTGGCGCACCATCTCCTTGAGATCGTACCAGTGCCCGTGGTCGATCCACTGCCGCAGCAGCTCCAGCGGCGGCTGCGCGCCGTACGTCTCCTTCTGCGGCATGCTCAGGTCGTCCACGAACAGCACGCACTGACAACAACAACAAACGTCATACTGCCTATCTACAGTGTGCTAGTGCTCCACAAATACCAGAAATCTATACAGATTAGTCAATTTTACTACCTAAAACAGCACTGTATCATACACAATACACATACTTTACTTGCTTTTTCTACCGACTTCAAAAAAGGAGGAGGTACTCAATTCGTCTGTATTTTTTTTTTTTTTTTTTTTTTTTTTTTTTTTTATGTTTGTTACCTCATATCTTCGGACTGGGTGAACTGATTTTAATAATTCTTTTTTTATTTGATAGCTGATGCTTGCCGTGTGGTCCCATTTAAATTTCATCAAAATCGATTTAGCCGTTTTTGAGTTACACTCCAAAAACTGAAAAAGTGTTTTCCTGTCCTGATATTATAGTCAATGTTTGTTACCTTAGAACTTTTGACTGGGAAACATAAGCCCATAAGTAGCAAGAGTCACTAAAAAGGGCGAAATAAAAATTTTTACCAAAAAAAATAGAACCGACTTCAACACTCAAATGTGTGAAATAACTTGTCGAAGTCGGTACCATGCGCACAATATTGTGATGATAGGTACTTTTGAACCGTCATGGTAACGACTTCAACAAGTTATTTCACACATTTGAGTGTTGAAGTCGGTTCTATTTTTTTTGGTAAAATTTTTTATGTATTGAAGTGTACAATGCCTTACCAAAACACTTCAGAAAATGAAAATTAAGGTAGTGAGTGTAAAACAGAATTGTTAAAGTAGCTTTGCACAAATATATTTTATTCAATAAAGGATTTAGCGATATGACATAATATGTAATTATACTAATAATTTAGTTTAATGTTTTTTTATGTTATAATGTAATATCGTAGAGAAAGGACTATTTCTCTATGGTGATATTAATAAAATGCACCGGGTAGGTACATGTAACAAATAATTACTTCAAAATGAATAGATTCAGGCGTTACTTTGCGGAAATCCATATTTAATAATAACAAATATTTTAAAAATATTTTAAGAAAAACTCAAATTAATATTTTCATAAAATACTTAAAAAATATATAACATATATTTTTCGATCGTGCGCTCGTAGAGTCAAGACCTCCGGAGGATGTTTCGTGTAGAAGTGAAACGCGTCGAAAATTCTTTCGGTTTGGCTGCGTGGCGTTTGTGACGTCACGACGGCTTAACAGGAAAATTAGGCGGAATTGTCACTAGATATATTTTTTAAGTGTTTTATCAAAATATTAATTTGATGATTTTTTAAAATATTTGAAAAATTGTTGTTATTTTTAATTACTTCATCCTTTTGTGTTTTATGGAAACTTACGCTATTATGTCTGAACGTGCCCTCCTAAGCACGGAAGTGGTTAGAAGAAATTGTTTCTAGCAGTCACCCATCCAAGTGGTGACCGCAGAGAACATTGTTTAATCTCGTTGATCGATTAAGACTGACTAGTCAACTTCCACTACGAGACCTTCTCTCAATTTATTAGGCGGATATTTCGGATTTAGCGAAAATAGTTCTCCGTAGATCACACACTCATATCACACGACTGTCACATATAACACGAAAAATGTGTGAGATAAATTTATAACTTAAAACATTTCTGCCTACCCTCTCTCTGTCTACCCTCTCTCTGTCTACCCATATGGATATAAGAAAGTGCGATAGAGTACAAAAGCGGGTTCTCTTGAAAATCTCCGCCTTAAAGAGAAGTCAACTTTTGAATTACGTAAATATTTTAAAGAAATTCTAGAGAACAAAAGAATAAATACCTTTTTACCCATAGAAGGTCCAAATACTCCTTTGCGTCGTCTGTCCACTTTAGACATGATGATATCTTGAGTCTGTAGCATAAAATAAATATGTAATACAAACAACAAAAATGCATTTCAAAATGTGAAATCTTTGCAATACAAACATATATTGTTACGAAACTACGTAGATATACTTACAAAGTTAGGAATTATAGAAGTACCTCCGGGATGGTATTTACTTATGGTAAATAAAAGACTTCAATCTATTTAAATCGCGTATATTTATCATTATTTTTGTGACTACTATAACTCATACCATACTAATTTCTCTCGGTAGTACAAAATAATTTCTTCATAACTCAAGTGACATATAAAAACTATTAGTTACCCTGTACCACGATCATTGCAAAGCGTTTGTAACGTCGGGAGAAAAATTATGATATATATATGTATAAAGTTTAAAGATGTTTAATTACTATGTGTAATAATCTCAAATAATAACCTTAGACAACATTACGGTATTTAATTGTCTCTGGTTATATGTGTGCCATAAATATATTATATAAATGTATACTTAAGTGGCGTGAAACTTGCTTAGTGTTATCTGAGATAATAATTTTCCTACTGTTAACCCAATTGTATGGGTTGGTACAGTATGCTTGCTTGAACAACTCAAAGAACGATACAAGAACATATTGATTTCTTCGATTTACATAGAAAGGATTATTAATTATTCGCTAATGACTGTTTTTCATTAATCCACCATCTTTCTCAATACGAAACACAATAATACTAAAGATTGCTGATAGCCTAATTGAAATCGATTTTATCTCCAGTCCAATGCAGCCGTTGAATGTTCTCCTGATCTACATTGCTAAATCGTAGCATGGCTACACCGTAGCATAGCTATACATACCGTAGCATAGCTTTACCGTAGCGTAGCTACACCGTAGGGTAGCTACACCGTAGCACATCTACACGGTAGCACCGCTACACCGTGCATACTGTCAGAAATTGTGAATGTAACACTAACCTGGTTGGCAGTAGTTCTGGCTGAGAAGTTGATTGTATTGGTGATGTATTTCTCCTTGGGTAGGCTGAGGAGGAAGTTCAAGACGAGCGAGGACTTGCCGGTGCCCGTGGGACCCACGATCAGGATCGGTATCTGCGACTTGACCATCTTGGACACGAAATAGCGCAAGCAGGCGTTCTCGTTTGTCAGGATTATTATCTCGTTAACCTAAGAAATAGAGATCATCATCAGCAGCAGTCTGCTACAGCCACTCTTTTTCTTTTTTAGGGTTCCATACCCAAAGGGTAAAAACGGGACCCTATTACTGAGACTTCGCTGTCCGTCCCTCCGTCCGTCCGTCCGTCTGTCCGTCACCAGCCTTTATCTCAAGAACGGTGATGGCTATAGACAGTTGAAATTTTCACACATGATGTATTTCTATTGCCGCTTTAACAACAAATACTAAAAATAAAATAAATATTTAAGGGGGGCTTCCATACAACAAACTTGATTTTTTTACCGTTTCTTCCTCGATACTAATAACGGTGACAGGTAGACGCTTTAATTATTCACAGAATATGTAGTTTTATGTTCTCTTTAAATATAATTATTTCAAATAAAATAAAATAAATAATTAAGGTGGCTCCCGTACAATAAAAGAGGTTTTCGCCGTACCAACCCAGCTCAAGTGGACACTGCGAAAAGTGTATGTAACTTGGAAGATTAGGTTACAGATAATGTTACGAAACCCTTCGTGCGCGAGTCCCACTCGCACTTGGCCGGTTTTTATCCTTATTTATCTAAGAAGTACGTTTTTTTGCTAACTTTGCCCATACTCTCCCTAAACCATAAAAAAGTCATACATTTCGCTGAGCCATAACAAGTATACATAAGTGAAATACTTACTAGTTTGTCACAATTTTCATAACCACATAACGTTAAACGATTTAGTACTTACATAATTTTTTATTTTACTGTTGCTTTTCGTAGACAAAAAGGTTTGAGGTGTGATACTGATAAATTTATACAGGCGTTAAGAAAAATGTAATACACAATGCATTACATTTTTACTCACTACTAAGATACTGAAATGGGACTATGATCAGCAACTGACACATAACCTACTGTTTTATATACTGTAATGTGTGAAACCTTTAATTCTCCGGAAAACGGCCGATCTTGGCAGCGCGGGAAAAAATCTAACACATATGCTCTATTACAAAATTACAAATATGCGATGGAAAAAATGAAGTCATGTGCGGGATTCGAACCCGCGTACATCCATCGAATCCCGCACATGATTCACATTTTTTCTATCTTATATTTCTAATGTAATCCGCATAGCAGGCAAACTTAACAATATTAAAACAGATGCTCTAGTTGCCACAGAAACTTTCCATTATTCGTATCAATTGTTAAAGTCTACTACATAATTCAGTTTTCATCACAGATGCGTTAAATTTGTTTTCATAGTAAATGAGATAAATTAACGTTGATAAATGATTGGTGTGGACCTGGCTCTCAAGGATAACTGCTAGAATACACCGTTAGGTGCTTGGAGATGGATTCCCGATTGAAATTGGGACTTGATAATAAACATTTAGGACTCCCTATCAACATTCTATTATTGTAAAAACCTCTTAGGTATGTATTAAACTATAAAATAAAACTCATAAGAAATCTGTAATTTTGGTACGTGATGTCCCTACCGTGTTCTCAATTTTAAAAGTAAATACAAATAATGCCGAGTTACATGCTAGTTTTTAATCTGTGGTGAAAACATAATATTTTTCTTTCACGGTTTGCATAGCACTATAATAGATTGCGGGCCAGTTGAATTTTGGTATTTGTATTATTTTTATATATCATTGACGCACGCTAAGCGATATCATGGAACATATAGTTTATGAATAAGGGTACTTCTAGCGGGTCTTGATTCTTGAACCCTTACTTATACTACTTCTATAATAAATGTACAATTCTTCTGAATAACTAATATTCTATTAGAAATTGCTTTAGCTGTAACAGTTCATGAGGTAGCAACGCATCTTGCAACCTCCTCTACAACAATACCACCTGAAAAACTGCTTCAGTGAGATGTTTTTTTTTTATACTGAACTGGGTAGCACTTGACCACCATATCACCTGATGTTAAGTGATGATGTGATCGATGATAGAGCGCGTTGACCCAGATGGTATCTTTTCACTCGCGTTTTGAAGACCACCCATATTGTACTTAACCGGAAACACAAACTCAGGTAGGGTGTTCCATTCCCTGGCGGTTCGTTTGATGAACGAAGACGCAAATCGCTTCGTGCAGGTAAATGGAATATCAACCATATAGCGGTGGCGCTTCTGAGTGTCCTGGATGTCCGATTACAGTCTAAAATGGTAACCCTAAACTTACCTTTGCATTTGCTGGAACGGGTACTTCCTTCTCTAGCTCCATCCAGGGGATCCAGGTCCCGTTGTTCCTCTTGTCGTACACGTAATCGAAGACAGTGTCCTTGTCTCCGAAGAGCTGGCTTTTGGTTAGCTTGAAAGACTTTGGCTTCGGGTAGTGGGTGTTATTACCTTCCAACAACTTGCGGAGGAAAGCGTCCAGCAACTTGCGACTTTCACCTGTTTAGCAAAAACACGAGATCAAGTCGCGTAAATTGTGAATAAGCTTGATAGATTTTAAACTCTAGTTTCTATCACAGACCACGCATTTGACCACAATTTAACCTGATAACCAAATGTGTTAAACATATTTAATCTATAATGGACTCAAATACATTGATTCTCACATACACCTTTGGGTGCTTGGCGACAGATTATATATTTGAGGATTTTAGCTAGCACGATCGCGAAAAATTGCCTCCTTAAATGCAAAGTGTTATTCACAAGAATTCGGAATGTTGCTTATACGTCTTGTTTTGCACTTCTTTGTCATGTTTGAGTGAAAATCAGGTTTTTTTTTAGATAAAAACAACTTAATGGATATAAGGAGCGGCGTGCACTGTCAGTACGAGCCAATATGATCGCTCGCAGGTTTGCGCGTTGTTCGGATAATGTGAAGATCACGCTGTTTAGGGCATTCTGTACATCTCTGTACACGTGCAGCCTGTGGGTGGACTGCATTGAAAAAGCCTACAGTGCACTCCGCGTCCAATTCAACAACGCGTTCCGGGCGGTCTGCCGGCGGCTGCCTCGCTTCTGCAGCGCATCAGCATGTTCGCGGTAGGGCGCACCGACTGCTTCCATGCTACAATGCGCAAGCGAAGCGCGTCCCTGGTGCGACGGGTGCGGGCCAGCCCCAATGCCGTCCTGGCAATGTTCGCCGACAGGCTAGATAGTATTTATATACAGCATAGCTGTAATAGGCATGTAGCAGTCCCAATGCCGGTTAGGAAATGGTAGATTTTCTATTAAGTACATTTAGATTTTTCTTGATACTTATTTCAGTTGACATAATAATTATAATGACGTGTTTAATTGATTAATATTTTCTAATTTTTTTTCTTCATGACATATTTTAATTATTTTTATTTTATTTTTACTATTTGACATTTTCTATGAAATTATATAATTAATAATTTAAGCATGCCATTTTTATATGTAAATGTTATGATGAGCTAAAAAAAAAAAAATTAGAATTTGAATAACCTTAAGGCGAACGTATTTTCAACATTGACGACGTTCTGCAGGAAAGCTAGCTTATAAAGAAAGCAACACAACAGGTAACTTATAAAGAAAGTAATACTTTAAATAATAATTAGAAATACAAAAGGTATCGCTAGCGATATCATAACGAGAGTGATAAAAAAAATACACTTTTTGTGTAATACTTATAAAATCTAGTTGAAGGTCACATAGTCCCGTATGACGGTTAAAATAATAAAATAACAGCACAAAAATTGCATCTGTCGAGGAAATTTGATGGCCGAGTGGTTAAGGCCCCTAGTGCGTAAAACTTGAAGATGCGGGTTGAAATGCCAATCGAGATTAAAATTTGGTGTTTTTAAATTTGTAAATATTAAGTTTTTAAAAAATGTTCGGAAAACAAGTGGAACGTTATGTTTTTATTATAAGAGCGTCGTAAACGCCTAAAAACTAACTTAACGACTTTGACTTTATGAATGTATATTAGGTGATCATACGCATATATTGTCTGAGCGGGCTCTACACCGCCACTGTCAATGACTTTGGGGTTCCGTACCTTAGAAGGATATAAAAACCTACTGCCTCATATTTTGCGATTTCACAAGAGAGGTTCAAATAGGGTACTTCCCGTTGACTTAGAATCATAAAATTTGGCAAGAAGCTATGACTTAAAAGCACATGTACATGGAAAAAGAGAATTTACTATTACAAGTTTACGATTTTGTTTTTGTTTTATCGTAGCAACGGTAATACACACACAAGTATCAAACTTATTGTGATTACTGTCAAATATCTAACAACAAATATAACAACAAATAAAGAAAATCCACCATATGCGAGTTGGATAGAGATCCCTCTCTGTGTGAAAATAAATACGGTTTTGGTCAATTGTGTTGGTACGGCATACGCGGTGTTCAAGTCCAATTCACCGGCCATATGGTTATATTTGACATTTAGTTCAGAATCTATAGCGCGAGTGTGAATGACAATTCAACTTTTACTTTGTTGTTTCACTTAAGAGTTTCAAGGTTCTTCAGTTAATGTCTTCGAATTGGTACCTATTTCGCAAATAAATTCCAAGCTCTTTCCTTGGCAACGTTGCGCGTCAAGCTTATCCAAAAGGGCCACAGTTAATGACCAAATCTCAGTGCAATGAGCCATCTCACTGGCTTAGGACTTTTGACTTGACGATCTGCAGGGTATTAGAAGAGATCGCTTATCACGTCGCTGTCCATCTGAGTTGGTTCTGCGTGCCATCGTCTACTAATTAGATAGTCTGTCCTAGGTAGACCTTTAGGCCTAAGACTGTACCGTCATAACTATTTTAACTTCGTGAGTATCGTTTTCAACAACTATATGGAAGCAATAAGGACTTTTATCAGATAACTTTTTTCTTGTTCATGTACATTCTTAGACCCTTCAAGAGACCCACTAACTTGAAGTTACATCAGATTACGGTGGCTAGTTAGAAAACCACAGGTGTAACCGTATCTCCTCACCTATCTTCTATCTTTGGGGGCTGAGTCGTCGGCGTCCGTAGGAGAGTACCCTATAGCGATTCCCTACACGTGGTCCCCGGGTGGTGCTAATCAGATGACAAACTGGTGGTAGGCTTCGGCCGAGGCTAGTGACCACCCACTAGACAAAGCCACGCCGCCAAACGACCTAGTCGTGTTCCGGCGCGATGTCCAGTGACGCCGTATGAAAGTCGGGTCAGAACAGTAGCATCCCAAGTAGCCTGAATAAGAAGCACATCGTTCGGCCGCATTGGGCGACTAGTCGCGGAGGGTAGCGGGATCCGAGGCACGGTGCACCGCTGGCCGACCGCAGTCAGTAGGGGACCCAATTGTGACTTAGCCACTCATGAAAGGCTGTCCCGCCAACTGTGAAAAATCCCAGAGATGCGCCATCACGCCGGTCGGCAACCGGGTGAGAGGACGAGATGGACATCTCTGGGGGGGCTCGGGCGTCCCCGCAGTCTCCAGACTAGTCCCCCTTCGATGTGTGCTGTTTCGTTGTGTTTCGCGGGGTCTACTGGTCGTAATGCCTCGTTCTACTGCCGGCTTTCAACCTATTTTTACTCCCAAAACATGAAGAGAAACAAAAATGAGAGAAAGTTTAAACAGCGGCTGCACTCCCTCTCACTGAAAGTGCACTTCTGCAACATAAGAGGCTTGCACTCTAATCTCGTCCCTGTCCATTACCACCTGGAGACAGAAAAACCTCACCTCCTGTTTCTCACGGAGACGCAGATTGGTTGTCCATCCGACGTGTCGTACCTTACATACCCAGGGTACAACCTGGAGTCCAACTTCAAATCGCACGCGGGTGTATGTGTATATGCCCGGGATGACATCTGCATTCGGCGTCTCCGAAAATTTGAAGACCCCATGTTCTCTGTACTTTGGGCGTTGGTGGACACAGGTATTGAGAAAATTCTCTACGCTTGTGTTTACCGCTCACATAGTGGAAATCAGGGGACAACCAGGCTCACCGAATACCTCAGTGAGGTGGCGGACGTAGCTCAACAGAAGTACCCTACTGCCCAACTGGTGTTTCTGGGGGATTTTAATGGCCATCACCAGGATTGGCTACACCCATACCAGGACACCGACCATGCCGGTAGAGAGACGCGAAAACTTGCGTTAGTGTTAAATCTCACCCAGCTGGTCCAAGGAGCCACGAGGGTACCCGATGTTGAGTCTCACACGGCCTATTGCCTGGACCTTCTGCTGACAACTGATCCAGACCGCTACTCGGTGTCGGTTTGTTCACCGTTAGGTAAGTCCGACCATTGTCTGGTGAAATCTGTATCCGTCTACTCCCCGCCCGATCCCAGTCCTCGAGGCACTCGGCGCATGTGGCTATACGAATCAGCAGATTGGGATGAGATGCGTTCTTTCCTTGCATCTTATCCTTGGCAGTCTGTGTGCTTCTCTTCTGGTGATCCTACCGCATGTGCAAATGCCGTGTCCGATGTGTTGCGTTTAGCAATGGAATACTTCATTCCATTCTCTGACGTACCATTGTCCGGCAAAGCTCGCCCATGGTTCGGTCCTGAATGTGGACGCGCTGAGGCGTTAAAACATCAGGCATACCTAGCCTGGGTTGATGCTCGCAAGCATAAGGCCAAGGATATACACCTAAAGAAGAGAGCTTTTAACAAGGCTGCCAAATCCAGTAAAAAGGTCTTACAGAAGGCTCGTTTTGACCACATTGGCCGAATAGGGAACAAGCTTGCTTCGTACCCCACGGGTAGTAAAGCGTTTTGGTCCCTAGCTAAAGCGGTTGAATCGAACTTCTGCCGCCCCTCACTGCCTCCACTGCAGAATCCTGATGGAACGCTGGCTCACACCGCTGCAGAGAAAGCAAACCTGTTTGCTTCCCTGTTTGCGGAGTCTTCACGTGTTGATGCTGGTATCGCGACTCCTCCAATTCTACCACGAAGCGAAACTGTCATGAATGACATACGCATTCGTCAAAAGGAAGTTCGGAATACACTACGCAATCTGGACGTGAATAAAGCCAGTGGTCCTGATGGTATATCTGCAATTGTTTTAAAAACTTGTGCGCCTGAGTTGTCGCCTGTCCTGACACGCCTCTTTAGGCTATCTCTTGAGACTGGTACAGTGCCCAAATCATGGAAGCTTGCTAATGTGCAACCCGTGCCTAAAAAAGGTAGTCGTACCGACTCTGTCAACTACAGACCCATATCTGTTACGTCTATACTCTGTAAGAGTATGGAGCGCATTCTCAACAGCCGGCTCCTGGCATACCTGGAAGCGAATGACCTCCTCAGTGACCATCAATACGGGTTCCGCCGAAATCGGTCTACTGGGGATCTTCTAGCTTATGCCACTTATATCTGGAGCGAGGCCATTGAGAAACAAGGGGAAGCGCTTGCCGTTTCCCTGGACATCTCTAAGGCCTTTGACAGGGTTTGGCATGACGGCCTTATTAGCAAGCTTCCCGCATACGACCTGCCTACCGGGTTTTGTGCGTGGATATCGGACTTCCTGAGGGATCGATCATTTCGAGTAGTCGTGGACGGCTGCTCGTCTGATCAAATGGGTATTAATGCCGGCGTTCCCCAGGGGTCAGTGCTCTCTGCGACGCTCTTCCTGCTGCATATCAACGATCTGCTAAAGCCCGGTACCTTTGGGTATGCAGACGACAGCACGGTTGTAGAGAGCTATACTTCTACCGCGCGAGCCAGTGAGCCGGAGATCCGGAGACTCAGAGAAGCTATGGTCGAACGATTGAACTTGTCCCTTAAGGCAGTCTCCGATTGGGGCGATGCCAACCTGGTCAAGTTCAATGCCAACAAGACCCAGGCGTGTCTGTTTTCCGCCAAAAGGAGACCATTCCAACTGTCTCCAACATTCCGAGATGTATCCGTGCCGGTCACAGACCACCTAGACCTTCTTGGTGTTACTCTATCGTCGACTCTAAATTTTGGCTCGTATATCGAGTCAAAGGCTGAGTTAGCCGCTAAAAAACTTGGCATCCTCTCAAAGGTGAGACGGTACTTCACAGCGGAACAAATGCTTACTTTGTACAAAGCTCAAGTAAGGTCCTGTGTTGAGTACTGCTCTCACCTCTGGGATGGCTCTGCCAAATACCAACTCGAGGCACTTGAGTCGATTGAGAGACGCGCCAAGAGGTTAATAGGCAGCGACTTTCGAGGGGAGTCTCGGCTGCAAAGCCTCGAGCACCGCCGTAAAGTCGCTTGTCTGTCGGTCTTTTACCGGACACATTTCGGAGAATGTGCACAAGAACTGCACGACTTGGTTCCGCCCTCCCCCTTTTTCCATCGGACGTCCAGACAAACGGAGAGGCGCCATCCGTACATGGTCGATATTCCCAGGACTCGTACGAAGCGCTTCGCTTCCACTTTTCTCGTGCGTACTGCGAAGGAGTGGAACTCCCTACCGTCGTCAGTTTTTCCCGATGGATACAACATGGGTGTCTTCAAATCGAGAGTAAATAGGTTTCTTCTAGGTAAGCGTGCTCCATCTTAGACCACATCAATGCTTAACATCAGGCAGGGTGTGGTCAACGCGAACCTATTATGAATAAAAAAAAAAAAAAAAAAAAAACTTCTCCCTGCCCCGAAGAACTTTGAAGCGCTCGTAGCGGAGTTTACTTAGCTGTTCTCAACCGATCAGCAAAGTTAAGCAACGTCGCGCGCGGTCATGAGTTGGATGGGTGACCGCTAGTGACATTACTACTGAGCGTTTCCGTGCTTCGGAGGGCACGTTAAGCCGTCGGTCCCGGTTGTTGTCTTAGGATGGCAATCGTTATAGTTTGGTGGTAGGGCGTTTTGCGAATGCCCGCCTGGCTAGCTACCACCCTCAAGTAGAAAATCTGTCGCCAAGCACCTAACGGTGTGTTCCGGCAGTTGTCCTTGAGAGCCAGTACATCTAGGTTAGCCTGAACAACATCTTCGACCACATCATCACTTACCATCAGGTGAGATAGTGTGACCACTATCTCACCTGATGTACAGGCTAACCTATCAAACATAAAAAAAAAAAACTTTCTTCGGTTCGTCTAGCCGCAGTGGTTCACATATTACAGGTATCTAGCAAACTACTTGGAATCCTTTGTATCTATTTACTGAGTCGGGGACCTAAGTAGTGTCAGCCAGCGGAGAACCGTGCTGGGATCCTACTGCTCTCCGTAACTAGCCATCAGATACATACGATCATGCTGCGTGTATAAGTTTACCCTAATTTTCATTACAACTGCTTCGACTTGTCCAAGTGATCATTGCGCTGTAATACCCTTATCAAAATGTAGCGACAAGTTTGGTCTGATAGGAGGTAAAAAGTAACTTTTCACCCATTTAGCACGGAAATCACACCAAAAAACAATTTCGAGGGCAAGTTAAGTTTCCAAACATGACTTAATATGGTAATAAAAATGAGTCTATCGTCGTAATATACCTATACAGATAAAGCCTTGATTGATTGAATAATTAAGTACTTGCCTATGTGCAGAGTCGGATTAGGAGTTATTCGCCAGCATTTGGTGCCTCCACGCACGACACCTGCTAGTGGTGCATTTCAATGTTGGGGAGGGGTGCATTTCTGGCCACACATACCACGGGGCAATGATGCGTATAAAATGCCCAAATACTTACTTTAAGTGAAAATTCAATTCTCCTGTGTATCTATATAAATATGTAGAGTATTAAAAATTAACCGACGGAACATTCAAGTCAGAAATCGGCTAACCTGAGCGCTTTGCTGGTTAATTTATAATATTTCATATGTGTGCAACTCGCGAGAATAGCAATAAAAAAAGATTTATAACTAGAAAAAAAGCTGAGCTTTGTGAAGGCTTGCGTTTAGTTTACAACCTGATTCTAGTGGTGTCATCTAGTATTACGATGTATTTGAGTATTGAGTTTGGTTCTGTTGCAGCGATGTTAACTCTTTGGTTTTCTAACAGATGGCGTCAGTAGTACAATAACATTCTATCCAATGAATATAAAATTGTTAATGTTTATTTTTCTTAATGATTAAAAAATTACATTATTTTTGATTTTTGACAGGTACAAATCAATAAGCGTGGTAGTTTTTTTGGTAAAGTGTGCCATAAAATGTTCAAGTTGTGGGATAGTGATAGGGCTCGCTTCGCTTGCCCTAATAACTTTGCAATAAGGGTATTAACGTTGCCTTTTGGTAAACTTAGAAGTACTTTTTAAACTATGACGGTTTACTGGATAACTAATATTATTACTTACGGGATTTGTACCGTGGTGATTTTTATTTTTGAGCTCCCGACATTTCGACGCAGTTGCATGCATCATGCTCGCGGGGTGACTGGAGAAACGAGCGGTTGACAAAAATCAAGGGCAGACGAAACGGTCTACCCTCTTTCTTTGTATTTGGCTACGCGTACCACTGGAACTCGCACTCGACTGAAAGTTTCGACGAAATACACTCACAGTATCACTGCACATGTTATTAGAGTCACTTTTATGTGAACGTGTAACATTTTTCGAATCTCCTAATACTGGATTCCACGTGCCGGACAGTTTATAGCCTTCTTCCCTTTTGAAACCCTTACATTTGGATATTTCAATCGATACAAATCCCGTACGTAATAATATTAGCTTAGAAGTATTATTTATCACAATCGAGTTATTGATTTGATGGAGATCACTAGAGTTTGAGAGGGTCTGATTTTTCTGGAACATCCTGTTGAAGATAACATTAACTATCTAAATCTAAATTAACAACAATCCTATGTTTTGTAAATATATATTGTACGTATTAATTTTTAATTATTACCAGCGTCATACAAAATGTTTATTTTAGTGATTGTTCGCAAACGACACAAAATTTTAAAGTTCAAGCAGTCGGCACAGCTGCTGCCGAAAGTGCATTTTTTTTATAAAACTAAACCAACTTCGTACCTAAAGTGCGCAGTGTTAGGAATAACTCAAATACTAACCGTCAGATCGCACTCAAATTTTAATGGGACCACAGATATTGCACCAGTCTTCATATATTAATGATCTGCCTTGCATGGGCAAAGATTTTAGCGTAATTGTTTTATTCGCAGATATACCTGATGTTAATAATAGCTGATATACCTGTCTGATTTTTAAAGTAGATAGAATAGATGATGAACTAATTAATGTAAATAATCTGTTATATAGATTTAAAAAAATACCAAACGGGATCATTGGATCTCTTAATGGTTTGTCGCTAATACTAATCTTCTCTTTAATTAAAAAACACCAAATGTTTAAATTTTTCATTACTAAATGTTTCTTATGTTGAACCAAACAGTAAGCTGGGCCCAGATAAACTCTATTGACAATTCGACAGTCTTCCTGGGAATCAAAATTGATTCAGCTTTACAATGGGATCCACATATACATTATCTATCCGGAAGACTTAGTTCAGCGGCTTAGCGGTCGCCCAACTGTGCCCTATCCTAACGCCGCTACTGCCTTCATGCGTCACAAGATACTGATAACATTTTATTTTGCAATCTATAAATTAGATTGAAGATTTAGATTAAAGATTGAAAGGTCGCTATTTATAACGATAAGATCTGTTATGTATTTTTAGTTGCCGATAACATAGATTTGATAACGTGCATTCATTCGTATCATTTAATTACGATAGAAGTGACAGAATTGAAAAGATAGAAAGAGATATTTAGGGAAATAATGGAGAAGGAATTTTTTTTATATAAATATATTGCATATAAACTCACCTATTGGTAAGTGTGACTTATATATCCAGAATGTATTCTGGATCAAGAATAGCTGTCAATTTCCCACACGTAAGTACATAGTGACAGGTGTTCCACAGAGGGTGGGACGTAGGTGGAGGAGCGAGAATAATGTTTACTACCAGGTTTCTTTACACGAAAGATTAGATATTATTTATTTCACAATTCAGGGCTACCATGTTTTATCTATAAATTTTAAATATTTTCTTGAGATCTAAAAGATCTATGTAATAAAATGTGTACACTATGGAAGACCACACAAACATCCGAGCACTGTTATTACCTTATTTTTTGAACAAATAAAAGCAAATATAATATGTAGAACGACGCATTGTTTCATTGTTGAATATAACAAACATAAATATAATATAGCTATTAAATATTCATAAATTTGGTTTCACTTTGTTGAAACCAAATTTATGAATATTTAATCCTATTGGCCTTTTGGAAATCAGTCATTATTCTTAGAACTAACGATAACGTTATAAAAAACAAATACCTACCATGCTTTAGTAATAACTCAAAACCTTTTACTATATAATTTAACAAACACTTCAGAAGATATTTTCACTTTAGATTGTTTTACATCACAACATTAAAATGCGACAGGAAACCACCTCTATTTATAAAATCAAAGTAAAAAAAAGTTTTGCTTATTGTTATCTCCTTATAAGGTAACATGCTTTTTTTGTGCTTTTTGTATTTGTGCTGAAATAATAACTTTTCAGAAAACATTAAATCGGATTTTTTAGGTGCATGTTGCTTGTGAAGCCAAAATGTCCATAAAAAGGCCATAGTATTAAACTAATTCGCAAATGAAATCAAGAAACTTTGCTATCATTGCTCCTCGTTCTCGCACTGCAATGAGATTCCAACCTACGACTACTATCACCAGTCTACACCTGCGCTATCGCAGTTTTCGGAAGTTTTTTTTTTTTTTTTTGCCTGATAGGTTCGCCTTTGACCACTATCTCACCTGATGGTAAGTGATAGAGATCGGCAGTGGTGACAGAGAGTAGAGAGATGTTGCAAGATTGTGACATTATGATTTTAGGAACGCATGGTATATACCATTGAATCCATTTATTGCTGTCATGATTGTAGGTACGTTAAATGAGGTTCCAAGTAAAATTTACTCGTACGAGTATTCAGTTCAATTATTTATAGAGTCATCAAAATCCATATGCATTAATACATTTGCAATTGTTATAATAATTTATAACAATTGCAAATGTTTTTTTTTTAATTAAGCAATTTATTATGTTGACCATACTTACCTACTATATGCTTGTACAAACCTATAAAATTACAATGAACTAAAAAAATATAATTGCGGTATTGTCTACTGTTCTTTGTTGCAATAAAAACCATTTAAGTAAGATATTGAAAGCCTCACCATTGATGGTAGCGCACAGTCCCCACAGCAGCGCGAACACAAACGTACACTGCAGCCAAACCGTGCTGAACTGCGCCTCGCCTTCCAGCAAGCACGTGAACAGGCGAGTGAACGACTGTGGGAGATAATACAACATTTAATACGTACCTTGATTTGACTTTCGCGACTTGAACACATAGTTATAAGTATATAACTGGACTTAATCGCGACAAAACATGTATAGATTGGTCGTGACCACGGACTGAAGAGGCGGGTATTTTCTCCAACTACCCGCATTTGATTTATAAATGTATCATTAAAACGCATTTGGTGTATTTACCCTCCTTAGACCTGTGGATGTTGTCAGTGTTGTGTGTTGAGACGATACATTTCTCAATCAAATGCGGGTAGTTGTAGAAAATACCCACCCTTCAAGAAGTTAACATCCGCCTCTTCAGTCGGTTCGTGGCCACGACCAATGCAACTTGGTCGAAACGTCGAGGTAAATAAATGTATACATGTTTGGCACTATTAAGTCCCGTTAAATACTATATCTTATTTTATATCCTAATAACTATATCTTATACCATTCTGAAGCAGTCTGAAGCAGCAATAGCTACTCATATTTCGATTGCATTGCAGAGTCTGGTTCGAATCTCGCCGCGGGTTCGAGATACGCTCTGTTGTGCTGCAGATGCCCTTGAAATTTTTTATGTTATGTACCTCATTATCATTTACCACCAGGTGAGATGGTATTTAAAGGATAACTAAAATGTCAGTGATAAAAAATTCTACCTAAAGACATATTGACACATTTACAGTGAGAAAAATTTCTAATAATAATCTAGCCTCTGAAGGTCTCAAAAGTTCTAAGGTCGCAATGTATAGAGCTATCAACAATCTCTTTAAAAAAACACATTATGCCCCTTTGAGTGGTATCGTAAGAGAGGTAAGAACGCGTCAAATAATAACGCTTTTCCACATCAATATTGATTATTTATACATTTTTAATCCCCCTAATAAAAGATATAATATTAAAACAAACTTTCAAATATTTTGATATTTGAAAGTTTGTTTGTTTGTTTATTCTCATACAGTAAACGTATTTCGGACTCATCAAGTTCACAATTAACAAAACATGCACGATCTCTTAATCCCTATTAGTGGTTTATTGAATTGGCGATTAGAAATGATTGCATCCGTGGTTGGTGACTGGTTGGTGATTGGTCGCGTGAACAATATTACCATATTGTTGCTACGCACGGTACAATTTGTAAGCCACGCCGAACGCTGTAAGGTACACGCTCGGCTGTTTTTGAGCTTGACTTACATTTCTTTACATATATTTTCATAGGAAATAATAGATATTACACACATTGAGAATGGTAATTAGAAGCAATGATGGCTTAGTGGCATTGGCTTTGAACTGCCGTGCAGCTGGTCCAAGGTCCTAAGCCCGCCGTGGGCTTGAGCTTCACCGCATGGTGGTAGGGCATTTTGCGTATGCCCGCCTGGCTAGCGGCTACCCTCAAGTTGAAAATCTGTCGCCAAGCACCCAACGGTGTGTTCCGGCAGCAGTCCGTGAGAGCCAGTGAAATTACAGGCATTAGACTTAACAAATATGTCTCAAGGTGACGGCCGCAGTGCAATTCGTGACTTGTGATAAAATGCATTTGTTATAGGCAGAGGTTAGTCCGCTTAACATCAGGTGGGCCTCGTGCTTGTTCCATCAAAATAATATATATAAAAAAATAAAAAAAGTACACTGAAAACTATCGCTAGTTTTATCCATATTAACTTATTAGGAACCGGCTAGGACCCGCGTTATATTTACCGGAAAGATTTCGACCAGTTTCAGTTTGTTTTGAAGTCTTTCGTCTGGGAGTCACGATTAAGCGAAGCGACGAGCACTGGCCTCAGAACGGTTAAGCGCTGAGGCCCGTGCTCGTCGCCTTTTTTTTATGCTTGATAGGTTGCCTTTGACCACTATCTCACCTGATGGTAAGTGATGATGTGGTCGAAGATGTTGTTCAGGCTAACCTAGAAGTACTGGCTCTCAAGGACAGCTGCCGGAACATACCGTTAGGTGCTTGGCGACAGATTTTCTACTTGACGGTGGTAGCTAGCCAGGCGGGCATTCGCAAAATGCCCTACCACCAAGCAATAACGACTGCCATCCTAAGACAACAACCGGGACCGACGGCTTAACGTGCCCTCGTAACACGAAAACGCCCAGTAGTAATGTCACTAGCGGTCACCCATCCAACTCATGACCGCGGGCGACGTTGCTTAACTTTGCTGATCGGTTAAGAAAAGCTAAGTAAACTTCGCTACGAGCTCTTCAAAAGCTTCGAGATATGTAAGCCATTTTTATATGAAGTGACAAGAAGGACAAGTGCCAAGTCCAACTAATGGTTAGCGTCATGCCTGTCCATTACGGATGCAGTATCATAGTTCGGCGTTACAAACGTTATGATACAATGCATTAGATACTTTTAAATATTAAACGGTGAAAAATTTTGAAATCTCATTTTATGTATATGTATAAAAAAAACAGTTGGTTTCGTTGCCTCTGGTTTAAGCAACGCAACACTAACTGATCGTAATGTAAACAGTTGTATTTTTACAAGTATATTGCAATCAGTTGCTATCATTTTAATTGAAATCGCGCTTACGCAATCGCAATTTCGTATACGAAATAAATGTATCGTTAGTAAGATACTTGCATGTCACAAAGAAACAGCTTATTGTATTGTGCATGCTAAACGTTAATGTAGCAATCAAGGTTCGTTTGCAACGAGAGGTTTCGAGCTATTATTTATTTATGGTGCGTAGGTAAGTACATATATATTTAAATTAGACAAATATAATCTAATCTATACAAATCTTTATTTTAATCACAGTGTGATTAATAAGGATTTTAATAATTGCTCATTTATTTTAACTAATCTTGACAGCAAAAATTATTTGTTGATAGTATTTGGATAACATGCAATATAAATAGCAATTGATATTGTAAAATCCATTTAGACTGTAATGTGTTATTGATAAGGTTCTATACGTTTTGATTGTTTTCTATACAGGAAATATACTTATTGCATTGAATTTGTATGGCATTTTAAATTCTCTACCTAACCTTCGAGTAGAAAATGACTTAAGAGTGAGTTTCATTTCCAGCAGCTTTCCTTGCAGCCAGTTCAAAGTTTAGGGCAAAAAATACATCTACAACACTTATTTAATTTGACCAATTCGTCATTCTGGCGACAAAGTCGTCAAGTTTGTCGTTTTAAAAACATAATATATTATAAGTTAGTTTTATAAATATCGAAGTTTTAAGAAGAATTTTATAGAAACAGCTAGGTAACTTCGATCATTAAGGTTGAACTGGCCGGTCACTTCTCCATACAAACGTCGTAGGATGATCACTCCCTTATTTGAGATGTTAGGTCCAGACTTAAACATAATACCGATTGATATCGTCATTATCTAAGCTTGTATGATGCCAACATTTTAAAAAGATAATTAAGTTGTAAGTTATGAGCCTCGAAAACTTTATATGAAAATGTTTCGGGGCTCATAATTCTCAAGTTAATTATTTTATTAAAATTTCGGCATCATACAAGCCTAGATAATGACGAGATCAATCGGTATTATGCTTTATTTTGGACGTAAATCCTCAAATAAGGGAGTGATCACCCTACGACGTTTGTATGGAGAAAGGGCCGGCCAGTTCACTCTTAATATTTCTAGATGGAGATTAGCGCTACAATCACAACAAATACCACAGGCCAGGTTTGAAATGCTTGTGTGCGTACACAAGAATGCGAAGCTACTATTGTTTAACAACCGCAGGTTTTTTTTTTTATGTGATTGTGACACGATCTAGCTCGAGGGCCACCTGATGTTAAGCGGAATAACCTCTGCCTATAACAGATGCATTTCGTCACAAGTCACGAATTGCACTGCGCCCGTCACATTGAGACATAGGTGTTAAGTCTCATGTGCCTGTAATTTCACTGGCTCTCAAAGACTGCTGTCGGAACACACCGTTAGGTGCTTGGCGGTAGATTTTCTACTTGAGGGTGGTCGGTAGCCAGGCGGGCAATCGCAAAATGCCCTTGCACCATGCTTTGAAGCTCAAGCCCGCGGCTGGATTCGAACCATGGAGCTGCGGCACGGCAGTCCATAGCCAATGCCACTGAGCCATCACTGCTTCAAAAAGAGAAGAGATGTTTATGATTGTGTGCTGAGTGTTGCTAGGTTTCTTTATGCTTATATTATAGATTATACTATAGATTAGCCTTTGACCACTATCTCACCTGATGGAGATGTTGTTCAGGCCTACCTAGAATTACTGGCTCTCAAGGACAGCTGCCGGAAATCACCGTTAGGTGCTTTGCGACAGATTTTCTACTTGAGGGTGGTAGCTAGCCAGGCGGGCATTCGCAAAATGCCCTACCAACATGCTATAACGACTGCCATCCTAAGACAACAACCGGGACCGACGGCTTAACGTGCCCTCCGAAGCACGGAAGCGCTTAGTAGTAATGCCACTAGTGGTCACCCATCCAACTCATGACCGCGGCGGTCGTTGCTTAACTTTGCTGATCAGTTCAGAACGACGAAGCAAACTTCGCTACGAACGCTTCAAAAAACACAAAAAAGGTATATATTTCGAAGAATTATTTATATATATTAACATGTTAATTTTAACACATACTAGGGATTTGTGCCTATGGTTTAATAGTAGATTATTATTATTATTCACTTTATTTCTTATCCAACATAATTTTAAATTTTTTACAACATTATTACAAAAATAAATATTATAAAAAACTTAAAACTAGGGTGCCGCTGGTAGCGGTTCAGAGCCCAAGCTACCAGTGGTTAGGGCTGCAGAGAGAGGAACCTCCGGACAATGCGTGTTGTGTCCAGTATCACTGCCTTCTGCATCAGACCCTTGATCCAACCATCTAGCGAGAGCCTCTTAAGGTGTTGGTCGAGGCTCTTCGCTATAAGGCCGTTCGCCGAAACGACTATCGGGACAATGATAGTCGAGTCAACATCCCATATGGCGGTTACCTCGTGAGCCAAATCAAGGTTCTTGCTGACTTTATCCTTTTTGGCCTTAACGAGATTCTCGTCATGTGGGATGGTGATATCTATGAGCACTGCCCGGCGCTGGGATCGGTCGACCACCACGATATCAGGTTTATTGCAAACAATAGTCCTGTCCGTGATGATAGAGCGGTCCCAGTAGAGCAATGCACGACCATTCTCGAGAACTGGTGCCGGTGCGTACTGGTAGTACGGCACCTCTGACTCAACAAGGCCGTATTGAAGGGCAAGTTGCTGGTGGATGATCTTGGCCACTTGGTTGTGCCTGTGCAAATACTCGCCGTTAGCAAGATGCGAACAACCGGAAATGATATGCCTGAGTGACTCTCCAGGTCGGCGGCATGCTCGACAAATATCGACCGTACCGTCCTTCAAGATATATTTCCGATAGTTGTTCGTCATCATTACTTCGTCTGCAATTGCACAGGCAAAACCCTCGGTTTCCCCAAAGAGGTCTCCGAAGCGTAGCCAATTCACCGAAGCTGGTAAATCCACATCAGGCCCTGTTAGGGCCCGGAAAAACCTACCGTGCAGCTCCTTGCCTTTCCATACTGCCTTGCGGTCATCGGTGCTCAGCATCGTTGGTTTGCGCCAGTTATCGTTCGCCAAGGAGAGCGGTGTGAGGCCCTTGTCAACCGCCACGACATCGCGATGCATCCCGCACTCGTGGTTACGGAAATAATACCTGAGATTGCACACTTCACGGTTGTGAAGGGTCTTGGCATTTAAAAAGCCGCGACCTCCCCATTTCCGGGGAATGTACAGTCTCATAACGGACGAGCGCGGGTGTAGCATGCGATGTGAAGTGAGTAGTTGACGGACCTTTCTATCCAGGGCGTCCAACTCAGTCTGTGTCCACTTCAGTATGCCAAAGGAGTATATCAGTAGAGGCATCACCCAACCGTTAAAGGCGCGCGCCCTGTTGCCTCCAGACAAAAGACTTTTAAGTACTTTTGTCAGGCGGAAAAAGAAGCGCTCCTTTACCGATTTCTTGATGTCCTCTACCGAAATACCCAACGACTCTGACATACCGAGGTACTTGTAGGTCTCGACTTCGGAGAGAGATCTGAAAGTCATTGTCTCAGAAAGCTGCAAATTCGGAGAATTTACAACGTTCCCCTGCTGTACATGCAAGACCGCACACTTATCTACACCAAACTCCATCCTAATGGCACTACTGAAAACCTGTGTAGTTTTTAGTAGCTCCATCAAGTCTTGGCGTTTCGGAGTAAACAGCTTGAGATTGTCCATGTACAGCAGATGACTAATGACCTCACCTCCTCTTCGAAGCCGAAAGCCTAGCCCTGAATCCTTCAGCAAAGTGCTGAGAGGATTTAACGCTAGGCAAAACCACAATGGACTTAGACTATCACCCTGGAAGATGCCCCGCTCAATCCTTATAAAGTCCTGCGGGTCAGAGGAAGTGTTGCTATCACCTGGTTGACGAAGGACTGTGGTCCACTGTCTCATACATGCAGCTAAAAAGGATTTTAGGGTTGCATCAATTTTATACAACTCTAATATCCTTTCCAGCCATGAATGAGGCACTGAATCATAGGCCTTCTTGTAGTCAATCCAGGCAACAGAGAGAGCCCCTCTGTTCCGCCGAACTTGTTGGCTAATGGTCATATCTATGAGGAGGAGCTCCTTAGTACCACGGGACCCAACCCTACATCCATTCCGAGCGGGGGCTAAAACATTGTTCGCAACAATGTGCGTGTTAATTTTTGTGGTCAGAATGGATGTAAGGAGCTTGTAGATGGTAGGCAAGCACGTGACAGGTCTATAGTTTTTCGGATCCGTGGTACTACCGGACTTGTGGAGCAGGAAGGTGATATCGGTAGTCACGAAACGGGGAAGAGAACCAAGCTCAAGGGCCTCTTGAAATTGAGTTGCCAATCAGTCATGTGAGCAACGAATCCATTTTATCCAGAAGTTGTGCAATCCGTCCGGGCCAGGACTTTTCCAGTTCTGGGTCGAACGAATTGCACAAGTAACGTCTACGGGGTCTATATTAACAGACCCCATGGATTCGATAGACTCACATTCCCGCTGGATAACACTAATCCAACCACCATCTGTGTGCTCGACGGGCATCGACCAGATGCCACGCCAGAAATCATTTATGGTACAGGCATCAGGTAGTTGTCCGTCGATCACACACTGATTGGTCCCTTATTATTATTACTGAATGTTACTTAATGAAATATATACATTTTGATATATATGAAAAAAAAAGATTATTAAAATATTATTAAAATTATTAAAGTTATTTATTTTTAATATTCTAGTTTTTAACTTTAAAACATCTTATTATTGAATGGCTAATATTAGGGTACATGCATGTTTTTTTTTTTTCACTGTATACACTTTTTATGCTTAGAACGATACAACCTCGTGGCAGACATACGGAAGAACAGAAGGATTTCGGAGGTTTTTTTAATATAATTTATTTAGCACGGAGAACCCAAAAAAAAACTGAAAAATACTTTGCATGGGATCGCACCCCTGTTTTCCTTTTGGTTATTGACAAAATACAGATCTTGAATGCAAAATATAGAAGCAAATAACTGTTGTTTTAGCTAATAAATTAAGTTTACGCGATGTTGGCTTCAGAACTTAAAACTTTCTCAGTTTTTAACTGACTTCAAAAGCATGAAATGGAAACGGCTCAGTGGCATTGGCTATGGACTGCCGCGCCGTGCAGCAGGTCAGGCTTACCCGTCAACAATAAAAAAATAAAATTATAATTAGAGTTCTCTTTGCAGAGATAACGTAGCCTGCATCTTGGGCTTCAAGCCTCATTACACTCAAGGTTCTAGTGTAGTATCGTTTTGCTCTATAGCGTTTTGACTCCTATCTCTATATAGAATCCTCCCTTGCGCTCGGGGTTTACCAAATGTAGTTATTAATCAGTATCTTAAGTCGCCAGTGACATAAGACACTAGTTAATCCCCACAGTGTTTAAAGATACCATAGAATCATTTGGAATATATAAATTTCTGCATGGAGTCGTAGGTATCATAAACATCATACACTCATATCGTAAAATCATGATTAATTATGCATTTATTACTATTGTCACGTAATGTTTTATTTACGTGTGCAATTGCGAGTACTATGTATCTGATACGGAAAGAAAATCGCGCGTAACTATCTTATCTTTTAAATTATATTGTTTTTATAAGTGTTGTGGATTCTTATCTTATTAGACCAGTAATAGGGTAGGTAGGGTTACTGTTTGAATTGAGAACAAAAAAAACTGCCTTTATTCACAGACTAGCAGCCCGCCCGGCTTGCACGGGTATTCAACAAAAATTATAAATTGAAACACATAAAAAGTAGTTATTGTAACATAACTGTAATAGTTATACATATGATACAGCGGACCTTTTTGTAGATTGTCCTCTATAAAATTGTAGTACCACTTTGTAGTAGTATCACTTTGTTCTATTGTCAACAATTTCCGCAGCGTACGCGATATAACGTTTTTTTGGTATTTTTTCATACGTTTTGTTACATTATCAAAGATTTCATACGAATCCCTACAAATATTTTCTCTTTACAATATTAGTATAGATGAAGATAAAGAACATCCGTAGAAAGAGAAGTCAAGAAAAAACTAAGTAGTCTGATGCGTTTATCCATACTTATAAATTATGTACAATGAGTGTTTATTATGTGTTATTGGTATAAATATTAATAGTCAAAAATTCTGATACTAAGTCCATTATATAAATCACTTGGAACGTTGCTGTGCGAGATCGCGATAATAGCAATGTTTTTATCTTACGGTCGGTGCTAAGGATCTTGACTTTTTCTTTTATGCCAAGAATAGGGGCATGAAGATTGTGTTAGGTTTTCGCGATTATTATAGTAATAAAACAGCTCTAAACGGTTTAAATCGTACTTTAAACGTTTTAAATCGAAATGTCGCGACAAAAATAATGATAAATATACGCGATTTAAATCGTTTAAAACAAAGTGACAGGGATACTTCGTAGCTTGCTTATTACCTTTTGGTGCAACCCTAATACAAGAACAATTTGCCTAACTGTTATCTGGGTTCTAACTGTTAGAGGATAAGGGCCCCAGCCTCGGAATCACCCGCGTACAGAACTTTCCACTCAAAAAGGTGCGCACTTCCCTATTTTTTCATGTAGTTGTAACTACTACTGGCGATCGTAATATTTTATTGTTTTAGTGGCACCATTACTATTTACACTCACACTAAGACATTGTGTATAAACAAGGGCTACCTATACAAATCCGCTTCACCAATTTACAGTGGAGAAGCGCGCTTTCGGGTGTGAGCAGGGGCCCAACTCCCACCTTTTAAAAACTATTATGGAAAACCAACATCATTATTTCAAACTTAAAATATTGATATGTATATTATATTATATTAAATAATGTATATTATATTAAATTTAAGTCATATTGTGCGGGTTTGAATCCCGCACATGACTTAAATTTTTCCTGTGGTATATTTGTGATTTTGTAATTAAAATATTGATACCAAGATTCGTACCATGGCCGTCACGAAACAATAATGTTCATATAACGCTATATCTATCGCACAAATGTCTTGATTCAATGTATGCAGCCCGCTCTCACGTTGATGTTCTTATGTATGTTTTCTATACTGATATGTGGTAGTGCAAATTAAAATTGTTAATGTAAGGTTAAAATAGGACTGAATTAAGAGATGGGAGTAGGCCCCTAGGTCTGTTTTTTTTAAATTACATAGTTAAGCCTTTGACTACTATCTCACTTGATGGTAAGTGAAAATGTGGTCTATGGTTAACAGGCTTAACCTAGACTAACTGGCTCTCAAGGACAGCTGCCGGAATACACCGTTAGGTGCTTGGTGACAGATTTTCTACTTGAGGGTGGTCGCTAGCCTGGCGGGCAAACACAACATGCCCTTCCACCATGCGGTGAAGCTCAGGCCCGCGGCGGGATTCAAACCATGGACCTGCTGCGCGGCAGTCTATAGCCAATGCCACTGAGCCATCTCTGCTTCGAAACTAGGTAGTTACTTCAGTTAAACAATGATATCACTCACATGGAACTGATGGATCTCCCCGACGTCGACGAAATGACGACACTTGTGCAGCATAAACTCGAAGATGGGCGGCACCAGCCAGTTGACCAGTTCCTGGATCAGCTCGAACTGCTCCGGGATCAGGCGCTTGCTCAGGTGCGTGTTGTACGATGAAAGGAATGCGCGCCATCCTAACAAAACGAATGAGGTGCTTGGTTAGGCGTTGCCCTATCGAAAGCGACGGTATTTAGTCGTAAATGTTAGAAAACGGTAGCATGCTATGCGTGGTCTTTAAGTCTTTATAGACTTAGGTAGCAAGTCACACGCATTTTCCAAATTACCTATACTAATAGAGCCCGTGGGGTGCTGGGCTAGAATGTCACCCTCCCATTTCACCCGTGGGTGTCGTAAGAGGCGATTAAGGGTAACACATCCCAAAGGTGGGCAGCAGCGCCTTCTGAGGAAGTCATATTCAATCATATCAATCAATCATTGTCATGCACCAATTGTATTACTTTAACCGTCATAGGGGACGGTGCGCAGGTTTGGTATTAATATTATTACTCATAAATGCCTCCCCGTGGGGCTCCGGGTTAGAATTGCACCTCCCCATATCATCCCGTGGGTGTCATAAGAGGCGACTAAGGGAGTTATACAGGAAGGAGGGCAGCAGTGCCTTCTAAAGAACTATCTTATCTAACTTTCTTACCCTGAGATCCCCAAGGCGCCTGCCAAGCGTGGGGATTAAGGAAAATCCTCCCCTTAATGAGGGAAGCTGTGTTCATCAGTGGGCAATGCGGCTTATACAGTACTGTAGCACATACTAAATGTATATGTAATAATTATTAAAAAAAATGCATTTTACATATTAAAATGTAATAAATATGCTATTAATTATGTCGCATTCCAGTAAAATGTACCAGACGCACTATGCAAGACAATTATTGAACCCTTGTGTATCTAAATTTTATACCCATTTTACGTCAGTAAACGATGCTCTATTCTATCCAAAACGTTCCTATAAATAATTTAGCACTCAAGTAAGTTTAGTTATATGTCATATCATACGTGGTTGTTCGAGTCGGTAAAAAAAATTTTCTTTAGTTAATAGTGAAGAAATTCTAAAAATGTTAAGCTCAATGATGTTGATGGAAGAGTGCATGCGCGGACGCGGTCGGGAGCGCACGTACTACATGATGAAGCGACTCTGAAAGTCGCGAAACCGGTCGAGATCGAACTACTCGGCTGATTTAAATAAGTGAAATCGGATTCAAAATTATATAAATATGTGCCCTACTTACGAAAGTTTTAATAAGATGATGGAAGAGTTGATGTTGGTTGGTATTTTACCTAGCTGTTCGGGCTCCATGTATATCATTCCACAACGGGACACGGTGGCCGGGGACGCGAACTCCAGGTCAGCCGCCTCGAAGATCAGGTTCATCTTGTTTGTCATCTGCACCGAATTCACATAATAATATGAAATATGTTTTAAAACCAATATGAGATGCTAAGATTATATGCAAGATGCAAGATTATAAATTTACGAGAGGAAAAAATATAGTCATGTGCGGGATTCGACGCCCCGTCATCCACCCCTATGGCCGGGGTATGTAAACAGTCTCAAGCAATTTCTTGCAACTCGGCTCGAAAGCGCGAGAATTTATCCCCTGTAGCAGTTTAATTTTATTCGTCTTTTTTTATTTTATTATTATCGACTCTTAAAGAAACAATTCTTAAAGTACATTTAGACCGATAGAGGTCAAGCGTTCACGCGTTCTGCGTTTTTTGTATCACAATAAAACAAAATCGTGGTGCCTAGCGTCTTTGTATTGACCGCAGAACGCTTGAACGTGATAGATTATTAGAAAATTGGCTCACTATTTATTGAAATATTTGTTCATATTCACTTGATTGGCTTTAAGCTTAAGATTTAAACAACTGGTATAATATGACATTCTAATTTCGTTTTAGTAATACTCTGTGGTTTTTAGGATGAAAATAAGTATTGGTTTAATTATCTATGTGTATATTTTATCTGTGGTGTGAAACTAATACTGTACCTAATGAGACTGTGATTAATAATCCATATAAACATGATAATCCATATTATATGGATTATCATGTTCACTGGAATCATTATTTGATGATATTTTTACTATAAGTATATTTTACAAGTAGTGTAACTGATCATGTGACAGTTCTAAAGATACTTATTTAAAATAGTTTATATTATGTACTTTATTTGTACATGTAAAAACATTGAAGATTTTATTGTAGTTATTGCCATATGTATAAAGCTTGAAATCAGACAATTGTCAATGTTAAAGAGTACTGTGTTTGTGACGGTAGTCGCTTCGTCACCTTGTTTGTTCCTTCTTATAAAAGTAGTGTAAAGCGAGTTGATTCACTTTTCTGTCGGACCACCGTGCTGAGCAGACCTCTAGTGGTGTTTAAATAGTCTTTGACGACGAAGTGCTGCTTGATTCACTTTCTGTCGGACCGCCGTGCCGAGCAGATCTCCGGTGGTGTCATAATAGTCTCTAAACGACGAAGTGCTGCCCGATCAAGATTTTGGGAAGTTAAGTAATTTATTATTATCTTTTCTGATATAACGTAACGACAAATCTCGTTTAAAATGTAATGGTTCTTTAAATGGTTTGTTATAAAGGTTTTTGACAATTATATATTGAATAACTGTTAAAATATGGCAATACATTTACATATTTTACCGTATTATTAATCCTAGATATGGCAACACTTGGTCGGCCATTCTGTTCGTGTGTTCTTTCCTGTTAAAAATGGTTGTAATAATTTATGGAGAACTTTAGTAAAACAGTGCAACAAATAAATCCTCTTTAATTTCAATACAATATCTTAACATGGTAGCAGAGCGTAGTTGCCCAAATAAGATGATTTCAAGATAAAACTTAAAACTCGTATTTTGCAAAAACGTGGTGTAACGTGTGTGAGCGGGAACTATGGCGTGCGTAAAAAATTCAGATATATTGATACCAATCTTTGATGGATCCGACTACAGCAATTGGAAACTACGAATATTAAAGTTTCTACAATATAAGAAATGTAAGGAAGTAGCGCAAAGAGAAAAGCGAAGCACTGACGACGCAGCCATGTGGGATGAAAAGGATATCCAAGCCACTAATTACATATATAGTGCAATAAATAACAAACAGCTCGAGTAAATTAGCGATTTGGAGTCGACGTTCAAAATAATAACCAAATTTGACGAAATGTACCTAAAAAATCTACAGCTTTGCAAATAGTTTGTAGAAATAACCTAGAAAATGTCAAGTTGAAAAACTATTCAGAGGTAAATCTATACTTTGACGACTTTGAAAAAGCCGTTAACGAGTTAAAGCAAGCTGGTGCTGTGGTCAGTGAAAAAGAAAAACTGAACTACATGATTAAGTCTCTGCCGCAAAGTTACAGCCACATAGGTGACCTAATTGATGTGCTTCCAGAGAAAGAAAAAACAGTTGACTACCTTAAGAGCAAAATCAAGTTAAAGTCAGTTGAACAAAAGCCTGAAATTGGTGAAAAATCAAATGTATTCAAAGCTGAAGCGAGTCCAGCTCATAATAGTAAATTAACATGCTATAACTGTGGCAAACCTAACCATATGAAAAAGGATTGTTGGTTCAAAAACAATAATAATCGTGGTCGTGGCCGTGGTTACTCACACCGTGGTAATCATTTCAGAAGAGGCCGAGGAGGAAAATCTAACTTTGACCACCATGGAAACAGTTTCCATACTGTTGTTAATCACCATACATCATGTGATAATTATGAACAGAATAAAAATGAGATAAAATGGCTTTTAGGCAGTGGCTGCACAGATCATATAATCAATAGTGATGCATACTTTGATACCTATGAGAATCTGGACTCTCCTATTAAAGTAAAGGTTGGCGATGGAAGAATATTACAAGCTACTAAGGTTGGAGATATCAAAACAATTTTCAAAGTGTATGGAAAGAACTCTGAAGTCACATTGACTAATGTTTTTTATGTGAAAGAGATGAAAGCAAATTTATTAAGCTACTCAAAAATAACTGAGAGTCATTCCATCATATCAAAAGGACAGATGTCAAAAATTTATAACCGTCAAAGAACATTAGTAGCGATAGCGATGAAACAACAAATGTTGTATGTGATGAAAAGCTATACTATAACTGAGATGTCGAGCCAAGCCAACATGGCCACTATTACTGTAAAAGAAAAGCTGCACCGCACACTTGGACATATAAATTTCAATAAATTAAAAATGATGTGTAAAGAAGAATTATTGGAAGGAATACCTAAAGAATTAGAAGAAGAATTCATGAAGTGTGCTATATGTATAGAAAATAAAATGCATAACTTACCGTTTAAAAATAATAGAAAAAGAGCAGAAGATATTTTAGAAATTATCCATACAGATTTAAATGGGCCACATCAAACCATTGGATGTCAAGGAGAAAGATATTTTGTAAGTTTCATTGATGATTTTAGTAAATTGGCCAAAATCTATTGTATTAAGTCGAAAGATCAAGTTTATGAATGTCTTGTGCAGTATGTAAATGAATGTCAAAATTTAACTGGAAAAATTATAAAAGAAATAATTTGTGACAATGGAACAGAGTACATAAATGCGAGAATAACACAATTTGCAAGAGAAAAAGGAACAATAATAAAACCATGTCCAGCATATGTACACGAGTTGAATGGGACTGCTGAGAGATTTAACAGAACAATTATGGATATGGCTAGATGTCTCCTGTCAGAGGCTAAAGTAGATAAACGTTATTGGCCAGAAGTAATAAAAGCTGCAGCATATTTGAAGAACCGGACACTGACAAATACGAAAGAAAGAAAAACACCTTATGAAATATTTTTCAAAAAGAAACCATCATACAGTAACTTGCGCATGTATGGCAGCAAAGTTTATGTAAGAATACCAGAAGTAAGAAGGAGATCAAAATTTGACAAAAAAGCTGAGCCTGGAATTTTACTCGGCTATACAGATGTTGGATACAGGGTGCTTGTTCAGAACAGAGTAATTGTAGCAAGACACTGTGATATTATAGAAGAAGATGTAAAATGTATTGGATTTAAGGATGATTTTAATCAGGAAAATACAGAAACAGAAAATAAAGATGATAAAAAAATAAAATTATATGAGACACAAGAGGAAATATATCAAGGACAGTCAGAAAATGTACTAGAAGAAGAAAGAAACACTGAAAATAATATAAAGAAATCACAAAGAAATATCAAACGACCAGCACGATTTGATGAAGAATTTGGATATTACTGTGTATATGCTAATTTTTGCAATGCTTTAATTCCAGATAATTTTCAGGAGGCGACATCTTGTGACAATAAAAATGATTGGATAGAGGCAATGAATAGAGAGATGGAGAGCCATGTCAAAAACAATACCTGGACTCTAGTTAACAAGCCAGAGTGCAAAAGGGTGATTGATGTTAAGTGGGTTTACAAAAAGAAGTCAGAAAATGAGTATAAAGCCAGGTTAGTAGTTAGAGGTTTTCAGCAAAATAATTGTATTGAGGATACTTATTCGCCTGTAGCAAAAATGCAAACTCTAAAATTACTACTTTCTTACTGTTGTCAAAATAGTTTTAATATACATCAAATGGATGTCGAAACTGCCTTTCTAAATGGTAGAGTAATGTCAGAAGTTTATGTAAAACAGCCACTAGGTTTCGAAGATGGCACAGATAGAGTTTTAAAACTTAATAAATCATTGTATGGTCTCAAAGAAAGCCCAAGAGCTTGGTATGAATGTGTAAATAAATTTTTAAGTAGTATTGGTTTTCGCAGAAGCAAATATGATTACTGTCTTTATGTAAAAGCAAATGATAACCCTGTATACATTTTATTATTTGTTGATGATATGTTAATATGTTCTCAGGATAACATAACTATTTCTAATGTCAAAAAACAGCTAATGAACAAATTTGTAATGAAAGATATGAGTAAAGTAAAAAATTATATTGGAATTGATATAGAGTATGATTATGAAAAGTGTAACACCATGACATTAAGTCAAAAAACTTATATAGAGTCACTAGCCAAACGTTATAATATTGAAAACTCAAGATTGCCTAGAACACCAATGGAAATTAATCTAAAATTAGAACCATGTGATGTTAATGAAGATGTTAAGTACAGAAACTTGATTGGTGCACTCTTGTACATAAGTTCGGGCACCAGGCCTGACATAGCCTTCAGTGTAAATTACCTGAGTAGATTTCAAAATTGCTATAATGAAACACATTTTAAACATGCACTGCGAGTCTTAAAATATTTGTACTTAACAAAAGACCTTAAACTGAAATATTGTAAAAATACTTATGAAAATGTTTTAGATTGTTATGTAGATTCAGATTTTGCTGGGGATACTGAAACTAGAAAAAGTACAACAGGCTATGTAATCAGATTTTTCGGAAATGTAATTTATTGGAAGTCAAAGAAGCAAAACTGTGTAACTAAATCATCAGCATTTGCTGAGTATGTATCTTTATCTGAGGCTGTAACTGAAATAATTTTCCTTGTGTCACTAATAAGTGACATATTTGAAATTGACTGTAAACCTGTAAAAACATATGAGGATAATCTTGGAGCATTAATTATTGCAAATTATGGAAATTTTACCAAAAACTCAAAGCATATTGAAGTGCATTATCATTATGTCCACGAAAATGTCAAAAATGGAGTAATTGATGTTGAAAAAATTTCAACTGATGTAAATATTGCTGATATTTTTACAAAATCGTTAGGAAACACAAAATTTGTTCAATTTAGAAGCATGTTGAGTTTGTTATAAATAAGTAAATGCATTATAAACATAAGTCATAGATAGTTACTTAAGTTATCAAGTAAGTAAAATATATTTAAATAAGATAGTGTCATATAAATGAGTAAAATTTGCTTGTAATTAGTTGTTTGTTATGTGAGAAGTTAGGTAAAGTATAAGAAATATAGTTTCAAGTAAAAGATAAATTGTTAAGTATGTAATAGGATATATTTAATGTATCTGCATCGGTAAAATATAAAAATGTAAGGAGGCGTGTTAAAATATGGCAATACATTTACATATTTTACCGTATTATTAATCCTAGATATGGCAACACTTGGTCGGCCATTCTGTTCGTGTGTTCTTTCCTGTTAAAAATGGTTGTAATAATTTATGGAGAACTTTAGTAAAACAGTGCAACAAATAAATCCTCTTTAATTTCAATACAATATCTTAACAATAACATATCTGTTTAGGTAAAGCATGACTTTATATGTTAATTAATAGTTGATAAACCAGTGAAAGTGTAAATAAAGTGTATATAGTAAATATGTAACACATTGTTAACAGACGTTTAAAAGAATGGCCCCGAGTTTCTTGCCCGTTCTTCTCGTAGTGGCTTTATACAATTTTGTTTGCTGAACGTGGCAGTAAAATGTAGAATATTTCGATATCAAAAATTCATAGGACCGTCGTAGACGCCTAAATTGAATAAATGGTTTTGACTTTGATTTTGTTGTTTTTCAATCCAATCTAACAAACGCGTGACCGCTTTCTCTCTGTACGCGCCCATCCGTGCGCTTGTTTGTCCAAAGATATTTAAATTTATTTTACCGCTTTCGTTAGCAGTTAGTACCTACATCGTCAACTACAAATCGCAAACAAATTTCTTCTTTATTTTTGTTTCAGTAATTTCACACAACTACCCAAAAATGGAGTGTTATGTTTTCAGGGTTCATGTAATTATGTATGTTTGTTACTTTCTTTATTCCACTGTTACTTCTAATCGGCTTAACCGATTATAATGTATGACATATCGTTAGATCAGTCTTGATAGCGCAAGTGACACTTAGTGTATAAAAAAATTATCATGAAACAAACAGGCGGATTTTAGACGACAAATAGGGGCTCGAAGTGCTCGTAGCGAAGTTTGCTTAGCCGTCCAGGGGGCCAACTCTCACTTCTTATAGTAATAATAACTTAAATCTTACTACTGAATTTTATACCTCCACGTCAATTCAGCAAGCTTAAATCGGCAATGGAATCGCTCAGCGTTTTGATGAAGTCAAAACAAATTGGTCACTCTATTCGCGAACTCTGGCGTTACTTTTAATACGAAGTATTACAGTTCCAACGACAAATCCGTCATGTTTATCCATCTTAAAAAAGTAACTTTCTAGCAGCGGATTTAAACTTGATTTTGACTATTTTACGATGAAAATGGGTTTATATAATGTGTAAATTACGTACAATGTTTTTATTGCTATATAATTTAAAATAAATGAAGCAAACTTATTTGATGAGTGAAACTATGAAAAGCTACAGACAGTTGTTGTGCAGCAAACAATAAAATGTAGTAAAACAATGGTAAAACCGTTCCATAACATCGTAGTTCGGAACAGTGCGAGCGGGATAACGCTATATTACAAACATCTTGTATCTGGCTTGCATATACGTGATACAAATCTCATTCGTTCTTTAAGTAGGATCAAACCAATATAGCTTGACACGATTGTAGATCGGTGTTCGTGACTACGAATGATTATTTTAAGCATGAAACAAAACGGTCCTTTTTTATGAAGGTTTCGTAAAAGGTGGGAGTTGGCCCCTGAACCGATCAGCAAAGTTAAGTAACGTCCGCCGCGGTCATGACTTGGATGGGTGACCGTACTGACCCTTAGTGACATTCCTACTAAGCGCTTCCGTGCTTCTGAGGGCACGTTAAGCCGTTGGTCCCGGTTGTTGTCTTAGGATGGCAGTCGTTATAGCATGGTGGTAGGGCATTTTGTGAATGCCGTAGAACTAACTTTAGGCTAATCTAGAATTACTGGCTCTCAAGGACAGCTGCCGGAACACACAGTTAGACGCTTGGTCAAGAAACCAGTAACAGTAGAGAGTAGAGTGAGGATGCACTAACCTGTATGATCTCTCCGCTCATGAGGCACAGTTTCTTGTTGTCATCGAGTACAGTGTTCATGTTCTCTATCCAGACGGCGTCGACGGGTCCGTCGAATAGGATCCACTTCCGGTCGCGCGTTAGCGACATCGCGTACTCGCGGAACGCTATCGCTAGTACTCCGTCGGACCTGGGTGCCGATCATGTAATTTTGTTAGTGATATATTTTGCTTGTAAGCATCTTTCTGATAACGTTAGTTAATAACCTAGCCTCATTGGAGATCAACATTGATCTCCCCTCTCCTAATGATATGATTGAAGCCCGATGAGGAAGACAAACATTTTCCGATCGATCGTGACCGGGAACGTGACCTTAATATGGCTTACAAACTGATTCATGAACAGGTTTATAAGAACCTATAAACATTTAATATTGCCTAAAGCAAGTCTTCAGGAATAAAAATAATTTTGCACCTGCAGGGGCCCAACTCCTACCGTAAAAAAACGGTTATAGAACACGAACGTCATTACTTCAGGTTTAAAATATTGATACTAAAGAAGAGATTCGTACCGTAGCCGTCACGAAACAATACTATTCATATAGCGCTATCTCTATCGCACAAATGACTTGATTCAATTCATGCAGCTCGCTCTCACGTTGAAGTTCTATTGTAAGTTTACTATAGTGATGTGTGATAGTGTGAATTAAAATTGTTAATTTAAGATTAAAAGAAGACTGAAATAAGACATGGGAGTTGGCCCCCAGGTATAGAGTACGAATGTTTTTTAAATGTTACCTGATTGCAATTAATTGCAAAAAAAAATGTCAGGTTCATGGTTCGTATCACGCCGCGGGCTTGACCTTCACCGCATGGTGGAAGGGCATTTTGCAAATGCCCGCCTGGCTAGCGACCACCCTCAAGTAGAAAATCTGTCGCCAAGCACCTAACGGTGTGTTTCGGCAGCAGTCCTTGAGAGCCAGTGAAATTACAGGCACATGAGACTTAACAAATATGTCTCAAAGTGACGGGCGCAATGCAATCAGTGACTTGTGATGAAAAGCATCTGTTATAGGCAGACGTTAGTCCGCATCCTTCAAACCGGAACACAGTCATGTGAACATTATTGCTTGGCGGTAGAAAAAAATATGGTGGCAGTACTTCCCCGGACAAACTCGCACAGAGTTCTACTGCTACTAAAATATCGGCTTTTTAGTAGATTGTACATAGTCAACGATGACAAAATACCTACCGATACCTACTAAACATAACAAATTGCCGCGCTTTTTTTCTCGTAGTGCAAAAAATGTTGCCAACCTCCTTTCATCGAAAATCGAGTACAAATAAAAATCACACCTCTTTTTTCTAATTATTTGATATAAAACCTTTTTGAGATTTAATTTTTTTATGTAAACAGCTAAAAACAAAAGAACGCTACCAGGGCAGGTATTGATTTTCATACAACATTCCTTCACTGCTACGGAGTGAAGGAATGAAAATCCATATAACTTTCCCCGCCGTACATATATAAGGGAAAAATGACGTACTTTATATTATGTTTTTGAACGAGTAATGCGACCTTTTCTGAGTGGGTGTGGTATAAAGTTCTATTTCTGTTCTCGAGTTGCCTTTAAGCCCTCCGCTGCGCGTTGGGCTTAAACAAACTCTCGAACAGAAATAGATCGTTTTCTCCCCTTGATGTACAATGTACGATTTCCCCATACAACGAATTGAATAATTCGTTTTTGTTTAAGAGGTTGTTTTAACCGAAACGAAGTCCGTCACTGATAAGTAATGAATTTGTTGAAGTCGGTAACATGCAGATTCAAAAGTTCATATATCATGTTATATCATACTTTTCAGTGTTCAAAATTGGTTCCGTTTCTAAAAACTCACGTTGTTGAAGAAATTGAAATGGGTATGTATAACGAAAATTAATCATTAATGTTGGACGATACACAGAAGATTTATACGCGGTAATAAATAATAAAGTAAATATGCCACGACGCGAGAACCTTTCTCTTTTTTGGAAGACAGCTAAAAATCACGAATCACGCTGCTTCGGTACTTATTCAATTTCATTGCCATAAAAGTATAAAACAATCAGTTCAGTTGTTTAAGCGTAAAGAAGTATCAAACAAGAAAATGTTCAACAAAAGTTCGAGATCAGACTGACGGACGAACAGATGCACAATGGAGGCTTAATAATAAGTCTAATATATACATTTTTACATCCCGTTTTCTACGCGTAGTACCTACGGATCACTAAAATCAAGATGTCAATGAATAAATATTAATAAGACTAGCAGCTGTTCACCACAAAGGTAAGTTACATCTCACCTGCAGTTGGTTACAAGGAGCGCTTTTAATCACAACTATTTCTGTCAAGAAGTGCCATAAATAATTTGAATTGCACAACTGGTGTATACTGATTGGTCCATAAGGAACTTCTGGTAATTAATCGATAATTCAGGAAATGTATACACTAAAACTGTTGTTGAATCACTTACCATTCATGGGAAGCTGGATCGAAGCAGCCGTACAACTGTCCCATGGTGATCGCTTTTGGGTTTATTATCCTGCAAATAGTTTCATATATTACATACTGTACACTGATGGAAGAAGGAAGTGCCTCGCTTGATATGGAACTACTGGGCCTGCTTGATAAATGAACAGCCCGTTTCTGCTCGGTAACGGCTTGATAGGCCACCCTAGAAGTTTACTCGCATTGAAGCAATCATAGCGGAGTTTATGTAGGTAGTCGTTTTTAACCGATCAACTAGATTTGCTAGGGTTATGACTTGGATGAGTGACCGCTAGTAGCATTATTACTGAGCGCTTCCGTTCTTCGGAGGGCTCGTTGAGTCCTGTGATGCCTATTTTAAGAGAGGAAATGCTTTAAAGCCCTCACAAACCCGTGACGAAGATGAAGAAGCAGGTCTTTTAGACCCTAAGCCCATTAGACATTAGCTTTCATCATCATCATCATCATCCACAGTCATCCACCGATGGACAAAACCCTTTCTCACTAAGGTTTGCCATAATTCCAAAGCTTGGCAGGTGTCTTGGGGTTCGCAGTGTAAGATGGCAGTTCTTTAGGAAGAGCTGCTCTCTCTCTTTCTGGTATTTTTCCTGTCGTCGTTTTTTACGTCTTCTTCAGGAATGAAAGACCATCACCTGAATCTCCGTTAAAATCATTTAGCCAATAAACTTTACCTGTAAATAGCTCCGAACTCCTTGTGCCTTGGCGGGGGCTTCATGAGCTGGAGAGCTCTCAGAGACTCTGCGAGAGTTTGATAAGCCTGCGTTTTGCCACCCATTGGAGGACCCACCACCATGAACCCGTGTCGCACCAGCATCATCTCGTATATCTGATGGCCAAAATGAGTACAGTTTGACTTCACCCTGTTGAATATGGTGTCCCGTGCATTTCGATGACCTGCTTAGCTACTGCTAACTCTTGAAGTTGTGATGGCCCAGGGTTATATCAGAAAATCCATGGCATAAATTTCACCATGGACTTGAACTTCACCAAGAAAGCGGTATTCCAATGGATGATAGAGGGGTACCATTATTTTCAAAGAAATATTTTACTAGTGCTTTGGTGTGAATCAGGATGAGATGATCTGGCTTTTACTGCTTACAAAAAAACGTTACAGATCGGCCACAGCACTGCGGCACCAGTTCGGGTGCAGAACCAGTTTGAACCAGCTCAGCGGGAAAAGTTTTCGTAACTCTTTTTCTGTACCGTTCTTTATTCATGTGATTAATGTGGGAAACTACCGAAACGTTTACCTAAACTACATTGTGACAAGGACTGGACACTTTAATAGCGGATATAAAACAAAAATGCTTCTTCATAAAAAATCTACCTAATTGAACTTGCCTCATAAGTCAAAGCACTTGACGTTGTCAATGCAAAACTTTATTTTTCAACATGTTTTAATTTTGTTTTGGACATGTTAAACTCAAATCGTTTCGCTTGGATTTTTGGAAAATGTTTTGCCTAAAAATACAAATTGTTCTATTTGTAATATAGTTCTAGTTGTTTTACTCGTTTGTTTTCCTTTTCCAGGTGCTTGCAGATGCAGCACAGCTCGTAGACAGCGGTAAGAGGCAGAGACAGAGACGCTCACCTGTATGATCTTGTCGAGGTACCACTCCGTGGGCTGCAGGTTCCTCTTGTCCAGCTCCTTGCGGATGCAGCGCAGCAGCTCTGCGCGGTCCGGCTGCGGCACCTCCACGCCCGGGAACAGGTCCGAGTAGATCCCAGTGAACAGGGGGACGTCCTGCAACAACGACAATACAATAGGATTACCTACTCCATTCTTTCAATGGCTGACCATGGGTTATGAATTAGGTTCTGACAAAATAATTGACACGCCGCGCCGCAGAGAAATTAACACTACTTTGTGTATTCCTGTTAGTTTATGTTTCTGCCAATCAGGATAGGTTTTTTTTACAAGTTAAGCAACGTCATCCGCTGTAGTCATGACTTGGATGGGTGACCGCCTTTGGAATTACTACCGAGCGCTTCCGTACTTCGGAGGCCATCTGAAGCCGTCGGTCCTGGTGGTTATCATAGGATGGCTGTCGTTATACATGGTAGTGAATTTTGCAAATACTTACCTGGCTAGCCACCACCCTGGAATAGAAGTGTGTTTCGGCAGCTGTCCTTTAGAGTCTGTAACTTTGGGTAAGTCCGAACAAATATTTGGACCACATCGTCACTTACCATCGGGTGAGATAGTGCTCAAATGCTAGCCTATCAGCTATAAATAAAAATAAACGTTACAATAAAAATCACCTGAGAGAGAAACTTGGGCATGTTAACATCGATAATGGCGCGCAGCACCAACTGCGCCTCATCCTTCTCGGGATAATTCTTCTTCAAGGCGCCAGAAGCCAGGAGTACCGACTTGACGGCGCGCATACCGTAGTCATAATGATTCTGTGAGGATAGCTGTTCCGAGCACAGCTTGTATGCTTGCACGATTTTGCGGGCTAGCCTGCGAAACGAACAATTTGATACATAACCTCTATTTTCATGCTGGCAGGTAATTTTACGTGATTGCATCGCTAGTACGTACCTACCACCCACAAGCTAAGCATCTAACCGTATATTCCCGCTGCAGCCTTTGAGAGTCAGTTGCCATGAATATTATTTTTCCCCACTAGTCAATTTCAACCAAATCAGTAAGATGGTGGTCACAGGGTTATCTTTCAGTATAAAAATATTAAAAGACATAATCATATTGCATAAACATTTAAAAAAGAAGGTGGTTACCGGTACTTATTATACCTGAAAAATGAGGATGTCGGTACCTAACCAATTCAAACATCTGCGTGAAGTTTGGAAGTAATGTGATATCTCTAGAGTCACGTCTTTTATCCGTCTGTACGTTTCTGGAAATTGAGTCCAATGTTAATAAAGAAACTATTGCTATGTACAGTGTGCGAGTGAGGGGTTTAACAGCACAATTTTAGTTTTTTTTCTTTATTAAAGTGGCTTATATCAGTGTATTTAATCAGTGCACAGTAGCAGCAGTTGCGACAATCGCTTCTTAAAAATATAGAAAATGATACTTTTTAACATGATGAGATATGTAACTACATATCGCATCATGTTAAATCGCTTCTTAAAAATATAGAAAATAATACTTTTTATTAAACAGGGATATAAATATATAATAAATTTGCTTGATATTTGTAGACTTCAATAGTTACACAATAATTGGGGAGTAAACTCACGGTCCAGCGCACACGAATCCGTTGGAATAGAGCGTGATCTCTCCGATCATGGCGTAGTCAGGCACCATCATAGCCACTGTACGGAACAGCACCTTCAGGTTATCTGGCAACTCGGTACGGCCCGCGTATCTGATCGAAACCAAACATACTGTCATAAAATCAACCATAGTGCAATGGGAAACATTTTTTAATCAGTAAACAATACAAATATATCACAATAAAATTTATTTTAAATGGGACAGATTGTGAGGGAGGATGTGAGTGTGTATGTTTGGAATATAGACAGTTTAGATTCTGGATTAATACATAGGATACTTTTCACCCGAGTGGACAATGAGGAAAAGTGATGATGATAAAGGAAAAAATCAGAGGAGAAAAATTAAAAAAAAAACAGAAACTTTTTTTTTAAATTTTTCGCCTCTGATTTTTTTTTAGGAATTTTTGTACACGCTTGTAGTTGGATACGTGAAGAGTTGTTTACTATTCTATAGCATCATAGTATTCGTGAGCTTAAAATAATTTGAGGAGCTCGTATTATCAAGAAAAGTCATTGAACATTTAAATGCACATGATTTCGTAAGTTACCAATAAAACCGTCTAAAATATTAAAATAACAAATTACTTTAACACGTAACAAATGCAATCAATTAAGAATACACTAAATATCGTAAAACATGATCTCTGAATTTCAAAATTGTGAAAAGGCAACAAAACAACAAAAATAAGTTTAATTCCCGCCATAGATGTGTCAGCCTTCACTTATGTTATATACTATTAGACAAATATTTTCACTATAGTATGACCTACTTATAGTATGATACTCTGATAAGTCTTTGAACAGGATCATCATGATCATCAGGAGCAACATGATCCAGTTCCCCGTGAACCCAATCATTCTACACCATAAAGATTACCCAGGAATTAGTAATAGTTACCCAGGGTTCATGGTGATGAAGACGGAGCAGGTGGGGTTGAGGCTGATCTCTGTGCCCTCGAAGACGAAGCGCTTCTCGCGGCGCAGGATGGCGAGCTGGATGGAGAGGATCTGCTGCGCGACCACGGACAGCACCTCCAGCTCGATGCGGTTGAACTCGTCGAAGCAGGCCCACGCGCCCGATTGCGCTAGGCCCTACACAAATTATAAAAAAGCGAAGAATGAATTGGACGCTCGTTGCGTATCTTGCTTACGCGTTCTTAATCAATCAACTAAGTTAAACAACACCCGCTGCGGTCATTACTTGGATTGGTAACAGCTAATTGTATTACTAATGAGTGCTTCCCTGCTTCGGAGGGCACGTTAAGCCGTCGGTCCCGGTTGTTGTCTGGATTGCATTCTTAGGATTGGATGGCAGTCTTTATAGCATTGTGAGAAGGGGCCTGACTAGCTACCACTTTCAAGTAGCCTGTAAAATTCCCCGCCCAGCTCCTATAATGGTGTATTCCAGCAGGTGATCTAAAGAGCCCTTAATTCTAGGTTAGCCTGAGCAGCATCTTCAGCCGCATCATCACTTACCACATTATAATAAAACTTCGTCACAATAACAGCTTGGAATTTTACTAACAGCAGGAAGTAAGATTGCTCAGAATACTTTAGTGGTTGACACGGCACTGCATAAAGTTTGCATCCTTTGTTTTAGCTATTCAGCGGGTCTACAAGCGCAACATCCAAGTTGAGGTTGAATGACTCATCAAAGGTCTGTGAAAATTACAGATAGCAGCAGAACGTACCTTAAAGAACTTCCCTAGGGCCTTGTAGTCAAGTCCGTCGGAGCAGTTGAAGACAACGCATTTCTTGGCGACTGCTTTCGCCAAGTCCTTCGTGGTTTCAGTTTTACCCGTGCCCGCGGGACCTTCCGGAGCCCCACCCAAGTTCAGCTTTAAAGCGCTCATTAAAGTTCTGGGGATATTAATTGGTAACATTGACATTTCTTACGTAGATAGTAACCTTGAGCTAATAAGTGGTAATTGGCTTCTCTATAGCAACTCATTCGGACACATCATTCATGTTAACTAACATTAAATTATATCTGTCTTTTCGTACATAGTTGTTTTTAGAGTATATAAGACGTTGACATTACTATCGAACTGCGTAGGAGTGTAAAAAAGGTATTATCATCATCAGTTGGAAGATATCCACTGTTGAATAAAGCCCTCCACCATAGAACGGTATAAAGAACGGCTATTAGCCGCATGTAATCATTGGCTACCTGATTTTACGATACCGTCATTTCACCGAGTGGGGGGCCCACCAACTCTACGTCTTCCGGTGTAATTTGGTAACCACTCGAGAACCTTTCTTCCGCATCGGATATCAGTTCGTCGAGCAATGTGGCCTGCCTATAACTATCTCTGTATTTCAACTTGCAAATTCAGAAAGTTATGGTGGTGGTTGTAGTTCTTCGGCGAATAAACTTGTTCCGGACTTTATTGCGTAAAGAAACTCAGAGTGTCGCTCTACTAAAGCTCGTTGAGCATATCCATAAGGAACACAGTTAAGGAACACGTCTCAGTGCTTTTGTCATCGGGACTTTGGCTCTGCGGGAAGTTTGACGTGAAGATGTTGCGTAATTCCCGAACGCTGCCCATCCGAGTTGGATTCTAGTGGTGACCTCTTTTTTTTAATGTTATTGTGATGGATCAAGCCGAGGCCCACCTGATGTAAAGCGGACAAACCTCTGCCTATAACAGATGCATTTCGTCACAAGTCACAAATTGCACTGCGCCCGTCACCTTGAGACATAGTTGTTAAGTCTCATGTGCCTGTAATTTCTCGAGTAATTCTGTAATTTCTTTGTCGAAGTTGGACTTACCTAACTGGGTAGTATGTTACAGGTAAGGTCAACAACTACGAGCGTATCGTTTCCAGCAATTACCGGTACGGGTGCAACATGGATATAAGACATAATTTTCAGCTTGTCCAGGTGTGTTTTAAGACCCACCTGCTAGGAATAAGTGATGTATTCGCCTTAATGTTGACATTTGACATGGCCTGATAGTTCAAGAACTTAAAATCTTTGTCCAACGCGTTCGTGTTCGGTTCTTTGCTGAATTAGATTTAGTGAAAAACTAAAGAAAGTATATTAAAACAAAACTAGTATCTACTAATACTTAATCGAAAACGTGAATTTAATTTATCATTCTTGATAAGTTTTTGATATTTGAATATTATGTCTTAATAATGATGTATAAATAAATCATTATAACAATTTATAGATACTACCGTTACTAGCGTTATTTAGAGTCAACTCTACAATTTTATCCCATCGGGAAAAAAATTAAGACCCATGTTTTGAATATAACTTGGCCCTAGAAAATATGACCAAGATTAATTAACTAACAGACTATTTTCTTACTGTAACAAACGAATTAAATGTGGTTAACAATATGTTTAAGTAAAGCTATTTAGCTCTTGTTAACGCTTTACTGCCATTTAGTGTTAATTGGCGTCTCTGAGTGCGGCAGTTTATTATGTACCGGATAGAAGTAGGTAGGTAGAGTGCAGTAGAGTGCAGTGCATTGTTAACCTGAAGCAGCGGTCCGTGAGCGGCGTGGCGACGAGCCGGCCGATGTTCCCGAGGTACTCGAACCCGTACTCGACGTCCGTCGTGATCATGGAGCACGTCATGCGCTCGCCGCGCAGGTAGTACCGCAGCTGTGAGATCCAGTTGAAGTCCGATACCTCGCTCACTTGCTTGGACACCATCTCTTCCAGGATCGAACGACCTAACACACACACAGTACATTATGATACCAGCCTGAAATAGTAGATTATGATACAAGTGAGCTAAGTTGCTCATTATACACGAGGCTGTGTGTTGCAGCCCGAGCCGTAAGCGTAGGCGTAAATCAGCCGAGTGTATACTGAGCAAGTTGCTCACGAGTTTCATGACATTTTTCAACACCCTTGCGAGGAAACAAAATATATATTGCACAAATGCAATACAAACAACATACGAAAATTATGGAAAATAGAGCGCAAGTATTTTTTTGCGCGCGGCAAATTTATACACATAAACTCTCTTTGATGTTACAAATCTGTATTACCCAGTTAAATTTAAAATGCTCTGTTTACTCGCATATAATTTGCAGTTAGGTACTATTTTAATTTTATAGAGATAATTCTATTACGCACTAGTGTATAATATTATTATGCACGAGGGTGTTATAGTTCAGTTTATGGCCCTAAGAAGGATATAATAAAGCTTCCTTTACGAGCAAGGGTGTTGAAAAGTAAATTATTCTAATTCAGGTTACGATATTGTAAGCCCAAGCTGTAGGCGAGGGTCTACAAGTATTTTACGCTCGACACGAAGGCAAGCCTTATAACAGATTATACCGAGATAATAATAGTTAACGCAGAACGTGTGATATACGAATATTTTCACATGTGCTACTATTAAAAAATAAGATACAATATTTAACTACTAATTCTAGATTAGCCTAAACAACATCTTCGACCACATCATCACTTAGCATCAGGTGAGATAGTGGTCAAAGGCCTATCAGACATTAAAAAAAAAAATATATATATAAAAAAAGCAAAACAAGAAAAAAAAAACAAAATTTGATACTTACCTACTTGATACAAATAACATAACGTTAAGCCGTTGGTGAGAGTTTCGTGATGCGAGTAATTTGTCACGTAAGTTTGAAGTGAGTTTACGCCCTCTGAACCTGTTACCCTTTTATTCAGTTTATTGTCATTTTATTATTAAAAGTATTTGTATTATTTACAAATTTAAAACCTTCAAAGGTGCGGGGCGACCTCCTAAAGGCTATTATTTTGGTTGTTTCAATATGTTTTTGATGAATAACAACAGGCCTTATTTGTATTAAGTGAGTACCTTATTTTAATAACAAACTGCACCCGCAAAATAAATAGGATAAAGTAAACATTCTATTGCCTTAGATTGCACCGTACCGACAACAGAGGTTATCATGTGATTCGTGGATCTACAAACTTAACTGGAAAGAAAAAGTACCTACACGCGTGTGCGAAAATAAGCACATTTCGATACAAGTAGCTCTTACGTGATAAAGCTTTTTTACGAGCAAGTGTACGTAATGAAACATAAATTTTAGCACCCCAAGTGGGCGATCCATTGTGAGCATTAAAAGGAAATCTGCTAGCCATCCTATAGATTTTTAAAGCCACGTATAGTCGTTATCTACCTTGGAACTTTATTGAACTTTCAAACCTTTAATTTACGACTAACCCGTGTGTCAAGTTTGTTTCCTTACCCTGCTATGGATCAGACATTTCATCTATATCTAGTAAGACTACACGGTCCTCAGACAAATAGTTCGGATGGAGTATGGTGCACGATACAAGTGAAGCCAAAAAAGCATGCTCCTATAATGCTGCCCCTTTCAACAGTAAGCCAAATCTGTGGACCATGAGAGTGTGATACAAGCATTATTTGAATGCTTGTATCACACTCTCATAAGTGGCATTGGCTATGGACTGCCGTGCCGCAGGTCCATGTTTCGAATCCCGCCGCGGGCTTGAGCTTCACCGCATGGTGGAAGGGCATTTTGCGAATGCCCGCCTGGCTAGCGACCACCCTCAAGCAGAAAATCTGTCGCCAAGCACCTAACGGTGTGTTCCGGCAGCAGTCCTTGAGAGCCAGTGAAATAACAGGCACATGAGACTTTTTTTTATGAGATAGGAGGGCAAACGAGCAGGCGGCTCACCTGGTGGTAAGTGACCGTCAGACCGTCGCCCACGAACATCAGCAACACCAGAGGTATCGAGGATGCGTTGCCGGCCTTTGAGGAAGGAATCTGCTCTCTTCTTGAAGGCTCCTATGTCGTATCCGTTCGGAAATACTGCACCTGGCAACTATGTCTCAAGGTGACGGGCGCAGTGCAATTCGTGACTTGTGACGAAATTCATCTGTTGGCAGAGGTTAGTCCGCTTAACATCAGGTGGGCCTCGTGCTTGATCCGTCACAATAAAAAAGAAAAGATAATATTTATCCCAATCGCTGCTGGAGTCCCATTAAAAGGAGCTGATTTATGAATACATAAAGATGGCAGAAACGGGATCAGGGGACAGGAGCGTCAAAGCGAGCACGCAGCTCTTTGTATTTTTAGTGTGTCGTTCCCTGTGTGCTGTGCATGTCTAAACTTTGTATTGGACCTTGCCAGCTTTAGTGCCGATGGCAACGGCATTGCCACTAACCGTGCACATCCAGCACGATGAGAGCCTCGACGGTCACTCTGTTCCCGGGATCCAGGTCCCCCTGCACCAGGTACACCAGACCTGTTATCTGTTTCGTGGATTTCTCCACCAGCTCCGGGAGAGTGTTGTTCTGAATTGCCTCTATGGCCTGTACAAATAAAGACAAAGGCTAATAATAAATAGGACATCAATTTGGCGTCACTTTCAAAATGTTAGGAGGTTTGGTACACAAATTATGTAACTTTGTAGCAATACATTTTGGATATACGCCGTCAATAATCATAGATTTACACGTGTTCTGATAGTTTTTATTGTAAGGAATCATTAATAGCTATACTCGGTGCCCAATAGCATGGCAATAGGGGTCATTTGCTAGCCTTCACCACGATGTCACAAAATACATTGCGTCTATCGCTTATTCTATCGTTTACCATAAGTACAAACTATTGCTAAACTCGTATCGCTAGAATTTCGTGGTACAGGGCCTACAAGGACACAACGGTACAAATAAAAAACTCTAAAATATACGAAATCTAAAATATAGTAATACAAAAATATTGATAGCTAAGTACAAACCTATGAAAGGTTCTGTATTCAAAGGGAAGAGAACCCTACTAACGAGAACGTTGACTCAGAGATGAATATTGGACTAAGGGCCTGTTTAAGAATGTTCGAGTAAGTTCCGGTTATACTACCCAGAACATAAAATAACTGAATGATAAAAGTTACAGTTAACATGCAGCGCGTTTCAAGCTTTAACCGATCGATAGGCTAAATCGATGACTGTGAAACGCAAAGATAGTGTTTTATTTATTAAATATATTCTGGGTAGTATAACCGGAACTTACTCGAACATTCTGAAACAGGCCCTAAAAGTTAATTCAGATAGATATTTAGTAAGCATCCAGTATAACTGTTAAATTTAAGTTGTTAAATGACTTGACAAAGCATTACTTGTAATAATGACATAGTTTTAGAATTTTCTATTATAATGAATTATTATCAATTTTATATATTTTTTATTAAGTTCAATATTATTTTAATGTGACATTTTATTAATGTTTATTTTAATGAAAATTACGATGTATTCTTACGATGTAATATAAATTAATGTATGCTTTGACGTGTAATTTTATAATTACCAATAAATTGATTTATGATTTATGATTTATATGAAGAGGTGGCCCAATAAAAGTTTTCTGTTCTTGCATACGAGGTGTCATTGAACAGAGTACAATTTTTTTTCATTTACTAACTCCTAAAGTAACAAATAGGTAAATGGGGAGCTGTCAAAGTTATCAATTCAGATAATTTTTGTGTCTACTTAAAAAAAAAACAAACCTTGTCAGGAATCTGAAATTTCAGTATACTAATATCCTCCATTTTACAAATACTTCAAAAACGCCGATTTAAGATTTAGTTTCGAAGATGTGATCTAACCAACAAACACTTTTTTACAGTATGTTGCAATTCGGAACCTTAAAAAGGTCCGACTTGTATTTATCTAGTTTTTTAGTTACAAGTACCTGTTTGTTACAAAGTTACATAATCGAAGAGCTGAATAGTTTCCGCGGGCTGATATAACGCGACAGTTGAGACAGTGTGAGACATACCTCTGCAGTATAGTGCACACAGGAGCCGGCCTGCACGAGCTGGCCGGGCCACACGAGCACCCACTCCTCGCGCGCGGTGATGGAGTACGCAGTGCAAGCTTCCGAAGCCACGTCCCTCAGCGACACCACCATCTGGTGCTCCAGCTGCTGCAGCCACCGCTCCACCATGCCCTGGACAATGGAAACTCTTTACTTTCACGATGCTTGCTGAGACATTGTGAAGCGGTTGTAGCGGAGCCTGCCTGGTCGTTTGGATGGGTGACTGCTAGGGTATTTACTACAAGCGCGCCACGTGCTTCAGCTGCGCATCTACCAGAGCACAAAAGAGGAAGAAGACCGGTGTAAGAGGAAAATATACACCAATAGGATCGCTTTATTTTCCTAGCTTCTCTGAGCGTAGCGATCGTTTTGGTCGATTTTTTCTATTAGCTCATCATCATCCTACATTTCTGGTAGATACGCAGCCTAAGCTGTCGGTACCGGTTGCTGTCTTGGAATGGCAGTCGTTAAGATATGATGGAGATCTTCAGGTGGCCTGAAAACTCTGATACTGCACGCTGGTAAGGCATGTCCACCTGGCCAGCCCTCGCCTGGCCAGGTGGACATGCCTTACCAGCGTGCTCCATAGGGTGGCCCATATCATCCTCAAGTATAAAATCTGTCGCCAACCAACTTAAGGTGTGTTCTGGCAGCTATCGTTGAGAGCTAGTTTCCATTCTAGGTAAACTATGTTTACCATAAGATCATCAGTTACCATCAGTTGAAATTGAAGTCAAAAGCTTGGCATCGGAAATAAAAAAGTAACGACTATTTAATATAACAGAACTATCGTGTAAAATCATTTCAAAGATTTATGACATTTGCTACTTTGTCAGACAAATTTAGCCATTACCTCAGTATAGCTGCAATAAATATCTGAATCACATAACAATACCTAATTAAAAAAATAGAATTAGCGAACCTCAACCAGGTACTGGTTTATGGTACACTAGGTTCGCCCGCATGGAATTCGGCCATATCACGCTCCATATAGAACTACGACTAACAAAATATTTATTCAAATATCATACGTCTTATTCCAGGACTTAAGGAACGTACCGAGTGCCAGCAATATACGTTCATTCGTTTCGGAGGTGCCACACGCTCACATATAATTCTACACAGTATTTGCAAAACGTATGCGATAGGCACCGAATAAAAAGGACCCATAGGTGAACGTTACACTGGCCTATATAAGTTGCGCTTCGCTAAAATACATATTGTATATTTTATCGAAGAACACGCGCCAGTGTCACTGTCAGTCTGAATATTTCTGATTGTTTTTATTAATAAATCGTAATTTTATTTCATCGGTTAAGTTTGTTTGTACCAAAGCAAATATTTTATTTGTGGTAATGAGAAACAAAACACCCAAGCCCAATGAAATGTCGAGAAAAATATTGCAATGCAATTGTAAAGGAGCGCAACAGCTTTTACCATGTATATATTATTGGTAAGAACTTAACGAATAAAGACAAGATAATACCTACTTAATTAGTAGTAATAATTGGTCTGGTCTGGTCCGGTCTGATCAAAAAAACTAACTTTGTCATCACACAATATAGGGGATATTCCAATAAAATAAATATTTGACAGAATCATATGAGGGGGTAGGTAGGCCCCTCCCCAGCACCACAGCTATTATTAATAATATCAAGGATTCCTTACCAAAATAAACAGGGTAAGTATAGATTTCGTAACATCGAATTATTTCAGTGACTAGTTTTGTTAACACCTGAGTCATGTGATGGCAAAGAAATGAAGTATTTAAGCCAAAAAGGAATGGATAACTACATTTACAAATTCTAAAGCAAAACAAATCGCTTTCACACAGTATGCCTCAAGAGGCAACAGGAACATGCCCTTAGACCATTCACTACCTCACCCGAAGGTAAGTGATGATGTGGTCGAATATGTTGTTCAGGTTTACCTAGAATTACTGGCTTCGAAGGACAGCTGCCGGAAAAAAATATTAACATTATGTGGCTACTTTTCGTTCAAAATTACAAAATCATTACCTTAGCATCGGCCGGCTGTATGCTGCTCGAAAGCTTGACGACTTCTCCTTCCGCCGATATCATCCCGACGATCTCTTTATGCTGGTTGAATTCCAGATTGTAGATGCCTTCGAAGCATTTCTTCAGGTGAGGCTGCACTCGCATTGGGTCTTTCGTTTCAGAGAGGATCTCGAGCAACTCGTCGTTCGATAGGAAGAAGAATCTGGTAATACAAGAATTTTCCAAAGTTTATGATTAAATTTGTCCGTACGTAACGGCTATGTAGCTTGTTTAAGCAAAATGAGCTGTAGCTTATACAAATCTTAAAAATATTACGTTCAATGTTTACTTTGAATTAGAAATTCATTGTTAATGTTTTCAAGTCAAAATCAAAATGTTTTTATTTCGGATAATTATGAATACATTGTTTTAAATGACGGCTCCGATACTTAGAATGAAAAAGAGAATGTAACCGAAAAAAGAGTTAGGACCTTGGCATTGTCAGTGTAATCGAGTACAATAATTTATTTCTCCACAAAAGCTAGGAAAGGTATCGCTTATCATTTGAAATTTGCGTGGAAAATGTTTTGAATTTCAAAACTCTATAACTGTGTCAGAAATATTAATTTACAATTTGAAGCAGTGATAGCTCAGTGGCATTGGCTATGGACTGCCGCGCAGCAGGTCCATGGTTCGAATCCCGCCCAGAGCTTGAGCTTCACCGCATGGTGGAAGGGCATTTTGTGAATGCCCGCCTGGCTAGCGACCACCCTCAAGTAGAAAATCTGTCGCCAAGCACCTAACAGTGTGTTCCGGCAGCAGTCCTTGAGAGCCAGAAAAATTACAGGCTAATGAGACCTAACAACTGGACGTCTCAGTGTGACGGGCACAGTGCAATTCGTCGCTGACGAAATGCGTCTGTTATAGGCAGAGGTTAGTCCACTTAACATCAGGTGGGCCTCGGGCTTGTTCCGTCACAATAACATAAAAAAAAAAAAAAAAAAAAAAATTACATTAAATCTTTTGACTAAAGACAACTGACAGTTGTAGATCACTTTTTATTGAGCACAAAATCCTAACACTTCCATCTCTATATGTATATGAAGTAGCTTTATTTGTTAAATTAAATCAGCACTATTTTCCCTCTTTATCTGACCAAGTTAAACGTAATAGACGTGATAAATATAAGCTGTGTATGCAATCTTCCAAAAAGAGCCTTATGAATAATAGCATTTTCTGTATATGACCAAAAACATACAGTCAGATACCAAGCTCCTTTAAGGACGTAGCGAACGAAGCAGTGATGGCTCAGTGGCATTGGCTATGGACTGCCGCGCAGCAGGTTCATGGTTCGAATCCCGCCCAGAGCTTGAGCTTCACCGTATGGTGGAAGGGCATTTTGCGAATGCCCGCCTGGCTAGCGACCACCCTCAAGTAGAAAATCTGTTGCCAAGCACCTAACAGTGTGTTCCGGCAGCAGTCTTTGAGAGCCAGTAAAATTACAGGCACATGAGACCTAACAACTGTACGCCTCTGTGTGACGGGCACAATGCAATTCGTCGTTGACGAAATGCGTCTGTTATAGGCAGAGGTTAGTCCACCTAACATCAGGAGGGGCTCAGGCTTATTACGTCACAATAAATAAATAAAAAAAACGTAAATAATAATATATTTAAAATTAAGCTAAAGAAAATATTATTGGAAAAATGTTATTATAGCGTAAGCAAATTCTCGACTGACAAAAATCTGAATTGAATTTATATTATTGACATTACACCACCTAGAATTTCAGGTGAAAAAATTTTTCGTGTTGCGCTCGGCAGCATCGTTATTTTGCGTCTCGTACCGTTGAAACCATCGGTTAGCTCAGGACATAAGAACTCGGTTTTCTCGTGGTTCAATCGTCGGTAGATCGTAGGTAATCCTTTAATTCCTCAGGTTTCAATAAAAATCAAACAACAACTTTGCAGCCTAGCATAACAAATACTATTATTATTTTCTATAAAGATATAGTAAGCCGTCAAAGTAGGCAATTTCAGGTGTTATATATTTTTTTGTATTGAAGCTCCGGTATGTTTAATAGCATGTCCTGTATTTAACCATCAAATACAGAACCCGATTTATAAGTTTTTAAGCTGTGATCAAAACTAACAACCATTTTTATTTCACTGTTGGTGGCAATATGGTATGATAATATAGTTTGATTCTTAGGTATTACACTATTTTTGTTTATTATTTCAACCTATTAAAGTCAGTACATGGAAAGCTTGAGTCAGCCAAATTCGATTGTAATTAGCCCCGTACAATACCCTCAAAGCCCGCTAGGATCAATGCCACAGAATACATAGTAGCTAATGGTGAATTTATAGGCTCACCTCGGGAAGAACAACCTCTTCTTCTCCAAATAGTCATTCAAACCCCTCTGGATATCTTCCAACAAAGCATTGCTATACTTTAACTTCTTCAGCAGGCCAGGGTAGTCAGTAGCAGTGAGCACCATGGGGTCCTTCATGGTGGCGAACATGATGGTTCTCCACTCCTTGTCCACGTCGCGGAAGTTCCTCGCTTCTGTTGGCATCTGGCGCATTATGTCTTCCGATGAGAAGATGGGCTCCAGGTACATCCAGGTGGCTTGGCACTGGAGACACAAGTATAAATTAATCAAAATTAAAAAACCCGACTGCAAACTATTTATTTTTCTTAAACATATTACCGCTCCATTTAATTTAAAACTGCAAGTTATATATATTTATGGAATCGTTATAAAAATAAAGAAAGAAAGAAAGAAAGAAAGAAAAATGCTTTATTTGTGACACAAATAATACGTTGACACTAAGATGAAACAAAATTAAAACTATTCATAATTTGTTCACAAATTGGTCCCAAATCAGCATAATGCTGGTTGTTAGCCAGCGCTGGTCTTCCTTTGGAACCATATTATGGTGACGTCACACACACATACACACAACAGTTCGCCAAATAGAAAAAATAAAATATAATAATTTTACAACACAAAAAATAAACAACAATTAATATAAGTAATTACAATGTTAAGAAAATAAATTAACTTATAAGTAATATTATACCTTTACATATATAATTTTTACAGCAAAAGATAAAATAAAAATACAATAAAATAATAATAATAACTAAATAATGGATGGTATTTGCATTGCCCAGCCTTAATTATATTGCACTCGTATCGTGTCGCAAAGTTTCCTCTTCTTTTTGATGAGCACAAAAATGTTCTTTTAACTGAACCTTAAACTTTTGAACATTTTGCAAGTTCCTAACTGGTGGTGGAATGTTGTTCCAACATTTACTGGCTGCATAACGGAAACTACCTCTGAAGGCGGCCGATCTAGCACAATGCGTGGAGAGCGGCGGCGCGCACTGCCGACGGGGCCCATGGGACCAATGACTGAACGTCCACGACAGTTTTTCAAATAAATAATCAGGCTGTTTATGTTTAACGACCCCAAAAAGTAAGCATGCTAAATGCAACTTACGACGATGCTTCATTTTTAGGATTGAATGCGCATTGAGGTATGGGGTTACATGAGCTCTTAACGGAATTTTAAAACAGAATCTAGCGCAGGCGTTTTGCACTCTTTGAATGAGCTTTTGCGTCCGCACCAAAAGTCTGGGACCAAATACTGCATCCATATAATTCATTTTGGACAGTACTAAAGACTCTACAAGTCGAATACGTAGGTCTTCTTTTAGATGCAATCGAATTCGGTAGAGCAATTTTAATTTATAAAAACAATTTTGTACCAATTTTGCTACGTGTTTCTCATAACGCAATTGGCAGTCCATTAGTAAGCCTAGATTACGAGCTTCATACACGCGCTCAATAGGTTTGTCCATTACCATCACATTGACCGTCGGGTTTAAGTTAGAGAGCTGTTTATTACTGCCAAAAATCAAATATTTGGTTTTCAAAGGATTGAGTACCAAACAGTTTTCATCCGACCAACAGGCTATACTTGCAAGATCTTCATTTAATTTCATAATAGCAGTGTCAATCTCTAAGGGTTTGCAAGAAATGTACACTTGTGTGTCATCTGCGTAGGTGTGAAACTTGCTGTGTTTAATATTGTTTCGGATGTCTGCAGAGTACAAAATAAAAAGAAGCGGACCCAAAATAGAGCCCTGGGGTACGCCTCTTCTTACAGAAATTGTATGAAAAATGAAAAAAAAAAATGAAAAAATGTTTATTATGATAAGTAAGAGCACAGTTTAAATGAAATGGTTGCCACACTAGGCTCGAGGCCCGTATTATGAGAAGAAGGACTCTTCCGTCGAAGTCGTTACAAACAAATAAATGCGTGCCTTTCATCAAAGTAATTCATAATGAGTATGGCAAATTATTCAATAGTTATACATGGCAATATTATGAGAGAGTGAGTGGAATAAGTTACTTATTAAACTATATATGATGAGAGAGTAATTATTTTCCTGTCCTTATTTATTTTATTATATATAAACGGTCCTAGTATGTATGAGAACTTTCTTACAAAAACAGTGTTAGCTAGAGGAGCGACAAAGACGTTGCGTGGAACACGTCTTACTGGGTTATTGACGGAATCATGTAATGTCAGCGAATGCTGATGAAGTATTAAATTTTGAATAAAAAGCTGTCTAACTGTTAAAACCTTGCATTTTTTATACAAGTCCTCAGTCGAGAAACGAATTGGTAAGTTCATTGAACATTTTAAAAGTCGACGTTGAGCTCTTTCTAGTGGAAGGATAAATGTTTTGTTAGAGCCACCCCAAGTCGTTATACAGTAGGTTAGTAGAGATTGGCAGAGAGAAAAGTATATCATTTTTAGAACATCTTGATCTGCACAGTCTCTAATATTCTTAAACACGGCAATTAGTTTCCTGACTCGTGCCGCTGTTTGATTTATGTGTGGAATAAATGAGAGCTTGTTATCGATAGTTACACCTAGATATTTAATATTACTGACTCTTTCCAATGCCAGACAATCACAGTTTGGAGGGGATGTTAGAAATTTACATGCGGTGCTCTGATGACCATAAATGGAAAGATTTTGACATTCTTGTTCGTGTTCAATTGAGTTTCTAATATGAAAAGTAATATATTTGGTTTTATCTATATTTAATGTAAGCATGTTATTTCGTAGCCAGGATGAAATGCTGTTAAAGATATTCTGTGCAGAATTAAACAATTCACTCCAACTCTCTCCCTGAATTACTACAGCTGTGTCATCAGCATATGTTATTATGCATCCACGGTCAATCGCCAACGAGCAAAGTTCATTAATGTAAATCAGAAAGAGAGTTGGACCGATTATGCTTCCTTGGGGAATCCCACAAGTTACCGGCATAGGGTCACTGATGTATTCTGATATTTTAACACTCTGTGTCCTGTTGTTCAGGTAACTGTTGAGTAGGTTAAGTTGTGTAACAACCGTGTCGAAAGCTTTTGCTAAATCTAAGAAAATTGCCAAAGTTCTTTTATTATTATCAAGGTTATGAGCTATAAATTCAGTCAGTCTTAGTACTGCATCAGATGTACATTTGTTACGACGAAAACCATATTGGTTGGTTGATAGTAAATTATTATGTTCAAGATAGTGTATAAAGCGTCTGTTGATTACTTTTTCAAAAACTTTCGACACGGCTGTAAGAATAGAGATTGGTCTGTAATTTCCTATTACTTTTTTGTCTCCTCCTTTGTGAATAGGGACTATGATGGCGTGTTTTAAGGCTTTGGGAAATATTCCGGTTTCTAAAGATAAATTAACTATACGAACTAAAAGAGGAGCTAATGTTTCTTTGTTTTGTATAAGTATGTTAGACGATATCTTATCCCATCCCGTTGAAGAATCTTTTTTTAATGAATTTATTACAGCTGTAATTTCTGATACATCTGTTTCAATTAAAACTATAGAATTTGGAAATGATTCAATGATTGATGTTTTTGTGGATTCTTTATCAGGAGTAATTTTTTCCGCCAAAACCTTTCCTATATTAGTAAAGTAACTGTTTACTTGATTTAAAGAATCCTTAGTAGATGAGCTAATATCTAAAAGATCTTGAGAAATTGACTGAGTTGTTTTATAGTTTGTTATCTCATTTATCACCTTCCACGTTTTTTTGATATTTTTACTTTTGCTAGCTTCTTTAAGTCTTTCACGTTCATAATTTAATTTGGCTTTTTTTAAGATGCTTTTACAAAAGTTACGATAACGTTTGTAAGTTATTTGTAACACAGTATTATTAGGCTGTTTTCGTAGTTTTAAATGCATGCGGTCTCGGGTTTTTATACATCTAATTAAGCCCTTTGTAATCCACGGTTTTCTTGTAACGTTCCGTCGTGGGACCAAAGATCTAATGGAAAAACCTATTATTATCTGGGACAGTGTATTTATAAAGAAGTCTGTTGCCAAGTTACAATCATTAATGCTAAAAATACTAGAAAAATCTATTGTTTTAAGTTTATTTGAGATCTGCGTGTAATTTACTTTAGTAACTGATTTCGGTGAGCGTAGTTTCGTTTGCTTTGTATTAACCACTAAAAGCAGAGTATAATGATCCGTGACCGTATTTTGTATTATTAAAGTTTGGGAATCGTACGGGGATCGTAGCATAAAATGATCAATGCAACTTTTTTCTCTAGTAGGTATCAAGTGTGCAGGAAGTATACCATGCATTCCCAGAATCTCCAAATATTCCGATGCATCGTCATCTATATTACTAGGTAAAATGTTAATGTTAAAATCACCAGTTAAAACAACATTTTTATAATTTTTATAGTTTGTGAGTAACTGGTCTAGTGACTCAAAAAATGCTGTTAGCGTTTGATAGGATGGTGAGCGATAAATCGATATAAGAATAAAATTATCATTTATTTTTGTAACAAGGCAAGTGGCATCCCTAAAAGAGGGTTCGTATGTATCACATTTTAAGCCAGACTTACAATAGGTAACGACACCATCATTTTGGTTTTTATTATATTTAGTATGGTAAGAGATATAGCCTGGTATTTGCGGTATGTTAGGGTTACGGTTAAGCCAACATTCTGTCAAAATGATGATATCATTACTGACATCAATTCTGCTTAGAAGTACTAAAAACTCTGGAAAGTTACATGAGACACTTCTGACGTTTTGGGTTAAAATTTTTAACTTATTCGAACAGTCATTTATTAGCATTTTGCAGTCCTCCGGAACACATAATTGCGCCTTAGAAGGCGATAAATTGTCAATAGTTTCCGATATAATCGAAATGTTATCCATTTATCTGATTTATGTTTATTGCAGTGTGAAAAGAAGTAGATTTACAACCAAAAGGTATTTGTTTTACTACACTATGTGATAACTCTTGTATTATTACCCAGCTTATGTGTAATTTTTCGAAATATACACACTTGAATAAACAAAATAATTTAATGTATATATTGCATATCTTTATCTGAATGCACTGACCATATATACATTCATTTAAACTTTTATTCATAAGAACCGATGCACTAGTTATAATATTTGCAACTGTATCACAGATTAAGAAAGAGTAGTCGATAACTTTACGTTCAAGGGCACCCGGTATACCCGGAGTGATAACAAAAGTATATGCACCGGCATAACGGTTCCAGTTGTTATTGGGGCTAGTATTTATTAGCAAGGAATGCAGGTCAGACGCGTGATGTTTTATCGCAGATATTATCTTGTCGGTTGTTTTGCATATTTTGTGTAAGAAAGTAAAGTTTTGCGTAAAAAATGTGTGTGAGTGAGTTTTGATTGTGTGCTGAGTGTTGAAGCGTGCATATAAAAGTGATGACAATGTTTTAAGCAATCTTCGTATAAATATGTGATTGAAGTATAAAATAGAAAAATTGTAAAAGCTACCGCTGCGCACGAGGTACCTACTTAAGTGTACATTATTATTATACAGGTAACCTAGTCACTTAGTAATCTGTTGTGTACGAAGAGTTTGCAAATGTTCCTCATCTTTCACAGCAACAAACGGTAGGCCGTCTTCTTTGCGCAGAAATATCTTGCCATTTGTTACCCAGCAGTGGGCGAAGCCCTCAGATTTTGCAAAGTCGCGAGCAAGGAAATGAAGCCTCTTAGTTTTAGCTGTTAGTCTTTCTGATACGTATATCATTGTAGGTTGCCCTAAAAAGCCAAGGTTTTTAGAGTTTAATTGATCTCTTTTGATTTTTTTATGATGTCTAACTGCACTGAGAATTTTCAGTTTTGACCATGTATTGGTGAATTCGACCACTACGGTGGTAGTGGGCAAGTCAGGTTTTGAGGGCAGCCTATACATGTCCTTCAACTCATTTAGATCGCACGGAACCTCCAAGATTTTTGCTAACTGTTGAAAAGCCTCTAATAAGTTTTCTTTAGACTCTTTCATTCTTTTGGGAACGTTACGGATTTCAATCGACGTCTTTAAAGAAAAACGTTCGAAGTTTTCGATTTTGTCCTGAATGAGTGAGACTTGCGTAGCTAAGATTTTTCTTTCGGCCTCCAAGCCAAGAAATTTGTCTTCAAAGAATTTAATTTGTTCTGTCAGAAAGCCTATTGTTTTGACAAGGTCTTGGTTAGAGGTATCAACTTGAGACTTAATGTCTTTTGATTGCGTCTTGACCTGTGCTTGTAGTGCAGAAAGACGGTCTTCCATCTTGTCCAGGCGCTCATTTTGAGTTGTTGACATTTCTGTGATCATTTGACGCATCTCATTTTTAAACGTGGAAAAATCATATTTTTCATCTACACAAGTAGCTGATCCCACTTTCTGCTCAGAGACGACAGCGGCAGCCGCGCGCCGTCTACTTGCTTGGCGACTTAACGGCTGTCTCTTTTCCAGTGTTTCCTGAATGTGAGGTTCTGCAGTTTCAGTGTCAGATGCATGACGTGAGGGGGTGTTTGATTTGGATGGGGGAGAATGTCCTACTTTCCCCATCATCTTCAAGCGGCGCGGTTACGTTGTCTAAATTGGAACAAAGTAGGCCTATTTTTGCAAATGTGCGTGTTGCGCTTGTGTGCGTTAAGCTGTAAACGTCGTTCAGGGGCGGGGCTTATTATTGCTTATTATTGGATAAGTACTGAGTTTAAGTTGTCGTCTCTTTTTGGCTTGCTTGATTTTGCCAATCAGGGCGGATCAGTAACTTTACAGCAACGAGAGGGAAGATAGTTTGTTCCACTCACCCCAGTCGACAGGCACCGATGACCAGCTTATAGAGTACGTTGACAACACAATAATTATAAATTCTCTCGGAGCACCTGCACGCGACTGGTTCAGACGACGTCTTCGACGAAAGAGGAGTATCAGAGAGCACTGTCGAACCATCTTTTTTTTTAAGTTTAACGCACTGACTACGGTCACTCAGATAACTATTGAACCACTGTAGAGTCGCTCTATCAAATCCGTAGTAATGAAGTTTTGACATCAAAAGATCTATATTCAGAGAATCAAAAGCCCTAGAATAATCCAACAGTACAAGAACTGTACACATTCCTTCATTTTGGGCACAAAGAATGTTATCCGTCACATCAAGCAATGCGGTAGCTGTGCTGCGTCCCCTTCTGAACCCTGACTGTTCCTTAGGCAAAATGTCATTTATCTCAAGGAAATCTGTGAGTTGCGCGCACACAGCTTTCTCAAGGATCTTAGACATACACGGCAAAATGCTAATTGGTCTAAGATCTTTAATTTCAGTTGGATTTGAGATTTTAGGAAGAGGACAGACAATAGCATGTTTCCATGAGTTAGGGAAAACCGATGTGCTTATAGATTTGTTTATCAGCTCTTTTAATATATCCATTGAATGTGGAAACGTCATGAATAACATATCCAGGCCTATACCATCACAGCCTTCCGCGTTTGATTTTAAACTTTTAATTATTTTGATAAGGCTGTTAAAATTAACCTGTTGTATGCGAAACACTGCTTTGCTATATGTATGATGTTCAAAATATGTTAGGTACGATATAGATACATTTGATTTGCCTGGTATATTTAAAAAATAATTATTTATAATGTTCGCATCACTAAAATAGTAAGGAAGTTCAGAATTAGTCTGCGGCAATAATGTTGTTTTTAAATTTTTCCATAACCGCTTAGGGTCATGTAAGTTATTATTTATGTTAAATTTAAAATAAGCTGACTTCTCGTTATGTATGGCTTGATTGACAGTTGATTTAAGTGATTTATAATATTGCTTTTTAATATCTGTTTTACATTTATGATAAGATGAACAAGCCTCATCACGTAAACGCATCATAATTTTTATCGTATCCGTAATCCAGGGCATCGATCTCTCCTTGATATATATTTTATTTATTGGTGCATATATGTCAAATAAAGTAACAATACAGCGGTTCAAAGCTACTACCATATCATCAACGTTAATCAAAGACGACATCAGATCCCACCTAATGTTAGATAGAGTCAAATTGAAACTTGTTGTGCATATATTACTCTTTGGACGATATGTTAAAAAATAAGGTACAGATTTTTCGCGTTTTATATTAAACTCACAGGTCACTAAGCAGTGACCAAAAATATTACCAACATGAGACAGTGAAATGTTTTTTGCACGCAAATCTGTACAAATTAAATCGATAAGAGTCTGACTAGAATCAGTAAAATGAGTAGGCTCCGTGACTAGTTGAGTCAGATTGAAACACGATAAGAACGTACTTAATTTATTTAAATTACGATCCCTTTCACACAAAATATTAATATTAAAATCTCCTAAAATAATTAAATTATCATAATTAGATATTGAGCTCACGGTATCCGACAAAGCATCAAAAAATAAATCAGCACTCATCCAATCCGGTCGGTATGCTGTACCGATAGCGAGTTTCTTTCCGTTAAGAGTCAAGATGAGCCACATTTGCTCCACAAGCCTGTGCAGTGGGTCTACAGGGTGTGGCCAGGTGCGTACCGTAACATTTCGCTTAATATAAAAGGCAACACCACCGCCTCGCGCACGCTTGCCTGGCGGCCGCGGAGTGGAATGTAATTTGTACCCTGGCAGTACCGGCGCACGACCCTCTTCGCCCGCCTTCAGCCAAGTCTCATTAATTGCCAATATATCGATGTCATTTTGAGTGACCGAGCCAATAAAATTATCATGATTAGTACTGAGGGAACCTGCGTTGTACAAACTAATTTTAAAACATTTATTAATCATTTTGAATTGATAAAATACTAAGAAATGAATGTAAATACTTAAAACTAGGAGATAATGCAATGCACTGGTTTATATGACATAGACGAGTACAACAAAACTTATTTACGTAAAATCCAAAACATATTGGGAAAAAAAGTAGACTAATGTTAAGTGAGTCTATCATATTAAATAAAGAAATCTTAATATTTATTTGCATTGAAATATTGGAAGGTAATATAAAACTGTAAGGAGAGTAATTGTCCAATTCTTCAAATAGTATCAGCCCTAAAAACACGTGTGAAATCAGCCTCAGCTCGGATAGGGTACACAGGCTTCCCATCATTCTGGCGAGCATATATACGACCTCCTTTGGTCCAAGCGTATCGCCATTGGCGTTTACGACATTCCTCGCGAACCATGAAGAACAGTACACGGTTTTGCCTCGTCAGACGTTCGTTGACAAAGATTCGTCGCGGGGGACCCGGCAGCGCAACGTCGCCTGAAGTGAAATTGCGACGTACGCGCGCGGCTTTAAGAATCTCGTCGCGCAGGTGGCGGCGCGCCAGGCGCACCACGACGCGCCGCGCCCGTGCCGGTTGCGCCCGCCCGACCGCTCCATCACCATTGCTGCCATCAATTGCACCAGATCTCTGGCCTCTCACGTCGACGGACCCAACTCGCTCAGCAAACACAACGTCTCGCTCTTCAAGGCTTACCCCTAGCTTCGTAGCCAAAAGGATGACACTGTGAATCAGATTTTCGCCTTTCTCCTCCTGTAAATGACCAATATCGAGGTCAGTGCGAAGTGCCTCCTGATCTCGATCATTCAGTTCTGTCCTAAGTTGATCCACGGTTTGTTGAAGCTCTTTGACCTCTTCCAAATTAAGAGCAGGCACCGCTGGCGCCATCACCTCTCTGGCCTCAAGTGCCTGAAGCCTCTTTTCAAGTTCAGTAACACGTTCTCCCATACAGGCGATGGTAGCTCGAAACTCTTTTCGAAATTCCCGCTCCTCCGCCATATACTCGGCGAGCTCTCGTCGCATCGCCTTAACTTCTGGATCTCCGACAGAGGGCGCTGCATTCGATTGTGAAGGGCCGGCGGCGGTGGCAAGGTCGTCAGAGACGGTTGATGGTGGTGGGACTACAGAGTCATTCGAACATCTTACTGAGGTACTATTAAAGCCCTTACGGTGCTTTTTGGTACATTCGGGACATGCCCAGTCTTTCCTCATAGATGAATTTTCGGCTAGCTCCACACACGCTTTATGGAACGTAGAAGGACAAATCGAACAGGTAGCGGCCCCTGCCGATGTCTGTGACAAAAACTTTCCGCAAGCCGTGCACTTAGCCATACTGATAAAAACACAAGCTACGTTCGATGCTGATCTGAGAGTAAGCTGACCAACGTATCTGTCGTATTCGTATAATAACTAGACAGCAGATGGCGCTGCTACAAACTGAATATTATATTTTTTTAAAAAGAAGCGGTAGGACACAGAAAAAGTTCGTCAAAATTACCTTCAATTTCACGAAACGAAACTTGATAAGTGCTATGTTTTATATTCCCGTATTATACTGATCCGAGCAAATTACTTGATACGCACACTCATACCACTAACTTGATCACTGTACCACTGACTGAATACAAAATTACGGTGCACTAGAAGATTTTTGTATTTTATCGGAGAATATATGTTTCGCGAACGTACTGCGTGTATGCGGTCCGTGACGTCCTTCACTTTGATACAACAACAAGATGGTTTGGAAGAAAAAAAAATTTTTAACGCTCAAATGGGGTCTTACACCTGCCAGTTTTGCGTTATCAAGATAAATATCACGATGTTTCATACATTAAAATCGATTTAGTCGTTTCGAACTTATGGTGGATATATCTGGAATAAAGAAACTCACCAACATACATACATGAACCCTGAAAACATAACTCTATTTTTTTGGCAGTCGGGTAAAAGTAATGTTTAACCAAAAACTGTTCATGAGGCCACAGGATATTCAAGTTCATATTAATAGAGTTTCCATTAAATTTTAGGACGATGCCAATTTAAGTGAGTCCTGATGATTTGAATAAACTCTTCAAAAGATTTATTCACTTATAGAAGAAGTGCGGGATCATAGATTCTTAGGATTTGTGGTGGATCGCGAATGTAAATGGAAAGCAAATATACATCATGTAAATAGTAAGATAAGCAGATTTGTGTACGCACTCAAAAAACTTAGACAAGTTGCTTCTACTTCAACTGCCGTCTCTGCTTATCATGCTTATGTGCACTCAAACTTGAGGTACGGACTTATTTTCTGGGGTAACTCGACCGATAAAGACAGATGTTTTATATACCAGAAAAAGTGTATCAGGGCTATAGCTGGCATAGAGAGGACTGACAGTTGTCGTCCATTTTTCGTCCAACTTGGGATAATGACCCTTTGTTCTCTTTATATCTATGAGTGTTGTATGTTTGTACTATAACCATTACAAAAAAAGTCTACGTTGCATGACATAAATACCAGAAATAAAAACGATCTAGTGCCAACTTATCCTAAAACTAAAGCATATCATAAGAGTGCATTTTATACTCCAATCGTTTTATTTAATCGTTTGCCAAACTATATTAAAAATGCTCCTTACGATAAATTCAAAAATATATTATGTAAAGTATTGACGATGAATTGTTTCTACACGTTAAATGAATTTATGACTTATAACTTTGATATGAAATGAACTTTATATATTTTATTTTATTATATTTTTTTGTTATGGCATTGAATTATTTAATAGAAATTATGTACTGTTTATTAATTGTATGATCTCAATTTATGCATTATGATTGTTTAAATGTATTAAAAGGAGATGCATGAATTTTGTAGGAAAAACACACTTTATACTGGCTTGGTTTAAACAAGCCATGTATGCTACATTATTTTGCAAGCCAAGTGGCAAATTATAGAGATGACGAAGTTCATGCAATAAGATCTGCATAAAATGTACTCCATAATTACGCAAATAAATATTTTAATTTTGATTTTGAAAGAAATGAAATGAAATGTATTTACTAGTGATCCTAGGTTACAGTGATAGGTACAAAATAGTCCCGCTAGGGCCCGCTTTACGCATACACGTATTACATATACAAATACAGACAGGTATATTGTGAAATGTCACAAACATTAGGAAATTAACAAATTTTTCTCATCTAAGAATTCATTGATTGTAGAGTAGGCCTTGAAATCCAGGAAGTTGTGTACCTTTTTTGGAAAATTATTGTATTATTTACATCACATATAGCGTTGGGAATTTTATTATAGACAATTGGAGCCATATATATTTGTTCATTTATACATTCAAATTAATTTAAAATACCATCAAATCAAAAATAAATATTCAAACATAAGTTATATATTTTGCAACTAAATTATATAATTGCAATGTTATTCAAATACAAATATCTTTATTTGACATATCAATTATTAAAATATTATGGTCAAATAAAATATTATGAATACGCTACATGCGTATTCATAATATTTTATTGATGAAATTGAAAAATACAATAGTATTTTTAAATTATAGATAAGTAATATAAATTATTTTGATTCCGTGAGGAATTCGTCAACAGTATAAAACGTCTTTTCGACACATCACACCTTTATTTAGTAGTAACGTATTTGAGGCAAGGTGTCGTAGATCCTTTCCTCGTCTACCTTGAAAGTCATATTTAGTAAAAAGGTGTAAGTTTTGTCGGACGAACAGAGCAGTTTCGTAAATATATAGAGACGGAAATGTTAATAGTTTAAGTCTGATGAAGTGAGTTTTGCAAGAGTCTGTTGGAGCTAGGTTGCAAATAGCACGAATGCATTTCTTTTGCGCTCTAAATACATCCAGCCTGTTTGTAGAATTTCCCCAAAATATGACGCCATATCTTAGGACCGAAGCTAGATTAGCCATGATATGCTGTGAGTACAGTATCCTGATTTGTTATTTTACTCACTTTGTATAAGGCATATGAAAATTGTGAAATTCTTTTATATATTATTTCTAAGTGTTGCTTCCATGTCATTTTTCTGTATATTTGTAAACCTAAAAACTTGGTTGACTCAATTCACCAATCGTTTTCCCCTGGTAATTTATATTCTAGTTAATTATCAGTTCATTAAGCCTTTGTCTGAAATTAATTATATTCGTCTTATCAAAATTAATTTTTAAATTCTTCATGTCAAACCAGCTGATTAGCAATGTCAATGAATTATTAATATCGATATTTAAATTGTCATTATTTCCTTTGCTATCCGTAAATAAAATCGTTCTATCGTCCGCGAACAATATTGTTGAGAAGGATGTTACTTTTGGTAGGTCATTAATATAAATCAGAAAGAGCAGTGGTCCTAAAACACTGCCTTGAGAGACACCGTAGTATATTTTTTTAAATTCTGATGTATAAATCTTGTCTGTTTTTTTTCTCATACAGATGTGGTTTATTTGTTTAGCCTGCACTCTATTAGTAAGATAGGACCTGATAAGCTGATTTGCAGTGTTTCTAACACGATATGCCTCGAGTTTATATAAAAGCGTTTCATGTTCCACATGGTCGAAAGCTTTGGTCATATCCATAAATAACGCAACTGTGGGCTTAGTGTTATCCATATTTGTTATTACATTGTTGAGGAAGTTTAAATAGCAACGTTAATGTTTTTATATTTTCGGAAACCATACTGTTCCGGCGCGAAGATATTTTGATCTTCAAAATAAGAGTAAAGTTTTAGATAAATAACTTTTTCAAGTATTTTTGATAAAATAGTTATAAGAGCTATTGAATAATTACATAATTCATGTTTGTCGCCTTTTTTAAATAATGGTTTTATTATAGGAACCTTTATTTTGTCAGGAAATATTCCTTGCTGAATGCACATATTTATGATGTGACTTATAACAGGGGCGATTATACTACTAACATATTTTACTATTTTTAGAACTTATCTGCACCTACTTTTAAGGATGAATTTAATTTTATTGGTTTCATCAAACTAAGCATTACTATACTTAGTAAACAAACGTTTCAACACCAGTTTTATTACTGTCCTCAGCATTAAACCACAGAGTTCCTAAAGTGCTTTTCCAATAGAGCTCCGTGTGAAATCGAAGAAAATATTTCAAATGGGATGGCTTCAACTGCTTTGTCGGGCTTGGGCTCTCTGCACTTCTTTTGATTACCAGTCGAACCAGAACGGACGAAAAATTGTCACCATCAAAAATTAAATAACATCAAATTCGGAAATGTTTGTATTTATAATTTTATTTTAGGAAGTGTTTTTTTTATGCATTGTAGGTTATCCTTTGACCACTATCTCACCTGATGGTAAGTGATGATGTGGTCGAAGGTGTTGTTCAGGCTAACCTAGAATTGGTTAGATGTACAAGTCGCCCTCCATGGTAACCGACGCCTGCCCATTACAGTACCTAGCAGTGTTACCGTTGTTGACGTACTTGACACAGCATTGCGCCACTCCGAGACGTTAGTCCTTATGTCTAGTTTGATCAATGATTCCACTTGCTACAGTGCCCTATAAGCCTCAACACAGTAGTGTTTGCACACTAATGCTTTCATGCAGAATACCTAACAAGAGGTGGTACCCACCAAGACTGACTCTTGCTAAAGTGACATATCGCCTAGGTTGACTAAAGATATAAGATATCACGTACCATGGTACGTGTGACGATACGATGATCTAAAATCCATTTAAACACCATATTACTGAAGATTAAGATATTATGTATATATTTTTATATTGTTATGATTGCAATAACGCCTGCTAAGCGGATTACATTACAAAATTACAAATATACGATAGGTTAGGGTTCGAATCCCGCACATGACTTAAATTTTTCCTATCGTATATTTGTAATTTTGTAATTATGTATATATATTTAAATATATGATATATGTTGTTGTCTTAGGTTTTCGCGATTATTACACATAGTAATTAAACAACTTTAAACGGTTTAAATCCCGTATATTTATCATTATTTTTGTCCCGACGTTTCAAACACTTTGCATTGATCGTTGTCACGGGGTGACTAATTGGTATTATTTGTCACATGAGTTATTAAGAAAATTTTTTGGTCTACCGTCTGAAAATTTTTATATTAATCATAACGTTCCCTATTCACGCAGTATTCGCTCACAGTGTCCAGAGGTCTTGCAGATTTGTGTCGGCCTTGAGATTTAATTAATTTGATGACAGGATCCCAAGCAGGTGGTACTTGCCAACCATCATCTACTACTATTGAAATTTGGGTATATTTTTATTTCAATAGCCTCGCGTAACATTCTTGGCATAAACGGGGTCTCTCTGGCGAGGATTTGTGGGTTGTCGAACCGAATGTAGTGGTTGGGTTTGTCCTGGGCATGTTCATGTTCAATTTTCAGACGGTAGACCAAATAATTTTCTTAATAACTCATGTGACAAATAATACCAATTAGTCACCCCGTGACCACGATCACTGCAAAGTGTTTGAAACGTCGGGACAAAAATAATGATAAATATACGCGATTTAAACCGTTTAAAGTTGTTTAATTACTATATGATATATGTATACAAAAATTAAGCTGCGATTAAAAGGTACTGTCCTAGGTATTGGTTGCGATGCGGAACCTTAATAAAGCTAGGTCCACCTAAAACCCGGTCGACGTACTTGAACTCTTCATTAAAACTAAACAGCCAAATACAAAAAATATCTAGACTAGGTTGTAACCCAGACTTCAAAAAAGGTACAATTATTCAGTCCTCTGTGAAGTTTTCAGCACATAAACAGCCTCATCAAAAAAACAAAAATGCTAGAACTGCTTTTAAAATTTAAAGGGTGATGATTGAACGAAGCGTTGTTGCCATTCTTATATTTTTTTTCTCTCGTGTAAAAGCATGGTATTTAAATTCTTACAATTAACCACTGGTCGAGTATGTCCTGCATGGAGATGAGCTTCTCCTCCCAAGCCGCCATGTCCGCCTCGAAGGCCTTGACGTAAGGCGAGCCGCGCATGGTCTGCGACTTGAGGATGTGGTCGTCCAGCTGCTGCTGCACGTCGTCCAGCCCCGTCAGGATGCCGGTGCCGGTGTCCCTGGACAACGAGACCTCTTACTCACCTCTACTGTTAGTTTACTACAATATAACCTTAGCATTCAGTAAGTGTTGTAGGTGTTTGAATAAACTAAATTATTTTCGTTCAAAAATATACGGGAGATTCACAAAACTAAGCGTAGCGCTATAACTTCGCTTAAGTTTGCTTAGCTGTTCTTTACCGATCAGCAAAGTTAAGCAACGTCGCCCGCGGTCATGAGTTGGATGGGTGACCGCTAGTGACATTACTACTGAGCGTTTCCGTGCTTCGGAGGGCACGTTAAGCCGTCGTTCCCGGTTGTTGTCTTAGGATGGCAGTCATTATAGCATGGTGGTAGGGAAATTTGCGAATGCCCGCCTGGCTAGCTACCACCCCCAAGTAGAAAATCTGTCGCCAAGCACCTAACGGTATGAGTCAGTACTTCTAGGTTAGCCTGAACAGCATCTTCGACCACATCATCACTTACCACCAGGTGAGATAGTGGTCAAAGTCTAACTTATCAGGAATAAAAAAAAACCACTGAACCTTATTTTAGATACAGCTATACCGATGTTATAGATACCATTAAAAAAATCTATTAGTCATTCCGAAGCTATGCTGCACATTACACAAACATTTAAAAAAAAACAGATATCAGGAAAATAAGGTAGGTAGGCAATGAAAGCTAGAAGTAAGGTAAGACAGTATCGAATGTTTCATACATCATTTCAATTTCTGCTCGGCGTAATATTAGTATTACATCCATGAAAAGAACAGGAAGTATATTAAGAAAAAAATAATGTGTAGGTATGTCAGAACTTTGAGCAACATAAATGAATTTACCTGTATAGGACCACCTCAAACTTGATCCCAACCCATTCCTCTTTCATCTTTTGGAGCGCCTTCTCAAGCGCGTACTCTTTAGAGGCGTACTGTTCGATTTCCTCCAGCTGCGACGCGAACACATGGACTCCTTGCTCCACCATGTCGGCCAGTGACGTCTCCGGGTTGTGGACCACCTCCGTGCCCACCAGCTCACTGATCTTGGCCCAGTGTCGATCGCGCATACCCTGACATGAACTTTTAATTACTAGAGACATGAGTTCTGCATGAGGGTAATATATTGTTATATTTTTTACAGCTACTATGCTTTATACCATTTCTGAAATCTTAACTGACATTTTATTTCTTATTGCTACTGATACCTTGACATGCCATCATTAATATATATAACCTTTCGACGGGAGCAGTGCATTTGTGACTTGTGAAGCAATACGTCTGTTATAGGCAGCGGTTGGCCCACTTAACACCAGGAGAGCCTCAAGCTTGTTCCAATACAAAAATAATAAAAATCAGAATAATTTCGAGGATACAAGATATATATATATATATATAATGTATTCTCTTTACAAGCATGTATGCGACCAAAGCGTTTTCTTTTACTGGGTTGGGGACTAATATTGAAGATTAAGGATATGATGGTGAAATGACAACTTCTATCGAACAGGTTACAGGTGTTAGTCCAGCTGTACACACATACCTTGTTGCAAATAGCGCAAAGCACAGGCAGCAGTGCTTTGAACTTTTCAACCTTGTTGCGCACCATGTCAGCAATGCGTTTGGCGCCGGGGTACTCAAAAAGTTGCCTCCCGAGCTTGTACAGTAGTTTCCACCAAGCCTCTACGTCTTCAGCTATTTTCTCGGCATCCAACCCCAAAAATGGGCCGTGATACCTGGCAAATTAAAATTTTATTTACATCAACACCCAAAAATAATGTTGGTACTAGATTACTATAATATATTGTAGGTTGGATATACGATAATTACATATTATGAATCTGTCGCGAAGAACCGTGTTCTGGCAACTGTTTTGCAAGGACAACCTTCCACAGTGTTATGTCGTATGGTGTATTGCTATGGGGAGCTGCTGCTGAGATAGAGACAATCTTTATCTTACAAAAGCGTGCAATTTTGAGCCATATATGAAATTGATCCTAGGGAATCTCTGAGGGATATTTTTAAAGAAATTGATATTTTAACTTTACCGAGCCTGTATATTTGAATATATTTGAAAATATTATGTATGATCGTAAAAAATTTAGTAAATTTAAATTAAACAGTAACAATCACGATTACAACACTAACCTAAACCAAAAGTTCCAACTTTAGCATTGATTCGTTACAAGCAATATTTATCGAGGCACAGGTAATCGAAGACTCAACTGAATGTATTTACTACATGTGAGATAAATATCAAACGTTAATATGTCCTTGATAAGTGAAAAGGCGGTAGACCAAATTATTTGTTTACGGATGCTAAGAACGTTGTTTCGTAGATGTTAATTTTTAATTCAGCTTAATTTGGCAATGGTTATCCCCGACTACATAGAAAATAAAGAATTAGGCTTAAATCTCATCAAAACAGTTAACACTGGTTTGGACATATTGGGATTTGAACTAAAACTATGGACATATTTGTCTTTGAAAAGTAATAATGATCGGAACTATTAACAGAAATACTTGTGACGTCAAAATGGCGCCACAGCTAAGGGTTGCCACCAAAACCTTATTGGAAATGTATGTTATGATAGGATTACGTTTAACCGCAAATGCGACTGATGGTGAGCGATGATAAATAAAATATGTGTTGTAGCTTGATTAAATTTTATTGGCTTTTTAGGTTAACCAGCAGCCGAATATCTAAAAAAAAAATAACTAGAATATTATTTCACCAAATCAGTGATTATCGCGCAACTGAGAAAATTGTAATAAAAACCTAATAATACTTTGCTCGACCTGGGCATCGAACTCAAACGTACGTACGTACGTATACATTGTATAACTACAGCGTTTGGTGGAACGGACTTTATGTTGATTACGTGGGCCAATAGCAACGTAGCAATATTTTCAGTACTCGTTTGTGAAAAATAAGGGTATGCTTACATGAATTCAGTGATGTATTATGGGGCAATGTTAGCCCAGCGGTAATGGTTTTGGACTGCCGTGCCGCAGGTCTATGGTTCGATCCCTACCGCCGCGAAGGTTTGAACTTCACGGCATGGTAAAATCTGTCGGTAAGCACCTAACAGTGTGCTACGGCAGCAGTCCTTGAGATCCAGTACGTAATGACTTAACAACTGCGTGTTTTAGGGCCATGGGCGCGGTGCAGTTCATCACTTTTTTTTTAAGTTATTGTGACGGAATAAGCTCGAGGCCCACCTGATGCTAAGCGGACTAACATCTGCCTATAACAGATGTATTTCTTCACAAGTCACGAATTGCACTGCGCCCGTCACTTGAGACATAGTTGTTAAATCTCAAGTGCCTGTAATTTCACTGGCTCTCAAGGACTGCTGCTGGTACACACTGTTAGCTGCTTGGCGACAGATTTTCTACTTGAGGGTGGTAGCTAGCCAGGAGGGCTTTCGCAAAATGCCCTACCACCGTGTTATAACGACTGCCATCGTAAGACAACAAACGGGACCGACGGCTTCCCGTGCCCTCCGAAGCACGGAAGCGCTTAGTAGTAATGCCACTAGTGGTCACTCATCTAAGTCAAGACCGCGGTGGACGTTGCTTAATTTAGCTGATTAGTTAATAATTTATTTAGATATAATTCCTAATCATATATAAATAAATAAACATACTATTTATATCCATAAGGTGCACTTACATATTTTCCTAGAGGGTGACAAAAAGTGTCCACCTCGGAAGCTAACAACCATTTTAAACTCGAGTTACTTTGAATCCCTCGCTGCACTAAGGATTCTACTTTAGAATCAAATTAAGCAACGTCCGCCGCGGTCATGACTTAGATGGGTGACCACTAGTGGCATTAGTACTGTGCGCTTCCGTGCTTCGGAGGATTATCAGAAATTAATATTTATTATAATAATGTATATCTGATTTTCCTATCCGTGACCCTGTTCGTGCATTATCCGACGACTTTGAAATAGCCTCAATCTTTCATCAATCTTTACATTCTGGGACGCCGCGTAGTTCCTTTGAGCCGGCCAGTGGCCTTAAGCTGTGTATCCAGCAGAGATACATCTCTCACGTACACGTGGAAGATGTGCGGTGTAAAAGGAAAATATCTTCCAATAGCATCGCTTCATTTTCCTAGCCTCCCTGAGCGCAACGATACTATTGGTGGATTTTTTCCTCTTAAAACACTCATCTTTCACTCACATCTCTGGTGGGTACGCAGCCTTACGGGGCACCCGCAGATACGGACTGCCACGCAGGGGTTCAATGGTTCGAATTCTACCACAGGCTTGAGCTACGCCACAGGTGGTAGGGTATTCTAGATATGAAATTGTTGCACTGTTTAAGGACTTAAGTGGATCTTATGCTCTCTGTCGACACGCTGCGCTGGCGAAGGTGACAGCACGATTGTTTGCTCCGCAATATTTTAAATTCTAAAGTGATAAAAAGTGAAATAGTGGCAGTAAAACTTATATACGTGTGAAGCTTATCAGAAAACCCCTGTAGTGTCGTTTATCCAGAAGAAAACAGACAAGTAGTCTTGAAGATATAAGCAAAAAACTTCCAACAAATTTCGGGTAACAGCTGCTTGATATTTGAACTCGTATCTCGGCTTCGCTCGGCGCGCTTCGGCACTTGACGTGATGACTCATCACGTCAAGCCGGGATCGTTCTTGCGCTGCGGGGCTCGCAGGTGCATGACGCGGCCCCACCGTGCCGCCCGCTACCGTCGCCGAACGAGGGATGAGTCATCGCCACGAATCCCTGCTACGTTCGCTTATCTATTGCAATCACCTGTGCGTATTTATTTACTTTTTGCATGAACGCAGTTTCTGCGCATTCAACAGTTGCATTATATTATTTTAGCTCCAATTCTTTACGCAGATATGGATTGCTCAGCGTGTCGTAGTGAAATAGATAGGGAGGAAGGCTGCATGCGCTGTGCAGTGCCTGACTGCAATAAGATTTACCATAACCTGTGTACGGGAGAAAAGGAACCGACTTGTACAAACAGATACCTGGGTCTGCCCCGAATGTTGCTGTGCTACAAAAACGGATGGGGATAATAGGCTAACCCCAGTAGGTACAAAAAAAAACAGAGATTCCAACGTAACTGTTCGGCCAAAGATAGCACGCATTTGCACAGAAGAAGTAGGCATAGTTGCCAAGCAAGGTGATGCAAGTACAGACGAAAAGCAGGAATGGTGTGGTGAGATCATTAAGTTGAGAGAACAGCTGATAAAATCCAATGCCCTTGTACCTGCGAAAAAAAAACTAAAACAATCTGTTTCCGTTATAGAGGGATATGATAAAAAACTCTCCCAGTCTGTCTCTGTCATCGCAGGATATGAGACGAAGATTGAGGAATATGCGGATCAGTTCGAAAAACTACTTGATAAGCTCAAGATATGCAGATGTAGCTGTTATTCTGGTAGTCCAGTACCTGTCGAAGCTCAGATTCCGCCCCGACTAGTGTCTCCAAGAAAAAAATCAGCAGCTATAGTCCTCCAATCTCAATGCTTACCAGTAGTCATTACACCTGTTTCATTTACAGCTGCACTCAAGCAGCAAGGTAAACCTTTGACTAAAAATCCGGGTCACAAAGCCGTAAAAGTGACGTCACCGCGTCAAGCCATTCAAACCACAAGTGCACAGATATATAATCAGAGCGAAATTGCGGAGCCAAAACAGCTCACCACCCATCTCCCGGAGAGTTGTGGATCTCAGCCAGAGCAAATAAATGTTAATGTTAATTCTTCTATAAATTCATTGGAAGCCACGGCTAATGAGACCCAGCAGTGGATCGAGGTGGCTAAAAAGAAGAAGCAACGTTCGACTTCAATATTTGGCACTGCAGGACCATCGGTAACATCTTCGAAGGCCGTCGAAGCACGTAAATACATTCACCTGTGGAACAAGGCCTCAGAAGCGGCAGAGGTTCGGGAATACCTACGACAACTCTGCCCAAATGCAACTTGTACGGTAGATGAATTCAATGCAAAAGGTGATTATAAATCATATAAAATAGGCTTTCCAGTTGCTTGCTATGATATATGCTATTCGAATGACGTATAGCCAATAAACGCTAGATTTAAACCCTGGGTTAATTACAGACAATTTGCAAAACGCGTGAACCCTGATTCAAATCCCGATACTTTTTTTTTTTTTTGCCTGAGAGGTTATCTTTTCACCACTATCTCACCTGATGGTAAGTGATGATACTATAGCAAGCCCTCGGCCCTTTCGCGAAAAGCCCTCCAACAGGGCAGCACCAACGCAGTAACAAGTCTTGTCTGAATGTGTGCTAACAAAATGTTCGCGGGCTAAAGGTAAACTGACAGACTGGCGAAATTGCTTGTTATTAGATAGATAGATAGATAGATAGAAACACTTTATTTGCATACCTTAAAAACATTACAATGAAAATTAACACACAAATTATGTATACAAAAGGCGGTCTTATTGCTTAAAGCAATTTCTTCCAGACAACCGAAAAGAAAGAATTTACAAAAATTAGCCAGGTTGGCAGTTTACTTCGTAAACATTACTTAAAAATAAAAACAAATTAAATATTCACGAAGTATTATTCAAATAAATACATATCTTAAAATACATACCTATAATAAACATTACTTAGATACATTTTAATATATATACATAATGAATACCTAATTATATACCTACATACATACACTGATATAAATATATACATACATGTATCTAAATACTACTTACACTAATATAATGAGTAATAACCAAAGAAATATTTTAGCTTAGAGTGGACATGTAAAATTCTTTGACTCTATTTTTGAAAATGTATAGTGACTGAGATTTTCGAATCGATACTGGCAGACTATTCCAAAGTCGAACAGCCTGCACTGAGAATGAATTATCATAGAAAGATGTACTATGTGACAGTATTTTGAATAGAAGATTTTCTGATGACCTCAATGACAAGGCATGAGCCGAGTCAAGAAACTCAAAGCGTTCCTTGAGATAACGCGGAGAATGAGGATTAAATAATATATTGAAGAGTAGGGAAAGAATATGTGTATTCCGGCGAAGGCGAATGGGAAGCCACTTGAGTTTATGACTAAATTTAGAAACGTGGTCATATTTGCGTAAACCAAATATGAACCGGATTGAGAAGTTTTGGAGACGCTCAAGTCTGTTTAGCTGGTCCTCCCTAAGATCAAGGTAACAAACATCGGCATAGTCTAAAATAGGAAGTAGAAGAGATTGAGCAAGCGCAACTTTGGTAGCAGTGGGAAGAAAATTACGAAGCCGTTTCAAAGAACCTGCATAAGCAAACATTTTACGACTAATTGCTTCTAACTGAGGGCCCCATGACAAAGATTGGTCAATTATTATCCCAAGATTTTTTACTTGTTTGCTATAAGGTATGACTAGACAGTCAAAAACTCTTGGAGGCAGTGTATCCCAGTCCAATTTAGCCAACATTCGGGAGCTGCCTACGACAATAACTTTAGTTTTGTTTGGATTAACCCTTAAACCAAAATTATTGCTCCAATCTGCTATCTGTTTAAAATCTCTATTGGTTGTTTCTATAGCGTCTGAAATTTTGTCATGAGATGCTTGTGAATAAATCTGTAAATCATCCGCATAAAGGTGGTAAGACGAAGTGATATCTTTAGGAATTGAATTTATGAATGCAGCAAAAAGAAGAGGAGATAAAACACCACCCTGCGGAACCCCAGCTGTCGTGTCACACCATGAAGAACATGAATCTTCAAGGCGAACCCTCTGTCGACGTCCAAACAGGTAACTGTGAAAAAAGTCAATAACGGTAGGAGATATAATAATAGAGCGCAGAAGACTCAGGAGAATATCAAAATCAACGGTATTAAACGCGTTACTAAAGTCCAAAAGGGTAAGCACGGTTAACTCACCCACCTCCATACCAGCACGTATATCATCTGTTATCTTGAGTAATGCAGTAACTGTGCTGTGGGAAGGGCGGAAACCGGATTGGAAAGGATTGAGAAGATCGTTTCTAGTGAGAAAATTACTAATTTGATTATGAACTAAGCGTTCCAGGACTTTGGATAAAAAAGGGAGAATAGATATCGGACGATATTCTGAAGAATGTTTAGGATTTAAGATTTTATGTAACGGTATAATTTCAGCATCCTTCCACAATGAAGGAAAAACTCCTTCCATTATTGAAAAATTGAGAATGTGTAATAGAGCAGGAAGGATTAAATCAAGAATTGGGACTAGCATTTTGCGACTAATGCCATCGATACCAACAGCATTTGACACAACAGAGAGTACGCTCTTACTAACATCACTAGCCGAAAATTGAGAAAATCTAAATGGAATATAGGCGGGAGATGAAGTGGTAGAAAGAATTTTGAGAGTATTTGCCTTAGTAGCTAAATTCATACTAGTTGCTGTTGCAAAGTCTCTATTAAGAGAATTAATGTCCAAATCGTGAGGAACAGAGTTTTGTCGAGATTTACCGACTTCCAATGACCTTAGGAATTTCCAAACCTTACCTGGATCATCGTTGTTAACAGATTCATGAATGTGTCTGCGTTGAGCATCCCTACACACCCTATTGCAGTGATGGGACAACGCTTATATTTGAATTTAGTTACATCTTTTTTATGCATCAATAGTCTTATATCAGCTGTCAACCAGGGCGTAGGAGTATGTTTCATTTTTACCGGTCTTACTGGAGCGTGAAGGTCGTAAATATCCATTAATATGGTGTTGAAATTGTCAATTTTTCCGTCTATTGACTCATTGTTGGTTAATGAAGACCAATCAACACGAGCTACGTCATCACGAAGCTTCTCAAGGTTCATACCACCAAAATTGCGTTGTAAAAGGATTTTGGGCTTAGCTTTGGGAGGACGAACCTTGTATGAAAGGTATATTAAATCATGGTAGGAAAAAGAATCAGCGGCGTATTGACCATGTTTAGCAACATGAATTGTTGACGATACTAAAATTAAGTCTAGAAGTGAAGGAGTGCAATTTGGAAAATTATGTGTTGGATTGAGTGGAAGAATGTTCATGTTGTTTGTGTTTACTACAGATTTCAGTCTAGAAGAGCGGTTATCGTTTTTGAGGAGACAAGTATTGAAATCCCCCATTATTACAGAATGCTTATAAGAAGGGAGAAGATTTTCTAAAATATTTTCAAAGGAGGAAAAATAGTTTACTTCTGATGAATGGCTATAATAGACCCCAAGAAGAATTTTTGCATGGGAAAGGAGGACTTCGATAAAGAGGTTTTCACCAGCATCGCTGGGCGGTGGCTGAGGTGACATATGTACTATAGAGAATGGAATATTAGCACGGAGATATATCGCTACACCACCACCACGACCACAAATCCGGTCATTACGAATCAGGTGAAAACCAGGCAAGGGATAACAAATCGAAGGCAGACAAGGTTTCAGCCAGGATTCTGAGACTAAAATTGCATGGACGTTCTTTTGATATTCAAAAGCAGCTAGCATAGCTGGGAAATGAGCCGGAATACTCTGGGCATTAATGTGGATGACATTGATTTATTACTAGAACACAATTTGGTGCCTGTGACAGAAACTTTTTGGATGACTCTGTTGCGGATACCGAATTAGTCAGTGGCGATTGGAGTATACTTCGACGTGATCGTGCTACACCTCCACCATGTGGAGGTACATGTCTATGTGCGCTGGCACCTATTGTATTACATCGACATACCGAATTCGAAAGTGTTGGAGGTGGAGAGGATTTATGGGCAAGTTTCGAATGCAATGGACATAAAGTTTATGTGTGTATTGTATACAGTAAATCTAATGCTCCTGACGACTTCTACATGAGATGGTTATGCACAGTGGAAAGTTTTGTAAATAACCTAAAAGGGTTTGAAAAATTTTTGGTGTTTAAACTTGTATACTGCGTCTTTAAATGTAAATAATTACTATTGTTACTTTATGTCATTTTGTAATCTATGTGATAATAATGCTATGCCAAATGTTAATGGTAGGATGTTGGATGTGGTACTGATACAGAGGAACCTAGACGCTCATGTAAATGTCGAGGCTACAGAACCTCTTGTGAAAATAGACCTTCATCACCCACCTCTTGATATAAGCGTAAAAATGGATAATACCCGGCATTCGGTTCGCATTGAGCCCAGCAACATTGATCCCCATAAAGATTGGAACTTTAAAAAAATATTATTATAATTTCTTATTTAACAAGCTGTCAAATGTAACATGGAGTGAATTTTACGAGCTTAGCTATGTAGTTTTGTGTACCAACAGTTTTTATAGTACTATTTACCATATTTTTGACATACGCATTCCAAAGAAGCGTCGCGGCAGCACAACTGAGTCGCGGTATCCGGTCTGGTTTACTAAGAATATTATTGAGGATACGAAACTTAAGCTTAAGCTTCATCGTAACTGGAAGCGTACGGAGTCTGAGGAGGCTTACAAACTTTTTTCCAACTTAAGGATTGACCTAAAGACCCTACTCTCAAATGCTTATAATTTGTATGTTGTCAGTATTGAAAAAAATATTAGAATACGTCCTTGTGACTTCTGGCGTCATGTTTCAAGCTTGCGGACTAAGGGCGGTTTTGAACCTACAGTCAAGTACAAGAGAAATACCGTTAGTGTTAAGCAGGCATCTGAGGCCTTTGGGACTTTTTTTCAAGCGTATTTCAAACGGCTATTGGGTCTGCTAGTATACCTCCAAGGTTTCTTAAGGAGGGTAAGGCATTGTTGACTTCCCATTTGTCACTTGTTTAACTTAGCGTTACAGAATGGGGTTTACCCGCCTCAGTGGATCACTTCACGCGTTTCTCCCGTACGTAAAGGCTCCAACAGAATTTCAGTTGAAGAATATCGCCACAGTTGGCAGTACAGCAGTACTGCCAACTGTAGCAAAAGTTTTTGAACGTATTCTTCACAAAAATATATCGAAAAAAATTGAGCCTTTTTTGTGCAATGATCAGCATGCGTTTAGAAGTAAAAGATCTGTTAACACTAACCTCTTAACTATCGTCGATTATATTTCTACTAGACTTGATCGTAGAGTGCAAGTTGATGTATTATACTTTGACTTCGGCGTGATCTGCTTGCAGGTGAGTGGAAAAATATCATATTTAAATATTATAAACTAAACCGGCAAAAAACACTCACGTTGAGGATCGAATACGTCGACCCGGGTTTCGAGCATATCAATGCTCATCATCAGGGCGAGTGCGCAGCTGCGTCTGATGATGAGCATCTGATATGCTCGAAACCCGGGTCGACGTATTCGATCCTCAACGTGAGTGTTTTTTGCCGGTTTAGTTTATAATATTTAAATATGTGTGAAACTCACGAGAATTTCAATTCGAAAAATATCATGGCAGAATGTATTGGATACGTCATGTTTAAATGACATTTTAATATATTTTAAATTTTATTTTTACTTTTGTGTACATCTAAACTTACATGACATTTTATATATTTCATAATTGACTTTGTTTTTGTGTAGGTAGGTACTCAGAATAATCTGTGACTGCTGTAATAAGTATGAATTAATTGAAATTAATAGACATTTATTTTTAAAATTGTATTTGACATCTTGAATTTATATTTTAATCGAGATCGCTACGAGTCGAAGTTTACTTAGCTGTTCTCAACCGATCAGCAAAGTTAAGCAACGTCGCGCGCGGTCATGAGTTGGATGGGTGACCGCTAGTGAAATTACTACTGAGCGTTTCCATGCTTCGGAGGGCACGTTAAGCCGTCGGTCCCGGTTGTTGTCTTAGGATGGCAGTCATTATAGTGTTACGAGCTGAGGGTTCGGGATAAATAATGCAATACGTTTTTCAGCAACTGACACCTTTATTCCACAGTTCTATAGTCACTTTACACTTCACTGAACACAACACTAAAACACTGACTGTTCGCACTTAAAAGATCACTAATCACACACTTCACTGTATTTGACTATTCGCGCTTGGAGCACTTGGTCCAAAGGTAATCGCACTGTAGCTTGTATCGAACTCAAAGTAAGACTGACTCGTCGGCCCGGACCCGACCCTATTTATACCCAAAGTCAAAGCTACCAGAATATTCTATACTAGTCTAGATAGAAAAACAATAGGGGCCATAAATCACTCGTTTAACGTAAACAACTTTTGTATGCAATTCAATGGAAACTAACTACTACTTATACTGTGGTTGTTTACTAGTTGCCTGAGAACAAAAGGCGACCCTTTTTTTATAACATTTTTTTGTGAAGAGTAGGTACATTCTTTGTTTAGTTTAACTTGTTTATCGACCTTGGATTACTCTAGATTGTTCGAGTTCTTGCGCCGTAACACTGCCCCCTCCTAAGACATGCTCGTCCCGAGCATAGTTGGAACCACGGTAAGGCGCCAATCGATCCACATGAACAATCTTGGATACTCCTCGTTGACCCTTTCGTATCCGGTACGTGATGTCGTTGATTTTTGTCACAACCAGGTATGGTCCGTCCCATTTAGGCTGAAGCTTCGGTGACTTCCCTTTACTGCGTATAGGGTTATGCAGCCACACCATAGATCCTTCAGTAAATCCGGGATTGTTTAGTTTCCTGTCGTATCGAGTCTTCATTTTTGCGGACATCTGCTGGCCGGTATCTCTAACATGTTCATAAATGTCATTCATTTTGCTGCGTAGGTCACTCACGTAGTCTGTTATGCTGCGGGGAGCGTCAGGTGGAATGCCAGTTATTAGATCAGCAGGCAACCTTAATTCTCTTCCAAAGTTCGCAAAGGCTGGTGTCACAGATGTGCTTTCGTGAACTGCACTTCGGTAAGAGAGAAGAAATGGTTGAATGTGCTTGTCCCAGTCCCTTTGTCTGCTCTCAACAACTTTTGCCAAATACCTTTCTAGTGTTTGATTGAATCGTTCTACCATTCCATCAGATTGCGGGTGGTAAGAAGTGGTTCTAGTTTTGTGAGCTCCCATAACTCGACATGTCTCTTGAAATACTTGGGACTCAAAGTTCCGTCCTTGATCACTATGAATTTCAAGTGGGACACCGAAACGACAAAAGACTTCGTGGACTAATTTGTCAGCAACAGTCGTAGCTTCCTGGTTAGGAATGGCGAACACTTCCGGCCACTTTGTGAAGTAGTCCATGACGACCATAAAGTACTTGTTCCCATTTTCAGTCACAGGAAATGGTCCAGCTATATCTAATGCTATTCTTTCCCACGGGGCTCCAACATTATAGAGCTTAAGCGCCCCTCTGCTTCGTGTCTGGGGTCCTTTCACCGCGGAACAAGTAGTACATTTCCGGCACCAGTCCTCGACATCGTCACGACAGTGAATCCAATAGAAACGCTCCCTTATTTTCAGCAGAGTCTTTTTCACACCCATATGACTTCCAGAGCATCCGTCGTGGTAAAGTTGAAGCACTTCAGGAATTTTTGCTTTGGGAACTACCATTTGGAGATGACACTTTGTCCCTCGAGCATTTTCCCATTTTCGGCACAGTACTCCATCTTGAATAACCAAGCTGTCCCACTGTGCCCAATAACTTTTCGTCGTCACGCTCTTTGCAGCAACATCGTTCCACTTGGGTTTATTGACACCACTGTTAATCCAATCCAGGATGGGGCGGAGGTCCGTGTCGTCCTGTTGAGCTCTTTGTATTGCTCCTTTCCATTCATCGCTAAGATCCGTTCTTAGCAATTTCACAGGTACCAATACCAGTTCCTTGTTTTCTTGTCTAATGCAGTGCTTGCAGCTTTCGGTGCAAGGTCTTCTTGATAAGGCATCTGCGTTCCCGTGAGATTTGCCACTTCGGTGCTCGATCTCGAATTCAAACTCTTGAAGCTGTTCGATCCACCTTGCCACTTGTCCTTCGGGGTTTTTGAAATGTAATAGCCATTTCAATGCAGCATGATCAGTTCGCAGATGGAATTTGCGTCCCAATAGGTACTTGCTGAAATGCTGCAAGGTTTTCACAACAGCTAGTAGTTCTCTTCTAGTAACGCAGTAGTTTCTTTCTGGTTTCGATAAAGATTTGCTGAAGTAAGCTATCACAATCTCTTGATCTCCTTTTCGCTGAGATAGGATACCGCCGATCCCAGTGTTACTTGCATCGGTGTCTACAATGAAGTCGTTCTCGGTGTCTGGATAACCAAGAATAGGAGCATCGCATAAACGGATTTTTAATTCTCGAAAGGAGGCCTCACTTTCTTCATCCCAACAAAACAGACGCTTCTCCTCAGTCAGTTTGTGCAATGGTTTGGCAATATCGGCGAAGTTCTTAACAAACCTTCGGTAATAGGAGCATAATCCTAAAAAGGCACGGACTTGTGTCTTGTCCCTTGGAGTTGGCCAATCCTTCACGGCGACAATCTTTTCTGGGTCAGTTTGTACACCTTCTTCTGAGACAACGTGTCCCAAATAATTCACTTGGCGTCTGAACAATGTGCACTTTTTCGGACTTAGCTTGAGATTTGCCCCTCGGATTTTTACCAGTACACGCTCAAGATTCTGAAGGTGATCTTCAAATGTCCTGCCCACAATGATGATGTCATCCAAATAGACGAGACATGCATCTCCAATTAGGCCCATGAGTATGAGCTCCATAAGCCTTTCGAAGGTTGCAGGAGCGTTGCATAATCCAAATGGCATAACTCTGAATTGCCAAAGACCCTTACCCGTGGAAAATGCAGTTTTCTCCTTGTCCTTAGGGTCAATTTCTACCTGCCAGTAGCCACTTTTCAGGTCTAAGGTGGTAAACCACTTCATTCCCGTGAGCGTATCCAGGGTATCATCAATCCTTGGCAGTGGGTAGCTGTCTTTCTTCGTAACTTCGTTTAATCTTCGATAATCCACACAGAAACGCGTCGTGCCATCCTTTTTCTTTACAAGAACCACAGGGGAACACCATGGGCTTGATGATGGTTCAATGACACCGTTCTGCACCATCTCTTCAATCATAGTTTCCACTTCTTTCTCACGCGCAACTGGTAGTCTTCTTGGTCGTTGGCGAATAGGCAGCTCATTTCCTGTATTGATTTTATGCTGAACCAATCCTGTCTTCCCAATGTCAGCATCATTATTAGAGAAGATGTCCCCGTACTTCAGTAGCAGTTTTTGGGCTTTTACCACTTCTTCTGTAGATAGATTTTCCCGACAACCATCCAAAAGCGATGTCACATTAAATTTGGAAACTGTGGAATTATTCCCGCCTTGTGATTTTTGGCATTGACGCATCCAGGATACTTCTTCACATGTACCCATTAGCGTGCCTTTCTTAATTATTTGTTCTTCTTTGCTTGGATTTATTATTCGCACCGCTGAGACACTTCTAGCTTTGGTCAATGTTCGTGCCATTATATATGGAACATCACTGTCTGAACCCTCGATAAGCACGCATCGATTGCCACGATCGGAAGAACTAGATAAATTTACTGGGACAATAGTTTCTGACCTGGGGGGCAGAATTGTCTTCTTTAAACAGTAGACGAATCCTGATGTTCCACCTTCTATAAAAACTTCTTCTGATCCACATTTCAATACTCCTTGGTTGACATCGATCTTGCAGCAATATTTCTTCATGAAATCCAAGCCGAGAATGCAGTCATCAACAATATCGGCAACAATGACAGTATGCAAGAAGGTTCTCTCACCAAGCTTCAGTTCCACCTCCTTTTCGCCTTGGACGGATATGTGCTGACCGGTGGCTGTTAGCAGTTGGATTTGTGCGTGGCTGCGGTAGTAGTCCCCAATAATGTGATTTGACAGTTGGGAACTCAAGACTGTTCGTGAAGCTCCAGTATCCAAGGTAAACTTACAAGGTGTCCCGTTGATTTCTCCATTAATAATCAAGCTGTTCCCATCGCGAGCTTGTGAGATGAAAACTTTGGGGGCTATTTCTACACCAGCCAGCACCCGCCCCGCAGTCCTGGCATTTACTCGTTTCCCTGCTGCTGTTGCACGGTGGGACTAACTGTCCTTCCTTCCGTGAGTCGCATTCCTTCCCCTATGATTCGCTTGGGGCAACTAGATCTAAGGTGACCCCTTTCCCCACATTCGTAGCATCGGGGGCTGAATCTTTGCCGAATGTCGCCGCGAGAAGGTTGTGTGGTAACCTCTCGAATACGATGTGATCGATGATCCTGCCGTACAGCTTCTACCTCCAAGGCATGGGCTAGGGCGTCCTTTATTGATTCGTGATGACCCAGCCTCACTGCAGCTCTCACTTCTAAGTCACGTATCCCATCTACGAATGCTTGAAGTAGGATTCCGTCGATGAGTGCCGGTGATGATTGATACGCCTTCCGTACGAGCATTTCCACTTCCAGTGCCCACTGCTGGAGATTTTCACTGCTTCGCTGGGTTCGTTCTTTAAGCTGAGCGCGGAATACATGCTCCAGATGAGCATCACCGAATCTGGACTCCAATGCTTCCAGAAGTTGGTCGAACGCTATGTCTTTTCCAAGCGCCTCCAGAACTGTTAAGGCTTTGTCACGTAGGCCCAGAGTAAGCGCTGTCATAGCCTGCGCTTTAGTCCAACCGTTGGCCTGCACTACAGCCTCAAATTGAATTTTGTAGGCCGACCACGAAGAGGTTCCGTCGAATGGTGGCACTTTAAATCCTCGTGGTGATGGCGCAGGTACTACTGACGCAGGTAATCCAGCTCCAGTTTTTAAAATGCACAGCGTTTTTGCCATGTCATCCATTCGGGCTTCCACTTTCTCAAAGCGGTCCTCATGCTGGTGGACCTGATCTTCCACCACTTGGAGTTTCTTCACAAACGTTGCGTGCAGGTCTTTCATCAGAAGAGTCTGCTCCTCTTGGCGACGGGTCTGTTCCTCTTGGCGACGTGTCTGCTCTTCTCTGTCCTGTCGCAATTGGTCCTCCAGTCGACGGGCCTGCTCTTCCTGGCGGCGGACTTGCTCCTCCTTGTCTTGCTGCAGCTGCTCTTCAAGACGTCGGGCCTGCTCCTCCTGGCGTCGGGCCTGCTCCTCCTGGCGTCGGGCCTGCTCCTGAAGCATTGCCATTAGTGCAGCAAAGTCCGTTGCAGACGGAGCAGCCGTAGTCGAAGGGGCTCCTGACATAGTGGCGGTGGTTGCCTCTGCAGTCGGCTGTTCTTCGGAGATCACTGGTGGTGTAGCTCCTCCAAACCTTCGTTGGTCGATGTCCTGTTGCCGCTGACTCCTCGTTCGGATGCCTTCAACGTCGTCCTTTGGTAGCACAGGCATTATTTATCCCACTTCTGACACCAATTTGTTACGAGCTGAGGGTTCGGGATAAATAATGCAATACGTTTTTCAGCAACTGACACCTTTATTCCACAGTTCTATAGTCACTTTACACTTCACTGAACACAACACTAAAACACTGACTGTTCGCACTTAAAAGATCACTAATCACACACTTCACTGTATTTGACTATTCGCGCTTGGAGCACTTGGTCCAAAGGTAATCGCACTGTAGCTTGTATCGAACTCAAAGTAAGACTGACTCGTCGGCCCGGACCCGACCCTATTTATACCCAAAGTCAAAGCTACCAGAATATTCTATACTAGTCTAGATAGAAAAACAATAGGGGCCATAAATCACTCGTTTAACGTAAACAACTTTTGTATGCAATTCAATGGAAACTAACTACTACTTATACTGTGGTTGTTTACTAGTTGCCTGAGAACAAAAGGCGACCCTTTTTTTATAACATTTTTTGTGAAGAGTAGGTACATTCTTTGTTTAGTTTAACTTGTTTATCGACCTTGGATTACTCTAGATTGTTCGAGTTCTTGCGCCGTAACAATAGCATGGTGGTAGGGCATTTTGCGAATGCCCGCCTGGCTAGCTACCACCCTCAAGTAGAAAATCTGTCGCCAAGCACTTACCGGTATGTTCCGGCAGTTGTCCTTGAGAGCCAGTACTTCTAGGTTAGCCTGAACAACATCTTCGACCACATCCTCCCTTACCATGGGTGAGATAGTGGTCAAAGGCTACACTATCAGGCATAAAAAAAAAATATTGTTAAAAAAACTTTTTATTATGTAATTTTTAGCACCATACGTACCCTAATTCGGGCATTTATGAGTGAGATTCAATTATTATCATTATCTATGACGTGCAAAGATTAATCATTTATTTATATAAGTAATCATAATCATATTTCATATCATTAGTGTGCTTCGTGTTTGTGCAGTACTAATTGAATAAATAAATAAATAAATAAATTATCGCAATTAAGCTGTAGATAATGGTTATAAGTGATATGCAATTGATTTGATTAAGTTGGAATCAACTCATATTACTTAGTAATCCTAATAATAACGTCATTAGCAGCGAGCCGTGGTATTATAGGTTGTAGGTATACAATTGGTATTTATTTTTCACTTTTCATGATTACAAAGTTCTTGTTCATGCCCGGCATAACAAAGGTATATATGTTTCGCACTGTTTGATTAGTAGTATCAAAAGACAGAAGCAGTAATGTTGTCGTTTTTCACCGTTCTATTTCATTATAGAAAAGTTTACCAGCGTCATAGACCTCTTGCACAATGGAATATAAAAAGAGTTTAGGAGGCGTGCTGGTGCAACATCTCCTAGTTTAGTAACACTTGTTTTAAAATTTTTTGAATACGAAGGAAGTGTGCCGCTCCCTGAGGTAGGGATCGATGCTAGCCAACATAGTCTGCTTTCTGAAATGCGACCTCTTGGCCAAGCAACATTTGGGGCGCAGATCTGACTGCACGAGACTCACCATCTCTCGTATCCATCGTAGAAGTCATAGGAGGTATGCCAGAGCTTGTGGAAGGGATCGATGCCGGCCAGCATAGTCTGTAGACTGTAGTAAACTGAAACCTCTTGATCCAGCAATTGCTCTTCGTTTATTATGTCGTCGGCTTCGCGCTTGTCACTCTGTAATAAAATTGTGTGTTTTTTTAACTGACAGATTATACTTTCTTCACTAACTGATCCGATTAATAAATTATGAAGTGAGATCAAGATTTGGAATTGGCCAATCTAGATTTACTTCTTCTCACAAAGGACTGCCACATGACCATGCATATTATTGATATATGCTTGGCTTATATGTGGTTGGAGATAAGATCTACTTGACAGTGGTAGATTTAGTATACAAGGTTATTGGTAAAATGCTAACAACCTTTAGGTTGACTTCTGCTAGTCCTAACTAACATTTAGAGTTGTCATTTTTTTTGACGGAATAAGCACGAGAACCACGAGAAATTATAGGCATAATAGACCTTAAATATATATTATGCCTATCATTTATTATAAATATTTTTTTGTTACTTTGCTCGATCTAAATATTCAAAACTCTATTCAAAGGGAGCGCGGCGCGGTCTAGTGTTGCCGCGGCGGGCGCTCTTGTCTCGGAGTAGACATTGTCTTTTACTACGATAATTTGTAATGATTGAATGTAGGAAGATAAGGTATTATATTCTTAATAAAAATATAGTAAAATTAAATTATATGACGACATTTTCATTTCAGTCGGTTTGATCAAAAATAGTAAACTGAAACATTTCTTCTATGGTAGACCGAAGACCGTTTCCTGACGCGGTGGAATGACGATTTTTCAAAAACAAAATTACGGAAAAATTAAAGACAACCTTTCCAATTAGTTCCAAGCTCTTACGTTAAAAAAAATTAGATATGCACATAAATAGGTGTATGTATGCCCTTTGGAATTGGAACTTAGGCATATATGTATACATCTTTATGCAGGCAATATATTTATGTTGCTATTAGGTAAGTACAGTTATTGATTGTGACTGATTAAATTATCATGATAAATTAAATTTTGATATTCGCAGTGCGTAATGTGTAGGTACCTATATTTTTTTTGACAATGACGTACAACAGTGTTAACTGATCAGATGATCTCTAGTTGCTAGATATAGCTTTATTATTTCAAATTATTAGTTATTTCTACTCATATTATAATGCACTTAAATCAATTAATATTATTATCTCCATCAGCGGTCTTATCAATCAGTATATATTATCATTACTTGGATGGTTTTCGAATTAGTCGTCCACACCCTGTAGAAACACTTTACCATGAAGTTTCTGATCGTGGTCTTGACGTTAATAGTAGCGGCGTCCGCATCGCCAACTGACTTTGGCAATGTAGAGCTCCGCAATTCTACGCACGCTGGCAAAAGAAGCCTCGGCTTCGCCAGTTTCGGTGGGGGGACCCGCGGGGGTGAAGGTGGGGCAGTGTGGACCGTTTGGGATGCCTGGGCGCTCCGCGACGCAGTTCGGGGCAACGACCCCAGGATCATCAACGTGCGCGGCCGCATCGACCTCTTGGTTCTGTTTACTGACTCTCCCGGTGTCGAACTTAACGTTGGATCCTGGAAATCCATTATCGGGGGCGACCGCAATGCTGAGATTACTGGTGGTGGGCTCAAAGTTAGAAGCACTCAACAAGTTATCATCCGTAACATTAGGTTTAGTAATGCGCTTTCCTTCGCTCCCGGAGAGAGACCCAACGGCAGCGGCGGTATCATTAGCCAAGTCCCCGGAGCATATACTGAAATCGATGCCGTTCTTTGCCATGGAGCCTCATACGTGTGGATCGACCACAATGAATTCAGCGACGACCCGTGGCACGCTGACAGTATTCCCAACGACAGGATGAGGCACGATGGACTTGTTGATATCAAGAGGGGGGCCAACTTTATCACCGTCTCTCATAACATCTTCAGAAACCACAATAGGAACATACTAGTCGGACACAACGACAACAACGCTGCTCAGGACTACGGCAAACTAAAAACTACCTTTGTCGGTAACTGGTTTAGAGGCACCACCCAGCGAAATCCCAGGGTCAGGTTTGGAGAAGTGCACGTACTGAACAACTTGTATACTGACATCGCCGGCTATGGAATAGGAGTTGGGGCCGGGGCTTCTATCTATGCTGAGAGGAACTTTTTTGTTAACACGCGACGCTCCTGGGCCTTCGCCGCCGGTACTCCAAACCCCATGGGCAACCTCTTTCCTCTGAATAACCACTTCGTGAATAGTGCTTTTGACAGCGGTATCCCAAATGCCGTCAGATGGGTGCCAAGCAACTATTACAGTTACACACCTCAAGGTTCAATGAATGTTGAAGCATGGGTGAGGAACAATGCTGGACCTAAATTTTAACATGTGCATCTTATGTTGCGTTTTTTTGCTTATAATGGATTACCAAACATATTTCATTGAAAATAAACTTGTTTCATTTTTTATATATCTTGTTGGCTTCTTAGCTGCTGGTGATTGCAAAGATAATAAGCGACGTCAGAGGAGACGTGGGGCAAAGATCAAATTCTGAGCTTTGCTAGAAATCTGTCATTATTAACCTATGAAACGCTTATCGGAAGTCAACATTTATTATGTGCTATAATCTATGATCAATATCGCAGATATAGCGCATAGTATCGACGAGAATAAAAAGGTTAGTAGACTACTGTCTTTTTTCCTTAATTGTTTTTATTCCATTATCAGCTTGTAACGTTGAGAAGAGCATTAATAATTATTCATTGTAAGAGCGGCTTATATGAATACGTCACTTTGATGTTCCTGACGTTTTCACGTGGCACATCATACCCACAGAAGATCTTCTATTAATTTAAAATTCTGCATGTTGTTTCCTGTTAGTGGATTTGCACTATGTGTGCAGGACGGAAACGAACCCAGGACATAGAGACTGTAATATAGTAAATAAGCATTAAAATCTTTAAGTTAGCGATAACAATCAAATTCATTTAAGATAGCATATGATAACACACTAAGTGATTACATAATAAGATCCTATAGAATAAGTATGCAATGTAACGTGTTTATAAGGCGCTACCCTAAGTAGCCACGAGTGTGTAAATAAAGAAAACCTTATAGTATAGCGTAGGTTACATAAATGTTATTAAGTATCGGCGTTGCCTTAAGCAACTACTACAGGAATAGCTAAATAGGTATAGGAATCAATGTACAAGAACATGTAAACTAATAGAGAGAACTTAGTATAGCTAAATAAAAGTATATAGTAGGGCCTTAGTTAGTACATAAGGACCCATTCTTTACACAAAACACAGCTCAAAAAACGAGTTGATGGCTCATCAACATAATTACTCGCACAAACACGCGTCGCCATTGCGGGCGCGGGGAGAGGTAAAAGATAATGCGTGTGATTCGTCGATCGTACGGATAACGCAACTGTATCACGTACTAGTGATGGAGTATAGCAACAAATGATAAGGTAATGTCGACGAAACTGATATTCAAATTAGTGTTTTTTTATATCTAGCAACATAAACGTCTTTGTGATTCTTGTTTTTATAACTATAAATAATAATTTAGCGAGAAATGAATTGCATGCCACTCTACTATTGTGAATAGGGTGTTGCTGCATATTAGGCATAAAGCAGGGAGTTTTAACATCTTACCGCACTGTTAACTGAAACGTGGCGGTTGAATTTTTCTTCTTCTTCGTGGTCGGGCACTCTTGGCAGAGTGGTCGTGGCTGTCGATGGACAGGGTTGCATCTCGTCGTCTCCGCTCGCTTCCAAGGCAGCCGCACGTCTAACGATGTTCCTACATTGGAGGCGGCTATTTGCATTGCGAACACTTTGTACTACGGTAGCTTTAGTAGTACTGGTCAATCCAGCGGGTGGGGGATCGATCTCGAGGTCTTCTCTCTTCCACTCGGCCTTGCACGACAAGTTTATCCATGGAATCTTCCTTTCTGGAGATGTGCCCAAAGATCTTAAGAATTCGTAGCTGAGCAGTCGCCGAACGCCTATTTTGTATACGAAGTTCTTTGAGGATGGAAACATTAGACCGAAACGCTGTCCAGGAGATTTTCAACGGTCGTTGATCTTGTAATTTGGGTGACCATGTTTCAGCCCCGTACAAAAGATTGGGAATACCAGACATCTTATTTGTCACACCTTTGTATTTTTGGTTATCTGTCTGTCTTTCCAAATCTTCCCTAATCGCTCTACTGGTGATCGTGTGACAGTACATCGGCGCTGGATCTCGTCCTCACATCCGCCGAGGTTGGATATAATTTTATTTATTTATTACATACATGCTCTTGGGTATGCATTACAGTTACCCAATTCGCTTACCCAAGGCTCAAAAAGATTAAAATTAATAACAACACACATAAAATAATAATAAAAAAAAAAAAAAAAAAAAGAAATACTAACAATTTTAAATAAGAAAAAAAATTAAAGATATGTACTTCTAGAACTAAAAATATTAAATATATATTATATATATATTAATATCTAAGTAAATATCCACTATACCTTTTATTTATTTACTTTGGTAACAAAATCCATTGCCGCTCTGTGAAATTCCTGCGAAGTGCAGTGGAACAGATCCAAGGAGTGGTGTTGGCAAATAAGATCATCAAGCAACCGCAACGCCCGGTACAGCGGAGCCTGGTGCCCTAGTTGTGTGTTGGCAATTGGACACGCAAATAACTCGTGCCGCCTGGCTCTTACATAATCTTCTGGTACGGCTATACATATTCTTTCTAATAAGGAAGGTATCAACTTATCACTACTTCACAGTTTGTTATACACGAGACTCCTCGCGTGTTGTGCTCAGCCCGGTCTACTATCATGATCTTCGTATTTTCTCTGTTGAGAGTAAGACCGAATTTGACACTGGTGGATTTAAGTCAAGACAGCAGCTGTTATTTTTTTTTTGTTTTTGCCAGAAGCGTAGTATCATCAGCGTATCGTAAGTTATTATATACACCCCGTGTCGAACACCGCACTGAGTCTTAAAGGTATCTGAGAGGACGTTGTCCACTTGCACTGCAGCAGAGCTGTCCTCGTATAATCTCCTCAAAAGATAAATAAGATGCCGCGGAATTCCCATATCCAGCTGAACTTTCCATAGGGATATGAGGGTGCCATATGACCGTATCGAATGCTTTCTGGAAGTCGACGAAACATATGAAGAGTGGTGTGTTGAACTCCCACGATTTTCCAAGTTTTGCAACAGATGGTAAATAGAAAGTCCACACCGGCTTACCCCGTAGCTCTAAACACTTCGATTGAGATCTCATCAACCCCCATGGCTTCATTGCTCTTCAGGTGATATTGCCGCTGGTATTGCCGCTCGAACTTCATCACGCATTATACCATGTTCTCGCTCACTAATTTCATTTGAGGTATATAGGTTGTCTGTTGTTCTCATGTTTTTGCGAAGAGAGATTTGCAATAGTCCTTCCAAACATTCACTATGTCTTCAATCTCAGTAATATTAGGTCCTTACATATGAAATTGGCGTTTTTCGTACTGGCCACTTTAATCACGAATTTCTCCTCTTTGGTAAGGAATTCCAAATTCAAATTTGTACAGCTATAGACTCATGTATTTGTGCTTCGATGATCGTCATTCATTTGTTTTTTTTCTTCTGTTTTTTTCTGTTTGCGTCACTCATTTTACAAAATGGAAAACCTTAAATATCGCATTATTTACGAGTACGAGTTCCGCCGTGGCACTAGTGCTGCGGAAACAACTCGAAGGGTGAATGATGTGTATGGCGGTCGTGTTGCAAAAGAAAACACAGTTCGTTTTTGGTTCCAACGTTTTCGTTCTGGAAATTTCGACCTGCAGAACAAGCCCCGTGGACGGCCTGAGACTCAAGTTGATAATGAAGAGTTGAAGGCTATTGTGGAAGCGGATCCATCGCAAACCACGTCCGAGTTAGCTGCAGGCTGCAATGTTAGTGATAAAACTGTTTTAATTCACTTGAAGCAAATTGGGAAGATTAAAAAGCTTGAAAGGTGGGTACCTCACGAATTGACTGAAACAAACCGGCAAACGCGCGTCGACTGCTGCGTTACATTACTAAACCGGCACAATAATGAAGGTATTTTAAACCGAATCATTACCTGTGATGAAAAATGGGTTCTTTACGATAATCGGAAGCGCTCAGCGCAATGGTTAGATCCTGGCCAGCCAGCCAAATCCTGCCCCAAGCGAAAATTAACCCCAAAAAAGTTACTTGTAAGCGTTTGGTGGACTAGTGCCGGTATTGTTCATTACAGTTTTTTCAAATCTGGCCAGACTATTACGGCTGATGTCTATTGTCAGGAATTGCAAACCATGATGGAAAAGCTAGCGGCTAAACAACCTAGGCTGGTCAATCGCTCCACGCCACTGCTGCTTCACGACAACGCTAGACCACACACTGCGCTACAGACGGCTACTAAATTAGAAGAGCTTCAATTGGAAAGTCTAAGACATCCTCCGTACTCCCCGGACCTTGCTCCAACAGATTACCATTTTTTTCGAAATTTGGATAACTTCTTGCAAGGGAAAAAATTCAACTCCGATGGGGCAGTCCAAATCGCCTTCAAAGATTTTATTGATTCCCGTCCGACTGGTTTTTTTAGTAAAGGGATCAATGAACTACCTATGAGATGGCAAAAGTGCATAGAAAATAATGGTTCATACTTTGATTAATTAAATATATTATATTAAAAAATATTCGACTTTTTGTTCCTCCCATACAAAACGCCAATTTCATATGTAACTTTATCATGAAAATCTTTCGTCTGTAACTTGTCCGAGTTTCGTTCTAGTTCGTCACATATCTTTGTCAATGCGTTATTACGGTCACGTCTACAAGCAGCTTGTATCACTGATGTTTTTGAATTCAGTTCAGCAACACTCACACCTTTAGCTTCCTACGTTCTTCCACTAACTGCCAGGTGTTTGCTGTCAACAAATGCTGTGTTTGGCGGATATTTTTCTTGGTTATGATTCTATAACTACATCCTTTACATATTTTTTAGCAGATCCCCACAAGAAGTTACTACCCTTGTTCCTGATATCTGGCCGCCAGATAGAATGTTTGCTTTCAATAGAGGTTGTAAAAGAACTCTGATCATTTACTTGCATTCGGTTTTATGGCCTATCTGTGGTGGCGGTTGACTACTACCAACGAAAGCATTCTCAAGGAGAGTTGGCATCAGACAGGCGGACCGCCATAAAACCGAAGCTAAACTTCATAAAGTATATTCATTTCATTCTTTTATCATATAACATATGTTCAGAGTCATAATACCGTTGTTTGAAAAAAAACATTATTTAAATATGTTCATGTGTTATTCTATTTGAGAATAACACATGAACATACATTTGGAATAAGAAGAGAGCAGATGAATGAAGTTGGAGCAGTGGAGGCTAGGCGTAACGAAGTAGATTAGAGTTAGAATTCAGTGTAGAGGGAGGGATTTCATAAGTTGGCACCGTCAGGACCACTATGTCCTAGTTATGAATGAAATTCTATTGTTATCATTATCGCCGATGCCAATGGGTTAAGCTCACCGCAGACCAAGACATGTTTATCCCCGAGGCGGATATTTACTTCTGCGATAAAATAACAAAGAAATTAGCTAGGAACCAAAGAGAATAAAAGGAACGGGAGATCACTTTCAAGATGAGGACACAATTAAAGAAGCCCTAAAAACGACAACTTTACAGCCGTTAACCGTAATAATACAGTCTAATTCGAGAGTACGATCACTTTTAGTGATAAGGCCGCCCATTGTAATACTATGTTATCATTATTTAATATGTAAACTTAAATATTTTAACAGTGGTGTAACAATAAAGAGTTTTCTATCTATCTATCTATCTACGTTACTTTCTAAACAGTGAGATTTTGTATAATTGTACATAGTAAGGCTCACGAGGGACGAAAGGTTTAGGTTAAGTTGAAATTACTTAAACGGTTAGGAGGAAGGTAGAAATGGCAATTATCCAATTGTCAGAAATAATCCACACTCTTGTCAAAATTCAAGATGGCCCCAATACAGAGTTCCTTCATCTCAACCCCGCTGCAGAGCTTCTGTGGGTATTTATTGCCATCAAATCATACTAACCATTAAGTTCTTGTAAATCTCATCGACTTTAGCGATGACGTCCCGCAACAGATCCACGTTTAGCAGCGGAGGGTCGAATCTCCGGAATAGCTCCAGATCTTTTTCGTGCTTCTTTAACATTTCCTCGAAGATTGCCTTCAAACAAACAGTAAAAGATTAAACCCTACACTTCTTCTATAATCATTTAATTTAATAAATAAATGTGAAAATATTATTTAATGACAGTAAGAGTAGGTACCTTCCGATTGCGCAGCTTATCCTCCGCCATGTTCTTCTTGGTGGTGAGCGTCTTCATGGTGAGGTCGATGGTGTTCTCCATGTCCAGCGGCCACAGGAACACGCGCGTGTTCAGGTTCACGTCCTCAACTACGGAACAAATTGACCAATGTTGAATCAATACAATACTTAATCGTTCACTTCGGCGGCGTCAGTCTTACAATAAAATATTGTATGTACGGCGCTGGCAAATTTGGTCAAATGCTTTGTGGTGGACGAAAGTTGGTACACATATCATAAGGATGATTATTTTTCCAACAACTTTTTACTATTAAAATATTGGGTTTTATTTAAACATCGAAGAAACAGGCTTTTATTTTTTTATTTAGCCTGTTTCAGAATGTTCAAGTAGGTTCCGGTTATACTATCCAGAACATTTTTAATAAATAAAACACCATCTTTGCGTTTCACAGTCGTCAATTTAGCCTATCAGTTAAAGCTTGAAACGCGCTGCATGTTAACTGTAATTTTTATCATTCAGTTATTTTATGTTCTGAGTAGTATAACCGGAACTTACTCAAATATTCTGCAACAGGCTCTTATTATCTTTACATACGCAAATGGCAAACAATTTTATTTTATCATATCATTAATTGAAATAGGCTTGTTCTAAAAAAAATTACAGCTGATAGTCAACTCTTGACCACTATCTTATACGTTGTTCAGTGATGATGTGGTTGAGGATGGTAAAAGAAATAGGCCTAGTTATTCTGGCTCTCAAGAATTGCTCCCGGAACACACTGTTAGGGTGTTATGTGTATGGCGACAGATTTTCTACTTGAGAGTGGCAGTCGAAGCGAGCATTCGCAAAGTGCCCTTCCAGCATGCGGTGAGGGTCACGCCGGCGGGCCCACGGACCTACAGCACGGCAGCCCGCAGGCTGCAGTAGAGAGTGTACAGTATAGGTAGGTAGAGAGGTAGGTAGGTACTGACAGTGCAGATGCGCATGGTGCATGTTGAAGAGCACGTAGTCGGCGGCGGTGCGCGCCTTGTCCCGGAGGTCGAACATGGCGCAGTCGCGACACTCTGCGATGTACGCGAGCAGCTCCACGAGCTGCGCCGTGCTCTCGGGGCTCTCCGACGCGCGCGCCGCCATCTCCTCGTACGTGTCGCAGATACTGCACTCAACACAATGTACACATACATTACGCACGAATATTGTCTCAACAATGATACTATGTATCGAGGTACAATTTTTACTTATTTTGTGCAAGTGTAAATTATTTTTATTATGCAATTGTGTCGTATCAGGCACGAGGCCCCCCTGATGTTAAGTGGACTAACCTCTGCCTATAACAGATGCATTTCGTCACAAGTCACGAATGGCACTGCGCCCGTCACCTTGAGACATAGTTGTTAAGTCTCATGTGTCTGTAATTTCACTGGCTCTCAAGGACTGCTGCCGGAACACACCGTTATGTGCTTGGCGACAGATTTTCTACTTGAGTTTGGTGGTCGCTAGCCAGGTCGGCATTCGCAAAATGCCCTTCCACCATGCTTTTCAAAGCTCAAGCTCGCGGCGGGATTCGAACCACGGACCTGCGGCATGGCAGTCCACAGCCAATGCCACTGAGCCATCACTGCTTCAAAACTGTTCAATGAACTCTGCGTTCTGCTGAGAGTGCAGTTAATGCGCCCGCGGATCCTTCTTTCTGCTCCTTTTATTTTGTGGCCGCGGGCGCATTAACAGCACTCTCAGCAGAACGCAGAGTTCAGTGAACAGTTTTGAAGCAGTGATGGCTTTCTTTCTGCTCCTTTTATTTCGTGGCCGGAGTGATCACGACGCGAAGCCATTCCAATAAATAAGATACTTTAAATCCGAAGCAATAAAGTGCGCTTCGGTTCGCAAAGCACGGAATACCTAATATTTATATTCACCAACAAGGCGTCTCTCTTTCTATCGCATAGCTCTGATCTGTTCTAATGCGACACGCACCGTACAATAATCCCGTCCGGACGAAAACACCGATATACCTGTAGCTTTGTACCTAAAGCGCGGAGGAAGCCAGTACCTCTTAGTTCTGTTTGGATATATAAAAATAGCATTCAAAACTTATCTTCTTATTATCATCCAAGCCGTACGGCATCAAAAAACCGTACAATAATAACATTTTTAATATAAATGTGTTATTTGGAACAAGGTAATGCTTGAAACCATATTTGAAAATTAAGAATAGCGACATCGTTATTAAATTCGAGAGTGATGCGTTTGAAATAGTAGATTATTGTACAAGAGTCGAAAGGAATCAGGTATTTAGACTAGTCCGAATAGGATTTATGACTTTCACCCGTATTAAATTTCTGACCGTAATACACGTACAACCTGCCGTCATCATCATTTCTGATCTAAATTCTATAGCCCAGTCCGTCTTACACGTGTGTTGTTATTGTCGTTAGTAAAAACTGTTGTAAATTTGGGCTCTGAAATCCAGTGTACAAATAGTTCTCGATTTGTCCCCCGAGAGACTTTTGGGCGCATATTTTTTGTGTCGGCAAAAATAATAACAGTAATGACAAAATAAATGGAAAAATAAACTGTAACTCACGCTCTGTTCCACTTCCTAGCGACGACCGTGAAGTGATCCACTATGAACTGCCTGAGCCCGTTGACGATCTCCCACATGGCGTCGTTGATGGGGCTGCAGTCCAGCATCACCATGTTGAGGGGGATGTCGCGCCGGAGGAACAGGATCTCGTCCCGGAGCGCCTCATACATTTGGATACGGCTTGAAAAGTCCTAAGAAAAGATATTATATCATATTAGGAAAACAACAAAGTACAACAACACTTTGCACTTGTTTTTGTAAGTACGATATTCACTGATAATGCTACCATCAATCTGAACAGCCAAAATATCCACCGGGGAACAAAAGCTTCCCCCTATTAATGGGGTTTGCCATAATTCCCACTGCATAGACGTCTTGAGGATCGCAGTGTAAGCTGCTGGTTCTTCAGAATGCACTGCTACCTTCTGAGATTTTTTTTCCTTCAACGCCTCTTACAACTCCTACAAGAATATACGTATAAGGGGTACAATTCGAACACGGAACCCGACAGGCACCGGAACTCCAAGGGCAATGCAATGCGGCAATGCTTAAACACATCTGTCATTCTAAAGGACACCGAAATCATCATAAGATATGTTATGACAGACAGAGTGCAAAAAGAATGCATTCGTGGGGTCTCTCTTGAGAGTTAGATAGGATGGGAAGGTAGAAGATAGAAGGATAGGAAGGTGGACGATGCGTAGCCAATCGAGCTAAAGACTACAAATAGGTAGGGGCTCTTTTTGAATTTTGTTGTTGGTTTTGATCACAGTCTCACCTGACAGCAAGTGATGATGTGGTCAAGGGTGCTAACATGCATAACCTAGAACTAATAGCTTTCAAGGACAGCTGTTGGAAAATATAAATAGATGCTTACGGTGACACATTTTCAACCTGAGGGTGATAGCTAGCGACCACCTTGCTACACCTAACACAGCGTGCTCCTTGAAGTACGGAAGCGCACAGTAATAAATACCACTCGTGGTCACCCATCCAAGTAATGATCGCAAACATTGAACGGTTAAGAAGGATTAGACAAGCTCTGCTTATGAGCGCTTCAACGTCGACAGTGGTCAGTTGACACTCAGGTACTGAAGGGACGCATTATTCTTATATTGGACCTGAGGTTCTTATACTGTGAGGAACGCAGTCTTTCACAACGTACCTTAAGATACGGCGGCGGCTCTTGTGCAAAGAAAGTGTTCAAGTCCTGTGCCGCAGTTCCGTCCAGGATGTAGAAGTACTCCTCGTAGGTGGAGAGGAAGAGGCCGGGCCCGGGCCGGTTGGCGCTCAGGTGGTGCAGGGACGCGTTCACCTGATCTATCATGTACTGCTCGTCTGGGAACACGCCCAGCAGGTACGGCCGGGGCCGGGGGGTGCCTACACGGATAATCATTATTTGTGTAATTAAATGCAATGAAATTATTGTTATGCAAAGATATTGTCCTACAAGCAAGAGCCTAGCAGTGCTTTGAGCAGCACAATGTATTGTGGTGCTCAACATTGCGTTGTATCATGCTCCAAGAGTCATAATGTTACGATGTGACAAACTCTTTAGAAATGCAGCAGGGCATTGCAATATCTTCATCGCTTTCACACCGATCTTGCGTACTCTTTTGCACTTACAGCAGGGTATGTTTGAGAGAATATTGTAATTAAGTAAGATATCTGCTACACGAGTAAACTATGATATTCTGGGTATCTATAATTTTTGATGTTGTATATAAATACATATCTACCGTTTATTGCTTGCATGTGGGTATCAAAAACTTGATTATCCAAATCCATACCCTAAAATTTCAGCATCCATAATAGACTATTCTTATTTCCTATAGCAGATAAGCTTTTTGTACATAGTCTCACTAGTTGTTAAATGATAATTTGGTCGAGGTTGGTCATCATGCTAACCTAAAATGAGAACGAGATATCTATAGCAGCAGCCAGAACAAACCGTCTGATTCAGAGACAACATTTCGCCAGGCGAACATTCGCAAAATGCCCCACCTTTATGCATTGTAGCTAAATGCCTGCAGCGGAATCGGGTCTATCAGCAATAAAAGCATTGATTTACTTGCAGGCAGCACCTCTCTTCCAGGAGGAAGAGAGGTAGGAAAAAGAGTACTAGGAAGTAGATAGAAAAGAATCAAACATTAAGCTGCACAAGTTAAACTGAGATTGACAAATGAGACTTCCTGGGAAATGAAATGAATTCAACTCTACAATGAAGTCATAATTTTTTCAATAGCTTTACAAAATTACAAATTTACGAGTGAAAAAAAATATAGTCATGTGTGGGATTCGAACCCGCGTCCATCCACCCCTATAGCCGGGGTATGCTCGAACCTGCTTGGGCTAACATGGCAATGACTCATAAGTATAATATTTCCTATCGTTCTTTATTTAACCATCGTATTGGGATATTATTTTTGTAGCTTTTTGATCTGTAAGAGAGTCGCCGTAGTTAGCCTTCGGCGATTACGTGATTATACAGTCTAAATGTTGTTACGGTTAACTTAGAATGACTGGATCTCAAGGATAGCTGCCGAAACACACCATGTTTATCCCCACTCTTAGCGGGCGTGTTTTGATTTCGAGTTCATGTTTGATCGAGATAGAATTTGTCCGTTCCTTAGATGGCTTTGCTTTTCCTACCTTCTGATATTTTCCCTTAGCCGCCTCTTGCGACACTCACGGGCAGAAATGATGGAAAAATTCTTACCCGGCACCCCACGGGAAAAATCTAATCACTCTTTATTTAAGTGTTTTTTTTATAGCTTATAGGCTAGCCTTTGACACTATCTCACCTGATGGTAAGTGATGATGTGGTCGAAGATGTTGTTCAGGCTAGCCTAGAATTACTGGCTCCCAAGGACAGCTGCCGGAACACACTGTTAGGTGCTTGGCGACAGATTTTCTATTTGAGGGTGATAGCTAGCCAGGCGGGCATTCGCAAAATGCCCTACCACCATGCTGTAACGACTGCCATCGTAAGATAACAACCGGGAACGACGGCTTAAAGTGGCCTCTGAAGAACGGAAGCGCTCAGTAGTCATGTCACTAGCGGTCACCCATCCAACTCCTGACCGCGGCGGACGTTGCATAACTTAGCTGATCGATTAAGAACGGCTAAGCAAACTTCGCTACGAGCGCTTCGATATTTACGTGGTTTCACTTACCGGGATACATTATAGCATCGACACTGGGTACTTGGTAGTTGACATTGATGATGGTGTGGAACCATTTGACTATCTGAATCCTCATCAGGTCGGGTGAGGGGTCGAAGGTGATATTGGTGGTGCCCGGGTGGCTCATCACCCTGATGCGGATCAAGGGCCGCTTTATGAACATGTAGTCTCGATATGGGCCATCGTAGTTGTTGCCTTCCTGTAAATAAAATAAGGGCAAGTGCGATTCGAGCCCATATAAAATATACATAGGAAGTACAACGCGATTAAAATAAGAATAGGACGGGCTCTCGGCTAACTTCACTCATATTCACTCTTATAAGTACGATCAGCAGAACAAACTTAATAATTGAGCAGTGCCATATATTTATACGTAATTTTAAATGACTGACCCGAAATCGTTAATTTTGATAAATTTAAATTTTTAAGGTTGGCAGCACATACGCCATCTTGGTTTGATGACAACGCGGGCGTCAAGGTCTTATTACTCTTGTACTACCACGTTTCCGAGTACTTATTGATTTGTTTAATTTGTTTTTGGTAATTGTTATATTTGTTTTTGTTACCAGTTACGATGATAACGATGCGATGAGTCTAACTCAGTTGGCCATCAGGACACACGGCATCAAAATACAAAATATTGCAAACAAATAAAATCAGTTCAAATTATTTCTGTGTTTGCTGTACCTATTACTTACGTACAACTTCGTTTACCTACCTATGACTGCTTGTTTTTTTACACGACTGCCCACATAAACGTGTGTTAAGTTTTCAGGGTTCATGTACTCGTATGTATGTATGTTTGTGAGTTTCTTTATTTCACCATAACTTCAAAACAGCTTAACCGATTTTAATGTACGAGATATCGTTAGATTTATCTTGATAGTTCATGTGACACTATGTACATAAAAAATAAATAACTGGTGGATATTAGACGCCATATAGTGAGAAAAACGATTTATTTTTTCTTCCAAAATCCATCGTGATGTGTATCAAAATGAAGGGCTTTAAAAAAGATTCCATTAATGTATTAACTTCCAGTTTTAATTTCAATGGATCGACAAAACACTTAACGAAAAGAAATTATTTGCAGTCGAGTTTTTTATTTAATTTAATAATTTATACATGTATTATCATTTCTTTTTTGCACACTGTACGAAGTTCTAGTTTTGACCTCACAACATGGCGCTAGGCCAATACTATTCTTATATCGCATTGTACTATTAGATTCTGCTTCGGAAAAATCCGTAAAACCTACCAAAACCTAAACCGTGTATGATTCGGCTCTAGAATTAGAATTAGTAGAATTAAAATTGTTTATTAGCCTTATAACATTAGTTATAAAATAAATAAATAAAAATAAAAAAGCCATTTATTCAAAATCTCAATTTCGATGTACAATATTTGTTAGTAAATTATTACTTAAAGAATTAAACAAGATTACATATAGTTAATTAGTTAATGTTAGTATTATTTATGAGGTTTGGACCCCTGTTTGGGTAAAGGCCTCCTACATCCTTTTCCATAACTCCCTGTCCTTGCCTAACTTTATCCAGTCATCGTTTCTCGTCGTTTCCTACGACGTGTATTATGTCATCAGACCACCGTCTTAATTGTCGACCAACATTCCTCTTTCCTATTAGACCTTTCCATCGTGTGGCTTCAATGGTCCACCTTCTGTCTGTGTATCGCGAGATGTGTCCGGACCATTTCCACTTAAGTGAGAGTGCATGCCTTATAGAGCATCTGTGAGTTTAGTTTTTTTACGAATATGTTCGCTCTTAATTTTTTGTATTCTTCTAATTTTCAGCATACTCCTTTCCATTGCTGTTTGACTGCATTTAATTTTTGTTTTATTTTATTTGTATATGTCCATGTTTGGCATCCGTACAGCAAACAGGGTAGTAGACATGTATCATTTAATGTTCAACACACATTGTTAGTAATTACATTGAACATTAGTTAGCAATTAGTTAACATAATAATAGAATACAATTTGGTAAGCAATACACTATTTAAATTAAGATCAACAAGTAGTAGCTATACTCTTGTTAATCTTAATATGTAGGTAAATAAAACACATAAAATTACATATCCATATATAAATACAACATAATATTTGTAGATTATACAAAGTTAAGACGAAAATCAAAATTAAATAGTAAGAATAAAATATTGTATTTTTTACGATTGATAATAATAATAAAAAAAATGTATGATATAATGTATAATTATGTCAACCTTTGAAATTACAATAAAAATTCAATAATTAGAATAAAATTTTACGAATTATTATACTAAATACCATAATAATTTTTGATAGAGAGGATGTCAACAACTATCTATTAGTATACTACCAGTATACACTCGTCGTGAATTTGGGGCGTATGTTACTTCTCTAACAACATAAAAAAAAACATAAAGGACAGCACAAGAATATGACTATAAAAAGATTTGGTCTTAGTTTTATGGCCAGCCGCCTGCCAGAGGGCAACCCTCCTTAGATATCCTTGTTGATAGTTTACCTGCTATATCTCGAGTAATCAGGGCGTTGAAATGGTACGGAGACCTGATGTACATTCGATATACAGCAACGTTCTACTCACATCGACGGAAGTGGTGGCATGCGACTCAACAGGCACTTTATTTACCCCAGTCACCTTTTACGATATCTTACGGGAGGATATGGAACGGTCTTTATAGGCTTAGACCGAGAACTGTATCTACGGCATTAAAGCGAGTAAAATTAATTTTACAATCAATTGTAATAAGAACCATTAATGTCGGTATTCGAAATACAATCCAACTAATCTGGACCTCACTCGTATCAATAAATAACATCCTCTTATAAAGCTACAGCAAACCTCTTTTCCTGAATTATAGCTTAGCTACTTCCGGCGATATATTTCCACTATCTCAACGCCAACATGGCGGCGATACTTCCGTTTGACCGCATGTCATGTATGGAGTGTTAAATCGAGCATTATGTCTGATATGAAAACTATATTTCTATACTATCTATATATATACGTGTCGGAGCATGAGCTACAACAAATCGGGTTCTTCTAAGAGTTCATCCATCAAGCCAACAAACAAATTATGGTCAGGAACGTCAAGCGGGTAGCTGGAGTAAGTTTAGTTAGCAAATTTACTCCAGCTACCCACTGACAGACTGTCATCACTTTCATTTATTAATGTTATTCTAGTCTGTGGTCGTCGCTAGTCTATAGTCGTTTGAGAGATTGTAACATAGAAGCTTACGTCATTCTAGACTGCAGCTGACTCGGCATTGTTGTTCCGGCTGCCCACTAAGCAATTAACATCGGCCGCCGAACAATACCTAACTATGAAGTGAAACATATGACAGAACATTGAAAGTGAGAACCGTGAACTAATCAGTCTATATCAGCGCTATCCTGTAAAGAAACGGTGATTACGATTGCAAGATATTAGCACAGGCCAATAGGTGTAAAATGTGGTCTTATTTAATGGATTGTATTATAGTTGTGGCACCAAACCAATATGTGTTCTCAACCATAATCGTGACCACGGTCACCCTTCATAAATTCTGCTCGAATAAGCTTCAGGGTAAAATTAATACGCAATATAATGATCCCACCACTAAAAGTAAGGAATATATCTACTATTGCAATAATATTATTAGTTTCGAATAATGACAAATATTTTAAGAAAATATTAAGAGGCCTTTTACATTATGCAGCCCTCTCACTCGCACTTTTAAAGATAATTTCAAATAGCAACAATATGGTTTATATTTTTTAAAATGTGGTCAATCATTATTTCGCTGCATGCAACTATAGATGTTCTCTACTAGTATTCATTTTGATATCTGTAATGGGGGATCCAAAACGCGTAATTTAGTTATTTTAAATTTTGGGCCTCTAATTCTAATTGGACTCAACATGTAACAAAGTAAAAATACGTTGAGAACATCTATAGTTGTATGCAGCGAAATAATGATTGACCACATTTAAAAAAATATAAACCATAATTATTGTTGCTATTTGAAATTATCTTTAAAAGTGCGAGTGAGAAGGCTGCATAATGTAAAAGGTCTCTTAAATTAATATATTAATAAAACACTTATAAATATATCTACTGATATTTTCACCTAATTTTCCTGCTAAGCCGACGTGACGTCACAAACGTCACGCAGCCAAACCGGAAGAGTTTTCGACGTGTTTCGCTTCTTCTTCTACACGAAGCATCCTCAGGAGGTCTTGACTCGAATAGTCAAGACTCCGCGACTGCGCGATCGAGAAAGAATTTTTCTCAGCGTCACGTCTGCTTAACAGGAAAATTAGGCGGAATTGTCCCTACATATATTTTTAAGTGCTTTATTAAAATATTAATTTAATGTTTTCGTAAAATATTTGTCATTATTAAATATGCATTACCGCAAAGTAACGCCTGAATCTATTCATTAACATTAGGTACTCAAATATTACTTACGTAATAGTAGGCAAAGTACTCGGCAAAATGCTTGACGCTTCTTTCTACTAGATCTCTGACTTGTTTGGACATCAAACCATGGACACATCTGAAAAACATTGATAATAATTAAATTAATAGTTCACGAATGTTATATGATACCAGTTCCTATGTGTTCCAACTTAACAGCCATTTCGCTTTGACATCAACATCTACATGGCAACCATGGTTAGGGTTGCCAACTATACGTATATTTGAGTAGACCTACGTAATTTAGGCTGATCTCGCAAGTTTGCGAACATCAGTCTTTCTATATGCGTATTTATATTATTATTATGTGTATTTATTTCAATCAAATAAGCAAAATAACATTTGGCTGAATGAGATAATTTTCTTTTTTTTCTACACTATATCTAAACTAATATAATAAAGAGGAAAGAGTTGATTGTTTGTTTGTTTGCATTAAAAAGGCTCTGAAACTACAGGACCGATTTAAAAATTCTTTCACCATGAGAATCCAACATTATCCCTGATGAACAAAGGCTATAGAAGATTTTCAAAAAAGTTAGGGGTCCGTATGAAAACTTCGATAATGTAACCCAACGTGCGAAAAATATACCAAAAAAATCGTTATTGGGCGTACGCTGCGGAAATTATTAAAAATAGAGCAAATTGATGTACGACAATTTATTAAAAAACATCAATATCTATAAAAAAAAAGTCCGGAATACTATTACAATTATGTCACAATAACTATTTTTTTATGTGTTTAAATGTATATTTTTTGAAAATTTTGTTAAATAGCCGTGCGAAGCCGGGACAGTCCGCTAGTATATAATAAAGAGGAAAGATTTGTATTTTTGTACGCAACGAATCAGCATCAAAACTTATTTTAATTTGGTATGGAAATAGTTCGACACCCGGAAAAGGACATAGGCTAGTTTTTATTAACCTACATGCGTGCGGGCGGAGCCGCGGCCGGAGAGCTAGTAGTTTATAAACAGTCTGTTTCATTCTACCTCATGTTTTAGGGCAAATAAATATTGTGCAAAATTTCATGAAATCAGCTGCACCTGGAGTTTCAAAGGCTATTTTTATATTCAACCTATATGACATTATATAAAACGTTAAGATTCACAAATCCATTACGAGGGACCATAACATGTCCGGCTAAAACGTAGTTGAATAGAAAACTGTCCAACTATTCGAAGAATACAGTCGTGACTAAAACGTTTTTTCATTTATTGTGCATAGGGCATATAGCATTTTATGATTCCCGTCCAGCTGGTCACTAACCTTTAAGTTTGTCACCAAGCACACAGCAGTGTGTTCTGGCAGCTGTCTTTGAGACCTTCAAATATAATTCACCGAACAATTTTAATGATAAGTCAAGTAACAAAACTCATAATCAGTTGATGCATTTCGTCTCGTGTATCAAAAAGTTGGCACGTTGATCTACAAACATTTCACATGCAAATATTCAATAATACTATGAATTTTTCAAAATACAGAGTTGGCAACACTGCGTGACGTCGCTGTCACCTGACTAGTTTCAAACCTTAGTTAACAGATGGCAGTGTTCCGGCTTAAAACACGCAAGCATTTTACATCTTCGACGTGAAGCGCTTCCCTCGATCATAAAAGTAATGGACACTATTTTAGCATAAGTTTAACACCGTGCGATTCTACAAAGCAGTTTTTGTAATTGTACCTGTCCGCTAACGTGGACGGGACAGTCTGAGCCGCCCCATTGTCTGATTCGAATATTATTGGAGAAAAACTTAATTTTCACATTGTAGTTTGTGCAACGCAGTTCATCACAAATTACGATATGATAATATGGATTATGTTTATGTATGATCAGATATTCTTTTACACTCAGAAAGAAATACTCGATAAATTGCTCACGTAACTAAAAATTGGCACTCTGTTACAACATGGTTTTGACAAAATACGGATATATTATGGTTCTTTTTCCTGTAAGCTGACTGTTGTAAAATAAAAATATAATATTATTTCTAATTTCTAATCACACGAAACACTTGAAACAACGTTCGCCAAAATTAATGGCATGAAAAATATTGTCTCAATTCAATCCACCATTTTTTTATTTATACAGTAGGCTATCTTTATCGCTCGTATACAATTTTCATGTATTCCGCTCCCGCTCATGCAAACACATGCGCAGTGATTCACAAACTGGTGTGGTCGTGTAGTGTTAATTTCTGTAGCTACGAGTAAAAGCGCTTGTAGCGAAGTTTGCTTAGCTGTTCTTAACTGATCATCTAAGTTACACAACGTCCACCGCGGTCATGAGTTGGATGGGTGACCGCTAGTGACATTACTACTGAGCGCTTCCGTGCTTCGGAGGGCACATTAAGCCGTCACTCCCGGTTGTTGTCTTGAGATGGCAGTCGTTATAGCATGGTGGTAGGGCATTTTGCGAATGCCCGCCTGGCTAGATACCAAGTAGAAAATCTTTAGCCAAGCACCTAACGGTGTGTTCCGGCAGCTGTTGTTGAGAGCAAGTAGTTCTAGGTTAAGCCTGTTAACACCATCGACCACATCATCACTTACCATGAAGTGAGATTGTGGTCAACAGCTATCCGATCAGCAATAAAAAAAAACTATGACTTGATTACAATATAAAAAGCAAAATATGATAATTTAGTCAACACGCCGGGCCCCCACATTTTGCAAACATTTGTACTTCTAATAAAGTTTTTAAGGAAATCATCGGCAAATACATTTGTTAGTGGTTTGTGAAAAAATATACCTACATCCGGAAGAGACTAGCCACCCACAACACGGGATATCCTAGTGTGGAGGCTAGCGTAATTAAGATAATAAGCACCATCTGATATGTACTCAAATAACTAAATCTAATAAGTACTTACACATACAAAACTTGTGTTAATAAGGTAATATCTAAAATAATATAAGTTGGTCTTTCTTAATCTATTTGTAAATATAAGTTACTTAATATTGTCTTAACTAGCTATGTAAAGTTTATGGACAATATATATAGTATAGTTATAATATACTAGCGGCCCGCCCCGGCTCCGCTCGGGTATTTAACAAAAAAAATAATATATTATACACACACATAAACCCTTCTATTTGAGTCAGGATACTATGAAAAGAAAATAATAAAAAAAATTTGAATATAATTATTTTAATGATCTTTTATTTGTATTTTTTTTGTTATGTTTTTTTTATAACTTTTTTATTTTTTTGTTTTATTTTAGTAATAAACTATCCTTTGTCCTTCCCCGTGTCTCTATATAACTATTACAATATCAAATTTCATCCTAATCGGTCCAGTAGTTTCAGAGCCTATTCAATGCCAACAAACAAACAATCAAATCTTTCCTCTTTATTATATTATAATATAATTAAAAAATATATTACTGAATTCTAACACTAAAATGTATGAAATAAGTATGATCACTAGCACTATCGCGTGCGTAGCTAAAATCATATTTTACAAGTTATTGGAGCACAATATTTTACACCCCGGGCGGGAATCGAACCCTCGCCCTCCGATTCTGCGCCGAATGCTTTAACCACTCGGTCACGTGGGCATGCTCTTTCAAGCCATTAATTTGTAAGATATGATTTTCGCTACGGACGCGATAGTGCTTCAAATCATATTTAGAAATATAGAAGGGTAGCGACATCATAGAGAGTTAAGGGTTTGAAAAAGCACTTCTTTCGATCAGATGAAGTCTAGTAGTATGATTGATGGCCACGCACCGTCCCCTATGTCGGTTAAAGTAATACAATTGGAACACGAAATTTCTTCTGGTGGCCAAGTGGTTTAGGCGTCCTGCGCAAAATCGCAGGACGCGGGTTCTATTCCCGCCAACGGGCTTAAAAAAATTGTAATTGTGTTTCAATAATTTGTAAAATATGTATGAAAAAACTTGAGGAGGTCGGCACCATGATGATTTAAAACACTGACGTCATTTTCATGGTCTGACTGTTCCACAATTTATTTCACACTTTTCAGTGTTGACAGTCGGTTACTTTTTATATATACATATTCACACTTTAGTGATGCAGACAGACTGCTTACAAGATCATTCCCTCGGCATACTTTCATCAACAAGAGTTGCGATTTACAGTAAATCATCCAGATACGCAAATACATTTTCAGTAACATAAAAACTACTCAACCGATTTTGATGAAATTTTATTGAGACAATCCTGAAGGTTCACTCTACTCAACAAAAAAAACTTCAAAATCAGTACATAATTGGCGAAGAAATCGCGTAACAAACATACAAAGAAAAACACACAGTTGAATTGAGAACCTTCTCCTTGTTTGGAAGTCGTTTAAACATAAATAACTTTGCTTCTTTAACGGCCACTATATTCTTCAAATAATTAAATTAATGTTTAACGCGCATATTATAAGCGGCCGAAATATGAATGTGTGTATGCCAGTAGGTCGCCACCATTTATTTATTTAAGTTCATATCACCATTCAATAACCTGATGGAATAGACGTTTAAATAAAAGTTACCCATCTATTGTTATGGAACAAGATTGATATTTTTAATTTCTCATACTATAAACGTGTTGTAAAGTGAGAAGCGGGTGGAAGTCACTGCTACTCACCTTAGGGCTGGAAAAACTTATGGTAATTGCTTTCCTCTCTAGGACCCGCCCTGAATGTGACTTTCTCATGTTAGGGGAAATATAAAAGGCCGGCAACGCATCCTCGAGACCTCTGGTGTTGCGCATGTTCGTGGGCGACGGTAATCACTTACCACCAGGTGAGCCGCCTGCTCGTTTGCCCTATCCCATTAAAAAAACGTTTCATTTTCAAACACTAATTCGATTTATGACATAGAGAGCCAGTAGGATGTTAAAAAAAATAACTACTAAGCTGTATGGCTAGCGGGGTAACGCAGTATGTTCTATATTTAAGATTTAAAAAGACTACAATATGGCAGGATATTAACTAAATATATAAGAAAATATTATGTCAATATTTTAAATAAAAATTCATCGAATTGATCTAATTTCTAAGTAAATTTTATATAGTTATATAATTACTATCAATAAATATAGTAGAAAAACTACTATTTTTCTACTTTCTTTATATTTGAAATGAAAATAAGAGTGTTTAACGCGGGTAAAAGTACTAGGTATAATCTGGGAATATATGAGAATTGATTGCTTACGAACGAACTTACACCTTGTATCTTTACTCTTTATTGCTTACGACCCTTGTATCTTATCTCTTCTATTTATTGCCATTATATTAGGTCCAGAAATGTGCATTACTAGTTTTGAACTCTTTTGCAGAAGGTTATGTCTGATCCTAGTGAGATGCTTAGTTCATATTCTGCTATTTCCTACATAAAGAACTGAAGATATTTTTTAACAAACTTACATGTCCCTACTATGCGGAAACAAGAGTTAAATTCATATATTCTGAAATATAGCTTGCAAGATACAATTTTTTTTGGGATATATAGTTTTTTCCGCACATGCACTATTTTCTCACAGTATGATTCCGTAGTAGAGCTTTCGCATGGTGGTAGGTTAATTTGCAAATGCCCGACTGGTTAGCTACCACCCTCAAGTAGAAAAATTGTCACCAACACCTAACGTTGTGTTCCGCCAGCCTGTAATTCTAGGTTAGCATGAACAACATCTTTGACCACATCATCACTTTCCATCAGGTGAGAAAATGATCAAAAAATAAACCTATCAAGCATGAAAAAAAGAAGTAAAGCCAAGCCTGTGCGAAGCGTAGCCGTAGTTCCCTAAGTAGTGTTATTATATCGCACATTAATAAGAAGACCGTCACTATACGAAAATTTCAGTTTTTGAGATATTAACGCCATCTATTAGCGCGCGAAACGCTCCACATTTTTGCAAAAAACATCTACAGTTGTAATTCTTACAGATTCTGCTAGATGGCATAGTTTCGTTTTGGTTCATCGACGTGCTTGGATCGATCCGTAACGTCAAACCGTCATTATTTCATTCGTGACTGTCAACCCGACGAGTACTATGCTAAATAATGAATTTCATATAGACATAATTTGTTTGATGCCGGTTTGGATTATCGGTATTTCTTAAGTAGAAATTAACTTTAATATGAACATCGTCATATTTCTTTATTAGTCGTGGATAAGTTTAAATTCCATTTTAAAAAATACAATGCTGTAACCACATAACGACTCTTTTCGTTTATAGTCACTTTACGTGTTACAGCAATTAAAATATTTTGTATAAATCGCTGATTCTGAATGTCATATTTTGTTTAGTGTCGCTCTTCTTTGTAGCCAAATATATAAATCATAACAGCTGAAGATTGCCAGAAGACAATTGAACAGGTAACTAACCAAATATACATCAAAAGAAGAATTGCATGATATTGGATCATTACTTATCTCTTCCTAATTTAAAATTATTACTTTTATTTTGGATGACCAAATTGATACGTATGAAAATTTCCTTGCAACAAACAACATAATGCAGATAGAAGTATTTCTAGGGCATCTATCTCCAGTTGTGCATTTCAGCGTGATTTTTCACCTGCATTGGACGATGACCCACGTTATTTACCATTAAAATCATCCACCGCAAACCACTGACGATCACCCTCGTCTTCTTCTTCTGACTCATCTTCATGTAGTTCCCCTTTTTTCTCAAGTTCTTCGTCATCGTCCAGTTCTTCTGAACACTGCTCGACCAAAAACAATCAGTTTTCATCGTTGGCAACATTGGCGTCTTCTGCTGTAGACACAACAACTACTACTATCCAACCTACTATAGACACTTAAAACAATACTGACTGCGATGAAAATTCAGCCTTAATATCAAATAATTTAACAACAGATTCTGACACATCCAGTGTAAACGCATTGAACTCTATCACAGAAGAAGGCAAAGGTATAAAAAGTTTAACAAAGAGAAAAGTAATGAATGAAAAAAATACAGCTCAGACTCTAAGAAACCTAGGGCAATCATACGTATCTTTATTATCTAAACATGTACTAGAAAGGACAAAGAAAGAAAGGCAGACCCTGTAACGAAAAGTGCCGGATTAAATGTCATAACGCTATAACTGAAGAGGATCGCAAAAAATATTTGTGTCATATTGGAATCTAGAATTTGTATCATATTGGAATCTGAGGTCATTAGAACGACATAAAGATTATATTGACACAAGCTTAGTTAACATAATTCCTAAATATCAATATAAAAGGATTGATAGTAATAGAAAGCCAAAAATGCATTTAATTTTTAATTTTGTTTATATTGATTGTTATATTCATACAAACTTTGTTCCTGTTTTGATAATAACGATTAAAATTTTAAGAGCATTTCGCTTTATTAAGGATAATATGATTGTAATATTAAGAACAATGTTGAGAAGTAATTGTTACAACTTTAAAAATATATATTTTTAGTGATGGATTAATGTCACTAAAAACATTTTTGAAAAAATACAATTATTTCAAAAGAGTTTTTCAGTAAAATAATTTCACTTTTTAATCATACCTGCTACCTTCTACACTAAAAAACATAACATGATATCATTTAATTACTCTTTATGGTGTAAAAATAGCAATTACTATTTGGTAAAACTCTGAATGATTCTACTGAAAAAAACTCTTTTTTGTATAATGCCGGTCTTCTTATTATTGTGCGATATGTTCTATGCTTAAGTGCCATTTTGCTTTTATCTTAAGAGCATGGTTTTTCCAGTTCACATGTTTATCGATATCGATATCTAAATCTAGCAATGTCGCGGAGATAACACATAATTTGTTTTCTGTAGAAAGATTTAGGGCAAAAGATTTTTTTTTCATTCGTGTGAAATATTATGACATTTGTTTGGTATAATTTATTTCAAGGTTGTAATCTATCATCGATGTGATTATATAATTAAGTATGTCAATAAGTTTATCATTTAATTTATGTATATCATAGCACAATGTATGACGTTTTTTTTTATAGCTGATAGGCTAGTCTTTCATCACTATCTCACCTGATGGTAAGTAATGATGTACGGCCACGTAGATCTCGTTCAGGCTATCTTAGAATTACTAGCTCTCAAGGACAGCTGCCGGAACACACCGTTGTGTGCTTGGCGATACAGTTTCTACTTGAGGGTTGTATCAAGCCGTGAGTTCGCAAAATGCCCTAACAACATCCATGCCATATAATCCACGAAGAGTAAACAGGATTCTTCAATTATTTTGCTATGTCGTTGATATACACACAGCAAAAAAGTCTAAGCAACATGTACTAATTTAAATTTTAGGATGGTTCTTCACATTATAACGTTTGTATTTTATTATTTAAATATTTTATTAGGCTCTTAATGATGTAAAAATAACAGCTCTTGTTAGATATAAAAGAGAAATAGTTCTTTTAATATCATAAATTAACAATATTGAATATGTACAAACAGTACTATACTGTACAAAATAAGGTAACTACATAAGAAACTTTTTTTTTTAACAAAATGAAATTTATTTATTTGTTCAATTTATTCACTTTAAAAGATTTATTTATGAGCAGAAAATAAGGCAAGTCTGATTCGTTTCCGCAATTTTTGAAGTTTATCTACGCGATGACTACCCGCGCGGTGTAGTTCAACCATAGGTGGATCTCAGTTCATATTTATCCATTGCCATTGGGCGGCTTGTCCATTCATCGCTTTTATCCCGGACCGAACAGATGCAACGTTCGCTGCAGTCATGAGTTGCATGGGTGACCGCTAGCACATGTAGCAGAAGCCGTTAGCCGCTACACGTTTAGCCGTCGACTCGATTGTTGTCTATGGATGGCAGTCCTTATAGCATGGTGGTAGGGCATTTTTAAATGCCCGCCTTGCTATCTTCCATCCTCAAGTAGAAAATCTGTCGCCAAGTACCTAAAGGTATGTTCTCACAGCTCTCCTTAAGAGCCAGTAATTGTAGGTTAGCCTGAACAACATCTTCGACCATATCATCACTTACCATACCATCAGGTGACACAGTGGTCAAGGACTAGCCAATCAGCTATAGATTTAAAAAAAATATACTAATAGAACATGTATTAATTTTTGTTTATTTTTATTGTGTCTATGTATTTGTTCACACACCAACTATTTCACGTTAAAGCTTCTGAAGAATTTCAAAGAAATTTGACATGGTTATTTTATATAGCATTTCTTTCATTTTTTTAAATAATAATACTATCGTATGAAATTTAGTTTATTAGGTAATGACTTGAAGAGACTCTCACGTGCACTTTCCTAGAAAAAAACTGTTAAAAGGAGAAGAAATAACTCACTTCTTCTTTGGCCAGAGCAGCCTTATGCTTCCTCATCTTGACCATGGTGTCGTTGTTGACTAGATCAGTTCTGTTCTCAACACAGAGCTTATTAATTCTCTCAGTAAACAAACTCACCTGAAGAATCGTTCCACCTGGAAGGTAGATTCCTTTTTCTTCTTTGAGACGTACACAGCCCAATGCTTCCTCATCTTGACCATAGTGTCAGCTACGTCTATAAGCCAATTGTCAACCAGCTCGGTCCTGGTTTCGGCGCAGAGTTTGTTCAGTCTTTCCGTGAACTCATTGGGATAGTGAGGGAATTCAACTTCTTCCTGCATCTTGTTCATGTCACAAATCAACATGCTTTGGTATCTGGTGAACGACATAAATTATATGTATAGAAGCATCAAAAATCACTTAGTTTCCTATAAATCTATAAGTGAAAGAAGAAACAGTCGTAATGAAGAACTGTTGATAATAGTTACGAGCTAAGATGCATTATATATCCTAAATTCTATTCTTACTGGTTGGTTCATGTTATAGATTATTGCAATGATGAATGGTCCAACGATCTAAGAGAAGCGGTAACGGATACTAGTGGTTGTCCGGGTGAGAGGTCAGCAGAAGGCCAACAAGGAAGATGTATGGTCATCCACATCTGGGACACGCGTAGGCGAGTTGTGTTAGATCCTACGCTAAAGCGAACTCGAAGTGGGCGTTGAAATCGCTAAGTATCACGATCTCTGTGGTGGGGATAATCTTTTTTGTTATGTTTTTGTGACGGAACAAGCTCGAGGCCCACCTGATGTTAAGCGGACTAACCTCTGCCTATAACAGCCACATTTCGTCACAAGTCACGAAATGCCCTGCGCCGTCACCTTGAGACACAGTTCTTAAGCCTGTAATTTCACTGGCTCTCAAGGACTGACGCTGGAACACACCGTTAGGTGCTTGGCGACAGATTTTCTATTTGAGGGTGGTCACTAGCCAGGCTATTCTGCTTGAGCACCGAATCTGTAGCCATCTGTAGGCGCTCCATTAATTTATCTATTTCTCCATTCCCGTTTTTATGGGACCTATAAAGGCACGCGTAGATTCGCGGATGGTCATCACAGTCTACTGGCAGCCAAATGTCAGATAGACTTTGCCCTTCAAGACAGCTGAGACGACGAGTGCAGATATCCTCTCTCAGTGCAGAAAGCATTTCCTCAGAAGGCGCTACTGCCCACCTCCCAATATTTTACCCTAAGTAGTCTCTTACGACACCCACGGGGAAAGATGAGAGGTGACATTCTAGGCTGGCGCCATGCGGATATAGAATAAATACTTAATAATAAATAATTATATCAATTGACAGTATTTAGAACTATCTTTTAAAGATCTATACAGAGAGTAAAATCAATACAATTAATCTAACATATATTTTTTATCTATCTATCTATTTTTAATGGTTGACATTGACTACTATTTCACCTGAAAGCGAAAGATTTCTACTTAAGGTGATAGCTAGACAGGCGGGCGTTCGCAAAATGATCTACCACCGTGCTTCATCGACTGCCATCCTAAGATATCATCTGGATCGGTTAAGAACAACTAAGAAAACTCTTCAAACACTTCAAACAGCTACAATACTCGTAGTTAGGTAACGTGTACTGTACCTGTCGTGCCATATCCTCTTGAGTTGAATGAGTATGGGGTTCCCCTCGTAGTACCGGTAGTAGAGCGCCTGCTGCGCGTGCACGAACGTGTTGTGCCAGGGCATGGGCGCGCGCACCGCCAGCGCCGGCCACAGCGCCGGCAGGAACGCGATCTGCAGCCGCGCGCGTTCTGAAGGGTCCTCCAGGATGTACGCCAGCAGGCACCTGCACACCACCGATACCATACATAATAAACGTGTACAATATCTTAACGACACTACCGAGATGTCATACTGTTTCTCTTCCCTGCACTGTGGTACAACACAATACTGACGTGAACCATGTTTTTTATAACATTACCTGGTTACTTATGGCAATAAAAAAGTATTTTATTTAGTATTTTTATTTATTTATTTATAGGATTTAGTCAAGATTCCATGAAAAACTCTTTAGAATCGCCATGTTTTGCATTCATGCCTTCCATACTCTTTTGCAGTTTTAGCAGTGAGTGTGCATAATAAATATATTTTTACCTGTTGGAGAGGTTATTCGGTGTAGCAATAATTTCGAAGCCCTGGGTTCAATCCCCAGGTCAAACAAAGTAGGTACTGTATGTTTTCTGACGTAAAAAAATCAGATGTCTGAAACATTGCCCAGTAGATGGTAATTAGCTCGCCCCCTACTATTTGGGGTCAAAACATTTTTGGCAAAACGTGCCTACTATGCCTTTAAAGCCGATCCTTATTGTCAACTAGCTACGCCCTGCGGTTTCATCCGCGTGAAAATTGATAATAGTGAACATTTGCCTATATTAAAAACCTAAACTTTACTTTCAGAAAAAACCTAAACAGCCATTTCAACGTGATGGATTAACAAACTAAAACACTCGTAAGTTTTCACGTTCATATCAGTAAAAATATTATGGTTATTTACGTATACTAAACTAGTCTGATTCATTAAATATGTTGAAAACTTTTGAATGTTAAGAAATATGGATTTATAAATAACAGAGTACCTATTTCAGTTCTTAGCAAATAGTGGGAAAAAGTTTGAAATCGAAGTTCAATTGTACATACACACGAATATTTTAGGAACCTCAACACAAAGTTGTATTCGTTTCATAGAAACAGATATAGTCTCATTGAATTATTCACACGTGAATAATGCTGACTTATAATGGTACATAAGGCTAACATCAGGCAAACTGATTGCTCGTTTCGCCAATAAGATATCTAAGATACTCACTCTTATCTACTTGTGGGAGTCGCGAGAGGCGACAAACGGAAATTACCAGGCGGGCACCAGCGCCTTCTGAATAACCGACAACTTACTCAGAAGGCGCTGGTGCCCGCTTCGTCCTTGGGAATGCTCTAGTTCATGGTTTCTTAAAGTGAGGCCCATGTACCCCTGAGGGGTGCGTAGCATGTATGACAGGGATCCGCAACAGCTCAGTTACATTTATATTTACAGCGATCCCCAAGCCGCCTACCAAGCGTGGGGATTATGACCCCTGTAATGGGGAAGGTATTGTTCAACGATGGGCGTAATCGCTGTGATGTGGTGTTACCGTTTCATGGCCATGAGGAAGAACTCCCTAATGTCAGCCTCGCTCTGGCGCACGCAGGCCTGGTAGGTCAGACTGAGTAACCGCCGCTTGATCCGCACCGTCTGCTTCTCAACCGCCGCCTTAGCTCTCTTGTACAGCTCCAAGGGGAACTCCGGTATGTGCTTGCCGGAAAGAGACTGGAAGAAATCACTACGTTTCTCTATTTTCTTTCACATACAGACTAGTAAGACACAACTGTTCACCAATATTTCCAATGAATATTGAAGTATATTCTGACTAAACAACGCAATAAGATCAGTGCTATTTTTAGAAGTCAATTTGGCTCAACGGATAAGTATTGGAATTCAACGGGGCAATACTGGCAGCATGCTGAGCACGCTGCCAAATGACAGTGGGCTGGAGCATTTGGACTGCCTGTGAGTCTGCAATGACTTATAGGTTGTCTAAATGCTTTTATTGTAGTAGCTGTAGTGTTGTATATAGTTCGTAGTATTTTATTAATAAAGGCATACTGCCGGTAATAAAAGAAAAAATATCTATGTTAAAATTACCACATAAAAATGTTGACCTGACTTTTCAGAGTGTATATAAATAATTTTGTGCGCGATCTTCATCTGTTGGTGGTCGACATACCTACACACAACACAAGATGTATAAATAAATAAATAAAAAAAAACAAATAAATAAATAAATGTATGTCCACCTTGACACAAGCAACCTCACAGGCGCGTTCGACAGAACATCTGACATGTCGAGGCGTTTTTGAAATTTTTTTTTTTTTTTTTTTATGAATCACATCCTCTTCCATCTGCAGATGATCTGTCAAACACACTGCCTACACTAAAATTATTAACAACATTATATAACATTTTATCTGCTCTAACCCATGTTTCAGTGAAACATCACATATCAAAAGACTATATTTCATTTCATATTTTTTACTGAACGCGACAGTAGAATATTTTAATACTTACGCATCCATGGTAAAAAATTGTCATTGACGTTCATAAAAGCGCCGTAGACGCCAAAGTAAACGATTTCACTTTGATTACAAAACCACAAACATATACGATAGGAGAAACTTAAGTCATGTGCGGGACACGAACCCGTGTCCATCCACCCCTTGAGTCGGGGTATGCTCCAGCCAATTGAGCTAACATGACATGACGTTATAACTCAAACCCTCCCTATCGTTCTTCAACCATCGTATTGGGATGGAAGTTTTTCCTATCGTATGTTTGTGATTTTGTAATCCGCATAGCAGGTGTTATTGCAAACCCAACAATATTAAGATTTCACTTTGACTTTGGAAATGTTATTTATATAAGAACATTTCAATTTCAAGTATTTTGCCAAAGAAGCGATTTATATTTTGATAGTACAGTGCTATATCAGTACATTTCTCTGTTGTCTGGCTCTTTTAAACAGTTTGTCTGAAAATGTAATTTGTACCTACATGTACTAAAATCTGTAGCGTCAATAAAAGATTAATCTATATTAATAAATAAAATAAAAAATATTAATTCTATAACCAACTCAAAATAATAAGCTACAAAAGTAGTAAATAAATTCTTAGATTACGTAGGTAGATACATCCTATCCTGTGTCAACATAAAGTTGTTTGTCTCCATGACGCCATGTCATATTATACAATATTGTATTCAGTGAATATACTCATTCTGGCTTTTAGTCAGTACCTACACCTGAATAGGGAAACCACATAACATAATTAATAAAAATAAATAATATCGCGCAGTATTCAAAACAACTTAGCGATGCGACACTGCAATCTGCGCGATTTTGACGCTACATAGTTACTTTTAGGGCCTGTTTGAGAATGTTCGAGTAAGTTCAAAGGAACAAAATTTTTAATTAAGGACAACAAATTATAAAAACATATTTGTAGGCGAAATAATTTGCTAGAAATTATGTCTTGACGATTTTTTTGTACGACGCATACTTTCCGAGATATCGCGAAAAAAGTGTTTTCACCCCTTTTTCCAAGATGGCAGCCGGGGGATAAGGGTGGCTACCCCACAAACTTGAGGTTAAGCTTCTATTGATATCTACACATATCCCAAAAATAAAATTGCGTCCTTTAAAAAATGCAAAGCTCATGCAACATTTCAATGGACTAGTTATTTTATGTTCTGGGTAGTATAACCGGAACTTACTCCTACATTCTGAAACAGACCCTTAGTATATTTTGTATGGTTTGCTCTTGATCCTACACACTGCAGTGATATTAACGCAGGTCAGGCTTCAGGGACTAAAACATTTGATACCTTGATACACAGAAGATTCGAGTCGTCTTCAAATCTGTGGAAAACTATTTGAATTATAAATCTCTTTTGTTTATAATGGATTTAACTTCGACTGAAAAATTGTTAGCTGTTGCAATCGAAGAGCACCTCGACCAGGATCACTGTAACGTGTTTGAAGCATCGGGATAAACATAAAATTCAATTGACGCGATTTATGCTATAACTATCACTAGTGGCTCTCCTCGCGAGTCTGCCCTTGCATAACCTACAATAGAATAAAGGTTCACTGTGTACGCTGATGGGGTACTGAGTCAAAAATCCAAAAAGAGCTGTTTGATATAATATTTATTACGAAAACTAATGAAATTAATTTGATGTGACACAGGTAGGTAATTTTCGTTTCTTCATTGTGCCACAGGAATGACACAGGAAATAAACTTTTTTTTCATTATTTTTCACCCCGGCCCCTTTAAGTTTACCGTAATAAGTTGTCCTGACAAAAAAGTTGGTCAAGCACCAACTTTTTGGGTAACAAAACAGTATTCTAATATTTTTGAAAATGTTTTGACAGATTTTATACCCCATAGCTCCGTCATGTTGAAAAATTTCCATAAACTGAATAGACAATAAAACCATGGAATTATCAAAGTTGATCACAAAATTTCACGAGAATCGGTTGAGAAATGCGACCTGTAGAGGAGAACAACCGGATATACAAAACCATTTTTGTGTAAGCTAAAGCACAGACACTTCGCTTGCACTGCTCGGTCAATTATAGATAATTGACCGCGCAGTGCAAGCGAAGTGTTTGAATCTTTATATAAAGAGGAAATATATGTATTTTTGTATGTTCCTTACATAAACTTAAAAACTTTTTAAAACGGATGGGAAAAAGTCTTTTATCATTAGAATACTACAATATCCCTGGTGAACATACGCTACAGAATATCTATATCTATACTTATAATAAAACTGTAACAGGTCCAATTCTGTACATTGAAGATAATTTGCAAAAAAAAACTGAGTGCACTCTGTAGCTGATACTGATGCCAAAACTGTATTTTTTTAAATTTTTGTCTGTCTGTCTGTCTGTCTGTCTGTCTGTCTGTCTGTCTGTCTGTATCCCGACCGCGCATCACTCCAAAACTACTGAATGGAATTCAATGAAACTTAACACGATTTGAGTTCATACTACGAAGAAGGTTATTGTATACTTTTTATCCCGAAATTCAGCACGGTTCCCTCGGGAAAGGGGATGAAAGTCAAAATGTACACTTAGTTGTAATTTACTAACGCGTAGTCCGATTTCAAAGATTCTTTTTTGTTAGAATAGTGATGAGTGAGCTCGGAACCCCATGGGCAGCCCGGCACCCCACGGGCAGCCCAGCACCCCATGGGATACTGAATGGAATTCAATGAAACTTAACACGATTTGAGTTCATACCACGAAGAAGGTTACGGTATACTGTGTATCCCGAAATTCAGCACGGTTCCCTCGGGAAAGGGGATGAAAGTCAAAATGTTACTTATTTATAATTTATGAACGCGTAGTCCGATTTCAATTACTCTTTTTTTGTTAGAATAGTGACAAGTGAACTCGGAAGCCTACGGGGAGAGCCCGGCACCCCAAGGGCACCTCGGCACCCCACGGGCTACTGAATGGAATTCAATGAAACTTAACACGATTTGAGTACATACTACGAAGAAGGTTATTGTATACTTTTTATCCCGAAATTCAGCACGGTTCCACCGGGAAAGGGGATGAAAGTTGAAATGTTACTTAGTTGTAATTAATGAACGCGTAGTCCGATTTCAATTATTCTTTTTTGTTACAATAGTGATGAGTGAGCCCAGAACTCCATGGGCAGCCTGGCACCCCACGGGCAGCCCAGCACCCCATGGGCTACTGAATGGAATTCAATGAATCTTAACACGATTTGAGTACATACTACGAAGAAGGTTATTGTAAACTTTTTATCCCGAAATTCAGCACGGTTCCATCGGGAAAGGGGATGAAAGTTGAAATGTTACTTAGTTGTAATTAATGAACGTGTAGTCCGATTTCAATTATTCTTTTTTGTTAGAATAGTGATGTGTGAGCCCGGAACCCCATGGGCAGCCTGGCACCCCACGGGCAGCCCAGCACCCCATGGGCTACTGAATGGAATTCAATGAAACTTAACACGATTTGAGTACATACTACGAAGAAGGCTATTGTATACTTTTTATCCCGAAATTCAGCACGGTTCCCTCAGGAAAGGGGATGAAAATCAAAATGTTACTTAATGGTAATTTATGAACGCGTAGTCCGATTTTAATTATTCTTTTTTGTTAGAATAGTGATGAGTGAGCCCGGAACCCCATGGGCAGCCCGGCACCACAAGGGCAGCCCAGCACCCCTTGGGCTACTGAATGATATTCAATGAAACTTAACACGATTTGAGTTCATACAACGAAGAACGTTATTGTATACTTTTTATTCCGAAATTTAGCACGGTTCTGTTACGGCGCGGGTCAGGATTTGAGTTTTAAAAAAGAAAACTATTTAATTTACACTAAACTTATATTATCAAAATATGGAAATAGCAAAAGAAATGGTATACAAATAAATCGTCTAACCGCGACGAAGTTCCAGCCCGTTCTGCCTTTACCTAAAAAGGTTGAAATAGCAATAATAATGTCTCGACTAAAAGTGCAACTGCAGCGGTTTTACCTTCATAGGATGCACACATATATAGCATTGTAACAACCCCCCCTTTAAGATGGATCATCACGGATAGAGTGATGAGGAATCGACATGAACACTGGCTTGAACTTCGTTAAGGCAAAGTAACTATAACGTAGGCATTCATTACATTAAATTGTTAAACTAAATTTAATTACTATTTAATTAGACCCATCTATATAAGTTTCTAATGTAATTATATTGTATGTACTTCTACGACACAGTAAATGAAAATGTTAATAAGAAGTAATAGTATACTAACACAGTATATTAGATTAGACATAGCAAGTAGATATCGTTATAAACTAAAATTATATTCATATATTCATTGTACAAGATATAGAAACGGAATACAGAGCTATTAGTTGCAATTTCTCGTAATAGTAAACAACTAAGTGTTTTATCTGACTAAAGACTATATGCATATATGTAGTAGGTATAATAAATGTATCAGATGTCGACCTTTAAAGTTAAACAGTGTCTCCCGGTTTAATAATGTTTCGTTAAGATATACGGCTATAGGTAGCATCGAACTCGACATCGGATACATCTATATTTCTTTCACCTTGCATTACGTTAACATTATGTACAGGCTTTGTACTTATTTTAGACTTTGTATTACACTGGTTGAAGATCGTAATGCAGCATTGAGACTGTGTACTGGTAGATTTTAACAGTTTTCTAGCCTTATACAATAAAAATAATAAACTTAAAATTGATATAATATAACCCACTGAAACGTAGTGGTGACCATAAGTTTGAAAGTGTGACGGACTTTCTACCTTATTTAATTCCTTCTCTAGTTCGTTCATCGAAACACTAGCATGTAGTAAAGAATTAAGATTCCCGATATTGTTTAACTTCACGAAAAGAAGATTCATTAGAGTCCGGGTTTTTGATGCTTTGTTACAACAGTCATCTTTTAGTAAATTAAAGTTTGATATAGTTTTCACTGTGGTATTCAACACATAAACGTCACTGGGCGTAAATTGTAAAGTTTTGAAATATGGTTTGCATTTCTTTGGTAACGTTAGTATACCTGTACCGAACAAGATTTCGTCGTATGTTTCACTTTCACACGTGATATGACACTTTCCTGGTTCTGATTGCACATATATCCAGCGGTTGTTACTTATTTTATGGAAAACGTCTATGTCGCCTTTCAGTAGTTTTACTTCACACTGGTTAGGTAAATTCACAATTGCTTCGGTAAGCAACATTGTCTCACAAGTAGGATTGGCTATGGTTGACGACACGGATGCGTCGGCTAATTCACACACGTAACACATTCCGGGCACAATTCTGCAGTTATCGACAGAACTTAGCAGCGAGTAGAATAGATGATCTACTGTTATTGTCATATAAGGTTTATTAGGAGCAATTAGGGCAAAGGTATCGGGTTTTGAAATATCATAGGGAACTGGCATAGGGATAATATGGTAAAGATTATACGTCTGAGGAAGTACCAGCGGGATACTGACGATAATAATTATTTTCTGGTTATGATAATAACTAACAAGCTGAGAAATGTCAATCAAGTGGTGAACATTTTCCAGTGACACAGAGATAGGTAGTTCGCAAGCGTTGTAAAATATTTACTATGGCCCAACTGATCTAAAATATCTGTGATGTTTGGAATGGGATAGGCATCACCGATTGTGATCTCATTTAAGCGGCGGTAGTCTATTACAATTCGCCATTTGATTTTACCAGATGCATCAGCCTTTTTTGGAACAACCCATATAGGTGCTGACCAGGGTGAAATAGAAGGTCGGATAATATTTTGGTTTAGCATTTCTTGTATCTGTCTATTTACTTCTTCCTTGTGGCATTCAGGGAATCTATAGCTCTTTACATGAATTGGATTTTCAGAAGTAGTGCGGATTTCATGTTGAATTGAACTAGTATGAGTTAACTGATCTCCTTCGAGATGGAAAATATCGGAGTATTTGGAACAGAGATCTCGTAACAACGTTTCTTCTTCAGCATTCATGTGATCACAGCGTAATGCATTTTGTAACCTGCGATCGCGGTCGGACTCTATAGTCATGACGCAGGGTATTTCCGCGGGGTCGAGGCTTGCATTCTCATCGTCGAAAGGTTGTGTTGAATCAATGGGTTCTAGTATTTGTTCAACAGGTTCGAGAGTGAGTGTAAGATTTTCTAATAAAGTTTCTGTGACAGAAGTGTTTAGGACGGAAATGACAACTCGATTTTTAGAATTAACATGAACTAGACACTTGGAAAAGTAGAGTTCTGGGTAATCGGATCTAGTAGTTTCTAAAATCAACCCTTCTTTGATCTCGGGATTGGTAACGAAACATTCAATAAACATTTCACTTCGAGCGGGAACTTTGTAAACCGTCTTTGTCATTTTAATGTTGAAAAACCTTTCAGGATTGTCTAATATTTCCAATCTAGATTTAGCATATCTAATATTTGCTCCGTAGGCTTTCATAAAACTTGTACCGATTATACCATCATAATCGAGATTGATTTCTTTCCCCACAACATGGAAATAGAATGGCAAATGATCCGTTTTGGATCTGATTAGACTCAACATAAACTTGCCTTTGGTTTTGGCGTAGGAATGAACATCATTAATACCTTTGAATTTTACTGTATGGTTTTCTAATTTGGGCAATGGTGAAAGGCTAGATTCTCTAATAAGACAGAGCGAACTTCCAGAATCGATCAAGAGGCGGAGAGGGGTACTGGAATGAGAGGTAAGTACTTCCACATACGGAAGTGAAGATTTATCTTCTCTTATATCATAAATCACAATGTTTTCACTGTTTTTATGTTCACCTTCTGACTTTTTATTTTCTGTTTCAGGTTCAACAGTGAGACCGGAAGGTGCGGCGGGGCTGGCAGCGAGTAGATTAAGACTTCTAATATTAACATTGTGTTTTTCAGGTATGTTGAACGCACTTGACTTTGGCGTTTTACTGCAGTCATCAGAAACGGAGCGATTACGTGAAACAAGGGAAAATGACTTAGTACGACGATCATCAGAAGCAGAGAGATCATATGATAATGTAGATGGCGGTTTGGTATAACGCCTGTCTTGAGATGCAGTGGGACTATTTGACACAAACGATTCGGTAATATGATGGTCAACAAAAACAGTGGGACCATATGATACAGAGGATGGCGACTTTATATGACAATGGTCTTGAGAGGCAGTGGGACCGTGTATAACAGAAGATAATTTAGTGTTACGGTAGTCCTTAGACGCAGTGGGACTATATGATGCAGTGGTTGACGGCTTAGTATTGTGATGGTCATGAGACGCAGTGAGACCACCTGTTCTAGCATTTTGATAGTCTTGAGAAGCAGTGTGACTATTCGATACAGTGGGTAACGGTTTAGTAATACGACGGCCATGGGATACAGTGGAACCATATGATACAGAGTATGAAGGCTTGAAACTACGATAGTCTTGAGAATCAGTGGGATTATTCGATGCAGTGATTAAGGATTTTATATGGTCCTTGGAGGCAGTGGGGCTAAGTGCACAGTTATCACTTGAAACACTTCTGGTTAAGCGTCCTGCGACAACGTCACTGTACCGTCTAACAGGAGACGGTGATTTTGAAATCGGTGCAGTGGTTTTTGTGCCTACTTTGTTAACGGGTATACGACGGCACTCGCTCGATACCCGCGACTTTAGTTTAAATTCTCATGAATGTTGTAAGTTTCGTTCACGTCAGGCGGCGGTGACTCGATGGCTATATGGTTCTGTCGCTGTGGTACAAAATTACCTTGGCGTGAATTATTTATGCGTCTCTTAATACATTGGGAGATGTCATGACCCGGGTGTTTACAGAACCTGCAGAATATGGTATTACTATTTTGTTGTGGCTGCTGCCTTTGGACGACGGGAGGCCTTTGGAAAAAGGGCCTATCTGGTTGGTGTGGACCAACAGGCTGTGAGGCAATCGATCTTTTTGCGCGACAGTCTCGTTCTATATGTCCCGGTTTGCTACAATACCGACATACAATACGGGCAGTAGTAGGTCGTCCCTTTGACATAAGGTTTTGAATTTTTTCCTCACTGATAGCTATATTTATAGCTGCGTTGAGCGATTTCACATCCCTAGATCGCACGAGCGTGCTAATGTTTGGATGGAGGCCTAAACAGAAGGTATGTAACCCTAAATCTTCTGTCATTGCTATCCTACCTGGTAAATCTTTCTTATATGTCTCGGAGTTATGAATTTCTGACTGTAGTTCTGTGACATATGTCTCAACGCGTAACGCAAACTGGGCTACCGTTTCGTTCGGCAGCTGTCGACATGATTGTAATTCGAGTAATATATGTGAATAGTGTTTGCGTTCACCAAAATTTTGTTGTAAGAAAGTCTTGAGCTCTTCAAAGGTATCGAAAAGTTTTGTGGAACAAGCAATCTGCGCTTTTCCGTCTAATTTAGAAATAATATATTTCAACAATAACTCTTTCTGACTCTTGGAAGCCAACTCTAACGCATTCTTACAGTTTGTTAGGAATGCTTGTAATGTTTCTCGTTCTCCTTTATATGGACTTATAAAATTGCACAAAACATTGATTGGAAACTCATTTGATACAGGTTCACTCGGCTTATCTGATGAGTCACTCTTTAGAGACATGACGACAAAAAATATAAAAAATACTCGTACAAAATAAGATATCTAACTATGTATATTGAGCACTCGCATCAATATAAATTGACGATTTTATAAAAACAATAAAAAGGATATAAGTACAGGATTCAGTGGAATCAAGGAGATATGACAATAGCAGAAAATAACAATTCTACTCACAGTACAATTGCGATTTGGAGAACGGCAGGTATCATTTTTCAGCGGGAGTCACGTTGCTCAGCGACAGCGGGCGGCGGCGGCGGCGGCGGTGTGCGGCGGCTACTACGAATGCGACGGCCTCAGGTAGGTACCAATTTCAGGTCGACGCGATGGCAGCGGCACGCGGCGGCGCAGTTACCAGGCTGCGCAGTTGTAGCGGTGCGGAGCACGACAGTAACTGCGTGAGGTTATCGGTTCACACGGACTGTGTGGTGATATCGGAGCACAGGGTAAGATTTCCAGGCCGATGCAGCGTTGATCTCGATCAGCTAAGGTCAGGATGCGGAGTTCTCTAAGCGGCTCGCAGCCAGCACAGACGGGTATATGCCGCACGATGACAGTCCTGGAGCTAGCTGCCTGTGGTAATCGGCGACAGAAGCGTAGCGCAGCGTTAACAGTGAAAGTCACTGTTTCCGTGAATAACACGACTTTGACCGTATGAGATGGTTAGCACGATACTTCGCCAACCATCCCACTTCTGACACCACTGTTACGGCGGGTCAGGATTTGAGTTTTATAAAAGAAAACTATTTAATTTACACTAAACTTATATTATCAAAATATGGAAATAGCAAAAGAAATGGTATACAAATAAATCGTCTAACCGCGACGAAGTTCCAGCCCGTTCTGCCTTTACCTAAAAAGGTTGAAATAGCAATAATAATGTCTCGACTAAAAGTGCAACTGCAGCGGTTTTACCTTCATAGGATGCACACATATATAGCATTGTAACAGTTCCCTCGGAAAAGGGGATGAAAGTCAAAATGTTACTTAGTTGTACTTTATGAACGCGTAATCCAATTTCAACTATTCTTTTATTGTTAGAATAGTGATGAGCGAGCTTGGAACCTCACGGGCAGCCCGGTACTCCATGAACATCCCGGCACCCTACGGGCAGCCCAGCACCCCATGGGCAGCTTGGCACCCCACGGGCATCTCGGCATCCTTATTTAGATTTACCAGCTTGCTAATAAAACTCTAAAATCTTGAACATTCTATTTTTTTAACTATCTATCTTTTGCCGGATACATTTTGGAGACTGCGCAATGGAAGTGTACAATCTAATATATTTTAGTTCTACCGCCAAACAAGGAGAACCTCGGCAAAAAGATATCGTTTTATAATCGAAATTCCAAAGAAACGCACAAAGTACCTACTTTGCTTCAACATTTATTGTGCGAACCGCGAAGGAACTCTCTGAGTTACTTAACTACTGTCTTCGGTCGGAAAAACAAGCTGGGGGTTATCAAACCCAAAGTAAAAAGCTCCTATTTGAGCTATGCTTTACTAAGAGTGCTTCACCACAGACCACAACGTTGCTTAATATGAGATAAACAGTGCTCAAATGTGAATAATTAGTTTGCGGGTACGGCAATCGCGTACGAAGTCGCGGGTACAGCTAGTTATCAATATATATATATTTTTTTTAATTATTGTAAATACCCGTGCGGGCCGCTAGTTTGTAATAAACGCGATAAGTTACATAATATATGAAAATGTTAAGATAAGTGGATGACTTCCTTCCTATAATACTTCATCCTTATTTAATGATTATAAAACAACAAAGCAAAAGATCACTGCTAATGAACGTCTAAAAATCTATCGTATAACAAGCGTATTAATATTACTTACCGTGGTCAAGTAATACTGGATCCTCTCCAAGTCCTTAGGGTGAATGTATCGGTAGTGCTCCTCCTCGGTTATCTTTAGCATCTCCTCCTTTTGCTGGTCAGGGTCGCGGGCCAGCTCGAATTCCATCTTCGCCAAGCGCCTGAATTAGTTCATATAGTCTTAAGCATCGTCGTAAACTGAATACTAACTTCGGTCTACGGCTTCGATTAAGGTAATCTCGCTTTTCAAAGTCAAAGTCAAAATCATTTATTCAATTTAGGCGTCTACGACGCTCTTATGAAGGTCAATTACAAATTTTAGTATTGAAGCAGTGATGGCTCAGTGGCATTGGCTATGGGCTGCCGCGCAGCAGGTCCATGGTTCGAATCCCACTCAGAGCTTGAGCTTCACCGCATGGTGGAAGGGCATTTTGCGAATGCCCGCCTGGCTAGCGACCACCTCACCTCAAGTAGAAAGTCTGTTGCCAAGCACCGAAAGGTGTGTTCCGGCAGTAGTCCTTGAGAGCCAGTGAAATTACAGGCACAATGTGACCTAACAACTATGTCTCAATGATACGGGCGCAGTGCAATTCGTGAGTTGTCATGAATTGCAACTGTTATAGGCAGAGGTTAGTCCACTTAACATCAGGTGGGCCTCGAGCTTGTTCCGTCACAATAATATATTAAAAAAAAAACTACATTGTACTGCCACGTTCAGGAAATAAATTGTATAGAGCCACTGCGAGAAGAACGGGCAAGAAACTCGGGGCCATTCTTTTAAACATCTTTTAACAATGTGTTACATACTTACTATATAATAGAGTTATTACAATATTTATTTGAATTATTTAGGTGACAGGCAATAGCTTGGCAGAGGCGGAATTGTCCAGGCATTTTTGTCGTGAAACTGTGTAGTAGGATTTTTTAATACATATGTTTTTCACGTGCAACTTGAATTTCCCTTCTGTGAGCGTTGTAATATGTTTGGGAACTTTATTATAAATTAAGCTTTCAATCGGAAACTATTCAGCAAATCAGGACTAAAAATATTGTGCTAATACACGGACTAGGATGTGCCTATGTGTACAAGACTTCATTAAAATCGTTCAGCAATTTCAGAGGAGAGTGGCAGCAATCATGCACACCTACATACCTACTTTCTTATAATATTTGTGCGTTAGGGTGTTTTCTGAATGTCAAATATTAAACGGCACACATTATGAAGAGTATACATAGGTATCATATACAATTATTTTTCCTTCTATATGACATTTAGAAGCGCTCGTAGCGAAGTTTACTTAGCTGTTCTCAACCGATCAGCAAAGTTAAGCAACGTCGCCCGCGGTCATGAGTTGGATGGGTGACCGCTAGTGACATTACTACTGAGCGTTTCCGTGCTTCGGAGGGCACGTTAAGCCTTCGGTCCCGGTTGTCGTCTTAGGATGGCAGTCGTTATAGCATGGTGGTAGGGCATTTTGCGAATGCCCGCCTGGCTAGCTACCGCCCTCAAGTAGAAAATCTGTCACCCAGCACCTAACGGTGTGTTCCGGCAGCTGTCCTTGAGAGCCGGTACTTCTAGGTTAGCCTGAACAACATCTTCGACCACATCATCACTTACCGTCAGATGAGATAGTGGTCAATGGCTAACCTATCGTGCATAAATAAAAGAAAAAAAAACATGACATTCTGTTTAAAAAAAAAACTTTTTGATTGACTATGTGGGTTTGAATCCTGCACATGACTGTAATTTTTTCACTCAATTTCACTTCAATTTTGTAATACTCCACTCTATTCTTTTCAATTTTCAGGGGCAATCTCCTTTTGACATTTCCGTGGTGATATGTCTCCATTTTAAATAATTATACGTGGATAAAATAGTATCCGTTTCAGAAAAGAAAGGTAGATATTATTGCTGTTCCGAAACGTCGGTAATTAATAATTGAATAAAATTATATCGAGGGCGTATAGTAATTAGTAATAAGCACTTCAACTAAATACTGTACAACACATCACTCCGTAAAGGGCAAGACTGACCGATTGTCTCTGCAAGGTGGATATAGTAGAGGGATACATAATTGATCTGCAGTCTGCGCGAGGCCCGCTGTTGTGGGTAATAAATGTAAATTCGCGCATTCAAATGTAAATAAGTAATGTATGTGTATTCAAATATAAACAAAGCACTAAACACTACAGAGCTGAGAGATTATCATTATAATATTTTCTACCTTGCCAAAGCATCCTTAGCAGCTTGTTCAGCGGCTACTTTCTCCTGTTTTCTTTTCTCTATTCTCTTCCTCTTTGCTTCTGCGGCTTCTGCCTTTCTTCTTTCATACGCACCTGATACAAGATCTTCTAAGAGGACCAGCCCTGAAGAAATGCAAATTATTGAAATTAGAACCCGGCTTGACATACAATTAGAACCCGCCTTGAAATACAAAAACTTATTACTATCAGATTCTCTATGGTGGCTATACCACAGCATACCGGAATACGAATAGTAGGCAATACCAAAGATTACTAACCCCCCCAATAAAAATGGGCAATACCAAGGGTATGGGTAGGTATTCTTTCTAACCCCAGTATGACAATTTCGTCTTATTAGGCATATTTTTATCACCTTGTGCCAATTTGAATTGAACTAGATTTTGAAAGTGAAATATTTGTTCCTAAAATGAAGTTTTGTTAAGGTAATTTTAATAAAAACCGTATAATAAACGACACCTTTCTGCAACTTATGCTTGTCCTTATCCTTTTCAAGGGCTTCAAGGCGCTCCTTTTCCCGCACAGCCCATGGCCTCAGAGGCGGGAATTGCATTTCCCCGTTGGGTCCCGTGGGGCCGTACAGGTTCGGAGGAGGTCTCTTTTTCGGAGGCATCGCAACTGCCCTCATTGTCTTCGTGGATGGGGTGTAGCAGTTGCCTAAATGAAATAGGTATTTGGTTAGTTGGCTTTTTTGCATATGAGTGACGAAATGGTCAGGCGTGCCACCTAGTTTAAACCTGCCAGATCACTCAGAACGTATATTTGGCTAAATCTGAAGTGGCTCTGGGATCTCAACTTCAGAAGAATTTCAATAAGGAACCAACAACAGTATGTAAGTATCTACGAATAACAATATATAAAGAAATGTAACTCAACCTCAATAACAACTGAACGCAAACCATACCGCGGTGGGCGTTGCTTAAAAACTGTACCATGCGGCGCTGACAGTTCGCCATGTCGGCTTGAGCCGTGCGGTTGTGCCGCGAGAAGTTTCAACTGTGTTTAATATTATATTCTTGCGTTGAATAAATCTGTAAAAATGCCGTCCTGTGTTGTAAAGTGGTGTAGAAGCCATTCAGATATGAATAATTCGGGAATAGCTTTTCATATTGAGTAAATAAACATATTGCTAACCTATAGTTGATGACTCTGGGGTACGTTTCAGCATTCCTTCGGCCAAGGTAAATGTGGCCCTAATCCAGGATAGGTACACAGCGTTCCAGAACTCCAATCCAGCTTATATTAATTAAGAAAAGATTTGACCATACCCGTTCATCTATCAACTTAATGTAATGATCTTTACCATAGCTTAAGTTCCCTTGGACCACAGACAAAGAATAAAATAACAAACTTGGCCCCTTTTATTTGCATCCACTTGGAAAAATCAATAGTATTAAAACAAAACCCCGCAAGCTACATGAGAAAAAGTTTAAGAAAATTAAAAATTACATTCTCTGCATTCAAAAACCGAAGAGTAAAAAACGTTAACTTACTTGGTACGCGTGGTCATACCGGAGTACAAGCTGACAGCCAAAAAAATTGTGATTATTATTGTTTAAGACACCAAAAATACTAAAATTCTGTCACTCTTGGACTGCATAGGAGTGAAAGAGAGGCTGCGAGGGTGAAATTGCGATCAATTAGAAAAACGAAAGAAAGCTTATTAACACAAAACTAGAAACATAAATCGAATAAATATATATATATTTATATTCCTATTATATTGTTATATATAACAATATAATAGCAAAATGTTTCCGTAAAGTTTACCTCATAGAGTATAATTGAAAAGTTGACTCCAAATTACGCTTGTTGACGTAAATATCTGAATTATTCATGTCAACTTTTCAATTATACTCTATCAGCTAAAGATTACGGAAATATGTTTTTTAATTAACAATCCAAAATTACAAATAATTGTTTTACTGCTACAAGCTACCTAAATATATTTGTTCAAGTAAAGCTATTTAGCTCTTGTCAGCGCTTTAACATAGTAATAGCCCGTATTACAGAGCACAGCATGGTAAAAAATATTTTGCTGCTTAAACGATACTGCTATTATAATCAAGTTTTGAAAGCTGCTATTTATTTCTAAATATGGTCACAAACACCGTCGCTTCCTAAGCGAAAATCACATTTTATAAATTATTAGAACACATTTTTTTTTGTTATGAATAGGAATCAAACTCTCTTTGTCAAACGGGTTTGATAACCGTTGGAAAGAAAAAAAAAATGTGCTCTGATAATTAGTAAAGGTAATTTGTAGTTCAAGCAATATTTGCCCAAGGCATTGCTGGAACGATCCCCTGGATAGTTTTATGCAACATCACGCAGCACGAAAGAATAGAGAGGAATCTCGGTACATTGATATCGAATGGTTTGTATGAAAGTCATTCCATAAATTTAATGTCAGCCAAAAAATTAGATATGTACAGTGAATAAAATGGATAGATGCGCTTCGCTTGGAAAGAAACGAATCTGATTGGATGCAGTAAAATATGCAGCATACACTTTAAACGTGACGATAATTACGAGCCTATTAATGGGACGTTTAAACGATTAAGGAAAACTGCGGTGCCCATTTGCACAGTATGTATATGTTTAAATATTTTATATTTTTAACTATTAAATTACTGCTTTCTCACTGAATTGACAGCTATCACACCTAAAATGTATGTATAAGTAATGTTTATGTAATTTGTAGTCGTATTTTGAAATCAAAAGTGTAAAACATGTTATCATCTGCCACGTTGATAACTTTTACGCCTATGGCCTACTCTATGTATTTTTTAGGACATTTGTAGCCAAGATATGAAATCGAAACTGTACAATGTGACATCAACTGTTACGATGACTGCTGTTGTTTGATGTAATAAGTACAATATATATATTCTTATGGTATAATGATAATAAATACAAGTTTATAGGTGTAACCAAGCCGAAAGACAATTTTAACATTAAAATATATTTTTTGTTATATCTAACAACCAATAATTTGTTTCTGTCAGTATTCTCTTATTAACGAAATATTACAAACTACATCTAGCTCTTACAACGTGAGCATTTAGGAAACTACTTGGATTAAAAATTTGTACATTACCGTTTCTTCCTATACCCATTTTTAAAATGTTCTGTTTTCCAAATAGGACTTTCCGATATACTGATATGAAAACTACAAAACTATTCTATTGAAAAGTCACTTATTATAAGAATACATGAACAATGTTACTTAATTCTAGCATAATACCATCCACGCTTCTTTAAGTCGTCGGTGGGCAGTGACAGTATAAAATTGAAGCCACCAATCAAGTGCGATCATTTTAAAGCGCCAAATAAATTAGCCAATGCAATTGAAGTTCAAAGATAGTGCGTGTTTTGTTATTTGTGACCTTGATGAGGCTGAAATCAATACTACCACTGTATAAGAGTTATACTTCTTTATATATTGTTATTCGTAGGTAAGTATTAATTTTTTTCAAGTCCATGAGAGACATCAAAGTCGTATAGAAAAAATCATCAAATTCCATGCTGTGGTTATGTAGGTGAAAAGCACAGACAAACTTTCGTTTCTATAATACCATCCTTTACCCGCATTTTCGCTCGCTTGAATTTGATCAAGCCACACCCTTTGGGAACTTAGCAAATAGGGATAATAATTTTAAGTTTATCCGAAATCCTTTACTCATCTGACAAGCACACAAACTTTAATGTCGTTAGTAGGATAAAATTTTAAAATTACAAATTTAATGAAAAAATTATATGTCATGTGCGGATTTTTTTTTATCGCGTTAATTTGAAATTTTGTAATGTAATCCGCCGAGCAGGTATTATTGCAAACACAACAATGTTGAAAAATAGGATACAATTTGTCTTAGTTATTAAGATGGTATGGTACTATAATATCCCCGTGAGGTGCAGGGTCAGAATTGCACCTCCCCATATCATCCCGTGGGTGTCGTAAGAGGCGACTAAGGGAAAAATACTGGAAGGTGGGCAGCAGCGCCTTCTAAAGAACTGCCATCTCACACTGCGATCCCCAAGCCGCCTGCCAAGCGTGGGGATTATGGCAAATACCCCCTTAATAGGGGAGGCTGTGTTCAGCAGTGGACGAGTCGGCTGTTAGAGTATGGTACTATAAACTCACCAATAGAGTCCATCGCCTTAGCATGATTGTAGCTGTCCCGATATGGGACTCCTCGGGTCCAAGACTTGGACTGCATCAGCGGAGGGAACTCGCTGCAACCACCTTCACTTTCACCTGAGCGTTCATAAGGAGAAAACATAGAGGTAATATCTCTTACATCTGAACTTCCTTAATAATACCAAACTATTTGTATATCTTCATCTCTGGCTTTCGCCCATGGCGTGCCGGGCTAGGATAGCACTCCCTCATATCCTGTGGGAGTCGTGAATCATGAAGTAACGAAGGGGAAAATAGTATAATAGGACGTGGGTAGCAGCGACTATTGAAGAACTGCCATCTACACTAAGATTACCAATACGTACCCCTTAAAAGGTCTTCTACCATTAGGGGTGCATTTGGAATATTTCTCACGCATTTGTTCAACAGGACGTCACGGCAGTTGATGATGATGATCAGTTTTACTCATAGATATTAGATGGTCATGAACAAACAAATGGTACCGATTATTGGGAATTAAATGGAAACGCAACGCCATAGTTTCGGAACTGTTTATAGATGAATCTAACTCTCTAAGTATCATTATTCCAAAAGTTTTCGTTCACCATCTTCCAAGAACAAAGAAAAATATAAATCAGTAAATTACTTTAGGCAGACGGACTACCTTTTGTGGTTACAGGAGATATGAATGTTATCTCAAGATCATATTCACGCAAGCGTGAATAACAAAAAAGTCTTGGTATTTCAGTTGTTTTTATTTCAAGAAATTTGCTGACCCGTAATAGACGTAGAAATACAGCAAGGCCACTATCGGCCGTGGAAGATATCAAGCCTACCTTTTGAATTAGACCACATTTTGCAATGATGTTTGTTTTAAAAATGAAGTCAACTAATTAATCTCTCCTAAGCAGTTCGGCTTTGGCATTGGATAAATACTGAAGATGCATTTAGTCTAATTAAAACTACATCAACTCATTTATATAGTAAGCAATGCTGAGTTTGTATATATTTAGATCTGGCCAAAGATGTTGACTATGTCTCAGTTCCGATTCTGCTAAGAAAACTAGAGATCTTAGGAATCCGAGAAATCGCCTTAGACTTGTTGCATACTAGTAGCTACCTCACGGATTGGAGACAGTGATTGAAAGATTAGCCACACTATTTAAAGTTTAAAAATAAATTTGATGTGCCTCAAGGAAGTGTTCTTGGTTCCACATCATTTCTTTTATATATTAGTCTCTTTCACGATCTCTCAACTGAAAATGTTACCATGTATTACGTTGATGACACTGTTTTAATATTTCACAAACTTACATGGTGTACAATATGATTTCAGCTGAACTAGGTATTCACTCATATACCAAAAGGCTTCAGAACGGCTGGGTTACCTTAAAAACTAAGAAGACTACGTATTCACGTTTCCATAAAATTGTAACGTGTAATGTATCAGTGCCGATTGATTATACCCAAATCCTAACTTCATGATCAGTTTTGCTATGTCCAATCCTGTACTAGTGAAACTTTAACCTAGCGGTTGATAAAATCTCTTGTCCATATACATGAAATATTACGTTTTATATCAACCATCAACAAAAGATAAAACAAAATTTCCACGTCTCTGCAGATATAAAAATATTATAAATTGAAATAAATAAAAACCAGTTCGGGGTAATGAAAGATACTGTTTCTTTATCTATAGAGTCCAGTTGTTTAAAGGATTAAATCGATATTTTGATAGCAGAATCATAATGCGGATAAGGGTGACAATATTAATAATAAATATAAAATGAATAGATTCAGGGGTTACTTTCCGGAAATCCATATTTAAAAATAACAAATATTTTAAGAAAACATTAAATTAATATTTTAATAAAACACTTAGGAATATATCTAGTGACAATTCCCCAATTCCAATTATTGTACAGTAACAAACATCACGTCATGTTGATAAAATGAAAAAGGTTTTTATTTCTGCAATAAACAGGTATTAGCTCAATTTAATTAGTTAAAAAAGGTTTAATAATAAAAAAATATTAAAATCTTGTTAACCACGGCATACAGCCAATTAAAAAAAAAATTAAATATTTTTTATATTATACTTTGGTTTTCTCACTAGGAAAGCCTAGATCGTGGAAGCCTTGTTTTTCAATTATCTATTGCGAATGAGAATCCTCGGCAGACAGAAAACTTTTTATTTCTTTTGTAATATCATGTTTTTATCTTATCACATTTACAAGTGATTAGGGCATATTTTTTCGTCCCAGGCGGGAATCCAACCCGCGTCCTCCAATTTCGCACCTGACACCTAAACCACTCGGCCACTAGAACATGCTTATTTGAGCCGATATTTTGTGCTCTAATTGTATTACTTTAACTGTCATAGGGGACAGTGCAGACGGTCATCAACCAGGCTGATCGAAAGAAGTGCTTTTTCAAACACTCATCTCTTGAAATGATGTCTCTACCCTTCTGTATTTCTAAATTACAAGCACTATCAACAAAAGCATGCTACAAACCGAAAAATACGCATTACATATTGCCTTTCTTATTTGGGCTGAGAAAACCTTTATAGTTTATGAATTTAAAATTCTGATCTAAGTCTACACCGAGGTATTTGAACCGCTGCGCGCTGAGTCCGGGTTAAAGTTTTTCTAGTACAGGAGTAGACATTGCAAAACTGTCCATGAAGTTAGGATTACAGTACAAGAAACATGAATACATAGTCTTCTTAGTGTTAGTGGTAATTTGGCTCTTCTGAAGTCTTTTGGTATCTGCGTAAATATCTAGTTCAGCAGAAAAGTATACTGCATGCCATGTAAGTTTATGAAATATCGGCCTAGTATCAGTAGTCCGATAATTTAGTTCGATGATCGGACTATTTTTATTTTTCTAGTAAAAGTTAAGCAGGTAGTTAATGTTAACATCGAACTAAAAAGCTCAGCAGTACTATTATAGGTCCTATTATGTAACATTGGACTACTGAGACGAAAAGTCCGATCATCGAACTGTAAAAGTTATTAACATCGGACTAAAAAGCTCAGTAGTCCGATTGTCTGTAGCACCGGACTACTGAGACGAAATCGTAAAAATAGTCCGATCATCGAACTAAACTATCGGACTACTGATACTAGGCCGAAATTTCTGTATACAATTACCGCACGACAGCTCCACGTACGATAAAAAATTCAATGTCTTGTACTTGAGAAAGAGACCCGTGTCTTTTTTTTTTATTTGAAGTATAACCTGTATAAATCACAACAGAGAATAATACAGAAAACCAAGACTCATTTTACAAACATGAAAGATGTATTTTTTTTTATTTTTATGAGATCGTGATGGAACTTTCACGTGACCCCTCTGGTGTTAAGCGGTATCCTCTGCCTGTAACAGATGCAGTTCGTCACAAGTGACAAACTTAACTGCGCCCATCAACCTGAGAATTACAGTTGTTAAAACTCTCATGTGCCTGCAATTTCACCGGAACCATATGATTAATATTTATATGTGTTCTTATGCCGGAACAGAGTAATGTGATCCTTATTCCGTTGGGGTAGATATAAGTATGGTGGCAGGTAGTTCCCCGTCAATTATCTAAAACGTACATTTCTGTAAGCCTACGATTGTTAAGTTTTCATATAACAATATGTGAAACTTAACAATCTTCGTAGAATGTTGCATCTTTTTGTAGTACTTATATCAAATTTGATTTGCTCAATATTTCCATAGTGCTTACTAAAATTTATTTTCATGGGGGGAAGTTTGGAATAAAATTGGTCATCTGCCCCCGCGGGATTAGATAGAAATAAATTTGTTTGGCCATATTTTAAGCATGTAGGGGTGTTCGTGTTCCCATCCACCACCACACGGGGACGTTCGTGGGGGCCACTGGGAACAAACGTGATCCATTCTGCTCACAACTTAGCGGCTCTATTATGTAATTTGTTACTAACAAAATCTAATGAAATCATATAAATATAACTGTTTCACAATTATATACACACATCAAAAGTGCCTAGGGATCATGTAGGTATATTTTGAACTATAAAAAAATGAATAAAGAATTTATTTTTTGCAATTTGAAGAAATGTAACCTAAGTTAATGTCGTCAATCAAATGGCGGAAAAACGAAAAAAAAATAGGTTTTTGCTGTGTTTATTGTAAATTATATTAGTTAATAATATCTGTATTTCTATCATTTACACTCATCACACAAACACAGCGATTTGGCATGCATAAAATCAGTTCATCAAAATCACTTTGAGGAATGGCCGCCCACGTTCTTTGTAACAAGTCAAAAAGCTGTTGTGGGGTATGCACGGCATCAATACTTGGCAGAGCTCTTCTTTGTAGCATATCCCATGCATGTTCAATGGGGTTGAGGTCTGGCGATTGAGCAGGCCACGACAGAACGTTGATGCGAGCATCGGCAATGGTGCGAGTTACGACTCTAGCCGTGTGTAGACGTGCATTAGACGAAACGAATTACCCAAACGGCTTCGCAAAGGGATAATCACTGCTGAAACATTACTCTCCGCATAAATCTGAGCATTGAGGTTGCCCCTGATCCAAATGAGATCTGTTCTTCCACCGATCCAAATACCGGCCTAAAACATTATTGATTCCCCTCCATATGGGTGAACTTCTTGACAGAATTTTAAACGTTCTTGACGTCCAGAGCTTCTCCAAACTCGAGTACGTCTTGTATCAGGCCACATACCGAAACGAGACTCGTCAGTAAAGCACACATTATACTCGCATAAATAAAAGGATAAAATCCCAAGGTATAAAATCCCCTACTGCGACAATACTCGAAAACGCACTTGTTCCCTATGCACTTTTTATGGGTGTATTTAAATATGTTAGTAACTAAAGCTGTTAAGAAGTATAGTTCATCAGTTATTAACAGATTTAGTTACTTTGAAATGTGAATACGTAATCGCGATATAGACATGTTGCTATGATTTCAATCAGATTTTTTATTATCTAAAATTGATAAAAGGCCTCATACCTATCACCGTGCGATTTCTTTATAAGATATATATTTACACTTTGTCATATATACCTATAAGTACCAGTGTAGATAAATAATGTTATTACATTATCTGTAAAAGTACCTAAGTATACCTACTGCTAACAATAATCTACTTACCCATCTATCTGATCACTAATTAATTTTGACAAAATTATTTATCTATCAGATAAATATTATTGGCAGCAATTCTGTTGTACGCTCACTAACTATAATATATAACTAATTAAAAAAATACAAATTTTATTTTGGGGACCTCTAAAAGTTATTCTGCTTTTACCTCGAATTAAATTATTATCAACACTAAATATAATTCTGTTTGCCGCTACTCTTCGCTAGATGGCGCACGATTCAAGTTGTTTTGTAAATTTTATGCAGGTTTTTTACTTACGGAACTTTGTTTACATTCGAATCCTGTGATAAAGCCCAAAAATAATGATTTTGCTACGTTGCTTGGCAGAGCAGCTTCAACTGGTCGCTTCGCAATCTCGAACGCCGAGGTTCAGTATCAGGATATAAACCATTATATCCTGATTTCATTAAAAAAAATAACAAAGCACATAGCTGTCCGAAGTCTATCGAAGGTTACTCTATAAATAGATCCGATGAAAAGTGTATAAATCCAAGTTTGTCTACAATCTTTTTTTTTCTATTTATGTTTTAGAATTACCGAAATATACAATTCTTTCCGGAGAACCCACAAGTCTAGCAACCACATACCTAGCTGCATGCTCCATTGTTTATCCGACTAAGGAAGGTATGATTTTAAAATCTAAATGAATTGGAGAACATTACAGCTTTGGTCAACACCAATGTACATGTTTATTAATGTTGGGTAAAATTATCTATGATTCCACCTAATATGACTAAATTATGGTACAACAGAATAGCAAATATGCAAATTTTACTAAGTTTAGTATAATTTATATTTTTAGAGTGAATTAACTAAACTATGGCGCCAACAGAATAAGGAATGTTCATTTGACATTTCTAAATTTACTAAATTCTTATTTTACTAAATTTTAGTTAGTTTTTGCCAACAGAATTGCGACCACTGTCTAAAAATCATGTGATTATCATTATCAATTTTGTTTGCCCTTGAATGTACAATATCTTGAGATAATTTAGTGGGCAATGTTTTAAAACTTACCTACCCCTAATGGGTACCCATGGGCAGTTTCTGGGTTGATGGGGGGGGGGGGGGGGGGAATTTCTTACAGGTAGTCAAATAATTCAACATAAATGAAAACAAGGACTAAGTTCGGGTCGGGCATCTCTTTTAAGGGTCTTACACCAGTCTCTCATCGATACTAACTAGAGAAAAAACATTCTGAAAAAGCTACATTATTTGATCGATATTTTCAGTATTTATTGTTTAAAAAGAGGAAATGGTAGGTACATACATACTCTATGTACGTAAATTTCAGTTTAGATTTTGTAAAAGACCGCGTGTCAAAAATAGTCTAAAATCATATGCATGGTGGAAAGGCATTTTGCGAATGCCCGTCTGACTAGCGACCACCCTCATGTAGAAAATCTGTCGCCAAGCACCACACTGGCACATGAGACCTAAAAACTGAATCTCAGTGTCACGGGCACAGTGCAATTCGTCGTTGACGAAACGCATCTGTCCCGAGCAGAGGTTAGTCCGCTTAACATCAGGTGGGCCTCGAGCTTGTTACGTCACAATAACAGAAAAAATTATAAGTATTAATCCTTGCCAGCATGTCAATGAGGCCAGAGATAAATAAAATTGAGGCTTGCACGGTTTGCATACGAGCTTACTACGTGTAACCGTGCGTTAAACGACGGTACCTACACGGTACTATGCGCAAGCAAGACTGAGCACGGACTCCTGTACAAGCCGAGGTCATATTGTTCAATTCATAAGCTTTAAAAGATAGGAAATGGAAGAACGATAGGAATGATTTGAGTTATGACGTCATGTCATGTTAGCTCAATTGGTTAGAGCATACCCCGGCTCAAGGGATGGATGGACGCGGGTTCGAATCCCGCACATGACTTAAAAATTTTCCTATCGTATATTTGTGATTTCGTAATGTTATCCGCATAGCAGGCGTTATTGCAAACCTGACAATATTAAAATTATAAGGTTGCGTCATCATTTACAAGTATAAAACCAATTGCAAAATTGGCCTTTTTTTGTAGTACAACGCAAGTGGAACTATAGATGTCGCTCCATCCCAATACGAAGGTTAAAGAACGATACGAAAGATTCGAGTTGACGTCATGTCATGTTAGCTCAATTGGTTACAGCATACCCCGGCTCAAGGGGTGGATGGATGCGGGTTCGAATCCCGCACACGACTTAAAAATTTTCCTATCGTATATTTGTGATTTTGTAATTGAAAAATACTAAAATCAAATAAAAATATAGGTCCTCCTTACCTTACCAAAAATATATGATTTTAAAATAGCACAATATTATATAGGTACGAAGTATTTAAATAAACAAGTTCCTATCTTCAAAGAAATCAGTTATCTTAATCCGAATAAAATATTTTTAATAATGTTTATATTTATTTTACCAGCAAATATTTGAGATATTGGTTTAAAAAATCAAGAATAAGCAATTTTGGACACGAGCAGGTACTTTTTATTTTATTTTATTGTGATAGGACAAGCTCCAGGCCCACCTGATGTTAAGCGGACTAACCTCTGCCTATAAAAGATGCATTTCGTCACAATTCACGAATGGCACTGCGCCCGTCACCTTGAGACATAGTTGTTAAGTCTCATGTGCCTGTAATTTCCATTCCAATATGGCGTAGGTTTTTATCTACTCATTTATTTATCAACTGTTTTTCTGCGTTTCAAGTGCTGCAACTGTACGCAGGGCCACCGACTTGGTTTTGCAGTGTCTTATCAAATCACAACGCTTTTATATCTTTTGAAATTTGTTATCTCTTATATAGAATTGGTAATCAACATGCGGATTGTGGACACAGATAATCGATTTCGCGGAAATCTATAAAGCATTCATGCACCACATGTAAAAAATGGTGTTTTTAGGGTTCCGTACCTACAAGGTAAAAACGGGACCGTATTACTGAGACTTCGCTGTCCGTCCGTCCGTCACTAGGCTGTATCTCAAGAACGTTGATAGCTAGACAGTTGTGATTTTCACAGATGATGTATTTCTATTGCCGCTATAACAACAAATACTAAAAATAAACGAAAATAAATATGTAAGGGGGGCTCCCATACAACAAACTAGATTTTTCACCGTTTCTTGCTAATAACGATGACAGGTAGACGGTTTAACTATTCACAGAATATTTAGGTTTACGTTCTCTTTAAATATAATAAATTAAAATAAAAAAATAATTAAGGATGCTCCCATACAATAAAAGAGGTTTCGTCGTACCTACCCAGCTCAATCGGACACTGCGAAAAGTGTCTGTAACTTGCAAGATTAGGTTACAGATAATGGTACGGAACCCTTCGTGCGCGAGTCCCACTCGCACTTAACCGGATTTTTTTAATGTAATTGTGACGGAACAAGCTCTAGGCCCACCTGATGTTTTGTGACCTCTGCCTATAACAGGCATTTTATCATGTGTCGAACTGCACCGCGCCCGTCGCACTGAGACATACATTTGTCAAGTCTCATGCGCCTGTAATTTTACTGGCTATCAAGGACTGCTGCCGGAACACACTGTTAGGTGCTTGGCGACCGATTTTCTACTTAAGGGTGGTAGACGCGCGAACATTCGCAAAAATCCCTACTACTATGCGGTGAAGCTCAAGCCGGCGGTGGTGGGGATCGAACCAGGGACCGGCGGCATGGCAGTCCATAGCTATTACCGCTCGGCCATCATTGCTGCAAATACGACAATAAGCACGCCTGGCTACCACCCTCAACGTTCTCTCGTCTACGTTATGCCAGTTTACTACTTTCACACACAAAAATAAGATTGTCTAAATTAAGATTATTTTAGCTGATGCAAACACCTTCAAAATTGATAAGTTCGATACTATTTACGTTATCGAGGTAATTAGTGTTAATCAATCAATCTGTTTATTAAATATAATGGATACACATCTTGATTGATGACTTGATGACCCGCGTAATAGGTACGAATCAAAAAAATAATAATTGTAAGTTTTGATTTAGTAGGTGGTTGAAATTTTTTGTTTAAGGAAAGTGTGCACTTCATCCCTTTCCATGTAAACGTAGTTTTGTCATATTTTGAATATCAATAATTCAAACTCTGCTCCGTGTAAAAAAAAGTTTGCACGCATTTCCTTGCGCTTGATATATTTGCATCAGGTAGCCAATGCCCCTTAAAATAGTAAAGTAGTAAAGTCTAATAAAAAGTATTCGAAAAAAATATTTAGTCTTAAGGTACAAGTTGGTAGCCGACTGCACGCAGCAGCAGCAGGCGACACGTCGTTGCGTCATGTAACTGCAGTCATGATTTCGAATCCGACTGCAGACGGCAACAGCAGATGGCAACCAGTTGGTTTTGAGTGCTCCGTCAAATAAGATAGTCTGACGTGTTCGAGAATAGTGATCGCATTTTTTATATCTTTTATTAGAAGAGGCAGAAGACGATGATGACTTGTTTTTATTATACTGAAAAAGACGAAAAGTCACACGTCCTATGCTTAAATGCAGAGCAAGTGAGGGAACTTATTCAATACTGATCAAAAACCATTTAAAAAGCGATATGAAAGAAATCCATTTAGAAAAGAAACACGCACGACGTGTCGTTGCTCCGGCGTCAGCGGCACTACTGATCTGCGGTCGGAAGACACTGCCGTCTGCCGCTCGACGACGCGTCGCAAGCTTCATATCGCTAACTACGGAGGGAATTTCATAGAAATACGTAGAAACCAGTAGTGTCGCTGCGACACGTCGTTTGCTGCAGCTTCATGTCGTCCGCTACCAACTTGTACCTTTATTATAACATTTAGAGACAAAATATTTCATAAAACGCAAAACTAGTAAACTAATCAAGTCTCAAGAACTTGAATCCAAAATTTCACAGATTTTGAACACTTGGTATTTAAAATGAGACACAATTAATTTTGTATGGAAATCACTCGGTTAGTGAAAAAACTATTTTGACCTTCATTTGTGCGCGAGTAGCCCCAAAAGATAGATAGATAGATGTAGGTAACTCTTTATTGAAACACCACTACAGATATATGATTAATAAAAAAAAATATACAAAAATTTTAAAATAGGCGGCTTTATCGCTTATAGCTATCTCTTATCTTCCATGTATAGGAAGGAGCAGTAAATAAATTATTATGACGGCTTGGTGCACTTAAGAGTTATACTTATAAATTTATAATTATATATATTATTATATTAACTTATAAAATTATGTTTAACTAAATTAACGTTTTCTAAATTATTAGTTCTATTTAATTCACTACACCATTGTGTATATTATATATATATACACTGATACAGTTACATATAGTATAATACAATCATATACTTATATATTATAAACAATGCATACATATACACATAATCAACCACGAAACTACGACGACAGGGCTTAACTGTAACTTACAGGAGATAAATCGCTTTGGCACGTTGCTTGAAAGCTTCTAGAGTAGGTGCGCGTCTAACTTCAACAGGTAAAGAGTTCCAAAGCCTAACAGCTTCAGCAGTAAAGGAGGAGTTAAAATACTTTGTTTTACATACTGGATGGACAATACAAGTAACAGATATGAAGAAAAGTGTAAATATAAAAAAAAGACTTGAAAAATACATCACCAATAGTACAGACAATATACATAATGATATTTCCGACTATGTGCGATTCGGGGCAGCGCTTAGAAGCAAAAATTTTTTTAAATACATCACACTAACAAGTATATCGTGTGGTAGGGAAACCTTTGTGTTCGATTCAGACTCGACCTTGGCCAGTTCTTGTTTAAATACCTAATTATTCATAAAATAAGTACTGTATAGAAATCTCTCTCATACCTTCAGGGTAATAATTCTTAGCAGCTTTGAGCAACTTGCTGTCCGTCTCCAGTTCATCATCATACCCAGCCCTCGGCATCCAGGGTAACTTAGGCTGCTTCCTCGCAGGGGTCACGAAACGCGAGGGGCATTTAGTGCCTTTGAGTGGCTCCTTTGGTTTGGGACGCTTACGGTCCCCGCTTGCCATGGTTAATCTAGCAAAGAAACGAACGATAATTTGAACATATATAACTACATAAAATATGGCGTAACAGGAACATCACAAAAGCCACAAAAATTCGACTTGTTAGGGCATTAGTATTTCCTATATATCTCTACAGTGCTGAGACATATGAGATACATATACATGAGAGACTAAGAGAGACTGAGAAAATAAAAGTAGACGCTCTGGAAATGTGGTGTTGAAGAAAAATGCTTAGCATATCATGGACTCAACATCAAACCAACATTTCCATACTTGATGAACTCAAAGTCATACAACGCCTTTCATCCATCGTACAGGGTCGAATTCTCAGTTTCTTTGGACATGTTTCGCGGCAAGGAGCCATGTCTGTGGAACGCCTTTTAGTGCAGGGAAAAGTGGACGGCAAAAGAGCTCGCGGCAGATCACCCATGCGTTGGACGGACCAAATGATGGCTGCTCTAGATCGTCTACATCCACGAGTGTACCAGGAAGACAGCGGTGCGAGAGGAATGTTGACGTATTGTGAGGCGTGTCGCCACTCCTGATGTGACGACCACGACCACTCTGTCAAGAGTGTAGCGACTAAGAAGAAGAACCTACATAAAAATAGATACAATGCCCTATAGGTCAATATAGCTGAGGTGTATATACATCCATATTTTGTCATATGCTTTTGGTCCTATGGAATAGGCGGCAAAGATATTAACTGTGCACAGTCCTTATGATCGGATTGGATACCGAAACAGGAACACGAGACCCAATGGTAACCTCTGCTATAACTGATGCATTTTCATCACAAGTGACGAACTGCACTGCGTCCTTCACCCGGAGACATAGGGCTAGTCTCATGTGCCTGTAATTTCATACTAACATAATGACTCATGGACTGCTGCCGGAACACACTTATTACTGTCTTCTACATTTTCCGGTGTAGCCAACACGTGGCCTGGTTCCGTCGACAAGAACGACGAAGGTCCAGTTGCCGCATTAAAAACATACATTTGAAGCGCTACTAGCGAAGTATACTTAGCCGTTCTTAACAGATCAGCAAAGTTAAGCAACGTCCGCCGCGGTCATGAGTTGGATGGGTGACCGCTAGTGACATTACTAGAGCGCTTCCGTGTTTCGGTGAGCGCGTTAAGCCGTCAGTCCCGGTTGTTGTCTAAGGATGGCAGTCGTTATAGCATGGTGGTAGGGAATTTTGCGAATGCCCGCCTGGCAAGCTACCACCCTCAAGTAGAAAATCTGTCGCCAAGCACCTGTGTGTTCCGGCAGCTGTTCTTGAGAGCCAGTAATTCTAGGTTAGCCTGTACAACACCTTCGACCACATCATCACTTACCATCAGGTGAGATAATGTCAATGGCTATCCTATAAGGCATAAAAAAACACAACTTCTCGACAGTTTTGGCTCAATAAATTTGGGAATTTAAAGGTTCTGTCTACTTGTAGGTCTATGTTTTAATTTTCCTTCCTACCAAAGAAGGATGGCGACGTCCATACAACTTCAGACCCAACATTTTTGTAAACACCATGTGCGTTCAGTCGGGATACTTTTCATTACTGATAATGTAAGATATAAGAATGAAAATGCGCATTGAATCCAGTACGTAGGAGTCGGGGGAAAATAATAGTCAGACGTTTTGCACCTTCCTATATTGTCTATCATAGCACTGAATGAATGGGTCTGGCAGGAAGTTGTTTATACTTATCGCCATAGTTTTACGGATTTTGAGGCTGTGTTAGTGCTTTATTACGATAAATATTAATTATCAGGCCAACCACGCTTCTATAATGCAGTGATTACAGCCATAAAGTAACTTTGTATATACTGAAATAGAGACCAAACTTGACATCCCTAGGTGTTAATAGATTTTCTTGATGACGTCACGGTTAGTAATTTCCGTAAATAACAGATGGCGCTAAAAAAATAAATAAAAAAAACAGTGCTGCCATCTGTTTTTCATAAATGCTCATCCCAGTTACGTATAGTTGATACTTTGTACCTTTATTTATTTAAATATAGATATATCTATAAGTTTTTTATAGATACACTATATATTTAATGTCTAATATTAACCTGTTATCCTATAAATTGCTTTCAAGGAACGCGTGAAGATCATTAACTCTTTTAAATATGGACCAAATCACCAATGCTTCCTGCCACGGGTTGAAACATATAGCATCAAAAGTAAAAGCAGTATTAAGATCCAGCCAAAAACCTACATTGAGCTTGATAACTAAATACAAAAGTCTATAAGTTTATGTATGTTTTATTATCCTAATTTATCTACTTGCAACTATACTTAACAAAAAAATATCTTTCCACCTCATTGTAAAAATATCGTATATGGCACCATAACAGCGTCCCTATATGATCACAGCCAGCATAAAAATAATGCACTATTCACAGCTAACTTTAAACTAAATAAATTTAAATTCCTGGCACAGAAAGTAAACAAATCGGCAAGATGCAAAATCAAATAGGAATTGGCTATAGGAATTAGGGATGCTCGCCATCGATTCAAATCGATAATATAATTACATCAATAATGCACGAGACTAAAATTTCGTGAATTAATTATTTCGATTTGTATTGAATTATTCTTATTTCTTAATAGAAGCTTAAAGTAAAACAAGCCGGGCAACCAAAAATTTGCTGGTAAGTCTTTTCCTTTTTTGAATCCAAGGCAGAATAACATTTAAATTTAGTTTGTGGGGACATTCGTGGGCTCGTCTGGGCTTATCACCTCGAAGTTGTACCTCTCAATACATAAATTAAACATATTAAACCAGTTACAGTTAGTAAACTCGATTTCCCATCGGTGTGTATTTTGATTTCTATCCGTTGTAAGTTTTACCTTTAATATTAATCATATTAGTCTATCATGTATCATGATATTTTTTCTTTACTTTTTTTATATTCGTATTTATACGAGTATATTAGTCACACCTCTATTGTCTCTTTATTTGAAATCACGTCAGATTTGTGCTTTTTGCCATAAAGTAAATTTTGTATATTTTTGTACAGCGAATTTTAATAAATATCTTCGTTAAGTAGCAGTACGATGTATATGTACACCCCACACGCTAGGATACGAGAATTATTTGTTGGGTCTCTTCTTCTGTATCAACGGATAAAAAGTTTAATTCTGTAAACTCCACAAATCCCACACATCCAATTCAATTCCTCTTGCTAAATAATTACTCGTTTTTAGTACTTAACACATCACAATCAGTAGTAGCACTGGCAGGATTTTCTCCACTTGAAAGTGATCAATTAATTGAAAGCTCAATGCCAGCAAAGAATTACATCAATGAGGATCGTACTCAAAGTAAGTATATATATTTGGTTCTAACAATACGATCACATTTACTTGCAGCTCGCTCGCAGAAAAGTAATACCAAATGTTTACTTGTCATTTTATTTTACCGGAAAAAGGCACAGCACAGCACAATACCAGCCGGGAAGTAGTCATGAACCATCTTGAGATAGAATTCACTCTATTTCATTTCAAAAAAGAGAACCCAAGAGTTTTGGGAGCATTGACATACGTGTCTGGTTACATAGCTCGTAAAGCTAAAAATATTTTTTTTTAAGATTGCACTAAATGTGAAAATTTATCTTTGAGACATTCTGATTATATACGGAGGATAGTATGCACAAGGATGGCTATGCACACCCAGCGATAAAATAACAAATGTTGTATCAAATATACAAGACATCGTTTATCATATAAAAAATGATTTATATCAAAATCATGTGAAAATGTACATAAAAACCCTTTGTTTAATATTAATTGATTTTAATGATATTGGGTGCCATGAACATAATAGGAAATTACAAATATTTCTTTTAGACTTCTGTAAACGATTTCTCTTGCATAATTATTGCAAAGACGTAAATAAAATTTTAAATGGCAAGCGACCATTAGAAGAAAATGATGATAATGTTAAAACGAGAGCAATGAACATATTTAAAAGATCACATAAAAGAAAAATTTAAAGAGCGCATGTTCCCTCATAGAACTAAAACGATTCTGCTACTGATTTGTTCGAATTTAGCATTCGATCACTAACTAAGTGATTCCAACCCTAATTATCACATGGGAAATGTCTGACACCTGTTCTTTTTTTTTATTAAGGTGTTGGCCTATGTCTTATTTAAGTTAATGCAATTGCCATATGTATTAACTAATTTCTCCATATTGTTTAACAACGCCATCTGTTATTTAACGAAATCCCTAAATTTGAGTGCTATGCTACAAAATATAAAATACGTTAGAGCAATGACTTTGAGTGTATGTCAGATATCTGTTTTATTTGTTTGCATTACATGCTGTCATTATTTCACATAATTATTTATGAGATTGTATGGTCTGATTACAGCCTCATTGCATGCACCGACACGAAGTCGATAGATTACAAACGGGTTTTACTCTTCGCCATTTCTATCATAGATCAGTAAGGGCGCGGTCCGAATTACGCCACCAAAACTAAAAGTACTCATTGCTAAGAGTACTAATAAATGGACCGATTGAGTTATGCAAGGTCATGGCCGTTTGCATTACTGCAATTCAGACCAAGTAAAAGCATGCTTTTGCCGTTATCAATCTATCTTAAAATAAATTGTTATCTTACTAGCTAAAAATAGTAATGGATTTGAACTATGTTTAACCATTTGAGAGACTGAATTATGAGATCTAAAACAAAACATTAAGGTCTCAAGGACTTTCAACTCTTCATTTTTATTTGTTGTAGCAGTTGACCTATAGATTTGTAAGCAAACAAATGCTCGGTCCGAAGAGCACTATTAGCAGGGAGCTCTGCGCTTGCTGCGTATGCCAATAGTGTAATTCGAATTGCACCAAAAAGACACTAAAACAAATGTCAATGTCATCGCTACTGACTGCAACTAACAGAAAAAGACAATGAAGTTTTTTTTTTTATTTTGGCTTTGTAGCATTTGGCGTGCAAATCTATGTTAAAATTATATAAATGGATTTGAATATAAATCAAAAATCCCTACTTTTAAAAATATACTGATATTTTTAATTAATGTAAAACAGGCTGACAATTAAAACATTACCTAAAACATTCATGAACGAGACCTGGTTTAGTTGGGTCAGTAGTCGCCATCCTTCTTTCAGACGTTTAACATTTATTGGTTCAATAAGTGAGCTAAGTTGTTTTATTGTGCGAGAGTAGACTTTATATCACGAGCATGCGAAGTTATTGTCTAGAATTGTTTCACGAGCATAGCGAGCGAGCTAAGTGATAAGTATAAAAGAATGAGACCTCTAAAAAGTTGTTCTCGAATATCGCTTATAGATTGATGTAATAATAAATTATGGCAAATCAATTCCTAACTACATAAGGTCAACCGGGGCTAACGCGTCTATGGGGTTAAGGCATCTAATCCAATTATAATACGAAACACAAAATCTAGAACTACTTCCGCCATCTTTTGAACGTGTTTGATACTAAAACCACATTAATTGATCGGTAGAGGTCGCAAGAGGCCTCATTTTTGTATAAATTTCCGCCATCTTGAATATGACATTTTCTTCGGAACCTCACGTAAGTGACATGTGATATATAAATATCCTGAAATCCCAATGATTTGAAGATGTTCGTTAATTTTTAACGGTAAATATTTTGTAATATGAATTTGTTTACGTGTTGTTCTAATTACTTTAAGGAAATTACTTAAGATTTGTAGTCCACGTGCAATAAAAATATTGTAGGTTATATTTTTGCATTGGGGCTATCGCGTCTGTCCCGTTGGGGTGATTGCGTCTTATGTAACGCAATAGCCCCATTGTCTGAGGTCCTAAACCTTTTAATTTTATGATAACAGTGATTGAGGTATATGTATGTATATCTATGCTGTATAGACAGATAGTGGAAAAAAAATGCGTGATATGCTGATTGCAGATTTAGGGCTAAAAGAATATATAGAGGTAGCGTCAATTTTGTATGTTTGTTGATAGATAATTTGAAAACTTCTTTCACTATTGAAAAGGTAACATTTTTGAAATGGTCTTACACTGTATATTAACCCTGATGAAGTCAGCCCGGATCGCTAATTATACTAGGGATACACTCGTTTTGCGGGAGGCTGGTAATTAATAATTCAAATAGTGGTGGATTTCTTATCGTAACATATTTTAATGTATTAAATTAATTGTTGTGATTTTTTTATGAAGTTAATGGAAGGTCGAAGCGTTGCAAAGTATATACTTTCTAAGACAATTATTATTATAGAGCCTTTTTTTATGTTATTGTGGCGGAACAAGCTCGAGGCCCACCGCCCTAGTGCCTCATACTCCCGCATAAACTCTATATATTTTTCCCTCAGCACAAGGGCCCTGTCCATACAAATTCTGGTAGCAGAGCACGGTCGCTACTTACATCGTAGTTACATTTTGGCGGCAATTGGCAAGCGCGGACGCTTCATTACATTTTGCAAAAGTACCACACATTCTTAAACGCGGTCGTTTTAAAATAAAATAAATTAATTGTGCCCAGCAGATTATACAAAGTTATAAACAGATAGGCAAATTATTTCACTAGGTTTTCTATTTGTTCGGAACTATTTGCATGACGCAACATTATGTGTTAACTAATCGCCTACCTTCGTACGATATTTAAGTTACGTTATTATTGACGAGTTTGGTTATCGGTTTAAAGGCTTGGAAACTCGTGTTTGTTTACCTTTGTTTGCCTTTGGAAGACTTGCGAACCAGGTTAGATTATTAACGTTTACTACTGTTTTTTTTTCTTTGTGTTTATTACGTCCTTAGGCCCCTGTCCATACACCTTATATACCTAGTTAAAACATGTAAAAGGAAACACCATATCCTTATAAAATATTATTTACCTAATTTCAGTGTTGTTGGTAGTATGTTTTTATTAATTTCTATATTAACACATAGAACAGAGGGTTGCAAGTACATTTCTATGCAAAACTGCAAAGTTCTACTTCGGAAGAATCTCTATTCCCACTATTAATTAATACCTACTTAACCTTTGAGAAGAAAATTGTTTTTTACTCCTGGAATCTAGGATGGGGCGAATGCGTCTACAAGAGAAAGTATAAATCAGACGCTATAGCCCCGAACATTTTTGTATCACCCGTAATGAGAGATCATGCCCAGAATTTAGCTCATGATATAATAACTAACTTGATCTCTAGTGCTTTTACATAGTTTCATGATTAACTTTGTTGATAACTCTTCCAGTTATGTGATGCTAAACAAAGACGCCATCGCCCCACGTGGGGCTATTGCATCTAAAAATCTCTGCTTTTAATAATTAATTATTTTCATACAACAAGGATTCAAAATGTCAAGAAATAAAATTAAAGTATAATATTAGATAAAATATTCTATTTTGTGTGGTAGGTTACAGTCTTATAAGTTCAACCATTAACTTGCTATAACCAGTTAAAAATGCCGTAAAAAGTATTGTAACGCAATAGCCCCGGTTGACCTTACACGATTGTCAGATTGTACAGTAATTATATTCTCTTTAAATAAATAATCTGGCCACTACATATTTGCCTTAGTGTGCATGCTGAGGCACGTAGTTACGGGCGTGCACACAAGCCGCGAAATGGTCGTGCGAAATATATAACTTTTCACTTATGACATGGAGAAATAAGGGTTTAGACTAGAATTTAACAATAGGCTTATAGGATATTCTAATATACAAAAAATTTATATAAATATTAAAGCTAGAGGTAGATAATAATTAAAAATTAAAAGTAAAAATGCTGCAGTTTAGTTTTGTCCGTGATCACTTTTACTCACTACTCACTTGCAGCAAAACTCGCGTTTTTGAATACCAAAACCCCAGTTTTCTTGATGCAGGTGTGAAAAAGTTCATCGTGTAACATAGAAAGAAGCTTACAAATTATGGTCAGGCTGCCACCTCAGCTTAGAGACCTTGCTTATATCTGGTGGTGGTATTAAGTCACATGGGTTGCCAGTTCCAGACTATAATTCATCCATATCTTCCTATCAGAGTTTTTACAGGCGATGAAGGAATTAATACCAGAAGACTGGGAGCAGCACCTTCAGGAAAACATGCGTCTTGGGGATCGCAGTGTAAGACATCAGTTCTTCAGAAGATGCTGGTGCCTTACGACAACCACGGGTAGAGATAGGGGGTGGCATCTAGCCCGGCACCCCATGGACAAAACAATTAAGTCCTAGGTAAGATACACATATATAGGAAAACATCCGTACCAACAAATAACACATAAATAAGTAAACTATATGCAATCTCACCAATTATCTGAGGGAGGGGTCCTAATCCATAATAACAGATATATTGTAACCAATTTTTTTCAATATCTACGTTTACATGCAACAATCAATACGATTTACCAAACGACTTTCAGTATAAACAAAGTTACTATGCAAACAACATCGAAAGCAATATTGACAAACAATGATTCACTGACGCGTTGTCATGGCAACGAAAGATGGGTCCGTTATACACGAAGGTCATAAGCATAAGTCCATGAAGGTTATACACCATCGATCAATGTTTATCTATGGTATACGCTCGCGGTCAATGACATACCTAATATGTCATTGTTTAAGGCGCGAAAGCCAGCGGAAACCATTGATCTATGATAAAAAGAAAAAAAAAACCTCATATGTATCTATGACGAAAACGCGGCGCAAGTGTAACTATGACGAAATAAACAAGAAGTGTAATGATAACACTATCTTTAGCCTCCATAGACTGAGATTGAAATATGAAAAGCGAAACATTTGCGTAACCTATCTCGGCTAACTTGTATTGTTGATTTCTAACTTCGATTCTGGAGGGTAGAGGTTAGGAGTCATCTCATATGGTAAATAAAAATAAAAAAGTATCCAGCTGTGCCGCTTAGGTACAGCTGGATACTTTTGGTATAATACCAACTTCTGGTATAATAGTACAATATGCAACAAGTGTTCGAAGTTGTTTATTATAATTGAGACGCGTTTTAGGCCCGAAATCGAAGATCGAAGGCCTAAATGGAGTAGAGATTGTAATAATAAACGCGCACGAGTTTCGTACGACGTTTTATAACACACTTGCGACGAACGAATACCTACGAAAATTTCGATACGAAAATATTTTCTTGATCTTTTTGATAGCAAAGAAGGTTTATAATTAAATCCAAGGACGTTAAAAAAAAATTTTTAACGTCCTTGATTAAATCTTCTAAAGTCCTACTTCAGTAGGTAAAAAACTCTGGTTTGTTTGTATATGAAAAACTAACAAAACAAACTACAATCTCCTTGGTGAGAAGTGTGGAAACGTTGTCTTTTTTTCTAATTAAAACACTAGTGCAGTAAAGTAAAAAAAAAGCAGGAGTGCGTTATGGACTATATTATTATGACACTAAAATAGGCCCGTTACGAGCGAGTGTGTTGAAAAAACAGTTAAGAACCTTCCAGAATGGCGCTGGTGTAGACAAAGGGTCAGGTGGTCGAAGGTGTTAACAGGCTTACTGGCTCTCAAGGACGGCTGCCGGAACACATCGTTAGGTGCTAGGCAACTAGTTCTAATTGAGGGTGGTCGCTAGCCAGGCTGGCATTCGCAAATGCCCTTCCACCATGCAGTGAAACTCAGACCCACGGCGGCATTCGAACAATGGACCTGCCGCGGCAGTCCCTAGCCAATGCCACTGAACCATCACAGCTTAAAACTGGAGTTTGCTATAATTCCCACGTTTGACAAGCGTCTTGGGGATCACAGTGCCTCAGAAGGCGCTGCTGCCCACCATCTGGAATTATACCCTTAGTCGCCTACAACATCCACGGGAAGAAATGTGACATACTAGCCCGGCACTTCACGGGCAGTAATTAGTTAAAAATAGTTCCAAAACTCATCTCGTATTTTTTTTCTTTTCATTGTTACGGAACAAGCACGAGGCCCACCTGATTTTAAGCGGTATCCTCTGCCTATAACAGATGCATTTCATCACAAGTGCACTGCACTGCGCCCATCACCAGTTACATAATGACATCAGTCAACATCACTCAGTCTCATTTTGCCAGTAATTTCACTGGCTCTCAAGGAATGCTGCCGGAACACACCGTTAGGTGCTTGGCGACAGATTTTCTTCTTGAGGGTGGTCGCTAGCCAGGCGTGCATTCACAAAATGCCCTTCCACCATGCGGTGAAGCTCAAGCCGGCGGTGGGGATCGAATCAGGGACCTGCGGCACGGCAGTCCATAGCTATTACCGCTCGGCCATCATTGCTTCAAGTTTCTTTTAGTAACTGTATAGTACTGCGATTTTGTTTTTTTTTAACAATAAATGTTTACTCAAAATTCCTTTTATAGGGTTATTTGTATATATATGAGGATATTACACGGTATTATTTGAGGTAAAGTTTTATATTTCTAATATTTAGCACTATCGTATATGGAGAAACCCAAACTTGGAATGTAATAGAAATTATGTTCATACTGAATATTATAAGAAATATGTTATATATACGTAGAAATTACATTTTATGTAGAGTATAATTTCGACGCGTTGCAATCGATTACATCGGGCTCCGTCGAAACCTACTCAGTAATTTAGATTTTTCATCACACTTGCACGTAAACAGTGCTAAACATGCAGGTTAATTTGGCCGTAATACCCCTTAAAAAACTCTTGGCTTTCTTTTTGTGATGAAACCCAAGGTCGGTAAGTATTTTCTTTTAATTTATAGCACAGCACACAGTTCATGCAATTTCAAGCAAGGAGTTTACACGCAATTCAAAAATTGTCCTACAATGTTATCTAAACAGGAATTTCATTGCAACCTCGCCACATGTTTAAATACTCAAATAATAATAGTTTTTGTATCAAAACGTCGAATTTTTTTTACACTCTGTTATGTTTGTATTTTACGTAGGTAAAGTATTTGCCCTTAACGTTTCTGAACGAAACATTTGTATAATCTGTGGTGTGAGAAAAATCCCGCCATCCGCAGTTCACGTATTTCGTAATAAATGTTGTGCTGACTTGTGTATTAAAGCTATAATTCATATTTATTTACTCGCAATTGTGATTAAAAACATTGTATGTTTCACGGGCGTTACGGGAATTACGAACCTCGGCTCAGAAAGCCCTCAGTCTTAGACTTCGGTCTTCTACTAGAGCTGCTATACTCAAACTGCGGCCCGCCCGGCCTTTGCTATTGGCCCATCCAAAGTTACAAAATTATAAACCATTTTAAATTTCGCGACCATCAAAGAATGGGTGTTCAGAACGGGAATGTGAGCTTAGCGCTATCAGCGATTTTGTCGTGAATCGGAACGCAGCCTATTATTAGTAATCTGTGGTTGCATGGAATTTTGGAGTATTGTCATAGAGAAAAGTAATATACTGGGAATAGAGAGGCCCTTAACGAATTTTTATGCCGACCCGTTATGTCAAGAGACTGCTCTGGTATCACAATCCGGAACTAAAATTTACTCATACATGCACGACTATGAATGTGTGATTAGATTAGTATTACTTACACATACATTCATATAATACCTACCTGCTACGCCGGCGGCGTCGTGTATGACGCAGATATAATATATTTCGTTTCTAAAATGTAACATGTTTAGCTAACAAACATTTTCTGCTGGGAAAACTATTTGTTATAAACGCGTCCAATATTAGAAAGAACATAAATATACCAGTGGCATACACGTCAGTATTGTCAGTGAGTATTGTTCACCAAAAATATAAAAGCGTCCAAAGATGTGCCGGAATCCTACTAACATTCTTTGGGTCTACGTATGTGTTCGAATCGAATTTTTCAAAGATTAAATACACAACGAACGTTTACAGAAACACACTAACAGATTCAAATCTGTATGATGTTATAATGATAGCATGTAGCGACAAGCCAAATCTTGATAAAGTTTTGAAAAAGTGTTGACAGTATCAAAAATCGCATTATAACATAAAGATCTTTGTTAAAACTTATTTTTTTCTTTAATAAAATAACTACATTGTTAACTTCGAATTACATTTTAATTAAGACCTAAATAATTTATGCTTGCAGCCCTCGACTCTATGACTGAAACGTGTTTGTGGCCCCTATAAAAAAAAGGTTGAGTATGGCTGTACTAGAGCCTCGATCGTAATTCCATAGTTACCACCCTTAATACACAATGTACTAATATATGTATCAGTTGTCCTTAACCCTCCCAGTTCGTTCGGGGTTAAAAATATACCTATGTTTTATTGTAAATACATAATTTCAAAATTCGATAATTTGACATTTTTGCCCGCCTCGATGGGGCCCAAACTTTTTCTTCTCACTCTTTTTTTTATTTTTTATTTTATGCCACTAAGTTGGCTAACAAGCATAAAAACAGTAAAAAATACAAAAAAAAAACAACAACATACTCTGACTGTAGAAAAGAACAAAATCATCGTAGATGACACAAGCTTTCACGAATATTTACCTTTTATACTATACCTATAAAAGATAAAACCAAAAAAAAAAATGTAATAGTGCAAAGAATTAATGTTGATTTAATGGCAGATACAAGTTATTAAGTGACTTTTGGGTTCTTAGTAATGTACAGAAGTCTTACATGATTGACGTGTCTCCAAAATAAAACTACACTATTTCTGAAAGTCCCAGGCGTCTACACAAAGCTTTCTATTTCACTTTATACAAAAACCAAAAAGATTGTAAGATTTTTTTTTAAACACACTATTTCCTAACGAATGTTTTACACAGTAAAAAGTAAATTGAATGAAGTTTTATATGAAAACTTACAAGGGAAACTAAGAAAACCCCAGAATTGGTTTCTACCATATTTCTTTTACCATATTCATATCAATATATTTACTGATATCTTCTGATATCAGAAAACATATTGATATGAATCTAATAAAGTACAATAGTGGTCATATAGTTATACTTGTACAATAACTATGTGGCTCAGTACACAGAGATTTACAACGATATAGGTTTTTTTTTACGTTATTGTGACGGAACAAGCTCGAGGCCCACCTGTTGTAAAGCGGACTAACCTTTGCCTATAACAGATGTCTTTCGTCACAAGTCACGAATTGCACTGCGCCCGTCACCTTGAGACATCGTTGTTAAGTCTCATGTGACTGTAATTTCACTGGCTCTCAAGGACTGCTGCTGGAACACACCACTAGAAGCTTGGCGATATATTTTCTATTTGAGGGTGGTCGCTAGCCAGGCGGGCATTCGCAAAATGCCCTTCCACCATGCGGTGCAGATCAAGCCCGCGGCGGGATTCAAACCATGGACCTGCTGCGCGGCAGTCCATAGGTAATGCCACTGAGCCTATTACACTGCTTCAAAAGAATGCAATACTTTTACATGAAATGTTAAAAGATTTTCACTAATGGAATATAATTTAGAAGGTTTTACCCAAAAATGCTTATTTACTTATGTGCCACGTACAATAATACGAATATTGGTGAAACAAGATATGGAAAAGACGACTTTAAGTCGCTCTCAAAAACAAAATGATCATTAAAATGTAACCCAGGATATAAGAGTTCTTTATGAGAAATTGAAGATCCGAAGAGGTGAAACTTCAGCATTTTATTACAAATCGAAGATTTTGACTTTAACCGAATTATTAGTGGAGAAAAGAATAAGGTAGATGCTAAGCAGGGCGTAGATAAAGTAAGAATGTGTGTATGGAAATATAAAAAAAACATGTAATTAAGTAATTGGAAGGATATAAGGGATTAAAAATTATGAAATCGGAACCATTGAGTTTTTATAATAACGCTTCATACTTATAGCAAAACTACTTTTAAACGAGTTGACGTTAGAAATTAACGGGAGAAAATGAACAACATCAGTTCTGCTTATAGTCAAAAACAACAACTAAGTGCTTATAAAAACAAGACTCCGAAGAGTTATTTCCAAAGTGGTTGATTCCTTTCTTTTATGCACATTTTTATAATTCCATATTTCAGTTTAGAGACATGTTCAAAACAAGAAATTGCGTTATTATCTTTAGTGACCTTGGTACCTATTTTATAAATGTTCTATTCTGCTAAGGAAAAGTTAGTAGTTAGTTAGTTGCTAGTTTTCCTTGTGTATCAAGATACCATAATTATTACTTAACTAACGGCAAATGTACTTACCGTACCAGCTTAATTTTTAACTTAAAAAGTTATATACATCTTTGCATTTGCAGCAGATACAGTAAAGTTTCGTAAAAGCTTTCTATTACACGAATGACGGCATCTTGTATCTCGCTTGCACATCCGGGATACATATATTATTACTCTTTCCGCTCGCTAAGGGTGCGTACCATTTGAGTGAGATTCGCTAAAAACGATCACACTCCCAAAAAGTTTTCCACATGGGTCTTGGCGTTATTTTCGCCTTAAACGCTACATCTAATGTCAAAAGTGACAGAAGTGGCAAATTTTAGTGGCAATCTTAGCGTTCTTATCCAAAAATGGAACGGGGATGACAGTTACAAACGATCACGTGATCACAACCATAGACGCAGATGTGATCAAAATTATCGAAAATAACGTTCTTAGCGACTAATGGAACATACCCTAAGTAGTATTAAACCAATACTGTTTGAGGCGATTGTGAGTCGGCCATGGTTTGTTTATCGTTTTAAGCATGACATAAAACTCTCCTTTACTGTGATGGTTTCGCAAAAGGTGGAAGTTGGCCCCAGATTTTTAGCATCAGTGCCTCTTTAGTTTGTGGTATCTATGGCAATATAAGAAATATTAATTTCTGAGTGTGTATGTATGTAGAATTATTATTGTGACATAAGTCAATTGCGCATCTAATTAATAAACAGCACCTGTCTAGGAGTAGGTACATGATTTAAGGATCTACATTATTAGAGATTAAATATAATGGCAACTAGTTTACCCAACCCTTAAATTATATTCTATTCTTATACATGTTATGTTATAAATAAAGACTTGCATAATCGATTGATTGATTGAAATTACTTGGTAAGCAGACTTTATCAATATTAATTACTTTATTACCGAATCCATACATGATAAGTTATCTTCCCGTAACTTAGACGGTATATATATACAGGCGCAGGAAGCTTTTCATAATACTTTCGTGGCATACATATGGTCATGAAGATTTTCCTTGCCCTTTCGGCCATCGTGCTGTGCGCACAAGCGCTTCCAACCGGCCTCCAATCAGCCAACACGACTGCGGAACTTCTCTCTTCACGGAGTTTTGGATTCGCCAGCGTCAGTGGCGGAACTCGAGGAGGGCAAGGAGGCGCCGTATGGACTGTGTGGGATGCCCGGGCACTCCGCGATGCAATCACTGGCAACGCCGTGAGGATCATCAACGTGCGCGGCCGCATCGACCTCGGAGTACTGTTTACCGCCTCCCCCGGAGTCGTACTTGACGTCGGCTCATGGAAGACCATAATTGGAGGTGATCGCAACGCAGAGATCACCGGAGGTGGTCTCAGAATTAGGCGCAATCAGCAGGTTATTATCCAGAACATCAAGTTCAACAACGCGATCTCTTACGCTCCTGGAGAAAGGCCTAACGGTAGTGGCGGTATCACTAATCAAGTTGCCGGAGAGTTCACTGAAGTTGATGCTGTTCTCTGCGAGGAAGCCACACACGTGTGGATCGACCACAACGAATTCAGTGATGACCCTTGGAACGCCAACAGCATCCCCAATAACAGAATGAGGCACGACGGACTTGTCGATATCAAGAGGGCATCCAACTGGGTCACCGTCTCTCACAACATCTTCAGGAACCACAACAAGGTCATGCTCATCGGACACAGCGATGGCAATGCTGCTCAAGACGTCGGCAGGCTGAAGACTTCTATCCAAGCCAACTGGTTCCGGGGTGTAAGACAACGTAATCCCAGGGTGAGGTTTGGAGAAGTGCACATAGTGAACAACTTGTACACTGACATCGGCAGCTACGGTATCGGAGTTGGTGCTGGAGCTTCTATTCACTCTGAGAGGAACTTCTTCAGAAACACGCGCCGCGCTTGGGGCTTCCCCGATGGCACACCCAACCCCATGGGAAACCTGGTGTCAACCCAAGACCACATGCAGGGCAGTACTTTTGACAGCGGTATTCCCAACAATGTCCGGTGGCAACCTCGCCAATACTTCCAGTACTCTGTTGTAGGCTCTACGAATGTTGAAGCTCACGTAAGGAATATTGCTGGAATTCGGTAATTAATACAATGTAAGCATTGCAATCATTATACCTTTATTATGTACACTTGAACGTTAAATAAATTCATATAACTGCATGATTATATCAGTCCCTTTATTAATTTCCATTCTTTGTAAATTTGTTTTAAATAAAAAGCCTTTTTTATCATTACACCATCACATCGCGGATAGTACCTCATCAACAGTTATGACATCGCTGAACAAATGCCTTCCTATTAAGCATATTCCAGACGCTTGGCAGGCGTCTTGGGAACCACAGTGTAAGATGGTTCCTAAGAAAACACAAGAAAAAATAGCCAAAATACGAAATCAAAATCGAGCTTAAGGACATCTGGTGTCACTTAGACATATTTTCCGAGATATTGCTGTATTGGTGAGCACTGTTCCTATGGGAGACTGCTAGAGGAATGGTGTTGTTTAGTCCTCTAGGGTGCTGTAGTGGAATAATGAGTGCTGTACAGTCCCCTGAAGGACTGTAGTGGGATAGTGAGTGCTGTACAGTCCCCTGGGGGACTGAAATAGGGGATCGTAGTGGAACGAGCGCTGCACCTTCTGGTATCTTTCACTTCGCCAACACTTACGATTCCAACAGGAGATCTAGGGGTCTGCAATGAAGAATGTACACACATATTTAGATTTATGGCCCGGCTAATTCTACATTTCAAAAAAAATTATGTAAAAATATATTTGCTGTGTCCCAATAGGATGAAAAAGTTCAGTTTGCACCTCGCGTCGATCACGGCGCACTAACCCTTAGGTACGGTTTGCAAAAAAGGATTCGCTATGACTTAAAAAAAGTAATATTTTTTTTTGTTAGATTTTGCTTTGCATTTATTGTTATTAATATTATATTATACATAGGTACATTAAAGTATACACAAAAAACTGCACCTCAGTTTTTTGTGTGTGTTTGTCAAACTTAGCTTGGTGGAGTTGTTAATACAAACAATACATACATATTATCTATTGGAAGGTACTCGGTAGTCTAGTACTATGCGGGATGAATGTGATCGTTATATTTTCCATAGAGTTCGAGATCCCGGGCGGGACTCGGAGTTGCACTTGGCTGTCTTTATTGTTTAGTATTACACGTTAGATTTATACGATCATATTCACTATAATTACATCAAGTTGATTATTAATGAATTCTCTTATTATATGTATACAACTATTAAACTATTATATGTATACATAATACCTATAGTCACAGAAAATTTTAGATAAAAGCCAGTCACATAATCGAATTTTGGATAAATCACCATTAAACTTTTTAAATTCATGACATTAAAAAGTTAAATGGTAATTTATTCAAAATTCGTAATGGAATCCAGTATGTAATATAGGTTAACATAATTAAAAAAATTATTACATATAACTTTGTGACTAGGAGGTTGATACAATAGGTGGGTAAATTTTATTCTCTTTTGTCGTGAAAACTGCCCTTGAAAACCTATGACTTTGATATTTTTTAACAGGTATGGGTATATTACTTTTCTCTATGATTATAACAATCTTCTGGAAGGTGAATAGATTACACATTCTCTCAAGTACTAACGTATTAACGCGGTACTTACTTCATCTGGCTTCTCCCAAAAATATCCGTTTTTTTATTTGATATTTATTAATGAATTATTATTATTACTAAAAAATGTGCTCTTAAGTGTCCACCCATAAAAAGGTTTTTTTCCAGACCACCACTATTGTAAATTTAGATTTAAGAAAATTGATTATATATATATAATATATATATTTTATTTTTTTTATGCTTGATAGGTTAGCCTTTGGCCACTATCTCACCTGATGGTAAGTGATGATGTGGTCGAAGATGTTGTTCAGGCTAACCTAGAAGACCTGGCTCTCAAGGACAGCTGCCGGAACACACCGTTAGGTGCTTGGCGACAGATTTTCTACTTGAGGGTGGTAGCTAGCCAGGCGGGCATTCGCAAAATGCCCTACCACCATGCTATAACGACTGCCATCCTAAGACGACAACCGGGACCGATGGCTTAACGTGCCCTCCGAAGCACGGATACGCTCAGTAGTAATGTCACTCGCGGTCACCCATCCATTTAATTATGATATAAGCACAAAATCAGCTCCGTGGGGTGCTGGGCTAGAGGGAGCATAGGCAGAGGATGACATCTCCCTATGTGGAGGAGGTACCTGTGGATGCCGTAAGAGGTACAATAAAAGAATTCGGCGCAGGGCCTTCTAAAGAACTGGTATCTTAAACTGCGATCCCCATAACGCCTGGCAAGCGTGGATATGGCACACACTCCCTTAATAGGAGAGGCTGAGTTCAGCAGTGGACAATACGGCTGACACAGCGTATACTATGTCTAGTAAGTGCCGACTAGCGCACCGCATAGCTTGAATCGTATGGTGCAGATTTTGATTTTGTCGCATAACATAATATGCTTTCATTTTAAAGCAGTGAAGGCTCAGTGGCATTGGCTATGGACTGCCGCGCAGCAGGTCATTGGTTCGAATCCCGCGGCGGGCTTGAGCTTCCTTTGCGAGGTTTGCGAATTCGCGTCTGGCTAGCGACCACCCTCAATTAGAAAATCTGTCGCCAAGCCTAACGGTGTGTTCCGGCAGCAGTCCTTGAGAGCCAGTGAAATTACAGGCACATGAGACTTAATAACTATGTCTCAAGGTGACGGGCGCAGTGCAATTCGTGACTTGATAAATGCATCTGTTACAGGCAGAGGTTAGTCCGCTTAACAGCAGGTGGGCCTCGTTCTTGATCCGTCACAATAACATAAAAAAAACAATGAAGTGTTTATAGACGAATCGCGTTAAATGTACGAGTAAAATCACACGCCGTGAGCGGCTAGTACTGCATTCGTAAAGATGTGTAATTCTCAGTTTTGTGTGCATCAATCATGTAGCGAGGAATGCAGAGGTGTATCACATAAGTCTGAGATAATTCTATATTACCGAGAATGCATTGTTCCATTCAATATTAATTAACCATACATTTTGCGGCACCATTTCATATTTGCTAAATTATGATTGGATGAGGAGGCCTGTATGGATTTGTGCGATTATAGACAACATTGTAACTTACTACGTTTTGAGTCAATAGTTATTTTTTTTAATGTCTTACTACTTTACTATACACTGCTGAACACAGCCTCCCCCCAATATTGTGGGGTTTTTTCATAATCCAGTGAAGCAGTGAAGGCTTAGTGGCATTGGCTATGGACTGCCGCGCAGCAGGTCCATGGTTCGAATCCGGCCGCGGGCTTGAGCTTCACCGCATGGTGGTAGATTTTGCAAATGCCCGCTTGGCTAGCTACCATCCTCAAGTAGAAAAGCACTTAACGGTGTGTTCCGGCAGCTGTTCTTGAGAGCCAGTAATTCTAGGTTAAGCCTGTTAACCACCTTCGACCACATCGTTACTTACCATCAGGTGAGATTGTGGTCAAAGGCTCACAAAAAACACACATTTGGCAGGAGCCTTGGGAATCGTAGTGTAAGAAGATATCAGTTCCCAGAAAGCGCTGCTGCCCATCTTTTGGTGTGTTACCGTTAGTCGCCTCTTACGACACCCACACGGGTAGAGATGGGAAGGTGACATTCTATCCCGGCTTCCCACGGAAAATTTCAACAATTTCGTAGTAACTAAAATTAAATTCATTATTATCTACCTGCAAGCCTTTACTAGTGCTTTATTCTGTCAAAGGCAATTATTTTTTTACTTTTTATGTGCGCGTCTTTACTACCTACATAACTATCGTTTTCTTAGGAGGGATAATTAATTACTAGCAATAGTGAAAAGCAAATAGTGATATGAGGACTGGAACGGGCGGCGGCGTGCGCGTCGCACTCGTCGATTTCATGTCTTGCGCGGGCGACTACAACATGTTATGCTAGTTCTTGTTGCTATCTGTCAACTACCCAGAGTTTAACGCTTGCTTTCTTTGTTGTATATTTTCAACTAAGGTCAACCGGGGCTAACGCGTCTATGGGGTTAAGGCATCTAATCCAATTATAATACGAAATACAACATCTAGAACTACTTCCGCCATCTTTTGAACGTGTTTGATACTATAACCACATTATTTGATCGGTAGAGGTCGCAAGAGGCCTCATTTTTGTATAAATTTCCGCCATCTTGAATATGACATTTTCTTCGGAACCTCACGTAAGTGACATGTCATATATAAATATCCTGAAATCCCAATGTTTTGAAGATGGTCGTAAATTTTTAACGGTGAATACTTTGTAATATGAATTTGTTTACGTGTTGTTCTAATTACTTTAAGGAAATTACTTAAGATTTGTAGTCCACGTGCAATAAAAATATTGTAGGTTATATTTTTGCATTGGGGCTATCGCGTCTGTCCCGTTGGGGTGATTGCGTCTTATGTAACGCAATAGCCCCATTGTCTGAGGTCCTAAACCTTTTAATTTTATGATAACAGTGATTGAGGTATATGTATGTATATCTATGCTGTATAGACAGATAGTAGAAAAAAAAATGCGTGATATGCTGATTGCAGATTTAGGGATAAAAGAATATATAGAGGTAGCGTCAATTTTGTATGTTTGTTGATTGATAATTTGAAAACTTCTTTCACTATTGAAAAGGTAACATTTTTGAAATGGTCTTACACTGTATATTAACCCTGATGAAGTCAGCCCGGATCGCTAATTATATTAGGGATACACTCGTTTTGCGGGAGGCTGGTAATTAATAATTCAAATAGTGGTGGATTTCTTACCGTAACATATTTTAATGTATTAAATTAATTGTTGTGATTTTTTTATGAAGTTAATGGAAGGTCGAAGCGGTGCAAAGTATATACTTTCTAAGGCAATTATTATTATAGAGCTTTTTTTTATGTTATTGTGGCGGAAAAAGCTCGAGGCCCACCGCCCTAGTGCCTCATACTCCCGCATAAACTCTATATATTTTTCCCTCAGCACAAGGGCCCCTGTCCATACAAATTCTGGTAGCAGAGCGCGGTCGCTACTTACATCGTAGTTACATTTTAGCGGCAATTGGCAAGCGCGGACGCTTCATTACATTTTGCATAAGTACCACACATTCTTAAACGCGGTCGTTTTAAAATAAAATAAATTAATTGGGCCCAGCAGATTATACAAAGTTATAAATAGGTAGGCAAACTATTTCACTAGGTTTGCTATTTGTGTTAACTAATCGCCTACCTTCGTACGATATTTAAGTTACGTTATTATTGACGAGTTTGGTTATCGGTTAAAAGGCTTGGAAACTCGTGTTTGTTTACCTTTGTTTGCCTTTGGAAGACTTGCGAACCAGGTTAGATTATTAACGTTTACTACTGTTTTTTTTCTTTGTGTTTATTACGTCCTTAGGCCCCTGTCCATACACCTTATATAGTTAAAACATGTAAAAGGAAACACCATATCCTTATAAAATATTATTTACCTAATTTCAGTGTTGTTGGTAGTATGTTTTTATTAATTTCTATATTAACACATAGAACAGAGGGTTGCAAGTACATTTCTATGCAAAACTGCAAAGTTCTACTTCGGAAGAATCTCTATTCCCACTATTAATTAATACTTAACCTTTGAGAAGAAAATTGTTTGTTACTCCTGGAATCTAGGATGGGGCGAATGCGTCTACAAGAGAAAGTATAAATTAGACGCTATAGCCCCGAACATTTTTGTGTCACCCGTAATGAGAGATCATGCCCAGAATTTAGCTCATGATATAATAACTAACTTGATCTCTAGTGCTTTTACATAGTTTCATGATTAACTTTGTTGATAACTCTTCCAGTTATGTGATGCTAAACAAAGACGCCATCGCCCCACGTGGGGCTATTGCATCTAAAAATCTCTGCTTTTAATAATTAATTATTTTCATACAACAAGGATTCAAAATGTCAAGAAATAAAATTAAAGTATAAAATTAGTTAAAATATTCTATTTTGTGTTGTAGGTTACAGTCTTATAAGTTCAACCATTAACTTGCTATAACCAGTTAAAAATGCCGTAAAAAGTATTGTAACGCAATAGCCCCGGTTGACCTTACCTTCTACTTAGGTTAGGATGTACTTAATGTAATTTATATACAAATACAATGCAAAAATTTAATTCTGTTTCTTAAGAGGAACGGGTAGAGAAGTACCCACAGAGAAATAGGTATTTCAACAAAGTGATGCTGTCTCGCCGCTACACGCCAGCCTCGCACTCCGCGCCCCGCACCTACGTCAAATCCTATATACATATATGTATAGGTACTACAGAGAGACGTGCAGTCGAGTCACACGATCACAATTATTCAACTGTAGCCGCGCCACCGCGCCGCCCGCCGCTGTCGCGCCGCAACGCGCGTCTTGGGCCGCGCGCCGCCGCGCCAATATGAATTGCAAAAGACTGGTACCTTGAAAAAGGTCGCATCAAGGAAGGCTGGAATATTATGAAGGACTCACGAGAAACTGCAGAAGTACAAGACCTACAACATAGTAACATAGTAACGACTACATGGTGACTCAATGGCTAGAAGACAAAAGTTTCGTATACATATGGTGTATTCATAAGGAACATCTCAGAATATTTTGTGGAAGTCTGGCATTTTAAATTAAATAATAACATTGTCGAAATGCACCCCAATAAATACTAGCTTTATTAAATTATTAAGAAGAAGATGACAACTTAAATATATTGCCTAACAATCATTCTAAAACAATGTGCTCATAGCGAAGTTTGCTAAGCTGTTCTTAACCTATCAGCAAAGTTAAGCAACGTCCGCCGCGGTCATAAGTTGGATGGGTGACCGCTAGTGACATTACTACTGAGCGCTTCCGTGCTTCGGAGGGCACGTTAAGCCGTCGGTCCCGGTTTTTGTCTTACGATGGCAAATGGCAGTCATACAGCATGGTGATAGGAGATTTTGCGAATGTCCGCCTGGCTAGCTACCATCACACTACCATTACAATCAAGTAGAAAATCTATTGCCAAGCACCTAACGGTGTGTTCCGGCAATTGTCCTTGAGAGCCAGTAATTCTAGGTTAGTCTGAACAACACTTTCGACCGCATCATCACTTACCATCAGATGAGATAGTGGTCAAAGGCTAGTTTATCAGCTATAAAAAAACTATTACTGAAGCGTAGTTTCATAAATAATTTGGAGAAATAAACTAATTTACCATCTTACAGATCAACTGCAAAAGGCTGATATCACATTTGGTAATTTTTCTGAAAAGTTAAGATAGTTCACATTTTGTTAAGTGTTGCATATTTTAATGTTGTTGATTTCTTTTTGTCTGACTTTATAATCTTATTACTTTTAGCAAACTCGTTTTATTGTTGTTCAAGCTATTGACATCTTTAATTAATATTTTGTAGGTATAATCTACTATATTTCATGCTACATAATATATCTATACTGTTTATATATTTATTAAAAAATTACATAAAATTATCTAGTTACTTGATTGATTACGTAAATTCGCTGCTTGTTTTTAAAATTATATTGATATTACCGGTCATACAGTTGAGTCACCGATTTTAATAAAATATTATTTTTAATCCTGCAAGATGGAAATATAATTGGCTATTGGCAAGATTCGAGCCCGCAACTACAGGTACCTGTAATTGTAGCTTCTGACCCCGCTCCTAATCAATATTTTTTCCATCAAACATTATTTTCATATTACAAAATTACAAATATACGATAGGAAAAATTTAAGTCATGTGCGGGTATCGAACCCGCGTCCATCCACCCCTTTAGCCGGGGTATGCTCTAACCAATTGAGCTAACATGACATGACGTCATAATTGAAATCTTTCCTATCGTTCTTTTTATTTTCGCGGGTTCGAATCCCACACATGACTTATGGTGTTTTTATTCAAGATAATGATGGAAACTAATTCTAAAACTAAAAGTGTAAAATAAGTTGTCGAAGACACCATGACCACAATCTTGAGATCATACTTTCAAACTGTCGTGGTACCGACTTCAACAAGTTATATCAGACTTTTTGGTGTTAGAAGTCGGTTTCATTTTTGTTTGTTTTTTGTATTAGGCGATGAGTTTTTTTTTTTTAAATAACATGTTTTATGTGTCACCAAGAACAAATAACTTATTCCTACTTACTTTAGAGACTACTAGATTGGCTACAAAAACTGTTGTGACATTTTATTTACATTATATATCTAGAACATCGGCTCAATTGAGAATATCGTCATAATGTAGGCTTTAGAACAGAAACTAAGAACTCAAGACATAGGTGAAATTTATTTATAGCTAAGAACTGCTCTGTGAACATGTTTTTATTTTTTTATATTGCGGTTTGTACGTCTATAATATATTTCTTAGTTTCGATAATTCAAATGTACTATTCAGAAAAACATTCATATTAGTAGAATAAAAATATCTTCACCATCGATTTTTTCCCATCACTCACCATCCAACATATCGAAAAGGCATATTGGCATCACTAATGCAAATACCTCTACTATAATACTATTATTTATTCTGCGCAGCTACCCTGCCCCCCGAACAGAATTGTGCGATAAGGACAATTGCAGCTTCTTCAAGTTTTGACTTAGAATTTCCGCATAATTTGCGTTCTGGGAGAAAACGTTTCTCTTATAGTAAATATTTATTAAATCAAAATATTTTGGTTTTATTTTATAACTGACAGAAAACCCTAGGTTTATAGGTTTTCCTTTTTCTTTATATATCATTAGTTTTCATATAAACAATTCAACAACTAGAGAAACAAGTTTTGAGATAATACCGGTATTTAAATACCCATTAATTGAAATTCCATTACTAAAATGATAAAAATCAACACCTATAAACCTGGATATTGATAACATCTATAACATTTCCAAAAATCATCAAAATCGGTGATGTTTTAGGGGGGAGAAACGTTTTTTCTTTTTGTATGAAAATTCGAGACTTCCTTCCCGTCTTAAGATTACAATGAGACAATAATAAGATTATATAGTGTTTAAACTACACGTAGGTAATGTTGTCTTAGGTTTTCGCGATTATTACACATAGTAATGTGACAGGGTGACAGTCACCCCGTGACCACGATCACTGCAAAGTGTTTGAAACGTCGTCGGGACAAAAATAATGATAAATATACGCGATTTAAACCGTTTAAAGTTGTTTACACGTAGGTATTTAAACAGTTAAATATAATGTTACGCTTTTACAAGTTTTATGAAAGCTATTCAGCTTATAAAACAAACTAGTTATATAATAATGTTAGCTTTCTAGGATAGTAGAGTTACGCGACAGCGCTCGTGTCGCACGTTTGTGTCTTTGTACCGGTCGGCGTGCTCCCTCTGCTCGCCGCCACTAGTTTGTTTATCGTTGTTATTGTTATTGTTTTTGACATCATGTCGGCAATAATTGAAGTGTCGTCTGATATACTGACAGCCATCGCGTCTCGTATGTCTGCTATTGAGACCGAGATGAAGCATTTGAAGGATTTGAACGCCGAGCAAGCTGTGCTTCTCAATGCTCAGACCAATGAAATCCGCGAACTGAAAGCGATCATTATCAACTCGCTGCCGTACGCGGAGAATGGAAACACTCAAATCGCAGACCCTTGCAGTGAAAAGGAGTGTCCTGTTTCATCCGAGGTCCCAAAATCAGCGTCCGAATCAACGAAAAAGCGTAATTCACCACCGCCGGGCCCGCCAATATACGTCGATGCGACCGTTAGCGGTGACGCATCGACGCCGGGTCGCACCGCCGAGCGCTTGCACCGCCGCGATCGAAGGAACGATATTCTTATCTACTCACCTAATGCTAATGCCCTTGCAGGACCTACCTCTACTAATATCACCGCCGTGGGAGTGTCATCTACCGAGCTACCAAATACCCAAAATTCGGAAGCACTAACAACGCCCGAAGAGTGGAAAGAAGTTCGAAATAAGAAGCGTCATGCAGTGTCATTACGTTGCGTCGCCGGGCCGTCAGTGACGTTATTGAAAGCAGCTGAGATAAGAAAACACTTCCATTTGTGGAACATGTTATCGAACGCTGAAGATGTCAAAGCTTACTTGGCTGAGCTCTGCCCCCAAAGAGCTGTCACGGTGGAGCAACTCAAAACTAAAAACCACTACAATTCCTTCAAAATGGGTGTTCCAGAGGATTGTTTTGAAAAATGTTTTTCAGTGAATGTTTGGCCCGTAAACGCGCGTGTGAAACAGTGGATTAATTACAGAAAGCGAACGCCCGCTGTTATCACTGATAACCAGCCGTTTCGACCAGAGGTCGGCTCGCATTGCGCCGTGTCCCGCATCTAAGCAGGTCAATGTTTTCTACCAAAACGTCAGAGGTCTGAAAACTAAACTTCATTTATGGTACCCGAGCATGCTAACTTCCGACCACCTCTTGGTAGCCGCGACGGAGACTTTTCTGGACGGAACTGTCTATGACGCTGAGATCGTACCGGACGGCTGGAACCTTCTGCGCCGTGACCTCCCCACCATCCGAGGAGGAACCTTGCTGGCCGCCAGGCCCGGCCTTACCATAACACGTCGTCCGGAATTGGAGTTGCAACACGGTGAGGACCTATGGGCCTGTTTTACTTACGGCGGTATCTCGTGCATTATTTGTGTTGTTTATATGAAACCCCGTTCTACCGACGCAGATTATATGACTTTATTTTGTAACATTGAAACATTTTTAACGAATTATTCAAGCGGTAACTTTCTCGTTCTCGGTGATTTAAATATGAATAGTGCAAATGATAAAATTAAAAATTAATTTGACTGGTACCTTATTCGAAGCTTTATTTATTGAGATAGGCTTTACATTTCCCGCCTTACATTTTAGGCAACTTCCGGTTTTTGTCCCTCCCTTCGTTTCTCGTCACTTCCGCCTGGCAGTGTGGCGCCATTTTGTATCAGCCACTTCGGTACTCATTGGCGTTTTGAATTCCCGCCGAGTCGGTCGCACTCTAGTGGTGCCATCGACTATAGTTATAATTCGAATTTATATAGTGTACCTATACTATATACAGGTGAAACTTAACGTTTATTCGATTGCTAAAATTATTTGAATATATTTAACGGTTTTACCGTTCGTTATAGAAGGTTTAAATTTGTAATTATTTGAGCGTTTGTTTCTTTTGAATAATATTTGTGCCTTTTGTTCCTTAGTATGGATAAAGACTTTGAAAATTTACCGGGTCCGTCGACCACACCCAGTAAAAGACGACAACGGAGTTCATCGAGTTCGAGTAGTGACAGCGGAAGCAGTTCAAGTTCCTCATCGGCCACGGCTAAACGGAGACAAAGAAGGAAGAAGAGCAAGAAACACCGATCATCCCATAAGAAACTTGCTGAAGAAGTTCGCGCACTGCGGGAACAAGTTTTTCGCCAAGCTGGACAATATCAGGTACCCAATGATGATGCTATATCACTTACTGCATCGCCTTTTACTGCTGATTGCGATCAATGTTGTGATTTTGATGACAAACCTGAGCAGACTGAAATCACTCTTTCGTTTGAAACCAAACTCAAGGAACCGTCTATTCCAAAAACGTCTCAATCACATTTGCAAATGTTAAGTGACCATCAGCACCTGGGCAAAAGCGATTGGAGTGATGTAAGGTACATTGAAGCTCAGAAGTTATACAATTTTGCACCGGGATTCACTGATCTGGAAATTAATGATGAAATGAAAGGCTATGAAACCCCACAACATCTCACACTTACAGAGAAGGCTTTCGCAGCCTTAACTATGTGTGTATTTAAGCAAAAGGAATCTGTTGAAGATGGATTACGAGATTTATTAACGTGGGCTAAGGATTGTGAATCTTTGGACTATGGGAACCTGTATCAGAAGGTCACCACACTGTTTTCTACAGGTAATTTCCACAAAACATCTTCAGACCTATTGCAGATCATCTGTGGCCATCGAGCCGAGACAATTCAAATGCGCCGAGATAGCATCCTCAAGCACGCAAGAGATCCCGTGACTAAGGCGACTCTGCGCAAGATTCCGCCAACGACTGTCAATCTTTTTGATGCAGAAAAGTTCACTAAAGCAATGGACCACGCAGGTGGCGTTAAAAAATGCTTTTGGCCAGCACAAAGAACCAACGGTACTTCTGCCTCGCAGGCAGCTTCAAAGAAGCCACGTGGCCCCTCGCAGGGGCCCGCTTCACACATAAAGCCCTCGCAGGGTTTTTCGCAGGCGTGCAATCGCAACTATCTACCCTCGCAGGGTGGTTGTCATCATGACAGAGTGTCTCATCATAATTCGGGCGCACCGAATCATCTTAATTACCAGAATACATTTCGGGGAAATGCATTTCGCTCAAATGCAAGGCATCATAACCAATCGGGTCGCGGACGGAAGCGTCCTTACTCGCCTACCCCCCAAAACAAAGACAATAAGCGACGAAAATTTTGACTCGCAACCGTTCAAAGCGGGTCGTCTTGCGCAATTTCGGGATATTTGGGAACAACTAGGAGCTCCACCTCATTTATTAAAAATGATAACAGGGTATCGCATACCATTTTGCCAAAGACCTCCGCTTGTCTATCCCAACAACGTCAGTTTCAATCACGTACCAGAGTCGGACAAAATGACATGTGTCATAAACAAAATGAAACACCAGAGGGTTCTAGAACATGCTGCGACCTCGCCCAGCTTTCTGTCGTCGATGTTCCTGGTCCCCAAAAGCGACGGCTCATTCCGACCAATTATCAATTTAAAGAATCTAAATCGGTACATAATAGTAGATCATTTCAGACTCATAAATGTCCAACGCATACCGGACTTCCTTCAGCCAAAGGACTGGCTATGCAAAATAGACATTTCACAAGCCTATTTTCACCTATCTGTGGCTCGCAGCCACAGAAGGTTCCTGCGTCTTATATATCGCAACGAACTGCTCGAAATGACGTGTTTGCCTTTCGGACTAAGCACGGCGCCAAAAACATTCGCTGCACTCACAGGTTGGACTGTGCAAATTCTACGGCAGCAAGGCATAAGAATAATTGTGTTTTTGGTCGATTTTTTGATCGTGAATCAGAGCGAATCTGTTCTTCGAAGTCATGTAAACATTGTGTGCAAGACTCTCGAGAAGCTGGGCTGGTTGATAAATTACGAAAAATCCATTACAAGTCCCAAAAGAAGTCTAGTGTTCTTAGGAATTCTCTGGAATCCTTGGACGAATTGCAAAAGTCTACCCGAAGACAAAATACCTGCTCTTATAGCCAAAACAAACCTTATGTTGACGGAACAAAGTACAAATCTCAGGGAACTACAGAGTCTAGTTGGTCTCTTCAACTTTGCCAGTTTTGTGGTGCCAAAAGGCAGGCTCAACTATCGGCACCTGTTACGCCTGATGAACCAAATTCTGAAGAAATACACCAGGATGTCTTACAGGCGGCATGCCCTATCACCTGCTGCAGTCAACGAGTTAGTGTGGTGGCGGCAGAATTGCAGACGCTCAACACCCATTCACATGCCACCCCCCTCGCACTTCCTCACAACCGATGCGTCCGACATCGCATGGGGAGCTCGATTAGACCATCTGTCTCTATTGGGTTCATGGACCGAAGCAGAGAAAGATCTCCACGGCAACCTAAAAGAAATGTTGGCAATCTTAAAAGATCTGCAGCACCATCATCAGCTTGTAAGTCACAGTACGCTACTGATACAATCAGACAACCAATCTGTAATATCTTACCTCCGTCACGAAGGAGGCACCAAATCTATAGCCCTGATGAACCTAACTTACCAGGTCTTCAATATTCTAGCCAGTTATCAAATTCACATAAAAGTCTTTCACATTCCCGGAATATACAACTGTCATGCCGATCATCTGTCGAGACTTTGTATTCCCCCAGAATGGCATCTGACGCAGGAGTGCACGGACAACATTTTCGCCAAGTGGGGGGTTCCAGTGATCGATCTGTTTGCCTCGAGCAGAGCACATGTAGTGAGCAATTATGTGTCACTGGATCTTCACGACCGAAAAGTGATGTTCCACGATGCCTTTTCCCAGCTCTGGAATTTCAACCTAGCCTGGGTATTTCCTCCACCGTTCCTAATCCCCAGAGCTCTAAGTCACCTCAACCAAGCTCAGGGAATATATTTACTGGTAGTTCCACGATGGAAGCGAGTGTTTTGGCGCCCGGACATCAAATCGCGAGCGTTAGCTCCCCCATTCACGATTCGCCACCTGAACAAAGTCCTCTTAGACGTCACCACAGGACTCCCTCCTCCGAATGTACTAGAGATGACGTTAGAAGTGTGGAAATGTGGGGGTGGTCTGGGACACTTAGTGGATGGGACACTAATCAATTAAAGCTCCTACAAGAGGCCTGGCGTCCATCTACGCGTAAAGTGTATAGCATCGCATGGAAGAGGTGGTTGTCTTGGTGTGAATCACACAAGACTAACTATTCAAATCCTACAGCAAGTGAAGTTGCTAGATACTTATCGGATCTTCATTTGATTTATAAACTATCATATAACACAATTTTGTTGCACAAATCTGTAGTAGCAACCCTATGTGACCCAGAAAAGTCAGGTCATCTAAGCTCACACGTGTTAATCAAACATATTTTAAAATCAATATCTTTGCAAAATGTCCACCACGGCAAACCCCCGGTTTGGAATATAGATACGTTAGCCTGTTATTTACAAAACTATAGTATTGACAAAACTAATATTTTTCAAGTTCAGAGACATACAGCTGTCTTATTACTCCTTTGTTCAGGGAGACGAATTCACGACCTGACATTACTTAATGTTGATTCTAGAAGTTGCATAATCGATGATGATTCAGTAATATTATGGCCATCGTTTGGTTCTAAGACTGATTCTGTAAATTATAGGCAGTCTGGATGGAAGCTTATAGTAAATAATGAAAATGAGCAGTTAAATGCTGTCTTTTGGGTTAAACAGACTTGTTCCTTGCTCAAGAATCGTAGAGAAGCCGCTAAAACCAACAATTTGTTTATTAATGTAAGAGGGGAACCCAGACCTGCATCTCGTACCCTAATCGCAGGTTGGATCAAGTCTTTATTAGCTGAGGCTGGTATATCTGCCACTCCAGGAAGTTTTAGGTCAGCAGTTGCGTCAAAAAATTGGCTAGATAATTATCCTCTCGAAGAGATACTAGCAAGGGGCAACTGGCGTTCGCAAAACACCTTTTGTAAATATTATCGCTGTCAGGTTACACCTGTTAGTAAAACATCTATCACTCGGTTCTTTAATCCTGTTGATTAAAAATATATTACAAAACTGTGGCTGTGATAATGATATTGATTGATATGTAAATACTTTATGGTTATACTTATGTTCTACTTATGTTACCTAATGGAGTCGTTTTGATTTTAGTTTTTGAATAAATAATAATGTCTATAAACTAAAATGTTGTTATTAATTATTTAAATCCATATTGTAGGCAAATAGCTACATAAGACATCAACTTTGATAATTATATAATTATTGCATAGTTATTTTAATTACTATGCAATCATAATCACATTGGCGTTTACGTCAACAACATCACTTCCACCAGGCGATAATAAACATGTCTCAATAAATAAAGCTTCGAATAAGGTACCAGTCAAATTAATAGTAGCGTTTTACCTGAAATAAAACGCATATTAATTTACTTACCTTATTCGAAGCTTACGATAAATCGCTGCCTGGTAATCAAAGCAAAACGCAATGAGTACCGAAGTGGCTGATACAAAATGGCGCCACACTGCCAGGCGGAAGTGACGAGAAACGAAGGGAGGGACAAAAACCGGAAGTTGCCTAAAATGTAAGGCGGGAAATGTAAAGCCTATCTCAATAAATAAAGCTTCGAATAAGGTAAGTAAATTAATATGCGTTTTATTTCAGGTAAAACGCTACTATTATTATTGTTATTTTTTGACTTATTGTAATTTGACTGATTATAACGACGTTATTAATGCTCACGGGAGCGTACTTGATGTAGTGCTGGCGCAGGAGTGTACTGGGCTGCGGGTGGGGCGGGTGCGTGTATGCGAGGGAGAGGGTTTCGTCCCCATTGACCAGCTGTACCACCCAGCTCTCGAGATCACGGTGAGTCTTCGCTTGCTTGGTAATAAGCCCTGTCGTTTGCAACCTAGTAATATCGATGCATCCCGTGATTGGAATTTTAACAAAACTGACCTTGAACGTCTCCACTCATTAATTGCGAACATTTCATGGTCACCAGTGCTTGAGTCTAACGACGTCTCCAGTGCAACCGATGCTTTCTATAATATAATTTATCAATTGTTTGACTTAACAGTTCCTAAAAAGATAAGATGTAGTAAACAAAGCAAACGGTACCCGGTCTGGTTTGATGCAGATATTATAGCGGAAATCCGGTTGAAAAGTAGGCTACACAGAGTCTGGCTGCTTGACCAAACCCCTGAGTCTTACAAATCATTTTCTGACCTACGTAACTCTTTAAAAACTCGTATTTGCCACGCTTATAAATCCTATATGGCTAGCATCGAAGATAACCGACAAGTTTACCCGCAGCGGTTCTGGAGCCATGTACACAATCTCAGCTCAAAGGGCGGTTTTGAACCCTGTGTCACCCACCAAGGTAATTCATATATTGGCGTGGATGCTGCCCAAGCATTTGCGACTTATTTCTCAAGTGTCTTTTTAGATAATTTACCCCAACTTGATTATACTGGTTGCTGTGGGCATGGGTTAAGGGGTGGAGGTGTCCATGTACCAGCGTTGACATCCAGAGATATTGAATGGGGCTTAGGAAAACTAAAGCCAGGTAGTTCACCAGGTCCTGATTGTATTCCTAGTTCCATTCTCAAGTCCTGCAAAAAGCACTTGACCCTCCCTCTTTGTCACATTTTTAATCTTTCACTTTTGCAAGGCAAATATCCTGACCAATGGAAAATATCCAGGGTAACCCCTATTCCTAAAAGTTGTGATAAAGCGTTGGTCAATGAACATCGTCCGATTGCTATCTTGTGTGCTCCAGCAAAAGTATTTGAATATATTCTTCACAAGGAGATATACAGGCAAGTGAGGCAGCTGATAGGTGAGGAACAGCACGGGTTTAGACCCGCGCGTTCTGTTAATACTAATCTTTTATGCTTGGTTGATTATATATCTAGTGCTTTGGATCGTGGGCGGCAGGTTGACGTTATCTATTTTGACTTTCAGAAAGCATTCGACAAAATTGATAATGATATATTGTTGTCCAAGCTGTCTGCCATCGGCTTCTCTCCGGGCTTGCTTAAATTTTTCTCAGATTACTTGAGGGACCGTCAGCAGTATGTTAGGTATGGATCTTATGTGTCTGAACCTTATTGCACCAGATCTGGGGTCAGCCAAGGTTCAGTACTGGGGCCTCTCCTCTTCTTGATCATGATACATGACCTTCCTAGTATGCTGAGTACCGCCAACTGTCTCCTTTACGCTGACGACCTCAAACTTTACCTAGAGGTTAATTCCCTTATTGACTGCCTTAGGCTACAAAATGACATAAACAATATTTTTGGTTGGAGTGTGGATAATAAAATAACATTTAATGTATCTAAATGCAAAGTGATGTCTTTTGATAGGAAAAGAATGCCGGTAAATTTTGTTTATCATTTGGATAATCAACCTATTTGCAGGGTGAATCAGATCAAGGACCTTGGAGTTACTTTTGATCGTTCGTTAACATTTCATGACCATGTTTCTTACCTGGCCAAAGAGGCTTACCGTCGGCTTGGCTTCGTTCTGAGAAATTCCAAGGACTATGAAAATCTCCAGGTAATTGTTACTTTGTACAATTCCTTAGTTAGGAGCAAGCTCGAGGCCAGCGCGTGCGTCTGGAACCCGCACCATGTCAGCTACATCCAAATGCTCGAAAAAATCCAAAAGGCTTTCCTAAGGTCATTGTACAAAAGATTATACGGCTATTACCCGTATCTTTACCCTACCAAGTTCTTGCTGGGCCAGCTCGGCTATAATTCTCTGGAGTTGAGAAGAATGATGGATCAGCTTACAATGTGCTGTAAGATACTCAGAGGCTCGGTTGATTCCATGCAGCTGCTTAGTACAGTTTGCACACTTTTCGTGCCTGACGATCCGTGGGCTCCAGCAAATAGGCGTGGTAGGCCGCACAACTTGTTTGCAGTGGATACGACTTGCACTGTGGCGCGCTCGATGTCACCGCTGCTCCGCGCACGCCGCCATCTAAATGAGCTCCTCGCCGCCAGCACTAACTGTGACTTATTTTTTGACGATTGGAGAATCATGATCTTAGCTATTAGGAATTATTGTGAAAATGTACCTGACCAATGGAATAGAAATGTAAAAAATCCTGACAACTCATTTCAGATTGATGACCTTCCTTGAACTCATGACTGGTCATCAATCTCAAATGTGCAATTTGTATTTAATTTTTATTTTTTGAATTTGTGTTTTGACTGTGTTTTTAATTTATGTATTTGCTTCTTGCGATTGTGATTTAATTGTAATTGTCTCTTGACGTTATTAGATCAATAAATAAATAAAATATATAAATATATACACTAGAAATGTACAAATGTTATGTTAAGATGAATGAAGATATTTTGAAATTGAATTGAAAAATTACTAGCAAAAAGCTAAGCTTCGTGAAGGCACGCCTTTATTTCACAATCTGATTCTAGTGGTGTCATTGGTATTGAGTTTAGTTTTGTTGCAGCTATATTAACTCTTTGTTTTTTTAACAGATGGCGTTAGTAGTACAGTAACATTCCATCCAATGAATACAAAATTGTTAATGTTAATTTATTTTTTATGATTATAATATTTTTTTTAACGATAATACACACACATAGACATCTATATTTGTTATATGTTAAAGTACAAATCTATAGACGTCATAGTTTTCAATAAAGTGTGCCACAAAATATTCAAGTTGTGTGATAGTGATAACAATAGAATGAATAATAGAAATTGATGATATAGACTCCGTTCAATACATAGCGGTTAAAATCACCCTTTTTATTTATTTTTTATTGTTCTACCTAAAATCTTGTTATAATATGGCTTACACATGAAAGACAGATATGACGGAGCTTTTTGTACACCTACGAAAGATCTGTATTTGCACTATTCTTTATATCTGCTATTATCTCAAACCAAAATAGATGGGCAGCGCAAGCCGATAAAATAGCTTATCAGCTTATCATATGAAGTGATTTGTTCTAAACTGTAATATTACTAGTTCGATTATTCGAACAGTCTGAATTAGAACATTCCAGTCTGTTACATTTTTTAATTATTATCTATTAATCTTACTACCTATTTCTGAGTAAACATTTGCTATTTCAGATGCAACCATATGTAGTTGGGAATGAGTAAGTATATGATCCAAATATTGTTGTTTATTCATCAACTGGCGAGCCCAGGGGCGTACTCTATTTCATCGAAGTATGGAACGTCGGGTCCGAAAGAAGTTATCCACAAAACACGTATTGGCTTACTTTTGTTTCACTTCGTTTGTAGCATAGACTTGCAAATATTTGCCTGTGTACAGTTCGACCAACTTATCTGTTCAGGCGGCAGAAAAAAGAACTACAAAATTCCCTCAAATTGTGACAGTTTGTAGTTGATTTCCTTGACCAATAGCGCCCTCGAGAACTGCACAATTAAGTTGGTGGTACTATAGATTCTGACCATCATTATTTTTTATCGGATTCGTATGATTTGTACATTTTCGAAATATTAAATTATATATTTTCGTTTGCATAGAAGTAGTCAGTCGATTTCTAAATATGCAGAAAGAACACAAATACTAATGAGGATATAAATACCTAAGGAGAACAAAGACATTAACGTAAATTCTAAATATCTAACCTGTATTTTCTAGAACTGTAGCGACACCTCTCGCTGTTCCATGACTAGGACTCTCAGACTCTTACCATGTGAAAATTTTCTTTATCTTCTCTGTATTAAGACTTACAAAGGATTGAGGCATAATCGGGTAAGATTTGTGTTGAACGTTGCGTTCTGACCATAGACTATATCAAACAACGAACTTCGTACCGCAAATTACATTTTCGTTGTCTATCGTTATCGTGTATGTATATAGTATATCGTATAAGTCTCGCTCGAAACACGAAAAATGATACATTGTCGAATTGTAGTAGCGACCCAGCACTTCATTTACTGAGCATTTATCCATTGAGCTAGTAATATTTTACTTATATCCCTGTCAAATTCATAAGCCATATAACATTCTCGATTGAGGTAATATGTCAAAGCCAGATGGGCTTTGACATTCTAAAATCAGTACATGAAAAGCTCAGATGAAAAGTTAATACTATGTTCTTGTTTGTTATTATACTTAGTTATTAGTTTCATTGTTCTTTATCTATATATATTGTCTCGAGCTAGACGATTTGTATAGTGTGGCTACATTTTGGTATATTTTCGCATAAATGGAGTTTAATATACCATTAAACGTCAAAATGACCATACCATCCTTGGAGCTGTCCAAGGGTGGTATAATCACTTAATATAATTCGACCACTCCTTTTATTGCCCTTTTTACGTGCGCTTGGTGCACGATCGGCGCATGATGCCGTTACGTCTTCACACTTTCATCAGTCAAGTTGATTCTGTCGGGCATTCACATTTTAATTTGGTTTTCATTCACATTTATATATACAAATAATTATTTAAATCTCCATTTCAGCTTCCCTAATAATGAGGAAATAAAGCAGAGTTAGCTATAAATATAGAAGAACAATCGGTTTACAGTCTTAATTTTAAGATAGAGGAATTCATTATATAAATTTTATTTTTAGAGTTTTATTGCCTCTGTGGATACAGAATTGGACCATGAGTTGACTACTCGATTATCTGGTCAATTCAAATTTTGTCTGGTTAAAAAAATAACGAAATTATAATGTTCATAGTGAAATGAACAATTTGATAGACAAAAGTTCTTGAAAGTATCATATATTCTTGTAAGTATAAGCAGAGCTGCAAGTCAGCTCTAATAATTGTTAAAATACTGATAATCACAACTTTTGCTTAGATATTCGTAACTTTTCTCTTTACTACCTTCATTTGTTGGCCTGAGCGTATTTATTTATGTTTGAAGACTTGCTTTTTAAGTATTAAAATACTGTGAAAAGATGCAAATAGAACGTCGTTCAAAAAATTTGAGTGGTCAGCATGCAACACTTTTCAACCAAATTGAACACTCATAGATTCTTTATATTAATATAAAATGTTGAAATCAAAAGAATAACATATATTGCAACTTGTAAAATAATTGGCAAACTCATATACTTATGCGACAAAAACTGCGAAAATAGTTCTATTTTGTAATTTGTGGATAAGATAAACATATTTATCCTTAGTAATTAAACAACTTTAAAGAATTTAAATCGCGTATATTTATCATTACTTTGGCCCGACGTTTCAAACACATTGCAGTGATCGTGGTCACGGGTAACTGACACTGCAATCACCACGATCACTGCAAAGTGTTTGAAACGTCGGGCCAAAATAAAACGCAATTTAAACCGTATAAAGTTTTTTAATTAATATATGTAATTTGTGTAATAATCGCGTAAACCTAAAACAACATTATATTTATCCTTACTTAATGTTTTCTAACCGTTTATTTCATTCGCCGTATTCTACTTTATGACTATTTGCAAAATCTTGCTTGGCCTTTTGTTAGTCACTTTATCTTACAACCGTTTATAATTATTTAGTACCTACTCTACCTACTTCAAACAAAGAACTGATTATCCATATATCTGATCAGACATTTGTATAAATAATCATGACTAAATATATTATCTTTATCATTGTACCTACCTAATGGTACAATGATTTCAATTTAAAGATACGCCTAAGCTAAGAAATTGTAAAGCAAACTCTCCTTGACGGAAAGTAAACGCCATCTCTTGGATTTCGTGGTTACTACGTCCAGTGTCTGTAACGCATGGTAAGTACATCAAATCGTAGGAACCAATTGGATACTATTGTCTTATATGTGCTATGGCGCACTTTAAGATTTCATCAATCATTATCAGACAAAATATAGTAGTTACTTAAAAGAAAGTTTAAATTTAAAAATTTTGACCTACGTGTTTAAGTGTAGCTAAGGATAACCATTTTTTACTGCTGTTTAAAATCTATTTCGTGAAACCCACAGTTTGATAGACTGTACGGTAGCGGTCAATCAAAGAAAGACCACCGCGCTATAATTCTTTACGCGCTAAGTCGTAAAAACAACCCAGGCGTTAAGCTTCAGATGCAGAATTAGGACATTGAGTAGTAGAACTATGCAAAATATCTGGAAGTCCATATTTATAAGAGACTCACAATGGGGACACGGATCAATCCCACGATTCAAACGCCAGAACTGATGAGAACTCCTGGGGCCAGCGCTCAGGTCCAAGCTGCCACTGAGCACCAAGCTGGGGATTTATATTGAACACGTAAGGTCAAGACATACATGACATACATGTATGATATATACATATGACATACAATCTACTGTAAATTTGAAGAGAATTTGTTTTTTTTTTGCGGTACAATAGGGTGTAAAAATTGTACTTACCTAGTGTATTATTCAGATTATTATGCTTATATTATTTTGCAGTTTCGCAGTGCGGGGGTGCAGACGCAACTTTTGGTATATCACACTCAATGGTATGATGTGATTTGTACTAAGTTTAGTATATTTTGTACGTAGTGTGTCAGGCCTAATGTTAACTTTTCGGTTTGTCAATTTATGTTATCTGCCTATATCTCTGTGAGTAGGGCAGCTATTGAGCTTAAACAAGCAGGAAATGATCGAGGATCACGGCCTGCGTGTGTCAAATGAAAAAAAATATGTTTTTATTTGAAATTGCTATACTTACGAAAAATGTTAAATTTACCTAATATAATTTCTTTTTAATTCCCAGTTTAGCTACAACTTAGCTACAACTTAGCTACAAAACAAAAAAACTCTGACTGAAAATAGAGAAACAACAGAACGTAGCGCTAAAAATCATTACCAGGACAGGTCGGTATATCAGAAACAATATATATAAATACACGAGAATGCAATCTGTGGAGGCGTTCGTTGTCCGCAGGGCATGGAAGATGAACACGGCGGACTTCGGACCGCAACACCTTCATGGATTTGCCCACTCCATACGAGACCACCAGACCCACATGTCGGCCACTTCAGAGATATCTGGTACAACTGTATCAGAAGAAGCTGACTATTCTTCGATGGTCAGATTCTTCTTCCTCATGGAAACAGAAGTCAAAGAAAGAACTCGGAAACAAAGCAGAGATAGTGCAATTAAGACTAGTGGCTACACTTGAGACGCCTGCGTAGAGGTGATACTTGTTGTGTTTTTTTTTTGTTTTTTTATGCTTGATAGGTTATCCTTTGACCACTATCTCACCTGATGGTAAGTGATGATGTGGTCGAAGATGTTGTTCAGGCTAACCTAGAATTACTGGTTCTCAAGGACAGCTGCCGGAGCACACCGTTAGGTGCTTGGCAACAGATTTTCTACTTGAGGGTGGTAGCTAGCCAGGCGGGCATTTGCAAAATGCCCTACCCCCATGCTATAACGACTGCCATCCTAAGACAACAACCGGAACCGATGGCTTAACGTGCCCTCCGAAGCACGGAAACGCTCAGTAGTAATGTCACTAGCGGTCACCCATCCAACTCATGACCGCGCGCGACGTTGCTTAACTTTGCTGATCGGTTGAGAACAGCTACGTAAACTTGGCTACGAGCGCTTCAGACTCCGTTGTTAATAGCACCAAATAATGTTCATCATTTAGAAATGACGTTGGGCCTATCCTTACGAAGTAAATGGTTATGTAAGTACTCGATCTGGGTACTTAAAAAGTATCAATCTATCAGATCAGAAATTATTACCTTTTAATAATCATGACCATTTATCTTATCGTTATATTTAATTTTATAAAACTCGCGTATTTTAGCCCCTTGAGTGTAAATTCTTGAGATAATTCAGTGCGCAATGTTTTTCAAATTCACTTACGTAACCTATCTGGATTACTGATTCATAATCATACTTCATACTAATATTATAAACATGAAAGTTTGTAAGTATGGATGTATGTAGATGATACTATTAGATGTATGGATGTATGTATGGATGTTTGTTACTCTTTCACGCAAAAACTACTGAATGGATTTTAATGAAACTTTACAATAATATAGCGCATACATCAGAATAACATATAGGCTATAATTAATAAAGATGTTTTGTGAATTGTCGAAAATATAACGAGTGTAAATTGATCCTTTTCAAACTAATATTAGGCGAACGTTTGTAACTGTGTTAGTATGTTTATAATTTCTTCATGCTCCAACGGCTGGACCGATTTTGATAAAATTGGGTTTGATAGATAGAACTCTTCATTGAAAACATCATAATAAAAACAGTAAACTTATTACTAAAACATAACTTAAAACCATGTGTATCAATGGATGGACTTATCGCTCAGAGCAATCTCTTCCAGACAAAAAGTCAAAATATTGGGCTGGGTTTTTTATGGTCTTGATGGTATGGATTTTTAATAGTTCTATACATAAATAACTGATGCTAACAAATGATTAACTAATTAACGTAAAACTATTCGTATATTTGTAATTTTGTAGTGTAATCCGCATAGCAGGCGTTATTGCAATCATAACAATATAAAAAAAAATAACGTAAAACTATTATGTAAATAATAGTAAAATATATTTATATATACATATAAATATATAAATATACTTTAATATAAATACTTATATTATTATAATAAATAAATACATTATTACGACATATATACGCCGTCACATCTTTCTGAAACCAACGTGAGGGCTGGCGCTGCGGCTACTTCGGCGGAGCATCCCAAGCGGCGCAAGTATGCTTACCTATACCAACCATATTTTATTTTAAGTCATTGCAGACTCACAGGCAGTCCAAATGCTCCAGCCCACTACAGTTATTACAGCCATTACAGTTGGCAGCGTGCCCAGCATGCTGGCAGAATTGCCCCGTTGAATTGCAATGCTTATTCGTTGAGCCAAATAGGTGCCAGCATTATGATCACGCTTCGCATCGACCAAGCGGTCTGATAAGTTTTGGAAAATACGATGAGGTCCTGGTACACACAGACCCAACGTCTCCAAGGACCCATCGTCTCCCCACCAAACGGCTCAAATATGCAACCCATACCGAGGTTAGCATACTTGCGCCGCTTGAGTTGCTCCGCCGAAGTAGCCGCGGCGCCAGCCCTCACGTGGGTTTCAGAAAAATGTGACGGCGCTAAAGTGTCTACGCATGTAGCGTCCCACACTAAGAGCCGCCCTTACTATTATTAAGGCCAGGTTACTCAAAATCAACCTATTTTTGATTCACCCGTAAACAATCAAATAATCGTTATTTTGATCAGACAAAAATATATGTTGTTGTTCAATATACTGGCTTGATTACTTTACGATTCAAAACACGATTATTATAACTTCACTCGATCATAAAAAATCACGAAAAGAGAGAAATATTTATCGTTTTTTAGGTCGTACGTATATTATAAATTAATCTTTTACTTTAAAAAAATATGTCAAAAAATAGGCAATGACGTTTAGAAGATTATTTTATGGTTACTGTAGCAACCTTCCTTCTCCACTGTGCTATTATATCGGCTCCTTACGTCACGCACCGTATTCGCTTCACTCGTCCGTCTGCACACGCGGTCGCCGAGCAAGTGGCCTTCCGCACCTCTCGCACCCGCCGTACGTGCGCAGGAGACGACAGAATATAACTATATCTTTGTCGCATACACTACATCCCTTCCTTATTGTTTTTATTTAATTTATTATAATTTGTCAGAGTTTTGCCTATTTATTAAAACTCTAATTTGAGTGTAAGAAAATGATTAATGTTTTTTTTACACTTCCTTCACTTCATTCAACCAATTTCTTCAATCTCGTCTGTTAACATGTCATCTCTTATTCCATAACTTCCTTTAATAAGATAAATATTTGATTTATTTATTAAATTCCTATTCATAATCACTTCAATCTTTTCCTAAATCATCGTTATCCTCTCTTCCAACAACGTGCCATTCTCCTTCTACTCTTTTTAAGTGAACTACATTTCATTTTACACAACATTTTCCACTTGAATGTCTCCTCCATGGTTTGCTTTTACCGTATGCGAAATAGTCTCAAAGTTACAACTAAGTTTTTTTTTTCTTTTTTGTAATTTTTTACATATATTTTGTCCCCAGGTTCTAAGTCACATTCTTGCGCTTTTCTTTTCTTATTAGCATATTGCTCTCCTTTATCTTTTTGTTCCTTATCTCTGTCACTTACTAATACTATAATCTTCGAATCGGTAATCACCATTACCAATCATCGGAATCAGGTCTTTAAATTTTCTACGAAAAATTAATTCTGCAGGCGGTTTACCGGTTACTGTATGAGGCGTCCTATTGTACAGTCGCCTGCAATAAGAAGTATACACATTGTAATTTTCAAAATAGTAGCGAAGAGTTCTGTTTTTCTCTATATAATCAGAAGTATCTTAAAATCAAAGAATAAGTTGAATATTTTTACTCATGTTAATGTTAACTTCGATTATTAATAACTTAGCGACATCACATTATTTTGAAAATTATGAAGTGTTTACTTCTTATTGCAGGCGACTGTACCTACGTCGCTAGATATTCCAGAAAATAATCTTTTCAGGTGTTTCTTCCCATTACAAAATTACAAATTACATATGATTCTTTCCATTTGACTTATTTTCAATCGTTTCAGGACATCCCTATTTTGTCTCTCTACTTTTCCATTCTGTTAGCCAATAGTGAATGGATTTAAATAAATGAATATCATTATCCTGGCAAAACATTTGAACTCATTACTCACAAACTATTTACCGTTGTCTGACGTTATAAAACTTGGTTTTCCTAATCGGCTGAAAATTTCTCTGAGCAGCCTTAATACTTCAGTACTCGATATATCACGACACACTTTTAATTCTTTATATCTAGAATAATAATCGATGTTCTCTTCTCTTTAGAGGATGTGGTGGATTGGGTGCCAACGCAAGGGTAGTGCTGCATCTTTGTCAAATCCGTACCACCAAAATTTAGTTCTCAACCTTGACTTCATAGCAACAATCCCTGGATGTCCTGGGTGCGCTGCATTCAGCACAATCGCATTTTTTTTTTTTTTTGGAATAATGATCTTTGTTCCCCGTCATAGTGTTTCTCCATAAAAACATAGCACATTTTCAAAGACTATACATTTTTACCGTGTCATCCCATTTGCCATGATAAATACCTTCTTTAATCTTCTATATTCCTGCGACTTGTTAGGAGTATTGCTCAATTTCTTTCAATGATACAGCTGTTGGTTTACTTTGCTTAACTAGCCTTGTTTTGATTGTGATTGGGTTTAATTTTACACTGTCTCGATATTAGATCCGCTATATTGTTTTTTCCTGGCCTGTTGGTAACTTTATACCACTGGAGTCGTAGTACCCACCTTTTAATACGTGCGCATGTATTTGATTTAGGAACAAAAATTGCCACTAAGGGCTTATGATCTGTAAGTCATTCAAAGATTTTTCCATATAAAAACATATGAAAATGTTCCACTGCCCAAACCAATGCCAAAGCTTCATTTTCTGTTTGGCAGTCGCTCACAATCACTAAGAGTTTTTTTCCCACATGCAATAACTCGTGAACCTCTGTCATCTATTTGCACCAATACTGCGTCCAGTCTTACAGGACTAACATCAGCGAATACCATTGTTCTATGTTTTATATCATAGTACCCTAAATTGGGTAAGTCACCAAGAAGATTTTTTATGCAATAAAAGCCTTCTGTTGACTTTCACACCTTAAAACAGATATATATACATATATACATAGTTGACTAGTCCCATAAAACTCTGTAGCTCAGATACAATTGTTAGAGCTCTAAATTCTTTTATAGTGGTTAGATATTTTTCGAGTCGCCTAATACCTTCTTTTGATAACACGTGTCCTAAAAATTGTAATTTATAAGCACCGAAAATACATTTATCTGTCCTCAATATAAGAACATTATGTTTTAATACGTCCATTACCTTATTAAGCCTCTCATCGTATATATTGAAAAGTTCATCTATGAAGCTTATCGCACCTTCGCATTCAATCAAAACCCTTTAGCCCTTTGGCTGAGATAATGGTTGTACAACTGGTTTAACTTTTTCATCCACTGGAATACGTATTTGAATATTCTTCATCTTCAGAAAATGTACAATTTCTTGGGATTCTATGTTGTTCAACCCTAATCCAATTTTCAACACACCAAGCTCTTTAAGAATGTCTATTTTGGGTTTCGTATTTGGTCCATGACCTTACTTGGTTCTTTTTCATGTTCTCCCATGTCACGTCCGTTATTAAGTTACAATCGCACCCTGAGTCAATTAACATGTTAACTGGAGTTCCTCCCACTCATCATTTAAATTAAATGCATAATGCACTTCGCTGTTTGTCTGTTCGTTATTTTTTTCTTCGTTAATATTACCTATTTCATTTCGTAAGGTCCTTATTATTTCCATTCCTATACTTTGTTAGCCTGATTTATTTTCCGATTTCCTTTTCAAGGGATTCGTTTTGCATTGTAACTTAAAATGTCCAATTTTTTCACATATCATATATGTTGTAGGGTACTATTCATCAGACGCCAAATAATTCCAGCTTCCGTACCTAAGGTTTTTTTTTTTTTTAATTAAATTGACATTTGACAACTTCGTATTTGTCTTCCCAAGATCTTCTGATTGTCGATTTACTGCTTCCAAGGAATTAGCTTCCGCTATTATATCATCCAATGTCATTGTGTCTCCTGATTTCAATATATTTTCCCTTAATACACCCGAACAGCATTTTTCTATTATTTGGCCGATTAGGTAATCATCAACATCTGTAAACTGGCCTTTTACTGTTTGTTCTCAAAGCCGTACAACAAACTTTCCAAATTTTATTTCTCTTCCTGAGTCAATTGTCTAAATATATGCCTTTCAAATCTTTTGATCTCTTTTAGTGCAAAATATTCGTTAAGTCTAGTAATAGCAGTTTCAAAAACTTCAGTATATACTTGTATTATCTTCCTGACTAACAGGTGGTTAATTGTAATGCATTTCTTGTAGTTCTGTTCCTCCCCAGTGTAATAAATTCGCTCGTTTTTTCCTGTATGTATCTATACCAGAGGCTAGATACATATCTAAACTTCTCTTCCATCGCTCTCATCTTACGCATACTGAACCTGCGTCCCCTTCGCATTTAAACTTTTCTAGTGTTAGGTAAGTCATTGATTGTCCTTCAGACATGAAAATGATATTGACTGCTTGTGGTATTTACCCAAACCACTTGACTGAAGTTCATATGTTCTCATCTCTAATCATTTACCCTTGAATAACAACAGACCTATGGAGTGGTTTGGCAATTTTGCGACTGCATCCCTATTTTATTTCAATCGTATCTAGCCACATTGAGTTCAGTATATTACTTGTACACTATTGAAATCACTTAAATATACATCTAAACATGCATAAGGTTTTTTTCTATAATATACACCCGTTTTGCTTGCCGTCGCTGATCAGCCTAGCTGATATTATATATAAATTGTTACATTATATGCCCAAATCTGTTGTTTATTACTTTCGTTAAGTCCATATTATCTATAGTGATTCGTGAAAAAACATCTACGACTGCCGTCAACAGGCGCGCAGTTTTACCTATAGCTTCTTATTAGTTTGATGTCATTTTACTAATTAGTAAGTAAACATTATTTTTTAAAACAGTCGTCAACTGCTATACATAGCTTCTTTATTGCACAATGAATACCTTAACCTGGTAAACATTATTTTATAACAGTCGTCAACTGCATATGCATAACTTCTTCAGTACATAATAATGAATACCTTAACCTGGTAAACACTATTTCATAACAGTCGTCAACTGCATATACATAGCTTCTTCAGTACATAATGAATACCTTAAACTGGTAAACACTATTTTATAACAGTCGTCAACTGCATATACATAGCTTCTTTATTGCACAATGAATACCTTAATCTGGTAAACATTATTTTATAACAGTCGTCAACTGCATATGCATAACTTCTTCAGTACATAATGAATACCTTAACCTGGTAAACACTATTTTATAACAGTCGTCAACTGCATATACATACCTTCTTCAGTACATAATGAATACCTTAAACTGGTAAACACTATTTTATAACAGTCGTCAACTGCATATACATAGCTTCTTCAGTACATAATGAATACTTTAACCTGGTAAACACTATTTTATAACAGTCTTCAACTGCATATACGTAGCTTCTTCATTAAACAATTAATACCTTAACCTGGTAAATACTATTTTATAACAGTCGTCAGCTGTACATACATAGCTTCTTTATTACACAATGAATACTTTAACCTTGTAAACACTATATTATAACAGTCGTCAACTGTACATAATGTTATGTTTACTTCAGTATATTATTCTTATTTTATCACACCATCGAGTCTTCCGCAATCATTTCATGCACATGTCTGTTAAATCAGACCTTTAATCAAGAGTTATAACTATATTTAAACATTTTTATATGAGCAGAGGATATGCTTATATCCACTGCTTTAACCTTTAAGCATCCGTTATTAACTTAGAACTTAAAGTTTACATCTATACTTCTTAATTATCAGCATAGTACAGTGCTCTTATTGAAATAAAGAAACAAACAACCTTTATATAGTTCCTGTAAAAACAACAGTTGTACCGCAGCAACAAAACATCTCGTTCTGTGCCGCGCACAGATCAAAAATAGTCTTTGGTGTCTCATAACAGCAGAGGCACGCTGGCTTGATATCACGGGACTTGACGTTCACGCATAGCATAGAACATATAATAAAAATAATACTACGTCCCATAAGACACGTTTACAAGAAGTTACGCCACGTTTGTTATTATTCATAATATACAAATAATACTTAATTTGGATGGCTTTGACGTCGTCATAATGCCGCGTCTATATGGTTTAAGTTGTAAGTACGTAGGTACACTTGACCTAATATTTGTTACTAAAATTTATTGCGGGTAGATATATTTTTTGTACCTGCTAACAGTCTCAACTGTAAAATCAACACGATAATTCTCTTAAGTAATTGCAACAAGATAAGGTCTGACTTACAGAATATATATATCGTGTACGTACTCACAGTATCCCATCCTCGTCGCCAAAATGTAGCAACCTTCCTTCTCCACTGTGCTATTATATCGGCTCCTTACGTCACGCACCGTATTCGCTTCACTCGTCCGTCTGCACACGCGGTCGCCGAGCAAGTGGCCTCCCGCACCTCTCGCACCCGCCGTACGTGCGCAGGAGACGACAGAATATAACTATATCTTTGTCGCATACACTACAGTTACTTTTCCTCAAAATGGTTTATTTTTTTAAAACAATATTATATATAACAGAGCGGCCCGTCTGACTTGTTTTAGTCGTCTGGCAGACGTCATAGAACATATAATAATACTACGTATAGAATGGACACTCCTCTCCCCCACCAAAACGAGCCTTCCTCACCCCGCCACCGATTCTGAGCTGTCGCTGAGCTGACTTGAGTACCGGACGCGCAACTCGCGCACGATGACGTGACGACGAAGAGTGACGATTGTACGAGTATTTTAAAAGTTGAGAATGGGCTAATCTTGTGCTGTTTACGGTTGCTTATCAACTAAACGAGAAAAGGATTGTTTGTTGTGAATAATGATTGTTTATTATACGAGAATAACATAAATTATTGTTGCGATTGTTATTATTATCATTACTTGTATAAAATGTGAACTTGGAATTGGAGACACTTTTTGTATCTATTATTGTATAAGTAATGCAGTGAAATGTGAAGTAATGTTACCTACTCGGTTGTGTATGCGATGTGTTGCATATTCCTACGTCGTACATGAAATTGGATTGTTATGCTTGTAAATGTTTCTGCAGGTATATGCATAACTTACGAAATCTAATAAGTCATAATAACAGCATCGAAAGATTGTTAGGTAAAAACAACATTAGTGTAGTGTCTGTGTAATAGGTAGTTAGAACGCGGCTTTTGTATAGAGAATGAGTCGAGTGTCCAGGCTGTGCAGACGTGTCCGAGGTAGGACCTGTGTCGCTTTTGCAGACCCGCTGCATTGCCTCGTTAGTTATCTGCTAGCGCTACAGCTTATGCAAGAGTACTGCAGAGAATCGCGTTCACTGCCACAGCTTACTAAGGAGTACTGCAGACTTTTGCGTTCGCAGGGCGATACAGATACAGTGGACCCCCGGTAATCCGGCCCCTGTCTAATCCGACGCCCCCTGTAATCCGACATGGTCACTGGATGGACATACAAGTATGATTTGCACTTCAGAGTACATATATGTACATATGTATATATAATATGTATAAAGAATCTTATCATTGGATCTGTAATTTGTCGGATTACAAGGTACTCTTTTGTAAAAAATTCCGGACTATAGGGGGTCTTAGGCAGTACTCTATAATCCGAAGAATTCGATAGTTCGACACTGCCCTGCAAAATGTTTGTCGGACTACCGGGGGTCCACTGTATATATATATATATACGCTTTCCAAGTAAAGACACAATTGCCACAGTGCACGTCTATATGTGCCAAATCACCGCCTTAATCAATATTGATTTAATGATAACTTTGAATAAAAAAAAAAATAATAACTTAGTAAAAAACGATTGGCAAATATCACAATTGTATCACTTGCACACACTACTTTCAAATTGGTATTTGATTCACATCAAAAATAACTTTGAACATATTATAATAACAATTCATTTCAAGCGAATCAAAAAATACCGTCTTTTCGAATTGATCGAATTGGGCTCCTCAATCTTTAATATCACAGTATACACGTAACAGAAGCGTAACTAATAAACATAGGTAGATTTTATGCTGAGTTTCTTTTACTTTTGTTTTAATTTAAAATACCTACATCTGATCTGAAGCAGTGGCATTGGCTATGGATTGTCGCGCAACAGGTCCATGGTTCGTATCCCGCTGCGGGCTTGAGCTTCACCGCATGGTGGAAGGGCATTTTGCGAATGCCCGCCTGGCTAGCGACCACCCTCAAGTAGAAAAACTATCGCTAAGCACCTAACGGTCTGTTCCGGCAGCGCTCCTTGAGATTCAGTAAATATAGGTTAAGCCTGTTACTGTAATACCTTCGACCACATCATCACTTACCATCAGGTGAGATTGTGGTCAAAAGCGTAACTATCAGCAATAAAAAAAATAGATCTAAAGGAGTGGTTACAAAAAAAACACACTTGAAAAGTAAGTACATACCTACCTAACTTTAAACTCGATAATTTAATCAAATTATTACTTAGATGCAGTTCTGGATTTAGTAGCAGATACTTAAAGTTAATCAACTATTTTAGTTACACTGTGACGCTAATATCGTGCGACTGGGACTTCGATTGAGCGTCTTGACGCGAGCTGTGCGACTAGAGCGCAGCGCCGCGTAGTGTCCATTGCCCGCAACTCTCGCACGCTAAATTTGCCTACTGATTGATGTGAATATTATAATTATTGTAAACGACGGCCACCTCACCACATTTGTACGCCTAGAACGGGCAAAACATGTTGACACATACCTAGTTTAAGACTGCATGTGGCAAATATCTTATCTTGTATTACATTATTTATCTTATCTATCTCAGCAACAGCTCCCTACAGCAATACACCGTGTGACTTAATTTTCTGGAAGAACAGATCTGTTCAATCACGAAGGTGCGGCTCTGCACAGTAAAATATTGGAGCGCATTTCCCTCCCCTGTCTCGTTTGTACACTAGATTTTAGTGTGGCAGTAGATGTTATTTTTATATACAGTAAAACACTAAAATGTAAAATATGATCGCTTGGGTTGGAAACGGCAGTAGTTTTGACTGCACTCAAAAAATATGGTGGGGCATGCCTTCATGTGTGAATAGGTCTGTACCCGAAATAGGCTAGCCTAGCCTTAGCTACATCCGTTAACTGTGTTACCTAACGAATTGCATACGCAGCAGAACTTAGTCTCCCGGATAGATCATGTATATGAGGATTGCACTGTACCGGTATGAAAAAGTATTTATTGAAGAACACATTATTGCCCGGCTCAACCACAGAACAAACAATAGTCCCAACCCAACCACATTTTGTTTTGTTTTTACTAAATTTGACAGTACGCTTTTAATTATTTTTTTCCCTATCTCGGTATTTGGTTGGACTCGCACGTCTTGTGCATTTGGCAGTGTCATGTTATATCGCTTGTAATTATCCTCAATAATTTTCCAAAATGTCATCTGATAGTGAAAGTGACGATTTTATAATGATGACACCACCAGAAATAAAAAGTACAGCTCAAGAAATCATAAAGAACTTACTTCCTGAGAAGTCTCGCTCGAGACAAAAACGAGAAAACGTGTAATGATTTTATTTTCTTCGTAGGTGTAGTATTAAGCACTATAACTCGGAAGAAAGTTCTATTTCTGCTCCCGAGTTTCCTTTAAACCCTCCGCTGCTAAACAATCGGGCTTAAAAATACTCTCGAAAAGAAATATTATTCTTCCCTCGATGTACAATTGACTATTTTTCTTGGGCAGCGTAAGTGTATTGAATTCCTCGTTACGCTCAGGATTCTACTTTACAATCTACTATTACTATGGAATCCTTCACTGAGGTCTGATTTCATAACAACGCCTTAAGGAACAAAATATTACCTACTTTACGCCCTTGTACCAAAATGTACGAGGGTCAAACTGAACTTCTTAGAAAATCAAAAACTGAAGTTATTAGTTTTATTATATCTTTTCAAAATAGCGTCCATTCACGTTAATTAGTCAAAGTTAAAGTCAAAGTCAAAATGATTTATTCAATTGAGGCGTCTACGACGCTCTTATGAAGGTCAATTACAAATTTTACTATTGAAATATTCTACATTGTACTGCCACGTTCAGCAAATAAATTGTATAGAGCCACTACGAGAAGAACGGGCAAGAAACTCGGGGCCAGTTCATTTAAACATCTTTTAACAATGTGCTACATACTTACTATATAATAGAGTTATTACAATATTTGTTTAAATTATGTAGGTGACAGGCAATAGCTTGGCGGAGGCGGAATTGTCCAGGATTTTTTGTCGTTTATGTAATCAGAAACTGAGTAGTAGGATTTTTTAATCAATATGTTTTTCACGTGCAACTTGAATTTCCCTTCTGTGAGCGTTGTAATATGTTTGGGAACTTTATTATAAAACCGCACACAATTACCTAAGAAGGACCTTTTATTTGTCTTTGCTAATCTAAAACCTGGCACCGCTATTTTACTTTTATTCCTAGTATTGTAATCGTGATTGTCACTGTTTAATTTAAATTTACTAAATTTTTTACGAACATACATAATATTTTCAAATATATACAGACTTGGTAAAGTTAAAATATCAATTTCTTTAAAGACCCCTCAGAGATTCCCTATAGGACCCATTTTATATATGGCTCGAATTGCACGCTTTTGTATGATAAAGATTGTCTGTATCTCAGCAGCAGTTCCCCACAGCAATACACCATACGACATAATACTGTGGAAGTACGCGAAATAAACTAGGCGAGCAGTAGCTACGTCTGTTAACTGTCTTATCCTAAGAACTGCATATGCAGCACAACTAAGTCTTCCGGAGAGATCATGTATATTATGTGGATCCCAGTTTTTTGAAGCGCTCGTAGCGAAGTTTGCTTAGCTGTTCTTAACCGATCAGCAAAGTTAAGCAACGTCCGCCGCGGTCATGAGGTGGATGGGTGACCGCTAGTGACATTGCTACTGAGCACTTCCGTGCTTCGGAGGGCACGTTAAACCGTCGGTCCCGGTTGTCGTCTTAGGATGGCAGTCGTTATAGCATGGTGGAAGGGCATTTTGCGAATGCCCGCCTGGCTAGCTACCACCCTCAAGTAGAAGATCCGTCGCCAAGCACCTAACGGTGTGTTCCGGCAGCTGTCCTTGAGAGCCAATAATTCTAGATTAGCCTGAAAAACATCTTCGACCACATCATCACTTACCATCAGGTGAGATAGTGGTCAAAGGCTAACCTATCACGCATAAAAAAATTAAATAATAATAATAATACATCGCTGCATCCAATGGAACCACTGAGAAAAGCACTTCTTCCGTTCATCCTTAGGGGTCTCTACGAAGGCCTTTTGAAACGCAACCTCAGGTTCCTCGGCGGGTGATCCAGTAATTCCACGTCAGACGTCTCCAAATAGTCCAAATAGTCGACCATTCGACTGGCGGTGTGCGATGAGGCGTTGTCGTGGTGAAGGTTCTCCTACTGCGAGGTCGTTTCTCTAAGAACAGTGGCAAAAAATTAATAGTGTACTGCACACTGCAGTAACTGTTTTTCGATCTTCTAAAATAATAGTCGCGTTATGGCCTATTGTTCCGAAGAACGAGGCCACCATCTTTTGTTCGCTTCGACCTCCCTTCACTATAGTTGGCAACTCCTCGGAAGGAAACACCAACTGAGTAGAGTCTTTTGGTTTCGGGATCATAGCTGTAAACGCAAATAACTATTTATTACTAGGACTATACGATATTAGTTTAAAAAAAAAACAAGTATTGTTAATAGCTTGAACGTGATTTTTCCGGCTGTTAAATTTATCACCTTGATTTTGAGTTGCAAATGCTGCATCTGAGTACAGGGCCTAGTAATGTCCCACTCGGCTTTGTGGTGTCATATCAAATCACACAGCACATAATTATATCATATCTACCTCTGTATTCTGTAGATATGTATCTGTATTAATAAAGCAACACTACCGACATAGATAATCGATTTCACGGAACTCTATGAAGCGATCGTAGCGGAGATTGTCTTGTTGTTGATCAAATAGAGCAGTGTTCACTGCGGTTCTTACTTGGATGAGTGACCGCTAGTAGCATTTACTACAGTGAGCTTTCGTGCTTTTCGAGTTCCAGTTGTTTTAGCAATGCCCTCCTGGCTAGCTACCACCCTCAAGCACAAAGTCTGCCACCAACCATCTAACGATGTGCTCCAGCAGCTGTCCTTCAGAGCCAGTTCCCATTATAGGTTATACCTGTTTACCACCTTCCACCACATCATTACTTACCAGCAGATATAGCAAGGCCTCGAAATGGCCTACCACCATGCAAAAACTACTGCCATCCTAAGGCAACAACTGGGGCCGACGCGACGGCTTAACTTGCCCCCCGAAGCACGGAAGCGCTCAGTCTGGCTCAGTAGTAATGCCAGTAGCGGTCAGCAATACAAGTCATGACCGCAGCGGAGTTGGTTGGCCAAGAAGGACTGAGGAAGCTACGCTACGAAAGCTTCAAAATTTTACTGGCGAAACAAAATTTTATATTGTTCTTGTATTATCAAAATTATGATGAACTTATGAGGTTTTTTTTTCACCTTCAAAATCTACCATTGCGATACTTATCATTTACTAAAAGTCCTTCCAAAGATATTACTAAAATGTTAATGTAATCGTGGTTATAAGCAAGCATCATCGAATCAGGTAATTAATAAGTAAGTAGATACGTATCTTGAGTGATCACTTACGTATTGCGCATCGTAGGGATTAATGATTTAAATGCGATTATTATTGCGTGTGTGTGTTTATTGGGTTAGGTAGGTACCTACTTACTGCGTCATAGTTGCATTTATTTATTTATTTACCCACTACGAACGGAACGGTTCGGAGGCGGTTTTACCGTTTAGGGTGCGTTATAAACTTTTGTCTATGTATGTTTATTACCATTTTCCTCGGAAACTACTAGACTGATTTTAATGCAGTTTTTGCTCTGAACAGGTTCAGAACTACTTAATTAAACTTTATTTTTTCAGAATAGTTAGCGTTTGATGTATTCTCAGAACGAATGGTCCCATTTAGAGTGTGTTCAGAATGAGTTTTAACGATACACAAAAAATACTTTAAACAAAACACGAAAATAGTATAGGACTCCCTTTTTGTTAAAAACTTTTATATATATTATTGTTATATACTATGCAACCGCTATACTTGCACGTAAGTACTCTGAAAATTCGACCGGCTTCCTATTACGATTCCAAGGAGTATTCATTTATTACGGGCCTTTCTAAGATCGGAATAAACTGCCGAGGTTCTCCGGAACACTTACAAGGCTGTTAGAGTCTGTTCAAAAAGAGAGTGGACTTGGGATTTACTACATTGATAGATAATAATGACAAATAATATCAAGGTTTCCTTATATCATAAGTTTGCCTAAATTATATATAAATATAACGACAACAATAGCAGGAAATTAGCTATGGTTATAGGAAATTTGTTCTAATAAGAAATCTTAAGTTCATATGCACTCGCTTTCTGAACATACTCTATAAACAAAACGGTTGGACAGATTTAGGATATAATCGATACAAAACGGATACCTAAATGAGAGATACGCTATATGACAGCTTTCATAGTAACAATCCAGGTCGTACTTTTCACTATTGATTGCACATCTTCTATCTATACTTATAATAAAACTATAACAGATCAAATTCTGTCTGTCTGTATCCCGGCCGCGCATCACTCCAAAACTACTGATTGGAATTCAATGAAACTTAACACAATTTGAGTTCATACTACGAAGAAGGTTATTGTATACTTTTTATGTCGAAATTCAGCACCCTCGGGAAAGGGGATGAAGAGAGAAGATAATTTACTAACGCGTAGTCCGATTTCAATTATTCCATTTTTGTTAGAATAGTGACGAGTGAGCCTGGCACCCTACGGGCATTCCGGCACCTCACGCGCAGCTCGGCACCCCGCGAGCAGCCTGGCACACCACAGGCAGCCCGGCACCCAACGGGCATCCCGGCACCCAACGGGTATCCCGGCACCCCATGGGCATCCCGGTACCCCATGGGCATCCCGGCACCCCACGGGCAGCTCGGCACCCCACGGGCAGTTCGGCATCCTTATTTAGTTTTGCAAGCTTGCTAAGATATAATTCTAAAATCCGGAACATTCCCATAAATCAGTTATTTTAACCATCTATCTCTTGCCGGATACATTTTGGAGACTGCGCACAATCTAATATATATTCGTTCTACCGCCAAACAAGGAGAACCTCGGCAAAAGACGCCTTTTTAGAATCGAAATTCCAAAGAAACGCACAAAGTACTTTGCTTCATCATTTATTGTGTGTAGCAACTTAACTACCTACTGTCTTCTGGAAAATACAACCCGCGAGTTTTCCAACCTAAAGTAAAAAGCTCTTTTCTCAGATATGCTTTTTACTAAGAGTGCTTCACTGCAGATCACAGCGTTGCTTAATATGAGATAAACGGTGCTCAAATGTGAATAATTAGTTTGCAGGTACGGCAATCGCAGGTACAGCTAGTTTATAATAAAATGGACTCAATACAAGTACTGGAATGTGAGATCGATATGACAGCTGCCAATGTGAAAGTTCAGGTGCTTTACAGTTTTGTGTGTTTTGTGTTTCAGTGCAGCTATTTTACAGTTTTCATTTCACATTTAGGATAATTATTGCTATTGTTTAGTTAAAGGCTTCTGTCACTACAATTTTTATTGACAATGGACATTCATGACAGTTACGTGGAGTTATGCCTTTAATTTGGATAGCTTCTCTATGGTTAATTTAGTATAGAATCGAATTACAATTTATATATAAACTAGAATATAGGACTTAGTATTTAATAATATACAATTGCGATACTCGTAAAATGCATTCAAAGAAAACACCTCACCGGGATATGACAGCTATCAAAATGATAGTTTCGCCTTCTGGAACTGCCATCTTAGTCTGCAATCCCCATGACGATTATACCAATCTCCCTAATGAAGGAGGCCTTTGTTCGTCGGTGCACGTTTTGGCTGTTGAAGTTGACTCAAAGAAGAACATGAAACTAAGTAGATTTTTTTACTCCGTGGTTTTCTAATACAAGAGAATGTATTCTAAATAAAATATTTTTTGCACTCTAGCATATGGGCTGTCTAAAGCTCATTGAGTAGAGTACAAATAAATTTTTAACTATTGTACTAAAAAAAAACATGAGTGCCAGTGTGTGCCAGAGTGAAAGTGTGGTTTTGGTAAGGACTTCTGGAAAAGCTAGGTTTTGATATTTACCAAAAAAATTGTGTGGCTTTGATAATAACTGATATGATATGATAACATTACTTTTAAATAGAACTATATTTTTTAATCACAATCAGCATCTAGTGTTGTTCAATATTGCTGATCCAATTTTTTGGAAGCAAAGATGGCCGAGCTGTTATTCCTATGGCATCGAGAAACTAACCTCGAGAGTGGAATTCACGGTTCGATCAATCTGGCAACTAGTGTGTTATATCGGACACACTCCAAATTTAAAATGTCCTTCCTTCTAGTGTTGTGATTGCCGTGCTTATGGTGGTGTATATCGATTTTATATAGATAATTGTCGATATTATGTTACCCTTCTTATCCTTAAGCGCGTATCCTCCGGTCTGCCGGATTTCCCTTATGTGTCCCAACCGGCCTGCCGGTTAGCGGTCAATAGTCGTGTTTACATATTCACCATAAAATCTGCGTAAGTTCGATTTTCATAATTCAAACGGTTTTCGTGAGGATGGATCCTTGGCTATGCGAGAAAAAAATCCATAATATTCTGATATAACAGAAAGTATGTTTAAAATTGATATGAAATCTGAAACCAGCTCAAATTACATTTTGGCGCCAAAATTTTGTATAGATTTATGTCATTTAAAAATAATCTCGTAAGTACTTCTAAAGTAATTAACCTAGAAAGCTGTAATTTTGCATTTGTATAGGCAATAAGTCAATAACGATGTTAAAAGAAATTAAAAGGATAAGGATTGATAACTTTTTTTTTTATAGATTTTTTTATTTGACCCCTGTTTTTGTTACGGCTGGAATTCCGGTGGTCTATAAAAAAGGTTTAGTGTGAAGCTTGTATTTATCCGATCGTTATTATTTAAACGTTGTTAGTAAGCTACTATCATTGGCTATACAACAAAAAAACCGCATTACTCTATGGTAACGAGAAGTTACTCAAATCATGAAATGAAAAAAAATAACTTTCACTCGATGCATTTTGCCGCGCAAACACTCACCGATCGAAATTTACGTAATATATAATCTCGTAACTACTTTTAAACCTGTAAACCTAAACATTTTAAACAATTCAGGTGTATAGATTACATCTGAATAATCATATCAAAAGAAAAACCAAATTCGTAGGTGGTATAGTTTTTGAGAAAAAAAATAAAATCCGCTTATGTACAGTTTTCCCGCCAAAATTCTTAAAAAAAATCGCGTTGTTTTAATCTCGTTACTACTTATAAAATATTTATCCTTACAATCTGGTATTATTCATGGGTAAAGAACCATAATAAATACACACATTAAAAAAAAAACAAAGTTGTAGGTGGAATAGTTTCGGAAAAAAAAAATAAAAAAAATATATAAAAAATGCCGTTTCCCGCCATTTTCGTCGTCTGTTCAAACCCATTTTCCTGTAAAATTTTCCATGAAAAGGTCTATTTTCATTTCTTTTCCCGTAAAGAGAATATGATGAGGATTGCATTGGTACCAAGAAGTTTATATGTTGATTGGAGACTGCCACAAATAAACTCGATTAAAAAACAAAATACCTACCTCAAAATCTGGAAAAATATATTTTTATTCGCTGTTTGATCCACTCAAACTAAATGTATGAAAATGTTATTTTTTGTATGGTATAGGTAATATATTGGGGTATGGGGATGTTAGGGTGACATGTTTAGGTAATGGAAAACTACTTAGTACTACAAAAAAACGTTACGGGGCGTCGCGGGATAAAAAAACGTGAGCAGTTTGGACAATTGTGTCATAGGAGGTGGACAGATTGTACTCACGAGGGGATTGGTCAATTTTTGATTCCAACCATGGAATTTCTACACGGAAATTCATAGTCATCTGGACCATCACTGCTTCTAAAAGATACAGTGGAATTTAAACAGATATCGTACAACTTATTAATTTCTATCTATATAGTTTTGTCTTACATAGTTAGTAAAATATCTACTACACCTATACACATATTATATAGCCATTATTATTATTCAATTTATTATATGTATTGTACAAAAGATCTTTTTTTACTAGTTAGAATTACTTTTATGTATATCTAAACACACTCAAATACTTATTTTATACATAAACCTGTTACACTTCGAAGGAAGTCTTATATAATAAACCAATTTTATTATTTTCAAATACCGAATTTCTTAATACTCAGCGATCTAAATTTTTTCAATAATGTCGTAGTTCGATATTTGATAAGGTTATTTAGGGAGTCATTTAATATTTTACTTAATTTAGGAGATGCGAATCATAGTAATTACTTTATTTATAACTTTTATATATAACTAAAAGCTTATAAATCAATATTTGGTAAGCTAGAATGAGTTTAATAAAATTATAAGTTAGAATGAGTATTCTAACTTATAATTTTTTACGTTGTTCTAGTCTTTTTTTAAGTAATTGTGACGGATCAAGCACGATGCCCACCTGATGTTAAGCGAACTAACCTCTGCCTATAACAGATGCATTTCGTCACAGGTCACGAATTGCACTGCGCCCGTCACCTTGAGACATGGTTGTTAAAGTCTCATGTGCCTGTAACTTTACTGGCTATCAAGGACTGCTGCCGGAACACACCGTTAGGTGCTTGGCGACAGATTTTCTACTTGAGGGTGGTCGCTAGCCAGGCGGGCATTCGCAAAATACCCTTCCACCATGCGGAAAACCAATCTGGACGAGGATCCACTGTTATTTTTATGCGTTTGAACGGAACATACGAAGCAATTATGGCCGAGTGGTTATAGCTATGGACTGCGGTGCCGCAGGTCCATGGTTCGATCTCCACCGCCGGCTGGAGCTTCATCGCATGGTCGGAGGGCTTTTTGCGAATGCCCGCCTGGGTAGCTACCACCCTCAAGTAGATGTTAAGCGGACTACGCTTAAAATCAGGTAGGCCTCGTGCTTGTTCCGACACAATAACATAAAAAAATAATACGAATATTAAACATAGGGTAAAATGTAAGTATGCAGACGCACCATATTAAAACTACCGATATAATTTTGTAGGTACCTATACTGATATAATCTAGAACGAAAATCTTAAAAATATCTACACATATTACTAGAGTACTGCGCCAAAAAGCGGAACCCTTTTACTAAACCCGCGACTACATAATATATACCCATCCTACTTACATAGAAATGAATCTTTTAAAACATAATAGCGAGCTTGTTAAAATATTAACAGAAGTATTGCTATTATAAGGGGCAACATACTAAATAATAAGTAAAATAAATATTTAATAATATTAAACACTGCACTAAAAAGACCGAAACAAGATTGAGAATCCCACATTAAGTTTACTTGCAAACGAGACCCACTTTATGATATATCAATGCTCCCCTTCACCGCTCGAGCCTCCTCCCCTACCTAACCAAATTTGGTAAGATCCTACTAACGTTTTCTCTTTTAGTATAAAAATTTGAGACTTCCTTCCAGTCTTTAGTTTATTTCGGCTCATATATTTTGCAATAGGGGCCCGCCTGCTGCTAAAGTTAATAACACATTACATTCTCAACTTGATGCGGGCTCATTATTGCAGATGTGTTTTAAATTTTCTTAATTATTTATTTTGTTTTAGACTTTTTAGTGTCCTAAAACACTTATGTTTGATATTTGTATTGTTGCAAAATGTAAACATACATACATACTTATATCGATATATTTTTGTAATCCCCTTTTAATTTCCTTTATTTTAATATACTTTAGGTTTGGTCCGACCTACCGTATTAACTACCTTACAGTAATCGTGGTTTTTATTTTTTATTTTTGCCAGAATGGGAAAATATTATTATCGAATAAATACTTTATTTATTCGTAGATTATATACAAAGGTTAAACTTGATGTAGTTATGGTATAAACATGATAACAAACAATAAAATCTGATCAAGGACGGATCGTTCGACATCATTGATAATTGGTGTCAAATCCTATCCTAAAACGAATTCGTGTAAAGATCTTCCCACATAATAGGTGGTATGCGAGCCATTTAACATGGTAGCCGTTAAAATGGTCAAGTATATCTGTGCAGTGGAGATTTGCTCAAGCATGAAATTTGTAGCTCTCTGTATCTATATGATCTCCGTAACTGGATTTATTTCGGCACTATAGTTACTAGAGGACTTATAAATTTACGCGTAGATTCACGGATCATCGCAGTCTACGAGTAGCCAGATGTTAGCTTGGTCCGGTCCCTTAAGAATGTTAAGGTGACGTGTACAGATATTCCCTCTGACCCAGTCACCCGCAGCAAAAATAAATGCTCCAGTTTGTACTCCAGGTAGGTGATGAACGAATTGTCTCTCAGAGGACATATCCCCGTATGTTACTCAAGTACACGGCAAGCTTATTGTGTGTGACATTAACCTCTTGCGTCGTCGCTCGCTGCTCCGAGCAGCTGATAGAGAATTGAGTACCGGTTTTCTCTTTCTGAATACACTGAAATACAGCCCGGGAATCCACCTTCAGGTACAGTCCCTGGGGGTGGACGGCCGGAGAGGGATTCTCCAGCGCTTAAGCAGCTGGTAGCCTCCTGGAATCTCTTGAAACTGTGCTGTGATGGCGTCGGCACCTTTTCGGGGCACAGAAATAGCTATGTGTGCTCGAACGTATGTAATCTTATGCGTCTATTACCGACTCGAGTACGAACGTATGTAATCTATCATGATCTTATGCGTCTATTACCGACTCGAGTAAAGCTGCGAGTAACAGCTAGTCATTAATAAAAATATTGATAACCTTATTAACGTAAGCAATCATGATTGCTTATCTTTCTGTAACTTAGGCAATATAAATACAGGCGCAAGTAGATAGTTTTACACAGTTAACTCTCTTGGGTTAGATACGACAATGAAAATTGTCCTCGTTCTTTCGGCCCTCGTGCTGTGCGCACAAGCGCTTCCGACCGGTAGGCAAGCAGCGAACGCGACTGCGGAGCTCCTCGCTTCACGCAGTTTCGGATTCGCCAGCGCCAGTGGCGGCACTCGGGGAGGGCAAGGAGGCGCCGTGTGGACCGTTTGGGATGCCTGGGCGCTCCGGGATGCAGTCACCGGCACCGCTGCGAGGATCGTGTACGTGCGCGGCCGCATCGACCTCGGAGTCCTGTTCACCGCCTCTCCCGGAGTCGTAGTTGACGTCGGCTCATGGAAGACCATCATCGGAGGTGATCGCAACGCAGAGATCACCGGCGGCGGCCTCAGGATTAGGCGCAACCAGCAGGTTATCATCCAGAACATCAAATTCACGAACGCAATCTCCTACGCTCCTGGAGAAAGACCGAACGGCAGCGGTGGTATCAATAATCAAGTCGCCGGAGAGTTCACTGAAATTGATGCCATTCTCTGCGAGGAAGCCACACACGTGTGGATCGACCACAACGAATTCAGCGATGATCCTTGGATCTCCAACAACATCGCCAACAACAGGATGAGGCACGACGGACTTGTCGATATCAAGAGGGCATCCAACTGGGTCACCGTCTCTCACAACATCTTGAGGAACCACAACAAGGTCATGCTCATCGGACACAGCGATGGCAACGCCGCTCAAGATGTCGGCAGGCTGAAGACTTCTATCCAAGCCAATTGGTTCCAGGGCGTCAGGCAACGTAATCCCAGGGTGAGGTACGCAGAAGTGCACATAGTAAACAACTTGTACACAGACATCATCAGCTACGGTATCGGGGTTGGTGCTGGAGCTTCTATCCACTCTGAGAGGAACTTCTTCAGGAACACGCGTCGCGCTTGGGGCTTCCCCGACGGCACTCCTAACCCCATTGGCAACCTGGCTTCAACCCAAGACCACTTCCAGAACAGTGATTATGACAGAGGTATTCCCAACGCCGTCCGGTGGCAGCCCAACCAATACTTCCAGTACTCTGTTGTAGGCTCTACGAATGTTGAAGCTCACGTAAGGAATGTTGCTGGAACTTGGTAAATTATGAGATCTAACATAAACACTTGAAAGATACATTTAAATAAATGAAGCATACTTACGAAGGTATTTAAATTTTTCAAATAATTACACCGATTTACTTCTCAATCGTATGTCTGTTTTGTCCTTAAACCATCCAATCACAGATTGTACATACATTAGTAAAACTAAAAAAATATATACCATATATATATATACAAGTAAGTCGTTACGAACCTATAGGTAGCGTCAAAGCAAGTCTATAATGGAGTAAACGTCAGTGAAAAAAAGGCACATGAGTTTGTTAACTGATATCTTCGGTCATCCTTATCATCATCACATCAACCGGAACGTTGACCGTTAAACAAAGGTCTCCTCCATTATTGTTATGGGTTATGGCAAATCCCCCACGATTTGCCATAACCCCCGTGCTTGGCAGCCGTCTTTCAGATCGCAGTTCTTCGAAGGGAATTGCTGCCCACGTTGGTATTTTTCCTTCCGCCGCCGCTAATGACTGCCACAGTGAGATATATGAGATATCTTGGGTGGCTTACGCTGACATTGTTGCGACCTCTCGAGTCCCAATGGTTGAAGGATAATCTCCTAACATTGAATGTTACCAAAACCAAATATATACCTAGCGTTTGCTCTACGCGCTAACAGCGATCCACCATGTTATTTTAACATTAAGGTTCATAGTTGTTCGGAATCACAAACTTGTACTTGTCCTACGATAGAGAAAGTTTCTGAAATGAAATATCTAGGCGTCATGATGGATCAACGCTTATCCTGGTCACCCCATATATATATATATATTATTTATTCATTTATTTATTATTAATTATAACGGACATACCATTTACAATAATTAATCTTTTTTTTTTATTTGTTTATTATTTAAATAATCAAACTTACATGGTCACAATATATACATTAAGTCATTCAGTCAACAGATTATAAATTACAATAATAAATAAACATAAGATAAGATAAGATAAGATAAGATAAGATTCATTTATTGGCCTTATAACTGCGTTTGTTACACTGGGCAAGTCAATATTGTACAAAATTATAAATTAATTAAGATAGATATTAAATGTAAAAACTAAGCATATAACATAATAATTAAATGTAAAAACTAAGCATATATAAAAAATGTCATTATTAAATTTTATTACAAATCCAAGTCGCATAAAATTCCATATTAATATACAATTTCATCAATTCGAGAATGAAGATTCAGTCAAATTAGTTTGCAAGAATTCCTTTACTGAGTAAAATGGAGTGGCATAGAAGAACTGTTTAATTTTTTTCTTAAAATCATTTGCCTGTAAATTTGCTACAGAATGAGGTAATTTGTTAAACAAATGTATCTTAATCCATATCCCTTGTTTCTTCACTTTACTTAATCGTACTTTTGGTGTCATTAGTATATCGTTCAGTCTACTTCGCTCTCTGAGGTTGTATGCATGTTGCGGTTTTGTCATAAGATTTTCCTTCTCGTCATAGATTTCCAATAGGCAATTATAAATGAACATAGAAACTACTGTCATGATTTTGTGTTTCTGAAAATATTTTCGTGCAGAGGTACGTTTTCTTAATCCAAATATTATTCTTATGGCCTTTTTTTGGGTTCTTAGCACTTTTATCATATCCGCACCATTACCCCATACAGTAATCGCATATCGTATAATAGTGTGTAGATATGCGTAATACACTGACAGCATAGCTCGTTCATCTAATATAGGTTTTAATTTAACTAGCGCGTAGTTAGCACTTGCTAACTTCTTACATAGCTTATTTATGTGATTTGCATGATTAATCGTATGGTCAATAGTGTACCCTAAGAAGACATTTTCTTTTACTGCAGGATTCTTTACAATACCTTTGCGCGATTGATAATGCATAATGATGTTTTTTTCTTCATTTAGTGTAATCCCATTTGCATTGAACCATTGCTTAAGAATGTTTTGTGCTGCCAAAATTTTTATTTGTATTTTCTCAAATTCCTTGTCCTTTATTCCAACATGAGTGTCGTCGGCAAATAGGCTAACATTAGTCCAATCAGGCATGGCATGGACGAGATCATTAATATATATAAGGAATAAAACAGGCCCTAATATTGATCCCTGTGGTACCCCAATGTCTACAGTAGTGACTTTAGAATTAACTCCATTTAGTGAAACAATCTGACTACGATTTTCTAAATATGTACGCAGCATATTTAGTTCAGTTCCATAAAAACCATAGTGCTGTAGTTTTAATAGTAATATATCATGTCTTAAACAATCGAATGCTTTGGATAAATCACAATAAATACTAGCGCATTTTTGTGACTTATCCAAAGCATCTAGAATATAATATATAACCTTTCTAATTGCCATCTCTGTCGATCGACCTTCACGAAAGCCATACTGTGAAGTTGTAAAAAGATAATTTTCTTCAAAATATTTTAATACTCTGGATTTGATGACTGTTTCAATAATTTTAGAAATGATTGGCAGTATGCACACTGGTCTATAGTTACCTACTTCTGTACAATCTCCCTTTTTGAAAAGCGGGATAATCCTACCTTGCTTGAGGCAATCAGGAAATATTCCTTTGTCTAAACAATCATTAAATGATAAATGTAGAAGTTCTGTCAAGCATTCGTTTTGCAAAATGAGTTTCTTTACTGTCTTGGAATTCATGTCGTATATGTCAGGTGTAGATTTTTCTTTCATATTTTTAATTATTGTCATTAGTTCTTGGATCCCGATCGGCTTAAATTTGATCCTTGAAATCGGCTTTTTCATTGCATTTAAATATATTAAACATTTTTCAGTATCTGTAATAGTACTACCCGTTATTTTGTGAGCTATAGTTGAAAAAAAGACATTAAATGCATCAGCTATTTCGATAGGATCAGATACGTCCTTGCCATTCTCAGTTCTGATTTTATTTATTGTTTTCTTAGATTTTTGTTTTTTGTTATACTTCACCTGTTCTTCAACTATTTTCCAGGTCTCTTTTATTTTATTTTTGGAATTTCTTACTCTGTGGCCGTATTGAAGCTTTTTAGATGATACATAGACTTTTCTTAAAACTTTCTTATACTTCCTTATCTTTATCACTCTGTCTTTACTTGGATCTAATTCTTGCATTTTCTCCATTTCCGCTAACTTAGTCTTAGATATTTCTATGCCTGTTGATGTCCATTTTCTTTTATTGATATGTGCCACAAATTTCTTTTTAGGGAAGGCAATGTCGTAATAATATTTAATAGCTTCTAGAATAATATTCATTCTCAAATTAGCGTCATCACAAGTCGTTAATTGGTATTTCAAGTTTACAAAATCTCTTCTAATAAGGAAATGAAAAAAACTTATGTTATTAGCTGACATACGTCTAGTAAACGACACATGTTTTGTGGGTTTATTGCGTGTAACAAGGTCATTAATAATTAATCTAATGGTGTTATGGTCGGCAATTTTATGATCTAATATATCACCCCTACAGTTATCAAAATTTACAATAAAATTATCAATACAGGTGGCACTTGTACCTACAATTCTAGTTGGCTGGTTTAGTACAAATTTACAGTCAGCTTTGTCTAAAATAGTTAATATTCTTTTAATATTTGTATTCTCAGGTTTTAAGACATTATTCAACATGTGTAAATAAAATTATATAATTCACACACGGTTAATTTGCAATAGTAGACTCTACATACTCAGAACGTTCACAATAACTTAATAATACAGACATGAATTCCATCCATCCATCTACAAACAAGTCACAATTAGGATTTTGATCCAGGATAGCGTTGAACGCGGCTAGGATACGTGGCAGTGGAGAATTAGCACGCGCGACTGTGAGGTGACGAGGCTCTGCGAACAGCACGTAATGTCAGCCTCTTGTATATTTATCGGGAACATGAAAGCTAGACAATTCCTGGACCAACTCTGGACAGTCAATAGTACCTCGAAGAATCTTAAGGGCAGTGTGAATCTAATCGTGAAGGCGGCGTACCTGTAACGAGTGTACGATACCCTAAACAACCCTTAATAAATTACAAAATCACAAATATACGATAGGAAAAATTTAAGTTATGTGCGGGATTCGAACCCGCGTCCATCCACCCGTTGAGCCGGGGTATGCTCTAACCAATTGAGCAAACATGACATTCAATTGGTTAGCATACCCCGGCTCAAGGGGTGGATGGACGTGGGTTCGAATCCCGCACATGACTTAAATTTTTCCTATCGTATATTTGTGATTTTGTAATGTAATCCGCATAGCAGGCGTTATAGCAAAACTAACAATATTAAAAAGAAACAAACCCATAATAAAATTTGTAGGGTACATATGAGGATAGTATCCATACTGGCGCTTGTAAAGAAACTTCAGGTATGCTTTCTGGACCTGAGCTTTGTGATATGTAAGTTCATATGGGTTCCAGATGCAGGCACTGGACTCCAGCTTCGACCTGACAAGCGTACTGAACAACAGTTTGACGACATTGTTGTTTTTGAAATCACGTGCATTTCTAAGGACGAAACCTAGTCTCCTGAACGACTCCTTCACATGCGCACAAACATGATCATGAAACGTGAGCTTCCTATCAAAAGTGACCCCGAAATCTTTTACCGTATTAACCCTGACTATTTCCTCACCGTTCATTTTGTATGGGGAAAAGAGAGGGCACCTCATTCGACTGAAAGTCAGCGCGTTGCACTCAGAAAGATTAAACTCCATCTTGTTTGTGGCGCTCCACCTAAATATTGCATCCACATCTCTCTGTAAGAGCTGACAATCTGATGTAGACCTAATTTCAGAGTATAATTTTAGATCGTCTGTATAAAGTAGGCACTTTCCATGGCCGACGAGCCCGCCAAGTCATTGACCATCATCAAGAAAAGTAAAGGCCCCAAGATAGAGCCCTGACTGACTCCGGAACGCGTGTGATAGGGCTGGGATTCATATATTCCAAGTCTAACAAACTGCTGGCGGTCTCGAAGATAATCCGCAAGTAGTCGGAGGAGACCTGGTGCAAAACCAACTGTTTCTAGCTTAGCCAGCAGAATCTCATTATTAACTCTATCAAATGCCTTCCGGAAATCAAAGTATAAAACGTCCACCTGGAGGCCACTGTCCATACTTTTGGAAATGTACTCCACCAATGCAAAAGAACCTATCCACTTGCGCGTATATATGTCACTGCTCTTAGGAATGGGATCAACTCTAGAAATCTTCCACTGAGTAGGTAATAGAGGAGGAATTGATGAGGATTGAGGAGGAACTGAGGAGTAATTTGCTAAATGAAGTGCCAAAATAAAAATATGGCATAAAGGAAGGCATAGATGTTTCTTCATACCTTTTGTTATGAAAGACGGGATACAGTCCGGTCCAACAGAACTATTCGGTTTGAGTTTATTTATACCGTAAGCAACATCGGCCGGGGAAAAGTTAATAATGTTGACGTTTTGACTGTCTTTACTGTTACCCTGGCCATTTATTCGATCTGAATCAAGCTCAGGCAAATCGTTCAGAAAAACGCTCGCAAAGAAAGCAGCAAAAGCTTCTGCTGCTTCAGGCCCTGAGAATGCAACACCATTATAGGTCACATTTGGTTCAAACCCCCCTTTTGATCGCAGACCAGAAATGTGTTGCCAAAATTTTCGCGGGTTAAGTTTGATATTATTTTCGATACACGACATGTGATCATTATAAGCAGACGCTACGCGAGATTTTAAGTCTGCTCTTAAAGCAGAAAAAAGTCTATAATATTCATCAGATTTCGTCTTTTTCCATGCAGCATGCAATATTATCTTTTTTTGCATGTCCTGAATGATATTTCGTGTAAACCACACCGGATAACGCCTACATGTACTAGTACTCCGACGTTTCTTGGGCGCGCACTGATCAAAAATACTATAAATTATCGAGTAAAAATTATCACACGCGCTCTTTACATCACGAGCTTGCAGAATTGCATCCCAAGAGGCTTCACTCAACATGGAATAAAAGAGCTCGAAATCGCCTTATTGGAAATTCCAATCTTTGTCAGGGTTAATATAACTAGGGGGCTGGATACAGCCTTCAGCACGTGCAATGCTTATTGTCACTTCTATATTCAACGCCGGATGATAACGGCCGAGGCGAGTCACAACCTCAGTCTGTGAGACAGTAACATCACACATGCCGACACGCTCCTGGATCAAAACCACATCTAAAATACCACCGCGGTGGTTTAGAATGCTGTTTTTGTCAATAAGATTGCAATAGGGACGAAAATAGCCATTATAGTTGTATATACTAGTGGATGCACTATTTATATTCAAATCGCCTAAGATTAGTACAGTTCCTTTTAAAATATTAATAAACTGCTCTACTTTACAAAACCAGCGCAAGTATTCCGATTCCTTTGATTTTGGTTTTATGTAGACCACACATATATAGAATGATCGTCCAGCAAAAATAAAACTAGCCCAAAGGTATTCTCCCTTGTCCGTCTCTAAGTCCCGCCTTCGTCGCAGCACGATGGGAGGGCGTATTTACAGAACTTGTACAGCTAGCAAAACGCCACCACATCTCATGATGAATATGCTCACATTTGTTAACTTGTTAAGATCTGGGACTGAGGCCACGAAAGGGCTGATTGTTCGGATTTGATGATGATGGTGAAGTTTGCTGAGCAAAGGGTTTTTGTGATTAACCCATACTTTAACTCGTGCATTTACGGGCCAGATGTCTTCTGAAAAGCACATGTTATAAGCTTTTGGGACAGCAATCTTATAAGATTTGTAGCTGCCCCTTGGTTTTAATTCTTCCACGATACAAGTGCTGCCGTGGCAAAGTTTTTGTAAATAATTGCAGACCTCATCAGCCCCGGATTCCATATTCCACAAATGAAAGTGGCACTCCTCAAAAGCCTTTCGAGACGTTGCGGCTGGACCTGCCGTTCCACGAATAGATGCTGATCTGCGGCTCTTCTTAGTCACATCAACCCAGCCTTGCGTCTTATGTTGTGACTGGCTGTCTTGGCAATCTACATTTGACTTCGCCAGGGTTTGGCCTGATGGAATAATCTGGAAGGACGCCTGCTGATTTAAATTTGGTTTAGGGGTTTCACTTTTCCGTGTGCCACAATCCACGTCCTGCGGTACCAAACTTGTGGGGTGCGTTCCCTTCCTATGCCTCACTTTTTTAGGTTTATGAATTTGCGAGGGTGCAACACGTTCTTCATGTGGGCTAAGAGCAGCGGCCTGGGGTACAATGTTTGGTCTGGCGCGGGAGTACAGCAACAGGTGTCTAACCGCTGCTCACTCAAACATCGATCGCGCTATTCGCACTGGCAGCCGTTGGCACAAATATTTTGAAATAAATTCTCTTATAAAATCTGAACCACTCAATGGATTGATTTGCAATAAGCACTGTTGCCAAGATTGGTTATTCAGCTACAAGGTGATATATAATCAAAACCTTCAACTTCACTTTTTACTGCATTTACGGGATATTATTTTGAGAGCAAAACTAACGTGGAGATGCCTTGAGCGAGGTCTGACGACCGAATGATAGCATCCCGAGTTAGGAAGCTCATATGGATTATCAAGAAATTGAGGTACGTGGTGAGTCAAACTCTCATTAAATCAATCTACATATCCCTTTGTCAATCAATAGTATCTTATTGCATAACCGCATGGGGTGGTGCATTCAAATCACACGTTTTACCACTCGAACGAGCTCAGCGCTCGGTTCTAAAGGTAATCATGTTTAAGAGATATCATTTTCCAACTATAGAATTATATAAGCTTTGCAAAATTTGAACGGTTAGACAGCTATTCATCCTAGGCATAATACTATATCAACATACAAAAATACCCTTTGATATAACTTGTGCACACAGAAAACACAGACGCATAAAGCGTATTTAACTCCAACAGATACAGAACCAATTTTACAGAAACTCAACATTGTTAATTATCTCCTTACCTATATAAGCAACTTAATAAAGTATTGCTTTTATCCTCACTCAGTAAATACTATTGCAAAACAAAACTTAAATCGTGGTTACTTAATCTAAATTATGAGGATACGGAGAAGTTACTTAAATTGAATATTAAGGTTGAACTGGCCGGTAACTTTTCCATACAAACGCCGTAGGATGATCACTCCCTTATTTGAGGTTTTAGGTCCACAACTAAGCATGATATCGATTTATCTCTTCATTATCTAGGCTTGTCTTGGCACCGATTTGTAAAAAAAATCTTCACATGATAGTTATAAGCCTCGAAACATCCCTGTAATATCACGAATTTTAGCGCATGTTTAGTCGTAAATAAACGACTTATAGAGCATGAAATCCCTAAAATTATTTACCTAGAAGCATAGTTCAGTTCATGATCATTTTAGATAACATTTTGGAAAACAAATACATCCAGTAGTATAATCATAAACATCCTAGAGCCAAAGGTCGGCACACATAGTTTTGCGCGCTAGTTTTTCGTTCAAAATATTGGGCATCTCATGTCAATACTTCCATTCCGCGGTGAGGGAAGCGGGCGGGCGGGTCTCATGCGCAGCACACTAATATATAATTAACAAAACGCACACTACCAAAAGTCACGTGCATCGCGCCGCGATCTTAGAACATAATATTATATTGTAGGAATGCCCTGTTGCTTTTTGGTGTGCACGTATGTATACACTACCAATATGTAGTGCCTATGCCTACTTACGTACTTATATATATATATATATATTTACATATGTTGGGAGTTGGGGACCGGATTTTCTTTCGCATTTGATTAGTTTGTTCGTGATAGTAAGTGTCGGACGCAATAATCCATATAGATAGGTACTTGGGTAATATAAATACGTAACTATGTCTAGGTACTCACCTACTCTCACCTAAGTTAGTACCTAGTAGGTATTAGTCAATACGCAGGTCATGATAGCTATGGTGAGTACCTAATCATTTTAGCAACACTTAGACAATATAAAAAGCTGCATTTGGTTAGATACGGTATGGACGTAGGTAGTCCGCATTCTTTTTAGAATATAGTCTAAGCAGTAATATAACTTCGAGAAAGTACCTACCTAACACAAAGTAGTAAAGGGTTAGAATTAGAAGCTCAATGGAAGATACCTACCTATCTACGATATAATTATCATTTATCATATAGGCCTGCCTAGGCACGCAACTGCCAGCGATGTCAAATCGACATTCGCGGGCGCGCATTACATTGCATACCTATCTACATAGCTATAAGATCACAACAAATAATAAAGTTAGTTCTATGTATCTACCTACGTAAATTAGTAGAATAAGTATGTATATTTGTAGTAGGTACTTATACCTAAGGTAGTACGAAAGTTTATATGGTAAACTTAGCGATGATTGTAGGCACTTACCTAATCAAAAATAACCTATGATTAGTTATTGATTTTTATTGGAAATAATTTAAATCAGTTACGGGTAGGTAGAGAATTTTTATTCCAAATGTGTTCTACCAGGATTGGTAGATCCATGATGCCATCGTACATTACCGCTTAGAGACAGATTTTGAAATCGGTACGACACACTCTCATCTCAAAGCTCGCTAGCCGGGCGAGCATTCGCAAAACAACCTTCCACCATGTGGTGAAGTTCATGCCCGCGGCGGGATTCGACCCATAGACCTGTTGCGCGGCAGTCCATTGCTAAGAGCCATCACTGCTTCCCGTTAAGTGTTTAGTGACAGAATTTCTACTTGAGGGTGGTAGCTAGCCAAGCGAGCATTCGCAAAATGCCCTTCTACCAAGCGGTGAATTTCAAGCCCGCGGCGGGATTCGAACCATAGACCTGCTGCGTGGCAGTCCAAAGCTAATGCCACTGAGCCATCACTGCTTCCCGTTAGGTGCTTTCTGACAGATTTTCTACTTGAGGGTGGTAGCTAGCCAGGCGAGCATTCGCAAAATGCTCTTCACCAACGCGGGGAAGCTCAATATCGCGGCTGGATTCGAACCATGGACCTGCTGCGCGGCAGTCACTAGCTAATGCCACTGGCCCATCACTGCTTCCCGTTAGGCACTTACTGACAGATTTTCTGCTTGAGGATGGTGGCTAGCCAGGCGAACATTCGCAAAATGCCCTATGACCTTCCACCAAGCGGTGAAGCTCGAGCCCGCAGCGGGATTCGAACCATAAACATGCTGCGAGGCAGTCCATAGCTAATGCCACTGAGTTCACGTTAGTTGCATGGTGACAGATTTTCTACTTGGGTAGCTATCCCGGCGAGCATTCGCAAAATGCTCTTTTTTTATGCCTGATAGGTTAGCCTTTGACCACTATCTCACCTGATGGTAAGTGATGATGTGGTCGAAGATGTTGTTCAGGATAACCTAGAAGTACTGGCTCTCAAGGACAGCTGCCGGAACACACCGTTAGGTGCTTGGCGACAGATTTTCTACTTGAGGGTGGTAGCTATACAGGCGGGCATTCGCAAAATGCCCTACCACAATGCTATAACGACTGCCATCCTAAGACCACAACCGGGACCAACGGCTTAACGTGCCCTCCGAAGCACGGAAGCGCTCAGTAGTATTGTCCTAGCGGTCACCCATCCAACTCATGAGCGCGCGCGACGGTGCTAAACTTTGCTGATCGGTTGAGAACAGCTAAGTAAACTTCGCTACGAACTCTCCACCACGCGGTGAAGCTCAATATCGCGGCGGGATTCAAACTATGGACCTGATGCGCAGCCAGTCCATAACCAATGCCACTGAGCCATCACTGCTTCCCTTTAGGTGCTTGGCGACCGATTTTTTACTTGAGGGTAGTAGCTATCCAGGCGGGCATTCGTATAATGCTCTTCTACCACGCGGTGAAGATTAAGCCCGCGACGGGATTCAAACCATGGACCTGCTGCGCGGAAGTCCATAACCTATGCCACTGAGCCGTCACTGCTTTACAAAATATGTTGTAGTAAAAGCAGTAACTTGCTAATTATGTAATAAATAATTATTGTAGGTAAATATTTACTACATCAATATGAAAAGAACAAACTAATACATTTACTATGTACCTACAAATCATTGTACCTACTTACTAAATATTTACCTACTATAGGTGAAATAACATCAGTATGTTATTATAAAACGAACGAAAATTATAACAACAGGTACCTACTGTCCGAACCAAAATGTATTCCTCTGTGAATATATAATATTATTTTATAAGAAATACCTACACACGTCGTGACGTAGCTTGAGACACTATCTCCGTCCGTCGTCAAACATCGTAATTCGTTCGGCATGGTTCGGCTTTCATTGATATATCGCAAACAAGTGTGCGTAACTAGCGTAGATGCAATACGGGTGTGTGATGCGCGATCACTATCTTCGTACTACTCATCACGGAGTCTTACCCTTTCCCACAAAGGTATAGGTGAAATAGCATGCTTTGTTCCCTCGCCCGCTGATAAGTTCGAGCCGTCGGCAAGTGCATCCTTAAGGGTCCGTTTCAGAATGTCCTAATAAAGTTTCGGGTTGCTAACCAACACATAAAGTAACTGAATGATAAAGATGACAGTTAACATGCAGCGCGTTTCAAGCTTTAACCGATGGATAGGCTAAATCGATGACTGTGAAACGCAATTATAGTGTTTAATTTGTTAAATATTTTCTGGGTAGTATAACCAGAACTTACTCGAACATTCTGAAACAGGCCCTTAGTCTACTGACATCTGAATTTCTTTTACAACGAACTAAATCTTAGAATATTATAATATTTGGAGTGTGTGTCTCTGTGTGTGTGTGTGTGTATATACACTCATATTAGATACACTGTCTTACCAGTGTACTTGGTTGCATACATGTGTATTTACATAATATAAATAGAATATAAATTAAATGGATGTATAATGCGTATCGTGCTTGTGGTATACGTAACTTGTATTCGTTATTGTACTATATGTATAATGTTATTTGCAGAACAATTTTTTTTTGTAGTAGTAATTTTATTATTTTTTACAAAGAACTTCATTATCTATGCACTATACGTAGGTCACACTAAATTTTTTGCGTAACTTAAAAAAAAACAAGATATAAACAAAATATTATGTTTATTGCTTTTCAAAATACTCTCCTTTACATTTTTTTCATGCGATCGAACCATTTTTTAAAACAGGTGGACCACAGATCTGAATGCAAGTTTTTTACGTGCTGCATGGTTGAACGCTATCACTGCCTCTTCGGAGTTGTTAAAAGAGAAACCTCTCATCCAATCTTTGACTTTGGGAAAAATACAGAAATCACAGGGTGCTAGGTCGGGGCTATGTGCAGGATGGGTGACGAGTTGCACTTTTTCGGAAGCTAAAAATGATTTTATTTGTCGGCCGTGTGTGAAGAAGCGTTTTCATGATGTAGGAGAACGCGGCTTTTTAGTCGTTTTTCGCGAACTTTTTCTAACACCCTGGGTAAACAAATGGTAGAATACGGCATTAACACTCTTTTGATCTTCAAGTGGAACTGTGCAGATGGGACCCGTAGCTGAGAAAAATAACACGATAATATTTTTTACCAAAGTTTCTCGCCTGCCTTATTTTTGTTGGCTTGTTCTCATTTAGAAACACCCATTGAAAAGATTTTTTCAGGTTCAAACCAATACCTAAATCCACGTTTCGTCTCCTGTGACAATGTCATAAACAGCATTAGAATGTCCGTGGTCGTACTTCAGTAGCATCTGTGAGCACCATTCCACGCGAGCCCGCTTCTGCTCCGCTGTCAGTTCCTGAGACAACAAAGATTCATCATCATCATCATATCAGCCTATTGCCGTCCACTGCTGAACGTAAGCCTCCCCCAAAGAGCGCCAACCATCCCGGTCCTGGGTAGCCCGCATCCATCCACCGCCCGCCACCTTCTTCAAATCGTCGGTCCACCGTGCGGCAGGACGTCCTACGCTACGTTTGCCTAAACGTGGTCTCCACTCTAACACATGTCTGCTCCACCGACCGTCTGTTCGTCTGCAGACATGACCAGCCCACTTCCACTTCAGCGTACTGATTCTGCGAGCAATGTCGGTGACTTTAGTTCTCTGGCGGATGACTTCATTCCGAATTCTATCCCTCAGAGAAACTCCGAGCATTGCTCTCTCCATCGCTCGCTGAGCGACCTTGAACTTGTGGACCAGCCCCACGGTGAGTGTCCACGTTTCGGCTCCGTAGGTCATTACCGGTAGGACGCACTGGTTGAAGACCCTGGTCTTAAGGGATTGTGGGATCGACGATTTGAAGATTTCACGCAACTTCCCGAATGCCGCCCAGCCCAAGCGTCCTTCTGTTCACCTCCGTCTTGATTCCGAACTATTAATTCTTCGTGTAAAATTTTCTGAATTTGGTTCATACCAATCCCCAATTGTCTCATAGGTAATTCGCAGGTTTTCTCCAATTAGCCGCTTAACAGTAGCCACATTATTTTCGTTGACGGCAGTTGAAGGCCTCTCTTTACGAAATTCGTCATGTAAAGAACGCCGACCTCTCTCAAATTTAGCAAACCATTGCCTCACGGTGCTCAAACAAGGTTCTTCTCTCCGAAAAGCATTTTGTAGACGAGCTGTGCAGTCTCGGTGAGAATGAATTTTAAAAAAATCATCGCTCTAAAATATTTTCGAATTCCATTTTCGTTGTGTACGTAGAACTTTGATGTGTGAAAAAAAACAATTGACAAATGATTTCCCCGCCAATTTTATTTATAACTGAAAAGGTTGCAAGTCATTTCAAAAAATATGACGGTCGAAATACAAATAGTTCCGAGTAGCTAGAAGTGCAAAACTTTTAATGTGCGGGTAAACAACGAGCAGCGAGCTTAACTTGGTCTTGCCGTGCACAGCTATACTCCACTAAAGTCCTTTCTACCTATTTATTCCTGATACTACTCTTACACTTTTAATTTATATTTCAATAAATACATAATAGATTAAAAAAAGAAAAACCTTCCTACTTTCCTACTGCGTGGATTATTCAATACGTGTAATGTTCTAGAAACGAACAAACCGTCAATCAATGTGAAGGAGTCGACTTATGACATAAGTTTTGTGAGCTACTAGTATGCACTTCGGCGCGGCACACGCACCCATCCACTACTTACATTTTATTGACTTATTCTTGCCTGTCTGTATTTTATTTTACTATGTATGTATGTATGTGTGTGTATTGCATGTTATTAAGTACCTACGTACTATAGTCATTGTCCTACTGCAATATAATAATTTGTTAGTTATTTTGTGTAATATTGTAGTATTTATGAATGTTCTTTTATTTTTTATTGTAGGGTTTTAATGAAATACAGTAGTATTTTTTATAATATGTATAATTAATTTACACCGCGGGAAGACGTTGGTATCCGAGAAACAGAATACCTTGTCCGGACACCGATGCACTATTTAGATTGTTTAAGTACTTTAAATTGAAATAAATATATATTATTATTATTTACTTTATTTATTTTCCAACATATTTTTTTACAACATTATTATAAAACAAATATTATAACTTATACTAGGGTGCCGGGGCAGAGCCCAAGCTACCGGTGGTTAAGGCTGCAGAGAGAGGAACCTCCGGACAGTGCGTGTTGTGTCCAGTATCACTGCCTTCTGCATCTGACCCTTGATCCAACCGTCTAGCGAGTCTCTTGAGATGTTGGTCGAGGCTCTTGGCTAAAAGGCCGTTTGCAAAAAAGACTATCGGGACAATGATCGTCGAGTCAACATTATTATTATTATTGAACTATTTACGTGTTTCTCAGGTTCAAGTTTTATTTAATGTTAAACCACCTAATTTTTTTTCTCGTTATTCTATTTTTATATACTCTAGAGTATAGTTTCATAGATTTTTGTATCTTTAATAAAATAAGTATTCAAAAACTATAGGTATGATATAGACCCAGTAGTTTCAAAGTTAGCCTGCCCACGTGTAAAGTGGTGCATTACGCTTAAAACAGGAAATTAACAGAGTTAAAATCATTCCATAGCTGTAGCATGTAATATGTCAAAAGTTGCGTCTGGCTGCGCACTACTAATCTGCAATAAATATATACACCGTGTCCCAAAATTCAACGATAAGCCGGCATCGGTGCATGGACCTACTCATGACTCCTCGGAAAAAAAAAAAAATTATAACTGTTTTTTTTTATTAATTACAGAGACTTTTATAAATTTCATCGATATTCGATACCCATTATGCTATTTTCAACTACCATGACCACAATTTTTGACATATTTTTGATATTTTTTGTGCATTAGCAACCTAAGAAGGACGGCTATCTACCACAATCCTTTAAAATTACAGAAAGTCTGTAGTTATTTTACAAAAATCAGTAAAAGTAAATTTTTTCTTATAATTTTCATAGATTTTAACATTCTATGCACTTTCTATAGTCTGGGTTAAAAAAAAAAGTATGGACACTACCATGGCAATGTTTATTAAAAGTTGGCGCAACTTTATAAAAGTCTCTGTAATTAAAAAAAAAAAGAGTTATAATTTTTTTTTTATTTTTTCCCGAGTAGTCATGAGTAGGTCCATGCACCGATGCCGGCTTATCGTTGAATTTTGGGACACGGTGTATATACGTGTTTAGTATTAATGGCATTTATAGTATATACATGGAAAAAAAAGAGTTAGGAGGATTTCTTCGTTTAAGACATTTTGCTGTCTAAAACCGAAAACTAAACTATTTAGTTTTAGTTTTAATTAGTTTAGTTTTCGATACAATGATAGGATATTAAACTAAATTATACATTTTCTTAATATAATTGAACAATTTAGTGAAGCTTGAAGAAAATGTTGTTGCTTCAAAACAAAATATTAGCTTACATAAAAAAAAATTGTAATTGTTTTAATCCTTTAAGTTCTTTGCGTGAACCGAATATGTCTTCTAATTGAATAACTGTCAATGTTATATGAAAATACGCACTAATGTTAAAAGAAAATTTAAAAATGTATAATTAATTATTATTTATTTTATTTTAAGATAACTTCTGTCTTAGTTCAAACGTGCGGTGTCATCACCATAAAACGCGTTTTATTTTAACTATAGAGCATTTTTGCTTCAAACCAATTAATGTAGTTCATTTCAAACTATTATGGTTCTTCTTCTTCTTCTTATAGTCGGGCACTCTTGGCAGAGTGGTCGTGGCTGTCGATGGACAGGGTTGCATCTCATCGTCGCCGCTCGCTTCCAAGGCAGCCGCACGTCTAACGATGTTCCTCCATTGGAGGCGGCTATTTGCATTGCGAGCACATTGTACTGCGGTAGCTTTAGTAGATCTTAGGACGCAGGATGGCATTTTGAATACACAATTTTCGAACGTGTAATCTCTACGAATGTCCAACTGCGTGTGGGTGAGAGTATGCCGGCCGGCTTACCTGCACTGGTCGACTATGCTCGTTTGAGATGTCGCGTCTAGTATATATAGGTCAATGGAGCAGATGGATATTTAAACAACACATAACTAATAAACGAACTCCTGGGCAAGCTCACACAAGCCAACAAGAGATGTATGGGGACTTCGCAATGGGAATGGACCAAGGCGTGGATCTACGAGTATCGCCGAATCTCGAAATACTATCGGAATTTCTAGACCATCTGTCGCACGCCGCATCCTATTATTCTTATTGCGCCCAAATGGATTTCGGTGCGCCTGCCGGAACACCGACCGCACCCCCTCGGCGACAATTGCGCACAGTAACCGCGCAGACGAACAGGTTTGTGTGTGCAACAAGTTCACGTACAAAGTGACCTACCGACATCAACACAGGGCAAAAACAATGAACAAACAGTGAAGTACTTAGTGCGTGATGCGGAACACTCTATTGTTAAGTGCCCGCGGTTTTTGGACATGAACACGAGCGATTGTTGGTCGCGAAAAAACAAACTGTGCTTCAAGTGTTTAGTGAAACGTCAGTCGCGGGACTCATGTAAAGCAAAGCAATGTGAAACGTGTGACTACTCGCATCTTTAAAGCGCTCGTAGCGAAGTTTACTTAGCTGTTCTCAACCGATCAGCAAAGTTAAGCAACGTCGCGCGCGGTCATGAGTTGGATGGGTGACCGCTAGTGACATTACTACTGAGCGCTTCCGTGCTTCGGAGGGCACGTTAAGCCGTCGGTCCCGGTTGTCGTCTTCGGATGGCAGTCGTTATAGCATGGTGGTAGGGCATTTTGCGAATGCCCGCCTGGCTAGCTACCACCCTCAAGTAGAAAATCTGTCGCCAAAGCACCTAACGGTGTGTTCCGGCAGCTGTCCTTGAGAGCCAGTACTTCTAGGTTAGCCTGAACAACATCTTCGACCACATCATCACTTACCATCAGGTGAGATAGTGGTCAAAGGCTAAACTATAAGGCAAAAAAAACAAAAAAAAACATAAGCTGTTACACGCAAACAAACCGGCCGGCGGCCACCGAAAGTGTGACAAACGTAGGTGAAGTGCGCGCTAAAGCTCTGTTAAAAATATTGCCTGTGTCGATATCGTACGTGAACGGGGTACAAACTTACAGTGTTACGCATTATTGGACGATGGGGCTACCGTGTCATTGATAGACAATGAACTAGTTAAAACGCCACGGGACCGGTGACCCATAGTGATAAGAAGTGCGCGCGGACACGAAGTGTCGGACAGGGTGGTAGCTAGCCAGGCGGGCATTCGCAAAATGCCCTACCACCATTCTATAACGACTGCCATCCGAAGACGACAACCGGGACCGACGGCTTAACGTGCCCTCCGAAGCACGGAAATCTTCAATTGATTACTAGATTATTTTATTTAAACCAATATTTTATTCAATATTTCGGTATTTTTAAATGTTGCAACACAATCGGCATCACGTGGTCGGTTGTTTAAAATCCACCAATCACGATGGAGCTTGATCGACCAATCAGAGAAGATTTCCCACTCGCGTTTTGGGGGAAAAAAACAGGAGCGCGAACAAGTCACTTTGTCGAATGGTCATTCTGGCAAGATACTTCGAGGCGAATAGTACTAGTTTGAAAGTGTACAAGTCCTACAAGTTTGTAATAAATTGTATATGGAAGTATTATCTACAATATTTTGGATTTCATAAATGCCTGTAGTAAAAAATAAAACAGGAGACCTTGCCGACAAAACTAACTACAGGCCTATCTCTCTTGCCACTATAACAACAAAAAATTTTGACGGTTTGCTTAATACACAGTTGAATAGACACGTAATAACACTGCGTGATAATCAGTTCGACTGTCCCCTGAAAGTGCAATACTGTGTCTTAAGCATACCGTCAAATACTACACACATCGCAAAACGCCGGTATACGGTTGCTTCCTCGACCTGTCCAAGGACTTTGACTTGGTGTCATACTACGTTTTGTAGGATAAACTGAAGAAAATTGAGTTACCACAGGAACTTATCAACATCAGGGGACGGGGTTTTGGCTGTGTCATTTGACATAGCCAACGCCTTCAACTCCGTCCCCCACGCGACAATCTTGGAGGCACTCCGCTACCACGGAGTGCCTCGGTATCTGCGGTGTCTCCTGGCCGACTACCTGGGGGACCGAGCTGTCCTGCTTGTAGATCGCACGGGACAGCTCCGTCGGTACGATGTGGGGTCCGGTGTTCCACAGGGTTCTGTCCTGGGACCACTTCTGTGGAACATCGGCTTCGATTGGTTGTTGCGGGGAACTCTCCTCCGAGGCACAAGTGTCATATGCTATGCAGATGACACTCTTCTCACCGCCCGGGGGACAGATTTTCGAGAAGTGGCGAGCCTGGCCTCGGCCGGTGGATCCCTAATTGCGGGAAGAATTCGCCGACTGGGCTTAAAGGTGGCGCTGCACAAGACCGAGGCCGTGTTCTTCCATGGGCCTCGGCAGCGCATTCCACCTGACGCCCACATTGTCGTGGAGGGCGTCAGGACCGTGGTGAAGGCTCAGATGAAATATCTGGGCCTAGTTCTCGACAGCAGGTGGCGCTTCTGTCCGCACTTCAGTGGGCTGTCGACGCGCCTGCTGAAGTTTGCGGGGGCCCTATCGTGGCTCCTTCCTAATATAGGGGGACCAAGAGGACGATGCCGGCGCTTGTATGCCGGCGTCCTTAAGAGTATGGCCCTTTACGGGGCGCCCATCTGGGCTGACTCCCTCCGAAGAAGGGAGAACGCCACTGCACTCCGCAGGCCCCAAAGGGCCATTGCACAGCGGGTGGTGAGGGCCTACCGATCAGTGGGTTTCGCGACAGCATGTGCTCTGGCTGGCACCCCTCCTTGGGAGCTCGAGGCGGGGGTGCTCGCCAGAGTATACGAGTGGACGGCGGGACGTAAGGCGCTCGGGGAGCGCCTCGCTCCGGAGGTGCGGGAGGCCGTCAGACGTGAAGCGAGGGACGCAGTGGTCAACCATTGGGCAGAGGACCTCGCTACCGCCACTTTTGGCCGCCGTACGCTTGACGCCCTCGGTCCAGTCCTGCAAGACTGGCTCGGGCGGCCACATGGTTTCCTCTCGTTCCGTCTAGTGCAGGTGTTATCCGGGCACGGATGCTTCGGATCATACCTGCACCGGATCGGAAGGGAGGAAACACCAATGTGCCATGATTGTGCTGCAACGGAGGACACGGCGCAGCACACCCTCGAAGTGTGTCCGTCGTGGTCCGAGCTGCGCCGTGGCTTAGTCGCCGTAGAAGGGCCGGACCTCTCGCTTCCCAGCGTGGTTAACGCCATGTTGGTGGGCGAGGGGGCCTGGGCAGCGGTCGCCTCCTTTTGCGAAGACGTTATGTCCCAAAAGGAGGCGGCAGAGCGCGCAAGGGAGGAAGATCCCTTTGCGGCGCCATTGCGTAGGCAAAGAAGGGGTGGGAGAAGACGACAACTTTTCCCTCCCGGTGGTGAATAGCGAGAGACAGGCGCGGGGGCGCCTTCTCTCGCATTGCACTTGATTCACCACCGCCGTCGGGCGGGAATGGCCAAGCATTCCTGGTCATTCCCGGGCCCCTCTCTCTCTCGGGAGGGGCGTGTAGGCCCCGCTGTTAAAGCGGGCGGTCGTAGAAGGAGGACTGGACGCAAAGGCTCTGCCGGTCTCCCAGTCCTCCTCCACACAAACGATGCTGGAATGTCGCTGGGTTGTTTAGTGGGTATACCGGTCGTCTACCGGGGAGTCCCACATACCCCCTCCATCCCCCGATGGGGGGGCAAGCGTAATGCATTTTTCCCAGCGTCAAAAAAAAAAAAAAAAAAACAAAAAAAAATTCTACCGTTGGAGTGTGAAGAACAGAATATCTTTCAATTGTAATAAATGTTATGTGATGACATATGATCGAAAGAACAAACCTATTCATTTTTCATATAAGTTAAATAATGACATCATTTCAAGAGTGTCCTCTTTTAAAGATCTTGGTGTTGTTTTTGATCGCGGCCTGACCTGTCACGAACACATTACAAATACCGCAAAAGAATCTTTTCGACGTCTCGGTTTCGTTCTGCGTAATGCACGCGACTTCCGTGACCCCCGCGTCATTAAACTGCTATTTACAACTCTTGTCAGAAGTAAATTGGAGTATGGCGCGGTTGTTTGGAACCCACACCATGTCGCATACACCTTGATGCTAGAGAAGGTTCAAAAAGCCTTTCTGCGGTATTTGTACAAGAGGCAATATGGCTATTATCCATTCCTTTACCCCACCACTTTTCTCTTGGGTCATTTGGGTTTTAATTCATTAGAGGTTAGAAGGTCGTTTGAACAGCTTTCAACTGCTTGTAAAATATTAAGGGGGGCTATTGACTGTCCTGAATTACACAATACACTGTGCAGTCTGTTTGTACCTGATAAATATATCAGACACAGGCTTACTTGTAAACATAAATTATTTGCTGTCTTGGACCGCAGCACTGTGGCCCGCTCTAAAACCCCTCTGTGCCGTGCCCTGGATGGACTCAATGCATTCCTGACTGCCAGCACTGAATGTGATATTTTCAATGACAAATTGAGCGCTATTTTTAATTTATTATTGTCATTTTGTGAAAACTATAATATATGTATGACATCAACTATTCCTACTTAATTAATTATCCAATTTTTTTTGACATGTAAAATGAATTTAAATAGTATGACAGCAATATTATTTTATTATTTTTGCATTTGTATTTTTGACATGTTAATTGATGATGTTGTTATTTGTATGACAGCAACTACTTATTTCTAGATTTTATTTTATTTTTGACTATTGTTTTACCAATTTTTTACTATTATTTTAATTTGTAGGACATTAATTAACTATTTTGTAGTTTCTATATAACTTTTTGTGTTTTTGGAATGAAAATTATGTCAATCGATGTATAATTTTATTAGTGTTTCACTCTATGTACTAAGTATAACTGGCATTGCCGTTCTTATGTAATAAATAAATAAATAAATAAATTTAAACCGTGACCACATGCGTAGCCCTCCGCTCCCTCTCAATATCCGCATTGTCTTTGAGGTCAGTAGTAACTACGTGCCCCGGTACTTAAACTGTTTGACTGTTTTGTGAGGCACACCATTGAGCCAAACCGGTGGCACACTCTGGGGACGTTTTGACCCAGCCTAAAATTGCATGCAAACACGTAACGTGAAACTAACAAACGTAACACTTTTGTGTTTGCATGCTATTTGAGGCTGAGTCAAAACGTCCCCAGAGCGTGCCACCGGTTTGGCTCAATGGTGTGCCTCTCAAAACAGTATTGAGAGGGAGCGGAGGGACTGTCGATAAGAGCCAATATGATAGCCCGTAGGTTTGCGTGATGTTCTCAAGGAGTAAAAGTTACGCTGTTTAGAGCTTACTGTACATCACTCTACACTTGCAACCTATGGGCTGACTACACTAAGAGAAATTACAGCGACCTTCGCGTCCTGTATAATAATGCATTCTGAATGATATTGGGGTTGCCACGATTCTGCAACGCTTCAGGTATGTTCGCGGAGGCGCGCACCGCGTACTTCCACGCGACCATGCGCAAGCGGGCCGCTCCTTGGTGCGCGGGCCAGCTCCAATACCGTTTTGAAGATGATCGCTGCTAGCCTAGACTGCCCCTTTCTTCGACATTGCTGCGACAGACATGTCGCAGTACCTATGCCTGCGAGAAAATATTACTGAAATGTGACCGACCATGCTTGACTTGACTTATTTACATACTTATTTTGGAAGTGTTGAGAATAATATTATCATTTAATTATAAATTAACATTAATATTATTATTTTTTGGTCTGGCTTTTGAAACCTCTTTATTTGATTAAGTAATTAATTTATTTGAAATTGTGTTTAGTTATTTTATGTGCAATATGTAGTGTATTCTAATTGATTGTATTTGATTGACATAATGATTTTATTTTATTTTTGCCTGACATTTGTAACAAATTGATTTAATTATTAATATTTTAATGCTCATGGGTATAATTTTGCCTGAAATAAAAGAATATTGAATATATATTGAATTCAATTGAATATAGACAAATATCCACAGGCGGTCGAGTCGATACGGTCCAAACACTACATGGACGACTATTTAGATAGTAATAATCGGACATACCTATAACAAAAAATAAATTTTACCCTTTACGAATTCTGAAATTTTACGCCTATACCAAATAAACGGACAACATTGTATTGCTTCCAATGTAACACATATTTTAACTTGTATCAAAAGCAAGCCTTTGATTACCATCACAGCTTTTTGGATCACTATGATATGAGGTCGAATACGTTGTTCAGGCTAAGCCTAGAATGGAAAATTGATCTTAAGGCCAACTGCCGGAACATCGTAATAGAATAGACGTTAGGTCTAGAGTTAGGTGCTTGGTGACAGATTTTCTACCAGAGGATTATAGTTGACTTTTCATAAAATGTCCTGCCACAATGCAGTGAAGCTTAAAGCAACTCACAGGGATTTGAACCATAGTACCTACCTACTCCGTGCGGTAGTCCATAACCATTACCGCTTAGCAATCGTTGCTTCAGAAGTCGTATTAACATGTATAATAACTGTCAATCACACAATTTGCCACCAAAATAACTTTTTTTGCCAATAAACGCTAGATAAAATGGATTTTTTATTGACAATGTAACCGATAGCAGTAACATCACTATTAGTAATATTATTTATCATACAAAAAGTAGCATGATTCTAAAAAAATATTTTATTCCGTTGTTTACACTAAGGCAAATTGGTAAGAGATCTAGAAAGCAATAAATATATTTTTAATTATTTTATTTTGTCAAAGAACTCTATTTTACTTCATAGTAGTACTTCCAATGTATGTCTGAATACAAGTAGTCGTGATTAGTGAATTTCCATAAATGGACGTTATTTTTCTTAAATATATTGGAGATTTTTTGAGAAATTGGACCCATATAAGTTATGCTACCTATGTAGGTACCTGATATTTCTATCAGTAGGGCAAGAATATAGGAGTGACATAGCTCTATTACGTTGTTTATTATGAATTAATCGATCAACAATTGTTTATTGTAGCCGTTGGAAATAGCAATTTGGTATATTATATAATATTAAGTTCCTTATTATAATTTTCTTGATTGAGAGGAACCGATAACAGTCTATGGACAATATCTTCGAAAAGCTGCTAATTTGTATTGAACGGGATGACAAGAAGAGAAGTAAATGACCTTATTGATTTAACTACTATTTGTATGAAACAAAATTACTTCAGGTTTAATGATGAGTATTATTTTCAAAAGGAAGGATTAGCTATGGGGTCACCTTTAAGTCCACTAATGGCCGAACTTTTTATGGACGATTTCATTACACCGGGTACACATGTGGACAACTGTCAGTAGACCACTGAGATGGATGGATGGACCACAACTCACAAGTGCCATTTGAATGTATAAAGTTAGTAGGTATACTTTGCTAAGCAGTAACTGTTAAGGCACTTGTCATAGCATTGTATTACTGGGTAACAGGCAGTATGTTCAAAATGGTCACAGCTTATTGTGGTATGGTTCTTTGATTAAGTTAAAATTCGGAGTAAGTAGCTCTTGACGAATCATGTACCTATGGCTGTCGAACAGCTCTTTGCTGATCACTTTCTTTCCAACAAAGTAGGTTCGTTTCGATGTTACATTAAAATAAATTATTTAGTTATTTATTACTATCAAAATACGCATACCGGAGTTCGTCGTTAATTAAGCCCACCACGTAGGTTATTTCCACTTCTGGCTGTAAAACGTCTTACCCTTCCAAGAAAACTTCCGTTGATTACCCTCGATGTGATGAGTTTCCTTTAGTTAGATGTATCCGTTTTCCATGTCAGACACTATTCTCAGCCCTCGAAAATCTCGTTTTTTTTTCATACAACACACACCGTATCTCGCGCGCCTTTTTCCTTTCTTCTTTTTTGTGTCATGGCCGCCCGCCACACTTATATCTTATTTTGCATCCTTTTATGTTACCATTTTCATTAATATATCGTGTTTCATATTATAAATTCTTCTTAAATTCACGAATTATTTTCTCAATTTAAAAGTAAATCTTCATGTATCGATTACAACATTCATAATTTATTAATATCATGCTGGATGCTAACACATTATATCTGATATTATCTCAAACCACAATACCTACATGATCAGCGCACGCCGATAAAGTAGCATATCATATATATCAGCTTATCATAAGAAGTGATTTATTACAAACTGTAAGATTGCTAGTTCGATTATTCGAAGCGTCTGATATGGATCATTCCAGTCTGTTAATTTATTATATTTATTACTGGTAATCTAACTAACTGTGACTAAGCAATTGCAGTGTCATATGTACCTAGTTGAGAATTAATAAGCATAAGTATTGATTACAAAATCACAAATATATCATATATTTGTGATTTTGTAATGTAATCGGCATAGCAGGCGTTATTGCAAACCTAACAATATTAAAATAAGTATTGATGTTCTATATAAATGATTCAATTATTGTATATTATTATCGAAGTCAAAAACTTTCCAGATTCAGGTATGTTCATCTGGCTTTGACATTCTAGAATCAATTGTTGAAATATTGATAAGTACTATGTTCTTGAAAATTTAGAATTGGAGTTGGATGGCTCTTGTACTGTCGGTACAGGCATTACGAATGCTATTGTCACACCCTAGCATGTTTCTTACACTGTGCTATCATCATGTTCCTTATACATATTGTTCTCAATTACACTCAAGATTTCTTTTTTAGTTCTAAGTTTCACTGTTCTTTCTATCTCATCGAGCAATCAACTTCGATGTTCTATTTATACATAGATTGTCTCGAGGTAGACAATTCGTAAAGTGCACCTACAATTGGTATATTTTCGCATAAAAGGCGTGTTATATACTATTAAACGTCATGTCCTTTTCCTACCTAGCTAGGGTAGTTTGTGAGCATAAATGAATGAGAAGGTTAGATATAGCTGTATAATGCAGAAGGGCAGCGAATTACAGACATGTGTTTGCAATGGTAGGCTATCTTGTTGAAGGACTTATGTCCTGGTCCGCTAGTGGTGAGGAGATGCTCAGCAGATGCCGGAGAGGTTCAGTCCTTACAGTACGCTGCACACAGGAACCGTGCTGACTGGTAGTCCCAGCCTTAGAGCTGGGACTACCATCATAATGGGGCAGACTTGGTCCAGATGCCGACTCTTATATGAATAGTAGGTATAAGGTAGCTGCATAGAGCAAGGTATCTACCCAGAAACCTTGAAATATGTCAAAATTACTCCTCTGTATAAAGGAAAGGCAAAACAAGGAGAAGTAAATAATTACAGGCCAGTATCCATCATTCCAGCAATAGCGAAAGTGTTTGAACATGGAATTAGCACACGACTGATCGAATACTTGACGGCCTGTGGGGCGTTGTCAGACAAGCAGTATGCATATCGTACCGGGAGATCGACCACGTGTCTGGCTCGACAAGTGGTAAGACAAGTATTGGAGGCACGGGAAGGTTCACAGCAGGTTGCAGTAATTTTCTGTGACCTGTCTAAGGCTTTCGACGTCGCTGACCACAGTGTACTCGCCGCTAAGATGCAGCACCATGGGATCGAGGGTTCAACACTTGCATTACTGATAGATTTTATGACAGGCCGGTATCAAATAGTTGTCGGTGGGGGAGGCGAAGTATAATCCATACCATTGCAGACATATATAGGAGTAGCACAAGGTTCATCACTCTCCAATATTATGTTCTCCCTCCTTCTAAACGACTTGCCTGGAAACGTGCACAAAGGTTGTGCTTTTATGTACGCAGATGACGTCGCCGCAGTGGTGACTGCGGACTTGCGCCCACTTCGTTGCACTTTATAAAAAATATAAATAAGGGTAAGTAAACTATTAGAACCTAGTGTTAGTTTATAATAGATACCTCGAGCAGTCGCAAGGATATAGAACAATGTTGTTCCTAACTTACCGGGCTGTGGCCTACAGATACAGCTTCTACAAATAAGTTTTTTTTACAAAATTAAATACAGATACGGGCTTAAACGCAACAGAATCATATATTTTTAATTTCACAAAATCGAATATTTGCTCTTTTGTTTATTGTTTCTTTTAATTGCGTGAAAATAAAAGGTCCCGCCAAATAGACAAATAGAAAAATTTTAATATGAGTGCTACAAAAGAAAAAAATCATTAAGGTCGTCAATCCGATGCTTATCGCTATTGATCATTAGAGCACACGTTTTTAGGGATTTTGATGCAGCGACGTGGCAAACTACATAGCTAACGATTCTTAGGTCTCATGGATAATAGAGTAAACGTTTTCGAGCAATTAATGTTTGATCAAACGGCTTTAGATGTCAAGTAGGGAACCCATGCGACGGGTTGATATATTGTCCAAAATCACAAACATAAGCGATTTAGGCCACAAAACAGGTAACCGTTGTAATTACCATCTGTAAAACATTATTTCTAGATAGAACAATGCATTCAGCACATCACCAGCTAAAAATTTCATAAAATCAATCATTTTACCCAAAGAAAAACATTAACACAATTATGATGTTGCTACGAAAACCTATCTAGTTATCTCGATTTGGCTTGCAAAGCCCTAAGCTAACAAAGAAAAAGTTATCAGCATATCTAGAACCTAAAATTAGCACAAATCTGCGCCATATTCTATTTATTTGGTAAACTTCCAGATAAAAGCTTCAGTGTCCAGGATAATAAGGACTTATTAAAGTAACAGAGAGCATATAACAAGAAAAAATAAACCTACAGTTTATATGAAAATCGTAAGTAAGTAAAAGAATAGTACTATTCAAGTAGCAAAGAGAAATAATCATAAAATCTCATTTATTAGAAACAACTAAAGTTTACGTCAAAAAAGTACCATATAGAGCTCAATAAGAATCCCTACATCTAAACCTACTCCTTAGCACAATGTAACCTGAGTATAATATAAGTAATATGTAATTTTTCAGAGTAAGGCGGTGCTGAGTATGCAATGTACCAAGTAGCAGTCACATACCTACTACTAGAAAGAAAACAAGGACATAAAGAAATCATGGATCTATTATTGTTAGTACTACTAATAATTTGCATGCTGTAATGGCAAAAAACATGCACGGACATCCCTCTATCTTTCAACTGTATAGATGTAATTATTTTATTATATTATTACATTGTTACCCTGTTTTTAAGGAAATAAACATTATTATTATTATTATATTATTACCTACGAAAGAAAAGCTTTATGAGAAAATAAAAAGCCTACAATGAAACCCTGGTATGCACGGGGGCTCCGGTTATGATTGTTCCAGTCGCATGAATGGTTTTATACCAAATTTTGTTTTAAACATCTTCAAACCTCTGCAAACGCTCTGTACTCGACTCTCGAACGCGGACTTGGGATACCTATTCTTATTTTGTTCAAACAGCCGCTGCGAAATACCGTGAGCTCCCGGGCTAGAATATCACCCCCCATCTGCGATGAAATTTTGATTTAAGCCCCCCATCTCTATCCATGGGTGTCGTAAGAGGCGACTAAGGGTTACACACTAGAAGGTGGGCAGCAGCGCTTTTTGAGGAACCGATATCTCACACTGCAATCCCCAAAAAGCCTGCGAAGCGTGGGGATTATGGCAAACCTCCTCATAATGGGGCAGGCTGTGTTCAGTAGTGGACAATCCAGCTGAAACTGATACAGTAAGCCGCTGCGCTCGATACTCGACTCTCGCGCCCGTATTTGGGAGGTTCTTAAATTTTGTTCCGCAAACTGTTTCGAACGCACGATATTCGACTCTCGCACCCATACTTTCGAGGTTTTCATATTTTGTTTAGCAAACCGCTGCGAACTGTTATACCCCACCCAGTTATGTAAGCCTTAACGCTTCCTTGCTGTCTAATCAGCACTATCCAGTCAGACACTAGTTTCAGTATTAAGCTCTGAGTTCAGTCCGTCTTCGCTAAGGGTCTCAAAAACATTGTAATTTATTATAAGTTCTATTCAAATAATAAATAATTCTGTTTCAAAATAATTTCTTTTTTTAAACCGAATTCAATAGAGACCCATAACATTTTGGTGGCAGCGGTGGGATACGGAAATCTCCAGTGTTGTACTGTGTTTCGTCACAAAACGATATCCACAAAGCTGTGCGCTTACTGTGAACTTGTAATTGTGAAAAGTGTATGTTTATATATATAGTAGTGTCCGTATTTGACAATATGAGATTGACTTTCTACTTGATTACTTTGTTGTTTTAAATTATCTAATTTATGATATGCTATGTAATAGGAGTAATTGAATGATAAGAATTATTTATCAAATTATATTTGCTACAGTCATCATCTAAAATGTTAAAATTTATTTTTAATTGACTCGGCAAAATCGTTTTATAATTATGCATCGAATAAAAATGCAAGGTCATATCTCAAAGATAATATTCCAGTACCTTGTAAGATAATCTTGAATTTCATTATAATTGGTACATTTCATAGTTACCTTATTGGTTTTTGATTGTACATAAATGTATCTACCATCATGAAGCTTTTGCCAAATATTAACGTTACCGTAAACGACCTTAAAGTTCATATTTATTCGTAGCCTTAAAATCACAAATTTCAGGAAGTGACAATGTTACTTCTGTTAATAGCTTAGACTCACAGCTAGGGTTGTTAACTGTAGACAAAATAGAAGGCAACGGGCAGACAATATAATCGTAGTTTACATTTTGACACTCACTTAAATCATTTAACAATGCGTAATTTAATCTATCGTCTGTTATACCTATGTATAGCTTAGAAGGATGGATAAGAACGTATGTTTTCAAATTGTATTCATCCTTTGAAGTATGTAAAATATATTAATTTAGCTAGATCGATAATAGTATGTATGTTATACAAATATAAGGTAATTGGGAATTCTATCAGTCTTACTTATAAACGCTACTTAAATTTTAAGCATTACTTAGCCGCTGATTAGCGAAATTCCTTACTCAAAAACGCTACTTAACTTTATCGAGTACCTAAGTACTGCTTAAATCAGCTGTCAATTTAAACACCGTCCCACCCATGTTTAAAAATTTAAGTAGCAAGATGGCGCCCATATTTCTGATCAGCTGATTTAGTTACTATTGAGGTTTTGTCAAGGAGGCATACAAAACTATAAACACGACATACTCTGTTAATAAATCGTAAAAATATAGCAAGTACAAAAATACATTGGATGATGAAATAAATATTATGCGTAACCTACCTACTTTTCGTGATCTTATTGAAGAGTATACCGCAGGTACAGTTCCTGAATTAAGGATATAAGGATTGTGCCACTCTCGTATATTCCTATTGGATGTATTAAAAGGCAACTTGAACTAAACACCCATGTTTCGGACAATTGGGTTTTGGTCCCATGAAATAGGCGGCGAGCCTATTGCCATTCACCGTTCAATCATTTCTCTAACCCACTAGACGAAATACAAGAGCATATTACGGCCTTTATAATATTACTGTGATTTAAGGAATCGCTATAGACGGATTCTCAGGCTTCATAGAAAAAAAAATAGACATAATTGGGCATAGGGTATTGTTTGGGATGGAAAAAGATAACTTCCAGCGGGATTTGACGGTATTCTGGCTTCCATAATGCATTTCCAATTATGCTATGGAATAGGTTGATGGATCGAATTCATAGAATATGTAGGGCACTTTGAATTTACTATACTGCAAAATAAAAACTCGCAAATATTGTTTACTTATCTATTTGTGTACTGGTATTACAATTATACATATCTGGAGGTAGGCTAGATAATGAAATAAAGGCAGTCTTGAATCAACCATCTTGTCGTTTACTTCATGGTGACAGCGGTGTTTACGTAATTAATATTATACGAAATTAATCTATCGTAAATTTGCTCGAAAACGTTTTATGGTGTGTTTATTATAATTGACAAGTGCTGAAGAATAATGGAACATGCTAGGCCTCCTGCACAATTATCTTTGGAAGGCGGGCCCGCATGTCGCGCCGCCGCGTGGCGAAAATGGTTACGACAATTCCAGGTATTTGTTAAGGCATCAGGAGTGTATAAGGAAAATAGTGACGTACAAGCCAGTCTTTTAATAAACCTGATCGGCCCCGAGGGATATGACATATATTCAACTATAAAATTCAAAAATGGTGCTGACCGAGACGATGTACATAAACTGATCGAAGCCTTCGATGCATATTTTGGCACAAAACCGAATTTAATTATGGTTCGATTTAAATTCTTCACTCGGAACCAAGAAATCGGCGAGAGCATAGATGAGTATGTCACATCATTAAAACTTCTGAGTCAACAGTGCGATTTTGAGCAACTGGAAGATAGTTTGATTCGAGACAGAATTGTATGTGGGGTCTCCGACAGTGGCGTACGGGACCGGCTTTTAAGGGCGGATGACCTAACTCTTGAGAAAGCGGTTAAAATCTGCCAAGCAAACGAAATTTCTGTTCATGAGAGCCGCCAAATAGAAGGTGTTAAAATGGAAACAAAAGATGCCACTGTTGATGTGCTAAGGAAGTCCAGAACGTTCCCGCGAGAAGATAAATTATTCATGAGCAATTGGGAGGGCTCCTCAAGCGGACCGAGTCGGTCACGCGGCGAGTACAGCAACGAGCGGAGCGCGAGCTGGGTGAGCGGGGCCGGGCGCGGTCGCGGCCGCGGCCGTGGCGGTGCCGCCGCTGCTGGCGTCAGTGGGCAGGCGGAGCGCCACAGGGTGTGCAGTAGCTGCGCTAGTTCTCGCTGTGACGGAAGTGATAGGTGTATGGCTAAAAGAGTTAAGTGCTTTCTATGTGGTAATAAAGGTCATTATAAAGCGATGTGCCCGGCAAGGAAATATAATAAAGTGTATGAGTTAAACGAGGACAACAACGACGTCGGTGAGTTGTACTACATATCTACCATCGAGTGTGTCGATTCTATTTCAAAGGCAAAAGACGATAAATGGCATGAAACATTCTATTTACCGGAGTGTATGTCTCAACATCATTTTAAACTAGACACAGGTTCCGATTTGAATGTCTTATCACAACATGACTATGTTAAGCTCGGGTTTTCTTTGTCTCAGCTTAGTACTGATAATGTGCGGGCAAGATCATTTTGTGGTAATTACTTGTCAATTATAGGCTCGACTATTATTAAGCTCGAACATAAACATAAGGCATATCTATTGAAATTTGTTATATGTAGCGAGAACTGTCAAAGTATTTTAGGAAACCGTGCGATGGAGAATTTAGGGTTAATACAAAGAGTTTACACAATTAGCTTAGATAAATATGATGATTTGTTTAAAGGCTTAGGTAAGTTACCGGGAAATTATAAAATACCGTTAGAGAAAGATGCTAGCCCTTGCATATGCCCTGTCAGAAAAATACCTATTGGGGTGAGAGACCAATTGCAAAAAGAATTGATCCGGATGGAGGAATTAGGAGTAATAAGAAAAGTGACACACCCAACCTCCTGGGTCAATGGTATTGTTATTGTAGCAAAAAAGGATACCAGCTTTAGGGTATGGCTTGACCCGCGGCCCCTTAACAAAGTTATTAGGCGACAGCATTACCCTCTGCCGACGCTTACTGAAATAGCCACCAAGTTAAAGGGTGCGCGATATTTCAGTAAGCTAGATGCCAAATCTGGCTTCTGGATGGTCCAGCTGGATGACGAGAGTGCTGACTTGTGCACTTTCGGAACACCTTTCGGTAGGTATCAATTTTTACGTCTTACATACGGTGTGAATTCCGCTTCAGAAATTTTTCACGCTAAAATTCGACAACTGCTGGAAGATCTAGATGGCATTGACTCCTTCGTCGATGACGTAATCGTATGGGCGTCTACGAAGGAAGAACACGACATACGTCTTGGTCGCCTCCTTGATAGAGCGCGATCCGTCGGTATAAAATTTAACCGGGATAAGTGCCACTTTTGTGTAACAGAGGTCACATATCTGGGTCATACTTTTAGCTTCGAAGGGATGAAAATAGACGAATCCAAATTAAGAGCCATCAATGAAATGCCAAGTCCAAATAATCGACAAGCTTTGGAGAGATTTCTCGGCATGGTGAACTATGTCAGTAAATATATCCCTAACTACTCAGAAAAGGTAGCACCATTACGTAACCTGCTCAAGAAAGACAGTGAGTGGTGCTGGGGTGAAAATGAAGACGGCGTGGTGAACTTGCTGAAGAGCGCGTTGTGCAGTGCGCCTGTGTTGACGCTCTTCTCGGCGCACGAGCCGGCGTTGCTGTCAGTGGACGCGAGCTCGCAGGCGCTGGGGGCAGTGCTGCTGCAGGGCGGCCGTCCGGTTGAGTTTGCTTCGCTAACACTTACTGACACACAACAGCGATACGCACAGATTGAAAAAGAAATGCTGGCAATCGTATTTGCGTTAGAAAGATTCCACCAATATATATTTGGTAAGAGCGACGTCACTGTAGAAACGGACCACAAACCACTTGAGGCACTTTTCAAAAAGTCACTAGACGCCGTACCGGCCAGATTGCAGCGCATGATGCTGCGCGTACAACGGTATGATTTTAATGTAATCTTCAAGCCAGGTAAATACATGTTCGTCGCAGACACGTTATCGCGAGCGCCCCTACCGGACCGCCTACAAACGAAGCTGTCCGAGGAGATAGAGGAGCAAACTTGCTTTCTGTTGCAGAATGTCAGGGTAAGTAAAGAGCGATTAAAAGCTATAAGGGAATGTACGGCTGCTGATGGAGAGTGTAAAATCTTAAAAGACTACATAATGCACGGTTGGCCAACCGACAAGTAAGGTCAACCGGGGCTATTGCGTTACAATACTTTTTACGGCATTTTTAACTGGTTATAGCAAGTTAATGGTTGAACTTATAAGACTGTAACCTACAACACAAAATAGAATATTTTATCTAATATTATACTTTAATTTTATTTCTTGACATTTTGAATCCTTGTTGTATGAAAATAATTAATTATTAAAAGCAGAGATTTTTAGATGCAATAGCCCCACGTGGGGCGATGGCGTCTTTGTTTAGCATCACATAACTGGAAGAGTTATCAACAAAGTTAATCATGAAACTATGTAAAAGCACTAGAGATCAAGTTAGTTATTATATCATGAGCTAAATTCTGGGCATGATCTCTCATTACGGGTGACACAAAAATGTTCGGGGCTATAGCGTCTAATTTATACTTTCTCTTGTAGATGCATTCGCCCCATCTTAGATTCCAGGAGTAACAAACAATTTTCTTCTCAAAGGTTAAGTATTAATTAATAGTGGGAATAGAGATTCTTCCGAAGTAGAACTTTGCAGTTTTGCATAGAAATGTACTTGCAACCCTCTGTTCTATGTGTTAATATAGAAATTAATAAAAACATACTACCAACAACACTGAAATTAGGTAAATAATATTTTATAAGGATATGGTGTTTCCTTTTACATGTTTTAACTATATAAGGTGTATGGACAGGGGCCTAAGGACGTAATAAACACAAAGAAAAAAAAAACGTTAATAATCTTACCTGGTTCGCAAGTCTTCCAAAGGCAAACAAAGGTAAACAAACACGAGTTTCCAAGCCTTTAAACCGATAACCAAACTCGTCAATAATAACGTAACTTAAATATCGTACGAAGGTAGGCGATTAGTTAACACATAATGTTGCGTCATGCGAATAGTTCCGAACAAATAGAAAACCCAGTGAAATAGTTTGCCTACCTATTTATAACTTTGTATAATCTGCTGTGCCCAATTAATTTATTTTATTTTAAAACGACCGCGTTTAAGAATGTGTGGTACTTATGCAAAATGTAATGAAGCGTCCGCGCTTGCCAATTGCCGCCAAAATGTAACTACGATGTAAGTAGCGACCGCGCTCTGCTACCAGAATTTGTATGGACAGGGGCCCTTGTGCTGAGGGAAAAATATATAGAGTTTATGCGGGAGTATGAGGCACTAGGGCGGTGGGCCTCGAGCTTGTTCCGCCACAATAACATAAAAAAAGGCTCTATAATAATAATTGTCTTAGAAAGTATATACTTTGCAACGCTTCGACCTTCCATTAACTTCATAAAAAAATCACAACAATTAATTTAATACATTAAAATATGTTACGATAAGAAATCCACCACTATTTGAATTATTAATTACCAGCCTCCCGCAAAACGAGTGTATCCCTAATATAATTAGCGATCCGGGCTGACTTCATCAGGGTTAATATACAGTGTAAGACCATTTCAAAAATGTTACCTTTTCAATACTGCCGTCGTACGAGAGAAGGGCACATCTATCATTTTGGTCAAACTGAGATAATCAGGGTTAAAGTTTTAACCATATTCTGCTTCATAGTGTGAAAACCTATTACTTTAAAGAAAATACAATACTGATGATATATGCGTGAAAGTTAGTACTATTATATTTAATACTTTTTAGATTTTATATATAATTAATTATTAAATAAATTAAATTTTTTCCTTTCAACTTAAAAATAAAATATTTAAAAAATACCACTTACTACAAAGAAAAGGCATAGTTAACCAAATGTGACCTTTCTTTTTAATATTTCAAGCAAATTGGTCATTGAGTCTAGAAGAAAGGGCACATTGTGTATTGACTTAATGTTTTCATGTTTTCTTTAAAACGTAAATTGACTTAATGTTTTCTATAAAAAAAAAGACATGTGAGGAAAGTTTAATAAACTATAAAACATATTTATTATCATGCCATTTTTGGTTAGCTTATCCAAATAACTGAAACAAAACAAATCTTATTCATTCAATATAAATCTTCTAAGACACCAACATTTAAACAAAAAAAAACGTTCTTTATATTCAATAGTTATTTATAAAGTATAAGAGATAAGCATATACCTACGATTTTGGTTAACAAATAGAACTTATGAATTAAAAACAAAAAGTGCTAATACTTAAACTCAGTTACACTTTTTGGTTAGTTAGACACCTAAGGAAAGTAAGAATTAAATATTTTTACTAATAGGTGGGACCCCTAACTTAAAAATCTATAAAAAATATTTACTCTACTAATCACAATATGAAAAATAAATCAAAATATTCTTAATTCTTATTAGAAGAGCATACATTTTGGTTTTGAACCTTTATTAATTTACTCTATTAGACCTAATTCTAATTATTTATTGCTCATGTAAATGAGCAATAAATAATTAGAATTCAATAAATAATTCAATAAATAATTAAAATTCATAATCATTAGGTCAGGAAATAGCTTACACCCGTAATTATTAAAGGCACTCGTAGTTTAATATTAAAAAAATACTATTATTAATATTATAAAAATTAAATGTAACTATAACAAACATAACATGGCACTTGGTTGAATTATCACAATGCAATATATTGGTAAAAGCTATAAAAAAGTTTAAAGAAAATTAATTAATCAGTTTTACTTAAAATATTATTTTAATAAATAGTCTTTAATTTCAGTATTCATAAATTTGCGTGAGATCAGCTGAACAGTCGTTAACAGGTAGGGTTTCCTAATCTTTTGTCACCTACAGGTACAAAACTCTGATTGAAAACAATAAGCATTGGACAAAATATTACCATTTTAAATTATTCCACGCGATTATTTTGCGATAATCCTCTGAGAATTTTGCTGAACATTTTTTTTTTACAAATGTTCTCTTGACTCTCTCGGAGCCAGAATCATCCAATAAAATATTGGAATCATGTTTTTTTTTATTACTTGTAGGTTAGCCTTTGACCACTATCTCACCTGATGGTAAGTGATGATGTGGTCGAAGATGTTGTTCAGACTAACCTAGAAGTACTGGCTCTCAAGGACAGCTGCCGGAACACACCGTTAGGTGCTTGGCGACAGATTTTCTACTTGAGGGTGGTAGCTAGCCAGGCGGGCATTCGCAAAATGCCCTACCACCACGCTATAACGACTGCCATCCTAAGACAACAACCGGGACCGACGGCTTAACGTGCCCTCCGAAGCACGGAAACGCTCAGTAGTAATGTCACTAGCGATCACCCATCCAACTCATGACCGTGGGCGACGTTGCTTAACTTTGCTGATCGGTTGAGAACAGCTAAGTAAACTTCGCTACGAGCGCTTCAAAAGCGCTTTTTTCATAGTTTTCATTATGACCCCAAATATTTAAGTTTTGAACCGATGATGTTTGGTGGCACATAATCTTTATCGACTACTGAATCGTCATAATTTGTGGCGTTTTTAAGACCACGGAATCTGTTCGTCAATATCAGATCTAGGCTTTAGACTTTGTAAAGCGGCGCTTGCTGATCCTTTACCACGTGACTGCATTTTGAAAATTATCTGAAATAAGGGAAAAACAAGTGAAATTAATGATACTATATGTTTATTATCACACTTGGACCCTTTTTAGTGTCCCACTGCTGGGCACGGGTCTTCACTTGGCCAGTGTGTGTGGATTAAGGCCAGTTTAGGCCTTAGGCCATCTTAAGAGTTGAGAGAGTTTAGGCCTTAATCCACACCCACTGGCCAAGTGAGGGTGGGTGGATGTCACAAGTCCACTAATGATTAGATCTTAGACATGCCGGTTTCCTCATGATGTTTTCCTTCACCGATAATGAGCAGCGGTGATGAAACAATTCACACAAAGATGCGTGGGCAGGACCGGGAATCAAACCCGCGACCTTATATTTCAAAGGCGAGGCTGATACCACTGCGCCACCGCTGCTTTCATGTTTATCATATCCCTACTTAATTAATTAATTATTAAGACATGTCACGTTAGGTGTTAAGCTAAGGCATAATATAATGTACGACCTAACCTACAAAGTTAATATGTACTTCATACTTAAATTAGAAACAACATGTAAATATGGATAAAACGTAAATAAACTTACCTAACGCGGGCTGCAGCTGACAAGTGTGGAGTCACTTTGACGTCGCAGGCACAACTGGCGCGTTTTAATCGAACCCTGTCCTCTTTTCCTCACCCCTAATCGTAAATAATTTAAAGAAAAGGCACAACTGGTTATTTGTGTCTTTTATACGTTATTTAATTGAGAGATGCATGTATCATTAATTAAGTAGACATGGCACATCTGGAATTTAGGCCTTTTCTTTATATTATGTTGTAAGTGTGCCTTTTCTTAGTAGTTTTTAGTAAAAATCTGTATGAAGTAATAGTCACATCTACGTATTTGTGCCTTTTCAATATAATGGTAAATAAATGTGCCTTTTCATTCTATAAAACATGAATATTAGTCTTATTTGTGCCTTTTAAGCCTACAGTATCTCCGAATTCCTTAAAGATAAAATTCTAAAAAAAATTGAGCAGATGTGCCTTTTTTTTCTGATTCTAAATATGTATATAACTCAATTTTTTTTAAAATGTTAGTTGTGCCTTATTTTCTTACGACGGCAGAATAGTGAAAGAAGTTTTCAAATTATCAATCAACAAACATACAAAATTGACGCTACCTCTATATATTCTTTTAGCCCTAAATCTGCAATCAGCATATCACGCATTTTTTTTTCCACTATCTGTCTATACAGCATAGATATACATACATATACCTCAATCACTGTTATCATAAAATTAAAAGGTTTAGGACCTCAGACAATGGGGCTATTGCGTTACATAAGACGCAATCACCCCAACGGGACAGACGCGATAGCCCCAATGCAAAAATATAACCTACAATATTTTTATTGCACGTGGACTACAAATCTTAAGTAATTTCCTTAAAGTAATTAGAACAACACGTAAACAAATTCATATTACAAAATATTTACCGTTAAAAATTAACGACCATCTTCAAAACATTGGGATTTCAGGATATTTATATATCACATGTCACTTACGTGAGGTTCCGAAGAAAATGTCATATTCAAGATGGCGGAAATTTATACAAAAATGAGGCCTCTTGCGACCTCTACCGATCAAATAATGTGGTTTTAGTATCAAACACGTTCAAAAGATGGCGGAAGTAGTTCTAGATTTTGTGTTTAGTATTATAATTGGATTAGATGCCTTAACCCCATAGACGCGTTAGCCCCGGTTGACCTTATCATGCGCATGAATGCGTGAGGCAGTTCTGGTGCCAAAGAGAACTTTTTGAATACGCGGATGGTGTTATTTTCTACAACAATTTAGTTTTTGTTCCGCGTGAATTGCGAACAGAAATGCTGTCCCGCGTACATGAGGGGCATCTCGGTATCGACCGGTGTAAGCGTCGGGCGCGTGACGTCATGTACTGGGCGGGCATGGCACGTGACGTGGAGCTGACGGTGCGCAGATGTCGCGTGTGCGCACACCACTCCCCGCGACACATGCGCGAACCCATGGAGCCACACATTATTCCGCATTTGCCCTGGACAAAGCTAGGTTCTGATATATTTGAATACTCCAAAAAGCATTATTTAATTATTGTTGATTATCTTACAAACTACGTAGAAGTGTGTCCGCTCAAAGATACTACGTCTAAACAGGTGATTTTAGCAATGAAAGACCAGTTTGCCAGACATGGAATTCCCGAAGAGCTTATCACTGACAATGGACCTGGATATGCATCCAAAGAGTTTCGGAGCTTCGCGGAGTTCTGGGGTTTTAAGCACACTACGTCGTCCCCCAACTATCCGCAATCAAATGGACGAAGCGAACGCGCGGTACGCACGATCAAAGAATTAATGAAAAAATGCATAGACTCTGATGATGATTTCTACTTGGCCTTGCTTAATTATAGGTCAACATCGAGAGATGGCATAGTTAGTCCAGCTCAACTTTTGATGGGTCGAAGACTCAATACACGTTTACCCTCGCATCCGGATAAACTACTGCCCGAGAGAAACAATTACCACGACCGTGAAAATATCGTACGTAACCAGGAGCAAAGCCGTCGACAATACGACAGCCGCGCCCGACCACTCCCACAACTACTACCTGGTGACGAAGTCGTGGCAGTGGATGGCACGACAAGGCGCCGCGCAACTGTCTCCTCTCGAGCGCCAGAGCCACGTTCCTACTTTATCACGGATACTTCAGGAAGAGTTCTTCGCAGAAATAGAAGGCACTTAATCAAACTACCCGAAAGTCCGTCTCCCACGACATCGTTACACGAGACGATGCGTGAGGAAGATGCGAGTGCCGTAAATCTATCCGAGGAACAGTCGGAAACGTTTAACTCTTGTGAAGACTCTGACGATGACACGGTGTATGACTGTTCACCGGATGTATCTCCGAATCACCCATATCAATATCGTCCTGAAAGGGCTGCTGCAAGAAAGGCTAAAGAACGGCTTAGAGATTCTTAATTTTTATCAATGTTATAAATACCTACATTCCTGTAATAATTTACTAATAACTTACCTATGCCATAATATTTCTGTTAACATAACTGTAGGTAAATTTGTTACATATTTTGTTCTTCTTCATTAAACTAGTTTTCATAACTATACTTTGCGAGATAGTCATGTTAAACTACACGTTATATAAATAGCTCCTATTATTTTGTATCAGAATGGTTGTAATGTCAGTCTTTGCATTGGTACAGCATGTTAAGAATTAATTACTCAATCGTATTATTATATTTAAAAATAAAAAGTGTCACCTCATCAACATTTTGTCAATGCATGTTTTGAAAAATATATAAGAAGGTGTATGTACCTAAATTCTAATAAATAAGTAAGGTAATGATATATCTAGATGTATCTGTAAAATTTATTATATAAGGGAGAGATGTACTGGTATTACAATTATACATATCTGGAGGTAGGCTAGATAATGAAATAAAGGCAGTCTTGAATCAACCATCTTGTCGTTTACTTCAATTTGTTTATTTAATCTAATTTATTATTACTTAATTGACGAATAGAAATATTAAAATTATTTATAGTAGACTGAACAACATGAATGTTGTCTTTCATCAACGAAAGTATTTGATTTTCATTTTGCTAACAAGTGTTGAAGGCTTCATCATATTTTCTTGCATCGTCAGCGTCTAAAGTACCAAAGAAGAACTTAAAGATCTCGCCACCAAATTTGAGTGACCTTTTGAAACGATTTGGATTATCTACAGAAATAAGATGAGATAATGAGTCATACTTAAGATTGTTAGCATTAATTAAAATTTCTAAGGGATTAATAATATCTTTAAAATCAATATTTATGTCAGCTATATTTTGAGCTTTTTCACAAAACTGTGACATACTCTGAATAGAGTGATCAATTTTAGTTATATATGGTTTTATGGGAATAATTTCAATATGAGTGACAACATGCCAATAGTCATTATAAAAATATGCAATAGCAGTAGGGTCGAAGAATAATCCAGGACTATGCAAAATAGGTTCAATCGGTTCGGAATAAGTCGATTAAAGTATATACCTGAAACAATTATAATAACTTTATGCAGGTTTTATTTCGTTAATGTGGTATTTTACATGTTTTCTGTTTATGCATAGCGTTACGTTATTTTTTCCAGTGCCAATCATCTTGGTTATCATTGACGAAGGATTTTAAGTATTCTTTAAGGGTAGCATGGCTGCGTTCTAATGCACCATTTGTTTGGGGATGATAAGGAGTAGAAAATAAGTTTTTAATTTTAAGAATTTCACTTAATTGGCGAAATAGTTCTGATGTAAAACAAGATCCTTGATCATTGAGGATCATTTTAGGAAAACCAAACAAAGAAAAAAAGTGTATGAGATTTCGTGAAACCTTGTCAGTAGTTGCCGTAATCATAAGATATGCACTTGAAAATTTAGTTAAGTCATCCTGTAAAGTAAGTATATATTTAAACTTTTGAAGACCTGCTTCAGGCAGAACACCTACAATATCTAATGCCAATCTTTCGAAGGGCTTGGTGCTGGATGACGTAATTACCATTGGTGCTTTATTTGAGCTTCTTAATCGCTTATTAACTTTACACTGATTACAATCCTTTATAAAACGTTCAACGTCAGCACGCATGTTTTTCCAAAAATACGATTCCTTAATACGACTTAGCATCCGTTTTATACCCTAGCTATGGTTGTCCCGTGGTTTTCCTTCAAAATATTTGTAATTTCGGTAGGTGAAGGATATTGGATTTGATTTTTGTAGATATGCACCTTAATATTAGTGCCATGAAACATGTACGATATCATGTTATAAACTTTAACGTTTAGTAAAAGGTTCGGAAAAGTCGGAAATTGCTAATTCTTTTTCATAGCCTTTTTTCGACGTGATTTGATCACGTAATTTACGCAATAAATTATAAATAATTTTATAAGAAGTTTCGTCAAAATGGTGAACCTTAGTGTATAAGAAATAAAGTTGTTTATCAGTGCGACCGATCCTACGGTCTCAGGTTCTCTTTCTTTTGATAAGAAGTCAGCTGAGTTATTTAATTCTGACAAAAATTGTTCACAATGCGGCATAGAATAGTCGGAGTTGAGAGATGCTGGACAAGGAATTAATTTTTGTTAGCACGGAATTAATTTGTGTTTAGCAGAATATAGGCTCTCATTATGTTCTTCAATTTGAGTGTCATTTGCGACCTTGTTCGTAAATTGCCTTTTGAAAATGTTTCTGAAGGTACATTCTGCGCAACAGTAAATTGACCACAAGAACGACCTTTAGACCCCTTTGAGGACTTGAAAAACCGTTTGTTATAATTTTGAGATGTCTTAAAAGTTTTCGTGTCATTTAAAATAGGAAGTGGTTTCGGCAGACACGGCACCGAAACCGAATTTAGTTTAAATTCTCTTCAGAAGATATAACGTGCATATTCGAATTGTTATTGTTACGAGTATCAGAGGATGAGTTCCCCGTCAGTGACCGTGAACTTGAAGGTGTCATGTTACGCGGCGGATTGCGGTGCATAGAATTATTCTTTTTATATTTAAGCTTCCGACAATCGCCTATTAAATGACCACGCTTTTTACACACACATTAAATTTAGGTTATTATTACAATTGTGTTTATTTGAGAAATTAATAGAATAATTGTTTCGTTGATCCGTATTTACATGAAACGAATTCGGGAAAGAACTTTTAGGTTTATTTTTATTTTTGTAACAATTAGAAGACGTGTGGCCAAATTTTTGACATATCGTGCACTGTTTAGAAGAAGGAGAAGAGCGTTGAGATAATTTGGATAGCTTAAATAGTTTCTCTTCTTCGATGGCATGAGTAATTGCGTCGGATAATCCCTTAGGATTGCGGCAGCGCACAATATGTGAAAAGTTGAGTTCATACCTAATAAAAATGTATTTGAAGCCAAGTCTTCCATAGCGGCTAACCTGCCGATAAGTTCTTTTTCATTCTCACAGCTATAATGTATATCGGACTGAAGCCGTGTGAGACATGTTTCAATGCGTAATGAATATTGCGTCACATCTTCATTAGGTATTAGTTGCTTAAATTTTTTTAAATGGACTAATAAATGTGTAAAGTGCTTTTTCTCTCCAAAAGTTGATTTGAGAAACTGTCGCACTTTTTTAAGCAACAGGCCAATTGAGCCTTTCCTTCGAGTTGTGACACGATATATTTTATTAAAACATTCTGTTGGTCTGTACTTGCCAAAGAAATAGCATTTTTACAATTTGTTAAAAATGCAGGAAGTGATTCCCGATCCCCACTGTATGGTTTAATAAATTTAGTTAAAACAGAGAGTGTGATTTTGTCACTCATTTTGGTTTTTGATTTTTGGGGTGTCGTATCTGAGTAAGAACTGTCTGAGTCGGTATTTGACTCGACTTCTACAGACTGTTCTGGTTTAATTGATTTAAACATCAATAATAATTAGAAATTCACTTTCACTTTGATTTTCACTTGAAAAATACGCACTTTATATTTGAGTGAAAAATAGAAGAAACTCACAGAAAGAAGACCGTAGACTTCAGGAACATGTTGACCTTGATATTGTTACCAAGTGCAGGAAAAGTGCAGCGCGCGGCGCTTGCACGTGACGACGGCTTCGGGTGTCCGGCGCGGCGACTCACGGAGTCGTATTGCGGCTTCCTCGAAGTCACGTTGAATGTTCCCACAAAATTTAGGTAAATGTGAGCTGATGATGAAGATTGAGCCAAACTTGTCCATGAAAATTGATGATGAAGTTATGCAGGAATTGGTAGTTAGCGGTGCGGGCTCACGCTGAAGAGCGGAGACTTACGCGTCGACCACGAAGCTGACAGCACGAAGGTTTTGAGGTGATGATGCGGTGCGGGCTCTTGCTGAAGAGCGGAGACTTACTCGTTGACCACGTGTAGTGCGGGCTTGAGCTGATGATGATCAAGGCTTATCGTCGACCATGGGTGCAGCAGCGCGGGCTTGAGCTTATGGGGCCCAAGACTTACCGTCGACCAACCAGCACGTCACCAAGGACCACAGACACAGGGCCACAAAATATGGATGTCAGGCGGGAATTCGAAAATCGCGACGCCTAACACCTAAAATATCCCAGAATTACGGAAAACCAGGATATCCCACTTCTGACATCTCCTTCCTTTCCTCCGTCCTTTCTAAAAAAACACTTTTAATTGGCTGTAAACTAATTTAATTACTTACATTGCATTACTTGTTTAAGAAGTTAGGAAATTACTAAATAGGTGTTGACCGGACAAAAGTTAAGGTTCGACTGTTTTAATAAATCTGGAAAACAGTTTTATTTAACTTATATATTGCTTACATAGCATTTACTGGGAACTATAGTACCACCAACTTAACTGTGCAGTTTTCGAGGGCGCTACTGGTCATTGAAATCAACTACAAACTGTCACAATTTGAAGGAATGTTGTAGTTCTTTTTTCTGCCACCTGAACAGATAAGTTGGTGGGTCTGTAAGTCCATTCATAACAGTTCGTAGCATAGACTTGCAAGCATTTGCCTAATCATTATTTTTTTTAAATCAGATTGTATTATTTGTATGTTTTCTAAGTATGAAATTATAATTTATTCGTTTGTTTTGTAGTCAAAGTCGAGTTATAATTATGCAGACACAACACAAATACTAATGAGAATATAAATTCCCATGGATAACAAAGACATTCACGTAAATTTTAAATATTTACAGAACAGTAGCGACACCTCTCGCTGAGCTCCATAACTAGGATTCTCAGACTTCTAATACTACCATGGGAAAATGTTCTTTAATGTCTCTAGATTAAGACTTAAAACTGATTGAGGCATAATAGAGTAGTATGGAAGATTCCATAGCGGGCGGGTTTTGTGATGAACGATGCGGTCCGACCATAGACTATATCAAATAACGAACATCGTACCGCAAATAAAATTTTCGTTGTCTTCGTGTCGCTCGAACACGAAAAACGAAACTTTATTTAACTGTAGTAGCGGCCCTGGTTCCGATCCGAGCCATAGACCAATAACAGACATTTTCCATTTTGGCGTTATTTCGTACATACGAATTTGAGTAATATTTATTGGATAAAAAAATTATTTAATGTAGCTACCTATAGTCATGAGATTAAATAAAGTAGTGTATGCAACTGCATATAATTAGGTATTAAAACACTCGTGTAATCTTATTTTGAAACTCACCTGCGGCTCGTTTCAAAAAACTACACTCATGATTTAAAACCCTCTATTATATGACAGTTGCATAAACTACTATTAAGCGCTCGTAGCGAAGTTAACTTAGCTGTTCTTAACCGATCAGCAAAGTTAAGCAACGTCACCCGCGGTCATGAAGCACGGAAGCGCTCAGTAGTAATGTCACTAGCGGTCACCCATCCAACTCATGACCGCGGGCGACGTTGCTTAACTTTGCTGATCGGTTAAGAACAGCTAAGTAAACTTCGCTACGGGCGCTTCAGATTTACTTACCATCAGGTGAGATAGTGGTCAAGGGCTAACCTATCAGGAATAAATAAAAAAGAGAAAGGCATTGAAGCCGTCTTTAATATAAAGTAACTAATTTTCATAATGATGAATACCAAGAAACAAATAAAGAGCCTTTTAAGCGGCGGCAATAAAATTTTTAACATAAAAAAACAGACGTCATGCTTTTCCGAGATTTATTGTATATAATGATGTGTTCTGCAAAGTTGTAGTACCTTATTTTAATCTAACAGCAATATTTTTCGCAGCGCACGCGATGTAAATATAGTTACAGGATAATTTAGGTATTTTGTACACGTTAGGTTACATTATTGAAGTTTTATTAAGGATTCCTTTTTTTTTTAAACATAATGTAAACTATGTTTCTCGAAGATAGTGTAGCTGCCCAACAGTGAAATAATTTTTCAAATCGGTTCAGTAGTTTCGGAGCCTATTCAATGCAAACAAACAAACAATCAAATCTTTCTTCTTATTTATAATAATGTAATAATAATATAGATAGATAACACTTTATTGCCACATTAAAATTAACTTAGTTAATTTTAGGTGTGACAATGACAAACATACAGGACTAATCATATCAAAATTAAGTTGTCTGAAAAAAAATCATTTAAATCCAGTGGATCGAAATAATTTTGTAAGTATGTAAACATTTACGCTCGATTTAAAAGTATTTTTAATGTAAATTAATATTTTTTCTGGGAATCAATAAATTCATATATAAAAAAAACCTTAAATTACTACAAAGATGATATCACCTACATACATGATATTAAGTTAAAACTTACGAGGTATAATTAAATCAGCATCTGTAATGTACGGATCTTACGTAGGATTTCGTTACTGTTAACAATAGCCTTTTAGCTAATATAAATAAAACATACAATAAATTTCGTTTATTCCCGAAAGGTGAGCCACACCTTGTTAGTAATTTGTGATTTTGTAATGTAATCCGCAGAGCAGGCGTTATTGCAAACAATTTAAAAAAAGTTTTCAGGTTTAGGTGCGAGTCTGTAATTTCTTTAGCAGAAAAAACCTAGTTATAAAACAAGTTTCCGCATCGAGAATCGAACCTAAGAGCATGATATTATTAATAATTTAATTAATAATGGTTTTAATTTATTCAAAACAGATAGTCATTCATTATATCATTGATAATTTTATAAACGTAAGCAATCATGATCACAACGCTCACAGAAGGGAAATTCAAGTTGCATGTGAAAAACATATTGATTAAAAAATCCTACTACACAGTTTCTGATTACATAAACGACAAAAATGCCTGGACAATTCCGCCTCCGCCAAGCTATTGCCTGTCACCTACATAATTTAAACAAATATTGTAATAACTCTATTATATAGTATGTATGTAACACATTGTTAAAAGATGTTTAAAAGAATGGCCCCGAGTTTCTTGCCCGTTCTTCTCGCAGTGGCTCTATACAATTTATTTGCTGAACGTGGCAGTACAATGTAGAATATTTCAATACTAAAATTTGTAATTGACCTTCATAAGAGCGTCGTAGACGCCTAAATTGAATAAATGATTTTGACTTTGACTTTGACTTTGACTTTGATTGCTTATCTTCCTGTAACTTAGGCAATATAAATACAGGCGCAAGTAGATAGTTTTACACAATAAACTCTCGTGGGTTAGATACGACAATGAAAATTTTCCTCGTCCTTTCGGCCCTCGTGCTGTGCGCACAAGCGCTTCCGACCGGCAAGCTAGCAGCAAACGCGACTGCGGAGCTCCTCGCTTCACGCAGTTTCGGATTCGCCAGCGTAAGTGGCGGCACTCAGGGAGGGGAAGGAGGCGCCGAGTGGATCGTTTGGGATGCCTGGGCGCTCCAGGACGCAGTCACTGGCAACGCCGCGAGGATCGTCTACGTGCGCGGTCGCATCGACCTTGGAGTCCTGTTCACCGCCTCTCCCGGAGTCATAGTTGACGTCGGCTCATGGAAGACCATCATCGGAGGTGATGAGAATGCAGAAATCACCGGCGGCGGTCTCAGGATTAAGAGCAATCAGCAGGTTATCATCCAGAACATCAAATTCACCAACGCAATCTCCTACGCTCCTGGAGAAACACCGAACGGCAGCGGTGGTATAAATGATCAAGTCGCCGGAGAGTTCACTGAAATCGATGCCATTCTCTGCGAGGAAGCCACATACGTGTGGATCGACCACAACGAATTCAGTGATGACCCCTGGATCTCCAACAACATCCCCAACGATGGGATGAGGCACGACGGACTAGTCGATATCAAGAGGGCATCCAACTGGGTCACCGTCTCTCACAACATCTTCAGGAACCACAACAAGAACATGCTCATCGGACACAGCGATGGCAACGCCGCTCAAGACGTCGGCAAGCTGAAGACTTCTATCCAAGCCAACTGGTTCCAGGGCACCAGGCAACGTAATCCCAGGGTGAGGTACGGAGAAGTGCACATATTGAACAACTTGTACACTGACATCATCAGCTACGGTATCGGAATTTCTGCTGGAGCTTCTATCCACTCTGAGAGAAACTTCTTCAGGAACACGAAACGCGCTTGGGGCTTCCCCGACGGCACTCCTGACCCCATTGGCAACCTGGTCTCAACCGAAGACCACCTGGAGGACAGTGATTATGACACAGGTATTCCCGACGCCGTCGAGTGGCAGCCCAACGAATACTTCGAGTACTCTGTTGTCGACTCTTTGGACGTCGAATCGTACGTAATAAATAATGCTGGAGCTATACTGTAGTTGATGACATCTAACATGAATACTTGAACGATACATTTCAATAAATGTAGGTGCATTTACTAAGGTATTTGAAATTTTCAATCCCCTAATTACACAGATTTACTTCTCAATCGTGTACCTGTTTGGTCCTTACAACATCCAATCACAGATTGTACATACATAAGTAAAACTAAAAATAATCTATACCATATATTATATCGACGCTTGAAAGGCAATAATTACCAAGCGACATGATGGCAACTTTACACTAGAGCATTTCAAAGTTTTACTTTTTGGAAAAAAAATCGTCAAAAATCGCCTATTAGTCATAGCAATTCGATTCTAACGATTTTTAAATATAGTTTATAAGCTTTGTAAACTGGCATTTAAAGATTATGAATATTCTCAATACTTCAAGAGTTAGTGTCGGCTAGTTAAATTTTAATCAAAATCACAAACAGGTAAAAATTACTTTCGGACAACAAAAGTTTATTATTAAACATGTTAAATTAACTAAACCCCCGTATTTTACAATTGTGTTTTAAGCAAAATGATGCATACAGATGTAACAGATGTTTGGCACCTTGGTAAAATGATCGAACTAAAAACTAAATAACTTTTGCTGCCAGGCAATTTTAATACAAATACCATATTACAAATTAAATAGGATATAAAAAGGTGAGTGTGGGATTTTATTGAACAAGTAACATAAATTTAGATTTTAGTACACAAAATTAAAGAATTTTGACAAAGGTATTCTACGGATATCGTCATCATCATCAACATCAAAATTGCCCTTTTAGTAATCTACAATCACTCACTGCTTATTATAGGCCTCCATCATACGCGGGACAAATTAGAGCATACTTCGCCACGCTGCCCTAGTGCAGATTGGTGAAGATTAAGGCCTGTGACTAACCCTTTATCAAACACTTCTATGTAAGCCTCTAACGTATGAATATTGCAGTCAAATATCTCGTAAAGTAGATATCTGATCTCATAAAAAACATGAGCAATCGTTGTTAATAAGTGAGGCAATTTATATTAATACAAAATATCTATTAGAAATTTTAAAATATGAATATGTCGCGGTATATAAAATTTTATTTAAAAAGAAAATTGCTGTCTTAACTGCTGATTTTTTTTTAAAATTTTGTATGATTTTCTGATACCTACCTATTTATTGCTTATTTATATCAAATTTAATTCAACCACTTTTAGTTTTTAATTTTCAGATCAGCCTTTTTCAGGAGTCTTACACTATTATTACTCAGAAGTTAAAAATAGAACTATCTACAATACTAATATCAGTTTTTTACAGAAATTATTTTCAAGGAAAATAATTGAATAGCATACAATATTCTTTGATAATTGTATGTCAAATTTGTTACTATAAATTTGAGATACAATTCTTAAAGAATCTCTGATAATGGTAATTCAAATTTGTAACTATAAATTTGAGATACAATTCTCAAAGAATATTCTTAAATTACAAAACGTTTTACGGACTTCACGAATGAAAATATTTTCGTAAACTAGCAATTACACAACATAATTATGATCAACTTACGCTTATTTAAAGCTTTAGTTACTACTTATAAGGAAAATTTAGTTTTAGCAATAACATTTAAATAAAAATGTAATTCAATGTCATATAAGAATAATTAACACGTACCTTATTATCACAATAAAATATTTATTATTATCGAAGCTAAATTCCAAACTAAGTATTATATAGCGAGGTGGATATAGGTTACGACGTGAAAATTATAGATTGAGATCTATTCATCGACATTAAAATAACAAAAGGTTTATATAATCTACATAATTTAGTTATTAGTTTACTAGGAAGTTACATAGAACAGTATTATCAAAATGACCCATTATAATCAACATTGAAAATTTCAAATATTAAAGAATCACCGGGCTCTACGTCTTTAATATCTGAGTCTGGCAAATCATTGGTGTAAACGCAGAAAACGATATCTCAGTGAATTCATTGAGTAATTGAGTACCTATAACTTTGTCCTTGCAAAGTGTAACAAGGTCATTATATTTTGCCTTTGCTTTCAGCATGTTTGAATAGTAACACGACATAACAGATACCATGGTCTTAGATTAGATTCCTTGAGGTAAATATTTGAAATGTTACTTTTTCCAACACTTTCTTCATTATTATCATCCAAACTTATATTTTTCTGTTTTAGTTCGTTTTTCTTTGTGGTTGCTATTTTTGAACCTATTTTCACTTCTTCATTAGAAGAAAATTCTAACCATTCATCTGTAATTGAAAGTTCTTCACAAGCAATTCTAGTTGAGTAATCATCATAACCAGATATTTAATCAATGTACATTTTATCAGTTTTGTCGTAACCCACCAGATTCAGACCATCTCCCAATGGTAGAATGTGTAGGCTTGGCACTTACTTCGATGTAGCTTGCAGTATTTATTTCTGTATTTCAATCCATCTTCATTATTTTAACTGTTTCTTCTTAGGCGTTGCTTGAAGTGAACGTTTCTGGTACAGTCAAATCAACCTACATGTTAAAAGTTCTTTATCTGGTTTATTTGCTGGTATGCTAATTTGGATTACAGAATAATTATCTGCTGGTCTGTATTCTGTGGTCCAAATAGATCTGTAGGTACAATTTTCAGAGTAGGACCCAACGGGCTTCCAACAAAGGCATCCATTAATGCTTCGATATAGTTTTGGTACTATTGATCATAATTTATTGGGCCAGATTGATCATCAATCATTGCACTGGTCCAATTGTTGGTCTTTTCAGTGACATTGCCAGCAGAAAAAGTCTCACAAGTACTTGCAACGGAGGTCGTTGAAGGGCTTTCCTCTGAAGTTATATAATGCTGAAAAATAATAAAAACGTAATATACCTTTTTGCCTTTTTTGTATAACTACAGCGTGAAAATTTATAAAACTTACCGGTTTATTCAAACCAAGGTATTTGATAAATTGGTCCAATCGTTGCAAATTTTCGTCTTTATTTTTGTAACAGCCCTGATATGTTGATCCCTAATAATTAAATTTAAATATTAGAATTTTCCGTTCGTTATTATTGATAGCATGAATGATTAAATTATTAAACTAAGCAAGTACAAAACAGTTCAAATCCCTGCTATCCACACTGGCGTTTGACATAGCGTGCTTAATTATCTTATCTACTCGCTTATTACGATTATTATGTACTTAAAACCATGAATTAAAATCAATATTTAATGTGCATTATATAATGTAATACTTATCAAATTTTTATTTTGCACTTACCGATTACACTTCCAGCTCAATGAAGAACTTTGAGCGATATGTGCGAGCACACAGGTTGCCTATGCGACTATTCGATGAAATCTTAATCATGATTTTGTTACCAAATACCACTAAAAAGCTGCTTTACAGTGTGGGTAACCGACAAAACAAAATACTTGCATTAGGAATAAGCTCAGTTTTATACAAAAATTAATACCAGTAATAAGCATCTATGTAACGAAATCAATAAAAAAATCGGCAGGTAAAATATTACCAAACGACAAAATATATCCTATATAGGGCAGGTAAATATTACTACTTGATGTTTTAAAGTTTATCGCATTTAGGTAAAAAGTACTAAATGATAATAAATATATGATTAAGGTGTGCCAAAAAGTCTTAAATTACGAGAAAAAATATTTTTAATTAGGCAAAATATCTTAAGCTATATTCATAACCTAGTTACCGCAAGGCAAAAAATACTTTATGTTTAAACACATTATTTCGAGTCTAGGCAAAAATTACTAAGTTTAAAAAGTAAAAATCGAATAGATACTATGTGAAAGTTATTCATAAATTGGTATAATTTTAGTCGCTTAGACGCCGAAAATTGTGGAAATGTGTTTTATTCTAAGTTACTAAGCGACAACAAACTTCGTCCCAGCGGCATGAGAGTAGGACCAATCGACGCAGTATTTTTTTCTGATTTCAATGATATATATAACTCAATATTGGCCAAAATGTCGCTTGGTAATTATTGCCTTTCAACCGTCGATATGTTACGGCTAGAACCTTAAGTGCGGCTACGTCTATTTTCATCCGGTTTGAACTAGGTATAGCCATTTACTTGTAGTTAGTATAAGCCAATTGTTTTCTTATTGCTACACCTAGTTATATCCGGCTAAAACTAGACGTAGCCGCACTTCGGGTTCTAGCCGTAACATATATACAAGTACCTAAGTCGTTACGTACTTATAGGTAGCGTCGAAACAAGTCTATTATGGAGTAAACGTCAGTGAAATAACGGCACATGAGCTTTGTTAACTGATATCTTGGTTCATCCTTATCATCATCACATAACCGGAACATCGACCGTTGAACAAAGGTCTCCTCCATTAGTGGGGAATTTGCCATAACCCCCGCGCTTGGCAGCCGTCTTTGGGATCGCAGTTCTTCGAAGGGTGTTGCTGCCCACGTTGGTATCTTTCCTTCCGCCGCCGCTAACGACTCCCACAGTGAGATATATGAGATATCTTGGGTGGCTTACGCTGACATTGTTGCGACCTCTCGAGTCCTTGCGAGCCTCTTTCAAACCATTTACGTGTTCTTCAGGTTCAAGTTTTATTTAATTTTAAACCACCAAATTTTTTTCTCGTGATTCTATTTTCATATTCTCTAGACTCTCTAGATCATAGTTTCATTTTTGCATCTTTCATGTTGAATAATTGATAAAAACTGTATGATATAGGACCCAGTAGTTTCAAAGTTAGCCTGCCCACGTGCAAAGTGGTGCATTACGTTTAAACCCGGAAATTAACAGAGTTAAAACCACATTCCATAGTAGCATGTAATATATAGGGTCTTCCAATAGGCACGTCCGAACTTTGACAGTTGGAAGCGGCAATCTTGTTGAAGCTACATCTGTCAAATTGATTGTCAATTATTCATTCTGTTTTGCCAAATCATCATGGATAGCTATAGCATTCAACAACACGTGCAAATGATAAAATTGTTTTATCAAAATAAGTGTTCTGTTCGGGCAACGCACCGCGCGCTTCGCCCATTTTACGGTCGCCATAATCGTCCTACCGAGAGGACATATTTTTTTTATCATATTAAATAACGAACCACAAAGGTCGAACTCGTCGTAATCTCCTTAGGAAACAAAAATCTTATCGCGAGAAATGGAAATTCCCGCTAGGACCCTGTCGCGTATTATAAAACAAAACCTGAAGCTCGGTGATTATCGTCGATATACAGGACACGCCCTAAATCAATCTTTACAATAAAAGAGAGTGGATCTATCAAAACACTTTCCGTTGCGATACGCAGCTGAAGTTCATCATCTTTACCGATAAAAAAAAATCTCGATTGAAGAGCGCTACAATAAGCCAAATGATAAATTGTACGCTCACAGTTCCCTAAAGAAGCTGCTCAAGTGGTCGGAAAGGTATAACGTGGTGAATAACGTGGTTTGGTGGGACGTATCTTATCAAGTTGCCACAAAACTAAATTTTTGTGAAAAAGGAGTAAAAAGATCTGCCAAAGTGTATCAAGAGACAGTCTTGGACCGTGTTGTGAATTCTTTCAGCAATACACTTTTAAAAGATATACCGTGGATTTTCCAGGGGCACACCTGGTCACAACGCACGAACTACCCAACCCTGGCCAAACCAATTTTCCGGACTTTATAAAGGCTGGAGACTAGCCCTAACTGTCAAGTCTGTAACTGTGTGTGTGTGTGACTACACATTATGGTCCGTTTTAAAGGACATGGCTTGCTCTAAACGACCCGGCGACATTGAGTCTCTTAAAGAAGCGAGAATAAGCAGTGTTATAACCGCCCGCTATCAAATTCGTGCCATTCATGACATTTTAATTACTTTGGCTACTGAAACTCAGATTACTGAAGTTCATTCTCTCATGACGTTCATTCTCTACTCGTACTCTAGGCGAACAAATAAAAGATTTTAGCTATACAGCCTCATTTGTTCTTTGTTAGACATACTTTTCAAATTAATGTCGTCAGTAAATTTCTATAATCAGAAGACATCTCTGATGATGCACATAAATGTTGAAAAATGCTGCGCTTTCTTGAAAGAATATAGAAATAAAGACTTTAAAAGTGCCATTTTAACTACTAAAGAGTTGGCTGAAGAACTAAAAATTGAGCCACAACTAGAATTCGACGTGCTAAACGTCAAGTTGGTAAAACTGCCAGCGATGAGCCAGTAACGTCTCCAGAAAAGAAAATGTAGGTAGGTAATTAATGTTTTACAATGTAAAAAAGCTTCCAATAAAACTATACCTTCTCAAACTCTGTTTATGCTGTGTGATAAACTAATAAGTCTGAAATCTATTTTACCTGATCAGAATGTGGTTCTCTCTATCTTTATTTTAAATTTTATTAAAGATCGCAACTTTCAAGAACTGCAGGTATCCAAAAGTATGGAGATTTAGCAACTTTTTGATTCGAAAATGTAATTATTGTGGAAAACATGGACTTAAGTTTCTATATAAAAGAGTTCTGTGGAATTCTATTTCTTAACTTTTTTTCATGAGTTTGAGTGCATCGTATATGCCATCCTCAATCTCGCTGAGGGCGCTGTAGAAATCTCGCCCAGGGCGCTGGTAGTGCTAAAACCGGCACTGCTCAAATGCTATTACAGCTATGTACATATATGTATAGTAGCTATGAGCAATTAAATATATTTCAAACATAAGGCACCTAGTATTAGCAGAATAGTACTTATAACTCTAAATTTTAATCAATTCAATATAACAAAATTTTACGGATTAACATATTTAACTAAAAAAATTAAAATTTGCTAATAAATAAAAAGAAACTTATCCAATGTTCCGCTACCATTAGGCAGTGTCCCCAAAATGCTGGCCGCATTGCCACGTTGTATGGCAATGCTTATCCTCTGTAGAATAGTATTTTATTAGTATTTTATTTTATTTATTTTATTTTTATTTAGCAGAATACTATTTTACTATGTAGGTGCTCATCAACACGTATATCTAAAAGGCATATATGTAACTAGCTTTTACCCGCGGCTTCACCCGCGTTCAACCCCGCAGGAACTGTTGCCGGTTTTTGTGGGCCGTGTAAAACGTGTCATATATAAACTAGTGGCTCTCCGAGCTGTAGACCTCGCGAGTCTGCCCTTGCACAGCTTACAATTGAATAAAGGTTCACTGCTAATGGGAGAATGGGTCAAGAAATCCAAAAATCTAGAATAACTATGTAATGTAAATAATAAATGATTTTCTTGGACTTATGTCTAAGAAAATAAATGACACGCGGGCCCCAGCGAAGGCTAGTTGTATTGAAAATAGGTGGGTAAGTTGTAAATATACAATCATTTTACCTACTTGGTAATGTATTTATCTCGTATTAATATAATGGCTACAAAAACATGGATAATAAATAATTGATTATACGAGAGAGAGAGAGAGCCTATCACTTTTAGGCAACTGAGGTGCGCAGGACATTGCCATTAATTAAGCGCAGGCGTCCATTCTTTCAACATCTTATCATGTATATCTTCGTCATTTAGAAAAAAATCCAAAAACTGAATCGACAAAAAAAATTATGGACTTAACAAACCTGCTCACAAAATTTCGTGAGAATCGGTTGAGAAATTCTCTTGCACATTAATGACATTCTGCAGCTCAGCGATATTCATTGCTATGCGGATGATTTTTCTTACACCGACCGGGACCGTGCTAAAATTACTCGCTAGAAAGACGTTGTCGAGAGTCAGAACAAACTTGTGTATGGAGTCGAGACCAGTTTTATTTATTATGCCTGATAGGTTATCCTTTGACCACTATCTCACCTGATGGTAAGTGATGATGTGGTCGAGGATGTTGTTCAGGCTGATCTAGAAGTACTGGCTCCCAAGGACAGCTGCCGGAACACACCGTTAAGTGCTTGGCGACAGATTTTCTCCTTGAGGGTGGTTGCTAGCCAGGCGGGCATTCGCAAAATGCCTTACCACCATGCTATAACGACTGCCATCCTAAGACAACAACCGGGACCAACGGCTTAACGTGCCCTCCGAAGCACGGAAACGCTCAGTAGTAATGTCACTAGCTGTCACCCATCCAACTCATAACCGCGCGCGACGTTGCTTAACTTTGCTGATCGGTTGAGAACAGCTAAGTAAACTTCGCTACGAGCGCTTCAAAATGTTATCAAATGTTTCGAAGTGGGGCCGACTGAACTTAGTCATGTAAACATGGGCTACAGTGCGGCATAGGATCAGCGACACGGGATCCATAACAACTCTGCTGCTGGGTCGTCGAGTCACGTCCTGCATAGACCACATGTTTGCGCGGGTTGGCGGGGTGGCTGAGCTCGCCTCGTACACGCTTACTACGAAAATTGCGGACTACTACCTGACCGGTTTGACGTATATAGCGTAGGTACGATATACAGGCGCAGTTGATAAGGTTATAATATGTAAAAAAATTGTTAATGAGAAGTTAGACGAGTATAATTGGAAGAAGTTGCTTGACATAGAATGTCCGATTAATTCGTATGAAGATATTTGCAATGTATATAATAATATATTATTTGTGTCGCAAATTGAAATTGCTACTATACAAGTAAAAGAGTTAGTCAAACTTGGATAAACAGGAGTTTACTTTCTCTGATAGAAAAAAAAGATGATTTATTTATAAGGGAGGCACAACCCAGTAATATGAATTTAGGACTGAAATACACAAAAGTTAAAATAAGGCTAATAAAAAAAAATTGCAAAAAATACATATAAACGAGATAAAATATTATTAAATAATTGTAAAGGTGATGTGTATAAGAAAAATATGGGAAACTATAAATACTTATTTAGGCAGGAAAAAAACAACGCATAGATAAAGCTATTGTTAAATACACGTGTAAAGATTCAAATATAGATAAGGTGTGTGTGATCAATACGAATGAAGTGACAAAAACATTTACGAATGAAATAGTCAATATTAAGCACCAATGTAATCACACTATCTTAGATAGTCAAGCTATGTGATAGACAGCAATGTAACATAATAATAATAATAAATCTTTATTTCAGGTAACAGACACAATAAATAAATTTAAAAATGTACGGACCCATAGAACATAAATACCTTAATCTAAAATATATATATAAAAAATTATATTATTCGATGACACTACATAACAGGTTTACTCTGCTTCCTTTCCCTGTACAAGCGGTATACCACCCCTGCAGGCCAAAAGTCCGGTGTCAGGAACATCTTGGATTGAGCTGCTGGGACCTGAAGGGCATATGACTTAAAGTCTGTAGCCCTAATCTGCTCCAACCGCATCAAATTCAGTGAGATTTGCTCCTCACACCGGCCCTTCAGTCTCTCCCGGACATAACGCAGGATATCTTCTCCTTTTGTCTCTTTGTCCAGTCGAGAAAGGTATATTTTAACGGTCGGTGCTACGACCCGTAGTGTAAAGGTCGTAGCAATAGCTGTGCCGCGATGATTGCGGTTCTGCCGAGGTAGACGGCTCTTCTTTTTCACAAGGGTGAATCCATATTCATCCTGAACCGCACAGGGTACAGCACCCTGTATATCCACAATCTGTCTCTTTGTTTTGATCGCAGTTTTAGACGTTTTCGAAACCTGAGCGTATGACTGCTTCTGATGCCGTGCCGTAGGTGGTCGTACAGTTGCAGTCGGAGTTGACGTCATAGGCTGTGACGATGGCGTGACGTCAGCTGCAGGTCGAGTTACGTGATTTTGAGCCCGTGGTGACTCAGTAGGCGATATTGTCGCAGAACTGCAGAGTGGCGATATTTGTTGTCGAGTGCCGCCTCGATGTAGGTTAACGTTTTGCAGACTAGGCGATTGTGAAAACGTTTTACTCCGCAAATCACACATTTCCTTTCTCAACCGGTCAACAGTCTGCTCTGAAATTTCAAGCTTAGAGCGAATTTCCGTAATACTGGACTTCAATATAAGGATGTCCTTCAGGAGCGCACTGGCATCAACGTGGTCGAAAGTGATGCTTGGAATTACATTGAGGTCCTTTATGACGTAGGTGGGCAGATTATCTTCATCAGTTTCCTTAAAAACTCGGAAAATGTCGTAAATATCCTTTTTTCTTCGGCCGTCCCCTTGTCGTACTGTGAAACGAACATTGGTCACAGCAGTGTCGGCAAGAATTTTTTTGGCTTCTAGAATCTGAGCCTCCGTAAAATGGGATGAACAGATCTGCTCCAGGCTAACTTCATCCATCACATCCAGTTTTTGCTGGATGAAGGCAAGTGCTTCATGAACGATAATAGTGTCCGAACGTTTTGATTGCGCCATTTCGCAATCATTTCAACACGTGTACACAAACTGGGTCAGGCATCGAGAAGTCGCTGTATGCGACTACTCTAGCCGGCTATAGAAACGACACTGACTGTAACGTTTTTGAATAAGAAAGTGAACCCGATAAGTCACCGGGATCAGACGGTATCACAGCAAAATATAATAAATTTAAAGATAAAATAAGCCCCTTTTTAGCAAAATTTATAAATGTGAGTATTGTTAACGGCAAATACCCACATGAGCTAAAACATTCAATTATAAGGCCAATATTTAAACATGGAGGTCATAAAGATTCTACAAACTATAGACCGATTGCTATATTGAACACTATTAATAAAATAACAGAATAAGTTATTGTTGGGCAAATATCTGAAAGTATATTTTACCCCAGGGTAAAATATACTTTCAGATAAACAACACGGATTTAGGCAAAATAGGAGTACAATAACTGCTCTTGAAAGGTTTACTGATGATGTTAACAATTATTTAAATGATAGAAAATAGGTGGTCGCGGATTTATAGATTTTAAAAAGCCTTTTGACACTCTTGATCATGGTGGCTTACTGAGAGCTATGAAGGCGTGTGGAATTAGAGGGTACATTAATAACTGGTTTCGAAAATACCATTTTTTTTAATGTTATTGTGACGGAACAAGCACGAGGCCCACCTGTTGTTAAGTGGACTAACCTCTGCCTATAACAGACGCATTTCGCAAATTGGACATTCCTATAAATGCCTACACCTGCGGTTAATTTTTGATAAAAATAATATTTTTTAATTTTTTGAAGCGCTCGTAGCGAAGTTTACTTAGATGTTATCAACCGATCAGCAAAGTTAAGCAACGTCGCGCGCGATCTGAGTTGGATGGGTGACCGCTAGTGACATTACCACTGAGCGCTTCCGTGCTTCGGAGGGCACGTTAAGCCGTCGGTCCCGGTTGTTGTCTTAGGATGGCAGTCGTTATAGCATGGTGGTAGGGCATTTTGCGAATGCCCGCCTGGCTAGCTACCACCCACAAGTAGAAAATCTGTCGCCAAGCACCTAACGGTGTGTTCCGGCAGTTGTCCTTGAGAGGCAGTACTTCTAGGTTAGCCTGAATAACATCTTCGACCACATCATCACTTACCATCAGGTGAGATAGTGGTCAAAGGCTAACCTATCAGCTATATAAAAAAAAAAAAAAATAGCTGTGATTGTAAAAGTTTAGAAGAAGTTGTGCAGATAAAGTAGTTAGGATTAAGTATAGCTACCAATTTTTCATGGAAAACTCATATTAAAAATGTATGAAATAAACTTAGAATAATATCAGATTTTTTTTTACCATTAACAACAAATATTTAGAAAAAATATTATTAGAAAACATCATATTAATATTTTAATAAAACACTTAAAAATATATCTAGTGACAATTCCGCCTAATTTTACTGCTAAGCCGACGTGACGTCACAAACGCCACGCAGCCAAACCGGAAGAATAAGAAAATTCTTCAGGTATTTTTTAAGTGTTTTATTAAAATATTAATTTGATGTTTTCTTAAAATATTTTAAGAATATTTGTTATAATTAAATATGGATTTCCGCAAAGGAACGCCTGAATCTATTCATTAAAATTTTACCAGTTATACAATTTAACGCCGAAGCACCATGTATAGTGTTTATTATACATTAGCAGGCTCTGTTATTAGCTATGGGCTGAGTTGTTATGGACTCGCGTTTCTAACATATTTAAATCTAATTAAAAACTTACAGATTCGAATTATAATTAAATTAGTGAATAATCAAAGCAAAGATAATCTAAATAAAGAATATTATGATAAACATTACAATATACGTAAAATTTGGTCAGGTGAACGCACAGACTGACATAAAGGGCCACTATTGTTCAATGAGCTGCCACATAATTTATCCGTGTCCAAGACACGCCCGGCATCAGTGGAAAGAGCGGCAGCATACCTTCCATACATAAAGGGAATCACGGATAAAATTGGAAACTTGTTACGCCGAAGGTACAGCATCAAGACAATATTCCGCCCTCTAAGACAACTCAGACAGCTGCTTCGCTCTCCCAAAGATAGAGACCCATTGGGAGTCCCCGGTGTCTACATAATTCCCTGCGACTGTGGTAAATGTTACGTTGGAGAAACACGCAGGAACGTTTCCACTAGACTCACGGAGCACATACGTTACGCTCCATGAAGAATCAGGACATCAACAGCTCAGCCGTGACAGAACATTCTCTGCTATGTAGTGCAGGACACTACATCCGCTTCGACAAAGCTCGGGTCTTGTCGAGAGAAAAGTTCTTCGTGCCTCGCAAGATCCGAGAATCTATTGAAATTAGTAGGTTGGTTCTTGTCACCTACTTGGAAGCCGTGTCTTCTTGGAACTGATTTGGAGGCTAATGACGGGTCTAGTGGAGATGTAGTGAGCTCCTATTGCTTGGACGTGTCCCACGCCAGCCGGGATTCCAGCGATGAAGAGGACTCGCCGACACGACCAACAGCAACCCACCCCTCGCACCAACCTATGACGTCACGTGCGCTACGAGCTGCCGCCCGCAGTGCTCAGCGAGACGTCAACGCGGGCGTCCCGAGCTCTCCTTGAAAAAGACCACTGGGTGAGGTTGAAACTATAGTCGGAGCTATCTGACTTATTTACGTGAGTTATCCCGTATTATTTACTAAAATGTTTAATGTTAGAAAAAAAATACATGGCCTAACATACATAACAGTGAAAAGTGAAAAGCGTATTATACATGCATATGTAGGTGGGTAGGTACTTATCTACCTAACGTAACTACATACTTATATATTGTAGATAAGTTTGAAGCAGTGATGGCTCAGTGGCATTGGCTATGGACTGCCGCGCAGCAGGTCCATGGTTCGAATCCCGCCCAGAGCTTGAGCTTCCCCGCATGGTGGAAGGGCATTTTGCGAATGCCCGCCTGGCTAGCGACCACCCTCAAGTAGAAAATTTGTCGCCAAGCACCTAACGGTGTGTTCCGGCAGCAGTCCTTGAGAGCCAGTGAAATAACAGGCAAAATGAGACTTAACAGGTATGTCTCAAGGTGATGGGCGCAGTGCAGTTCGACACTTGTGATGAAATGCATCTGTTATAGGCAGAGGATACCGCTTAACATCAGGTGGACTTCGCGCTTGTTCCACCACAATCACATAAGAAAAAAAAAAAAAGATAACCTTTATATTCTGTAAGTACTATCTGTAAACTAGCATACAAAAACCTGCAATGAGAGTGTGTCTGCCGACAAACTGCTCGCCTGGCCAGTTTGTCAGAATTTATATTGTGAAATATAAATGTATTTGAAAATAAATTAAAAAAAAACATCAACTAGCATCGGAGTACTTGGCGTCGACATATCGAGCGTCGTTCAATTTCGCTGTCACTTGGAAGATAAGGCTAAATTAGTCTCTAAAAAGGTTGTGTGCTCGGAGAGGCGAGATGGTACTTCACGGTCGGCCCATCGCTTGCAACGTTATAAGGCTCAGGTTCGGCCTCACATAGAGTACTGCTCTCACCTCTGGGCGGGAGCTCCCCAGTACCAGCTTCTTCCATTTGACCGCATCCAACGTAGAGCGACTCGAATAGTCGACGATAAAGTTCTCTCCGGTCGGCTCGACCCTTTGGCACTGCGTAGAGATGCATGCATCACATTCTCTGCATCTATCCGAGGAACTGTTCGATTTACTACCTGCAGCTCAATTTCACCATTGAACGTCCCGACGAAGCATGTTTCATCAATTTCATGTCGACGTCTGGAAGTCCACAACCTTGCGATTTTCACGGCATTTCTTACCTCGCACTGCCACAATTTGGAACCAGCTGCCATGTGATGTATTTCCGAACATAAACGACTTAGGGGCCTACAAGAAGCGAGCATATTCCCTCCTCAAAGGCCGGTGATGCATCCTCGATACCTCTGGTGTTGCGGATGTTCGTGGGCGACGGTGATCACTTACCACCAGGTGAGCCGACTGATCGTTTGCCCTCCTATCCCATAAAAAAAAACTACCTACTGGCTCTCAAGGACACCTGTCCTTGAGAGCCAATAGGTACCTAACGATGTGTTCTAACATCGTTAGGTGCTTGGCGACAGACTTTCTAGTTGAGTGCCAAGATTATTTATTATGGAATATGCCAGAAACCGACCACGACCTTACCGTGGTACCTAATAGTTGAAGGACATCAATATTTTCTTGATTTCAATGATTTGAAATGTACGCTTCAAATGTTTTATTGTATGTTGGCTACAAAGAAGTTTATATTTTTTTTTATTATTTATTTAAGGAGTGTTCTTTTTATTTTCTTCGGGAAGAATTGGAGCGGTGAACGCCCGCCTGGCTAGCTACCACTCTCAAGAAGAAAATCTGTCGCTAAGCACCTAACGGTATGTTCCGGCAACTGATCTTGTGAGCCAGCAATTCTAGGTTAACCTGAACAACATATTCGACCACATCATCACTTACCTTCAGGTGAGATAGTTAAAGGCTGGTGACAAAACGTCCGCTGCGGTTATTATTTGAATGGATGACAGCAAGTGGCATTTTATTTTCTACTGAGCGCTTGTAACAACTCCTAACTTATTTTTTATTTTTTTTTATTGTTAAGAAATCCTGGTCACTAGGACCAAAATGTAATAAAACTTTAAACACTAACTTATTTTGAAAATATTAATTGTTATTGTTAACCTAGAAACCTAGATGAATACATTTACCTAATATCGAGTGTTGGACTGATAGTAGTTTTGGCCACTGTGATCGTCTAGTCTAATGGTAGAACCATACATTATGAACCGTTGTAGTAACCTAAATTGTTTTCGGGACGCTAAGACAAGCTAGCCTATAAATTCAGAACTATGTACAGCCTCATCCTAGTATACAAATAAATATAGCAGAATATGAAGTTTCCTAATAAGATTCTAACATTTCTGACAGCTGTGCTCTATTAGTTGTTTGTCATTCAGAACCATTAAACTCTACATTCACATGCCAATTTCCAATGATTAATTATAAACTTATACAATCCTAAGTTTGTCAGTAGTAATAAAATTATTATAATATTATATTATATCACTCAATGACTTTATTTATCTTATATTCTCAGCTATCTATTATTGCATAAAATAACTAAACCTTAAGAACCCATTACCTTAAAGTCCTCTGATTCGGGGAAGATGAAGTAACTTAAACACAACTAATATTCTAATAATTAAGAAATATTATATAACTAATTTTCGTGCTTTGTCAACTGATGTTTATAAAATAAGGTAAATCAGATAAAATTTAGATAAATCAGAAAAAATTTAGATTATTAATAATGATGAGTATATACAGGATATATAATTTTCAAACCAAATGTAAATAGTTTGCATAGATTCCATATGTACTGCAACTGTATGTGACAGAAGTTTTCTCTGAAGTATATAATTGAATATTTATGCTGTTATAAAGTACATAATATATTTTTAGAACTAAATGTAAACAGTTTCCATAGATTCTGTATGTAATGAATATAATTGTGTGAAGTTTTCTCAAAAATATATGAATTTAATAATCTATGATTAGTAGGTATTCTATGGATTATTTACATTGTAGGGGATGAAGCTAGAATAACCCCATTGGCTTTCGACCATCTGGGCGGCCGGATTAAGGTATAATAGTGTTTATATTTGTTTCCATATTTACTGATTTCTCCTATTAGCTCTTATTTAAATTATTTTTGGTATATCAATATGATAAGACAAGAATGTCCTTTAGACTGCTATGCTGATCTACTATCGGCTCTGGGCTGATTAGTTTTGCAAATATTGCTTCATCTGTGTTTTATAAATTATTTCCAACAAATTTATTAAATCTTCAGACTATCAATATTATGATCCCTGTAGACATTGTCCATAATTCTCCCATGTGGACCCCTGGTAAGAATGGATCATTCTCACTAGTTCCATCGTGTATTAGTTCCATGGAACTAGTGGGAGTTTTTTTCTCACTAGTTCCATTGAACATTAAAGCATATGCTCAGCTTTGACTTCATATAATAGAGAGCCATGCATAACAAAACCTTCCTAAAAGCCTAATGATAGCGTACTACCATATTCCCAATACTAAAGCCTGTAACTTGAATTCCTAGTATATATGCCTAACCTACCAGGCCTACAGTCTCCTAACAATCGAGCTAAAATGTTAAGCAAAGCTAGGGATCCGTCTCCCACATTTACATTTAAACGTGTAGTGTAAGCCTCTTCCTTAGACAAAGAATCAGCTCCTAATAAGAGAACTCGGTATGTCAGGCATTCTGTACCATACCTATCCCTCTAGCTGGTTCCCTAGGAGAAACGAACTGGAGTGGCCACGGTTCCGGAGACCTATGAAGATGTGACCAGGTGCGAGTTTCCTATGTGTGCGGGGACTCTCAACGGTTAGCAAAGGAGGTTTGAATCGAGTCCGAGAAGTGATACCTACAGGTGCGAATAAATACATAACATATAAAGATAGACCTCCATAATTGATTCATAATCTCAGATATTGCTTAGTGAGGTCGTGGCACTCTTCGATTTGCCACAATATCCAGAGAAAAGAATACAACTATTTCGGGAGACTGCTGGTCGCTTGCTGAGCAAGAATACGACCCCTGGATCGTCTCAAAGTCCAGGATCGAAGATAAATAGCAATAGGGTTAGATCAACACAGCGAGGTTCAATCTATTGCCACGGAAAACACTTCGTTTTCCTTTGTAGATCTTCACTCAATACAGAAGCTAGAATGAAATGTACGCGGAACAAATCTGTATTGACTCAGCTTAAGGATGCACTTGCCGACGGCTCGAACTTATCAGCGGGCGAGGGAACAAAGCATGCTATTTCACCTATACCTTTGTGGGAAAGGGTAAGACTCCGTGATGAGTAGTACGAAGATAGTGCTCGCGCATCACACACCCGTATTGCATCTACGCTAATTACGCACACTTGTTTGCGATATATCAATGAAAGCCGAACCATGCCGAACGAATTACGATGTTTGACGACGGACGGAGATAGTGTCTCAAGCTACGTCACGACGTGTGTAGGTATTTCTTATAAAATAATATTATATATTCACAGAGGAATACATTTTGGTTCGGACAGTAGGTACCTGTTGTTATAATTTTCGTTCGTTTTATAATAACATACTGATGTTATTTCACCTATAGTAGCTAAATATTTAGTAAGTAGGTACAATGATTTGTAGGTACATAGTAAATGTATTAGTTTGTTCTTTTCATATTGATGTAGTAAATATTTACCTACAATAATTATTTATTACATAATTAGCAAGTTACTGCTTTTACTACAACATATTTTGTAAAGCAGTGACGGCTCAGTGGCATAGGTTATGGACTTCCGCGCAGCAGGTCCATGGTTCGAATCCCGTCGCGGGCTTAATCTTCACCGCGTGGTAGAAGAGCATTATACGAATGCCCGCCTGGATAGCTACTACCCTCAAGTAAAAAATCGGTCGCCAAGCACCTAAAGGGAAGCAGTGATGGCTCAGTGGCATTGGTTATGGACTGGCTGCGCATCATAGTTTGAATCCCGCCGCGATATTGAGCTTCACCGCGTGGTGGAGAGTTCGTAGCGAAGTTTACTTAGCTGTTCTCAACCGATCAACAAAGTTTAGCACCGTCGCGCGCGGTCATGAGTTGGATGGGTGACCGCTAGGACAATACTACTGAGCGCTTCCGTGCTTCGGAGGGCACGTTAAGCCGTTGGTCCCGGTTGTGGTCTTAGGATGGCATTCGTTATAGCATGGTGGTAGGGCATTTTGCGAATGCCCGCCTGTATAGCTACCACCCTCAAGTAGAAAATCTGTCACCAAGCACCTAACGGTGTGTTCCGGCAGCTGTCCTTGAGAGCCAGTACTTCTAGGTTATCCTGAACAACATCTTCGACCACATCATCACTTACCATCAGGTGAGATAGTGGTCAAAGGCTAACCTATCAGGCATAAAAAAAGAGCATTTTGCGAATGCTCGCCGGGATAGCTACCCAAGTAGAAAATCTGTCACCATGCAACTAACGTGAACTCAGTGGCATTAGCTATGGACTGCCTCGCAGCATGTTTATGGTTCGAATCCCGCTGCGGGCTCGAGCTTCACCGCTTGGTGGAAGGGCATAGGGCATTTTGCGAATGTTCGCCTGGCTAGCCACCATCCTCAAGCAGAAAATCTGTCAGTAAGCGCCTAACGGGAAGCAGTGATGGGCCAGTGGCATTAGCTAGTGACTGCCGCGCAGCAGGTCCATGGTTCGAATTCAGCCGCGATATTGAGCTTCCCCGCGTTGGTGAAGAGCATTTTGCGAATGCTCGCCTGGATAGCTACCACCCTCAAGTAGAAAATCTGTCAGAAAGCACCTAACGGGAAGCAGTGATGGCTCAGTGGCATTAGCTTTGGACTGCCACGCAGCAGGTCTATGGTTCGAATCCCGCCGCGGGCTTGAAATTCACCGCTTGGTAGAAGGGCATTTTGCGAATGCTCGCTTGGCTAGCAACCACCCTCAAGTAGAAATTCTGTCACTAAACACTTAACGGGAAGCAGTGATGGCTCTTAGCAATGGACTGCCGCGCAACAGGTCTATGGGTCGAATCCCGCCGCGGGCATGTACTTCACCGCATGGTGGAAGGTTGTTTTGCGAATGCTCGCCCGGCTAGCGAGCTTTGAGATGAGAGTGTGTCGTACCGATTTCAAAATCTGTCTCTAAGCGGTAATGTACGATGGCATCATGGATCTACCAATCCTGGTAGAACACATTTGGAATAAAAATTCTCTACCTACCCGTAACTGATTTAAATTATTTCCAATAAAAATCAATAACTAATCATAGGTTATTTTTGATTAGGTAAGTGCCTACAATCATCGCTAAGTTTACCATATAAACTTTCGTACTACCTTAGGTATAAGTACCTACTACAAATATACATACTTATTCTACTAATTTACGTAGGTAGATACATAGTACTAACTTTATTATTTGTTGTGATCTTATAGCTATGTAGATAGGTATGCAAATTATGCGTGCCCGCGAATGTCGATTTGACATCGCTGGCAGTTGCGTGCCTAGGCAGGCCTAGGGTGATATCGTCAGTTTTCGGCCTTTTAGCGCAATCACGAACTTTAAGATACCGTAAAAAAAAAACTGCAAGGATTATAATAACACAATTTATGTCTATGGGTAGCTTATATATTGTAGTTTCTATTGACAAAATTTCTTGACTTCAAGGAGCTTAGTTATTTTAATACATCATTTTAATTATAAAAACAGTGAAAACTCTAGTTTTCGGCCACAAGTTTTAGTATTCGGCCACATTTACTTTGGTTTTCGGCCAGTGTGATATGACTGTTTAAAATTAAAATCTTATAATTAAATTAACATTAATAATCAGATATATTGAAGTCAAAATTTTGAATTGATTTAATTATTCATCCAGCAATAGATTCATGACAAGACAATATTGATTCATTGTTTAAAATTAATTAAGGTAAGAGCGTAATCTAACAAAATTGATACTAGTATTTTATTCAATTTACTCACAAATTTCATAAAAGAGGTCAGTGAGTCAGTTTAGTTATATTATTATCATGATTTTCGTTGCCATTATAAACAAAAATCAGTTGTTTTTCAAGTATATCGAATTAAATTAAGCACACTTATATAAGGTAAATATTCATTTCTATTACGTACTTCTCTTTTTCATGTTATGAAGTGTTCTTCTAGGAACACATGTTCTTTTTATTATCTTAGTAATTTTAATAAAACCATCACATTATCTGTATGAGTAATGATTTATATGTAATATTATTGGGATCTTCTTTGTTTAAAAGTCTTCTTAAATATTACATATTGAAGTACCTACCAAATACTTCAAATAACTTCTAATCATGAAGTCTCCATAATTCAAATTAGATTTAATCATGCATTGCATCTGAAGGATTTATCATGCACATCTTCAAATTAGCAAAAGAAGAACATCTTAAAATATACACATATAAACCACTTTATTTTATTATACATTCGGCAAAAACGCGATCAGGTGCAGATTGCGGCAGTGACCATCAACTATTAGTTGGCAAACTGAAAATTCGCCTAGAAGTCACATATGTAAGGAAAGCAAACAAACCCATCTATTTAAGTTCTCCGGCGCAAAAGGCAATCAAGATGAAATTCAAACCCAACTTCAAACACTTCAAATTTACCTATTTGAGGTCATGGTTTAAGTTAAAGTCTACAATCCAACAAGTGGCTACACAAACAGCAAACAATCACAAGGTCATTTCTTCCAAAGCTAAATGGATACGTGTAGAGACATGGGGTAAGAGAGGAAATGAATAAGTGTAATTGATGAGAGGAAAGTGTTAAAGCAAGCTTGTGCTCGGAAGAAGATCGATACACTTATGCCGACTTACAAAAAACAATTGAGAGACTTTGTAGGAGGGATAGAGACAATTTCATCTATGGGATATGCAAAGACATAGAGAAGTGCTCCAAAGCCTTTCACACTCTTGTTATGTTTCAAAAAGTTAAGAGCTTAGCGAAACAATTCAAATCCCAGCATTGGACTATCTAAAACGAGAAAAGAGACCTTATCACTGAGAAAACAGCAATTTTGGAGAGGTGACGAACCTATTGTCAACATCTTTATAGTGAAAATGCCGAAGAGGATAAAAGACTGGAGTATACCAGTAGATAACCTGACATACTTCGCCATGAGATCGAGGATGCTGTCAATAAACTTAAGCCCAAGGCTTGCAAACGTGATGGAGTTACAGCCCAAATGCTACAAAACATGGGATCTATAGGTATTCAAATCATCCATACAAAAGCTCAAAAAGTCTTCCGACTGGACTGAATCTGCGGTGTTTCACCTGCACAAGAAAGGATCAACACGCAAATGTGAGAACTACCGTACCATCTCACTCCTCTCCCACGCCAAAGATACGCTAAAGTGCTCTTGCGAATCTTAAACAGTAGACTAGAAGCCTACATTAGTAGGCAGATATCCAAAGTACAAGCCGGTTTCGTAAGAGGTAGAGGCACGAGAGAGCAAATCCTAAACATGGCACAACAAGGCAACTCATTGAAAAATGTAAAGAACACAACAATAGTGCTATCTTGTGCTTCATTGACTATGCCAAAACCTTTGACTGCATAAATTGGAACAAGATGTTCAGCGTCATGATCGAAATGGGAATACCAGACTCATTTCTCGTACAAAACCTTTACCGAAATACCAAATTGAAAATTAGGCTAGAAAACGCTTTATCACATCCCTTCCAAACAGAACGAAGAGTGCGTCAGGGATGAATTCTTTACCCACTACTGTTTTAGTCTCATAGGTGAGCATATAATGAGAAGGGTCCTGAATGACTGGAATGGAGGAATACGAGTGGGGTGTCACTTGCTGAATAACCTACGCTTTGCTGACGACAGCACGATTATAGGTGCTTCTGAAAATAGCTGACCTCCTGACCAGAATAGGCACTTTCAGTCAAGAATATGGTCTTCACGTTAACAGGATCAAAACCAAACTGATGTTTGTAGACAGAGCGGGCACCATACAGCGAACTAATGAGCTCCATTACCTGGACGTTGTTCACAGATTTGTGTATCTGGGTTCACTAATCAGTGATGACGGCAACTGCGAGCAAGAAGTGATCAGAAGATCCCAGATGTCTAAATTGGCATTTAACCTTTTAAATGCCGATTTAGACATCTGGGATGTCTAAATCGGCATTCTCAAGAAGATATGGAGAAATAGAAGCATCAACCGCAAAACCAAAATAAAACTTATGCAGACCCTTATTTTCTCGATATTTCTTTATGCGTCTGAAACCTGGACTCTGAAGTGTTGTGTGCGCCTCGAAGATTGACACATTTGAAATGTGGTGCTGGCGTAAAATCCTCCGGGTATCCTGGATAGAATGCCGGACTAATGATTCAATCCTCAGAGAGCTCAAAATTCAGTCAAGACTTTCAACTATCTGCAGCAGAGAGTTCTCAAGTTCTACGGACACACAGTCAGACGAAACTCAGACAGTCTGGAAAGGCTTATGATTACTGGCTGTGTTGAGGGCAAGAGAAGACGAAGCCGCTCGCCAACACTATGGACAGTTGCGACTCAGGGTGCAACACAATCAACCCTTCAGGCCGCCATTCAGATGGCGCAAGACAGGTCAGCTTGGAGAGCAGAAGTTACAACCATTATTCTTTCGTCATTTTATTCACCTTGTGACCGTATAGTTCTTAGCTCTGACTTCTTCAAAGGAAAACCACACTTTGCTCAGCGTTAGGAAAGTTTTTTGCAACATGGCCGGCAAATTGGGGGCGCCATTTAGTTTTCGGCCTCATTTTGCTCCATACAATTTTTCATAGGCCGAAAACTAACTTACAATATTGCTGCTATTTTAGATTTCGGCCGTTACTGAAATTGAACTGTTATTGCTGCTGTTATTTATTTATTTCGCCGTATTTAATGCGGCCGAAAACTGATAGCCAACATCTTGAAGTGTATGGTGATAGTAAACTGAAAAAGAGTTGATTATATAGTGGACCTATATGAAAAAATGAGACAAAAATAATTAAGTAGTCATAAGCTAGTAATCGGCCACTAGGCCGAGAACTAAATTTTATAATATATTTATATGTTAATACTCGGCCACCTATATTTTTGTAATGTTTGATCTAATATCGCAATAAAAACAATTGTTACCTTATCTTCACTTATTTCTTCATATAGTATAATGCACATCTACATTATTTGTTTGTAACTACATCAAATAACTTACCTTGTAACGAATCACGCTTCACTATTTTTTTACTAAATTTATGCACGCGGTGACCGTTCCAGTGCCGGTGTCGTTCTAAATTATTTATTATAAATCAGTAATACATGCTATCCGCGTAAAAAAAATATCTGATATTGTCCGACTATTTTTAGTGATATTGAACGTAATGTAGAATAAAAAAGTACTATAAAAATTCTATTTTCTTAATTTTACTTTAGTGCTTCCATGGAAAGGCCGAAAAGTAACGGGGGCCGGCTTTCTAACGCAATGACCCTATATGATAAATGATAATTATATCGTAGATAGGTAGGTATCTTCCATTGAGCTTCTAATTCTAACCCTTTACTACTTTGTGTTAGGTAGGTACTTTCTCGAAGTTATATTACTGCTTAGACTATATTCTAAAAAGAATGCGGACTACCTACGTCCATACCGTATCTAACCAAATGCAGCTTTTTATATTGTCTAAGTGTTGCTAAAATGATTAGGTACTCACCATAGCTATCATGACCTGCGTATTGACTAATACCTACTAGGTACTAACTTAGGTGAGAGTAGGTGAGTACCTACCTAGACATAGTTACGTATTTATATTACCCAAGTACCTATCTATATGGATTATGGCGTCCGACACTTACTATCACGAACAAACTAATCAAATGCGAAAGAAAATCCGGTCCCCAACTCCCAACATATGTAAATATATATATATATATATATATATATATATATATATATAAGTACGTAAGTAGGCATAGGCCCTACATATTGGTAGTGTATACATACGTGCACACCAAAAAGCAACAGGGCATTCCTACAATATAATATTATGTTCTAAGATCGCGGCGCGGTGCACGTGACTTTTGGTAGTGTGCGTTTTGTTAATTATATATTAGTGTGCTGCGCATGAGACCCGCCCGCCCGCTTCCCTCACCGCGGAATGTAAGTATTGACATGAGATGCCCAATATTTTGAACGAAAAACTAGCGCGCAAAACTATGTGTGCCGACCTTTGGCTCTAGGATGTTTATGATTATACTACTGGATGTATTTGTTTTCCAAAATGTTTTCTAAAATGATCATGAACTGAGCTATGCTTCTATGTAAATAATTTTAGGGATTTCATGCTCTATAAGTCGTTTATTTACGACTAAACATGCGCTAAAATTCGTGATATTACAGGGATGTTTCGAGGCTTATAACTATCATGTGAAGATTTTTTTTACAAATCGGTGCCAAGACAAGCCTAGATAATGAAGAGATAAATCGATATCATGCTTAGTTGTGGACCTAAAACCTCAAATAAGGGAGTGATCATCCTACGGCGTTTGTATGGAAAAGTTACCGGCCAGTTCAACCTTAATAATTACTGATTCCCGTACGCGACATAGAACGATCTCGAAGTTACCACACAGTAGCTGAGCAACACAGAATATTCTAGAATATCGAGGAGCAACTGTACCAGGCGACGATTTTTCGACGACGGACGAACATAAACGAATCAAAATAAGGCAAGAAATGCCTTTATTTCCCCTTCATCATGACAACATCACGCGTTTGTTTTATAATTTTACTTCTTCCCAAAAATCCTCTTTAGTCGTCAATTCAATTTTTTTTATTAAAATTCTTTCTTTTCTTGAAAAAGGTTACGTAGTTTCTTGTACATATCTTCTTTAGTTTAATTTTTAACTACTAATTTGTATGATAGTAGAATTTATCGTGTGCGTGACCACGTTTTTTTTTGTTTATTTTCGTTAAGTTAGTAACTTCAAGATTTAGTAAAAGTCATAAAATAATTTGTAAATTCGTATTGTAATTTGTAATGAATTAATAATAATGTTATGACTCTTAAACTATGGTCTCTCAGTTCACACACTCAAAGTTACAAATCTGCGTAAATACATAACTTATAGTCACATATTGTATACAGATATTTAGTAAAACATATTTTAAAGTGTTTAGAAGATAACAAACCACAACGTGGAAACTAAAATTACAAATTACAAAATTCTTCCTGGTGTCACTGAGAGACCACTTATAAAACACATATACTTTATTAATTATGCCACAAAAACTATATATTTAGTAAAAGTTACATGTAAATTTTTAAAAGTAAAAGAAGTTTTTGGCTACTTTAGTAAAATTAACATTTAATTGTGGTCACTCAGTTCACATGATGATGTAAACCTAATAATATATATATATATTTACCTACCTACTATATATATATATATATATATATATATATATATATACATACCCATATTCGTGAATTTCATCAGTTTTATAACAGGTATTAGTGTGTGTGATGTCACGTGGTGAAGTTTATTTATGCCATTCTTAAAAACGTCATTGGCGGTTCGGAGTAATGAAATACTTAGCGTAAATAAGCTTAATAACTCAAATGAATTTTCATTGTGTGGTCACCCTACTACGTAAATTGTATTGAAAATATTAAATAGCAATTATCTAATCTTAAGAGCAATCAATACATGATAAAAACACACATCCTTGTAGTAAAAAAGATTTACAAAATACGATACGATACGATACGAAAACTCTTTATTGACACCAGATTAACATAGGAAACAATACATTTAGTAGTTAACTTAAGTAGGTCCAATGGGCGGTCTTATCGCTAACAGCGATCTCTTCCAGACAACCTTAGGATGAAAAGAAGTAAATCTCAAAAATATGGACGGTGGTGTTTTAACAATAAAATCACCAAATTGTATATTACCATTAAAGTAAATAGATAACTGCATTGATATTCATACGTAATGTAATATAAAGTTAATAGACATACTATGAATTACACATATAAAGTATAATATATATATATACAAAATACAAAATTATTTGTTTGTAAGGATATATCGACATTAGTGAACAGGATCAAATAAATAAAAGTTTTTAACTTTGGTTTTAAAATCGTTGAGAGTTAGAGCACATCTGATAGTGACTGGGAGAGCGTTCCAGAGACGAACGGCCTTTACAGTAAAAGAAAGGTCGTAGAAAATAGTTTTATGCACTGGTGTATTAAGGGAAAGGTTTTCTGAAGACCTAAGGGACAGAGAATGGGAAGAGTGTAAAAATTGGAATTGTGCCTTGAGGTAATGGGGCGAAAATGGGTTAAATAGTATACTATAAAGAAGTGAGAGAATATGGGAATCCCGGCGACGACGAATAGGATGCCACATGAGTTTGGAGCGAAATTAAGAAACATGGTCGTATTTTCGGAGACCGAAAATAAATCGTATGCAAAAATTTTGGAGTCGTTCAAGTTTGTTTAGCTGCTCTTGAGTGAGATCTGGGTAGCAAGCGTCGGCATAGTCTAGAATTGGATGTAAAAGGGATTGTGCAAGTGCAACCTTGGTGCTGGTAGGTAAAAAGTTACGTAGTCTATTGAGTGAGGCTACAGATGCGAATAACTTTCTGCTTACAGACTGCAAAATACTGATACATTTTATTTTAATCTATTACTTATAATTCAAGAACTTTCAATTTATTTACATATTTACCATGTGTGAACTGAGTGACCACAATTAAATGTTAATTTTACTAAAGTAGCCAAAAACGGTGCTCTTGTTTTACTTTTACAAATTTACATGTAACTTTTACTAACGGAAGCAGTTAAAATATATAGTTTTTGTGGCATAATTAATAAAGTATATGTGATTTATAAGTGGTCTCTCAGTGACACCAGGAAGAAATTTGTAATTTTAGTTTCCACGTTGTGGTTCGGTATCTTCTAAACACTTTAAAATATGTTTTACTAAATATCTGTATACAATATGTGACTATAAGTTATGTATTTACGCAGATTTTAAATTTTGAGTGTGTGAACTGAGAGACTATAGTTTAAGAGTCATAACTTTATTATTAATTCATTACAAATTACAATACGCATTTTACAAATTATTTTATGACTTTTACTAAATCTTAGTTACTAACTTAACAAAAATAAACAAAAAAAATGTGGTCACTCAGTCCACACGTACACGAATTCATCAGTTCTTTTTAAGATCCTATTATCCTCTGCCTTAGATTGACTTAGTCTTTTGTAAATTATTACATTTCTATATTTGTGGACTGAACGACACGCATGGTGGATCGTTACACGCTTCCGTGCTTCAGGGAACTGTCATCAAAGCGTTTTCTATAAAAACGTAGTTTCGTTATATATAACTCGTCGAAAGTTTGCATGCTTGTCCTCGAGCCTTTTGAGTATCTACTCAATACGAGTACAAATAAGTATGTCTTAGTTTATTTTGTTTCTGATAATAAATTAAGGCTTGGGATCACGCCAACGACCTTTAAAGATCTAGGCGGGGCGAGCTAATTATCATCGCGCAAGCATGCAACTCGCACGCACCAAACATCGAGGGTGCGCTACGGCACCGGCGTGTATTGGACTAGCAAAGTCATCGCGCTCTAGCCGTCACAGAATAACAATTACAGAAGACCAGGTTCAACGTTTTTAATATTGCCTACCTAAAAAGTACTTATTACTTACTTTACATGGAGAAATTATAGGTTGTTGTACATTAGTAGGGATGACATAAAGTATTCGAAATTAAAGTCAAAATATTTTTTTTATAAGATATTCGGGCTTAAAATTAATTTATTTCCATAACATTTAACTTGTTTTTATTAGGTAATTAGTTTATGCATGAAACTGATAATAATTAATACTACCAATATTATGTGGATGTCTGTGTTTATGTTAGATACCGCGTAGCTCTACAAAAGCTTTTGTTTATGTTATTGTGACGGAACAAGCTTGAGGCTCACCTGATGTTACGCGGAAAAACCCCTGCCTATAACTGCATTTCATCACAAGTCACGAATTGCACTGCACTCGTCAATTTGAGACATAGTTGTTAAGTTATTTCACAAGCTCTCAAGGACTGCAGCCGCAACAGTCTGTTAGGTGCATGGCGGCAGATTTTCTACTTCAGGGTGGTCGGTAGCTAGGCGGGCATTTGCAAAATGCCCTTCTAACATGCAGTGAAGCTAAAGCCCTCGGTGGAATTTGAACCATGGACATGCTGCGTGGCAGTCCATAGCCAATGCCACTGAACCATCACTGCTTCAATAGCTGCAAAAATGTTGATGAGATTTAGTATTTCATCTGAAATACTAAAACATCTCATTTTTTCCAGTCCAAGAAGACTGCTAACAAGCCTGCCAACTGTGTCTACAGTACATTACTCTGCAGTATTTATTTCTGCTTATTGAGAATAACTTATATGACCTTGTCTTCGGTTATGTGGATGACATGGTGATATTCGCCGAGAGTTATAAGGCGTTATTGTTGTGTAGCAGCAGAGTCACACCATCATGTAGAATGTTATTGACATTATTGTAAAGCGTTACATCTGCTGTACCAGTACAACATTCTTGTGAATAAATGATCTAAATTTGAATATGAATTTGAGTCGATCTTGTTCAAAGTACCTTCCTACGTATCACTAGTCAAAGCTTGGCTTACGGCCTCGGTTTTTTTATTGCTGATAGTCTAGTCTTTGGGTACTATCTCACCTGATGGTAAGTGGTGATGACGTCGATGATGTTGTTCAGGCTAACCTAGAATTAATCCAAAGAAGGATGGCGACGTTCCATACAACTAAAGACCCAACATTTTTGTAAACACCATGTGGCGTTCAGCCGGTATGCTTTTCGTTACTGATAATGCAATATATGAGAATGAATGCAGTGATTACACCCTCATTGCATGCACCGGCACGAAGTCGACAGATCACAAACGGGCTTTACTCGTTGCCCTTTCTATCATAGATCAGTTAGGGTGCGGTCCGAATTACGCCAACAAAACTAAAAGTACTCATTGCTAAGAGTACTAATAAATGGACCGATTTAATTATGCAAGCTCATGGCCGTTTGCATTACTACAATTCAGACCAAGTAAAAGCATGCTTATGCCGTTATCAATCTATCTTAAAACAAATTGTTATCTTACTAGCTAAAAATAGTAATGGATTTGAACTATGTTTAACCATTTGAGACTGAATTATGAGACGTAAAACCAAACATAAAGGTCTTTCAACTCTTTATTTTTAATTGTTGTAGCAGTTGACCTATAGATTTGTAAGCAAACAAATGCTCAGTCCGAAGAGCACTATTGACAGGGAGCGCTAGCTAGCCAATAGTGTAATTCGGACTGCACCAAAAAGACTGTATATACTCCATGACACTAAAACGAATGTCAATGTCATCGCTACTGACTGCAACTAACAGAAAATAACATTGAAGTTTTTTTCTTTATTTTGGCTTCTTAGCATTTGGCGTGCTGTGCCAAATCTATGTAAAAATTATATAAATGGATTTGAATATAAGTCAATAATCCCTACTTTTAAAAATATACTGATATTTTTAAATAACGTATAACAAGCTGACAATTAAAACAATACCTAAAACATTCATGAACGACACCTGGTTTAGTTGGGTCAGTAGTCGTCATCCTTCTTTAATCGAATATCCAACAAAACTTTTAATACAGTTGAACACATAAGAAACATTACTCCTAATACAGTATGCAGAATGAAAGGCGCTTCTTGGACTAATCCAAAATGACGTAATTCAAGATGTTCACCATACAAAGCACTCCGACCCCACTAAAGCTAGGCCTGCCAGCCTCTCTTCAGCATTGAAGCACTTTGTATGGTCTCACTTTGTGTGATCTTGAAATCTGCCGTTTTGGATTTTTGACAGATTGCATTCCTGATGTTTTCCTGATTCACTATGATAATTGTTCAAATCTCCCTTACCTATCTCTTACCGTTTTCAAGATACGTCATCTCCACTTGGCAGACGTCATCGGAATATAGATTCCAAATTCGGAATAAGGACGTCCAGAACAACCTAGATATCGATTTTCATCCAAATGGGAGTAACGTAAGTAAGGAGTCCACGCACACTATTACGCGTGTACAAAAACCACATTTGTGTAGTGTCTGTGTAAGTAGTTAGAACGCAGCTTTTGTATAGAGAACGAGTCGAGTGTACAGAGTGTGCCCACAGGTAGCAATGGGGGCTTGACATTCTGGGCCGGCACCCCACGGCACATATTATTTTTTACGCGTTGTTGGAATACGTGACGCCAACAGTTCGAGGTCTAATTCGCACTTGGATGCTTTTTTAGGGTTCTGTACGCTGTCTATCCGTGTTTATAGCAATGACCAACCTATGCACATGGAGTTAACACTTTTTTGTGCTAAACGTCTTGCCGACTTAGTAGGTGTGTATTGTCACCTATACTAAGTCGGCACTGTTTATCCAATCTATAAACTTGTACCTACTTGTTGGTAAGTACCTACCTATATTGATATTATCGATAAAAGGACTATGTAATTAAATCAATCGTTATCATCATTAATTACTTTTAATACCGTATAGTTACGATCATGATATATTATCTTACCTTTAACTAAGCAATATAAATAGAGGACGTAAATAGTTCTTCTTATTATTCTCGTGACATAAAACCGAGAATGAAGGTTTTGCTCGTCCTTTCGGCCATAGTGCTGTGCGCACAAGCGCTTCCGACCGGTAGGCAAGCAGCAAACGCGACTGCGGAGCTCCTCGCTTCACGCAGTTTCGGATTTGCCAGCGCCAGTGGCGGCACTCGGGGAGGGCAAGGAGGCGCCGTGTGGACCGTTTGGGATGCCTGGGCGCTACGGGACGCAGTCACTGGCACCACTGCGAGGATCGTGTACGTGCGCGGCCGCATCGACCTCGGAGTCCTGTTCACCGCCTCTCCCGGAGTCGTAGTTGACGTCGGCTCATGGAAGACCATCATCGGAGGTGATCGCAACGCAGAGATCACCGGCGGCGGTCTCAGGATTAGGCGCAACCAGCAAGTTATTATCCAGAACATCAGGTTCAACAACGCAATCTCCTACGCTCCTGGAGAAAGGCCTAACGGCAGCGGCGGAATCACTAACCAAGTTGCTGGAGAGTTCACTGAAGTTGATGCTGTTCTTTGCGAGGAAGCCACACACGTGTGGATCGATCACAATGAATTCAGCGATGACCCTTGGATCTCCAACAACATCCCCAACGATAGAATGAGGCACGACGGACTTGTCGATATCAAGAGGGCATCCAACTGGGTCACCGTCTCTCACAACATCTTCAGGAACCACAACAAGGTCATGCTCATTGGACACAGCGATGGCAATTCTGCTCAAGACCTCGGCAGGCTGAAGACTTCTATCCAAGCCAATTGGTTCCAGGGCGTCAGGCAACGTAATCCCAGGGTGAGGTACGGAGAAGTGCACGTAGTGAACAACTTGTACACTGACATCGGCAGCTACGGTATCGGAGTTGGTGCTGGAGCTTCTATCCACTCTGAGAGGAACTTCTTCAGGAACACGCGTCGCGCTTGGGGCTTCCCCGACGGCACTCCTAACCCCATTGGCAACCTGGCTTCAACCCAAGACCACTTCCAGAACAGTGATTATGACAGAGGTATTCCCAACGCCGTTCGGTGGCAGCCCAACCAATACTTCCAGTACGCTGTTGTAGCCTCTGCGAATGTAGAAGCCCACGTCAGGAACGTTGCTGGAATTTGGTAAAGAATGCGAAGTAATAAATTTATATCTTAGTATTGATGTAGCTATTTTATTTTGGAAATATACAATCGATGAATGTGGGTACTTAGATAAAAGTAATCATTACCGAAGTCGCAACAATAAACTACAACTTTGAAACTACAGAGTCGAGGAAGAATAGTGTATAAAGTATATAAATAATACTAAAATTAAATAAAAAGTCACACTCATAGATATTTTGCTTCATTTACTCTCATAACATTGTTCATGTACCGCTGTGATTTAGAGTAATACCTAGGTAATTACTTACTCAACTGGAACATTCTCCAGAACGTCTGCCATAGTCACAAATCAGAATACAGGGAACGCAAAGTGAAGACGAAACGGAGAATTACAATTAAGTATACAAAATTATCATTAACTACAAGTAATTAAATAAGATGTACAGAAGCGATAAGGTTATATGAATGATGTAATAGGTAGGACCATACCGTAAAGTGAACCGCCGGAGGTAAATAGTTTTTAGTAATAAGTCTCGGCTGGGCTTCGTACTGTATACTGTATTTCGGTTTGAAGGGAGTCGGTGCCGTTGAAATTACAGGCACATGCGAGGGTGAAGGGTGCAGTGCAGGTCGCCACTTGTGACGAACTGCAACTGCAAGGTTAGGTACTGCTTAACACTAGGTGAGCGTCGAGTTTGTTCCATCACAATAGCACAAGAAAATTACTTAAGACAAGGTTGCACTTACATTAGACATTTTTTTAAATCTGTAACTCGAATAGAATTGCAAATTAAGAATAAATAAAATCATTTATATAAAGTTGAACATACTCTCCAGGAACGTACAAAGTCAAAAACGTGATTATGAACAATTTCTTCGATAAAAAAAAATATCAAACATGACACCATATCGCTACTTAAATCAGGTAGAACTAAAAGATACTATCATGAAACTGTGTGGAAGTTTTACCAATAGATAGAGCTTGTTATTTTTTAGTAACGTTTGAAGGCACATTTTCAAATTTAGCTATAGTTTTTTAACAATTAAAAATAAACTACATATCTAACGATTCAAGCTCTCGCGCACGTCATTCAGTACCCGCCTAGGCGACAACGAGGTAACACGTCAAGAAGAATTTAGACATTTTAGAGATAACAGAAGTAATTTAAGAAGTCTGCTTCTCACGCAAAAACTTACTCTCAGCTTTCTATCCAAAGCTTGATAACGCCCAACAAAATATTTGGCAATGCCGTACTCTACCAATTACAGGGCATTCAGTAGCGATACTTTTACGGATAACGTTATAAATTATTGGATTGAAGTTCCGCGAAAATAACTTTTATGGCTCGCTCCATATCGAAAGGCAAAACCTGAAAATTTTGTACATATAAATAACTATATCAGCCGTATTGTCCACTGCTGAATACAGCCTCCTCTCCAGTTACCTACTCGTACTTAAACCATATGTAAAAATCGTTTTGATGTATTTAGAAGCTATTTGGCAGTATGTAAGATTTATTGTAAATATGTAAAGATATTATAAGTAACAACGTTTGGTGAGCTAAGTTGATTGTTTCGTCTATTTTCAAGCAAACCATGAATCCCTTTACAATTTTTTATTTAATTTTTTTACTAAGGCCTTGCTTATAGGCAAATTTTATGATTCTGGTACAACTCCCTATAGGTTATTGAGCCAAAATTTACACCTACAGAACACTAAGAAACTTTGACAAAAAACCGACTTTAAAATTAAAATACGCATTATTAGGAACAACTCGAAGATTGTTCGTCAGATCTCACTCAAATTTAAATGGGACCTCATACCGCATCAGCTTTCGAATATAAAAAAAAACATCATAGTTGGTACAACCTGTAAAGAGTATTGTTAGTAAAAATAATTAAAAAAAAGCATTCTAGTCCATTATTCATCTCTAGGTATATGTTCTACAAAATAAATCAACATTTCAGGTTTGTTGCTCATTCCGTTTACGAGCTAACGACCGGTGACATACGGACGGACATACAGACAGGCATCGGTTTTGCGGTTTGGGTTTGGAAGTTTAAAAACAATGAAACAATCTAATAAAAATAGGTACTTATTGTGAATCGCAAATTTTTATTCATTAATAGTAATGGTTAAAGGTTATCAACTGTGTTTGTTACACTATAAGGGAATAGTCACAAGAATATAATAATTGAGTAGGGGAACGTGGGGCTCAGTGAATCACATTTCTTTTGTAGGCAGCTAAATCTTAAACTTCTTAAGTTATAACTACACTGTTGATTTGCCTATGTAGCTAGATATTTTGGCCAGTAAATTTATGGTTAAACTAAGCTATTTGACGGTTAATTTTAAAATTATGGTGTTTAAAAAAAAAAGTGGGTAATGATCCAGTGTACCCCACGCTGGGGGCACAGCGGATATAAGCTTGGGGTACTATGGACCACCAAGGGGCACAATGAACTGCAACACTACATCTTCATACTTATTATTATGGGAAACAGTGAACCATTTGGTGTTAACTAAATAAAATATTATTTTGTATTTAAATTTGTCATTAGGTCTTTATTTTGTCTTAATCAAATCAAAAACTACGTAGTATTCTGAAAGTACTTAAAGTATATTATAAGTTAATGAATAGATTCAGGCGTTACTTTGCGGAAATCCATTTTTAATAATAACAAATATTTTAAAAGTATTTTAAGAAAACATTTAATTAATTATTTAATAAAACACTTAAAAAATCTTTATAAAAATGATATATATCTAGTGACAATTCCGCCTAATTTCCTATTAAGCCGACGTGACGTCACAAACGCCACGCAGCCACGACGCGTTCGCTTCTAAACGAAGCATCCTCAGGCGGTCTTGACTCTACGAGCGCACGATCGAGACTAAACGGCCGGTTAAACACGCCTTTATATAGGGACGATCATGAATCACGGCTCTTTGTTGTAGCTTACAATTGAAAAGATATACGTTTTTAAAGTGACAATTACATAAAAATGGTTTGTGAATTGTTTAAGTATTATTTTTAAGGTATATATGGTATGAGTCGTGTTTGTAAACATGTGAAATATTGAATAATATAGTAAACAACATTAAAAAACTAGTTCTTAACTTAACATTATGCACAGAACGGCGGCTTGCACGATGAGTCAGTCACAGGACCAGTTTGCAGCTTTTCGGGACACGTAGGGATGACACGGTGAGTGGCTTGACTGGCAGGGTGACGTCATCACTGGTTGCTGGTTCGGCGGGTAGCTTGGCTCGGCAAGTTGGCGGCTTCCACGTTGAACCAGTCACAGGACCAGTTTGCAGCTTCTTGAGGCACGTGGGGATGACACGGTGAGTGGCTTGACTCGCAGAGTGATGTCATCACTGGTTGCTAGCTCGGCGGGTAGCTTGGCTCGGCACGTTATGAAAAAATTATAACCGTAAATTACAAAAACATATTTAACTAGTTTGTGGGGGCAAATTATCACTAAAAATACGTAACAGTAGGGATGAAACCAAATGAGTCTGTTCATTCAGCAGTGCTCTAAACGCCTACACTATGTTTTAATATTTGTAACAGGGGTTTAGATTGTGTGTATTGGAACAGTCGTCACGTCGGCTTAATAGGAAATTAGGCGGAATTGTCACTAGATATATATCATTTTAATAAAGATTTTTCGGTCTGAATCGGTACATAATAGTAGATCATTTCAGACTCATAAATGTCCAACGCATACCGGACTTCCTTCAGCCAAAGGACTGGCTATGCAAAATAGACATTTCACAAGCCTATTTTCACATATCTGTGGCTCGCAGCCACAGAAGGTTCCTGCGTCTTATATATCGCAACGAACTGCTCGAAATGACGTGTTTGCCTTTCGGACTGAGCACGGCGCCAAAAACATTCGCTGCACTCACAGGTTGGACTGTGCAAATTCTACGGCAGCAAGGCATAAGAATAATTGGGTTCTTGGACGATTTTTGATCGTGAATCAGAGCGAATCTGTTCTTCGAAGTCATGTAAACATTGTGTGCAAGACTCTCGAGAAGCTGGGCTGGTTGATAAATTACGAAAAATCCATTACAAGTCCCAAAAGAAGTCTAGTGTTCTTAGGAATTCTCTGGAATCCTTGGACGAATTTCAAAAGTCTACCCGAAGACAAAATACCTGCTCTTATAGCCAAAACAAACCAGATGTTGACGGAACAACGCACAAATCTCAGGGAACTGCAGAGCCTAGTTGGTCTCTTCAACTTTGCCAGTTTTGTGGTGCCAAAAGGCCGGCTCAACTATCGAGACCTGTTACGCTTGATGAACCAAATTCTGAAGAAACACACCAGGATGTCTTACAGGCGGCATGCCTTATCACCTGCTGCAGTCAATGAGTTAGTGTGGTGGCGGCAGAATTGCAGACGCTCAACACCCATTCACATGCAACCCCCCTCGCACTTCCTCACAACCGATGCGTCCGACATCGCACGGGGAGCTCGATTAGACAATCTGTCTAATGGATTCATGGGCCGAAGCAGAGAATGATCTCCACGGCAACCTAAAAGAAATGTTGGCAATCTTAAAAGTTCTGCAGCACCATTGTCAGCTTGTAAGTCACAGTACGCTACTGATACAATCAGACAACCAATCTGTAATATCTTACCTCCGTCGCGAAGGAGGCACCAAATCTACAGCCCTCATGAACCTAACTTACCAGGTCTTCAATATTCTAGCCAGTTATCAAATTCACATAAAAGTCTTTCACATTCCCGGAATATACAACTGTCATGCCGATCATCTATCGAGACTTCGTATTCCCCTAGAATGGCATCTGACGCAGGATTGCACGGACAACATTTTCGCTAAGTGGGGGGTTCCAGTGATCGATCTGTTTGCCTCGAGCAGAGCACATGTAGTGAGCAATTATGTGTCACTGGATCTTCACGACCGAAAAGTGATGTTCCACGATGCTTTTTCCCAGCTCTGGAGTTTCAACCTAGCCTGGGTATTTCCTCCACCATTCCTAATCCCCAGAGCTCTAAGTCACCTCAACCAAGCTCAGGGAATATATTTACTGGTAGTTCCCCTATGGAAGCGAGTGTTTTGGCGCCCGGACAAATCAAAGTCAAATCGCGAGCGTTAGCTCCCCCATTCACGATTCGCCACCTGAACAAAGTCCTCTTAGACGTGACCACAGGACTCCCTCCTCCGAATGTACTGGAGATGACGCTAGAAGTGTGAAAATGTGGGGGTGGTATGGGACACTTAGCGGATGGGACACTAATCAATTAAAGCTCCTACAAGAGTCCTGGCGTAAAGTGGTGGTTGTCTTGGTGTGAATCACACAAGATTGATTTATAAACTATCATATTACACAATTTTGTTGCACAAATCAGTAGTAGCAACCCTATGTGATCCAGAAAAGTCAGATCATCTAAGCTCACACGTTTTAATCAAACATATTTTAAAATCAATAGCTGTGGGGGACGCGATGACCACCGGCGAAATGGACTGTATTTTTCTACTATTCGTATCTTCGATGTGGTCACTGGATCCCTTTCAAGTGTGGGGTGCTGGGGTTGTTTTGAAGGCTGCTTGGATGAATGAATAAAACCACCGTTTTGATGTAAGTGACGAGAAGAGCGGGAGTCCTAATTGGGTGCGGAGAGACTTCTATACTCGACGGTAGCGCGGCAACGATTGAACATAGTTTTCAGTGTCTATCTAATATTAGTAGAAAGCGATTTAGGCAAGCTAGATTGTGGCTTCCGAGCGTCAAGTCGATACGTCTCGGCCAATCATAGCGCGTAAACGCCTAAATGCGGGAGCGAGAAGACATGACAAAGACAGATAGCTATAACGGTCGTTTTCGAGTCTCGAATTCCTGGAAAGCCATCTAGATTTTAGGTCTCATCTCATTGGCTGCTGGGATAGCGTCCCAAGCCACCGATGACAAGATTATTACCTTATATGGTAATGCGTCGGTCGCAAGAGTAGCATCCCCAAGCCAAGTCGGCGTGGCGTGGCGTCGGTACGCGCCCCCCTGTTCTATATCTACCTATGTGTTTGTATGCATCTATTTGGATAGTACGTATAACGCGGCGTTGGCTATACGTACCTACCTATACGATGTCGTTATGTACCCACAGTGTATATAACACGGCAGTGGTTATATACACACATTATACCTATTGCGTATATATGCTCGTAGGTACATAAGACGTGATGTCCATATAACACGGCTGCGGATATGTACATACCTGACACGTATTGTGTGTCAGTGCCTATATACTATATTGTGAATCATGTAGAGATTCTTACCTTTACATACCTTTACCTCCTGTTACCTTTATTATGTAATCCTATATGCCTATATATACTGTCTGTCATGTACTCCCTGTTTGTACGTTATGTACCTATCTATTTACCTATAGTCTCTTCACCCAATGAGGACACACAAACTTGCATAGTTTATTCTCTATAAATAATGGGTCCTTATATACTAACTAAGGCCCTACTATATACTTATATTTACCTATGCTAAGTTCTTTCTACTGCTTACAATGTGTTAGCGTACATTGGTCCCTTTATATCTATCCCTACGGTAGTTGCATAATGCAACGCCGATACTATAATAAACATTCATTTATGCGACCTATTCTATACTATACTAAAGGGTTCCTTTATTATACCATGGTAGCTACATAAGGTAGCGCCTTATTAAAACGTTACATTGCATACTTATTCTATGGGAACTTATTACATAATCACTTAGTGTGATATCCTATACTATCTTAAATGACATTGATTCTTATCGCTAGTTAAGTATCTCAATGCTTACCTATCTACTATCTTAAGGTCTCTATATTTCCGGGTTCGATTCCGTCCTGCACAATAGCTTTGCAAAATGTTCACCACGGCAAAACCCCGGTTTGGAATATAGATACGTTAGCCTCTTATTTACAAAACTATGGTATTGACAAAACTAATGTTTTTCAAGTTCAGAGACATACAGCTCTCTTATTACTCCTTTGTTCAGGGAGACGAAATCACGACCTGACATTACTTAATGTTGATTCTAGAAGTTGCATAATCGATGATGAATCAGTAATATTATGGCCATCGTTTGGTTCTAAGACTGATTCTGTAAATTATAGGCAGTCTGGGTGGAAGCTTATCGTAAATAATGAAAATGAGCAGTTAAATGCTGTTTTTTGGGTTAAACAGACTTGTTCCCTGCTCAAGAATCGTAAAAAAGCCGCTAAAACAAACAATTTGTTTATTAATGTAAGAGGGGAACCCAGACCTGCATCTCGTACCCTAATTGCAGGTTAGATCAAGTCTTTATTAGCTGAGGCTGGTATATCTGCCACTCCAGGAAGTTTTAGGTCAGCAGTTGCATCAACAAATTTGCTAGACAATTATCCTCTCGAAGAGATACTAGCAAGGGGCACCTGGCGTTCGCAAAACACCTTTTGTAAATATTATCGCTGTCAGGTTACACCTGTTAGTAAAACATCTATCACTCGGTTCTTTAATCTTGTTGATTAAAAATATATGACAAAATTGTGGTTGTTAATGATAATGATATTGATTGATATGTAAATACTTTATGGTTATAAAATGCTATACTTATGTTACCTAATGGAGTCGTTATGATTTTAGTTTTTGAATAAATAATAGTGTCTGTAAACTAAAATGTTGTTATTAATTATTTAAATCCATATTGTGGGCAAATAGCTACATAAGACATCAACTTTGATAATTTTATAATTATTGCATAGTTATGTTAATTACTATGCAATCATAATCACATTGGCGTTTACGTCAACAACATCACTTCCACCAGGCGAAAATAAACACGTCTCAATAAATAAAGCTTCGATTAAGGTACCAGTCAAATTAATAGTAGCGTTTTACCTGAAATAAAACGCATATTAATTTATAAGGTAAGTTATTCGAAGCTTACGATAAATCGCTGCCTGGTAATCAAAACAAAACGCAATGAGTACCGAAGTGGCTGATACAAAATGGCACCACACTGCCAGGCGGAAGTGGCGAGAAACGATGGGAGGGACAAAAACCGGAAGTTGCCTAAAATGTAAGGCGGGAAATGTAAAGCCTATCTTAATAAATAAAGCTTCGAATAAGGTAAGTAAATTAATATGCGTTTTATTTCAGGTAAAACGCTACTATTACGTGCTATATTAGGCGGTAAAATTGATTGCTCTAAACTCCTATCCGAGCTTGCCGAGGTTTTACCACCCGCGACCTCGACCTTCCTGGGCCCGTCTCCAATGCTTATGTTAGTGATCATCTCACGCCGTCGAACAAGTTACCTACTGCTTAAAAGTGCTCGACAACTTAAAGCTGAACTGCAATACGCGTAAGTGTGGGTGCGAGATTGTAAAATATATATGAGAAAAAATGATAAATTGAAGGTTATATCGATTATCAAGACAGCTGATCTTGACAAGCTGAAATTACTCTTATTTGTTAAGACGCAGTGCGTATCTCCTGTTGGCAATATTTTGTTTTGTTTACATTGTATCTTTTCAAGTATTAGGCATAATTACATAATAATATTATTTATTTGTTCAGGCATTGGCACTTTTAGTATTAAAATGATTGTTTTAAGTAAAATATATCCTCTATTTGAATTTAATGTGGGACTACGGTAAAAAAATAATATATGTATTGATTTTATTTAATAGATATGCAATAATACATGCCTTTCCAAATGATTACTAAAACTCTTTCATGTTATTATCAGAATTCGCGGGGCCTTCGTACTAAGTCCAATAGATTCATGTCGGAAATATTACTTAATAGTTATGACATAGTAGAAGGAATGGGAAGTAAGTTATCTTCATACAAACGCACCGCGCGCGGCTTGTTTGTGTGCGCCATAGTATCTATGCGTCCCGCACGCACACTAACACAATCTCGACCCGTTTCTCAGTGCGCCAGCCGGGGCTAACACCGAACAAGGTTCGCGCGTCACGGCTTTTGGCACCGCTAAATAAATGAAAAATTTTTGATAATCGCATGAGAACTTATTGCTGTGTTCGGCTGTCTAAATAATTCATAGATTCCAGAGTTGTCTTTGTTCAGATTACCTACTGAACAGGAAAAGTAAGCAAGTCACTTATTCTAGCATACCTATGATTTTTACTTGATGATGAGTGATGAATACTTATTTTTTGTTGTATTAGGTATGCCCCGCAACGCACGTCTCTGGCCCCGCACCCACATAGGTATCGCCATTCGGTATTTTTTCATCGTGAAAGGTGTTATCATCGTTTAGGTATAATACCGACCTCACTAACCCTGAACCCAGACAACACAAGTAAAAAATACAACTTCCCGGCCCTTGCCTATTTCTAGGTACTGAATTAAAATTTAGCATATACGAGTACATACATTATAAATTAGTAACAAACCTAAGACAGGCAAGTATGGTAGGTAATTATATCGCGAATTGGGTCGGAGATGGCCTACTTCCCACTCTTTCTACTATGGTTATGACGTAATTTTTATAACCGAAACTTGGTTGAACTCAGATTTCTACGATGGAGAGTTCTTCGACAGTAGGTATGTGGTATACCGCTCTGACAGAGACGCCTCCACGCACCGATGTGAGCGAGGCGGCGGAGTGGCAGTTGGGGTGCTGCGTGGGCTGCGCCCGGAGGGGCGTGCCGGCTGCCCGTCTCCGCCGTCCGCTGCTGCTGAGTGCTGCTGGCTGTCGCTGCCGCTGTCACGTTCGAATAACCAATTTCTTAATATTGCCTGTATTTATATTCCACATGGTCCCAGACACAAGGACGCAGTGATATCGTTCTTCGATAAGGCCGCGGGTCTTATAAATGACCATCCGGAAGACAAATTCCTAATTGTCGGAGATTTTAATATTACGGACGCCATATAGGACGGGGAAAGCTTAGCTTATATGCGGCTTGAGTCGAGTGGTAACCTCATAGTTCAATCTATAAGTGATTTTTTACTAATTTCGAACCTACAACAATTTAATGACTGTCTTAACGTAAATAACCGTATCCTAGACTTAGTTCTGAGTAATACCGATTGTGTAGTTCGTGGTTGCGAAGAGCCGCTCGTGCCGGAAGACGTACATCATAAATCACTAATTATCGACGTCCTTCTGAACTACGTGCCATCCTTGAAGCCTGCCACCACTTTCGTATATAACTTTCAATGCGGGAATTATGAAGCCATTAATAATGAGTTATTTAAAATTTATTGGATGGCACTTTTTGATTCAACCTCTGTTGAAGGGATGGTAAATAACTTTTATAAAGTACTTCATAGCCTTATTTCGAAATATATACCTAAACGAGCATTGCACTCTAATTCTTGCCCCATATGGTACAGTCGTCCTCAAGAGAAACAAAAATTCTATAAGCTTTGGAAAGTTTACAAAAATCCATTAGATCACGATTGTTTTAAAATTTTAAGATTGAGAGCTCAGAAATTAGAGAGGGAATGTTATCAAAATTATTTAGAAATTAATTAAAATTAAAACACACCCAAAGTATGTCTGGACGTATGTAAAATCAATTATATCTAATAGAGGATTACCACAGACAATGTATTATAAGGGAGTAGCTTCTTCAGACGGAAAAAATATATGTGACCTATTTAATAATCATTTTCACTCAGCTTTTGCAAATTCTAGCTCTCAGTCCTTTCATTTTAATGATATGAACGTTTCTCAAAATGCAATTATAGACATTAACACAATTCAAATCACACCTGGGTTGGTCTTAAAATGTCTTGAATCTGTAGATATAAATAAAGGATCAGGCCCAGATAATGTTCATCCAAAATTAATACGTGAGTGTTCTCATGCTTTGAATATTCCTATTACACTTATTTATCAAAAATCTGTAAGAGAGGGTCATATGCCAACTATATGGAAGCAAGCTTGGGTCACTCCTATACCAAAGGGAAATGTTAGCTCAGATATTGAAAATTATCGTCCCATCTCAAAATTGTGTCATTTTAGTAAAATTTTGGAAAAAATTGTAACTACCCAATTGTCATCAGCAGTTTGCCAACACATATCTCCCTCTCAACATGGCTTTTGTGAACTCAACATGCCTTAGTGTGGAAAGCAATTTATTAGTATATGCAGAGTTTATTCTCAACAGCATGGACAAAAATTGTCAAGTTGATGCGATTTATACCGATTTTTCTAAGGCCTTTGACAAAATTTGTCACGATACCTTACTCATGAAACTTTTACAACTAGGTATCCATGGGGATCTCTTCCGGTGAATTAAATCGTACGTTGAAAACAGAAGCCAAGCTGTTGTAGTAGGTGGGTACACATCAGACTGGAAAGACATCACATCTGGTGTACCGCAAGGTTCCCACTTAGGACCCTTACTATTTATTCTGTACATTAACGATTTGTCGAGATGACTATGTAACTCAAACACATTACTATGTGCGGACGATACAAAAATCTTTCGGATTATACGTGATGTAAATGATTCTATCATATTACAAAATGACTAGACTGTTTTCGAGGAATTTCGTAAAACTAATAGCTTAGTTTTGAACCCCGATAAATGTTTTGCAATAAGTTTTACTAGACAGAAATCCCCCATTAATTTTTCTTACAAATTATGGAACAAAACCTTGGCTAGAGTTTTAGAAGTTCGTGATCTGGGAGTTATAATGGATTCAAAGTTAACTTTTGTGCCGCATTTAGATACTATTCTTAATAAGGCTTTTAAACGGCTTGGTTTTATTTAGCGTATTTCGAAGCCGTTTAAAGAGTCTTTTACCTATAAAGTTCTCTATCACAGTTATGTTCGTAGTATATTAGAGTTCGCCTCCGTATTTTGGAATCCATTCTACAAAATACATATAAAAAGAATAGATAATGTCCAAAAGAAATTCATGAAAGCTTTAGAGTTCAAGATAGATTCCTATGAAATATCATTAAGCAGACATAAAATGTTGACGTTGCAACACCGTCGAAACTGTGCTGATGTATTTTATTTATACAAAGTAATCAATTGTAAGGTAGGGTTCCAGGTAGCCATGAACGAACTTGCCGTTGTAAATATGTTTTTGTAATAGCAAGATGTAAAAATTGTTATGTAAGAAATAGTTATGTTAGACGTGCCTGTACTTTTTATAATTGCAAGTTCTGCGAAATAGATATTTTTCATTTGTCTTATAGTAATCTTAGAAATAAGTGTATATCAATATTTAAGTAGCTTTTGTATTTATTAATAAAGAAGCGGGTTATAAATTGCTTGTATTTTCTAAAACTTTTTGGGTATAACTGTACTTTTTGCAAATTATGGAACTTTAAGTCTAGCTTTAGTTCAATTTTATACATATTTTGTAACATTATATGATTGTTTGTTTCCTTAATAAAATAATATAAAATAAAATAAAAATATCTTCTAGCACTGTCACTACAAATATCTATGCTTTAACTTTATGGTGCATTCTTAATATACCTAACTACCTTGTTTTTTCTGTTAAGTATACTTTTGTAAATTGTGTAATCCTGTTTTGGCTATATGTTAAGTTTTTATAATGTATATTTATATTTTTTGTAAACGCTGTTGGATTACCATCATCACTATATAGTATAAAACAAAGTCGTTTTCTCTGTCCCTATATCTCTATGTATGCTTAAATCTTTTAAACTACGCAACGGATTTTGATGCGTTTTTTTTTAATATATAGAGTGATTCAAGAGGAAGGTTTATATGTATAATAACGTCCATTAAATAGTGGAAAAATACTGTTATTTAGGAGGTTTCTAATGTTATGTCGTATATACACATTTTTTCCGCTTACATTGCAATCGCAGGCTGAACCCTACGAGATTTATCAAAATAATGTACTAAGTTCGTAGTATAAAACAAAGTCGTTTTCTCTGTCCCTATATCCCTATGTATGCTTAAATCTTTTAAACTACGCAACGGATTTTGATGCGGTTTTTTTTAATAGATAGAGTGATTCAAGAGGAAGGTTTATATGTATAATGACGTCCATTAAATAGTGGAGAAATACTGTTATTTAGGAGGTTTCTAATGTTATGTCGTATATATACATTTTTTCCGCTTACATTGCAAACGCAGGCTGAACCCTACGAGATTTATCAAAATAATGTACTAAGTATTGTACACATTGAAAAGGTCTACAGAAAACTCTGCTATGGTATATGTCTATCTCTTATGGATATCCCACAATAACATTTATGTCATTTATTTTTTACGACAATTAATGGCTAAGTTTCGAAGCGATTTTAACCAATACAGCATTAATCCTTATCTAATTAAATACCTTAAATACATTTTTGATTTAATATAGATCTATATAGCCCTTTACAGCATATGATTTAAATGAATATTTTCGAAGATATTACAGATTTAAGTAGCGTTTGCGGCGGTTCCGATCGGCGCGGCGGCGTACCGGAGAAGATGTATTGATTCCGCGAATCCCTCTGACACCATCGGATTTACCCTTCCAATTTAAACGTTTACAGTTTCCGGTAAAGACATCTTTTGCAATGACCATTAATAAATCGCAGGGTCAAACCTTCAACGTAGGCTTAGATTTGAGCGTTGATTGTTTTTCACATGCCCAACTGTATGTCGCTCTTTCAAGAGTAACCTCTAGAGAAAACATGTTTGTATTGTCTAATGACAAGAAAGCTGTGAACGTTGTATATAAAGACATTCTGTAATATATTAATTGTTGTATAAATAAAATAAATAGGTATGTAAAAAGTAAATAAGTAAAAATGTAGTGTATGAATTTAGATATTCCACATATAGCAGGAAATCTTCATGGTTTAGGGAAAGAAGAATTGTTTTACTCTAAATTTAACGCGTGCGGGCCACGGGCAGTAATTAATAAATCAAAACTACTGGATCAATTTTAATCACTTTTTCAGTGAATGACACAGGCTATATATTTTATACCCGTGCCGTGCGTAGAAGGAGCGGGCCGCTAGTAATAAATAAAAAAAGGTGCCGCGGATCCTTTGCGAGGGTAATAATCTAACTAGGTGCCCTGACCGTCTGTGCCCCGCGTATGCGTATTCGCCTGTACTGTGGGAACTTAAAGCAAACACCGATTGTAGGAACTGTCTTTATTACTTAACACATTACAGTACACAGGTATATGAATAACTCTATAATATGCACGTGAGTGTACCTAGCGGTATAGCTTAACAGTCGCGTGCGCGACGTAGTAATATCTGAAGACGACTGGGGACTTGGGGAGGCGGCGAGTAAAGGCGAGCGAGGTGCTAATGCAAACTGTCGCAGAACCGTTTCCTTGCCCCTACAAAAGGTGTTGTGGAAATATCAAAAAATGCCTCAATGGCCTTTCTACGTTTCTTTACTAATTCCAATATCCAAACTTTATCCAAAAAATAACAAAACCTATTTATAACAGCTTTGAAGCTTTCGTTGAACTGAGCATCCGCAGTAGACGATATCGTCCATTTCTATTGTTATAATCTCTATAAATAAAATCTTAAAATCTTCGATGCGCATGGGCTTAAACCGAGAAAGTTTATTTTGTAATGCGGAACCCTACAAGACCGAGCCCGAATTCCAATTGGCCACATAAATAAACGCACAGACCTAGGATTTTTTCGCTACGCTCTAAGCCTATGAATAAACGTAATAATCTAACAGATTGGAGTGTTCCACGAGAATCTGTTCAATTAGTCGAAATAACAACCTAATAGTTTGGAACACACCATTTTATTCCTTTATCATTGGTTGCAGAGTTTTAAAATATAATGCGGATACAGTCAATGTTTACACCCTTTCGTACCCTTTTCACCACCATTAATACCCGTAACATTACCTACAAATAGTGTCATCAATTAGTATTTGATTAGTAGGTAGGTACTAAACTATTCTTTGTAAATGAGAAATAGGTAATACTGTAGTTGTTAAGATTCTCAATCGTAAAGTAAAAGAAAGACTAATATTAATAACACAATTTAACTAAGGCATGGTCTATAATAGTGATCTCATCATTCACTAACTGCATTTGTATATGTACGATAAAATCGCCATTTGTCGATTTGTTTTGTTTTGCAGTTTTTAAAGATTGAAATGGTATACATATTATGTAATAGTAGAATATGAAACTCGTGAGCAACTTGCTCATTATACACGAGGCTGTGGTGCAGCCCGAGCCGTAGGCGAGGGCGTAAATCAGCCGAGTGTATATTTAGTTGCTCACGAGTTTCATACGCACTTTTTCAACACCCTTGCGAGGAATATATATATATATATATATTAGGTCCTTACATATGAAATTGGCGTTTTTCGTACTGGCCACTTTAATCACGAATTTCTTCTCTTTGGTAAGGAATTCCAAATTCAAATTTGTACAGCTATAGACTCATGTATTTGTCCTTCGATGATCGTCATTCATTTGTTTTTTTTCTTCTGTTTTTTTCTGTTTGCGTCACTCATTTTACAAAATGGAAAACCTTAAATATCGCATTATTTACGAGTACGAGTTCCGCCGTGGCACTAGTGCTGCGGAAACAACTCGAAGGGTGAATGATGTGTATGGCGGTCGTGTTGCAAAAGAAAACACAGTTCGTTTTTGGTTCCAACGTTTTCGTTCTGGAAATTTCGACCTGCAGAACAAGCCCCGTGGACGGCCTGAGACTCAAGTTGATAATGAAGAGTTGAAGGCTATTGTGGAAGCGGATCCATCGCAAACCACGTCCGAGTTAGCTGCAGGCTGCAATGTTAGTGATAAAACAGTTTTAATTCACTTGAAGCAAATTGGGAAGATTAAAAAGCTTGAAAGGTGGGTACCTCACGAATTGACTGAAACAAACCGGCAAACGCGCGTCGACTGCTGCGTTACATTACTAAACCGGCACAATAATGAAGGTATTTTAAACCGAATCATTACCTGTGATGAAAAATGGGTTCTTTACGATAATCGGAAGCGCTCAGCGCAATGGTTAGATCCTGGCCAGCCAGCCAAATCCTTTTTTTTTTTTTTTTTTTTTTTATCGTGTGGAAAATGCTTTTACGCATTTTCGCCCCCCAAAGGGGAGGTGGGCGGGGTATGCTGGGCTCAGCACCTACTACTTCCTCAGCAGTAAGTGCCCCTACCAGCTAAAAACCACACGGTGTTTCTACGAGACGCCTTAATGCCTGGGCTACGGGGACGCTTGAGCACTCTACCATAACCCACACGGCGTTGGCCCATTCTATGGGCTCCTACTCCCGAATTGAGGCGAAGCTGTTCTACTTCGTCTCATCGTACATGAGGGGCACGCGGAAACACCGCGCGCGCCACCTCGAGGTCATTGTGGTGGCGGCGGTCGCCCCTTAGACCACCGCCAGACCTTGGTTATGGGGGATGAAGGAGGGCGTAGAGTCTCCTCCGTCGCCCTGGTCTCCGTTGACGGATTGGGAGGTTTGAAGTAATCTCCCGCTCCCTTTCTGCCACCTCCTTCAACGCCATCACCTCTTCACAAAAGGTGATGCCCGCGTTCCACGCCGTCTCGCGTTCCAGCATGGATGCCAGCCAAATCCTGCCCCAAGCGAAAATTAACCCCAAAAAAGTTACTTGTAAGCGTTTGGTGGACTAGTGCCGGTATTGTTCATTACAGTTTTTTCAAATCTGGCCAGACTATTACGGCTGATGTCTATTGTCAGGAATTGCAAACCATGATGGAAAAGCTAGCGGCTAAACAACCTAGGCTGGTCAATCGCTCCACGCCACTGCTGCTTCACGACAACGCTAGACCACACACTGCGCTACAGACGGCTACTAAATTAGAAGAGCTTCAATTGGAAAGTCTAAGACATCCTCCGTACTCCCCGGACCTTGCTCCAACAGATTACCATTTTTTTCGAAATTTGGATAACTTCTTGCAAGGGAAAAAATTCAACTCCGATGGGGCAGTCCAAATCGCCTTCAAAGATTTTATTGATTCCCGTCCGACTGGTTTTTTTAGTAAAGGGACCAATGAACTACCTATGAGATGGCAAAAGTGCATAGAAAATAATGGTTCATACTTTGATTAATTAAATATATTATATTAAAAAATATTCGACTTTTTGTTCCTCCCATACAAAACGCCAATTTCATATGTAAGGACCTAATATATTGCACAAATGCCATACAAACAACATACGAAAAATATCGAAAATAGCGCGTAAGTTTATTTTTTTTTCGCGCTGCAAATGAATTATGGTTGATTACATATAAACCTCTTTGATGTTACAAATCTGTATTACCCGATTAAATTGAAAATGCTCTGTTTACTCGCATTTAATTTGCAGTTAGGTACTAACTTAACTTTGTAGAGATAATTCTGTTACGCACTAGTGTATAATATTATTATGCACGAGGGTGTTATAGTTCGGTTTATGGCCTAAGAACGATATGATAAAGCTCACTTTACGAGCAAGGGTGTTGAAAATCATTAAATTACACCTATTAGCGAAAAGATTGACTACCTTAGCTTCCGCACTTTGGTATGTATAGGTAGGTACGTAAGTACGTATTTACGCAATCTATAATCTTCTAGTATTAAAATTACTGGGTAATCAGGTGTTATCAATATTAAATACGTTGAACAAATAAGATACTGATCTAGATTGGAAATGTTTTCATAATATACATAAACAATATAATATTATTACAAAATCACAAATATACGATAGGAAAAATTTAAGTCATGTGCGGAAGGAAAACCAACATCATTATTTCAAACTTAAAATATTGATACTAAGATTCGTACCACGGCCGTCACGAAACAATAATGTTCATATAGCGCTATCTCTATTGCACAAATGTCTTGATTTAATGCATGCAGCCCGCTCTCACGTTGAAGTTCAAATGTAAGTTCACAATAGTGACATGTGGTAGTGCAAATTAAAATTGTTAATGTAAGGTTAAAATAAGACTGAATTAAGACATGGGAGTTGGCCCCCAGACCTGCGACCGTCGCCGTTGGGTTGCAGTCACCGAGAAAATTATTGATTCGGAGCGGGATCGGAAATTTACAATTACAGGTAGCTGTAGTTGCAGGCTCGAGTCTTGCTAGTAGCCAATTATATATCCATCTAACAGGATTTAAAACGTATATAATATATATTAAAGTCGGTCACCCAATTGTATGACCGCCGGTCATATCAATATAAATTTAAAAACTTAGAGAATTTACGTTAGAAAAAAAACGGTCAAGCACGTGTCGGGCCACGCGCAATGTAGGGTTCCGTAGTAGCCCGTTATCATAATATAGAATAATTCTGTTGTTCTTTTTCTTTTTATCTCTCTACCTATAACTTTCTAAGCAATTTGTTCTTTTGTTTATAAATTGTGATTGCTTGCACGTGTAGACTGTTGTTGACCGTGACTATTAAGTAGGAATCATGGCTTATCTATACGTTTCTTAGTTGCTCACAAACATTTTTCATCTCTCCATTTAACGACACCTCTCTATAACGCCATAAAATGCACAGTCCCTTGAGTTTACACTGTATATGTATATATATATCTATATATAGTGTAAACTATTCAAGAACCAACAAACAGTCACAATATTTTCCTAATGAAAAAATATTCTTAATTATAAAAATAATTATGAGACGGCGAGGATGAGGTCTAAAAAGTACCTTATACCGAAGCTAATCGATCAACTCTGTACAGTCATATCTGTTATGATATGATTTATGATATAGGTCATACAGAAGCATAATATCTTATTGTTGCCTCCTAGAAATTAATTGCAATAATTTATATTTGTTTAGCAGCTCTTCATAATGGTTTAATATTATGCAATAAATACGTTAATTCGTTGTTGAAGTTACTAGAAGACCTTATGACAAAATTAAATATTTTTAAACCACGTGCTATTATTATATTTTGAATATTTACATTAAAGATTAATTTACTACCTAACATTATTTCTTAATCCTTTATGACTTGAACTTCATCAAAGTTAGAATCCCATAATTATCTTTAATATATGTTTTAATGTATTGGTTCAATTTTGAATTTTTACTAAATAGTATATATAAAAGAAAAAATATAGATGTGTTACAGATTCTCTATTGAGATACAGGCAACCAGCCTAGTTTTAGAGTCATAGACTCATCATAAATGTATCACAATAAGGAGGAATAAAATTAATTTGTAGTTGTATAAAATTATTTGTTTTTGTCTTAGGAGTAAAATTATTTTTAATAAAATACACTAAAAATCTGCCCAGATCCATTTGGAATTTTAAGTGCTCTTGATAAGTATTTATAGAATGATACATTTTCAGGTCATCGGCGTGTAATAGCAATTTTAAAAACTAATTTCTTTTTAGTATCATTTTAACGATAAAAAGTAACGGGCCTAATATTGATCCTTGGGGGACCCCAGAACTAATTGGAACCACATCTGATTCAAAGCCAAAGCTTTCTGGCAATGTTTCATGATATATGATTTGAATCAGCGCCATAAATTACCTCAAATAGCGTTATAAGCTCTTTTGCCTAGTGAAATCCTGTTATCCATTCTATAAACCACTTTTGAAAATCATTAAACACACTGTTTGTTTGTTTGTTATTGTGTACGTTATAAATATTTCAGTAAAGCTTCGATAAGGTAAGAAAAATTGAGATTGGGCGATAGTTTGCTACAACTTTAAATAATCCTTAGGTTGAATATATGGTAGATTGGAAAACAAATGGTGTAAGCGGTGTATTTAAGAACTTATGGTGAAACATTATTAACTCCAGGGCCATTAGTTGGATCGAGCCTACGTAGTTCCGATTTGATATACATTTGATTATAGTAAAACAAACATCACTGATAATTAAATCTGACGTGTGGTCTTTCTGAAATCTTCAGAAATATAAAATTGATTATCTGCTTTATAACCGTTGGGAACAGTTGAGGGTTCAAATACTGATTGGAAGTGGTTCGAGTAAATGTTGCTAATATCTACTGGGTTACTTGCTGTTTTTGGAGCACCCATCTTCCAAGCAGTCTTGTCTGCCCTACCCCTAGTGTTTTTTTTAAGCCAGAGACGCGGAGAGGTAGCGGCGCAAGTATACTGCGAAGGTGTAGCGTACTCGCTACACCTTCGCAGTATACTTGCGCCGCGTTTTTGTTGACGTTTTCGTGCTTGTGATTTATGATTAATTATTTTCATGCAGAAGAATCTAATTTTTAGAAATTTCATAAATATTAAAAAAAAAACTGTAGGTTTCTGTAACTCCCTCCCATCAATGGGGAATATTCCGCCCTCTCTCCCCCTCCCCATTGCACAAAATATATACGCTGCGATAAGGTTGCGAGAAGACTAAAGCTGCGTACCCACAGCGCCGGAGCTGTCATAGAATTACTTCACTTCTAATAAGACATTTGTCTCTAAGCCTAACCATTTTTTGTTGACGTTTTCGTGCTTGTGATTTATGATTAATTATTTTCATGAAGAAGAAGCTAGTTTTGAGAAATTTCATTAATATTAAAAAAACTGTAGGTTTTTGTAATCCCTCTCATCAATGGGGAATATTCCGCCCTCTCTCCCCCTCCCCATTGTACAAAATATATACATATATACCATACCTAAAGTCCTTCTAATGTTTATTATTATTATTTAAAAAAAAAATAGTTTCCGTAATCCACCCCCACCCCTCTGGGGGGATGCTACAAACCCCCTTCTCCCTCCCTCCACCCTCCACCCCTCTCTATAGTACACAACTATCTATACCGATTCTAGTCCTTCCAGTACTTTATCTTAGTAACTTTAAAGGATTTATTCTAAGGATTTCGTATTTTGTGCAAAATTATCTAATACCCAAGTTCAACGATTATTACTGCTAAAGTAATAAAGTTATCTTAACCGCTATAATATTCCTTGAAAGTTCATGAACTGCACTATCATCATGAATTTTTTCAGACTTTTCAAGCTTGCACTTTAGGTTTTAGAGGGGGGTCCCCCCCCCATCCGCCCTATTGGAACAAAAATTTGCACTTTAAAGTTGAATATTTCGTAAATGGATCATTAAATCGAAAAATAGTAAAAGCAATTCTTCAGTCATTTTAAAATACCTATTTAATGATACCCCACACGATGAGATAGATGGCAAAAAAAATCATACCCACACCACTTGTATGGGAGCTACCCCAAAAAAAATATTTTTTAAAATTTTATTTTACCTCTTTGTCGGCGTAGTAAGTTTACATATCTGTACAAAATTGCAGGTTTCTAGTACAAACGGTATTTTTTTTTTTAATGTTATTTTGATGGAACAAGCGCGAGGCCCACCTGATGTTAAGCGGTATCCTCTGCCTATAACAGATGCATTTCATCACAAGTGACGAACTGCACTGCGCCCATCACCTTGAGACATACCTGTTAAGTCTCATTTTGCCTGTTATTTCACTGGCTCTCAAGGACTGCTGCCGGAACACACCGTTAGGTGCTTGGTGACAGATTTTCTACTTGAGGGTGGTCGCTAGCCAGGCGGGCATTCGCAAAATGCCCTTCCACCATGCGGTGAAGCTCAAGCTCTGGGCGGGATTCGAACCATGGACCTGCTGCGCGGCAGTCCATAGCCAATGCCACTGAGCCATCACTGCTTCACTGGTCTCTTAGCAAAACCTCGGTCAGACGGACAGACAGACGGACATGACGAAACTATAAGCATAGCTATAAGGGTTCCTTGTAGGTACTACGGAACCCTAAAAAACATGTTTTATGTGTCACGAAGAACAAACATCCTATTCGTACTTACTTTAGAGACTACTAGATTTGCTACAAAAAATGCTGTGACATTTTATTGACATTATATATCTAGTACATCGGATCAATCTATTTTCGACATAATGTAGGCTTTAGAATAGAAACTAAGATTTCACGACATAGTTATACTTAGAAGGCTAGGTAAACATATGAAATTTATTATTAATATGTAAAAACTGATCTGTGAACATGTTATTTTTTTTATATTGGGGTATGTACGTCTATACTATATTTCTTAGTTTCGATAATTCAAATGTAATATCCAGAAAAACATTAACATTGGTAGAATCGAAATATCTACACCATCGATTTTTTCCCATCACTCACAATCCAACATATCGAAAAGGCATATTGACATCCCTAATGCCGTACCGTACTCCTCTAAGACCTCTAACCTCTACCGTACTACTATTATTTATTATGTGCAGCGTGCAGCTACCCTGTCCCCCGAACAGAATTGTGCGATAATGACAATTGCAGCTTCTTCAAGTTTTGATTTGGAATTTCCGCATAATTTGCGTTCTGGGAGAAAACTTTTCTCCTATAGTAAATATTAATCAAATCTAAAAATGTTGGTCTTATTTTATAACTGACAGAATAAACTAGGTTTATAAGTTTTCCTTTTTTTTTCTTTATTATTATTTTTCATATGAACAATTCACAAAGAAGATTGCAAATTTTAAGAAAATTTTGGTATTTATATACCCATTAATTCAAATTACTTAAACAAAATTATAAAAATAAAAACCTTTAAACCTGAATATTGATAACATCTATAACATGTCCAAAAATCATCAAAATCGGTTATTATTTAAGGGGGTAGAAATGTTTTCTCTTTTAGTATGAAAATTCGAGACTTCCCTTGAGTTTTAATTGATATAGTAACATGAAAAACAATTTTTTTAAAAAGATGCAACTGACATCCCACACTGAAAAGTGTGAAACAACTTGATGTACTTACTTTTTAGTGTTGAAGTTGGTATAGTTTTTTATTTAAATATTTAGTTTCATTGAAAAATTCGTGGTCATTATAAAAAAACTGTAAAGAATATCAAAACCAGCAAATAAAACAACATAATTTAATGTTTCTAATCATCAATATGTTATTATTCATGAGATATAAGATGATATTATTTTACGTTTAAATACGTTTTTATAATACTTACCTACCCATAATAATTTCACGCACTTATAATTCACGATGAAAATGTGCAGACTAAAATTACTTTATAGTTAGCTATAGAGCGTAAAGACACAGAATAACAAGGACCAGAAGGATCACTCCGCAAAGACATTGAAATAAATAAGCAACTCTTGCTACGAAGCAATAAAGTGCACTTCAGCTCGCAAAGCTACTCCGTGTACCTAATGTTTGCATTAACCTGCAAGGCGTCTCTCTTTCTATCGCATAGCCACGCATAGTTCTGATCTCCTCTGACGCGGCACGCAAAGTAGAATAGTCCAGTCCGGACGGATACACCAGTGTACCAGGGGGCCAACTCCCACATTTTACGAAACCATCATAAAAAAGGAGCGTTTTGTTTCATGCTTAAAATAATCATTCTTAGTCACGAACTATCACCGACCCACAATCGCGTCAAGCAATATTGCTTTTATACTATTTAAAGAATGAATGAAATATCTATCACGGATGTGCAAGCGAGATACAATATGTTTATAATATAGCGTTATCCCGCACGCACTGTTACGAACTACGATGTTATGGAACGGTTTTACCATAGTTTTACGACATTACATTGTCTGCTGCACAACAACTGCCTGTAGCTTTTTATAGTTTCACTTATCAAATAATTTGCTGCAATTACTATAAAGTATAATAGAAACAAAAAAAAATACATAATTTACACATAAAATAAACCCATTTTTACAGTAAAATAGTCAAAATCAAGTTTAAACCCGCGAATAGAGTGAACAATTTGTTTTGACGTCATCAAAACGCTTAATTGACGTGGAGGTATAAACATTAGCAGTAAGATTAAGTTATTATTACTATAAGAGGTGAGAGTTGGCCCCCTGCAGCTTTGTTTCTAAAGTGCGGAGTGAGCCAGGCCTGACAAAGAGTATGTATTTTGTAATGTCTAGTTCGTTGTCTCTTCGGCTTATTTCGCGTATAAACCTCAAATAATACCAAAACTTGTCTCATGTTTGGGATACCTACTTACATCACACAAATTCGTATCTTACTCTGAAACATTTACAGCCTTACTTATAAACGCTACTTAAATTTTAAACATTACTTAGCCGCTGATTAGCAAAATTTCTTACTCATAAACGCTACATAACTCTATCCAGTACCTAAGTACTGCTTAAATCAGCTGTCAATTTAAACACCGTCCCACCCCTGTTTAAATTTTAAGTAACAAGATGGCGCCCATATTTCTGATCAGCTGATTTAGTTACAGACCCACCAACTTATCTGTTCAGGTGGCAGAAAAAAGAACTACAACATTCCTTCAAATTGTGACAGTTCGTAGTTGATTTCCTTGACCAGTAGCGCCCTCGAAAACTGCACAATTAAGTTGGTGGTACTATACAAAGAAAAGTATTATATTTATTTTTTAATTTCAAGATATTTAGCACTAGATACATGCTATTTGGCCATTTAGGTCATTCATAATACTTTTTAGTACAATGTTGTCAGTTTAAAATACGTTCGACCTCATTATCCATTGCTTAGCTAAACAGGTGCTATGTAGCGTTTATAAGTAAGAAATATTTAAGCATTACTTAAACACTGTTTAGTTATGCATTACTTAGCAACTACATAGCGATGTTTTTATAAGTAAGGGGGTTAGTTGATATTCTAGTGCCAAAATAACGGGCAAGCAATAGTAAATATTCTGTTTTTAGTAGATAAGTAGATTCTTTATCATTTACACGTTAATACTATTTACAAAATAATCCGATAACAATTGATAGGTATTATAAATACGTAGTGTTGTGACTTGTGAGTGAGCGATTTGCATGAAATTTGGGACACGGATTTAGGTCCTAGATTATCACAAAGGATACTTTCCATCCCCATTATTATCACTTTGCATCGTTGTCTACGAGGTTGAAACCGCAGGGCCAGCTAGTTCAGATATAAAGTTGAACAGGATGATATTATACCGACCCCAGATTAGTGTGATACTAGTAGGAAGATGATGATGTTTTTGAGCTCATTATGAAAGTATTTTAGGTAATATCTACAGCGCTCATTACATATTTTCTACTCTTGGAAATGGATCTTAAATTTCTGATACAATTTACAGTGAGGATTCATCATCATCATCATTATTGTTGGCGACGAAACTTAGAAATTATGTAAGGCTAAGGTGCGCGCGGGATGGTAAGCGCTACCCTAACGGGTGCGAGTGAGATAGCGCTACACCGCCCGCACGGTAGCCTATTTTATTAGGTGAAATATTTAAGTTATAGTTAAGGTTAATTTTATATTTGAAAAAAATAGGTTAGATAGTAAGATTTCTAAACGTGTAAACAGTTTTTTGATAGGTCTTATGGTTTAGGAAATATGGTTAATTTTGTGTGTGTTATATTTTTAGTATATTTAGATTTTTATTATATAAACTATAAGACATAGGGAATAATAAGTATTTTTATATAATAGGCTTAAGTATATATTATCGAATAAAAAATATTTCACACCTTAATTCAAAGTAGGTTAGGCAGGGTGAATTTTTATTTGTCTATTTCTGACCCAAAAACTAGGTTTTTTGTAAGAAATCCCACGATAGCTTAACATCAGGCAGGGTGATTTGTATTAATTATACATATGTAGGTAGGCCTTGAATAGTACTAGGTAACTAAGAAAGAATCTTGTAAATCGATCAATAAATAAAGAAATTATGGCTAAAAACCTTGGCTGACCAAAGTGAAACTGGCGGGCAAAATTGTCAAGTTTGCGCTGGCGAAACCGGTGCTCTCTTTACGGTAAAACTCAGAGGTACTTAAGCGAGCTAGGTCCAATGCAAAATTGGTGGGGGTGGGCACCCAAAGGCGGCACAGTACCCCAGTGCCACAGGTGCCAACAATTTGGGCATGCATCTGGAGGCTGCCACAAACCCCAACGATGCGTGAAGTGCGCAGGGGAACATAGTGCCAGGGATTGTCCCAAACCCCAGGGCCAAAAACCAACATGCGTCAACTGTAAAGGCCCCCATGTGGCGTGCAGTAGGCGCTGCCCCCACTTCTTAAGGGAGGCACGGAGGAGGGGAGTACGAGTACCCCCACCTTTCAACAGAGGCCAATCGGCAGACAGACAACAGGCGGCCGACCCAAGAGGACCCCCCCCAAACCAGTACACACCGGCGCCAATACCCGGAGCAGGTGATCTAAACGCCTGGCCGGGTATACGATACACCGGTATCACTCAACCCGTCATGGCAAATCCCCCCACAGCCAGGGGGGCCCCCCTACCCAGTAAGAAGAAGAAGAAAAGCAAGCGCAAGAGGTCCAAGTCTAGGAGACGAAAGACACCAGCACCATCAGCCCCCTCAGCAGCATCGACACCACTGCCCGACCAAGGCGCAAGGGTCACGGCACCTGAGGAGCCAATCATCAAAAGGAGTGCACCGGCGGCCCATGAATTCATCCCGATTCAGGTGCAAAGCCGCACTACTCGTCGCCCTAAGGCAAGCCGCTCAGGGCAAAGGGAGGGGCAACAATCCACTGCCCCCACCCCCGCCCCCGCTCAGGCCCCGCAACAAATGCAGGACCCAAGGAATCACGGCGAACGCACTGAAGAACCAAGGGCAAGGAGGGCTCCCTTCCCTCCCCCCCCCTGTCCAACATGCAGAGCCGCCACTAGGACGCAGGCCCTTACTCCAGCACGAAATACAGGCCAGACAAGAATGGACCAGACAGCAGACATATCCAGTATGGGCAGCAAGAGCCCCATGGGGCACTGCCCCACAACCAGAAGCGAGACAAGCAATGCCAGGTGGCCCCCCACAACCTATGGGGCCACAATACCACCAATACCAACAACAACAATACCGAGGAACACCTCCTACGCACACATTTATACCAGCAAGCAGCGGCATGAACCCTCTGGTCGCGATCATTGGGATTTTGACGGACCTGCTTGTCTCCCTGGCCTCCGGTGGCAACATCCAGGAGGTCGCAAGGAGGGGTTTATCCATGCTGTCTAACATCCAGTATGGATAGACAACTTAAAATAATATACTGGAATTCCGGAGGTATCCGGAACAAGAAGGCAGCACTCACAACGCTCGTACACGCACAGCAGGCTCACCTAGTGCTACTGGGTGAAACTAAACTGAAGCCTACCATCAACTTCCAAGTAAACAATTACTTCACCTACAGACTGGATTGCCTATCTGCCAGAAATGAAGCGTACAGAGGCACGGCTGTGCTGGTCCGACGCGACATAATTCATGAAGAACTACCACTCATATCGAACTTAGTCGAATTGGTTGCTAACGGCATCAGGCTCAAGACCGACAAGGGAGAGCTACGAGTCTACGCAGCCTATAGACCACCATCATCTACGCTCATCCCACAGGACTTCAGCAGAATCCTGGATGGCGAGACACCAACCATCGTTGCAGGAGATTTTAACGCAAAGCACACGACCTGGGGCTCTAGAGTAATCACACCCCAAGGTCGAACGCTATACGACGCCGCCGAGAGAGGAGACTTCGAAATCATAGGGCCAGATGAGCCAACTCATGTACCCTCAAACCCGAATCATCGCGCTGATGTCCTGGACGTGGTAGCCTACCAGGGGCTGCGCGGCAGTATTGGCGTGGAAGTGCTGTATGACATGGATGAACAGCACTTCCCCATACTCATCACCATCAGCCTCGCTGCCACCTCAGTCACCAAGAACCCGCTGTTGAGAGTCAACTGGCAAGCTTATGCCAGGGAACTGGAAGACCTCAGCGTGGGCCCCCTGGACACACCGGAAGAGATCGAAATAGCCACCAAACTGGTGACTAAAAGACTTCAGGATGCAAAGGAGGCCAACACCAAAATAACACAACCCCCCTCCAGGAGATGGGAGCTCCCCATTAAGTTACAGCAGTCACTTACTGCCAAAAGGCTGCTAAGAAAGCAATGGGCTAGTACCAGATGCCCCACACTCAAGACAAGGCTCAACACTCTTAAGGACTCAATAGCACAGGAAGTGGAGTCTTGGAGAGGGGCATCTTGGGAAAAAGAAATAGACCATGCCGGCGAGGAAATGGCCAACCTACACCACCTAAACAGGCGATTAACCAAACGCCCACAACCAGTTTACCCACTACTGGAGGATGGAGTACGCAAATATGCACCCCATGACAGAGCTAGATTGTTTGCACAGCACTTGGGGCAGCAATTCGTACTCCACCCAGTACGGCCAAATACAAGTGAAGCCACCCGTACCCACCACGAGACTGTGGAATCCTGGGCGGCCAGCTACAGGAATGAACCACCGCCATCACTAGAAGGGGTGGAGTTCATAGCCCCAACGGAGACGTGGAGAGCGATCAGACGCTTGCCCAGGAGGAAGGCAGCAGGCCACGATGGGCTACCGATCGCCGCGGTGCACCAGCTCCCCAGGAAGGGCATTGTCACCATCACCCGCCTCTTCAACGGGATCCTACGTACAGGCCACTACCCAGAAGACTGGAAAAAGGCCAAGGTGATAATGATCCCTAAAGCAGGCAAAGACCGCAGGCAGCCTTCATCATATCGGCCAATCTCGCTGCTGCCGCACCTGGGCAAGCTGTTTGAAAGGCTACTACTCAACAGGATCAGACCCTCGATCAGCATAAGGGATGAACAGTTCGGGTTCAGAAGGGGCCACTCAACCACACTGCAGCTGACGAGGGTTCTACACCTAATGGCGCACCGAATGAACAGAGACAAGCACACGGTAGCTGTGTTCCTTGACGTGGAGAAGGCCTTCGACAGAGTGTGGCACGAGGGCCTTCTCTACAAACTGGCGCAGACACAGCTTAATCGACAATACCTGAGAATCCTGCACGAGTTCCTCACGAACAGACAGTTCTATGTTACAGTAGAGCAAAGGGACTCGTGCAGCAAACCCATCCTGGCAGGCGTCCCGCAAGGCAGCTGCCTCTCTCCGCTACTATACGCTGCCTATGCGGACGACGTCCCCAAGCTAACGGACCAACCATGGCACCACCACGAAGAAAGGGTCACGCTGGCGTTATATGCCGACGACAGCGCATTCATGACCACCGCGGGCAACCCAGAGATAGCAATAAAGACAATGCAACTACAACTCAACATGCTGCCAGAATGGCTCGATCAATGGCGCATTGCTGTTAATGTGGCCAAGACGGCAGCCATATTAATCAGCAGGAAGAGGGACCCACTAACGAAGCTGAAGATGTACGCCCAGGAGATTGCTTGGCAGAGCAGCGTCAAGTACCTGGGCGTCACCATCGATAAGAAGCTGAACATGACTGCCCACACCAACAAGGCTATTCACTCGGCTAGAACAGCCAGAGCCCTGCTCCGACCGGTGTTGGGATCGAGACTGCCGCTGCGAACCAAGCTGGGGATATATAAAACATACATAAGGTCGAGATTGACGTATGCATCCCCGGCCTGGTTCGCCCTATGCTCAAAGACTAACAAAGATCGGCTACAGCGACAACAAGCCATATCGCTCAGAATAGCCACAGGAGCTGGGCGATACGTTAGCAACGCCACCATCTCCAAAGACACGGCGCTGGAAACCGTGGAGCAGTTCGTTGTCCGCCTGGCAAGGAAAATGTACGACAGGGCGGACAACGGACCACACACTCACCTCCATGGCCTGGCGCCGCTACACGCCAGACCACCTGAAGTTCGGCCCTCATGGCGGCCGCTTCCCCGGGAGCTATTATTGGTGGCCCCTGAGGAGGAGGCGGAGCCATGAGGAGTAAAGATCAACAGAAACAAGGGACACATACATCATAAGTGACAATGTCACATAAACAGAAACCAAAGCACTGAGTGCAATACAGACTTCACGTAGAGCGGCACATATCTGAGTAGCCTACGTGAAGGAAACATACCAAGGGGCAGTGTCCCCTTGAGAATAAGCAAGGGTTAGGGGCGATAGCCCGGTACCCTATCCGACCCACTTCGGAGGGTTGAATATGCAATAAGTAAGTGCAAAATTGTCACAGAAAAATTAGGCATTCTAAGCCTTCAAGAAAAAGAAGAAAAGGAAGCAAGGAAAAAAGGAAGCTTTGGTCAGCCAAGCAAGAAGCCTTACTGTGAACAAGTGTGGGTTTTATTTGGGACTACAAGAGTCCCCCTCCTCGACCCCCTCACCGCTAGGATACAGAACAACATAGTGCCTAGTGCAAGAGCTGCTTCACTCCAAGTTATTCGTCGGAACAAGCGAAGCGTTCTACGAGACGGGTACACACCGGCGCGCGCCTGGGCGAGTGGGACACGTATCTCTCTCTCTCTCTCTCTCTCTCGCTCGGCGCTTCGAGTACCCGTCACCCTCAGTGTGTGAGCTCGCCACATATAACCACGAGTGCGCGAGACATACTTATCAATTATCATCAGTTGGAAGACGTCCACTGTTGAACGAAATTAAGTACCTATTTGGGGGAGGCCCAAGTATGGGGATTACCAAGGCCAAAATATTAATAGTTTCAGGCGCTAGTTTACGCAAATAAATAATGCATATATTTAAAAATTATTTGGTGCAAGAATGTTTGATGTTGCGCTCTAAGCGTTCTCCTGATGATTCATCGCGTCGAATCGAAACGCGTTAAAAATTCTTCCGATTAGGCATAGATAAATGTTCATTTATCTATGGATTAGGTGCGTGAAGTTTGTGACATCACATGTGCTTCCCAGGAAAATAATATTTATTTTATTTATTTATTTACTTGGAAGACCAACAGACGTCGTGTAAATAGAAACATGTATACAAAGCAATGGGCCAATTATAGGTCCTCACGAATATAAACAATTTATACAAAACAATAACAATAGTGTGAACTATAAGTACTTAACTTACTTTACTATACTTTACTTACTTTTACAAATATCACACAATTAGCCGAAAAAATCCCTGGCCAACAACTGTCTAGCCGATCCGATGCTCGTGCAGAATAGATCTATATATATATCCAGACGTTTACTGAGTACATTGAAATTATTGGACGCTCTTAATTTCCTATGAATTTTTCCTATAATTAGTATCAGATACCGGAACATTTATTAGTGGTATGGAATTCTCACTGTGCTGGGCTACAATGTAAGACTCCCCCGAAAAACCATCTATTTCCGTAGGTGTTGTAAGAGGCAACTAAAGGGAAAATACAGGAAGCAGCGCCTTCTGAGGAACTGATATCTTACACTGCGATCCCCAAGATGCCTGCCATGCGTGGGGATTATGGCAAAACCCCTTAGTGAAGGATGATGTTAACAGCAATGTAAATTTCGGCTGATACAGTAAATATATATATATATTTTTTTATGTAAAGTTTTCTTGAATTAACTAGTTAATTTCCAGATATATACAGAGTTGTTGGTAAAATGCTAACAATCTCTTAGGGTTGACTTCTGCTAGTCCTCATAACATTTCGAGATGTTTTTTTGTGTTTTAATGCCTACTCCGAGCCAAGAGCGCCCGCCGCAGCTACACTGGACCGCGCCGTGGTCCCTTTGAATAGAGTTTTGAATATTTACATCGAGCAAAGAAATAAGAAAATATTATATAAAACATTACAGGCACAAGAGACTTTTGACATCGGGTGGTCCTCGTGCTTATTCAGTCAAAAACATATAAAAAACGCAAAAGAAAATGTTTTTCGAAACAAAGAAATAAATATCTCAAAATGTTATGAGGACTAGCAGAAGTCAACCCTAAGAGGTTGTTAGCATTTACCAATAAACCTGTATATATCTATGTAATTTTCAGATTGAGAATACAGTCTCAGTGCTATAATCAACTTCACCAAAATAGATAAAGTAATAAACGTGATAGATTGCACATATTAACTGTTAATAATCATATTAAATGCAACATGAAGTGCACCTAATCAAAGATTAATATTAATCCTTAACACATTTCCATTTAAAATACTGATTGTAACATAATTATGCGTATCATAATCAATCTTGATTTAGGGTATCTGGCGTGACCAATAATATACATTATATTGTACAGGAAAATAGTTTTTATTATACTATTGTAAAGCTTATAATCGTCAGCTCGATTTCAGCAATATAAATCAAATGTTTTAGGTATACTCTTTCATCAACCAAATAAAACGTTATGTATTACCATGCACGCAATTACCGCCAGTTATGTTTTTAGGTCCAAATGTAATGTGTACTTAGCCTATTACCGACCACCGGACACACGGAACTGTAAAACTAACCGTCAGCGCACACCAAGAGCAAAGCATTTTCTGAGGCAACTGAAAAATTAATCTTGTGACAATTCCATACGTTGCAAAATTAAATACACGTCCAAACTTGATGCTCGACCATGCTCGAGCTTGCAGGATTCGTGGTCGAGTATTGCGATCTACATGCGCGAGCACGCTCGAGCCACTCTCAGTCAGTATACCCACAGCGACACAACTGTCTGTTTTCTAGCATGTATACAGAGTAGTAGATATGACTTTTTAAAACTTCTGGTATTTTGAAAATTAGTTACATAATATAAAATTGTGTAAAATGCTATATTTATCTTGCAAACCATACTTGAGGAAATGCCTTAATGTATTTAAGGTAATCAGAACCGAATAGTAAAATAGTTAAAAATAAACGGATCCCACTAAATAATTAGAGGGTTCAGAACGGAATAAAAAATAAAAGAAAATATAACTGACACCATGTGGTTGAACTTATATTATATGGGATCGGATAGATATACAGCGATTAGGGTGTGGCGCCGTCAATAATGAAAATATCAAGATAGGTAGTCGTTACACTGCTCAGTTGAGAGTAACTAAAAAACCGCTGAACTAATGTTGACGAAATCTGGAAGGTGGATAGTAACCCTTACCCTATCAAGTATGTATCTAAGTGCATTAAATTATGTACGAATAACATTTCTCTACTCTGGGACGCATAATGCTATCGTCTAATTCATCTAGAATTAGACGATAGCATTAAGCGTTTATTATGAATTGTATAAAATGTGTCATATACAAAAAAGCTAAATAAAACAATAAAATCACAGTACATTGAAAAATATAATAACTAAATTTGGACACACCAAAATACAAGGATTCCCAATCCTACATAAAAATTTCCTCACTCAAACTGACATTTTTCTTAGAATGCGAGGATCAATTAATTCTGGCAGTAAACATTGAAAACATTGTATGTTATTGTGAAGGAACAAGCACGAGGCCCACCTGATGTTAAGCGGTATCCTCTGCCTATAACATATGCATTTCATCACAAGTGACGAACTGCACTGCGCCCATCACCTTGAGACATACCTGTTAAGTCTCATTTTGCCTGTTATTTCACTGGCTCTCAAGGACTGCTGCCGGAACACACCGTTAGGTGCTTGGCGACAGGTTTTCTACTTGAGGGTGGTCGCTAGCCAGGCGGGCATTCGCAAAATGGCCCTTCCACCATGCGGTGAAGCTCAAGCTCTGGGCGGGATTCGAACCATGGACCTGCTGCGTGGCAGTACATAGTCCATACCTAACTGATAAAACTGTATTTTTTTGGTCTTTATGGCCTTTGGAGGCGACATTTTGAAGCAGTGATGGCTCAGTGCCATTTGCTATGGACTGCCGCGCAGCAGGTCCATGGCTCGAATCCCGCCGCGGGCTTGAGCTTTACCTCATGGTGGAAGGGCATTTCGCAAATGCCCGCCTGGCTAGCGACAAGATTTTCGTTCAAGTAGAAAATCTATCGCAAAGCACCTAACGGTGTGTTCCGGCAGCTTTCCTTGAGTGCCAGTAATTTTAGGTTAGTCTGTTAACACCTTCGAACACATCATCACTTACCATCAGGTGCGATTCCGGTCAAAAGCTTACCTATAAGCAATAAAAAAAAAATACTCAAGTCGGAGAGAAGTAAGCGGCGGCGGCACGCGGCACAATATTTGTGATCATGATCAACTCGACTGCACGTCTCTCTGTAGTACCTATACATATATGTTTATAGGATTTGACGAAGGTGCACTGAGAAAAATCTAAAGTCAAAAGCGCCCTAATGACGGCCAATTTATATGGTATAAGGCAAAAAACCGACCAAACGTAAATACGTACAAAAACGCCTTCCAACCAGAAGGCGTTAAACGAGGTCAGTGACGGCGAATGTTACTTTTCGTCTTCATTTAAGGTGTATTTTGTGGTCTTTCTTCAATATTGACTTTTCGATGAGGCTGATTAAGTCGTACGTTGTAGTGATAATCACCGTATATAAACCGCCGTAAAAGTAAGGTATATTTTATGGTCAATACTGCAATTATTATCGTATAACATGTTCAATTCTGAAAATACTTTACGGAAGGCGTTTTTGACGGTTGTGTTTATTATAAAACATGGTAGGTAAATTTTTATTGATTGGTGAAAATCATCTTAAGATTTGTGAATTCATCTTACGTAGTTACAATTCAACGGTAAAAGGTCAAATTTGATTTGAGCCTTTAAGGGTGAACTGGCCGGCCCGTTCTCCATACAAACGCGGTAGGGTGATCACTCCCTTATTTGAGGATTTTGGTTCAAAACAAAGCATAATACCGATTGATCTCGTCATTATCTAGGCTTGTATGATGCCGAAATTTTAATAAGATAGTTAAGTTGAGAGTTATGAGCTTTGAAACATTTTCATATAAAATTTTCGAGGTTAATAACTTTCAACTTAACTATCTTTTTAAAATTTCGGCATCATACAAGCCTAGATAATGACGAGATCAATCGGTGTTATGCTTAATTCTGGACCTTAAATCTCAAATAAAGGAGTGATCATCCTACGGCGTTTGTATGGAGAAGCGACCGGCCAGTTCAACGTTAAGTCGTTTTATCAGTGTGCGGGGCGCGGAGCGCGAGGCTGGCGTGTAGCGGCGAGACAGCATCACTTTGTCATGTATCAAAATACCTGTTTTTCTGTGGATGCTTCATGTTCCCGTTCCTCTTAAAAGTAGCCGCGCTTCGGGTTCTACATATATACATAACACTGATTACTAAAAAAAATCACTATCTGTACTTAGCATAATCAAGGTTTATTGTAATAATCTAATAACTTATTTCCTGTGTAATTACATACCGATAAGGTAATCAATTAATGGATTATAAATAACATTCAGGACTTTTGATAATTCTCCGTTCAGAGATCAGAGAACTATTATATTTTCAAGATTTATTATATTATTCTATTTGGCATCTATTCCACATTCCCTCATCTGCACTTTATTGTTGGGATTTCTAGCAACATAGGTATAGTCGAGCTCAGCAGCATGCGTGTTGGATGCCGCGTCCATGGCGTTACCGTTAACTATATAAGCTACGCTGACGACATGGTGCTGCTGGGTCCGACAGTGAATTCTATTGCGGAGTGGTTGAAAGTCTTCGAGGCCTACGCAGCATCACATGGCATACAATGCTTAAAAGTGTGAATACATGGTCTTTAAGGCCGTCGGTAAGTGTCCTGAATCTATCCCTGCCACTACGTTAAACGGAGTAAACCTGGAACGGGTTTAACAATTTAAATACCTGGGACATATTCTTGCCGACGAACTTAAGGATGATATGGAATAGAGAGAGCGTAGGGTTTTGTCGGTTTGGTAATATTCTTGCCCGCAGATTTGCTCTTTGTACGGATCAGCTCAAAATTACGCTTTTTAAGGCATACTGTCAGGGTCTGTAAACGGGAGGTCTGAGGATGAGTTATGCCAAAAAATCTTAATCTTAATACTCTACGGGTACAATATAATAACATTTTCGGAATGATGTTGGGATTTCCTCGGTATTGCAGTGCCTCCGGAATGTTCGCGTTGAATCGAACTGACGGTTTTCATGCAGTCATGAGAAAAAAGCTCACGTCACTGATAAGGAGGATCCCGGGAAGTGACAACAGCATTCTGAAAACTGTGGTAGAGGATCTGCATGCACCTGTACTGAGGCATTTCATGCGAATTATGACAGATATAGGTGATCTCCCGTCTGGTCATCGTAAATATATGATAATTATATAGCTACAAAAATCTACGAATGAATTCGTAAAAAAAAATATTTTTTATTGTTGTCTGTCAATCTTACACCATTTTTCTTACGACATCTCAAGAATTAGTTACACTAGTTAGGTATTTGAAATCGTTTCGGTTCGATATATATTTAACCAACAAAAAATGAAAACACCTATTTATAATGTGGTTTCATAACACCTTTGGACCGCGTTGCAAATCTATGCGGAACCATAAAATAGCGAGGTCCGACTCGCACTTGGCTAGTTTTTTAAATATGATTATCAATCCCGCCACAATCAACTATTTACTATAGGCTACAAATATAAACTTTCCATCCCCGTGGGGTACCGGGTTAGAATTGCACCTCCCCATATCATCTCGTGGGTGTCGTAAGAGGCGACTAAGAGAAAAATACTGGAAGGTGGGCAGCAGCGCCTTCCAAAGAACTGCGATCCCCAAGCCGCCTGCCAAGCGTGGGGATTATGGCAAATACCCCCTTAATAGGGGAGGCTGTGCTCAGTAGTGGACGAGTCGGCTGTTACAGTACAGTACAAATATAAACAAGTAACAACTGAAATAAAACATCTAATTTAACATTGTACAAAATATTTATTATATTTTAAATATATACTATGGAAGCACAACACTTTGACACAACATTTTTTTTATATACATATAGGCTAATCTTACCACTATGTCACCGAATGGTCAGTGATGATGTGGCCGAAGATATTTTTGAACTAACCTGAAATTACTGGCCCACTAGTACAGTTGCCGGAACACACAGTTAGGTGCATGGCGACAGATTTTGTACTTAGGTAGACAGCTAGCGAGAAGATATACTATCACAGTTTCTATGTTCATGTACTTACTCATAAATTGTGTTTTCATTTTCTATACATACACGTTAAATACAAGAAATAACTATCCGTAAATTTGAAATAAGTATAAATAAGTTTATAAAATGTATAGTTGAAATTGTTGTATTGGTAAAAGTTAGAAATAACATATTGGAAATTAGTTATTTTTTATAATATTTTACGCTTAGACTAAGGTTACATATTGTACATAAAAAATATCTAAAATTAACACTAAAGAGTTTTATAATATATTTTTTATAGTGATAACTTAATAGTAAATCATAAATACTCTTAATTTCATTAATTGCAGTATATAAGCAAAAGGAACTTAGATTATGCGAGATCAGAAAAATAAATGCGTAAATAGACGGATTTTCGTTTTTTTGTGGATTGCTATGAAAGTAATATTTATTTATAATTTTTGTAAGATATGGTAATTCTCAGTCAAACAAATTCAAATTCGGATATTTCACTTAGCCCACCAAACCATCCCACCTAGGAGGGAAAAGTGGATTGTTTTTAACTTTTCTCTTTTATATGAACCATAGCATCTTTATATAACAGGGTTATTAGTAAGTAGCTAACTTCTGTTAGTCCAATATAACATTTTGATATGTTATTTTATTGTTTTTGAAAAAAACATCATTAAATGTTTATATATAATATATATATACAGGGTGGAAACTTTCAGCGGGGCAGTAAGGGGAAGTACCTTATCCGTTGCAGCTACTCGGAAATGGTCTTAGGAGACTAGCCATATTTTTTTATGGAATTTTGATTTTCTAAAAATATTACAGTAAGCAAACAAAAACATTTTTATATTTTTTTGATGCCAATCGATCCTGTTTCTAATACCGATCAAAAACTTTTATGGGACCAACCATCGTTGGAGGACTCAAAAAGACACCAATTGCAAAAACCTTTTCCTTACATTTTGTATGACAATTTTACGTAAAATCTTTTTTAGTGACGGTTGAGATCTTTTTGTTGACTGAATAAAAAGATAAGTTTAAAAACAATTCAAATTTCGAACTCGTTATTACTAAATAAAAAACAATCTTGACAGTTAGGTGATGAATGGATAGGAATCCATTCATCACCTAACTGTCAAGATTACAAAATCAAGATTACACATGGCCCTATTTTTATAAATATTGAAAAAATACAGTTAAAAAGTTCTTATTTTTGAAATTAGGTTTACACTATCCATATAAAAAATATGATATCCATATTGTAGACACTGCCCGTATAGAGGTGATCAAAGATAAATGACATCATAAATAACACTAACGAAATAAAAAACACCAATATATAATTTTACATTATATGCTTCTCCATTTTAGATGATTCCTTTAGATCGACTGGAAGATACTCTCGAAGAGTTGTTCGTTTTGATGTGCCATGCTTAAAAGAATTTCATAAGTAAATGACCCCTTAAGGATGCGTCCACCCGGGATGTGCGAAGAAAATGAGGAGTTTAAGAAGAAAAAATCACCAATAGGTTCGCTCCATTTTCCTAGCCTCACTGAGCGCGCTTGATCCCAATAGTTCCATTGTCTAGTTCGATGACGGAACTAATGAGAAAAAATAATCCCACCTTTTTTATGCTTGATAAGTTAGCCTTTGACCACTATCTCATCTGATGGTAAGTGATGATATGGTCCAAGATGCTGTTCAGGCTAACCTAGAAGTACTGGCTCTCAAGGACAGCTGCCGGAAAACACCGTTAGGTGCTTGGCGACAGATTTTCTACTTAAGGGTGGTAGCTAGCCAGGCGGGCATTCACAAAATGCCCTACTACCAAGCAGATTTTTTTTCAAGTTTTCAATACTTTGAGTTCTATAAACAGGGGAGGTTATTTTTTCTCATGAGTTCCATCATGAAACTAATTAATATAATATAGTTGTATTGGTGATTTTTGTCATTTTACGTCCATATTTGTCGTCCATTTCTGGTGAATAAGCAGCTTTATGGACAGTATTTATAATACGCATTTTTATTTCATTGTTACAATTACCAGTTTTCATTGATTTCTAATAACTTTACCTACAACTATGTATAATTCTTAAATATGTATTTTTTATATTTTTTTTTTCTTAATAACGTAACTTACAAATATGTTTATATCATTTACCGAACGTAAACTAATAATTTGTGTGCATGTTGTGTTCGCACCTAGAAGAGCGTTCAACAAATCATTGATGCCATTGTTACAATTTAATTTAGTATGTATACGTTGTATTGTTCCGTTTGCGAACCATTACATATTTAAAATATATATATATATATATATATATATCTTATATATAAAATTCTCGTGTCACAGTTTTCGTTGCCATACTCCTCCGAAACGGCTTGACCGATTTTGATGAAATTTTTTGTGCTTATCCGGTATCTATGAGAATCGGCCAACATCTATCTTTCATCCCCTAAATGTTAGGGGTAGTCCACCCCTAAATTTTATTTTTTATTTTTTAGACAAAATTTTTAATTTCTATTTTTTTATGATACAACATACAAAAATACATACAATCCTCAATTTTCACCCTTCTACGATCAACCCTTATGTAATTTAATCATTTTTCCTCTTTATATGGCAAAACAACGTTTGCCGGGTCAGCTAGTATATATATATATATATATATATATAATTGTTTTTTTTTTTATCCAATAGGAGCTTCTGCCCAATAAAGGGTTACACAATAGCCTCTTCAAAAGAAATACACAAGAAACATAATGTGTTTAGTTGGTAGAATTGTGCACGTCTGTGACAGAGCCCTGCCAGCTGAATGAGGAGTCGGTATCTCCGTCGTTGTCGTGCGAGGCGTCGACGTGGGTGGAGGCAGGGCGGCGGTCGAGCCGCGCGCCGTCGAAGTGGAAGCCGGAGTTGGACGGCTTGCGCACCTCGCGGAGGTAACGGGAAGTGTGGCTGTCTGCGCCTTCCTCCGTCTCTCTAGGACTGTACAGCCACTCTGAAATAGATTAACATCATTGTACTACTGTACCGTATCAACCGAATTGTCCACTGCTGTACACAGTCATTAAGGGGGATTAGCCATAATTCCCAGCGGCTTGGGGATCGCAGTTTAAGATATCAGTTCCTCAGAAGGCGCTGCTACCTTCTATTATTTTACACCTTAAGTCGCCTCTTTCGACACCTACAGGTAGCTATGGAGGGGTGATTCTAGCCCGGCACCCCACGGGCGAAAGAAGCAAAATAAACATAGTTACATTTATTGAAAGTAAAAGGCTATATATTTCCGAATGTACCAATGTGTAGCGTCCGCACCGACAGTCCGAAGCAGACTGGAAGAGGTAATACCTATGGTTATCGCTGACAATCCCCGACGGACACCCGTGACCGACGTTCACCACAGACAAAACCCTTTTATGTTTCCACCGCCGACGTCGCTCCCCCGTCTACAGTACTAAACTCCGACAAAGTATCGGAGTTTTTTTTTTATATTATTGTGACGGAACAAGCACGAGGCCCACCTGATGTTAAGCGGACTAACCTCTGCCTATAACAGATGCATTTAGTCACAAGTCACGAATTGCACTGCGCCCGTCACCTTGAGACATAGTTGTTAAGTCTCATGTGCCTGTAATTTCACTGGCTCTCAAGGACTGCTGCTGGAACACACCGTTAGGTGCTTGGCGACAGATTTTTCTACTTGAGGGTGGTCGCTAGCCAGGCGGGCATTCGCAAAATGCCCTTCCACCATGCGGTGAAGCTCAAGCCCGCGGCGGGATTCGAACCATGGACCTGCGGCACGGCAGTCCATAGTCAATGCCACTGAGCCATCATTGCTTCTTATGAGTTAGGACATGCAAAGTACTTTATAGATGTACTTTACTTGATAATTAATATAACTTTCGGAATGAGTAGTTGTTAATATGTTGTACTGACCTCCGTTGGAGACCTTGGCGATGGCGGTGAGCAGGAAGTCCTTGTCCTTGGCCTGCAGCAGCAGCATGTGCCGCAGTATCTGCACCATGGCTTGCTGCGCGCGGGCTCGGGCCCGGCAGTAGTATACCACCACGCTGGAACATACATACATTTTTTTTTTCATGCCTGATAGGTTAGCCTTTGACCACTATCTCACCTGATGGTAAGTAAAGATGTGGTCGAAAATGTTGTACAGGCTAACCTAGAAGTACTGGCTCTCAAGGACAGCTGCCGAAACACACCGTTAGGTGCTTGGCGACAGATTTTCTACTTGAGGGTGGTAGCTACTACCATGCTATAACGACTGCCATCCTAAGACAACAACCGGGACCGACGGCTTAACGTGCCCTCCGAAGCATGGAAGCGCTCAGTAGTAATGTCACTAGCGGTCACCCATCCAACTCATGACCGCACGCGACGTTGCTTAACTTTGCTGATCGGTTGAGAACAGCTAAGTAAACTTCGCTACGAGCGCTTCATATATATATATATAATATAATATAAGCTTCATACATCCCGCTTTTATACTGCTGCTTTAACCCGAATGTTTTCTGACGAATAGTTTATGAAGCGCTAGAAGCGGAGCTTGTATAGTTGTTCTTTACCGATCCGATATTTTAATTAACTTCCGCTGCGATCGTAACTTGGATGGGTGACCGCTAGTGTCATTACTGTTTCGGAGGTGTTAAGGCGTAGATCCCGATCGTTGTCTGAAGATGACAGACGTTAGGTTATATGACGCTAATAGTAGACGGTAGGCATTTGGCAATACCCTTAAGTAGAAAATCTGTCACTCAGCATGTAACGGTGTGTTCTGGCAGCTATCCTTGTTTGTCAGTTCTCATTCTAGGTTAAGCCTGTAACTATCTTGAGATTGTATTCAAATGCGAACCTATCGACCATAATAGGGTCATTTTATCATAATTCGTAAGCTTGGCAGGCGTTTTGGGATTACAGTATACGTTGATTTCTATTAGATTTTCTGGTACTGTAAATGATGATGTGGTCGAAGGGCAAATCGGTGACGACAACGGGATTCGAAATTCTGCCGCGCAGTCCAAAGCTAGCGGCCTATTGCCGTTGGGCCATCACTGCATCAAGTATATGAAGACTGTTCTGCAGAAGACACTGTTAGTAACTTTAAGACTTTCGCGACTTGAACACATATTTATAAGCACAGAGTCCGCTCGTGACCACGACCAATGCAACTTGGTCGAAACGTCGAGGTAAATAAATAAATTTATAAATGTTGTTATCGCGATTAAGTCCCGTTAAATACTTATAAATAGAAGACACTGTTGTCAATCTTCTTAATTTCCCGTATTCGTTGTTTGTGAAGATGGATGACTTGAGTTTTTGACAACGCCATCAAGTGACTCAACTGCATTCCTAGACGAACACTCTCAGAACAAAATAAGCTGTACCTTCTCTCTCTCTCTCTTCCCTATACCCTGTATAGGGAAGAGAGAGAGAGCCCGGTAATGAATGGATAACCTTAAATTAGGTATTTGTATATCTAATGGCCATTCAGAAAAAAAAAAACAAAAAACACAACAAAAAAAATCAAGTAGTACCAAAGTTATGGTCTTTTTAATAAACAAACATATTCATTTTGCCAAAGTTTAAGCATTCATAGCGTAAAAAAAAGTATGTATACACATGTGAACAATCATTTTAAAATAAAGTGTGCCTAAAGCCGGTTTAAAAATGGTATTTGTTTTATAATTAATTTTTTTTTTTTTTGTTCTGTTTTTTTTCTGAATGGCCATTAGATATACAAATACCTAATTTAAGGTTATCCATTCATTACCGGGCACCCTGTATATCATATACATATATTTATCTATGTTATTTTGTATATATTATTGCTTATATGTTTATCGTTATGCAAGTACATTTAGTCGCACATGTTCTAAATTCAGAATGAATACTTATTTGCTAGTTTGTTTTTTTTTGTTTTTCTTTTTTCTTTATAAGTTACGAGTATGTACTAGTTATACTACACCCCTTTATTATCGGTTTTTACAGATCCTCTCCATCCAAAGGTTGCCTGGAAGAGATTGCTTTCAGTAATAAGGCCGCCCACTGTAACACTATTAATTTGAATTGTATATTATATCTGTTTCATTTATGTGGTTTGACAATAAAGTATTATCTCTCTATCTATCTATCTATATCTCTTTCTCTCTCTAACAGCCATGGCACGCTACTACTCACACTCTAAATACTGTTTCTTATACGAAGCGACCATCTTCTGTATAAACTGACCTCAAAAGCACCACTGCGAAGGCGAGCACGCCGGGCCGATAGAGATAGCTGAGCACGATGCGCAGCTTCTCTCTCTCGTCGAGCCGCAGCACGCCGCTACTCAGGACGGCGAACACGTGCGAGTACGAACGGAACGGACCGCACTGTTTAGACTCCATCCTGTATAGTACACAAGAAAAATACTCTGAAAATTGTCATAACATACTCAGAGACGAATTACTTAGAAATTCCATGGATCCACCGTGCGGGTGCTGGGTCCTGGCGTTGCACAGGAAGTTTCTTTGTTTTTTAAATATAATTGTGACGGGACAAGCTCGAGGCCCACCTGATGTTAAGCGGACTAACCTCTGCCTGTAACAGGTGCACTTCATCACAAGTCACGAATTGCTCTGCGCCCGTCACTTTGAGACATAGTTGTTAAGTCTCATTGTGTCTGTAATTTCACTGGCTCTCAAGGACAGCTGCCGGAACACACCGTTAGGTGCTTGGCGACAGATTTTCTACTTGAGGGTGGTAGCCAGGCGGGCATTCGCAAAATGCCCTTCCACCATGCGGTGATGCTCAAGCCGGCGGCGGGATTCGAACCATGAACTTGCTACGCGGCAGTCCATAGCCAATGCTACTGAGCCATCACTGATTCAAAAAGCAAAGCAAAAAGCTAGAGGTGGCTGGGTCTTAAAACCCAGGAGTAGGGTTAAGGGGCCCCTTTACGATGTCATTGATGCTCCCCTTCACCGCTCGAGCCTCCTCCCCGGAAATTACATCGGAAAAATCCTCTACTTTAACAATTAACATACACAAAAGTTTTCATCACGCCCACGTCGTTAATTGTAGTTATTAATGATACTTAAGTAGAGCTACTTCAATATGTCACATTTGACACTTCAACAAAATGAACTTGTAACGGCGGCCTCAATATATAATTTATTTTTTCAAAATTAGATTGCCCGATTTTTAGTTTTTGCTAAATATACATTTAATTATATTATTGTAATAAACTTTTAAAAATAAATAACGATTTCTATTGTATATAAACTAGCGTATTCCCGCTGTCCCCATCTCCCTTGGTCCCATTAATGGGAATGGGAAATTTAACATCAGATGTCCCCACCGCCCATGTTGTCATGAACATCGTTACAACCCGTTATCAAAAAATAAAACGATTTCGTTCGACGACAAGATGAATTCAATGACAACGCGATCGCGCTTGTTTACAAATAAAATATCATAATGAATTACAGGAACATTTATATTACAAGGGCCAAACAACACCTAAAAACAAATGAAATAAAAACTGACTAGCGGAATATCCTGTTGGAACGCTACGAAATATTATTTTGAAGCTAGTAACATTCTTATGACAAATAAATGAAGTTACAGATTGATACAAGTCGTGTTTATTGACGAAACATGGTTTAATGCGGACATGGACTGATGATAGCAGCGTCTACTTCGACTGTACCTTGTGAAAAAAAGAGCCCGCCTTATTATGTCACGTGGGCTCAGCTTGTAAAAGATTTAGTTTAAACTACCCGCTCGCATTAATAAGCTCGCAGTAATTAAAATAAAGCAATTAAATATTAATATATATTCACAATTATAGCGTACAATTAATGATGGTATGAAAATTCAGTTTTAATTGATTCCTTGATATTATCCCTTGATCGAAAATAAGTAAAATGTGTAAGCAAGTCAAATAATTTCCCAAAGTTTCATTGATTCCTTTTATAATCCCTTGAGTACCTTAGTATCCCCTAGTAAAACAACGAATGCCCGTCGCGCCGGCACGAAAATACGCAAAGTCAATTCTTAACAAGGTAATTTAAACAAAGTCGAACTTAATAATTAACTTTCTCTGCACCGACTCATTCTTCTGACACATGACATTTCTTAAGTGAGTGAAACAGATTGCAATTATGAAATTTTAGAAGATTGGTGCATCACAATTTTTGTTACTAACGCCATAAGTGACATTAGTATGGACTCAGGAACTGACAAAGTTTATAGCATACGAGCATAAGTCGTCCACAACTCAGTATATATTTGAAAAACTGACCCTAGAGCGTGGCCTCGATTATCCCTCTACCACTGCCAGTATAACGCTATCGAGCTGTTGCTTAAATGGACATTAAAACTGAATGCAGATGTATCATCAGTTATATTGGTCCAAGTATTTTCCAACATATCGAGCAAGTCTTTTGTGCCGGTTTTAATTAATTGGAAACAACTAATTTAGGCAATAAGTTAGTTTTTTTTAATCAATCCGACTAGACAGCACGACATTCGTACAATAAACAATCTTCATATAATATACAGTATTAAAAATAGTTTTTGGGCATTTATAGAACTCCATTAAGTAATTTTTACAACTACTGATAGTTTTGCGTTTGAAAACCATCTCACCTGTTGGTAAGTGACGTTATGGAAAACATTTTTATGCTGCTGTTACAATCTTTAGAAGTTTTTAAAGTATTTTTGCATTAATTCTAAAAGAAGAGTGTTCAACTCGAGTGCATGTTATCAATAACACAGTGAAACTATAAGCACCACTACCAAACAACGACCGTTCTTGCGTCTATATACCTCTGTAATTATTGATAACTTACTTCCCTTGCTTTACAATATACTATCAACATACCTCAGGAATACAGATCCGATACCAAAGAGCGTAGTAAATAGAGAGAGAGTGATCAACATGAACAGTACTGTCTGCGTCTGCGCCGCACGCCATACCTGTAACACAGAATATTACCAGTACTAGCTTTTGAAGCAGAGATAACTCAGTGACATTGGCTAGGGACTGCCATGCAAGTCCATGGTTCGAATCCCGTCGCTGGGTTGAGTTTCACCGCATGGTGGAAGGGCATTTTGCAAATGCCCGGCTGGCTAGTGACCATCCTCAAGTAGAAAATCTGTCGCCAAGCACTTCACGGTGTTATTTTTAATATTGTTAGGTTTGCAATAACGCCTGCTATGCGGATTACATTACAAAATCCATCTCCATCCCAATACGATGGTTAAAGAACGATAGCAAAGATTTGAGTTATGGCGTCATGTCATGTCAGCTCAATTGGTTAGAGGATACCCCGGCTCAAGGGGTGGATGGACGCGGTTTCGAATCCCGCACATGACTTAAATTTTTCCTATCGTATATTAGTGATTTTGTACTTAACGGTGTGTTCCGGCAGCTGTCCTTGAGATCCAGTAATTCTAGGTTAAGCCTGTTAACATCTTCGACCACAGCATCACTTACGATCAGGTGAGACTGTGGTCAAAGGCTTACCTATCAGCAATAAAACAAATAAAAATATAAATTATACGAAATAACAAACAGTACACCGTGGAGATAAAGTTCAAAATTCAATGCACAAGAAGGATTTCAAAATTTATGAGGTTGATTCAAGTAATTACTACTAATTTTGTTAAACTAAAATATTTTAAATATTTGTATGTTTGCAATGACGCATGATACTCGGATAACAATACAAAATTATGAGAGGTAAAATTATAGTTATGTGCGGGATTAGAACCCGCACCATCCACCCCTATAGCCGAGGTATGCTCTAACCGCTTAGCCAACATGACATATGACTCTAATTCATCCTTTCGTTCTTAACAATCGTATGAAGAAGAAGCGACATCCATAGTTCAACTTACGTTGTACTGCCAACAATACAAATTTTGAAATAAGCTTTAAACTTGTTTACGATGACGCAACTGTAAAAATATTTTTTTTTAATTTTTTTTAAAGCCTGATAGGTTAGTCTTTGACCACTATCTCACCTGATGGTAATTCATGATGTGATCGAAGATGTTGTTCAGGCTAAACTAGAAGAACTGGCTCTCAAAAAATTATAATTATAACAATATTTTTATTTTTGCAACTAAATCATTTTTTTTTTTTATGCGTGATAGGTTAGCCTTTGACCACTATCTCACCTGATGGTAAGTGATGATGTGATCGAAGATGTTGTTCAGGTTAACCTAGAAGTACTGGCTCTCAAGGACAGCTGCCGGAACACACCGTTAGGTACTTGGCGACAGATTTTCTACTTGAGGGTGGTAGCTAGCGAGGCGGGCATTCGCAAAATGCCCTACCACCATGCTATAACGACTGCTATCCTAAGACAACAACCGGGACCGACGGCTTAACGTGCCCTCCGAAGCACGGAAACGCTCAGTAGTAATGTCACTAGCGGTCACCCATCCAACACATGACCGCGCGCGACGTTGCTTAACTTTGCTGATCGGTTAAGAACAGCTAAGTAAACTTCGCTACGAGCGCTTCAAATATTAAATTACACATTTATTAAATTTAAGCGTCTACGACGTTTTAATGAAGGTTAATTACAAATTTTAAAAGATGCATGCTCCTCGGGTTACATTTCAAAATTACATCCACAGGAAAAATTATCCATCACCATACGAAAGTTACGAAAGAATGGATAAATTGGAGTCATTCGTCATGTTGTGTGATGTTGGGTTTGCAGTTAGAACATGTTCCGGCTATAGGGCCGGATTATTCCGGCTATTGATGGCCGAGCGGTAATAGCTTTGGACTGCCGTGCCGCAGTACCCTGGTTCGATCCACACCACCGGCATGAGGTTCACCGCATGGTGGAAGGGCATTTTGCGATTGCCCGCCTAGCTAGCTACCACCCTCAAGTAGAAAGTCTGTCGCCAAGCACCGAACGGTGTGTTCCGGCAGTAGTCCTTGAGAGCCAGTGAAATTACAGGCACAATGAGACTTAACAACTATGTCTCAATGTGACGGGCGCAGTGCAATTCGTGACTTGTGATGAATTGCAACTGTTATAGGCAGAGTTTAGTCCACCTAACAACAGGTGGGCCACGAACTTGTCCAGTCACAAAAACATTTAAAAAAAAAAAGGTGGTAGATGGCGCTGGTAGATCCCGCAAATGACAATATTTTTCCTCTCGTTGTAATTTTGTAATAATACTTTTTTGGTCTCTTTTTATTTGCAATTAATTTTAACCCATCAACGTGGGATGGTCAAAAGTGGCACGTTTATGTGGAAATCTTAGCGCTATTATCAAAAGTGGAACGGGGTAGAAGGCAGAAAAAATGTTCCGGTTTGGAAGTGTTTTATTAAAATATGAATTAAATGTTTTCTTAAAATATATTTGAAATATTTGTTATCATTAAATATGCATTTCCGCAAAGTAACGCCTAAATCTATTCATTAACTTTCTTAGGTTTGACACTTTTGACGAACGCTATTCGAAACCACGTGTATGCTTATTATTACACAAGAAATAAATAATCAACTGCGAGTAAATTAAAAAAATAAAATTAAAAAAAATGTTGATAACATTACGAACGGCTGACCTGTATAGTGGCAGTGCGATGTCTCTAATAACAATGAAGCAAATAGGATTCAAATACAAGAAAACCACGAAGAGAAAAATTATGATGGTACTATATGATTTTATTTTGCACAGAGTATCGTTCTTGAGGAAGATCAATATGTCATAAATTGGGACAATGTCATATTTGTCGATGAGACTTGGCTAAACTCGAATCATATCGTGTCGCAGTCGTAAAATTACCTAGTTAGGAATCTGAAATTTCGGTATGTTGTGCACCTTATCCTCTATTTAACCAACAAAAACTAAAAACGCTAATTAATAATGTCATTTTGAAGCTGTGATCAGATCAAACATTTTAAGTGCTTTTGCGACGTGGAACCCGAAAAAGAACTAGTTCCGACTCGCACTTGGCCAGTTTTAGTTTTCTTTACCTTTCTAGCGGGCTGACAGGCTCTCATAGCGCACTCCCGCTTGATGTAGAAAAGGAACAGCAGCTTGATGGTGACCGCTAGCGCCAACGTAGGCGAGAACAGCATTCCGAACCATAGCACCGTTTGGTTGTAGATCAGCGTTAACGAATTGTAAGCGATGTTGAATTCTGGAGGGCTCCCGGTGGGACGGAACCTGAAAAATATACACGTCAAGAATGGCACCAGTACCTATATGCTTATTTGGTCATTATGTATTACGTCATAGAAACGAAAATGACATGCACCAATACTAATGTAAATGTAGCACTCTCGTTTGATGTACAAGATAAACCGGAATTTGATCTTCCGCTCTCTTTTAATTTAATCTCTTAGAGAGATATGCGAGTAGACCTAGAAACTAGTTGGCGAGCAGCGAGAGTATATATTCGACAGCTTCGTGGCTGGGCTGATTTTGAGCGAGTGCGACGGACGACTACGCACAACACTAGCTCGGGGCAGCCGAATGACGAATGATATGAGTATCTTCTAAGAGTCCCTGCTCGAGTATTGACCACCAAACCAGCTTCGCTGGGCGAGTATAGCTCTTGTAGCTGCGACAAACTTATTGAGACAGAGTTCTCGCCGTTGGTTGAGTTTTTTTTCAACATCCAATTAGGTTTTAATATAGTTATGTTTGCAATAACGCCTGCTATGCGGATTACATTACAAAATTGCAAATATACTATAAATAAATATATATTTGTAATACAAAGAGGTTTCAAAGGGGAACGCTTTTAACTAGAGCTTTATAATATAAGGTCAGTTAATTGTTTGAACAATATTGTTTGGGGCAGTTTGTAATTAAATATGATCGCAATATTTGATTTTTTATGAGTATATATGTGCATACGAGGGCAGGTCAATAAGTCCGTGACTTTTTGAATTTCCCGCCTCTTTTCTGAATGGGCAACACTGATCCTGTCAACAAGCATTTGTCAGCTGACTCTTGTCAAAATTTGAACGACCTGTGACATTTAGTTTGTGATCGACAGCCATTGAAAGCATACTATACCGCGAGATTTGAGGAGAAAATGGAAAAAAGTGAATTTCCACCAGGACAATGCAAGGGTGCACACATGTGCAGTTTCCATGGCAAAAATCTACGAATTAGGCTACGAATATTGCTCTCTCATCCTCCTTATTCTCCGGATTTAGCCCCGAGTGACTATTTCTTGTTTCCAAACCAGAAGAAATGGCTCGGCGGAGACTCCAACGATGAAATCATCTCACAAATAAATGCCTATTTTGATGACCTCAACAAATCTTATTTTTTGGAAGGGATAAAAAAATTGGAGAAACGTTGGACAAAATGTATAGAGCTCAAAGGAGACTATGTAGAAAAATAACATGATTTTTTATCCCACAAACCCGTGTTTAATTCAAAAAGTCACGGACTTAGTTCAGCCAGGTGAAAAGAGTGACGTTTCATATAAATTGACGGTATGTACTGTACTGATATCCTGTCGCCTTATTTTAGTGTACTTTCAACGTTTATGCAGCGTGGACGCATACGGAGCGGCGCTCATCAGTGCTTTTTTGTTTTCTTTAAATAAATAATATCCAAATACCACCATTAAAACAGAAAACGTTAAAATAAGACTCGTATGGGGCTTCGTATTATTATTGTGAACATTTCAACCGACTACCTGTTACCGTACAAAAAATATTAATGATATTATAGCTCTTTAAAGTTCGGACGGACGGACGGACAACCGTGTCTTAGTAATAGGGTCCCGTACGGATCCCTAACTACTGCCTAACCAAGCAAATACGCACGGTTCATGCATGGCTTGGGCGCGGCGAGTACGCGACCGTAGCGCGGTTTCAGCGCGGCGAACTAATCATACCGACGCTGCACCGCGGACGCGCCGGAACCGCGTTCAAACGAGAACGCCCCATCACCGCGCTCAAACCGGTAGCTTGCGGAACGGCCGCGGCCTCGTATGAAAACCAATTGAACTGGCCGGTCACTTCTCCATACAAACGTCGTAGGGTGATCACTCCCTTATTTGAGATTTTAGGTCCAGACTTAAGCATAATATCGATTGATATCGTCATTATCTATTTATTTATTTATTTATTTCTGGTCAGCCAACAATTATTACATTTTTACACACACAACAATTTTCCTAGATAATATAGTACACTGCTTAATGTACAATCTCTTAAAGGCTGTATAATCTAGGCTTGTATGATGCCACAATTTTAAAAAGATAATTAAGTAATAACAAATATTTTATGAAAACATCAAATTAATATTTTAATAAAACACTTAAAAAATACAAAAATATATCTAGTGACAATTACGCCTAATTATTTCCGCAAAAGTAACGCCTGAATGTATTAATTAAGATAATTCAGTTGTAGATTATGATCCTCGAAAACTTTACATGAAAATGTTTCGAGGCTCATAATTCTAAGTTAATTATTTTATTAAAATTTCGGCATCATACAGGCCTAGATAATGACGAGATCAATCGGTATTTTGCTTTATTTTGGACCTAAATCCTCAAATAAGGGAGTGATCACCCTACGACGTTTGTATGATAAACGGGCCGGCGAGTTCACCCTTAAAGCAACAATTAGTACCACTTTTAAGGACACATAAATAAAAAAATAGAAATTAAAAACCGAATTCCAACCTAAAATACCTATTATTATACGGATAACTCAATTACGATCTCATTCAGATTTGAATTTGACCACCGACAAGTACCAACTTTCGAATACAAAAAAAACATTAAAATCGGTACATTCTGTAAAGAGTTGTGAGGTGACACAAACAAAAAAAAATACTAGTATTATTTTTATAGGAGCATTGACGCATGCTAAGCGTCAATGCATCAAAAAAATACAGTAAAGTTGTGAAACTCCTTCTTTTTTTTTAAGTCGAATAGTAAAAAATTAAACACTACGCGATGTCATTCAACTACTAATTCCAAACGACCCCCTGCAATATTGTTCATTACATAATACTGACCTTTTACTAGACCATTCATTAAGCCTACTTTATTAATAAAAATAACATCCACTAATGCTAAATATGATCAAAAAATAGCAACTAGAACGTTTTCTTACATCGCTTTCGAAAATCTTTAAAAACAACTACACAATACACGACACCGCGAAATGCTATTTTTTATTCATAACGGAAGATAGGTCTTTAGTGATCATTTATCAAATAAAACCGGCCAAGTGCGTGTGGGACTCGCGCACGAAGGGTTCCGTACCATTATCTCGTTTTCATTATTATTATTTTTAGCAAATAAGCGGCGAAAACTTCTTTTATTGTATAGGAGCCCCCTTAATTATTTATTTTAATTAATTATATTTAAAAACAACATAAAAATAAAATTTCTGTGCATAGTTAAAGCGGCTACCTGTCACCGTTATTAGTATCGAGGAAACGGTAAAATAATCAAGTTTGTTGTATGGGAGCCCCCCTTATATATTTTTTATTTTTAGTATTTGTTGTTATAGCGGCAACAGAAATACATCATCTGTGAAAATTTCAAGTGTCTAGCTATCGACGTTCTTGAGATACAGCCTGGTGACAGACGGACGGACGGACAGCGAAGTCTCAGTAATAGGGTCCCGTTTTTGCCCTATGGGTACAGAACCCTAAAAAACCGCGAGTTTGAGTAATGAACTAATTTTATCACAAAACGTGTATTTTTAGCAGTAAAATATATTAAAAACCTAGTTTTGTATGTCGCATTGTATATTCGCTTTGTTCGTATAAAAGACATTATAATGTTTTTACAAATCAAATAAAACACGTGCCCGAGTTATCCATTGAGAATGACTGCTATTGGCGGGAAGTGTTATCAGTTGTTCGATTTGGGACGAAATCATTTTTGAACGTAAGTAGCAAAATTATAAAAAATTGCATTCCGAACGCTAAGATGTGCCAATTTTGAAACTGCAACAAACGATATCATCTCAAAACGAACGCACTATACATATTATTCTAAGATGAGAATTTTATTTAATAGTAAGCGTATTAGTTCCGAAAACAGATTGAAGACGTTCTGAAAAAAGGCCAGGTCAAGAGTACCCTAAACCGACGCTTATGTATGAAAGGATTGATGAGTGTAGATGAAGCGAAAGAGATATGTAAGGATCGTAGTAAGTGGAAATCCGTGGTCTCTGCCTACCCCTACGGGAAAGAGGCGTGATTTTATGTATGTATGTAGTAAGCGTATTAGAAGCGATTTTTAAACAATAAGAATAACAAAACAAATAGAACTAAAAACAAACTCACTTATAAAGCAAAGCCCTAAATATCTCAATGCCTGGCAACACTACGATCGATACCACAGCGTCCAGCATCACTAGACGGTACGTCTCCTGTCCGAAACGGGTTTCCCAACACTGCAAATAAAATTAAATAATAGCAACAAAAATATAAAATTTTACAAATAAGAAGAAATAAACATAAAAGAACATAAATAAGTAGTACGAACAACCAGCAAAATTATTAAAAATAAAAAAAATAAACAGCTTAGCAAAATAGCCAGTGTGGGGGAGCCGGGATGGTATAAGTATTTTAACGATACGATATATAAGCGTAAACAGGGCCGCTACTAAAATTCAACGAAGTTTAGTTTTTCGTGTACGAGCGACCTTTTAGACAACGAAAATTGAATTTGCGGTATGAAGTTAGTTGTTTGATATTGTCTATGGTCGGTCAGCATCGTTCATCACAAATCTTGCCCGCTTTGGAATCTCCCATACTACTCTGAGAACGCTATTATGCTTCAATCAGTTTTAAGTCTTAAATACGAGATGATAAAGAACATTTTCCCATGGTAGGACTCTGAGAGTCCTAGTTATGGAGCTCATCGAGAGGTGTCGCTACTGTACCAGAAAATATAAGTAAGTTATTTAGAATATACGTTATTGTCTTTGTTCTCCATAGGTATTGATATCCTCATTACTATTAGTGTTCTCTCTGCATATTTAGAACTCGAATGACTACTTATAACCAAACGAGTAAATTATAATTTCGTATTTGGAAAATATACAAACCATACGAATCCGATAAAATGTATTCAGAATCTACACAGGCAAATGCTTACAAGTCTATGCTACGAACTAAGTTAAAATAAATAAAAGTAAGGCAATACGTGTTTTGCGGATACCTTACTTTCGGACCCGAAGTTCGATACTTCGTCGAATTGTAGTTGCGGCCCAGATTCGAATGTATGAGTACATTTGAGTGTCAGTAATCCTCCTCTCTCCTAATTATTGTGTGCGCACCAGGGTATGTAATGAACTTTTCCTTATTTTGAACATCTTTGTCTATACTACAGAAAACATTCAGTATTGAGCATCTTACTGACCTCGAGGCCAGACCTGGACCAGAAGACGAAGAGCAGCATGTGGATGGTGACGTCCAGCAGCCAGGTCCGGCCCAGCGTCACGTACAGAGCGGTGCGAGGGGTGTAGTACTCCAAACTGTCAACAATAATAACTCATTAAAAAAAAGTAAATTACATTACATTAAAAATAAGGAACAACACCAACCAACCCTGATTACCACTTATATATAATAATTGAGATCATTCCATTGAGCCCAGAAATAATATTTCTGCTGTAAGTTATTTCGGAGTTAGGTATCCCGTCAATTCCAAGTGATGATGCAGCCTCAGGTCAAGGTTACCATCACGTTCCTGTAATACCTGTATTTTGAAGCAGTGATGGCTCAGGTCCATGGTTCGAATCCCGCCGCGGGCTTGAGTTTCACCGCATGGTGGAAGGGCATTTAGCGAATGCCTGCCTAGCTAGCGACCACCCTCAAGTAGAAAATCTGTCGCCAAGTACCTAACAGTGAGTTCCGGCAGCTGTCCTTGAGAGCCAGTAAAATTACAGGCACATGAGACCTAACATCTGTACGTCTCAGTGTGACGGGCACAATGCAATTCGTAGTTGACGAAATGCGTCTGTTGTAGGCAGAGGTTAGTCCACTTAACATCAGGTGGGCCTTGGGCTTGTTCCGTCACAATAACATAAAAAAAAACATTGAAGTAACAGGATTATTATTTCGAATAGATGAAACTTGTGGAAGTTGATCAAATAGTTGCTAAGAATAAGAACACACTATCTCAAGTCACGTCTCAAATAGAAAAAAAAACTTAATCATAATCGGTTCATCCATTTTGAAGCTCCGATGCTGCAGACAGACATACAACGTTTAACTTACTTAACGTTTTATATTTTTGGCATGAGCAGGAGATGTATAGTGCATTGTTCACCGTGGGGAGAAAGCGGCCGTTTACCAACGAGGGTGTAGTTTGGGCTCAATACACAAGAGTCGGAAACCTCACTTTATGCTGAGTAATACATAGAGCCTGGTACTATATTTACTACTTTTTGACAGTTTTTTTTATGCCTATATGGTTAGCCTCCATCTCATCTGATGGTAAGTGATGAAGATCGAAGATGTTGTTCAGGCTAACCTAGAAATTATTAACAGTATTTAATGTAGAAAGTGTGGCGGGAAATCTAATTTTTTTCAGTTATTTCACCCTTGAAGCTAGGTTTCGTAACCATTCTACAAAATCACGGTATTTGCGAGTTTAAATAAATATTACTCATGTAACCTTGAACAGTTATTGGACCCCACACACGATTCTATAAATTACCCTAAAACGGTCATAAATATCATACATAATTTTACCCGTAACAATTGTAATAACTAACAAGTAGAAAATCTGTCACCAAGCACCTCACAGTCGTTCAGCCAGCTGACCTTGAGAGCCAGTAATTTAGGTTAGCCCGAACAACATCTTCGATCACATCATCACTTTCCGTCAGATTAGAAAGTGGTCAAAGGCTAGTGTTTACGCCATCTACAGTCATTTCTTAAAACTACCTTACATGTGATTTCATACGATATGCACTTGAAGGGAATGCACCGACCCCTCGTGGATGACGTCTCAGTCGCCGTCAAACTTCAGTAGAAGAATATAGTTCTAAACTAACACGCGCTCCGCATATTCAAAATCTAAAATACTCGCCGTCAAGCTCGCTAATCGGCAAAAATAAACTACTACATGTCTTCTGAAATTCGCTACTTGTGTATACTTAAACCGCAGTTCTATTGGAGCTTAGCCATACATATGATTCCCCATGCTCATCATCAACTTGAAGACCTGCCAGCCGGCGTGAGAGACTGGACGCAGTAGCAAGGTTGGTGCATATTGATAGTGTTTGATCAGAAATCACATGTATTAATTTGTATTACAGTCCATTAAATAGACGTAGGGCTTCGCCCCTCGCATTCCCCCTATGGCGGCTCCAGCTAGCTTATCAAGTATTGAAAAAAATATTATAAGTTATTGTAAACAAAAACTCTTCTCAGAATCTAGCATATTGATTGCGTACAATAATCAGACAATCTAAGATCAAAATCAAAAATATATTAGAATTTTGAATCGAATCGAAAATTGTACAGAACAAGTTTAGGTAAATTTCATAGATTTATGAATATTGAAAAAGCTATAGCTTCGATCGCGCTCAAACTAACAGAAAGCGACCGGGGACCGCAGCCCGCCTGTAGTAATGCGTAGAACTATAGATTTTTTTTGAAAATGAAATTTATAAAACCGAAAAACACGAAATGTCGAATAAATTTAGCAATAAAATGTTAATAACTTTGCGACTATTGAACCTATTTAGCCAAAACCAACGTATAACGTACCGCTACCAGCTAAACACAAAAATAACATACTCTTAAAAACTGAAGTAGGTTAAAGATAGCAAAAAATATATTCGCGTTCACAATCACTTTCGTTATTTAACAAAGATTCAAACATACATAACCAAAGATGAAACAAATCAACCCAGTAACAATTCTACATCAAATAAGAAAAACTCGACACAAATATACACAAAACAACACAAGAAAAATGGCTCAGGTATCCTACAGCAGAAATACATTAATTACAGACACTATTTCGAGATGTTATCGCTTCGAACGCCAACGAGCACAATGGACGCGCCTCTGTTCGCGGAGGTTCGTTGAGGTTAGTTCGTAACGCAAGGAGGTTCTGCTAAAAATACAATAAGGAAACAAACAAAGACAACAAATATATTAGAATTTTGAATTTCCAATCAAAGACGTCATCCTTAATGCTGATTAGTGTTAATTGGCGGCAGTAACTACCTTATATAATAATGTCACTTACCGTCCCACTAGATTGAATACCAGAGGGCAGACACTGACAATAATGATGACAATTGCAGACACGGGCACCTCCCTGTGGGCGAAGTGTTCGAGCAGCAGCCACAGCCCGTACAGCAACCCGCCGATAGAGGTCAGCACGAGCACAGAGATCGTCACGTTCGTCAACGTCTGCCCGAGTCGGCTACAGAACGTGAGCTCGGTCGTCTTCTTGTTTTGTTCGCTTAGAAGCTCCTGCAAATATTTATTGCATATTTTACTATAAGTTGTCCAATTCAAGAAGTCACTTATCCTAAAGTGACATGCGAGATGCCGCTGTTCTTACACAAAAATAAATACCAAAAAATGGAACCAAGTTCAACACTCAAATATGTGAAATAACTTTTTGAAGTCGGTACCATGATGGTCCAAAAGTACCTATTATCACAATATTGTGCGCACGGTACGGTGTAGTTATTTCACACATTTGAGTGTTGAAGTCCGTTAAATTTTTTTGGTAAACATTTTTTTTCACCCTTTTTAGTGACTCTTGGTACTTATGGGATCGATTGTCATTCACTGTCAATGACTATATCTTCAAGATAGGAAAATACTTTTCAGTAATTGGAGTGAAACTCAAAAACGGCTTGACCGATTTTGATGAAATATAAATGGGACTACACGACAAGCATGAGCATCCCAAAACATCTCATCAAAATCGGTTCACCCAGTCAAAAAACCTGAGGTAACAAACATAAAACAAAAACTTATTTTTTAAAACAAACTAATTTAGTACTTTTTAGTACTCCTCGTTCTTTTTAAATCGGTAAATTATTATTTATATTCCAATAAAGAGCTCGCAGCGGAGCTTGCCTAGTGGTTTTGAACCTATGAACTAGGTTTAGCATTATCCGCTTCGGTCATGACTTGATTGGGTGACCGCTAGTGGCATAAAGTGACCGCTAGTGACATTTACTAATGAGCACATCAGTCAGTTCGCATCAGTCCCAGTTAGTTGACTTAGTATAGCAGTCGGTATAATGTTGACAGGGCATTTTGCAAATACCGCCCTGCTATGCAACCACCCTCAATTAGAAAATCAGTCGCCAAGCACTTATCGGTTTGTTCCTTGATGTCCTTGAGAGCCGGTAATTAAAGGTAAGATAATGAATAGATTCAGGCGTTACTTTGCGGAAATCCATATCTAATAATAACAAATACTTTTAAAATATTTTAAGAAAACATTAAATTAATATTTTACGAAAAAAAATATTTAAACAATAATTTATATATAAACATTGATTTTAAATTGTATTATATAGCAATATTTTTTTTAGGAGCGTAATTATTATGTGATATGCAATAAAAATATTTGATTTGATTGGATTTGAAAAAAAAACACTTAAAAATATATCTAGTGACAATCCCGCTTAATTTTCCTGTTAAGCTGACGTGACGTCACAAACGCCACGCAGCCAAACCGGAAGAGATTTCGACGCGATTCGATTTTACACGAAGCATCCTCAGGAGGTCTTGATCGTATACGAGGGCACGACCGAGGTCGAGATCAGCCTTTCTCTTAGGAAAATTAGGCGGAATTGTCACTAAATATATTTTAAATATATTTTTAAGTGTTTTCTTAAAATATTTGATATTATCAAATTCTAGGTATGCATTAACAACATCTTCATCACTTACCACTAAGAGAGAGCAATAAAATGCAAGCAAAAGAAAAATTTTGAGTGGTGCAGTTGAGTAAGTGAGCCATTTAGATATAGATGCTTAAAATAATCATTCGCAGACACGAACTATCACCGACCCACAATCGCGTCAAGCAATATTGGTTTGATCCTGCTTAAAGAACTATTTCAATATGTATCACGGATGTGCAAGCGAGATACAAGATGTTTATCATATACCATTATCCCGCTCGCACTGTTCCGAACTACGATGCTACGGAACGGATTTACCTTAGTTTTACGACATTTTATTCTGTGCTGCACAACAGCTATCTGTAACTTTTTTAGTTTTACTCATTGAATAATTTTGCTGCATTGATTATAAAGAATAGAAATAAAAAAAGCACGTAATTTACACATTAATTAAACCAATTTTATCGTAAAATACCCTTAATCAAGTTTAAATCCGCTGCTAGAACTTTTTTAATTATGGATAAACACATGACAGATTTGTAGCTGGATTTACAGACAGTATTACTTCGTATCAAATGTAACGTCAGAGTTCGCGAATAGAGTGAACAATTTGTTCTGACGTCATCAAAACGCTAAGCGATTCCATTACCGATTGTAAGCCTGCTTAATTGACGTGGAGGTATAAAATTTTGCAGTAAGATTAAGTTATTATTACTAGAGTTGAGAGTTGGCCCCCTGATCTTTATTGCTACCTTAAAATCTACTGCTGACCCTAAATCTCTCTTGTTGACCTCTACTCTCTCCTTTTGACCTTAAAGCTGTCTTATTGACCTGTACAATGTTACCTTCAGTTCGTTGTAAATGCTGCGTGCATTGAGTTCTGCCGCATGAGACGACATGATGCCAAAGTCCCAGCCACAGAACACTTTGTTCGCGAACACGTGGCTCAGCCCACCAGCAGCCTCGATGAAATTGCGACGGTAGGAATACGCCGTTCTGTAGAATAGGGAAATCTCACTAATCACACCAATATTATAAATGGAAAGTTTGTGAGTGAGGATATGAGTATGTATGTTTGTTAATTGTTAAACCTGAGACCTGCTGCGCGGCAGTCCATAGCCAATGCCACTGAGCCATCACTGCTTCACCTGATGGTAAGTATCGGTGCAGGTTGTATGTTATTCAGGCAAAGCTAAGAATGATTGGCTTATTATGCGTATTATTTCCTGTTGTCGCCTTTTACGAGATTCGACATGTGCCTTTATATCCTTTAACTGAGAATCATACGGCTTTAACAATCTCAGGGTGACCAAGGGGTAATTTGACTTCTTTTTGTACAATTATTGTGCCATTGTGATTATTATAAAAACGTCATACTCATTTATTGCAAATGTCAAAGATTTACATATTTTTCTCTATTCCATTTTTCTCAAAGAGATAGTAAAAATAAATAATGGTCACCGTCGACCCGATTGAGATGAAATTGCTGCAGGTCGCCAAATAATAAAAACCAGCCAACCAAGAGCCGTACTAGCGCTAAAGATTCGAACTAAATTTAAAAAAACTATATTTTAGTATTTTCAATCATCACATAAAAAATATCAGACAATTAAATTTAAGCGGATGAAATAAAAGAAAAATAAAAATTTAAGCAATCAACTTTTTTATGTTTTCTCCCATCTGTTCTGCTGACAGAACTACTGGTAATTTCTACGCATTAGTTCTGTGATTTCAAAAACTATACTTTATACCGGACATAAATCTCAACTGTATCCCCGCCTGAGCTATTGGTTGTGTATGCATTAACTATCATAATAACAATCAGCTGATGATTGAAACCAAGCATTAGAAAAACATAAAATAAATAAATAATTCTACACTAACACCTGTCAAGCGAATTAGCTTGCAGTTACAACGAAACCACCCTTTAAGCACAGGATAAAAAGGGCCAGAAGAATCACTAAAATCACGCAAAACCATTCCAATAAATAAGCGACTCTAGCTTCGAAGTAGTAAGTAATAAGGTGCACTTCAGCTCGCAAAGAATGGAGTACTTAATATTTATATCCACTTACAAGGCGTCTCTCTTTCTATCGCATAGCCTCGGATAGCTCTGATCTCTTTTGACGCAGTATGCACAGTAGAATAATCCCGTCCGGACGGTTGCACCGATGTACCTGTAGCTTTGTACCTAAAGTGCGAAGTGAGCCAAGACAGTTTTAAATAACTCGAAGGTTGACTCACCTTGATTACGCTGGCAGTTCAAATTGGCAGAGCATGTGTCGGCCTGAGGGACGAATGGTCGCGGGTTCGAATCGCGTTCTATATACAGTTTCCTTTGGTTATTACTTGTTTTTTTTTGTTTAATATTTCCTAATGTAAACAATCATTTTGCACGTTACTCGTATAACTGTGCGTGTCCGACTCACACTTGGCCGGTTTTATTTAATACATTTACTAGGTATTACTAGGAATTTACCATCGTGGGGTGCTGGGTTAGAATTCCAAACCCCCGTTTTTTTTACATATCTGATAGGCTAGCCTTTGACCACTATCTCACTAGTAGCTAGCCAAGCAGGCATTCGCAATTCCCTATCACCATGCTATAACGACAGCTATTGTAAGACAACAATCGGGACCGATGGCTGTGCGTGTACGCTCAGTAGTTATGCCACTAGCGGTCACCCATCCAACTCATGACCGCGGCGGACGTTACTAAACTTAGCTGATCGGTTAAGAACGGCTAATCAAGCTACGCTACGAGCGATTCGCTCTTAGATATCCTCCAGCAGCGTCTTCTAAAGTACTGCCATCTTGCAATTCCCAAGATAACCTCCCTGCCAACGTTTGGAATATGGCAAATCCTTTAATGGGGGAGACATTTGTTCAGCAGTGGACGTTCCAGTCGATGTGATGATGGTGAATGTGTATTGTACTTCTATTATGTTCTTACCTATAGCACAGTATAGCAAAGAACACCAAGTAGAGGCAGACCATAGTGAAGAAGTACGCGAAGGTCATGTTGTATGGGAACGCATCAGACCCCTCCGAGTAGTTGCCGTAGTACATCGTTGTGTTAATTATGTAGTTATATATCCTCTGGAAATATCATTAACAAGGACTCAACATAAGGCATTTTGCAAAATCACAAATATACGATAGGAAAAATTTAAGTCATGTGCGGGATTCGAACCCGCATCCTTCCACCCCTTGAGCCGGGGTATGCTCTTACCAATTGAGCTAACATGACATGACGTCATAACTCAAATCTTTCCTATCGTTATTTAACCATCGTATTGAGATGGAGCGACTTCTATAGTACCACTTGCGTTGTACTACAAACAAGACCAATTTTGCAATTGGTTTTATACTTGTAAATGATGACGCAACCTTATAATTTTAATATTGTTAGGTTTGCAATAACGCCTGCTATGCGGATTACATTACAAAATCACAATGTATACCAATGTAGTGATTTAGTAATGTAATCCGCATAGCAGGCGTTATTGCAAACCTAACAATATTAAAAAAAATAAGGCATATTGTTTTTTTATGTGATTGTGACGTAAGTTTCATGTGCCTGTAATTTCACTGGTTCTCAAGGACTGCTGCCGGAACACACCGTTAGGTGCTTGGCGACAGATTTTCTACTTGAGGGTGGTCGTTAGCCAGGCGGGCAATCGAAAAATGCCCTAAAAAAGCTATAAAAGCTATGCCAAATAGCTACACAATTGAGGTCTATAACTAAAATTCCTTCTGCCTCCGACTTTGACAAGTGCATGAGAGTAGAGAGCTTTTTATTCCGGTGGGTCTCGAGCTCGATCCGTCACAATAACATAAAAAAACTATTTACATATTTCTAAAATCATTTACGTGGCATATAAGTCGATCCTTCATTGAGTATGAAAGAGACTATTATTATCACTTCTCGTTGATCACTTAAGAACCAGTGAGATAGTGTTCGGCCTCTTCATCGTCATCTTCCTACCCTTGACCCGCTCGTGTTTGGTCAGTGCGATATGTCTTCTCTAATAACATAATGGAAGACGCCAAAATCACATTGAAAAAAATACTTAAAAGATATACTGGTTTTATTTCCTTACATGACATGTATTTTTCCAGCAATATTGATAAGAAAAAAAACCTATTTTGATGAAATTTCTATGGGACCAAAAAACCTCTGAAATGATCCTTGCAAATAAAAAATACCCAAGCGGTTCGATAATAATGACAGAGTTATGAAGTAACAAACATTAACAAAACAGTTTCACTGATATAAAAAAAGGAGGAGGTCCTGAACATATAAAAGGCGAAAATATGACGTGAACTGACATGTGAAAGTGACATTACTGCCACGCGTTAGGATCGTTAGTATCGATTTTGCATTTTGAGTATTTTCACGTCCCGATTATTCATTTAAACTTAATTTTATTTAATTTAACTTTTAAATTAATTTAGGGTATTCAGAGTGGTTGAAATGGAAATCAAACACAGTCCATTACAATTTCTCATTCTGGAGATGAAATGTTAAATGAAAGTTAGCTCAAAATCATTTATCAGTCAGTTATAGAGTAAGAATAAGTCGGAGAGCGCCTAGTCCAGTACGAATTATGAGGCTTCGTTCGAAACATACCTTAACCCGATGGAGGAACCCTCTATCCCTCTCATCGTGCGTATCGTCGGAATACTTGGCGGCGTCGAGCACTCCCTGCGGTATCACTATGAACGCGAATAGAAAGACAGAAAGAGCCAAGTTCAGCACAAACAGACGCCTCAGCATGCGGAAGTAGGAGCCCACGGCAGAGCCGAACTGGCCCTCGATCTTGCGGATGGCCTCGTACCACAGTTCCACAGAGAACATCGCGTCACGGATGCGCTCTTTACTCTGAAAATATAAAAAAAATATCTATTCATACGGTCTTTCGGGCGTCATCAAAGTGAACCGTACAAATAAAAACTACCGGACAAAATAGTATTAGTATCTAGTGAAAGATGGCGCCAACATAGGCCATAAGATAGTAATGGATGCACAGTAAATTTGCGAGATAGTTCAAAGTATTTTGTATAAATTGCTTAATATAAGGTCAGTGCACGATGAAACCCTCACCCTTTCCCAGGCGAAGCTGATTCTGTACTTGGTCCTTCGGAGCAGAGAGATGGGTCGGCGGCGCGAGCGCAGGCTGACGGAGGCGGAGAGCTTGGCTCGTACGGTGCGCTTCATTGTCAACCCTTGGGGCAGGTCGCGGAGCGCCGCCCTGAAATTGTCATTAACATACGAGTCAGAGAGTATAATTGTGGACATGCGAGATTAAAGAACTAACAACTTGATATGGTCATGAGAAATAGCAGCACAATTCGAACCATTTGCTCACTTTAAGGTTGATAATGATAAATATAAAAACAATAAATCAGTACCTAAAACAAAAATGGACGATTAAATTACGCGAACGTTCGGTAATTCACCGTCTGGTAATTCCGATTGGGATGCTGAAAATCCCAAGCGACTGTTTACCAACGCTTACATCAAACCTCCGAGTCGTAGTCAATTATGGCAATTTTATTTTTTATTTCTTTCTTGTAAACTCGCCCCAGACGCTACGAGACGGCTTGAGCAAACGATCCAATATTTAGGATCACGTTGAACATGAAGGGAGGGAGGGGCGTGGATGAAGAAAAATAGGACATACCCGAGTAGACGCTATCAAAGACAGGCCTAATGTACACGACTGTACCGAGAATAAAAACTCATATCAAATGTAAGAAGGTGGTAGCGAGATGAATGAGAAAAGAGAGTGAAATGACCCAGAACCGCTTGGCCAGGACGTGTTGCCACGGACGTCATATTTCCACTTCAGCATTTATGCCAAAAGTATAGACACACGCACATGGTGCAGCAAGCACGGCATAAGCCAGCACATGTGCTCGTGTACCATAATAGGTTCTGTGGTGGGCTCTGAATGAAATAAAGTACCCAGGAAATAGCAGCAACATACCCGTTTCAAAACATAATAAATGAAATATGGATGAAATTACGGTAGGTCTCTAGGGGCTACGTGTGACCAGCGTATGCTCATGAGGCTTCAGGGAAATATTTGAAAAATCGTTATAATAAAGTGACAAGAATTAAAAGGAAATATTAAAATAACGTGCGCGATTCGAACCACCGCCATCCACCCCTATAGGCGTGGCATGCCCAGACTGCTAAGCTAACATGACATATGAATTGTAACTCTAGTTTTTCCACTCGTTCTTAACCATCGTATGGGGATGGAACGACACCTATAGTTCAACTTACGTTGTACCACAAATAAGACTATTTTTTCTACTATAATAGACGACTAGGCTTAAGGCGCGGGTTCGAATCCAGCACATGACTATAATTTTTCCTCTGGTTACTGAAGATTAATCATATACAAATCCATTAGAGTCATTCATTCAGGCCGATCTGATCGAATTGGTTCAGTCCACCCGGTTGCGTGATAGCCTTGAGGCCAAAATACTCATACATTTTAAAGATTTAACTGAAGGGAAAAACTTATAGTATATTGTAACTTTTAGACCCAAGGAGAGATGAGAGATTATTAAATATGACGTTTAATGTAACGCTGTGTTTGCTTAATGTATATAATACGAAGTCAAGAAGTCAAGAAGTCAGTTGTAATAGTACCTATAATCTATATTTGCAAGACCAACATAGCAAGCAGGATATCGACGGTAATTACCTTCTTAACTCTTCGGACAGAGGACTGTCTTCCATCAGCTGGTGCTGCTGTTCCAGCTCTTTGACAATGAATGCCGCCCTTCTGTCTTCATTGTCTTCTTGATCTTCATTACCAATGTCGCCATCGGCACCTTCAGCATTATCTGTCTCATCGAGCAGGCCATTGTTTTCAGAGTTGTGTCTTCTGTGGCGTAATGTACCTGAAGAAAAAAAGCTATTGTTATCAAGATGAGTAAGTTACGATTGTCACACCAATCTAGCTTTCTTTTTATTTATTTATTTTACAGCTGATAGGCTAGCCTTTGACCACTATCTCACCTCGTGGTAAGTGATTGTGGTCGAAGATGTTGTTCAGGCTAACTTAGAATTACTGGCTCTCAAGGTTAGCTGCTGAAACACACCGTTAGGTGCTTGATGTTAGATTTTCGCCTTGAGGGCGGTAGCTAGCCTGGCGGGCATTCGTAAAATGCCCTACCACCATGCTATAACGACTGTCATCCTAAGACAACAACCGGGACCGACAGCTTTACGTGCCCTCCGAAGCACAGAAGCGCTCAGTAGTAATGTCACTAGCAGTCACGCATCCAAATCATGACCGCGGCGGACGTTGTTTAACTTACCTGATCGGCTAAGAACGGCTAAGCAAACTTCGCTACGAGCACTTCAAAAACTAACAGTGTGTTCCGGCAGCTGTCATTGAAGGCCAGTTCCCGTTCTAGGCTAAACTTGTTTACCACCATTAACCACATTATGATTTACAATCAGGAGAGAATATGGCCAAAGGCTAATGGGAAAAAAAATACCAGCTGCTCGGTGTCGTTAGCAAAGTCTGTCTTGGTGGGTAGTACCCACCAACTGGGTACCTACCCATCCAGTGTCAGATATATCTTCTCAATATCATCTAGGCTTAAAAATAAGTAGTGTGCAAATACTAATGTGTTTAGGTGTAAAGGGCACTGTAGCAAGAGATTCTCAGTGGCATTGGCTATGGACTGCCGCGCAGCAGGTCCATGGTTCGAATCTCGCCCCAGGCTTAAACTTCACCGCATGGTGGAAGGGCATTTTGCGAATGCCCGCCTGGCTAGCGACCACCCTCAAATAGAAAATCTGTCGCCAAGCACCTGACGGTGTGTTCCGGCAGCAGTCCTTGAGAACCAGTGAAATCACAGGCACATGAGACCTAGCAACTATGTCTCAAGGTGACGGGCGCAGTGCAATTCGTGACTTGTGACGAAGTGCATCTGTTATAGGCAGAGGTTTGTCCGCTTAACATCAGGTGGGCCTCGAGCTTGTCCTGTCACAATAACAAAAAAAATTGAAATTACTGAATAAATGAGACATAACAACTTATGTGTCATAGTGACAAGCATAGTGCAGTGGGAAGCAAATAGAAAACGGTGACACTGCAACCCTTACGGACAGGCGTTTACTTTGTTTGTCTCATCACTTCATAACATTACTCGGTTATATACTAAACAAAAACTAACAAATCAGCGGACTAGTATAAACGGGACCAATTTACTTAGCATTCCATGGATTCACCGTGCGGGTGCCGAGTCCATAGCGTTGCAGAGGAAGAGGCCCAAGTCCAGGTGCCTGGGACTTGCAACCCAGAGAGTAAGGTTAAGGGGCCCCTTTATGATGCATCAATGCTCCCTTTCACCGCTCGAGCCTACTCCCTTGCCCAACTAAATTTGGTAAGATCCTACTAATGCCGCCTTGGATACACATTCTAGGATGGATTATGGTTGTTCTTGACAGGGCAAGGCCTTTTAGTAGGTTGTATAGGGATTTCGCTGGTATACCCCTTGCTCCAACTTCTACAGCATATGAACTAACCACATGCGAATAAATTAGCAACAATGAATTAAAAAAGTAAAAAACCCGACTGTAAAATATTTCCTTTTCTTAAACGTTTCATCATTCCATTGAAATTAAAACAGGAAGATAAATATTATATTTATGGAATTGTTTTTTAAAGATCTTCATCTTGATATAGACTAGATACTCGAAGCGTTTGAAAGAAAAATATTATTCTATCTCACAATATGACGTCTAAATTCCGCCAGTTTGTTTTTATATTTTTTATATGTACATAGTGTCACTTGCATTATCATGATGAATCTAACTATATCTCTTACATCAAAAGAGAATTAACCGTCCAGAAGTTATACCGGAATAAAGAAACTCACAAACAAACATACATACCCTGAACCCTGAAAACATAACTATCCATTGTTTGGGCAGTTGTGTAAAAGTTGTTACAATATTAGGCACAGTTAGGAAAGATTGTGCACTAAAACTTACCAAAAGCATCCAATTCTATATCAGAAGATAAATGTCTCTTATGAAGCATTTGAAAGTTTTTTTTTTTCAAATGATATACTTAGTACGTCCTTATATTACAATCTAGCCAACAATACGGACTAATGAGTAATTTTAGCTTGACTTAAACTGCTAAATAGAGTAAAGTTAAGAATGTGTCCATTAACACCTATGTTATTGTCTCTATTAAGGGGAAGACACTATGTGTTCTTTATATGTAGCACTCACTTCACTACTTATCACTGACACTCAACTACACTAGCTCAAAAGGTTTTGTCCTTTTTAGCCTTCTCACTATGTCGGTGTTGTCAAGGATATTTTGAAAGATAAAAATATTCTTTTCAGTCCTGATTTCACTAAGGTAAAATAAATTATATATTCCTAGCTTAAATATAGCTTCACATACTAAGAACAAGGTAAAACACACGGTTAATGATGGAGGATAGTTACAGACTGGGATATGAATCATCTTTTCAATTGCCTTCACTAAGGTAATTATATTAGATGTAGTTAGGCAACTGGTAATCAACTGAGTATCATAACAAGCTGTGCACAAATTGTGTTTTTTTTATTTATATTTATATCTGCACACCATTTCCTGAGTAACAGAGTAGTGCACAACTGGAATAAACTACCAGAAAATGTTGTGTCAGCCACATCACTAAACAATTTTAAAAATAAACTGGACAAATGGCTATCTACAGAAAAGAAATCTCTTCTGAAAGTATATAAATCCAACACTGCAATGATATGGACATATCAGCATATTGCTGCTCGTTCATTAATAATAATGAATAAATATTTATGTTATTAGGTTACGTAACGATCTTGACGCCCACCTGGTGTCAAGCGGCAACCTCTGCCAATAACATATGCATTTCATTTCAACTGCACTGCCCCATAACCCTGAGACTAACAGTTGTAAAGTCTCCTGTGCATGTAATTCCATGAATTACCAACTGCCTTTACTGGCTCTCAAGCACTGCTGCCGGAACACACTGTTAGGTGCGTGATGACGAATTTTTGATCATTTGCAAAATGTCATTCCACCATAGGTGAAGATCAAGCCTGCAGCGTTGGGAAACGATCCATGGACCTGTGGCATAGCTATTACAGCTTCTTCACAATTCCAGCCGTATTGGATCGCCTTTGGAGATATATTTAACTATCTGTTCCTGTCCTTATCCCAAGCAATGTGGTATCGGCGCAACATGTGTTTTGCTGTACTTTATTCTGTTAAGTCATCATCTCACCATCACCTTACACACACAAATCCTTCTTCATGCAGAACATCCATACTTCTACATGCCCATACTCTAGTCTAGCGCTTAGTCTAGACTAGAGACATGGGCTAGACTAAAAGTCCATATACTATTATCCATACGGCTCAACAACTAGAAAGTCCGCCACAAAGCACCTAATGGTGTGCTCTTGTGTGCCAGTTCCGCCTCCTTAACATCTCTGATCACATAGCCACTTACCATCAGGTGAGATATTAAATGAAGATAAGGAAAAATGGACTAATGAAAAATAGAGGTACACTATTTAAGGCTACATGGAATTTATATACATATATTAGGTACTAAAATTGCAGAACAGGTATTGAGTTTTTCTCTGTTGATTTTCAACCCCACACTTTTGAATTCTGCTAGCCTGTATAAACTCTGGTTGGATTTTCTCCAACAAGAATAATGTTGTTGGTGCACAGCATATCCCAGGGTGCCTCTTCCTGTGTTTATGATGTCAGTACATCCATTATGATGGAAACAAAATTTATTGTTGTATCTACTATAGTTAAAATTAAAAATAAATATACTTTTAGGGGCAAATATGCGTGCTTTAGCGACTTCTTTCTGCTGTAATACTGATTTTGAGAGTTATAATGAACCACTTGTAACAAGTTCCTAAACATCTCTTGCAGATATTATAATGTGTCGGCAAACAAAGACCTAGTCAACAGTAAACTTATGCTGAAATCTATCTATCCTGCTGTTGACTATCAGTTTCTACATTTTTTAAACCAAAATAACGTAGAAACAGGTTTTCAAAAAAAATATCTGAAGACAGAGGAGAGTTATTTGCATAATTTTTTTTTATTAAGTTTATTTATTATTTTTAACAAGTGTATTATGATTTGTAAGTACTCTTTTTGTGTTTTTTTTATAAAATACCATTAAATGTAAAATATAATATATTTTATTTCAATACTAACACATAATGTTATCATGATTGTTCCATGATTGTAATGCTGGTATTAACCAACTAATAATATGTCATGCAAATCCTATTCACACTTAGAAGAGAGTTGGTAAAAGTGAGTACAGTGAAGGTTCCTTATTGGCAGGGGTTTGGTCCCGTAAATATGCCGCGAATACGGAATCGGCGATTATGGAACGGTAATTTGTATGGGATTAGGGGGTTCCGTTTCGAGGTGGCAAAAAATTTACAAAAACCATATAATTTTTTGATCATTTTTAAGTTTTTAACCATATTGATTAATTATATTATAGTCAGGCCTTTAAAACATTATCTAAATAATGCTCTATAATTATTGGTATGGCAGTTTTTAAACACTTCTCCAATTTCAATGCAAATTCAATATTAGCCATTTGCCTCTAAAAAAAATTTCATTCATATCTTTATTTAGCAATTCAAGCTACTTTTGAATATGTATTCAAACCTATCTTGTTGTATTCCATTTGCAATTTCGGCAATGTTTGCAGTTAAAATTGGAATTTGCACAGATTATTCAAATCAAATCATTTATTCGTGATTTATCATTAAATCCACGAATACAGAACTTTTTTAACCATGAATACGGAGTCACAAATTTGAAAATGCTGAATCCGTGAATGAAGAAACTGCGAATAACAAGCTTTCACTGTATTAAATTTTCCCTATGAAAATGAAAAAAAAATGTATTGATATGGGTAGATTTATTAAAACATTTAAGGTATTCATATGAATAGTATTGAATAAGGTTTTGAGTAATACTCATATGAAAATCTATCAATACTTTTTTGGTATCCGAACACCACTGGCCCCTCCTGGCTTTGCTCTTTGTCACACCTTAATATGACTTTGCCCTAAACTAGTCAAACACTTTCAATACACTCAAATATTAAGATTTAGTATGGCATGATGAAGAATACAAAAAACACTCTTGCTCTCTTTTGCTTTTATTTAGTGGCTTTTCTCTCTCAAACAATGACTGAGTTGGTACTAAAATGGTGTCATTAATGTTTGATTCACAAAATGACTTATGTCAGTAGGTAACACAACATTCACTGAATATTTTAACACAATAATTAAATTCATCACAAATTAAAACCTATTGAATGTCAATAATAGGCTTTTATATTTCAAACAGTCTAAATAAATACATATTTTCAACTTTTTATGAGTTATTGGTTGGTAAAACGGAACACTCCAGTGATGAGAAACTGTGAATCATCCAGTTCTTTGTTCACTAGGAAGCTATCCTAATATTTTTTCGTCAGTTTGATTCAATTTGATACAAATATTTTCTATCCAATTCCGAAATACTATCCCAAGAATGATTTGATGCTAAATGTATATGGTGTTTGGAACTGGAATAACCCAGGGAAAGTGTTACTTGTGACAACAATATGCGAGCCAAGGGAACAAAACGAACGTGCCGAGGCAGCTGCACATAAACAGTTAAATTTTAAAATGCGGTTTTAAAATTATGTTTATATTTTAATTACCAGTACCATAGAGTTACGGACTAATTGTCTTCGGTGTCTTGGCAGGAGTGGGATTTACGGAGAAGATAACAAAATATACTTACTATATGGCAGCTGTCTTGACGGCATAAAGTTGACTGCCACCTGCCTGGCACACACATTTCTCAAAGAACTTTGTCGACCACTTACTGATGAATGGTCTACACCTGAACCTGATTGAAGTTCCTGTCCTTCATCCATTTTTTATAATAAGTAAGTAATTCTTTATTATATGTTTTCGTTCGCTAACGTTGTTACGTATATCAACACTTTTTAGTACGTTTTAGGAAATTCGCAATTTTATCTAATCAGTAATCGTGCATTTTACAAAACTTCTGTTATTGTTTCTTCTTCTTCTTTTTTAGATGGCTTTTATACGCTGCTTGACGTTTTTCTGCCAGTGTCAGAGTGTGGCCACACGGGGGTGCGTTCCTGCCAGCTTTTTCGGCCAATACGGTCTATTCACGGTCGTATATACGCCGCGCCGTTCCAGCACTCCAATCGAGCATAATTTGATCCTGGCAAGATTTGTTCATACCCGTTCCGGGCGATCTATCAGAGCTAATTTCGCGCTGCCTAGCCGAAATTTTAATACCTTTTGAATGGGCCAAATCTTGGCTAGCTGTCAAATTTAACAGATTCTGCAATAAATAATAAATTTTGTATAAGCCAAGCCAAAGATTAGTGATAACTATGTTATCATTGCTTAATTACGTAATGGGACTCATTCCGAAACATACAGAAAATATTGGATCACTTAAAAACATCGCTGTCAAATTCATATTTTGACAGTAGCTCTAAATAGGTCGTTCCAGGTACCTTGAAGCAAATTTAGCTCGAACAATATTGGCCAGGCCTCGCAGGAACGCGCCCCGGTATAAATGAAGAATGCGGTATAATAATTATAGTTATATAGAGCAAAAATATAGGTTTAGAAGTATTTAAGTTCGCAGTTCGCGAGGGCGCTGCTGGTCAAGGAAATCCACTACAAACTGTCACAATTTGAAGGAATGTTGTAGTTCTTTTTTCTGCCGCCTGAACATATAAGTTGGTGGGACTGTACAATTTTCATGCAATTAAGTTGCGTAAACGCCGTTCAATAGCGTCGCATAAGAATCGGCCCCAGTTCTACGTTCCGAGCCTCAGAGTGTAGTTGTTTTAACCTACTCCACAGTTTGGAACTACCCGGTTGTTATATAACCTCAAATACACATTAATAATAAAATATACAATGTGTCTGTGCATCGGTGTCGGAGACTTTAGTGGGGTGAAATATGGGGATTTTTATCGGCAAATAACCATCCCAATTTTCTCTTGGCCCCTCCATACTAAAATGGCAGCCATTTTGTTTTTTTTTTACTTCGCAGCTCAGGCACCTGCACTGCTTAAATCATTGCTATCGATGTAGACGTCTTAGGAAGACAAAAGAGGTGTCATTTGAAAGCTAACAATTGTCTACATTGTTGTATTTTGGATATCAATTTATGGTACATTTCATACAATATCATTTTCAATATATAAGAAACAAGAATTAATCAAATAAAAATCTCTTAAATTTATATTGCATTTTTTTTGTTTTTAATCTTTTTCATGAAATTGAACCTGGCAAGCAATTTGTTTTCTAAAAGTATAAGAAATTTTCTTTAAAATAAATCTTACGCCAAAGCCATAAGTAAGATAGTTAAAAAGTTGTGTTGGTTTAAATATGACCCTTAAAAACTTAAGTAAAAACACATGTCAATCAATAGACTCTAAGCCCCAGATTACAGGTATAATTTCATGGGCGTGTCTTAACAGTTTTCTTTGTGACGACATGTTAGAAAGAGACGTGTCTAGGGTTTGAGTGAGACAAAATGTCGGTTCTACTCAAAATAGGACGCACTGACAGGTAGTCGTCCCTAGCCCAGCGTTGCGATTACATTCTTATCTGCTGAAGTTACTGTGCATTGTTTTTTTTTAACCTCTGCGTTATGTTTTGGACTACAGTTTTGTTATTTTAGCTAATTTTCGCTATCTAAAATGGAAGAACGTCGCTTTTCAAGCCACGACGTGGCCAACATCCTTATTGTCTATAGATTTTGCAACGGGAACGCAAATGCTGCTGTGAGAGAGTATGCGAGAAGATTCCCCAACCGACCTACGCCGAATGCTCGCACGTTCATCAGATTGCATTCTAATCTCGTCGAATATAAAAGACCCGCTAAGGAACGTACTCGTTTGGTATCTCCGCTAGAGGAAGAAGAGGTGTTGGAGTTAATAACGCAAGACCCACAACTGAGTGTCCGTCGCATTGCGATTAGACTCAATTTATTGAAATGTACAGTTTGGGGGATTTTAAAACGGCAAGGATTGCATCCATTCCATTTTGATTTGGCTAAGAGAAAATTGGGATGGTGATTTGTCGATAAAAATCCCTATATTTCACCCCCCTTAAGTCTCCGACAGCGATGCACAGACATATTGGATGGATATTCTTAATACACTGTTTGTCGTATATTTTTTTTTGGCAAGGAAGTAGAAAAATATATACATGTTTTATTGTATTTGAAAAGCATAATACCACCGCAAATTTATTTAATTACCTGCAAAATTCAAACGATTGCATATGATTCAATACCAACAAAATTACAAAGGTATGTCAGATAAGGTTGCAACCTTATAACGACCGAACCATGAACATAATATATCTATAGATCCATGCGACCGAACGCTCTACTCTAAGGTTGTGAACGACGACCGAGAAAAGTTGCATTCCGAGTGCGCACTAAATAAGGTTCGGAACGAGCCCTTGGTGTAGTGCCTTTATATTTATGGCAGGGTTACATTCAGACCTTCAGAAAAATATTGTACAAGTATGATAAAATCAAACACCTCAGATACAAACCTCGATACAATATATTATGTCTTGATACACTTCACTTATGGTTCACACAGTAATTGGGCAATACGTACATCAACATAATCACACTGTAAATAACTAACCACTAGAATACACAATATTAGATGTTACTCCATCGAGTGCTACCGACAGACTGACTTAGCCGATCGTTCTCCCCACCCAGCTAAACATGTCCACGGAATATACTTAGGTGGGTGGGGCTGACCAATCAGAAGGCAGCATAGTATCTAATCAATAGACTTGCCAGTAATTGACACATTCGATTAAAGACAAATCGGTAACTAATAATTTGTAAGCCTTTCAAAATAATTATAAAAAATCCAGAAATATACTAAACAACTTAACAAAATCATCACACAAGGAAAATAAAATTATACAAGTTTTCCAAAATAATACTACATTTGACGTTTCAAATATTTTTTTCATATCGTATAACGTTTCTGTGCAGGACCTATGCGAACACACCGTATGTAACCTCAGTAGGTATCCACTGAATGGGTACAGGCACATACACTATACAACTATCGTTGGATTGGAGGGCTGTTAAACTTCCAGATTGCCCAGGCAGGTATTGTTCAGTGGAAGCGTTCTTCTGCCTAGACAATCTATGTGGAATGAATAACTTTGCCGGCAGTTCACCGGGCTGAAATAAAACATAAGAAAAATATGGTGCAAATGGTACCTACAGAATGATGCAGGGTTTTCTCCGCACCGGCGTTGATCCCTCTAGCCTATCGCGTCCTAATTAATTAACTGGCCAGTGAATCAAAGAGAACTTACAATTAAGATAGGGGGGTTGATCTTCTTCCAGTCCTTTGAGGTTTCAAAGTCACGACAGTAAATGTCCAAACAAAGGGTCCAGATGACGACAACACTCGCGGCACACTCACCACAAGTTCAAATTATTAGCGTAGAACACAAAATAGTAGTAGCAAAATAAATACAAATTTAACAACAAAAAAACAAACCAATATATGAACAGAGAAACATTTTCCAAAATTACAAGTTAATTTTACGTAAAATCCATAGATCACCAATAGAAGACTAGCAAAAATGGTTCGTTCGAAAACTGCCCGATAAGTTGATCGGTCCGAATCCCTCAGTTGTTCTTCCTGAATAAAAGCTTCCTTTTAGTAGTAGCTTCCTTTTATTTCCTTTTTCTGCTTACAGTTGTTATCCCTTAGGAGGGTGGTTTGGTACTACATGCTTTCTGCCAAAACCTTCCTACTTATATATATAACAAACCAATACTTATGCATTTGAAGAAATATTTCATCGCCCTCGACACCTACTTAAACAAAGTTATAACATAAATAAAGATCTAAAGTTCTAATAAAAACAAAGTAGTTCTATGTCCTAAATTAAATATTTATGTTATGGTAAACTGTGAGCTATTGTATGCTACCTATAAACAAAGATCTAATGTTCAAATTTTTAGCAATGTAATGCTATGCCTTAAGGTAAATATTGATGTCGTCTTGCACAGTTTCGTTTTTCGGCATTTTTTTTTAATTAAGGGCGTATTCCACTTGACGCCACTACGTAATTTTTGATAATTTTAACCACATTTTGTGTCTATGGTTCATGATATAACATAGAGGAAAAATGTGTTCAAAATTAACGAGGGGAGTACGACCTAAGGCGCAAACTGATGTCTTTGGCGGGAAATACAAATTACCTAATTGGTTATTTTTTTTATTAAACTTTGATAGACCGCGTGAAACGCTAGATTCGGAGAAGAGTTTTAACAATATCTAATACGTTTCTGCAATACTTATTGGATATAGGTACCATTACCATAATATATACCATTGGTCACGAGTAAAAGTAATTTTATGATATTTTTGACGGTATTGATGTCCAATAACTGTTCAATATAATACAAGCTGTACTATTATATAATAAGTTCGAAACCATAAAATAAATCGTAAAATAAATATATTTTGTTTGATTTCCCGCCACAGGTGAGTTTCCACCAAATAAACAGCATTCGTAATTCGTAAGTAATAATCTTTTATGCAGTCGAAACATTTAAAAACATACGTAATCCTATAGACATATCAATCAAGTTCAGGCAAGTGGACGTCGATCTCGGTCAGTGTTTGATTTCGTAGTATAATTATACTATTTGTACCATAATTTCCTATTGTATAGTATGTAGTATCGTAATGTCACTATACTACGCGAAAGTACCATAATTTTGTCTTCAAGTCGACCCACATTTTTATTGGTAAACCCAATAGGGTTTACCAATAAAAATTAAATTAAATATTTAAAAGTAATTACTTTTAAATATTTACCCTACAATATCGGGATTTTCTGTATATACGGCAACATCTACTAAGATCTTGGGTTGATATCTGAAAACTATCCCTTTCAAAATATTACAAAATTGTCTCTTGATTTCCTGATTTTACCTCACGCAAACGCTGCTGATTGTGAAAGAGTGTTTAGCAAAGTTAATTTAGCAATAACCAAATTAAAGAATGACCTGCAACTCACTCCATTGACTTCCTGTTACCTTCTTGCGATGCAGTAAAACAAAGTAAATCCAATAACTGCATAATATAATTTATTCCGTCTGACAACATGTTACATCGTGTCAATGCTAAGGATGAAGTTCCGATTGGCGAGCTAGCCGAGATCGACGTCCACTTGCCTGAACTTGATATCAATCAGTTTTGATATCAATATAGGATTATGTAAACATTTTTATCTCGAATGAATAAAAGATTATTACTTACGAATTGGGGGGGTTGGGGTCGGTGTAGGTCTTAGTGGGGCGGGTTTCATTGCCAGGGAACTCGCACCTAAAAAATGCTAAGCTGCCAATCGCGCACGCCTAGGTGTGTGAAGCTAGGCTACCAGGCGCTCACCGACAAGTGCTTCATACACGTCCACGCCGTCGCTAGACTGCCGCCGCGGTTTAGTGATGGGCCCACATACTTCAACCTCCGTGGGTCGTCCCCCCTGGGCAATGCTGCGGTCTGTAACGAGCTTCACACAATCCATCTGCCTCGGGACCTGCAATAGCTAAGTATGAAGCACGAGGGCGAGCCTTCGGCGCCTAACTGCCGCCCGCGGTGTGCTTGCGCACCAACGACGGCATGTAACCGAACAAACTGGCTAGGGGAAGAAAACCCTGAAATAAAAAAATCACACAACACCCAGAGACCTCTCATCGCCAACGAAGAATCAGCAATAGGTCTAGGAGATGCTAACTCCGAAATAAATCCGCTACCACTGCCTTGTGGAGAGATGTTGGATCATCAAAGGCTAGGGCGTTACCCCGAAATTGTAACCAGCTCAGAAGATGCTAACTTCGACACCAAAAACGGCACCTACTGCCTTGTAGAGAGATGTTGGGTCATCAAAGGCTAGGGCGTCAACCCGAAATTCTGATGTGTAGTGCCTTGGGAAAGTGCTTCACTATCTTCCCAACCATCGTAATGAAATGAGTAAAAATAATGAGAATGTTTTGCCATGCAACCCGGCTAGCCCCCGGCGCTCACAGGTACCCGGGCCTGTGAGTGAGAAATTGATTACCGTAGACTGTAAGAGGGTGGGTACCCAGGCCCCCTTACCAGTAAATACTACTGCTCTTAAAGAGAGTAAGAGCAATAAAAAGCTGGTTCAGCAAGCCTTCCATCCAGGCCTATTTGAGACTAGACCAAGAAGTTTATCACTTAGCTCGATAAGGGATGCTAATACTGAAGTACAAGTTGAAAACACACAGCACAATGAGATCATGGATTGTTCGGACAACAAAGAAACCAATCCTCCTACATGGCAAAGAGCACCAGTCCTAAGAAATGCCAAAAGAAAGAAAGTATCTTCACCGTCTCCAGAGAGAATAACTGTTACCAATACATTCAGTGTACTCCCAGTTGACTTGGAAGAAGACACAACAATTGTAGATACTCATACAGTTAAAAAAGTTGTAAAGCCACCACCCATAATCCTGTATGGTATTGAAGACCTCACCAAGCTGACTGAGCTCCTAGAGAGTGTCGTAAATAAAGCAGACTTTACGTACAAAATTATTAATCAGAAGCAACTAAGGATTAACTGCGCTAATGTAGAGGTCTACAAAATCACAATAGACATAGTTAGAAAAAATTGGCTTATTGGACATACATTTAACAGGAAGGATAAGCGTCCCTATAGAATAGTGATAAGGAACCTCCACCATACTACACCAAGCAGTGTGATAAAAGAAGTACTAGAAGCGACAGGAAATACTGTGATTGGGGAGATAATCAATGCAAAGTATGGTCCAGAAAAGAAACCTACTTCTACTTTCTTCGCTAACCTGCAACCCAGCCTCAACAACAAGACTATAAAAAATATTAGACTCATACACCATCAGTCGGTAACTATAGAAGACCCAAGAAAACGAACCTCAGTCGTGCAATGTCAAAGATGCCAGCAGTACGGACACTCCAAAAACTACTGTATGAGGCCCTTCCGATGCGTGAAATGCGCACAATCACACAAAACTTCAGAATGCCCGAAGAAGGATCGCAACACTCCAGCAAAATGTGCCCTATGCCAAGGTGAACATCCAGCTAATTTTAAAGGCTGCGAAGTATATAGAGAAATACTAGCAAGGAAGTCAAACATACAACCACAGATGAGGGCCAGAGTAAACCCAAAACCTGATAGTGGTGAGAAGTCGCAGTCACAAAATAAATTTTACCCATCCCTTCCAAATAAATGGACCAGACCCACGTCTGTGGCCAACCAGCCGAATCCAACCGAACCACGAACAAAACCGAACAACATGCAAAAGCCATACGCTGAAGCAACAAAATCCGACAAAACCTCCAAAGAGAAGAATGTTCCCACAATAAGTAAAGCACTAGAAGAGATACTTGTAAAACAAACAGAAAAGTTTGATTTAATCCTACAACAAATGAGTATGTTAATCAATCTCATAACGACCCTCGTCACAAAGATGTCGCAATGACTTCCCTCAAGATAGCAACGTGGAACCCAGCGGGGCTATCTCCAAATAAAGTAGAGGTAGAAGTTCTGCTACACACCCACAACATAGACATACTACTAGTGCCGGAATCTCATACAACTGCACGCAGTATTGTTAAGATACAGAATTATAATATCTACTGCACTGATCATCCAGACGGCACCGCACACGCTGGAGCGGCTATAGTAGTAACATCAAACACTATGAACAACCACAATTCAAAACAGAGTACATACAATCAGCAACCGTTGCAATAGAAGATCGGAACGGAACTTTTAATGTATCTGCCATTTACTGCCCTCCCAAACACAAGCTAAAAGAGGACCAATACAATGAGTACTTTAACACCCTAGGCACCCGCTTTATAGCCGGAGGTGACTGGAACGCCAAGAATGTTCATTGGGCCTCCAGACTTACCAATACAAGAGGCAGAGAGCTCAAAAAGAGTATAGACAAGAACCATCTTAAGACTATCTCTACAGCGGACCTTACCAACTGGCCCACAGACCCAAACAAACTCCCGGATGTCATAGACTTTTTTATTGTAAAGGGATTATCCAGGCTTTTTCACCACGTAGAGACATGCTTAGACGCAAACTCTAATCATGGTCCAGTAATATTGACGATTGGCACCACGGTCTTAAACACTGAAAGAAACCCCAAATTATACAACAAGTGCACAGACTGGTGTTCATTTCGCGAATGTGTCGAAGATAGAATCTGCCTCAAAATACCGTTAAAAACAGAGTCGGACATCGACCATGCTGTGAGAAATTTCACATCGGTTATCCAAGAAAGTTGTTGGAAGTCAACACCAGAAGTCAAAGAACGTTCACATCAACATAAAATTTATTCGGAAATCATACGGTCAAAAATTATGGATAAAAGAAGACTACGGCGTATATGGCACACAAGCAGGCATCCAAATGACAAAACGGTACTAAACAATGCCATTAAAGAACTAAAAACCCTTATAACTGAAGCAGATGATGCCGCTCTAGATACTTACTTAGAGGGTCTCACAGCTACAAAGGCGACTGACTATTCATTATGGAGAGCCTGTAGAAACCTAAATCGACCCCTGCACCACAAACCACCGCTTAGGAACCCAAATGGAACCTGGATTAGAACTGAACATGACAAAGCTGATGCATTTGCGAAACATCTCAGCAATGTATTTAAGCCTAATAACCCGAGACAAAACGCGGATGAATCCGATATCGATATGATCCTCCATCAAGATTTCCAAATGGATCAACCCTTGAAGTTAGTAACGCCTAAGGAGATATGTAGGAATATAAACTTAATGGATAACAACAAGGCCCCAGGTTATGATCTCATTGACAAAAAAGTTCTCCAAGAATTACCTCGCAAAGGAATTGTGTACCTCACTATACTCTTTAATGCCATACAACGAGTAGGCTACTTCCCAGATATATGGAAGGTTTCACAAGTAATAATGATCCATAAACCCGGTAAACCGATACATGATGTAACCTCTTATAGACCAATCAGTCTCTTACCGATGATGTCTAAACTCTATGAAAAGTCTCTACTTCACAGAATGTTACCTGCTCTCAATGAGAAATCTATTGTCCCAGATCACCAATTCGGATTTAGAAAAGAACATGCTACCATAGAACAGGTGCATAGAGTATGTAGGACGATCAGAAAATGTTTTGAGAAAAAGGAATCCTGCTCAGCTGCTTTTCTTGACATACAACAAGCCTTCGATAGAGTCTGGCATAAGGGTCTGCTTGTCAAAATAAAATCCCTGTTACCACATACATTCTATGGTGTACTAAAATCCTACATTACAAACAGAATCTTTCAAGTAAGAGAAAATCAATCCACCTCGGGCTTCCACGAAATATCGGCAGGAGTACCACAGGGCTCGGTCCTCGGTCCTGTATTGTATACCCTATTTACTTCCGACCTGCCACATAACTCCGAAATCACAATAGCCACTTTTGCGGATGACACTGCCTTACTTGCTTCGCACAAATGTCCAACACGAGCATCTCACATTTTGCAAACCAGCTTAAATGAGACCGAAGAATGGTTATCCAAATGGAGAATTGCCACCAGTGTTTCCAAATCTGCGCATATTACGTTCACGCTCTGCAAAGGTGACTGTGACCCGGTCACCCTAAACGGCAGTCAACTCCCACACCACCAGTCCGTGAAGTATCTGGGCATGCATCTTGACCGCAGGCTCACATGGAGGAAACATGTCGAAACAAAAAGAGAAGAACTGAATCTGAAATACAGAGGACTTTTCTGGCTTCTCGGAAGAAACTCAAAACTGGCGATAGACAACAAACTCCTCATATACAAGACTATACTAAAGCCAATCTGGACATATGGCATCCAACTTTGGGGATCAGCCAGTGCATCCAACGTAATGAAAGTGCAAAGGGCACAAAACTATATCCTTAAACAAATATCCAATGCGCCATGGTTTATTAAAACAACAGAGATCCATGAAATGCTTAATATTCAGATGGTGAATGAAGAGATAAACTCACATGGTAACAAATACAAATCCCGACTGCTAAAGCATCCGAACAAACTTGCGGGGCAGCTTACCATCCCAGAAAGCATCCGTCGATTAAAAAAAAGACGGGATATTTTTGATCATAACAGTCAGTGCCAAGAATGACTAAGACATGATAGGGCAGACTCCACTGGGAGTAGCGCCCAACACGCCATCTAAACCATCTCATCTGCTTATAGTCTGAAAGACTGATCGCAAGATAAAAACAGGAAAAAAAAAAAAAAAAAACTTACGAATTATAAATGCATTTTTGTTTTGTGAACTGAAAACTTACATCTGTAGCGGAAAATCAAATAAAATTACAGATTTTACACATTTTTATCTATGTTTCGAACCAATTCTACATGGATTTGGTATTCGTAAGTTTTAAATAGTATTGCTCGTATTATCTTGAACATTTATTGGACACTTATACAGTCGTAAAAATATATAAAAATATGTTTAGTCGTGACAAATGGTATATATTATGGTAACGGTATATGCGATAAGTATTGCAGAATTATATTAGATATTGTAAAATCTCGTCTCCGAATATAGCGTTTCACGCGATTTAGTACAATATATATCTTTTTCCGTATTTTTTTATAAAGATTAAAAATAATACGGAAAAAGCAATTTTTATATCCTGCCAAAGACGTCAATTTTCACCTTAATTTAAAACATAAATGCCGAAAAACTAAACGTTATACGATACGAAAAAAAACTTGAAACGACAAACGTAGTATAATTTTGGACCAAACATAGTATAACTTTAGACCAATATATTTGACTTTCCAGGTACCAACCATATTTTTTTGAGGGTCTGAATCCAACCCTGAATTCGGCTAAATCGCCAATCGGAACATCATCCTTAGAATTGATACGACCCGGTATATTACTTTTCTCTATGGATACGACGTAACGTGTTTTTTCAGACGGTAATAGATTCTTTATTAAATAAGCAAATTTTGTATATTTTTGAAAGAGATAATTTACAGTATAATTATACTATTTGCACTACAAATAGTATAATTATACTACGAAATCAAACACTGCTTTATGATGGTGCCTTTTTCACGATTTGCATTTTGCATGATTTTGCTTTGGACTTGTATGGTAGTTGAAAATTGAAAAACAATAAATTTCTTCGTTCGTGGTCGTGTGATGTGATGTGATTTGGAGTTGTAAAGTAAGATATTCTGTTTTAGTGTAGGACAAAGTAAATAGCTTAATTTTAATAGTAAAACCTACGTCTAATAACCCATAAACATGTCGGAAAGAGATGACATTGTGGTCGATATTGGTTGGATGCCGCAGGCTAGACTTTTACCTTACCATTATGCTGTAAAGCCCAAGCCCACAAGTTAAAAGGTTCTGTCTTCGCCATTATAACATCGGCTATATAACAAAAACATATATTAGAATATAACTAACCCATGGACCTAGTCAGGATATTATTAGGTACCTACCTTATGTGATGGAAGACACCATATTCCAATCTAGTAAAAAAATTGCTTTTAAAACCTACTGACATGATTCTGGAGTTTTAATCCATATTGTATTATTATCTGTTGTTAGTAAAATTATGAAATACATGGGTTAAGGTATAGAACCAAAATATTTCATGTAATATTCAGACAAATCTTTAATTAAGTATAGTACTACAATTTTTGTTTGTATTGCTGGTAAGGTTAGCCTTTAACCTAAATACCTGTTGTCAATTACTAGGCAGTCTGAATTACCATTTAATTGCTCACAAACTATCATTGGTCTGATTCAACTATTTGAACGCTGAGTGATTTTGACAGCTAATGGTGCTGTCAGTGTGTTGATCGATCAAACCAGAGCTATAGCAAAAAAGTAATTGCTTTTAACACAGAAAAAACAAGTTTATGCAATATATCATTTCTAGGGCTTATTTATATTAAGAGATATGGTTCGTCCATTTCACTTATCATTTATACTAGACTTTTTTTTTATATATAACTTTTTTCTTGGCGAACATCTTAGCACGAGTTCAGGAATTAACTGTAAATCAGTGTTATGGTTGCACCTTAACAGGTGGCCATAACTCAAACTGTATTGTGTGTATTCCTTTTGTTATAACTTGTATCGTGTTTGTAAGAAGTTTTTATGTCATTAAATTTATTTTCTTTAGTAATAAATAGCTATTCTATTCTGTATCACCTTGCATACTTATTTTATAACCGCAAAACAACTTTTACTTGATACCACAAATAATAATCCAAATGTATAAAAACACTAAACCTTGCAAAATTTTGAATTCTGTGTAGAGAATGATTTCATGTAATCGCCAATATGGTGGCAGTCCTAAAGTCGTCAATGACATAACATATGCCATTGTAATTGTGCTCATATGACTTGAACCTAGTCTTATCACACTAATATCGCTTTTGACCATGAACAAACGAAATGTAGATTTTGTTAAAGAAGGTCATCTACAAAATCTAAATCCAAGCCTTACTCCATCTTAGGCGCAGCTCCTGATTGGACTCTTTTGATGGACCCGTACGAAAAACACTACAAAATTCCTACGGATGTTGGTGTTTCATCTTCCAGACCGGACATATTTCTAAATTCAAAAAATCTAAAATGCATAGTACTTATAGAACTTACTGTGCCGTGGGAAACAAACATACCTAAAGACCACACAATAAAAACAAACAAATATTATGGAAAAAGGAATTAACCTAAAACAGTTCTGTGGTTAATTTATATGCTGTAGAAGTGGAGCAAGGGGTATAATAGCGAAATCCTAATATAACCTACTTAAAGACCTTGGCCTGTCAAGAACAACCGTAACTTCCATCCTAGAACATGTATCTAAGGTGGCAATAGTAGGATCTTACCAAATTTGTTTAGGCAGGGGAGGAGGCTAGAGTAATGAAGGAGAGCATCGATGACACCGTTAAGGGGCCCCTTTACCCTGCTCCTGAGTTGCAAGTCCCAGGCCCCTCTAGCCTCTTCCTATGCAACTCTATGGATCCAGCACCTGCACGGTGAATCCATTGAATGCTAAGTAATTTGTGTCTCGGCATTGAGCCTTCAATAGGGATGGGGCTATTAGATTGCCAGTGTAAGTAGTTGACATAATACCTGACAGATACATCCCTCCACTCCATACAACCATGTAGAGGCATATAACCATTGTTTATATAATTTTTGTTGCTAGTTTTTACTTGGTGTACCGCAGTCCACGATGTGCTGGCAAAGGTGTCGGATGTGGCATTTTTTTTGTAAACAAATAGTGATAAAAACATACTATGTGGACCTGTAGCACAGCAGTCCGTACCTATTACCATAGTAGAAAGAGTGGGGAAGTAGGCCATCTCCAGCCCAATTCGCGATATAATTACCTACCATACTTGCCTGTCTCAGGGTTGTTACTTATTTATATTGTATGTACTCGTATATGGTAAATTTTAATTCAGTACCTAGAAATAGGCAAGGGCCAGGAAATTGTATTTTTTACTTGTGTTGTCTGGGTTCAGGGTTAGTGAGGTCAGTTTTACCCTAAATGATGATACCTTTCACGATGAAAAAAATACCAACTGGCGATACCTTTGTGGTTGCGGGGCCAGATACGTGCGACGCGGGGCATACCTAATACAACAAAAAATAAGCATCATCAAGTAAAAATCATAGGTATGCTAGAATAAGTGACTTGCTTACCTTTCCTGTTCAGTAGGTAATCTGAACAAAGACAACTCTGGAATCTATGAATTATTTAGACAGCCGCCGAACACACAGCAATAAGTTCTCATACGATTATCAAACATTTTTAATTTATTTAGCGGTGCCAAAAGCCGTGACGCGCGAACCTAGTTCGGTGTATTACTATGGCGCACACAAACAAGCCGCGCGCGGTGCGTTTGTATGAAGATAACTTACTTCCCCACTCCTACTATGCTATTACTACTACTTGGCTATCGTTGCTTCGAAAACATATTTCTCAGGCTCTGTATGTTAACAGTTGCTTGTACACTCTTTTTGACCCATAGAAATATCATCAATTTCGCTGCTCATCTATAAATAAATAAAAAATATCTATTCTGGTTCCAGCATCTGGGTTGCCAGCTTTCAGTATAAAATGGATGTTTAATTTATTCAAAAAAATCATTTGGTATGGGAATACTTATTTTAAAATTAGAGAGTGATTGTTAGGGTTCCTTACCCAAAGGGTAAAAATGACCCTATCACAAAGACCACTGCCCGTCTGTCTCTGACTCCAGCCTTTATCTCGTGAACCGTGATAGCTAGACAGTTGACATTTTCACAGATGATGTATTTGTGTTGCTGCTATAACAACAATTACTAAAAAAATCGGTTAAGTGCAAGTCGGACTTGAGCATTTGATAACTAAACACGTTTTATAATATAATGTCTAATGTTGTATAGTTAATGGTATGGAACCCTTCATGCGTGAGTCCGACTCGCACTTGGCCGATTTTATTATCTATCAGGACTATGATCAGCAATGTTTGAATTTATAATAAATTTTTGTAAAAGCAATTCAGTACAACTAAATTGACAGTATTGTATTATTTGCAGCACAGCATCCCTCCCAATGGCATCTCCTCAGAACATGTCAGTGGACCAGATGCGCGAGATCCTCAGAGAAGTAATTGATTCTCTGGAGTCTCCCGATTATTCTGCCAAGCTGAATGAGGCCAAGGAAGCTGCCGGGAACGAGATGTTAAAGATGATGCAGATTGTCTTCCCAATGGTTGTTCAAATTGAGATGGAGACAATCAAACGCCATGGTTTCTGCAACTCTAGAGAAGGTATGGAAATTTGTGCTAATTCAGAATTTTCTTTGGTTATTTTTTTGATACCCTAGAGATAGGAAAACAGCCAGTTAGAGTCAATACAAAAGGTGGAATTTTATGCCTGATAGGTTAGCTTTTGACCACTATATCTCATGTGATGTTGAGTGATGATGTGGTCGAAGATGTTGTTCAGGCTAACCTAGAACGTACTGGCTCTCAAGGACACCGCCGGACACTGATTTTCTACTTGAGGGTGGTAGCTAGCCAGGCGGGCATTCGCAAAATGCCCTACCATCATGCTATAACGACTGTTATAGTATGGTGGTAGGGTGGGATCAGGTGAGATAGTGGTCAAAGGCTAACCTATCAAGCATAATTTGCTTGAAGACTGAGCGCTGAGAAAAACTTGACCCGCTGCAGATCCTACATGTCTATACAGCCATGGGTTATATTTTGTAATTCCTCTTCGAGTTATAAGCAATTCTACATAGTAAACACGGGGAATGTGTATTTCCATTGTTGTTTATGCAGTCCATCTGTGGATATATCGAACAAGCCTTCTTTGGCCTTCCTCTACCCTTAAATCCATCTTCAGTCAAACTCAATGCTCAATAAAAATATTAAAAAATCTTCTAGGTATTGTTCAGTTCACCCAGATGGTGAGAGACATGGAAAACCTAGACGGAGATGTGGCCCGCTTGCACACCAGGATCCGGAACTACTATCTACCACCTGTATCCATCAGCTCCTCCGTGGATACATCGCTGTAGACATGTAAGTGGAACTAAATTACACTAAGACAAACTTATAACTCAAAACTATAATGAAATTGTCTCACTTTAGAATTTTCATGGTGCATTAAATTGATTTCTCTAAATAGTTTTTTATGGTATAAAATTGAATTCCCACAATATCAGTTTACGGTAAAACTAACAAAAAATGAATTTTTATCTGGAACTACCATTTTCATTTGAATTTTTATTAATATAGGTTACTCAAACTCATCACAACTTAGCACAACAGTTCTGGTGTAACATTCCACAAGTAGCCTTAATACACTTAGGGCCTCTTTCATGACATTCAAGTAAAGTGTCAACTATTTACTTCCTGGTTAAAGTTACTCAGCCAATAAAAGTTACAATTAGTGTTTTTCAGTTTCACAATAGAAAACATACTTCTGATTAACAACTCGATGGTTACTTGAAGGATCTTCGAAGTAAATTGAAATATCCGTTTAAAATCTGTCTACAACATCACTCATTCATACTTCGAAAATAATTTTATCAAGAAGCACCCAATATTTATTATGCAATACCAACATTTTTTTGAAACCTGTATAAATGATAGACAGATGAAACGAAGAAGTAAGTTAGTGGTCACATTAACTTGGTTAGTACTACTCCGCGATTGTGAAATTCACATGCACGGTTACTTGTGACTTAAACCGGCAATTAGCCTACTCGAGACTTTACTTGAAGGTCGTGAAAGAGGCCCTTATTATCGAGCGTAAATTATTTTATAATAATAATGTATTATTTTCTCATAATTCGGGTGGAGTGTGGCCACCAGATGAGTGCGAATTCTCCCAGTTTAGGTTATTTTTGTTCCTAGAATCAGTGATGGTTTTACAAACATAGTACCAACCTTAATATTTGAGTTTATGTTTATATTACACTCTCGGGTTTAATCGCGCACCAATTAAGTTTTCACTCCCTTTCTCAGTGTAGTTACAAGTTTACAACTACTACTAAATACCCAAGCGATTGTATTTTACATTTTATTGTGTTACTCTATGTACCAACCATTAGCATTCATATCCACATTGAGAAGTAGTGTACAATCGAGGCTTTCCCGTGCAAATGCGCATAAATAATTTACTGTGAACGCTCACGCCTTGATGTTCGCTCACCTCGGCCTGTACTCAGCACACACCCAACTCGACAATTACACGATGTATCGTGTTCGGGAATCCTCTTGTCGGTTAAGACCTGTAAACTGGATAGGCCGCTGTCTGTCACGACTAGGATCCTGGATAGGCCGTTGTCTGTTATGACTGGGATCCTGGATAGGCCGTTGTCTGTCACGACTGGGATTCTGGATAGGCCGCTATCTATCACGAACCGGATTTTTTTAAATAGCTGAGTACTGATTGATAGCTATGGACTGGTGCCGCAGGTCCATGTTTCGATGCCGGCCGCCCGCTTGCGCTTCTTATTGGTGAGAGGGCATTTTGCGAATGCTCACCTGGCTAGCTACCACCCTCAAGTAGAAAATCTGTTACCAAGCACCTATCATTGTGTTCCTGCACCAGTCTTCACTTGTGATGAAATGCATCTGCTATAGGCAGAGGCATCAACAATCCCAAAAAAATAAGGCTACATTTACAGATACTTTTACGCCATTATATGATTTATAAGGTACAGGAAAACATACGTTAGTAATTAATTTTCTTACTGTATCTAAACTAAATAATTTAGAAATAGTAAAGTGGAAAGTACTTGATTTATGGCTTGATAGCTTATCAGGGTGCATATTACTCATATCATCAAGTGTTGATAATGTATACACCTAAGGCGGATTTTAGACTAGCGAGACTATATCAGATACTTACTGATGAAACAGCGCATTATTCATTCCAAAGTGTTATTCTTGTCTTATATAGCGGGGCAAGTGCGTGTCGGACCACGTATATGATAAGATTATATATTATGGCATGTTTTGTGACTTTATTATTATTTTTATTAACTTATCCATTTAAATAAGAAAAAAACATTAAAATCATTTATTGACATAATATCGTGTACAATGACAATTTTGAAGCCTCTAGTACGAAGTCAACGTAGCTTTGTTGTTTCGGAGACCAGATCCTCCTCCATTCTATGTGTGACTATAGAAAACATAAATTATGCCATAATAGAATACTTTTTTTTATATAAATACATTCATGATTGTTTTGTATGAGAGTGTGTGTGAGGGTGTATGTGAGTGGGGTGTGTTATGTAAGTGTGGTGAGTTATTATAATTTATTTATGGGTTACAGCTGAATAGGCCGTAACGACCGGGTCAGTGCCACTGAGAGAGTTTCTCACTTAATAATAATAGCTATGCCATTGCGTTTCGATCGATTTGTGGGCGACTGGCCCAATCTACCCCGCACCTGCCCCTTCCATAAAAATGAGTAGCAGTCAAAAAAAAAATTACTCCAGGAGGGTACCAGTCGCGAAAAACCTGTTACTGAAGGCGGCTGCCCAGGCGGGTTACCTACGTGAAATCGAAACATGTTTGTTCGATACTTTTTATTGCGAACATTGTCGATCGATAGCACAACGGTACGATGATTTATTGCTTCTAAGCGTTATATGACCAATGTAAAGTTAGTTCGAATGCTGTTATATCGGTAGCATTTACACCGAGGAAACATTGAACCGACGACTTATTTGGCCGCTGTAATGGTAGTGTGAATACATGCATAAAAATAAAAAATAAATTCCTATCGTATAATTGTGATTTTGTAATGTAATCCGCATAGCAGGCGTTACCTAACAATATTAAAAGTAAAAATAAATGTTAAATGCCAATGCATTTCTTTCTAGTGAATTGTTCTTTATTTAGTTATATTTTTATAACAAGGAAAGAAAAAATCGTGCTGCGCCGCGCTTTGTGTGGCTGCGTTTTGTTTAATAGGGATTACCCGATATGTGCTAACACGCATTGCCCAACCGCTCGGTCTCCGTCTATCACGTTCGCACTTGGCACTTATGCTTATGCATGTCACCCACCGCACCAGCTCCTCGTGCAGCTCAGTTGTATGTTGATAAAACAGCACGAGATAGCTTAGCGAAGCATTTCACTCTAGCTAAATTCTAAGGCGGTCGTGTATCAACGATACCACACTTTCTTTTGTTTTTCTGTTGCCTATTACCGGCTTTATTCACTTCTCAACATGCAGCACATATAGCGAAAGGATCTGCTAATCAGTACATGCATGGCTATGTTTGTTTGGTATAATACCAGACATTTTCCTGACACAGCACAATCTCTGACACGGCCGTGTGTCACAAACACCTAATTACTCAAATCAATGATAGTTATAATTTGGAGTTCAGTGCACGTTTGGTCTTCGCGGCATGCGGTAGCATTCATTAACATTTAACATTTTCGTAACAATGTTAAGAATTATTCAACAATAATAAATTAGTGATATATAACAGTGAACAAACATTAAACATTTATTTCAAACCTCTGCAAACTCGTATCATCCCGAACAATGTTAAACAATGTTAGTGTCAACATACGATTAAGTTTTGTATGGTGATAATGGTTGGACGGAATAATAGATTATATCCCTTCGTGATGGTAAACAATAGGTACGTTTCTACTAATGTAAATACCGACTGCACGTATTGGTTAAAGTCAAGGCAAAATCATTTATTCAATAAGGCGTCTAGGACGCTCTTTTGAAGGTCAATTACAAATTTTAGTATTGAAATATTCTACAATGTACTGCCACGTTCAGCAAAAGAAATTGTATAGAGCCACTGCGAGAAAAACGGGCAAGAAACTCGGGGCCATTATTTTAAACGTCATGTAACAATATTTTACAATTTAACAATTCTTTTAACAATGTGTTACATACTTACTATATAATACAATATTACAGTATTTGTTTAAATTACGTAGGTGACAGGCGATAGCTTGGCGGAGGCGGGATTGTCCAGGCATTTTTGTCGTTTAAGTAATCACAAATTGGTAGTGCTTGGCGATCTAGGTTTCAGACATATCGGAAGCTTTTCCTTATATCTAAGATTATTTATTTATTTATTTATTGAGATAAAAACGACACATGTTCAATTACATTTATCTCACAATACAGAACACAAAAAAAAAAAAAAGGTAATAAACTACAAATTATGTCCATCAACATTATTATTATTAAATGTATGATGATCAATGTCAAATATAAGATATTATCGATATGTTTATACAATACCAAATAATTAGAATTGTCATAAAAATAAAATTACAATAATTCAAATTAAACAATGTCAATACTATGAAATCTAAAATATAATCAAAGCATAAATAATATATATATATATATATATATATACACACACACATATACATATATATCTATATCAAATCGTCAATGTCAATGGAGCTGTCAAGCTTTTTGTTTCTATCCCATTGATCAAGTAAGTTTTCACAGTATGTCATAGAAACAGCCACAATAGTTGTCCAGTTATCAAACATAATATCACAATCAGTGTTGGCGGCAAGGAGTGCATTGAGATGGCGGCGGGTACGGATTAGCGGTGACATGGCTCGCGCGACAGTGCGGTGTTCACCTACGTAGAATAGATCGTGCGGCCGACCACGCCTATTCGCCGGGACTCCGGGTTCGTCTGGGATGAACAGGGCGCATATTAAATGATGTAGTTGTAAGCAGTCCACTGAACCTCTAAGTATCTTATAACAGACAGTTAGCTGATCAAATATCCTTCTTACCTCCAGTGAATGGTAGCCCAGCTGACCGAGCAAAAACTTAGTCGGGTAAAGGAACGGATAGTACCCGTACAGTTTTTTGTACAGCGACCTCAAGAATGCCTTTTGGACCTTCTCAAGCATACGCGTGTAGGTAACGTGGTGCGGGTTCCAGACGCATGCGCTGGATTCGAGCTTGCTTCTAACCAATGTGTTGTATAGAGTTCTAATAACTTGCGGATTTTCAAAACTCCTCGAATTTCTTAAAACAAAGCCCAGTCGACGATAAGCTTCTTTAGCGATATCTGAGACATGGTCATGAAAGGTCAGTGAGCGATCAAAAGTTACCCCTAGGTCCCTAATACAATTTACCCGGTTTATAGGCAGGTCGTCTAAGTGATAATTAAAATGAAATCGGTCTCTTTTGCGGTCAAAGGTCATAACATTACATTTACTTATATTAAAATTAATTTTATTTGTCACGCTCCAATTAAAAATTTTATTTATATCATTTTGTAAGCCGAGGCAGTCAGAAGGAGATTGAATTTCAAGATAAACCTTAAGATCGTCAGCGTACAGGAGACACTTGGCGGTACTCAAGACATTAGAGAGGTCATGCATCATGACCAAGAAGAGAAGAGGTCCAAGTACTGATCCTTGGCTGACCCCTGACCTGGTGCTGTACGGCTTAGATACATAAGAGCCATGTCTAACGTATTGACACCGATCCTTCATATAGTCAGTGAAGAAATTGAGGAGGCCCGGGGTAAAACCTATAGCTGAAAGCTTGCTCAACAATATGTTATTATCTATTTTATCAAAAGCTTTTTGAAAATCAAAATAAATAACATCGATTTGGAGCCCGCGATCCATTGCACTAGATATGTAGTCCACTAAGCATAACAGGTTTGTGTTCACGGAGCGGCCCGGTCGAAAACCGTGCTGCTCGTCACCCAACAGCTGTTTTACCTGTCTATATATACGTTTGTGTAAGATATACTCGAAGACTTTTGCAGGCGCACATAAGATGGCTATAGGACGATGTTCATCAACAAGTGTTCTATTACTAGTCTTGGGAATAGGGGTCACTCTGGACAATTTCCATTGTTTGGGGTACTTTCCAGTCAAAAGTGATAAATTAAAGATGTAGCAAAGTGGCAAAATTATATACTTTGTACATATCTTGAGAACAGAACTAGGAACATTATCTGGTCCAGGTGAACTATTTGGTTTCAACTTATTAAGACCGCCCTCAACATCATCGGGTGTCAGAGTTGGAACACTAATGTAGCCACCGTTCATACCATCTACATTGAAATTATTGCAGTTAACTAATGGTAAATTGTCCAAGAACACACTAGAAAAATAGCTGGCAAACGCTTCAGCAGCTTCCACGCCCACAAAAGACTTCCCCTCGTAGGTAACACAGGGTTCGAACCCACCCTTTGACCTAAGGTTGTGTACATGACCCCAAAAACGTTGTGGACACTCCTGCAATTTTTCCTCAATCTTAGTTATATGTGCTTTGTAAGCCTGAGAGATCCGTATTTTTAAACTAGAACGAAGGTCAGAAAATATTTTATAAGATTCGATGCTCTTAGAAATAAGCCAGTCTTTGTGCATTCTGGTTTTATGACGAATTTCCCTAATAATATTCGCATCGAACCATACTGGATATCTATTGCAGTCAGCAACCTGTCTTTTCTTTTTCGGAATTGAGTTATCTAATAATTGGTAAATAAAACTGTAAAAAGCGTCAGTGGCAACAGAAACATCATTAGACTGGCTGACTAAGGAACAGTCGACAACTGCGTGCGACTCCTCTCTACGTTCAACTTGGCTCATAGTGCGTGAGTGTGAGTGTTCACCGATACAAATACTGCCGGCAGTGACTAGCACTTCCTGCTTCGATGTAGCGTTAATAGATCCATGCCTGGCTCTATGCTCGATCTGATATCATTATAGTCATTTGGTACCTATTTAAAATAATTAACAGACCTGCCCTTCAGAATATTTATTAAATGACCTCAAAATCAGATCTCTGATAAGAACTATAACTTCTGTTCCAGATGTCGGCACATGAAAAACTTAAAAGAAAGTTGAATCTCAAATAAATCTCAAGAAGCAAACATGAAGCGCAGGCGATTCAAGTTCATATTCATCACTCTCATAATCTTATACACCATTTACTCATTCTTCGGTGTAGGAGACTACGTGCACTCCAAGAGCTACGAGAAAAACTTTGACTACCCTCTGAATGTCGACATTCAACCGGTCGTAAGAGAGGTGCTCTCAGGTAAGAAACCATCCGTCAAACCTATCAATTACTACCCGTACAGGTACTTAACGAATTCCGGAAAATGCAGCACTGTCGACAAACTGGACCTCTTCATCGTAGTCAAATCTGCAATGGAACACTTCGACAACAGAATGGTTATAAGAAAAACTTACGGACAAGAAAACATAACGCCTGGACACGTCATCAAGATGCTCTTCTTCCTTGGCATTGAGAGACATAGAACAGAAGTACAGGCAAAGATTGAAGAAGAAATGGCCGAATACAAAGACATAATACAAGTGGATTTCATAGATGCATACTTCAATAACACTATTAAAACTATGATGTCTTTCCGATGGGTGTTCGAGCACTGCCCGTCTGCAGATTTCTACCTTTTCACCGATGATGATATGTACATATCAGTTCCTAATCTTTTGGAGTATGTCGAGAGTGTATCAACTTCTAATGGCTCCACCATAACCCCTGATGATGATTTCTATGCAGGGTATTTATTCAAGTCAGGACCTCAAAGGATTATGGTTAGCAAATGGCGAGTGACCTTCGAAGAGTACCCCTGGGACCGCTGGCCTCCATACGTCACTGCTGGAGCATACGTAGTGTCCAATCGCTCTATGAAAGTGTTATATATAGCAAGTCTGTTTGTGAAGCATTTCAGATTCGATGACATTTATTTAGGTATAGTTGCTAAGAAGGCTGGTATTGTACTCACGCATTGCGATCGGTTCTATTTTTACAAGAAACAGTATACAATGAATGGGTACAGGGATGTGATAGCTTCTCACGGCTACAATGATCACAAGGAATTTTTGAAGGTATGGAATGAACAGAATAGTTAGTAGTTTAGTTTTTAAGCATCTTTTTAGAATACAATATAATTGTCGCGGAGATATAGTTCTATTTCTCCTTTTTAATGGTTCTGCCGGGTTGCCACAGAATGTGCAACATTACACCAATAAGTAATATTATGTAATATATACATTTAAAAAAATGCGATTGTAAATAAATCTAGCATATTATGTGAAGTATAACAGTAGTTGCAGGGATATTGTATATTCTGGGATAAGATTATTATTGGATTAAAAATAACACTGAAGTAGATTAAACCGATATAAATATCACCTTAATACAAAACGTCTTCAGCACATCTGTGAGCTGGTTCCATTATAGGTTAAGCACTCTAGGTGCGCATGGTGGTAGGGTATTTTTCGAATACTCGCCTGGCTAGCGACCACCCTCAAGTAGAAAATCTTTCGCCAAGCACCTAACGGTTTGTTCCGGCAGCTGTCCTTGAGAGCCAGTAATTCTAGGTTAAGCCTGTTAACACCTTCGACCACAGCATCACTTACCATCAAGTGAGATTGTGGTCAAAGGCTTACCTATCAGGAATAATAAGAAAAATAAACCAGTGTACATAAGACCATCTTTTATTTCATCACTTGTCGGCAATAAAAGACTTAAAACCTACCGGCACAAAATCGGTTCTGCGTGAATATAATTGCACAACTCTACATTAATTGTCCGTGAATCGATATGTTAAAAACGCGATTGGCCTGTTTGTGTATCTTAATAACTAAACAAATGAATATTACCTTGAACGTAGGCCCATTATACTAAACATCTTAATTGACTCATTGTCCGGTCAGGTATAATTTCCCTAGTAAAATTATATTATCCTGGCTCTTACAATATCGCTGAAGTATTATATTAATATTATACAATATAATAATTCCTAGTTACTGTACTAGTATCTTAGATGTACATTAAAGTGAGGTGATGGCAATAGATAAGGAAAACGAGGGCGCACATGTATTATATAGCGGTGTCGCTGGTTAAGTTAGCAATAGTGGTGTAATAAGGCTAGAATGGTAAAATAAGATTAGTTAAAGTGGTATAAAAATATTAGTTGTATTGGTATAGGATTAATTATAGTGGTTATAAACAGCTATAATATTATAATAAGTTTAGTTGTAGTTGTATAATAAGATTAGTCATAGTGATATAATATTATTAGTTAATTTTAGATAATATGATAAAGATCCCTGTCTTGTGCCTAATATACAGCATAATCTTACTTTGACGCGAGTTGTGTTGGTATAAGATTAATTATAGTGGTTAAAAACAGCTATAATATTATAGTAAGTTTAGTTGTAGTTGTATAATCAGATTAGTTGTAGTGGTATAATAAGATTAGTCATATTGATATATTATTAGTTCATTTTAGATAATATGATAAAGATCCCTGTCTTGTGCCTAATATACAGCATAATCTTACTTTGACGCGAGTTGTATTGGTAAAGATTAATTAGTGGTTAAAAACAGCTATAATATTATAGTAAGTTTAGTTGTAGTTGTATAATCAGATTAGTTGTAGTGGTATAATAAGATTAGTCATATTGATATATTATTAGTTCATTTTAGATAATATGATAAAGATCCCTGTCTTGTACCTAATATATAGCATAATCTTACCTTGACGTGAGTGATGGCATGCTGCTCATTAGGACCAATGTTTCAGATACAGACAAAACAGTCCTCAGGTTGTTAATAGTTACAATGCTACGCTACTTATCAAGATAATCTAACAACTGGGTCGGTTGCCATGCAACCGTTACGGGTAGGACTGGCGCGGAAATATGTAATAATGTTAGTCGGCCATTTTTATATTTGTATTTTACGCTTTTACCCATGTATTATTTGGCTATCAATCTCAATATGATGCCATCACATTTAATTAATACTTTAATAACTGCGTCAGGTGTAAGGTTAAAAGATTTAGTTTTATTCCTAGAGTCGACTTATAAGTCGCCCTAGGCGTGCGAATATGAGAGATACATAGTTAAGGAAAAAGAAAGCGCACTTGTATTATATAGTGATGTCGCTGGTATAGTTAAGAATATATTTATAATATAAGAAGCATTATATTTCTAGACTCGACATGTCAGTCTAGGCGTAAAGAAGAATGTGACCGAAATAATTAAGGAAAACTTGGGCGCACTTGTATTATATAGCAGTGTCGCGGTTAAGGTTAGCTATAGCTGTATAATGGTAGTTTAAGTTCCATTAAAGTTATTTTGTTTGTCTGTTTTGCACTTTAATATTCGTTTAGTTTGTATCGTGTTCAATTCGTTACTTAATTACTAAGTGCAAGTCACTTTAGTTTAGACAGACAAGAAGGCTCACTTTTATACTTAAAAAAGAGACGCTTAATTATATTTAACCTTATTATACAACTATGGCTAACCTTACCATAGTAATATAATAAGGTTATTGTAGCATTATTTTATTATTGATTTGCAGTAGACATAGGAAATGTATTATTTTTTGTTCATTACATGCTAAATAATTTTAATAACTGTGTCATTATTGTGTAAGTTTTATTCCTAGAGTCGACGTTAATGTCGCTCAAGGTTTACAGAACAGCATCAAGGTTGGAAATTAGTTAAGGAAAACGAAAGCGCATCTGTATGATATAGCGGTGTCGCTAGTAAGGTATAGTTACTTACGAAGATATATAATCATAGTTACAAATAGTCATATTTATATATATTATTTTTATAACTGTAACATTGACTAATAAATTTTAGTTTTATTCCTAGAGTTGATGTATAAAGGTCAACGCACACGTATCGCTCCGGCACCGCACCGTATTAACACCGCTTCACTCCATTTTCACGGCTACTAGCTTGTCCCGAGTCGAGGCAATGCCGATACGGCGTTGATTAGTGTGCGCTCTAGTATAGAGTTCTATACAAAGCGTACTGAACGGCTTGAGTTGAGGCGAAGACGATACGGTGCTGTGTGGATCAGTGTGCGCCAACTTTAAGCCGCTTTAGGTTTACAAAGGTTATATGATGGTTGTAAAAGTAGTTAAGGAAACTAAAGGCGCACTTGTATTATATAGCGGTGTCGCTGGTAAGGTACTTACTTTATAAGATATCATTAAGTGAGAAATAGTTATATTCATAGACTATATTATTATTAATGTGTCATTGAATTATATTTTTTTGTTTTATACCTAGAGTCGATGTCAGATTGCCTGGCGGCAGATTCATTTATTAAAAAAAAAAATTCATGTTCTTCGTCACTTGAACGTCCTAATAACTCTGCTCTTTTCCGCATCGAAATTCGGGCCTTTTGTCTTAAACTCAGTTCCACAAGTTCAATGTTTTCGGGCTTGCTTGAAGTTTTTTTTATTATTATTATATGCTACACACTACAGACTCGTGGTCCGTACTCTTATTTGATTTTAATTTGTTTTTTTGTTACATTTAATAATTTTAAAACTATGAGTTCATTCTCCAAACTTATCAATATTCTTCCTGATGGGAAGTTAACCTAGTGTTAGTTAAAATATCTTATAGCTAAAGTGAGTCCATACTTATACATATATATAAACATATTTTTTTTTTCTCCTTATATGTAGTTGGTTAGTGTATTACGCATTTACCGGTTTAGATGGTCGTTGAAGGGCCGGCCACAGATTCCGGCGATGCCCTTTGCTTGAAGATTGAATAGGCCTCGCCGTGGGTTGGTCATGATCGAAGCAGTTGTGCGAAACGACGCTAACCATGACCTAGTTAAGTTCAAACTGAGTGATGACTCACTAGATGTTTATGAGCAAAAAATCGCCGTAAAACACACAGCGAGGCGAGATCAGCGATCACCCGAATACTGCGAGATCTGTCAAATCCGCACGATATCTGAATAACGCCACCTCTCTTTATACTACACTACTTCTTGAAATAATCGCATTAAAAAACATACTCGTACTTCTAGCGCCAGACACCCTTCTCCAGGGTCCAGGGCTATATGAGGGCCTTCCCTCGCTCAAAGTCCGGTGGAGTTGAAAGGCCGACAGCGGCAGCCAAAATCTATGTCCTCCTAACCTGTATAATTCGCTGAAGGTTAACAAAAATTCATGTGAAAAGTAGTTAGGAAAAGAAAGGCGCCCCTGTATTATACAGCGAAGTCGCTTACCTATATAACCCCTCGTGCGTCCAATCTGTCCACCTCCTATGACGAAATCGTCCAAACTGCTCACGTTTTTTTATCCCGCGACGCCCCGTAACGTTTTTTTGTAGTACTAAGTAGTTTTCCATTACCTAAACATGTCACCCTAACATCCCCATACCCCAATATATTACCTATACCATACAAAAAATAACATTTTCATACATTTAGTTTGAGTGGATCAAACAGCGAATAAAAATATATTTTTCCAGATTTTGAGGTATTTTGTTTTTTAATCGAGTTTATTTGTGGCAGTCTCCAATCAACATATAAACTTCTTGGTACCAATGCAATCCTCATCATATTCTCTTTACGGGAAAAGAAATGAAAATAGACCTTTTCATGGAAAATTTTACAGGAAAATGGGTTTGAACAGACGACGAAAATGGCGGGAAACGGCATTTTTTATATATTTTTTTAATTTTTTTTTTCCGAAACTATTCCACCTACAACTTTGTTTTTTTTTTTAATGTGTGTATTTATTATGGTTCTTTACCCATGAATAATACCACATTGTAAGGATAAATATTTAATAAGTAGTAACGAGATTAAAACAACGCGATTTTTTTTAAAGAATTTTGGCGGGAAAACTGTACATAAGCGCATTTTATTTTTTTTCTCAAAAAGTATATCACCTACAAATTTGGTTTTTCTTTTGATATGATTATTTAGATGTAATCTATACACCTGAATTATTTCAGATGTTTAGGTTTATAGGTTTAAAAGTAGTTACGAGATTATTTATTACGTAAATTTCGATCGGTGAGTGTTTGCGCGGCAAAATGCATCGAGTGAAAGTTATTTTTTTTCATTTCATGATTTGAGTAACTTTTCGTTACCATAGAGTAATGCGGTTTTTTTTGTTGTATAGCCAATGATAGTAGCTTACTAACAACGTTTGAATAATAACGATCGGATAAATACAAGCTTCACACTAAACCTTTTTTTTAGACCACCGGAATTCCGGCCGGAACAAAAACGGGGGTCAAATAAAAAAATATATAAAAAAAAAAGTTATCAATCCTTATCCTTTTAATTTCTTTTAACACCGTTATTGACTTGTTGCCTATACAAATGCAAAATTACAGCTTTCTAGGTTAATTACTTTAGAAGTAGTGACGAGATTATTTTTAAATGACATAAATATAATAAATATTTTGGCGCCAAAATGTAATTTGAGCTGGTTTCAGATTTCATATCAATTTTAAACATACTTTCTGTTATATCAGAATATTGTGGATTTTTTCTCGTAGAGCCAAGGATCCATCCTCACTAAAACCGTTTGAATTATGAAAATCGAACTTACCCAGATTTTATGGTGAATATGTAATCACGACTATGACCGCTCACCGGCAGGCCGGTTGGGACACACAGGGTAAATCCGGCAGGCCGGAGAATACATTTCCGAGGATAACTTATTTGTTAGGTAATATAAATACAGAAAATAATCCTTCCTGACGACAGGTTTCTGGAATGCTTTTGAAGCAGTGATGGCTCAGGGCATTGGCTATGGACCGCCGCGCAGCAGGTCCATGGTTCGAATCCCGCCCAGAGCTTGAGCTTCACCACATGGTGGAAGGGCATTTTGCGTATGCCCGCCTGGCTAGCGACCACCCTCAAGTAGAAAATCTGTCGCCAAGCACCTAACGGTGTTCCTTGAGAGCCAGTGAAATAACAGGCAAAATGAGACTTAACAGGTACGTCTCAAGGTGATGGGCGCAGTGCAGTTCGTCACTTGTTATGAAATGCATATGTTATAGGCAGAGGATACCGCTTAACATCAGGTGGGCCTCGCGGTTTACCTTCACAATAACATTAAAAAAAAAATGCTTATAAAGCATACTTTCTAGGACCACAATAATGAGACCTGTCGTACCTGATGTTACTGATCTTAATTTTTCGCAACGGTTGAGGTGGACATAAGACTGCATGTAGCAGAGATGAGAACGTCAAGATTAATGATGAACTGGAATGGACAAAATTAGGAATTAGTAGGTGGTAGCTTGAAGGTAGCACAGAAAAAATTAAGAGTAGAATAGACCAGTGTGGGTGGTATGCCGCTAGGAGGAACGAAAGACATAACGGGGAATTTTTATTCTGAATGTGGGCAGAAATAAGTGTAGAGAAAGGCCAAATAAAGTGTGGATGGACTGCGTGAAGAAGGATATTTGCGCTGTTGTTGAAGGTAAGTTGTGAGTAACAGAGCAGAGTGTGGGAAAATACATGCAGTGCCGACCTCACATTTTATAAATATCACGGGAATTAAATGTAAAAGATGTTTGTCAGCTGATGTTTCATCATCTTTTTTTTTGCTTTGATGTGTTTAGAATTTTTGAAGCGGAGAACACATTTTTTTGTTACACTAAAAATATTGGTGAATAGCGGTTTCGCGTCGCTCGCCGGTACGTAAGGTATAGATGTAGGATTAGATTAGTCATTATTACATTTATTTCAATGTTTGAGTTTCCAAATATACCTATATAATTACCAACAGTGACATGGTAGTACCATAGAGAAAGCGAATAGTACTTTCTCTATGGTAGTACGTATGGAATCTATTTTGCATGTTAATAATACCTTCCCCATATTAAAAGTAATTAAACTTATCCTTCACTTTGAAAACTATCACGAGTTTTATCCATATTTACTTATAAGGAACCGGCTAGGACTTGCGTTATATTTACCGGAAAGATTCCGACCAGTTTCGGACTGTTTTGAAGTCCTTCGTCTGGGAGTTACGATTGGAATCTTTCCGATAAGTATAGCGCGGGTTCTAGCCGGTTCCTAATAAGTTAATATAAACTAATCCATATGTAATAATTATGTACGTATAGGATTTACTCTCGAAACCGTATAATTATTATTTTATAAGTCGTTAGTTTTATAGCTAGAGCCGAGGTATAAGTCGCTCTAGGTCTATAGCAGTGTTCTCGTGAGCTTTATAGTTAAGGAAAGCATAGGCGCACTTGTATTATAAATATAACAGTGTCGCTCTTAAGGTTAGCTATAGACGTTTAATTTATATATATTTTATAAGTAGTTTAGTACTTATTAAACAAATACCTATTTCAATATTTAATTTCCAGAACGTATAAATAGTAATGTAGAAATGTCTACGGTCTGGAAGAAATCGCTAAGCGATAAGACCTCTATTGTCTATTGTTGCACTTAATTTTTTTTAAGTTTCTTAATAGTGCATTTATAAAATGTTATATATCTTATCCGGGATTCGGTCATGGTCCACCTGCTTAGTTCACCTGGGTGGACCAAGGGCACTTTTTCTTGCCAGTAGTCCACCTAAATGTTCAGGAATATACAAATCAAAAATGTGTATAGGCCATGGTCCACCTGAAATTAATTCAACGGTAATAAAATCCTTGCCCTGATCCTGTTATTTTACTACAAAAATGAATGCCGCTAGAACAAATAAAAATTGAAAATCCAAATAATATGGAAATTTGTAATTTCTATTATATCGTCATAACCTGTTATATATTTGGTTTTCAAAAGAAAACTTGGAAGTACTGAAATAAATCTTTATCATTTATATGTAATATACAAGTTTTTGCAAATATTTATAATATATCGAAAGGAAAGATAATATATAATTAAGGTGGACCACCGGCAAGAAAAAGTGCCCGTGGTCCACCCAGGTGAACTAAGCAGGTGGACCACGACCGAATCCCGATCTTATCTATCTTATGGTATTCAATTTATTTGTTCTCTCTGTCTATAATTGGACATTGATATATATGGAGTAGATTTCGCTCAAGTGAAGAAACGGAGTTAAATATAGTTAAGGAAAAAGGGGCGCACTTGTATTATATAGCAGTGTCGCTGATAAGTTAGCTTATAATGTATAATAACATTAATTAGGTATTTCATGAAGTATTATTTTATTATCATAGAACAGTCAAGTAGAAGTCGTCATGATTATCGTTTCTTGTTGGTTCTCACACTCATCATTATATGTAGTAAAGTTTAGCATTTAATTTTTACTTACAAGTTGTATTCCTAGATGTAAGAGTCATTCCAGGCATAGGCACCAAGTATCGGAAATAATTAAGGAAAACAAGGGGCACTGTTATATAGCAGTGTCGCTGGTAAGGTTAGCTATAGTAATACAATATAGTTACAATACATAATATATCTTTAACGTGGAATTAAACATATAATCTAAATTTGTTTTCATTTGAATTGATTTTTATGTTAAGTATTAATACTCATTGTTTTATTACTAATTAAAATAATCTAAACAATAAATAAAAATATCCTTGTTTTGTAATCAATCGGTAGGTATACCTATATGCTGTTTTTTTTTCTGTGTGGTTATTGGTTGCACATTAACCCTTAGTTTTCTACTACCAACATTCGTTCGTTTTGTATTGGTTGTGTATACATTAATCTTATGAATAGTAACTATCTGATGATTGAAAAACCAGACCCTTAGTATTTAATGATATAAAGTATTCGTACTTACAATATTATTTTATAAAAGGTGTCTTGTAGAGAACATTTTATAAATTGTAATTAAACTTAGATGAGTCAAACAGAAATTTGTATTGAGACAAAATATAGTTGTCATATACAGTTTATTATCTAAAGATCACTTAAATCTCTTCTACTCAATCGGGGATGAAATGATGTTACTTTTATATGAATAGTTAAGTGTATGTAGGAAAATTATGGACTTTGTAATGTGTCAGAAAATACAATCGCATGGTTGCAAGGCATTTTGCAAATGGCCGCCTGGCTAGCTACCGCCCTCAAGTATAATATCCGTAGCCAACACTTAAAGATGTTTTTAGCGGTTTTCCCTCAGATCCAATAATTATAGGTTGAACATCTCAAATCGCATGAGTCTCTTAACTTTGACATCAGGTCGAAAAGTGTCTAAAGGCTAGCCTACCTTTGACATCAGGTCGAAAAGTGTCTAAAGGCTAGCCCCTATCAACAATTAAAAAACTATTTAAGTTTCTGGCTTAAATAATATTAGGACTGATTTTAACTTCATGTTAGATGTCGTAAAGGGTGACTAAGGGGGATAATGCACCTATCGAGCAACATGCAATAACAACATACTAACGTCGATCGATGTAAGCAAGATATTGCTGCACATTATGCGCGTAACAGAGCCCCGTCTATTTTAACTCTGTTTACACATCAAAAATGAGTTCAGACAATGTAGATTCGCGTTAGATCCAGTGTGAGTTTTATATCGATACGCTGTGAGCGCGTAAAACCGAATTGGTATGGTGGCACAGTGCGCCGCTGGCAGCTCGTTAGGGAATCGCGTTTATTACCATATACAAAAACGTCTGTCGTAGATATACGCCACTGATGTGCACTAATATGCAGCAACATCCTAGTCAAGTCTACGTGATTGATGGCATGGTGCACATTAGAATCATTTTTTGGATGGAAGGTAGTGGGTGTAGCGATGGTATATAATTACTATGATAGCATGTAAGTTATTTATGATAAACTATAGGTATCGTATAATACATATAACAGATAATATATTAGAAGTGATATCACTTTTTGTAGGTATTAAGATTTTTTATTATTAAAGCAAATTTATAAAAAATACTGCTTAGGTTAATAGCACGTGTCACTCGGGATTATGTAAGGATTGTAACGACACCCCAATCCTGTAATTAGGTACAACACTTTTTTGTCTTGTCTACTACGGTTTTTAAGCTTATGTACATGTACTTTATTATTACAGTAAAAGTACATAATGATTTCATAGAAGCCCTGAATGTCTGAAATAATAATGATATTGCCATCATCTCATTTTCTAGTACTTTTGTATTAGGAAATAAAAATGTATTAAAATATCCACATTTGGAAACGTTACTGTAATTGTAACTGAAAATTGTAAAGGAGAGCTAGATTTACACTTTGTCTACTAGTCTTTAAGGTTTTGTAATTTGTATTTCTATGTGTATTTTTCTCCGGCTGTAAAGTGTAAGATGGGTGGGTGTTTACAAAGTATGTGTCCTGCGTATAGTAACTACTACATATTCTATGTATTGTGACTGCTGCAGCTGTTTTTTTTATGTTATTGTGTCGGAACAAGCTCGAGGCCTAACTTCTACGGACTAACCTCTGCCTATAACAGATGCATTTCGTCACAAGTCACGAATTGCACGGCATCCGTCACCTTGAGACATAGTTGTTAAGTTTCATGTGCCTGTAATTTCACTGGCTCTCAAGGACTGCTGCCGGAACGCGCCGTTAGTTGCTTGGCGACAGATTTTGTACTTGAGGGTGGTCGCTAGACAGGAGTATTCGCAAAATGCCCTTCCACCATGCGGTGAAGCTCCAGCCCGCGGCGGGATTCGAACCATGGACCTGCTGCGCGGCAGTCCATAGCCGATGCCACTGAGCCATCACTGCTTCAAAACATTTTAGATTTTAACATGTCTACGCATTATTTCTAATACGTTTTGCTAACAAAAAACCGGTCAACAGCAATGTTTTGCATAGTGGTAGTGCATTTTGATAATGCTCTTTTGGCTACTTCCCATTCACAATTAGACAAAAAAATCTCTTGCACGTAGTGGTGTGATCCGGCAGGTCCTTGAAAGCCAGTTACTTTAGGATGTCTGTTAAAACCTTCGTCCATATCATCACTAAGTTGTGTGATGGGTCCTGCTAACCTATTTCTTTTTCTATAACGTGTTTGATACTGGAAATAACAAAAATATAGCTTGCAGCAGACACAACTTTAGTTAAAAACTTCTAGAAAAACCGCACAGATAAGTCGGAAAATACTTCACTAAACGCTGACCTTGCTGATAATTGTAAAAAATATATGCCTACATAAATATGTTAATCTCCGAATTATATACGTCGTAAATTATAGTTATTAACCTTTTATATAATATGCACACAAATTGATTTTCGAAATAAAAATGTGTAGTTTAACATATACATATTTTATTTATCAAATTCTTCAACAAATATAAATGCTAGTAGACAATGCCTACACTTTGTATAATTCACTACTATATTATTGTCTTTAGACATACTATTGCTATTGTACAATATGTACTTGAATACTTAAAATAACAACAACAAAATGCATAGAAGTGTTACGTTTAAAACGCCGGCCATGCCGATATATACGATTCTTGGAATACCTACAATTGAAGGAATAATTCTGTCATGATAGGTTTTGAACGGTTGAAGACCCAGTCAGTGGATAGAGCGAAAAATATTGTGTAAATTTTTTTCACCTGATATCAAGTGTCACTATAGCTGTCACATCTAACACATGTTTAAGGTGCAGCGCAATATTAAAAAAACAAACAATAGGGTAGTTGACACAGTCTAAAATAAAATACAGTGTAACGTTAACATATTAGTAGTTGGAGCACATAACTCGATGAAATTAACAAATTATTTATTCTGCATTGGATTACCTTTATTTTGAATAAACAAAATGTGTTTAAATTTTCTTTAAGTCACGTGATTTCAAACGGAAGTAAAGGCGGAAATGATGTCATAAGGACAAAAAGAAAGCCACAGAATAGGTAATAGTAATCTTGAGAGTTTGCTTCCAAAGGTTTTGACAGTGACAATTGACATTAGTAATTGCTAATAGCAAGCAACCTACAAAATGTCGCATCACTATCGATTTACTACTTAGGCCCCTATTTCACTATCAAATCCATTGGATCCCATATATTTAATAGTGTAATACGTAGGTACATTTGACTCATTTATCTTTGATTTTATTTCGCCGTGAGATTTGATCAAAGATCAGCATAGATAATAAAACCGAAACTCGGAACAAGTATCTATGGAAACATTTTGCAATTATTACTCATAGTAATACAACAACTTTAAACAGTTGGAAAAGCTTATGTTTATCATTATATTTATTCCGATGTCACTGCACGCCATTGTCTCGATCACTTGAAAGTGTTTACATTTCGGGGTTACAAAAATGTTCAATAAAATAGTGATTTTGAACCGATTAAAGTTGTTTAATTACCATGTATGAAAAATAATTGATAATGCTGCCCATGTATCCGTGCTTCAAACTGTGTTGGTTCTGTGATTGTTTTATTCAGTCTACATACACCCCTACACTATGGTACACGTTCTGCCGAACAACCTGTATAATCGATTACGCACGACACTACAACAAGCAAGCAAAACTTATTACATTTCAGCACTATTTGTTTTTGCCCTAGTGACGTCATAAGCATACAGGCCGCCATTGAATGATGTTTTAGCGCCAATTTTAAAAGTTGAAATAAAAAAATGGATTTCTAGTATTTCAGGACTCCTAAAAAAAATTTAAAAATGCTTTGTGTATATTTCAGTGTTCTAAATAATTTAACATACTTTTAAAAAAAAAGTCAACAACCCTATTCTTATTTTTTACAGTTGATAGTTACGACTGCACTATGCATACAGAAAGTAGTAACAATGTTTCTATTGTCTGTAACGCAATAGTTGAGTGAAATTATATATCTACGTGGCTAAATCAGTTTGACCAAGAAAAAGATAACGTTTCCCCTCATTCTCATAATATTACATTCGCAAAACATTACATTCGCTAAATATTACATTCTCAAAATACTAATGTCGTTGGTTTATATACCCAGACAAATTGAGTGAAAATATTTATAATAATTTGTTCCAAGTAGATTTGAGAGTTCGTCTGCAATAGGGTTCTGCCCTAGGCGCCTGCTCTAGAGGAGAGCACCATACAGGTTTGAGTGGACCTGTCCAGACAAAGGTACGCATCTATATATCACCCAGGTGCACAGAGTCGACTTTTTCAAATTGCTTAGTGGACTTTGTTCACATAATACAACACGCTACAAACTAATCAAAATAAACCTACTTAAAAAGAAACCAGATTTTATGGTTACGCTAATAACTTCTTTATGATTCTTATCTCTTGGTACTCTAAGGGTTGGATTTGGTTAGTTTGTAGCGTGTTATGTAAAAAATTCACAACTGTTTTTACACCCTACAAAAATTTTACAAGTGCCTAAAATAATAATATTTCGCTAGTGATAACAAAATTCAACACTAGTTTATTTATTTTTAGAATCTTATAAAATTGAACTAGTGGTTAAAATGAGATCAAGATACGTATGGTTTATTACGCGTCACTACACACACACCACATTTACTGTAACCCTTCCGACTGTGATTGTCCAAAATGTAATCATTTGAGAATGTAATATTTTGAGAACAAAGGAATGTTTCTAAATACTATAAACTATTCCAACCATAAAACCTCGTCGTTTCTGAGCAAAAACGTAATTGATGAAAATGTCATGGGAAACGCTTTCAAACTATCACGGTTTACTAGAAAATATCACCACGGTACCAATCTCGTCAGTAATAATAGTATTTATGTCATTGGAAGATTTGGCGCTTAACAACGAAGCCGTTTTGGCACTGGTATAAAATGCTCTATCTTATTGCACCGAATTATATTCGAGTACGGCACGGTTTCACAATCATCTGATAAAATGTATTGAACAAATTAACTTTGCTCTCATACAAACAACATTCGTCTATATATTGGTTGTTTTTTATACATTTATTCTTATGAATAGAACTATCTGATGATTGTAAAACCGACCTAAGTACATTAGGTTAAATTTGCACTCTACATAGTACCTAAGGCGGTTCTTTGCATTGAAACAGATACGAGTGGCGCTGTATAACCAACATATAGAACAAAGTCGTGCAATCTGGGCCCCAATTCTCTTAGCTATTGACCAAACGCCACACTACTGCGATGCTTCTGCGATCGAACTGCTGTTAATGTCAAATTCGGTAGTCTGCTAATTCTAGCTCCTAATCGCAGTTGAATAGCAATCGCGTCGCTATCGTATGGCTGTGCTATGGCTTGCAAATGTTTAATAATGAAAACTTTCATCAATCAAGCATCAGTGAAAACATAAATAAAGTGTTTTTTTTTAGCAAACAATTCATTAAACAAATATTTTTAAATCATTTAGCTATTTTTCTATCTAAAATCTATGCTATCTACACCACTGTAGCAACGCAATCGCAACAAAATAGCTTACAGCATACCATATATGTCAAAAACTATTGATAGCAAGCCACTGACTTGCGACTGTACATAAATGGCAAGCAGACTACGGATACTGTCAAAAACTACAATTTTCATGCAATAAAGTTGCGTTATCGCCGTTCAATAGCTAAAAGAATCGGGCCCCTGATTGGTTTGTTCAACAACGCTCCACTCTGCTCTTTTCCGCCACAATAAAAACCCTACACCGTATTACACAAGAAAATCTCGACTTCTCTTTTTAAAAGAGATCAAGACAAACATATAGGTGAGCCATAGCAAAGCCTTAGATTTAGACACCTTACTTTTATCCAGCAGTTAAAGTTAACCCGACTAGTTATAAGCTGCCAAAGATGTTTTGTACACATAATATAAGCGTATGTACTTACCTAATTGCATTGATAAAAGTTGGTTATCTCAAGATAATGAATAGATTCAGTCGTTACTTTGCGTAAATCCATATTTAACAATAACCAATATTTTTAAAATATTTTAAGAAAACATCAAATTAATATTTTAATAAATCACTTAAAAATATATCTAAAAATAGTCTTTCTCGATCGTGTGCTCGTAGAGTCAAGACCTCCTGAGGATGCTTCGTGTAGAATCGAAACGCGTCGAAAATTCTTCCGGTTCGGCTACGTGGCGTTTGCGACGTCGCGTCGGCTTAGCAGGAAAGTTTTATTAAAATATAAATTTGATGTTTTCTTAAAATATTTGTTATTGTTGGTTATCTCAGTTCGCCTACACAGAATAGGTACAAATAAAATTATATTTAGCCCCACCGGTAGGGACAAGGACAAGTAGTAGGGCTAACAGTATCTGTCGCTTCTTTCAACTAAACCTTTTTTCATAATAAATTGGTTAAAGCCTTGAGGCGTCGATCTCCTTAAGCACGTATGTGACCTTCATGATCGCGCACCAGAGGTCCTCGTCAGTGATCTCCCTGTGCAGCGTGAAGCGGATCGTCTTGGAATCGAACTCCAGCGCCTTCACTATCACTCCCTCGTCGTTTGCAGTCTTGCAGTCACCCTGAGAACGACAATCGCTTATTAGCCTTATACAAAATATATAACAATAGTTATTTATGTTGTAACGGAACAAGCTCGAGGCCCACCTGATGTTAAGCGGACTAACCTGCTATAAAAGATGCATTTCGTCACAAATCACGAATTGCACTGCGTCGTCACTTTGAGACATAGTCGTCTAGTCTCATGTGCATGTAATTTCTCAGGCTCTCAAGGACAGCTCTCACCGTTACGTGCTTGGCGCTAGATTTTCTACTTGAGGCTAGCCAGGCGGGCATTCGCAAATGCCCTTCCACCGTGCGGTGAAGCAAAATAGCTTAAAAGCCTTATTCAAAATATAACAAAAGTTATTTTTTATATTACTAGGGTGGGCAAAGTTATATTTAATTCATCGAGCATCAAGGGTGATTATTTATATATAGCTGATAGGCTAGCCTTTGACTACTATCTCACCTGATTGTAAGTGATGTAGTCGAAGATGTTGTTCAGGCGAGCCTGGAATAACTGCAACTGCCCGAATACAACGTTAGGTGCTTGGCGACAGATTTTCTACTTGAGGGTAGTAGCTAGCCAGGCGGGCAATTGCTAAATGCCCTTCCACCGCTAGGCCATCATTGCGTCATGCTGCCGTCTATTGTTTTTGAGCACCCTTGAAATACAATTTATTTGAATTTCTTGTTGTAGTAGAATTCACCTTTGGGTGAACATTCTCAAAATGTATAGCTAGTAACTGATTCTTTTTAAGAGCTAAATACCCGTGACATAGGCAGACAGACAGCAGTCTCATTTATAAGGCTCCGTTCTGCCTTTGGGTACGGCACCCCAAAAAATTAACAAATACACCCCCTAGTTCCATTACCTGTGTCTCCGCCAAGCACACCTGAGCCAGCCGTTGCACGACCAGGTCAGCCGTCACGGGGCTCTCCTTGGCGATGTTTATAAGGACTATATTCGTGTGCGTGTTCTCCACATCCACCGTGAACGTCTTAGAAAGGAGACCTTGGATCACTGTGGAGAATACAGAGAAGAAAATACTTATATAACACTTACCATGCCTAGATGTAATTATTTTCAAAAAAGCTAACCAGTCGTATTTTGATCGCAGTGTCACCTGATAGAAAGCGATGATGCGGTCAAAGGAAATGCGTGCATGGAAGATACATATTCGCTCTGTTCTTGAACACTCTCCGATTCATCTGGAACTATGTACCTAGTTTGGAATCCTGTTCCTTCCGATCGCTGTTCTTAAGATAAGAAACTGTTATGTACTATTATTAGTTTAGCATAAGTAAAAACTATTGGTGAAGAAAAAAATATTATTACATCTATGGGGAAATATAGATGCTGGTAGCTAGGAGCATTCTACACTTCTATATATTATAGCATCATAGATAATATACATATGGATGCCGTGTTCCTGTGCGTCTTTGAGTCAGACGAAAAAAAGGGGAATAGTGTAGAACGATCGCACTTTCTCCAAAGTAAAGCCCGTAAATACAAACTAGCGGGAATCGAACCAACATCTCCCGATGCAGTGCACCGGGCGCCTCAATCTTTTCGTCATCGTTAGGTTGGCAGCAAGCAGAGGCGACATTTTTATGCCAAGTCGTTATTTGAACCTCTGTGAGGGACGATTTAAGAGTATAGTTACCTAAGGCCAGCCTCTGTGCCCGTTTGTGGTCCAACTTGAGTAGCGGCACGACTTCGTCTAGCGCCACGAGCGCGGGCGCCGCGATCACCCCCGCCTGCCGCATGCCGCCGCCAAGCGCCTTGCGCATGCGTCGAGCTCTGCAATACCACCATGTGTTACACCGTTTCACACGGCAACTCACCGATACCGCGCACCCTTTCGGCTCTCAATGCTCTCCTGGACATGAACCCTGACTGTGATCTGTTTGCTGATGTATGGCCAAATATCGTACATGAATGTGTGCGTTTTTGTGAAAGGGATGTATGAAATGAAAATTTTGTATAGTGTTATTTTATGTATTAACATCGTATTTTGATCTTTAATTATTGTAATTGGTGTGTCACCGTTTTAATTAAAGTAAAACAAAATAAATAAAATAAATCATACGGTGTATAACTCATAAGTATTTCGAAGCAGTGATGGCTCAGTGGCATTGGTAATGGACTGCCGCGCAGCAGGTCCACGGTTGGACTCCCGCCGCGGTCTTGAGCTTCACCGCAGTAGGATAAAATAGGGGCATTTGGATCAGAACAGATCCAAATGCCCCCAATCTTACCATTTTTTTTCATCTATTCATCTAAGCATTCAATTTTCTAAGTAATGTTTTTATTTTATAAATTGTATATCGTATTGATTCCGAAAGATGTAATAATTAATTTTTAACTAATGATATGTCCGCTCATTTGAAAACTAACATAATATTTCGGTCTATTTGAAAAGCTTTGATTTCTTATAATTTTTAACTTTGATTGTAACTTTTGAAACAATAATTTTGGGTCAGAAGATCGTTTATTTAAGTTTACTCAGGGTTATAATCTAAAAATAAAAACAAGGATTTAAGCTTATTCAATCAAGTTTATTATTTAAACACCACTTTCTAAGGCGAAGTACATTTCTAAGTGCACATACTTTATTATGAAATACACAATTATATTCATCGTTTGATAATTGATATTCCTTATACAAATTTAAAATACTGGGGCAACTATTATCTTCTAAGTCACATAAGTTATTAATTTTATATTCACATAGAATTTCTTTGATCCACCATGTTTTTTTCTTTTCCTTTAGTCAATCTACATTCTTTGTCTTGTAATAAACTTGATATAATATTTTTATACTCACTATAAGGCAAATAATCATCATTCCAATATATCCTTCTATTTATTTCAATCCAACATACTTGTATCTCTCGTTTGGACATAGCGAAGGCCTTTGATCGGGTGTGACATAACACGCTTCTTTCGCAGCTTCCTTCCTATGGGCTTTCCGAGAAATTGTGCGAGTGGATCTCCAGTTTTTTGGCAGATCGGAGCATCAAGGTCGTTGTCGACCCATCTCCGACTTGAAGCCAGCCATTAATACTGGCGTTCCACAAGGCTGTGTGCTATCTCCGACTCTATTTCTCTTGCACATCAACGACATGGTGCAGCTCAGCTATATTCATTGTTATGCGGATGACAGTGCCGGAGATGCCTCTTACACCGGCCGTGCTAAAATTACTCGGGAAAACGTTGTCGAGATTCGGAACAAACTTGTGTCTGAAGTCGAGACCATGTTGTCAACTGTTTCGAAATGGGGCCGACTGAACTTAGTCCAATTTAACCCCAAGATGACACAAGTTTGAGCGTTTACCGCTAAATTATCCCCCTTTGTCGTATCCCTCCGTTTTGAGACTCCTTGCCACCTCAACTAGCATCGGAGTCCTTGGCGTCTCCATATCGAGCGTCGTTCAATTTCGCTGTCACTTGGAAGATAAGGCTAAATTAGCATCATAAAAGCTTGGTGAGCTCGGAAATGCGAGACGGTACTTCACGTCGGCACATCGCCTGCAACTTAATAAGGCTCAGGTTCGGTCTCACATGGAGTACTGCTCTCACCTCTGGGCGAGAGCTCTCCAGTACCAGCTTCTTCCATTTGACCGCATACAACGCAGAGCGACTCGAATCGTTGACGATCAAGTTCTCTCCGGTCGGCGCGACCCTTTGGCACTGCGTAGAGATGTTGGATCACTCTGCATCTTTTACCGCATCTATCACGGGTAGTATTCCGAGGAACTGTTCGATTTACTACCTGCAGCTCAATTTCGCCATCGGACGTCCAAGCAAAGCATGATGTTTCATCAATTTCATGTCGATGTCTGGAAGTCCACAACCTTTCGATTTTCACGGCATTTCCTACCTCGCACTGCCACAATTTGGAACAAGCTGCCTGGTGAAGTATTCCGAACAGATATTAGGGGTCTTCAAGTAGAGAGCATATTCATTTCTCAAAGGCCGGCAACGCATCCTGGAGACCTCTGGTGCTGCGGATGTTGATGGGCGACGGTGATCACTTACCACCAAGTGAGCCGCCTGTTCGTTTGCCCTCCCATCCCACTAAAAAAAAAAACTGGTTCCCACTCAGGAATGACTCTGGTGTGAGTTTTTCAACTTCCTGAGTGCTACTTAAGCGGTAAGAAGCTATTTGATTTCTAAATGCAGTTGTAATTTTATCAATATTTTCAAAATCAGTCTATCAAACAATTCAATTTATGTAAATTCGTTCTCAAATGATATCTGTATTCATTTCGAGACATTTCAATTCGACATCAGTCACATTGTATTAATTCATTAACTTCATTGACCCAGGATGTGACAAAACTGTGAAAAGAAAAAATAAGTAATGCAGTTATACAAAATAAAGTATTTATTAACAAATGGCTACAATGGTAAGTATTAATTGTAATTGAATTGATATATATCTATTTTAAAAAATAATTAGGCCTTATAATTAATTAAGTATTAGAATGACATTGATTATATATTAGTACAATTATATTATATGTATTATTTCACCCGATTTAATTATTTGAAAATCCGTTTATGATTTCAGGACGGCAATCCCGGAACTCCTCGTTGCTTTTATAAATTGCGTCAAGTATGTCCACGCCTCTGATTCCTCGTTGGTTTTATTTTTGATGGTTATAATAGCATGACGCCATCTGTTCATAGGCTGAACGTTTTTATGTCGTTACAATTATACACCTTTAACTCTACATAGTGCGAGCCTTTTTTCTCTGTGTCTGATTGCCGGGATACACCACCGCGAGGAAGCCGTTTTGTGTATTGTGATATAATGGCTAATGTTTTTTTACTGTGGCTTGGTAATTCTTCGTGACCGCTATCGCTCCCGAATAAATCTCGTGCCGAGCTCTTTACTGGAGTGCCGAAACTTGTTTTTAATTTCTTTACTTTCGGCTCGATGGCAGCAGTGGTGACATGATGAGAAGTCTGTGAAGTTTGCTCTGCAGACTCTTGTGCTCGACCTTTGAAATAAGAGTTGTCCATGAGATATGTTTCTCGAAACAAGTTTAAAATTGAACAGTTTTTCATCTGCCTTCTAGTAGCATCTATAAATTTAATTAAATAGTACCACGCTTCTGTATCCGAATCTGTTCTATTTTTATCATAATATGCATTTTAGGTCGTCTATTCATCAGTTATATTTCTTCAGTACGTTTTCAGAATAATAAAGTATTGGCTATGTTTTGTTTCATTGATTTGCCGGCTACAAGCTTTAGGATGTTTCATTATGAAGTAAGAATACATATGACAGGTGTATTCTGAGCTCTTACCGTGATTGTCAATTTCATCTTCTTCACTGTTCGTGCCGAACAGTTCGTAGTTGGAGTACTTCGTCGGTGGTGTAGCGGGAACGACACGGGTATGAGAGCGCATTCTTGAGGCGGAAGCAAATGCAGTAGCGGTGGTGCAAGCGACGGGTCGGCTGGAAGCGGGAGGTGACCGAGTCTTCCTTGATGTTGATGGTGTGTGTGCGACACGGTGTCGGTGTTCGCTCTGTGGTGGGTCTACCGCCAGCTCTTCCTCACCAGATTCCAGAGCGGTAGGCAGCTCATTTATTGTCTTGGACCTGTAAATATAAAACGGATTTATTGATTACATCAAATACACTACAGGTTAACCAAAAGTAACATTTGAATAAATTAAATAAGTGAACTTACATATGCACTTGAAATTTCTTCAATAGTTTGCAAGCCGAGGATGAGGCGAAGGATTATGCAGTTTGAAGACTGTGACTTGTAAGGCGCGCTTCCCGGCTTAAATACACCCTTTTCACGTGGACATTTTCCATATTTAGGAACGCACAACGTGATCGATATTGCATTGTAAGCATTTGAGAGTGAACAAAGTTCGGTAGATCAAATTGGGTTAATTGGTTGGTAAATTTGGTTATTTTATTAATTTTACTCCATATTAGACGCAGCTCCCGATTGGACTCTTTTGATGGACTCGTATGAAAAACACTACAAAATTCCCGAAGATGTTGGTGTTTCGTCTTCCAGACCAGATATATTTCTATACTCAAAAAATCCAATAAGTACTTATAGAACTTACTGTGCCGTGGGAAACAAACAGCTAAAGAATACACAATAAAAACAAACAAATATTATGACCTTACAAATGAATTAACCAAAAACGGTTATGTTGTTAATTTATATACTGTAGAAGTTGGAGCAAGGGGTATACCAGCGAAATTCCTATATAACCTACTTAAAGACCTTGGCCTACCAAGAACAACCGTAACATCCATCCTAGAACGTGTATTTAAGGTAGCATTAGTAGGATATTACCAAATGTGGTTAGGTAGGGGAGGAGGCTCGAGCGGTGAAGGGGAGCATCGATGACACCGTAAAGGGGCCCCTTAACCCTACTCCTGGGTTGCAAGTCCCAGGCCCCTCTAGCCTCTTCCTCTGCAACGCGATGGACCCGGCACCCGCACGGTGAATCCATGGAATGCTAAGTAATTCGTCTCAGTTAGAAAACTATGCTAATCATTTAAGTTTGATATTATGAAACGTTCCTGTTGTTATAAGTCAATTTCATTGAGAATAGTAATTAAACAACTTTAAACGGTTTAAATCGCGTATATTTATCATTATTCGCTCACAGCGTCCAGAGGTTTTGCAGATTTGTGTCGGCCATGGGATTTAATTAATTTGATAAAAGGATCCGAGCAGGTGGTACTTGCCAACCATCATCTCTATTGAAATTTGGGTACTTTTCGATTTCATTAGCCTCGCGTGACGTTCTTGGCATATAGCGGGTTTATTAAGAAACTTTGAAGTGTTGATATTTGAACCGTTTCTAAAACAAATCAATCTTCTTCAGGTTTATTTAAATGTTTAACTGCTGATAGTTTGATTGTTCATGTTTTGGGGAAAAAAATATGTAAGCGACGCGCCGCCTCTGTTTTGCACCTAAGCTCTTTTTAACTTAACTCGACAATTTTTTTTGTTTGTAACTCTTTTCGTACCGTAGGATGTACCGATTTTGATGATTTTTTTATATACGAATGCTGTTTCTTGCCATACGGTCCCATTTAAATTTGAGTGAGATCTGACGTGTAGTCTAAACAGGGCCGATCCAGCCGGTGCGCTGAGTTTGAAACTGAATCACGTAGACGGTATCAGTCGCTTACAAGTAAAAGGGGTTGTATAAGTCAGAAAAAAGAGACGTGCTCATAAAAAAGAGGATATAAACGACTTACTGTTGAATGAAGTGATAAGATCCAACTAAGGCGGATCCAACCGGTGCGCTGAGTCCTTTGCTGAAGCAGACGCAGACGGTATCACAATCCCGCACCACCCTGCTGGGCGGCTCGCTCAGGTACTCGCTCGCGTTGAACAGCCGAGCGCCGTCCATGTGCAGAGGGATACAATGCTTCTTGCAGAGCGCGCCTAGCTCTTCGAGGAATTTCAGAGGAATTACCTGTGAAGAAATTAATTAGTTCTTGTATATAAGTGTAATAGTTATCAATCCTATGAATAAACATATAGGGAAATGTAAGTTAAGCTCAAAAATAGGGCAGAACGCAAAACTTACCGCAGCGGGCGTGGTTTATACAGTGCACCCAGTAACCCAGTTTCCTAGCTGTCAAGGCCGTTAGGTGCTTGGCTCCAGCTTTTCTATTTGAGGGTGGTTGCTAGCCAGTCAATTCGTAAAATGTCCTACAACTATGCTATAAGGACTGGCATAGTAATACAACAACCGGGAACGACGGCTCAACGTGCCCTCCGAAGCTCGGGCGCCAGTAGTAATGTCGCTAGCGGTCACCCATCCAAGTCATGACCGCAGCGGACGTTGCTCAACTTAGCTGATCGGTTAAGAACGGCTAAGCAAATTTTCCCAACGAGCGCATAATCAATGACGTCCATGCCTCGGATTCTAGTAGTACACAACATTATAGTTTTGGACTGTTTACTTTTTTTCTACAGCTGATAGGAAGAGGCCTTGAAGATGAAGTAGCATGATGCTTACTACTGCGCTTAATTGACTTAACAATACTTTAAAGTAATCGGTAGCACAATGCCAACACTTTAAAACAACCATGCATTTTTTTTAATCGCTGATAGGTAAGCCTTTGACCACAATATCACCTGATGGTAAATGATGAGGTCGAAGGTGTTAACAGGCTCGTCCTAGAATTGCTGGTTCTCAAGGACAGCGTCCAGAATACACCGTTAAGTGCTTGGCAACAGGACAGATTTTCTACTTGAGGGTCGCCTGGCTAGCCGGGCATTCGCAATATACCCTAAATGCCCTTTCACCATGAAGCTCAAGCCCGAGGCGGGATTTGAACCATGGACCTGCTGCGCGGCAGTCCATAGCCAATGCTACTGAGCCATCATTGCCTAAAAGTGGTAAATATAAAAGTGCGATCTAATGATCGCACTATGACCACTTTTTTATTATTTTCGCAATTTGCTAACTTTATGATTACCATCTTACCTTTCAAGAAGCGATGATGAGGTTTAGTACATGGCCATAAGGGTCCTTAAAAGGATAGCTGCCGAAACACAAAAAAACCATTAGGTGCTAAGCGACAGATTTTCTACACGAGGGTGGTAGCTAGCCAGGCGGGCATTTGCAAAACGGCCTATCACCATGCAATGAAGCTCAAACTCAAACAATTGAACCCTTGCGTGGCAGTCCGTAGCTAATGCCCTACCATTCGGCCATTACTGCTTCACGTCTATGTGAATAGTTTATAAACCTACGTTTGGACATTAACTCGCCGGTTGGTAAGCGACATTGTGGACTACGATGGAGAACGTCAGTCTAAAACGTTAACGATATAAACAGGGGACAATTTATAACTTGTTGCCATTTTTCGACTCTAAACTGCGGACTTGTTCATTGGTCAGAGAAAAACCACAGCCACTTGATATCCAACCCAATAACTCGATTTTTTATGCCATGAAGTGATGAGACAGACAAGTCTGCCAACTGACGGTAAGCGTCACGCCCGTCCATTTGCAGTTGCAGTGCCACAGTTCTCTATCTACTTGACACTGCACTGCGCACGTCACTCCGAACCGTTAGCTGTGATATGTCTCGATTGCCCAGTAATTTAACTTGTTGCAATGCCCTTCAAGCCTAAACACAGCAGTGTTTCCACGCGACTGCTTCAAGGCAGAATATCTGTAACTGCAGTGCTACCCACCATCACTCTTGTTGAAGAGACCTATAACCTGACAAGTATTCCATAGGAACGCTTAATCCACACAACCAATGAACTTCTGCCCTTGATCTAATATTGGTTGATCAATATGATATTGGTAGATCAATTTACTATTGGTAGATCAATCTACTATTGGTAGATCAATCTACTATTGGTAGATCAATTTACTATTGGTAGATCAATCTACTATTGGTAGATCTAGATCAGGGGTAGAGACCCCTAATCTACTATTGTTTTTTTTTATGCTTGATAGCTTAGCCTTTGACCACTGTTGTTCTCTTAACGTAGAATTACTGGTTCTCAAGGACAGCTGCTGGAACACACCGTTAGGTGCTTGGCGACATATTTTCTACTTGAGGGTGGTAGCTAGCCAGGCGGGCATTCGCAAAATGCCCGACCACCATGCTATACCGACTGCCATCCTAAGACGACAACCGGGACCGACGCGACGGCTTAACGTGCCCTCCGAAGCACGGGATTGGTAGATCAATCTACTATTGGTAGCTCAATAACCTCTACTAATTAAAGCTTTAGTTCCTCACCTTTCCTCCACAAACGTTGTGAGTATTCTCCACAGCCACCATGCTGGTGACGGGCTCGTGGATGTCAGACCCTCGGATCTTCTTCTCCACAATGGAGAGATCGAAGGTGCCGTCAGGCTTGTTAGGAATAGTGTTCAGCATCACGCCGGCGATCTGCGATGCGTTGCCTGGAATGGCAAAGCATACAATCATTTCTTTTTCTTCTCCGACACGAGAGTTTTCGATCAAAGTCTGTCAGTCATAAAATCAGCACCTACAGATTAAAGTCGTTGTTAGGGTTCCGCGCTAGAAAACGGGACCCTATAACTATATAAGGCCGGTTATAGTGCAGGGCGACGTTCCGAGCCTCAGAGTGTTGTTGTTGCTTGTTTTTTAACCTCCTCGAAGGTACGGAACGACACGCTTGTTTTATAACAACCAATATCGATTTTTGGCGGGGAACTAGCAAAAATGTACACATTTTATGGTATTTGAAAAGCAATACCTCCTTTACCTGCATAATTCAAATATGAGTGCCTATAATTCTATCATCAACAAATGTCAAGGTCATGTCACCTTTTAACGACCGTATTAATAGTTAAAAAGTTGCAACCTTCAAAGGTTCGGAAGGTCGAGTTGTGACACCCGAACGCTCTACTCGAATCGTGTGTTCTAACAAACGTTCTGAACGTGCCCCTGCACCGACGCGACGACCGCGCGACCGTTCGCGCGTTCTAACGCATGCTTGCAATTTTTTTATCGCTCAAAATGTTACTTAGGGTAATTAATGTAATTTTCATAAGTTTTTGTACTATAATCACGCCAAGTGTGAGGCTTGTCGACATATTACCAGAAAAAAACAAAAATCGATAAGTAATAGGCGTATATTGTATGGAGGCACCGTTTATTTTTTTTGTATTTTTGGATTCTTGCCATAATATTTATGAACTGGCAAATTACAACCGGCTGTTATGGTTCCAAGTATATACATTTGGGAAGCGGGGGGAATGCCGCCCTCTTAAGAGAAAAGGTCCATATTTTTTACTTAATTATACCTTACAGGTATAACAGACGGAGAGACAGACCGTGTATACTTAGTAATAGGGTTTGGTTTCCTCAATCGGAACCCTAAAATTGAAAACACTTACCTTGTTCATACTTAAATATGTGTGCCTTGTCGCCGACGATGGCTTCGGACCCTCTTTTGTTACAGTGCACCATCACTGGAACAAGAATATACAAAGAATTATAAACGGATGTACGGATATTACCCGTACATCATACCTTCGCTATTTGTCTCAAGAATGATTGGAGTAGATACGTTGGAGTTCAGGCGTAAATTGCTGCTAATTATCCATTACTGCCAATTGTTACGTAATAAGGTGAACAACCCGAATGTGCTAGGTCACTACATTATTTGTACCCAATAAGTACACTTGTGCCGGGAGTCGTCGAAGGCACCAGCTTTTCTTACCTCCCATCTTGAGAACTAAGCACGCCAGTAACGCACCTACACCTAGACTACTGGCAATATTAAATATGTTTTACAGGAGTTTCAACATGTCGATATATTTAACGACAGCATGAATATTATTATTGTACATATATAATTTATTTCTAAGTAGATATTTAACATAGTTAGCGTTTTGGTTTTTTAACTGTTAGAATACTATTATTGTGTCTGATAAATAAATAAATAAAGATATAGTACAGATTGTTCTCGTGGTGTGATGTGATTCATCATCGCTTCGAATTACGCACTATGTCAAAGCGCTCTAAAGTTACGAATTACTGATCCTTTGGTCATAATGTAAGAGTACCATAACGCCACTAGTTAAGATTACTTATCCCTCACTTTGAACGAAATGTAAGAGCACCTCAATGCTTCATGACGCCGCGCCGCCATGTACCGCTCACTTATCCCACATTGAGCTAATGGTAAGAGCACTTCGACGCTGCCGCCGTGCACTGATCACATCCCTACCTTTAAACGACATAAAAATATAAGGGCACCACAATTGTATGAAATTCAGTGATGATGGTAGTTGTCACTGTTTGAGATTAATTGCAACATTTGCTCATGCTTTAATCATCATATCATATCATGCTACATTTTGTGACCTTTGGGTTTTAGTAAGATTTTTACCTAATGCCGTAGCTACGAATAATGATATGTATCACAGATACCCGTATGATACGTGATGCACATCATAGGACCAACTTTTTTCTTTTTTTTTTATGTTATTGTGACGGAACAAGCCCGAGGCCCACCTGATGTTAAGTGGACAAACCTCTGCCTATAACAGACGCATTTCGTCAACGACGAATTGCACTGTGCCCATCACACTGAGACGTGAGACGTCCAGTTGTTATGTCTCATTAGCCTGTAATTTTTCTGGGTCTCAAGGACTGCTGCCGGAACACACTGTTAGGTGCTTGGCGACAGATTTTCTACTTGAGGGTGGTCGCTAGCCAGGCGGGCATTCACAAAAGGCCCTTCCACCATGCGGTGAAGCTCAAGCCCGCGGCGGGATTCGAACCATGGACCTGCTGCACGGCAGTCCATAGCCATTGCCACTGAGCCATCACTGCTTCAACAACTACTTATGTATATACTATAGTTAATACCCTCCTGGCGTGTAATGTGACGATCGCTAAATGTCACTACGCTAATTTAAGCGAAATTTACTTTCTCAATATATCGCACGTTCGCAAATTGTGAGGTTCGCAAGTTGCCACGGAAGTGTACTACAGCATGAGACTGCCTGACAACTTTATTAGGTGGGTTCCGAATAAAACACTAATAAAACAATACGTTTTAGGGTTCCGTATTAGAAAACCGGAACCTATTACTAAGACTCGGCTATCCATCCGTCCGTCCGACTATCACAGAATATGATTTAGTATGGCGGATTGCCTAAAATATAATAATAATAAAAATCCTAAATAAAAAGGGGGTATCTACAAGATATACAAGAAACGTGTTTTTTTTACGTTTATTAATTTTGCTCTATCGTAAAAACTGTAATACACATAGCGTCAAATTTGGAATGATTATAGTCCAGTACCTTATCTTATTTTAGTTAGTTCCAGTATATTATTATTGATATAAATTATTCAGAGTTATTGGTGCTAACAACTTCTTAGGGTTGACTTCTGCTAGTCCTAACAAACATTTTTTTTTTAAATGTTTCTTTATGTGTATTACATATATGTACATGTGCATACTTTTCTCGATATAAATATTCAGAACTCTATTGAAAGAGAGCGCGGCGCGGTCCAATGTAGCCGCAGCGGGCGCTCTTTGCTCAGAAGTAATAAAAAATATGAAATATTAAATTACAGGCACAAGAGACTTTTAAGATAATGTGGTCCTCGTGCTTATTCCGTCAAATACACATAGAAAAAAAAACTTCTCAAAATTTTTATTAGGTCAACGGCTACCCTAACAGCAATAAAAAAACTGACGGACTTGTTCATTTTGCAGTAACCATAGCTAATTTATATACTAAAGATCTAAAATATGCCTTGAGCGCGAATAGCAATCAAAACAGTCCGGACGTTGGAGCTCTAAGGCAATAAGAGCGTTCTAAATTTAACCAACGATTACGAGTGTCAGATAGTTTGAGGTCAAAACATTATCATATCATCATGCTTGTGTATCACAGAAGGGTTAGGCAGACGTATAGAAACAGCTACATTTCGTCAGATATGAGAGCCAAAATAGTATTTATTAACGATTCTGCGCCAAATTATGATAACGCAGGTTTCTCGTTCGTTTATATTTTATTGGCAAGACGGTTAAGTTTAGACCCATAACTAAGCTGAAAAATTGTATCATTTCACTTCTTCTTCTTCGTGTCGACGACTCATTATAATTAGATAGATGACTGCCAGTAATGGGCTGTAGCCATATCATTTTACTAAGGAATTTATACAACTTCTTAGTGGAAACTTTCAGTTGATTTCGCTAGCAATACATGGCTCATTTTTAGGTTACTGTACCCGAAAGGCAAAACAGGGCCATAATAATGTCACTCTGCTGTCTGTACGTCCGTATGTCTCAGGTCTAGCACATAAAAAGCAATGAGTTAAAAACATGAAATTTAGATATTTATTGTAAAATAAAACCCGTTACTTATAGATACAGATATTAAATTACTGTTCTGAGGGAACCCAATACATTAATGGTAACAAATTTTAAGTGAATTGTGAGTATATAACATCGAGAAAAAAAAAATTATATTTATTTCAATAAAAAAATTAAGATTTTGTCGTGCTTGTAGTTTCAGATTTAGACCATTTTAATTTACAGAGAAAACTAGAACTGCAGCTGTTCAGACGTTGGCGTTACTGTACAATATCAACTATGGCCCAATATAACTAACAACATTTGAGCACATATTTGTATTTGAAGAGACAAACATTTATTTTATGTTTGTTACCTAGACGTTTCGACCAAGTTACATGGCAGAAATAGAAGAGGCAGGTGACAACTTCGTAAAAGGCGTGAATTTTCTCCAACGACCAGCATGTGATCTAGAATTATAGATCATCATGCATTGTCTCGACACACAACGCTGACAACATCCACAGGTTACAATGAAGGTAAAAAGCGTTTGGTGCATTTTTTCAGCACTGAATTCCAGGATGCAGTTAACTTAAAACTATCCAATTGATTAATACTGTGATATTTCCTTATTTCAATAGCTTCTCGTACTAGTCTAGAATGGTAGTGACGTTTCATTGCGAGGATTTTCGGGGCATAGAGCTCACAGTGGTTAGGTCCTGACTGTAGCAGATGTTGGAGATATAGCAGATTTCTCCATCTGGCAATTTTTCATAGCTACGATACACTTATCGTAGCCACACGTAAACCACTATTTGACCCGCTCATCCATAGTTCGCTTGGTTTGCCTATTATATGAAGTACCGCGGCTGCAATCTACCCCGCATAAAACAGCTATCTGAAAATGCTTGGGTGACCTGACTTGTCCTGCCAACTTGGACAACAGATTATATACTTAATATGTTGGCATCGTCAGGACCACTACGTCCTAGTTATTAATGAAATTCTATTGTTATCATTATCGCCGATGCCAATGGGTTAAATGCTGGTTCAACTTTATGCATCTGTTTGGGAGTAAGATGCCACAGAGACACTCACAGATACATAAATGTGTCACACACTTCTTTTTTGATTTTTTTTCAAATTTTTTTTACCAGCTCTGTTGCATGTGAATGAAAATCACATTTACAAATTATTGGAGCACAAAATTTTTTGGTCCGGATGAGAATCGAACCTGTTTCCTCCAATTTCGCGCCGGATGCCTATTCCATTCGTTTACCTTATCTTACTCTTTCGAGTCGAAAATTTGTACTCCAATTTTATTTCTTTATCTGTCCAAGTGGTCTGTGCGCGGTCCTCTACCAGAGTACTAGACTTCATCTGGCAGAAAGAAGTGATTTTTTAAACATTTTACTGTCCTGTCGCAATGATGTTGCTACCCTTCTATATTTCTATAAAGTGAAATTTGTCAAAAGTGGTTACAGCAATATTAACACAAAGCAAAACCTTTGAAGGCAGTTTATTAACTATCTATTTTTTACTAAAAATAATATGTATAATTATAGGCGTCTTAACAAAATAAAACTATTGCTAAAACACAACATTGTGTCATTTTTTTAATATCATAGTATTTAAATGGGGTGCCAGGTTAGAATAGCCCCAATATCTTCCGGTGGCAGTTCTAAGAGGCAATGAAATGAAATATACCAGAAGGTAATAATAAAAAAAAATTAAATAAACTTAATAATAACACTAGCTCACACTGTAAGATACGTAGAGTGCGTTTGGTTGTGTTTTCTATTGTGTTGTAATTCTGAATGACTGCACAAGTCCTCTAAAAAAATCATTACTAACCATAAATTAATCATTTATTTGTATAAGTAATCATATTTCATAGCATTAGTGTAATTCGTGTTTGTTGCGGTACTAATTGAATAAATAAATAAATAACAAAAAGTATATTTTTTAAATTCCTATGAATCCCTGGATTTCTAGCATGTCCATACTATGAAAACATTCACAAGTACTCAGAAAAGCTCCACCTACTCCGATCACTGGTTATGACATATATTCACATATGAAACCGCACCTGATAAAAGATACTCGTAAGCAACTTTCAGATATGTTTAGAGCTCAAAGTTTTACTTGAGGTGAAGTATATGTTACTAATTTAGTACTTTTAAATCATATAATAAGCAAAACTTACTAAACTCCCGATTGGATTCTTTTGATGGACACGTATGAAAAACATTACTAAATTCCTGAGGATGTTGGTGTTTCGTCGTCCAAACCAGACATATTTTTGTACTCAAAAAATCTAAAACGCATAGTACTTATAGAACTTACTGTGCCATGGGCAACAAACATACCTAAAGACCACACAATAAAAACAAGTATTATGACCTAAAAAAGGATTTAACCAAAAACAGTTATGTGGTTGTCTATATGCTGTAGAAGTTGGAGCAAGGGGTATACCAGCAAAATCCCTGTATAACCTACTTAAAGACCTTGGCCAGTCAATAACAACCATAACTTCCATCCTAGAATGTGTATCCAAGGCAACATTAGTAGGATCCTACCAAATTTAGTTAGGCAGGGGAGGAGGCTCGAGCGGTAAAGGGGAGCATCATAAAGGGGCCCCTTAACCCTACTCCTAGGTTGCAAATCCCAGGCCCCTCTGGCCTCTTCCTCTGCAACGCTATGGACCCGGCACCGGCATGGTGAATCCATGGAATGCTAAGAAATTTGTCTCATAGGTAATTTATAAAGTTATCAACAGCTGAGTCTAGAGAGAGTACACATCTTTTGCACTCTATCTTTGTACCAATAAATTTCAATAGCATTTTCCTTTCAACTGGCACAAAAAAATTTAGGCTACAACAGGGTTGAATTTGAATGACGAGGGGATCCCCCGATGGTTGTTCAAGTACCTTACAGCTTACTACCTTCTCCCTACAAACTGGCTTCATCATTATTGTGACCATTTTTCCTCAATTCAAAAAGTCCTCAATTTTACAGCATGTTCAGTAGTACGCCCCAACCACATTTTTTGAGGTAGATAAAATGAAAATCAGTAATGAATTTACTTATAGTATATAACTTGGAAATTCAAGTATCAAACTCAAATGTCACATATATCTGAGCCACAGTCTGTACTAAAATGGCATCACATACTCTTTGTTTCACAAGTTGATACAAGTCAATAATACAACATTCACCAAATTTTATTACATCTATGTCATCTATGATAAACACAACATATAAAACCAGGGACATAACTTTAGGAAACCACAAAAAACCTACAATATTCTACCACTTAATAAAATTCTACAGCAGTAAACTTTTTCAAATTTATATGTAGATAAGTTCCTAGCAATAAGAGGCTTACCAGCAATAAGATTTCCCATGGTTCCGGAAGGTACAAATAATGCAGCTTGTTTCCCCAGCAAGGCGGCAATTTTGCTTTCTAGCGCATTGACTGTTGGGTCATCACCAAAGACGTCATCACCCAGCGCAGAGTTTACCATTGCATGTTTCATTGACTTTGTAGGCTTAGTCACAGTGTCAGATCTTAAGTCTATTATATAAGCCATGGTGAAATATACAGGGAACTATTTGTTGCTGTTGCTTATTACACAACCAATAGTGTTGCAGTGTTGTGGTACTATTTGCAGAGATAGCAGAGGATAACGTCAAAGGTGAAGCATTTAGGTACCACTTGACTGACACTGGCCTGACGGCACTGATGCTGTTCAGAAAGTTACGATTCGAATGAAGATCGGAAGGGCAGGCAGATTTCTGTTCTTCAATCTCAGTTACATTCCGCAGTTTCCGGGCCCTTCAACTTTTGCCTCTTGCGCCAGTAGGTTAATAGGAATTACTGGGTACGCTTAAATACAGCATTCCTTAGGGTGGTTTACTCAGACGAATTGTCTAGGGTGGTTCAGCTCAACTCTTAACCATCAATAACTTATTATTATGAGGGGTTATACACGACCAACCAAAGTAACTTTGAAGGGAATTTAATTACTTCCTAAGTGATTTAAATTAATTCGTTTTGAATTTGAATTCGTGACTTCAAACTCGTCGATTACTTTTGTCTATTGAACTCAAAAGACGTCTTATTTTACTTCAGCAACTTCAACTTCTTTTATGACTTTTTAAGTCAGTAGGTATTTAATTTTAATAGGTGCGTTCGTTTTGGCTCGATTGCGTTTGTAAATTGTAGCAGTTTCAAAAGTAGCATTTGTGTATTAGCGTTCGGATAGAAGCTTTTGCTATTTTTGACCACCAATTACTGCATGCTATCCAAACGGCTTAAAACATAGGTGCTTTGACAACCGACAATATTTTACCAATTTTGCACAGTACGAAACATGGAATCAATCTCTAAAATTAACAAAACAAGTAGGTACATAAATAAAAAAACTTGTGAAACTCTTCAATCGCGCCAAATACAACTGTCAAACCAGCAGTTGTCAAAAAACGATCCCACGTTAAGACATGGGACAAAAATATCACTTTTCTCTGTCATTTGTAGCGTTTTCAAAGCAATCCGAACGGTGAGCGAAAACGATATTTTTGCTCACGAAGTCCCAAATCGAACGGCCCGTTTGATCATTTTTAGCGTTTGTGAGTGTTATTTTTGGCACCGATAGGCTATCCGAACGCACTAAATGTGTGGCTTCTGCGTTCGAAACCTCAGAGTATAGTTGTTTGGTTGTTTTAACTTACTCCAAGGTTCGGAACGACTCGGTTTTTTTATAACCTCAAACATCGATTTTTGCCAGGGAATTAGAAAAATGTATAGACTTTTATGATGTTTGAAAAGTAATAACTACCGTTGCCTGCAAAATACAAAAGAGTGTCTATAATTCTCTCATCAAGAAATGTCATGGTCATGCCGGATACATTTCGGTGAGTGTGCAATGGAACTTCACAATTTGATTCCGCCATCCCTATTCTATAATCGGACATCCAGGGATACTCAGAAGTGCCACCGCTATATGGTGGATATTCCATTTACCCGACCGAAGCGATTTACTTCTTCGTTTATCATCTGAACGGCCCGGGAATGGAACACATTATACTTATTTAGTAACTTTAATATTTGATGTGAAATTTTGAATTATATCTTCATAATAAGCCAGCCGCATGCGATAGACAAAATAATTTACGCGTCATTCGGCTCAGGATACGGCTGGATTTGTTGCATTCAACCAGCTACTAATTACGTATATCTTTATCATGCACTTAAATTATAATAAGGAAATTATTTTCAAGTGGGTTAATTTATTATGAATACTTAGGTACTTATGGTAATGTTAGTTGTATGTCCTGACGACAATGTCAGCTTTTCATTTCTCTGAACAAAATTTCACATCATATGTTAAAATTCATGGTCTTCCTTTTATTTCTGACACTATGTTCTTTAGCAAAAAATAATCCTTGTGATGAAATCTTTCAATTGGTATAGGGAAATGATTTTTAAGTGGGTACATTTATTAGTAATAGGTACTTATGATAATGTCAGTTGTGTGTTCTTAAGTCAATGTTTTATTTTCAAGGTACTTTCCCTCCATGTGGCATCGCCGTGGGACGCCCTGTATATATTCTAACTAGGAAGTTTTTTTGAATTAGTTGACCGTGATATTATACTCTTCGATACCGGCTTCCAATTTTTTTATTTGCTATTTTCGGCATAGCCCGTTTTATGATTATCTGCCGAAACATAAAATAAATACTGTTTAGTTATGCAATGCTTATTATATCATCTATAAGTAAGATTTTTTGAACTGTTACTATTTTAGGTTTAACTACTTAATAAGTAAGTAATGATAAAAACGTAGATTAAAGCTTTTTATTAATGTGTGATTTTATTATGCTGTAAATACGCAGTTGCGAATGTGTTATTTTATTGTGTGAAACAATAAGCATGTACTTTGCTACCAACTTATATATATATATAAGTTGGTAGCAAAGTACATGCTTATTGTTTTTATTCGCTTATTATTCAATAATATGTATAAACAACATTCTGTATTTTATTTGTAATGTACGTATATGCAGATTATGCAGGTGATAAATAAAATAATAATAAAAAATATATTGTTCATTTTGTATTGATTTAGCCCTCTTTTTGAATTTTGGGTCCAATCTAGGCCTTATATAATTCAATCCAGCCAGTACACCTGTTTTCAAGTTGCCAACACTAGAAAGGTGGATGCAGCCCTAAGTCCGGCTGAATATTGCAAGAAAACTTCTACCAGATAGTTCTTGCAGATTCTAATGTTCATACTAGGACCATTATTTTGCACATAATTATGGAATTGTTAACAATTTATATTTATAATAGAAAGAAATAAAACTATTCTTACTAGTATTTTCAATGTAAGTTAGAGTATTTACACAATTCAATATAGGATTTCTAATATTATAATAAAAATATATGGCTTATATTAATGTACAATATATTTCTTACTAAATGGTATGTTGTAGTTTTGTAATCAAATGTATTTATGAATTAATTTTAAATCATCCTTTTCCATCATTTTGTACGCTGGTGAAATTACGGAAAGTAGCTTTATATTAATATCAAGTGGCTTTTTTTTATCAATATTCATCAAAAAAGGGGCACACTAACACATTGCAATACAATGTGGGTTTGTTCCAAGGTTGTTGGTTGTCACCAGTAACATTTAATATAGTAATTAATATTTTAATTGACAAGCTGAAAATAGTGGGCCTATCGGTTTAAGATCAATAACAAATACAGAGTCCAATTTAGCTTTTGCAGACGACCTTGCAATTCTGACACGTAACCCAATACAATGTCAGGAACTTTTACGTGAAGTGGATGAGTTTTGTGCATGGACTAAAGGGTTGAGAACAAAACTAAGTATATGCCACTGTCTGTGTCTGGGTAGACAAAATACCTAATTTACCTCTTACGACCCGGGACTCTTGATAAGAGGAGAATGTGTTTCCACAATTGCTGAAGCTGTGCCATTTAAATTTCTTGGTAGGAAGATAGATCACAAAGGACGCACACCATCTTTAGACGCAGTTGTCGATAGCTTTCTAAAAGAGCTTAGTATGTTAAACCAACAACCGATTAGTAACTTTAAAAAAGCTTGGATATACGACAACTACCTAACATCACGTCTGACTTGGCCTTTTCTAGTATACGACATTACTAAATCCCTTTTAACAAAACTGGATGTAAACGTCATAAGGACATTAAAGTCATGGTTGGGGCTTGCACTTTCGGCAGACCCATTACATTATTTAGGGATAAAACTAATTTAGGGATGAAATTAAAGAAACCATCGGAGGTCTATAAACACCTCAGAGTTACTAAAACTCACGTTTTATTAAAATCTCAAGACAATATAGTCGCATCTCTCCCAAAAGACAAAAGTGCCTCTGACCTTGATTCGAGGCTTCAATTCCACAAATAATTTATGATAGGTGCACAGTCCAGCAAAGCGGGTTTAGGGTCGAAAAAGAAAGTTCAGGATAGAGACATTGTAAAATCTTTTCTACAACCATACGTAAATGATAGCTATAAGGTAAAAATAGTATGTTAATGTACTTTTCTGTGTACTTTAGGAGTCAAAACCTCCTGAAGATATATCGTGTAGAAGTGAAACCGTCAAATAACTTTCCAGCTAGGCTCCGCTTATCACATCACGTTACTACGCGGAACATTCATGTAAGCTTGTCCCTAGATTTTTTGAATGAGTTATGAAAATATAACATTAATAATTTGTAAGATATAAATGTAATATTTTCTAAAAACATTAATAAAATATTCATTTATATATAGCAGCAGTCTATTTTCACTTAGCTATCATTGCTTCGAAAACTCAGGATCAGAATCAGTGACGAGAAAATCAATAAGGTAAACATAGTAGATGCTCTTTTAAATATATTTTATAAAATAAAGAGGACATATATATATGAATATATATAATATAAATCCTCAGTTTTCGAAGCAATGACAGCAAAGCGATAACAGACTGCTGTTCCGCAGGTCCATGGTTCGATCCGTTTTGAGCTTCAACTCATGGTGGAAGGAAATGCTCGCCTGGCTATATACCACCCTCAAGTAGAAATTAAGCACCTAACAGTGTTTTCCGGCAGCAGTCCTTGAGACCCAGTAAATTACGAGCTAATGAGACCTAGTAGACTGTGTGAAGGGTGCAGTGCAGTTTGTCACTTATGACGAAATCTTGAGTAATCAGGCAGCCATCAGGCCCACCTGATCTTAAGCGGTAAGCAGGTGTTCTGTTAAAAACCGGTAAAAAGGGTGTAAATTGTGAAAAATCTTCTACAATGGCAGCACTGATCCATCGCCGCCGGAAAGACATTATTGGGGTGCATCCGCCGCGCATTAGCATGGTGAATGTATCTGACAGACATTTTCTTACAATTTGTAGCCGCTTTATGAAAAATCAATTTCTATTAGGCACATGTAATTTTGAAATTTGAAGTATTGTACAACTCCTGAACGCATCTTTTGAATGTTTTCAATTACGAGAAATGGAACAAATGACATTTGACATTTTTCTGACATTAAAATAACTTCCATGATTGCCATTGGAGGAAGTAATAATGTACTACCAATACCAAAGCAAAAATCAGACATTTTAGCCAATAGTGCTATTGGAAAGTTTGCTGTTTTAAATGTACAAAAAGATCAAACTGCTGTTAACGACAAAAAAACTGTCGGCAAGACGTTTTTGTGCTGTGTTTCTTTATTTTATGTGATAAAAATCCCGAAAGTAGCCTTAAGTATTCTGTTGCGGAGAGGATCATGATAAATGCTTATTTTACAATAGAAGTACACGTATCTTGAGTTTCTGCTAACTGTACCTTCGGACGAATTTCGGCAAAGTTCAATGTGAATTCGGGCGTCGACCGGTCCACCCCTCCAATCCGATCTGTAACCGTCGGCGTTCAGTCAGTCGCTGTCGTCATTTTGTACGAGTCAGCGCCGTGTGCGGTCACGGCTCTCGTGGAAATATAAAACAGCGTGGTGTTGAGGGTAAAACTGTGTTGTGAGGTGCAGTGTCGGTCCCTGCGACCGTTTCATGTGTGTTCCAGTGTCGGGGTTGTGTCACAGTAGCTCGGGCCGCGCGGCGTGATCAGGCGGCGCGATGGTCGACATGGATAGGAACGACCCGGAGCTCCGGTACCTGTCGGTAGATAGGAACAGCTTCAATGACCCGGCAACGCAAGCTGAGTGGTCCCAGAAGCGTCTGGTATGGGTGCCTCATGATACTCAAGGTTTCGTCGCGGCTGGGATTAAGGGAGAGCGTGGAGATGAAGTGGAAGTGGAGATAGCAGAGTCCGGCAAACGGATTCTGGTGCCCATAGATGATATTCAAAAAATGAATCCACCGAAATTTGATAAGGTAGAAGATATGGCTGACCTTACATGTTTAAATGAAGCTTCTGTGCTGCACAACATCAAGGACAGATACTACTCAGGGCTCATTTATGTAAGTATTCTTTATTAAGTACCTACCTTGAAATTTTTAAGACCATAATCTGTCAGTGAATTGCTTTACATCTGTATAACAAAGAATAAGAACGAGTCTCTGATCCTGAATGTGTCTCGGAAGGTATTATGAACTTCAATATTCAGCATAATTTAGGTCAACCTAGTAATAAACTTACACTGAGGTACAGTATTCACTCAACAAAAATATGTACATATGTACATACATAGGTATTCGTCTATTATCAAACTGGAAATTCCTAGAACCTATTGTATTATAATATAAAATATACAAATGGCACAAGTTGATGATTCATACGTAACACACATGAAGTCATGCCTATGCAAACTATTTTTGTAATAAAATAATTGATTAGGCAGGCACAAAATATTTCATTTGACATCAATATTGATCTTTAGACATTTTAATGTTGCAACTAGCAATACCTTTATTTGTTAGAAAGACAACTTAGTTTTGTCTAAATAATAAATGTATTGCTGATAAGTATGCACTGACTGTGATTGTCAGTTTATAATTTATATCTCTAATCAAATAGCTCTTGCAGACATTGACTGTGAAGTTTGTGCCTTTCTGCAAGCCTACAGTTATGCCTTCTGCTGATAGGCACCTATAAAGAAAATGAGGTCCAAAAATATATCTATAAAAATAATTAAATTACTCCTTTCTACATTTATTTTGATGAAATTCATGCTTGTTTATTATTATCCTAGAAAGATAATTATAACAGTTGAATTTAATTCCTAAATGCCCAATTTTCTGGGTGCCTATGACACTAACAAGTTAATATACTGTTGCATCAAGAGATACTATGTTTGACATTGTGAGGACAAACACTGTAGATAGGCAGGCTCACTGTTACAATAGAATGTGGACATCGCATATTTACCTGAACCTTGTAACTGCACGGTTTTGGCTTGTCAATGAGTACCTGGCTTAACATACACATCTTCATTAGTGTCCCTGGTCGCCTTACTCTCACACCCTTACGTTATGTCAGGTCCCATTAATAATCATGGGCATACATGGTCACAGAGACCTACAACCAGTTATCCTGATCCTTATGTAGCAGTGAATGTTGCCATTATTTTGGATCTATGAACCTATTTTTTTATTGGTGTTAGCCTAGCCTTTGACTACAATCTAATGGCAAGTGATGGTGTGGTGAAGATAGTAAACAAGAACTTGGTCTGTACATTACAGTAGACTGGAAACTTAAACTATGTCTTTGGCTTAACCTCTTAAGATTGAGGATGTATTAGATGCAGAATTAGTTGTAGATGCAATAGGTGTGCTAATCTGCATAATCAATTTTTAGAGGTTAAGAATAACTGCAATATGAAACTGGGTTGGGATTCACAACCTAAACATGACATGTAGTCGAGCTACAATATACATTTTTGAGATTTTTCGTTTACTTTTTAAACCTTACTCTTGTAAATCCACTTGATTATGGAAAAATGGTGCCAAAGCTGCTGAAACCATAAAAAGAGTAATTCAACAGTTGAGATGTATAAAAATTACTGGACCAGTTATTCTTATTTAGCAATAACTGTTATGCTAGAGCCAGTACTGGGTAAATCAACAGGCAGCATATTGCTCATCTGCCTGATGTAAACATACTACTGCCCACTGTTTGCTACTAGTTCCTAAATCATAAATCAGATGCTTGGGTTTAAATGCATGATAATAAACATTTATACAAAGTGGATGTTGGTTCTCAAATGGGCAAATCTGTAAGTCACAAAATAGTTCTTGAAATCAAAACTAGACTGGCCTAGTTTTGATTTCAAGAACTGACTGCAGGGGATGACTTTTATCGGCATTTACCAAAATTTCTAAGTTCTTGAGTTTTATTACATATTTATATAATGTCCTTATGTGCATTGTTTTAAGTATATATATATATCTATAACAGAAGTATATTCTTTCAAAAGTGGTTATTATGAACTTAAATAAAAATCATTATGATAATGAGTTTTGTTAATTTCTTTCCCAGGAAGTAATTAATGGGTCTGAAACTATAATTTCTATTTTATCAAAATTATAATACTTGGCTTTTTTGATTGCCTTACCTAGGTACATAATTATCAAATTTGTCAGCTCCTTCAATAAGATAATCAATTGTGTCAATGATCAGTGACTTTAATAACCTGATCTGTAACTTTTAACAGATGGTAAGTGCAAAGTATGCCTTCACCACATCATCACTTCATCAATCAACATTATGAGACAACATAATTACGAGAGTGAAGTGTTTGAAAAAGTTCTTCTTTTGGTATGATGAGTCTTACAGGGTCAGCAACGCATTGGTGACACCCCTGGTGTTGCAAATGTCCATGGGCGACGGTAACCGCTTACCATCAGGTGGGCCGTCTGCTTGTTTGCCAACCCATTAAGTCTAATAGTCTGGTGGGATGCAGCTAAAACCTCTTGATGAATTAAAACACAAAATTAGCATCTCATTCCTGCTTATTCAGTGGACAAGGTGCCTGGTCTTAGAACCAGAAGACTCCTACCTCTTCAATTTAATTCCAGATGAAAATTTTGTGCATATCTATACTAATATTTTAAAGAGAAAGATATGTATTTTTGAATTATTGTGTGTAAAAAAAAGTCCAGTTCCGTGGGGTGCCAGGTTAGAATTGCACCTCCCCATATCTTCCCATGGGTGTCGTAAGAGGCGACTAAGGGAAAAATACTGAAATGGGGGCAGCAGCGCTTTCTAAGGAACTGTCATCTTACAATGCCATCCCCAGGATGCCTGCCAAGCGTGGGGATTATGGCAAATACCCCCTAAATAGGGGAGGCTGTGCAGCAGTGGACAGTCTGGCTGATACAGTACAGTATGTAAATAAAATTCTTTCACTATAAAAATCCTAAAATAACCCTGATGAACATAGACTATAGAATAATATTAAAAATACGTTAAATACCCGTGCGAAGCCGGGGCAGGCCGCTAGTTCGGTAAAAATTAAGATTTAAAAGAATCCAAAATATTTCTTGTCAAGTTTTTATTAACAATTTAATGATTTACTTATTTTTAAATTAGGTACTTCATCAATGTACATACATACTTTTTAAAATAGTTTAATATACAATTTTGTGTTATTAAAAAGCATATATTCCACAGCGATCATATTAAAACCTTGCCACATTATGGAACACCTAATATGTCCATGTTATATGTCATGCCACCACAAGCGTTGCCTTTCAAAGTCTACAAGTCCCAATTTAACAAGACTTATATGGTTGCGAATGACTGATTTATCTATATGTGTGGCACATGTGACTGTTTGTCTGCAACAATTTAATAAGAAGTATTTCTCAGTATAAGATACATATATACACCCATAGATATAGTAATATAACCTATCCATCAGATAATTAGAGTAGTCCATCATAAACAATTTTGTACTTATCATTTATTTACCCTGAAGGATATCTAAGCACCCAAGCATGAGTGTCTTAACACCTTTGTTTTGCGAGATATGTTTAGGCCATGCAATAGGGGATGAGCCTATAATTCTAAATGTAATTACAACCACTATTTGCATGCTACGCGAAAATTACATATACAAATAATTAGACCATAAAAAACAGGTTTAGACACCAGCGCTAAATCGCGGGTTTGATTCCCACCCGTGACAAAAATTTATTGCTCTAATAATTTGTAAATGTGATGAGCCTATAGTATTTAATAAACTTTGTATTTTAGTCCTGTATCAAGCATGGTAATTTTAGTATGATCCACTGTGGAAAAAAGAGGGTGTTATAAATATCAGTGTGATAATCCGATAATACTGCTGTTATCATATTGCACATCTCAATTTATTGATATAGTGTTATGATTTAATTTGATAATTTGTTGTTAATATGTTACACTAGGGTGGCGGTTGTAACTGTTTAACATGTGTTAATTGAACTTTCCACCATCAAGCAATGTTTTTGTACATAGATGATATGATAGCTAGTGAAATCTTGCTTAAAATTAATCTCTGGTCGCTTAATTAGTTTTTGTATAATTTTTGGTTACTGAAATAAACATTATTATTATTAAGTGAATTAATATTATTTGAATAAGATATGTAGATAAGATCAAATATCAAAATAGTAAAAGATAATAAAGTGATGATGAGTATGTGGGGCATACTGTGTAAGTAAAGGGTTCCACTCTGTAGCTGTTACTGACAATGGATAATGCCCAGAGTCTGATAGGACTAATTCTTTATTAAACATAATTGGCTACATCTATAACTCTGAGACATATGATTTCATTTAGTTTACTTTATTTCCTTTTTATGTATGTAGTTAGCATTTTGTGAATAAAGGCACGCACTGCAGTAAATTTAATCGGTTTTCTCGTATTTATCTGAAACTACCTAGCATAGTGAAATCTTGATCCTCATTATATTACTTATATGCAATGTTTAATGACCATTAAACATTGCATAATTGAAAAAAGGGAATTCAATATATATGATATTGAATTCCCTTTTTTCCTGATGGAATATGTATCATTTGTTGAATCCTATTCTTGAGTATTTTTTTGAATATGAAATAATACATATATACCCCATTTTACAGACACAGCAAAACAATAACGATATTAAATGTGTCTTGAAAAAATAGTTCTCCAATTTGTTTTGCTAACCACAGGCTATAAATAAATAATTGATGACCTTGATTGGTCATAAATTTGGCTCGCATTACCAGTTTTTGATTTAGGTAGGTAGGTACTTATACATTTTCATGCACAACACACAAGGATAATATATATTAATATTTTTTTTTATGTTTAGCTTTAACTTCATAGAGTCACGAAATTTTTTAACATTTAAACTATCTCGTGATTCAGTACTTACTTTATTGCTAACAATGTAAAAGGCCGAGGTGTTCCTTCCTCAATTTCCTTTTATACCAAGGAGAAGCCTTTTTATATGCCTGCCGCGGTAAGGTCTACTCTGTCAGCCATTCCGGAATTCCAGCCATTTAAACAATTTTGGAAGCTCTTATGAAAATCAGGGGACATCGAAGCATTGTTCTACACCAAGCTACCGAGTACTCCGCAAGTCCTAAACCAAAGCAGAGTATGGATAACAGACGTCCGCAGCCGCCGCGCTGTAGCCAACACGTCACCATCGTCGCCGCCGACGATATATTCGTAAATAGCCATTGTCATGCAAATTGAAGGATTTTACGGCCCATTAAATAACACATTGATTAATAGACCCAATAAGAACTTACTTTATATCACAGCCCAAAGAATAACTTGATACTCTGCTCGTATTAAGTGTAGATAGGTAGGTGGGTTATGGGTGACTTTGTACATGGAAAAATACCTTGGTTCAATGTCACAAACATGATAGTTTTCGAAAGGTAAATACAATTTTGTCTTGTTATCAATTCGCGGAAATAGCTACTAAAGTCATACCGGCATGATAAAGCTCTTGAATTTGCAAGTTGAAGCGGCAATAGGCAGGCCACATCGGTCGATATTCAGACTGATAACCGAAGCCGAAGGGAAAGAAAGGTTATCACGAACCGGAGGACGAAAGCTAAGAGTAAAATGTCTGGAGAAACGTAGGTGTGCTTATACTTCAGCTGACCCCTTCGAGGATATACAGGCGCAGCGCGGCGTGAGGATGTTTATATGTTTTAAATATTACTATGAATATCGGTTTGAGTTTTGTCTTGTGGTCATTCTACCATAGCTGACTAGGTTCAGCAACAATAAACCTTGCAACATATATCAAAAACATGCATCCTCTTTAGGCTGGCCACAGCTACAAACACGTTAAAATGTCGTGCTTACCATCGCTCTGAGGTCATTAAAGGTCATGGTGATTTTTCCTTATGATGTGAATAATATATGATCGAAGTGAGGACCTTTGCTGTACCGTTTGTGGTGCGTATTGTTTATTTATCCTGTCATTGTTTTCCCCGTATAAATTATGGCAATAATCTTAAATAAATTACCGGCCTACCTACTTGGGTACAAAATGGTTTTGACGTAGTATTATTTATTTTACTTTTTTTATTTATAGTATATATATTACGTTTGGCCACCAAGTCGCTTGTTGGTAAGCGACGGTGTGGCCGAGGATGGATCAATGTAAAAAGCAAATTACTTATGGTAAGCCTCTCCGTGGCTCAAAGAGTGCTTCAATGGTCAAGCGGATTAAGACTTTGCTTTTTAATCCCGAAGCTCTGAGTACGTGTATGTACTACACTGCACATCACTAGGGGGCTATGCAGGCGTGATAACTTGAATCTTTAAAAGGTTTTGGAAAACTGTTCAGTTTGATTCTACAGTACAAAATGACATACTGGGCAAGTCGAAATAAGGTCAGTTCTTACAGATTATTTGGTTTTAAAACCATTTATAACGTGCTCATTTCTTCTACACGCAGAACCATGAATCTTTAGTTACTAAACAATTTAATTGAACGCCACGGAAACATGAATGACGCATGTCGTATGAATGTAGAGGTGGCCGGTAGGTAGATGTGTGTACTTGCAAAACCATATTTTCTAACGAGAGATTGTTGACCTCTCTGCGAGGGATTAATAGTGGATCACGGTTGGACTCGCACCTCTTCGCCTCGCCACAAGGAATGTGAGCCCAGCGGCGGCGGATCGAGAGGATTCTTCGGAGATTATAAACATCTAAGAATTTCTCATCTTTTATTCAAAACACGGCCTTAGTAGGCAGTGTGTGCCTTGCCATTTTGCTTCTAATATTAAATCATTTTACTCCTCATCTTTACGTTGCTGAGTCATACGAGTATACGCTTCAAATCTTAACAACTTCCCATGAAAATACTCAACGGCTTTGCAAAAACCAAATTTAATTTCAATTTCTTCATTAAAACGAAGTCAAAGTACCAGGCGCACATAAACTTACAGCAGTATCATAAGCGCTGTCCATGTGCAAAAGCAAAGCGGCTGATTTGAGTGGGCGTATGATAGCAAACGAGGGTTAACCAACGACTGTTGTTCGACAGTTGTTCGGGTTAACTTAATCGTTTGGCCAAAGCGTCGTCGTGCTCGAGATGAATGTCAAGGTGAGGCGCGCCGCCGCCCGGCCGAAACGGCCGCAGCAGTCGTTGACCTCTGGTGGGCCGAAGGGGGCTGCCCACGCGAATAATTTTATATTCTACTCTACAACCTCCAGCGTTGCTCTTACATCCTGGTACATGCAGCGCACTTGACTGTTAGTCCTTTTCACTCTCGAAAGCCGTTTGAACTTTTTCTCCTGCCTCTTGAATTGAACGTTTTTGTTTGCTTTTTGTAGCGTCACGGAGAGCAAGTCTGGTTCAAATCTGTTTTTGTGCTCGCTGTATACAGGCCTAAGACTGTACAGGTATAAGAAAAAAAAAACCAAGAAACCTAAAACAGGAGCCTGCCAAAATGTTCATCCTGCGCGAATATAGTTAGTCGAATGCACTGGTTGGCCCGTAAGATTTATACAAAATACATTTTCGTATTATACGCAAAATGCTATTTATCTCTAAATCAAATAATTTTAATGCACTCCAACCATTGATGCCGATTTGCCGTTATTATTGTGTATTGGGTATTCGAAGATATTGTCTTTTTTTAATATTATGTTTGCAATAACGCCAGCTATGCGGATTACATTACAAAAATAAAATAAAAAAATATCATGTGCGGCATTCGAACAGCGGTAAAGCTCCATCCCAATACGATGGTTAAAGAACAATAGGAGTTATAACGTCATGTCATGTTAGCTCAATTGGTTAGAGCATACCTTGGCTGGAGGGGTGGATAGACGCGGGTTCGAATCCCGCACATGACTTACATTTTTCCTATCGTATATTTGTAATATTGTAAGATATTATATCTTTATAGACGAAAAGCTACGTAGTTTCTATTGAGTGGTTTCATTTTAAATGTATGTAATAATTTCTTCTTTGTCTGTAATTTCAGCAAAACTTCTCAAAGCATTACAGTGTTGATTATTTGCACACTGACTCTCTATTACTTATATTATAATGAAATCCATTTAGCTAGTTCAATGTGCTTTGCGAAACCGCGTGGGTCATCCAAAATAGAACATTGCGGTTATCGCGCCGTTCCACAAACGTCGTAGGCGATGCGTCCGCGATTGTTCCTTTCTAACAATGATATCGCTTATCTCTGCACGCTTATCGGTATGAAATGATAAGGCGAAGGAATTCCTTTGAGTGATAATGATAACTCGGGATCACGAGAAAAGAGCAATTGCAAAGACGCAAATAAAACTTTGAACAGCATCGCTTCTTACTCTTATCCCGCATGTATATGGGGGTTGGTACAATTTGTTTTCAATATAAATATATATATATATATATATATATATATATATAATGAATAGATTCAGGCGTTACTTTGCGGAAATCCATTTTTAATAATAACAAATATTTTAAAAGTATTTTAAGAAAACATTTAATTAATTATTTAATAAAACACTTAAAAAATCTTTATAAAAATGATATATATCTAGTGACAATTCCGCCTAATTTCCTATTAAGCCGACGTGACGTCACAAACGCCACGCAGCCAAACCGGAAGAGTATTCGACGCGTTTCGCTTCTAAACGAAGCATCCTCAGGAGGTCTTGGCTCTACGAGCGCACGTATTTTATAAAGATTTTTTAAGTGTTTTATTAAATAATTAATTAAATGTTTTCTTAAAATACTTTTAAAATATTTGTTATTATTATATATATATATATTTTATTTTATTTTATTTTATTTTCTTCGGAAAACATACAGAGTTTGTTATAACTATCTTAAAGTAAATTAAAATAACTACACTCTAATAAATTGTTTTCGCATATAGAGTTTAGATGCTTATGTGTTACAAAAAATGTAGGTATCTACAAAAAATAAAAAATTAGTTCAACATGTACAACTTAGAGATCAACACAATGATCAAGGGACGACGCGAGATAATAAATTTGTTGACTCTCTACCGATACGGTGGATGGCTACAGCACCTAGATGTTTGTAGTATATATAAAGTTCTTTAATTTTCTGGGCGTATGGTCTTGCCGCCGATGAGGTATGCTCTTGTTGGTAGTATACTCACTAATTTTGGTTTTATGTAGACGATAAGATAGTAAATAGTCGTGTTGCGCTCCTAATGTGCAGCACTTCTCCAACAACTCTACTCACGTCGACTTTAGTAATTTATTTATTATTCATTTAGTTATTCATTTGGTATTGATTTTTTTCTTTTTTGCTGTTTGTTAAGGCTTTGCCCACAATGGAACAATAGCAGGCTTAACCAAGATTTACTAGTTCTCAAGGACAGCTCCGCACCGTTCCGCATCTAGCGCCAAGCATCTAACATACCGTTAGATGCTTGTCGACAGATTTTCTACTTGAGGGTAGTCGCTAGCCAGGCGGGCATTCGCAAAATGCCCTACCACTATGCGGTGAAGCTCAAGCCCGCGGCGGGATTCAAACCATGGACTTGTGCGGGGCAGTCCATAACTAGTGCCGCTGAGCCATCACTGCTTCAATCGCACATTATTTCCCTTAGTCGCATTTTTCAACATCCTACAGGAGGATATGATCAATCCTTATTTTCATAAACCAGGAGCTGACGGCAATTTGAACATTGCAGACTTTTAGCCCATTATTACCACAATGATATCAATTGCTAAACTAATTGGGTTAAAATAGTCAAGTTCTCTCCTCGAAGTTGATTTCACTCAGCATGTTGAACCATACGAATTAATAAAACTCACGAGAGCACTCTGCGTCATTTAATCATATCTGAGCTACCTCTCAGAGCACTTAGCAGTCTGAGCCGCAGTCTAAACTATAGTATACTATGTCTGGACGCACCCTTCGGGTTCGGGGAGACGAAACAACATAGGGTGCGGGGTGCAGACGGGGTAATGAAACATTCAGACGGGGTTGGGCAGGATGCGGCATATGACTGTAATTTTGTAGGCTTTCATAGAGGGCGAAACAGAAGTCCGTTGAGAGTGTTGTGATGTGAGCTATTTCCATGGGAGATAACAGATAGGCAGCAGACAAATTGCGCGTTGAGTTTTGCAATTTGTTTAAAGAGAAAAGTTGGATCCAAATAACATTTTACAAATAATTTTGATACTTTAACGAGTCTTACAGACTGACTAATAACATTCTTATTTCGAGGGTGAGGGCTTGTCGGGATTTTCTGACAGTGTCTGGTAGACGGCAATAGGCTCACCCCCATGGGCTACAATATAGATAGGTGTTTGAATACCCTTTCGTTGCCCTTCCGGCGATGGTTGAAGCTCTTCGTATGGTGGAAGGGCATTTAGCGAATACAAATCAGGTGAGATTGTGGTCAATGGTTTACCTATCAGCAATAAAAAGCTGGCTTGATGACATGCCTTATTATGTTTTCTAACGATTTTTAAGTTATGGCCTGATATGTATTGTTCCCAATATATATATGAGGCGAAAACTAGATGTTTGTAGACACCTCTGCGAGCCTCTTCGGAGAACACAGGCGTTTAGATATATAAAATACTGACAGTATTGTTTGAAAATGATTTACGAATAAAAGTAGTTAAGATAGAATCCTGCTTCCTCTCGAGTGTTTATTAGTTCACGACGTCTTTAGCACACAATGTGGCATGTTTGCCAAATTTATTGTCTGTGTTGACATTTTAAGGAAAAGGAAAATTTGTTTGTGCAGCCAACGGTTAATGCATGAAACCTTACACTGATGGCTGGCGCCTCGAACGCTTTTAAACGACTTTTGATGTCCCTGTATGACAGTGTTTTAAAGTAGCCATGCTTGCGAGTCTTGAAAAATCAAACTTAAAAACATCTTTGAGAGGTTTTAGAAATATTATTTACGCCAAAAATGTAACATACAGTACGAAATCGTATTTATCTACGTCTCACGAACGGATATTGAGATGTTCGCCAAAACAATCCATTACGTGTTTTTTGAAAGGTATTTTCTGTTTGGCATCTTTGGTAATTTTAGTGATGCATGATTTATTTACATTAAAGAAGGATGGCGACTACTGACCCAACTACACCAGGTCTCGTTCATTAATGTTTTAGGTACTGGTTTAATTCTCAGCCTGTTTTACATTATTTAAAAATATCAGTATATTTTTAAAAGTAGGGATTCTTGAGTTATATTCAAATCCATTTATATAATTTTTACATAGATTTGGCACAGCACGCCAAATGCTACGAAGCCAAAATAAAGAAAAAAACTTCATTGTTATTTTCTGTTAGTTGCAGTCAGTAGCGATGACATTGACATTTATTTTAGTGTCATGGAGTATATGCATAGAGTATATATGTATGTGCAGTCCGAATTACACTATTGGCTAGCAAGCGCAGAGCTCCCTGCCAAGAGTGCTCTTCGGACCAAGCATTTGATGCTTGCACAACAATTAAAATGAAGAGTTGAATGTCTCAGAACGTATTTGTTTTGTTTTACGTCTCATAATTTAGTCTCTCAAATGGTTAAACATAGTTCAAATCCATTACTATTTTTAGCTAGTGAGATAACAATTTATTGATAGATTGATAATGTCATAAGCATGCCAAGCCAAGTAAAACTTGGTCTGAATTGTAGTAATGCAAACGGCCATGAGCTTGCATCATTAAATTGGTCCATTTATTAGTACTCTAAGCAATGAGTACTTTTAGTTTTGTTAGCATAATTCAGACCGCACTCTTACTGATCTATAATAGAAATGGCGATGGGTAAAGCCCGTTTGTGATCTATCGACTTCGTGCCGGTGCATGCAATGAGGGTGTAATCACTGCATTTTAGAAGCGTGTTTGGCCTGCCAAGTAAAAAATATCGTAATAAAGCACTAACACAACCTTAAAATCCGTAAAACTATGGCGATAAGTATAAACAACTTCCTGTCAGACCCATTCATTCAGTGCTATGGTAAACAATATAGGAAGGTGCAAAACTACTGACTATTATTTTCCCCCGACTCCTACGTACTGGATTTAATGTGCATTTTCATTCTCATATCTTGCATTATCAGTAACGAAAAGTATCCCGACTGAACGCCACATGGTGTTTATAAAAATGTTGGGTCTCAAGTTGTATGGAACGTCGCCATCCTTCTTTGGTGATTCATATTGATCTGGTCAACTCCAAATTGATAAAAAATCTAAGACTGAAATGATAAATTACAAGAAGATCTTTCTCGATCGTGCGCTCGTTGAGTCAATACCTCCTGAGTATGCTTCGTGTAGAATCGAAACGCGTCGAAAATTGTCCCGGTTTGGCTGCGTGGCGTTTTTGTCGTCACGTCGGCTTAGCAAGAAAATTAGGCGGAATTGTCACTATATATATTTTTATATTTTTTAAGTGTTTTATTAAAATATTAAATTGATGTTTTCTTAAAATAATTTAAAAATATGTGTTATTATTAAATATGGCTTCCCGCAAAGTAACGCCTGAATCTATTAATTATTACAAGAAGGTAAAGTTCTAGGTGTCTACGTTTACTATACTGTATTATTTATATTGCCTCGTGCATCGTATCGGTCCACCTGCACTGCGGATGCTGCAGAATTTGACGCAGATCCTTTTGTTGCTTTTATAAATTGGCATATTTTATTTACTCCCGACGGCAAAACAGAGGTTCTATAAGTTTGTAGACTTTTATCTGTCTCGTGGCATCGTTGCAGTTAAACCGTTTTCTTGAATGCTATGGTTACTTTGCTTTGTTTGAGGAAAATAGGATCAGCTATATTCAAGATATTCAGGACCCTCGCATAGCGCACTGGATCATGATGGATGTTGATAAATCGAAGAGGATTTGAACTCAAGCTTTTGCCAAGCTCCAAGGAAATGTGGGGTTTGTTTTTACACGACTGCCACAACAAGGAGAGCTTTGTTTTCAGGCTTCATTTATGTATGTTTGTGAGTTTCTTTATTCCACCATTACTTCTAAACGGTTTAACCGATTTTAATGTAAGATAAATCGTAAGATTCGTATTGACAGCGCAAGTGACACTAGATATATAAAATTAATAATTATTATTTTTGCTTCCAATCCCATCGAGTGGGATGTCAATATCAAGGGTTTTAAAACACGATTCCATAAATATATAATATAACTTGCAATTTTATGTGCAATAGAACGATAAAACGTAAATAAATAATTTGCATTCGGATTTTTTAATTAAATTATACTTGTTTCTAACTTTTTTTTTCTATTTATATTACTTTCTACGTACAGTGTTTCAGTTCGTGGTCGACCAAAAAGTTATTTCATTAATAACATTCACGCTTCAAATTCTTTACACGACTTCCCAATTCCCAAGTCACAGTTAAAATGTAATGGCAAATACACCCATCTAAGCTGTCCGATGTAATTTATGTGTTTGCAATGGTCCAGAGTTTATTTCCAGGCGGATGATGTAATAACGTATTTTTACGCGAGCGCCTGCAAGACGTGCTAATGTTATATTTGTGCGTATGACTTGTTTGCTTTCTCTATTCGTTGTTGGTAACGAACTAGTTGCCAACTCTGACTATGAATGAGATATAGCGATGTGCGTAAATTTTAATACTTCCCAGAAAATATGTCAACGGTTGTAGAGCAGGAATTCGCTCGGGACATTCTTTCGCCCACTCAAATCGTACTATTTACTACGGATATACTATCATTACTTTTAGAATTGAAAAACAAATAATGCGATGTAAACAACTAAGTAACGTATTAATAAATCTATTTCATTTTCGGGTATGCTCTCAAAAGACATCTTATGATGCTGAACTATTAAATAAACTATACCATACCTATTTCTACCGCCAAGCAGTAATGTTCACATAACTGTGTTCCGGTTTGAAGGATGTGCCGGTGAAATTACAGGCACATGAGACTTAACTACTTTATGTCTAAGGGTGATGGGCGCAGTGCAGTTCGCCTCTAAACTAGTGTGGAACTGCATCTGTTATAGGCAGAGTTTACCGTTTAACACCAGGTGGGCCTCGTGCTTGTTCCATCACGATAACAATACAATTAATATAAAACAATCATGAGATGATAATTTATGAGACCACGAACCAATCAGGTCTTAGAGCGGTCTGGAAATGGATCTAAAGATGCTGACTTCACCGTCAAATAGAAAATCTGTCGCCAAGCACCTAAAAGGTGTGTTCCGGCAGCTGTGCTTGAGAGCCAGTAATTCTAGGTTAGCCTGAACAACATCTTCGACCAAATCATCACTTACCAATTGGTGAGATTGTGGTCAAAGGCTAATCCATCAGGTATAAAAAAAACCAAGACATGCTGGCATTCGCAAAATGCCATAACGACTGCCATCCTAAGATGACAACCGGGACCGACGGCTTATCGTGCCCTCCGAAGCACGGAAGCGCTCAGTAGTAATGTCACTAGCGGTCACCCATCCAACTCATGAACGCGGCGCACAGTAGATCGAAAATCGTCTTTCATAGACATAGAATCTGGAATTATTAAAGCTAATTTTTTTTGCTTGGGACGAGTTCTGTTAATCATTGTTATACTATAAAATGGGATGTGCGACAATTGTGAGTACAAATAGGCAAGATATAATTTTTTTTTGAAAAATTTGTATGGGACTAACGTATAAAATGTCAATATCTCCGTAATCACAAGTTTGGCCGTTATATTCTTGCACACGTAATAAGTACTAATTATTTATGATTTTTTGACATACTTTGTTTTGCGGCACCACTTGCGATTTTTTTTTTAAAAATCGTCAAAGTTATCAATTTTTTTTATATTGAAAACTGTTTGTAATGCTTAAAATATGCGATTATTAGTTCTAGTTTAGGGTATTTTATAAATCCTAATGCAAAACTTTCTAAGAAATCACAAAAGACTGTTAACCAAAACATTTTCACCTCTGAATACAACTTGCATGGTAATAATAAATTATCTTTTGAATCTAATCTAGTCACCTGTAATGGTATGGTAATCAATAACAAATGATTACTGTAAAAGTACTCATTTGTAGTATTATATGTAGTATTTATAGAACTAATAATCGCATATTTTAGCATTACAAACAGTCATCAATATAAAAAAAAATTAATAACTTTGACGATTTTTAAAAAAAAAATCGCAAGTGGTGCCGCAAAACAAAGTATATCAAAAAATCATAAAAAATTAGTACTATATACGTGTGCAAGGATATAACGGCCAAACTTGTGATTACGGAGATATTGACATTTTATATGTTAGTCCCATACAAATTTTTCAAAAAAAAATTATATCTTGCCTATTTGTGCTCACAATTGTCGCACATCCCATTTTATAGTATAACAATGATTAACAGAACTCGTCCCAAGCAAAAAAATTGACCTTTAATAATTCAAGATTCTATGTCTATGAAAGACGAGTTTCGATCTACTGTGCGGCGGGACGTTGCTTAACTTTGCTGATCGGTTCTCATTTCAATAATTCTCTCTACATGTCCAAACCATCTTAACGTACCTATCTCGATGTTTGTCACTACATCCTCATTCCCACCACATCGTTCCCTTATCTCAGTATGTCTTATCCTGTCACTCCGTTTGACTCCAATCATGCTTCTCAATGCTCCCATCTTCACTGCATTTATTCTAACTTTTAGGCTTTTTCTGCCATACCCAACTTCACTACCATACATAAGTTTCGGAACCAACAAGTTTCATAAGGCACTAAGTTTAGGTATCTCTTTGTTCAGTACTGCAATACTTGAAACAAAATTTAAACTCGAATTCCGAATGTTGATTTTAAATATGCTAATATTAACGAGGTTCCGAGAACTTAGATCGTTCCTTTTTATAGAACCTTTGTGATGGAGTGGCTCGAAAACGTGAGGCACGATTACACAAACAGACACACGTGTGTACAAAAATTTATATGTATGAATGGGACTGTTGTTTGTACCGTGGAATATTTTAAGCGACGATAATGTTGCTCGTTGTAATGTCTGGAGATGTCTTACTAATAGGTATATATCTAAGTTATTTTAGATTAAGGGCCTGTTTCAGAATGTACGAGTATGTTCCGGTTATACTACCAAGAACATATTTAATAAATAAAACACTATCTTTGCGTTTCACATTCATCGATTTAGCCTATCCATCGGTTAAAGCTTGAAACGCGCTGCATGTTAACTGACATTTTTATCATTCGGTTATTTTATGTTCTGGGTAGTATAACCGGAACTGACTCGAACATTCTGAAACATGCCCTAAGTCACGTATGTACTACAAAAATATCAAAGATATTTTTTCTTGCAACCTTGTGAATGTTACAAGTTATAATTGTTATGTGTATTTGCAATCGCTGAAAATATAATGTAAAACTTTTGAAAAATACGCTTCTTTGGGCCAAAATTTAAGACTGGAGTTAGCTGATTGGATATTTTTGGCAAGGCCAGCTCGAAAAATCTATTTAACATGTACAAACGTTAAACTTAATGAGGTCATAATGCAAACTCTATGGTAAAAAAGAAATAATAAAATATGGTCTCGTGTCAGGAATTGTACTCCCGCTAAGAATCCATTAATCTATAGAAAAAACTAATTATACTAATGTATACGTATGTAGTAATAAAATACGTAATACTACCTAATACAAATACTCCTTATTGAAAACTATCGCGAATTTTATCTATATTAACTTATTAGGAACCGGCTAGGACCCGCGTTATATTTACTGGAATGATTCCGACCGTTTTGAAGTCCTTCGTCTGGAGTCACAATAGCGCGAAGCGACGAAGCACGGGTTTCAGCGCGTAACTGAATCATTCCGGTAAATATTTTAGAAGAAATAAGAATATTTTTCGGTCTCTTCTCGGTTACTAACAAGTTAATATGCAAATACTTATTTATTTGTGTTCTGTAGTACTTACTACGTATGTACTAAACTCACGGCGCGGTAGTCCGACTCGCACTGAGACGTGTTTTATTTTAAAATATAGACATTTATCTGATAGAGTTTGCTCTACTTAAGTTTTTATGTATTATAGATTTTTTATATATCGATAGACTTATCAAACATCGTTCAAATAAACAAGGTTCTTGAATGGAGAGCCCCTTGAATTATAAAATTTTTATTTACATTTTTTTATTGAATACAATATTTATCTCCTCGATTGGGAATCGAACCCACGTCCCCAAATTTAACGCATAGGGTGCCTTAAATTTGAAAATGTGATTTTACCTTAGCACGCGATAGTTAGTAGATATTTTCTGGTAATCATTTATTAGCATAATCGCTACAATAACACATCATTTCGGAATAAACCAGACCTAATAAAAAAAAGGAAAGGCATAGACTTAGTTTAGGGTTCCGTAACCCGTGCACTAGTACCTGCAGAACGACAGACGTAGATCCATCTATGTCTATGATACCGTACCCTAAATGCATGTTCTACAACAAACGTTAAACTTCTGTTTACCATTTTAAAATGCGCATTGCTGGCTGGCTGGCCGCCTTCGAGTTGCAGTTAAGTCGTTATTGTTTTGTACTGTCTAGACGGAGCGTCGTAAAATTGTAGGCGCGAGGCGCGAGCCTTAGTTTCAGAACGTCCAATTTTCTAGAAACCATTTACTTATTAGTATATTGTATTGTTTCTACTTTAATACCCGACTTGATGTTTTGTTAGAGTTTATGTTAGGTATTTAATGAAGTACTAAACGTAATGCGTTTTGAAGTTGCTATGCTAGATTGAAGCAGTGATTGCTTGAAACGGTTATAGCTCCGTGGTGATTATATTGTAGGCGAAACGATCAGTCATAGGTTCGAATTTTACCGCCTGATTGAGTTGCATTCTCGGTGCTAGATAATGACTTGAAGTAGAAAATTTGCCGCCAAGCGCAGCGGTGCGTATACCTATAGCTGTCCTTTAGAGCCATTTCTTATTCTAGGTCTTTCTAACCTGTTTTCCCTCAATTACCACTTCCAACCTATGGGATGATGGTCACAGGCGTTCGCTCAAGAATACATATATATATTATGATCATCATCATCATCACATCAACCGGAACTTCCGGTCTCCCGCATTGGAGGGATTTCCCATAATCCTCACGCTTGGCAGGCGTCTTGGGTATCGCAGTAGAAGTTGTGAGTTCTTCAGAAGGGTCGCTTTCCACCTTCCGTTATTTTTTCTTTTATCTCGCCACTTACTTAACCCGGAACCCCATCGGGGTATATATTATAGATATTGAACAATTTCTTCTTTTTAGTCGGGCACTCTTGGCAGAGTGGTCGTGGCTGTCGGTCGACAGGGTTGCGTCTCATCGTCGCCGCTCGCTTCCAAGGCAGCCGCACGTCTAACGATGTTCCTTCATTGGAGGCGGCTATTTGCATTGCGAGCACATTGTACTGCGCTAGCTTTAGTAGTACTGGTCAATCCAGCGGGTGGGGGATCGATCTCGAGGTCTTCTGCCTTCCACTCGGCCTTGCACGACAAGTTTGTCCATGGAATCATCCTTTCTTGAGATACGCCCAAAGAACTTAAGAATTCGTAGGAGAACAGTCGACGAAAGCCTATTTTGTATACGAAGTTCTACTTTATTTTAAACACTAGTTCAATAAAAATACTCTTGCCTACTAAATTGTATTCAAAAATCATCAGCACAATTTTAAAGTTATATACAAAACTCGCAATAATAACCGGTATCTTATTAATATAGTACGTGCCTTAAAGGTATTTGAGGCGGGTACTGAGTGCATCTGTATGCACTGGATGTAGGTCAACAAAATTACTTACCTCGCCATTTGCGTAACCACGTGAGGTGTCATTTTAAATCAGATTGCGCTGTAGGTATGTAATAAATCATTTTCGATGCAATCGAAGAGGAGAGTCAACACTCAATATTAAGGGTGAACTGGCCGGCCAGTTCTCCATACAAACGTCGTAGGGTGATCACTTCCTTATTTGAGGAGTTAGGTCCAAAATAAAGCATAATACCGACTGATATCGTCATTATCTAGGCTTGTATGATGCCGAAATTTTAATAAAATAATTAACTTGAGAATTATGAGCTTCGAAACATTTTCATATAAAAGGAGGCTCAAAACTTACAACTTAATTATCTTTTTAACATTTCGGCATCATACAAGCCTAGACAATAACGATATCAATCGGTCTTATGCTTAAGTCTGGACCTAAAATCTCAAATAAGGCAGTGATCACCCTACGACGTTTGTATGGGGAAGTGACCGGCTTTCCATACAAACGTAGTTTCGTCATATTTTAAATACTTAGGGCCCGTTTCAGAATGTTCGAGTAAGTTCCGGTTATACTACCCAGAACAACTGAATGATAAAAATCACAGTTGCAGCGCGTTTCAAGCTATAACCGATGGATAGGCTAAATCGATGACTGTGAAACGCAAAGATAGTGTTTAATTTATTAAATATATTCTGGGTAGTATAACCGGAACTTACTCGAACATTCTGAAACAGGCCCTAAGTGTTCAAACTCGTTGCATGTATATCCTTGCGACTAATATCTATGCTTATGGTTTGCCAGATTTCCGTAAAATTAAGTCCATATTTTCAAAAATTATTCGGAATTCGTTGTGTATGGGAATTGTAATTTTGACATTTAGTGATATAATTAATAATAAATCGAAAAACTGGCAAACTTTCACCTAGTTTGAACACTTGGTGTTTAAAATATGATGGAACTACGTTTGTATGTAAAGCGCTCCGTGAACTCTACTCTTAACAAAAAAAAGAGAGCCGTAGAGGTCCAGGTCATCTCTGGACCTACACTACCTAAGGGAAGTTTCGCCTGTGCTTTGCTGACCGAGCAAATAAACAAAGTTCAATTGCCCAAATCTTCTGATTTATCTTCTATCCTGAACATACTCGTAGTATAGTGATAAAAGGACTATATTGTGATACAGTTAACCTTAGATGTAATAATCTTTTGAAGCGCTCGTAGGGTAGTTTGCTTAGAAGTTCTTAACCGATCAGCTAAGTTAAGCAACGTCCGCTGCGCTTTTGACTTGGATGGGTGACCGCTAGTGGCATTACTATTTAACGCGCACGTGCTTCGGAGGTCACATTAAGCCGTTAGTCACGTTTTGTTAGGATTGCAGTCCTTCTATCAAGGTGGTAGGGCATTTTGCGAATGCACGCCTGGCTGGCTACCACCCTCAAGTAGAAAATCATTCCCAGAATCTGTGTTCCGACAGATGTCCTTGAGAGACAGTAATTCTAGGTTAGCCTGAAGAACACCATCACTTCCATCAGGTGATATAGTGGTCAAAGGCTAACCTATCAGTCATATAAACCTTTGACGTATCAACTAACGTTTTCCTTCGGTTAATTCCTTCAATCAGAAAGACAGTAAACTGATTCTATGTACATAATCATCATACATTTTATCTAACTTCATTGCCTATGGTTCCACCAACACCTGTCGTTTACCTACGTAGTATAAAACAAAGCCGCTTCCCGATGTCTGTCTGTCCCTATATATGCTTTGGTTTTTAAAACTACGCAACGGATCTTGATGCGTTTTTTTTTGCTAAATAGAGCAATTCAATAGAAAGGTTTATATGTATTATACATGCATAATATATTAGAAAACACATCATTTTAGTGATTTTTAATTTGAAGTCGTATATAAACAATTTTTTTGCGCTTACTTTGCAAACGCTGGCGGACCCCTAGAAGATAGATCAATATAATGTACTACAGTATTATACACCTTAAAAATGCATACAAAAAATTCCGCAATGGTATATTATTTCTATCTCTTAGGGATAACCCACAATAACAATTTTTATCCCTTACTTTTGAAGAGAAATAATGGCTTATTTTCGAAGCGATTTTAAGCAATACAGCATTAATCCTTATCCAATTAAGTACATTCAAACATGGCTCGTTTAATATAGATCAGTATGGCTCTTTACAGCATGTAATTGAAAAGAATATTTTCTATGATATTACAAATTATTTCGTAGCAGGATAGCACCCGTGCGAAGCCATGGCGGGTCGCTAGTAGGAATATAAATTATATCTTGCTGAACATTTCGTTTCTATCTAATTTGCGATTCGTACATATTAGTTACGAATTACGATTCAAACTGCATTGATGATATCTTGAAATCAGAAATTAAATTCCTTTCGTAGGTTATTTAAATTTTATTGATTGCTGGAAATGGATTGTTGCGGAATATCTTCTAATGCTGCCTTCGGGTTTTTATGCTGATGTTTAGTATTTGCTTGCAGTGAATAAGTGTCAAGGTGTAATTGAACAAATAGTCTCTCCACATTTAACGACGCGGAATGGGCTGAAATTGGTCAGGAAAAGAATAATGCTTTATGTGCATGATTCATTGCCGGCCGATAGCGAAACGGCTCTTTGCCGAATTGCTGATCGCATCCTTACGGCTCTGATGTCGCCGAACTGTAGACAAACGCGTGCCGATCGGCTTAATTAATACGAGTAGTATGGTGATATGCACTCGTCTGTATCACGCAAATACTGCTGTCACTGAATACATTGCAAACGCTTGGTTCATAGCTGAAAAACGAGAATATGCACTGTATGCGCGCAAACGCTGTGAACCGATTACCAGCCGCGCTTATAACATCTGCTAATTGTCAATTTAAGCTTCTTCGCAATTAACCCAAAATAACCTTCACTTCAATCATCGATATTAAAAGTATTGCATTTCAAGGCATTCTTTTGTGAACAAGATGATTTTTCGTATATAAAATTCTAACCACAACAACAAAAATCTCCTCATGTATCTGTCAAAATTTGAGTTTGACATTTGTGCACACACTGCACTACCACTTTTTTTTTGTGAGCGTTGCTTGCACCCGCAGGTGACGTCATAATGCTACCGTGGTGTCTGTTTAGTACCTACGTTATGAACCAAACGTTTGCGTGAATACAGTGCAAATAGTGCATATTTGCGTGACTTGAAACGCGGGGAATGTCGTCGCCGATTCTGCGTCGATAACTGTGGGAAGATCCTTAAAATACCCACGACACCTTAAAAACACCGACGCAACTGAAAAACTTCAAAGGTTGAGTTCATTCCGTTGCTCATGTCCTGCAAATTCGCATCAACATTTCACGATTGCTCCAAAGCGCTTTGTGATACGTTCATGTAACATGTACTGCACTGTGTTATACGTAAGCTGTGAAATGAATACGTGCATCGTACAAGATATGGTCTGCATTATCAATGCATATGTAAATTGCGTCTCAAGGGAATCAGTGACATGCATAAACCATTTCATTATGGCGGATGGTCGTTCAATAATGCAGAATGATGCGTCGCGGGAGGTGGCTCTCCTCGAAACAAAACGACCTACATCCATGGTCTATCAGTTTTTCGACCTACTAGGGATGCTGTCAAGTCTCTGAATGCTCCTGGCAATACTTGTCAGTGATAATAATGATATGACTATATTTTTTGTGATTGTTTATGACATTAGTACCACTTTTGTTCTTCCACTCAGCTCTATTTGAAGCTGTGAGGTGGGTGCTTACATCTCTTATCTATAATTTTGTCGCTCTACTCACTAATTAGCTCACTAATAATTTTAAGCCATCTTCAGGCTTTTCTTTTCCTATATCTTTTCATAGTCATAGAAAATTAAATGGATTTACTCTTGTACTCTAAAAATCTGTAGGTAAATGTGATTTTCGTGATAATGCTTGTAAGTAATCATATTTAGAAATATAGAAGGGTAGCTACATTATTGCGAGAGTTAAATGTTCGAAAAACATCTTTCGATCAGATGAAGTCTAGTAGTTTGGTTAATAACCGTGCACCGTTCTATATGACGGTTGAAGTAATTCAATTAAATCACAAAATTTCGGCCCAGTCGAGCGACCCTCGATAGCCCAGTGGATAAGGCACCGGGTGCATAAAACCGGGGGACGTGGGTTCGATTCACAACCAAGAGTAGGAAATTTCTAAGTGAGAGTGAGACGTTTAAAAATTTGTAAATGATAATTTGTTTACCCATGTAAATTAATAACAAATGTCTAACTCCACCGCGTAGACAATGATGAAAATTATTCTGTGTGTTAATCCAGGATTTAAACTATCTATATTCTAAGTTTCATTAATATCAGTTCAGCCGTTTTATCGTAAAGGTGTAATAAACATACACACTCACATCCTCACTCCCACTTTCATGAAATCGTGAGAAATTTACTTAAATTTAAAGATGAAACCTTAGATAAATCAAAATTAAGTAAATATTCCCCAAAGTCAGTCTTAAAAAAAAACCATATCCGTACATATTCATAATCAAGTCAAATAAGAAAAAATATATACCCAAGATATTACAAATATTTACTTTTACCTAAGGATGCAAACATAATGATGTAAAATATAATAAACTGGATATAAAAATTCGTTAAGGCTTTGTTAGTTAGATCATACCCCACCATACTCTGTTATTATTAAAAATTTGCGATTGTGGTGTCTTTTTCTTTTCGATTTCAGAACTCATTCTTTATTAATTGAATTTGGAACTTTATTAATTACTTAATTGAAGTAATATAATTGAAAAGCCAGCATTAGTAAAATAAAAAAAGCGAATTTCTTGGTGGATGGCAACCCTAGGCCTCACATAATCTCACACATCCTCGCAATTTAGTTCCTTATTCTACTTGCAAGAAGGTTTAAAATCGAGTTGCAACAATATTGAAGTTTCTAAATTGTGGCTCAGCATAATCAGTAGTGCATTTGTCCGAGGACGTCTGTTAATTAGACGCCATTGCAATGGACTTCGTGCGTAGCATCTATATTATTGCACAAGCTCTTTAGAACGTTTATAGGACAAGATTATTATCTCTCACAAACATGTACCTACTCTGTTGGAAAATCTTTTTCCGATCCTTATCCAACACCGAGTGGGGTCGGTGCAAAATATTTTTCCTCAACTCTGTTCTGTTCCTAGTCATCTCACTAATCGCACACCTATTCCTCACGCAGTCGATCCCTTTGGTAATTCCCTACCCTACGCCTATATGGTTTTGTATATTTTTTTATATATTCAAATAATAGTTACAAATAATTATACAAAAGTAAATTGAGCCCAACATATCTTCCTCTGGGAGTCCAAAGGAAAGTGATAGTATCAGATAGTGGGCAGCAGCGCCTTCTGAAGATTACCACCTTACACTGAGAAAACTGCGGAACCCAAGAGGCCTGCCAAGCGTGGAATTATGGCAAAACCCCCCTTAACGGTTATTGTGACGGAACAAGCTCGAGGCCCACTTGATGTGAAGCGGACTAACCTCTGCCTATACAGATGCATTTCGTCACAATTCACGAATTGCACTGCGCCCGTCCCCTTGAGAAATAGTTGTTAAGTCTCATGTGCCTGTAATTTCATTGGCACTCAAGGACTGCTGCCGGGACACACCGTTAGGTGCTTGGCGACAGATTTTCTACTTGAGGGTGGTGAGACTTTGATCAACAGTGAATGTCTTCCGGCTGATGATGATGACGGATCGGGAATTTCATAAGGATCTCGAAAAGTAACTTAAAAAACAGTTTTTACGCTGTTGGTACGGAACCCTTAGTAAGTAAGTCAAACTCGGACATGGCCGGTATTCCCCCTGAGATGAGGTACTAGCGTTAGTAACCAGCGATGATGACATTGCAATTAATCAATTCCAAACACAATACCCGCACATTATATATAAAAGGTACAGTTGTTGACTGTTGAAATATAATAGCGCGTTCATTAACCACCAGCGTGGTTGGTACCGTTAGGTGGTCTAGAAAAATCTGGTCACAAGTTATTGATATAAATGTATAGTAAAAAACAATTCCAAAAGCGGCCCGCGCTAATACAAAGTCGTATATCAAACTGTCGTGTAAGTGTAATATGTAGGCTGTTAGGCACACAGTTTTTTTATGGGATAGGAGTGCAAACGAGCAGGCTGCTCACCTGGTGGTAAGTGATTACCGTCGCCCACGAACATCCGCAACACTAGAGGTCTCGAGGATGCGTTGCCGGCCTTTGAGGAGGGAATATGCTCTCTTCTTGAAGGCCCCTAAGTCGTATCTGTTCGGAAATACTTCACCAGGCAGCTGATTGCAAATTTTGGCAGTGCGAGGTAGGAAATGCCGTGGAAATCGCAAGGTTGTAGACTTCCAAGACACAGAATATGTTTACTGATTAACTGAGCAAGCGCGAAGTCCGAGCGGAAGGTACCCCTTTCAGCTTCGGTAAAATGCTTTCATATGTCTGTGTGGATTCCGGATTTCCGTTTGTTCTCTTGTACTGGTCGCGTTTGTCAACCGATTATCGTGCAGTTTTGTAAGCAGGTTCTATAATTATATAGAATTATTTTGTTAGCCTTTGACCAGTATCTCACCTGATGGTAAATGTTGATGTGGTCGAAGATGTTGTTCAGGCTAAACTAGAATTACTGGCTCTCCGGAACTCAGCCGCCGGAACACACCGTTAGGTGCTTGGCGACAGATTTTCTACTTGAGGGTAGCTAGCCAGGCGGGCATTCGCAAAATGCCCTACCACCATTCATTAAGTTTATTCGCTTAGTAAGCATTAATACAAAATCAATGCACAATAGATTGCGAAGAGTAGAATTAACATGAATTTGCCTAATTAGGTGTCATCTATACATTGAAATATATTTCTAGTAGGTGACCCGACCGCGACTTCGTCCGCGTGTTATGTTAGTACTGCTCAGTTTCATTAGGAAACAAATCCAAGATGGCGCTTCTAATCAGTACTTCTCACCACTTGGTTCTATTGCGATCCTGTGTAATGGTTGATCTTGTTATCACCCACAAGTAAACGGATAAGTTACCACCCGCAGTTAGAAAATCTGTCGCCAAGCACCTAAGGATGCGCTTCGGCAGCTGTTCTATAAAGCTAGTTTCTACATTAGCATGTCCCAAGTTTCCGACCGCATCATCACTTACTATCAGATGAGGTAGAAATCAAAGGCTTGCCTATCAACTAAAAACATTTTGAAGAATCAAATTTCATGCTGGTGAAGTCACATGGTCTATAGCTATAGGTACAAGTAGGTATGTGTAAAGTATATGTATGGAGTTGATTTCTCCGTCAGCTCGAGTCAGCCATCGGTCCATATGCTAGCACCTTATATGGCCATGTTTTAGCCGCCATATGCCATGTTGTGTGTATCACCGTTGGGAAATATACGCGCTGGCACGATCGCCTATCACACATGGCGTTGCATTGATTAACTGTAAACGGCCGCGGAGAGCAATCAACGATCGTATTCAGATATTATATTAGAAGTACATATTGTATTAATATGTACTTCATACCTTATATAATAAAAATCGGTAATTTGCGAATGAACCACCACTCTGAAATGTGGTATAGAAGGAAGATTTTTTTCATAGTGTGGGCCCTGCGTGTCTTTTAACTAAAGGAAAAATCATTACAAGATAGTGTTTACTTTTGTTATGTTAATAATGTTAAGAGTAACTACTTACTTGTACAATTTCATAGATTTTTGTTATAACTATGGTTCCGTACAAATGTATTATTAATTAGTTTCGAAGCGCTCGTAGCGAAGTTTACTTAGCTGTTCTCAACCGATCAGCAAAGTTAAGCAACGTCGCCCGCGGTCATGAGTTGGATGGGTGACCGCTAGTGACATTACTACTGAGCGTTTCCGTGCTTCGGAGGGCACGTTAAGCCGTCGGTCCCGGTTGTTGTCCTAGGATGGCAGTCGTTATAGCATGGTGGTAGGGCATTTTGCGAATGCCCGCCTGGCTAGCTACCACCCTCAAGTAGAAAGTCTGTCGCCAAGCACCTAACGGTGTGTTCCGGCAGCTGTCCTTGAGAGCCAGTACTTCTAGGTTAGCCTGAACAACATCTTCGACCACATCATCACTTACCATCAGGTGAGATAGTGGTCAAAGGCTAATCTATCAGACATAAAAAAAAAACAAAAAAAAATAGTTATGAGTATCGATAGAAACAAAATGTAATTTTTAATTCTGATCGGGTTTTATTTTGTGATGGAATTACGTTTGACTTCTCTAAGTATTATTGATTTTACTATAGAGAAAAAACAACGATAAAAATGTTTATCACTCAAGGTAACATTATATTTTATAGATTTCATTATTTAATGTATAGATTCAGGCCTTTTTTCCGGAAATCCATATGTAATAATATATTGCGCGATCGTGCGCTCGAAGAGTCAAGATCTCTTGAGGATGCTTCGTATAGAAACACACGCGTTGAAAATTCTTCCGGTTTGGCTACATGACGTTTATGACGTCACGTAGGTTTGACAGGAAAATGAAGCGGAACTGTCACTTGATATTTTTTTTATTAATTTAAGTTTTTCAAGAATTTAACCAAATTTTTTTCTTAAAATATTTCTTAGCATTTTGTTATATATGTTAGAATACCCGCCAAAATAATAACTGTTAAGTTATACTATAATTTAGATTGGCTATCTTTTACGCAAAATATACTTAAAGGCAGGCCTGACTTACAGACGGCGGCGCCTTAAGCTTTGCAAAAGGAGACCTAAAAGCTCCCTTGTGCTTTAACCCTCGTTTTGCAAATAACGCGGTACTTCGGGTATTACGGGTTAAATCCAAACTGTCTATATAAGTGCCCAACATTTATCAAAATTGGCTCAGTAGTTTCCGTGTGGACAAGCGTTGAAAAGATAAGCTCACTTTCGAATGTAAAAATAAAGTATCGAATTGGTAACACAAGAAAATACTGCTTTTTGCTTTACATGACTTAAAGCATTGCTTGAAGCAATTGATGATGGTTTAGGATAAAAATGAGGCTGAAGAATTCATAGATGCGCTGAAGTGTGAGATGATATGTATAAGATAGAGTGAGTTCGAATGCCTAGGCCAAAAATCGAGGAGACAAGATGGGGGTAGGAAGTTGAAGCCTTGATGCTAAGTTTTCCTTATAATTCTAGTATTTAAACAAGTTTAAACGGTTTAAATCGCGTATATTTATCATTATTTTTGTCCCGACGTTTCAAACACTTTGCAGTGATCGTGGTCACGGGGTGACGTTTAAAACACTTTGCAGTATATTATATTTATGTGTTATAATCGCGAAAATCTAAGACAACATTACCTACATTAAGAACTTTGATGAAATTTTACTAGGACCAACTTAGAGGTATGCTCTTCCGAACAAAGACAGAATCATTAAAATCTGTTCATAATCGCGTAACAAACATAAATAAACAAAGTTGATATAATTACCTGCGCCTTTTTTTGGAGTTGATTAAAAAGATAATAATGAATAAAGTATAGGCCGGTCCTTCTTGGACGCAGTCACATGCAAAACCTAGTTCTTCAATATCACGGCTCGATAGGGATACCACGCCAAATATCGTGTACTGACATTCTTTCGTGCAGTTACCGATACGTATAATTATTTGCTAATTAGCAAGATTAATTAAATGTAAATGTTAACTTTGTATGTAGTTATTTTAATACATAAAATAACTACTGTCATGTCGTTAGCGAATCGTGGAGGCTGATGAGATCTAATCGATTGCATTATCGATTCTTCTCAGTCCACTGTAGGTTATACACATATCAGTGTGATATGCGTTTTATGGTAACGACTGTTTTTCATGCTAATCGTAAGCGAGCTTCCACTGATGACATAGAAGCCTTGAATATATTTAATCAGTAATGATCTTATTGAAATACTATGGGTAAGAACTGTTCCGAGATTACTGTTCGGCAGTACCAAACTAAGATTGAATAGACCTGATTCGCAAAATTAATAAAACGAGTTGCAGTGCTTAGCATAGGGCTAAATGGTGAAGGGAAATTAAGACTGATTGAGGAAAGTATAGACGATGCCGAATGGTTCAAGAGTAATGTTAAGTGCTTTCCTTTTCGGGCTGTGGCTGAGTGGACGAAGGAATTGGCAGTAACATTACTCAGAGCTCAAATCACACTTATTGTGATTTAGAAGTCGCGTGTTGAGTGTGTTCTCTGAATAAGTTATTCGTTAGTTCAACATTTAAATTAATCTTTTTAATATGGTGGCAACATGCACCAGATTTAAGACTGCGTGTTAAGTGAAGTCTGTGAAGAAGGCTTCAGTTGTAAAGTAGTGTGGTTTGGTATAATTGATGACTGATGTAAGAAGATACTAGGAAAACAGAAAAGTTACCGACTTTATGAAGGTTTGCCTATATAATTAGATGATCCATGATGGAAACATATTTTTTTTAGACCCGTGTTTAGATTTGTCGAATTTGATACTATATACAAAGTGTAGCAGACCCTGAAAGACCACGAAGGTTGAATACGGATGCTAGACTGATAGATTGAAGATGATGATATATTATATTGGAGTTACTGAGTTTATCGTACTTTGTAATATTATAACAAACTCAGAAAGTTTTGATTGAACTAAATAAACCGTCCAAAATAATGAGAACATTAATTGTGATAAAAATGGGGTAAAGCAATGTTGATCTTGTTGTTTTTTATTATTTTAGACCGCATTCGGCATTTTATAGCCGTGCTAATTTCACTTATCGCAAAATCGGCACCATATAACAACGAAACTAAGGGCATGTCGACCGTGTCGTGACAGACGCATAAATTTCGTTTTAAGATGACAGTTATGCTAAATGCGACCTAGATCTCGGTTTTATTAAAATTGCAAGTTCACGTGGAAGATTACAGTTTGTAGTATCAGCCATCAGCGCAGGCAGAATGATTGCGTAACCCTGCAGGTCCCTACATGGCGCGGTCCGGTCGGGTGGACGGCAGACCTTCGATAAGTGGGTCGGTCTTACCGCCATCTGGTCGGACAGGATCGGGTACGATGTAACTACTAGGTGCCGTAATCTTTATGCCAATAACGGTACTCGAGAATGCCGCCCCGGTGTGAAAGAGCGCCATTGTCCGCCAATTAAAATTGTGACTTGAGTCAGTTTTGATCCTTTTGCTTGTTGAAATTGCGACAGGCGTGCTTGATGCCCTTTAATGTCCTTACATGGCTCGCTATGAGTAGGTTGCACAGGTTAATTAAGACGTAATTCTCTCTCTTTGAAACTTTTGAGGTAATAGGTATCTTGTGCACTATATCTAAGTTTTTATGCAAACAAAAAAGTTAAATTTGGAGAAACAACTTCAATATAAGCCTCCAAAAATCTGCTTCTTTGCACGAATTTTACCTGAACTTTAGGCGTTCAGAATGTACTCATAAATTATAAAAGTAGAGAACATATTTTGATAGAAACCTTGCAAATATATACTGGAGATTCTAAATCACAATTTGATTTTGAAGCAGTGATGCTCTGTGGCATTGGCTATGGACTGCCGTGCAGCAGGTCCATGGTTCGAATCCCGCCGCGGGCTTGAGCTTCATCGCATGGTGGAAGGGCATTTTGTGAATGCCCGCCTGGCTAGCGACCACCCTCAAGTAGAAAATCTGTCGCAAAGCACCTAACAGTGTGTTCCGGCAGCTGTCATTGAGAGCCAGTACTTCCAGGTTAGCCTGAACAACATCTTCGACCACATCATCACTTACCATCAGGTGAGATAGTGGTCAAAGGCTAACCTATCAGGCATAAATAAATAAAATAAGTTTTAGTACTAATGTGTATAAATTGTGATAATTATATATTGCTCGTGAATGTGGGTCTGTTATTAGTATGTTATTAAATTTCAATATAAGGACAGAAATATATGTTATCCTTGGTGGGAACAATAACATGTTAGCAAACCTTTGTGTAAACGATACGACGCCGCCGGTACTAATTTGCACAGAATCGATCGACTAATATGATACGATGATGAATCATCTGTTACTTTTGAGCTGGTTAATGTACGTGTTTTGAGAACTTTGTCCTCATCGTACCGCTTAAAAAATATTTTCATGAGATGTTACTCGTAGTACAACGTAAGTTGAACTATAGGTGTCGCTCAATCCTCAATTCCCCATACGATGGTTGAAGAAAATTAAAGTTATTAGTCATAATGTCATGTTAGCTCATTCTGTCTGAACATACCCCCGCTATAGGGGTGGATGGACGCGGGTTCGAATCCCGCTTCGACTATAATTATTTCTCTCGTATATTTGTAATTTTGTAATACAATTTTTATTGTAGAAGTTCCTGAAGTCTAAATAGCATACCAGTAATAGGCATTTCAAACAGTTACACGATTGTATTATAATCATCGATATTTCCTTTGTACTCATCGACCTCATGCTATTCCTTCCCATGTGCATAATGTCTATTGTTGACGTATGACATGGCAATCGGTCTTGGAGTGGTGTCAGACGTGTTACGTGCTTACCTTTCTCAGCGGGGACACGTGATACGTCCTTATTGCATATCTATTGTAATCATTCACTATCACTCTCTCTTTCATCTTCTATACAGGGTTATTGGTAAAATGCTAACAACCTCTTAGGGTTGACTTCGGCTAGACCTATGAAAGGTTTTTGTTTTTTTTTTTGTGTTTTAATGCCTGCTCTGGGCCTAGAGTGCCCGCCGCGGCAACACTGGACCGCGCCGTGGTCCATTTGAATAGAAATTTGAATATTACATTGAGCAAAGTAATAAAATATGAAATAATACATTACAGGCACAAGAGACTTTTGACATCAGGTGGCCCTCGTGTCTATTCAGTCAAAACATATTAAAAAAAAAAAAAAAATATGAAACAAAAATAAAATATATCAATATGTTTGTAAGGACTAGCAGAAGTCAACTAACAACAACTAAGAGGTTGTTCGCATTTTACCAATAACCCTGTATAGACAACATAATACCACACACATAGCCGCGAACGGTTTTACGAGCACACATACTTGAGTGACGCTTCTTCTGATGTATATGAGTATGTTTTAAGACAATACAGAAAAAGGACGTGTGAAATCTACTTTTGTGTTTTCTATACTGGAACATAATTTCTTTTTTACATAAATGTGTACCGTAAATAATGGTCTTTAAGGCAAGTGAATCGCAAAAAGGAAGTTTTGATCATAGGTATTTTTATAAATTTAAAATTGCAAAGTATCCTTCGGCCATTGAGGACGATATGGTCTCTATCATTACTTTGCATGATGGGAGTTTAGCCACAGGGCTCTAGAAAACAGTCGAATTGAAAACCTCCTCCTTTTTTGAAGTCGGTTAAAAATGAATGATGTTCTCACATACGGCTTAAGGCTGCTAATCCAGCGGTCTAAGAGGAAACAATTTTTTTTATGCCTGATAGGTTAGCCTTTGACCACTATCTAACCTGATGGTAAGTGATGATGTGGTCGAAGATGCTATTCAGGCTAACCTAGGAGTACTGGCTCTCAAGGACAGCTGTCGGAACACACCGTTAGGTGTTTGGCGACAGATTTTCTACTTGAGGGTGGTTGCTAGCCAGGAACTATGAACCAATAGAGTTGCTTCATTTTCCTAGCCTCGGTGAGCGCAGAGGTCCTATTGGTGGATTTGATGCCCCAGCAGTTAATGTGAGACTTCCCTTAAGTAGACTATGAAGTCTAATTTCTAGGTCTAATTGTTTGTTATATCTGCAAATAAGTGGATAGTCAAGTGCGTCATTTATCATGAGGTTAATCGTTAAAGTAAATCGTTAAGACACTATGCAGGCTTGCTTAGTGTGAATATCATAAGCATCTGACAAATGTATTAACCACCTCAGTATTATTTAGGCGATATATTTCCTTATTTCATTAGGCAACAATTGTTTTTGTAAATTTTCCATATAATGTTGTAAATAAATATTTTTTTCATTTTTATATGAATTTGCTACATATCATTATTCATAGGATATTTTGCTCTTCTGTCTAAAATGTAATAGTTACTATTTACTAATATTAATTTTACTAAATAAACTTATTTCTTTCCAGGTAAGTTGCCGTTGCCAGTTTCAATTGTTTGGTATGTCAGAAATTTTAAAGTACATTTACTTGCCATGTGGTCTTGTGTAGTTCCATAACCAGAGAAGGAAAGCTGGTCTCATGAGCCAATCGTCCAACCCTTCTCTGCTTTCGCAATGAATTGAAATGAAAACAGTCTTTCCTGTTATATGAATTAGGCACATAAATGCAGGTTTAAGTATACCGTTGGATTTGATGCCTATTTTTTACTTAAGGGTGAACTGGCCGGGCCGTTCTCCATACAAACGCCGTAGGGTGATCACTCCCTTATTTGAAGATGTAGGTCCAAAACAAGCATGATATCGATTGAACTCGTCATTATCTAGGCTTGTATGATGCCGAAATTTTTATAAGATAATTTACTTGAGAGTTATGAGCTTCGAAACATTTTCATATAACATTTTCGAGGCTCACAACTTTCAACTTAATTATCTTTTTAAAATTTCGGCATCATACAAGCCTAGATAATGACGAGATCAATCGGTATTATGCTTAATTCTGGACCTAAAGTCTCAAATTAGGGAGTGATCACCCTACAGCGTTTGTATGGAGAAGCGACCGGCCAGTTCAACCTTAAGTGTTCGGATTGGGAATGAAGAATCGCAAATGTATCTTTGTAGAATTAGCTAAACTTTTAGAAGCAGTGTACTATGGTTCGTTTAACACATGGTGGAAGGGTATTTTGCAAATGCTCCCTTGGCCTCCAGTACTACCCTAAAGTAGAAACGTCGTCAAGCAGTGTGTTCCGACAGTAGACCTTGAGATCCAGTAAATAATCATGAAATTACAGGCACATGAGACTTATTGACTGTAAGTCTCAGGGTGATGGCCACAGTGCAGTTCGTGATTTGTGACGGAACGCATCTGTTATAGGCGGAGGTTACTGCTTAACACAAGGCGGGAATGGTGCTCCGTCACAAGCTCATAAAATAAAAATTAAAATATACTAAAATAATTATGAAGATCGACATGAAAAGGTAACCCTTTGATTACAATGAATAAGTATATTTATCAAAAGTCTGAAATGTTGTTTGTAATGTTGCTTAAATTGAAATCTAAATCCTATTATGATAAGTAAGTGACTGTCTACGCTTCTGCGTCTTCGATACTTTACAATACTTTATCAGTCTCCAGTTCAATTGGTACGGATACATTGGAACCGGTCGCGGTACCGTTGCCCGTGGCATTTGGTTTATGGGTCGGAGGTTCTCCGTCGGTAGCGCGCGTTTTTTCATCGGAAGGCACTCTGGGCACAGCTACTGCAATAGTTACTATGGTCTTTTGTGCCTTAGTTGGAGCTGGAATCGCCCCTTGGACACGTAGACATAGCCTATGTTTTAGTACTTTTTCGTTCTTGACCAAAAACAATTTCATTTTTTTATTATTATACCTCATTCTAGTTTTTAATTTTTATGTTATTGTGACGGAACAAGCTCGAAGCCCACCTGATGTGAAGCGGACTAACCTCTGTCTATAACAGATGCATTTCATCATAATGTACGAATTTCACTGCGCCCGCCACCTTGAGACATAGTTGTTAAGTCTCATGCTGCCTGTAATTTCACTGGCTCTCAAGGACTGCTGCCGGAACACACCGTTAGATGCTTGGCGACAGATTTTCTATTTGAGGGTGGTCGCTAGCCAGGCGGGCATTCACAAAATGCCCTTCCACCATGCGGTGAAGCTCAAGCTTGCGGCGGGTTTCGAACCATGGACCTGCTGCGCGGCAGTCCATAGCCAATGCCACTGAGCCATCACTGCTTCAAAATAGTTTCTATAATCGGATGATCAAGAGCTTTTTTTAATGTAGTTCCGTCTCGTTAAAATCTAATTGGATTTCTTATCGGTTATTTCTTATTGTAATTTGTATGCCATGTTCTGAAGTTTATGTTTCACTTTGTATGAAACATTTGTTTGTCTAATACTAGATACTTCTGAGGTGATTAGTTTAGTTATGTGATTTATAACAACCATTTTCAAATCGTCTTCTACAACTTGCCGACTAAATTATTTACCGTCGTGTCCTTAATTACTGGCCTCAACAAAGAGTGCCTGATTAATGTCTATAACGTGAAAAAATAATTGCTTTAAAACGACCGTTTTTGCTTTATTTGTACGTTAAGTTCAATTTGCACGAGAGACGGACGTCAACGAACTATGGAAAAATAGGATAGAGAAACGTGCTTGACTTTTTCATGATCATATTTTATGGTATATTCCTTTTAAAATTTTATATTCAGAAAGCTTTCCTCTTTGTGTCGGTTTTAGACAAAAAAATCCGAAGTTGAGTTCGAATTTAGACAAATAAAATAATATTCAACTTGTAACTCTTGAACAAATTTACTTATACCATGATCTTGTTTTATTCCATTAGCATATATATATGCTAATACTTCAAAATATTTGTTTTGTTCAGTTTGAGGTTGTTCTACGTCCGGGAAATCCGGGATAGTCCCGGAATGGGGTATCTTGTCCCATGTCCAGTAATTTCACTCTACTGACCCGGAATTTACTAGTTTCAGGATTTTTCACAAACATACGGAAACCAATACTAAGATAACCACAGCGTATGCCGGCTGTGTGTGATTACAAAGTTTAGTTACAAGGCCTATAAAAGGTAACAGAGTTTTTTCCTCTTTATGTTGATCCAAAGTTTCATAATTAGTTTAGCTGGCCTCAAAGAGTGTCTAATTATCTTTTCATAGTTTTAAGTTTTATGTTATACCTAAATTGGCAGTTCATCCGTAGATTTATTTAGATTTCAACTTGAGTAGAGAAAAGTCGTGCCGTGCCCGTGGTGTGCCGGGTTAGAATGTCACACCCCCCATCTCTACCCGTGGGTGTCGTAAGAGGCGACTAAGGGTAACACACCAGAAGGTGGGCAGCAGCACTTTCTGAGGAACTGATCCCATACTGCGATCCCCAAGCCGCCTGCCAAGCTCGGGGATTATGGCAAACCCCCCATATTGGGGGAGGCTGTGTTCAGCAGTGGACTATTCGGCTGATACAGTACAGAGAAAAGTAGGTACCCTTTTCAAACCCCAGAAATGTCCAGGAATTGATATACCTTGATCTGGTAACCCTAGGTTGTTGTCATGTAAATGAAGAACGTTTCACGATGGTCAAGCTTTACGTGGCCGTCACGGCGGCATGGCGATGGTGTTTCGTAACAGCCGGGTCGGAGGTCGGTCGCCTTCAGTGATTACCCTGCCTTCTTTACACTCTTTGCCCCTTTTGTTTATGCTTTTTGTAACCGGCTCGTGGCTATTATTGCTGTGGACGTTTCTAAACGACGATCACGTTGTATTTTTGTTCCTTTAATGGTTGTCTTGTGTTATGGAGTGTTTTTTGTACCGCCTGTAAACTTAATGCCGAAATGTATGATGACTTAAAATTTATCATAACAAGATTCGGGCTATTGTGAAGTACTTTAAACTTTGTTTGGAAATGTTCGCGACTTTAAATTATGCCCATTATGAAATTTGTATTGTCTAATGAGGTACATAAGTTCGATTAACTAAGGTATCATTTATTTTAACTAGAACCTGGTAAAACTAAATTATACCTTAGTTAATGGCCCCGTAAGGTGCTGGGCTAGAATGTCAATCCCCCATTGTTACCTGTGGGTGTCGTAAGAGGCGACTAAAGGTAAAATACCAGAAGGTGGGCAGCAGCGCCTTCTGAGGAACTGCTAGCTACTACGATCCCCAAGACGCCTGCCAAGCGTGGGAATTATGGCAAACTCCCCATAGTTGGGGAAGCTGTATTCAGCAGTGGACAATCCACGTTTGCCATGCTACCGTCGCCATTACTAAATAAGCGGTCCCTTTTTGTTTTTAAAGACAGAAAGCAGTAAATTCTTAATTAATCCAATAATATGTCGGTCGGTTCATTAGTAAGCTGTCTTTAAAGTATAAATCCTTGAGTACGCCCATTATCAAACAATTGACGTATTGTCACAGCTGGTGTTCAAATACCATATATTTTACAGGTCCCACCTATTCTGAATTCTAATGTCCAATGTATTAAAATTATACTTGGAGTAAATAGCCTTAAAGTCTATGGCAATAGGGGTTACTGAGTTAGCTTGTGCTTGGTCTAACTGGAATTGTAACAAGGTGCGTCAAGGACACTGCTCAACGTTGTCTGCGGTTGTTTCGACTTTTTTTCGACCAGTTCTCTGAGACGTAGTCTGTGGTTAGGGCTGTAGCTTCTGGATTAGATGTAATAATAAAAAAAAATATAAATCGTTATAACGCCTGTTTGCCCCCAGGGGTTACGATGAGGTGTTCGTTTATACAAGTTTCACCAAATATCTTGGACAGAAAAACTCAAATTTCCTTTTTCGATTTTATCAATTTCTCCGTTATCAAGGTTTCTATTATAGACTTGATAATATTATGTCTTGTTCTCTCTTCCTTTGCAGCTCATAGTTAAGTTGGCCTTTTATGGGCAGAATACACCATCAGGTGTTTGGCGACAGATTTTCTACTTGACGGTTGTAGCTTACCAGGCGGACATTCGCAAAATGCACGCAGTGTAGCAGTGCGACTTGAACCATGGACTGTCTTCATGGCAATCCATAGCTTTTGCAACTGGGCTATTACTGCTTTAACATTTAATATACAAAGGTATATCGTTTGATAAAAGCTATAAGCTTGCAAAGTGCCTTCTAAAAAGTTCTTATATTAATACAACTGAAACCAAATGAGGGAATACCCACAAAACCTTATTTTATTTTTGTTTCCTTTATATCATAATAAATCTCTGAGATTTAGGATTCATGTATCGTGCCAACCCTAATACAAAGCTTCTTAGATTAGGCCTCCCTCCCCCCACATTAATGTGTCCTCTCCAGGCGAAGGTCGGCGCACGCGCACGTTCTTCGAATTTCGAATGACATTATGTATGTACGTATGGGGCAGAGTCGTTGCCGGATGTGCTACATGGCGCGAATAATTTGGCTAATGTGATTTTCGGGTGGTTAAGTGAATCGTTTTATTCTTATTTGGGATGGTAGAATTGTATTTACAAAGTCATTATAACAAAATGTGGTTACATTATTCCTACTTCTGCTCTGAACCAGCATTTTTTCGAATAAGTTGTAGGTGGAAAAAATATAAATGCTATAAAACTTATTTCTCTTGATTTATTAGAGTATATCCGGTTTTATCTCAATCAATCAAGTGGCTGGCTATCTTCTATTCCATAGGAGTAATCACGTTTAGTGATCTTGGTCTGGATTGTCCTCATTGGTTTCGGGTTCGAATTAATGTTTCCAGGTCCTTGTCAAAATGTTTGGGATTGTCTTTTGTTGGTATGTCAAATTCTAGGTATCAATATAAACACAATCAGCTGGTTTTTCTCTTTCTTCATTTCTCCTCTTACTAAAAAAAAGCTAGGTTACCGATCATCTCCGATTCTTCACCAATTAAACACGGCAATCCTTGTTTGTTACCATTTACTCTATTTTATCGCTCTTCCTAAACATATATTGACGAAAATCTAATTTCCTTAAAATTACTCAAAAGGTAATTCAGAGTCCGCTGGCTATCTTTCCGTACGTCACAGCTAGCTCTCATTTGTTTCTTCAGTGTAAAATGTGTATTCAAGACTGAATATATATATTTATAAATTCCTGGGAAACATGTTGCACCTCGCTAGAGCATTGAATACTATTATTTTATTAAAATTTTCAAAATAATGAAACAGGTTGCGTAGGTACCGTGTAAGTTGTCAGTTTTAAACCAATTGATGCAGGTGGATATTATAAAAATAATGAAGTTAGGAAATAGGAATTTCACGATCAGTTTCGGTGCATATTCTAGGGTAGCCTGAAAAACATCTTGTCTGTATCAGTCGGATAGTCCACTGCTGAACACAACTTCCCGGGTTCACAGGGTTTTCCATAATTCCCACGCTTGGCAGGCGGCTTGGGGATCGCAGTGTTAGGTATCAGTTCCTGTGCCAAAGTGCTGCTGCCCACCTTCTGGCGTGTTAACCTTAGTCGGCCTCTTACGACACCCACGGGCAGAAATATGGTGGGTGACATTCTAGCCCGGCACCCCACTGGTGAGAAACTTATTTTGTTGCTTTATGATTGAATTTTCAAAGATATGGTACATTGTTAAATTATAACACTGTTTTGAGTAATTTTAAGTATTCTAAATTAATTATTAGGCACTTCGTAATAATTCTTTACCTGTAATGGTAGATGTAAGTGTTTTGGATTTCCTGTTAAAATACTATCGAGAAACTTATTTCCTGATAGGTATACCCTATTGTCGTTTCCATTTGTCGCTAAGAACGTTATTTTCGATAATTTTGATCACATTCTGCGTCTATGGTTGTGATCACTGAGATTCAGCGACAGAGAGTCAGCGACATCGAAGTTAGAATTCTTATCAATGCATTAATTAAATTGTAACAAGACGGTGTGTTTATTTGTGACTGTATAATTATAATTCAATGTTGATAAGGTGTCGCACTAATTGTTTGCGTTAAAATATTGTTTAGGATAAATATTGTTCCAGGATGTTTTGTTGGACTTAATGTTTAATTGAATAGGTATAGATAAAATTATTGGTTATTTATTTTATACGACGAAGCCGTAGAGTTCCTGGCTTATAAATTGTAGGACTTTTTTTTATTGCCTAATAGTAGAAAGGCAGGCGGCACACTTGATGAAAAGCGGTCACCGTTGTCTATAGACGTTTGTAACACCAAAGAGGTTATCAACGCGCTGCCAACCTCTAAGAAATCACGCCCTTTTTAAACAACAGCAAAAGCTACACATCTGGTGGTCCGCCTGCTTCTGTCATTATTCATCACTACACATCTCCAACTGTTCTTGTGATCAAAGATTTCAGTAGCAAGGACTCTGAAACTGTTTCCGGTAAATTGCAATATGCTCACCCCCTATTATATAGCAAAAACGTCCGCCGAAGCTGAATATTCGTAGCGCGAGTAACGCAGATTTCGAATGATAAGTACAACAACTTTTCAAGTTTGTGAACGGAAAAAAAAATTTTTGTTCTGTGTCATTTTATGTAGTCATGAATCTCTAAGTATAGTACCACCAACTTAACTGTGCAGTTTTCGAGGGCGCTACTGGTCAAGGAAATCAACTACAAACTGTCACAATTTGAAGAAATGTTGTAGTTCTTTTTTTTGCCGCCTGAACAGATAACTGGATGGGACTGTAGATATTTTTTAATGTAATAGTCGTTCTGAATACGGTAAGGGCGCACGTGGCTCACAGCGGCAACGTTAATCCTCGTTCGACCATAGAGTTCAACGGCCCGGTTGAAATGTGCGAATGTCAACTCATTGTGTACGAATAAGTGATTAGGTGTTTAGTGGGTAGTGGGCAAATATCGCCAGGAGGTACCAAAGCTTGTATAAAATAATATTAGTGTTTTGTAGTTGAACCGTCGCGCTCGGTCTACTTAGCAACAGAGAGACAGCTTTTAACTTTAGGATAAAAAATGTATAGGACCTGTCGCAATGAATATATGCTTTTTTATAGATGATTTGTTAGCATTAGATTACTATCTCACTTGCTGCCTATCCTAAAAAAAAGTATCATGAAGATAAGTTATCAAGGTTTTAACAGTAGGTACTCCTACTGATTATCACAAATATACGATAGGAAAAATTTAAGTCATGTGCGGGATTCGAACCCGCGTCCATCCACCCCTTGAGCCTTGAGTGGTACTATAGATGTCGCTCCATCCCAATACGATGGTCAAAGAACGATAGGAAAGATTTGAGTTATGACGTCATGTCATGTTAGCTCAATTGGTTAGAGCATACCCCGGCTCAAGGAATGGATGGACGCGGGTTCGAATCCCGCACATGACTTAAAATTTTTTCCTATCGTATATTTGTGATTTTGTAATTTAATCCGCATAGCAGGCGTTATTGCAAACATAACAATATTAAAAAAGTACTGATTATATTTGATTGGTTTTATTTTGTGTAATGATCTGTATCGCGTCCATTCTCATATGTTCGGGATTCTGAGAATTTACTCCGGACCTAACTCTTATTGAATTGTATCCGTACGTACAGTCGCCTGCAATATCAAGTATACACATATTGTAATTTTCAAAATTGTTGCTAAGTCTTCTGTTTCTGTAAATGTACAAGTGTCTTAAAATCATCAATTTGTTTTATTATGTTTATCATAACTTCAATTACTAAGAATTGAGTGTCAATTTTGAAAATTACGATGTATATGTTATTGCGGGCGACCGTATGTACTGAAATGCATTGTGATAACAGTAACAGGATAATGATAATTGTAGAGTTCTGCGCTTGTGTGTTCGACTGTTCGTGTACGTTTTGAATGGGGCTATTTGGGACGCTTAGTACATAGACTAAGTAGATTTTCGTGTCTTGACTGCTTTTTGTCGCAGTCAGATTTTTAAAGCCTAACAGTTTAGCTTTTGTTATCTGTAAGAGAAATCTTTAAAAAATCCATTAGTACTATTTTACTTTGTAGTCCAAGCCAAAATATAATTATGTACGACGCAAAGTTTGTGTGACCCTGTCAAACTAAATCTCAATAAGAATTCTTACTTGTTTAGGTGGAGTGCTGAAAACGTCACTTTCGAATCTTTATATTCTGGGTTTGATCACCGTGACGGTCAGTCATTAGGTTTTTCTGTCAAAGAAATTCTCATTAGCAATCCGGAGTCTGGAACTGTGTGTCAGGAAAATGGCAACAGGCTCGCCCCCTACAACATATATGGTGAACCATCTTAAAACTGCGTCTCTACCAACAAAAGTTGGCATTTTTCGTGTTGCCGACACGACAAAGTTTTCTGAACCCTTTTGTTAGTACAAAATGAGTGAAAATTACAGAATATAATAATTTTCACTAGGTTGCAATTTTAATACTTTTAATCCGGATTTAAAGGATTAAATCCGGTTGAATGAAGTTGGTTATATTTTTAGTAAAAGTTAGATGTGAAAATTATTATGTTACAGAAGTTCCAAAAAATAATTTTGACACAGATGCGCTTCAGATTTATATTTAACTTATTAATCGAATCAGTTATGAAAAATACCTTCAGCGCGGATTTGTTGCCTAAACGTCCGTTCATTATAATATACTAGCGACCCGCCCCGGCTTTGCACGGGTATTTAACAAATATCATAAACTGAAACACTAAAAGTAGTTATTGTGATATAACTGTAATAGATATACGATATTGCGGACTTTTTTTGAAGATATTGTAGTACATCAATTTGCTCTATTGTCAACAATTTCCGCAGCGTACGTGAAACAACGATTTTTTTAAACTCTTTTCACACTTTGGGTTACATTATCGAAGTTTTCATACGGATCCCTAAGCTTTTGAAAATATTCTATAGCCTGTTTATCAGGGATAGTGACTCTTTGTAATATTGGTATAGATTTTCACTGAATACACACATTGATCCTCTGAAGGGGAGTTCACCATCAAAATTACCAAAATTAGGGATTCGCCCCCTTAAACAACCCTTAGGGTTTTTTTTTTATTGTGACGGAACAAGCCCGGGGCCCACCTGATGTTAAGTGGACTCACCTCTGCCTATAACAGACGCATTTCGTCAACGACGAATTGCACTGTGCCCCTCACACTGAGACGTACCGTTGTGAGGTCTCCATGTGCCTGTAATGTTACTGGCTCTCAAGGACTGCTGCCGGAACACACTGTTAGGTGCTTGACAGATTTTCTACTTGATTGCGTCGCTATCCAGGCGGGCATTCACAAAATGCCCTTCCACCATGCGGTGAAGCTCAAGCCCGCGACGGGATTCGAACCATGGACCTGCTGCGCGGCAGTCCATAGCCAATGCCTCTGAGCCATTACTGCTTCAAAACAACTACTACATAATTGCTTGATGTTTGTATAGGAGTAAAAAATAATCAATTAAGTTGCCCATTTCCTTATAACTCACAAAACACCAACATCCTATTATTTCCTTAGCAACCACATCATTATATTCTCTGTACGTATATAAATAACTAAACTCCATATCGTTTCCTTATAAACGGTCTCATTTAGTTCCACATGAACGGTAGTCTCTCACGATCTAGTATAATTTACACATAGTTGAATGTATATAATAGTGTTACGTGACAATACAGCGAGTTTGTCACGTCACGAGCTGTCTCTTAGCGTTTTTAAAACGCACAATGGAACATCTCGGTAGTATTATTATATGTTCTATGATCTCGTGTCGATATCGTAATCTGCTGGAACGTGAGTTATTAAGAACAATGAGAGTGCATCGTAATTTATAAATATGCGGTGGTTGGATCTAGGTCTGATATGTTTGGTACCTAGATGACCAGTTAGATAACTTTGACCGTAGGGTTTTAAAGCAATGATAGCTGAGAGGTATAGCTTCCGTGCCGCAGGTCTATAGTTCGATCCCCACGGCTAGATTGAGCTTCACCGGATGGTGGAAGGGTATTTTGCGAATGTTCGCCTGGCTAGCAACCACCTTTAAGTCGAATAAGCCTTGAATCTGTCGCCAAGCTCTTATGCTGGGTAGTAGTAGTAGTGTGCCAGGAAAAAATACATCAATAGGATCGCTTCATTTATCTTAACCTCGCTAAGCGCAGAGTTCCAGTTGTTGTACATTTGGGACATAATTTAAGAAAAGTAAGTACTTACATAAAGGGCTTATGAAATGAAATGGTTTTTATCCCAGATTTGCATATATATTTTTATATATAAATTAATACAAATTAATAACACTAAAATTACATTCATACATGATTAGTGAGTTACCCACAGCTCAGAACATTAAGCTTGTTTACAGAGTTTGAACACCGCTCTTAATGAAAAATTACCATTTGGTATGTTTGTATATATAAAACGGTACAGTTTGTAACGGTACATGGATTATGAGATAAATGGATATCAATTGTGGACCAAAAACCTCAAATAAGGGAGTAATCATCCTTCGACGTCTGTATGAAGAAGAGACCGGCCATATCAATCATTTAAAAAAAATCCTTACATTAAGGTTTGTCAATGCATCTGTTTTAATGGCTGACTCATTGACACTTAAACGCTAGTTAATAAATTTACTTGACTGCGATTGTTCGAAGAAGACACATTAGTGTGCCTACAGTCGCACCCACATTCTTCCATCGCTAGAGTTATCTGTACAACTTGACCGTAATGAGTTATTAACCACCAGCCACACCTAAGCGAGCGACGCGAAATCTAAGCGTGAACAATTATTTAAAATAGATGGTCGTAAAATTTCCTATCATCAAACTTGGTTAAAAAAAACACGGAAGGGAGCGGGGGGCTAGGGGTGACGATTTTGCTTCGCCCACATATACGGGTGGCCCCACGACTCCAGCATCTGTTCCCAGGCTCGCTTCTTAGCTACACTCAAATCCCTGGAAGCCTCTGTAGGCGGCGTACAGGGACTTTTACACCTCGTGTAAGTACTTACGGTGTACGCTTATGAGCTCTTATTATTCTATAGCGTGGTGAGATGAGAAGAGGTAACTCTAGTAGGTCGTAGAGGTAGGTTGTGATGAAACCTTAATTCATGTGTGCGTTCGTGATGCCATCAATGATTCCTTTACGAAAATCTGTAGGTTGTTATTAGTTCGACCTCAATGTATGATCAAATGGGTCACATTCCTAATATACAAACCGTGGGCAGTATGTTCAGAGTCCTGGTAGCCTTGAATTACAATGCTTGAATTGATTGGTTGAGTTTAATGTGTCGCATCGATCAGGCGAGCATATTTATTAGAAAATATGGCAAGCTTTCTGTCCAGACCCGTTTATAATGTCTTGACGTCAAACAGTAGATAAGTCTTTTATAATAAAACCTAACGTGGTTTTCACTCATTTTGGTAAATAATATGGGATGACTCATCATCATATGTCCTTCAACCCCTTGGGGTTGGTTGAGGCCTCGAGCATTTGCTCCTTGCCTCTACATCCTTCTCGAGCCGTAACGACGGCTCGGTCGTTCTGCCCTACGTAGGTTACATTCAATGTTTCCACTCTACGTAGGGTTTGCAATGCACTTATTAGTGCTTGTTTCTTTATTTCTCTTCCTTTCAGCTGCTATCCACGTCTGTGCGGGTCTCTTCGGAGTCCCTTTTCAACAGTTCGCGTGGCAGAGGACGCCATTTCGTTTTCATGTCCGGGGGGCGGGCATGTAATGGTGCTATACCCCTGAGGTGTGGGTGTGGCCCGTTGTCTGCCTTGTCGAACATTTTCCTGGACAAACGGGCCACGAATTCCTCTACCGTCTCCGTTCGGGTATCTTTACTTATGGTGTTGTTGGCCACATATCTCCCGGCTCCTGTGGCCACTCTAAGTGATGTGTTTTGCTGTGCTTGCAACTTGGCCTTGCTTGTACTTGAGCAGAGTGCGTACCAGGCCGGGGCTGCATAGGTCAGTCTGGACCGTATATATGTTTTGTAGACCCCGAGCTTGGTACGCAGCTGCAGTTTTGAGTTTAGTATTGGTCTCAATACTGCCCTCGCTGCTTTCGTGTGTCTGATCGTGTTTGTTACCTGGGCGCTCATTGTCAACTTCTTGTCGATGGTTACGCCCAGGTATTTGACTGTATTTTCCCAGGCTATTTCCTGTCCTCTAAGACGTAATTTAGTGAGAGACGAGATTTTAGTGCCATGGCTGACCAATATTGCGGCTGTCTTGCCGACATTCACTTCCACTTTCCATTTGTCTAGCCAGGTTGGTAGAAGGTTTAGCTGTCGCTGCATCCTCAGGACAGCTATCTTTGAGTTTGCGGACGAAGTCATGTACGCACTGTCGTCTGCGAAGAGGGCGAGTATTGCGCCTCTCTCTCCGCCCGGGGCGGTGTCTTCCAGGGCGGGGATGTCATTCGTGTACAGTGCGTACAGAATTGGTGATAAGCAGCTGCCCTGAGGGACTCCTGCTGCTATGGGTCTTGTTGTGGAGCTTCTGCCTTCTACTGCAGTATAGAAGCTTCTGTCTCTCAGGAAGCTGGCGATCAAAGTGATGTACTTCCTTGGAGTATCCGTGCTGGTGAGTTTGTAGAGAAGGCCCTCGTGCCACACCCTGTCGAAGGCCTTCTCTACATCTAGGAAGACTGCTACTGTCTTCCTGCCTCTATTCATATTATGCGCCATTATGTGTAGCACTCTTGTCAATTGCAATGTAGTTGAGTGTCCTCTGCGAAAGCCATATTGCTCCTCTCTTGGATTCATAAATGGTCGCAGTCTTCTCAACAGTAGCCTTTCAAATAGTTTTGCTAAATGTGGCAGAAGAGTAATGGGTCTGTAGACTTTACTGAATGTAAAACCATTGTCGGAGCTATCTGACTTTTTCACGTGAGTTATCCCGTATTAGTTACTTATTAAAATAGTAGATAAGTCGTTTTCCACTTATATATGACAGTTGCTCAGGTGTGTAGCTTTAAAAATATCTAGTACTTTCTCATTGATCGACGATGTAGCCACAAGACAATAACTAGCCGATGCCGTGACCCCAATACTTGCGGGCACGCGGTCGGCGGTAATTATTACGACTGCCTTTGTGGTCGCAGAACATGTTTTGTAACTTGGATCAGGCATGACCTGTCGTCGACTTGTTTTAAATTAATCACCGGAAAAATCCCATGATGATGGAGTAGATTATGTACAGAGTCCGACCGGAGAAAACCCGTGATACCATGTACAGGAGATCGAGAAGAGATGAGACGATCGTATGGAAACATGGAGGCACGTATAGATTGATCGGCTCTCTTTTCTGTACGTACCACAAGTATATCTTTTCACCTGACAAGCTCGCAAAGGTATTCTTTAGCAATCTAGTTCTGTGTCTAAATTGCTTTTTATCCACTTACGTATTTAAAATTTAAATGTCAACTAACGTGGTTTTTTTTATTATTCTTTATTTTTCACCTTTATAAAAGTTTCAATACTGCAGATAAATAAATATTAAAATAAATATTTTTAATTAATAAGTTTTTTAATATTTAATTCAATAATTCTTAATTTACATTATTGTTAAGTTTTTCTTGCACCTGTAAAATTTTCATTGTGAGGTGAAAAATGGTGTATTGAGCTCGGCAAAAAATTTATTTAGCATAGCGTACCTTTGAAACCTTCTCTACGCTCAGGATACTATTTGTACGCTTTGTTCGTGATTTTAATCCTAGAATACTTCGCTTCCTTAAGTTTTAATGCAAATAGCCAAGCCGAATAACAACTTTGTAGGCTTACATAACAAATAACTATTAAATTTAAAAATAACTGTCTATTAATATCAATGTCTGTACAATATCTCTCATATAGTTAGTTTATAGTGTTGTATCTGTCTTATATCTCGTAAGCTAGCGTTCTAGACGCACACTTTGGCAAAATGCCCTGACTTCTGACATAATGTCCTAGCTAAGCTCTCAAGGGATTGCCCGTTTATTGGCCGTAAACCATGGAAATATACTGACACGGCGTTTATGGATCATTGAAGTGCTGCTATTTACTATGTTCTTATTTTAGTGCAGAACTTGTAATTTTTGTAACTCAGTGTGGTATGTCTTCTTAATATATTATGTTTATTTACTTACGTATCAACTAAAACAATCACTACTTAGAAACTTTAAAAAACTTATTAGTATATTTAATAATATTACTTTATTTAATAAATTCTGTTTGCGAGTAAAACGCACGCTGTATTAATAACTTACATGAGACCTAACAACTGTACGTCTCATTGTGACGAGCACAGTGTCGTTGACGAAATGCATCTGTTATAGGCAGAGGTTAGTCCACTTAACATCAGGTGGGCCTCGGGCTTGTTCCGTTACAATAACATGGAAAAGACATTGTTGAGTCTCTTTTTAAATAGAGGAACACTGGTTGTATTTTGAAACGCGTAGTTATTACAGTTCTTCTATGTTTCAGTTAGGGCTTTCATCGATACATAATAATGACATGCGGTAAATAGATAGATAATATTTTAGTCAACTTATGAGGACTTATTAGGTTTTCTTTTCTGGGACGAACCAACCATGTTTCTTTTTCAATGTTATGAAGCCATTAGACTAATTAATCGCCCGTCTGTTGATTATCGTCACGCCGGTCCATAACAGTTGCAGTGACACCGATCTCGTACTCTTTGACACTGCACTGCGCTCGTCAATACGTTAGTTCATATTTTGATCGCTATGTAATTTTACTTACCTTTACCCTCTCACTTACCTGTATCCTTCACTAAACATATTAACTCATTGTCATCGGCGATAATGATAACAATAGAATTTCATTCATAACTAGGACATTGTGGTCCTGACGATGCCAACTTATTTAATGTTTGCACACAACTCCTTCAAGGCATCAGAACATTTATGATAGTTCGGTGGTGCATAATAAAACGGACTCGAGCTCAAGAGACCTATCTGGTACTAGGATGGTATCTATAGTATACATAATCTCTTGAAATTGTCTTGCTGGCCAGTTAACACCAGCTGGTGTGCCGAGGACCTTATCGCAGATGACACAGCCTAGACAACGTCGCATTTTGGCCACATAATAATAATCACTGGTCTGCAGTGGTATTGTTGCACTAGATATGAAAACGATTTTGGGTCCATTTATGCACACAATTCATGAAACTATCAATGGTTTTGTTAGATTTGCTCTGTTTTTTTTTAAATATTTATTTTTATTTTAGATTTCACTCCTTATATAACAAAATAAATCACTAGAATATTTACACTTTCTTCGTGACGAACTCATCTTTTAGAAGACAAGACAAATATATTAGAATGGACATTCAGTAATTGAAAGTCCATATAATATTATAACTGTGGAGCAAGGGGTCTGAGAGTGGGGATCACGTGATGAAGTTGCGCAGAAGCCTAATCATGACTGGAAAATTAAATTTTATTTTTAACAAACCGATAATTGTTCAAAATATAAGATATGCAAAAATCATGAAAATACGAGCACATTGAGAACTTTCATGAATATATTCGTAATCTGGGCACTAGAAAGCGTAAAAATTTGCGATAATATCCAGGGCAACAAAACACTTTTTTTTTGTAGATCTGTGATTGTAATTGACGAAGTAAGCACTCGGATAAAATGTTGAAAAAATACTTAGACTGTATCAGTACATCCAAGCTCTGAACTAGGGCATACATTCTAAGATTTCTAAGCTATGCCTTTCACCAATAACGTGATATCCTCATAGTATGTATATATTTAATTAGTCGTACATGTAACACAAGTTGAAGCTCACAAGAACAAAAGGCAAAGGCGAGTTCGGAGTGAGTCACCGTAACGGTCGCTAGTATTATCTGTCCGTTGCTTGTGTGACTTGACTATACATCAGATAAACTATTAGACGACATGTGCCAAATGTGCGGTGAATCATACTGAACGTTAGTTTTTAAAATTTCATCGTTTTATTTATGGTTCTTTTAAGTTTTGAATTCGCTAATATATTCTGACTTGTGCATGGTTTGGGGCTTGGCGAGAAATGTTGTTATTCAAGTATTGGCCCGTGGGGTGTCGGGCTAGAATGTCACCCCCCCTTGCTACTTGTGGGTGTCGTAAGAGACGACTGTAGATAAAATACCGGGCGGTGGTACAGCAGCGCCTTCTGAGGAACTGATATCTTAAACTGCGATCTCCAAGACGCCTGCCAAGCGTGGGGATTATGGCAAATCCCTTAATAGGAGAGGCTGTGGACAGTCCGGCTGATACAGTTTTCAAGTATTTTTATGGTTTCTCTGGCTACTTGGTTATATGTTTTTTTTTTTGCAGTATAAACCGTTTCAGTGACGAAGGCGCGCCCGCTTCACATCTTTGAGTTCAGTTGCAACTACTACGGCTTACCCAAGCGATCATATGTTACCTTTTATTGTTATACCACATGTACCATAAGCATTTACACCCACACTAAGACGTAGTATACAAATGAGGCCTACATTTACAAATGGGCATCATTAATTTATTGTAAATTAATGATGCCCATTAGTACCGGAGGGGCGCCTTGGTTAGTGAACAGGTCTGTACCTAAGGTAAATCTTTCATGAACATCGTACTTAACTGTACAAAGATTGTCTAATATAAATCTCAATCTGAGCTCTGTCATTGATACATTTACAAACTTTTATAGCAGAAAATGTTATTCTCGGGCGGGAAACCAACACTTTCGATTGTAGCGACATGAATAATTGCTAGAGTAGTTTGATAAAGCATTTCTTTTGAACAGATGAAGTCTGGTTGATGGCCGAAACGTCCCTGTTACGGTTAATATATTAAAGTTAGAGCACAACATTCGCATCTCATTGACTAGCCTCGGTGACCGAGAGGAGACACCCATTACAACTGAGGGACGCTTGTTCGATACTTGTTTGATGAACATTTTGTGCTGAAAATGTGTTTGAAATTTTACTAAAAACTATGAAAGCGCCCATAGCATGCCTAGATGTTCTTACCCAACCAACTAAGTAATCAACGTCCGCTGCGGTCATGAATTGGATGGGTGACCGCTAGTTGCATTTACTTCTGAGTTGCTTCGAAGGACCGTCGTCGGTCCCGGTTGTTCTCTAAGGATGACAGTCGTTACTGCATGGTGATGGAGTATTTTGGGAAAGCCCGCTAACATTCACAAGTAAAAAATCAGTCGCCAAACATCTAACAATGTGATCTGGCAGCAGTACTTGATAGCCAGTTCTCATTCTAGGTTAAGCTCATCACTTACAATCAGGTGAAACAGTTCTCCAAGGCTATCAAAATATAACATGACGTTTTCTTGCAGTCAACTGAAAATATCTTTGCAATCAAATAACTACTTGTAACTTTGTAAAGTTAACACTTACAATTATAATCACATGAATCACGTTGAAAGAGTGATTCTCTTGAAGGGTCAATCTGTTTAGGTCAAAGAACAAAGGATTTCAATGAAACAGCGCAAATCAATGCGATTTTCCTTTTCCTTGATTAATTTTTTACGAAGTGTTAGAGCCTCCCTTTTACAGGACCTTTACAAACACACGTTTACGACTGTTATTTTATCATCGACATGCAAATTGTACAGTGTCGAATGTTAACAATAATAAATGCACAAGTCAACGTCCCCTGTTCTGCACATTGCACCATTGGACAGCCATTAGGGTTGCCCATTCTGAACGAAACAATCAGCCCGCTCGGCGACAGCCTTTAATATTGACAATTACAGGGCACGAGACAAAATTGCACAACCTTTGTGTTCGAAAATAAACTTTTAAAAGTTTCCCATGTTGCCAAAGTAAAATCAGGTGCTCTTATTTTTAAAAAAAGTTTGTAGGTAATTTACTTTAATGGAGCAAACACGAGTATATGTCACAATTTCATTGTAATCTCCGAGAATTGAAGCAATCTCATCGAATGGGGGAATAAACACGGTGATGAGTGTTACTTAACGTTGACTCAGATAATTGTTGTCTCGTAAGACGTGGATTTGATTGCCGTTGGCAACCCTGGCGGGGACGATTCGGCGGTCGTTGTTGTATTGTAATTTGTAACACAAACATTGAACCTGGGAACACAGGCGCAGCTGGTCAACGTACTCGGCACGTATGTGTGCACCCAAAACAATACAACAATTACTTAAGTTTGATTAATGGTGAAATGTTCAAGAATGATTTTGTCAACTCAAATTTTAATTTTGAACACTTATTGCTGTCTCAGTTCTTTACTGTATCAGCCGAATGGTCCACTTCTTAAACAAAACCTCTCCCTTATAGAGGAGTTTCTTACATTACTACGCTTGGGACGCGTCTTGGAGAATCGCAGTGTAAGATGGCAGTTCTTCATAAGGTGCTGCTGGCCACCTTCTGGATAAAAAAATAAGGGAAACGTTTTAAAACAAAATTAGATTTTTCTACGACAGACTCATGCAGTACTCAAATCTTTTTGTAATCTATTATATCTACTTCTTGTATTGTGATTTGAATAGGTAATTTTATAACCGCACAAATTTAGTTTGCACGAAAATCCTACACTGACAGTTTTTTTTTTTTTTGTTTCCTGTGTCTTAGCAGCGACTAGCTTTCGCCGTAAGTCGGTTATTGCGCAAAACCACTACCCTCTTTTTGCGCACTTGGATAAAAACTATCCTCTGTCCTTCCCCGGGTCTTAAACTATTTCCATAACAAATTCATCCAAATCGGTCCAGTAGTTTTTAAGTTTATTTGTTGCATACAAAAATACAAATCATTCCTCTTTATAATTTTATAATAGATGAGCATCATGATCTTACATAAATGTAGGTATTAGATTTTAGTTTTATTTCTACCTAAGTGTAACTTCTATGATTACATTTGTGTAATTTTTGCTTGCTTACTGAGCTGCCTCAATTAGCTGTAAAGGTAAACTACATAACTTCGAGTATGTTTACAATATTTAATTTAGGTCATGTGAGTAATATGTTATTATTCATTTAAGTACTGGCATACTTACGAATCTATTACTTTGAAATGATTAGTTGTGGTTAGTAAAATAAAAATGATGAGGCACCTTCTCAATATATTATGAGTCATATAATATTAGGTCATGAAAACAAAATAGAAACGTATAGTATGTACTAACAGTAAGTTTTATTGTTTTAGTAGAATTATTTAGATACTGAACGTTATCTAGGGATTAAGTCAATTGACTAACAGTAATATATCGTATCATTGAAGATAATATAGTGCAGAAAATATTTAATGTAACCTTAGAATAGATGGACGAAATTCATATAATAAAAATATTAAGCAATGTAAACCTTTATTATATAGATATTCATCAGCCTGGAAAAAAAACACTCACTAATTGAAAATTAAATATTTTTTTATATATTTCTATAAGTCTATTGTATCATATAAATGTTAATTAATGTGAACCAAAAAAGACATAACTGTGCGGTTTCACCCGTGTCGACCTTGATGAAAAGTAATGATGATGATGAAAAGTATCGTGTTATATAGTTTAGGTCCTGGATTATTAACACAGGACCTAAACTATCCATATTTCAAGTTTCATCCAAATCGGTCCATTAATTTCAACGTGAAGGAATAACAAACATATACCACACATACATCCTCACTAGCTCACAAGCTTTCGCATTTGCAATGTTAGTTTGATGACCACGGTACAATTGTCACACGATTTCGATCTTATTTTTTTTTCAATATTAGTATATTTTCCATCTTTCGTCCAATGCTGTCACACTCTCCGAACCTACGATCATACAATTTTCCCACTAACTCTCCATTCTAAATATTTCACCTCGCAAAAATGTAAAAGAATAAAATAAAAACAAGAAGGCTCTACCGCATATTTCGATGAGTCAAAGCAAAGGATTTTAATATTGACCCAAATGAAAAGCGGATACCTGATGGATGAATCACTGAAGTTCGCGTTACGTCTGATACTGATAACACATTATTTGCGCAATTAAACAAACATTGTTATCGAACAATCCTGTTGTTAAGCACTGTACCACTTACATTCTGATAACCTTTTAAATTTCATTGTCTTGCTAGAATTGCACCCCCTTATCATCATGCGGGACTCGTAAGAGACAATGAAGCCACCCTGGTATTTTTTACCAGAAGGGAGCAGCGCCTTCTGAAATTAATGTGAATGTTAATTACTATGTGTAATAATCGCGAAAACCAAACACAACATTATGTTAATTAAACTTTTAAAATTGGACTGAGTTATCAGAAGCGGTGATGGGCTATGGGCTGCCTGCCCTTGCTTCGAACCCCGCTGCAGTCTTTTGAGCATCACGGCATGGTGGTAGGGCATTTATCGAATCCTCGCCTAGTTAGCTACTACCCTCAAGAAGAAACTATTGGTACATCAGCAGCTAAGAACGCTTCTTTTCATTCTGGGTAAAACATGTTTATCAAATTCGAGCACATTATCAAGTGAGATACATTTCAAAGACTCGCTGTTATAATAACTGATATGTCAGTCTTTTTGTACCTGATACAGCCGTAATACTTTACTGGTATCGATTTCATTGTGGTATTTTTCTACGCACTAAATATCAGGCGGCCAGATATTGAGTGCAACATTTTGATTCAAATGGGGAATAGATTGCAGAAATAACGACAATTTAAGACTTTGTAAATCTTGTTAACAAGCTATAAAAACGCTTGTCTTGTCATTTGCTCGCATACATTTGCCTGTATTTAGTCAAATGTTTATACGTACCTCGTCTAATTTGGCTCACATTATTCAAACGCTGCAGCGCTGTTTAGTCAAAGTGCCGGAGATATTTGTAATAGTTTCAATTTGCAAACAACATTTTATCTAAGGTCTAACTAAGCAATAGGTCGAATGCCATCGGTTGACATTGTTGGTGTGGAGGTCCGATTGCGGTGTTGCCCCACTATGTGTGTGGTCTCTGTGACGATGTTGCCAGAAGGGTATAACGAGAAATAAATACTTGTTAGAAATATTAAATTTATTTAAATTAAAAATAATTGTAACGGTTTCACTGCTAAATACAGCATAATATCTCGTATTATAAAACGCATGTGTATAGATCTCAATAAAACATTTTATAATAGAGTATCTTAGCTGAATTATATTGCTACAATCATACATCAGTCTCGTAGAACTTACAACATTCCGACATTAACATCGCCTCGATCTCATCACTTATCAACAGGTGTAGGACATAGTGGTCAAGGGCTAGCTTATCAGTTGTAAAATAAAAAGAATACACAGTCAGCCTGAGAGACCTTAAACTTTAAAGCAACTGGAACGACGGCGAGAGTTCGTGTTGCTCTATGTAAAATGCTGGACGACGAAGTGGATATTCTCTTAACAAGCTTCAAGAAGACGCGTGCGAAGGGGGATAAGAACAAGTCGAAAACAACCGAAACATTTCAGAAATGGTTGCATTACCGATAATACTCTTTATACAATTCTTTACCCCGCTGCAGTCTTGAGCATCGAATAGAGTATAAACTCCTCTGGCGCAGCGATCCTAAGTGGGTCTGGGCCTCCGATATAAGAGAACGCCATCGATCTCGGTCCCGCGTTGCCTCTTGCCAGTCGGCAGCCTGGAGCTCGCGCAGGTTCGACTCCACAGCGTCAATCCAGCGATATCTAGGCCGGCCACTTGAAACTCCAAGATGTGCTTTCTTGACATTTCGATCCTCCATTCTCTATACGTGGCCCACCCAGTGGAGCCTTTGGGCTTTGCTCTCTCCCATGATGTTAGGTTACAATCCTATATAATTATATATTTTATTTGTGCTTTGTCACAAAGTGTAGACTGAAATATTTCGTCGTATGTACAAAAAATTATCGTATATTTCGTTACAGTACGCGTTACCGCAGAAAACCCAGCATGGCAACAACAGTGTTATGTTTTACGCTTCATACATTTTATGATTGTGTTTTTACGAGTGTACCATTGGAATAACAATAAAGAAAGTACGCTGGTAACGTTGTTGGTGGTAAAGAATGCCGATCACTTTAGGTTTTATACTGTGGACTGTATCATTTGGAATTTATGCTGAAGATCGTTAATTTTGTATTAAACGCTTAATCGTTTACTGATTTGGTCATTAAAGAGGATAACAGCTGATAAGATGATGAACTACGTCGTGTTAATACTGTAGTATATAGCTATGTTGGTTGCATTTCATCAGTACAAGCTGAATCCATTTCCATTTTTTCATACTTGTATCATAGATTCACATAATTATTCACATAATTTCATAGCTTAGAAGATTCAAAACACTGCTCTACCCATGCACCATGAATGGATGAAAATCTAATTAAATCCATAATCCAATTTGCACGGTGGTAAGGCATTTTGCAAATACCCGCCTGGCCACCCTTAAGAAAATTCTGTCGTCAAGCACCTAACGGTGTGTTATGGCAGCTATATTTGATAGCCAGTAATTCTAGGTTAATCTTAACAATCTTCGATCACATCGTCGCTTACCATCAGTTATTAAAAGGCTAGTTATTAAAAACAAATACTACTATAAAATTATGTATACTATTTATAAACCCTCAATTTATATCCATATAACTTGATAATATATCCTGTTTTCTCGTTCGTATGTAAATTTTTAGTACAACTACGGCTATAATATATAAGCTTATGTACATTGCCAGCTCGCAGCATAAGTAATAAAGGTTTCTAGGAATTCCTAAGAACTGATGCAATGAGAAGGCCAAAATTATGTATTCTCGATTTCTTCCCTTGATAAGAGGTGCTTTCATCGTTACCTTCCGATATATTTTAATATCCATTGTGCAGATTTTCTCCAGTGATTCACAGTCAAGTGCGTGTCGATGACGCATCGGCCACGCAACGTACGATGGTTCTTCCGACAACCGGCTGCTTTTCTCAGAAACAGCTGTTCTGTTCATGTGTGACGCAAGTATACTTACTTACCCATGTCATGGCTGTTTGCGAAACCTCAATCTTTTATGATGGCTCTATTGTACAAATATCGGACTCTCGAAAACAGTAGTCTATAGGGTACAAACTCTTCTTATTGGTCTATTATTGTTCACGTTTGTGCGAGAATGTATCTATCGTCACTTATTACATTTTGGTGTAGAGTAAATGGAACTGATGGGACCTACCTTTTTAGTACGATCAGGTTTACCGCGTGGTGATCTTCAAGGAGAAATTCTGTTGCCTTGCAGCTGTTGGTAGTTACCTTTTAGAGCCACTGTCTATCGTAGGCTTAGGCTGCGTATCCACCAGGGATGTGCGAGGAAGATGAGGGTATGCGGAAAAAATCCACCAATAGAAGCGCTGCGCTCATCTAGGCTAGGAAAACCAAGTGATCCTATTGGAGGATTATTTGCTCGTACAGCCTTAGCCTGAAAGTACATTCGATCTCAACATCACTTAACAAAAGGTGGTTTGTCAGTTGAAGCTAACCCATTAAAAAGGTAGAACTATGGGACTGACTCAGCAGTTCTCACTTACATTGGGTTTTAGTAGTCTGTTCTTTCCTCAACCGCTCACATTTCGGAGAAAGAGTTTCGTGTGTGACGCACCATGGTCCGTCCGTAGGTTTTAGTGTCAGCCACCTTTCACTCCTATCTCTCTTACTTGGAAGTAGCCCTGGTAATGTTATAAAACTTATAAATGTATACTCGTGCATTAAGAGGAAAATGTATATATAAGACATGATAGCTCTTTTTTTTATTACTAAAACGTAAGCGTTTGACCACAATCTCAACTGATGGTAAGTGATGATGTGGTCGAAGGTGTTAACATGCTTAACCTTGAATTACTGGCTCTGTAACTCTCTTTTAACTGCGTTGTCAAATATTCCCAATGCCATATTAGGATAACGTCATCATCATAATATTTAAGAACTAAGATCTTGTCAGTATAATAATCGCTATTATTTTCTATTATCAGATTTTAACTTTATTCCCTGATACGGCATGATTTTTTTAATTTTTGGGCGAAATCATTGGGGGGGGTCTCGGCAAATATCACGCAATTTTTTTTCTGATTGAAACAAAAAAAAAATTATACTATTTTGGTCCATTTAATCCAGATTGTACATGCATAAGATTTAATCTTAAGCGTAATCGTAATACGATAAAGATCATTCACTAATTCGTTCAATAGAAAATAATTAAGCGCGTATGTTCCGAAAAGTGCGACCCACACGGATTGTCACAAGACGAGCTAATGAATTACTTTGTGCAAGTGCCAATGGCTTAGAGTGGCTAGATCAGAACGAAGTTGAAGGATCAGATGATTTTACTGAAAATCATATGGACATGTTGGTTCCAATAGTCTCTCTTGAGACCGTGCATGATTCTCCATGGACTGAATTAGAGTAGATACTCTTTTTTAATCTAAGTACAGTGTAAACTCCATGTAACGTCACTCTATTTAACGACAAACTCCCTTAAGCGTCGAAATCAATTGGCTTTGGTTGGTTTAGCTTGTCTTCCATACAATGTTTCACTCTACATAGCATTACACCCACTCTCAATAACGACAACAATTGAGTAATAAAAAGTACCTTTTAAGTTGCTAAAATTAGTAAAAACTGCGCAGCTGTGTACGATCTATTGTCGCTTTATTATCCTAGCCCGCAATAAACTCGACTGTCGGCATCATGCATACCGAACTTTCTAAGAAATTCGTTCTTTTGTTTACAAATTGGGATTGCTTGTACGTGTAGACTGTTGTTGACCATGACTCATAAGTAGGAGTCATGGGTTATCTATACCTTATCATATTCTTAGTTGCTCACAAACTTTCAAACTGTAAACATGGCTAATAAAAGAAAATCACTGTGTATTGACGAAAAAGTTTTATTGATACGGGAGAGAAGATAAGTGATGTTGGCAAACGCTTTGGATTTAGTCGCTCTACCGTGTCCACAATATGGAAAAACAAAGAAAAAATCCTCCACGCTGAAGGCGAGGGAAAATCTTCCAAAAAATTAAAGAAACCTATATACGAAGATTTAATTTTTCGTTCAAATAACATTCTTTTTCATGCACATAACTACTAACAATAGTCGGAAATAAACTTTTTCTTTTTCTAATTCTGATGTTTCTTCTCTCCATTTAACGACAACTCTCTATAACGCCATAAAATGCACAGTCCCTTCAGTGTCGCTATATAGAGTTTACACTGTAGTTACGATTTAAGTATTCTATTGTTAAATTTTTATTACACTTATAATTAAACTCTCAGCAACATTGATTACTAGTCATAACTAGTCGTAAATAAAAGCACGAAACAAATTTGTTTTTTTCTTTTTACAATAACAATCCAACACGTTTACGTAAGAAACTCACATTTTGAAAAATCTCACGTGAGATTGGGAGATGGGGGAGGGGGTTGAATAAAATCTCACGACATCTCACCAGGGGGGGAGGGAGGGGCAGAAAATTAAAAAAAACACCTCACGTAATTTATGGACGCCCCCTAATGCAAATGCAGTTGTTTGGAAGAGACACGCCAAACATAAAAACCGCTGAATTTCCACAAACGCTTGTGTCCCGAGCGAATTTTGAACTCGAGGCTTTTACCTTAGCAGGGTCCTACTAAAGTACGTGGTCGTCAGTAGATCACGGCAAGGGCGCGCCGACCGGACCGGTTCCGCGACAGACCGGAAAATTGGCACGCGACAGCCCGACGCCGCAGCACTATCCTGATGAGTACGATTGTGACGATCCCTTTACAAGTACTTACACACTTTTGAAGAAGACTATCCAATTGTATTACGTCGGAACAAATGAACTAAAATACGATTATTCATAAAACATTCGGTATTAACTATTCATCCAGTAGTCTGGCTGATAAACGTTTTAGTATATTGGTCGAAATATAGTAAAATATTCACTAAGCTTCACGATTCTTACCTTTGGTTTGTTAAGTATATTTGGGTTTAGAGTAGACTCAACACGTTTGCAATTCAGTAAAATATCAATATGCTGCATATTAGTTATTATTGTGTTATTTAGATTTTTTTACTCTGAGGCGCCGGGCTACCGACAACGGTCTATATAGAGTTCTGCGTTCACTGTGCTAATCACAACGAGCGGTCGAGTTTTTCAGTTCAATCAGTTTCTTTTACATTGAAATAATTTGAAAAACGAATAACAAATCATTACTAGGTATACAAAGGTGATATCCTCTTACGTAATAGATTCTACACAACGACAGACTCAAATATAATTCCGATAGAACGTGCATTGACAGCTGTTGTATGTGGTGTAGTGCAGTAGACGTAGACCGCAGAACTCAGCACTCTAGAACGCTCTGTGTGGGTCTGACGCCTAGTATTTTTACATTGAAGCCTATTTATTTCTATATTTACTTATGCAATAGAACGGATATGATTCCAATTACTCAAAAATACTATGTAACAAAAATACAGTAAAACGTAAAAAAAAAAATAACGCTTCTATGATATGAGACAAAAATCAAATTTCATAACAGTTATTTATAATGTCATTTACATTTCAATAGGTATCAATTATATAAAACTTTAAAGTCCAATTAACCTTACAATTTATGTTAAGCATAAGCAAAACAATTTATATCAAACTGACCAACAATAACAAATTCAATTCACTACGAAAATTATTGGTACATTAATTCACAAAATATAAGCGTAATGCAAATTGCAACCTCAAGCAATTGCTGCTCGCTGCATTTTCTTTGCTGCAACTCAATATAAATATCACAGAGCACTAACAATCTACAATTCAATTTATCAAATCTCCATTGCTTGCCACACAATTTAATTTTCTACTGCCATAAACAATCCATCCTACAATGTCTACTTTATTAACTTCCGATCCGAGACGACAAAGTCTTGGGGAGGTTGATGGAGGCCGACAGGTGGTCTTACCCCCCACCTCCCCGCTACACGCTTCACCCCCGAGCCAGGTGCAACGCCCCCCGAACCAGACCCGTCTGATACGAAGTTGTGATTACCGATATCGACTCGTGAAAGCTTTGAATAAAAAAAATATAAACAAGTTTTTCTACGTGTCTCCGTATTTTAGGGCTTGACTATGGAGAAGCGGTTTGTTGTGCGTTGAATGGAGCGGTGCGTCTTGTAGTGAAGGGACTTAGTCTCCGAATTAGCAGCATATTGACAGCCTTTGCGAAAATCGAACTAAGTAATATTAAAATAATGCTCACATCGGCGCACGCTGCAAATTGATAGATACGGTAATCGCATCGTTTGAAATGCAAGAAAATTTTAGAAACTAATACTTTTCACATGGACGTCGTACTTCGATCTCAAAACAGAATGTACAGATTCAGTTTCGATTGACATGGTTTTAAAGAAACGTGCCTATGTCGTTTAGGATTTAGAAGGAAATACGAAAAGTATATGAATGTTCCGTAACCTAACGAAACTATTTCACGTTCATACATATTTTGAACTGGAAAAGTTTTAGCTGTACAGACAAAGTATCTGTTGGAAATTCTGTCAAGAATCTAACTATTTTAAGTACATATTTAATACCTTTTGTAAACGCTTTTAAAGTCGGGTCTGGTTCTAATTTGAGGACTGTAAGGGGCTTTATTCAAACGTATGGACATGCATGAGAGCGTTCACGCAGAAGCGTCCAGCGGTGCCCGTTGCCCGTGGGTGCCCTCTCGAGGAGCCGGCTGTTGAAAGCGCCGAGCATCACGCACGCCGCGTCTCCAATTCGCCGTATACACTCTATTTATTTTAATTTCATTTATTTATACACAATACAGTATACAATCAAGTCTTATAAATAGGACTTAAACTTATACAGTTTTGAGCTGGATTGTATTCCACAAATTTGTGTAATTATAAAAACAGAATGAAATAGATGGATAATATTAATTTATAGACATTGCGTTTTTCCGAATACACACAACTGCGAAAACATTTCGAAGGTATGTGCACACCGCGCTTATTACTAGTGTAAATTGCCATTCGGAGAAGCCAGACTCAACACGGAGTTTGTAGGTCTGTTTATTTATTTTGGGCATTGGTATAAAGGACATCTTTCAATGTAATATTGTAAGAACTTAGCTTAGCATTAAGTTAAATTAACTTAGCTTAGTCCTTTATGCTGTCCTTTAGTGGGTGTGTGCCATAGATACGGCACTCCTAGCTTTAGTGTACTTTACCGATAGCTGAGGTAATATACTGATGGGCTGTAGATTGTTACTTTGTACGTCGAATAGTGCAGGTGGGTTCGGGCCCATTACGTAATGAACTAAGCGTTTGTGCCATTCCTTAACATAGGTATATATGTGATATATGAAATAGGTAAAGATATGACCAACGTTATTAGAACCAATCATGTCAACGCAAAGGATATATTATAAAATAGAGCAATAGAATATTAAAAAATATGTTTTCGCTATCAACATACAGGACAAGACAAAAGCGTTGCATAAAGTTTTAGCTTCGGTTTTATGGCAGCCTGCTTACCTAACTCACAACATTTCTACTTTAAAATGGTAGTATACCCAGTACCCACTACCTCTCAAGTGACGAGGAAATTAAGGTATTAAGAACCCCTATTGTGCTGCAACACCACGGTCATATCGACGTCAGTGGTGGTATGGTGATCATTGGCCGCCATTGGTCAGATTTCAAATGTCAAAATTTAGTTCGTCGCCTTGAGGACAGGTGTAGGATATGGTGCTCTTGCTTTTTGCTCTTTTATTATTAAGCCAGGCACTATACGGCATCAGGGAAATTATTTTTTTGTAATGACTTACTGCTATGCAAAGGTGTCTCCCATTTTAATCCACGCACCACTATCATTGCCATGTCTTTCCATCCAGGTTAAGAGACGCTCAAATCAGCACTCTACGTCTCTCCCCCCACCAGGATCACGACGTCGTCTGCCATCAGAAGGCATTGATTGCATTGCGTGATGATTTGATGAATGCAGATGCATAGCTTGTTCCTCCATTTCAAGCCTGCGCTTTATATCAATGACGTTAAAATAGATTTATACGTAGTAGTTTTTCTACCGGCCGTTTCAAAAGTAACCTTAGCCATTACGAGGGGCCTGTTCGGTCCTAATTCAAGGTCAGCTATGTTTGTTCGCCCTTAAAATCGTTCTGGTAGTTTCAAAGATTAGATTAAATCATTAGATCATCGATGAGGCCACCGTTCGTGAAACCGTTGATCATGACGTCATCGACGTGCGTTGCTTTGATTGGATGAGAAACTTTGAATTAATTTGTGGTGTATGTGGTTGTAGAAAATTGAGAAGCAAATTGTTTTATTACAAGAATTTGTATGATATCATCGACTGTACTATAATTGTACGTGTCAAAGAACTGTTTCAGTGGTGATAATATATATTAATAAGTTATTTGACTAATTGTGTGCAAGAAAACACGTAGTTAACCTACATCGTTGTTTTATTCCAACATAATGGTATTACGTTAGTTGAAGACTTGTTCACAGAAGGCACTCCCCTGCTTTTGCGCATTTGTACCGGTCTTGTTTGTACACTACCTCTGTAAATGCAGTAACACAATAAAATTTAACATATGATGGTTTGGGTATCGCAAGTACATTAAAAAAATATATGGCTGGCTGTCGTCACCCATTCTTGTGGGATCGGTAAAATATGTGTTCACTTACAACATAAACATTAAAAGAACATATTAAAGTTTACTATGACTATGTATTATGTTCTCACTAACAACAAACAGGACGACACAAGGACATATATGAACACGCTTATGAGAAAAATGTGGCTTCGTTGTTATGGCGTACGTGATGCCAATTATCCTTGACGATACTCTTCTTGGTAATATTTTCGCCACTTTTAAGTTTAGTGTCTTAGTAGCTCTTTCCATACAAATGTAGTTTCGTCATAATTTAAAACACCAAGTATTAAATTTTTTTTATTTTTTTTTATGCCTGATAGGTTAGCCTTTGACCACTATCTCACCTGATGGTAAGTGATGACGTGGTCGAAGATGTTCAGGCTAACCTAGAAGATCTCGTTGAAATTTTGCATACATATCCTGGAACCTAATATCGATGCTTCTTATGCTTGAAATATGACGAAACTACGTTTGTATGGAAAGCACTATGAAGGCACTAGCCTGAAACGACTACCAAAACAAGAAGGAAGGTTGTCAAGTCGTCATGACGGACGGATCGCGTTTTGTTGGAGCCATGCGTTCCTAGCTTAAATATTCCTTATATTTAAGTTAAGAATTGTATGACTGATATTTATGTAAAGACATACCTACTTAAAACAAAAACCTGTTTAAGTACATTTAGAAATCATTTAGACACAGAAAATATCTGCTGTCACATAAAACACAACTCATTTCCGAGAAAGCTTCTAACAAGACTCCAATAAGATAGCTATAAAATCGATCGATCTATCAACGAGATAAATCAGTTTATTTTGTATCCAGCAATAGGAGAGTGATTCATCCCGATCTCGTGGCAGACAGATACGAGTCTGATGAGCAGAATGCAGTCGTACGACAATCTAAACGGATGCCGATACGCGAAACGAGCCTATATCCTGCGCACGCGGTTGAACGACCCGCGCACAACGCGACCCGTCCCTGATAAACAAAATTATCATTTTATTTCCAAATATGAAAGGAGTGCCTTGTTGCAACCGATATGCGCTTCCCTCTCCGATAGAACTCACATAACATAAGGCATATCGTCAACTATTCCCCGAAGAGGTAGACATCCACCGTTGAACAACGTCTCGCCCATTAGGGTTTGCCATAATCCTCGCGCATGGCAGGCGCCTAAGGGTAGTGTAAGATAGCATTCTTACAGAAGGCGCGGCTGCACCTTCTGGTATTTTTTCCTTCGTCGCGTCTTATGACTCCCACAGAAAGGTCTCTCTCCCATGTTATAGAAGGCGAGTCTATTGTCATCTGCCAGGCACAGTTTCGGTCTTCGGACTGCTGCTGAAGATTTCTTTGTCAGAAATAGCAAAAAAAAAACTTATCCGGCCCAGGATTTCAACTCAACAGCTCGAGATTCCAAAGCAGCAATTTTATATTCTCACCAACTTGAAGAACCTAACAGTGTGTTCCAGCAGCATGCCTTAGAGGCAGTAAAATTATATGCACATATGATTAACTGTGTGTCTATTCACAAAATGCCCTTCCACTATGCGGTGAAGCTCAAGCTAGCGGCGGAATTCGAATCATGGACCTGCTGCACGGCAGTCCATAGCCAATGCCACTGAGCCATCACTGCCTCTTTACATAGTACAGAAAGAACGCGAGCCCCAACTCTCACAGCTGATTTTTGTGCTGACCGATTGCCGATCTAAAGCTGCCTTATTTTGCATAGATTTGACAATAAGACATTATTTGTTGTCAGAGCATAGCATCGTTACAATGAAGCATGGTAAGTGGTTATGTAAACCAATGTTCATGTCAAAGATTACTAACAACACACGGCATAAGTCATGTCGGGTTTGTTTGCATTGCCGATTTGGTATAGGCGTGGGCGGGGGACTATTGTTGTTTCAAATCGCCGAGATAACATTGTGTTTGTTTTCTATGTTTTCATCAGCGTCTAGCTCTGGGAGAGCAAATTGAATGTCAATAAGTAAATGCCTTAACCCATTGGCATCGGCGATAATGATAACAATAGAATTTTATTCATAACTAGGACGTAGTGGTCTTGACGATGCCAACTTATTAAAAATTAAATGACCCGAGTGCGATGCAATTTTTTTTATTGTTCATTCTATTCAGTTTTCAGCCATATAGATTGTATATGTTTTCGTATTCTCCTTTTGTAGACCTTTATTGTGCATAACACTCTAGGGTCATGAAAAAAAAACTGCCATTTTGAGTTTTTAAGCATTCAGTTTTTAAGTTACTGACAGTTTATGCCGCCTTCAAGACGAATTTACTGACGTATCATTTGCAAAAATCATTTGAGACGTTACGAGCAAACATATTACACTTCAAGCACAACCAAAAACCCTCCCCTGGGGTTTCGCCGCAGTAATAAATCCGTTCTTTTCTTTTCATTGAGATTGAGGTGTTTCAAAACGTTGGACTTATGCAGTTTTCTATGTTGTCTATTGAAACAATTTAGTCTTTTCTATTGCTGATGGGCTCACCTTTGATCACAACCTCACCTAACGAAAGTTGTAAATAGGGTTATCTCAGAATGGAAACTGGCTCTAGCCATCTGCTGGAACATATGCTTGGTGACAGAATTTCTACTTGAACATTTCTTCAAGTGTTTCTCTATATCAGATTATATTATGTTCATATAATAATTGTTGTTATGCTTAACTGCTTCTGCATTATTTAAGGTTAGTGTCTTCATAGTTGTTTCTATACAAACGTAGTTTTGTCATATTTTAATTACCAAGTGTTCAACTCGGTGCAAATTTGCATGCAGATCCTTGAGTCTAATATCTATGCTTCTGATTTGCCACTTTTCCCTAAATTATATACATTTTCAAAATTATTAAAAAAATTGAGTTGTATGGGATTCTTATTTTCATATTTAGGGTAATATAAATGTTAATCAAAAAACTAGCAAATCAGCAGCTTATAATTGAGCTCAGGGGTCAAAATTTCACCGCGTTTAAACACTTGGATTTTAATTTAAATGAATAAATATATATATATATATATATATATATATATATATATAATCACGAAACTATGTTTGTATGAAACACGTGCACCTTAAGTAGGTAGCATCATAAAAATTACGTACTCGCATGTTACTGCTGATGATTTTGATAATTTCTTCAAGCAGATCGAGGTAATAAAGTTTATTTCTCGCCGCGCTAGTATTTTTGATGATGATTGCTTATTAAATGCCATAATGTTAATTGTAATGATTATGTATAACTTCATGCTTGTTAGCACTGGAATAGATGTGTCCGTACTAAAACATCGCATTCGGATATCAAAACAGTTAAATTACCAAATATGGCCGCTGTTTACGAGTCACATATGTGTGCACTCCGTAAACGTACATATAGACGTAAACGTGTGTGTTAGCTCTGACTCATATTCCACTTTAGTAATACACTTCAAAGAAATTTCAACTCTATATACACACAGGAAGAGATAATCTTGAAATTCCAAGAAAACAGAAGGTTATGTGGGCGCTAGATAAGGACTATCTGCTCTCTGTTCACCTTTAAAATAATGTCACTTTTAATTATTGTTAAATATTTAGTATGTTTCGTAATGGGCTTTTAATGTACGGTGAATTTGGTGAAAGGCATTTGCATGAAGATGAGGCGATTAATAAAGAAATGGATGGTGTGCCGAAGGAAACGGCTGGCGTTTAAGGCATTTTAAAGTTTCGGAAGGCCATCGTTGACACCTTTTAAGGAATTTATTGGTAACTTTATGGAGTTGGGAACATAATCGACCATTGAACAGTCAGATTATTAGCTGTGAAACTTTCTCATCCTGTTGAGATTTACTTAGTTTATGCATTTTATTATATCCTTTTTAGATCGATATTCCCTGAGGTGCTTAGCAAATGCAATTTTATTTTATTTGCTGTATTTTTTTTTATTTCTGATTCATTTTGTCGTGTGGAATCGCATTGCATATTTTATAATATTCGTGACAAGAATTAAAAATAGCTGAGTATAGGAGCAGTATCTCTACGCAATGGGAATGTTTTTGTTTAGGATTTTGTGTGTCCCTAACCGTGAATCCGCACACGAATTTAGTACTGCTAACACCGTAATAAAAAAATTAAATATCGTCAACAATTATGTAAATGAAATTAAGAATTTTCCTCAGACAACTAAATCAAACATAATCAAAACTCTTAATTAATATCATCATAGACCCAACTCGATCCACTGCTGAACATAGGCCGTTGTTAAATGTTGATGTTTTATCCCAAATTATTAACATATTTAACCTGTATATAAATTACCATATAATAATACATACATGCGAAGCAGTGATGGCTCAGTGGCATTGGCTATGGACTGCCGTGCAGCATGTCCATGGTTTGAATCCCGCCGCGGGCTTGAGTTTCACAGCATGGTAGAAGGGCATTGCTAGCCTGGCCTAGCTAGCGACCACCCTCAAGTGGAAATTTTGTCGCCAAGCACCTAACAGTGTGTTCCGGCAGCAGTCCTTAAAATTACAGACACATGAGACCTAACAACTGTTCGTCTCACTGTGACGGGCGCAGTGCAATTCGTCATTGACGAAATGCATCTGTTATAGGCAGAGGTTAGTCCACTTAACATCAGGTGGGCCTCGGGCTTGTTCCGTTACAATAACGTAAAAAAATGTACATATATACATAGTAAGTACATACTAGTAATAATTAAAAGCCTCGCGCGGCCTTGCGTGCGCACGTTTACACAGATGCGCGGACGCAACTTGCAAATATCGGTATCTATCCATTGACCTATATATACTAGACGCGACATCTCAAACGAGGATAGTCGACCAGTGTAAGTATGCCGCCTGGTATACTCTCCCCCACACGCAGCTGGACACTCATAGAGATTACACGCGCTTTACGTTCGAAAATTGTCTATTATCAATGTGTATTTTGAATACATAATTTTCGAACGTAAAGCACGTGTAATCTCTACGAGTGCCCAGTAGCGAGTGGGTGAGAAGATGCCGGCCGGCTTCTTTGCACTGTACAACTATCTTCGTTTGAGATGTCGCGTCTAGTATATATAGGTCAATGTATCTATCGCCGTGCCCGCGCCGCCGCCGCCGACGTATGACTCATGTTTAAAGAGAAAAATGCTCATAATATAATCTAACTGGCAACATAGGAAGACTACAAATTAATTGTGTTATTTTTTGGGTTCCGTATTATAAAACAGTACCCTAATACTAAGCCAACGTGGTCCGTCTTTCCGTAGGAGTAGGAAACTTGTAGGTGTCTTTAGAACCGTAATGTTTAGCACGTTTAAATTTTCACAGATGTGTTATTGCGAATTCCTATTTAACTGTAATGTAAGAATAATTACAGTTTAGGGCCCTGTGTTAAGCTGCTGGTTTGAAAATCAGCGTCGGGAGTCTTCATCATCGGGAGACATCTTATCATATTATCTGGGCAAACCAGAAGCATATAGATTTTAGGCTCAAGTACATACATGTCAAATTTCACCGAGTTTGAAACACTTTCTATTTAAAATATCACGAAACTACGTTTTTTGTATTGAAAGCGCTACGTGCACAGTAGTTTTAGTCTTAATTTTTTTTTGCAATAAAACTGACTTCATACATAAAATACGCATTATTATAGGGATAACTCAAACTACTCACCAGATCTCACTCAAATCTAAAAGTGACCACATTATAAGCACCAGCTTTCGTATACAAAAAAAATTACCAAAACCGATACAACCTATAAAGAGGTAACACACACAAAAAAATGTAATCAAATTAAGATCCTGCTTTTTTATTAAAAATTAATCGGTTAAAAATTTGATGTTTTTTATGATTCCAGAATTTCAAATTTTGCATACGGTATTGCGGAATCTTTACGAAGCGTTGCACATATGTTTTCATGATGTTGTAATCGGTGTCCTAATTTGAGTGTCCCATTTCGTAATAACTGGTCGATTCATTGTGGTCCTTCGTTTATTGGCCTTACATTCATTAGAGTCAGTTCATCATTCTCACATCTATCATTATTTAAGAACATTGTTCAATCTTCACTATATATAGGCTATTAAATACTTTCCTTAATAAATAGGAATAAAATATAATGGGTTTGCATAATTGTGAACGTATCAATAAGATATTTTGTTGTAGGCAACACCAAGACCTCCATATTGGTGTGCATGACGATTTTCCTTTTTTTTGTTAGGTTTGCGGTTCTTTTAAACCTTTTACATATTATCAAGTAATTTTCGTTCTAAAGTCCTGACAATAATAAACGTTACTGCGTTACAAATGTAGGAGTTAAAAGGAATACGATTGTCAAATGGCAGGCAGTGATAACCGAGCGAATACATATTATGAATTATATGCTATTAACATATGTCGCCAGGCACCTAACAGTGTGTTCAGGCAGCAGTCCTTAAGAGCCAGTCAAATTACGCATGAGACTTAAGACTGGAGGGAAGTCTCGAATTTTCATACAAAAAGAGAAAACGTTTCTACCCCCCTAAACAATCACTGATTTTGAAATGTTATAGATGTTATCAATATCCAGGTTTATAGGTTTTGATTTGTATAGTTATATTAAAGGAATTCGAATTAATGGGTATTTAAATACCGATATTTCCTCAAAACTTGTATCTCTAGTTTGTGAATTATTTATAAGAAAAATAATGATAAATAAAAAAAATAACACCTATAAACCTAGTTTATTCTGTCAGTTGTAAAATAACACAATTTTTAGATTTGATTAATGTTTACTATAGGAGAAAAGTTTTCTTCCGGAACGCAAATTATGCGCAAATTCTAAGTCAAACTTGAAGAAGCTGCAAATGTCCTTGTCGCCCTATCCTGGTTAGTACTACTAATCTACTATCACTGTTAAAATTCCTATTTTTCTGTAAGAGCTTCTCTTCCCGTTCCTTTTAACAACTGTACGTATCAGGGTGATGGGCGCAGTCTGATGGCGCAGATGCGTCTGTTATACGCAGAGGTTACTGTTAAACATCGTGCTTGGTCCGTCAAATTCCCATTAAAAAAAAAGACGGATATATGATGAGTCACAGAGAAGGCACCCGGTGAGTGTTACACGAACGATGTAACCACATGTCCATTGTGATTGCATATATTTTGTTGCAAAACTAAAGACGTTGATGACAGTGATGGATGACGCATACAGGTTTTGGCAAGTCCAGTGACCTTTGCACGGGGAAATGAAGTATGACTGAAAACACCTTTTTTACCGATGGAAAATTAGGTGTTATTAGTTTGCTGACTTGAAGCTTTCGTATTTCTGTGTGTTTAACACTGTTAAATCCATGCCTCTGAAAATCATTGCATCTCACTTGTACACTACATACAGCTATTGTGTAAGGTTAATATTAAGTGAGAGGTAATGATTTTCGTCGCCATTTTAGATTGGTTTCTTTATTGAACCGGGTTATATGTGTCTGTTTATCACATCGTAGCTCTAAAACAACTGAACTGAATCAAATGTAGTGTGTACGTTCGGAAGCAGGCATTTTATGCCGCTCTTAGTGGAGCTTGCTTAGTCGGAACCGCAAATTCGCTGTGGTCTTCCGTGACTGAGTGCTTCCGTGTATCGGTATCCGGTTGTTGTCTTAGGATGATGTTATGGCATATTTTTACAAATGCAAGCCTTACTAGCTAGTACTGGAAGGTATAGCTACACCCTCGAGTAAAAATCTGTCGCCAAGCACCTAACAGTGTGTTTCGGTAGCAGTCCTTGAAAGCTATAAGTAATTACAGGCACGTGAGAATTAATAACTGTATGTCCGAGGGCACATAACGGTCTTCTAGAAAATACTATTTTGTTTATCGGTCTATATACGTTGCGAACATGCCCGACTCATTGTCATTTTGTCAAACTTCAACATTTTTAACATTAGTAGTTGACCACTCAGCAAATTTAAAAAAAAATTACACATATTATGTATTACACTTTTAATAAAAGTATCTTAACTACACAAACCAATTAAGTCTAATCTTCATCTATTCTTATAGCTTCATTGTTGTTTATTCTGCTGTCAGTGAGTTCATTTTGTAGTATCTGTGCCTGATCTAAGGCCAAATCGTACACCAAAATGTCGTAGTAAGTGTCGCAACTACCCGCCCAAGAGAACTATTTTATCACTGTCGACATAATATCGCGACTGCGTAACTCATCTGACTGATCACTTCGAATTTTTGAAGTACTATTTTCAGTTTCGTCATTATGATCTTCTAAGCCTTCCCACTGGTGGTTACTTTTACGACTTATAATATTTTTAATACTTATTGAACTGAATTGAATACATTTTTACGGTAAACGTATTTTTTAATATTTTTTGACGATTTAGGGGTAACTTATGTCCCATGCACATGATATCAATGTTCAATTTAAGATAATAATCATGAAAAATTGTTTAACCTAGACTAAACCAAACTATACTATTTCCATTTCTTTATTTTCTCGATGACAGTTCCTGTGAAAGCTTGAACAAGCGTTCTTTTTTACATTATGATGCATTATTTTATAAAAATATTACTTTTACGCACGTACAAGGTTATACCAGAGTTTCTCCGACTCTGAAGTTTTCCCAGGAGCTGTCATAGAGAAAATAACAAAATGGAAATAGTATAAGCGATAACACATTAAATTGTATTTCACGCCACACAGGTGGGAGCTTTTGATTCCACAACTCTTCCACTCAAAATTCCATTCATTTAATATTCAAACATCGCATTTCGTGTACAATCGAATAAGTACAGTTTTATAATTAAATTTTAAAGTATTTGTGAGTAGTGATAATGTCGGCTGCGCTAAAATTGCCCTCATTACGTGAAAGCCACAAAAACACGTGACACGGTTTCCACGAGTGCTCTACCTTATTTGGTCATGTCAATTCCTTGCCTTAAATGGAACTAACTAATACATTTGGTAATGGAACTTTAAATGCATTATTCATTACCGGTTTCTAAACACTAGAATAGTAAACAAGCCATTAGTTTTAATGACAAATTTGATACATCCAATGAGAACGTGTGCAAAACACCTACCACGTTTTACTTATTTTTTCCGGCGCGTTCTAATCGGCGATATAGTTTTACTTGAACAGACTTTCAGCAAATATATTTAGTTAGTAGCAATCACAAAATTATATGTTAATTTTGATCATATTTTCTAAGTCTAAGTTAATTTCGAAACACTTTTACATAAAATTTCTCTATAGAATAACAGCCTTACTTATAAACGCTACTTAAATTTTAAGCATTACTTAGCCGCTGATTAGCAAAATTTCTTACTCATAAACGCTACATAACTTTATCCAGTACCTAAGTACTGCTTAAATAAACTGTGTAGCGCGAACTTAATTATTGGGTTGGTTTTGAACGCGCCTAACGATCGGCTTTCTTCGCACACCTCCGCCGGCGCGCGAAAATATAGAAAGAGAGAGGAGTAACAACTGACCCGCGACGCGTGAGATACTCGCCCCCGTGATTATTATTGTTTATTTAATGTTTACTGTATTGTGTACCAAAATTGTGTCAGAACTTTATAATTATACTCTTTTCGTTTCGTGAGAACCTGTTTTTTAAAGTGAATACCCAAACCCTGAAGGATATAGAACATTCGAACATTATAGTGACGCCCAACTAGAGGCCACGAACGATAAGTGTTGTTTTTCAAAATACTAAATGAAAACATAAAGTTAAACACATCTGAACATCTAAAAGTGCACTGTGAACTCTTTCCTGTAGTGAACATCTACGAATTACTACAACTTCAACAGTAAACAACAAAATCAAAACACACGGGCGAGTCCATTTTTCAAAACCGCGCGCTCAAGGCGGAGCTGCAACGAAGCGTACGCGGACGAGTCCACTTTACGTAACACAAAATGATACCTATTTGATCGAGCGGCGAGTTGACCCTGTGAATTATACATATACATGCATAGCGGAGACGCCTATTTTCATCCGATCAAGTCGAAAAGCTATCATACGACGCGACGTTGACACCAGCAGTTGCGAACTCGAGCTAATTTTCCAAACTTTTTACCCGTCGCCGTTTGTGTTTTACCTACCATCGTCCAGCGAGAACGCGCGCACGCACGTTTCATAATGCCGCCAAAACGACGAGGTGTGGAAAAAGGCGAAGATTCTGCATCTGATACCGACACGGAGCAGAACAGGACCGTAGTATCATCACCCGGCATTACGATGACCGAGGACATGCTGCGATCTCTCGTATCAAATATCACGAGTTGTCAGGCGGAAGCAAATAGAGTGCTCATAGAAAGCATAATGTCCAGAACTGTCCACGAGCAGTCGATGCACACATCTCCATCACCCGATGCGCAATCCTACTCATCATCATCATCACGCTCGGGTAATTTCTCTAAATGCACCGCACGTTTCGAAGGAAACTCTAAAAACGCAGACGAACTGGAAGCGTTTATCGATGCCGTGGAGATTTTCAAAGAGTGCACAAACATCAGCGATGAACACGCTCTGCGAGGTATGCCGATGTTACTGGTTGGCGAGGCCGCTGTATGGTGGCAAGGAGTCAAGTCGTCGGTGACATCGTGGAACGAGGCGCTGCTACGACTACGAGGAATGTATGGGGTGCCGCGGCCCGCGTACAAAATATTTCGAGACATTTTTGCCGCGGAACAAAACAACGAACGAGCCGATGTTTTTGTTTGTAAAGTGCGCGCTTTGTTATCAAAATTGCCATATGTTGTGCCCGAAGTAATGAAGATAGATATTGTTTATGGTTTGCTAGATCATAAGATACGAGAACGAGTGTCTCGCGATACTGTGGACGGACTCGAACAGCTCATAACGAAAGTCAGGTTAGTCGAGGAGACGTTGGCGGAGGTAAGTGCATCTTTCTCCTTTAATAATAATAACCGTACCCCGTCGAGTAACCGTTCAAACGCAACCCAATGTTTTAACCCTATGAACGTGACCATTAACCCATCGAACGCCGCTACGGGTCAATCGGGAATTTCTAATGCCATTTGGGGTCAATCGGGAAAATCTAGTGCCACTACGTTTTCCCCGCGGAATTCACAGGACGCGTCTAGCGTCGATTGTCCGCGCGTTTCGTGTAATCGTAACAATAATTCAAATGGTGGGAATCAAAACCAACGTACCCGACCGAAATGCGTATATTGCAAACTCTTTGGACATACTGTAGACGAGTGTCGTAATAAATTAAAAAGAGATGATAATTCAATTAAATCGGGGAATAATACTCAAATACGTTGCTATGGGTGTGGTCAAGTGGGGGTAGTGCGATCAAAGTGTGATAAGTATAAGAGTACGCAAAATAATAATGACGATAGGTCTCAGTTTCACACCGCTCAAGTCGATGACAGTGATGACGCACATCCGTTAGTTAATGTTAAGATTGTAGGTCGACAGGGAGTAGCCATGTTGGACACAGGTGCTACACACTCTTTAGCTGGTCCAATACTTTACCAAATACTTAGTAGTGCAGGTGTACAGTTTAGAAGTACATCACGCACCATAGGATTAGCTGACGGCTCGCAAAAACTACATAACGCGCTCGAATGTGACGTCACCGTCACTCTGAATGAGCAGGAAATCCAAACAACTTTTATTGTTTTACCTGACGCTCAAACTAGAACCATTCTAGGTAGAGATTTTATTAAGGAAGCTGACATTCTGTTAGACTTACCGCGTAATTGCTGGAGGTTCCACAGCAACCCGCAAATATGGTTCCCTTTTGTAACCCGCTACGATTTGTCTGCCTGCAGTGAGATGGGGCTTGTTGAGGTGGATTTATCGAAAATTAAGCTAAGAGACGAGGAAGGAACACGGCTGACAGCTGATCAGAAGGTTCAGTTGAATGAACTACTGGTGAAGAGGAGTGACCGGTTTGCTAAAGAAGGTCCACCGACTGACTATGCAGTGCACCGCATAAAAGTCCACGCTCATCAAGAACCAATTGCCACGCCACCGTATCGAATGTCACCAGGTAAGAAGGAACTTTTAGAACAGGAACTGCAGAAGCTTCTAGATGCCGATATCATAGAAGAATGTGAATCGCCATGGGCCGCGAGTGTGGTACTCGTGACGAAGAAGGACGGAGGTATCCGGCTTTGTGTCGACTACAGGAAGTTAAATGCCGTGACAGAACCTGACCGATACCCACTGCCGCGGATTGAAGACGTCCTTCACGCTGCAAAGAACACAAGTTTCATGACGACCTGTGACCTCCGGTCTGGCTACTTTCAGCTGGAAATGGAACCTGACGACCGTGACAAGACTGCGTTCGTATCTCCTCTCGGCACCTTTAGATTCAAGCGGATGCCAATGGGTTTACGAAATTCTGCTGCGACCTTCCAGAGGCTCATAGATAGGTTCAAGTCCGGCAAGGAGCTGGCCAACGTCAGCCTGCTGACGTATCTTGATGACATAATTATTCTGTCCGAATCCTTTCCTAAGCACCTGGAAGACCTAAACGCCGTATTTGACAGATTGCAGATGTACAACCTGCGCATCAACCGAGAAAAAAGTTATTTTGCCCGTGAGTCAGTGAAGTTCCTGGGCCATGTGATCGTTCCAGGCGGGATAAAAACAGATCCCGATAAGACAGCTGCCATCTCTGCCATGACACCACCGAAAAACGTCAAACACGTCAAGACCTTTTTGCAAACATCCAGCTGGTTCCGGCGCTTTATACCCAACTACGCCGATGTTGCCAGACCGCTGACGGATCTCCTCAAAAAGGATAGCACCTGGACGTGGACCTCGAAGCAACAAGACGCCTTTAACTGCATTAAGCAACTACTGATTTCCGCTCCAATATTACGCCAGGCAGACGATGCCAAGCCTTTTACCCTAAGGACAGACAGCAGTGGATATTGCCTCGGAGCAGTATTAATGCAGGGGGAGGGTCCCGAGGAACGACCTGTTGAATACGCAAGTCGAATGTTGAATAGTGCAGAACGAAATTATAACACGACGGAGAGGGAAGCACTGGCGGTAGTATGGGCCGTTACAAAATTTCGCGGTTACATCGAAGGATCAGAGGTTGTGATAAAGAGTGACCACCAACCTCTGCGATGGCTTATGACCTTGAAATCACCGAGTGGCCGCCTAGCAAGGTGGGCCCTAACACTCCAGGAATATAACCTCCGTATCGAGTATACTCCCGGCAAATCAAACGCCATAGCCGATACACTTTCACGACCACCCTGCACCGACGAAGCTGACTGTGATCTTTGTCTCGTTGAAGTCGACTTACCGTCGAGAAGTCCTGCGAATTTTCGCGAGAACCAACTTAAGGACCCAGAAATACGCAAAATTGTCGAGGATCTTGAAGCAACCGACGATCCGTTCAGGGGGAGGTGTTGGTCTGACCGAGGGTTCGTGATATCAGACGGCGTATTACATCGATATGGGCCAGAAGAGTGCGAAGAAGAAACCGCATGCCTGGTAATACCGGAACACGAACGAGAAAAGGTTCTAGGAGACTATCACGATGCGCCGACGGCCGGACATCTAGGGGTGGAGCGCACACTAGACCGGATAAAGTCGAAGTACTACTGGCCTGGAATGAGACAGAGCGTGACAACGTACTTAAAGAAGTGCATCGAATGCCAAAGGTATAAAGCAGACAACAGGAAACCTGCAGGATTACTGCAGACGCCTGCTACCAACCGCCGCTTCGAAGTCGTCGCCGTGGATTTATTTGGCCCACTACCAGAGACAAGTGATAAGAACAAGTGGATTCTTATCGTAGAAGATACCTGTTCTCGTTGGGTTGAGTTATTTGCTCTACAAAATGCTACCAGCGCAGACTGTGCCAAAACCCTAATCACAGAAGTGTTCTTGAGATATGGAGTTCCAAGACGAGTTGTGAGTGACAACGGAGTCCAATTTATCAGCGAAATAATGCAGCAGGTGTGCCATTCGTTTGGAATTTCCCAATCCCTTTCTCCTGTGTATCATCCGCAAGCCAATCCGGTTGAAAGGAAGAACCGCGATCGGAAGCCCCAGCTCGCCATACTGGTTGGAAGAGATCACAATACCTGGGATGTCCACTTACCGGCAATACGCTTTGCGATGAACTCTGCAGTGACCAGCAGTACTGGATACTCACCAGCGTACCTAACGTTTGTTCGCGAAATTCGCGCACCAGCGGATGTAGTCGCGGATATGCGAACCATTGTGGAAAGCGACAATGTAGTGACTACCCTAACACCTTATCTTCGGCGCATCTCCAATGTACTATTGGAAGCACGAGATGTACACGAAAAGGCTCAGGCAAAACAGAAACGCTATGCCGATGAAGGTCGACGTCCTGCTCCGGACTACTCCACCGGTGATCTCGTTCTTTTGAAAACCCAGGGTAGTAATGATACGGCCATAGGTCAGACAACTAAGTTCATACCAAAGCGAGATGGACCGTATCGTATTAAGGAAGCTACGAGCTCTTCGACCTACATCTTAGAAAGTGCGATTAGTGGTGAGGTTTTAGGGAGGTACCACGTTTCCCAATTGACCCCATTTGTAGGACAAGTCCAACTACCGGTTAATCAAAAACGTAGGCGCGGTAGACCTAAAAGGGTATGCTGACCCAGACGCGAGACGCTAAGTCTAGGTCAGAGGGGGAGTTTGTAGCGCGAACTTAATTATTGGGTTGGTTTTGAACGCGCCTAACGATCGGCTTTCTTCGCACACCTCCGCCGGCGCGCGAAAATATAGAAAGAGAGAGGAGTAACAACTGACCCGCGACGCGTGAGATACTCGCCCCCGTGATTATTATTGTTTATTTAATGTTTACTGTATTGTGTACCAAAATTGTGTCAGAACTTTATAATTATACTCTTTTCGTTTCGTGAGAACCTGTTTTTTAAAGTGAATACCCAAACCCTGAAGGATATAGAACATTCGAACATTATAACTGTCAATTTAAACATCGTCCGACCCTTGTTTAAAATTTTAAGTAACAAGATGGCGCCCTCTCTCCCCCTATCTGATCAGCTGATTTAGTTACTATTGAGGTTATTGTCAAGGAGGCATACAAAATTATAAACACGACATACTCTGTTAATAAATCGTAAAAAATATATCAAGTAGAAACATAAATTGGATGATGAAATAAATATTATGCGTAACCTACCTACTTTTCGTGATCTTATTGAAGAGTATACCGCAGGTATACTCATTGTAATTTTATTATTAACTAGCCACGCCACGCGGTTTCACCCGCGTAGACAATGATGATGAAAAGTATGGAGAACCTAAACTACCTAACTATTCTGTTGTTTCATCCATACCCTCAAGCCGTTAAAACGTGAATACACGTAGAAGACATAAACACATACACATAAACTTTACATACATACACATAATCACGCCTGTATTACCCGAAGGGGTAGGCAGAGGTGTGTAAACACCCATGTTTCGGCCAATTGGGTTTTGGTCCCATGTAATAAAGTAAAGGGCGAGCCTATTGCCATTCACCGGGCACAGTTTCAGGGTCATACAACATTTTTTTCTCTAGCACACTAGACGAAACACAAAAACATATTACGGCCTTTATTATATTACTGTGAGTAAGGAATCGCTATAAAATGATTAAACAAAATAAAGATTGGAATCTTGGCTTCATAGAAAAGAACGTAGACATAATTGGGCGCAGGTATTGTTTGGGATGGAAAAAGATAACTTCCAGCGGGATTTGACGGTATTCTGGGGTTACACCCGTAAAGTCTGGGATAACCCCATAATGCATTTCAAATTATGCTATCGAATAGGTGGCTAATAATATATTTCATAATTGGATATATATTATTAGGGCGCTTTGAATCTACCATATTGCGAAATAAAAACTCGCTACAAATGTCTCAAGTACACCTAACCATATGTATAAAAATCAGTACCTACAAAGAAGTGTCTTTTTTTACTTTTTAATTTTAAGATTTTTAGCACTAGATACATGCTTTTTGGCAATTTGGGTCTTTCATAATGCCTTTTAGTTCAATGTTGTCAGTTTAAAATACGTTCGACCTCATTATCCATTGCTTAGCTAAATAGTTGCTAAGTAGCGTTTATAAGTAAGAAATATTTAAGCATTACTTAAACCCTGTTTAGTTATCCATTACTTAGCAACTACTTAGCGGATTTTTTATAAGTAAGGGGGTTAAATTGCAAAATTGACTCTTAATTACGCTTGTAACTTACATATCTTAACTATTTAATGTATGTATGTGTTTTTTTAATAGATAAACCTAATCAAAAGTGAGAAGTTAAGTTTAATTTGCGACTTAAGTTACTAGTTTTGATTTTATTAAGCTTTCTTGCTTTTTTTACCCAAACTGTTCGCGATTTCTCATCGCTGCCTCTTTGTCACTCCTACGCAGTCTGATAGTAATATAATTTTAGCATTAATTGTCAGCGCCTTAATAGTTATTTCTTCAACTTATTAATAGTTACTCACTTGCAAAGGTGTTTTTCGGTACGAGGGCCCTATTTGAATCTCGATCTAGCAATTGGGAATAGAGCTAGAATTCTAATATAGACTACTGAGCAAAAAGCTAAAAGACATGAGACCCAAACAAATATTTTGCTCTCGTGTGTAACTTAACACTTCCACCTCTTGGTAGAGTGTGATAAATATATTAGGTTTAAAGTAACAAACAGACAATATCATACAACAAAATTGGTTTACAAACATCGCTTACATTAAAAAAATAAACAAGTATACACTAAAAATCAAAAATTTGCTGCAATCAACTGGTTTAAAGTAACAGTTTTGTACTTGAATCACTTTTCCACACGATTTTGCTGCAAAGTTTAATAATGAATACCAAAACATCGTGTTTGAGAAATGAATAAATATTTGAATGCCAAAAAATGCCAACTTCAGATAAGCAACGAATTGACATCTTCGTACCATTATTCTAAGTATAAACAAATGGTCTGTGTAATTCCTCGTACAACACGAAGGACAACGTAAGGATATATTGATGAAAGTTAAAGCTTCGATACCAACCGTTTCAAAGACCGCTGCTGTTGGCATTAATCTGCTACTTTTAATAAAACGATGTAAGGGAATGACAAACTGGTATGAAATATTTAAGCTTTATTACTTATGCAAGTTATGCAACAACTCTCAAAAAATACATTACAAATTCCAAAACTCTGTACACCAAACGCGGCAATATTCAAGAGCGCGCACTACAACCTCACCATCGCTAGGGATGAGATAGTAGTGATAAGACAAACTGCTTTCGGTTAACGATAACGTTAAGAGCCATGTCGTCCTGTTGTGCTCCTAATGTGCAGTGACAGCATACTGACTATGACGTGAGTAGTGGTATGCACCATTTGGGTCATTCTTTCCCTTAATAATCACTTACGACATCCAGAATTTGTAATAGTTTCAGACAAGAGTCGAGTGATAACTAGGTACCTAAACAAAATATATTACATTCATTGTTTTGAAAAAAATAAATTACTACTTTATATGTATTTGGGTAGTATTGTTTTAGCACCTAACAACAATTCGATAAGTTATCGCGGTTTATTTGGAAATTGCTGAAAGTCTTTAGCATGTTAATGATTCTTAATTTATGTATCTGTATTCTTTGCATACATTACTTTCGATATAGGTATTTAGTAATATCCTTGTTTAAAATGAATAGTACAAAAAAACGGTGCGAGACGGGCCTCTCTCTATATATAAAGGAACTCTTGCAGGGCAACATCACAACATTATCGTGAAAACAAAATGATATTTATATTGTTATGATTGCAATAACGCCTGCTATGCGGATTACATTACAAAATTACAAATATACGATAGGATTATTTTTTTTTAAATCCCGCACATGACTTAAATTTGTCCTATCGTATATTTGTAATTTTGTAACAAAATGATTGTTTGAAATGAACTTGTGTTTGGTTCTGGATGCTTGGCGTTGGGGGTAGTGTACCTACTTTATAACAGCTAAACGGATTTAGATAAAAATCATACCAATATTGTAATGAATACTGAGCGTGATTTTATCGTCTTGACATTGTGGGACTTAAATTGGCGTAGCCACAGACAAACTATTGGGCAAATAAAGCAAAAACACGAGTGCTTTTTTTTCTAAAACCGTGATACACAAATATTTGATATGCGAAAGTTTGTAAGTGAGGATGTAAGTGTGTATGTTTTTACCCTGAAACGGCTGAATCGATTTGGATGAAACTTAGAATATAGATAGTTTTGGTCCTGGATCCTAACGCATAGGATGCTTTTTACCATTGTCTACGAGGGTGAAACCCCAGGCCCAGGATATTTTTAAATATACTCGGATGTCGTTACATGTAGAATAATGTATAGAAGCTCTTCAGTCATCGTGGTGTGAGTGCGGAGTGCGGCGGACATGTCCGAGTTCACAGTAAAATCACTGCACTCACACACATTTAAATAATCACCTTTAGCGTGTCTTTTAGACTTAAAGATGATAAACATGGTTGACGTCCTAAAAAAATATTTCACTTTTTATCCCAATTTTTAGGTATTTCCCGATGAATTCCCTTCGCGGGTGGAAGCCAGAAATTCATATACACCGTATGGATTACGCATACGGTGTAGGATAAGGTTATTGTCTCCATTATGTGTTTGTTTATTTGTAATCTGAACATCAGTCAATTATTTATATAAATGCGAATGATGTGATGTCAGGTCAAAGCGTAAATTGTTTTGCGTATCGTCTCTTATCATATGCTTATTGATATGTTATCTTTGTCAACCTTCTTTGAAGTTACCGAACGTAACGATATAAGTTTTTATGAAAGGGTTTATGCAACTGTGCGCCATACAATAAATGCAGGTCTTTAACTGATATTATATACTTGAAGTTTTGACCAAAGAGGTCATAGGCTGTGACAAGGGATGTGCGAGAAAAATGAGCGGTGTATGAGGAACCAATCCACCAATAGGATCGCTCCATTTTCCTATTCTCACTGAGCGCTGTGATCCTATTGGTAAATTTTTATATTCCGCCCATTTTCCTTGCACAACTCTGGTAATACGCAGCTTTATGATGGAACGAGGCCTGAGAGGATTTTGAAGAACCTCCATGAGGTCGACGATTCGTATTCCCCTGTTTTTTCCTCCTAAACTGATCCCGTTTAATTATTTTTATTTAAAGTATATTTAGACTTCTGTTATTTTCTTTTATGTTAAAAACTTTCAAGTTTTTCCTGTGGTCCCGCTCGCGCTGATCATGGCGGTAAAATAGGGCATTTTAGTAATTTTCAGGGCTGTATTTTCTTTAATAATAATTAAATGCTGATAAAAGGTAAACGACAAAGGCGTGTAGGAGGACTACATTTTATCCAGGAAGATAATGTAGGATCACATTGGTTTGCAGAACATAAGGCCGACTTCCCCATTAAGCCCTTATATAAGTAGTTAGAACAGTGTCTAGGATCGAGAATCCGTTATTATATTCATTTTAACTTCAGCTACATTTGACTTAAATTAAAAAACCGCATCGCAATTTAATTAGTTAAGTTAAGGTGTAAGCATCTCAAAATACATCTAGCACCCGATTCAAAATATACTTTATTTTTACAGCCACTTACTCGTATATATTTTATACACGACTGTTCTTAACTCAACTTTTACTGCCTTAGATATAATCTTTATGATATTAGTTTCTTTATTTCATATACATTAGAAGCATAAAGTGTTCCCTTACTACTGCGTCAATCTTCTCCATATCTATTATGCGGGTCACAGTTTTACTGCTGCATCAATTAGTAGTAATAAATTGTTCCACTAATTAGTTATTAGTTGTTTGTGCCGAGGTTTTATAGCTTACCACTTATTGGAGATCACTTGACCTGGATTCATCTACTCAAAGTTTGACATGTCGTGGCGATCGATGCTACTTGGTGTATTGGCTTGGCCAAGCTATTGCCTGTCACATAATTTAAACAAATATTGTAGCAACTCAATTATATAGTAAGTATGTAACACATTGTTAAAAGATGTTTAAAAGAATGGCCCCGAGTTTCTTGCCCGTTCTTCTCGCAGTGGCTCTATACAATTTATTTGCTGAACGTGGCAGTACAATGTAGAATATTTCAATACTAAAATTTGTAATTGACCTTCATAGGAACGTCGTAGACGCCTAAATTGAATACATGATTTTGACTTTGACTTTGATAAAGAAATTACTAGCTTTCGTTCGCGGCTTCATTGTACGGCGCTGCTTCGGAAGCTGCCCGGTACATCCGTATTAAAAGTCTCCTTAGTCCGAATCCATGACCCAAGAAAAAAAAAAATACATATACCTCGTTCATCGAAATCCGTTCGGTCGTTCCAGGGGTGGGGCTCCAATAATGCACTCGAGTATTACGATAGTAAAATACCCAGGTGTATATTTTCTGTCTACGGCATGATACCATTTGGAATAATTTTTTTTTAAATGTTATTGTGACGGCACAAGCTCGAGGCCCACCTGATGTTAAGCGGACTAACCCAAGCCTAGAACAGATGCATTTCATCACAAGTCACGAATTGCACTGCGCCCGTCACCTTAAGTATAGTTGTTAAGTCTCATGTGCCTGTTATTTCACTGGCTCTCAAGGACTGCTGCCGGGACACATCGTTAGGTGTTTGGCGACACATTTTTTATTTGAGGATGGTAGCTAACCCCAATGCGGTGAAGCTCAAGCCTTCGTGGGGATCGGAACCAGGGACTTGCGGCACGGCAGTCCATAGCTATTACCGCTGGGCCAACATTACATACAGGTGGGCCTCGTGCTTGTTCCATCACAATCACATTAAAAAAAACTTTTCCGAGATTATGAGGGGAACCTCTGTGAAGGTTTTGTTTATATGGTATAATGTTATAATACAATACGATGTTTAACCAAGGCGCGAGTTCCGACACAGACTGGTGCCCTTGAGCTGGCTGTCATGTCAATTCCTCCTATAGTTGAGGTGCGTGTTCCGCACCTGCAAGAGACGGAGGTAGAAAGCGCTTTTCGCGTTCTACCTCCGTCTCGGGAGAAGTACCTTCAGCACTTCCCTCTCCAGGGTTATAAGAGGGACTTCCCTCACCCAAAGTCCGGTAGAGTATTACGGCCAGTAGCGGTAGCCAACATATATGTCCTCCTAAAAAAACCAAGGCAGAAGAAGGTAACAGAAAGTGAGTGTTCTGTCTTTAGGTCTTTAGGTGTGCAATCAAATATTTGGGTTAGGTGGTCGTGGTTAACATTATGTTTATATGTAATGTAACAGAAGGTATGGCTGGATTGCTGTCATGCCTTTAATATGTACAAGTTCATGACGCAGGAATGTAGATAAGTAGATAAAAACAGCTTAGACATGTTAATCATTCGTTTTTTTTGTGCGGTAAGTACGTGTTTGTGTGAAGAAAATCAAAGTACGGTATTGGTTTCCCTTGAGACAGATCTCTTTAAAGGTTTTCATGGTTGTCTACATTTTTATCATATTGTAAAGGACTGACAGATGAATCATCATCACCATCATCTTGCTACACATATCCCAGACATGTGGGGTCGGTTTAATATTATTCATACCAGTTTATATACCCTTAGTCAAAAAGTAAATACTACTCGTAGAATATTTGTTAATATTATTGAAGTTTCCTTTGAGGAAACCAAATATGGATACCCCCCTTCCTCCCCTCCCTAGGCATTTGTTCAATAGTGGTCGTAATGGCTGGCATGGTTGAATAAAAAAAACATGACATGTATTTTAAATTATTGTAGTATATTTTTTATTATTTCATTTTGATAAGCAAGCTGGTATATATCTCTCTCAAAACATTACTGATTTTATTTATGGAATGTTTTATACATATGTGGCAATAAGCCCGCCCCCTATTTTCCTACCATAGTCCCTTGAGGATCAAATAATTTTGGGAAATGAAGACTCCCCTTACATATTATAGGTATATAATATTATACTTTTTGCAATTGTACGTCGCCGTTGTTACTTCTTGTTGTCATATAAAACAAAGACAATTTTACTTTATTGCATAAATTATGTGCAGTAAGTTGAAGAAGGATGTCCTCGATTGCCGTTGAGTCACAACGTTCATCTCATCAGCACGCAGCGAGTGGAAACCGGTACTTTGGAAGAAAGGAGTTGACTCATTCGCTGATTCTTTACACAGCCTGTAATTAGATCTAGGATGTGATCTCAAAAAGAAAAGCGTTATATGTTTGTATGAAAAATCAAAACCGGTACAATTAATGCCGTGGTTTCCGGAATATAGGCTTCAAGATTTCTGGTCAGTGTTTAGAACATCACGCGAATAATTACTATAACTTCTCGCATAGCTTCTGACGTTTGGGGACCACTTCTTAATTTGCCTTTTTTTTGGCGTGACTATAGTTTCGGATTCGACCTTGTTTAAATCCAGATCAGTCAACAGATTCAGTATTCAGACTGAACGCTCATTGGTCACATATCGCGTCGTAGAATAATAAAATCATATTTTGTTTTACATATTTTCCGTTTACAAGCTCTTAACTGAGATGTACAGCCCCGCCGTCGCTCCCGGTTGTTATCTAAGGATGGCAGTGTTTATAGCCTAGTGGTAGGGCAACTTACGAATTCCCGCCTGACTAGCTACCACCCTCATTTATAAAATCTGTCGCCAATCACATAACTGTGTGTTCCGGCAGTTGTTCTTAAAAACCAGTGAGTCTAGGTTGAACAACATATCTTCGACCACATCATCACTTGCCATCACGTGAGATTTTGCTCAAAACTAGCCTATCAGCTACAAATAAATAAGAATTGAATTATTATAACAAGTTTTACATTTCCTGTCATATTATTCCAGAATCAATGTAAGTCTAATATATATTTGAAGCAATGATAGTCAAGCGATAACAGCTACAGAATGCAGTACCGCAGATCCATGGTTCGATTCCCGTCGAGGCTTGAGCATCTCCGCATTGTGGAAGGATATTTTGCGAATGCTCGCCTGTCTAGCTACCACCCTCAAGTAGAAAAACTGTCGACCTTACAGGCAGCAATCCTTGAGAGCCAGTAAAATTATAGGAACATAAGACTTAATAACTGTATGTCTCAGGGTGACGGGCACAGTGCAGTTCGTAATTTGTGCAAAATGCATCTGTAAAGCAGTGGCAGATGATACAGCTTAACATCAGGTAGGGTTCGTGCTTGTTCCGGTACAAACCGATAAACAATACTAGGAATCCTCGATAATGTGACAAATTTCAATACCCTATACTAAAACGTTTTTCACACCGTATATGCACACTTCATAGATTTGTTTTTTCCGTCCCGGGCGTGTCGAATTTCCACCTTGTGTTGTGTTATTGTTCGGTCGGCGTGGGGTCGTTGAACTCTCAACTTTTCACCGTAAATGTTCTTAGGCATCTGACGCAGCATTTACTAATGGAATTGCGTAGATCAGCTCATTATATTTGGAGTGTTTGAACTGTTGATTGCATTGACGGATTTTGTTTTGATGGACTTGGGTGACCTTTACCTAATTGTTATGATAGTTCGAGTGTATTGTTCGAGGGTATTCTACGTTCCTTGTGGCTACAAAATGATTTTCGATGGAGGCCTATTTTCATCAGAATAATTAATTGATATTATTAAATTCAAACTATTAACCAATACAACCTCGGTGGCAAATTACAGAAACTTTGTCAAAGCTATCGTGGTGGAACAAGCGCGAGACCCATATAATATATTCAGTTCGTCTCAAGTGGCGAACGGCGCCTATCTCCCTGAGACACAAAGTTGTCAAGTTTCATGTGCCTGTAATTTCACGGGCACGCGGCCCTTTCAAACCGGAGCACAGTAATGCGAACATTACTGCTTGGCGACAGATATAGGAATGGTGGCAGTACTTCCACGAGCAAACTCGCACAAGGAGTTCTACTGATGCTAAAATTAGTATTTAAATAGTTTTATTTTTAGGTCCTTAGAATAAAATGCTTTACTATCTCCTCCGATTTTTATCTCTACGACATGATGGTTTTAGGGTTGTTAGGTTAGCCTATAATCACAATCTCAAATGATGGCAAGTTATGATTTGGTGAAAGATTATAAACAGTCTTATGATAGAATGGAAATGAGCTCTTAAGTACAGCTGCCCGAACCGGTTTGGTGTTTGGCGACAGATTTTCTACAAAGTTATTACTAACCTACTACTATAATATAACGACTGCTATCCTAAGACAACTACCAGGATAGACGGCGTGTGCACGCTCAGTAGTATATGTCACTGGCGGTCACCCATCCAAGTAACATAGCGAGTACTGTTTACGCAGTTGATTGGTTAAGAAATAGTAAACAAACTCCGCTAGGAGTATTTCAAGTTCTTTCTCTTGTTTATTTATGGAATTGTAGACTTCTTTATGTCTGTTGTCTTTCCTCTTTAACGCCATTAGTTGTTTGTTTAGCAGGAAAGCAAATTTGTTGTTTCTAGTGCGGGCTGTCAATACCAAGCTAGCGAACAAGTCTAGACTACAGAGAACTGTAGAGCAAGATGCCTTAAAATGTTATTGGCCGTAGAAACGTAGTAACAATAATAGATTTTATAATGAGTGTATAAAACTAGTCATAGCCAATGTCGAGGGCTGTTTTTTAAGTTGAAGCTAAAATGAGTTTAATTTTCGAGTTATACATTCAGCATTTCACTTCAATTACCATTAAATAAATCAATTATATTGTCAGGAATATATCTTCAATTAAAATTGAACCTGATATTTTAACACTTTTATATTTTAAGTGTCATTGTTTCGACAACATAGATATGTCAGGGTCTTTAATAATAAATGTATAATGAAAGTTCCAGGCAAACTTCCTAAATTAAATATATATATTATAACAAACTAAACCTCTTTGAACTAATTACAAAAGCTATACGAGTATGGGAAGTGAAAACCATATTGTTAGCTGTCCATAACGATAATGCAAGTACTAGGACACCATAACTAATGATATGTTATCTTCTTCCACAGACGTACTCCGGGCTCTTCTGCGTGGTGGTGAACCCGTACAAGAAGCTACCCATCTACACGGAAAAGATAATGGAGAGGTATAAAGGTGTCAAACGACACGAGCTCCCGCCACACGTCTTCGCCATCACAGACACCGCATACCGTTCTATGCTACAAGGTTTGTATATTTAACTTGTGATTTCACCAAGGATTATAAATATGGGGCATTCACTCATACAAAGAAAAAAGGAAGAAAAAGAGGAAGAAGTATTTATCTTCTTTCATAATACCGCGATCCGTAATACGCCTCTCAAGTGTTAGGATTATGGATACTCTTTTCGATCCTTGTAACGAAATGCATCTGTTATAGGCAGATGTTAGTGTAACATCAGGTGGACCTCGAGCTTGTTCCGTCACAATAACATAAAAAAAAAGTAAATCGAAAAGCCCGGCGGAGTTGCAATGTCGCAGCGGCAAACAACATCTAAGTAAAAAAAAAGCGGCCAAGTGCAAGTTGAACTCGTGTACGCAGGGTATAGCATTATCTAAACAACATTAGACACTATAACATATCTTTTTTTTAGTTTTTACGATGTGTACGGAACCTTTCGAGCTCGAGTCCGATTCGCACTTGACCGACTTTTAGTATTTGTTGTTATAGCGGCAACAGAAACACATCATCAGTAAAAATTTCAAATGTCTATCTTTAGCTTCATGAGATACAGTCTGGTGATAGACAGACAGACAGACGCGCAGTGGACTCTTAATAATAGGGTCCCGTTTTTACCTTTTGGATACGGAACCCTAAAACGAAGTTACTTTAAAACTAGGGGTGACTAAGGTATTATCGAGCTAATGTTACGAAATTCCTGGCAGGTTTTCAAATTAGTTCAATGGCAAGCAAGTAACTATGGTCAAAGGACAAGTTATTTAAAAGTAAAAAATACCTAAAACCAACTCTAAAGTAGGTCGAGAATAACATAAAATTGGAAGACAAAATAATTAAGGTCGTACCGTTTATAAAATGCCGTGAATAAATAAATAGTTAAAGCTATCACGAAGGACCTTCAGCGGTCGATATGCAACCCAATTGAGATTGTGACGTATAAATTACTTACAAGTGTTTAGTACTGTATGGGTTCAACGTTAAACATAAAATGTGTACTTTACTATACTATTATGGAAGAAAGACACACAAAACACACACACACACACACACAAAGTTAAAACAGATAGACTTATACAGAATACACGAGTTTTAGATACTGTGTTTCCGGTTAAGTACAATATGAGTCCGGTTAAGTACAATATGAGGGTCTTCAAAACGCGAGTGAATAGATACATTCTGAGTAAGCGCGCTCCATCATCGATCGCATCATCACTTACCATCAGGTGAGATAGTGGTCAAGTACTACCAAGTTCAGAATAAAAAAAAATACAAACTGAAAAGCAAAGATTGCCACATAATGAATACTGTACTGACACAGATAGATGACAGTCGTTATAGCATGGTGATAGGGCTTCGCGCCTGGCTAGCTACCACCCTCAAGTAGAAAATATGTCCCCGAGAGCCAGTAGTTATAGGTTAGCCTGAAAAACGTCTCCGACTGCAACGTCTCTTACCGTCCGGCGAGATAATGTTCAAAGGCTAGCCGGGCTAGCAAAGGAGAATACAAATTAAGTCCTTACAAGTACCACATATGTCAAGAACCCTTCGGGCTGATTTAGATCAAATAGCCATAGATGATAGGCTGGAGTGAGGTTGCGTATCGACCACAGTATCGAGTAGAGGTAGAAAAACCACCAATAGGATCGCTCCGCTGTGGTGAGGCTAGGAAAAGGATAGGAAGGCTAGGATAGAAGGGATCCTATTGGCACGATCCTATAGCGATTTATACCTTTTACACAGCTTATTGTCCCCACACATCTCTGTTGTTTAAGTAGCATTAGGCTACTATCTCACTCGTAAAAATAACCATATAGTATGTACCGTATTTCATGAAGATAATATTCGAAAGCTATTAAGCTAAATACCCCTATGGTTCCCAATTTTCTACTCTGTGTCACATTGGCAGAATGTTTTTTTTATTATTATAGCTGATGGTAGATGATGTGGTCGAAGATGATGTTCAGGCTAACGCTAATAACTGCTGGCTCTCAAGGACAGCTGCCGAAACCGTTAGGTGCTTGGCGACAGATTTTCTACTTTTTTTTTTTTTTTTTTTTTTCTCAGTAATACAATGCCCTACAGACTCATGGTCCGTACTCTTTTTAGACTAAATTTATTTTTTTCCGATTACAGTTCATTACTTATATCATACTCCATGCATCACATTATGACGTACAACTATGATGTTATGCGTTGTTAAAGTATATTGCCTTAAAAACTAAAGTGAGTCCATATTTTTTTTTTTTTTTTTTCCGCCGTATTTTATTTGTTATAAACTTAATTTTAACTTACTACTACAATTAAATTTCCTTTATGGATATATATGTACATATATATATATATATATATATATATATATATCATGCCGTTTATTATTTGTTACAATCTTACTTTTAACTTACTATGTTAATCCTATATAAATATGACACTACAATGAAAGTTGGTGCTGTTTTGTCATTTCATTGTGTTAGGTCCCTGATGGACCCGCCACTGACCCCGGGGTCCGTTGTCTGTTAAGGATTTCCTCCACGACGTTTTCGTTGCGGTCCTTCAATGCCATTTTAAGGTTGTGGTTGGTTATTTCCTCTTTCGTCGCTTTTTCTGCCCGCCGCACAAATTCGCCGATGGTGTCAGAGCTGTCGTCGGTGTAGTATGTGCAGCTCTCTTTGTGACGCGACAATGCCACAACCGCATGCGGGACGCTGTCCCTGAGCCTGGTCACTTTTTCTCTCATTTGGATGATAATTACGATCTCGTATGTCAGTCCCTGTGACTCGTGCACGGTCAGAATGCGAGACCCCTGGCCACACCCATACCCTCTGCATACCAAGGTGGATTTCTCCTCCTGAGTCAGCGTCAGATATAGGGTGTTTGGGAGGTCTTTTGGTATTTTTGCACCTGTGTATCGTTGGAGTTTCAGGGAGTAAACACGAGATCTTGATGAGTAGAAGCCCGGGTACACCTCACGCAGGACATATGCCACATCCATCGGATTTCGGTGCGTGCAGAACAACTCTTGGCCGATGGTCGCCAGGACGTTTGGATTGCTGTACCTTACATTGAAAAGGTTCTCTCTCTCAATATAAGGCAGCTGGTTTACGTCTCCGATGATGACAACATCCTCAGCCTCCAGCAACCGCGCAGCCATTATGATGGCCCCGAAGTGGTTCATGTGAGCTTCGTCCATGAGAAGACGTTTTTCTCTACGCTCCATGAACCCATTGGCCAATACGGAGGCCAAGGTGCGCACTTTGGATTTAACTCCATCGCCTATGCGGTGCGCTACCTTGTCTCTCAGATCTTTGGCTGCTTCGGTTGTGGTAGTGACTATGATGTCTCTGTCAGCATCGAAGTTTTTAACTATCCAAGTTGTTTTGCCGCAACCGGGAACTCCGTTAATCCAAGTAATCCGTGGCATTGTCCAGTGGTCCCATGCTGCCGCTGGGTTGGAGTCATCCGAGATGGTTTTAGCCATCTCGATGATTTTCTCCTGCAGCATTATCTTCGTGCACCGGGCTGTGACCACAAGGGGATTGTCTGGTGGTGTGAAAAATGTAAGTTTACCAGTCCGTTCTGTCTCATCCTCATTCAGAGTAACGAAGCCCTCTGTGGAGCTGAATGCAGCCATATAACGACCCGTCATACTTCCCTTGATGACTCGGGATCTCTCGTTATCGTATATGGCTGCTTCCGCTTCCGTGAGTCTCACATTCAACAACCCCTCGTTTTCCCAGAGATAGGCTTGCATGATGTTCTTGCAAGTGATCAGGTTGACATCTCTCGTTGCCTTCTCTATCGTTAGGAATTCGATGAATGCGTTGAATGCGTGGTCTGTTGGCTTCGTTACTTGGATGAGGTTTGGCGGGTTAACTTGCTCCTTGTCGGCTCTGGTCCGTTAAGTCTGCGGGGGGCCGGGATGTTTTGTGGAGGGTTTTGTGAATTCCTGAACGGCAGCTGATTGTCGTTCTGCCGTTCTGGAGATCATATCTCTTATGCCGTGTAATGCTGAGTTGACAACGTCTATAAAATGCTTTTTATGTCCGACTCGGCTTCCTCTTTTTTCTGGACTGGATTTTAGCCTCTGTGCTACGGATTTTTTGGCGTCGATCTTATCTTGGAGGCGCTGAGCTCCTGTCTGCGTACTCGAGTATGGTTGGAGGCTTGTGATGTTTTTGGTTGCGGATACGGTGGGTGCTTTGAGGTAGCTAAGATCTTCTCCTCTGTCCTCGTACGCCACTATGTTGTGGCGCGCTGAAGCTTTTATACACCCAATGTGGTCCGCAACTTCACCTCGCGAGTACTCTATCACCATCGCGTCTACGCTGATAATGCGAGGTGTTGCGCCTTCATCCGCCTCTCCGAGTTTGGTGAGCACTACGTTTGCGAGAGAAAAGGGCGTCCGCCTACCCCAGTCGACCAGGATGATCGTTTTATTGTGCGACCTCACTATTCGACATAGGCAGCCGGCCACCCTCGTCTCCAGAAGTTCTTTGTATTTCTTCCGCTTCATGGTGGTCTTGGTAGTGCTCCCGTTTAGCAGAGATGCTAGTCCAGGTGATATTGCAACTCTGTTCTTTCCTTGTGCGTTGCAATAACTCAAGCCGAGTCTCTCGTTGTTATTGTCCATGAACATGGCCACTCCCCTTATCCTAATGCCTGGTTCGCCTCTCTCTCCGTATTCCAGAAGCTGGTTTAGTGCAGTTCTGCTTATAGAGGTTTGCCTTGCACCAGGGTCCGGGATTGTAACGATTGTAGCTGGTAGGGATGATTGGGTATCTGTGGGACGGGTTGTTGTTGTGCTGTGTCTTTTTGCCGCAATTTTGAAGATTGTATCCACATAGTCGAGGAACGGGGTCCTGCTTCCTGAGTCTGCCAGGATGTGCTGCAGACTATCTTTTGTAAGCCTGGTTTTGGTTTGTATTTCCAGGTCTTGTCTTACAGCTAGGAAGCGCGGACATTCCAAGACTATGTGCCATACCGATTCGCTAATGGTGGGATCGCATTCGCAACCTGGGCTGTCTAATAGTCTGAACCTATGGAGGTATTCGGCAATACCTCCGTGTCCCGTCAAGGCTTGCACTTGTGTTGGTGTCAGTTTAACAGTTCGTACCATACGGTATGCCTTGTCGACATCCGGTAGGAACCATTTAGTGACACTACCTGTGTTGGAAGAGCTGTATCTGTCCTGCCATTTGCGGACTGTCTCTTCCCTGATCTTCTTCTTGACGTAGGACAGTGGAACTTCTGCGTAGTCTGGATCTTGGTTCGCCTGTAAGGCCGCGGACTTTGCCAGCTCGTCGGCTCGCTTGTTCCCCGCGGTTCCTACGTGCGCTCGCAACCAGAAAAGCCGTACCTGTCTTCCCTCCGCACTCAACTCTCGTATGCACTCCTTTATCTGTTTTGTTAGGGGGTGTGTCAGCTTGGGATTTTCCAGCAGGTCGAGCGAAGATCTGGAGTCGCTCAGAATGTTGACTACTTTCGCCTCGCTGGATTTTGCTGACTGGACCGCCCTGAGAAGCGCGTAGAGTTCAGATTGAAATACCGTACAGGAGGGATCTAGACTGAAGGTGGAGAAGCACGATTCTTTTCCATCCTCCCACCATGTGAGGGCTGCGCCAACTTTTCCCTCAATTTTACTGCCGTCCGTGTAAATTTGTGGACCGGTGATTTGGTGGGATTCAAGGGTTTGAAGATTCGTGTCCTCAAGGAGCGTGTACTGAGTTGCCTCAAGTGTGGAAGGGTGTGGTTGATGTAGGTAGCACACCCTCTGCTCCAGTGTCCTTCCAGGTGGTATGTAGTCTAGAGACAGGCCTTTTTTCGCCATGTATAGGCTTGCAGCTTCCTGAATTCTTAGATCCAGCGGTAGTGTACCAGATTGTGCCAATGCCGAAGTGAGAGAGACCGTGCGGTACGCCCTGCAGATTTTCTGTGCAAAGCCCCTTTGAAGTGTATTCAGACGATCACGGATCATCTGAAGCTCGGTGGCTTGGTACCATGCGCAGGAGGCGTACATCACGATAGGCTCTATCACTGCGACATATATGGTTCTGACTATTTCGGTGTTCAAGCCCCATGTGACTTTTGCTGCACATGCCAGTTGTTTGTAGATTCCGGTTACCTTCTTGCAAGTTGCGTTGATGTGTGGAAGGAAGTTCAGATTTCGGTCAATTATGAGGCCTAGTAGTTTGATCTCGTCTACTAGGTTCAGCTTGCAACCCGACATATAGATGTTTGGGGGACAGTAATTAAGTTTCTTCGTTAAGAGCATCACGTTTGTTTTGTGAGCTGCGAAGTTTAACTTATTGTCTTTCCCCCAAGTGGCAACCTTGTCGAGTATTGCGTTTGCTGAGTCCTCGATGGTAATGGCCGAGTGTCCGGAAAATACAATAACCCCATCGTCCGCGAACGCTTGGCAATACACTCCCTCGCCAGATAGTTGCTTCAACAGCGGGTCTAAAATGATGTTCCAGAAGGTCGGTCCACCGATGGAACCTTGGACACATCCCTTCGTGGTGCATCTCTCGCTTGTTCCTCTGGCGTAGTTGACTATTATCTTACGGTCACTGAGGTATGAGTTAACTATTGCGTATAGGTTCTTTGGACAATTCCGGGTTATCAACTGGTGCTTCAGAGCCGGCCACCACGCGTTGTCGAAGGCGCCCTCTATGTCCAGTGAGACAATTACGACGATCTTCTTGTTGTTTAACTCAGATCGTACATGTCTCATAAGGTCATACAGGGCGTCCTCGGTTCCGCGTTGTGGCATGAAGCCGTATTGCCTGGAACTTAGAGTTGGTAAAACATGCCATTGTAATCTGCATATAAAGAGCTTCTCAACGATTTTTCCCATGACTGAAAGCAAGCCGATTGGCCGGTAGGACTTTGGATGGGTGTAGTCCTCTTTTCCCGGTTTCCTGAGGATCACGATGTGTGCTATTTTCCATTGCTTGGGGAAGTGCGCCAGCGATAAGCATTTGTTAGCTATCGCCATAAACACTTCCCTTTCACTCTGGATGGCTTTCGTGCATATATCTGAGGTCAACCCGTCCGGTCCCGGGGCCTTCTTTGGATTTAGTGCTCGCAGCACCATTTCCACTTCGGGCCATTCAAACGGCGGGTCGTCCTCCGATAAGCCTTCGATTTCCTCAGGTGGCCTGTCGTGTGTCAGCCCTCGGATATGCATGTGGTGTGGACTGTCTGTAGATGCAGAGTCATCAGGGTAGAACGTTTCCGCAAGAAGGTCCGCTGACTGGGCAGGAGTTAACGTCTGGCCCTCCGCTCCCCTCAGCAGCAGGTCCTCTTTTTTTCTGGTCGTTCTTCTGATTACTCTGTATATGCCATCCCACATGCTCTCCTTCTCTTGGGTCGTACAAAACTCTTTCCAACTCTTCGTTTCGGCTTCACTTGCTCTTTCAGCGTAGGTCGCTCGCGCGTCTTGGTAATCTTGGAGCACCGCATCGAGTCTTTGTGGAGCAGCGTTTCGTATTCGTCTTTTCTTGCGGATGACGTCTTTTTGCAAGTTTTGTAGCTCTTTAGTCCACCACGGGGGTAGTGGATCACCTTCCCACGAGCCTATCTTCGGTATTAAAGCATCGCAGGTCTTATTGATGGTTTCCGTGTAGGCTTCGGTGATGGCTTCCAGATCCTCTCCCGTTGAGACTCCTGCTACTGTGAAGGTTGTTATTTGTTGTTCTGCTAGTTGTGTCCTGAAAAGTGCTTCGAAGTCTTCCCATTTTGCCTTTTTGGTGTTGTACCTCCGCGTCGTTATGGGCTTGAGTGTTTTCAATCGCCCCTCAAGACGTACGTCGAAGGTAATGGCATTGTGGTCTGACGTGGTTAAACTTCGATTCACTTTCCAGTTTTCGACCTTTCCTAGCAGTGACAGGCTACAGGCGGTAACGTCTACACAACTAGTGTATAGTTTCCCTGCCCTGTATTCCTCAAAAGTAGGAGTGTCCCCCGTGTTTAGGATCTGTAGGTCCATCTCGTTTAGGAAGGTGTTATAAGACTCTCCTCGGGTGTTTTCTGTTTTGCTGCCCCACCAGTGGCTCCATGCATTGGCGTCTCCACCGACCAGGATGTTTTCGGTCGGTAATTTCCCGCATGCCAGCTTTATGCGATCCAAGTATGGCTCAATATCTTTTAGATTTTCTACTTGAGGGCGGTAGCTACCCAGGCTGGCATTCGCGAAATGACCTAATACCATGCTGTTACGACTGCCATCCTAAGTCAACAGCCGGGACCGTGGGCCTCCTAAGCACGTGCACGCTCAGTAGGTTTAGGTTTAAAGATATTTATTCCCATAACAAGACAGTACAGTCATTTACATGAGAACATTAATTAAAAAATAATATTAGGTACATCGTCGTAATTGGGAAGGTACTCATTCAACGTATTTATTTTGTTATGCTAAAATGTAGTCGTGCAATTTAGATTTAAATACGTTGAATGAGTGTAGTTTTTTAATGTGAGTGGGTATTTTATTGTAAAGTTTTGCTCCATCGTACGTTATTGTTTTCCGACCATGGTACGGATCCTTGGCAAAACTAAGAAACTAGCTCTTCGGGAACTACGTTTGGTTATATTTTTTATCTTTAAGAAATTTGTATCCGTGTGTATGTTTTTGTCTAGAATTGTAGTAATGCCACTAGCGGTCACCCATCCAAGTCACGACCGCAGCGGACGTTGCTTAACTTAGCTGATCGGTTAAGAACGTCTAAGCAAACTTCGCTACGAGCATTGCAAAATCTAATATCTAATCTAAACAATGTCAAGGAGGTTTTTTTTACTGAAAAGACAAAAGTATTTTTAGTAAAAACCTCCGTTAATTAGTAAAAAAACATTACTAAAAGGAAATTGTACTGAGATGGATCACCGTAGCCATTCGTAGAGTGGTCTCGTAGCCCATAACTCATTCCAGTATCGGTCGGGGCCATTAGTGAACAATTAGACAAACGCGTTCTTCGACTGGTTTCTTATCTGTTTTGAGGTAGTGCTGCTCAATACCACTGACGATATCGAGGTTGCTTTGTTGTTTTTAGCTTCTAAAAGTAAACGTTTTTACTAGCCTATGTATTCATCGTTTTGTCTTAACTAGGTAATATATACAGGGTTATTGATAAAATGGTAACAACCTCTTAGGGTTGACTTCTGCTTAGTCCTAACAAACATTTTAATATAATTTTTTTTTATGTGTTATTGACGGAATAAGCACGAGGATAAGCACCTGATGTTAAAAGTATTTTGCCTGTAATTTATTATTTCATATTTTTTATTACTTTGCTCGATGTTAATATTCAAAACTCTATTCAAAGGCGCGGTCCAGTGGGCCCTTTTGGCTTAGAGTAGACAATGTATTTAAAAAAAAAAATCATCTCAAAATGTTTGTTAGGACTAGCAGAAGTCAATCCTAAGAGGTTTTTAGCATGCCAATAACCTTGTATATGTATCTCATCCCTTTGTACACTTTTATTTTCACTGCGGGTGTATTTCGTCTTGCGCTTACGACGCATACGTTTGTACGTAGGAATGCAGATGTTCCGAAATGAAAAATGTATCTTTAAGTATTAACACTCACAATTACAAGGGAATGATTGTGAAGTGCCAAAGAAGCGCGATCGAAACATCAATAATTCATGTTTTTCAATGCGTAAGATTTTCCAACCAAAATAACGAATCTTAAAGTCTTACTGTAATCCGTATCTATATATTGCACACATTTTAAGTACAAACAAGCAACTTTTGTTGTTTATTAAAATTGCAAAGAAAGCTGTTTGACAGTGCTCACGCTGCTCTACCTCGAAGCCGTGAGCGTTTTAAGTAGGTACTGGTTGATGACGTCTACGTTTGTTAAGTAGTATGCATCACTAAAAAAGCTATGCAACACTAATTTAAAAAAAACTAAAACGGCACCCATTTCCAACACTGAAAAGTATGAAATAATTTGTAGAATTCGAAACATGTGAATGACCACGAAATGTGAAGTCAGTGTTTTGAATCAGCGGTTCCATACCGACTTTTATTCATATTTTTTTATTGATTCAGTAAAATGTTTTTTTTTATTCATTTTTTTATTCTTTTTATTTATGTTATTGTGTAGGAACAAGCGCGAAGCCCACCTGATGTTAAGCGGTATCCTCTGCCTATAACAGATGCATTTCATCACAAGTGACGAACTGCATTGCGCCCATCGCCTTGAGACATACCTGTTAAGTCTCATTTTGCCTGTTATTTCACTGGCTCTCAAGGACTGCTGCCGGAACACACCGTTAGGTGCTTGGAGATTTTCTACTTGAGGGTGGTCGCTAGCCAGGCGGGCTTTCGCAAAATGCCCTTCCACCATGCGGTGAAGCTCAAGCTCTGGGCGGGATTTGAACCATGGACCTGCTGCGCGGCAGTCCATAGCCAATGCCACTGAGCCATCACTGCTTCAAAACTGGTGGTTAAAATACCTCTCGAAAATACCTCTCTTGAAGCATGAACTCCTTTATATCGCTTGGCTCTGGTACTCATGAGACCAGCTACAATTATTTCTTTAATAGTTACCAGGTGTTCTATACCACAATTGCATCGATAATGGCTATGTGTAGAGTAAACGGATAACAGGAAACACCTACGATAACGCCACAGATGACACAACAGTCACAATAACTGTTCTCGTGGTTGTTTTGTAACATGGACCAGTAGTAAACAAAGACAATTGGAGCAATTATTAATGTGGGCTTATAGTTGCTATGTTGATTTGACATTGTGCATTTTTGAATGATCATTTTTTTTTATGATAGGTTAGCCTTTGACCACTATCTCATCTGATGGTAAGTGATGATGTGGTTGAAGATGTTGTTCCGGCTAATCTAAATGTACTGGCTCTCAAGGGCAGCTGCCGGAACACACCTTTAGGTACTTTTTTTTTTTTTTTTTTTTTTATATTTGATAGGTTATCCTTTGACCACTATCTCACCTGATGTAAGTGTTGATGTGGTTGAAGATGTTGTTCCGGCTAACCTAAAAGTACTGGCTCTCAAGGACAGCTGCCGGAACACACCGTTAGGTGCTTGGCGACAGTTTTCTACTTGAGGGTGGTATCTAGCCAGGCGGGCATTCGCAAAATGCCCAACCACCATGCTTAACGTGCCCTCCGAAGCACGGAAGCGGTCAGTAGTAATGTCACTAGCGGCCACCCATCCAATTCATGACCGCGGGTGACGTTGCTGATCGGTCAAAAACAGCTTAGTAAACTTCGCTACGGGAGCTTCAAAATTTGATATCATATTGAAAACTATTGAGAATTTTATGCATACTAAATTATTAGGAACCGGCTAGGACTCGCGTTATATTTAACATCATAGCCTATTTAATATCTCAGCCTAGGTACTCTAAAATCACACTGACTAGACCAATAATGCCCCAACGACGTCACTCGAATTTAATTATGTACACTTGTTCTTTTTCCATGACTCATAATAGTTTGTTTCCGTTGCAGATAGAGAAGACCAGTCCATTCTGTGCACAGGAGAGTCTGGTGCCGGCAAGACTGAGAATACGAAGAAGGTGATACAGTATCTAGCGTACGTGGCCGCTTCTAAACCCAAAGGATCTGGAGCGGTAAGATTAAACTGTATAAGCTTTGACTATATGTACTTATAGTTAAATGTATATTTATGGATGCTTCGAATGAAAATATCTAATGATGTGGACGCGGTAGAAATTCTTTGTCAGGATTTCGGGCAAATCTCACACTAGATAATCGACGTTACTACTGACTATTCTACCTACAGTTGTTGATGATTCGTTCGTTAGAAGTACTTCTTTGATATATATAAGTACTGTTCTATTCTCAAATTAGGAAAAACAAAACTTAAATTTTTTGTACGATCGATTTTCTCCATACTAAAATATCAGAACCAAACTATTCTTTAAATTTTTAAGAAAATGTATTTCTTTCCTACTAGTGAATGTTATCAAAGTTTTCTATAAATGTCCTAAATATATTTTTGCAAAGATCTGATGGAACCTGTAGCTCTATATTTATACTGCCGCTGACATTTCTTATGACACCAGAAAAAGGGCATGTCTATTTAAATAATGTGCAAATTACAACATATATGCAACAGATGAACGTATATAATTACTAGAGTAGAACTGGGACCTTATTGTATAAGTAAAATGATCTTCATGTTGGGATTTGAACCCCAAAATGGACATGCATATGTTCCAGTTGGACAAGAATGCCCTTAGAATTATTTCCATCAAATCAAATTAATTATAAGATGCAGTTTGCTTGTGTGAAAAATTTTGTAATGTTTGTCACTGTGATAAAACGATCAATTGTTATTGATATTGAACAGATGTTGAGGTATTTTGAATGTGTGATGTAGAAAATGGAAGAATGAGAGTTCTTAGGAATGCTCATCGCGTCGATACTTTGAAAGCAGCGTCGAGATCGGTTCAGCCTAATCACAGCTGCGATGCTACGAAACAGAATGATTCACAAAAGCTTCAAAATTAACACTCGTCTTTGTTTAACAATGATATATTTTAAACTCCATGGACTAGGATTATGTGAAATGAAAACTATTAAATTACATTTTCTCGATATAAATTAAACACGTATTGTGCGATAGGTCTAATTATTTTAATTGCGATAGTGTAATAATTAGTATTTCAAGTTACGTTGATATAAGTCTCAAAAAAATTATTGAATTTATAGTGTGTTAAACGTGGTTATCTTTCTTGATATAATCTGCACGCAGAGGTGCGGGGCATAGCGATTCTTTTCACGAATATTTCATTAAAAATACTTCGTTGAAGAAAATATTGTGAAGGTGCTGTTTTAGGACTCAACAGTAAGCTTAGAAAGAAAAACAGTTTAAGAGGGAAGGCGATTATCCATATAAATCCATATGTACATGCCCTACTGCTCATGGATAATGCCTCTAGAGTTATATTTGTTTTACATAAAATCTAAGCCTACTATGGACACACCCCTGTCCTTTTTTTAAGGAATTAATTGTTACTAAAGAAAATATGACCCTAAAAAACACTGAAAATCCCGTTTTACCGCCATGATCAGAGTAGCACCAGACAAAATTGAAATATTCTTAACATAAATGAAATAGTCACCCCGTGACCACGATCACTGCAAAGTGTTTGAAACGTCGGGACAAAAATAATGATAAATATACGCTATTTAAACCGTTTAAAGTTGTTTAATTACTATGTGTAATAATCGCGAAAACCTAAGACAACATTATAAATGAAATAGGTTCCTAGATATATTTCAATTGAGAAAACCAGGGCATATGTAACGTTAGTCTCGTGCATTATCTTCCAACTCCAAGGAAGCCGTTCCCTCCTCACTGTGAGATCATAAAGATTTGAGATATACTCGTAGCACCGTTTTTTTTTAATGCCTTATAGGTTAACCTTTGACCACTATCTCACCTGATGGTAAGGGATGATGTGGTATAGGCTAACCTAGAAGTACTGGCTCTCAAGGACAGCTGCCGGAACACACCGTTAGGTGCTTGGCGACAGATTTTCTACTTGAGGGTGGTAGCTAGCCAGGCGGGCATTCGCAAAATGCCCTACCACCATGCTATAACGACTGCCATCCTAAGACAACAACCGGGACCAACGGCTTAACGTGCCCTCCGAAGCACGGAAACGCTCAGTAGTAATGTCACTAGCGGTCACCCATCCAACTCATGACCGCGCGTGACGTTGCTTAACTTTGCTGATCGATTGAGAAATGCTAAGTAAACTTCGCTACGAGCACTTCAAAACGTATAAAACATATTTAGTTTACTAGCCATAATTACAATGTGTGTGGTTAAGTTCACCTTAATGTTGTGACAAAAAGTACTACATACATAAATATTATGTTAACTAACCATACACCATTATGAAGTAGGTGATTAAAGCACATCTTAATGTTGTGACAAAAATCTTTACATCTAATTTAGTCTGATTTTGGATTTTATATGCATTTAATAGTGATTAAAAATACCATTAAGAGTCAAATTGTAGAGGCTTGCATTTAATGTTTAATGTAGGTTTATAATTATTTTTATGGTTATGGAGCCTCAATCGTTCAAGTAAAATGTTTTAAGTAATTAACGTCCGATGGGAATGATCAATTTTCCTTTTATGCCACATTGATGATACAGTATAAATTATGCAGTAAGTTAACTTGAAACAGAAAAGAACAATAGTTAAAAAAAAGCTGAGTGTATAAATTAAATTGTATAGAAAAAACAATTTTGTCAGAATGTTGGTCGTATTTTTTTTATTTTTTTATTATTGTGACGCACGCAACAAGCCCGGGGCCCACCTAATGTTAAGTAGACTAACCTCTGCCTATAACATATGCATTTCGTCAACGACGAATTGCACTGTGCCTGTCACACTGAGACGTACAGTTGTTAGGTCTCATGTGCCTGTAATTTTTCTGGCTCTCAAGGACTGCTGCCGGAACACACTGTTAGGTGCTTGGCGACAGATTTTCTACTTGAGGGTAGTTGCTAGCCAGGCGGGCATTCGCAAAATGCCCTTCCACCATGCGGTGAAGCTCAAGCCCGCGGTGGGATTCGAACCATGGACCTGCTGCACGGCAGTCCATAGCCAATGCCACTGAGCTATCACTGCTTCAAAGAATATACCAAGGCATACTTTAATTAGAACGCTAAGGATTTCGAACGTGGCAAATATTCAGGACCGAAACTGAAAATTCGTGCTACGTTTCAAAGTTTAGGCGTTTCAAAGTCACGTTACTGTCATTATAAAATAGACATGGCGGCTATAATATATATTACTGCGGGCACTGAGTTAAATTACCATTTACGTAGCGGCAATGTGACAAGTTTGCTGATTACTCATCGTGCTTTAACACCTTATAAGGAGCGGCGAACGTTGTGTGGTAACTAAATAGTCAACTAAATAAATAACCCGCTTTAAAACATCTGGTGGTTACGGCGTGAGAAGTAATTACATTTGTAGGTTATCGACTGATTCATGGTATTTGCAAGAATATTGGTTCAGCACAGACTTTCACGAACTGTGATGATTGAATGACGAATGTGTGTGATTGTGTAAGCGGTTTTCGAGTCCGAGAAAGACGCTGAGAGATTAACTGTGATTAAAAAGATCGAAATGTTTAGGCAGAGGAGTAGTCAACCATTAACGTTGGTGAATTACGGTATGTTAAGGGTGAACTGGCCGGTCAGTTCTCCATACAAACGTCGTAGGTTAATCACTACTTTGCTTGAGAATTTAGGTCTTAAACAAAGCATGATATCGATTGAAATCGTCATTATCTAGGTTTGTATCGTAACGAAAATTTTAAATTATAATTAAGTTTAGAGTTATGAGCCTCAAACGATTTTCATATAAAGTTTTCAAGCCTCACAACTTTCAACTTAATTATCGTTTCAAAATTTCGTTACGATACAAACCTAGATAATGACGAGTTCAATCGATATTATGCTTAATTCTGGACCTAAAATCTCAAATAAAGGAGTCATCACCCTACGGCGTTTGTATGGAGAACTGACCGGCCAGTTCAACCTTAAGGGGGTTTCTTCATATATCATCTTTAAAGGGCTCTTATAGAAAGACGCGGTGCGTTCTGCCGTGCGTCTTGCAGTTAATATAAACGTATGGCCATGTATGAGAGCGTTCACGTAGAAGCGACTAGCGTTACTCGCGCGGTGAGACGTAGACTCCATAGATGAGCCCTAAGGGGGTTTTACAGTTTTACAATCGGTATCCTGGTCGGTTGATTCCCTGATGCCTGACGACATACCTCGAAGGCAATGCTCTTAATGGTAGTATATATGCTACCTTGCCTTAAAATGTATAAATCCCTCCTGTAAGCCTAATGTGCAGTATCAACCTACTGACGTCGTGATTAGAAGTAGCATGTTGTACGGCGCATTATTTTCCTTAGCTTAGCTTTATACGACATCGAACGCGAGGGAATTGTTATTATTTAGACGGGAACTGTGCTGTATATATGTATAAACAAGGAGGCTTGTTAATGGCTTTTCTAAATTAAGTTATTAAACCTTTTTGTAATGATAGCTGTAAGCCCCCCAAATAAATGTAAAGTAAAATAAAAATAAAATAAAACACTAATGGCAAAATACATAACATATTTTATTTGATTTGTCAGCGCACACAAATATATTGGTTTGATTATAGAACCAGGGTAAGAAACGACACGCAGGGTTCGAAGTTATCATAATAATTGTCGCTGATAATAATACTTCCTAATTACCTATTAGTAATATAATTATACTTGTACTAAAAATATGATACATGTGAGCTACGTTGTTCATTACAATCGGCGCCCTTACGTTTCACCTTTGGTGAGAAATGCCACCTTCGGTTCGAATTGCAATCCAAACTCGAGTGTAATCCAATACACTTGCGGGGATTTTTTTCGTAAACTATGTTGCTACTGAAATTTTATGAAATTCCTGTGCGAACTTATAATACAATACAACGAGGCCCTCACTGGTAAATTTGCAGTACATATTTACGGGTATTATTTAATAATGATTAACAACCTCAATATTGCTCTCTATTAGTCCTATGATTGATCAATATATAATTATTATGATAATTATGTTGCGAACTCTGTCAAAAAGGCTTATATATAAAGCTAGAGTCAATTTAAAAACTCAATAATGACGCTACTATATGTTCACAAATTATGCTAGAATGATTGTCAAGAATGGTGTGTGGTGCACTGATAAGATAAAAGGGATTGCTGGCTGGTGTTTTGAGGTGTGTTTGTGTTTGCTAGTTAAAAGGTATGATGCACTTCTTTTGGTAAGCTCTATTTTGTTTGGTTTTGAAAATATGACTTGCTAGTTATTTCTTTCGCAAACTGCTCTCTCTGTCATACAAGTTCCCATTTGCAAATTATACCTTAAGGAAATCGGTCATGTCGCTATTAGTACCGTTGTGGTTTTAGCTTACGTGCAACTCATGGCGACAGTTTAAAGGCGTAAAAATAGATTTATACATTAATAAGTGCATATTCAATTATACAACCGATGACTGATCTCTTACATGATATTGAGTTAAATAAGTTCAAGTAATCATATTCAAATATGGAAAAGGTTAGGTTTCTTCTATCTGGAACGCGATCAGTTGCACATATTGCCAGCGACGCAGTCTCGCGTTGACTAATATAAAGGTAGTCCACAACTGTGCCATTCCAAGAAGTAGTTCTCAATCACATGTGGTCCTGCATATTATGGTTAATAGCTGTTAATACTAGTATATTTTGTCAAAGCTAGAATTAAGTGTAAGTAAGTGTGCTAGTATGTATATTTAATGGATGTTAGACCAATGGTAATATGTACTATTGTATATTGGAGTATTAAGAGCACACCTGCATGAGATGGAGGTGGCATGACTCTTGTATTATATAGCACTTGTCATATATTATATTTATGGATGTTGCTAGAAAAATAAAGCTGAATAACCTTTCAAAGTGTGTTTATCAACTAAGGCAATTTGTCTGGCTCAGGATTGCTGCCGGAACATACTGTTAGGTGCATGGGGACAGATTTTCTACTTATCTGTTCTAAGATTCCATCGTATTTTGCTTTACTAGCCCAGGAGCTTGAAATATGTTTCTGTAAGGTTTATGTCCGACAGTTGATCTACCAATTGTTATGACATGATTTCAAATAACATGACTATCATAATTTGTTATTTTTCCAAACGATTTTTTAACCAATTGTGTCATTTGTATTAAAAATTAAAGATTTAACTTAGGTACTTTTTTATTCTGGCAACATCCATAAAGCAAATTTCGTCTACCCTTCTGCAATTTTGTAACATAATGTTTATTTTTCCCTCTTCCACCGTCACCGCCGTTCCGGACCGCAGGGCCCGACGCCGCAGTTGATTATAGTAAGTCTCTACGAACGCTTAACAGACTGCTCGGTTGCTGCTCAGTTGTTAGAGCAAAATTGAACTGCGCTGTGGTACATTGTCCTCAAAAATAGACTAAAGATCATCAACCTACCATATACCTATTAAATCTTGAATGTACGTAATATTTTTTTCGTTGTTTAATTCCAATGCAATTGTTACTGTAAGGAACGGGAGCTCTCTGACTATAAATTAGTCTATTACTATTTGATTACATTCATAAGGCAATATACGCGTTTGTTTCTTTAAACAGTAGTCTCTAAATAGGCTCATCTTAATCTAAAATTGAGGACAATTTACCAGGAAAATAGCAGACTGTACTGGGGTGTGCTTCTCAAATTGGGGTCATATTGGTATGCAAAGGTTGAAAAACAATGCTTTAAATTACATGGATGCATGGCTGCTACATCTCACACCAACTTTATCTCTACCTGCAAATACAGTTAAGCATAAAGGGTTTTATATTTTGTGCCATGGACAAAGTGAATGTTTGCTGTTTTTAATGCATGTGCCATACAAATAGGTGTTTTATTTGATGTATTGGGAATTCTTTTTGCTCTATTCGAAGTCAATTGCCAATAAAGATAATCGTGACTTGATTGTCGCCTTTTTATAATATGAATTATTTACTGTAAAGTCATATATTATACTAACTACGCTGAAAAGTGTTGTTTTATGTATACATTTTATATTATACTTGAGTATCAAATTGAGAATTCTAAAAGTACTACTTTATTTCGTTACTTGAATTTGAATGAAGTTTTCCTTTAGTTTTATTGAATTAGTACATAATTGGTTTTGTTATCTTTATCTGTTAATTTTCGTGCTTATCTTAATCCGTTATTGTTTATGTATTATTGTGTAAGTATGTACATTTAAATTATAATTTCATTGATAAAGTATAGATGTTATCATGCTATTATATCTAAATAGATAACATACTTCATACTGTAACCATTGTGTTGGTATGCGTCATTCTTTAATGTCTTTGTCACGATATTTTGTCGCCTAATTGCAGCAAAAAACGCATTTACTTGTGAATTCTCTATGAATGGCATAAATAGAAGATTTTTATACTAAAATCATATTTATGAACATCCTGCCGTTGTTCGATGGGTTATACAAATAGATGTCGTGGAACGAAGTCACCTAAGGGCTAATTTCGTATATTTAAAAATCCATCTCATACATTTAAACAATCCACAGTCATTAACGATACTCGTGTTTCCTTTCATATTCATTAACTAATATATCCTTTCATTTCACGCCGCTACCTTCCATCGTAGACTAACGGACCCACTTTCGAGGTAATCAGCTAAAACCATTAATGTGATATTATTTATAGTTTGAAATATTTTTGACCTTATGTATTTTGTGTAACCTCTAAAGATCAAGCTTGCGATCTAGATGCGGAAGTTGATGTACGTTCCACAGGTGTGAAAATTCGCACGCTCGATCGTTTGAGGTAAATAGGCAACAGATTTATCTGAAACCTCTGTAGGAACTGAAGAAAAAAATAGACTATGTACTAAATTATAAATGTCTTCATTAAAATAGAAATAATAGCATAACTGCTTCTTCCTTATATCTGTATTCATTACTGAAGAGCATTATACATTGCACAAAATGAAAGCGGAGTTTTCAGAACATAGTATTTATTTCAGTTTATTCACAGGAAATATAATACACGCATTATTTGGTGGTAATTTTCTAATAATATATTCACTGAAATACTGGGTAATACCAGTGGTTACCAATATAAAACGAGTAATATATTATTATGTATCCTGTTATACCCGCATTTAAGTAGATACAGAAGGTACACAAGGTCAAAACTATTTTACAAAGTGTTTTCATAGCTTTATCCATGCCAACGTAGTTTCGTCATATTTTAAATGCCATGTGTTCAAACTAGGTGAAATTTCAATTTTTAACTAATTGATAACTAACTTGCCAGATTTCCGTAAAATGAAGTAGGTATATTAAAATTATTCGGAAATATCTTTTTGTACTTTTTTAACATTGTTATGTTTGCAATAACGCCTGCTATGCGCATTACATTACAAAATTACAAATATACGATAGGAAAAAATTAAGTGAAAATTTAAGTTTATCCCGCACATGACTGATAAATGTTGAGATGAAATAAATATTAAAACGAAAAACTGGCGAGCCAGGAGCAAAGATGTTAGGCTCAAGAACATGTACGAAAAATTTCATCGAGTTTGAATACTTGGAATTTAAAATATAACGAAATTATTTTTACATGGAAAGCGCTACCTATACCTCTATGCTTAAAGTTAACCAATCCAAAGTCGATAAAACATATTCTGTCCATAGCTAGATGTAATTTAAGTCACAGCAGTCAATCAGTTACTTTACGACCCTAAGCGGTATTGAATTTATACAATAAACACAATAATCAGTGACCTAAATTGTTTTTACGTTTTGACTTATTACTGACGCATGTCGTGTTAAAAGGTTGACAAAGTGTTCAGTTTTCTTTAACGTATGAGTAGTTTGTCAGTATTGTTTTCCTTATAGGGCGAATTGGAGCAACAGCTGTTACAAGCGAACCCTATTCTAGAGGCCTTCGGTAACGCCAAGACAGTCAAAAACGACAACTCGTCCAGATTTGTAAGTATTGTAATTGTAAGATGAATAAATGGTCATGCTTGACGAGTTTTTCTTTTTTTGGTAATGCATGCTTTCGAATCTACTGAAGCAAGGAAATTATCTATTAAATTGAACTCGAAAAATTTCGCCTGTGTTTTCGGAATTCACTGGATTGTCATCATGGTGTGCCATCACCCTTATACCACTCATGTGGGGTTCCACAAAAGACAGCACAAGAACATATTAAAAAAATGTTTTTTTCGGCCAATACAAGGAAATTATTGTAAAAAGATTGGCCTCAGATTGACCTCGGATTTATAGCCGACAGTCGACCTGATGCCAGGCCTTCTTGACAATGCTCTCGTTGGTAGTACATCCTTGATACCGATCGACTAGTCAAAGCTTAAAGATGGTAAGGATATTGTGCATCAGCACTCCAGTCGCAGTGTTGCTGTACATTAGACGTTTTTCCCTGAGTCGTCTTACGACATCTGTCATATGTAATGTGTATATAGAACAGATCTTACGACTAGACTAGATAGATTTTATGATTGGCTCATAACACATCTCCGCAATGACGAGTTTTTTGTGATGGCACTACCTCTGAATCTCGGATTCCCAAGATCGTACCTCGGCTAGGGCAAATGCGATGAGATTGTGCGATGATCATAGATACCTGTTCTGTTATGTAAAAGCAATATCACAACAAACAAAACAATACTTAAGTAATAAAACGCTCTTCATATTTTTAGGGTAAATTCATAAGAATAAACTTCGACGCGTCGGGTTACATAGCCGGTGCGAACATCGAAACGTATCTGCTTGAGAAATCGAGAGCGATCAGACAAGCGAAAGACGAGAGGACATTCCACATCTTCTACCAACTTCTGTCAGGCGCTACTGCGCAACAAAAGGCGGAGTACATTCTAGAAGACCCCAAGAGCTACCCGTTCTTGTCCAATGCAGCATTACCTGTACCCGGTATAGATGACCTTGCCGAGTTTCAGGCCACTATCAAGTCCATGAATATCATGGGCATGAACAATGAGGATTTCAACTCGATCTTCAGAATAGTATCAGCTGTTCTTCTCTTCGGTTCCATGCAATTTAAGCAGGAAAGAAACTCCGACCAGGCCACGCTGCCTGATAACACAGTCGCACAGAAAATCGCACACCTTCTCGGTAAGAACAACACAGTATTATGGTTTTGTATGTTCTTTCAGTATATTGGGGTTCTAATCATCAACGTAATTTTTTTACAGGTTTATCCGTGACAGAAATGACAAAAGCATTCCTAAAGCCGAGGATCAAAGTGGGTCGTGATTTCGTGACGAAAGCACAAACGAAAGAGCAAGTGGAGTTCTCAGTCGAAGCAATTGGCAAGGCATGTTACGAACGCCTGTTCCGGTGGCTAGTCAACAGGATCAACAGGTCTCTCGACAGAACCAAGAGGCAAGGAGCTTCTTTCATTGGAATCCTCGATATGGCTGGTTTTGAAATCTTCGACCTGAACTCCTTTGAGCAACTCTGCATCAATTATACAAACGAGAAGCTGCAGCAGCTCTTCAACCACACGATGTTCATTCTAGAACAAGAGGAATACCAGCGGGAAGGTATTGAGTGGAAATTCATCGATTTCGGCCTCGATCTGCAGCCGACTATCGACCTCATCGACAAGCCCATGGGTATCATGGCTTTGTTAGATGAGGAGTGCTGGTTCCCGAAAGCCACGGACAAGACCTTCGTCGAGAAGTTGGTCTCTGCTCATTCCGTCCACCCCAAATTCATGAAGACAGACTTCCGTGGTGTGGCCGACTTCGCCATCATCCACTACGCTGGCAAAGTGGATTACTCAGCCGAAAAGTGGCTGATGAAGAATATGGACCCACTGAACGAGAACGTGGTCTCTTGCCTGCAGTCTTCGCAAGATCCTTTCGTATGCCACATCTGGAAGGACGCAGAGATTGTCGGCATGGCGCAACAAGCGATGACTGACACTCAATTCGGTGCACGAACTCGCAAGGGCATGTTCAGAACCGTCTCCCAGCTGTACAAGGAACAGCTGACAAAGCTGATGGCGACACTCAGAAACACCAATCCCAACTTCGTGCGGTGTATCATCCCGAACCACGAGAAGAAAGCCGGTAAAATTGAAGCTCCTCTTGTCCTCGACCAGTTGCGTTGCAACGGTGTGCTTGAGGGTATCAGGATCTGTCGTCAAGGCTTCCCCAACCGCATTCCCTTCCAGGAATTCAGACAGAGATACGAACTGCTCACTCCCAACATCATTCCTAAGGGATTCATGGATGGGAAGAAAGCTTGCGAGCAGATGATCAAGGCGTTAGAATTGGACCACAATCTGTTCCGCGTGGGGCAATCGAAGATCTTCTTCAGGGCTGGTGTGCTGGCTCACCTGGAAGAGGAGCGTGACTATAAGATCACGGACCTGATCGTGAACTTCCAGGCGTTCTGCCGCGGGTACCTCGCCAGGAGAAACTACCAGAAAAGGCTCCAGCAGTTGAACGCTATCAGGATCATTCAAAGGAACTGCGCAGCATACTTGAAACTGAGAAACTGGCAGTGGTGGCGACTGTACATAAAGGTAAGAAATTCTTACTAATAACAAGCTTTTTGTTGGCAGGCAACATAACCAATGCGAGGCTAATCACGAAAACAAATGGAAATGTATTTATTATTTGAAGTTTGTTATTTTTAGCTCGAATGGTAGTCTTGGAACTAATCGAACTACACCCAATATATATCCATTTTTAATCTGAATATCCTAAGAAATTTACATATAAAGTCTCTAGTTCTATACTTCTCTAATCTGAACTTCCCGAGAAATAGACATAAATACTCCAGTGCTCTTAAGTCTTGCTCTATGCATTTCTAATATAAACTTTCCAAAAAATCGACACATGAAGTCTCCAGTCCTCTTAATCCTGTGCATTTCCAATCAAAACTTCACGAAATGTTGACATACAAAATCTCCACGCCTTTAAAGGCTAGCCCTATGATCTAAACTTCTCGAGAAATGGACATATAAATACTCAAGTCCTCTAAAGGCTTACCCTTATCACCTCTAGACATTCGATAAAAGTCTTATTTTATAATTAATTCTACTGCTAATAGGCATAATAGAGCACTCGTAGTTGATACGATAGTCTTGAGAACGGTCCCCTGCCACAATTATTTTGAAAACAATTCGCTTCCATTATAACAGTATAGTTATGTAAATACCTCACCATAACTAAGGGCTGACCCGAGACCACAGTTGTTTTACTCTCGCCTTTCAGAAAGCCCTATTGTTAACCGTTTAATAAAACAACATGAGAAAGTTTACATTCACTTTGCGGAAAATCTTTAATAAAATAAAGGTGTGTGATATACATAAACACTCGGAAATATATGTGTAATGAGAATTTGGCAAAATCATGCAGGTGTCGGATCTGTCGCGTTGCTGGGGAAGAAATTCAAAATGTACCTGGATTATGCAAACCAGATTATAGGGTTAAGAAGGGACTCTTTACAATGAACATACAAGTTCGCCTTCACTCCTCGAGCTGCCTTCCCTGCATAGCCAACTTGATAACGTTCTACTAACGCCGCCTTGGTTACTCTTTCTTAGAAGGAAGTTACGGTTGTTCTTGGCAGGCAAAGGTAAACCGCGTTCGTGAGTTAAATTGTAACGTGACCCACTTTGATTTTTTAGGGATAATCATAATCATTTTATTTATACGTCTATAAAGAACACTATTGCGTATCAAAAGTTCAATAATAACATCAGTAAATGTATGATTAGTCTAACATTGTAATTTTTGCATTAATTCACTGAGGCAAGCGGCTCAGTGAATAAGATTACGAAATTACAACAATAGGACATATTTTGAACAACGAGCGGGATTCGGTTCCGCGACCATTCGCACCTACAGCCGGGACATGTTCTGACACTTACCTCTCGTGGTTATGATTATTGCCTCAATATTAAAGTCTTTGACCGCTTGTTGTTGATGAAGTTATCGAATGTGTCAGTTCTCTCATTCTTGAAAGCAATATCTCCCTGTCCGAATCAGTTCTTTTTTTTCGGGTGTTAGACAAATTACTTATCACACATTCAAGATAGCTTACAATAGATTCACGATTCTATGCCAATCTCATCTTTTGACGTTATACTCGTGTATACAATCTGATGTGTATTTAAGTGGAATGTACCGATTTCCAGGTGAAACCCCTCTTAGAAGTAACGAAGCAAGAAGAGAAGCTGACTCAGAAGGAGGACGAGCTGAAGCAGATTCGCGAACGTCTGGACAATCAAGTGAAGCGGTGCCACGAGTATGAACAGAAGTTCCAGCAGGCCAGCGCTGAGAAGACGCAGTTGGCTGAACAGTTACAGGTCAGCTATAGATATAAAATTTAAAATAAACAATAACATAACATTGTCGTGGCGTTCATCGATCGCCTCTATAAGTAGTTCTTGACCTTAGCAACTTTAACCAGCCATATATTATGTAGTTAAAACTGCACGGTTACTACTACTACTATTCAAATAAATAAAATGCAAAAAGGCGACTTCCACAAAAAACTCTAGACTATGAAATGATATCAGTTTAGTCCATTTCATAATGTCTGTCGTTTTGAATTCCAGGCCGAATTAGAACTGTGTGCAGAGGCTGAAGAAAGCAGAGCGCGTGCTGCAGCGAGGAAACAAGAGCTGGAAGAGCTACTACATGACCTGGAGGGGAGAATTGAAGAGGAAGAGGAGAGGTGTAATGCGTTACAACAAGAGAAGAAACGGTTGCAGCTCAATATTCAGGTAAGTGAAGAATCAGTGGTGAAGGCAGAAGAATTTAGAGTGCTGCTGTAAGTAAACGATACGTGGGGGAAGTACTGCAGGTCCTAGAGTGAAGAAGTGAAGTAGAAAATGAGAGGTGTAACACGTTGCAACAAGAAAAGATACTGTTGGAGCTTAATATTCAGGTAAGTAAGTTCAATGTAAGGGCTAGTATCGGAGGCAAAAGAAAGCAGACCGCATGCCGCCGTAAGGGCTCAAGAGCTGGAGGAACTACTGCAGGAGCTGGAGGGAATAAATTAAAGAATTAAAAATAAGAGGCGACGCATTGCAAACCATTGTCTATGAGTTAAATGGTATATATTTCCCATAATAATGGTTGATTGTATTATCTTTTCTTCAGGACTTGGAAGAACAGTTGGAAGAAGAAGAAGCAGCCAGACAGAAGCTGCAGCTGGAGCGCGTCCAGTGCGATTCCAAGATCAAGAAGTTAGAGGAAGACCTGGCTCTCAGCGAGGACACCAACCAGAAACTGGTCAAAGAAAAGAAGGTTAGTTTATTAGAAGATTATTATTAACAATTACGCTGGGCGGCAAATGAAATCTTATTGTCCTTGTGGTAAAGCGACACTACCATCTTGAAGGGTTTAGAATTAAATTAAATTATTTCTTCTGTACACATATGATGTCATATCATTAGGTTTGCAGAAAGCCTATTAGAATGTAACAGTTGATTATAGTATTAAGACTATGTCACATATTTCGTCTTCAAACAGTTTTAAGCTCCGTCCATGGCTAGTTTAAATGGGTATTTTAAAATGAGGTATGAAAATTTACTCCTGCAGAGGCACCTACAGCTTATTGCGTAGTACATTGCCGTACAAAAATTATGAATAGCTCGGCAGCTGTGACTGTGATATATTTATTATTTGCAGATAGTACTGGCAAACTTTAAATCATTTTCTACATTTACTCTCATTACCACCTTTATATACCTTTGACCGCAAGCCCAACCCTATTCGATATATTATAAAATCTGTGACAATACCATACAAAGAGTGACTACTATGAAGGACTTGGGCGTGACGTTTGACCGCGGCCTAACTTTTCATGACCATGTAACAGATACCGCAAGAGAATCTTTCCGGCGTCTTGGTTTTGTGTTGCGGAATGCACGCGAATTTAATGAACCTCACGTCATCAGGCTCCTGTATACCACTCTCGTAAGAAGTAAGCTTGAGGCGAGCGCGGCGGTCTGGAACCCGTATCACGTTACATACACCTTGATGCTGGAAAAGGTGCAGAAGGCTTTTTTGCGGTATCTGTACAAGCGGTTGTACGGGTACCCAATTTCTCTTGGGACAGCTTAGTTTTAACTCGCTGGAAGTTAGAAGGTCCGTTGATCAGCTCTCTATATGCTGCAAAATATTAAGAGGAAATATCGACTGTCCACAATGTTTTGTGCTCATTGTATGTGCCTGATAAATACGTATATCACAGGGCGAGCCATACACTCAAGCTCTTCGCCACTCCCCGTAGTCGCACAGTGGCGCGAACCCAGTCCCCTTTGTGTCGCTCTCTGAACGTCCTCAATGAATTCCTTACCGCTAACACCGAATATGATTTATTTTGTGACAAATGGCAATGTATTCTTGCATCGCTATTTTCGATTTATTTTTCAAATTTTGTGAAAAAATATGATATGTTAATTCTTGACTAATTTATTTTATTATATTATCTATTGAAACAATATGACTTTATTCATTGACATTCTTAATTTGAGACACATGATCATATTTATTCATAATCTAATTATTTTTATATTATTATTTGAAAAAATTTCATTACTTTGACTGAATTGTGCAATTATTAATTTTAGTTTTTGATATTTAAATTTTGTGTTTGTATGTATAATAACTTTATAATGTTCAAATTAATAATAAGTGTAACTGCTTATTATAGTAAATAAATAATATAGCTTGGTTAAGTAAGAAGTAGGGAAAATGCTTTATCTAGTACAAATGTAAATCAGGTATAACATGCCCCGTAGAGTGCCGAGCTAGAATTATATCTCCCATCTCTACCCGAGGGTGACGTAAGAGACGACTAAGGGTAAAATAACGGAAGGTTGGCAGCGGAGAAACAATATCTTAAACTGCGGTCCTGAGGACCGCAGTTTAAGATATTATTTCCTCCAGAAAGACACCTTTACAGGGGAGGCTGTGTTCAGCATTGGAAAATCCGGCAGATATAATACAGTACAACAGGCTCTTAGCAATTGTAACCATTGCTTTTGTGCCTGCTCTTCTCAAAAATATCTAATTTAAATAACTTCATTTTGATTTATTATATATTTCAGATCCTAGAAGAGAGAGCGAACGACCTCTCGCAAGCGTTGGCCGAGGAAGAGGAGAAGGCCAAGCACTTAAGCAAACTGAAGGCAAAACAAGAGTCTGCCATCGCTGAACTTGAAGAAAAACTATTGAAGGTAACGTATTGCTATCATATTGCCTCTGCCTTTGTGATGTATGCCTAGGAAATACTTTGAAGCAGTGATGGCTAAATAGCATTGGCTATGGATTGCCGAGCAGCAGGTTAATGGTTGGAATCCCGCCACGAGCTTGAGCTTCATCGCATGGTGGAAGGTCATTTTGCGAATGCCCGCCTGGCTAGCGGTCAACCTCGACCACATCACCACTTACCATCAGGTGAGATTGTGGTCAAAGGATTATCTATCTGTATTAACCAAAAAAAAATTTAGACATAGGTTGAAAAATACTGACAGCTAGGTCGTTTACAAACATAAAATTATATATAGTATAATTTTTAGCATATTGCCTAGATCAAATACTAATGATTGCTTACTCTTATTTTGGGTAGATTTACACTACAATATTTCATAATCAATGAAATATTGTAGTGTAAATCTACATTTAATTTAAAGCTTCCTTTTGACCAAATTTCTTGAAGATTGGAACAGGTGCAATAAACATGTCCTATAATCTCTAAAGGTAACTTGCAACAGTGTCCGCTTAGCGGTCAAAAAAGGAATTGACTATTTTGATAACCATGTTTAAAACTACCACAATACTTAGTTTATAGTAAGGACACTGTATTAATTATGATTGCTTTCTAGGATCACCAAATGCGCCAAGAGGCGGACAGGGCCAAGAGGAAACTCGAGACAGAATTGCAGGATGTCAAAGAACAGCTCGTCGAGAGGAAAGCTCAGCATGAAGAGTTGCAAATCGTACTTGGTAAGTCAATAGTCCTCGCGTTCTTCTTTATATTTTAATCTCATTTATTATGACAATATTGTATAAAATAGTATATTTGGACGATCCAACGTACATTTCGTGCCAGCATATTAACTGTTTTTTTTAATTTAAATGGCGTTGGTTACTGGTCCTTATGCCATTATTAACTGAGGTTTTTTATTGTGAAGGAACTAGCTTAAGGGCCCACTTGATTTTAAGCGGTATCCTCTGCCTATAACAGATGCATTTCATCACAAGTGACGAACTGCACTGCGCCTATCACCTTGAGACATACCTGTTGAGTATTATTTTGCCTGTTATTTCACTGGCTCTCAAGGACTGCTGCCGGAACGCACCGTTAGGTGCTTGGCGACAGATTTTCTACTTGAGGGTGGTCTCTAGCCAGGCGGGTATTCGCAAAATGCCCTTCCACCATGCAAAATGCCAAACCAAGGTGCAATCTGTGTTGCAATTATATACAGCGCACATTGCATTTATACTTCAATCGGTAAAATATTAGGAGTTCAGCTCAATCGAACGCCGAACTATACACACTAGCAACGAATGTGAATTGCCTAAACTGTTAATGTAATTTTAACTATGTCTTAACTAATAGTTAAAAACAAGGGTGAACGCAGTGTTTTGATTCAATCTACCTCAATTCTTCACGTCCACTACCAGCACTCCGCAACTACTCAACTCAAACTTCACATGTACAGAACCTAGGACACTGTCCAATATGAAATATAAATATAAATAATACTGCGTTGGTTTTGAATTGATAACTGAATGTGTTTGACTCATGTTTAATTTTTACACGCACAAAATTAGTACTAACTATGTTTTAATTGTGGCATGTTGGTTTTGAGATTGACAGTGACTACCTATGTATAGAGTCTGATCTATCTGTTTCATAGTAACGAACGTCAAATTGTATACATAATAAAAAGGAAATAGAAATTGTTAAATGAATCCTACAATTTAAGTTACCTATCGCATAGTTATCATCTTCGATAAATTCGATTTTTGATTGTGCTGAACGGGCCGCTATTAGTTACCCAATTAAATATTAGAATTGAACGTTCTTGTCGTATTATAAAACTTACTCTCATGATTATATTAGAAAAATATGATTATTACAGTGTGCCTTCATGGTTTTTGTACTGTCATTTGTGTTAAAAAATCATACTGTACTGATTACATGAGTTATAATAAAGCTAGGGAGATGATATCTTATAAAACGAGCAAATTCGTATGATTTGTGATCAACGTAAGATTTTGTATAGGTTGGATGTATTGTGCATTCTCAGTCGCAAGCGGGACTTTAGTGCAGGACATATCGCCTCCAAATATAATAAGAATAGGTTGGATGTTTCGATCGAGTTATATCGTCCGTCGCTCGTCACGAGGAGCTTGAAGAGGCGAGCGTCTGCACCGTAAGGACTGATATTACTTAAAAGCAACTTGATCCATGGAAATTAAATACTACAATTGCATCCAGTACACAAAACTTGCACTTAAATTTATTAGTGGTAATAAAGAAAGAAATAAAAATGTTTTGTTGCTGCAAAAAAATAATACAGTAACTACAATTAACACATAAATTCTAACACAAATGGTAATAGGGGGTAAGCTCAGCACTGGACTGCATAGACAGTAAAGTCTATGCAAATTCAAATTGTTTATTGACATGAAAACCAATTACACATTTACATTTATGACACAAAAAACAATTTTATAATGAATTAAATCTAATTTCTAATTGCACAACAATATTAATGATATATTACATTACAAATACAATAATCAATTAATTCAAACATTCATACAATTTCAAAAATGTTTATCAATAAATAAAAATAATAAGTTACAAATCAATTAAAATATTGGCTGATTGATCAAGGCTGATTATCAGCATACTGCTTTTCTCGAATAAAGGTGTAATACACATTTGAGCGATACTAGCGCGTGAATTTGAATTGCGCCGGGGACATTTTTTTTTATAACAGGATTCCACGGCAAACTAAATCACATCCTAGCAATAAATTTTGTTCGTTTGTTTAAGGAGTATGAGTGTTGTTGTATAATGTTTGTGGATATGTTGTTATAGCAAAGCGCGAGGAGGAGCTGGCGGCGGCGATGTCCCGCGCGGAGGAGGAGGGTGGGCTGCGCGCGGCGGCGGCCAAGGCGGCGCGCGAGGCCGAGTCCGCGCTCGCAGACGCACACGAGGACCTGGAGGCCGAGCGCGCCGCCAGGACCAAGGCAGAGAAACTCAAGCGGGACCTCAACGAGGAACTGGAGGCGCTCAAGAGCGAACTGCTCGACTCGCTAGATACTACTGCCGGTAAATAACTATACTACTTTTAGCTCTCTATCTGTCTTTGCATAGTAAGTGATGATGTGATTGAAGATGTTGTTTAGGATAAAATAGAATTACTGGCTGTCGAGGATAGCCGCTGGAACACACTGTTAGGTGCTTCGCGTCATATTTAGCTAACCAGGCGGAAATTTCTTAAACGCCCTGCCACCGTGCTAAAATCGACGACTGAAAGTGCCGTCCGCATGATGGAAGCGCTCAGTAGTAATGCCAAGCGGTCACTACTTACCTTAGCTAATCAGTTAAGAACGCTTAAAAGTATTTACAAACTTTATGCTATAATCTAGCTAGGTTTTCTATACAAGACACCTATGTTGCACCTGATTTTCCACTTGAAGATGATATATTTTTGACCTATCGTAAAATACCGTACTACCATGCTGTAAACCTTAAGTCCGCAGCAATATTGGAACCCTCCTACGCGTTTTTTTTTATTTTTTTAATGTTATTGTGTCGGAACAAGCCCGAGGCCCACCTGATGTTAAGTGGACTAACCTCTGCCTATAACAGACGCATTTCAGCCGAATTGCACTGTGCCCGCCACAATGAGACGTCCAGTTGTTAGGTCTCATTAGCCTGTAATTTTTCTGGCTCTCAAGGACTGCTGCCGGAACACACCGTTAGGTGCTTGGCGACAGATTTTCTACTTGAGGGTGGTCGCTAGCCAGACGGGCATTCGCAAAATGCCCTTCCACCATGCGGTGAAGCTCAAGCTCTGGGCGGGATTCGAGCCATGGACCTGCTGCGCGGCAGTCCATTTCCATTGCCACTGAGCGGTTAACGCGTCAGTCAAACATTCGAAGTAGTACTGTTGAAATTCTCTTGATACTACTATCGAATACTAATAGATTCAAGGGAAGACTTTACGAACCGTAGTGATTACAGGCACCGGCAAATACCTTGAACATTAGATGACGTAGTGGGGGAAAGTTCACGCATGATATTCATATATATAGGATGAATTATTTATATAGCGCAATACTAGAAACAAGGGCCGAATGACTGCCAAATAACATAAAATACTGTACTGTATCAGCCGGATTGTCCACTGCTGGGGGGTTGGCATAATATCCGTGCTTGGCAGGCATCTCGAGAGATGAGAGGAGGAGGGGGTTCATCACACATTCACATCCCGTGTGTAAGGGTGACAAATCAACATCGAGCTATGCTGCGCTGTACTGCGCTGTGCTATGTTTGGTCAACTCGCTCGTCTAATATTTTAATGAGGATACAAACAAACCATGCTGTGCTGCGCTGTGTGAGGCTACGCTCTGTTTAAAAACGCAGCAGTCTTGAGCGAGGCGCGCTACCCGCCGTGCTGAGCCGCGCTGTGCCGAACTGTGCTATGTTTTTCAAACATGGAGCACGCTGCGTGCCTCTCCATCGCCCTCAGACGTCTCGCTCACTCTCGTACTTCCATCTCTCGCTCTCAGCTCGATGTTGATTAGCTAAGCAAAGCGCAGCACAGCCTGATGTTGATTGTTAAAAAAACGTAGCTTAAGAAACACAGCACAGCACAGCGCAGTACAGCGCAGCATAGCTCGATGTTGATTTGTCACCCTTAACCTCCCAAGCACCCTTTCATAAAACCGTCTCTACTCAGCCAAAGTTGTTCTTCAAGTCGTTTGCCGGTGTCTCTATATACGGAATGAAACAAAATATAATAGAATATAACCTTCTAATAATAATATAATCTTCTTACTTTTGTGGTAATCGCAGTTGACATAGGTTATCGTATTTAATACTATGTTGTAAGATTCTGCGGTTTTCAAGATCTTGATCTGTGTTTGTCGTATTGAAAATATTGATCTACTTAAAACAACGAAATGAATATTTTGATTTTTGAAATAACGCATGCTCTGCGGATTAAACGAATTTACATCCTCGGGTTCTAAATATGCGCGGCGGACTCCTTTCGTTAAGCATTCAATATTGCATGATTCTAATTAATATCAGGTGAACTAGTTTGTTTGTATACCTTAATTGACGAGTGTTTCCTTATGAGCAGCGCAACAAGAGCTCCGTTCGAAGCGCGAACAGGAGGTGGCCGTGCTGAAGAGAAGCTTGGAGGAGGAGGCGGGCTCGCACGAGGCGACGCTGGCTGAACAGCGGCACAAGCATAGCCAGGAGCTGCAGGCTCTCAACGAACAACATGAACAGATCAAGAAGGCTAAAGCTGGTGAGTACCTTTCTGTTAAAAATTGAACACATATAAATAAGTATAGAGCTAATTAAAATTACAAAAAATATATACTAAATATATTTAGCGATAAATTCAACAAATCCTGTAGATTCCAACGACGCCGTTGTATCGTCATAAAAGTAGGGTGATCCACAGGTCAGTTTCCCTAAAACTCCAGTTTCATGAACTCGTAAGTTTCCTGGCCCACAATAAAAAAAAAAACAATTCTGTTTCCCATAACGTTTTGTGGTTTTTGACGCGTTTCGTTCTACACGGGGCATCTTGAGGAGGTCTTGATCCTCGCTCGAACAGTCTAATTTATTTATTTTTGATGAATTTTACTCGTTATCTTACCTTAACTCTTATCTTAAGACAAGTTTAAATATCAAGACAGAGTAGTTTTTTTTGGCGAGAATTGTGGATTGAATATGCAAAGGGTTTTGTGATGTTATGTTTTGAGCCATTATAGTATTATTGAATTTGCGTCAGTCAACTATATTGGTAAGAAAATCAAGACAAAAATCAGTAGTGAAGGACAACGCGACATTATGTTCGTAGGTCTGGAAACCTTTTTAGATGATCAAAAAAGTATTACACAGAAACTTAAAAACCTTATTGGTACCGCGCAAACTGAAAGAAAACCTTGTAGGCTAAAAAGAAAATCATTTTTCCACTTCCAAACACACGTCAATCATTCTCAAAACTTCAGAAATTTCTCATTGACATCTACAAAAAAAACTTTCAAAAGCTTTTACTTTATTTTTTATGTATATTTTATAAATATTATGTATTGATTTTTGTATTTAAATTTGTAAAAATGGCCGGTGTCAAGGAGCGTAGACAGAAGAACGTGAAATTCGGTCTATCCAAAGATGATAATTACGAGGTGGAGTCGGCCACCTTCCCGGACGAAGGCAGCTCCTTCAGCTCGGCCAAGAACTACTGGCAACATATGTGCAAGACTGAAACATCGCTTGATAGCAGGAGCGACGTTTCCTTGATTGGTATACATTGTTGTTGTTTTATAGAAACAATTTCAGCATTCTGACCTGAATCTGAGCTGAACCGAACAAACTGAATTTCGGTAGTTGAATTACATAGGCGTATTTTATAGATTTTATTTCCTTTGACTGCCTTGTTTGTGGAGTGTCGAAAGAGTCACTTTGGAAACTGGACGTATACCCTAGTCTGTCAGCTATAAGTTTTTTTTTAACTAAAAGAAGAAACTCGAGGCCCACCTGATGTTAAGCGGAGTAACCTCTGCCTATAACAGATACATTTGATCACAATTCACGAATTGCACTGCGCCCGTCACTTTGAGACATAGTTATTAAGTCTCATGTGCCTGTAATTTCACTGGCTCTCAAGGACTGCTGCCGGAACACACCGTTAGGTGCTTGGCGATAGAGTTTCTACTTGAGGGTGGTCGCTAGCCAGGCGGGCATTCGCAAAATGCTCTTCCACCATGCGGTGAAGTCAATCCCGCGGCGGGATTCAAACTATGGACCTGCTGCGCGGCAGTCCATAGCCAATGCCACTGTGCCTGCTTCAAAACTTCTTCATTGTTTATTTTAATAAAGTTTTCGGTAGCCGTTTGAAGACTGGGAGGCCCAATAGGTGACAATACGCTTGCTTTCTATGGCAACACGCATTTCGAACGTGACGATATGTAGGTATTTTTATAATGAATGTGCTAAAACTACATTATTTCATTTATGCAGCAGTTATGTAATAAGGAACCCTTTAAGCACTATGAGCTGTGCCAAGTTGTGTTATAAGGAACTAATATTTTGGATGCTACAACTAGTTTTGCACATTGATATTTCTATTAGGAACTCCAAGACCAGTATTTAATTTTTTTTTCTTAGACAATTTTTCCGTAGAGGATGAATAAAATCAAACTGCATTCAAACATTAACTAGAGTTCTAACTCCGTAGCTCTCGAGAAGGCCAAACAATCATTGGAAGCGGAGAATGCCGACCTAGCGACGGAGTTGAAGTCAGCGACGGCGGCGCGAGCGGACGGCGAGCGGAGACGGAAACAAGCGGAGGCGCAGCTAGCGGAACTAGCGGCCAAGCTGCAAGAGAACGACCGCGCCAGGTTAGCATTTTTTTTAGTTTCAAATTGGAATCATACCCTTTGTACATTTGCCGTTGCTAAAGTATTATGTAATACAAGCTTAATTTTTAGAAGACCTTGTCATGTAGATTTTTCATCGAGAACACGAAAGTAAATTTTTTTGCTATTGTACACTACACTCAAATATGTTGGTAACGCGCAATTCGGATACGTTTTTTTTATTTATAAGTCACCTACGTAAGTGATAGTGTGGTCAAAGATGTTGTTCAAGCTAGCCTAGAGTTATTAACTCATGGACAACTGCCAGAAAACACGAACGTGCCCTCTGATGCATGTACACGCTCAGTAGTAATGCCACTAGCAGTCACCCATCTAAGTCATGCCCGCAGCGGTCGTTGCTTTAATAAGTTGATCGGCTAAGAACGATGAAGCAAGCTACGCTACGAGCGGTTCAAAATACGAGTATTCATTAAATACTATTCAATATGTTTTCTATACGGTAGCGCAACGAGAATCAGTCAAAGACGGTCTCAAAATTTTTCTCAGAGCTCGATTGAACTTCTTGTATAATTTTACGAAATTTATGCCTCTCTTATGAGATTTAACTAGGAACACTCGGAGGTCACAAAAGTTTGTGTGCGTGTAGCTAAATAATATAATATTTATGATTAATTTAAATGTTTCGACGTACATTGCGCAAAATGTTTTAAGCAGAATGACTATGACAAGCTCGTAATATACGTGCTGCCTACACGTACGAATTATGTATGTAAGCAGTTTGCGAACCCCAAATTGCTTTGCATATTTTTAATATTGTTAGGTTTGCAATAACGCCTGCTATGCGGATTACATTAAAAAATCACAAATATATACGAAAGGAAAAATTTAAGTCATGTGCGGATTCGAACCCGCGTCCATCCACCCCTTTAGCCGGGGTATGCCGGCATGCTATTGCATATTTTTAAAAGCAGCATTTTGTGAAAATCTAATCTCTACCCTACTTATTTTTTTTATGAACTTTACTGTTTATATTTTTGCTTCAAGGTTAGTAATATAGCAGTACATTTCAATCTGAGCAATATTTTACCGTTTCTTTACATTCTCGTATACCACTGCTATGGCTGCTGGAAACAGCAATCACAGCGTTACCAACTTAAAAAAAATGTGTGTACTGGATGAATGTTATATTCGTTAAAGTAGTACTTATGCTTGGAGATCACGACTTGAGGCCGTTATTTTTAGATAAACCGCTTACAAGTGAAACACGGTTTCGGTCCGTCATTTAATAGTATGAGTAGGTGGAACGTACCGTGTTGTGTTCCCGATCGGGTGTAATAAAGAAATTTGTATTGGTTAGATCGGAGATAATGGAGAAGTGCGTGCGGCTGCAGAGCGAGGCGGAGGCCGCGGCGCAGCAGCTGGAGGCGGCCGAGCTGAAGGCATCCGCAGCCGCCAAGCAAGCAGCCACGCTCACCGCGCATCACGCTGAGACACAGGTGACAACCCTACCTCCCATGTCTATAATACCTTCCTCCTATTTAGGTTGATCTGATTCATCGTCATCATAGCCATGCGCTGGTCATACATAAAACAACAGCTTTCACTAAATTATTAATGCTTTAACTCGAGTTAAATTTCGTCGTCGAGTCGATTACAGTCGACAACAACGCCGAACGGCCATTTACAGCAACAATTTAGACTATAAGTTCTACTTTAAATTGCAGCGATTACGTCTTCTGGATTATTATTAATGTTCGAATTTGTTTCATTCTCACCGCGCCAAAGGAAAATCCATTAGATATTATAAAGATATTGGATAATAAAAATATAATTAACCTATGTTATTATTTTCTTGGCGTTGGGATCGTAAGTTTTTGCCAGCTCGCGCTTCACACTAGCTAACGCCACCACCCGTAAATTTATGCCTATAATTGTCTATAAAGTACCTTAAATATAGTAAACCGAGCTATGAAATAGCATCGTCAATAATATCGCTAAAAGATAGCGATAAGCCGTGGTCTCACCAGCGTTACTATCTTTTTATATATGCAGTTAACAGGTGCTAATGCAGAAATGACGGCTGTAGCATTAGAGTATTTTATCATAATTAAACGTGCAGCTATTTCTCTCATCCTATTGTATTCGCTGTGGTCGCGAGCGGAGTCCAGAGACAGGTCATGAAAGGCGCGTATTATTTCTCCAACTACCCGCATTTGGTCTATGTATTATGTGTCATATCACTGGATACAAAAGCTGAGGGCATCTGCAAGTGGATCTTGATCGAAACGTCTAGCTGAATTTTATACATGTTCTATCGCGATTAAATCTCGCCATTACTGGCTATTGGTGTTACGAGGAACTTAACTTGTTGGCGTGTTTCTTCTACTATATAAAGCCGTCGTTTACAAAGTGTGCTTCATATTTTCAGGCTCTTCTAGAAGAAGAAACGAAACAGAAGCTGTCTTTGCAAACGAAACTGCGCAACATCGAGCAACAGCTGGAGCAGGCGAGAGACGCGCTCGAAGAAGAAGAGGAAGCTAAGAAGAACTTCGAAAAACAAGTAAGTTTTGTACTTTTAACAGTTGTTTGATTGTAATTATTGTAATTTTTCAACTTTTGTAGAAATTCTTAAATTGGTGTTATAAATACAACAACAAATTTAAGTCCAGGTGGTAAAAAAATTAAAATCCAAATTGTAGAAGGGTTCTGATATAAAAGCATACTTGAATGCTTATTCCTGAACTAACGTATAAATCAATTCGTAGAAAAGTCAATATCTAACGCGATGACTCGAATAGGCGAGTCTCATCAGAAACATTTTCAACTGTATTACGTGTGAATTCATTTTCGATCGAAGTTCGAATTTTCGTCGGAATTTGGTTTCAATATTTTTACTTAGCTATCATTTATATACTTTGGCCACTCAGCTCACTTACTGGTGAGTGACTGGGGGAATATTATTACTATCAACTTATAATACACGTATTGTTTACTAGGTGACAGCGTTGACCCAACAAGTGCTCGACGCGAAGAAGAAGGCAGAAGAGGAAGCAGAGAACGCGGCGGCGTTGGAAGAACAGCGCAAGAAGCTCAGCAAGGATGTCGAGGCGCTGCACAGACAAATCGACGAGCTGCAACAAGCTAATGACAAGCTGGACAAGAGTGAGTTATTTTCCTTTTCTTATTATTATTAATTAGCTTTTTTGCCTCTTTACCATCATAATGCAGTTACAAACCCCAAGGCAGTGGCTATACTACCCATCATCAAAGCAGCTCCTAGAAAGGTAGGTTTCAAATAGCGCCTAACGCAAACACATCTTGAGACTGCAAGCCGTAAGAACGAACCTTAAACTTTCTACAATGTCTTCCTTTGTGTTGATTTTTTATTTTTTTATAGCTGATAGGCTAGCCAGTGACCATTATATCACCTGATGGTATTTGAAGATGTGGTTTTTGATTTATGGCTAACCTAGATTTTTTACTGGCTCTCAAGGACGGCTGCCAAAACAAAACGTTTGGTGCTTGTTGATATATTTTCTACTTGTAGGTGGTAGCTAGCCAGGCGGGCATTCTCAAAATGCTCCACCACTCAATTGTCCGTTACAACAACAAGTCTAAGAGAATGGTATTCTACATAGTAATTAAACAACTTTAAACGGTTTAAATCGCGTATATTTATCATTATTTTGTCCCGACGTTTCAAACACTTTGCAGTCACCCCGTGACCACGATCACTGCAATGTGTTTAAAACGTCGGGACAAAAATAATGATAAATATACAGTTAAAGTAGTAGTTAGTGTATAGTTTAAAGTTGTTTAATTACTATGTGTAATAATCGCGAAAACCTAAGGCAACATTATGGTATTCTACACTTCAGCTAACCCTTGGGGGGGATATACATTTTACACAGACACGGTTCTCTTACCATTGATGAGTAATAAACTGTTTGTTTTCCTCCAGGCAAAAAGAAGGTACAGGCAGAGCTGGACGATACTAACATTGAACTGGAAGCGCAGCGAGCCAAGGTCATGGAGCTGGAGAAGAAACAGAAGAGCTTCGATAAGGTATGCTTCGACTACAATAGTACATTATGCAACAAGTGCGCGAAGTTGTTTATTACAATCGAGACGGGTATTAAATGGAGGCCTAAATGGAGTAGAGATTGTAATAAACAACGCGCACGAGTTTCATACGACTTTTTTCAACACACTTGTTAGGAACGAATACGAAAATTTTGATACGAAAATATTTTCTTGATCTTTTTGATAGCAATATTAATCTGATTAAGAAGGTTATAATTAAATTTTCTATAGCAAACTACAATCTCCTTAGTGAGAAGTGGGGAAACATTGTTTTTTTTCTATTTAAAACACTAGTGAGGTAAAGTAAAAACAAAAAAGCACGAGTGCGTAATAGACTATATTATGACACTAAAATCGGTGCATTTAAAGGCCCGTTACGAGCGAGTGTGTTGAAAAATATATATTTTGTGGCCGCTCGGAAACTGCTAAGGAAATCATATAAAAAGTATCTTACGTGTTAATCAAGAATATAAAGAACATATGTACCAAATTTCATCAAAATCGATTCAGCTGTTTCGGCGTTAAGAGAAGGCAAACGGAGAGATTTACACCTGAAATTATCTTTGATTTCTGTAATATAGGTCTGTATGGGAAAATTTGAAACTATATGATATTTGTTAGGGCCTTGGAATGGCATGTATACACTCTAATATTCTTACTACCCTTAAGAGGGCCCTTCCCGGCCCGTCTATCGTTAAAGCGAGCATGATTGAAAAGCTTGTTGCTTCATCGTTTTTCATCTTCAGCCCTTGGAATTCAACTCTCCGTCTCACTCCGACCCCCGCATGCTTCTTTCCGTCACTTGGCTAACAAGCAAGTGAGAATGAGATAACATTTAACGAAAAATAGTCTGTGTAAACTTCATAAAACTTCATCCAGGAATTACGTGTTTTTCAATAAGCCTTATGAAGTTTGTAAAACAAATGTGTATAATTTAGAATCTCCATTATATTTGCAAAGTTTCTATCAAAATATGTTCTCTACTTTTACAATTTATAGAGTACATTCTGAACTTCCAAAGTTCAGGCAAAATTTGGAGGCTTATATTGAAGTTACTTCTCCAAATTTTACTTTTTTGTTTGCATATAAGCTCAAAAGTTTCAAATAAATATCAGTTTCAACGCCATAATCACGTAAGATCGTTTGTATGAAAAGTAAGACGGGTTGGCCGCTCTTAAGGATACCTGCACATATAATACATACATTTTCATCAAACTATAAGTCTTGCAAGTAGAATCCGATATTTTGCTAATTAACAGAAAAGCCTTCACGTATCTATATGTTGTTTTATTGCAAAAAATAATTGTCAATCAATACGAAACTTTTTTTGCACGGTGGTAGGGCATTTTGCGAATCCCCGCCTGGCTAGCGACCACTCTCAGGTAGAAAATCTGTCACCGAGCACGTAACGGTGTGTTGTGGCAGCTGTCCTTGAGAGCCAGTAATTCTAAGTTAGGCCTGTTACATTCGGCCACATCATCACCTATCATCAGGTGAGATTGTGGTCAAATACTTACATATCAGCAATAAAAAATAAATAAAAAATAGAATAGTCTTCTTGTATTTACGTTGTTTTATTACATTTTATTTATCTTTATTGATTGTTGTTGATTGTTGATTTTATATCAACAGGACTTTGTACGTTTCGTCATAAAAAAGAAGTGTTTCTTAAGATATTTGTTTTGTTCAGGTTGTGGCAGAAGAGCGCGCTGTGGCAGAACGTTACGCGGCCGAACGAGACCAAGCGGAGCGCGAGGCGAGGGAGAAGGAAACTCGTGTGCTCTCGCTCACTAGGGAACTCGACGATGCTGCTGAGAAGGTAACTACAACATTTTATTTTTATTAGTGATGGACCAGTGCTAAGTAATTTTGACTGCCGTTATGGAGTTTGCAGGTTTGATTCCCGACCCGTTTCAGTTGGCATTTTGCATGCTTGTATGGCTTTATCTTGTGTGTTCGAGTAGAAAATCTGTTGTCACTTCATGTTGTTATGGCAGATGTTAAAAACCAGCTACAATTAAAAGTTCAGCTTGCTTACACCATCAATCACATCGCCTGTTTTTTATCCGAGGACAAATGATGCCGGTTTTTATTAAAATATATCAATAGAAGGAAGTCGGACGAAAAACAGACATCATCATTTCGCCCATCGAGAACTAATTTATTTCCTTCTAGTTTCTTATATGTCCTATATTATGTTACTAAACTGACAGATACCTATAGATGCCTACTAGGAATCCTTAGGCGGTATGAAAAAAAATTTTAAACATGATTTGTAATATAAAGTATACTCACCACCACTAGATTCAAGATTTTTTTTTATTTTGAGATGTACGCGATGTTTCTATCTATTTATTTTACTGAGTAGTGGATAGATATAACTTTTGAGCTAAATTTTCCGAAGAGATAATGACAAAATTGAGACCAAAATAAAGACTTCCTACCTTAAGACTATACTTAATTTATTTGAAAAGTGATTACCTTAATAGAAGATAGGAGGCTAGATATACTCATTCTTAGAGTTTAAATGCCAAAAAAAATTGAATAGACTCAGGTTTAGAGAAAGTCAGGGAAGAGAGTTTTTACTATTCTTCGTAGGCATCGTATTCTCTCAAGACACATTATGAGTTGAATGTTCTATTCTATAGATCGAAGAATTGGAGCGAAGCAAGCGGCTCCTACAGTCTGAGCTGGACGAGTTGGCGAACACGCAAGGCACGGCCGACAAGAACGTGCACGAGTTGGAGAAAGCGAAGCGAGCGCTCGAGTCGCAGCTGGCCGAGCTGAAGGCGCAGAACGAAGAGATCGAGGACGACTTGCAGCTCACGGAGGATGCCAAGTTGCGGCTCGAAGTCAACATGCAAGCGATGCGAGCGCAGTTCGAACGGGACTTGCAGGTATCTTCTACTCATTCTCATTACCTACATGTCACATATAGTCAGCCTATTAATTGATGTTTGATGAATATTCCCTGTGGGGTGCTGGGTTTGAATGTCACCCACCCTTTCTACCCGTGGGTGTCGTAAGAGGCCACTAAAATTAAAATACCAAAAGGTGGGCAGCAGCGCCTTCTGAGGAACTGTATCTCAACTCTGCGATCCCTAAGACGCCTGCCAAGCGTGGGGATTATAGCAAAACTCCCTAAATGGGGAGGCTGTGTTCAGCAGTGGACAATCCGGCTGATGCGACATTACCTGAATGAACCAATTAACATTAATTACCATTTTTAATATTTTTACTTTTACTTTTGCTATGACGCATTCACCGTGCATTATAAAATTACATTGAGAGGACAAATTTAAAATCCCGCACATTACTATGTTTTTTCTGTCAATGTATTTTTGTAAATAATTACCAGTGTCAAAATCAATACAAAAATATGATGTATAAATAACTTATAATTTTGATGTTCCCCATACCAAGTTTTTTAATTAGACGTCAATATCTCCTTCTCCGTGAAAAAAGTATGAGACACAATAGTTAATCGTGGCTGATTGTAGTACAAACCTATATTAGAACAAAAATATATAAAAAACTAGCTAAAGCGCCAGTCGGACTTTCGCAAAGGATCCCGTATGTTTAGACGACATTGGACCTATTGACAAAACGGCATATCCTTAAAATGAAGACTTATTCACCGTATAACTTATTCCTACAAAAGCCTGTTCGTCTAATGACTTATTCTTAAAAAGGCCTGTTCGCCGAATTAGTTACTCCTAAAAAGACCTGTTCGCCTAATGACTTATTTTTAAAAAGGTCTGTTCGCTGCATTACTTATTCTTTTCAAATTGATGTGCTGAAGTGCCAGACATCAGCAGTCCTGTGCATAATTTTTGTTTTCACAAAAATGTTGACCAACATTCATGGTTTTATTGAATAAATTATTGTATTTATTTATTTTTAATCTCCTAATTATGTTTTCTTCAAATAGAGACCAACCTTGAGATATAGCTAATGTTATTTAAACACACAGAAAATCGAGTACGCAAAAAAAATATGGTCCTCTTTTTGAAGTTGCTTTATAAATTAGCTATCAAAAATGTAATTTGCAAATTAGTATTTTTAAGAATAAGTCTTTAGGCGAACAGGATTTTAAAATAAGTCTTGTTAAGGATACCTCAGTTTAAGAATGTAGTCTTTGTACTAATAGGGTATTCCCCGAATGTGGCATTTTCAGAATAAGGCATATTGCGAACAGGTCTATAAAAGACTATACGTCATTTTGCTTAGGTGGTGGTTTAGGTGCAAGGTTAATTTTCGTCTAAACCATCCCAGATCCTAAAAAGATGATCATGTTTTGAGTCGGTGCTAAGTTCTTAGTATGCAAGTCCATCTCGCACTTGGCCGGTTTTATTGCATCCAAATTGTATTTGTGCAGGCTAAAGAAGAGCAAGGCGAAGAGAAGCGTCGCGGCATCGTGAAGCAACTCCGCGACCTGGAGTCTGAGCTGGAGGAGGAGCGCAAGCAGCGCGCAGCGACCTTAGCGCTCAGGAAGAAACTAGAGGGCGACCTGAAGGATGCTGAGCAAGCGTTGCATCTAGCCAACAAGGTAACCTTACTGATATAACCCTCTCCGAACATATTCTAACAGTTTTGAGCATTGGTTATACTAAAGGGACTTAAAAAAAAGATAGGTTCTCAATTCGTTAGATTCCCAACAGCTCCCACGAACGTCCCCTGTACACTGGCAGATGGAATCACAATGCTTGTACAGTCGCCTGCAATAATAAGTATACACTTCGTAATTCAATAATAATGTGATGTCGCTAAATTCTTAATAATCGAAGTTAGCATAAACATGAAGGAAAAAAAATCAAATGATTTTCAGATACTTCTGTGTACATAGACAGAAAAAGAAGACTTTGCCACAATTTTGAAAATTACTATTTGTATACTAATTATTGCAGGCGACTGTACCTATAGAAAATATGGAGTCACGTGATACAAAATTATTGCGCGGGAGGCCCGCGAGGGTAGATGGTAATATATATGACTAATTTAATATATACATACCTATAGATATTGTAGCGTCGTGTGCCTTTGTTTTCGATACGTAAGGCGTTAATAACCAAGCAGAAATTACTGTCTGCCACCGCATAGCTTATTACTAGTGGCAGTTCCAGACCCCTGCAAGGTTAGACGACCATTGGTGTTCCCATCTGGGACGTTCATGGCGGTGGATGGGCATAGATAAATCCGCAATTCGGTCTTTTTTGAATGTTTGTTTTAAATTCCGTCATTTAGGATTCAGAACATATTTTTAATAGAAGTTACTTTAACATTGATACAAAATTTATCAATATCATTTCAATAGTTCGGTTTTTCAATCAAATAAGTTGAATAAATACCTTTGTCAGTCAAGTTATTTTGCCACCTGACTAACTACCACCTTCAAGTAGAAAATCTGTCGCCAAGCACCTAACAGTTTGTTTTGGCAACTGTGAGTGTCAAGTATACAATTGTTGTATTATCTTAAGAGATTCAACGGTGACAAAAGCTATAATTCCATCACCACGTCACAGTACAAACTGCGTACGAATGGAGAGGTAGCAATGGTGAAATCGTGATCAATTTTGATGAAACTAAAAAAGTTTATTAATACAAACTAGTAACTTTAATTGAAGATTTGGATTTATTTGTCCCTTTCGATTAGGTTTTGCTATTCTGTGATATTTACAAACACATATACAAATTATTAAGATATAAAATATCATTAACAGTGATATCATACAAAAAAAGATATTTTCGTTACCAGCGTCATAAACAGGCAACTTTGCAATTTTATTCTATAGAGAAAATCAATAAAAACTTGTTTTAAAGTTAACTATGCCTTAACATATGATCAAGACTTACATATAACTTTTTTACTCTTAAAAACTAAGTATATTTTGCTTAAAATCTTTCTTAAGTTAAGCTATTTAGCTCTTGTCAATGGTTTAATACAGTTGTCTGTTTTAGTTGAAAGAGGATGGCGTGAAGCAAGTGAAGAAGCTGCAACTACAGCTGAAGGAAGCGCTGAGGGAAGGCGAAGAGGCGCGCGCGGGGAGGGAGGAAGCTTCCGCTTCCGCCAGGGATGCCGACAGGAGAGTCAAGGTAATGTTGCGTTCATAACCAGAACTTTTTATTGTTGAATACTGTGTACATTTGTTGTTATAGAATAGACAAAAAAAAAACAGTTTGCCCAATTTTGAGCATAATTTTTTTTTTCTTATAACTAGTTTGAAGCGGTGCGCTGGTATCGTAGCTTGCATTGTCGTTCTTGACTGATCAACTATTTTAAGCAATTATTGCTTAACGATTTTTTTTGTTTGAGGATAGCAGTCGTTATAGCATGGTGGTAGGACATTTTTAAAATGCCCGCCTGGCTAACTATCATCCTCAAGTGAAAATCGGTCGCCAAGCACCTAACAGTGTGTTTCGGTAGCTGTTCCTGAGAGTCAATGATCCAAGGTTTGACCACACCATCATTTCCCATCAGTTAAGTCAAAGGCTAGCCTATCAGCGAAATAAAAAGAAAAATATACCTGGACATTTATGTACAAGGTATGTTGTTACACTAGTTATATGGTAGCGCCTATAAAGGTCGTGAAATTGTCGCATTATTTTTGCGGTATCTATTGCCGACCAGGGAACGGATACATCTCCCAATGTCGAACATTAATTGTTTTTATAAAAGTTACATTTCTGTAGATAGATTTGGTGCAAGTTTATCATAACTCTGTTCACTGTAATAGTTAAGAGATAAAAAAAAAATTAACACAAAATTCGCATCGGTCCAGTAAGTCTCGATAGCCGAGCAGTTAAGGCAAGGTGGTGGTTCGACTCCACTCGGGATAAAAATATTGAGCTTTAAGATTGTGTAAATGTAAGTATATCTGTTAAAAATGCATTATCGAAATATACTTACAATAAAGAAACCTGTTTAATTTTCTAGGCTTTGGAAGCGGAAGCGTTACAACACGCCGAAGAACTGGCCGCTGCGGATAGAGCGAGACGGCAAGCGGAGGCAGAGAGGGACGACCTACTCGACGAACTCAATAACACTACTAGCAAGGTAATTGTTAAGAAAAAATAATACATGTTATATTTTTGTGATGCTGATTGGACTTTTGCTATCAACAGGGCACAATTCCAGACTCCGGACTGCTACTAAAAATTTTTTTGACAGAAAGATTTAGAATTTGTCTGCCCCGAGGATCAAATATAGGACTACGAGATTCCAAAGATGTGCTTTAACACACCAATGAGATTTTATTATTGCATGTAGTCTGTGTCTATAATTGTGTTAGCATAGAGTCAAATATCACAATGTTAATGTTAAATAATTTTGAAACAGTAACAGTTATGGACTGCCGTGCTGTATATGGTACGATCCCCATCGCTGGCTTGAGCGTCACTGCACGGTGGAAGGGTATTTTGTGAATGTTCGCCTGGATAGCTACCACCTTCAAGTAGAAAATATGTCGCCGAGCATCTAAAAGTGTGTTCCGGCTGCAGTCCTTCCAGCACAATTATAAATAAGTTCCAGCAAAATTACATGCACACATGAAACCTAGCAACTGTAGTTCTCAGGGTAATGGATGCAGGGGTATGATTTATTGTGACGAAATCTGTTATAGGCAGAGGTTACAGCCTTAACATCAGGTGGGCCTCGAGCTTGTTCAGTTATTACCACATTACCCGTACAGAATGAGGTAACTATGTGTATACGTTCCAGGGCACGCTGCTGGTGGACGAGAAGAAGCGTCTGGAGGCGCGGATAGCGGCGCTGGAGGAGGACCTCGACGAGGAACAGTCCAACAACGAGATACTCAACGACAGGCTCAGGAAGTCACAGGTACACTACACTACCTCATTGTTCCTTATCCCGCTGCTACTTGAGCTTCACCGCATGGTGGAAGGACATTTTGCGAATGCCCGCCTGGCTACCGACCGGGTGGTCGGTCAAGTAGAAAATCTGTCGCCAAGCTCAATTGGCAGAGCATTTCCTGGATCTAGGAATGGATGGTCGCGGATTTGAATCCCACTTGTGGTTCAAATTAATCGTTTCGTTTTAAGACTTTAAATTATCTTAAATATTAATATCATATTTTTGGAAAGTAATTTTTTTATATTTCTTATTATTAAAGAAAATTATGTAGTATGTGATTATTCCAAAATAATCTACTTTTTAGTAATATTTTTTTGTTATCGTTAGCAAAAGCATACATGCAATATCGTTTATAGGGTTCTTTACTAAAAAGCGGAACCTTATTACTTCCCCTAAGGTTCTCAAACTGTATGAAAAAAAACATGGTACGATTTATATAACATTGGCATGGAGCCCTTTGTACCAGAGTCCAACTTACACTCGCCCATTACTTCTACAATTTTATTTTGAAACGTGTTATCGCGCGTTTACGTCCTGAAAGGGGGCCATCAAAGAATGTTCTAGTGCCCTGCCTGAGACGTGAATATTAATTTAATAATTTGTTATAATGTGTGTTGTAGAACCAAATCGACCAGCTGACGATGGAGCTCGGCACCGAGAAGTCGGCGACACAGAAGCTCGAGAGCGGCAAGCTGGTGCTCGAGAGGCAGAACAAGGAGCTGAAGGCCAAACTCGCTGAACTGGAGACTAACGCGCGCACAAAGACTAAGGTACCTGCAACTATCGCAACAATAATTGTACATTATGCAACAAGTGCGCGAAGTTGTTTATTATAATCGAGATGGGCTTTAGGCCTGAGATCGAAATTTGAAGGCCTAAATGGAGTAGAGATTGTAATAAACAACTCGCACGAGTTTCATACGTTTTTCAACACACTTGCGAGGAATGAATACGAAAATTTCCATACGAAAATATTTTCTTGATCTTTTTGATAGCAATAATAATCTGAAAGAAGGTTTATAATGAAATCTTCTATAGTTCTACTTCAGTAGGTAAAAAACTCTTTGGTTTGTTTTTATATGAACAACGAACGAAACAAACTACAATCTCCTCGATGAGAAGTGTGGAAACGTTGTTTTTTTTTCTATTTAAAACACTTGTGCGATAAAGTAAAAAAAATCACGAGTGCGTATTAGACTATATTATGACACTAAAATCGGTGCATTTAAAGGCCCGTTACGAGCGAGTGTGTTGAATATTATAATGTTTTAGTGTTTTGTTTTCTTAGGTAGCGCTAACGGACATGGATGTTTAAACGATCAACTGATAAGTATTTGATATATCCGCGTCGAACTAAAAATTATGTGAAATGAATACGATTTTGATTTGTTTGATGAAAGCCAATTAGGTATATTATTACTTAATATTTTGTTTACCAGGTGGTAGGTCTCTTCAGAAATGACCGTCTTGATGGATCTTTCCATTCCGTTCAACTAAACAAATCAACTAGTTGATCCGTTTGATACCCTCCGAGACACTTTCTTCCTAATCGGACCAACTAATATGATCTGTTAAATATTAATATTAATGGTCTTAACGAATCAACTTATAATGTCTTAACGAATCAACTTACAATGAAGAAGTTAGTTCGTCATTTAGTCTAGGGCAAAGTCATATTTAGGTGCGACGACGAGCTAAGCGAGGAGGAGCGTTAGGTTACTTGTGACTACAACATCGCGCGAGCCGAGCGAGCGAAGCGAGCGTGCCGCGGCAGCGGCCGGCGATGCGCCTCATAAATTACTACTATTCTTATATTTATATTTTGTTACTAACGGATCAACTATAAGTTGTGCCGTTGGGATAAAAAAGAGTTGACCCGTTTATTTCCTGACTAATCAACTGAATAGTTGTTTCGTTAGGAATAAAAATAGTTGATTAGTTTTAGTTGATCAGGTTTAGTTGGTCGGAGTGGAAGTAGAGCTTTTTATGGGTACCACCGCAATATTCTGCCTCGAAGTAGTAGTGTGCAAACACTTTACGTTTAGGCGTAAACGGCATCAGGAGGACAACTTGTCAGTCTCATCACTTCATAAAATAAAACAAACAGATAAAAATTTGTATATTAATGTTTTTACATTTGACACAAGTAATTAAGGGGCCCCACAAAAAGTAATAACACTGATTTCCTATATATAATAAGACCTGCAATATTTTTTATTTCTTTTTTGTTTTTCGTCTAGCAAAAGCAAAACTTTTAGTTTGATTAAACATACCATCACATTATTTTCCCCAAGAGGACTTGTCTAAACAACTACGATTCGCCAGAATGCTTAGGTCTCTAGGGGGAGAGCTTATTGCCATATACTGAACAAAGGTATAGCCTCCGGGCTGTTACTGAGTTCCATGTCAGTACAACCCAATAACTGTCCGATCCGAGAATCAAACCGTCGAGATTAAAAGCGACGCTATGCACTACTCAACCAACGAAGCATCTAATGCGCTCTTAGCGAAGCATGCTTAGTCGTTCTTAACCGATCAACTAAAATAGCGACGTCCGCTTCAATCACGACTTAGATGGGTCACCCATACTTTATGGTGATAGCTATACTAACATTAACTAGAAAATCTTTCGCCAAGCACCCAAAAGCGCATTCCGGCAGCTATCCTTGAGAGCCAATTCTAGGTTATACTGGTAAACATCTTCGACCACATCATGGTGTACCATCAGGTGAGATAGAGGTGGCAAAGGCTAGCCACCAGCTGTAAATAAAAAAACAAGGCAGGTTGATTTTATATTTTGATGTAATTTTTGATTTAATGTACACCAGGGTGTGATAACGTCCCTCGAGCTGAAGGTAGCCAACCTGGAAGAGCAGATCGAGGTGGAATCCCGCGAGAGGCTCGCGCAACAGAAGGCGTCGCGGAAACTAGACAAGAAGATGAAGGAACTCGCTCTGCAACTCGACGAGGAGAGGCGTCATGCTGATCAGTACAAAGAACAGATAGAGAAGGTAAACCGTTTCCTCAAGATTTACCAATCACCCCTCATCGTGAGTTTAAAGGCCTCACACAGAGACGGCAATTAACTCATAGTATTTACAATGTAAAGTTCTATTTAGGCTGGTTTTCACAGTATTTTAAAGCTAATTAGTGTTACAAAGTAGGTCTTTTATGTTTGAGAGTTTTGAATTAGGAACATGAATATTATTCCTTGCAGGCCGTCTAGGCTGCGTTCAGAAACGAGTAATTTATCACTAGTGTAAAAATTATCAGATAATCAAGGCTAAAACATAATGTAATATGCTAACTTATATGAGAGTGAAATTATTGTAGTTTCTTCCTTTTTCTCATAGTGGGATGAAAAGTAGAGTGTCACGGTCGCTAATAATTTTTTGGGTGAAATATATTTAATCCATCGCTGCGCTTAGGATTCTATTATAGAATCATTCGCACCGCTCTGGATACAAAAAAGCGCCCTCGCCGCATTATTATTTTGCTTCCTTGTGGTATCTACTATTGCCCTTAAACTGGCGTAAACCTGTTGTTAACAAGGTTTAATTGCAGTTTCATTTATTAATTTTTCATGCAAAAAAAAAGAATAAGGCGGACTCTTGCTCAAAAGGCACGTTGTCTTTTGGTAAAGCGTGTAATTTATGTACATATTTGAACACTATCTAAAATTGTTCAGATGAACGTCCGAGTGAAAACGTTGAAACGTCAACTCGACGAATCGGAAGAGGAAGTCCAGCGAGAGAAGGTCGGCAAGCGGAAGGCGCAGCGAGAACTGGAAGATATGCTCGAGACGCACGAGACTCTCGCCCGAGAGTGCAACAACCTGCGGAACAAACTCAGGTGAGGCGACAACACTGTGTGGCCGTGCGAGGTGGTATACAGCAAGGCGGCGTCACTACAGTGGAGGAATGGGTGTATAACTGTACATTATTATTATTCTGAAAGCAGATGGGATGCAGCTGCTATATAAAATACTACAGAAGATGGCCGCGGTTCGACTTGTGTAATACATCTGCAGTAAATCCTACAGAAATTTGCGCTGGTTTCCTAAATAAGGTCAATGCAGTAGGATTGTTGACTTATTGCCATAGAATCTGATTCCTTTAAAGTACATGAGGATAGAATATGTACCTTCTATAATGCTTTATAAGTTTATAATAGGTTTATTAATCGTCATTAGTATTCCGAATTGCATTACTAATGACTTTTGATATATATACCATAAACTTATGAAATTATTATGAAAAAGGGGGTAAGTGACGATTTAAATTACAAAACGAAATTTTGAAAGGGATTACAATGGTTTATTTGTATCTCATTATTTCTCGAATAAAATAATAGTTTTGTAAATGTCAACAATCCTATTCAAATAAATATTTCCAATATTAATTTATAGTAATTTTTCAGCAGCGTATGTACATTTCTTACCTCGAATTGTATCTATATGTTTATCATGTACACTGTCGACGTCCGTTTGTCCGACAGCTCGTTAGAGGCGAGTCGGTCGGTGCGCGCGAGCGTGTCTATGGCTCGCGGCGGATCCTTCACCGACGAAGACGATTATACCGAGTAGGGCAGCCGCTGGATCCAGTCGCTGGAGCCAGCCGCTCGGCCGAGGTAAACCTACCCGCTGGGGCAGGTCTCACCGGGCCGTTGTGTGTTATTGTGACTCATTTTTAGTTCATGGGATTAAGTTTTTAACCGTTTATCGATGTTGTCGTAGTAATTGTATACATTGTAATAAATAATCGGGTAAAAAATAACTTGATAGGGAAGCAATTTCGAAATTTGTATACAACTTTCTATATAATTGTTAGGCTGTGTTTATTTGTATCGATCAAGTTAAAAAAAAATATAAATTATAGTATTTTCATAAAGATAGTTGTTTTAAATTATATTGGTTTAGGGTTAATATTCACTAGAACTGCACAAAAAAACTACTGATATAATCATATCATAGGTACTTAAAATAATATTATTATTCTATGAAAATGAGGCAATCCTTTTTTTTAATTGTTTTCCATGCATTAAACGTCAAAACTACATATTCAATCGATCGATCGATCTTAAGTTTGAGATGCATTTATTAACCCATTGGCATTGGTGATGATAACAATAGAATTTCATTCATAACTAGGACGTAGTGGTCCTGATGATGCCAACTTATTAATACGAGCATAAATCGCCGTAAAACATACCCACACAAGTGAACAGAATTGACAAATGTAAAGACTGTAATTCGCAAACGTTATACGAATTTGGAGTAAACTCCAGTATATCGGAATAAAAACTAGCAGAATTCAGAGGATTTTAAATTTACAGAATTCTAATAGAATCTTCATCTATATTTATTTATTTTTTATAACATTTCTCTCTACCTCTGACAAACTAAGCTGAACATTTGACTACCAGTAGTGCACATTCACCACACTTTTCAACTAGTGTTTCCCATCGAGAAAACAGTTTTTTCTTAGTGGATATTTGTTCTTGTTGCAGTTTACAAATGCGTACTATTATAGTATCGGAAATGGTTAAACACTTTCTAGAAGTCAACCCCTGGACCTCAGTCGGGCAGGTTATATGTCTTGTGTCGTATTTTTTCTCTCATGAATGAATTCGTTCATCACATTACAGGTTTGTTCATCGATTAAAAGCTCATCATCATTGTGTCGTCGTTTGAATTTTGTTGTGGGACGAGTGTACGTTGGGCTCTAATTTGCATGGCGGCAAACGTGACGTGTTTTTTTTATACGAAGGCTTTGGATGCAAGTAATTGACATAGATTGACATGGATATCAATCAACGCATCCCAAAGGATGTGTTGGTATCATAACATGCGAATTTTGATATCAAATTCTACTAGATATTCATGGACTTATAATAATTTTCAGCATTGTTTTTTGTTTGTTGCTTAAATTTTATGTTATTGAGAAATTCGAGCAGTATAAGTATTCTGCGCAGTACTATTATAACGTTTCATAAATTAAAGCAACAATGCAATCCACTTTAAAGTTCTACGCTTAAGAACCAGGACCACCACCAGCCAACCACTGTTGCACATAGGTTTCCACCAATAGGGAGGGTTGCCATATTCCCCAAGCTTGGCAGGCGTCTTTGGGATCGCAATGTAAGATGGCAGTCCATCAGAAGGCGCTGCTGCCCATCTAGTTGTTTTCCCTTCTCACCCACAGGCAGTTAAGGGGTGTATTCCGCCCAGCACCGCAAGGGGAAATGCAAACAATGGGGAAATGCAGCAATCCTTTATGATTTGTTAGGTGTTGCTACACATTTGGCACACAACAGAGCTCATTGCCATGCTTGTGCTCTTACTGTCCAAATAATAGCGGGTATACTGCCAATAAAAAATACTTTTTGCAATATGTTCTTGTGTTGTCCCGTGTGGTGTTAGAGTGTGTAAGGCTCCTATTATATTATCATATATGTGATCATATTCATAGATAATGACTCAATTTATCTGTGGGTTTTAAAGCCAATTTGTTAAGATGGCAATGTTTGTTCGATAATGATAATGTACTTGGTGCCTTAGTAGTTTGATATAATACTGAATCGATCCAGCCATGTGTTAGGGTATGGTGTCGGTTTAGGAAGTGTGTGAACGTTTTTATTTGTTTTCCAGACGGCAAGGCGGCCCCATCGGCCTCTCGGGAGCGTCTTCATCATCGCGTATGAAACGCTCGTCTCTAGCGCCGGGCGGCGGGTCGGGCGACGAGTCCTTCGACGACGTCAACGACACCACCAACAGCGTCGAATAAACGCTCCTACACGCGCCGACACCCCGCGGACAGTGACCACTGCTCATTGGTTCTTTATCACAATTTGGAAACACGTTGCCATGGTTACGTTATCAACACGTGTACTTGGCAACCCTAAATTTTGCCAAATGGCCTGAAAATTAAGAAGGTATTTCGTTTTCTTAGTCAGTGTGATGGGAGATGAGTTAAAGTAAACTTAAATGCTAATTGAGTTGTGATAGAAAATCAAGGAGTTGGAGTATGTTCCCTGAAGTGGCTCTTGCAAATAATGTATATATACCTACTTTTGAAATTTAGTACGAGGTACTGGCCTTGGCCGTTGTAGCCGAGTTCTAAAAATAAAGCGAAAGACTAAATAAATAATCAATACGAAAGTCCGTCTAGAGTCAATGTTTGCCTAGAAATGTGCTTCTATTTTATCTTTTATTTTGGTACGGCATTTTGCGAACGCTCACCTGTCTGGCTACCATTCTTAAGTCTGTCTTTGAAGGCCAAATCTTATTGTAGGTTAAGCCTGTTGATCATTTTTCGCCAAATCATTACTTTTCATTAGCTGTGACTGCAGTCAAGTATATAAGCAATAATACAAAATGTTAGCTGTATGTCTATAATATTTGCAGAGGCAATTTTAGGGTCCATACTTGTTCGTTCTAAAGGCAAAAGATGACAGTGGTGTGCGACGTTAACCTAAGTCTAAATTGTACGCTTGGACATATGGGTGTGGGATGCGTTTATACATTGTACTTAATTTTCATTTAAAAAACGCCACTATCATGTGTAGCCTTCATAGTGATGATCTACAAACGTTAAATTATATTTTGGAATATTTTGTTAATCGATTTTGTATTTTACTACTTTGTAATAAGATTACAGTTTGTTTAGATCATTGCGGACCGCGGGTGTGTCGATATTAAAATAAGTCAATGTAGTGTGCATCGCTAAAGACGCAACGGCTTTGTTATATATTTATCCCGTTTTCTCTTTCTCATTGTAATATAATCGTGAAATTTTAATTCTGTCAAAAATATACTTATTTATAATCTATGTAGAAATATGGAATTGTATGTTGTATTTTACGCTCAAGACTCATTTGTAAGAAAAGAATTTACAAAAAAAAATGTCGTTGCATTTTGTTTCACAGATGCATATTCCTTCATATTTCTACTCGTTTTTAGGGTGCTCAATTTTCAAATTTGCATTTGAACAGTCGACGAATCTCTGAGCATTAATTTGTACATTTGTACCAACCCTCGATCCAGTATTAAACGAAACATTCCTTGCAATCGAGATTTCTCATTAGTCCGCTAACGGGCACGATGTCAAATTACTCTATTGGGTGATATGAAGGTTAAATTAAAGAAAAGTATTATATAATTCGTGTCAAAATTACGTAATTCGTAACCGGTATAGATGAAATGCATTTACACGCGACTGAGTTGGTAAGACTGTTTTTGCGACAATATTTGACCCCCAAATTCGCTACAACTTTATAAACTATGCTCTGAATTATGAATTGTATCGTGTACAGTGATTCACTGTACATCTTCAAGCTGTCTCCCTTACATCGTACATGTAAATATAATCAGTGTTGCACTGAGAGCTTAGTTGCCATACAAATTTTATTGATAGTATATAAGTAAGGACGTGTAAGCTTTTCGTCTGTAGAGATGGCGCGCAATCGTACCCTTGTTTTTATAACAAATACATGTTTTACTAGCAAAGATATTATGGTCGTAAGATCTTTCGTTTAAGTGAAAAAATTGTGTCGTTTGCGTCGTCAGACTCTTGTTTTTTTTATAATTTTTAACCAAGTCCAGTCTGTATCTGTACCATGTATATGTAAATACACCGTTTCGGTGGCAAAGTGTCGACGGCGGACACTGCTTGCTTTATATCATAGACTTATATAAGATTCCTAGTAATAAATTGTGGCCTTAGGTGTTTTTATTATGGATTTATACGTAACGTGTCTCTCCTTAGAGACATATCGATTTGATAACTTTACAAGCATTTGTACCGATTCTATACGACCCCATCTTTTTTTAATTGATTATATAGTTTTTTCTAATTAATAATTATGAAAATTAAATGTAAGTAAACCATTAAAGCATAAACATATTTTACTTAAATATTATATTTAATTAACAACATTGATGATTGTAAAATTGGCTATAGGTTGTAACAAGTTGGTATGCCAATTACAATTTTTCATGATTTTTATTAATATTTTGTTTTATTTCGTACACTCTCCCGTTATAAGTCAAGAATAAACAGTTACATCCCCGAAAAATAAATAATTGTTGAGTATGGCACGGCTCCATCCTCAACTTGTTGCCACCAAGGTTTTACCCATTTAGGTGGAGCATTTTATTTCATATTTAGTCTTTCAAATACCGTTTATTTCCAGATTCCCGAAATTGTACAGTCATGGATAAGAGAAAAAACTGTATTCTCTAATACTCTATTCAGTTGGAAACAATATTCTGTCAATGGTTTTGGTAAAAATTCGAGAAAGTACCTGTTATAGTCGAATAAGTTTTAGTTGTGGGTATGTGTCTTAGAACATTTAGGGGTCATTAACGAATAAACAACGTTATTATCTGCCGCAGAGCCACGTCAACAAATAATCCATGATATCGACTGTACACCCGCGCGATCAAAATTGTACTGACGGCGCTGCGAGAGGCGGGAGACCGTCGCGGGCGTCCGCGACTGGTTAAATTTGTCCGCGATGGAGCACGGCGCGGGGCCCCGTGACGGACACCCGCGCCGTGCGCACGCCTAACGCAGCGCACGGCCTAAGGCCTTTCTTCGGAGTAGTAGTATTCAAATTGCAAAAGTATTATTATTTGTTCCGTTCCGATATCCGGAATCCATATTGAGTCAAGCACCTGTCTTTTAGCGTTAGTTCTCCTTAGCGACTTCCTCCCTTCGGCTTCCGGCGCCACTGTCGTATTGGTATTGGCGGGCAACATGGCGACGACCGGAATGGCGGTAAAGCTTTTCTCCATTATAGCGTCGTTTTTCATAGCGTTAACATCTCCGCGATAAATTACAATAATTTAACGAAATTAATTTATTTCTTTTTCAAATAATTTCAATTTAGTTCATTTCTCCCTTCGTTATGGAGGACGAAGGAAAAAACAGTGACGTGGAAATGCATAGTAGTGAATGTGAAAAGGACCACGTGTCACGGAAAAGGAGTCGTTCTCCAAGTTCGCAAAGTGATTCGTCGGATGAGGATTTAGATGCACGAAAATCAAAGAGGAAACGTGTAAGTGATTTAAAATTTGAATTTTTGTCACAACAAGTGGCTTTCTTGACGAATATGATTTCTCAAAAACATTACGAGTCCCATCCACCAAACACTTCACATGTTGCTGGGCTTGCCAAAGAGCCAACCAAATCGGCTAATGAAGATCTAGGTCTGCGCCCACCGCCTAGTGCTAGCGAAGCTGATGAGCAACAGCTTAAATTGTCCGATCTGTCAACTACATTAAAAGACCCTCCTATTCCTAGATCTAAGGATGAACATGTAGATAAAATCACACAACTGCAAAGATTTAACTGTAACGATTGGTACGCTATTCGTTTTTCCGAGGCTCAGAAGAAATATGTAACTACCCCCGGTTTTGTAGAACTTAATGTGAATGATGAGTTACGACGTTTTCACGCATCCGGTTCCAATGACGATCGAACATACTTGCTTGAGAGAACCTTTGCGGCTTTATCTAGTGCAGTTCTGACACAGAAAGATGAATTACGTGCCGCATTACAGAGTTTAGTAGATTGGTCTAATGATAAGAATACTACGCTTTCATCTAAAACTCTTTTTGATAAAATCGAACAAACGTTTTCGAAAGATTCGAACTACACAAAGGTGACTGATGATATTTTACAAATATCTTGCGGTAGGCGTACTGATTGCATGAACTCACGAAGAGAGGTCATTCTTAAAAAAATCCCCGAAGAATATCATTACGGGGCCCTGCAGAAAATCCCACCAAGTGCTGAGAATCTGTTTAATAGCGACATGCTTGCCTCTTATCTTCAAAAAATTGGGGGGGCCGACAAACTAACTACTTGCTTTCAGCCTGCACAACACTCTACAGCAGCTTCGACATCGGGACAAAGACGTGCCCAAGAGGTTAAGCCCAAAGCATCTTCGAGCAAGCAGCTGAATAATAATTTTCGAGGCAATTATTCCAAGGACAAGTTCAAGGCTAACGCGAGAGGGTCTAACAACAACAACAACAACAAGAAACCTGACGATGGGAAGAGCAAGCAACAATATTCCAAAGGTAAGCGACTTTAATCTAACTCTCAGAATAGAAACAATCGCTTATGACTCGAAACCATTTCGGGGGGGGCTGTCTAAAGCAATATTTACATGTATGGAAAAATCTAGGAGCCCCCGACCATATATGCAAACTATTGAGAGGAGTACGCATCCCATTCGTAATGAAGCCACCCCTAATCTATCCAAACCAATCGATTATAAAAAATTTCGCGACCAAGCAAAGTTACAATATGACAAAACAGATCAAGAAGATGCTAGATACACATGTTTTAGAAAAGGCCGAGGCGAACGCCAGCTATCTATCGACCTTTTTTCTTGTAAAGAAAACAGATGGAACGTTCCGCCCAATCTTCAATTTGAAACGTTTGAACAATTTTGTAGAGCTAAAAGGTTTTCAACTCTTCAGTCACTTCCGAATTCCAAGTTTCTTACAGAGCCAGGACTGGATGGTGAAGATAGACTTGAACCAGGCATACTTTCACTTGCCCATAACCAAGAAGCACAGAAGGTTTCTACGACTAAGTTACAATGGCCAGCTCCTGCAGATGACCTGTCTCCCATTTGGTCTGTCGTCAGCACCGCGAACATTTACATCGTTGACGAACTGGATTGCGGAATTTCTGAGAAACCGAAATATAAGGTGCGTGGTATATTTAGACGATTTTCTACTCGTGAATCAGTCCCGACAGGTTCTACTCGAACACATAGCATTTACAATGAACCTAATAAAGCATAGATTACCTAAACCTAAACCTATTACATTACACCAGAGGAATTTTGCTCGCATGAGTTTGGAACGCTTGAATGCAGATGCCTTTGCTATTAAATGGTCTACAGTGTATAGTATTCCAACCATTGAGGATAAGATTGACTTCTTGACAGGTAAAATCTTAGAGTTATTTGATTGTCATGCTCCCATCCATCCTGTTAAACTTAAACACAAACCTTCTCCGTGGATGAACAATTTGATCCGTAAGGCAATGTCTAGACGTAACAGTGCTTTTCGTAAATATAAACATTATCGAAACGAAGAAAACTGGGCTGAGTATAAAAGATTGAGAAACAGGTGCAATCAGTTGTGTCGAACTGCTAAACGGCGATATATTGCAGAGCAAATAGAACTCTCAACCCCCGCAGGCATCTGGAAGTTCTTGAGATCAATTGGCATAGGTAAACCCAAGATACTGGATTCTAAAATCCCTTTAGATCTAAATTTACTCAACAAACATTTTACTACTGCAACAATTTTAGATCCCAGTACCAAACTAAACACTATCAACGCAATTTTTCATAAACCTCGTCGCAATGTTCTAGCTCATTTTGATTTTTCACCCGTTAGTGAAGACTCTGTTAGTAAAATTGTACAAAATATTAAATCCAAAGCTACGGGTAATGACGAAATTGGTCGTATTATGCTGATGTATATTTTTAAGCATGTCCTTCCTGCACTTACGCATATTATTAATTTCTCACTCTCTTGTGGTCAATTTCCCGATTCTTGGCGTAAAGCCCATGTTTTGCCTCTTCCCAAATGCCCAAACCCTGCCCTACCAAATCAATTTCGTCCTATTTCTATTTTACCTTTTCTATCCAAGGTGATTGAATCAATTGTCCACAAACAGGTCACTGATTATCTCACAACAGCTGAGCTTTTCAATACATATCAATCCGGATTTCGGGCGGGACACAGTACAACAACAGCATTGCTTAGAGTCACTGAGGACATCAGAACCAATATGCAGAACACTCACGTAACAATCTTGGTCCTTATTGATTTTAGCAACGCCTTCAACGTTGTTGATCATGATGTGCTGTTGGCAATACTGGAATCCTTAAACTTTTCCCCAATTGCTCACAAATGGTTTTCATCTTATTTGAAGGGGCGTAAGCAGATCATTCGCGATGGTCAGAGATTTTCTGAATGGCGTGAGCTAGTAGCCGGTGTTCCTCAGGGAGGAATTCTCTCTCCATTACTCTTCTCAGTATTCATAAACATGCTCTCCACAGATTTCTGTTGCAAGTATCATTTCTATGCAGATGATCTTCAGCTATACCATCATTCTAGCATTGACGATCTGCACTATGTAATCAATCTGCTCAATAATGATCTCCTACATTTATTGTCTTGGTCGCAACGTTTTGGCATAAAAGTCAACCCAGACAAGTGTCAAGCTATCATTGTTGGAAGTACACATCAACTTCGCAAGATTGATCATTGTAACCTATCACCGCTGAAGTATAACGATTGTGTTATCCCATTCTCTGATACTGTGAAAGATCTTGGTTTGATCATTGATGCCAACTTGTGTTGGGTGCCTCAGATAAATGAGGTTTCTCGTAAGTTTTATGCAGCACTCCATTCTATTATCCGCCATAAAAGATTTCTACCTACTGACACAAAAATTACTCTTGTGAACACCATATTGTTACCCATTATCGATTATGCAGACATTTGTTACCTGGATCTTTCTGAAGGACATCTAAATAAACTAGATCGGCTTCTCAATGCTTGCATTAGGTTCATATTCTGCCTTCGGAAGTATGACCACGTGTCTGAATATAGGCTGAAGTTAAAATGGCTTAAAATCCGAGAAAGGAAAAAAGTGAGGATCCTTGGCTTGTTATACTCAATTCTCAACAATCCTTACTCCCCTTCCTATCTTAGAAACTCTATCAGTCTTCTCTCCGACTTAAATAACCTTGAACTTAGATCAAGTAATAATTTACTCCTTGATATCCCTTTGCACAGCACCTCTTTTGTGGCTAAATCCTGGTGTGTGGTTGCACCTCGTCTGTGGAATGAGTTACCGTTATCCATCAGACAATCTCCTTCTAAGGAAGTCTTCAAACAACGGGTCCGTGAGCATTTTTATAAGATTTCATAAATTCTGTCACTTTTATCACTGTTCTCAAATGTTATATAAATTATTAAATTGTTTTTATTTACCATTAGTATATTATATTTATTATATATATTTAGTATTATTTTTGTTATTATGTATAGCATGTATTGTATAGTATTTATGCATAAAGGTATATATAATATTTTATATCTGTAATATTCTTTGCGTTTTCTGTTCTAGAGTATTTAAATATATTTTTGTTGCACGCCTACGTCCTTTTCTCTATAACTAATATGTGGATGTCTGGTAGAAAATGCTTTAGCATTAAGTCCTCCATTTGTACTATAGTGCAATAAAGAATTAAATAAAGAATTAAATAAATAAATAAATACGCCAACTCGGCTGGACTGTAAACATGGACAAATCTGTGCTGGTTCCGACTCGTCGTCTCGAATTTTTGGGCGTCACTTGGGACACACAACTCAACACGAAGTCCCTGTCGGAACCAAAGTGCCATACGCTACGCAGAGCACTTGCAACTCAGATTTCCAAAGGCAGTTGGTCCCTCAGACAGGCCCAGTCACTTCTGGGGAGACTCAACTTCGCATCGTTCGTGATACACAGAGGAAGGTTACATTGTCGCACTCTACAATACCACAGCCGATTCCTTCCCAAGGAGCACCCTTACATGCAAACGAAGTTGCCAGATCCAGTCATTATGGAAATAAAGTGGTGGTTAAGAGCAGCACAGGGCTCGTTACCAATACATACAGGTTAGTTCTCTCACCTTCTTACCACAGATGCGTCGGACTTCGGCTGGGGCGCCCAGCTAGGGGAAGTGAATATGTCAGGACGATGGACAAAACAACAACTGTCGTGGCATGTGAATCTCAAAGAGCTGTTTGCAGTCTACGCAGCGATTCAACAACAACACATTCATCTTCACAATGCTCACATCTTATTACAGACAGACAACCGAACAGTTGTAGCCTATATCAAAAAGGAGGGTGGAACCAAATCAAAGAAACTTCTCAATCTGACACACAAACTGTTAACAATTTTAGACAAAGTGAACATTCATTTGACAGCTCAGTACTTCCCGGGGCGGTTCAACTACGAGGTGGATGCTCTTTCGCGAGGCAAGATGTGCCCCGAGTGGCACTTGACTCCCGCAGCGACGAGGAAGATCTTCGCGATGTGGGGCACTCCTCAAGTCGACCTATTTGCGTCGAGAAAAGCTCATGTGGTAAGCGATTACATCTCTCTGGACACGCAGGACACGAAAGCACTGTCTCACAACGCATTCCTTCACCAGTGGGACTACAAGCTGGCATGGTTATTCCCTCCACCGAACATCATGCCTCAAGTGCTAGCTCAACTGAACACAGCCCAAGGTCAGTATATTCTGGTAGCTCCGAAATGGCACAAAGTATTTTGGAGAGCAGATCTACAAGCCCGGTCCAGCCAGAACCCGTATCTCATTCCGAACCTTCCACAAGTACTGATCGACACGAGGACCGGGACGCACCCACCAGAAGTTCAAAACATATGTTTAGAAGCATGGCTGATTTCGGCTGGACAGATTTCATAAAAGACTGGTCGGTAGAAGAAAAATCACTTTTACTATCTAGCTGGCGGGACTCTACTTTAAATACTTACAAGCCCGCATGGAAAAAATGGAAAGCATGGTGTGCCTCAAAAAACACTTCATATAAAAATCCGAGTCCAGAGCAAGTGGCCCGTTATCTAGCACACCTACACAACGACGAAGGTTTAGCTTTCAGAACCATTTTAGTTCACAAGTCTGTAATAGCTACGTTTACAAATATATCAAATAACACAGATCTGTCATCAAACTTTTTTATCAAACATATGATTAAAGCTATTTCGGTGTCAAAGGAAAAGAAAATAAAACCACCTATTTGGAATGCAAAACATGTATTAGAGTATTTAGAAAATAATACACCTGATGAAAATAATTTGTATCAAGTTTCCAGACGTTCTGCGATACTTCTGCTGCTAGCATCGGGACGCAGAGTCCATGACCTCACCTTACTGAAAATTGATACTGACAAGTACATAGACGAGGGTGCTGCACTTGTGTTTTGGCCTTGTTTTGGATCTAAAGACCGACGACAGTAACTACAGACAATCTGGCTGGAGGCTGAATGCTCATCCGAAGAAAAACCTGGACTGTGTATATTGGATTCGTCAGCTAATCAATACTTCACAGGATCGTCGAAAATCAGGTACTCTAACAGATTTATTTATAACCGCCAGAGGAAATCCAAAACCAGCATCCAGGACTATCATAGGTGGCTGGATCAAGGCTGTACTCAAAGAAGCAGGTGTTGAAGCATCTCCAGGCTCTGTACGTTCGGCAGTAGCGTCTCTTAACTGGCTAGAAAAATTCCCAATTGATAAGATACTTGAAACAAGCAATTGGAAGCAGGAACATACTTTTAGGAAGTATTATCAGAGAGAAATTGATAATCAATCAAGTAACAATAATTTATCTGATTCAGTTTCATTGTCCAACTATTTTAAATCAGTGCGGTAACAAATTGTAATGAATTTATGCACATTTCCTGATTGTTATTTCATTACCGAATAATAATTTTTCAAAAACATATTTGACGTTTTATTTTTGGGGTAACACATTATAGCGTCATCATAACCTGCATTATGGCTACCAGGAGATAACAAACACATCACTCAATATGGATTCCGGATATCGGAACGGAACAAATAATAGAGGGTTTTACCTACCAATAAAACTTACCTATTATTTTTCCAACGATATCCGGAATCCAGGTAATATCTACCTGGTATATCGTGAGTATAATGAAGAAAAGCTTTACCGCCATTCCGGTCGTCGCCATGTTGCCCGCCAATACCAATACGACAGTGGCGCCGGAAGCCGAAGGGAGGAAGTCGCTAAGGAGAACTAACGCTAAAAGACAGGTGCTTGACTCAATATGGATTCCGGATATCGTTGGAAAAATAATAGGTAAGTTTTATTGGTAGGTAAAACCCTCTATTTGTAATATCCAGACCATACAATCTCATAAATAATTAAGTGAAATAATGACAGCATGTAATGCAAACAAATAAAACAGATATCTGACATACACACAAAGTCATTGCTCTAATGTATTTTATATAAGTATGTACCGGCTCCATGGCTAACTAATGACATTAAAACTATTATACACAAAAAGGTTGTAGCCAAATCCAAACTGAAACGGAATCCATCTGATTCCAATAAAAAAATATATACAGGCATAAGGAATCGCTGCAATAGAGTGTGTAGGGATGCATTTCGCCGCCATATCCACGCATCAGTAGAAAACGATGATCCAGCGAAAGTATGGAAATTTCTGAAATCGTTGGGAGTTGGAAAGTCACGCCAAGATACAATACCAAATGATCTGGATATTGATTCTCTCAACACACATTTTTCATCTTCTAGTAGCATGGACCCTATTGATAAAAACACCACCTTAAATTTTCTTTCTAGTCATCCAACTCCAGATTACTCTGCTTTTCTTTTTAGTCAGTTCACCGCAAGTGATGTTAGTAAAGCCATCTCTTCAATTCAGTCTAATGCAATGGGTTGCGACAACATCAGCCGCAAGATGATTGTACTAATTTTAAATGAAATTCTGCATATAATTCATCACATTATTAATTTCTCCATCACTAATGGTGTTTTTCCTGCATCCTGGAAAGAAGCACAAATAATTCCTTTGCCCAAAAAATCTAATCCAGTCTCATTTTCTGAATATCGGCCTATTTCTATTTTACCTTTCTTGTCCAAAGTCATTGAGCGATTGGTCCATAATCAATTAAGTAACTATCTTTCTAAACACAACCTTATGAATAACTTGCAGTCTGGTTTCCGTCCTGGTCATAGCACTGTAACGACTCTCGTTAAAATCACAGATGATATTAGACTAGGTATGGAAACTAATCAGGTTACAATCCTTATACTTCTAGATTTTAGTAATGCATTCAATAACGTTGACTATGACATCCTTTTAGCTACGCTCAGCTCTATTAACATATCTCCTTCGGTGACTGACTGGTTTCACAGTTATCTGTATGGACGCCGGCAACGAGTTCGCATTGACGATTCTTACTCCTCGTGGTGTAACGCGATTGCTGGTGTTCCTCAAGGCGGTGTGCTATCTCCTCTTCTATTTGCTATATTTATCAACTCCATTTCTAATTCTTTAAATTCTTCTTATCACCTCTATGCAGACGATCTCCAAATTTATGCACAGGCTCCAGTTGACAAGCTGGCCGAAGCCATTCATAACACTAACAGTGATTTATGTCGTATAGCTGCTTGGAGTAAGTGTTTTGGCCTAAAAGTCAACCCCACAAAGACACAGGCAATTATAATAGGAAGTTCCAGAATGCTACCGAAGGTGGATTTATCGACACTTCCGCAAATTGTGTTTGAAGGGATTGTCGTTCCATACAGTCAGGAAGTTAAAAATCTTGGGGTTATACTTGACAATAATCTCTCATGGAAACCTCACATAGCATCTATAAGCCGTAAAATCTTTGCATCCGGTAGCTCTCTTCGAAGGCTACGTAATTTTCTTCCTACTGCCACTAAAGTTACGCTTGCACAATCTCTACTTTTGCCCATTCTTGATTATGCCGATGCCTGCTACCTCGATCTTACGGAGCAACAGCTAAATAAGCTTGAGCGTCTCCAAAATTACTGTATAAGATTTATTTTCGGTCTTCGAAAATATGATCATATATCTCAATTTCGTACAAGACTCAAGTGGCTGCCTATTCGTCTTCGCCGGGATACTCACATACTGTCTCTTCTTTACAACATTTTATTTAATCCCTTTACCCCACTCTATTTGAAGGAACGTTTTAAGTTCCTGCATTGCTCCCACTCGTGTGACCTCAGATCATCTGAAAATCTAACGCTGAGTTTGCCGAGCCATCGAAGTGACTTCTATGGCAGCTCTTTTACTGTTCAGGCTGCGCGACTTTGGAATAAACTTCCGGTTAATATAAGGCAAGCTCAGTCTATTGCTGAATTTAAAAGTCAAATTAAATACCATTATTTATCCACTCTACCATCTCATTAAAATTTTAGTCTGTATCCGTTATGTGTACCAGTATGTAGTATTTAGTGTTAAGTAGTATAAGTAATTGGTTTAATAGTATGTAGTATGTTTATGTATTGTTAGTTTAGTACCTGTAATATTATCTAGTTAGTATTCTTTTGAAAGTAAGCACTTCATTTATGTAAGTAGATATATATAGATATTTATATAATATATATATATATATATATATATATATATATATATAATTAATTTATTGTGTTCGCCAACCTCTCTGACTCCTTAAACGATCTCCATCCAAAGGTTGACTGGAAGAGATCGCTTTAAGCGATAAGTCCGCCCTTTGTACTTTAGTTTTAAGATTTTCTTCTCTATTGTATTTTTCTATTGGTGTACAATAATAGTGTTTTGTATTGTATTGTATATTTTGTAGCATAGCACTCAAATTTAGGGATTTCGTTAAATAACAGATGGCGTTGTTATACAATATAGAGGAATTAGTTAATACATATGGCAATTGCATTAAATTAAACAAGACATAGGCTAATACCTTAATAAAAAAAAAGAACAGGTGTCAGACATTTCCCATGTGATAGTTAGGGTTGGAATCACTTAGTGATAGAATGCTAAATTCGAACAAATCAGTAGCAGAATCGTTAAAGTTCTATGAGGGAACATGCGCTCTTTCAATTTTTCTTTTTATGTGATCTTATAAATATTTCCATTGCTCTCGTTGTAACATTATCATCATTTTCTTTTAATGGTCGCTTGCCATTTAATATTTTATTTACGTCTTTGCAATAATTATGCAAGAAAAATCGTTTACAGAAGTCTAAAAGAAATATTTGTAATTTCCTATTATGTTCATGGCACCAAATATCATTAAAATCAATTAATATTAAACAAAGGGGTTTTATGTACATTTTCACATGATTTTGATATAAATCATTTATTATATGATAAACGATGTCTTGTATATTTGATACAACATTTGTTGCTCTGACTGCTTGCGCTAGCAACACTATACATTAGGTAGGTAATAAAAAATTGTATCAGCCAGCTAAGCCGTGGAAATATTTAACTATTTAAATTTTAATTATTCTTATCGTACAAACTGCGGTTATTCCAGATATGATGCTGACTTAATCTTACTAAAAACCCGCATCCGAAGAATTGATACACATTTTATTATGAGTATTCACAGAAATGTAGAAGATTACGTAGGTACCTACATATTAGCTCGGAAATGACTGGGTTAAACCCTTTCTGACACATTCTGACAGTAGTCATTACTGCTATCATTAATCGTTCCATTGAAACAAGCGTGTACCCTGATTCATGGAAACGAGTACTCGGCCGACCTATAGCAAAGGCACAGTCAGTGGAACAACTCTGAAAAAAGAAAGACCTGAGGCCCATCAGAAAGAACAACACGGAAACTGCTATTTTTTAATGCTAGTATGAAGGAACAAGCTCGAGGACCACCTGGTCGCGGTAATCTCTGCCTATAGGTAACAGATGCATTTCGTCACAAGTGACTACTTGTCACTGATGACGAAATTACACTGTGCCAATCACCCTGAGACGTTAAGTCTTATGTGCCTGTAATTTCATCCATACATACCCTTTAAACCGGAAGTAATGCCAACATTACTGCTTGGTAAAAAAATGGTATGTTTGTATATCGTCTGGATGGGTGTGATTTTCAGCACATTAGAAAGATATATGAAAATTGAAATGTGCCACATTCGTCCGAAAACTTTTGTGACCAGAACAAGAAAACAGCATAATATTTAATATATATAACAAGAAGATAACGTGATGTTATCACGTTATTAGGTTAAGGTTTAAATAAAAGTGGCCGAGTGCGTTTTTTTTATTTTTTATGCATTATAAGTTAGCCTTTGACCACTATCTCACCTGATGGTAAGTGATGATGTGGTCAAAGATGTTGTTCAGGCTAACCTAGAATTACTGGCTCTCAAGGACTGCTGCCGGATCACACCGTTTGGTGCTTGGCGACAGATTTTCTACTTGAGTGGTAGCTAGCCAGGCGAGCATTCACAAAATGCCCTACCACCATGCTATAACGACTGCCGTCTTAAGATGACAACCGGGACCGACGGCTTAACGTGCCCTCCGAAGCACGGAAGCGCTCAGTAGTAATGTCACTAGGGGTCACTTATCCAACTCCTGACCGCGGCGTACGTTGCTTAACTTTACTAATCGGTTAAGAACAGCTAAGCAAACTTCGCTACGAGCGCTTCGCGCGTGTTGGTCGCACACGGAGGATTCCGTGCCTAGGTACCCAGAATGTATCAAAACATCGATATTTTTATTAACTGTGAAAATTTCCACTGGCTACTTATTATAATTCCAAAAATACAGCCTTTTAGAGGTCGAATTCATGTACGGACGGACAGTTGAGGCGAAGTAATACCTATAGGATGCCGTTTTCTGGAACGGAATCCTAAAAAGGCAGTTATTTACGAGACCAGATATATATATGTAATTACATACAAGGGAAAACATTTGTGTGCGTCATCATAGCTTCTGGTAAGTAGGTATATAAACAAGGAAAATGACTATATATTTCATTGTTGTTTCAATTCAATTGGGTTAAAGTACAGTGGTTATAAGTAAGTAAGTAATCATTTATTTAAAAGATATAGATATAACATAGAGTACATACAGTTAAATTAAGGGACAATAACACAATTTCACAATATACTTTAAACATTATGTACTTATGTTCTAGATTCTAATTGTCAGCGGGCCCCAAACTAGGCTGGGCCTGTATCTTGGTGACCCATATGATACATTTAAACATTAGATGTGACGCGCGCAAGGATACTATCACTTACTTAAATTAAGTAAATAAACTAATAGCTAAGATAACATAATGTGAATAAGTCTGGTTATGATAGTAAGGAAACTGAACGAGGACTAATAGTGTGCTTACTGCTTGTGTATGTGAGAGGGTGTGTGGGGTGTGTGAATGTGTTTCTATGTTATGGAAGTGTGTGTTTGTGTGTGTGTGTGTGTGTTCCGATTTGTCATTCTTTTTTATTAGCTAATTTACTGCTGGTAACTTGATACACCTACTGCTTTTTGCATATTTATTGTGTGCTGTTATAAACCCTTACCAAAGCTTCTGTGCCAGAATATGTAAGAGACAAGAGCCATAATTTCACCTTTGCCCTCGCTTTTCTGTGTGTACATGCTTTTAGATCACATCTGTTACAAACAGAATTATATGTACACAGATGCAGGTATGGTGGTAAGCGACGGGCGAAATATTTTGTTTTTATTTTAGGCAAAAGAATTTTAATTGGTCGTGTACTTCTTTGCGCTCGTGATGATGGTACTAGTAGCTTTGGCATGTTTGAATGTATTTTTTCTACCGCACGGAGCACGAAAAGTTTCCTTACTGACAAGACCTTTGCTTCTTCGTATATGAGCTCAGTCGAGTACCAACGGGGTTTCCCGAGCATGGCCTTTATAACGGCTCGTTGAGCGCGCTCTGCTTCAATCATGAAGCAGTTTGCAGAGCCTCCCCAAACTCCGACACAGTATTGAAATATAGATTGGCACAGAGCAGTGTACACCATTTTCCTAATTTCGAGCGTGGCTGCTGGTTTGAGCAGTTTCATAAGATATATTATTTTCCGTGCTCTTTTAGAGATAAGAGAGATATGCTGTTTGAAGGATAGGTTTTGGTCAATCACAACGCCCAAATATCTAGTGGACTCTACTCGATTAATTTTACTGCACAAGCAGGCAAGTGAATGAGCAGTAGGATCGTTAAATACAGCGCAAAGGCTGGAATGTATGGTGAAGTGTTCTATATTGGGCATGGTAGCTTTAGTGATATGGAAACCTATAAAATTTGTTTTCTTGATATTAAGAGTGAGAAGGTTGTGTTCCAGCCATCGAGCAATGTGAGCCATACCTATTTCTGCAGCAGATACTGCACTTTTCCAGTCTGTACCGTGGAAGATCGCTACAGTGTCGTCAGCATAGCATATCAGTCTACATTTCGGTATGTTTAACTTTAGTATGTCGTCCATATAAATTGTAAACAGGGTTGGTGAGAGAACGCTGCCCTGGGGAACTCCAAAACAGACTTCTTCCTCATCACTTACTAATTCACCGACTCTAACCCGTTGTCGTCTACTCATAAGATAACTGGAAAACCATGCAAGAGCAATTCCTCGGACGCCAAAGCATTCTAGTTTCTTTAAAAGAATTGGGATAGAGACTGTATCGAATGCCTTGGCGAGGTCGAGGAATACCCCTATACACCTATCACGGTTATCCATCCGTGACGCAAGTGATTCTACTAGTACTTGGACGGCATCTTCGGTGGATTTACCCGGCCTGAAACCAAACTGAAAATCTGAGAGTAGCTTATACTTTTCGAAAAAGGAAGTTAAGCGTCTGTTTACTATTTTCTCTAGTATTTTTGACAGAATACAAAGCAAAGAGATGGGGCGGTAGTTATCTGGATCCTTTTTGCTACCATTTTTGTGGATGGGCGTTATTAAAGCTGTCTTCCAGTAAGTGGGAAATATCCCAGTAGACATGCTTAGATTAAATATATATGTGAGGGGTTCTAGGATGGCATCTTTAATGTGTTTAAGTAGAGTTGTCGTATATGAGTCTACTCCTGGGGCACTGTCGGTCTTAAGATTTGAGATTAGACTGTTTACTTCGTATGGATCAGTTGGGATAAGATAAAACGAGTTTGAACAAAGGCATTCTAGCTTTACATTGCTACTTAGGAAATCTTGGGTTGTATTCAGTTTTTTTAATATGTCTGATGCAAGTTTTGAACCCACTGATGAAAAATGACGGTTGAAGTTGTTTACAGCTACCTGGGGGTCGTTATTATTTTTTAATAATTCATTGGAATCATTGCTGGATTGGGAAATATCACAGATGTCTTTAATGGTATTCCACAATTTTTTGGGGTTTTTTTGAGATGATGTTATTTGTTCACTATTATAATTGTTCTTGACTTTATGCAGAAGATTGTTATAGAAGTTTTTATATCTGTTATATGTTAATTTTAAGAATTCGTTGTTTGGGTCTGATCTTACTTGCAGGTGCAGGTTATCACGGTGTCGGGAGCATCGTAGTAAACCTGGTGTAATCCAAGGCTTAAGGCGAACCTTGGATCGGCTGATTTTTTCGGTTCGGGTGTGTTGCGTAGTGCAATCAGCTATAATTTTATTGAATTGAAATAAAGCATGGTTAACACAATTACTATGCATTACTTGTCCCCAGTTAATATTATTGAGTTCATAAATAAGGTTACATTATGGCTGATTCTCGTCGAGAAGAGAGATGCCGTTATCTCAGACGCTTACAGCTTAGGAAGTGGCTGTGGTTCGTTACCATCCAGAGTTTGCTACTTTTGCCGAGCGTCTCTGCGAGATGTCATGGTATAGACCTTTCTCTGAGTGTCTACCCCGAAGGTTTAAACACAGTGTTGTATGGAGAACCTTTAGAGATTCTTTGTGTAGACGACCTATATTCGGCTGACAACTTGGATTTTCGGCTTCAAGGCAAAACTATACCGTCTGAAAAAATCAACAGCACGACCAGAAAGCTTTCTGTGAAAAACCTTGAAAAAGGAGTATATGTTTACTATTGTTACAATACAATATCTAAGAAACATTGCCCGACACGAGCCTTAATAGACTCATCACCACCGAATATAACAGACTTCACCTGTGAATCTAAAAATCTTGAAGAGCTAAAATGTTCTTGGACGAACCCTGGAACTATCGCTATTACACTATATACATGTAGAGAAGAGATCCACTGTTACAAATCTACTCACTTGTATTCAGACTTGGTGCAAAGAGGTCGACAGTAGAAATCCTATAGATATAATTTATCTAGATTTTGAACGCGCTTTTGACAAAGTTCCTCATCAACGCCTCCTGATGAAGTTGGATCACTTTGGCATACGGGGAAGACTGCACAAATGGATAGAAAGTTACCTGACAGGTAGAACTTTTCAAGTCCGAGTTGGAAATACCTTATCCCATCAAAAACAAGTCCTCAGTGGCGTACCGCAAGGCTCAGTGTTAGCTTCCCACCTTTTCGGGCTCTTTGTCACCGATTTGGTAGAGCTGATAGAATGTCAAACCGCCTTTTTTGCAGACGACGGTAAATTCTTTGCCAACCCGCTCATCAAATCTGGCCAGCTCCAAGAAGATATTGAGCGAATACAACAGTGGACCAGTGATTGGATTATTAAGCTGAATTCTACCAAGTGTAGAGTCCTACATCTCGGAAGAAATAATCCACAAGTGACATACACTTTGGATGGCCAAATCATATCATCTGTCGGTAATCAAAAAGATCTTGGCATTGTTATCACCACTGACCTCAAATGGGCAGAACATATAGGAACGATAGTCAAGAAGGCAAATTCCTTTATATATGTGATTCGCAAAGCTTTCCACGCTATGACAGTTGAAGTATTTCTCAAGATCTACAAGACATACATAAGACCATTGCTGGAGTATGGATTTCAAGTCTGGAGCCCGCACTTTCGAAAAGATATAGATCTGCTTGAAAGTGCGCAAAGGAAAGCCACAAAGATACCGCAAGCCTTACGCCGCAAATCTTACGAGCAGAGAATGGAAATCCTGCGTCTCACTACTCTTGAAGAAAGGAGGTTACGTGGGGACCTCATAGAAACTTTTAAAATCCTCAACGGATTATACAACCTCCCCGAAATACATAATCTGTTTGTGAAAGTCATCCGCGACAAAGAAGTCAGAGGGCATAACCAGCAAATTCAGCGTGTACATGCTAACACAACCACAGCACACCATATTCTCAGCAACAGAGTTGTTCATAACTGGAACAGGTTGCCTGAGGAGGTTGTTTCTGCTACATCTGTAAATGCATTTAAAAACCAGCTGGATGGCTGGTTGCATAAAAGCAAAAAATCTCTTGCCCATTTGTAAACTGCTAAATAAAACAAAAAATGTGTGGACACTACAAAAAATACATAATATATATTTCGACACAGAATGATATAGGCACATCAGCATTACGCTGCTCGCCTATAATCAAATAAATAAATAAATAAAAATAAAATACATTGTCTTATGTAATTAATGGATGGCTGGTAGACAGTTGTCAAGCTTATAAGATGGGAAAAACTTACTACTGCACGTGGACTACCGACAGCCACCCAAGATACAGACAATTAGACAAAAAATACTTCTTCACTCTCACATCTTCTAATGTATTTGGAAGAATTCAACAAAATATAACTGTTGATCACTTTTCAATAGTGAAACCAGCACCGGTCAAGAATCTGAAAGTCATCAGCATCGCTCCAAACAGCGTGCTATTGAGGTGGAGCATTCATGAAAACATGATCGATTTATTGCCTAGTGGACTCAATCATAAGATAGAGTATCAAATACTCAATAAGGACAATTTGACGTACTATCGAAGCGTGGATGCTTCCAAGTTACCGAGAACATACAAAACGTATACATTCCGACTCTCTTTACCACATGCACATTCACAATATAAAGTGGGTATAAGCATAAGACCTGTAGAAGCTACTGAAGATAGATTTTGGTCTGACAGAACAACTATCACGTTTGAAACAACTGGGAAATCCACTGATGAGGTCAACGCTATGATTTATAGTTGGAAACACAGCGTGAAGGGGCCTGATCCAAAGTTGAGTGATAAGTTATGGCGTATGAAAGCTTCAAAGCCCCTCATACGTCGCTGGCAGGCAATTCAAAATGGAATTTTGTTATTTTCCGGCCGTCCCTGGCATGTTGCTAGAGGTCTCCCACATAAAAACTAAGTGAATCGCTTAATAATACTTATTTTAGTGGAAATAGAACTCTTAGTGCGAGTTCCGGTTTCGGGAAGGTGACAGTGAAATTACAGGCAACTGAGTCTTAACAACTTTATGTCTCAGGGTGATGGGCGCAGTGCAGTCGTCAGAAATAGGCCTCTTGATCTATCACGATAGCATTAAAGAAAAAAAAATTATATTGTATTAAATTATAAGAACCTAATGTTACCAAAGAAACAAAACAAGTGATAATTTGGAAAAGATAAGAGACGCTAAATTAGCTGTTCATTTGGCAGTGAGTACCTACTTATTTTCAAATATGTTCTGATGAAATAATGTGTAAATCCCACGCTTCGTCAGGCTAAGTTACTCATAAAAATGGCCTTATTGTTATATTTATTATTGTGTATGGCGTAAGAGAAAAGCGGCCTGCGATAGGTACTCCGTACATAGTAGATTGTTATACAAGGGTTGAAGTGAATCAATTCCCATACGAGGTAATTAGAAAATAGTCCGAATATTCCGATTTAAACAGGCGCTACTATATTAATGAATAATTTAGAAAAATACTATTATTTTTTTTACTTTTCTTATTTTCGAAATGAAAAGTTTAACACGGGTGGAGGTCATCAATTCATATACTCGGACTCTAATATCAAGGTCGGACGTCCAATTACCTCGTATGGGAATTGATTCCTTTCGACCCTTGTTTAACAATCCACTATTTATTTACACTGCTCATAAACATAATTAGTGACTTACTTACATATACACTTACTTGAGAAAGTCACATTAAATCTTTTAGAAATTAGTTCTTTTAGCCTTTACGTAAACACAGTTGTAAAACAATAATTAATTAGTATTATTACAGCAGACTATATTAAACTTATACATCAAATTTTGTTTATATCAATGGTTACCATGGTTACACGACATTTCGGCCCAAGAGAAGGAAGCATTTACTATGAGTTCGCCTTTAGGTGAGAAGCAGCGTCTTCCACCTTCTACTCGGATCAAACAAACACTATATTCCGAGTATGGTAAATTAATAATATATTCCTTAATTTTTTCCCTGGATAATATTTTAAGCAATCCTTTTTATATAACATTTAGAGATATAATACACACGACCCTGACAATTCTTTTATTCCTGCAAGTAATTATTCGAGCAAAAAAAAAACGCTTTTTATACCGCCATGGTCAGAGGACTCGCAGACAATATTATTTTGATTTAAACATAAAAGAAAATAAGAGCCTAGATATATCTACTCTTACTTGACTAATTGTAATGGCAAAAAAGTTATTGACTTGGTTTAGTTTTCGAGGAGAAAACAGGGAATACAAAACGTCGATCTCGTGAAAGCGCTTCAAATTCCTCTCAGGACTTGTTCCCTCCTAAACTTTTACTGTAACTTTATTGTATTGAACAAATAAAGACACGCTTATGCAATAAATACCACATGAATAAAAAAAGGAAGAGAATGAAAGCTACGAACACTACCCGTTTACGGTCGCCGCTGTGGCCCCTGCGGGGGCGCATGTCTTGTCAGTCACTAGTTACGCACACATAGCTGTGCGTGTAGTAGTGAAGATTTCATTCTGTATCGTTCTTTATTCAAGTGGCAATAGGCCATAGGCACCACTTGTATATTGGTAGCCATCGAGGTTTTACTAATAAATATTTAATTATTTTATAATATTTCTAGTAACATATTGTTATTACATAATCCCCAGTTTCTTGATCGTTCTTCTTGCAGCACTTTTTTGCTAGCGTGGAAGTAGAATGTAATTTTATAATGAACTTTCGTCGCCTAAATTGATTAAATGATTTTGACCTTGTCTTTGTGCCTTCATTTCGAAGTAGTGATGGCTCAGTGGCATTGGTTATAGACTGCCGCGCAGCAGGTCCATGGTTCGAATCATGCCGCGGGCTTGAGCTTCACCACATAGTGGAAGGGCATTTTGTATGTGATTGTACTTCCTTATACAATATATCGTGATTATATATATTATTAAATAAATTATTTCAAATCGAGATGGCACCGAGCACGATGGGCGTAGCTCTACCTTTTATAAAACAATTTGCCCCAGATTGGGGACCTTATTAGCATAATATAATTAATTACACGAAATTAAAAACGTTTTATACTTTTGAGGATCATTTTTCTCTGTTCCGAAACAAATCAAGCAAAATTGAAAAGGAATCCTTATTATAATAATTATAGATGGAAATAACCGTTAAATACGAAAAATTTATTAGACTGTTGTAATATATTTTTTCAACACCCTTGCTCGTAAAGTGAGGTTTATTATATCGTTCTTAGGGCCATAAACCGAACTATTACACCCTCGTGCATAATTATATTATACACTAGTGCGTAATAGAATTATCCCTACAAAGTTAAGTTAGTACCTAACTGCAAATTATATGCGAGTAAACAGAGCATTTTCAATTTAATCGTGTAATTTATCTCTACAACGTTAAGTTAGTACCTGATTGCAAATTAAATGCGATTAAACAGAGCATTTTCAATTTAACCGGGTAATACAGATTTGTAACATCAAAGAGGTTTATATGTAATCAATCAATATACATTTGCCACGCGCAAAAAAAAAAACAACATACATAATTTTTGTATGTTGTTTGTATCGCATTTGTGCAATATATTTTTTTCCTCGCAAGGGTGTTGAAAACGTGCGTATGAAACTCGTGAGCAACTTGTCCATTATATACTCGGCCAATTTACGCCCTCGCCTACGGCTCGGACTGCAACACTCAGCCTCGTGTATAACGAGCAACTTAGCTCACTTGTATCATAATCTACTATTATAACATCGGGAATTATAAATTTATATTATAATTATAAATTATATTTAAACGGTGAAACTTTTACGTTTTGTTATATTATTTTCATTATATTAAGTCGTGTAACATAACATAACCGTTATGATATTTTCTTAAGGAATTATTCAATTGTGTAAAAATTGTCCTCTTTCAGCAAGTTATTTAGAGACACATATTAAATATTTATAATTAGTACTCGTTTATGTTTAAATATGTAACTAGTTTACTAATCCCACTGAGTTTTACACTTGAACTTCATTTAATCAAATTGTTTTTTCTGCTTACGGTTGCCTGGTAGAGATTGCTGCGTAGCAAAAAGGCCGCCTATCGTATCTTAAGATTAGATATTTTGTAAGTACTACTATTTAGTAGAAGCATTAATTGTAATAATAAAGTACAATAAAGTGTTATCTATCTACCTATCCACACCGGATCACAATGCAATTACATGCTTATGTGATATGTGACACTACGGTCGTCTGAAAGTAAATAAAAAAGTATAAATTAATGGTAAAACTTAATAAATCCGACTCCGAATAATTTATTATCGTTCAGCGTTTTATTCTACTCGATCCAATGAAATTTAAATTATTTATGGAATCGTTTTTTAAAGCCCATCATTTTGATACCCCACTCGATGGGTTTGGAAGAAAAATATTTTTTTTGTCTTAGAATATTGAGTCTCAAATCCGCCAGTTACCTTTTTTATTTTTTTTCATGTACCTAGTGTCACTTGCATTATTAAGACAAATCTAATGGTATCTCATACAATAAAATCTATTTGGTCGTTTAGAAGTTATGGTGGAATACAGAAACTCACATATATACATACATACAGGGACCCTGAAAACATATCACTTCTTTTTTTGGGCAGTCATGTAATATTTCTGAGTGAGATTAGGCTCGCCATTTTACTGTAATGGAATTTCATTTTCTAGTACTAGTTGAATCCTGAGCAAAGGGGATAGAAGTGGAATTGCATACGTTAGTACTAGTTGAGTCCCCTGAATAGGGTACAGTAGTGGAAAAGTGAGTGTTGTACAGTTCCCTGGGGGACTGGTATAGGGGATCAAAGTGTAATGAGCGAAAAATACCCCTACGGACATGGAAGTTACAAGGAAATACTAACAGCGCTGAAGTGAGTCATAATCTTCGAACACTAAGCAAATACAATTACAACAAAAGGAAAAAATTAACTAGGATTCGATCCTGCTAATTGAAATATTAGTATTGGTTGTAGTTCAATTCAGTTTGGGTGCAGATGTCGCTCGTCCAGGAAGCAAAGGATAACTCGCTACGTACATCCTAAGCCTATGAGTCACTCATTACGATACATCTATTGGCAGATATCCCGGCTATAGCGACGGATGATCTCGAGTTAGAATCCCGCTTGTAGATAAAATGTTTCCTTTCGTTGTAATTTAATATAGTGGAATATTTTACGGAAGGTTATACACGGTTATGATGAAAATGAAGCAATGATGGCCGAGCGGTAATAGCTATGGACTGCCGTCCCTGGTTTGATTCCCACCGCCGCTTGAGCATCCCCGCATGTTGGAAGAGAATTTGACGATTGCCCGTCTGGCTAGCGACCACCCTCAAGTAGAAAATCTGTCGCCAAGCACCTAACGGTGTGTTCCGGCAGCAGTCCTTGAGAGCCAGTGAAATTACAGGCACATGAGACTTAACAACTAAGTCTCAAGGTGACGGGCGCAGTGCAATTCCTCACTTGTGATGAAATGCATCCTATCTAGGTAGATGTTAGTCCACTTAACATCCGGTGGGCCTCAAGCGTGTTTCGTCACAATTACATTTAAAAAATGACAATGAATGATGTACATTTTGATAATTGTCATCAATACAGTCACTGTTTTTTTTTGTTTTTGTGTTAGCTGTACGTCGTAATACGGCTCGCCGAACTGTACGCCTGGCTTCCTAATGTTGTATTGCCGTGAAAACTGAGTTAACAGGCTCCTTTTTTCTAGGTAAGGGTGGTATTTTGTGTGCGTAAAATGAAACCAATATATAATAACCTACCATTGGATTTATTGTTTCTGTTTCAGATGAAGAGAGCGCATAGCTCAAAACAATGACCTGTCCTCTGGGTCTGCGTGTTACGTATCACTCGATAACTTCTTAACTTATGTCGGAGACACTTGGTGTAAAGACAGTCGTTATCCCGATAAATAAATCTATAAGAGCTGAATAAGCAACCGGTTACTTATTCACCTCATATAGATACTAACTTCGTCTACCATATAGCGAGATTATTATAAAAACTGAGGGAAATGAGGGAAAGTTGAAACCGATGTCAGAATTACAAACTTAAACTATTTGATTATATTCTAAAGTTTAATTTAAACATGTAACTACCTTCTCTATTAAATGCTCTTTGCAGCGTTTCTAAAACTTTGTCATTTAACAAGGTTGGTGCATCTATAGCCCAAAGATAATCTATGTGGTTGAAACTAGGGTCTGGTACCATATACATCTCCGTCCCTGTAGGCAGTTTATCATACAGGTTCCGTACATCCTTCTCACTCGATAATAAATCGTTTTGCGCCCAAAATAATTTAATGGGCAACGTGACTTTACTCAAATCATACTCTGGAGGAGTTCCAGAACCGTAGAGCTCGTAGTTGTAGTAGGATCCGTAGTCAAACTTTTGAAACCTTCCACCCGACTCTATCTCTTGAGAGAAGTGGACGACGGTTTTCCAAGGTGTTCCTGTACCTATATGCGCCAAGAATACCGGGAGAAGAGTTTTGTTAAACTGTGCCTCGTTGTACCCACAAAAAGTGAACAGCACATTCTTGCACACAGTATCGTCAATGTTGTTGTTACAGGCACTAGTGATACTACCTAAGGCAGAGTTCTTCGGAACAAACTCATGAGTTCCATAAAGCTTTTCCATATAGGCGACATTGCTGGCAATTGGCGTCAAATTCTTTATTGGAGATTTAATATCTGACATAAAGACTATGGGAGCAAGAGCAAACCCGGCAATCAGTTGGTGGTTATATTCAGGCCGAAGTGACAGCATTGCGAAAAGAATAGTGGTTCCCATGGAATGTCCAATGTACACAATCTTTGATTCACTTCCTTTCACCTTTTTGATGTAGTCAATAATCGCAGGAACGTCATGAAGGGCCACATCGTGCCAAGAGAAGTTCCAGTAAGCTTTTGTGTCTGTTTTTAAAGTAGTATGTTCTTTGGAATATCTGTTCCCTCTGATGTTAGGCATCCAGACATCGTAGCCTGCGTCAGCGAGGACATAAGCTAAAGCTTTGCCTGGTCCGTTGAGGATCCAATCTGCAGAGCTGCCAAAAAGCCCGTGGTGTAAAATCACAGTCTTGGTCGACGTAGTGCTACCCTCTTTTGATCTTGGAATCCGATGAATGTTTAAAATATAACCTTTTGATGTGATAGTGTGTGTTTCACAAGGATATCCATGTCGTAAAACTATTCCAGGAACTGTAAGCACTATATCCGGATTGTCCACTTTTTCAGATTTCTCTGTCTCATCGTTTAAAGACGAAAAAGACAGAAAATCCACAACACTTGTAACTTTTTGCTTCATAGAGTCCACGAACGTATTAAATTCATCCTCGATTGTTTTTTGCTGACTTTCCTGATATGAATCGATTATATTATGTCTGTAGCTTGTAGGCGCGGTGATGTGAGGTACGTCGTTAAAAAACATATTCGGTCGCTTCGCTCGCTTCCATTGCTTCTGAAAGGATAACGGCGTAGTAAATAAAAGTACTATTACGATGTAAGTGTACATGTCTTATGGTCTGTAGCGTTAAACTGATCACGAGTAATTATATTATTTCTCAGAATAAATAAGGGTGACCCAAAGGTCAACTCTTGATATCGTTTGTTTTGATAAGAATTTATATTGTCTTCTCATAAAAAACAATTATACCCATTAATTTAATAATTTTATTCAAATACATTGTAAATGAGCTTGTAAAATATTAAGCTTTAAAATATCCCCCCGTGGGTGCCGGGCTGGAAGTGCACGCCCTCATATCTTCCCGTGGATGTCGTAAGAGGCGACTATGGGTAAAAGGCTGGAAGGTGGGCAGACGCGCTTTCTAAAGAACTGCCATCTTACACTGCGATCTACAAGTCACCTGCCATGCATTGGGATTATGGCAAAACCCCTTAATAGGGGATGCTGTTTTCAGCAGTAGACGATCACGCTGATACAGTTCAGTTGTAAAATATAGGCTAGTGTCTTCATAGCGCTTTCCACACCAACGTAGTTACGTCATGTTTTAAACACCAAGTGTTCAAACTTGATGAAATTTTTCTTGCACTTCCTTGAGCCTAATTTATATGAATATTGTTTGTCAATTCTTTTTAATAATGTGTATTCTCTAAATTATTTGATAAAATATTTTCGCATGGAAATTCTAATTTTTACTTAACAGAGTAATGACAGATTAAGTAAGGATGTTCAAGGCAAGCATGTTCCGAGGAGTGTGCCGCACGGGGCCCGCAGCGGCACACTCTTTCGGCCCTCATAGGAGGGGATCTCTCTCTGCCGAGCGTTGTAAACCAATGCTCGGAGGAGAGAGATCGTGGCAGGCGGTGGTTTCCTTCTGCGAAGCGGTAATGGCGCAGAAGGAGGCCGCGGAGCAGGTCAGGGAGGGCGATATACATCCTGCCCCGCTCCGGCGCAGACGAACGGGGGCGGGCAAACTGCCGCCTCCTCCCTTCTCCGTAGTGGGGTCACTGGTGGAGAGTCGGGGGATTCTCCACCAGCTTGCACGGCCCTACACGTTTGGGGGGTGGCCTTGGTGAGCAAGGTCACCCCTCCACAGGCGCAGAGGCCCGACGGTGTTCGGGCCTACCGCCGGGGCAATATGGTGACTGCTAACGCGACCCTATCTTGCCCCACCTTGGCGGAGGACTGCTCACGGGGGGGCTTATTTTATTTTAATTAATTATATTATTAATATAAAACTAAATATTCTGGGAATAGTTAATACGTCGTTACCTGTCACCGTTATTATCGAGCAAGAAACGGTAAAAAATCAAGTTTGTTGTATGGGATCCCCCTTATATGATTATTTAATTATATTTTTAGTATTTGTTGTTATAGCGGCAATAGAAATACATCATCTGTGAAAATTTCAACTGCCTAGCTATCATCGTTCTTGAGATACAGCCTGGTGACAGACGGACGGCCGGACAGCGAAGTCCCAGTAATAGGGTCCCGTTTTTACCCTTTGGGTACGGAACCCTAAAAAGGACCTGAGGGCAGATGTCTTCCAGGCTTCGTAACGAGATAATCTCGTTCCAAACTACGGCAGCGTAAGGTACATTCGTATCGCTGGTTTTTCCTAGGGGAACGAAGCCTTCGTTAAACGCTATTATACGTGGACAAAATATGGCACTTTTGAACTGCTCCATGCGAGGCAGCATGATCACTTTTTGAAGATCGTCGATCGATAAGGTCGGGACCAAAGATTATTTATATCTGTCACAACAAACTCTCTTTGAATAACAGGTAATTACATTATAGGTACATCATTTTTGTTATTTTATATTAGAATTTTGAGTTTGAGATGAATCGCCTGTCTTCTAAATCGCTAAAGCTATAATTTGATCGCTCCAGGACATTTGGCTTACTGTAATAAAAAAAAAGTGGTTTTAGTGCTAAATTTCAAATAAATTAAGAGATTAGTACACTGTTTTTGCTTGTTTCTTCTAATACTAAACGCCATAACTTTACCTTATACCTTAAAATGTAAGTGAACTTTCAAATAACTCGCCAACTTTTCTTAATATAAATGCAATAACGCGTACTTATTGTACTCATGACTTGTAGACGATATCACAAAAAATAAATTAATCTAAATAAAATGTTATGACTTTAAGTTATTGTACTTACTTATGACTAGTAGACGATGGCACAAAATAAAGATTGTTCGTAGAAAACTGTAATAATTTTAAGTTATTGTCTTTATGGCTAGTAATTATGCATATTATAACATCGAATTTAGACTTTACCTTTCCTCAACTCGAGTTATTGTGGTCTTGTTTAGTAAACGAATACCAAATTCCTGATTTATTGCAGTTATGCTTGGCAAAAACTCAGGATTTTCAACAGATACGTAAAAACTGTCTAAGAAGAAAATGTAGAGATTTTTTTCTGATCACGAATATGTATATAACTCAATTTGGCCTAAAAGTCGAGTTGTTGCACTTTTCATAAGGACGGCAGAAATGCGGAGGTGTGACACTGTAATTTATAGTCGGCAAGGTCACTTGCTGCTGCGGGAGTAGTGGATGCTGAGTCCACCTTCTGCTGGTAGGAGGAGAATTCAAAATTGCATATTTCACTCGTATAAAAAAAACGCACGACCTGTCCACTACTTCGTACAAGTGGGGATTTATTATATCGTGAATTGTGAATTAGAAACTATGCGCTCATTCTACTATTGACAGTGTGTGATGCAATCAATAAGACGCGACTAGTTTAGTAGGCTGGTGGGGCTAAGTGCATATTTATTTATATTTGTACCTACCGATAAAGGCAAATTTGAATTACATTTATACATATTCTTTGTGATACAGGCTTACAGTTTCTGGACTTTTTGTCCAAATTTTCAGGAGTTCTTTGGTATTGAATGCTTTTGGCAGTCTGCGAGGCGGTGCATGCTGTCAATTCCTAAGCTGTTTTGCACAGATTTCGAGAGATTGGTCATTACGCCTCATTTTAGCTGAGACCTAATGTCCCACGAAACTCCCCACTTAATATCACATCTACACGTAAACGCCAATAGTTACACAATTTGCACTTACAAAGCCACACAAGTCACTTATTTCTAAGCGCTCACACTTGAGTCACAGCCTGGACACTGGACTCATTCTCTATACAAAAGCCGCGTTCTAACTACCTATTACACAGACACTACACAAATGTTGTTTTTGTACACGCGTAAATGTGTGCGTGAAGTCTAAGGTTGTCATCCTATGAATAATTGTTGTACTTATCTACCTAACAATCTTTTGATGCGGTTATTATGACTTATTAGATTTCATAGGTTATGCGTAACTTATCTACCTTCAGAAACATTTCAAGCACAACAATCCAACTTCATGTACGACGTAGGAATATGCAACACACAACAGAGTAGGTAGGTAACATAACTTCACATTTCACTCCAATACTTATACAATAATAGATACCTACACTATACAAAAAGTATCATTCCAAGTTCACATTATGTACAAGTAATGATAATAATTACAATCACAATAATAGGTAATTTATGTTCTTCTCGTATAATAAAAAATCATTATTCACAACAAACAATCCTATTCTCGATAAGTTGATAAGCAACCGTAAACAGCACAAGAGTACCATTCTCAACTTTTAAAATTCTCGTAAAATCGACACGCTTCGTCGTCACGTCAACGCGCACGAGTTGCGCGTACCGTACTCGGGTCAGCTCAGCGACAGCTCAGAATCGAAGGCGGGGTGAGGAAGACTCGTTTTGGTGGGGGGAGAGGAGTGTCCATTCTATACGTAGTATTATTATATGTTCTATGCTTGAGTGCTTTCTTCAATGTTTGCTAGTCGCACGCTAGACGCACTAGACGCACTATCACGTTATTGAATTTACACACACAAGCGTGTTTATCTCGATGCACATTCCAATGTGGACGAATCACTTGAAACGATATTCATTGCGTGGTCGAAACGAAGTTAGCCTTTCTTATACAACTAAACGGCAATGTATACGCGCCATGTTTTTTGTATAAGCTGTACCTTGGTAATGGTCTAACTAAAATAATTCAAGCTATATTTGCTATTATTTGTTTCAGCATGTTCGAGTAAGTTCCGGTTATACTACACAGAACATAAAATAACTGATTGATAATAATGACAGTTAACATGCAGCGCGTTTCAAGCTTTAACCGATTGATAGGCTGAATCGATGAATGTGAAACGCAAAGATAGTGTTTTATTTATTAAATATGTTCTGGGTAGTATAACCGGAACTTACTCGAACATTCTGAAATTTTAAACACCATGGTTCTTGTAGTTTACATGTTGGCTTTGATTTTTGCAGACAATTACTGAACAATACGGCATTGTAATAAATATCGTCTGCTCGCACGCTCACTTCGAACAGGTTATGACTGATGGGATTTTTACTAATATTTGCGGTGTATGTCGTGGACGCTGCATATAGGTGTCTCGCATGTCTCGTAAAAAGACCTCTCTATAGATCTCTGTGCTATTTTGATTTTGTTATCTTAGATACCAAGCAATCAGGAAACAGCAGAAGTTCTTAAATGTAAACTGTTTTTCCATTGTCACAAACGCGTACAATATTAGAATGTACCTCTTCGCCTTGGTTGTGTAGTACCTTCTAGTAATTTAAGCAATCCTGGTAGTTCCTCGTGAGTAAACAAGTTCACTGGTAGGGTTCATGTATAAAATTAAATTTTACTTAGCCGCATCGGCAGGGTTATATATATATAAAATTATTCATAGCTCCGCCAGTAGGGACATATAATTATAATTTTTTTGTTTAGGGAGGACACGATTTTTATCGCCGTTGTTTTCGTGCGAGGTTCTTGATGGCTTGTGTACCTCGCTTACACTCAAATATCTTGGATCAGTGATGGTCCAGTGACAATGACCATTGACTGCCCTGCCGGAGGTTTATGTTTGTCTAAACCCAATGTGGGCATCGGTGATCATCGCTTACCAACGGTTAAGATATTGGTCACTATAACATTACAAACTGCCTCGATGATCGAGTTGCTAAAAGTATCTTTGGGATCTCGGTGTCCTTAGTTCGATTCTCTCGTCGGAAATCATTACTGGGTTTTGCCAAGGGTATTTGGCAAACTTGACCCAGAAGTTTGCTTCTGGGTCGTTTTTTGTATGACTTAAGGTTTGCTCCTGGGTCAATTTTTTTGTAGTTGTTATGCATTTAAATCGTTTATTTAACGTTATCTATCGAATCATAGTATTTTGACTAAGCGTCAGTTGGCCGCTTTGTCCTCTTTGACATTTTTTTTTACAATAATAAACTGCTCTCTCTGTATTTTATTTTATACTAGTGGCGCGCCCCGGCTTGCACGGGTAGATATATAACAAAAAATATAAATTGAAACACATAAAACGAACTTATTGTGACATAACTGTAAAAGTTAGACATATGGTATTCAGTATTTTTTTTTAGATATTGATGTCCTCTATATTGTAGTAAGTAAATCAGTTTGCTCTATTATCAACCATTTCCGCAGCGTACGCAATAAAATGTTTTTTTGGTATTTTGTCACACGTTGGGTTACAGTAATGTTGAAATTCACGGTCTTCCTTTTATTTCTGACACTATGTTACTTAGCAAAAAATAATCCTTATGATGAAATCTTTCGATCGGTATGATAAAACTCAAGAATGTTTTTTTTCTCGTGTAACGGGTTCGATTCCCGGTTCAACCATGTAGTTATTTAAAAATCTATGAATGCAGTTTAAATTGTTTTTTAAATTTAAATGATGTCTTCTTTAAGTAAAACGTTCCATCTACATCTCGTCTCCCTCCATGTGGCATCGCCGTGGGACGCCCTGTATACAAGGTTATTGGTAAAATGCTAACAACCTCTTAGGGTTGACTTCTGCTAGACCTAACAAACATTATGAGATGATAATTTATGTGTTGAAAGTTTTTTTTCACTACTATCTCTATTCAAATGGACCACGGCGCGGTACAGTATTGCAGCGGCGGGCGCTCATGGCTCGGAGTTGGCATTAAAACACTAAAAAAAATATTTTTTATTTTTAAATTAAAAAAAACATCTCAAAATGTTTCTTAGGACTAGCAGAAGTCAACCCTAGGAGGTTGTTAACATTTCACCAATAACCCTGTATAGATAGAAGCTATTTAGTAGCAAAATACTGCAAGACCCACACCAAATAAATACAAACAACACACATATATTTATTGACATATATTAATATTAGACCAAAACAGGTAGGTAGAAAATACCCTGATTTCTTTAACAACACACACGAAATGGTACATTGCTATACAAGGGTCGAAAGGAATCAATTCCCATATGAGGAATTGAGACGCCAGAGTGCAACGAAGGTGGATATGGTCCGAAAGTAATAAGTAAAAAAGTAGATGATCTAACCAAATACCTAAAACAATTAAACCTTCGATTTCGCAATATTTGGCTTTAATTTTTTTCCAATAAGATGTAACTACTTGACGTTCATTTTTTATGAAATACTTAAATTACTTTATATAGGACACATATACAAATAAACAGCACAGAGCTAAAACAATTGCATATTTTTTTTAGCGACCTAAAGTTGACGGTGTCATTAAGTTACCGAAAACTGAGTATTCTACCTTACCTACTGCGATAAATAAAGAAGTTCTGGTGGAGCGCGGAACACGATACAAGTGAAGTAAAATATTAAACTTGCTTCTATCATATTGTCCCCTTTAGGAGTACGGCAATATGCAGCGTGAAAGGGACGGTATGATAGGAGCATATTTTGTTTGCTACACGTGCTTCATCTTTACTTTTTTTTTGCTGAGGTTACCTATTGTAAGTTTCATATTTATCAAAGCAATAAAAAGCCCCAACAAAACACAACAATATATTTAAACATTCTTATTTCACATAGGTACGCATTACTGTGGTAGCAATCCAAACTTAATATTTTAATTAATTATTATTACTAACTTAAAATAAATATGAAACAAATGCTGACCGTTTGTGACTTTGTTAATTCATAACAGGAAAGGAAATAACCTATTTTGGTCAGTATTTTCCCTAAGTATATTATTATCACATAGTTTAGTCATTGGCATTATAATGAGGCCTGTTTGGGCTAACACAGTCTTATCTTTGCTCCCGAGGCTAGCAAAAAACATTTCTATCTGCTGAATTTTAATTTAAAATATTAATTATTTTCTTCACTAAATGTTCTTTCTAGTGTTTCTAATACCTTGTTATTCAACAGGGTTGGCGCATCCTTAGCCCAAAGATAATCTATGTGATTAAAATTAGGATCTGGTACCATATACATCTCCGTCCCTGTAGGCAGTTTCTCATACAGTTTCCGTACATCCTTCTCACTCGATAATAAATCGTTTTGCGCCCAAAACAACTTTATTGGCAGCGTGACTTTACTCAAATCATATTCTGGAGGAATTTCGGAACCGTAGAGCTTGTTGTTATAATAGGATCCATAGTCAAACTTCTGGAACCTTCCACCTGACTCGATCTCTTGAGAGAAGTGGACAGCTGTCTTCCAAGATGTTCCGGTCCCAATGTGGGTCAAAAAAATTGGAAGAAGGGTGTTGTTGAACTGTTCCTCATTATATCCACAAAGGCTGAAGAGCACAGTCTTACATACTTTACTGTCAATATTGTTAACGTCACAGGAATCGGTGATACGTCCTAAAGCAGAGTTCTTCGGTATAAACTCATGGGATCCATAAAGCATCTCCATGTAGGCAACATTACTGGCAATCGGAGTCACAGTCTTAACTGAAGACTTTATATCTGACATAAAGACTATGGGAGCGAGAGCAAATCCGGCAATCAGTTCATGGCTATATTCAGGACGAAGTGAAAGCATTGCGAATAGAATAGTGGTACCCATGGAATGTCCAATGTACACAATCTTTGATTCACTTCCTTTCACTTTTTTGATGTAGTCAATAACCGCAGGAACGTCATAAAGAGCCACGTCATGCCAAGTGAAGTTCCAATAAGCTTTTGTGTCTGTTTTTAAAGTGGTATGTTCTCTAGAATACCTATTCCCTCTGATGTTAAGCATCCAGACGTCATAGCCTGCGTCAGCGAGGACATAAGCTAAAGCTTTACCTGGTCCGTTGAGTATCCAATCTGCAGAGCTAGCAAAAAGTCCGTGGTGAAGAATCACTGTTTTTGTTGGAATGGTGCTTCCCTCTTTTGATCTCGGAATTCGATGAATGTTTAAGATATATCCTTTTGACGTGACAGCGTGTGTCTCACATGGATATCCATTTCGTTGTATTCTTCCAGGAACTGATAATACTATGTCCGGGTTTACTAGTTTTTCGGAGTCTTCTATTTCATCATGATCTGGGATGAATGAAAAGGTGTTCTTTATTTTTCTACCCCTTTCTTTCATGGAATTCATGTAGTTATTTACTTCATCTGCAATTTTCTTCTGTTGATTTTCGACGTATGAACTGACTGAGTCTTTCATCTTGATGACATCTTCGTAACTAGATGTGAACAAGTTTTCTACCTTTTGTTTCTGTTCGTTAAAGAATCTGTTCATACTCGGATTTTCAAAGAAGCTTTGTATGGAGTTTTCTGACAGTAACCACTGTTCTTGAAGGGACGGTGTTGCACATAACAATACTATTAAAATGTACGTGTACATGACTAATGGTGCTCTGGTTTAGACTGAATTGTTAGAGGATATTGTTTTATCGTACCTATATAAATACTCGTTTAATATAAACGATGACCCCAAGGTGAGCTAATGACGTCATTGTTATGATAACAATTCATAAAGTCATGGATTGTAAAAATTTGCATAACAATATTTTGCGAATAGAATATATTTATTTAGAGCAAAGGATTACATGCTTCGAAACTAACATAGTAATTTTTTTAATATATGAAATTGATTTATATTTTTATGAAATTATATATAACCACGACAATTGCTCAAAGTATTCTTTTCGTTTTAATTTTGTTTGTAACTGCTGTGCTAATGCTCTCATAGTCCTCACTTTAGTCCGTAACTTTTTATTTATCTTAACATTTTTTTCAATTGTATACCATACTTCTTCATATAATTTTGCTTGTAATAGAAATAAATGCCAACTGTCATATTTGCATCTTATTTTATGCACATATTTTGGACTTCAAACTTTACTACATCTTTTTCTTGTAAAAGTTTATACATATTATTTTATGTAGTCACATAGCATGAAGTTATCACACATGAGAGCCTTTACAAACCAATTAAATATAATAAATGTACGATACTACATAACACTTGTGTAAATAACCGTAATAAAATATTGAAGACGATAATAAAAACGTCTTTGTCTTCATCCATAAATAATGTTTAGGTTTTGAATCACATTTTTATACACAAGTATGGTTGAGTACTTGTGTATAAAAATGTGATTCAAAACCTGGTGTGTGGGGCCTTATTATGGAACTGTACTTAACCGGGGGCCTTATTATATAACTGTACTTAACCGGGGGCCTTATTATATTACTGTACTTAACCGGGGGCCTTATTATATTACTGTACTTAACCGGGGGCCTTATTATATTACTGTACTTAACCGGGGGCCTTATAATGTAACTGTACTTAACCGGGGGCCTAATTACGTATACTATTATATAATTGTACTTAACCAGAGATACAAAACAGCAAATTCCAATAAACAATAGACTTCAAGACTTAACGATGGTTTGTCAATATTCCAGTCTATTGCCTCTAAAAATTAATTAAGATATAATTAGAAAAATGGTGTTTATCTAATTTAGTTTAAACAGTTGTTTAAACTGTTCATTAAAAAGATGAAGCTATGAACAGAATTCATTATCTTCCCGACTGCAGTAATACATTGGGTTGTTCTCAATATTAATTATCAAGCCATCTAGCAAGCTACGTTCAGGAACGTCAAGTCAGTTTGCTGCGGGACCGTTATCACTTTGATTTATCGACGTTATTTCTAGTCAGTGATCCATAGAGAAAAGTAATATGCTGCAGTGATCGCTGCTTGTCATTTGGGAGTTTGTGTTGTAATGTAACGCTGCCTGACAATTCGAAGCTTTGTAGTGAGTACTATTTTTGACAATTAAGTACCATGTGTATGTTGTACATAGTTGATGTTTTTTCTTCTCTTCGGAGACTAGTCATATGGTTAGAGGATTGCATCTACATTACATCAGTGCTATGCTGTAACCATATGTTACTTTTACGGTTGAAAGACATTGACAAATGCTTATACGAGTGGGTGGAGGTCTTACTTCATGGATTCTACTGCGGTTGTGTCATATGACATGTCTTGTCAACCATGAACGTGTTGATGCAAGATGACAGCAGTTTCTGGAGCAGCAGACTTTAAAGATAACATCGTGATACGTTATGGCAGACGTGCCACAGTGATAAAGAGTTATGACCAGTATCTATTGAACAGAGTAAAATTTTGAAGAGTGTTCTGCAAGGAGAGGATTGGAATTGGAAGGAATTGGAGGCCGGAGGCCATTTGGGGCTAACCATAGCCTGTGAATTAAGAAAAAATCCAGTGTTAATATGATTTTGTATCTTTTCATTGCCACTATGTACGGTCAGATCATGAAAGCAAAGGTCAGAGTATTTAAACCTGATGACGAAACGTGTTTTTAATAGTTTCATAATATCTACTTAGTACACACAGCTATATCAACTTTCGAAAAACCCACAAAAGAAACTGTTTATACCACGGACTGGTTATGCCCAAGATATCAGGCTAAATACCTTTAATTTCAAATAAATAATTTTGATAGGTATAAAGTGTTTTACTTAAAGCAAAGCTAAATAACTAACTGAAATGTACTAAGATCTGTAACGACTGATTTTAATTTTGGTAGTGGGTGTTTTTTTATTATTATTTTAAAACACTGCAGACTCTGTGTTGGTACTTTTTTTAGATCTTCCTTTTTCTTATCAGTTAAATACAGTTTACAAAGTAGTTTTCGTTGGTAGTGGGGGGTTAGTTTAGTGCACTTCGCCCATCACCCTGAGATAAAGAAGTTGTCTCATGTGCCTGTCATTTCACTGGCACCCATGCCCTTCAAACTGGAACACAGTAATGTGAACATTATTGCTTGGCGGTAGAAATAGGGGATTTAATAAACCGGGGAAGTACTGCCACCGTAGTGGCAGTAGGTACTTCCCCGGACGAACTCGCACAAAGAGTTATACTGCTCCTAAAAGATGGCTCTTAGAAGCAATTAGATTGCTAAATTTTAGCAGTTGTAGAAATATTTTTAAAATTTTAAGTGATATTTCAATTAACCATGCCAAACCGCCTGTAATAAAAAGCGAATGCAAAACTCGGATTATTTACTATTAATTAAATAATTTGGAGAGGATACATCTACAATAAGAAAATACCACAGTATCTGACTTTGTGTACTTGGTATATTATATAATGTACGTAAGATACATTAATTATTGCAATAAACTAGATAAACGAACTATGTATAATGTTTTGTCTAAGTCTATATTTAACATTCGTCCCCCGTCCATTAGATTATTAGATAGATAGATAACTCTTTATTGTACACACCACTACATTACAGTAAAACAAAATACGAAGGATTACAGTAGAGTGTTACAATGGGTGACCTTATCACTAACAGCGATCAATTCAAATCAATTGTTTTATTTGAATGGTATGTAGGTACTGTTGGCATAACATCTCTAAAAAGTATCCAGAAAGTGAACTCTACCGGAGACTTATTCACAACTGTCCAGTAAGAAGCAAGATTTAAAATTTGGCGTTCTCTTTAGATCTGCTTAGAAATAACACATACCAGACACAGAATAGAATTTAGCTATTATAACATGGTTATAGGAGGGAGGCTCCAAATATATATCATGTTTGATTAAAACTTCTCATTCTATATTCAACATGGAGTTTCAAAAACAATAATTAACATTTTTTGAATAAAACATTCATGAAATGTAAAAATAGAACAATGTTCAAAACTAAACGCAAACTTTTTAGTATAAAAAAAAACAACGACTGTCGCGGTATTTCACATATAATATATAAAATACATACATACATACATAACATAATAATATAATAAAATACATACACTATTTAAATGTGTTTCTTGTTAAATTTTCTTACATTTTTGAGAAAAGCAATAAACAAGCCTCAACCAGTAAGAAAGCCATCCTGGCCTCGTATATAATCGTACCTCACGTGCAGTTCGGACCGGTTAACTTTCATACTTGGCCAGGAAGGATAACTTACTGGAATCGCTAGAGTTGGGAGTTCTGAACAAAATACTACCACTATACTGAACACTAACTCAGGAAACGGCCCACTGCATAGCATGTACTTGCGACCAGTGGATGAAAATGAAGTCAGAACACTTATTCAGTCATTGAAAAGTACACGTAGCTTTGGTCATGACAACTTGCCACCCCTGGTCATAACAAAATGTGCAAACGAATTTATCGAACCTTTGACTCTACTAATAAACCAATCATTTGCTGAAGGTACTTTCCCAGACATATTAAAAATATATATTATTAAACCCATTCACAAAAAAGGAGATAAGACTGACCCCTCTAACTACAGACCAATAGCTCTTTTACCTTCTATCTATAAAATACTTGAACGTGCTATGTCAAATCGCTCGTATTCTTACCTAGAAACCAATGAGATCTTAGATGATCACCAATATGGCTTTCGCAAAAATAGATCTACAACTTTGGCAGTCTATAAATTAATACAACAAGCACTATCCTATGTGAGTGATGGACGATATGCTGTGGGTATCCTATTTGATATGACGAAATCATATGATAGAGTACAATTTAATATCCTCCTTACAAAACTCTATGAATCAGGCATAAGAGGTATTGCATATGAGTGGCTGGATTCCTACCTTAAAATAGGGTACAATATGTTAAAATTCAATACCATAACCATCGAACACACAGAACTGAGGACTACTTGTCTCAGCCGCTCATATTAAACTCCTCCATTCCCCAAGGTAGCGTATTAGGATGCATACTTTTTATTATTTACATAAACCAATTACCTAAAATCATAGACACTCAATGTGTTCTTTTTGCGGATGATATATCACTTCTCTTTAAATATAAAAACACATCTGAATTCAACCAAACCGTAAAAGATACTTTGTGTAATGTAATAAAATGGTTAACAGACCATAACCTTAAGGTAAATTTTTCAAAAACCAAATTAATTGAATTCTTACCATATCAAAAATCTTCATTAAACATAGAATTACAAATTGACAACAAGACTATAGACAAAGTCAGTACATGCACACTATTATGTATAGAAATAGATTCAAATGTGAACTGGAAGTCACACATTGAAAAACTAAAATCAAAATTGTCTAGATCTGCATACGCCCTATATGAACTTAAAGTAAGTACAGATAAAAAAACTGCAATTACAGCTTACTTACGGACTTATCCTGTGGGGAAATGGTACTAACATCGAAGATTTACTAATCAAGCAAAAAAAAACTAATACGTATCATAGTGAATATTAACAATACTGACTCATGCAAACCACATTTTGTACAATTAAAAATTTTAACAATAATTAGCATGTATATTTTAGAATTATGTAAATTTGTTAGAAAAAATCCAAACATATTTAAAGATACAAAGCCAAATCGAGTATACGGCCCCCGAGTGAACCAAAAAAATCAATAAGCCCAACCTAAAAGCCGCATCATTATGTATAAAAATAGCCCTTATGTTAACGCGATAAAAGTTTACAACCATTTACCAAACGAGATAAGAGGTGAATCAAATACGAACAAATTTATAAATAAAATTAAAACATTACTAATAGAGAAATGCTGTTACAATCTAACAGAATATTATAATGATAAATTCACATAATTTTTATATTTTTTCTTGACATTCAACATAATTTTATTGATAATCAATATAATTTAACATATTACAAGCAACGATAAAAAAAACACAATTAAAATTGTTTATAATAAATTGACAATGTTTCAACTTCAAATATAGGTCTGTTTCACGTTGGTAATATGTACTTCATCTGTAATATTTCATCTATTTGATTGTATAATAAAATGATGCTACGCCCAAATGGGTTTCATGTATGTTCTGTTAAATATTGTATCCATCAAATGTACTAATGAAAGCAACAAACAACTTTGAACTTTGAAAAAAATCTGCAGTAATGTTACAGGAACTATTACACTATTACAGGAATAGTTGTACCTACCGATTATTGGTCACGAGTTCACGATCCGTCAGCACTGTTTTTTCGATTTAAATTGGAGGTTTCTGCATTTGCCATTCGTCAAGTAAAATTATGCCACACAGAAAATAATTCTGTGCGCATCGAAATGCTGCATCGATCGAAAAAGTCAAGACGAGAGTGAGATCCAATACTGTATTGGCAGATATTTTGAAAAAAAAATGTTTGAAAGCACTCTGTAGCTGACACTGATGCCAAAACTGTATAATTTTTAATTGTTGTCTGTCTGTATCCCAGCCGCGCATCACTCCAAAACTACTGAATGGAATTCAATGAAACTTAACACGATTTGAATTCATACTACGAAAAAGGTTATTGTATACTTTTATCCCGAAATTCAGCACGGCTCCTCCGGGAAAGGGGATGAAAGTCAAAATGTACACTTAGTTGTCGTTGCTAAATATGAGATAAACAGTGCTTAAATGTGAATAATTAGATTGCAGGTAGGTACAGCAATCGCGAACGAAGTCGCAGGTACAGCTAGTTATATATACAGGGTGCCCGGTAATAAATGGATAACCTTAAATTAGGTATTTGTATATCTAATGGCCATTCAGAAAAAAAAACAGAACAAAAAAAAAATTAAGATATAAATAAAAATAATAATAATAATAAAACAAATACCATTTTGACACCGGCTTTAGGCACACTTTATTTTAAAATGATATGGTCACATGTGTATTCATACTTTTTTTACGCTATGCATGCTTAAACTTTGGCAAAATGAATATGTTTGTTTATTAAAAAGACCATAACTTTGGTACTACTTGATTTTTTTTGTTCTGTTTTTTTTTCTGATTGGCCATTAGATATATATATATACCTAATTTAAGGTTATCCATTCATTACCGGGCACCCTGTATAATTCAAACTAGCTTCCACCGGCGGCGTCACCCCACTGAAATCAGACCGGGTAGTCAAATAAATACTCAGTAATTATGGAGTAAAATTATTATGTGCCCTAATGAAGGATCTAAGGTCAAATATGTACCAAGTTCATCAATTAGTTTTGGATGGTGAATGGTCGCAAATATCAACACACACTCTCTCGCGTAGTGTAATTAGTGTGATAACACGCTATTTTATAACAAAAAAGGTGTTGTATGACTTTTTTTTTATGCTTTATAGCTTAGCCTTTGACCACTATTGATGTCGCGAAAATGTTGTTCAGGCTAACCTAGAATTACTGGCTCTCAAAGACAGCTGCCGGAACACACCGTTAGGTGCTTGGCGATAGATTTTCTACTTGAGGGTGGTAGCTAGCCAGGCGGGCATTCGCAAAATTCCCTACCACCATGCTATAACGACTGCCATCCTAAGACAACAACAGGGACTGACGGCTTAACGTGCCCTCCGAAGCACGGAAACGCTCAGCAGTAATGTCACTAGCGGTCACCCATCCAACTCATGACCGCGCGCGACGTTGCTTAACTTTGCTGATCGATTGAGAACAGCTAAGTAAACTTCGCTACGAGCGCTTCAAACGTTTTTTTATTTATACTTTGTTTACTATATAATAGGTGTTTTTAATACATTCTTACATGTAAATAACTGTGCGATATGTGAGGGCATGTGAAGGTACAAGTGTTTTATTATCGTTGTAATGAAGTCTAATAATTGTTTTTTTTTGTGAGAACGGTCTTTCGGCGACGGACCTCTCTTCTTAGAGCCCTAGTATGTAATAATTTGTGAAAACACTTATATATTGAAACCGTTATAAGTAATTTCACTAAGGTACGCGATAAAGACCGTGATTTTTATTTGAAATTAGTTCCCGATATTTCGACGCTATTGTAAGTGCCAAGATGGCGGGACGACTGGATTATGCGGGCGGATTCAAAAGTAATAATTAAGAGAATACATTTCTGTCTAACATTTTTTTTTGTCTTTTGCTACTATCACTTATGGGACTTATGTAACATGTAACAGCGTCGAAGTAGCGGGAGTTAATTTCGAATGAAAATTCCGGACTTCATCCCGTAAGTGAAATTAATGATAATGTGAAGGACCGTGAGAATTAAAAAAACTGTTGGATCCAGCTGCAAACAAGGGGTTCTAAATTCAACGGTTTTATATAGGTACGTATGTTTTAACATTAACATATATTGGGTGACTCTGTCTATATTCAAAAATATGTATGTGATATGTCTCTGGAAATATTTTTCGCTGGACTCCATAATATACATTACTATTATACATACATACATAACATCACGCCTCTTTCCCGTAGGAGTAGGCAGAGACCATAGATTTCTACTTGCTACGATCCTTGCATATCTCTTTGCCTAGGTTTTCCATTCCAACCTGTTTAGTCAGTCTCATTTCATTAATTCTCTCTACATGTCCAAACCACCTTAACAAACCTTTTCTCGATATATTTTGACACTACATCTTCATTCACACCACATCGTTCCCTTATCACACTATTCCTTATACTACGTTTACTATGCCACTGCATATATTCTACTTTCATGCTTTTTCTGCCATACCATTAGTTGCTTGGCGACAGGTTTTCTACTTAGAGTGGTGGTTAGTTCTGACATCTAAGACAAATCTGCGAGTGTTTTTATAGAAAAAAGACTTACGTAAAACAATAAACAAAAACTGGACTCCAATCATATACTTATATTGTCACCTGTCCGGAGAAGTTACATGAGACGAGCTGACAAATTTACTAACAGAATTTGAATCGATATCAGAGCTTTCACATTTTATTTTAACATAGGTACTCGTAACAATAAGTATAACTTGGATTGCATTAATGCAAGCAATTTTAAACCTAGCATACTTGCGTATCGTGCAATAATGGCAAGCAAATGAAGGAAAAACTGGGCTTTAAATTTGTTAAGCACCACGGATTTGAAGGCGTTCTTTGTGCATCAAGAAACGACATTACGTGCGGTGCGGTGGGTAAAACCACGGCCTACATATTGATTCTCACACTGTGAGGATTAGAACACAGTAGAACTGAAGACAAGCGTGTTTAAGCGAGAGCTTAAACCACTAATTATTTCGCTCTCCACAAATATATCTTCTCATGTATAACAAATTGATGTTAATTAGCATACTTCTTGTTACTCAAAATAGTCACGCAAGTGAAAGAAAACTTATGAGTAGTACCAAGTTTCTTTATGAGATTGCATTTGATTAGATTATTAACGTATAGTGATGCTTCAGGAAAATACCCAGTAAACTTAGTCACGTTTTGAACAATCTCTTATGATTGTGAAGAAATTATCAAGAAAACTCTTAACAATAAACTTAGATTTTCTACGTCTTCCAGTGTAGTTTGGTAACCACTCGAGGACATTTCTTCCCCATCGGTTATCAGTTCGTAAAGCAATGTGGCCCATTGCCACATGAACTTGCAAATTCTGAAAGCTATGTCGGTAACTTTGGTTCTTTGGCGAATATCCACGTTCCGGATTTTATCGCGCAAAGAAATTCCGAGCATCCATAGCTCGTTGAGCGACGACATCACTTGAAATACGGTAATAAATATAATAATAAGAATACGTTTGTTCATGACTGATCGCAGGCGTCCTGGCGTACGGAGAATGTAATGTAAGTGAAGGAAGCAAGATGTAGTAATGTATAGTCTCTGTTTACCCCTCCGGGAAACAGATGTAACGTTATGTTAGTATCTATCTAATCAGGCTATATCCTCCCACTGCTGGATACAGGCCTCTTCTTGCTCACATCATATTTTCGCATCCTGTGCTTCATCTATTGGCTTCCTCCATACTTGATGACGTCTTCTTACCCTCAGGCTGGTGCCCATTTCGTGAACAGCATGTCTTGGTCCACCTGTTTATATTTCGTCTAGCCAAGTATGTTTGAATCTACTTAAGTTTTTTTTTAACTTTTTTTTTAACTGGCGGTATGCCTTTATTAAACAAATACTACAAACTATAAACAACAGTACAGCTACTACAATACTACAGCTACTACAGTAAAAGCATTTGGACTCATAGGGAGTCCAAATGCTCTAACCCACTATCAGTTGGCAGCGTGCCCAGCATGCTGGCAGCATTGCCCCGTTGAATTGCAATGCTTATTCTTTGAGCCAAATAGGTGCCAGCATTTTGATCACGCGTCGCATCGACCAAGCGCTCTGATAGATTTTGGAAAATACGATGAGCTCCCGGTCCCCACGGACCCAACGTCTCTACACCAAACGGCTCAAATATGTAACCCATACCCAGGTTAGCATATTTGCGCCGCTTGAGTTGCTCTGCCGAAGTAGCCGCGGCGCCAGCCCTCACGTGGGTTTCAGAAAGGTGTGACGGCGCTAAAGTGTCTACGCATGTAGCGTCCCACACTAAGGGCCGTCCTAACTTCCATGGAACCAGAGTCATGCCGTCAGGTCTTTTACCATCGTCACGCATCAGACCGTTCGGTTTGAGAACAGCTGGAACATTGGCGCTGGTAAAAGCCCGGCGAATGATATCGTTAAGGCTGGCGTGGCGGGAAATTCGACCAGCACTTCGAGAGCAGGAGAGGCCATGGTGACCGAGTTGGTCAACTGCAGTACCACACTGGCAGTGATGTGCAACACAACACCTTGCACCCAAGCGTAAGCTAATAGCGAGACGAAAAGCGGAAGGATCTATAAGGCTACCAGTTTTGTAAGAAGGAATGGCTTGTAACCAAAGACCTGATTCCCACACAGAAACAGCGAGAATACGAGCACGATCTGCGATACTAGGGCACGTATTTAAAAGATCTTTCCGTGCTAGCTCGCATAGGGGCCGATCCCACTGTTTCTGAGATGACAACATTTTTGGGAACTCAGTATTTGGACAAGCCAGTCCCCATGTGGTTTTGGCCTCAGCCAGATATGCTACATCAAAAGAGCCTAAAGATTGTGCAAGAATTTTTTCTACTAATTTGTGTGTACTGTGTACAGAAGACAAAAAAGCTGGTAATGCCACACTAGAAATTTTGCGTATCCCTATGCCCCCCAACCTCACAGGGAGGGAAGCTTGCACCCAAGCCCTATCATCCATCTCAACATTCAAAACCGAAATTAACGTATCTTTTAATAAATTGTAAAAAAAATAAATAAAAAAAAAAAATTGTCTAAGCTTAAAAGAAGCTCACTGTGCTTCCACAGCTGACAACATCTAAAAAAGTATGTAAATTTAGGAACGAAAAGGCAAAAGCTAATAATAGTAAAAGCCATATGGGCGTTAATTTTGAATAATCTGCTAGAAGCATTTCTAAACTTTTGAATTTGTTCTTCGACAAATGGTGACAAAGATTCGTCAAAAATCGGTGAACCCAAAAGTCGGAGCGAACGTTTTTCTACTAATTTTATATTAGGCGCAAGTAAGTTGAATTTTTCAATAATCGAAATTTTATCCGGACAAGTATCACAAACAAAAAGTTCACATTTGGAAAAATTTAGTTCAAGGCCAATAAGACGAAAATCGTCTATAAGTACTCGCAAGTCATTCAATACCGTGTTCGCATCGCCACCTAAGGTTCCGTCATCCAAATACCAAACGTTAAGTTTTGATTGGAGACGTTGAATTATTGAGTGGATGGCAAGGCCAAAGATGGCTGGTCCCAGAGGATCACCCTGTTGACATCCTACGGAAGATAATATAACGTTGTTTTGGTATGTTAATTTTGATGGTTTGCCGTAACATTGCCAAAGAAAAGGGTATAATTCCGGAATTTTATCTTTCACTTCGGTCAAAAGGGTGCTCTATCTAATGAGTTGAATGCATTTTTAACATCCACCTTCAAAAGCACATCTCCACAATTTTGATCAAGAAATGTGCGTAGTGAATGTACAGCAGCCTCACAACCACCCTGAGAACCAAAACCGAGTTGTAGTGGTTGAAAAAGATTACTTAAAAAAGCAACCTTTTTCCTACAACCACATTTGGCTGTGAGGCGACGATAAGTGGTGCCTACTGCTATAGGCCTAATACCACCATCTTTTTTATTAAGGGCACATAAATTCGCACCGTACAGAATTTCGGTAATTTCATTGTTGACCTGACCCGACAACATCAAATTAACCAAAGCCGTGACATCCTTTAGTAGCGTCTCGCCTACCTCACCAGAACTAAAAGATAAAATATCTTTTAGGTGCTGAGGCGTCAGGCCATCTAGACCACCAGCTGAGCCACTTCGAAAAGATGCCACGGCTGCAGAAACATCCTGTGGGGTCACCTCAACAATGTCATTATTTTGTTCAGGAGAGTCGGGAAGGTGGAGACCTGCAGTTGCAGGCGGATGCTTTTCTATTAGGGAATTCAACGTGTCAGATGTGAAAGGGGCGATTGTATCACTCGAAAACAAGATGCGTGCCGCGTTTTTGATGTCACCATCATTAATTTTGTTTTCTACTATTTTAATAGTAGCTGAATCGATATTATTTGTTTTTGTATTCCGCCGCAGTGGCGGAATTATTAAAGTTGAGCCAAAAGATTGCTCTTCCCGTGCCTTGTATTTCACGCAGTTTTCCTTTACTCTAGTTGTAAGGGATTTTTTGTTAGAAGGATCAAAATTTACGTGAAATACGTGGTACGGGAATGCTAGAAGATGCTCCCAGGCTTGCCTAGTATTAGTAGCCAAACTTTTTTCCTTTTTTTAACTATAGAGGTACATCTATCTTCTAAGGACAGGTCCATTATCTAGGCCGAAACATAGTAAAACCAAATTAGTAGTTGACTTCATAGAGGGGTACCCAACGCGGAATGGAGGAACGTTTGCCCTCCCGTACCATCATATCCAGAGTTTAATGATTTATTTAAATAGCATATTCTCACAATTATAAAAATCGTGTTTGTAGGTAGCTGGGAATTGATTTGCATTTCAATGTTTCTTTTGTTTAAATTTTAATGCAATTTTTAAACTTAATATAATAAAGTGGAAAGATTTGATTGTTTGTTTGAATTGAATAGGCGCTGAAACAACTGGACCGATTTGTGAAAATCTTTCACCTTTGGAATTTTACATTAACCACCAATTTGTCAGCTATCAGGCGACAGAAAAAAAAAAAATTAAGGATCCATATGAAAACTTCGATAATGTAAGCCAACGTCTAAAAAAATACAAAAAAATATATTATGTCGCGTACGCTGCGGAAAGCATTGACAATAGAGTAAAGTGATGTACCACAATTTTATAGAGGACATCAATATATCTGCAAAACGTCCGCGTTACCACAACATGTCTAGCTATTACAGTTATGTCACAAAAACTATTTTTTATATTAAAATATGCAATTGTAATGCAGGTTCAAAAGTGTGTGTGTTAAAATTGATCATTTCTGATGTTTTTATTAAATACCCGTGCCATGCCGGTGTGTGGCGCTAGTATGTATATTAGATACTACTATATATATACATAGTCCATAGATACCTATAAAAATAGAAAAAATAGAGATATAGTCAATCCTGCGTATTGAGACTGGAGTAGGCATTTAAATCTCCTACGGACCTCCAGTCACATTACTTTTCTGTTTTGACTATGCCGCTACTGGGAAGTACTTGTCAGTAAAACCCAATAACACAGGTCATATGATTTGATTGATTAAGGGCTGACCTTAATACCAAGGAATCCAAGATGTTTACTACAAAGTTATCTTCTTATAATACGAGTATCAGTTCCAGGTTCCAGCTTATCTTTGTGCCGGTTTTATCACATTATGACGTCATACAATTTCTAGCACGTAATTGACATAATATTATTAAGCGTCCTTGACTTTGATAATCGATAGGGTCACCAGACTCACTGTTCCTCTAGGAAATGAGATGTAAATACAGATTGTTTCATAATTTAATGGAATGTTTTGTCCATTTCATGTAATACCTAATAATTGAGATCAGTATGACTTGTGCTGAAGAGCGAAAAAGATGGATAGAGATAGAGGGAAATAAATTATATTTTGACTTTTCAAGTATATATCTAAGATTTAATGTATAAATACAATCTTAGGCTCATTTTTTTTTATTAAAAAAACACTTATCAAAGCGCTTGATCGATGTGACGCGCGATCAAATGTTGGCACCTATTTGGCTCAACGAATAAGCATTGCAATTCAACGGGACAATGCTGCCAGCATGCAGGGTACGCTGCCAACTGGTAGTGGAGTAGCTGGAGCATTTGGACTGCCTGTCTGCAAATGACGTATAGGTTATCTTAATGCTTTTATAGTAATAGCTGTAGTATTGTGTATAGTTTGTAATATATTTATAATATTAAAGAGGTTTATTGTCGTATTAAAAGGTTAGTCCGCTTAATATCAGGAGGGCCTCGAGATTGGACCATAAAAGTTAAAAAAAAAAAAAAAATTCACTCCTTCTAATCCATCCTAAAAATATAGCAAAAAAATATAGTTGCATGTTTTTGTTTTAAAAAGTCTTTCCCATTATCAAAGATACCATTTTTCATCACTTCAAAAACAACCTTTCCAAAAAAAGTTTCATCGTCAATTTCACCCCCTTAAGTGTTCCTGTTAAAAAATGTTGAACACGTGATTTTTTATTTTGAATGATCTATCTGAATATTAATTTTCTCAACTGTAAGTTAAAAAACAAAGGGCTTTCATACAAACGTTTTCTCTCATTTTTACCCCCTTAAGGGTTGAATTTCAAAAAACCTTATTACTACATCCGTAGGGGTATAGTACACCCTACGCAAACCGACAAATACACCCTCAAAATTACAAGTCTCTGTTTTAGTCTCGGTTTAGGCTGTGCGCTGTTTGTCAGTCAGTAAGTCCGGATTTGATTATTGTATATATAGATATTATGATAAGTTAAGATTAGTATAGAGATAGAAACATACAAGTAACAGTAAAAATTGTTGACTTTATCAATCTGATTAGGTACTTATCGTCTATCTCTCAAGACTGATGTTATCAATGTGGAAGTATCATTAAAATAACTCATGTTATTGTATATTTAAGCATCACCATTGTTCTTTTTTTTTCTTTTTTTTTATGTCATTGTGACGGAATAATCTCGAGGCCCACCTGATGTTAAGTGGACTAACCTCTGCCTATGACAGTTGCAATTTCAATCACGAATTGCACTGCGCCCGTCACATTGTTGTTAAGTCTCATTGTGCCTATGGTTCCCGAACGAGCATCGCGTCATTATTTCCCGCGCCTTTGCCACGGATTTTATAACTAAAATGAATAATGTTATCGTAACGGTTCAAGCACGAGGCCCACCTGATGTTAAGCGGACTAACCTCTGCCTATAACAGATACATTCCGCCACAAGTCACGAATTGCACTGCGCCCATCATGCGTCACCTTGAGACATAGTTGTTAAGTCTCATGTGCCTGTAATTTCACTGGCTCTCAAGGACTACTGCCGGAACACACCTTTCGGTGCTTGGCGACAGACTTTCTACTTGAGGGTGGTAGCTAGCCAGGCGGGCAATCGCAAAATGCCCTTCCACCATGCAGTGACGCTCAAGCGCCGGTTTGAGCTTCACTGCATTCCGTGGGGATCGAACCAGGGTACGGTGGCGCGGCAGTCCATAGCTATTACCGCTCGGCCATCATTGCTTCAAACAGGTTCTGTTTTTTTGGTATTGTAACGGAACAAACACGAAGCCTTCTTAAGCGGTAACCTCAGCCTATGACAGATGCATTTCGTCACAAGTTACGAACTGCACTGCGACCATCAACTTGAGACATAAAGCTGCTATGTCTCATTTGCCTGTAATTTCACTGGCACCCTTCAAACCGGAACACAGTAATGTAAACATTAGATTCAGGTAGAAATAGGCATGGTGGCAGTATACTTTCCCCGAATGAACTTGTTTACAATAATTTCTACATCTACTAAGAGTTCTTTCTACTGCTATTTAAATATATTTTGTTTCCATTTCTGAACGCTGAATGTTTGGACTTGAATTGTAAACATTGGAACAAACAGTCAATTTTAAACTAAAACCCCCGGCCCGAGCCCGTGGGGTGCCGGGCTACAATGCCACCCCCCCATCTCTACCTGTGAGTGTCGTAAGTAGCGACTAAGGGTAACACACCAGAAGGTGGGCAGCAGCGCTTTCTGAGGAACTGATATCTCACACTCCGATCCCCAAGCCGCCTGCCATGGGTGGGGACTATGGCAAACCCTCACTTAACGGAGGAGGCTGTGTTCAGCAGCGGACGACTCCGCTAATAACGTACACTACTCGGGTTCAATTATTGAGATATTTAGAATCTATCTCCATAGATTCTAAATATCTCAATAATTGTAACAAATCTCAAATTTACCTAATTAAATCTACCTATGCTTTCAGGTACACTTCAAACTTTCTTCACAGTTATAAATGTTTGTCATAAAAAAGAAACAGTACGCTGAAACTTTACATGATATTTTGCAAAACCAATTTCTTTCAATATAACAGATAGGTATTACACAATGTCAACGTTATCTACATAAAAAAAACTGCAAAAAATGCGACAACGTGCCCCACTGTTACCCCAGCCTGCGTACTTCCGCAATCTAAACCAAGTACTTGAAAGATAATCTTATCATAAACTCCAAGTGAAGACATATATAAACCAATCCTAGAACTCTCTCGATATACAATTGTATTCATCATGGCCTTACGAAGATGCCTTATATTGTTCTGCCTTGTTGCGGCAGCATATCCTAAGTCTTTACGTCAGTCTGAAACCGCCAAAGAAAAGTTGGAAGAATATATTGCGTCTAAGAAGCCGGAAATAAATCCACGTTACAGACAGCACTACCACGTCTCCCCACCAGTAGGATGGATGAACGACCCTAACGGATTTTCTTACTACAAGGGTGAGTTCCATATATTCTACCAGTACTACCCTTATGACAGTGTCTGGGGCCCTATGCACTGGGGTCACTCTTCCAGCCCTAATTTGGTAGACTGGAAGACCCTTCCAACCGCTCTTCTTCCTGATGAAGAACAATGTTTTTCTGGTAGTGCAGTTGTAGACGGAAACACCTTGATCCTCATGTATACTGGACATGAAATAAATACCAAAGAACCTTTCTATAACGAAACCCAGTACCTTGCATTTAGTGACAATGGAGTCGACTTCCATAAGTACGAAGGTAACCCTGTTTTGCCAGCAGCGCCCAATGGATCTCCAGATTTCCGTGACCCGAAAGTGTGGAAGCATGGTGAACACTGGTATGCGATCCTCGGTAGCAAAACTGATGATATGCAAAGGGGCAGAGCACTACTATATAGATCTTTGGATATGATCAGTTGGGAGTTTTTGCGTATTTTAGGCGAGACCGGAATCACCGGAGATTTAGGGTACATGTGGGAATGTCCAGACTTTTTTGAGCTAAATGGAAAATATGTACTTCTCTGGTCACCACAAGGGATGGATGCGCAAGGTGATAGATTCAAAAACATTCACCAAACTGGTTACATTATTGGCAGCTTCAACTACGAGAACTTCGAGTTCGTTCCTGAAACCGACTTCCAGGAACTAGACTATGGGCATGATTTCTACGCCAGCCAGACAGCTGAACATAATGGTATTAGGTATCAAATCGCTTGGTTCAATACGTGGGAAAAGGTTCATCCAGAAGCGGTTGACGGTTGGGCCGGTACATTGACCATGTTTAGACAGTTGGACTTAGTTGGTGACAGAGTTTTGATGAAACCTGTTGATGAGATGATATCTTTAAGAGAGCACGAGGTGTTTAATGGACCCTTTCAGCCAAATCAAGTGCTTGAATTTAGGCAGACGGGTGAAATCATCATCAATGTAGACTTGGAGAAGAAAATTGAAATATTAATTGAAGGTCTCGATGGAGGTAACAAAGTGTGGTTGAGATGGGATCCACAAGTTGGTAAAGTTGTTGTCGATAGAGATGGTGATGTGAGACAAGTAGAATGGTCCCCGATCGCTTCCCGCACCTGGAGACTGTTCCTTGATGCTAGTTCCTTGGAGCTGTTCTGTGGTGAAGGTGAAGTGGTGTTCAGCACTAGAGCGTATCCTAACGGTGACTGGACTCTCACCAACTTTAGTCCAGACGCAATGAATGTCGAAGCTTACACGTTGAGAAGGGGTGTACCAGCTTAACTTAAACTATCTAGGAGTGATATACTCAAGTTATTTTGTATTAGAAAACTATTTTGGTAACGTGATTATGTAAGCAGCTAAATTATAATAAATTATTTTGTACTTATTTAAGTTATTTATTATTTTTATCAGTAAATTCTTAAGTGTTTAGAAATATTTGTGAAAAGGGGTTTCATATTTGTGTTTTTTTTTCTAGTTTTACCGGATGTGTGTTGAATCTATTTGGAATGTTACGTGAAATATCTTTATTAAATTAAGAAAATTATCTCTGAACTGCTTATACGCCTTTTAACAAAATGTCATTCCAATGCTATTTCTTATTTTTGAGAATATATAATTAAGATAATGAATAGATTCAGGCGTTACTTTGCGGAAATCCATATTTGATGATATAATATTCTAAAAAGTATTTTAAGAGAATATTATATTAATATTTTAATAAAACAAAACATATTGAGATAGTTTCGCTATCGTGCGCTCGATGAGTCAAGACCTCCACAGGGTGCTTCATGTAGAAACGCAACGCGTCGAAAAAGGTGCGTGGCGTTAGTGACGTTACGTCGGCTTAACAGGAAAATAAGGCGGAATTGTCACTAGATATGTTTTTTTATGTATGTTACTAAAATATTAATTTAATGTTTTCTTACATTTTAAAAATATTTGTTATCATTAAATACAGAATTAAAAATAAGTAGTTCATTGCCTTCATTAACAACTTCTCATCTTCATTTCATTCTTTTTGAATGGTTTCGTACTCAACGAGCAAAACGGAAACCTAATACGTCACGTTGCTATCTGAAAAAGCAAGGCCATGGCAAAGAACATACCTATATTAATACTACGCCATGATGAAATTTCCTAAATGTATACCTAAGTTAATAAAAATCATAAATAAATAAAATTAAAACTTAATTCAGTTGAGTAAGTGACGATGTGGTCGAAGATGTTGTTCAGGCTAACCTAGAATTACTGACTTTCAAGGACAGCTGCCGGAACAGACCGTTAGGTGCTTGGCGACAGATTTTCTACTTTAGGGTGGTAGCTAGCCAGGCAAGCATTCGCCAAATTCCCTACCATCATGCTATAACGACTGCCATCCTAAGACAACAACCGGGACAGACGGCTTAACGTGCCCTCCGAAGCACGGAAGCGCTCAGTAGTAATGTCACAAGCGGTCACCTATCCAAGTCCTGACCGCAGCGGACGTTGCTTAACTTAGCTGCAGGTTAAGAACAGTGTCGCGAACTACCGCGAAACTTGCAAAGCTTGAGTAGTCTATGGGTTATCTATGGGTGATGTTTTTTGAAGTTGATTTCATTTTATTTGCTGAAGCTTATTTTAAAATGAAAATAAATTTAATTGGTGTCGGTGAACATGGAAATGAAGCGAAACGAGGTTTTCGGATCCCGGTGAGTGTTCTGTAACCTATTGTTAAAGTCAATAGGGAAATTAGGAAACAAGATGAATGTTTGAGAACTTTAAGTACGATTACATGAAATGTAATCTAAAAGAAGCAAGCATGAAGTGCCAAGCTTGCGGTGGCTTGGGACGGACTATAAGGGGAGTTGAGGAGGTCCGTGGGGGCCCTAGGCCCCATGCTAAAATATAATATGGCACGAATTTTGAATAGTTCTCATAATGATAACGTGTTGTTGTTCTTGTTTCCTGGTTAACCTTTGATACTTGTTAAATTCTTGTCGTCATATGAATATGTCCTTTCAACTGAATCTAGGCTTGCTAGCACAAGTGGCGACAAACAGCTAATCAAACTACGCTTAGAAGCTTTTTCCATACACACATAGTTTCGCCGTATTTCATTTCATATATCAAGTGTTCAAACTTGTTAAAAGTGGCATGCATGTACTTAAGCCATAAATATATGCTTTTGGATTGGCATTTTTTCATTTGTTATTTTAACTCTAATCTGTGAAAATAAGAATTCCCACAAAAACGATATTACAAAATTTAAAAGAGGAAATTTCTAGTCATGTGCGGGATTCGAACCCGCGCCATTCACCCCATAGAGAAATATAATACTATATCCACCCCTATAGCCTGAGCATGCTCTGACCGCTAAACCAAATGACTTATAACATTAACTTTTTTTTTTAGCGCTGGGCCCACCTGATGTTATCATCTGCCTATAACAGATGCATTTCATCACAAGTGACGAACTGCACTGCGCCCATCACCTTGAGACATACCTGTTAAGTCTCATTTTGCCTGTTATTTCATTGGCTCTCAAGGACTGCTGCCGGAACACACCGTTAGGTGCTTGGCGACAGATTTTCTACTCGAGGGTGGTCGCTACCCAGGCGGGTAGCGACCACTCTAGGCTCTGGGCGGGATTCAAACCATGGACCTGCTGCGCGGATGTCCATAGTCAATGCCACTGAGCCATCACTGTTTCGTTCTTAACCATCGTATGGGGATGGAGCGACATCAATAGTTCAATTTACGTTCTACTACAAACAAGACAAATTTTGCAATTAGCTAATAGTCTCTCAAAATGACAGAAAATTCTCTCGGTCGGTCAAGTAAAATCATATTAGGTATATATAAATTCATAAACGTTTTTCTTTCACAAAAATAATAAAATCACATACACTACACATATAGAAAAAAAAACAGTAAATGCATGTGCAAAGTCTTTATGTGTCTAATTGATTTATTGTGTTGAATCCTTGGAAGAGTCTAGTTATCACACACACAGGGAATTCTACTGCGCTGCGATAGCTAGAGAACAATCTAATATATTTATGTTTTTTTATGAATACCAATATTATTATAGTGTAACTAGTATGTATGCTATAATGAATATGTTACTAAGTTACTATGTATATTTATTTTACATATCTTTGATGTTTCTCTTAGAAAAAAAAGAAATTGACACGATTAGTGTGGTATGTCTACAGCCCTACACGGCACCTAACAGCGAAAGTGACAGTGACAGTGAAGCTAGTGACATATCGGACAATTTGACAAGTGCAGCCGAGCCGGGACCGACAGCGCCATCGTTACGTTAGTTACATCACAAATTATATAGATATGTCTAAAGACAGATAGGTAACAGACCTTCATGCGACCGAACTATAATCGCCGACCGTTTTTTTTCTTTTCTACCTGAGACGATAACTGGCAAATGCTTTCATGGAATAAAAATACGTACTATCCATTCTACTAAAGAGTTTATAATAGCATAGTGTCAACAGGTTCTACTCCTACGGTCAGTATTTCCTTTTATTTTATATTCTTATTATTCTATAATCGAATTAAAACAAAATTTAAGTTTATATTTGTATTTATTTTAAAAACACAATTAGGGTTAGCCCAAAATGTATATATATCTTCCTCCACTCCGCTTCAATTTTAGTGTGTAATGGCCAATGGGTATCTACACTTTGGATACTGCAACACGTTTCATACGCTTGATATGCCCTGTAATATAAAAGCAAATTTAATAACATAATCTGTGAACCGATTATGTTATCTTCAGAAACTTGTAGAGCTGGTATCATCATCCCTCTAATTCAAAATCTCATCGGAGTTGATTTCGAATTGCCATTTTGTAATTTGATTTGTTATAGCATGGTGGTAGGGCATTTTGCGAATGCCCGCCTGGCTAGCTACCACCCTCAAGTAGAAAATCTGTCACCAAGCACCTAACTGTGTGTTCCGGCAGCTGTCCTTGAGAGCCAGTAATTCTAGGTTAGGCTGAACAACATCTTCGACCACATCATCACATAAGTACCATCAGGTGAGATAGTGGTCAAAGGCTAGCCTATGAAGGATTTAAAAAAAAACTTCGAGGTGGGGTTGATACAATATGTCTTTCATTTAAATACACATCATCACTGCTATATGTTATAGATATTAACATCTTGACACTACATTTTTATAGTTGGATTAATTATATAATGCATGAAGACAGATTTTTTCGGTATAATTAATTATAGAAGTGTTTAAATAAAACCTGCAGGGTGCCTGGCTAGGCATCCACGGGTACAGTTCAGCACGGTATATAAAATGACCCTGTCATGCTAAGTAAAATACTACGCTGTCAATAGCGTGTTCACGACATCATCAAATACTATAAAATATAGACATAAACAGTCAGTCTGAATTTTTGGTATTCGCAGAGCTTAATGGGTTACTACATCTTATGATTTTAGTTTCATAGGCTAAAATCAATATATCAAAAGGAATAAATATATCTTTGACGTAATCCACGACATTAAAACAATTCTAAACTCAGGTTGTTAGGAACCAATGCAGGTACCTAATTTCATCAAAATTAGTTTAGTTTCAATGTTTTGGAACCGAGTAACAATAAAAACACATTCGTTATATCACGTCATTGTAACATTATATAAAATAATAAGTCGAGTCAATAGGGACGTGTTTTTTGAAACGTTCAACAAAAACTCCTACATACTACCTTTTTTCGGAAATAAGGATATCATCTTCAATTGATTGATTTTCGGGTACCTATTTCTGTTGATTCTTTGATTTGTAACATTTAATTTAAACATTTTAATGCCCCGAAAACCCCCGCCCACCTAGACCAGCGTGTGAGGTAAATGTGTAAATATTTTCCACAAGCCACGGAAAGCTCGAAACAATGTTCAAAAACATTTGACCATAAAGGTAAATGTGTAAGTGTACCAAGTTTTGTTTCGTGGTTTTATGTATTAAACACCTAGTATTTAAGCGTGAATTGTGAGTGTACCTACCTAGCAAACATTTGAAGTGCTCAGAGCGAAATTTACTTAGCTGTTCTTCACAGTGTGTTCCGGCAGCTATCCTTTTGAGAGCCAGTAATTCTAGGCTACCCTGATCAACATCTTCGAACACGTCATCGCTTACCATCAGGTGAGATAGTCATCTAAGGCTAGCCTATCAGTTGTAAAAAAAACATGCATTCATTAATACTCGTAAGTAGAATGATACACAAAGTTGTCAGTGACTATGATTAAATTAAATCATCAACATTTAATGTATTACCTTTGTGCTAAGCCTGCAGAAGCCACTTAAAGAAGTTGGAGTTGATTGCACCTAAAATGTATTCGCTAAAAATGGAGCATAATTTTCATTACCGACCCGTGGTACAACTGCGATGTCCAACTGGTTGTACTACGGAGAAGTAAAGTTACCCATTGTTCAACTCTTTTTTTATATATTTATAATTATGATCCATGGTACAACTGTCCAATTGGTTGGACTAAGAGGATAAAGTAGTAAATGATCACGAAAAGTAGTATATGAAATTAAATTTATGTGGGGCATCGCCGGCCGCTGCCGCGGCATGCTCGCTTCGCTCGCTCGCCTCGCGCGATGTTGTAGTCATAAATAACCTAACGCTCCTCCTCGCTTCGCTCGTCGTCGCACCTAAATATGACTTTGCCCTAGACTATAGATAAATAAATAACTAGTCCATAGATAAATTCAATTCCCAGTAGTACAACTAGTTGAACCAAGGAAAGAATAAGTCACTCGAGTTGAATCATTGGTAAAGATATTTCCCCATAGAACAACCAGCTGAACCATATAAAAAAAGAGTTGAACCATGGGTAACTTTACTTCTCCGTAGTACAACCAGTTGGACATCGCAGTTGTACCACGGGTCGGTCTATATAATTTTAAAATGCGTCCGATATGTGCGCTTGTTATAACTAGTCCTATCCTAATAGATGCAGTGTTCACTATGGCGGCCTAGGCTTTAACTAATACTCGGTTGTGACTGCGATTGATTAATTATTAATGACTGATCAATTTGTAGTTCACGACCGTGTAGAATTGGTTTCACTCGTCTGTGGACTCCGCGGTGTAGCTTTTTAATTATCTCATATCTGTTACGTTACTTTTTCTTTCTTACTGATCTATGATCTTGAAAGAAAACAAAAACTAAATATTTCTCTTTTTTAGTAATACTTTAAATTTTTCAATGATTAGTTTAAGGATAACAGATATATCAGACAAACATGTCCAAAAGAGTAAAGACAAGTGGTTTGGTTATCAAAGAAGCATTGTAACATATTTTCGGTAACCTCTATTCAAAAACAAAAACTAGGTGAGAACCTCACAAAAAGCTCATACTGAATGAAATGATACTGATTGATAGAAAACGATTTAACCTTAGTACTATACCATAAATTCATAATAATGATATTCCTAATTGTTTAATATACATACGTATATATAACATACTAAATATTGAATTCATAATTGTTTAATTATCGATTGATGATATTGACAACCAGTTAACTGTTGTAAGAGTGATCAAGAATGAGAGTGCACTGCTGTCTAATTACACTTTGGAGACATACCTGACCAGGTTCTGGTTAAATTACCCATATACTGCAAGCAATAATAAATATTGTGATAGTCAAAGTTTTTATTACAAACCATGCAATAGAAAGGCTAGTAATATATAATTATAGCTATTAACTAGCTAAATATTTGGCTAGTTACTAGCTATGAAGGAATGCTCAAGGGAGTAGCAGTATACTGCAAACTTAAATATATTCTGCAAAAATTACATAATGTAAAGTTATTTATTGATATCTTCATTGAGATTGCCATTATATGTCATGAGTGTTAAAATTATAGAATTAGGCTCAGTTTTCCATTGCCTGACGTCGGGTTGAGGGTTGATATTTTTTTCACAGAGAGGTTACATTATTATAAGCACACTTGCAAAGTTTCAAAATCAGAAAATGCGTAGTTTTTGAGAAAAAAAATATTGAAAATTAATTATTTTGCAATATTAATGCTAAATAATATAGAATTCTCGCCAATGAACGTTTCGTTTTATGAACGGTTAAAGGCGTATTCCACTTGACGCTAATTTCGATATTGTCGATAATTTTGCGTCTATGGTTTCACATTTAACATGAACCATAGATACAAAATGTGGTAAAAATAATCGAAAAAAACGGCGATAATAATTGGCGTCAAGTGGAATTCGTTCGGTAACGTTTTGTATTAAAAAAACAGGTTAGGTTAGGTTGAAACTGCAACAACACAATGCGCGAGCCGAGCGAGCGTAGCGAGCATGCCGCGGCAGCGGCCGGCGAAGCGCTAAAAAATCTGTTACACATCTAACAAAACAATAAATTTGATCAGTGAAGTGTTACAAAAAGTGAGGTGATGATTTTACAAATATATGCATAACTCGAAAACTATGCATTACCTTGTAATAAAAGTGGTGGGAAAGGGAAGAGATGACCCTCCCCTTCCACTGCCCTCCTTAATGGCAATCGATTTTAAAATTATTATTTTAATTTTAATCCAGAAAATGAGGAAAATTTAAAATAAGTAAAAAAGGGGGGGATGCGGGACTTTTCCTTTGAAGAGGGGGGAGTGGTACCCCTCCCCCCCTCTCCCCACCCCCTCTACCCCCCTGGATTCGACGGCCGTCAATGGAAAGTCGTACCTTGGCCTGAATCCCCACACTTGGCAGGTTTCTGTGGAACAGATATCTCATACTGCGATGTGGATCGTTTATCAGTTCATTATCAGTTCCTCAGAAAGCACTGCTACCCACCTCCTGTTGTGTTACCCTTAGTCTCCTATTACAATACCCAAGGGTAGAGAGGGGGGTGACATTCTAGGATGTAATAGTGTCATAACTTGAACCTTAGATAATGTTATTTGTTAAGTAACATTGTTACCTTAACATTAATCATCAGAAAAGCAGCCGGCCTTACAACCAAAGTCAAGACATTCTAATATGTTCTTGTATGAACCTTATGAGTTGAAGGAGAACTTATTGTACTACAAACCTAACATTCATGGGATAAGAGTAGGAAGATGACGGTGTTTAATATAATTTTATAAGTACATTGCATTTATGTACTCTATAAACTAATTTGTTTTAAACTTACTCGTCTTCCTGGAGTTGAATCAACTATGTTTCTGAAGCAATTCCTTTACCAAATAGCTCTTCAATTCTATTCCTGGAAAGATGAAAATTAATCCTTGTCATTCCCTCAACGAGTTTAGTTGACGCAGTTTCCAAATCTGAAAACCAGGTGTTTTTATGAAATTTGGCTTAATTACACATAATTACCTAGATTACCTATGTATTCTACTATCATAATTATAGATAGATCAACAAGCATTCGGGTCAGCTGAAAGTATGGCATAATAAGCAACATTATAAGGATAGTACAAGTCTTACATATAGTGGTGGACCATAAATGAGTTGTTTCTTTGTTATTTTCTATATCATATCTATATGAAACCTACTTAACAGGTACCCATAAGTAACTTCTGTTTCACTAACATGTTGAAGTTGTCAGCAGGGCAGGCCTTAGATGAAATGAATCACAACGAAAACTTATGGTTCACACACACCATTAGAGAAATAAACCCTAACTATATCCAGAAGTATCTATTACCATGCAATTACTGTGAAACTGAAAAACGCGGTAGTATATACTTTCGTTTGCTAGTAACAAGGTCCTGTAAACCTTAAACATTATAATGACAATGTTCCTAACCCATACTGATCAAAGGTCTGGTCACTGGCTGAAGGTTACAAGTTTTATACAAAGTAGTATTTATACAGCTGGGGGGACTGCCCAACCACCGCCAACTGAGCTGAGGGTAACTCCTTATTGAATATCTAGGAACACTTACCCAGTATGGTAAATTTTTTACCACCAAAATGACCACTAAAATAAAATCGTAGTTAAGTCTTCTCAAGCAACACCTTTTCTCGATTCCAAGACATTTGTTTAATATTTCCAGGTCAGCGATCCGAAATAATACGCGTTTAATTTTGTAGATTATGTAAAAATAGACATTAATAACACAATGTCAAAATTATTTTAAATTATAGATATTCTTTCCCGCCATTTTGTCATATAAATCCACAATTAGGGATACTCGATATATATCGATGCATCGAAACTACTCAATATTTACCGTTCGATACATCGAAATGATCCGATGTTTTTCACAGACAAGAATGTATTTTTAATTGCCATTACACAAAATCACGCTACTGAAGTTTAGGTAAAATGCCAGCGCATCACATACACAAGCGAAAGAAGTGACGACGGAATAGCGCAATTGTGAGTAACATAAATCTTGATACTTGCACTCATTAATAAAGAAATATAAATTGTGCGATTAGCACGAGTGAATAATCAATTTCTTGTCGATTACTTGCTAATGTTAAAGTGTAGTACAGAAGTAGGCATGTAAATTAAATAGTCTATCTACATTGAATCTTATATTTAAACTAGGTGTACCTGCGACTTCGTTCACAATTGCCATACCTGCAGACTAATTATTCACATTTGAGCACTGTTTGTCTCATATGAAGAAACGCTGTGGTTTGCAGTGAAGCACTCTTAGTAAAGTATAGCTCAGAAAAGAGCTTTTTACTTTGGATTTCCAAACTCTGTATTTTCTAGAAGACAGTGTGCAACTCAGAGAATTCCTTTGCCAATAAATATGCCGGTTCGCACAATGTATGTTGAAGCAAAGTACTTTGTGCGTTTCTTTGGAATTGCGATTTTAAAACGGCGTCTTTTCGCCGAGGTTCCCCTTGCTTGGTGGTAGAACGAAGATATTAGTATTAGATTGTGCACTTCCATTGCGCAGTCTCCGAAATGTATCCGGCAAAAGATAAATAGTTAAAAGGAACTGATTGTGGCGAATGTTCCAGATTTTAGAGTTTTATTTTAGCAAGCTATTTAATTTCGAAGTGCTCGTAGCGAAGTTTACTTAGCTGTTCTTAATCGATCAGCAACATCGCCCGCGGCCATGAGTTGCATAGGAGACCGCTAGGGACATTACTACTGAGCGCTTCCGTGCTTCGGAGATCACGTTAAGCCGTCGGTCCCGGTTGTGTTCTAAGGAGGACAGTCGTTATAGCACGTATATAAGGAGGACAGTCGTAAGCACGGCCGTGGGGTGCCGGGCTGCCCGTTGGGTGCCGAGCTACCCGTGGGGTGCTGGACTACCCGTGGGGTGCCGAGCTTCAAATGTGGTGCCAGGCTGTCCGCGGGGTACCGGAATACCCGCGGGGTGCCGGAGGTTTTTTTTTTATGCTTGATAGGTTAGCCTTCGACCACTATCTCACCTGATGGTAAGTGATGATGTGGTCGAAGATGTTGTTCAGGCTAACCTAGAAGTACTGGCTCTCAAGGACAGCTTCCAGAACACACCGTTAGGTGCTTGGCGACAGATTTTCTACTTGAGGGTGGTAGCTAGCCAGGCGGACATTCGTAAAATGCCCTACCACCATGCAAATGCATGGTGCCGGGGTACCCGTGGGGTGTTGAATTGCTGGAAAAAACCGTGCTGAATTTCGGGATAAAAAGTATATTTAATGTCCTTCTTCGTAGTATGAACTCAAATCTTGCCAAGTTTAATTGAAATTGTATCAATATCTATAATTCAGTAGTTTTGGCGTGCTGCGAGGCCATGATACAGACAGACAGAAAAAATAACAATAAAAACAGTTTTGGCATCAGTGTCAGCTACAGAGTGGTCTCAAAAATTATTTTCAAAATTACTGCAATGTACAGAATTGAACCGGTTACAGGTTTATTATAATTGTTGAATAAAAAATAGAAATGTTTATATTATATTGTAACAATAAAGTTAAATAAATTAAAAATTATATAGATATTTGACGTAACGGCATTGATCAAATTTTTCTAGGGTCTATAATTTCTGGGATTAGGCAATCATTGTCAAATCGCACCAATTTCGGAAACATAAACTTGTAAAAAAATATCATCTTTATGTATCCTTAGAATACTTATTACTTTTAGAGGAAAATCAGTTCCAGTCCACACTGTAAATAAACATGTATCTTTCCTAGCAATGTGCAACTGGCATTGTACCTGATAGTCATATAATCATCATTTTAATGATGGCCGAGCGGTAATAGCTATGGACTGTCGCGCCGCATTACCCTGGTGCGATCCCCACCGCCGGCTTGAGCTTCACCGCATGGTGGAAGGGCTTTTTGCGAATGCCCGCCTGGCTAGCGACCACCCTCAAGTAGAAAATCTGTCGCCAAGCACCTAACGGTGTGTTCTGGCAGCAGTCCTTGAGAGCCAGTGAAATAACAGGCAAAATGAGACTTAACAGGTATGTCTCAAGGTGATGGTCGCAGTGCAGTTCGTCACTTGTGATGAAATGCATCTGTTATAGGCAGAGGATACCGCTTAAAATCAGGTGGGCCTCACAACAAAAAAAAAATGGGAATAAATATCCTTAAACCTACATATTTTATCCTCTAGTAGGAGTTAAATAAATCTTAGGTATATCTAAAAAGTATTCGATATGTGATAGCGATGTATCGGAAAAAAAAATCGATGCTTAGTTTCGATGCGTCACATCGATTAAAAACATAGTCAAATCTTTCATATGGACATATCTAGCACAGATGAATAAGTTTTTTTAATGATCTGAACATTGCTACAATATGCACAACAGTAATATTACTTTTTTTTTTTTTACTGGCGGTCTGCCTTTATTAAACAAATACTACAAACTATATACAACACTACAGCTACTACAATACTACAGCTACTACAGTAAAAGCATTTGGACTCCCTATGAGTCCTCTCTAGCCCACTATCAGTAATATTACTTGCTCAGTGGACAGCAGTTTGCGAAATTAATGAACAGTCTGACGTTTCGTCATCAGTTATCGCGGTCGTGTTTAGCGACATCGGGGGCGTTAGGTTGATTCCGCCACCTGAGTTACATGCTGTGGCCCGCGCTCGCCGCTTCGCGCAACCGTGGTTCCCAGATGGAGGGCTACAATTAGGGCGTTCGGATAGCCTATCGGTGCCAAAAATAACACTCACAAACGCTAAAAATGATCACACGGGCCGTTCGTTTTGGGACTTCGTGAGCAAAAATATCGTTTTCGCTCACCGTTCGGATAGCTTTGAAAACGCTACAAATGACAGAGAAAAGTGATATTTTTGACCCATGTCTTAACGTGGGATCGTTGTGATCGTTTTTTGACAACTGCTGGTTTGACAGTTGTATTTGGCGCGATTGAAGAGTTTCACAAGTTTTTTATATAGGTAACTAGCAGAAGCCCTAGTAAGTAGGTACCTATATTATTATTATTTCTTTGTTAATACAAAGAAATAATAATAATATAGGTACCTACTTTTTTGTTAATTTTAGGGATTGATTCCATATTTCGTACTGTGCAAAATGGTTAAAACATTGTCGGTTGTCAAAGTATGTTTTAAGCCGTTCGGATAGCATGCAGTAATTGGTGGTCAAAAATAGCAAAAGCTTCTATCCGAACGCTAATACACAAATGCCACTTTCGAAACTGCTACAAACGCAATCGAGCCAAAACGAACGCACTAAATATAGCCCGAAACTGGTCGGAATCTTTCCGGTAAATATAACGCGAGTCCCAGCCGGGTACCTATTTATTTATAATGTCTTTGATGCAAAATAAAAACTTTATTATTATTATTAGCTAACAATGACGCACCCCTATAATGTTAATATTTGTACCTACTATTGCAATAACGCATGCTCTGCGGATCACATTACAAAATTACAAAGTATTTTATGTACTTAGTAGTTTATTAGTTGTCCCTCCATCCCCATACCATGGTTAAGAACGAGAGCACAAATGAGAGTAATGAGTCATTAGTCATGTTGGATAAGTGCGCATCCCACGGCTATAGGGTGGATGGCGCGGGTTCGAATCCCGCAAATGACTGTAAATTTCCCTCTCGTAATTTTTCAATCTGATCCGCGGAGCATGTCATATTGCAATAATAAAAATATATCTATCTGGTAAATATAACGCGAGTCCCAGCCGGGTACCTATTTGTTTATAATAAAAATATTAGAACAATATTTCTAAATAATTTAAAAAATACACATTTTTACAGAAAACTGACAAACCTAAAGCATATATTTTAAACTCAAGGACATGCATCCGAAAATTCAACGAGAAAAAACACTTGGTATTTAAAATTTGACGAAACTACGTTTCTATTGTGGTAAGCGCTATGAAAACACTAGCCTTAAATACCTTTCCGAAGCTACAAATCAAAGCTTAAGCATTACATTTAAAAAATAAGATTAATATTTACAGATGGTTTCAGCCTACAGCTGCGATGTTCGTTGCAAAGGCACGTACCTATGTCAGTAGATTATGTTTTGTTTAAAATAATTAATATCTAACACATATTATTTCATAGAAACATTAAAAAAATGTAGTACCTATATTATCAGAATATTTTGAGTTAAAAATATAGCTAGTGGCAATTCCGCCTAATTTTCCTACTAAGCCGACGCCGACGTGACGTTATGAACGCCACGTCGCCCTACCTGAACTGTTTTCGACGCGTGTCACTTCTACACGAAGAATCATCAGGAGGTCTTGACTATTTGGGCGCAAGATCAAGAAATAGGTTGGTTTTACATGAGAGTAAAGTGATTGAGTGACATTCCCAAAGTTTAACTTCCTTCAAGCCTTTATGAATCTGAGTTTTATTGTACAGTTTCCACTGAGATTGTTAAATTTTACTTCGTATTCCCAATTTGATCTACTCGTAGTTACAAAGTGGAAAAACTAGAAACTCTTTCACGTTTTCATAAGTCACTGTGAAACATTGTCAAACTGTCACGCAAAACAGAACTGCTAGATAGGCGAGATTCTGGCGTTACTTAGTGGAAATTCATATTAAAGTTGAACTGGCCGCTCAGTTTTCCATACAAACGCTGTTGGGTGATTACTCCTTTATTTGAGATTTTAGGTCCAGATTTATGCATAATATCGATTGAAGTCTTCATTATCTATGTTTGTATCGTAACGAAATTTTAAAAAGATAATTAACTTGAAAGTTATGAGCCTTGAAAACTTTATAAGAAAATGTTTCGAGGCTCATAACTCTCAACTTAATTATCTTTTTAAAATATCGTTACGATACAAACCTAGATAATGACGAGTTCAATCGATATCATGCTTTGTTTTGGACCTAAATCCTCAAATAAGAGAGTAATCACCCTACGGCGTTTGTATGGAGAACTGACCGGCCAATTCACCCTTAAATAGTATATTTACCTTAGATCATTACATATTTATAACCGAAGATACTAACATATATTACAAATTTACGGCACAAAAAAATATAGTCATCATTTCTTCTGTCCTAAATTTGTAATTTTGTAATGTAATTCGCCAAGCAGGCGTTATTGCAAACATAACAATATTAAAATAGTAACATCTATATTTTAAAAATATCATATGATGAAATTAAATCAATGTTTTAGATAAATACATAAATAAAATATATCTAATGACAATGTCGCCTGTCGCAGTTATGTTAATAACAATATGTTATCATCTTAGAAACAGTGGGATCGGCGCCTATGCGAGCCAGCACGGAAAGATCTTTTAAATACGTGTCCTAGTATCGCAGATCGTGCTCGTATTCTCGCTGTTTCTGTGTGGGAATCTGGTCTTTGGTTACAAGCCATTCCTTCTTACACAACTGGTAGCCTTATAGATCCTTCCGGTTTTCGACTCGCTATTAGCTTACAAATTCAAATTCATATCCATTTATTTCAGGCAAAATTGTACCCATATTCACCGTATATAATATAAAATCAAACACTCATAATCATTGATAACATAAAATACAACTACAAGTGAATTTCATGTAAATAATAATATTGATGAATTACATTAATTATAACACATTATGACATTACAAACAAATTATTCAATTGCATCAAATAAAGTAGAAGTCAGATCTACGAAGAAATAGACTTATTATTTATTCGTGGAGTCAGATATCAAGCAAATAATTATAATAAATACGAGTAATAAAATGTCAATTTGAAATAAATTCACATAGTAATGTAGATTCTAAATTATGTTCATAAATATTTATTTAGGTATTTAGTAGGTATGTATCACAATCCAGTCATATCTTCTCGCTGGCATAGGTACTGAGACATGTCTGGCGCAGCAATGTCGGAGGAAAGGACAGTCAAATCTAGCAGCTATCATTTTCAAAACAGTATCAGAGCTGGCCCGTACTCTGTGCACCAAGGAAGTGGCACGTTTGCGCATGTTCGCGTGGAAGCAGTAGGTGCGCGCCTCCGCGAACATTCCCGAGGCGCTACAAAATTGGGGCAGCCCCAACACTACCCTGAAGCGTTGATGTATAGGACGCGGAGGTCACTGTAACTTTTCTTATTGTAGTAATTTTGAAGCGCTCGTAGCGAAGTTTACTTATAGCTGTTCTCAACCGATCAGCAAAGTTAAGCAACGTCGCGCGCGGTCATGAGTTGGATGGGTGACCGCTAGTGATATTACTACTGAGCGTTTCCGTGCTTCGGAGGGCACGTTAAACCGTCGTTCCCGGTTGTTGTCTTAGGATGGCAAGCGTTATAGCATTGTGGTAGGGCATTTTGCGAATGCCCGCCTGGCTAGCTACCACCCTCAAGTAGAAAATCTGTCGCCAAGCACCTAACGGTGTGTTCCGGCAGCTGTCCTTGAGAGCCAGTACATCTAGGTTAGCCTGAACAACATCTTCGACCACATCATCACTTACCATCAGGTGAGATAGTGGTCAAAGGCTAACCTATAAGGCATAAAAAAATAAAGAAAAAAAAGTAAGCTATACAGTCAGCTTACGCTTGGGTGCAAGGTGTTGTGTTGCACATCACTGCCAGTGTGGTACTGCAGTTGATCAACTCGGTCACCATGGCCTCTCCTGCTCTCGAAGTGCTGGTCGAATTTCCCGCCATGCCAGCTTTAACGATATCATTCGCCGGGCTTTTACCAGCGCCAATGTTGCAGCTGTTCTCGAACCTTGTCTGATGGGTGACGATGGTAAAAGACCTGATGGCATGACTCTGGTTCCGTGGAAGTTAGGACGGCGGAAATTCAACGGGGCAATGCTGCCAGCATGCTGGGCACGCTGTCAACTGGTAGTGGGCATTTGGTCTGCCTGTGAGCCTGTAATGACTTATGTAGTAGCTGTAGTGTTGTATATAGTTCGTAGTATTTTGTTAATAAAGGCATACCGCTGGTAAAAAAAGTGAACTTTAGTTGTATTTTCCTAAAATTCGAAAGTAATTTTCCCATCCGAAAATCTTGTCCATCATTTTCCATATAAATACTCGTATATACTGAAAAGAATTTACTCCAGGTATTTTTATTGAAAGCTTGTAAAACCTAGGTGTTGCATTCTCTTTGGGTATGGACTACTTTTCGTTCGATAAAGCCGCGTTGACACTATCAGAGTATACTCTGACAGAGACTACACTTACGGTTTAGGTTCATACGTGTGCACTCTGGTAGATGTTGACACATTTCATAGTATACTCGCGTTTAAATTTTATTTCTCCCAAATGGAAAAAACGTATTTCTTGCTGCAAGGTCAGGAAGTTGTATGACTGATATGTAATTGAAGTGGAAACAAATCACCTCAAAAGAAATCAACCAAATCCAAGTTTGGACCTGGGATTAGATTAATTTATCAGACATGAAAAGATACATTTAAAAAACCTACATGAATTAAAACTTAACGATGGGAATTTAGGTTTTTAAGAATCTGTTTAGGCAGCGCAGTGAACTATTTGACCATATAAAGTTCAAATACAAACTTTATAGCGGGCGCCATTTTATTTTACTACATTACATTGATAAGAGGTCAGATCTAATGAATAGGACGTGGTCCTATTCTACAGTATTCTTAGGGTCCGTTTCAGAATTTCCTAATAAAGTTTCGGGTTGCTAACCAACACAATAAATAACTGAATGATAAAAATGACAGTTAACATGCAGCGCGTTTCAAGCTTTAACCAATGGATAGGCTAAATCGATGACTGTGAAACGCAAAGATAGTTTTTTATTTATCAAATATGTTCGGGGTAGTATAACCGGAACTTACTCTAACATTCTGAAACAAGCCCTTAGTCTACTAGTAGTCCTAGTATATTATGCTGGCATCAGAGTATACAATAATTACCGGTACCGGTCACGATAGATTAACGTCAGAGTTGGCATCCAAGTGAACTCAGTCTGTGTGTACTCATAATATTATGCTCAGTAAGTGTTTTGGAGAAAAGTAATATTGGTGAGTGTAATCTGATCGTGTAAACGCGGCTCAAATCTCAGAATTTAAATTTGAATATTTGACCATAGAGAAAAGTAATACATAAACATTTTCAGTGAATATTGAAATATAAAATGAATGTCCCCGCAGAGGATTCTCAAAGGACTAATTTAGGAGATGGAAAAATCCGTTGTAGCTTTGAAGATGAATTAGAAATTGAACAGAACTGTAAACGTAGGGAAACGAAATTGGACTCATTTGGGATGTGCGAGGAATATCTTCAACAAGAATGTGAACCAGGAAAGTATAATTACTATCCATATCCTATACATACAATAGATCTCTGCCTATTGGGATATGCGCAGAGGTGCGTGATAATATTATTAGAAATAAGACAGCTCTTTAGGCTCTTATCTAAATTTAATATAGTTTTCCTGCCTACAAATCTATATCTTTCATATTTTTCCAAGTGATGATGGTAAGAGACGACTACAGGATTAAATGAGCTGAATGTGAAGCATATCTCTATTACCGTCAGTGTCGTAGATTAGTTATTGTATGGTAGTCTTGCACTTGAGGGCACAACAGGTCTCTTTTTTCTTTAGTAGGTGAAATGTCTTTTAACTGTTTTTCGGCGGTTTATGGACCTTGAAACTAGACGAGGGTAGATAATTTCTGAAAACAAAAAAATAATAGTAGGATGAAACCATGTGAAAAACGAATTGTAATCTAAATTTAATTTTGAATATATAACCTCGACGTTTTGATTAGTTACATCGACCATGGTTACGAGGAGACTGAAGTGGCGAGCGTCTGCATCTTGAAATGCGGGTATTATTTCTAACTACCTACATTTGGCGATACTACTTCCTAAGCACTTACGTGCTTCGATCGGTCCTGGTTGTTCTCTTATAGTTGGTTGCGCTAAAAATATGTTGCCAAACCCCTGTACCCTGTGTATATAAACAGGCAAAATATTAAGAAGGTCATAGTGATCCTAAAAACGCTTGTTTTCTTTTCCAAGATACGGAACTCCAAAAAGAAATTATTATATTATAAGTTATTAACGAGGTTTAATTCTGCAACATTTTGTTAGATATACTCTATACATTTTGTTGTCACAGAATACGAGAGTGACCTTGAAAAAGTAGAGTTTGAACGTAAGGAGACACCTGAAGAAGACTGCAATACTGATATCCTGGATATAGAATGTGGGGAGCCCATCTCATCCCAACATATCAGGATCGACTTCAACCCGTTGGTAGGACTGGATGACAATGATTATGTGATGAAAAAGTGCATAGACTTTTGGAAAGTCATTGAATCTGATCCAACGATTCAATACCTCAAGGTTTATCCTGAAGTAAGTTATTCAACTTTTCGATTTGGATAGGAAGATCCAAGTCAGGCATTAATCGCAGTTCACCATTATATCGAGTACCTATGTAACTAGTTAGTTTCAATTTCTGATTGAAATATTATCTCTGACTGACTGTCAATCCCAAATTTTTATTTTGAGATATTGTAAATAGTACTGTGACGGTTAGCAAAAAAAAAAATAGAGCCACTGCGAGAAGAATGGGTAAGAAACTCGGGGGCCATTCTTTAAAACGTCTTATAACAATGTGTTACATACTTACTAAATAATATAGTTATTACAATGTTTGTTTAAATTACGTAGGTGACAGGCGATAGCTTGGCAGAGGCGGAATTACCCAGGCATTTTTGCCTTTTAAGTAATCCCAAACTGTGTAGTAGGATTTCTTAATCAATATGTTCTGCCAGCCAAAGGGTTGCCAGTCTCGTAGAAATCTCAGCTACCCACTTGATACTCCTGAACGTAACTTGCTTGATGGATTGATGGATGAACGTTGAAAAGAATCCGATCTGTAGTAGTCTGTGCTCACGCTCCGACTTATAAATAACTTCTTATCAATATTCAATTCACTGACTAAGATATAATGACGATTTCCGTTTTTCTTAAACTGTACACTGGCCACTGGCAGTATGTTCTCGTTCGGGGATTTACTACCAACAAGCTGCAGGTGAAATCTTTGTGCGAGTATGTCCAGGAAAGTACTGCCACCATACCTATTTCTATACCGCCAAGCTGTAATGCCCACGTTACTGTCTTCCGGTTTTGCCGGTGAAATGACAGGCAAATGCTACTTAAGAACTGTATGTCTCAGAGTGATGGGCGCAGTGAAGTTCGCCGCTTGTAACGAACTTACATCTGTTATACGCAGAGGTTACCGCTTGACACCAAGGTTTCAAGTCTGCTAATTTCATGTATGTACATGCATTCAGCATAGATTCACGATTACGCTAAGATTCGGTAGTTTGCTAACCTCATGTAGGCACCGTGCTTGTTCCATCACGATAGCATAAAAATCGGCAACACATGGTATCATGCGTTGCCTTCGTACTACACTGACCATATTCACGAACGTCAGTCGAGGGTACCAATAAATGCTTTGTTCTATGGTGAACTGCGCTGCGACGCTGGCGTCAGTAGGGCTTTGCTGTGCATCCGACGTTGCGCACAAGCGACGTCCAAGCAATGCAGTAGGCAGTTGTACTTCAGCAAGTCTACAGGAACAAGTTAATTTATCAATGCACGACTATTGTATAAGTAGGTACTAGAAGGAGTTAGTGAATCGAAAGCATTTGTTATGTTTAATTGATTACTTACTACTTTGTAGCAACAGCTTACGTCGACGTAATGGAATGCATTTCTATCAGTATATTATTGCCCTAAGTCGCCTATAGCGTCATTGAGCAGGAGAATTAGAGTAGTATGGTACCACAGATTACCTACATAAGGAACATATCCTTCCCTCCATAGAAAATGATGATACCTGAAAACAGGCGCCAAAACGTACCATACGCAATGATGTATTACTTACTTCGTTTGTGCTTCTCAAATTCAACGCTTATATTATATCTACGGCGTCCATCCTGCCAAGCGGACATTATATATCAGTAGCATGTTACGCGCGTGCTGCTCGCAAACTTTACGACGCCGCAGGTATATAAGCTAGTAACCTTGCACGAGTCATGGACCACTAACTATACGTCTTAGCAAATTCAAAATTAAAATTTGTTTACAGAAACGCAAAAGTTCTACAAAAAGTGACATAAGTTCTGCTACTCTATACTCAGAAATGAGTGAACAGCCTGAAGAGTTTCCAACACCAGCGTTGGACTGCATAGAGGGAAAAGGTAACGGCATTATCGTAACCAAGGTCCTATCGCTTAGTGTTGTTTCTGCTGGACCACTTATTCTATTAAGGGCCTGTTTCAGAATGTTCGAGCAAGTTCCGATTATACTACCCAGAACATAAAATAATTGAATGATAAAAATGACAGTTAACATGCAAGCTTTAACCGATGGATAGGTTAAATCGATGACTGTGAATCGCAAAGAAAGTGTTTTATTTATTAAATATGTTCTGGGTAGTATAACCGGAACTTACTCGAACATTCTGAAACAGGTCCTAAGAAAAATATGCTTGTACAATAAGGATATAAATAGATTTGAGAGCCAGATTCCATTTTTCTTAATTGCTGTCTTCTCATTTACCTCCCTACTTCAAACGTCAGTCCGTTGGTTTTACTCAAATGACTTCTAAACAAGAATGACTTCCTATCAATCTCTTTTTATTACAAAATTTCAACGACAGAAAAAAATATAGTCATGTACGGGATCCCGCACTTTGCCGATCTTTTGTAATCTAATCCGCCGAGCAGGCGTTATTGCAAAGATAACAATATTAAATTCTCTTTTTAATAAAATTTTGTAAAATACCTCTGTCTACCACCAAGCTGTAATGTTCAAATTACTGTATTACGGTTTGAAAGGTTATGGGCGCCAGTGAAATTATGTCTCAGGGTAAATGGGTGTAGTGCAGTTCGTCATATGCATTTGTTAAAGGCAGAGGTAACCGCTTTATATCAACAGGACTATCATGACCGCCGCGAGTAAATTTTGTCTACTCTTTATTATCTAAAATATGTATTTATGATCATGTAAAATAGACATATCTCGTTATGTCTACGAGAGCTACCATAGAAGGGCAAAAAATTCGTCTCAATTCATTTTATTTCGTGCCACCTGTGGCACTTGTCGACAAATCCTCACATGCACGCCGTAGTTTCGACGATTTTTGACAATCATTTGCGAGTATTTTCTCGTCATACTATTCAAAGGTGACATATTTAACATTCCAAATTGTATATATATAAATTTGGCTGTGATATTACTGTGCAATTTGTGGTTAAATTAAATATCTTCGATGAAAGCTGTCAACCACAGTAGCCACCTAATAAAAATTTAGTTTTATTAGTTGGCTACTTTATTTAGTCGATCACAAGTAAGAAATAAAGTATATTTTAATGAAGAAAAGTATCTAATTATTATAAAACATATTTATATTTCATCATGGTGTAAATTTTATTTTATGTGTATCTTTTCTGTTTATTATTGTATTATTTTGTGGACTAAAATATATAGTATTCTTAATAGGTTTCATAAGGTAGTATATATAAATCTCAAAATAAATATTTATGGTTCTTTAAATTTTCATGAGATTTACCACAGCCAAAATTCGAGGTACAATAAATAAAAAGCTCATTTTTAGGGGGCCGTACCCAAAAGGCAGAACGGAGCACCATTAGTGAGACTCCGTTGTCTGTCTGTGCTTATCTATCCGGGTACCCCACGGGAGGTGGATTCAAAGCTACCAAATATCATCAAACCCCGTTCAGTTGTTAAATTTTTTAATAGCATGTATATTTAGTAGAACGATCAGCAAAGTTCCAGGTAAACGCTAGTGATAACACACATTTTATTAAAACTTTCGTAAGTAGTACACATATTTAAACAATTTTGAATCCGATTTCACTTACGTTAAATCAGTCGAGTAGCTCATCAGTCAGTGCATGCGCGGACGCGGTCGGGAGCGCACGTACCTACTCCAGGATGAAGTGACTCTGAAAGTCGCGAAACCGGTCGAGATCGAGCTACTCGATTGATTTAACGTAAATGAAATCTGATTCAAAATTAATTATAAAACACACATTTCAGAGCGTATCGTTAACGAGATATTTTCAACTAAGTTCAAGAAACGTTACTGTGAGGAAGGAAGTGGTGACTACTTCCCCCTCCCGGAGACCAGCGAGGCGAAGTCGGAACATGACATAGAGCAGACGGCGACAGGAGCTGAAGGAAGCTCTGGAGGCCATTCTGCAGTGCCTGGACGGAAGCCATACAGCCAGACGAACGGAGGTACGGGTCCTTAGGATATTTTAAGAAGGATTTACACACTACTTCGTTGGTTCGGTGTATGTGAAAAACAGCCGCTTTGGTACCAAAAGTGCAGGTAAGTATTTTGAAGCAGTGATGGCTCAGTGGCATTGGCTATGGACTGCCGCGCAGCAGGTCCATGGTTCGAATCCCGCCGCGGGCTTGGGAGACCGCTAGTGGCATTACTATATACTCAGCGCTTCCGTGCTTCGGAGGGCACGTTAGGCTATCGGTGTCTGTTGTTGTCACAGGATGACAATCGTTATAGCATGATGGTCATGATGATGAAGGCATCTTCTGTGAATGCCCGCCTGGCTAGCCATCACCCTCAAGTAGAAAATCTGTCGCCAAGCACCTAACGGTGAGTTAGTAATTTTAGGTTAGCCTGAACAACGTCTTTGACTACATCATCACTTACCATCAAAGGCTAGCCTATCAGCAATAAATAAATAAAAAGCAGAATATCTGACACTACGGTTATAAAAAAAAAGACTCTTACTAAGACCTACCACATCAACATACCATTCGGCGCATTTTTCTTTAGTCGTTTAGACTTGGACTTTATATCTTCTTATACGACATCAAGATGATGTGAAACAGTGTCGGTAATAGCTTTAATATAATATTTTTCAAAATTTCATATTTAAAATTTACTAATATCCCTGTATAAAGTCTTAGTTAAGATAAAAAGGTAAAGACGGGAGTCTGCAAAAAGCAAAGTAAAGAGGAATTTTGCCTCGCTAAACGGGCACAACAAATCTATGCCTTCACGTGGAGGTAAATATTATGAGAAATCATAAACTTACATTGAAAATATTGAATTGTGTAGTGAGAGGGGCATAAGTAACCATCTTTATAAGATGAAACTAAGAGCCTGCTTCTTATGTTTTATATATGGAATCGTATTTCACACGGAACCAAATTGGTCAATAACGTGGTAACGTTACACACGTTTATTGCATGGTGGTAGGGCATTTTGCGAATGCCCGCCTGGCTAGCTACCACCCTCAAGTAGAAAATCTGTCGCCAAGCACCTAACGGTGTGTTCCGGCAGCTGTCCTTGAGAGCCAGTACTTCTAGGTTAGCCTGAACAACATCTTCGACCACATCATCACTTACCATCAGGTGAGATAGTGCTCAAAAGATAACCTATCAGGCATACAAAAAAAAACCGGCCTCATTTTGCTGTTCGGTCTTTTCTGAAGTTCAAAATTTCCTTTTTTAAATCCGTACCGCATGTTCTGATTTACAATAATATAAACATTTCCCATTTTGTATTGTATTCAAATATTGCTCAACTGATCTGAATCGGTCGTCAAAATGGACGGCTGAGCTGTAACGGTCCCAACTCGTTGAATTGTCCTTTTGCGATATTTGTATGCATCGTCAGAATGGAATTCCGAAATGAACAATGTATTTCCACATGTATGAACTTTTTGATATGAAGAGCAACATAATATTACACTGGCCTACACACATTTTGGTGCCCAAGATTTTAGACCTGATTTTGGGTAAATTTTGTGAGCCGACACGAGAAAACTAGTCACATTTTTCATATCAGCTCTTGTTGATGAGAAAGAAGCTTGCCAATTTCAATACCGAAGTACACAGAATACAAGCGAATTACCGTGTCATTAATCGGTTTCCGTTGATCTTTCATTATATACTCACCGCATATGTAACAAAACATATCAGGATCGTTAATGTAACTTCTTGAATTACTTGCCATCATACATTTATACGATTAATGTCATTAAAGTAGTTATAGCATGGACTGATTTTGAATAAAACCGTAAAAAAGTTAAAATAAGAATTGTAGGTAAACCAGAGCTGTCAGCTGACATCTAGTAGCAGCAATGTAGTTCATACTACCTACTTTACCGACTACAGATGCAAACAGAGCTGCATCAAAACATTTTTTTTTGTAGGCCAGTGTTATTATTATCTGCATAGCTGCAGCAGATATATGCGCTTTCGTCACATTTTAATATCGTCATAGCATGTTTACGAAGCAGTGATGGCTCAGTGGCATTGGCTATGGACTGCCGCAGGTCTATAGTTCGCTTCACCGCACGGTGGAAGGGCATTTTGCGAATACCCGCCTGACTAGCGACCACCCTCAAGTAGAAAATCTGTCGCCAAGCACCTAACGGTGTGTTCCGGCAGCAGTCCTTGAGAGCCAGTGAAATTACAGGCACATGAGACTTAACAACTATGTCTCAAGGTGACGCATGACGGGCTCAGTGTAATTCGTGACTTGTGACGGAATGCATCTGTTATCGGCAGAGGTTAGTCCGCTTAACATCAGGTGGGCCTCGTGCTTGATCCGTTACAGTAACATTATTCATTTTAGTTTTATAATCCGTGGCAAAGGCGGGAGAAATAATGATGCGATGCTCGTTCGGAAACCATTAGGTTAAATTATTTAATCACATTTCACTATGAGTAAAAGACAAGTGTTACACTGCACTGGTGGTAATCACTTCTTTCCGAACGCAGTCTCAAAATTATGTCAGCTGTTTTTCATGAGCAAGTCTTTTGGAACTAAACGAGCGAAGTAGACAATAAAATACAAAGGCGGTGGCGCCATCGTAAAATTGATGGAACTAATGCGAAAAATGAGGGTAGTTGAAAAGCTCCTGAGTTTGTCGATGGTTTATATTTATTGCAGTAAGATAAGGATCACTACAATAAAGGTTTCGAAGCAGTGATGGCTCAGTGGCATTAGCTATGGACTGTAACGCAGCAGTTCCATGGTTTGAATCCCGCTACAGGCTTCATCTTCACCGCATGGTAGTAGGGCTTTTGCGAATGCCCGCCTTGCTAGCGACCACCCTCCAGTAGAAAATCTGTCGCCAAGCACCTAACAGTGGGTTTCGGCAGCTGTCCTTGAGACCCAGTATAATCTAGGTTAAGCACCACTTACTATGTACTACTAAGGTGGGATTGTGGTCAAAGGCTTACCTATCAGCAATAAAAAAAAGGTGCTTAGTGTGATAAAACCTTTCGTATTTTATAATTATTTATAGCAGTTGATTTCTTAGTGTAGATTTAAATCAACCCTCTATATGAACATGTCATTTATTAAGGTGAAAGCTCATGCCTTTAAAAACACTGTCGAGTCTGCCCTATAAATAAGCGAGCATTCGTTGGAATCTGCTCTCCACTTACGTTCCACGTACCAGCTCTCGTAGCTCGTAAACATTTTGAAACTATTAAGCTTAGATAATATCCGGTTGATTTTGAACTCTATTTTTGATCGGTTAGAGTGGAAAGTGGTTTGGCTGTGTTGTGAATGGGTGCAGTCAGAGAGGCATTTTCCCGTGCATGGGGTAATAGTGTCTAAAATATGCAGAGACCTGTCTTGCCTCCCGTCGAGTTGCCGCTGTATGTTAGTGTGACGGAATTGGGGCGTTTCAAAAATGTTGAATAAAAAGTATTGAGAATTTAACAGTCGAGAGAAGTGTGAATGATGTGATAAAGCGCTCGTATCGAAGTTTACTTAGATGTTCTCAACCGATCAGCAAAGTTAAGCAACGTCGCGCGCGGTCATGAGTTGGATGGGTGACCGCTAGTGACAATACTACTGAGCGTTTCCGTGCTTCGGAGGGCACGTTAAGCCGTCGGTCCCGGTTGTTGTCTTAGGATGGCAGTCGTTATAGCATGGTGTAAGGGCATTTTGCGAATGCCTGCCTGGCTAGCTACCACCCTCAAGTAGAAAATCTGTCGCCAATCACCAAACGGTGTGTTCCGGCAGCTTTACTTTGCTGATCGGTTAAGAACAGCTAAGATGACTTCACTATGAGCGCTTCGAATATACGAATAATAACAAATATTTATAAAAAAAAAACTTAGTAAAAGACTTTAAGAAATATATCTAGTGACAATTCCACCTAATTTTCTTGCTTAGCCGAAGTGTTTTACTAAAATATTAATTTAACGTTTTCTTAAAATATTCGTTATTATTAAAATTCCTTAAAATATTCTTACAGAGTCAATATATATGTAAAACGTATCTTAATTAAAAAACTTATTATGCGATCGGTGATTATGTAGACGAGACAAATACGTAGAAGATTCCACCTCTCCCAGCTTCAGCCCAGTCGCCGGCAGTCACCTATGTAATATAAATAAATATTATAATATTTTTTATAAAAGAGATAAACTATTAGACAAACACGTGAAGTAAGCCTAAAAAAGGCAAATTTCGAACATGTTTTTTAAAAAGAGTGTACTCCTTACAGGTATGACTAAGGTATATGTCCTTGAGAGCCAGTAAATTCTAGATTAAGCCTGTTAACACCTTCGACCACATCATCACTTACCATCAGGTGAGATTGTGGTCAAAGGCTTAACTATCAGCAGTAAAAAAAAAAAAAATCTAGCTAGAGGATATGACAACTACTGTGCCGGATCCGATTATGCCGAAACACGATTCCACATAATGTTGTCTTAGGTTTTCGCGATTATTACACATAGTAATTAAACAACTTTAAACGGTTTAAATAACAGTCACCCCGTGACCACGATCACTGCAAAGTGTTTGAAACGTCGGGACAAAAATGAAAAATATACGCGTTTTAAACCGTTTAAAGTTGTTTAATTACGATTCCACATATTTTACTCGATTGAAAAATATACATAAATACAGATGTAAAGTTTCTCTTACTAATAATCTCAATCAATAATCACGTTTTGTGTCTATATAGTAAATGGTGTATATATAGTAAATTATCAATATATATATATTTTTCCAATTATCATGTGATACAGTACTGAGACATTGTTTCCGCTTTTAAGAGCTCACTTTTACATACATTTTATTTTAAAAAATCGCTCACACTATTTTAATAATGCGTTGAATTCTGTTTTGCCCATTCGCACGCGAAACGAGGTCTCCGTCCTATGCCCTAAGTAGGACAATTTTCAAAGAAAACTTCGTCTACAACTCGTATCCTGCTTAAATCATCGTATCGTGTAGATCTACAGATAGCAAAGGAACCTCACTACAGAATCCTCCCAACAGTCTGAACTCGACTCTGCTGAACAATTAGCAAGTCACTGCGATCCATTATTCCGTAATTACAAATTTCTCAGACCTTCCTACATTTACGGGTTTCCAATAGTTGCGTCTGTCAGCTAGCTACGAGTACACACTGATATTTGCAAGATATCCACAGAACTGTCTATACTACTAAGTAAGTTTAAGAATAGTGAAGGGATCTCAATCTAGATTGCTTCCAAAGACATCGAGCTTGTCGAGAGCAAATTCGATCAATTAGCAACTCATGCTGGTTCAATATTTGTAATTCCAAACTTCTCGTATCTTCCCACAGCTAGATACCTACCTAGATACTGTTCCTAATAGTTTTGTAATTGTAGACTGCCTTGTTTTGGTCAAGTTCTCTGAGACCATTTCCAAGTGGTTTATTAGTGCCTGTAGTTAAATAATGTAGGTATGGCAGTGGGTAGGTTATTCCATCGCATCGTGAGTGGGAGAAAAAGATATTTAGGTAATGTTATCGCAGTGGAGTTAGTAAAATGAAACTGATGTATTATCGTTGAAGTTAATATAATGTGAAGGTATGGAATTGTATTGTATTGTATTGTCGTTCATTCTGTCACGGTGTGCCAGAGCAGTGAAACTTCAAGTTCCTGACTTTGATCCATGAGTCGGACAGTATCGTTGGGGTTTTTTTGACAGATTACCTCTTCTGGTATGTACAGGGTACTGTTAGAAATGTACTAGGTATATTGTATATTGTACTGTTTACCCTGTGGTAGGACTCTTCAGCGCGAGTCTTGGTGGGTACTCTGGGTCCGCCGCAGTATCGGATATTCTGCAGTAGAGTGCAACACTACTGTGACTTTAGGATTCACCATGCACTATGCTCAATGGCACTGTAACAAGTGAAATTACTGGGCTAAAACTAGCTGGAAGCGTCCCCAGCATGCTAACAGCATTGCACCTTGGACTGCATAGTTGATTCCAGGTTGAGGTACCAGCTTTTGGATCACGTGTCGCATCGACCAAGTGCTCTGGGCTATCTACACCAAACGACTCTAATGATATATAACCCGGTGACTCAGAATTGGTCGCAGACGGATGGTCACCCCTAACAGCGAGGCTTTAGTTCAATGTTGAACGTCATAGATTAAACAGTGGATACAATAAACATTATTTAACCAGCTTAACTTTTGTGTCGTGTTTTTCCAGATGGAGTACCAACATTGCCGAAGTACAATAACATCGAAGCAAAGTTTAAAAGCAAGAAAACGGGAAGACGTGAAGATGTCACCAAGTTGTGTTCAGATATGGAACATTGGGATAAGAACCATCCAAAGTAATTGTTCCTTACTAGATTCTGCACTGGTACTTGTCCGCGTAGACAGCATATCCTGATATATTCCTGAAGGGTTAGACAAGGGTGGCTTAACAATCACGTCTTGCTAGATAGTATTTGGTCTCATGTAATCAGGTGCCATAAAATAAGGTACAGTTCCAGCCTCCCGTTCTACTTGGCTAGCCTTTGATCACCATCTCAGTAAGTGATGATCTGGACGAAGATGTTGTACAAGCTTACCTAGAATTACTGGCTCTTAAAGGGTGACCGACCCGTGGTACAACTGCGATGTCCAACTGGTTGTACTACGGAGAAGTAAAGTTACCCATGGTTCAACTCTTTTCTTATATGGTTCAACTGGTTGTTCTATGGGGAAATATCTTTACCAATGATTCAACTCGAGTGAGTTATTCTTTCCTTGGTTCAACTAGTTGTACTACTGGGAATTGAATTTATCTATGGACTAGTTAATTATTTATCTATAGTCTAGGGCAAAGTCATATTTAGGTGCGACGACGAGCGAAGCGAGGAGGAGCGTTAGGTTACTTGTGACTACAGCATCGCCACATAAATTTAATTTCATATACTACTTTTGGTGATCATTTACTACCTTATCCCCTTAGTCCAACCAGTTGGACAGTTGTACCATGGATCATAATCATATAAAAAAAGAGTTGAACCATGGGTAACTTTACTTCTCCGTAGTACAACCAGTTGGACATCGCAGTTGTACCACGGGTCGGTAATGTCTTAAAGACAGTGCCATCCTAAGACGACAACCGGGACCGACGGCTTAACGTGCCCTCCGAAGAGAGGAACCGCTCAGTAGTAATGTCACTAGTGGCCACCCGTCCAAGTCATGACCGCGGCGGACGTTGCTTAACTTAGCTGATCGGTTAAGAACGTCTAAGCAAACAACGCAAAATAACTGAATGTTTTATTTTTGCTATCGATAATATTTCATACATTAACTACAAGGAAATTGATTATATTTTATTATAATAGCTTACACATTTTATTGTCAGATCGATGGAAGCTCCGGGTCATGCGCCTGCGCTCTCTCATGCTGTTCTGCAAAGAAGTAGAATTTGAGTTGACCGATAGTAGCATCGGACAAACAGAATGTTTGATGTAAAGTTTCTTTATCTCTTTTGCCGTAATAATAACGTTATTTTACATGAAACTCGTATTATTTATCCAATGAGGTTGCGTAGTTTGGAAATAAATTGCGTTTGCCACCCGAAGCAAAGTTAGGTAACATTGAAATGTTAACATAGTGAAAAGAATTAAGTTTAAGTTCCAACCAAAAAATAAAACACATATAATATGTCGACAATGTCCACATTATAATGACATATAATGTGTGTGTGTATATAATGTGGAACAAACTACATAGTTTGTTCCACATTATAATGACATTGTCGATTTTAAAAATGCAGTTTTGGAGCAATACCTGGTAATTCCCGAAGTGTACAACCCTACATTTTCAGTCAGTCACTTTAATTGTTCTTATATTAGTATTCAGCGGTAATCATCAATACACATGTAAATCATACGACGTTTTTCAACACACTTGTGAAGAAAATAATAGTAAAAAAACATTAAGATAATAATTAATCACTAAAAAAATCATGAGTTGCGATAAATGTTTTTCGCAATTGCGCCAATGGCGGGAAAAATTAATCAGTTTTCCTATGCGCGCTTGACGATCGGCCGTAGACTAAATAATGAGGTTTCTTTATTTAGGTTTTTCGCGGATAGCGTTTTAGCCACGTACAAAATGGCTAATTTAAAGTTTTCCTTATTAAAGAGAAAATATAAGTTATATTTGAGTAAAAGTTTTATTTATTAAAGTCGTACAAGTTGAAATTATCTATTTTAATACGAAGTTGTATGAAATGAGCAAACAATAGGTACAATAATTTATATGAACTATTGAACACGATCTTTTTTATATCGATCCTTTTTTAAGAACAAAGAAACTCGACCAATAAAATAAAAAATAATAACTCTTATCTTACTTGTGAATAATAGCAATGAAATATTCACAGTTTGAGTACAAGTGTCATATCCAATGTCAATGAAATCAACTGACAAAGTTCTAAGTTCTAAGGACTGTAAGTACTGCACTGAGCAAGTAATATATGACTGAAGTTCTTCGTCTGGGAGTCACGATTGCGTGAAGTGGGTCGTGTAGCTCGAACAAGTGGGTAGAATAGCCCATGACGAAGATGTTTATATTCACTGCTTGAAAATCATATTATTCAGAAAATGTTTGCAAAACCATTTATTTCCTTTGTTCATTTTAAGTCTAGTAGTCGAGGGGTAACATCTCTATTAGAGTTAGACAACACAGCGAAATTTCCCCGTGCGATTATTTCCGCAGAATTGTGTCAATCGTGAGAAAAAACCCACGTGAAAATTTTGCCGCAACAATATCTGTGTGTTTGCCGGGAATTTAACACCCACCGCGGCGCGGTGCATACTGCCCCACAATGTACACACACCCACAGGGCGTGCTTTTATCTCACATTGTTCTGTGATAACACACATTCGTATACAAACTTTCTTTATAGTAGTGGCTCTGTGAGCTGAAGACTTCGTGCCTAACATTTTTTTATTTATACGTTTTCTACCTTCACTACTACGCCATTTCAGAAAATTTACAAAAAAGGAATCGCCAAGAAAATCACATATAATTATCGAAATTGCTCACAAAATTTCACGGAATCCCTTGAGAAATGCGACCTGTAGTGGAGAACAGCTCGATATCCGGCATCTCAGCAGTCATATGAAAGCATATTTGCTAAAGTTAAAGCCCCAGAAAGAAGGTGAAGACGCTTCGCGCTCGCTCGTTTAATTATTAGAAGGTGTAAAAGATCAATACAAAAAGAATACGTTTGCAGTTAATTATCAGTCCTAATGCAAGTACTTAGCAATTAAATAAATGAATTAGTGTGGATCATGTCAGACATATTTGATGTTAAGTGCTGTGGATACACAAAGTGGGCTAACGACATCGTGAAAGTCGCGGATAGTCAACGGTTACAAGCGCCTAATAGCCGTTCTTCGTGGCGTTCTACGGGGGAGGCATTTATTCAGCAGTGCACGTCTTCCGGCTGATGATGATGACTGTGGGTAAGGTTGTATTAGATTTCAAAATAAGACTCGCTGGTCAATAATGGAGTTTTTTTTGGGACAGGAGGACAAATGAGCAAGCGGGTCACCTGGTGGTAAGTGATCACTGACGCCCACGAACATCCACAACACCAGACGTCTCGAGGATGAATTGGAACCATCAAATTGGAACCGCCATCCTCATTCTATAATTAGACATTCAGGGATACAATATGGGGTCTTCAAAACGCGAGTGAATAGGTATCTTCTGGTTAAGCGCGATCCATCATTGATCGCGTCACCACTTAACATTAGGTGAGATAGTGGTCAAGCGCTACCAAAATCGATAAACAAAAACAAAAAGTGTGTACCTCATAAATGTGTGCATAATATGTGCAAAATAATGAATCATTTCACCTTCCGTAGAGACTTTACACCAAAAAGATTTATTCTAAAATCTAGCTGGCTATGGCCTCCAAGAGGAGATTTCATCCCAAAAATCACAAACTCTTTACCTTTTGTAGTGGAACTAGTGTCTCGATCGTGCGCTCGTAGAGTCAAGACCTCCTGAGGATGCTTCGTTTAGAAGCGAAACGCGACGAATATTCTTCCGATTTGGCTGCGTGGCGTTTGTGACGTCAAGTCGGCTCCACAGGAAAATTTGGTGGAATTGTCACTAGATATATAATTTTTATAAAAAAATATATGTTATTATTTTATTAATGTATTAATTTGATGGTTTCTTAAAATACTTTGTTATTATTAAATATGGATTTCCGCAAAGTAACGCCTGAATCTATTCATCAACCTTTATAGTAATTATCACTTCGCATCTTCGAATAACTGTTTCGCAGCTTCGCATAGAAAAAGGTAACTTCTTACAGGACTTCCGCAACCCCGGAACACCATCCTGATGCCTTTACAATTATCTTATGGAAGCGAGTGCGGACAGTTTAATTTTTTCTATCAGTTTGAATGCACGTCCTTTGAAGTTGGCGACATCTAGCCACATAGCAAGAAACTACTTCGGCTGGTAGGTTGTTATTCAATCAACGCTCTACACCAGTAGGCAATATGAGGGCATTTTTTTATTTAACAATTTTATGTTATCTTAGGAGCAATGACGCATGATATGCGAAATAATTTATGTTTTATCGCATGCGTCAATTCTCTTCAAGTTATATTAGATTAACCTCCTTTTTGTTTATAACAGAACACAATAGAGGAAAAAGTAGCTAGCCAAGGAGGCCCATAACACCATATTATGTGAAGATGCAGCTATAACCCACAGCGAGATTCAAACCGTAGATCACAGCAGTCCATAGTCCATAGTCAATATGATATTGCCACTGGGCCATCAAGACTTATTTTTTTTGTGTCACAGTGACACTCACCTGTAAAAGAAATGCGTGACGCTTATAACTTAAAAAAAAATTGACTTGCTCCTTTATATACAGGGTTATTGTAAAAATGCTAACAACCTCTTAGAGTTGACTTGTGTTAGTCCTAAAATCATTTTTTTTATGTGTGTTTGTGACGGAATATGCACGAGGACCACCACAGCACAGGAGTTAAAAGTTTCTTGTGCCTGTAATGTATTATTTCATATTTTTCTTACTTTGCTCGTTGTATATATGCAAAACTCTATTCAAAGGGAGCGCGGCGTGGTCCAGTGTTGCCGCGGAGTTGCTCTTAGCTCGGAGTAGGCATTGGCAGAAATTCTGTTGTACGCTCACTAACTATATTAACTAATTAAAACGTTCTAATTTTAGTTTTAGTATTTCTAAAGTCATTCTGCTGTTACCTCGAACTAAATTTATAACAGCAAATTATCAATACAAAATTTTAATATAATTTACTTTGCCGCTACTCTACGCTAGATGGCGCACGATACAAATTGTTTTATAAAAAAAAATAGTCCATGATACCTGCTTGTTACCTATGGAACTTTGTTTATATTCGAAACTATCGAAACCTGGGATAAAGCCCAAAAAAATAATGATTTTCCCACGGTGCTTGGCAGAGCAGCTTAAACAGGTCGCTTCGCAATCTCGAAAGCCTAGGTTCAGTAACAGTACCTACTGGTGATTACATATAAAAAAAATAACAAAGTACGAAGCTGTCTATCTAATAAAATTGCGTATTTAAACACATCTGCCACCCCTCTGGGTATAACAGGTGTGCAAAGATTTAATTAATCCAAATTTGCCTACAAGCTTATATCTCTAGGTATGCTTTTGAATTCTAAAAATACAATCCTTTCCGGAGAACCCACAAGTCTAGCTATCAAGCCACCACATACCTGCATGCTCCATTGTTTATCCGACTAAGATAGCCGTGATTATGATAAAATCCGCAAAAATATATTAATTGGAGAACATTACAGCTTTAGTCAACACCAATTTACATGTTGATTATTTAAGGTTAAATTATCTATGATTCCACCTAATCTAACTAAATTATGGTAAAACAGAATAGCAAATTTTACTAAGTTTAGTAACTGTAATAATTTTAGAGTGTATTAATTAAACTATGGCGCCAACAGAATAAGGAATGTTCATTTGACATTTCTAAATCTAATTTTACTAAATTTTAGTTAGTTTTTGGCCAACAGAATTGTGACCATTGTCTTTTACTACGAGACACAGAACTTAAAAGTGTCAGACAGTACTCGAAAAACTTATTGTTTTAGGTTTTGAGTCTCGTACTAAAAGACAATGCCTACTTTGAGCTAAGGAAAAATGTGAAATAATAAATTACAGGCACAAGAGACTTTTAACATCAGGTAGAATTTGTGCTTATTCTGTCACAAATACATAAAAAAAAGTTTGTTAGGACCAACAGAAGTCAAATTTAAGAGGATGTTAGCATTTTTCCTCTAATAAATATAGTGTTTAGGGCATAGTTGGGTAATTAACAGCATATTGATTAAAATATCCGGTATGGGTAGTGGTTTTCCTGTTTATAGAAAATTATAGCCGAGATAATACAGAATTATCGGGGTTTTAGCTTTGAAAACAGGAAATATGTTATACCTATACACGCTTATAAAACGATGTTGTTTGTAAAGTCAATTGTTGAAATGGAAGTCATGGTAGCTCCGCGGCAGAGAGCGAGCCTCGGAAAAATCTTCTGCTGTGGCTGAGCAGTTTCGCGAGGGCACCCGTGGCTTGCATAATATATTGCTGCAATAACCTAACAGTGTGTACCGGCAGCTGTCTTTAAGAGCTAGGTCCCAACCACACCAGGTATACTGTACTGTATACTGCCGGATCGTCCACTGCTGAACACAGCCTTCCCCTATTAAGGGGGTATTTGCCATTATCCACACGGTTGGCGGGCGTCTTGGGGATCGCAGTGTAAGATGGCAGTCCTTTAGAAGGCGCTGCTGCCCACCTTCCAGTATTTTTCCCTTAGTCACCTCATACGACACTCACGAGATGATATGGGGAGGTGCAATTCTAGCCCGACACCCCACGGGCAAAGGCCTGCTTGATATTCATCACTGTCAAATTCGTGCCCTTAATTTTACTGGCTCTCAAATACTACTGCCGGAACACACCGTTAGGTACTTGGATTTTCTTCTTGAGGTTGGTAGCTAGCCAGGAGACCATTCGCAAAATGCAGTTCCATCATGCGGTGAAGCTCCAGTCGACGGTGGGGGTCGAACCAAGGACCTGCGGCACGGCAGCTATGCTACCGCTTGGCCATTATTGCTTCAAAATGATTTTGACTTTTAAATGTTTCTTTTGAAGAAGTTTTCAGGATTAGGAACCGTGTATATAAATTTAACAGCCAAGAACTTGTGACACTGCTATAATCTAATTTGAAGGATCGGGTCAAGGTGTATCATATCATATGTACGAGTATAATCATAGTCACCATAGACTAAATAAGAAGCACTTTTGAAATAAATGACCTCTACGTCGGAACGAAAAAAAATACTGTATAGCATGCTTTAAGACATATTCTGTAGTAACTCTATGAAACGAGCACCATGGTGTTTTAGAGGACGATGGAAAATGATACAGTGTGAACAAGGTTTTACAACTAACAGACGGTACAGCATGGCTGGTTGACTGGTCCAACCATTTTTGCCAGCCAAATTGCTTATTTAGCTTTGCTACTAAATAAGGGTGTGAGTTTCTTTTTAAAATCTGGAGTGGCTCTTCAATCTATACGGACATTACAAAATTACGTCCGACGCCCGACATTCAGTTGTTTCGTTCCCTTATAGACGTGCGGAACGCTATGCCACCCGTTTGATCAAAGTGCTACACTTCTAATCTACCTAACACGATCGACATTTGAGGATTATTGACTTGGTACAGTCCCACCAACTTATCTGTTCAGGTGGCAGAAAAATGAACTAAAACTTTCCGTCAAATTATGACAGTTTGTAGTTGATTTCCTTGACCAGTAGCGCCCTCGAAAACTGCACAGTTAAGTTGGTGGTACTATACCTACTTATAGAAGTAGGAACGATATGGATCGTTGAAGATAACTCTTAAGTGCATATTAAAAATCACGAATGCATATGTCGTAATGGTATGTTTTACTCGTACTAAGTGGTTAGGTACCTACTTTCATACTGTACAAACATCTTGAGTTAACAAATTTACGAGAGGATAAATTATAGTCATTGGCGGGATTCGATCCGCGAAAGTTCTTCACTTCATCCTCATACGATGGTTAAAGAACGAGAGGAAAAATTATATTTATGAGTCATTGCCATGTTAGCTCAGTCGGTCAGCATACACTGGCTATAGGGGTGGATGACGCGGGTTCTTATCTCGCACATGACTATAATTTTTCTTCTGTAAATTTTATAACTTTAAAATGTAATGCGCAGATCATGCGTTATTGCAAAAATAAAAATATTAAAATCATTAGTTAACTAAGTGCAAACCTTTTATCGTGAAAAAACAATTAAATCCTTTTGTAATATACACTAGGTGGGCTGACGACATTGTAAGATATGTGGGTGGGTAGCCATTGGTTACAAGTGGCTAGTAGTCGTTCATTGTGGCTGCCTATATGGGGGAGGCATATGCTCAAGTTTCCGGCTGAGGATACCGCTGATGATATATAATTTATGTATAACTAAGCAACTTACTATATCACATAAGTTGATAAAATAAATAAAAATTTATTGAATAGGTACTTGTCTAATATCTCTGTATTATACTTTTTAATTTCCTTATAAGAAGTAGACTTAACGTGTTTTGGTCGGATCGGGCAGACCATCCACACCAGCCGTTTTGACTGGGAGGGCACCGAATCAACTGCGCTGGCCACCACCCAACCAGTATTAACAGTGTAATATTACGGTTGGGCTGACAGCGCCCGACTAGCCTATCCAAAGGGTGACCAACCAAATCGGTGGTTGGGTCCAACCATGTTGTGTCGTCTGTTGTAGTATTAAAAAATATAAGTTAGAAATATGATTTACTCGTTTAACATACACTCGATTTGTTCCTCATATAAATTTAAAATGATCAATATTTCGAAATGAAGTGTTTCGATTTGTTTACTTATTTAATCGATTAAACGCTATATATTTACATAAGTTCACTTCAGAACAGAATGATATACACAGTTTGAAGTTGAATACGTGATACTGAAGTGCTTTTATAAACCAAGTCGTAACTACACAATATTTTTTATACATATTCCAAAATGATAAGAAGTTTAGTTATTATTTTGTTTTTGTCTTTGTTTTGTCGTGGTAAGTAATGTATAAAATATTATTATTTGTATTTTTTTTCAATTAGATCGTTTTTTTTTAATTAGGACTACGACCTAATCCTAATTGGAATATTATACGTATTTATTTATACATATATTACAGCCTAAAAAAACACTAAAAACAATTTTTTTTATAAACGGGAAATTCTATTTATATTTTTACTTAGAAGTCACTTTCACTTTTTTTTTAATTTCCATTAAAAAAAATCAAGTTCGTGTCGGTCCTTGGTATTTAATTGTTCCATATCACAACGACACTTGAAAAAATATCTTTGTTTGTTTTAAACGCAATTCATGAAGAATTATTTTTTTCAATTTTATGTTGCTTAAATAGACGTTAAACATAATTAAATAGTGCCTTACATTTTATACAGATTTTCCAAAATCGTAACTAGATTAGTTTAACAGACCCCGAATTTAATAAAGAAATGCTTTATAACTTCTAACATTCTCGTTAAATTAAATACATTTGAAAAAAGATAGGGTTCTGGACATAATAGTTAAAAAAAAACTATCTTTTCCACGAATTATTATTTTTAATTTCAGTACTTTACGTTAAAATTGATCGTAGGTTATGTTTATTTTAATGGTATATTTATACAGATCTTCCATTTTATCCCTAGCATCGAACAGTTAGTTAGTGCTTGGCGCCACCATTTCTAATAGGGGTGTTATGTGAACGTTTTACGCAACTTAAATCCGTAATGGATTCTAAACTACGTGTCCTACAACCCTTGCTACTGCTCTTCAAACCATATTAGGGTGCTTACCATTTGAGTGAGATTCGCTAAAAACGCTAAAATCGATCACACTCCCAAAAAGTTGTTCCACATGGGTCTTGGCGTTATTTTCGCCTTAAACGCTACATCTAATGTCAAAAGTGACAGAAGTGGCAAATTTTAGTGGCATTCTTAGCGTTCTTATCCAAAAATGGAACGGGGATGACAGTTACAAACGATCACGTGATCACAACCATAGACGCAGAATGTGATCAAAATTATCGAAAATAAAGTTCTTAGCGACTAATGGAATATACCCTTAGTGTACGAGTTAAATTCGAATATAAATTACTTTCTCTAAATAAGAAATTGGATAATATTATATTTTTCACACTGAGTTGAAAACATGTTGGAAACTCAATTTCCTGTCAATTTATCAAACGCATTGTCACATAATTTGTTAAGATGAAACGTGTTAAGCATCCTACGCACACTAAGGATTGTTATATGTTTAACATGTGTATCTATGTGGCATCGTACCTCCTAGGGGATGAACCGATTTTGATCCAATTTTTAGTCTGGATCGAAGATGTTCGTGACTATGATTCAAGAAATTTTGATCGCCATCAGCTCTTTTTTAATCGATGAAGACTTTGGCCGTGGATCATGAACCAAATCCATTGGAAATTTCGTACTCTAGTATTTTTTTTTTACTTTAGTATATTATTACTTTTTTTTATGTTATTGTGACGGATCAAGCCCGAGCCCCACCTGATGTTAAGTGGACTAACCTCTGCCTATAACAGACGCATTTCGTCGACGACGAATGGCACTGCGCCCGTCACACTGAGACGTACAGTTGTTAGGTCTCATGTGCCTGTAATTTTACTGGCTCTCAAGGACTGCTGCCGGAACATACTGTTAGGTGCTTGGCGACAGATTTTCTACTTGAGGGTGGTCGCTAGCCCGGCGGGCGATCGCAAAATGCCCTTCCACCATGCGGTGAAGCTCAAGCTCAAGCTGGGATTCAAACCATGAACCTGCTGCGCGGCAGTCCATAGCCAATGCCAATGAGCCATCACTGCTTCAAAAACTATTAAGCCTGTCACTTCAACCATATTGCAAGGATATGATTACTTGCTCTTGATGCTGCACTTGAAATCTATAGGATACTACCTACCTCTTCACCAACCATCAATGGAAAGATTTAACAGGTGATCAGAGTTCGTAGATGTCAGGTGCTTATATTTTTTTTTATTTAATGTTCGTGAGAATCAGATCTGACACAAAAATTTCCCAGTTTTCTTGCAGTGCAAAAGCTAACAGCAACGAAAATAACTGATATTTTTATCACATAACATGGAAACTTCAACGTATTAATGTATTTGGTTTAGCATTTTGGGAATAAAAGGCGTGATTATGTTATTTTAATTACAGCGAAGGTGTTCCGATTTGACTACGAGTACAACGAAGCAGCAGAAGGCTGGTTGAAGTATCATATAGTTCCCGGCACTTGGAGGGAGGCCAGGTTGAGGTGTCACGCTGAGGGTAGGTCACGTTTATCTTCAATTTCTTCTTAGACCTCGCTCCGTTTCCTCCTCGATCTCTCGCAGATTCTCCCTGCTTCCTCTCTGATTACCCGGTCTTCTCTATTATGCATTTTTTTATCCTTTTACCACTATCTCACCTGATGGTAAGTGATGATGTGGTCGAAGATGTTGTTCAGACTAACCTAGAATTACTGGCTCTCAAGGATAGCCGCTGGAACACTCCGTTAGGTGCTTGACGACAGATTTTCTATGTGAGGGTGAAAGCTAGCCAGACGGGCATTCGCAAAATGACCTATCACCATGCTATAACTACTGCCATCGTAAGACGACAACCGACGGCTTAACGTGCCCTCCGAAGCATGGAAGCGCTTAGTAGTAATGTCACTAGCGGTCTCTCATCGTACTCATGACCGTGGTGCACGTTGCCTAACTTTGCTGATCGGTTAAGAACAGCTAAGCAAACTTCGCTACGAGCGCTACAAAAAGTAGTGCTGTAATTATATTCACATGAACATTGTTCTTCTACCAGGCGCTGTCTTGGCGTCACCTCTAACCGAACAATTGAAGAATGCCATCATAAACATCGTTCGAAAGAAGTCATGTTCTAGCAAGATATTCACTGGAGTCCACGCCACCTTCTCCAAGGGGGATTATACTTCTATCGAAGGTATAGTACAGTGCCTGGTACCAGACCTCGCGGATTTGCTTAAAATTCGTGATTAATAACGAGCTACTTAGGTTAGGTAATGATGCGGTAGAAAATGTTAGCAGACTGAATTTGGCACAGGTGTCGGTTCTCTATCTATCTAACATGGCTGACTATCAATTGCCACAGAATAAAAAGGACCAGAAGGATCACCCCACAAAGTCATTCCAATAAATAAGCGACTCTATGAAGCATTCATAATATTCACCTTTAAAGCGTCTCTCTTTCTGTCGCACAGCCACTTATAGCTCTGATCTCTTCTGACGTGGCACGCACCTTATAATAATCCCGTCTGGACGGATACGCCGATGTAGCTGTAGCTTTGCACCTAAATTGCAGAGTGAGCCAGACCTGTCATCGCACAATCAAGGTTGACTATCTAGTACTAGTTACAATTTCATCCTGTCCGAAGCTCGTAGAATGCTATGCTCGCTGGTAGTTTTTTTTACGTAAGAATATTATTGGCAAATAAATAATAATCATTTTATTTGAAACCATAACACAATTTAGTTATATACACATGAGAATCGATGACACCTGCAGAAGTATATAACTGTGTCGCAGATGTCGACGCCCTCCTCCGAAAGTAAGCTAACTATATAGTTCCTCATTAGCAAACAAAGTGAACTTTTAAAAGTCAACTATTTAACAAATATGTATTTACGTACGAGAAGACTAAGTATGGAAGAAGTAGTAAAATAAATGTTTATATAATTATTAGACCTTATTAAACGCTTAACACTTGCTATGTGCTTAAGCACATTAGTGCGCGCTCACTACTGCTTCAGGACAAAATATCTGACACTGCGTTAGTACACACCAAGACGGACTCTTGCTAGTTAGAAATTACCTGGAAGGTGGGCCGAGCCGGAATTTTTTAAGCAATTCTGTCATCTAAATATGGAAATAATAACGAACTGTGTAGATTAATGTAAATGTTTTTCATGCAACTTTGATTTTCCTTCATTGAGCGCTGTCAGTATAAAATCGTACACAATTCCCTAAAAAATATTTTCTATAAATTTGTCTACGCTAATCTAAAACTTGGTATATTACTTTTATTCCTTATGTTTTATTGGTGGTCAGTATTGAATTATTTTCTCCTTGATATGAATTTACCATTTGACATGATGCTGTGGGAAAATCATTGATCTATGGGAAAAACACGCAATTTCCTTGCTGAGAAATCTTCTAATCGTATATTTGAGAATTACTGTGCTTATCTCCTTTCTTTCAGAATATGTTACGTTAAGTAGCGGACATATGAGTCCCGTTAAAGTAAATGTAATAAATATTTGCATGTAATAATTTATCTTTAACAAGATCTACAAGTAGTGTATGGACAGGGGCCCTTCTTAATCCCCGTAGTCCCACACTTTACCACTGTGTCGTGGCGTATTCGATTGGGCTCCTGGAATGTCACAGGAAGACACCAGCCGATATATGTGCTACTAGGCACGTGTGTATAAAACGGCGGGAACGACCTACCTTCGGACTACGTGCTAGTCGCTCCGTCGAAAGGGGATTATCGCTAAACACCCTAAAGCTAGATAATTGATCAATCAGCTAACAATACGGATTTCTATTAGGATACTTCCCCTGTTCTCTCTCCCGCCGTACAGCAATCCGTGGCTTCCACCAACCGAACGCCCGTGTAACCGATCTAAAAATATCGGTTAACTTAATAATTAAAAATTTCACTAAATATTAATTTAAATCAGCGCGCCATCTGTAGGCAAACGACCAAACGTCTATCTAAATTCCATATGAAGTTAGAAAAGACCTATAAAGCGATAAGCTTAAATACCTTTGCCGAGCGCTGAGGTAGTACAGCGACTCACCAATAGAGGTCGCGCATAACAATCACAACGTTAAGTCTGGTAGTAACACTCTTCTTCTTCTTCCTTTCCTCCATTCAATTAGACTATTGACAGTTAAAATAAATGTCAATCCAGTCTGTCAGAAAATACCATGATGGTGGTTTTTGAGTTCCGCTAGAGGAACGTTGCATTTTAAATATTTTCAAATCAAGTGCAGTCATTGGCTTTGCGACGACAACGGTTTTGGAGGCTTTTTTCGTTACCATATATGGTAATGAAATTCGCCCCCGACATCCGCCCAACATGATGCCTTTCCTCAACGAGGAATAGCGATCACTTTGACCCCAGCCATCCTCTGTGCAACTACTACTAAAGACTCAGTTAACTAAATTAACTAAATCTACAAGTTCTATTACAAGCCCCAAAATCTGGGTAAGTTTGTGTTTTAAAGTGAAAGTGTACTTGACCACCCCATTAAAATCTAACCTAAAAACCTATGGTATGTAATCTTATTTTAATTGCTGTACTTTATAGTGTCTTACCTGCTAACTCTCTTGTTCAATTTATGTGTTTTATGTTGCTTCACAACATTCTAATCTGTTCTCTATTTTACGCCCTTCTGGCAAACTTTAAAGGATGTTGCTGGTAGCTCGCAATTCACGAGGTACCTAGGCTAGTCCCTTTTTTGCTCGGTAGTGAACGGACCTCGTGGATTGTGAGCATCATTGCCGGCAACATACCTACTTGCGCCCTTCTGGCATTCTGAGCGGCTGGTGGTTCGCCTTCGCTTAGGGCCTAGCTAGTCCCTTTTGCTCGGTAGCGGAAGCCTTAGCGGAGGCGAATTCTTCACCAGCAGCATCTACCTCTTTGGCCCTTATGGCATACCTCTTGTTTGCTGGCGGGCCACATCCCTAAAGGCCCTCTGCGAGTCCCTAATATGCTCAGTAGCAGAGGGACAGTGGACCCACCAGCTCAGCATCTCACTGGACCCATTGTGACCGGAAACATCTGATTCCAGGGTTCAAGTACGAGGCTGAACTGCCAGTACGAGACGGAGAACTTTCCGTACTACACACTACTTCTGAACTCCGGCCGTCCTCTGACCTCCAGCACCGACCGTGGCCAAACGTCTCTACAGCATCTAGCTGGGACATTCTACCGGCGCGGCGGTGTGGAGCCGAGCCCTGCACGGCAGACCTGCTGCTGAGCATCAACTCGGATACTAGCGGACCGGAGCTAAGTCCTTAAACAAGGAAGCTTGCCAAATTGATAAACCTGTCTGAAATCCACGACCCTTTCTCTTGATTATACTTATTACTGTACTCTCTCTTCTTTCTTTCATGCTCCCTTCTACCCTGAGTAGGTAGGTAGGTGACATTGGCGCCCATACAATTAGGATCAGACGGGTCGGTTTGGCAATCTTTCTTGGGTGTGGCTCTGCCATACTTGTTTTGTACTTTCTATACTGTGTTTTTTGTGTTCCTTTTGTGTGTGGTATTTATAAGTTGTGATTGGCCCTGTGCTGGCCCGGGGCCTGAGAATAAGCCGGCTGCAGCTCTACATGTCGTAAGAGTCGACTAATAGACAGGGTTATACCCAGGGGGTCAGAAATCCGCCCATATCGTCTTCAACGAATATTTTTTTTCTAAAATTAAATTTTAGTTTTTTTTTACAACTTTGCAAATTTAATAATTTTCTTAACTTAATATCTAATATTCTATTTCATAACCTCTATTCAACTTATAAATAGCACACACCTCATTTGTATATCTACCCACGTGTTTTTTCATCTGGAAAAAATTGTACCCTCTTAAATATTTTTTTATTTGACCTTGTATGACACTGTTGTCATTGGGTATATAGGTCAAGTATACTTTCACTACTTCAAACATGAGTCTACAACTTAACTTTTTATCTATGCAAATAGCTGGATTTGCATATGAAGTGGCACTACATAATAACTTATTATTTTCTATAAACTTGCAACGGAGAATACCATTCTCCAAAGTTCAACTGAACTCTAAATTTTTCAAATGTCGTTTTAAATCTTATCTTTTACTGCTATTCTATGAACTTATTGATATGTATAGGCTACACTTATAACATATCAAAGTTCTTTTAGTTAATACTTATATCAGTATTAACTTCTTTTATTTTTAACGACGGACTATATGAAAAATGTTCAACTGAATATCTAAAATTCAACTAAATTGAATTAAATATATTATAGAAATCTACATTAATACTATGACTTACTATCACAATAATATAAATAATAGGTTTTCTGAAAAACTTGCCCCTAAATACTTAAAATGTCGCATTAAAACTAAAATATCTCCATTAGTATATGAATTAACTGATATGCAAGGAAAAAACCTTGGGTCCTGGCATATCAAGGATTTTAAAATAAGTAAATACATATCCTAGTAATTATTTCACTTTCTTAACAATTGCAAATCTTTGTACTGAATAACTTGTTGTCGACTTAAAATATATAGAAATTCTCAAATAAAACCAAATTCATACTATGAATTAATTTATTAAAGCTTTAAATATACAATCTTACAACTAAAACGCATATTCTATGTATCTTAAATAACTAAAATATATTGGTAAATAAAACCAAACTCATAGAGTGCAACTTTTTAATAATCTCTTAAAATAATCTTATCTATATAGGAAAAATAAATCCTTATATACAACTAATCCTATAGGTAACAGTATCTTATATACTTCTTGTATTCTAATAACTTGTGATCCTTGCTTATATTGATCATTATTTATATCTTATATACAATGATGGCATAAGATATATTATAACTTAACTACAATACATACATTGTACTACAAACTATACATCTTAACTTATATACTGAATTAATTTAACTTCCTTAAATACTCTTTGTCACTGTCCACTTTCAATGGAATAGTGTTATAAAAAAATTGCTAAAATCATCCTTTTACGTGCCAGATGGTAATTCTTCAAATAGAGTGCGGTTGTACAAACACTTTAAAAACAAGCCTATTGTACTGAGCGGTGGATAACTCACTAAACAAGCCATTATCTAGAGCGGGTTACAGACTCTTAAAAGAAGCCTAATGTAAAATTTCCTTTTGTTTAACTTCTCTGTCTTAAAATTTAATTTAACTTAGGCAATTATGGAACTTATATTTAAAAAAATAATCCATAAATGTCTACTATAAGTACTTAACTTGACTATGTTCTAGTGTGTTATTCATACCTATAATGTAGCTAGCTGTTCATAGAAGTTAACTTCTGCAGCCTACAAATTCCATTCCTCTCAATATATTGCTGTCAATAATCGTTTCTTGGGATATCTAATCCAAACGATGGAGGGGAATTCTAGGAAATACTTAGGTGTGTATCTGCACATAGACATAGTTAATAACTTAAGATCATATACTGGAGTTTCTGTAGCTTATATAAGATACTCAAAGTTAGGTCTTAGGTCAAGTATTTTTTTCTTAGAACTGCTCAAGGCTAGTGAATTTTTTTTCTAGTAAAAAAATTCTTTCTTGGGTGGGGAGATATGTAACCGATCTAAAAATATCGGTTAACTTAATAATTAAAAATTTCACTAAATATTAATTTAAATCAGCGCGCCATCTGTAGGCAAACGACCAAACGTCTATCTAAATTCCATATGAAGTTAGAAAAGACCTATAAAGCGATAAGCTTAAATACCTTTGCCGAGCGCTGAGGTAGTACAGCGACTCACCAATAGAGGTCGCGCATAACAATCACAACGTTAAGTCTGGTAGTAACACTCTTCTTCTTCTTCCTTTCCTCCATTCAATTAGACTATTGACAGTTAAAATAAATGTCAATCCAGTCTGTCAGAAAATACCATGATGGTGGTTTTTGAGTTCCGCTAGAGGAACGTTGCATTTTAAATATTTTCAAATCAAGTGCAGTCATTGGCTTTGCGACGACAACGGTTTTGGAGGCTTTTTTCGTTACCATATATGGTAATGAAATTCGCCCCCGACATCCGCCCAACATGATGCCTTTCCTCAACGAGGAATAGCGATCACTTTGACCCCAGCCATCCTCTGTGCAACTACTACTAAAGACTCAGTTAACTAAATTAACTAAATCTACAAGTTCTATTACAAGCCCCAAAATCTGGGTAAGTTTGTGTTTTAAAGTGAAAGTGTACTTGACCACCCCATTAAAATCTAACCTAAAAACCTATGGTATGTAATCTTATTTTAATTGCTGTACTTTATTGTGTGTCTTACCTGCTAACTCTCTTGTTCAATTTATGTGTTTTATGTTGCTTCACAACATTCTAATCTGTTCTCTATTTTACGCCCTTCTGGCAAACTTTAAAGGATGTTGCTGGTAGCTCGCAATTCACGAGGTACCTAGGCTAGTCCCTTTTTTGCTCGGTAGTGAACGGACCTCGTGGATTGTGAGCATCATTGCCGGCAACATACCTACTTGCGCCCTTCTGGCATTCTGAGCGGCTGGTGGTTCGCCTTCGCTTAGGGCCTAGCTAGTCCCTTTTGCTCGGTAGCGGAAGCCTTAGCGGAGGCGAATTCTTCACCAGCAGCATCTACCTCTTTGGCCCTTATGGCATACCTCTTGTTTGCTGGCGGGCCACATCCCTAAAGGCCCTCTGCGAGTCCCTAATATGCTCAGTAGCAGAGGGACAGTGGACCCACCAGCTCAGCATCTCACTGGACCCATTGTGACCGGAAACATCTGATTCCAGGGTTCAAGTACGAGGCTGAACTGCCAGTACGAGACGGAGAACTTTCCGTACTACACACTACTTCTGAACTCCGGCCGTCCTCTGACCTCCAGCACCGACCGCGGCCAAACGTCTCTACAGCATCTAGCTGGGACATTCTACCGGCGCGGCGGTGTGGAGCCGAGCCCTGCACGGCAGACCTGCTGCTGAGCATCAACTCGGATACTAGCGGACCGGAGCTAAGTCCTTAAACAAGGAAGCTTGCCAAATTGATAAACCTGTCTGAAATCCACGACCCTTTCTCTTGATTATACTTATTACTGTACTCTCTCTTCTTTCTTTCATGCTCCCTTCTACCCTGAGTAGGTAGGTAGGTGACACCCGGCGTCACAAACAACAATCCCTCACTTTGTCACACACAGCACCAATGTTTATCGTCACTAAAATATAACTAGCGAACCGTTGCTTTACCACTAGGTCGCCGCGACCTCAACCTCGACTCTCACAAACACCCGAAAAACGTGTGAGCCGCCCGCGGCCTGAATTCCAAAAAGACTCGGTGGCTGCCTCGGCCAATTTCAAAACGCGGAATGCGGCGACGCCGGCGCTCCCGCTCGGCGCACACATACAAATCCAACGCATATAACACAAGCAATTCGCGTCCGCGCGCGCTCAGAAACAGACTACATTGTTTACCTTTATTTACCGAACATGAACTACACGTATATTAATAAAACACCTTGGGGAAACAAGCAATGTTATGGCAAAAGCATGCGAAAATTGTTAAAAATATTTTTTTTTGTATCAATTCATTTTATAACACTTTTCATGTGGTTTCATTGATATTTTTTCTATAGGATTGGGACAAAGCAAGCACGAGGCCGGAACCTGATGTTAAGCGATAATTTCTGCGTATAGCATATGCATTTCGTCAAAAGTGACGTCGTCATTCTAATTCATAGTTGTTAAGTCTCACGTGCCTGTAATTTTACTCGCTCTTAAAGACTGCTGCCGGAACTAGGGGCTTGACGATAGATTTTCTACTTGATGGTGGTAGCTACCCAGGCAAGCGATGGCATCATGCCCTTCCACTATGCGGTGAAGCTCAGCTGGCGGCGATACTGCCTCTGCGGCACGGCAGTCCATAGCGATTACCGCTTGGCTATCATTGCATCAAAACGGTTACCGCCCGTATCTATTTTTCCCGCCAAGTAGTGACATTCGCATTATAACTGTGTACCGGTTTGAAGTGTATAGACGCCGGTACATTTAGAGGCACATGACTTAACTACATGGCCGCTGTATATTAGATCACTTGTGACGATACACATGTGTTATAGGCAAAGGTTATTGCTTACCACCAGGTGCACGTGCTTGTTCAATTACGATCCAATGAAATAGAATAAAGGTCATTTTGAAATCATGACAATACTGTTGAGTTTCTTTCAGGGATACCTCTGACGCGGTTGTCAATTACCTGGGCGTATGGCGAGCCTGATAACCATGATAATACAGAGAGCTGTCTCGCGATGCTTGTTGACGACATCGGCAGCACATCCGACGTGCGTTGTGACATTGTCCTTCCTTACGTCTGTTACAAGAAATATGTACAGTTGCAGTTGACTGATTGTGGTACCACTGATCCAGGTTTGATAATTACAATTCATACCTACTTCATAATTAAGGCATACCTGCTGAATTGTTGACCATATTATCCATCTATTAAGATCCCTTCTGTTCGGACCGATCAACTTCTCGGGCAAATGGAACGCACCCCTTTGCTGTCGTCTATTTGTGATTTATGGAATTTTTGTACGTGAAATTATCTTGTAACTTTTTGCAAATCATTCTCTCACCCCTTTGAATGGTACTTGATAGTTTTTTTTGGTTTTGTAAAGATTGGTTAATTATTCCTTGAAATTTATTTGGATTTTTCTCGTGTAAATAAGTTGTACTGTGTTGTGACGTTGGAGCCTCAAAGGACTGGATGAAGAACTCTCAAAAAGCCCTCCGCCTTAATCGTAAGTCCCGCTTAATTATTATTGATCAGTAGATTAAGTAGGTCACGATAGGCTAGAGGGATCAACTACGGAACAAGGAAACCGATTATAATTGTATGTAACCCTAATGTAAATTTTATTTTGTACATTCTTTTCAGCCTTCCCGGTGTATCGCCGGTTGTTAAGCATTCAAAACAGATTGTCCGGATGGAGGACTCTGCCTTGCATGCCTGCCTGGGCAATCTGGAATCTTAACACCTTCACTTTGAAACCTATCGCGAGTATTATCCATATTAACTTATTAGGTACCGGCTAGGAACCGCGTTATATTTCAGAGTTATGCACTGTGGCCCATGCTCGTGATTCGCGCAATCTTGATTCCCAGACGAAGGACTTCAAAACAGTCTGAAACTGGTCGGAATCTTTCCGGTAAATATAACGAGGGTCCTAGCCGGTTCCTATTAAGTGAATATTAAGATCCCCTTGTCTCCTTGAACCTTTTAGGCGTAAAATGCCTGACAATCGCTATTATGATGAAAACCCAGTATTCAGTTATACCCAACTATTTTTATTTGTAGCCTGAGAGTCAGGAGTTTTAATATTATATACAAGGAAAGGATTTAGGATATTTTTAGGATATTGTCTTAAAAACTATGCTGTATCAGCCGGATCGTCCACTGCTGAACACAGCCTCCCCAATTATGGGGGATTTGCCATAATCCCCACGCTTGGCAGAAGTCTTGGGGATCGCGGTGTGTGATATCAGTTCCTCAAAAAGCACTGCTGCCCACTTTCTGGTGTGTTACCCTTACTCGCCTCTTACGGCACCCACGGTTAGAGATGGGGGGAAGGCCTTCTAGCCCGGCACCCCACGGGCTTAAACACAGAAGATATAATCCTAAGCAGCACATTGAATTTAATTAGATTATAGTTTTTGAGTTTGGAAATATGATACGCTTTATCCATTAAAATAATTATAAGCCAAACAGAACTCATTTTAGTTTCGGACTTTCTGTTAAAATCTTATTTAAGTATTTTACTGAACACATTCTGGCTATCAATCGCAGCTGCCATATACGTCATATACATCTTATTATAGTACATTTATATGTTTTAATTAACATGATCAAACATTTCATCCAGCTTACCACCTGGAGCCTAGAACAGGAAGCTGCTACAAGTTCCATCGAAGAGGTCTGGTCTGGAGCCAAGCGTTCATGACCTGCCTGGCTGAAGGAGCGCACCTGGCCATTATCAACAATGAAGTGGAACAGGAGGTGGTCCGCGACATTTATCAGAACAATTCAGACGACACCATCCATGCCACTATTCCTTGGGCTTTGGGGATTGGCTTTCACGACTGGGGCGAACATATGACATATCTTACTATTCATGGTTTGTATTTCAACAGTAAATTGGTTTAAAATTAGGAAAAAATTAATCGTCACAACTCTTACCTTCTGCAAACTGCTCATATTTTTAACACACAATATTCGATTACAGTAGACTTGTTTTCAACGAAGCAAAATATGTTTAAACATATAATCAACGATATTTTTTTTATTGGTTAGTTCTTCTATACTTACGTTACTTGTGTTTTATATGGCATTGATTCGTTTAATTATATTACAATACATTTATAGTATTATATTTCGTCACTTCATTCGATTTAGTCATTGTTTTTGGTATTTGGCAAGTGACCACCTGCCTTTGGCGTGCAGGCGGCATGGCACGGTTTTTGGAATGTATCAGTAAATATTCTATTACTTAATTTAACTTGTTCTTTTAGACGTGCTGTGTTGCCTGTAGGTTGAAGAAGCTGAAACTTTATGATGGTGTGACCCAAATAGTAATGATCGAACTTCACTTATAGGTTAAATATCATAAATCTAATATGAATATGATAGATTATGGAATAAGATTGTAATAATTTATATATAATATTTATTCTGTTACCAATATGGATATATTTTATCCGTTATTATAATATTCAGGACACTTACATAATATTGTTTCCATAAGTGAATACTATTAGGCTCTTGTGTACCAAAATTCTCCTAGCTATATCATTGTCTTAGCAGCAGTTTGTATTCCTTGTAAAATATAAAAAAAATTACCAAAAAAATAGAACCGACTTCAACACTCAAATGTGTGAAATAACTTGTCGAAGTCGGTACCATGACGGTTCAAAAGTACCTATCATCACAATATTGTGCGCATGGTACCGACTTCGACAAGTTATTTCACACATTTGAGTGTTGAAGTCGGTTCTATTTTTTTGGTAAAAAATTTTATTTCGTCCTTTTTAGTGACCCTTGCTACTTATGGGCTTATGTTTAACTTACCACCAGATCTAGTAACATATAACAGACAAAAATAGTTAATGATCACCAAAATTAACCCACATTTTAATGAAAACTTATATCCAAAGTTTTAACATCTCGCTAGACTATTTAAGCAAAATTACTCAAAATAAATCATCCTTAACCCAAAAGTAGTAAATGATCTCTGTTTAATATTGCCCTATTAAATAAGTAAAGCTGTCTCGCTCTCTCGTCTTACACCAGCCAACAGGCCATAACTGTTCCTACAAAATAAATTAATTAAAATAGTAAATTAAGTGCTGTGTAACCTAAACTATGTTCAAAGGACAATACATATATCAAGTGAAGACTTTCATTTATAGCGAGTACCACAGGATCCCTTATATATTTAACAATCACCAAAAGTAGTAAATGATCACCAAAATTAAATTTGCTGTAATTCTTCTGGCATTGTTGTGGTCACAAGTAACCTAACGCTCCTCCTCGCTTCGCTCGTCGTCACACCTAAACATGGCTTTGAGATTTAGTGACCATTTACTACATTTGGTGTTCGATTAAAATTTTTGGTTAAACAATTAAGAGTATCCAAGCATTTTATGGTGGTCATTATATTTAGTCCCCTACTTATGGGATCGATTGTCATTTACTGTCATTGACTATATGACTAATTCTCATCGCAGCGATTCCCATCATCACCTTCATAGACAATTTTAGTTTTTGCTTATTTGAAATAGTTTTGTAAAACACTTATCGAGCTTGATAGTATGAGTAAATTCATATGTAAATTAATCCAATCCTGTTTGTCTCTCGGAATAAAAATAATTTTGAAGTTTGAGATGCCATGAAAGTGAAGCGGTGATCCACGAAAGTGATTTTTCAGTAATTTTATAGTTATTATTTTCGCACAGTTTAATACTATTTATGAGACCAAATATTCATGAAATAACAACTTTATCTTGTTTTCATAATTCAACAGGTAAATACATAAATCAACAGTTTGGTCTTAAGTTCAGTTATAATACGAAATGTATATACGTTAATTATAGCCTCACAATTTCAGTGAAATCTTTTTATTATAAACATTATTGATGTAGGTGAGATAATATAAGAACTTCACTGTAATTTTGTTACCTGCTATTGTTATGCATGAAAATGTTGACAACATTTTCATGCATTGTATTGTCGGTATACCGATGTATAAATATAAATTTACCTTTTTTAATCACGGTATGATGAGCCACTTAACTTACTTCTACGATACCGGAATAAGACTGACGTTCGAATTAATCGAACTCAGTGTTTGAAAAGAAATTAGTTAAAGCAGTAAGAAAATGTTTTACTGCAACGGGAAGTGCGATACGAATACGATAAAAAATGGTCATTCGTCCTAATTTTTGGTATGATTAACACATAAAATAACATTTATTGTAAATTAGTGATAGCTCAGTGACATTGGCTATGGACTGCCGCGCAGCATGTCCATGGTTCGAAACCCGCCGCGGGCTTGAGCTTCACCACATGGTGGAAGGGCATTTCGCGAATTCCCGCCTGGCTAGCGACCACCCTAAAGTAGAAAATCTGTCACCAAGCACCTAAAGGTGTATTCTGGCAGCTGTTTTTGAGAGCCAGTAATTCTTGGTTAAGCCTGTTAACACCTTCGACCACATCATCACTTAACATTAGGTGAGATTGTGGTCAAAGGCTTACCATTCAGATATAAAAAAAGACTAGTTATTTTTATTTGTAGCACAAAACACGTTTTATCTTCCTATCCAAAAAAAATATTTCTTATACCGTTGAGGAAATATTACTGTGTTACCACCAAATTTGAGCTTCGATGAGAATTCATCATAATACGAAAATACATTTCAGTTATTGGAGTGTTACTCAAAAACTGCTCAACCAATTTTGATGAAATTTAAATGGGACCACACGGCAAGCCTAAGCTTTCAAATAAAAAAAGAGATCAAAATCGGTTCACCCGGTCAAAAGTTCTAAGGTAACAAACATTTACTATATTATCAAGACAGGAAAACACTTTTCAGTTTTTGAAGTGTAACTCAAAAACGGCTAAACCGATTTTGATGAAATTTAAATGGGACTACACTGCAAGTATCAGCTTTTAAATAAAAAAAGAATTATCAAAATCAATTCACCCAGTCAGAAGTTACGCGGTAACAAACATAAAAAAAAAAAAAAAACGGACGAATTGAGTACCTCCTCCTTTTTTTGAAGTCGGTAGAAAATAAAATAAAATAAACTTATGAACGACAAATCAAAACCAAAATCATTGCGCTCAAGAGAATTCAAATTTCAAACTATCTAGGTAGCGTTGTGAATCCATATGCACATTGGTATGAAACATACTCGGTACTGTGCAATTTCATTTCACTACCGTAAATAAGCGAAAACTAACCCACTACTTTAGTCATACTGAAAGTTTCTGGATTCTGATAAGTAAGACCCGATATTAGACTTATCATATTTTTCTTGTTTTTCAAGGTATATACATATACATACATTTTTGCATTCGCCGGAACCAATGTAAAAAAACAGTTAGATCAGTCTTTCTTAGGGACCTCTTCAATGACTTCGTGGAACACATTCACAGCCAATTCAGGGCTCGTAAGAATATTGTCATTAATTTAAAGAAACAAATAGAAGCAGCAAATTGCAAGGTCTGTGATATGGCGGCGCCATCATCAGTTCTACATTTGCAGCCTTCAATTACGATACCGTTACCTGAGCGGAATGTGAGGATGCGTTATCGTGGTGTAGGACGATTGCTTCGAGGACGCTTTTCACGAACTATTTCTAAGTCTCTAGGAAAACAAGTTTTGACCTACCATTCTGCGGTCACTGTCCTTTTGGTATTCAAGCGATACTGTTGTGTGATGTCCTGATATGCCGAAAAAAGACTCCACCATTTTCGTACATGAGCATCGACTTCATTACGGTCAGCAAATCTTCAAACGGATTTTGCCTACTAGCTTTTATCTTTTCGGTTCAAAACAGTACACCCAGTTTTTGTTACATGTCATGACATTATATAAATCCAAAGAATGTCCTACACTAAACTCTTTTATCATTTTAACGACACGCACTCCTTTCTGGTCTTCCGTCAATGCCAATTGAAGTCTCTGAACTCTATTATCTACTTGAGCCACAGCAAAAATCGTAAAAAATCATTGAGTTAAAATTTCCACCTGTTAAATTTTATTGACACTACAATGAGAAAACAAATTAGTCTCCCTGTTTAATAAGTAACATGTTTCTAGATAATTCTGTAACTGCTTTTCTACTTTTTTTTATTGTATGAGCCCAGTTTTAGAAACATTTAGTATGCACCATGTTATTAAACATTATGTTACCCATGCACTGATCACAGTATTTTATTTTCGTCGTTATTATTACGTGTACAATCATTCAGTGATTATGAAATATGAAGAAGGTTTTTATATTGGATCTGAATTAGGCTCAATTTCTCCATTGTAAGGTTAAATTAATACGTGGTTAACTTTATACCATAAACCAATACCATGTGGTATTCTTTTCATATCATGTGGTATTCTTTTCATAACATCAAAACCTAATAGGAGATTTTGAAATTGTTGTCAAATTTCATTTGAGTTGGAAATTTCATTTACATAATACAATTGGAATCATTGGAAAAAAGTCTGTTGTATTTTGTTGTCTACAGATTAACGTTATCCAGGTATAAGCTGTACCTTAGTTTGGGTGAAATTTTAGGGCCAATTTCACCAAACAACAGGACAACGATAACGAACACGCCAAAAGTGAATATTTACCCTACTTTACAGTTAAGGAATATATTTACTTTTCAGGAGAAACTCTGGATGATGCTGGCTTCCAGAAATGGGCTCCGAACCAACCCGACAACGCGACCAGACCCCGCTCTAACGACGAGGGCGAGTTCTGCGCAAGCGTGTTTAGAAATGCCTTTTTGAACGACCTGTGGTGCAACGTACCTGCGCCCTTCCTGTGCGAAAAGAGCGTAGATAGCCTCTTCGAAAATATTTTTAAATAAATATACATTATATATTATGTTTGTATATGAGTAACAAATCTTTTGCTATGGTAAGGTAAGGTTACACCAACGTCTCAATCAGTCAGTCAATGATGTCTCTGTATTGTAAAATTTGCAAACCTTAAAAAAAATAATAATAATAAAGTTTATTGAAGCAAATAGAACACAAGTAGTTACAAAACTCAATGTAGCACTGTCTCTCATACTAGGAGTTCAACCTGTATAATGAGAGACAATACCTTTCCACAATGATGTCATATAAATTAAGTTAACTGTACTTGTAAACATAAAATAAAAAAACATTATTTAAAAGTTTTTACATAATGTGATCGGCGAGGCTATAAACCAACTTGGCTGTCTGGCAATTTGATTGTAGCGCAATTATGGGATGAAGATGTATTCGTGTGTGTGAGGGTATATGTGTGCATACAGAGCGTGTTTGTGTGTATGTGGTTTCTAGCTTAAAAGGTGTGTTATTATTAATTAAATTAATATTTAAAGTATAATATTTAATTGTAATATGTTAATTCTAACTGTAACTATACAACAGGAATGAGCAATTCCTCGGTTTCATGATAGTCAAAATTAGATAGCCAATCTAGAATGGCTCTTTTAATGGCTTTTCCATACTTCGTGTCATTGGTAATTGTTAATGTGAGTTAGCACTCACTCTAGTGCGTGAAAATAAGTATTTATAACTTCATTTGCAACAGTTATTAAATAATGGTGAAGTTATACCAAATATATATTTTTTAATATCCTGTACCATATTATTATTACGAACATACTGTACTGTATCAGCTGGATAGTCCACTGCTGAACACAGCCTTCCATAAAATGGGGGGGGGGGGGGTTGCTATAATCCCCACGCTTTACATGTGTCTTGAGGATCGTAGGTTGAGATATCAGTTACTCAGAAAGCGCTGCTGCCCACCTTCTGGTGTGCTACCCTTAGTCGCCTCTTACGACAGCCAGGTAGAGAAGAGGGGGCTGGCATTCTAGCCCGGGACCTTAATGAACATAATCTTTAACTATAAAGACCTACGTTGAGTCACCAACTCACATGTTAGTAAGCGACAGTGTGGCCGAGGAAAGAGCACGTCGCTCTAGAAGGAATGTATTCACTCCAGCATTAAAGACACTCGGTTACACCTGTTGTAGTTTTCAGGAAAACCAAAATGTGCTAGAGAGTTCCAGTAGAGTCCTAGTAGAAACGTTGAACGAAATCATTGCAATTTATTTTAGTTTTTTTAGGGATATCCTCACAGATTTCAGATTGTTCTGAAATCTGTGGATATCCTACTATTTCATAGTAATGTAGACCGTTCTATTCACGAAGGCATACCCCTCCACATTTTTTGAGTGTAGTTGGGACTACTACTGTTTACTGTAGCCATCATATATTACATTTTATTGCTGATGCAGTACAATAAAGTAAGGTAATGTACCACCGATATACTATGCTGCAAGTCATATGGGTTATATTATAGGTATTCCATCTTTATCAGACTACTTCCGAAGTGGTAGGCAGATACCGATAAATCTCATTGCTTTAATAATTTTCTTTTGGGCATTCCATACTATGCTACGAGTATATGTACAAACAGCACCTCAGAAGCTTATTTATCCGTTGTCAAGAATCTCCTAATCTACCTACTTGCCGATAAGCGCGTGGCTTTGGCTAGTATTATTAAAGTTTAAATAACGAATTCTATTTATATACAGTTAACATCTTCGACTATAATCACTTACCATCAAGTGAGATTGTGTTCAAATAGCTAACCTGTTGGAAATAAATAAAGTACAAACAAGTATGTCAGAACTACAATATTTTAGGAATCATTTAAGAATATACAATCTCGTCATAAAACAACTCGAAATATGCTACTGAAGATTGACCATGACTGCAAAGCAAACCCTCCCATTCTATGAAATGAAATGAAAAAATATTTTATTTATGACTTCAGCAATATACATTAAAACATAAAAGAGATAAATACAATTCATAGGGGCAATGCTGCCAGCATGCTGGGCACGCTGCCAACTGACAGTGGGTTAGAGCATTTGGACTCCCTATGAGTCCAAATGCTTTTACTGTAGTAGCTGTAGTATTGTAGTAGCTGTACTGTTGTTTATAGTTTGTAGTATTTGTTTAATAAAGGCATACCGCCAGTATAAAAAAAAATTTAAAAAAAAAAAAAAAATTCATATGATCAATTGCTTAACATCATAAAAAGGTCTCCAACTCAGCATATGCTAGTTTAATTTATAACTAGCGCTGGTCTTCCGCTGGAGCCACTTCGTGACGTCACGGAGGTTTAATGCTACAACAGCTCAAATTTTACTCTTAACAAGATAACCGTTACATATTTTTAATTCAATGCTTTAAAATGCAGTTATAGACTAAAAAAAGAATCTAAAAAATTTACATTAACCAATATTACCTTAGTCACCAAAATAGGTATTCAGAGAGGATTACATATAAAAAACATAAAAGAAAAGAAAATTAATTGAAAAACATGTGTCTATCGTTATCATGTATCCCACTTGAAATGGTGAATAACAACGTGTGAAAAAACAATAAAAATGTGCTTTAACTAAAATAAGGTATGTCCCCAATTTTTATATTCTATGGTAAAATTAAGTAAATTTCTATATACACCCATTCATTGTAAAAGTTCTCCCCAAAACCTTGCTGTTTCTATACCAGTTTCTATAAATAGCACAGAGAGTTCGGTTCCCGATGCGAATAAACAAGCAATAACCATTAGTAAAGAGATCATCGATGAGATTCATATTAGATATGAAATCAATTGCTAATGTGGATGCAAAAAAGAAACTCCTGAAGCGATGAGTGAGCATTGGAACTATAGAGAACTATGCAATGTAGCGAACCAGGCTGGTAATACAATTACAAAACAATTTTGAAATCTTTGCGATTACTGGCTAAAGAAAGATATTCCTCATAAAAGGTCCAGTTGGTACCTTATCTTTTAAATCAGCCTTTAAGTAGTTTGTATTTCGGTATCGACGTTTACCAGATTGAATGATATGATGTTAGATAAAACTATCTGTAATCTCATGAGAGAAGTACAACAAGAGTATTTAATTTGATCAATAATCTCCTGTTAGCATACATGTTACCCGAAGCTTATCTAAACCTCAGTAGATTTTTTCTATTATAAAAATTTGCTAATCATGAATTTAGATGTAATAATATAAATGCAAGATTATGCTAGGAGGGCACTTTCATTTTAAATGGTGCAGGCTGTTTTTTGGTTGTCCCCTAAAAACAATCCGATGAAAAATATGTTTGGAAACATATTCTTTTATGAAAAAGTTGACGATATTTGAGATACCTGTTTTTTCTGTATAAATCTGATTTATTGTACCCTGAAATATTACATTTTAAATTTTATTTTAAATAAAAATTATTCGAAAATGTGTAAAACTATGCTGTCCCAATGACAGTTTGCCTCCTTGAATTTGATTTTACGGAAGTTTTTTGTACCCTGGGGAAAGGTAGCGACAATTTATTTTCATTGTTAGATAGTTATTGCTGCATTTTAACTAAGTATTTTACATCAATAATTTTCTATAATTATTTTATAATATGAAAAAGCTTGTCTCACGATTTCGCGATTACAGGACATGTCTGGATAGTCACGCGTTTTTTACTACTAAGATGTCCCATTTATGGAGTAAATTTTGTTTATATGGCAAATTCAAGTACAATGTCAAAGAATGAAACGCTTTTTTGAAGTTTGTTACGCAAGGTGTCCTGTTGGCGCGGAACTCTTTAGTTCCTGAAATTTTGGGCAAGAAAAATATATTGTGGTTAGTAACGTTTTTTAACGAATATAAAATTTGTCTCTATCTCTTCTTGAGCTGTATATATACCTCAAAGCATGCTGAAGAATATAGAAGTTGAATTATGTAGTTTTTAATAACATTTTCAAGTATTTCAAGATATATTTAAAATGAATTCGACATTCGTCACGTCCTGTTAGCAACCGTTTCTATAGGATGGACAAAAATGTTACGAAACAGACATTATAAAGCTTATTACTCATTCATGACGATTTACCTTAACGGAGTTTATAAAGTATGATAACAACAACTATTTAGAGATCATATTAATATTATGCTTTTCAAAGTTTGTATGCTTGGATGTTTTTATAGTTATTCACGCAAATACAGCTGAACGAATTTGGACGAAACTTTTTTAAAATAATGATCGATAATATTTTTTTTAACTTACAGGTGGTATAATTGCTTTTCGAAATGGTGATATATTTTAACAGGGATATATTTCTGGAGTAGAAAGATTTTTATGATTGTTAATCGGACAATCTTAACTGGTCCTGGAAGTCGACTCATTTTATTTTATCAATAGGTACGCGGTCATGACTGTGGGAATGTTAATATTTTTCATAATTTATCGTTAGTTCAGTATATTATATTTAATAAATGTCAAATTTATTTACTCATTAGAAGAACTAAAATATTATAAGATTTTAACCAAACAGTGAGTACTATTCTTAATAATTCTGTTTCGTCACTTCACATGTCGATTTAGTGACTGTCCCTAAAATATTTCACCGTATTTCTTTCAAAAAACTTAAGTTATATAAGCTAACCTATATTAATATTTTTTTATAAAAAAAGGATAAAAAACAACAATATAGATTCTATTTATAAATTATTCATTTATTAACAAATCAAAAATGTATTACAAAGATAAACCTTTTATTTGGACAAGATGTTACGATACTGACCAAATAGTTGAATTTGAATAAAAAATAATATCTAATGATTTAGTATTATATTTTGAGTTTCATTAGTTGAAATATAAAAGCTCATTAGGAAAGATTTTCTCAATTAATTTCCAGCAGTTAAATATTTATCGCGATTTGATTTTTGTTACTAACAAGACATTTTTTTCCCAATCCACTACTAATATATTAAATTAAGACATAAAATAGACATTTCTGCTTGGAACTTTTATATATATCACATAAATTATAATATTTTTTACCATAATTCATAGTTCTTAAATCCTAAAAGAATAATGTATTTTTAAAAGCTGTTTTTAAAACCAGCACCATTTAAAATGAAAATGCCCATATGCGCTTTTTTGCTGCAACTCATTAATGTACATTGAGAGAAGATTTGTTTTGTTAACTGTTTGTCACCCTATTTGAAGTACGAGTACGTAGGTACGAGTTTCAGCCAATAATAGACTGTCGGACTTTCCAGGAAGAGCTATGTGTATGGGACTAGACTAAGAGTGTCTCAATTTTGGTTCGGATTAACGTCTACTTTGGCTTGAAATAAATCAGTATTAAGACTGAAGCTCTGCCATGTTGCCACTGTTGCTAGGATCAACTCTACATACTTACTCACCTACATAGACTTACCTTTATTCTAAGGGCTTGCCTTCGCTTGCCTTTTTCTCCAAACGACACCACAATGCGACCAGATTGTATGCTTTTAAAGGCACTGAAGACCAGGTGTATTTATTATGCCAAAGGTATTTTTCGTGTAACTGATGTAGGTGCTGCGAAAACAGTCTGACCGTTGTCCTTCAAACCAGATATGAAATCGAAATGATTTTGTAAACAACAATCTTAATATTTCATTATCTATCAACCCTATATTTCATACCTTGGTATACCTTGGTACAGGAGATGTTTGTAAGGATAATCGATTACGTAAGCAAAATGAGGATGACTGTCTTCATGACACATTCATATTGTTTTCTTGGATCATGACTGTCATGAAGTCATGGATCTATGAAATCTCTAAGTCCATGCTTGAAGTACCTATATAGATTTGTTTTTGCTTTTTGAACCGAGTTCAATAGCTTTAATTACCAGTTAACATAATTATGAAAAAAAAATGTCAGTGCGATGCATACCATAGAGGTTCAATTGGCCATGTTTGCAGTTGAAAGGAGTTTTCGTCTCTTTTATTATATATCCCGTTTGATGAACATTTTTAAATTAATTCTATTGCATATTTTTAAATACTTTATACCTACATAGTTAAATTAATTACCAGCAAATTCGCTGTGTTATCAGTAAACTGCCTATTTTTCAAACCCTACTTTAAAAACAGGAAAACTTTTATACCTATCCAGTATATAAAGCGAAGCTACTTACAAAGTCCAATTTACTTTACCGACAAGCACATATTTACTTGTCTTATTATTCTGGTTTTACTTGCGGACAAAAAATAATAGTCAATCATATAACTTTTAGTGATGTTCCCTTACCCATTTGAAATTGATATATAATCGATTGAACAGATCAAAACAATTAACTGTAATGTGAAGAAGGCATTTATATGACTATAATTATGAAAATACTGACGTTAACGTATAATTAAACGTGCATTTGACTTTCTTTGTTTTTTATATAATTAAACCATAATGTATACTTCACAATATACTTCTGTTCATGCGTGCCAGTAAAATCATGGGCACATGAAACTTAATAACGGCATGTCTCAGGTAACCGGCGCAGCGCCATTCGTCACTAGTGACGAAATGCGTTTGTTCTGGACAGAGCTTACCTCTTAACATCAAGTGGACTACGTGGAATTTACTTGTTTCGTCAAAATCATATAAAAATAAACAAAATTGTCATAGTGATACAGTGTATCAGCCGGATCCTCCTCTGCTGAACACAGCTACTATATATATATATATCTATACCCAATAGGAGTTTTCTATAACGCCACGCTTGACAAGCCGCTTAGGGATTATAATTATACCAAAAAGCAATCGATATATTTCAATATCGATTTAGTGTTGTGAATATTTCGTATTCAATTGATTTCGATTTGTTTACATATCGAATCAATTTTAATGAACACGTTGATCCCAAGACACATAGTCACATTAGCCCTTTGAAGTGAGCGCGTGTTTCTGCATTGCTTTTTATTGAAGTGAATATTAGTTAAACGTTATTTTTAAAATGATTAGAAGTTTTGTTGCACTCGCGATGTTTTCCTTGTTTTGTCAAGGTAAGGATATTATTTCAGATGTTTAACATAGACTTTCGCTCATAAAAAATATTTTATTATGAATTTTAACTTTGCATTGCAATATTCAAGTAAACAATTCAATTAGGTATCATTCAAATATAATTTTTTGTAACTTAATACATAAACAAACTTTTTTTATGGAATTGAGACGGAACAAGCTCGAGGCCCACTTGATGTTAAGCGGAGTAACCTCTACCCAATCATCACAAATGACTAATTGCACTGCGCCGGCCACCCTGAAACATAATAATATACAGTTGTTAAGTCTCATATAAGCCTGTAATTTTACTGTCATCAAGGACTGTTGCCGTAACACACTGTTAGGTGCTTGGCGACAAATTTTGTACTTGAAAGCAGTAGCAGCCATGCAAGTATTTGCAAAATGGCTTTCCACCATGCGGTTAAGTTCAATCCGGCGGTGAGGATCGAACCATGCACCTGTGGCACGGCAGTTCATAGCTTTTACCGCTCGGCCATCATTGCATCATGTATATATTTTCTGTTTTGTAAATATAGTCAGACATGAGGGATAATGTCTTTCTTACTTACTTGGTGTAGTATGCCTAAGCTGTTATTCTGTAAGCATAATATTAAAATGAAATACATTTTGAGGGAAAAAAAGTAGAATATTAACAAACTTCGTGTTTGCACTATTGCTACTTGGGTTAGTTAGGATGAGTTTTTGTTCAATGGATTAGAGTGGAACAAGTCTTTTAAGCTAATTCTAAAACGAGGGAGTTTTTAAAGAACGACCAGGCATTTTTACTGGAATATCCGATTTACTTGTAATTATCCTCACCTCCGAGTTGGTCTCGTATAATCAACATAAGTCAAGTATTTTTTAATCAACTGAATAAAGTATTTTCCCGAATATATTCCTATTCTTTGATGACCAGGTTGCCGAGGATGATTATCTCTGTAGATACTATTGATTATGTTCGTAAAAACCAATGCTGAAAAATATAAAGTAACTTAATTGTGGAAGTCATACCATGGTGTAGACTTCTGTAAATTAATTCATCATTTTCAGTATCAGAAATCGTTCCTTTTTAAAATTCTAACACTTAATTATCTGTAACAGTCTGGGAAATGGAACCGCAGGTAGGTGAATTCTAAAAACATAGTTGGTGCGTGTGGCCTTACACTAAGAATATAGATACCTACATGTGATTTTTTAATTCTAGCGGTGGTGTTCAGATTTGACTATGAATATAGCGAAGAGGCCGATGGCTGGTTGAAGTTTCACTTAGTTCCCGGCACGTGGAGAGAAGCGAGGATGAGGTGCCTTGCTGAAGGTACGTCTTTTTTGTTTACACCAGCCGCTCTCCGATCGCCTTTATCCTTTTTCCATTAGATGTTGCCCTGTTCTAACTCCAACTAATTTTCTTACTCCAATAACCTGGTTCTTGAAAAGTCATAGGTTACAGGTTGTATTAATTGCGGCGTACGGAATTCATAATCCTAATGACAACTGCTTCTCTATAAAATTGAAGTGAGATGCAGTTTGCATGGTGGAAAGGTATTTTGCGAATGTCTAGCGACCATCCTCAAGTAGAACATCTGTCAAGCAGTATGTTTTGACGTAGCTGAATAAAATTTGTCAACGATTTTGTGTCATCGTTGCAAATTAACGTGGCCAATGGTAGTCACGTATCTGACGATACGATTCCTTTACTCCTACTTTTAGGAAACAATATAGATACTAATTGCTCACATAAAATAAAGAGGTAACTTTTTTGGTAGCTAATAGGCCAGCCTTTGACTACTATCTCTCCTGTTGGTAACGTTTAAAGATGTTGTAAATTACTGGCTAAAGTCAGTTGCTGAAGCACTTCGTTTGCACCGTGTTAGCTAGCATCCACAAAAAGCCCTACCACCGTGTTTTTTTTTATTATAGTCATATAAACACTGTTTTTCCACAGGCGCTGTTTTGGCGTCTCCTCTGACCAAACAGCTAAAGAGAGCCATTATAGCTACTGTACAAAAGAAGAAGAAATCTTATGCCAAGATATTCATCGGAGTACACGCCACCTTTTCCAAAGGAGATTATACATCTATTGAAGGTAATATTATACTTTTTCAACACCCTTGCTCGTAAAGTGAGGTTTATTATATCGTTCTTAGGGCCATAAACTGAACTATAACACCCTCGTGCATAATAGTATTATACACTAGTGCGTAATAGAATTATCCCTACAAAGTTTATATACGAGTAAACAGAGCATTTTCAATTTAATCGGGTAATTTATCCCTACAAATTTAAGTTAGTACCTAACAGCAAATTATATGCAAGTAAACAGAGTATTTTCAATTTAACCGGGTAATACAGATTTGTTACATCAAAGAGTTTTATATGTAATCAACAAACATGCAATTGCCGCGCGCAAAAAAAAAAAACTTTCCCGCTATTTTCCATTTTTCCAGATTTATTTAATCTATATCACATTGACTTTCAAAGTCAACGCCTCAAAACACTGTTAGGCTCTTGAAGACAGATTTATTTTTGCTTTAGTCAGCACTTACTGAATGTATTTCATCACAACTGATAGTTTTTAATACACATAATATGCCTAGGTAGGCTTGCCTTTTTATTTGGTAAAGTGTTGTGATAATAATTAATAACGAGTATTTTAAGATATTATTTTTGAGGAAGTGCTCACGGTATGCGATTGAAGAGTCAAGACCTCGTGAGGATGCCTCGTGTAGAAGCAAAACGCGCCGAAAATTCTTCCGGTTTGGCAACATGGCGTTTTGACGTCACGTCGCCGAAAAATAGGTGGAATTGGTCCAAGATACATTTTTATATAACTACTTGGTACTAAAATATTAATGTCAACTTAAAATATTTTCTGTAGTTAAATATGTATGAAAGACAAATATTTTTTGTGTAGTTCTGCTGTATTCGTTATTAATCTATTATTTACAAAGCAAATGGAGGTTATTCGTTATAATCTATAATCAATCTTGCAGCCACGGGCAATAACGTGAAGTTTCTTTCAGGGAAACCCCTGAGTCGTTTGCCAATCACTTGGGCCCCCGGTGAGCCTGATAACCATGAAAACGCAGAGAGCTGTCTCGCTATGTTCACTGACGAGAGCGGCAGTACATCCGACGTGCGTTGTGACAATGTCCTGCCGTACGTCTGTTACAAGAAATTCGCACATTTGTCGATGACTGAGTGTGGTACTACTGACCCAGGTATAATTATCCTCTTTGATTATTAAAAATCATAGTAATTTAACACACACACTGTAATTTAAGCCTAACTTTCTGACTGGGTGCATAGCATTTCAGTTATTAAACCTTTTAATAACATCTCTCACATAAAATGGTCCTCGGATACTCCCTGTTTCAGTTGGTACCCTTGCGCAGGAGTTAATTATATTTGATATGTTTTTGTGAGCCCAAGATTCAACACTGTTTAAATTACTAGAAAATAATTTAAGTTTTGACCTTGAATACAGCGATAGATATTTAAACTTTATACAAAACTCTACAGTGTTTTTTTAAGGTTTATTAATGTGGCATTTAATTCTTCTTCTTCTTTCTCTTCTTCGTGTCGACAACTTTTATTTAGATAGGTGACTGCCAGTACTGGGCTGTAGCCACTCCAAGGGTAGAGGCCTCGTAAAGGTCACCCAAAGTGCAATCGTTAGGACACTAAGGACAGGATAGCAAGTGACGCATGTCCTGCGTAGCGCCACAATTACGTTGGGTTCCTACGTCAGAGTAATTTTTTTATACCCCATTTAGCCATATTAAACCGGCATCGACCCATTTGAGTCCAAATTCGGTTTAATGACTTCCAAGTGGGCCACGCCAGATCTTTGCCCGGGGCCAGTTCTTTAGCCAGAACAATGTAGTTGGGTGGGGGAGGGCGTGTTCTGCCACAGTTTCATGCGGGCTTCCTTTGGGTGACCTGTGAAGGCCCTAGTGAAGCGAAGAAAACTTTGCGGCTCTAAAGACGGCCTGTGGTTAGCTGTGAGTTGTTGAAAGAGGGTGTCTGGCATTTCATGAATTTATCGGGTAAATTCCTTCCACATTTGGATTTTTGGTTGTTGTTGACGGAATTGTTAATAAGTTGTACTTTTTTCAAAAAGTACAACTTATTAACAATTCCGTCATTATACATTTATGAAACTTCGATGTTCGTTAAAAATAATCCACATATATTCCATCGGCAATCAGACCTAGTGATTAGAAAAAGACGTGACAACCATAAAATGTGCGTTCAAGGCTCTAGAACAAAATTATTACGCAAGAGTATCTTCCGTATGTCTGTCACCATATATAATAAGTTACCAAAATCCATAAGAGAATTACCGGTTAGAGTATTTCAAAGAAAATTGAAAACATTTTTATTAAATAAATGCTACTATACATCTAAAGAATTCTTGAATGACAAGAACATGACATTTTAAAAACAGTTTTTTTTTTATTCGGATGACTATTTATGTATTCGTGTTAGTTTATTTTATTATTAATATTTAATTTCATATATTTGATTTAACATGACATATTTACGTTTTTTTTTTTTTTTTTGACTAATGATAATAATTAATAGGCTATATTTTGAGAATTATTTTGACAATTAATTTGGTGTATTTAAATATAAAATTAGTCTCATTAATTTAATGAAATTTGTAATAATATAAACATTGCACGCTTTATGAAGGCAGAATACATTGAAACTATTTTTACAATAATTATAACATCTTCTGTACATGTATTTCTTGCAATAAATAATTTGATTTGATTGATTTGATTTGATTTGTAAAGATTCTCCAGTAAATAGAAGCTAGGAAAATTGATGGTAAAAGCTGCACTTTCTTAATAATATTAATTTATTTTATTAATTTTTTGTCTAGCTTACCAACTGGAACCTAGAACAGGAAGCTGCTACAAGTTTCATCGAAGAGGTCTGGTCTGGAGCCAAGCGTTCATGACCTGCCTGGCTGAAGGTGGGCACTTGGCCATTATCAACAATGAAGTGGAACACGAAGTGGTCCGCGAGATTTTTAAAAACAATCCCGACAACACCATCCGTTCCACTGACCCTGGAGCTCTGGCGATTGGCTTCCACGACTGGGGCGAACATATGACCTTCCTGACTATTCATGGTTGGTACTTCTTCAGTAATAAAAAAAAATATTTTTTTAATAATTCGGTAAAACTTTATAGAAGTGAAAACATCTTGCCATTAAACATTGAAGGTGAAGATTGTTAGAGAGTTATGAAACACAAATTTTAAATCTTATGTCATTTTTTGTTTAATGCTATACTATAAGTATATTAGATGATGCAATTACTTTACGAGCACTCCTCATTAATTAACATAAAAGATTACCATCTGTTGGTTTTCTCAACCTGGCAGAAAAGTTTTTTTTCAGTGGAATAATTTAGTTGATAGATCACCAAAGGGATTTATAATTTTATATCCATTATATTACCAGAAAATGAAAGATAATTGAACTGATATTTTTACATGTTTTAGGTGAAACTCTGGACGATGCTGGATTTCAGAAATGGGTTAAGAACCAGCCCGACAATTCAACCAGACCCCGCACTAACGACGAAGGAGAATTCTGCGGGACCGTGTTTAGAGATGCCCTTTTGAACGATCTGTGGTGCAACGTACCTATTCCTTTCTTGTGTGAAAAATATATTGATAGCCTAACCGATAATTTATAGACTATATGAATGTTGTACGAAGAGCATTCGTGCTTGTATCAGTAGAAAAATAAAAAAGAATAATGTTACTCGACTAGTCCTCTGTTACCTGTAGTCGATCAGGTCGTTGCATCTGTCTCATATATCCTCAAGTAGTCATGTCAGCATTCTAAAACGGATTACTACTCATATGTCTTTTAAGTACAGGGGCCTCGGAGTTCTACGAATTTGAAAAATTCATAAAAAATAAAACAAAAGCAATACTAAAACAAATTTATTTTTAAATTAAAGTAAACATTTGAGAAAATCATTTTTTAAATATAACATCATCCAGATGCGCACCATCCTGCTGCAAACATTCTTCGAATCTCGACTTCAAATTGCCGAAAACTCGTTCGCACATGGCGCGCGGAATAGCGCCCATTTCTCCGCGGATATTGGCCTTCAACTGGGCAATTGTGGTCGGATTATTACTATAGACTCTACTTTTCATGTAGCCCCACAGAAAAAAGGCTAGTGGGGTTAAATCCGGACTCCTAGGTGGCCATGGAATGTCACCTCGGCGCGAAACAAGTTTTCCAGCAAACATCTCCTTTAAGACTGCCAAACTCTCGTTAGATGTATGGCATGTGGCGCCATCTTGTTGAAACCATGTCGCACTATTGTACCCTTGAAATTCTGACAGCTCCGGGAAAAAGAAATTGCGTAACATGGCTATGTATCGCTCAGTATTTACTGTCACAGAATTCCCTCGCTGGTCTTCAAAGAAAAAGGGTCCGATGATTCCGTGTGCTGAAATAGCCGCCCAAACTGTCACTTTTGGCGAATGCAAAGGCTTTTGGTGTTTGAAATGTGGATTGTCTGAGGCCCAATAGCGACTATTTTGTTTATTTACGTGCCCATTTAAGTGAAAATGGGCTTCGTCTGAAAAAATAATATTGTTGAAGCTCCGAAACCGCTCAAACATTGTTTCGACGAAATCACGTCGTAAATTGTGATCATTCGGCTTCAAATCTTGCACTAGTTGAAGTTTATAGGGGTGCAATTTTAAATCTTTCTTCAAAATTCGACACAAAGTCGTTCTTGATACAGAGAGCTCTGCTGATCGCTTGCGAGTTGATTGCCCAGGATTGCGTAGTACGGAAGCTCCGACTTCGTTTATGTTTTCCTCTGACCTTTTTGTAATTTTGGGCCCCTTAGGTTTCTGATTGAGGGTCGAACCGGTAGCCTCGAACTTTCTGACCCACGCCCTAATCAAACATTCACTCGGACACTGTTTTAAGTCATGCAATCCATAGTGAGAGCGAAATAAACGTCGAACAATAACGCACGAATCGGCATTTTTGTAATATTTTTTTACACAGAACGCACGCTGTTCACCCGTGAACTGCTCCATCGCGACTAATTTTCCGTGAACCGAGCTACAGTACAGTTCCCCACCTCCCGCGCTCCGCTGCCTTACCCCGTTCGAACGCTATAGCGATTTTAAATTCGTACGCCTCCGTAGTCCACCCGTCGGTTATCAGTTCGTCGAGTGATATGGCCAGCCCATAGCCCATGTGATATATTCATTATGACAGTATTGATTGCAAGCGTGTTCATATATTGCCATTTTGGCACCATTGCCAGTGGCGCCGGGTGTTTATCATAATTACATGCATTTCCTTTAAAGTAAATCTACCTTATTTAACTAATCATTCGTATCTATTGTTTAAATAGTTCAAGTATTTATACATATCGTTTCATTGTATAAGTACATATAGGATTATAATGCTGATAGTATTAAGAAGTACACATTTGTCTTGAGAACCATATTTTCCATTATTTTAAATTGTTATAAAACTATGTGGAAACGTTGGAAGGGCGCTCATTTTCCATAAAATTTTTGTCAAATGTTGAAACGCTGCCCAAAATATACACATTAATCCTGTATCTGCGTTTTATTTTAAGTCTATCCTCACTTACTCTGACATTTCAGAAGTGGGATAGTGAAAATGTTGGGCCCATATGCATCCGGTATTGGCAAAAAGAAGAGATCGTCAAGTTCTGATCGGAGTCAACGTTCGATAAAGAACAAACCGAAAAAGGCCCGGATTTTTTTTCTCTTCTGATACCACGCCTACACCGACGAAACGACGACGGCGAACACAAGCTGACGATGAAGTTATTCCTAAATTTTGTCCTGAAGACCACAACAGCAACGTCACTAGGTGGTTACACAAGATAGACCAGCATGGTGAAATTTCCGGATGGGACGCGACGGATAGGAAATTCATTATGCAACTTCGCCTGCGTAGATCGGCTCGACGTTGGTATGATGACTTTGAAGACTATAATCTCGACTGGAAAGGATGGAAGTGCCCTAGAAACAGAAAAGCTGTTTTTAGGGCACTCTTCCTCTATCTATTGCTGATATCTATTGATTGAACGATCTATTGATTTCGTGGATAAACTTGAATATATGCTTGCGAGAACCAAAAAAGGCTCCGAAACTAGGACGATGTATTAACACGAAAATGTATCTACTGATTGGTTTGATCCCCACCGCCGGCTTAAGCTTCACCGCATCGTGGAAGGGCATTTTGCTATTGCCCGCCTGGCTAGCTACCAACCTCAAGTAGAAAATCTGTCACCAAGCACCTAAAGGTGTTCTGGCAGCAGTCCTTGAGAGCCAGTGAATTTACAGGCACATGAGACTTAACAACTATGTCTCAAAGTGAAGGGGGCGCAGTGCAATTCATGACTTCTGGTGAAATGCATCTGTTATAGGTAGAGGACACCGCTTAACATCAGGTAAGTATCATCATCAGTAACGTAAGCACCACAGACTCAACTGACTATAGACTAACAGCGATCACAGACAACAATAACGTCGATAAATCATGGTAAAGCCAGTATCGTACAGTCCCACCAACTTATCTGTTCAGGCGGCAGAAAAAAGAACTACAACATTCCTTCAAACTGTGACAGTTTGTATTTGATTTCCTTGACCAGCAGCGCCCTCGCGAACTGCACAGTTAAGTTGGTGGCACTATAGCAAAATAACTCCAGCTACCTGCTTGATCTTTCTGAACGTAAGCTTCTTGATGGCTTGATGGATGAACGCTGAGAAGAAGTCGGTGTGTTGCAGTCTGTGCTCACGCTCCGAGATTTATATAGTCAATCATGATGATATATACCTATAGGTAACCTCTTAAATGAATGCGCCATTATGACCTCTAGCAGAGAGAAATGGCGGGGCATCGTGAGGCGTGAATTGTCTGCTCCCTCCACCACTACGATATGACGACCACGACCGCTTTACCAAGAGCGTATCGACTTGGAAGAAATTCATCATAAAGCACTTCCAATTTCGACAAGGACTGCAAAGCAAACCCTCCGATTCATTGTGAAAGTTCTCCCCAAAACCTTGCTGTTTCTATACCAGTTTTTATAAATAGCACAGAGTGTTCGGTTCCCGATGCAAATAAACAAGCAATAACCATTAGTAATGAGATTTTGAAGTAGTGATGGCTCAGTGGCATTGGCTATGGACTGCCGCGCATCAGGTCCATGGTTCGAATCCCACCCAGAGCTTGAGCTTCACCGCATGGTGGAAGGGCATTTTGCGAATGCCCGCCTGGCTAGCGACCACCCTCAAGTAGAAAATCTGTCGCCAAGCACCTAACGGTGTGTTCCGGCAGCAGTCCTTGCGAGCCAGTGAAATAACAGGCAAAATGAGACTTAACAACTGTCTCAAGGTGATGGGCGCAGTGCAGTTCGTCACTTGTGATGAAATGCATCTGTTATAGGCAGAGGATACCGCTTAACATCAGGTGGGCTTCGCGCTTGGTCCATCACAATAACATAAAAGAAAACAAAAAAAAAACGATCATCTACATGAGATTTATATTAGATGGATAAAATAAACTCCAGAAGAGATGAGTGAGCAGTGTAATTAGAAGGGAATTATGCAATGTGGTGTCTGCGAATGCAAACCAGCTGGTAATACAACTACAAAACAATTTTTAAATCATTGTGGTTACTCATTAGTAAATTTATTTATTTACATAATGGTGTAATACGGCTATTGCTAATTACACTAATTAGATTATATTGATTACTAATCATTAGATTTATACACGAATAATAAAATGTAAATATTGACATTAAATACCATCACAATAATCACATATAAATCACAATAAAAATAAATTAGGCAAATAAGCTCCTGAAGTCAATGTGAAATATAATTAAATACATGGTAGTGGGCTGGAGCATTTGGACTGCCTGTGAGCCTGCAATGACTTATGGGTATCTAAATGCTTTTATTGTAGTAGCTGTAGTTTTGTACACAGTTCATAGTACTTTGTTAATAAAGGCATATACAAATAAAAATTAAATTAACAAATAAAATGTCAAATAAACATACACAGAATGTCAGGCATTTTCCTCACAAATTTTTAAACATTCAGAGATAGTTACTCTTTCCTCATACGACAGAAATCAGCCTTTAAGTAGCATTGTTGATATCTTGATATTCGACAAAAATAATTCGCGTCGCGCAAGAAGTTTTATAGGATACTACAAATACAAAAATTTACACAAAACTCTTATAGTATACTATCCTAAACGTGTCTGTTCAAAGAAAATTGTAGCAAATTTATTAACTCTAGATTAGAAAACAACAGATAATCTTATACGAGACCTAAATAAGACAGTTAAAATATATCAGAATCAAATCAAATAAAGCATAACATATATAAAAATAGTACCTACACATGAACAAATCACAAGTACTCGAAAAAAAAAACAGAAAATTATCTCAAAGTCGTTCAAGTAAAAAATAATAAATTCACACACCACACTTCACATACAAAAACAATGTAAAAATTTAAACGAAATGCATATGTATACAAAGTTTTATTTGTCAAATTAATTTATTGTGTTGAATTCTTGGAAGAGTCTAGCTATCGCACACACAGGGAATCCTACTGCGATAGCTAGAGAGCAATCTAATATATTTCTGATATTTCAGAAATACTTATGTAACTAGTGTGTTATAAGTTATGTTACTAAGTTACTATGTATAATAATGTTACATGTCTTTGATACCTCCCGAACGCTGCCCATCGGGAGTTGGATTCTTCGGCCGACCTCTTTGTCGAAGTTGGACCTACATAACTGGACAGTCCGTCCCAGGTAAATATTATATATCAAATTGTCAACGACTACGAGCGTATCGTTCCCAACAACACGTGTGCGGGTGCAAAATGGACATTCGACATAATTTTCGTCTTGTCCATATTGTTCATATAGTATATTGTTGGTGTTTGTCAGAAATAATAATGGACCTATAATTGATCACCGCATAAAGGTATCAGGATATATGATTTTTTTTAATTTTAATTATTTCACGATTGTTTGTCTAATAGACTCTTATTCTAGACACTTCATTTTGTCAAATGCTTTCAAGAAGTCTACAAAATAAAAGTGGAGGTACTTAAAATTACCAAAATAATATAAACAATATACAACACTACATTTAGGCAACCTACAGATTATTGCACGCCCACAGGCTATCCAAATGCTCCAGCCAAATACCAGTTGGTCGCGTACCCAGCATGCTGTCAGTATTGCCCCGTTGGATTGCAATGCTCAACGAATACGTTGAGCCAAATTAGCGATAGAATTTTGAACACGCGTAGCATCGAACAAACGGTATAATAAGTTTTTGAAAATAAGTAGAGCTTTGGCCCCTATGGACTCTTAAGGTAATAATAATAATAATGGTACATAAGGTCTACTTTATTTTATGGGTAGTATGTTGATTATAAATAATAAAGGGATAACATAAAGTGGGGTTCTAAAGAGATTTGTGCGCTTCACGAGTAGGTAGGTGGATGTACCTTCGACGTCTGTGAGCAGCAGCAGTAATTTAAAAAAGAGCCATTAGAGATTTACCGGTATCCATTTCATATGAAGTACATATACACGAGTACGTACGAGTGACATAGGAACCGAAAACAGGCTGGTAAGGACATTCCACGAGGATATGTCTGTATGGGACTGGCCTGATCTGTATGATAGAAACATATAGGTCTTTTAACGGTGTGTTCCGTCAGGTGTCCTTGAGAGCCAGTAAAATTACAGGCACATCAGACTTAACAACTGTACGTGTCAGCGTGACGGGCACAGTGCAATTCGTCGTTGACGAAGTGCATCTGTTATAGGCAGAGGTTAGTCCACCCAACATCACCACAGGTGGACCTCGGGCTTGTTCCGTCACAATAACATAAAAAAAAACAGATTTTGCGGTCTCAATTTTGGTTTTGATTAACGTCCACTTGAAATAAATTGGAAGCAAAACTCAGGCTGCCTTTTTACCACTATTGCTCGGATCTACTCTACGTACCTACACGTATTTTTTTTTTATAATAACAACTTGATTTTCCACAGACTCTAGGGTCCATGCCATTTTGAAGTGAACGAAGACATTAATTGAACAATTATATTACTATGGGGAACATTCTTACACCTAATCGTATTTCATAGGCTTGCCTTTATTATAATAGTCCCAAACTAAAACCATATTGCAAATCTGGTCATATACTTTTGAAGTCACTGAAGATCATATGCATTTATTATGACAAAGGCATTTTTCGTGTAATTGATGTAGGTATTGCCAAAGCAGTCCGTTCGTTCTCCTTCAACCAGATATTTAATGTAAATGATTTTGCGAACTTCATCACAACATCAATCTCCCATTTAATTATCTTTCAACCAAGTATTTTATACATTACCTTGGCACATGAGAAGTTTGTTAGGATAGTTTATTTTTTATGTTATTGTGACGGAACAAGCGCGAGGCCCACCTGATGTTAAGCGGTATCCTCTGCCCATAACAGATGCATTTCATCACAAGTGACGAACAGCACTGCGCCCATCACCTTGAGACATACCTGTTAAGCCTCATTTTGCCTGTTATTTTACTGGCTCTCAAGGACTGCTGCCGGAACACACCGTTAGGTGCTTGCCGACAGATTTTCTACTTGAGGGTGATCGCTAGCCAGGCGGGCATTCGCAAAATGCCCTTCCACCATGCGGTGAAAGCTCAAGCTCTGGGCGGGATTCGAACCATGGACCTGCTGCGCAGCAGTCCATAGCCAATGCCACTGAGCCATCACTGCTTCAAACGTGAAAACGAAATAGTTCTTAGAGTACGTGAAAAGGATTCGCCATCTCTTAACTTGTGCTTTGATAATTTAACCGAGAACTGCATAGTATTCGAGTCTAAATAATGGAAGACTTTTTAGCTCAATGGAAGACTGGTTACCTAACAGATTGCCCATAGTTTCGAAGTTGGATGTATTATTATATTATAAATTTGGAGGCGTACCTACCTGTTATTAAATACCGTAAGCACAGATTATATATTCATTTTTACACGGTTTGAAACGAGTTAAATATAACGTAATAACTACGAATAAATAATGTATCGTAGCGTAATAATGTAAAATAATGAATGTCATTGCGATGAATACCATATTCTGATGGTTTTTTTGAGTACTTACTAATATTTTAGATTCTCTTTTAGAGATGAATTTAATTCTTTGGTAACAAACATGGATCAGTTGTTCTTTAAGTTCTTACGAAGATTTTCGTGGTCCATTTCTTAGAACATTAATAATAACAAGGATTATATGGATAAAAGCTATTTGCGCCTACTAAAACATAACTACTAGTTGAGTCGAAAATCAACTTTGTTTGCTCGCAAATATGATCAGGCAATATAGTAAGGCAGCGTGATAACTATTGATTCCAACTCATGTACTTCTTGCTGAATAGGTACCGCACAAGCGACCTCTAAATAAACACAATCAACTATCATCACCTTTCGCCTCAAGTTTAAATCTAATTTCAATCACTTTTTTTTTTTATGTTATTGTGACTGTACAAGCTCGAGGCCCACCTGATGTTAAGCGGACTAACCTCTGCCTATAACAGATGCATTTCGTCACAAGTCACGAATTGCACTGCGCCCGTCACCTTGAGACATAGTTGTTAAGTCTCATGTGCCTGTAATTTCACTGGCTCTCAAGGACTACTGCTGGAACACACCGTTAGGTGCTTGGCGACAGACTTTCTACTTGAGGGTGGTAGCTAGCCAGGCGGGCAATCGCAAAAAGGCCTTCCACCATGCGGTGAAGCTCAAGCCGGCGGTGGGGATCGAACCAGGGTACTGCGGCGCGGCAGTCCATAGCTATTGCCGCTCGGCAATCATTGCTTCAGTATTGTATTATTGTAGTTATGTAGATGCATAATCACAAAACCAATGTTTTCACGTTTCAATCCCTTTGAGCCAGTTAGCAATGAGTTTGCTTATTCGACTAGCATTTAGGTATTTACTTGTCTTATTATTCCGGTTTTACCTGGGAACAAAAAATAATAGTTCATCATAAAACTTTTAGTGATGCTACTTATCCATTTGAAATCGATATATAATCGGTTAAAGACTTCAAAACAATTTACTATGGAACAAGGCATTTATACACTAAGAAAAATCTAAAGTCAAAAGCGCCCTAATGACGACCAATTTATATGGTATGAAGGCAAAAAACCGACCAAACGTAAATACGTACAAAAACGCCTTCCAACTAGATCAGTGAAGGCGAATGTTTCTTTTCGTCTCCATTTAAGGTGTATTTTGTGGTCTTTCTTAAATATTGACTTTTCGATGAGGCTTATTAAGTCGTACGTTATAGTGATAATCACCGTATATAAACCGCCGTAAAAGTAAGGTATATTTTATGGTCAATACTGCAATTATTATCGTATAACAAGTTCAATTCTAAAAATACTTTACGGAAGGCGTTTTTTGACGGTTGTGTTTATTATAAAACATGGTAAATTTTTATTGATTTCGCTTTGCGTGGTGAAAATCATCTTAAGAGTTGTGAATTCAACTTGTGTAGTTAAAATTCAACGGTAAAAGGTCAAATTTGATTTAAGCTCCAAAGTCGTTTTTCTCAGTGTAGGTATGGCTATGATTTTAAAAATACCTAAAATAACACACAACTTTTTAGAAAGTATATATTTGACTTAACTTGATTTTTATATAATAAATCGTAATATATCATTATACTCTAGTCTTTTCGAGCCAGTAAAATTACAAGCACATGAGACTTAATAACTATGTCTCAGCGTAACGGGCGGAGTGCAATTCGTGACTTGTGACGAGATGCATCTGTTATGGACAGAGTTTACTTCGCTTATCACCAAATGGGCTTCGTGTTTGTTCCGTCACAATAACAAAAATAAAAAAAGCTTGTGTACGAACTGTATCGTCGTATCATCCACTGCTGAATACAGAACACCCATTAGTAGGGGTTTTCTTTAATACCACGCTTGACAGGCGACTTGGGGATTATCATTATACCATAAAGTAATCGATATATTTTAATATCGATTTAGAGTCGTGAATGTTTCGAACTCAATTGATTACGATTTGTTTACATACTCGTATCAAAGCAATTTTAATGAACACGTTGATCTCAAGACACATAGTCACATTAGTACTTTAAAGTGAGCACGTGTTGCTGCAGTGCTTTTTATTAAAGTTAATATTTGTTAAACTTTATTTTAAAATGTTCAGAAGTTTTGTTATATTAGCGATGTTGTCCTTGTTTTGTCAAGGTAAGGATATTACTTCAAATGTTTTACATAGACCTCTACTTTTGATGATAAAAAATATGTAATTGTGAATTTAACAATGCAATGCATACATTCAAAATATATTTAGATATTTAGTTTCTTTTATGTAATTGTGACGGATCGAGTACGAGGCCCACCTGATGTTAAGCGGACTAACCTCTACCTTTAACACATGCATTTCGTCACAAATCACGAATTGCACTGCACCTGCACTGCACTGTTAAGTCTCATGTGCCTGTAATTTCACTGGCTCTCAAGGACTGCTGCCGGAATACACCGTTAGGTGCTTGGCGACAGATTTTCTACTTGAGGGTGGTCGCTAGCCAGACGGGTATTCGAAAAATGCCCTTCCACCATGCGGTGAAGCTCAAACCCACAGGCAATGCCATTGAGCCATCACTGACTATAGATTATGTATGCAAAAAACAACTTAAAACACTGAACACTGGTAATGACTTCAACAGTTCATCATTTTCAGTATCAGAAAACGTTTCTTTTTAAAATTTTAACACATAATTATCTGTAACAGTCTGCGAAATGGAACAGCAGGTAGGTGAAATTCTAAAAACAAGCTGGTGCGTGTGGCCTTACACTAAGAATATTCATGTGATTTTTTTTTGTAGCGATGGTGTTCAGATTTGACTACGAATATAGCGAAGAGGCCGATGGCTGGTTGAAGTTCCACTTAGTTCCCGGCACTTGGAGAGAGGCGAGGATGAGGTGTCTTGCTGAAGGTACTCTTTCTTGTTTCCCCCAGCCACTCTCAGATTGACTTTATTATTTTTTCCAATTAGATTTAGTCATCTTCTGACTCCAGTTAGTATTCTTGGAATTGCCTGGTTTTCCAAGAAAACTATTTTATTATTGAAATTTCATCTTTGCTGAAATATATGAAAATTATTCTAGTAATTTACTCAACGTCTTTATGCCAATGCTTTGCGAGAAGGGACGCTGGGCGAGCGTATGGAATTTATTATCCTGATGACAACTTCTATACAAAGCTGAAGTAAGATGCAGTAAATATAGCTCGTTGATATTTCACTCACCAAGCAATATGTTTTGAAGCTAAATAAAGTTTGTCAACAATGATGTGTCCTCGTTGCAAACCATCGTGGTCAATGGTATTCTCCTATCTAAGAAAACAATTCCTAGTTTTACGAACAAATTCGATGCTAATTGCTTAAAAGAGAGTTATGTCTTTATGCTAATAGGCTATCCTTTGATCTACATGAGAATGTATTGGTAAGTGATGATACGTTGTAAGATCTGCCAGTTGTTGAAACACTCCGTTAGCACCGTGTTAGCTTGCCAGGCGAGCATTCACAAAACCTAGGGCATTTTGCTTCCATACCACCATATAAATTTTATTATATTCATATAAATACTGTTTCCACAGGCGCTGTTTTGGCGTCTCCTCTGACCAAACAGTTAAAGAGAGCCATTATAGCTACCGTACAAAAGAAGAAATGTTCTGCCAAGATATTCATCGGGGTGCACGCCAGCTTTTCCAAAGGAGATTATACATCTATTGAAGGTAAAAATACAGTACCTGGTAAGTTTTTTTTATAAAAATTATAAGCTAGTCTAGACTACTTTTATCACCTGTAGGTTGTGACGTGGTTTTTGCAGACTAAATCTATGATACATTTTGACTCACAATATCAGCGCCTCGTGTGGCAAGATTTGAAACTATCGCCACCGCTTGTTAGTCAACACTGTCACGAAACTATACATTTTGTTATCAAGATTTACATAATCTCTCTCCCAAACGATACCATACTCGTAATGTTCCTACGAGCGCTTTATTCCATTTCAAGTAATATCAATCTTGCAACTACGGGCAATAACGTGAAGTTTCTTTCAGGGAAACCTCTGTCTCGTTTGCCCATCACTTGGGCCCCCGGTGAGCCTGATAACCATGAAAACGCAGAGAGCTGTCTCGCTATGTTCGCTGACGAGAGCGGCAGTACATCCGACGTGCGTTGTGACAATGTACTACCGTACGTCTGCTACAAGAAATTCGCACATTTGTCTATGACTGAGTGTGGTACTACTGACCCAGGTACAATTATCCTTTTGGAATTTAACAAACACACACTGTAATTTAGGCATAACTTACTGACGGGGGCATAGCATTTCAGTTATTAAACCTTTTATTAACATCTCTTTCAATGGTCTACGGATACTCCCTGTTTCGGTTGGTACCCCTGCGCAGGAGTTAATTATAAATGGTATGTTTTTGTGCGCTCAAGACTCCACGCATTTTTTTCAAATTACTAGAAAATAACGATTCAGACTTGAATACAACGAGACAAATATTAAAACTTTAAACAGCCCCGTGAAGTGCCACATAAGTTTTAAAATATGTGGCTTATCTTCTTATAACAGGTCATTGTTTGGATATTTTCGATCCATCAACCAAAAATGTAAAAAGATTTTTCTTTCCTAAATTGTAGTCAACGTGAGATATTGTAAATAAAAATGTTTAATAGTTATGTTCTTAAGTATCGTAAGTGTATAAAGCATGTAGTGTTCATCTCGAGAAGGACGTGCATTTGACAGCATGTTCATATTGATATGTTCTTCTTAGTTTGTTATATAAGTGTATTGTCCAGTTTGATGAACCAATAAAAAAAAAAAAAAAAAACGGGCAAATTACTTCCAATATCAGAGATTTTTTTCTTGTGCTGATAGGTAAGCCTTTGACCACAATCTCACCTGATTGTAAGTGAGAATGCGGTCGAAGGTGTTTACAGACTTAACCTAGGATTGCTGGCTCTCAAGGACAACTGCCGGAACACTCCGTTAGGCGCTTGGCGACAGATTTTCCACTTGAATGTAGTGGATAGGCGGGCATTCACAAAATGCCCTTCCACCATACGGTGAAGCTCAAGCCCGCGGCGGGATTCGAACCATGGACCTGCTGCGCGGCAGTCCATAGCCATTGCTATTGAGCCATCTCTGCTTCAAAAATCATGATTTGGTTGTTTTTGTAAAGGTTCTTATATTTTTCGAGTATATAGAAGCTGCCTTCTAAGACAGTTGATGGTTAACGCTGCCCTTTAACTTTAAATTATCTTTATGAATGTTTCGTCCAGCTTACCAACTGGAGCCTAGAACAGGAAGCTGCTACAAGTTTCATCGAAGAGGTCTGGTCTGGAGCCAAGCGTTCATGACCTGCCTGGCTGAAGGTGGGCACCTGGTCATTATCAATAATGAAGTGGAACAGGAGGTGGTCCACGAGATTTTTAAGAACAATCCCGACAACACCATCCGTTCCACTGACCCTGGAGCTCTGGCGGTTGGATTCCACGACTGGGGCGAACATATGACATTCCTGACTATTCATGGTGGGTACTTCTTCAGTTTTACTCTAAAAATATTGTTATTAAATTCAGTAAAATTTTATTCAAAAAAGATAACAAAGGCTAATCTTTGCATTCTAGATTAAATTAAATAGATTAGTAAAGGTTGTTAGAGGTAATGAATCACATCCAAATTACTTTAAATATGAGGTACTTTTGTGTTTAATGTAAGTAAGTAAAGTGGATGGTGCAATTACTTTAAGAGAACTGCTGATTAATTAACATTAAAATATTACCATTTCAGTTGATTTTCTCAACCTGGCGGAAGAGTATTTTTTTAGTGGAATAATTAAGTTGATATCCACCAAAGGGAATAACAATTTTGTCTCAATATGTTACGAGAAAATGAAAGAAATCGTACTCAAGAGAAGAATTTGAAAAAAATATTTTTTTATAAAAGATACAATGTTTTAGGTGAACCTCTGGACGATGCTGGATTCCAGAAATGGGCTAAGAACCAGCCGGACAATGCAACCAGGCCCCGCACTAACGACGAAGGAGAATTCTGCGGGACCGTGTTTAGAGATGCACTTCTGAATGATCTGTGGTGCAACGTACCTGTTCCCTTCTTGTGTGAAAAGTATATTGATAGTTTAACCGAAAATTTATAGACATCACGTAACATTTATGCTAAAAAATTGTTTGCATGCATAGTGCGGTCAGTAACGCCGAGAGACGCGTATAATTATGTAGTGTGGATGGCCCTGAATTTTCGCTTAGTAATTTCCCGTACTAAACTTTGTGGTTTCTATTTAGTTAGCAAAAAATACGTAAGGTACAATTAGTTAGTAACACTAACCGTTTTTTTATATTATTATGTTATTATTAATTGAGTTTAGTTTCTCTGCAAAAAGTATTTCTCAGCATCAAGTTTTTATGATTACTTGTACTCTTGACGTTATTAATATATTCAATCCTATATTTGTATTTACATATTATCACCAGTAATTTGTCAATACTACAAATGTTAATTCAAAATAGGAGGGTAAAAAAAAGATTTCTTAGTACGGGGAAACCTAGAAAGAATTCTTGTTTTACACTCATATGTTCTTCATTTAATATTAAATTTCTATACTTATATACAATGTTTATAGTGTTAACTAGACAACATGTTTTATATATAAATTATACTACTGTTAAAAATAAATATTATTATTATTATATTTTGTTCTATTAGTTTTCCCTTTCTATTCAGGATGTTTTCTGAAAAGCATTCGTGCTTGTATCAGCAGAAAAATAAAAAGAACAATGTTACTCGACTTGTATTGTTGGTTGTTGCATCTTTCTCATCTATCGTCAAGTCGTCGCCGCAGTTGACAGCGTTCTAAACCGGATCACTACTCGTATTTTAAGTATCAAAAATGTCAACTGCCAAGTGGAATTTCTCCGACTCTACAAAGAACTTCTGTGGTTTTTATCGTCAGTCCACCTAGTGGTAATGGCTTGGCTACGTAATCTTCGTCTATTATTAGTCTATGAGTTAGTTATTAGCTCGTCGAGTGATATGACCATAGCCCATAGCCCATGTGATATGTTTATTATGACAGTATTTCTTGAAGAGTGTACTGAGCACTTCAAGCAATGCTCATCGAGCTTAGTAGAGTTATCCAGCAGGCGGGTTTTAAAAGGAACACGGACAAGACTATGATTATGCCAAATGTCCATTTTGCACCTGTATCGCTAGTAGTAGGACACGATGCGAAGTTGTCGACGATTATGTCTACCTAAGGCTTATTCTGCTGAGCAGGTCTGTAAGCGATCTGGCGGAACTACTCTTATTCCGTGGAAGTGAGGGCGGTAGTTACTGTGGGACGCTACACGCAACTATTTAGCACAATCATATCCTTCTGAACCAAATGTGAGGGCTGGCGGCATCTCAGCTACTTCGGCGAAACAACTCAAGTGGCGCCAGTATGGTAATCTCACTTTTACATAGGGAGTATATTGTTACTCATTCGTAGCACAGATTTACATAAAGTGTGTATTTTTGTAGATTGGTACTGGTTCCATATGCCCTTTGGTGTAGAGAAATTGGGTCTGTGGGGTCCGGGACCTCTCCATATTACCCTAACTTATCACAGCGCTTGGTCGATGCGACGTGTGATCAAAATGCTGGCATATATTTGGCATTGTAATCCAGGGGAAAGCAGCCAGCATGCTGGGCATGTTGCCAAGACGTGATGGGCTATAGCATATGGAGTGCCTGGTAGCCTGTCATGGCACGCCGAAATGCTTTCATTGTAACTATTGTATGCATACAAAGTTTGTATATTTTGTTAATAAAGGCATACCGCCAATAATTATAAATGTATTGTCTTCCATATTTTTATTTAAAACGTTAAAAAACTGATAACAAGGTAAGAGAAGAGAAATTAGCTTTAAAATACAATAAACCAAATAATATTTAAATTACAACTTGGACGTGCGTAATGAACGAAATGCTCATAAATGTTTAGGAATATTAAACGGTAAAAATCATTTTGTATTTGAGGTGAACAGCTTTTCTATTATTGTTTGGATAAGATAAAGAAATGACTTTGAGAATGATGTCTTTGTTCTGTTATTAAAACAACACTAGTGTAGGTAACTTGCATTAAAATAAAATAAATCACATCGTTTAAATTCAACGGGGCAATGCTGCCAGCATGCTGGGCACGCTGCCAACTGGTAGTGGGCTGAAGCATTTGGATTGCCTGCGAGTCTGTAATGACTTATAGGTTGTCTAAATGCTTTTATTGTTATGGCTGTAGTATGGTATATAGTTCGTAGTATTATGTTAATAAACGCAGACCGCCGGTTAAAAAGAAGAAGAAAAAAAAGTAACTCACCATCTGGATTCCTGCATCTTTACTGGATCTGCTTTCGATAAACCGGGAAGCCGGTTAGATTACCTACCTGTCCGATGTTGCTGATGATGTTCCCGGTTGATGATATATGAATTTTTATAATTTTATTCTGGCTCTAGTAGAAGTCCTTACTATAGTAATAATCAATTAGAACGACAAATTATATATATTTCTAAATATTTTTTTTTTATGTTATTGTGACGTTACAAACCCGAGGCTCACCTGGTGTTAAGTGTAACCTTTACCTATAACAGATGCATTTCGTCAACGACAAATTGCACTGTGCCCGTCACACTGAGACGTATAGTTGTTAGGTCTCATGTGTCTGTAATTTTACTGGATCTCAAGGACTGCTACCGGAACACACCGTTAGGTGCTTGGCGACAGATTTTCTACTTGAGGGTGGTCGCTAGCCAGGCGTGCATTCGCAAATTGCTTATTACTACATATGTATATACTAAATATAATAATATGTTATAGGCCTCTTGCTTGTGGCGTCAAAATCTCATACAGGCGACAAGCGCGAATTAAAATCACTTAACCCATTGGCATCATTAGGACAACCCATTGGCATCATCAGGACGACTTGGGTCTATTTATGAATGAAATTCTGTTGTTATCATTATCGATGATCCCAATGAGTTAAAGTAATAAACATCTCGGAAAACACCTATATGATCCATCAAGCCTTCTGTATAGAAAGCTTGATGGCTCAGTGGCATTGGCTATGGCCTTTTGCGCAGCATGTCCATGGTTCGAATCCTCATCACAAGGTCCTTCACCGCATGGTGGAAGGGCATTTTGCGAATGCCCGCCTGGCTAGCTACCACCCTCAAGTAGAAAATCTCTCGCCAAGCACCTAACTGTGTGTTCCGGCAGCAGTCCTTGAGAGCCAGTAAAATTACGGGCACATATGACTTAATAACTTAGTGTGACGAAATGCATATGTTATAGGCAGAGGTTAGTCCGCTTAACATCCTAGGCCTTGTGCTAGTTCCAACGAAATACCTTAAAAATATTATGTTGTCACGACAATTTCAGTATACATATATAGTATACATATATACGATGAATATCCGACTGCGGGTACTCCCACGGAATAGGACATTCATTTTTATTTTGCAGACAAAATAAATGGAAGCTTTTACGCCTTCTACAGGTAACAAAGCAATGGGATGAGTTATCGGATATCGGGTCATCCCACACGGACATCCCTCAGTGTCAAGTTCACAATGCCGGCCTCTCAGTTCAACACCGCCCTTTATGTTTGTTACCAGACACTCACCTGTGTTCAGAACATTTTAAAAATGTAAGGACATATTATATTGTTGAAATACGCCTTCGCATGTCTGGTCGTCTTTCAGCGCTGCGTAGCGTCCGGTCACTGGATTAATTGATCAAGCAAAACCGAAATTCGAACGAAGCGTCTCTGCTTTAACTTACACAAAAATGCTTTTGTACGTCCGGTTGGTCTCTTATAAAGGTCGCATTTCTCAAGTGCTTCTCGTGAAATTTTGAAAGCAGGTTTGAGATAATTCCATAGTTGTTTTTTGTCGATCCAGTTTGTGTAAGAAGAAATGAAGGAGATAGGGCTTAAACAAAAAAGAATCGTATATCTGCCATAGCGACAGTTTTTCAATAATGTTTAATTATTTTTTTTATTAATGTTTCCCTTATCAAGGAGCTTTGTTGTCAGAAAAACTTATTCATCCGGTAAACTTAAAGGGGCTGGGATGGAAAAGAATGAAAACAAAAACGATAATTTCCGGTGTCATATAAAATCATAAGAATATTTCATCAGCTTTTAGAATAGGCATACATTATTTAGGTACCATTTTCTCATTAAAGCGTTAGGTACTGATAGCTAGACAGTTGAAATTTTCACAAATGATGTATTTTTATTGCCGCTATAACAACAAATGCTAAAAATCAACCCATTGCGAGTCGCACTCGCGCATGAAGAGTTGTGTACCCTTCGTGAAAACAAAAATGGTTATAATATACCTAGTGTCTAATATTATACACATTAGAAAGCCGTGGAATGAATTGTTTTGATTTTAATAAAATAAGCACGCAAAAGTATTTTTTAATAACATTGCGTTTGTTGCTTTTCAAAAAAAGTATTTAATTATATTAAATTAAAATGCACCTGATTCTACAAATCTAAAGCATCCTACGCTCACACCTACAATCTGTGCCTCAAGGTTATTGGCGTAGTCCCAAACCTTAAATATTTGATTAGCATTTAAGGTATGGGACTACGCCTACTCTCTACTTAAAAGTTAAACATGATTAAGGTGAAGTGACTCTCAAAAAGGCACATATTTAACATTTATATTTTCAGAAAGAGTTTACACTCGCATGCGAAACGAGGCCTTTCCTTCCTACGCGCAGTCTAACATTTATCGAAGTACACCTCGTCTTAAGTATTTCTTTAACAACGTAACATAACAGTACCTAGTTATTACCTAGGTAATCGTAAATAATTTTAATAATTCGTAAATAGGTATTACCTAGGTACTCGTAAATAATAAAAATACATATTTAAATTCTTATTGAAGTATTATAAACAATCTCTAATCTCGCTTTTTTGGCGCGACGCGCTGTCTAGAACTCACGGCGACGACGCGGACGGCGCGCCTCTCATATCTAGTACACATAAAGGTACGGAATCCTTCGTACGCGAGGCTGACTCGCACTTGGCTGATATTTTTCTTACTTGTCTATCCAGCTATTCTCCCCTACGGGTCGCATTTCTTAGTTGATTCTCGTTAAATTTTGTGAACAGGTTGGATAATTATGTGAACAACTCGGTTGAATATTTGTTTTTAATTTTTGAAAATTTCTAGCTGCTTGTTGCCAAACAGACAGATGGAGTGTTAGTAATAGGATCCCGTTTTTACCCTCAGGGTACGGAACCCTAAATACAGCTATTTCGTAGTGTTGAAAAATGTCACATAATTAACTTTATTAAAATGCATCTCTTTTGTCCAAATATACATTTCATCCGATAAACTTTGGCCCGGGGAAGGGGATTTGAAAAAAAGCAAAATACCTGTTTTACATCAAACTAATTTCATCAGTATTCAAAATACATGCAATAAAGTGATGGTGCAAAGTAACACAAATACATTTCAAGCCGATTTTTCGTAAGCAGTCTGATCATAAAGGGATATTGATACCATACATACCTACTTTTCCAAAAATATTTTTCTGCGTTTTAATATTGTTAGGTTGGCAATAACGCCTGCTATGCGGATTACATTACAAAATCACAAATATACGATAGGAAAAATTTAAGTTTTTCGGAATTCGAACCCGCGTCCATCCGGGTGGATGGGTTCGAATCCCGCACATGACTTAAATTTTTCCTATCGTATATTTGTGATTTTGTAATCATTTTCTGCATTTCCACTTCAAATTTTTGCAAATAAATCGCCAGTATTTTATAAACAAACACTAAGCGCTTCGTTTGCATATTGAATGTATTTAGTGTAGTTAAAAAAAAAGTAATGATAGTGTTAGTTACATAGCAAAAAGTTAGGTGTTTTGCCAATTAGGTTTTTACTTCCTAATAGCTAGATATTATTGGATGTTTTAAATTTTTATGATTTCTGTTTATGACGTATAATTTGAGGCTTATATAATTATATCGTCAATTAATTATTCTATTCGCGGTCAGAAAATGTTCGATGAACTTTAACTGACTTTGGCTTATTACTTATTTACTCTCTGTTGCGAATAATGGCAACATTACATATTTAAATTAGTTTATTTTTCTTTTGTACCTGGCAACTCTCTTGCCCTCGAGGACGACTAAGTGGTGAGTTGAGTTTTGCAGTGCTCGTAACGAAGTTTACTTAGCTGATCTTAACCTATCAGGAAAGTTAAGCAACGTCCGCCGCAATTCTGTAATTCTGAACGTCAGTAATTCAGTAATTCTGAACTATAATAAGTTAACGGTGATCACCGAAATGTACATCCCAGTAGACAGTCAAAAACACGCATATGGAAGAAATAAGGGCGCACATATAAATCTTGATAGGTGACTTGCGCCACGCGAGCAGATAACGATTCTTAGAACCTTACAGCCAGTAATTCTAGGTAAGCCTGAACAACATCTACGATCACATCATCACCTACCGTCAGATGAGATAGGGGCAAAGACTATCCCATCTAGCTTAAAAAAAAAAATTGCAACTATATATTAAATGTGATTTATTATTTACGACGTATCACTTGTCCCAGCACCCACCAGCATCTCACAAATACCAAGCCTACTGCCCGATTCTTTCATCACTCATTGCGTTGATGAAATACTGCCAATGTCATGTCAGAGTGTCCAATGTACGGTACAAAAAACAGTCTAAATAACTCAGTCTGTGATTTAAATATTTCGAAGAACTATATAGAAAATATTGAGATTAAAATATGACACACCTGTCAAGCGTGTAAAGTGTCAAGACACTGACAATTGCAAACAGAATTTCTAGTTAATTTTTCAGTTATATTTTTTTATTGCTTATATGTGACGATGTGGTCGAGGTTGTTATACAGGCTATGCCTGACAATGTGCTTGTTGGTAGTTCATTTTGTGAATACTTACCTAGCTTCTCTTCTTCTTGGTAGTATACTTCATTCATTACTATGCACAATACTTCTCCACTTTGTTCGGTTTTCGGCTTCTCTTAAGGCGGTGATAACAGAGAGTCCAGTGAGGGCAGTCACTAGGTCCGACCTACGTCAAGGTGATCGGCCGCGAGGTCTTTTCGCTTCTATACTTTGCCGACCACAACCAAGCTTCTCGAGTCTAGTTGCCTACGGGCAACGTGACCAAAATACCCTAAAATCCTTTCGTAGTAGTTTGTGGACAGTCTAGTTGATATGCGTAGTTGCTCGAGGATAGATTTATTTATTCGCGTAGGAGCGGAGCATCCTACGCCAACATCACAACTCAAAGGCTTCTATCTTAACTCACCTATCTAGCACACTCAATTAGAAATTATTTTGCCATGCGCCTAACGGTGAGTTTCTGCAGCTGTAGGTACCTGAGAGTCCGTTCCTAATCTAGACTAAGCATGTTCCTTCGACCACATCATCACTTATCAACTGGTAAGATAATTGTCAACGGCTAACTTCATCACCATTTTCCTGGTCTTAACCTGCAAATGTGAGGGCCATATTATGGTAGTTTGTGTTTCTAACACAAAGGAAAAAATATTATATTAAGCTCCGATGTAAAGAAAAGTTCTTATAATTGCGTTTTTAAGCTGAGAACAAAAAAGGCTAGCCTAATGGCCCTCTACCATGCAAATATTTGATTATTAGTGGCTGTTTAATAGGTAATTATATTTCTATAGTAAGCGTTTGTTGTAACTAAATAATTGTTTAATTGTATATTTAATTATGAAAAAAAATTCTAATTACTAAAATCTATAATTAAGAATAATTACTTAATTATTATTTAGTAACCGGCTAGGACTCGCGTAATATTTACCAGATATTGCGTAAGTATTGCGGAGTTGTGGAACCGCGAAGAGGAGAGTATAGTACCACCAACTTAACTGTGCAGTTTTCGAGGGCGCTACTGGCTTAGGAAATCAACTACAAACTGTCACAATTTGAAGGAATGTTGTAGTTCTTTTTTTTGCCGCCTGAACAGATAAGTTGGTGGGACTGTACTAGTGTAAGGTGCGTTCGTTTTGGCTCGATTGCGTTTGTAGCAGTTTCAAAAGTGGCATTTGTGTTTTGGCGTTCGGATAGAAGCTTTTGCTATTTTTGACCACCAATTACTGCATGCTATCCGAACGGCTTAAAACATACTTTGACAACCGACATACAATATTTTAACAATTTTGCACAGTACGAAACATGGAATCAATCTCTAAAATTAAGAAAACAAGTAGGTACCTACTATATAATATAGTATTTATATTATACTATATTATTTATATAATATAATATAGTATATTATATAATATAGTATTTATATTATATAGTATTTATATTATATATTTATATATAATATAAATACTATATAAAAAACTTGTGAAACTCTTCAATCGCGCCAAATACAACTGTCAAAACAGCAGTTGTCAAAAAACGATCACAACGATCCCACGGTAAGACATGGGTCAAAAATATCACTTTTCTCTGTCATTTGTAGCGTTTTCAAAGCTATCCGAACGGTGAGCGAAAACGATATTTTTGCTCACGAAGTCCCAAAACGAACGGCCCGTGTGATTATTTTTAGCGCTTGTGAGTGTTATTTTTGGCACCGATAGGCTATCCGAACGCCCTAATTGTGTGTCAACAATCCTATACCAAAATGACAGTGACAATCACAGTGATAGTGATCGAAGTGACAGTTCGGACGGAGGAATTCTGACTTTGACAGCTGCGGCGCAACCGTCTCAACGCCAGTTACAGTTCGACCAACTTATCTGTTCAGGCGGCAGAAAAAAGAACTACAAAATTCCCTCAAATTGTGACAGTTTGTTTGTAGTTGATTTCCTTGACCAATACCGCTCTCGAGAACTGCACAGTTAAGTTGGTGGTACTATACGTGCTGCGGCCCGCGCTCGCCGCTGTGCACAATCGTGACTCCCAGACGAAGAACTTCAAATAAGTTCGAAACTGGTCGGAGCAATATCTGGTAAATATAACGCGAGTCCTAGCCGGTTACTAAATAATAATTATGGACAAAACTCGCGAAAGTTTTTTAGTAATTATTTACTTCAAAATCAGAAATGTGTTCAGATTATCGATCAAAACGGACAACTGTTTGCTGCGAATATCATACATTAGACACTAGTGGCAGTCAGCTGTTGAAAGTCGGCCATTTTGTTGCTATCGAAGGGTTATTGGCGCCTTAAAGCAGGGTTCTTGCTTTTATAAGTAAGTGACAAGTTATGGAACTGTTATAGAGTATTTCAAGGTTTTGTATATACTACACTTCTGGACTCATCTATTGGCCCACCTTGTATTTTCAGTTTCGTTTGGTCCTAGCTAAAATTTTATATTAGGTCGAGCAAAAAGTTTTTATGCAGTTTTGAACCTGGCACATTTTACCATCTTTTTCGATCGTATTGTTTTAAATTTGAATTCAGAATACCATACGACATGGAGCTACGCCTAACAAGTCGGATATGCGCCTTGTTAAAGGCAATTGATTTTTGAATAAAAACATGTTTTATCAAATAAAGGTTTAATTTAATAACGCGTGTTGCCTCCATGGGCATCTACCACAGCTCTCATACGATTAGGCATAGAGTTTATCAACCGCTCTATGAAATTTTGAGGGATCATCTCCCATTCCTCTTCTATGGCAGTTTTCAACTCCTGCATCGTCTGGGCAACTGGCTGACGAGCCCTAACACGTCTTTTTAGCTCGTCCCACATGTGCTCAATAGGGTTCATGTCTGGGCTTCTGGCTGGCCAGTCCATAACTGTGATGTTCACATCCCGAAGATATTCCCTGACGATGCCGGCCGCATGGGCTGTTGCATTATCATGCATAAAAAGGAAATTTGGGCCCACATAGTCCGCGTATGGTATCACGTGAGGTTCTAAGCACTCACGAATGTACCTTTCAGCATTTAATGTTGGCAGCCGTGGTCCTGTAACAACCTCAAGTTGAGTTTTGCCGCTCGCGGATATACCGCCCCAGACAGTCCATGAGCCACCGCCATAAGCAACCCTTTCTTCAAAGCAGCATTGTGCGAAACGCTCTCCCTTACGTCGGTAGACCTTCTTCCTTCCATCATTGCCATGTAACACAATTTTAGACTCATCAGAAAAGAGTACACGGCTCCAATCTTGCTGTGTCCAATTTAAATGACTGCGTGCGAAATGAAGGCGCGCTGTTCGGTGGGCTCGCGTTAGTTTGGGCCCATTAGCTGGCTTGTGTGGTACCATATCGCGTTCATTTAACCTTCTCCGAACAGTTCGAGCGCTCACAGATACTCCGTCAACATCCGTACAACTCGAGTCGCGAAGTTGGTTTTGTATCTCAATGGAGGTAAGGTGACGATTTCTCAAGCTGGTCGTCACGATGAATCGATCCTGCCTTTCAGTTGTGACCCGAGATCGTGGCCTTCCTTGGCGACGAACAAAGCCGCCAGTCTCTAGGTACCTCCGATAAACATTTCGGACCGCAGATCGACTTAAATTAAGTTGAGCACTCACGTTTCTTTGGCTGTGTCCGGCCTGAATAAGTGCCACAGCTTGGGCGGCGACTTCAGGTGAAGTATCCATAGATTATTGATAAAACCTAATGTCACCTACCTACCTACTCAGGGTAGAAGGGAGCATGAAAGAAAGAAGAGAGAGTTCAGTATAGAGTATAATCAAGAGAAAGGGTCGTGGATTTCAGACAGGTTTATCAATTTGGCAAGCTTCCTTGTTTAAGGACTTAGCTCCGGTCCGCTAGTATCCGAGTTGATGCTCAGCAGCAGGTCTGCCGTGCAGGGCTCGGCTCCACACCGCCGCGCCGGTAGAATGTCCCAGCTAGATGCTGTAGAGACGTTTGGCCGCGGTCGGTGCTGGAGGTCAGAGGACGGCCGGAGTTCAGAAGTAGTGTGTAGTACGGAAAGTTCTCCGTCTCGTACTGGCAGTTCAGCCTCGTACTTGAACCCTGAAAGGCACATGTGCTCCGGTTACAATGGGTCCAGTAAAGTGTTGAGCTGGTGGGTCCACTGTCCCTCTGCTACTGAGCATATTAGGGACTCGCAGAGGGCCTTTAGGGATGTGGCCCGCCAGCAAACAAGAGGTATGCCATAAGGGCCAAAGAGGTAGATGCTGCTGGTGAAGAATTCGCCTCCGCTAAGGCTTCCGCTACCGAGCAAAAGGGACTAGCTAGGCCCTAAGCGAAGGCGAACCACCAGCCGCTCAGAATGCCAGAAGGGCGCAAGTAGGTATGTTGCCGGTAATGATGCTCACAATCCACGAGGTCCGTTCACTACCGAGCAAAAAAGGGACTAGCCTAGGTACCTCGTGAATTGCGAGCTACCAGCAACATCCTTTAAAGTTTGCCAGAAGGGCGTAAATTAGAAAACAGTTGAATGTTGAGAAGGAACAGAAAAACACATAAATTCAACAAGAGAGTTAGCAGGTAAGACACACAATAAAGTACAGCAATTAAAATAAGATTACATACCATAGGTTTTTAGGTTAGATTTTAATGGGGTGGTCAAGTACACTTTCACTTTAAAACACAAACTTACCCAGATTTTGGGGCTTGTAAGAAGATTAGAATTGTAGATGTAGTTAATTTAGTTAACTGAGTCTTTAGTAGTAGTTGCACAGAGGATGGCTGGGGTCAAAGTGATCGCGATTCCTCGTTGAGGAAAGACATCAAGTTGGGCGGATGTCGGGGGCGAATTTCATTACCATATATGGTAACGAAAAAAAGCCTCCAAAACCGTTGTCGTCGCAAAGCCAATGACTGCACTTGATTTGAAAATATTTAAAATGCAACGTTCCTCTAGCGGAACTCAAAAACCACCATCATGGTATTTTCTGACAGACTGGATTGACATTTATTTTAACTGTCAATAGTCTAATTGAATGGAGGAAAGGAAGAAGAAGAAGAATGTTACTACCAGACTTAACGTTGTGATTGTTATGCGCGACCTCTATTGGTGAGTCGCTGTACTACCTCAGCGCTCGGCAAAGGTATTTAAGCTTATCGCTTTATAGGTCTTTTCTAACTTCATATGGAATTTAGATAGACGTTTGGTCGTTTGCCTACAGATGGCGCGCTGATTTAAATTAATATTTAGTGAAATTTTTAATTATTAAGTTAACCGATATTTTTAGATCGGTTACACTAACCTTAATGTTAAGAATAAGTAATGTTTGTTGCAAAACCAAAGATATCAATCACTTTTTCAAGAATTAAATCCAAGTAAACCAATAAAACCAAGTTTTCTTAGTATTCGATTGTTTGATATCAACAAACAGGCTCCAAATTGTCTTTTGTTTCTTTAAATTCTGTGTTCGAAATTCAAAAAAAGACTATTGAATGAAATTGTGAATGTGCCAGGTTCAAAACTGCATAAAAACTTTTTGCTCGACCTAATATAAAATTTTAGCTAGGACCAAACGAAACTGAAAATACAAGGTGGGCCAATAGATGAGTCCAGAAGTGTATTATGAATACACTTTATTTTAAAGATTACTATTGATGGCTTATAAGGCCTCCATAACTTGTGATGAATAAGACCGTGTTAGTGTGCTGCGGTTAACTGATTTTGGCTATTTTAACTTATTTGCGAGTTTCTTAGTTGTATGAATTATGGAGTTTATCGCTAACATTGTAGATTCTTGGGAAAGGATTGTGATTTTCGGTAATTATAGAGCATAACTAGAAAAAACAGCTATGTAGGCAGGTAACTAACCAACTTGTATTTACAAATTTTACAATATAAAATATTTACAAACATTATTAGCATCTCTAACGACAACTTCACTGGTCTTAACCGAACAGCTAAGTAAGCAACGTCCGCTGCGGTCATGACTTGGATGAGTGACCGCTGGTGATATAGGTACCTACTGAGTGCTTCCATGCTTTGGAGGGCACGTTTTAATCCGTCGGTCCCGGTTGTTGACTTAGGATGGCAGTCATCACAACATGGTGCATTTTGCGAATACCCGCCGGTGTAGCTACCACCCTCAAAGTAGAAAATCTGTCGTCAAGCACGTAAGAGGTGATTGGTGAGCGCGGTGCAGTATCAGGTGATGGTGACACTGTAACTGTAAGTAATGGATAGGCGTGACGCTTGCCATCAGGTCGGCAACACAAAAAAAAGTAAAAGCGTCACGGACAACCGGACTGCGTTGTTCTTGTAACCTGTTCGTCTAAGAATCTGTAAAAAACAAATATAAAACTGAAAACATCGTGAGATGGTAAGAGAGACCCCCTATATCATGTGCCAATTGTAACGGTGACACCTTCCTACCCTTTAGGGATTTGACTCAGGTCACTTGTTATTCCACCGGAAAGGTCACGAAAAATCTCAGGGTGGTGTTGGATTTCATCCAGAAGTCCCTTAGCGTACGAAGGGTAAGTCCCTTAGCGTACCTTATACTCAGAATCAACAAACGGTATTCGCTGAAGGTCATACAGGATTACGCACCGACGTAGACACGATCAGACGATGAAACTTTGTATGAGGATATATCTGAAACCATACATACGTTAGGCACGCGGAATGGCAATGAGTTGAGAGTGGGCAGAGCCACCAGAGGGGCTGGTCGACTTCATGGAAAAGGAGGGACTTTTTGCAATTCTTCGAGGAGTGACCATCCAGGAAGTGGATCTCTGAAACTGCTAATATTTAAAGTAAATTATTTTTGTTTGAACTTTTTTACGAATTTCTACAATCATTTCCACGCTCACGAATAAAAAGCACTTTTTAAAATTTCGAATGATAAACAACAAATTTACGAACTCGTGAGGTGAAAAAGATATAACAGACCCTATCATGCTTGGAATAATGGTACGATGGTGGCGATTCGTTGTTTATCTGAAGTTGGCATTTTGCTAATTTATACGCAAATATGTAATCATCTCTCGAGCACGATGTTATGGTAATACATCAAATTCGCAGCAAAACCGTGTGGAAAAGTGATTCAAGAACAAAACTGTTACTTCAAACCGAATTGTACAGGTTTGAAGTAACGGTTGTTCCTGAATCACAGCAAATTTACTTTTAATTTTTAATGTGTATTTGTTTTTTTTTAAATGTAAGTGATGTTGGTGAATAGATTTATTGTATAATATAGTGTGTTTCTAAATTTAAACCAAATTTTTATTTTATTTAATAAATTTTTAACTGGTAGAGGAAAAGTTGTATGTTTCAGACGAGAGCCAATTATTTAGGTCTCATGCCTTTAAAGCTGTTTCTCAATAGTCTATATTAGAATTCTAGAGTACATCACTAGCTCGTCATTTAAGGACGGTTTTTGCACCAAATAACTTTGCAAGTACGTTGCAATATTATTTCTTTTTATTTAATTTAATTAATAAAAAATATTTTATATAATATTTTATAAAAACAATTAATTAGTATAACAAATATACCTAGTGAAATTTTTCCTTATTTTCCTGTTAAGCCGACGTGACGTCCTAAACGCAACGTAGCCAAGTCGGAAGAATTTATAAAAAGAAGCGAAACGCAGCCAAAGTTCTTCCGGTTTGGCTACGTGGCGTTTGTGACGTCACGCCTGCTTAACGTTGATTTTACTTATCTTTACAGATCGACACAGAAACAAGCCGCCTAGAACGTGTGTGCATACGCCTGGATATATTTATAGAATATATAGAAAGAAAGTAAGTTGTACTATATATGTCGATCCATCCCAATACGATGGTTACAGAACGATAAGAAAAAATTTAGTTACGACATCATTGTCATGTTAGCCCAATTGGTTAGAACAAACCCCAGTTAAAGGGGTGTATGGACGCGGGTTCGAATCCCGCACATGACTTAAATTTTTCCTCTAGTATGTTTGTAATTATGTAAAAAGAACAACTTTTACAATATACAGCATTTCACAAGGTGAATGTGTATATTAATATCCTGTAGTCAAAAGGTTCTAATGCTAATAGAAGCAAAATATTTCTCCAACTAGAATACTGAAAAATATTATATTAATTTCGTTTGAAAAATCACTTTTTAAATAAAATTTAAATTACTACACGTGTTTTACAACTACACAGGCTGAGTTCATGGAATGAGTAATTAATGTTGTAAACAAATCCTAACCTATCAAACATTTCGCCTCAAATAACCTTTGTTCTCGTAATGCGCGAGCCTTCCATTAATTCCGGGTAAACCCATTTCTGATGCTGCCCGAAAAACCCGAAAACCTCAATAAAATAAATGGACATTTTGTCCCAGCGATTAATTTTATCGAAAGAGCCTAATCTGTATTTAACAGGACCTCTTAATCATGGATGTGAGGTTTGCGTTTGAAAAATTATGTCATGAAATGAGAGTGAAAGCCCTGATTAACCCTGCATTTTTCTGCACTCACGTGAATAAGTCAGATACTACGCTATTATTGAGGACTAGCAGAAGTCAACCCTAAGAGGTTGTTAGCCATTTACCAATAACCCTGTATAAAGCTAAACAAATAAAAAAATGGACTCATTTTAGTGTTAAGATTAGAACAAACTAACACCCTTCCCTTCAGGAAGACTGATGTATTGGATACGACAACTTCTTAACTGATAATAATACGGAAGATATATAAAGAGTACGGACCCAGGGTCTGTAATGTAAAAGTTTTAGTATAAAAAAATGTATATTAGAAAAATATTAATATTACAGTAGAAGATATATGCTCCTCTTAAGACTGGAGGGAAGTCTCGAATTTTCATACAAGAATATTATTTTAAAACGTTTCTACCCCCCTAAACAATTACCGATTTTGATGATTTTTGGATATGTTATAGAAGTTATCAATATCCAGGTTTACAGGTGTTGATTTTTATCATTTTATTAAAGGAATTTGAATTAATGGGTATTTAAATACCGATATTTTCTCAAAACTTGTAACTCTCGTTTGTTAATTATTTATAAGAAAGGAGTATAATAATAGTTTTGTTTACTTAGTTCATAGATCTTCCTTTTTCTTTATTTATCATTATCATAAATAAAGGAAAAGGAAGATCTATGGACCTAGTTTATTCTGCCAGTTATAAAATAAGACTATACATTTTTTAGATTCGATTAATGTTTACTATAGCATAAAAGTTTTCTCCCAGAACGCAAATTATGCGAAAATTCTAAGTCAAAACTTGAAGAAGCTGCAATTGTCCTTATTGCAATATTCTGTTCGGGCGTTTATAGTTTCAAGACAGCATCACTTTGTCAAAATACCAATTTTTCTGTAGGAGATTCTCTTCCCGTTCTTCTTAAGAATTAGGTACATATTAAGATAATTGAGATAAAATCTTCACTTTGTCTTAAAGGCCCTGGCTTTTTGAATATCCCTTTGCAAAAAATCACGTCGATCAGTTGAGCCTTGTTCAGAGTAACAAAGCCGAACCGACAAATACTTTCCTTTATAATACTTGTATTTCGGGGATTTCATTCGGATGTGGGCATTTCATCTAAGTGTTACATAAAGGCGATTGTACATACAAATATATTCCCATGTTTCCTTCATAATGCCTCTATAGCAATAATTTTACTTATAATCTAAGGTTGCAGTAGACACGACCCAGTCGTTTCCTTTATTCAGCACCTATAATTACTATAATTAGTTGCTGAATAATACTAAACATGCGTTGTTTCACCTTTTGTTTTTTATTAACAATTTCTTTTGTGTTTTTATATGTTTTAGACTGAATTAGCACGAGGACCACCTGATGTCAAAAGTCTCTTGTGACTGTGGTGTATTATTTCATATTTTTTATTACTTTGCTTTTTAATATTCAAAACTCCATTCAAAGGGACTAGCAAAAGTTAATCCTAAGAAATTGTTAGCATTTTACCAATAACCCTGTATATGCAAATGTAAGTCAGGCTCAAAACAGCAGATCGCAAACCGAACTAGGCGGGCCTGGTTGAAAAAGTGTACCGTTTTTTTACGTTATTGTAACAGAACAAGCTCGAGGCCCACCTGATGTTAAGCGGACTAACCTCTGCCTGTAACAGATGCATTTCGTCACAAGTCACGAATTGCACTGCGCCCGTCACCTTAAGACATAGTTGTTAAGTCTCATGTGCCTGTAATGTAACTGGCTCTCAAGAACTGCTACCGGAACACACCGTTAGGTGTTTGGCGACAGATTTTCTACTTGAGGGTGCTCGCTAGCCAACATTCGCAAAATGCCCTTCCACCATGCGGTGAAGCTCAAGCCACGGGATTCAAACCATGGACCTGCTGCGCAGCAGTCCATAGCCAATGCCACTGAGCCATCACTGCTTCTAAAACCGTGCGGTGGAAAAACATTATTGCTATCCAACCAATCGGATGCGAACATTTCTAAGCGCGAAATCAATAAACCAAACTAATAGAATTAGGAAGATTGCCCATGTTTTGTTAATTGTGAACCTGATGAGTCCAAAACCAGAGCGGTAACCTTATGAGGCTTATTTACATATTTATTCGTAGTTATTATCTAATGAATTATGTAGTTTCCATTATAGTTCTTATTCACTGTTTTTCTTCCTTACTTTTTATTTTGAAAATTCCTTAATTACTCATTTTTCAAGCCTGTTTCCCATTTTTCTTTAGGTACTTTAAGGTATAAAATGAATAAATTAACAATTATGTTGTTTGGCGAAAACAATACAGTGCTGTGCTTACCAAATATTTATACGCATAGATATTTATATTGAACAATGTTGTTTTTTACGATTTAAAGTGACTAGTTACTGCCTCACAGTAAGAGCCTGTTTCAGAATGTTCGAATAAGTTCCGGTTATACTACCCAGAACATATTTAATAAATAAAACACTATCTTTGCGTTTCACAGTCGTCGATTTAGCCTATCCATCGGTTAAAGCTTGAAACGCGCTGCATGTTCATTGTTATTTATATCATTCAGTTATTTTATGTTCTGGGTGGTATTCATATTTTTTCATATTCATATTAGAGTCCTCGAAATCATACGTGAAGCCGCGAGTCTCTCGGTAGCTAGAGCAAAAAAAGGTCTGACCACGAATAAACGACACGTCGATTTTGTAAAAGAAGGGTCATCTACAAAATCTAAATCCAAGCCTTACTCCATCTTAGGCGCTGCTCCCGATTGGACTCTTTTGATGGACACGTATGAAAAACATTACAAAATTCCTGAGGATGTTGGTATTTCGTCATCCAGACCAGACATATTTTTATACTCAAAAAATCTAAAACGCATAGTACTTATAGAACTTACTGTGCCGTGGGAAACAAACATACCTAAAGACCACACAATGAAAACAAACAAATATTATGACCTAACAAATCAATTAACCAAAAACGGTTATGTGGTTAGTTTATATGCTGTAGAGGTTGGAGCAAGGGGTATACCAGCGAAATCCCTATATAACCTACTTAAAGACCTTGGCCTACCAAGAACAACCGTAACTTCCATCCTAGAACGTGTATCTAAGGCGGCATTAGTAGGATCTTATCAAATTTGGTTGGGTAGGGGAGGAGGCTCGAGTGGTGAAGGAGAGCATTGATATGTCATAAAGGGGCCCCTTAATCCTACTCCTGGGTTGCAAGTCCCAGGCACCCCTCTAGCCTCTTCCTCTGCAACGCGATGGACCCGGCACCCGCACGGTGAATCCATGGAATGCTAAGTAATTCGTCTCTTTAATTCTGTTTCTACAATGTACAAAATACAGATCTTAATAATAAAAAATATTGTAAGGTAACAAAGTGGACCCTGGTGGGCGCTACAGAATGACTTAATTAAACAAATAATATGGTAAGTAATTGAAATTTAAGCTACAGAGACCGAGTGAGATTTATTTTTTATGTCCATCGTCAAAAAATTCTTGCAGTGAATAGTAGCATTTATTTATGAGATATAACTTTAATTCCTTGAAAAATGCGGATTCTTTATCAATATCTTTTAGATCCTGAGATAAATGATTATAAATTTTTATACACATTGTATAGGTGCTCGTACTGTGCATCTTCAGCTTAGACTTCGGAAGCGCTAACCTATTTTGGTTTCTAGAGTTGCGTTGGTTAACGTCTCCGAATGTTTGAAAAAGTTGAGATTATTTTTTTACAAACTTACACATTTCTAGAATGTGGATAGAGTTTAGGGTTAGAATTTGGTGCTCTATAAAGGGTGGTTTGCAGCTTTCTGTACTATCAATATGTGCGAGGATTCTGATGCACTTTTTATGCAAAACGAATAGATTATCTATGTCAGTGGAGTTTCCCCACAGTATGATGCCATACTGTAACCTGGCGTGGCAGTATCCGTAGTATGCCGAAAGTGCGGTCGCAATATTTGTTGTTTTAACGGAAGGTATAACCGGAACTTACTCGAACAGGCCCTAAGTGTAATTAGCTACGGTTAGAGTGTCACATTTCTGCGTGATAATGCACTGCGCTCTTCACTCCGTGACATGGCATTTATAGTTCTTATCTGTTCACCCAGGAATTTGATAGTGCCCTTCCCACATAAACACAGTATTGTTTGCTCACTGTTGCTTCAAGGCAGAGTATCTGAACTCTGATGTGGTACCGAGGAAGATTGGCTCATGCTGAAGCGTCCTTCCACCTGGTAAACTATTTGACTATTAGATTGCGCATTTCTATTATTTGGGCGAGCGAAGCGAGCCCTATCGCCATCCCACAACCTAAGCATTTTGTGGCACACTTTTCTGAAAAACTATCATGCCTATAGATTTGTGCTTTAACATAGTAATTTAACTTCATATCTAGATGAGTTATCTGACAAAAAGAATATAATTATATAACCATCAAAAAAAAATAACATACAAAATTTTGAATTTATTGGATAGAATGTTATTATACTACTATCGCCAACTGTTAGGAAAACAAAGAGTTATATAACATCGCTGCAAAAGTACTAAACTCAATACACAAAGACATCGTGGTTAATCTACTTACTAGACGCCACCACGTGGTAATCAGGTTGTAAAAAAACGCGAGCCCTCACAAAGTTCATCTTTATGGTAGTTATGTTATGATATACAACATGTTTTCGTTATAAGCACAGATATTTACTTAGTATTCGTTGACACAAAAGTTTTTGGGTCAGTTAGTTTCACAGACCGTCAGCTTGTCGCACAATTGTGCTGCCGTCTGGAAAACAGAGATATACTTTAGCGTTGATTGTGATATCACAATATTGAATATTTGTGTTCAGAAATTATGTCAGTACCTATTTATCTACAATTATTTTCCAGCATATATTTTTTTTTGTTCCGTTGCACAGTTTTGTTTCATTACGGGTTAGAAAGGTTAGAGGTTGTTTGTATGTCTGTTACCATTGCCTCGAAAACCACTATATGGTTTTTAATGTGGTTTTTTGCATTCAATAACTATAATTTTAGAGCAGGTTCTTAAGATGATTAGAGGGCGCTGCAGCAGCCAGAACAGTACTTTTCAGAGCGATTGTTGGACTGATTTAAGGTAAATAGACTTTAAACGAATATATTCTGAATGGGATGACAGCTGTCGAAGTGACTGTGATCTTACATTAATGTTAAAATAGATTCAAAACAAACACCTCATCGGGAGGTTAACATGGCAGCTTCAAAATGTCAGTTCAAGCTGTCAAAATTAAAGGCTTACAGCTCGTAAACGATTGTACATAGACTTATTTTTTCTGTACAGAAGTTACAGCTCTTAATGGGATCGTCGTTTCGTATGACAGATGTCAAACTTAAATGAACTCTATCTCAGAAACTATTATTTTTAACTACTAGTTTACCTGAAGAAATGTTTATTGATAACTGTAAAAAATATAAGGCTTACATCTCGAAGCCTGTTGAAACAAGATTTATGGTTTATTTACTTAAAGCTTTTATTACGTTCTTTATTTCGGATGAATACTACTTTTAATATGGAGGTTCTTCATAGCGCCGAGTCACATGTATTCTCGTTGAACCATTGTGGAATCTTCTCCCGCTACGTCTTGGCCATTGTCCTCATTCGAGGGTAGTAAATAGAAAGCAGTGCGTGGTTATCCTACGTAGTGATTTTCATGAAAAATAGAATAATCGGATGCCTATAGTAACGAAATAAGCGTACTCTCTAAGATGTTTAAAATAAAAAAGCAAGACCAAAATTTCAAAATTTAATTTGTATAGTCGAAGTAATATAATGCAAACTCTAGAAAGTCTATCGGAGACGTCTTAGACGTGGCGTAAAATCATTAATTTATAAAATGCGCTTTATTTTATTCTTCCTTTACTGAAATTACTTAGTCAGGAGTGTACTGACATTTATATTTATCCCTTTTTCAACATATTCGTTTAGGTACACACACATTTACCAACAGACGAGATAGCAGTCAGGCACTATGACCAATAAAGTAAAAATATCTTGATATAGAACTACGTGAAAATTGCGCTATCCATTCTTCATTTCACTATAGACCGTGATTAAACCCAAATACTAGCGCAGCCCAAGATCTACAAACCGTATAATGATTACAATCAACGTAGTTGCCAATCTAACTTAACTTGACCTTAGAAAGGAGTTCAATTTTGAATTTCTAAGCGATTATCTTGTCGTCTCCATTCAAGTATAGATGTCGAGAAGTGATTACTTTCATCTGTTGAAGTTTCCATTCTGAGACTTAGTTCTGTGGATCTTTGAACTTCAAATATATAGGTACCGAAATCAATTAAAATTTTATGTCCAATTTCAGTGAACGAGAGCAGTAGAGTACTTAAAGATATAAAGAAGTTTTACTAGCCCTTTTGTACTTGTTTTTACAGGCAAGTCCAAAGTAAATGTAATACTACATTAATATTTATACTACTTAAATATATTAAATTATAATTACGTCTATGTAAATAATTGATTAAAATTTACTAATACACTTAATACAGTTAAACACAATTTGCAGTTATCGCGTTTGCACTTGTCCTAAGAACAAAGATTCTAAAAGCTGCTTAGAACATTATATGGAATAACTTACTAATAACATTTTAGAAGTATTTGTATGTTGCCTGTTTTTATTTCATGTCCTGAACCCACGCTAAGTAGGATTAATTTATACTATATTTTTCTTTCACTCTGTCTTATTTTATTACCTGCCTGTACCATTAGGATGTGGGGTGCCGGGCTAGAATGTCACCCTGCCATTGCTATCTGAGGGTAACGTAAGAGGCGACTAATGGTAAAATATCGGATAAAATTTCTGAGAAACTGATATCTTAAACTGCGATCCCCAAGACGCCTACAAAGCGGGAATGGGGCCTCCCCCATTGAGCGGGATTTCCCGCTTTCTGTGTTCAGGAGTGGACGTTCCAGCTGATACGTACAGTACAGTGTACCATTAGAATTCGCCCCATTTCGACACCCACGGGAAGAAAGTATATGGGTGACATTATAACCCAACTCTCCGCGGGCTTTGCTCGAGTAAGAAGTTTTCCGGTTGCGTTGCACCACCATTTGCATATTGGCCACACGCACTCTGCTATCATCTTCCTCTCAGATCCATTCAATACATCAGGTGTTTATCTAATAGTTCTTGTAAGTGTTCCCATGAGGTTTGTGGGCACCGAAAATGGATACAACTAGTGAAATACACCATTTAAATAAAAACTGGATGTTTCCACTCCGTATAGGTTACTGTTGAAGGTTATTGGAAGGTTCTTATTAAATTGTACTGAATATGTTTAATCTAGGCTCTGCCGAAACAAATATTGACTCGTTTAACAATTTATGAAACCGGAGGCGGTATGTAATTTAAAATAACAAGGGATGAGGGATGCGTGATATATATTCAACAATGAATAAATTGGGAAAAGTTAGACATTTGTTTCTTGTTCACGTTCATCTTTCCTAACACTTATATTATCAACCGCCTCTTGGTTAAGCTCAACTTAGTTGATTCGACGAGTGACTGAATTCTCGCACTTTGCAGTATTGCGATTTTAGTGCAATCGAAATGCAAGTGCAATGCTGGACATGCTGCCTACCGGCGGCACTGGGCATGTGGACTGTCTCTGCTTCTTAGCCGGTGCCTTTGTTGGTTGTTAAATGCATTTTAGTGCACTTGCTCGTAATAAAATCTCTAATTTTTATTTTTATTTACGAACGCCTATTCCGATCTTCATTATTTTTATTTTGTTAATAGACATTTTATGTTCAGTTGTGTTATTAGCATAACTGGGTAAGTCTCATTCGATGTCATAAAACAGGCTCCAACGCATATTTCCTGCAAGAGAACCCACAACTTATTATTAAGTCACCTCATAAAATAAAAGCTTGAATCTCTCAGTAGTAATGTCACTAGCGGTCACCCATCCAAGTCATGGCCGCGGCGGACGTTGGTTAACTTAGTAGATCGGTTAAAAGAACGGCTACCGGGTTCTACTTGAGGGTTCAAGTAGAAAATCAGTCGCGAAGCACCTAACGAGGTATTCCGGCAGCATTCCTTGAAAGCCAGTAAAATTACAGGCACATGAGACTTAACAATTACGCCTCAGGATGACGGGCGCAGTGCAATCCGTGACTTGTGACGAAATGAATCTGTTATATGCAGAGGTTAGTCAGCTTAACATCAGGTGGGACTCGTGCTTGTTCCGTCAAAATAACATAAAAAAAATAAGCCTTTATATTTATCATTATTATCAGTGTAGCAAAGTCCTAAAGTCAAGTTCCAAGTCCTCTCTCTTTTAATCTTCTGACTCTAAAAAAACTCTACTTATCCTTTTTTTTATGCTTGCTAGGTTAGCCTATGACCACTATCTCACATGATGGTAAGTGATGATGTGGTCGTAGATGTTGTTCAAGCTAACCTATAATTATTGGCTCTTGATACATTTCAAATTATTTATTATAGTATATATTCAATATTCCAGATAGGTAGTGTATAATATACACTTCAGTTTTTGTTATAGTTTTTCTGATAGGTTATCCTTTGAACCCTATCTCACCTGATTGTAAGCGATGATGTGGTCGAAGGTTTTACAGGCTAACCTAGAATTAATGGCTCTCAAGGACAGCTGCCGGAACACACCGTTAGGTGCTTGGCGACAGATTTTCTACTTGAGGGTGGTAGCTACCCAGACGGGCATTCGCAAAATGCCCTATCACCATGCTATAACGACTGCTATCCTAAGATAACAACCGGGATCGACGGCTTAACCTTCCCTCCGAAGCACGGAAGCGTTCAGTAGTAATGTCACTAGCGGTCACCCATCCAAGTCATGACCGCGGCGGACGTTGCTTAACTTTGCTGATCGATTCAGAACGGCTAAGCAAACTTCGCCACGAGCGCTCCAAAACTCGTACAGAAGTACCTACAGTATCCTACAGAAGAGATGAGATAACACGCTGGAACTTTGCTCGCGACAGTATTTATTTATTTATAACACAAAATCCACAGCCCTTAACATAAAACAACAAATTCTTACTAAACATATCTTATGGCCAATAAAAGATTTACATTTTATACAATAGATTTCATAAAACAGTCATATATACTCTACATGCTTACTAATAAAATAAAATAAAATGATCAAAGTGTAAGAAGTACCTACACATATATAACACGCCTTTCTATATCAATGTTATAATACTTGAGGCCGCGGGGACCGGGAGCTCATCGTATTTTCCAAAATTTATCAGAGCGCTTGGTCGATGCGACGCGTGATCAAAATGCTGGCACCTATTTGGCTCAAAGAATAAGCATTGCAACTCAACTGGGCACGCTGCCAACTGATAGTGGGTTAGAGCATTTGGACTGCCTATGAGTCCAAATGCTTTTATTGTAGTAGCTGTAGTATTGTAGTAGCTGTAGTGTTGTATATAGTTTGTAGTATTTGTTTAATACTTGAGTACATAGTTCAATACATTGAACTCATAAAGATACATATAAGTGTAATAATAATAATACATATAATCGCAATTATTTCGTCTTACTGTAGGTATCAATTCTACGAGATCAACCCGTTTATCTACATATTTATTTGTTATCCTGTTTCAGCATAAACAATTTTCATATGCAAATGTGTAACCCCAGTGTCAACGCGAAGTGGATGTTGTCTTGGAATTAGCATTTCCTTTTGTTTTGGGATTCAATAGTAATGTCTATTGAAATAACGGAGATAAACGCACGGCAGTGTTTATACAGTTTAATTGGTTGTTTAATATAATTCTTGTAATAATATCGTAGAAAGATAACATTTCCTTTTTTTAATGTTCCAACGAACATATATGTATGTACTCAAAGTCCATAAATAACCTAAAATCAACAGAAAACAGGACCATTACAAAGGCTACGCTTAGCGTCCGTCCGTTCTACCTTAAAGAAGCTGGAACGACGCGACGATTTGAAGCAGTGATGGCTCAGTGACATTGGTTATGGACTGCCGCGCAGCATGTCCATGGTTCGAATCCCGCCGCGGGCTTGAGCTTCACCGCATGGTGATAGGGAATTTTACGAATGCTTGCCTGGCTAGCGACCACCCTCAAGTAGAAAATCTGTCGCCAAGCACCTAACGGTGTGTTCCGGCAGCAATCCTTGAGAGCCAGTGAAATTACAGGCAAATGAGATTTAATAAGTATGTAACAAGGTGATGGGCACAGTGCAATTCGTCGTTGACGAAATGCGTCTGTTATAGACACTTAACATCAGGTGGACCTCGGTCTTCATCCGTCACAATAACATAAAAAAGTTAAAGTTCTTTGATATTTGAATAGACCTTTGAAGAGAGCAATTCAAGGTGTTCCATTAAATTATATTAAGGTTGAACTGGCCGGTCACTTCTCCATACAAACGTCGTAGGGTGATCAGTGATCACTCCCTTATTTGAGGATTTAGATTCAAAACAAAGCATAATACCGATTGATATCGTCATTATCTAGGCTTGTATGATGCCAAAATTTTAAAAAGATAATTAAGTTGTAAGTTATGAGCCTCGAAAACTTTCTATGAAAATGTTTCGAGGAACATAATTCTCAAGTTAATTATTTTATTAAAATTTCGGCATCATACAAGCCTAGATAATGACGAGATCAATCAGTATTATGCTTTATTTTGGACCTAAATCCTCAAATAAGGGAGTGAGCACTCTACGACGTTTGTATGGAAAACGGGATGGCCAGTTCACCCTTAAGAGCAACAAACATTTTCGGAAAGCCTATAAAGTTAAGTGAAGTAGTTAGTTCGATAGTTTTATAGTTGAACGAGTTTTGGAACGTGTCCAAGCTGAGAGGAAAATAAATGGGGTTAATAAAACCTTTTTATAGTATGGCAATACTGCCTGACAAGAATAGAATAGCATTTTTTGCTGCTCCATTGCAGCGACTCTGTTTTATTGAATTAGGTTATAATTAAGAATTATAAAAGTTTATTTTATGTGTTAAACAGGATAGGTGTACTTGCTACCTAGTGATTATAGCTTGTGGATGTTGTTGCAAATTAATTAATATTAAATGTTGTTGGTACTGTACGGTATTTCTTTCTAAAATTATAATTATTACAAGCTAATATTACTTTCTGTTTAATTACTGATAGGCCAGCCTTGACCACTATCTCATCTGTTGGTAAATGATGATGCGGCCTAACATGTCTTTAAGGCTAAGAATTATTAAATTACAATTTTACGAAAGAAATAATTATATTCATGAGCGGGATTGGAACCCTCGTCCATCCACCCCTATAGCCGGTATATGCTCTGACCGACTGAGCTATCACGACATTATGACTCATAAATCTAATTTTTGCTCTCGTTCTTCAACCATCGTATGGGGATGGAGCGACAACTACAGTTCAACTTACGTTGTACTACAAACAAGACCAATTTTGCAATTGGTTTTTGATGACGCAACTTGTTAATTTCAATAATGTAACGCCTGCTCTGCGCATTACGATAACCTAGAATTATTGGCTCTCAAGGAAAGCTTTCAGAATACACCTTTAGGTGCTTAGCGACATTTTTTTTTCTCGAGGGTGGTAGCTAAGCAGTCATTCGAAAAATGCCCTACTACCTACCATAACGACTGCAACACAAAAACTAGGATCGCAGGATTAACGTGCCCCGTTACTAACTCTCAGTAGTAATGACAGTAGCGGTCACCCATCCCAGTAATTACCACAGCAGATATAGCTTAACCTAGTGGAACAGCTAAGAACGAGTAAGCAATCTCCGCAACGAGCGCTTCAAAATATGGATGGATATTGTAACTTTGTCCACCTAGGGGAGTAATCCAGCAGTAGGCCTTGATAAGTCCAAAAAGCCTCACGAGTTTCTAGTTTTTGTAGAATATTTAGTAAAACCTCTGCAAAGTTATTACGTAATAATCAAATTAAATGATCATGAATTGCCATATTAAACACTTATATACAATCTAAAATGGCAGGATAACATTTGAGTGTGCAATAATCGCTTATATAATATTGTAATAACAATATCTATTAGGTAGTTATAAAACATGCAGCTTATGAGTTTACTTGATAAGAGCGGCAACTTAATCACCGATCATCATAATGGTCATCATGCATTCGTAGTGGGTAATTTCTGGATGGGTGACCTCCAGTGGCAAGCGCTTCCTTGCTTTGAAAGGTACATCAAGCTGTCACTTTGTTCCTGGTTGCTGTCTGTCAGCGCTCAGCAAGAGCTGAGCAGAGCAGAGCATTTTTTGAGACTACTGAAAAATGAATCTTATGACAATTCCATACATTGCAAAATTTAATACACGTCTAAATTTGATACTCGACCATGCCCGAGCTTCCAAGATGCGTGGTCGAGTATGCTATATACATGCGCGCCCGCCCGAGCCGCTACTGTCTACTGGGGGGGCGCCGGATTTGAATTGCACCTCCCCATATCTTCCCGTGGGTATCGTAAGAGGCAGCGCTGAGAGCAGCGCCTTCTAAAGAACTGCCATCTTACACCGCGATCCCCAAGCCGCCTACCAAGCGTGGAGATTATGGCAAATACCTCCTAAATAGGGGAGGCTGTGTTCAGCAACGGACGATTCGGCTGATACAGTACAGTACCATATATCGAGTCCAACATACAGCGAATGTAAATAGCCAATGCTTGGGAAAAAAGTGTTCTTCTCATTTTATGGGGTCTTATTTTATTTACAGCTTCTTCATGTTACACTTCCTCTGCCAAATTAGTGATAATTACTAAATTAAAATCAAACATATTGAACACGTCTGCCAACGTTCTATTTTGGCATCAATTAGGTCATAAGCGCCCGCCTAGCAAGCCAGAGAATTTTCAACGGAGCTTGCTCCCGGAAGGGCGAGCATGCCGCCTGCATGGTCGATCACTCAAAATTTTGCTCGACCATACGAGAGCATTTTGAAGTTCGGTGTGCGCTGACTGTTACCGTAATAGAATTTTAAAGGTTCTACTCCGAACATAGCTGCAAGTGCCGCACGTCTGCGCTTTGCGCCCACAACTGCACTTGCAAGTACCGTTGCAGCATGCAGCCAGCCGTACCGGCACTAGCCACCGGTTAGTATGCAATTCTTTGGCAGCCGCTCGGAATAGGACCTTTACGATGGCAGTCGTTCTAGGGTGGAGGCAAGGCATTTTCTGGATGCATGCTTGGCCAGCTAATTTGTCACTATCACATCAAACTTCTTGTATATCACTGAGCCTATTGTTATGTAGTGGTTCTATAATAGTAACTCATTCGGATATCATACACCCTTCATTTATCATCCCAGTATAGTGAGTTATATTTATGTTCTTAACAAAATTACGGAATTATGGATATAGAAATTTAATAGTTACTGACAATTGAGTATGAAGATACTCAATTTTGAGTAAATATTGCTATAGAAAAGCGTAAAAAGATTTTTTTTAATGTGAGATTTAGCTTTATTTGAATACAATACTTTATGAACAAATGAAATAATATAGGCCGACCAGTAAGTTCTTATCTATGTGTGGTTAGAATTATTTTGTAAATATTATTTACCACTCCAATAACAGTATTGTAATTATTAAACACACATTACATGCAAAATTTACAAATAAAACATAGTTTTAACTATATGTTATTTTACATTTCAAGAAAAACGGTTAGTACATTACTTTCGAAGTTAATCAAGTTTTTCTAAATGATCGTGTTTTAGCCATTATTTGAGGAGTCCAAGGTCACGGATTTTGCTTGACTGGGACTGTTGAGAAATTGAATAAACATCGACAAATAAAAGTGATTTGAATCAGTCACACACCGTAGATATTATTCCCGACATCTATTCTCAGTAAAGAGAACGGAGATTTATTGAAATGCCTTGAACGGTTGCCATTCATAGAAAAATATAAAAAGCGTCTCGCAGAAGGTGTAAAAAGTAGAGTATTTTCCTCTTGAAAAAGCTGTCTTCATATTGAATGAGCATGAATTCTTCTCTCCACTCAGGATTGTAGATAGTAGTCTTAATGCCCTCGTTATAATAATAATAATATGTATATTAAAAAAACATATAGGGTACAAAAATTGTTGTAGCTCTGCCTTTTTTTTTAGTAAAAACTGTGTGACAAAAGGCAGTCTCTTCCATAAGGTACAAATGTTTAGTATAAAGACACTTATAGCTATTACTTTAGATCATAAATTATAGGAAAATATATTCTAGAGAGTAAATACATAATCTATTATATTATAACCGCTTAACGTGGGTGGAATAGAAAATATGTAGTATACATTTACAAAAGCTCTTACCCCAATGAAACTAACACCCAAGTTATGGTTGGGAGTTAAATATCTTTCCTTACGCTTTAGATTCTAAATGTTGACCGTGACATAAGACACAGGTTTATCCTTTTTGTTCATAATCTACTGGAAGTATACCTTCTCTAAAACTTTCTTCCTAAATATAAACTGTTTGTTTTCTGTATAACATAAAATAACAGAATCCACTTTTATGTGGGTTACAATTTCAGGTAGAATTCGTCACCGCATAACTTCAAATATTTTGGTTAAAACTAAAAATATCTAAAAATAAAAAAACAAGTGCAGGTCCTAAAAAATACTACTTAATGCCTGTTACAACATACAGCCATACAAAAATTTTGCTATAGCTGCCTACGAATGAAATATATATAGTAGTAGGATACAGTGTTCTCTGCGAAAAAGATTTCAGTAATCAACCCCATTTGCCGGCCACAATAAAAGGTTAGCTGCGTAGCTATAGACGCTCTATACCTGCAAACACAATTGATTTGATTACTATCACTCTGGCTCGGTTGGGAACGTGACTCGCTCTCCCGACGAGAATTTGTGGAATCACGTTTTCGTACTTTCGGGTACTAAAGATTCATCTACGAAGTCCACCAATTATTGGCGGACTTGTTTACTGAGAAATGCCACAAATAGGAATCGGCCTGATTAGATTTCATATTATACCTAGGTATTGAAGTGTACTAAGTAATAGAGGTATCAAGTCATACTAAGATCAGATTTGCTAATGTTATAAAAGCCTATATAGGTACTTTTGTATATTTGTTACGTAAGTAGAACGAAGCAAAACGTGGCATAAAACTAGGTAACTTATTAAAATGACAATATTGATGTATCCTAGGTAGATATAAGATATTTTTTGCTCTTTAGAACTGTTTTGGAGGCGAAGTCGCTGATCCCAGAATTAGCAAACTAAATAACGACTATCAAAACGATATAGCAGATATTTTTGTGACTCCTTGCAAATATATAAAATTAATTTGAATTTCGTAGTCATGGCCGAATCGGCCATCCCTACTCTCAGACTTTTTTATATTGTATATTACAATATAATATTACATATAAAAATTGTACTTTTTTTCTCTTTTTATGCACAGAACTTCCTTCTTGGTTATAACAAATAATGCATGCTGTGCTTGTCTTGATAAACAATGCATTTAGCTTAATTACCTAGAGTATAAATACATACACAATACATGTAACAGTATTAGTGTTATTGATAAGCCTTAGGTCAATAAATAAATAAATCATTGGTTTATTCAAACCTTTTTGTATTCTAATAGCTTTTTTCCGTGGTTTTGCCCAAGACAAGTCCAATGGTACTCTCTCCATCAGGGAATGCTTACTATAATATGTTCCTCATTTATCTTCTTAGGGTCAACTTCACCAAACTAGGATAAAACTATACGCGGATAACTTCAATCTCTGTAACCAACAAAATATGGTAGACAGGTTTGAAGCAGTGATGGCTCAGTGGCATTGGCTATGGACTGCCGCGCAGCAGTTCCATGGTTCGAATCCCGCCCAGAGCTTGGGCTTCACCGCATGGTGCAAGGGCATTTTGCAAATGCCCGCCTGGCTAGCGACAACCCTCAAGTAGAAAATCTGTCGCCAAGCACCTAACGGTATGTTCCGGCAGCAGTCCTTGAGAGCCATTGAAATAACAGGCAAAATGAGACTTAACAGGTATGTCTCAAGGTGTTGGGCGCAGTGCAGTTCGTCACTTGTGACAAAATGCATCTGTTATAGGCAGAGGATACCGCTTAACATCAGGTGGGCCTCGCGCTTGTTCCTTCACAATAACATAAAAAATAAATAAAAAAAAAGACATTTGTCACTTTATCCGTGATAAAAAAAACATACTGACGAATTTGGCGGTAATAGCCCCTTAAACTAAAAACAAATATGGCACCTTTGCTACAGCTAATAAAACCTACGTACTATTTCTATGTTAATGCTACTGTCACGTGTCATAAAAGTCTATACCAAGGAGTTTCCTTTTTTTCAGACAGAAATCCCATTAATTCAAAAACTACTACAAGTTTTGACGTTCTATAGTTACAAAAACCTATCATGTTTTAATGTTCTATAGTGAAAAGTTATCTCCGTATTAATTAAACCCTAGTTTGGTGAAGTTGGGCCTTACTTGTCGGCTCAATATTATCTCTGACAATATTTTGGGAAGTCTAAGCATTTTTTTTTTGTTTATATGAGCCCAACGATCGTTGCCTGGAAAGCTGGGCAGCTTTTGAGGCAACGATCGTTGGGAATGCTCTTATTATTATTATATCCTCTACCTTCTTGTTAAGATAGTGAAGAGCTCCGGTACCAGATAATGTGGGCCTAATGTGTATTAACATAGGTACTACACAGGTTAACGTGATTAGTGTTTTTTTTTTACCCTATATACGAGTAGCGGCTATGCAAACGGGGTAGTAGTTTGCCCCGAACTGGACCTCGCGATATCTAAGTAATACTCTTGCACGTTACTTGTTATGAGCTTTGTTGTGGTCGTTCATATTTTGCATCCACTGACAAATTAGGCATTTCATTAAGGTACGAATATCTATAATACGTTAAGCACTCAGCATATGTTATAGAACTAATCGGAGCGCATAGCCGCTACTCGTACATATAGGGTTAGTTTGACCGCATGCTGGCGCCACGTGCTACGTTCCTACATTCTCATATCCTTATTTTGAGGTCAAGCAAAGTAATAGCATGGAGACTACCATGCTGCAGGTCCTTGGTTCGATCCCCAACTCCGGCTTCAGCTTCATCGCATGGTGGAAGGGCATTATGCGAATGCTTGCCTGGCTAGCTACCACCCTCAAGTAGAAAATCTGTCGCCAACTTGTTAATAATGTGTTCCGGCAGCAGTCCTCGAAAGTCAGAAAAATAACAGGCACATGAGACTTAACAACTGTATGTCTCAGTGTGACGGGCGCAGTGTAATTCGGTCAGACGAAATGCATCTGTTATAGGCAGAGGTTAGACGTCTTAATATCAGGTGGGCCTCATGTTTGTTCCGTCACAATGACATTGAAAAAAAAAACTACTATCCGTGGTTGAACATTTGGACACGTAACGTATGCCTACACTTCGGTCCTGTTCCAAGAAAGTGAAACAAATATTAGTTTGTCTATATAAGGAATATGACAGTAAGTCAGTGAGTGTAGCCTTGTTGAACATGTCAAGAACAACGCAGCATTTGTTAGAACTTAATCAAGTTCCAGTTAGCGTGGATAGAGTCTGTTTGTTCAAAGTATGCTGACATCTTATATTACAGTTACTGGGTGATAAGCTCTCTTTACAGTTTTACTCCTACATTATCACATTCGCGTTTTGAAGTTAATCAAGTACGTGTTTCCGAAGAGCCTCATATAAAAACTTTACAAAATAATCTTCGAAATGTTTAAAATTTTAGTTATTGTTGTGACATTTTTCTTACTATGTCAAGGTAAGATTTGTTTGCTCCATGAAATTTTAAGCTTTATATGCCCTAAATAGTTAAAATATTTTTTTTTTAAATTAATTATATACAAATGAAGATTGAGGACGAGTGAGCAACTAATGTTTTGTATTAGTTCCTCATTCGTGTCATAGAATTTTCAATTATATTTAGAGTATTATTCTATAAATCGGGACTTGACGGATGAACGTACAGCCGAGGTTCAGTAATTTGTACCTCCATCCGTCAAGCGCTGTCTTTTCTTCTTTCTATCTTTGAAACCGCAATAGGAAGCTGATCAAAATTTTCACAGTAAATGAGTTGATATTCCGGATGACCTATCAAATTATAATACTTTATAGTATATATATTTTGAAACGCTCGTAGCGAAGTTTACTTAGCTGTTCTCAACCGATCAGCAAAGTTAAGCAACGTCGCGCGCGGTCATGAGTTGGATGGGTGACCGCTAGTGACATTACTACTGAGCGTTTCCGTGCTTCGGAGGGCACGTTAAGCCGTCGGTCCCGTTTGTTGTCTTAGGATGGCAGTCGTTAAAGCATGGTGGTAGGGCATTTTGCGAATGCCCGCCTGGCTAGCTACCACCCTCAAGTAGAAAATCTGTCGCCAAGCACCTAACGGTGTGTTCCGGCAGCTGTTCTTAAGAGCCAGTACTTCTAGGTTAGCCTGAACAACATCTTCGACCACATCATCACTTACCATCAGGTGAGGTAGTGGTCAAAGGCTAAACTATCAGGCATAAAAAAAGGGGCATCCCCAAACAAGAATCGTGTTTTTTTTTACACATTTTGTTTTTACTTTAACGTCAAAACGGTGATACTTACATACTTTAAACTTTCTATAATTATAGTTCTTTATCTAATCTAAAGTAATAAATAAGTAAACCCACCAAGTGCTTTCCGGACTCCCGCTAAGAATTCCTAAATGCATCATAAAATAGATTTCTAGGTTAAGCCTGCTAACACCTTCGACCAAATCATCACTTACGATCAGGTGAGATTGTGGTCAAAGGCTTACCTATCAGCAATAAAAAAACCAGAAGCATAACTCCGCAAAGCTATTCCAATAAATAAGCTAGGAAGCAATAAAGTCCACTTCAGGTAGCAAAGCACGGAGCGCCTAATATTTATATTCACCTTCAAGGCGTCTCTCTTTCTATCGTATAGCTCTGATCATAGGCTTAGAATCTACCGTAGTCACAACAATTTGAATAGTGATGATCGCGCCAAAACGCGACGTATGACCACGCGGGGGGAGGGCCCTGCCCAAGCCGCGCGCCCCTCTCCTCAGACCGCGCAAGTGGCGTGGTCGAGCCTTGACCCACATTTGCGTGTTATATAATAAATTAACTGCTACTAGTGTAAAGGACATTGTTAAGTGTTCGACCTCAGCCGAGGACTCGGGAAACCACGCCGCCTTCATCTGCACACAATTAAGGCCGTGGCCAGCTCTCAGAACCCCAAAACATTATTACCGTAAGTACCTAGTCCATAATTCCGTCCCTATAGTCCCTATAGTGGCTTCGCGTCACTAAGTGGTATAATACGGAAAACCAACACGACTAATTGGGCGCATTATTTCCCAAGTTGTGTTTTAATACATCCAATAGGAAGAAATGGCACAGTTCTTATATGCGGTATAGGCTTCGATAGGATCCCGAAAAGTACTCATAATATTAATTGCATCATTCATTGTATGTTTCTACATATTTTTTACGATATATTAACAGAGTATGTCGTGTTTATAGTTTTATATGTCTTCTTGACAATAACCTCAATAGTAATTAAATCAGCTGATCTGAAATATGGGCGCCATCTTGTTATTTAAACATTTAAACAAGGGTCGTACGGTGTTTACAAGTAGCTGATTTAAGCACTACTTAGATACTCGATAAAGTTATGCAGCGTTTATGAGTAAGACATTTTGCTAAACAGCGGCTAAGTAATTTAAGTAGCGTTTACAAGTAAGACTGTAAGTGTTACAAAATCACAAATATACGATAGGAAAAATTTAAGTCACGTGCGGCATACGAACCCGCGTCCATCCACCCCTTGAGCCGGGGTATGCTCTAACGAATTGAGCTAACATGACATGACGTCATAACTCAAATCTTTCCTATCGTATATTTGTGATTTTGTTATGTACTCCGCATAGCAGGCGTTATTGCAAACATAAAAATATTAAAAAAAAAGACTAAGTGCTTAGAATTTTCCCAAAATACTGTAAGAAGAAACAGGTGTTACGTTTTTTTCTTTATTGTAGCGAAAGTATTCAGATTTGATTACGAATATAACGATGATGCTGATGGCTGGCTGAAGTTCCACATAGTTCCTGGTACCTGGAGCGAGGCGAGGATGAGGTGTAATGCTGAAGGTAGGTCCTATCTCCAATTCCCCTTCTTTATTTCCCATTCATCAGTCTATTTTTACCGACTTCAAAAAAGGGAGGCGGTACTCAATTCGTCTGTTTTTTATTTTTTTTATCTACCGATTTTGATAATTCTTTTTTTATTTGAAAGCAAGACTTGCCGTGTGGTCCAGTTTAAATTTCATCAAAATCGGTCAAGCCGTTTTTGAGTTACACTCCAATAACTGAAAAGTATTTTCCTATCTTGATGATAAAGTCATTGAGAGTGAATGACAATTGATTCCATATTTAGCAAGGGTCAATAAAAACGGTGAAAAAAAATGTATACCGAAAATGGAACCGACTTCAACACTCAAATGTGTGAAATAACTTGTCGAAATCGGTACCATGCGCACAAAATTGTGATAATAGGTACTTTTGACCCATCATGATACCGACTTCAACAAGTTATTTCACACATTTGAGTGTTGAAGTCGGTTAAATTTTTTGGTTAACATATTTGACAATCCCTCTAGACCTGTTTTTTATTCTCTTCTGTTTTTTTCCTCATCTCAGGCTATTTCTGTTTGACTCCCATTACATGTTTAACGGGCTTTCAAAAAAGCAGGAGGTTCTTAATCCGACTGCATGTTCGATATTATAATTCACATCTACTCCTCCATTGTCATATAACTAACCTTAAATCTGTGGCGGAAATTCAAAAACAAAACTTATACAGATTTTCGCATTTGTTGCTAAGTTTGATATCAATGATTTTACAAGATCATCTTCGCAAATTTAAAATTATATTGCTCGTATTATCTTGTAAAGTTATTGAGCACAAATGCAAAAAATTCAAATATATTTATTTATTTTTATTTATTTATCAGAATATTGTACATTGTGTTCTTAGACTATATTTCTTAGGATCAAATATTCTACCGTTTCCGGTGTACAAATATTGAATATGAACTCTAAAAGAATGACAGAATAATTATTATAACAATTTTTGTAAATATAATTAATACAGGTTACTATTACTATACTTTTTATATAATATGTCAGAGATAATAATTACAATAAAAATATTTGGATGTCACAAATAATATAAATATAAATTAATCAAGAATGTCAAGTTAATTAGTCCTACAATTTATCACCTAAAAATTATTTAATTGAATAATAGCATTTATTTATTAGAAATTTGAATAATTTATATTTAAATCGACTTGTGCAATGTATCTTAAAACTATCTGGCAGTTTGTTATATAATCTGATACACATACAAAATAAATTATTTTTATGCACCATTAGATGTTGTTTAGGAATACACAAGGTGTATTTTTGCCGTCTGCTTCTATTTACAACCTCGTTTTGCTTCGGGAATATGGTGTGATGTCGATGGACAAATAAACAAACTTCTAGGATATAAAGGCATGGCAAAGGTAATATGTTATGCTTTTTAAATAAAGGTTTACAGCTCTCTAAAAATTCGACACCACAAAGCGATCTCATGCATTTTTTCTGTGCTATAAATGCTTTTATAGAGTCAACAGAGTTACCCCAAATAACTAAACCGTAACGCAGTACCGATGATACATAGCCATGATAAGCACTAAGTGCTGCTTCAAAAGTAGCAATACACCGTATTCGACCTAGAACATACACATATCTATCTAGCTTAAGGCGAGGCTTTCCTGAGGTAGCGTAAAATACTTTAGGTATTTTACGCTACCTCAGGCCGCACTATTTGAGAGCGCGACGTATTCATTTACGCGACACAAAGTTGTGTGCGATGCGCCGCGCGCACGTCTTTCGCTCGTCAGCCAGGTTGTGTACCTACCTACATCTGTAACGGAGATCAAGTCAGTATGAAATTTTAGAATGGAATTAGCTTTTGTCGTGTATTGGTACATACGCCGGAAAAATAATCCGGTCTGTTGGGGGTTCAGTCAGTAGTTTATATTAATACATGATGTTAGGGTGATTGTGTACGTACCGTTATTTTATTAAATGGGTAATTCTCATTCTTCAGAAAAATGTGTTTATTTGAGAGAACTATATTAAATTAATGTATTAAAGTTCTATTAATATTAATATTTTTTATCATAGGGAAAGATATTTAATGCACATATACACAAATTGTAATTTAGTATTTCAAAAAATATTATACATATAAAAAAAAAAACTCTAAATGTCACAACCATGTCATGTCAGATTCCCAGAATTCAGTAACAAGTCTACTGGAAAAAGAAAATGCTCTTAGTATGAATTCTTATCTAGAATAGTCATAATCCACAGATGTACAAATGTTATATAGAAAAATATAAAGTTTCATCTAATCTCCTAAAACTTTTGTGATATCTTATTTTATATTTTTTACCCGAAATAGTATAATTTTAAATTAGCCTTCTGATCACTGGTGGCTGATTTGTAACAGCAAATCGACACAGTTGTCCTATGGCGTTGAGTGGTGTAGCGGGGTAAAATTACTTTTCTATTTATTATTTTGTAAAACGGGCAACATTTAGCTGTCAAGACCGTGGAACTTAGAATAGGTATATATAAATATGTCTTCCCAGATTTTTATATAAAAAAGGGATAAAGTATGAAATTGCTGTTTAATTGTATAAGGTACTTCGAATTGACATTCATGCATTCACACACAAAACTTTCATGATTTGAGATCTTTGAGTGAAACTTTTTTAACATGGTACCTATGAGGTTCTTCTTTTATAAAATGTGCAACATTCGATTATCAACTTTCAGTTGTTTTTTTTTTATTTCAACTTTGGCAAGAAAGATGGATACTTGGAAATCTCGAGGGATTTTTGAATACGAGTTCCGACGCGGAACTGACGTGGTAGAAACAATTCGCAATATCAATATTGCGTTTGAAAAGGGGACTGCTAATGAACGCACCGTGCGATTTTGGTTTAAACGCTTTCCTGATGGAAACTATTATCTGAAGAACGAACCACGTGGATAACACAGGTTAATAAGATGAATTGAAAGAGATGGTGAAATCCGATACAAGCTAAACTACCCAGAAAGTGGCGGCATGGTTTAACGTTACTTTACCAACAATGTTGACTCATTTGCGTCAAATCAATAGAATAAATAAGTAATGAAAAATGGGTGCCTCATGATTTGACTGATCTGCAGAAAGAAACGCGTGTTGAAACTTGTGTTGCCTTGTTGAATTGATACAGAAATGAAATATTCTTGGATCAAATTTTCATGTGATGAAAAGTGGAATCTTTACGATAACCGTGAGTGACAAATGCAATGGCTGACCCCAAGTCAAACGCCGCAACAGTGTCCTAAAGAAAAGCTTACCAATAAAAAGGTAATGGTAACGGTGGTCTCAGCATGGTGTTATTCACTATAGCTTTCTCCGATCTGCTCAAGCAATAACGGTAGATGTCTACTGTGTCGGATTCCGAACCTTTATAGAAAAACTAGCAGTGAAACAGCCCCGACTCATGAATCGATCTTCACCATTATTGCTCCATGATAACGCGAGACCTCATACAGCACGAGAAACCGTTTTAACTCTACAGGAACTGCAATTAGAAACCATTCATCATCTTTGGTATTCCCCAGACCTTGCTCCAACGAACTACCTTATATTTCGTGATATGGACAATTTCCTACGTGATCAATAGTTTTCTTCCCAGGAGGCAGTACAAAATGCTTTCACGCAGTTTGTCGAATCTAGATCACCAGAGTTCTATTGCAAAGGCATAAATGACCTTCCTATTAGATGGTAGCAATTTATAGATAAAAATGGTAATTATTTTGATTAAAAAATATGGTAATATAAAAAAAACTAATTTCAATTTATTTTTCAGTACAAATCGGCAATTTCAAACTTTAACCCCTAATATAGTGTGTTGAATAACCATTAATCTAGTGATTGTTTTAGCACGGCTATTTTTGTTTAATCTTTGTGGTTATAGCTGACATGGTGGGAAAATTTCAAGTCCATGGTCATCATAACCGTGGTTTTCATAGATCCACGGTTGTGACAAGTGGCCCATGGTCGTGACTTTTAGAATCGTTAAGTAGTAGTTTAAGTTTTTTAGATTATTATTTGCAGACCAAGTGTTACAAATCTCATAGAATTATATCGTGAGTTCAGTAAGTATGCCACCTAAAAGTAGAAAACAAATTTCACAATATTTTTGATATAATATAATCTCATTCCAATGTATTGTTGTGCAAGTTAAAGAAGCCAAGATATCCAAGCCGATAACTTAACAAAGTTGAGCGTCTAGAGAGAGCTAGCCTAAAAAATTCAAAGTCAATGGGTACATATGGGCGGTGGGTACATATCCATCCATCAAAGAATCCAATTTTGCCAAGGTACACAGTAATCAATCGATGACGTAGTTATTAACAATGCAGCAATCTCTGATCAAGGCAACCATTTTCAGGCAGGTGTGCGAGATCTAGAAAAATTGGCCAGAAATATAATTAAAATTTGCCAGATGGTGTCTATTATTGAAGATACAGTAGAATCATATCTCGTAAAATTAACAAAAATTAAGTCCTAAAATATGGCATCAAATGTAATATTTGCTTGGAAAGACCCAGAAGTAGTGTCATATATTAATAAAAAAAAATTACATTCGATTTAATTATTTATATGATTAACTGACACCAACTAGAAAAGGTGAACTAAATTATGAAGTTGATTTGGCTTTGGCGATTACCTAATCATATAAGGACCTAACAATTTGTACTATTCACATTTTTGTTTTGTCTAAACAATGAGTCTATACGCGCACTATTAAAAATCAAAATGTTAGTTTGACTAAAATGGACGTTATTTTTGTTAAATGTTTGTTAATTTCATTTTTCATTTCAATATTTGGTTTTAAAAATTGATAAATGAATTTGTTTATATATATTTTATAAGTAGTTTATAATAATTGCAAGGTATGTTCTTTAACATATTTCTATTTATTTAAGTAGATAATGGCAACGCTTTTTTATATTATAGAGACATTAGTATTGTATTGGTTAGTAGGTTAATTTGATTAGCTTTTTTTATTATTATTATAGAAATATTAAGTAACATTAAGTGATCGTTAATGCTAGATGGACTTCTTGTTGATATCGATTATCGAAATCAAAATATTATATGCTTGGCAAATGGACTACATTTAAACTTAAGAATACAAATAAACGGGTCCTATTACTTTATGAGACTGGTAGATTATTGATACTGTTATATATTAATTAAATTATAAGTAAAATACATAAATCTGGCTATATGGAAACTCATGCCACGTCACAACCATGTTACTCGATGTCACACCCCTGATTTTGAATAATTTTTTTAGTAACTTCCTAGGTTCATAAAGCTTGCTAAAATGGAAAGAAATTATTGTTTTTATGTGTGATACTAATATACATAAAAATGACATGAGAGTTCAGAATTACTCAGATAACAAATACAAAGATATACAACAGAATTAATTGTATTAATATTTTTTGGTATAATTGGCATTGGACATAAAACAAAAGTGATAACAATTTTAATTACCTTAATTTACCATTATGTACGTATTAATATTATATGGTTCGTAAAATGCCACAAGTTGAAAAACTATACGAGTTAGATAAATAGTTTTGAACTATCAATTACATAATAACTAGATTCAGCTCGTGGCTTCGCCTGCAATTAATTTTGTTTACCCGGTGTTTTTATTCCGATTTTCCGAACAGTTCCTGATGGATCAGGAACTGTTCGGAAAAAAAGTAGAATATGTTATTGTCACATGTCACAATATTGTGCGCACGGTACCGACTTTGACAAGTTATTTCACAATTTTCAGTGTTGACATCTGTTCCATTTATTTGTAAAAATAACACCCTTATCAGTGACCATTGCTACTTACGAAATCGATTGTCATTCACCATCAATCAGTAAGTCATCAAGATAGGCGTAACGAGTTGAGCGTAAATAAAGCAAACGGCGCGGCGGCGTTACCACCGTTTGGTCCTGGACTCGTACGATTTCTAAAAGCCAGACTAGAGCATTTTTTATTTTGTCGTATTTGGTACCCATTTTGGTCTTGTTGTGTGTGGAATAGCGTAGATCGCAAAAATTGACACACGTCCTACGTCGACGAGCTCTGCGAGCGCACTGGCGGTCAAGTGAGCGAGCTCTGATACCATGAATTCATGTTAAAAAATCATATAAAATTAACATGATAACTTTCTAATATTTTTATTTATGAATTAATTGATTTGATTAGTAAGTAATGCATGAAAAATTAATTTAAAATTAAATATTGGTAATAAGGAACAAAAATATCGGGTTTAAATTCAAAATAGAGGTGACTTTGGGATTTTTTTCGATCGAGTGAAGTTACATATTATGTGTATCAGATTTATGATTACACTCAAGCATATGCTTAAAAATAACATATATTTTTTTCAATTCAATAATTGAGTTTTTTCTTTGAGAAAAGTTAATTCTTGTAAGGCGTTTTCTGGCCAGGATCGCCTTAAGGGTGAACTGGCCGGCCCGTTCTCCATACAAACGCCGTTGGGTGATCACTCTCTTATTTGAGGATTTAGGTCCAAAATAAAGCATTATACCGATTGATCTCGTCATTATCTAGGCTTGTATGATGTCGAAATTTTAAAAAGATAATTAAGTTGTAAGTTATGAGCCTCGAAAACTTTATATGAAAATGTTTCGAGGCTCATAATTCTCAGGTTAATTATTTTATTACAATTTTGGCATAATACAAGCCTAGATAATGACGAGATCAATCGGTATTATGCTTTATTTTGGACCTAAATCCTCAAATAAGAGAACGATCACCCAACGGCGTTTGTATGGAGAACGGGCCGGCCAGTTCACCCTTAATACATATTTTTTCAACATGCTCCTTTCAGTTGCAGAATTTATCTACAACCAGACCCAGAAATGTTGTGGAGTTTACTTCCTCTAAAACAGTATTATTATGGGAAATATTTAGTTTTAAAGGATTAGAATGATACGTTTGAAATTGGATATATTTAGTTTTATTAATGTTTATGTAAAGGTCATTATGTTGAAGCCATAAAAATACGGAATTCAAAGCATTATTTATTTCAACCTCAAATGTATTTATGAATTGTGGCAGCATACTAAATTTATTAAAAGTTAAGTTTAATCGGAATAATTGTAATAAATAAGTTCGATGAGTTTAAATAACAGACGATTTGATACAAATTTTCCCCAAACGTCGCATATTATGAAGTCAAAGTTAAAGTCCCAGCTTGCTTGAAGTCGCTTTCATTTTACTTAAAAATCTACTTAAATTATGTTCATAAAGAGAGACCTGAAGGGTAAAGCACTGCATAATTGTTTATACAGCAAATTAATTAAAACAAACTAAAATAAACGTTAATTTACAGAAGTAAGCATTTTGGCAGCACAAAGACACACCCTTTTACACTCGCACACACATCTTCATTATACACAAACGGAAGAACACTTATCAAAACATAGAAATCAAAATAGTCTAATATAAATTTATGATTAAAATTTACGATTTAATAAACTCATTGTATAACAATATCATTATATTATATATAAAAACTAAATCTCATTTCTGTTATAACTAAGCTTTGGATTGTTTTTTTTTGTTACTACTTTGGAGTAAAATATAGATATTTTTTTAAGCTAGATTAACACTAACACAAGAAAAGGCGCTGTTTGATGAAACACATGCCATGAGCTTAGATCGTCAGCAGATACCCAAGAAGCAAAATGTAAAAAAATTCTGGAGTAACTATATTAATGTTAATAAAATTGTGTCATGTTCTTAAATAACAACTTATTATTATTCAATAATGATCCGGTATCTAAATTGCAATTAGTAGACGAGATGTTCACGCGCGTATTGTCGAAATTACAGCTGTTTTTATTTTATTTTTTTATTCCTGATAGGTTAGCCTTTGACCACTATCTCACCTGATGGTAAGTGATGATGTGGTCCAAGATGTTGTTCAGGCTAACCTAGAAGTACCTACTGGCTCTCAAGGACAGCTGCCGGAACACACCGTTAGGTGCTTGGCGACAGATTTTCTACTTGAGGGTGGTAGCTAGCCAGGCGGGCATTCGCAAAATGCCCTACCACCATGCTATAACGACTGCCATCCTAAGACGACAACCGGGACCGACGGCTTAACGTGCCCTCCGAAGCACGGAAACGCTCAGTAGTAATGTCACTAGCGGTCACCCATCCAACTCATGACCGCGCGCGACGTTGCTTAACTTTTCTGATCGGTTGAGAACAGCTAAGTAAACTTCGCTACGAGCGCTTCAGAAAAGAGAAAGCTTTGTTTGTTGTAGAAGTATCTTTTCTTAGTCGTCATCTTCATTGTACGTATGTTGATCGCTTGATGTACTACGCTCTTCCACGTGATTCTGGCTTCAGCGATCTTAATAGCTTTTGGAAGTATACTTCCTTATTATAAAGATACGCAAATTTTTGCTCCACTGCAGGAGCTGTCCTAGCGTCACCTCTAAACGAACAGTTGAAGAAAGCCATTTTAGCCTTCGTACAACGAAAGACACGTTCAACTCCCACCACGATCTTCATTGGAGTCCACGCTAGTTTCTCCAAGGGAGATTACACATCGATCGAAGGTAAGAATGTGTCTACTTACTGTATCAGCTGGATAGTCTACTGCTGAACACAGCCTCCCCTATTAAGGGGGTATTTGCCATAATCCCCACGCTTGGCAGGCGTCTTGGGGATCGCAGTGTAAGATGGCAGTTCTTTAGAAGGCGCTGCTGCCCACCTTCCAGTATTTATCCCGTAGTCGCCTCCTACGACATGCACAGGATGATATGAGAAGGTGCAATTCTAACCCGGAACCCCACGGGGATGCTTTGTCTGCTTAGTATTGTGTTAATGGGGCTTTTCCCCATATATCTTATTTTTATTTTTTTTATTTTAATTACTGATGGGTAAGCCTTTGACCACAATCTCACCTGATGGTAAGTGATGATGTGGTCGAAGGTGTTAACAAGCCTAATCTAGAATTACTGGCTCTCAAGGACAGCTGCCGGAACACACCGTTAGGTGCTTGGCGACAGATTTTCTACTTGAGGGTGGTGGATAGCCTGGTGGGCAATGGCAACTTATTTAAATGAAAAGTCTTACATAATATCCACTTTCGTCAAGGAAATTGATTTCACAGAAATTCTGAGTTTTTCATATTGACCCTTTTAGCCAGACTAAGTAAACTTTAGGATAGAAGGAGTAGGTAAGCTGGGACCACTTGACTGCTTATTTAATCAAATAACCCGCAGTATTTTGGTAGTTCTTAATAAGAAGTTTATTTCAGGGAAACCTCTGACGCGTTTGTCTATCACCTGGGCTCCTGGTGAGCCGAACAACTATAAAAACGCAGAGAGCTGTCTCGCGATGTTTGCTGATGACAACGGCATCACCTCCGATGTCCGTTGTGACGATGTACTTCCTTACGTCTGTTACAAGAAATTCGCACATTTGACGATGACTGAGTGTGGTACCACTGACGCAGGTATGGTTTTTTTGAGAAGCCATTGAAGGAAACTACATATTTTAGTCTAGATTTATATATTTTGCTTGAAGCAATGATAGCCGAGCTTCAATAGCTATAGACTGCCAAAGGTCCATGGTACGATCACCATCGCTGGCTTGAGCTTACCGCATGGTGGAACGGCATTTAGTGAATGCTCGCCTATCTGGCTACCTCAAGTAGAAATTCTGTCGCCAAGTAACAAACAGTGTGTTCCGGAAGCAGTCCTAGCAAGCCAGAATGTAATTATGAAATTGTAGGCACTTGAGTCTGAACATCTTCTCTGGAGTCTCCTGTGGAGAGATGTCTCTGGATGATGGGCGCAGTGCAGTTCTTTACTTGTGACGAAATACATATGTTTATAGGCTTAACTGTTTAACGTCAGGTTAACAAAATGTAATTAAAATTGTTAAGCATTTTAATGAAATCTCAAGCCAGTCTGAAGTACAATATCATCTTTTTTTTGAATTGAAATTCTCGTGAGTTTCACACATATTTAAATATTATAAATTAAACCGGCAAAAAACACTCACGTTGAGGATCGAATACGTCGACCCGGGTTTCGAGCATATCAGATGCTCATCATCAGGGCGAGTGCGCAGCTGCGTCTGCGAGCTCCCGGCGGGCACTGCGGAGCGCCGCTCGCGCGGCTCGGCTCGATACCGGCGCCGGCGGCGACAGCGGGGAGCTGGGTGGGGGTGGAGCGAGTCCCGCGCTGCTGGTGCTAGGTGATGAAGTCCTAGCTTGCCCGGCTGAAGACGGTGGGCCTACTTCGTCGTCTGTGATCTCATGCTGTGTTTTGTCAGTGCACATACTAACAAACTCACTACTAATTTAACTCACCATTTTAAATTTACTTCATATATTATACTAAGTTATAAGATGCCATTTAAAAAACTTGTCATCACGAACTAGCCTTGACTGACTGTTAATAAAATGTACACAGCATACCAACTGGAACCTAGAACAGGGAGCTGCTACAAGTTCCACCACAGGGGTCTGGTCTGGAGCCAAGCGTTCATGACCTGCCTGGCTGAAGGTGGGCACCTCGCCATTATCAACAATGAAGTGGAACAGGAGGTGGTCCGTGATATCTTCATGAAAAATCCTGACAACACGATACGGTCTACTGAGACTGACCTTCTGGGAATTGGTTTCCACGACTGGGGTGAACACATGACTTTTCTAACTATTCATGGTTCGTATATCACCAGGCTTTTGAATAATTTTAATTTATATTTTTATTTTTGCAATGACGCTTGCTCCGCGAATTACATAATAAATTACAATGAGAGGACAAATTATAGTTACTATCCCGCATATTACTATATTTTTTCTCATGTTGTAATTTTGTAACAATTTTAATTTAGTTTAATTTTAACATATACATATACACCGTGTCCCAAAATTCAACGATAAGCCGGCATCGGTGAATGGACCTACTCATGACTACTATGGAAAAAAAAAAAAAAAATTATAACTCTTTTTTTTTTTATTACAGAGACTTTTATAAAGTTGCGCCAACTTTTAATAAAACTTGCCATGGTAGTGTCCATACTTTTTTTTTAACCCAGACTATAGAAAGTGCATAGAATGTTAAAATCTATGAAAATTATAAGAAAAAATATTTTTTTTACTGATTTTTGTAAAATAACTACAGACTTTCTGTAATTTTAAAGGATTGTGGTAGATAGCCGTCCTTCTTAGGTTGCTAATGCACAAAAAATATCAAAAATATGTCAAAAATTGTGGTCATGGTAGTTGAAAATAGCATAATGGGTATCGAATATCGATGAAATTTATAAAAGTCTCTGTAATTAATAAAAAAAAACAGTTATAATTTTTTTTTTTTTTTTTCCGAGGAGTCATGAGTAGGTCCATGCTCCGATGCCGGCTTATCGTTGAATTTTGGGACACGCTGTATACCTATTCCCATAAGTATTTGTAGTTAAAATAATGACGGATAACGTCATGATGGGTTTGTAGATGTTATTCAGGCTATTTGGTGCTTGGCGACAGATGTCCTACTTGAGGGTCGTAGCTAGCCAAGCGGCATTCGCAAAATGCCCTACCACCATGCTATAACGATTGTCATCCTAAGACAACAACCGGGACCGACGGCTTATCGTTCCCTCCAAAGCACGGAAGCACTCAGTATTAATGTCACTAGCGGTCACCCATCCAACTCATGACCGCGGCAGACGTTGCTTTACTTTATTGATCAGTTAAGAATAGCTAAGCAAACTTCGCTACGAGCGCTTCAAAAAATTTTTGGAGCATAACAGAATAACGGTTATAATAGTACTTCAATGATAAATTTTCATCAAAGTCAAAGTAAAGATCATTTATTCAATTTAGGCGTCTACGACGCTCTTATGAAGGTCAATTACAAATTTTAGTATCGAAATATTCTACATTGTACTGCCACGTTCAGCAAATAAACTGTATAGAGCCACTGCGAGAAGAACGGGCAAGAAACTCGGGGCCATTCTTTCAAACATCTTTTAACAATTACATACTTACTATATAATAGAGTTATTACAATATTTGTTTAAATTATATAGGTGACAGGCAATAGCTTGGCGGAGGCGGAATTGTCCAGGCATTTTTGTCGTTTATGTAATCAGAAACTGTGTAGTAGGATTTTTTAATCAATATGTTTTTCACGTGCAACTTGAATTTCCCTTCTGTGAGCGTTGTAATATGTTTGGGAACTTTATTATAAAACCGCACTCAATTACTTAAGAAGGACCTTTTATTTGTCTTTGCTAATCTAAAACCTGGCACCGCTATTTTATCTTTATTACTAGTATTGTAATCGTGATTGTCACTGTTTAATTTAAATTTACTCAAATTTTTACGAACATACATAGTATTTTCAAATATATACAGACTTGGTAAAGTTAAAATATCAATTTCTTTAAAAAGATCCCTCACAGATTCCCTTGGACCCATTTTATTTATGGCTCGAATTGCAAATCAATGTATATCATCATGTAATGTTCAGGGTACCTTCAAGAAACCTTGAAATTTCAAAACAATACTTTACGCCACTTGAACAACGTGGCAGTTGTAAAAAAGTATACAAACATACATTCAAGCAGAACTGAGACTTAAACTAGAAATTTGATTATTCGGAATTCGACAATAAAAGTTACAAATTATTTTCAGGTGAAACTTTGGACGAAGCTGGCTTCCAGAAGTGGGCTGAGGAGCAGCCTAACAACGTTCCTGGTCACGGTTATGGCCAGCTCAGACCAGGGCAACACACTAATGACGAAGGACAATCATGTGGGACCGTGTACAGAGATGCCTTGTTGAACGACATGTGGTGCAACGTGCCTGCGGCATTCTTGTGTGAAAAGAACCCTCGCAGTCTTATCGAAAATAAGTTCTAAATATAGTAATGAGAGTCAGTAGTCGGTTTCGTAGTAAAGTTGGACATGCATCAATGATGCCTCTGTTCTAATAACTATAGGCGACGGAAACCGGTCTCTATCAGTTACATATTATCATTTCACTTCTCTCATTTCAGTAATTAATGTGGGTTGACTTATATTGTTATTTCAGATAGAACCGTCTATAGTTTAGACTATATCCAGCGGTTCTTTTCAAGGAGAGTTGAGAAAAATGAATAAAGATAGGAACATATTGAAAGATTCACTTCTAGACACGCACGTGTGTCACTAGTCTCTAGCAAGATGTGCGGGGGTTGCTGCGGTCACAGTGGTGCCCACTTGTGTGCAGAACCGGTGTGAACCTGTTCTACTGGACTGGTTCACACCGGTTCGCGGGCAACAATTTCTTTTTGTACTGTTCTTTGTTCATGTGGTTGGGACGCCGGGGTCTATACTATATAGTCGGTTCTAACGTTTACGTTAGTTTTTATATAGCGTTTTAAATCTTTTATTAACTACAAACAAAACAGGTATAATACTAATTTCTGTTCATATGCGGTTTACGGTATTGTGTGTGCTATTTGTGCGAATAATATGTAGTTAATCTAAGCGTCAAGAGTATTTTTTTCTATTTTGTTTTGTATTCATAATAATAACTTTTATATAATTTAATGAAGGATTTCATTTCTAAAAATCTTCTCTTACCTTGCCTTTTCTAGCGAGAGGTTCTTCTGTTTATAAAGAGAACGAAGACCATTATTTTTTTTTAGCTAAATGCCTTTTGACCAAAGTGTTATCTTTTGATAAGTATGTGAATATTTATTCGAGGATGGCAAATAGGCTTAAACTAGCATGGAAACTTACTTCCAAGGACCACTTACGACAATGAAACCGCTACATTTTTAATTTTTAACAAATTGAATATATATACACCCCGTGGGGTGCCGGGTTAGAATCACACTCCCCAATTTCTTTCCGTAAGAGGCGACAACTTTGAAAAGGCGAAGTACTGACTACTTTTACTGCGATCCCCAAGACACCCGCCAAGCGTGGGGATTTTGGCAAAATCTCCCTAATGGGACAGACCTTGTTTAACGGTGAACGTCGGAGTTGATTATGAATATTCCTAAATCGACTCATACTGTACCGCTAGAGACATGGACATTTAACACGCTAGTTGGCCAAGCTTCCAGAATCTTTGACGTGCAATAAGCGGTCGCATGCAAAGTCACCGCACTGCCACCTCTCTTCATATATTTTTACAACCGTGCAGAGAGGTTTGACTAGTGGTTACTAATAACCAAATTTAATATCTCTTAATATATAATCTTCATAAGCATGCCCGCTGGAGTGACTTTATCTTAAATTTCATACGAACATTTATTTGTTTGGTCACTGATCGAAGCTTGCGCACCATCATTTACGCAATCACCACGTGCTCCCTTGGAGCAGAGAAGAGCTTAACTTGAGAAGGGAGAGTTCGTTCTAGGAATCCTCTGGTTCGTATGCAGCTGTTGCTATCAGAATCCCCTACCGTTGATTACTGTGACTGTATTTCAAGGCCCAGACGCTACACACATTAAGCTGATTTTTGGTCCAGCACTAAGGCGGGTCAATACCCTGTTGTTTTTTGTACCTGCAACTGCTTGCCTAAGGCACACTTTGGTTTTTATTATTTATTACTGATAGGTGAGCCTTTTACCACAATCTCACCTGAACAAACCCCCCTAAGGGGTTTTGGTATTTATGAACTCACTAGCTGACCCGGCAAACGTTGCTTTGCCATATAAATAATTTTGGCTATTAAAAAATAAGGGTTGATCGTAGAAGGGTGAAAATTGAGGATTGTATGTATTTTTGTATGTTGTATCATAAAAAAATAGAAATTAAAAATTTTGTCTAAAAAATAAAAATAAAAATTTAGGGGTGGACTACCCCTAACATTTAGGGGGATGAAAAATAGATGTTGGCCGATTCTCATAGATACCGGATAAGCACAAAAAATTTCATCAAAATCGGTCAAGCCGTTTCGGAGGAGTATGGCAACGAAAACTGTGACACGAGAATTTTATATATTATATTAGATTTATTGGTATCCTGTATGTCCTCCTTAATCCTCCTAATACAATTCTCGTTATTTTTAAGGCCCATCACTACATTTATAGTCGTATACGAGTGATGCTGATTGCAGTTTGACATTACTATCGTCATAGTAACTTTAAGACTTTCGCGACTTGAACACATATTTATAAGTATTTAACGGGACTTATTCGCGATAAAAACATTTATAAATTTATTTATTTACCTCGACGTTTCGACCAAGTTTACCTCCCGCCTCTTCAGTCCGCTCGTGACCACGACCAATGCAACTTGGTCGAAACGTCGAGGTAAATAAATAAATTTATAAATGTTTTTATCGCGATTAAGTCCCGTTAAATACTTATAAATATTACTATCGTCGCCAGGTCAGGAGATGGCTGACTAAACAAGTACTTGGTGTAATTGCTGTAGTGCTAGCCACCACCCATCCAGTAACACTGCAACGAAGTACCTGCAGCCAGCAATTCTTACGATACCCTCATGTCGTTGTCGCATGGGGATCAGAATTTCGTGGTAGGGGGTAATATGGGTAACTGAGGTATGGTTTCCAGCTGGATCTCTGCAGTTGGTAAAGGGCCATAGACACTCAAAAATCACAAAAAGCTTTTTTTATAGCTTTTTTTTGCTAGCTTTTGACCAATATCTCACCTTACGGTAAGTGATGATGTGTTGGAAGATGTTGATTAGGCTAGCCTTCAATAACTGGCTCTCAAGGACAGCTGCCGGAATACAGCGTTAGGAGCTTGGCGACAGGTTTTCTACTTGAGGGTAGTGGATAGCCTGGCGGGCAATCGCAAAATGCCCAACTACCATGCTATAACAACTGCCATCCTAAGACAACAACCGGGACCGACGGCTTTAAGTACGGAAGCGCTCAGTACTAATGTTACTAGCGGTCACACATCCAAGTCATGACCGCGGCGCACGTTGCTTAGCTGATCGTTTCAGAACGGTCGAAGGCTAACTCACAATTAATAAATAATTGTGGTTAAAATATCATGAGTAATAATTTAAGTACCTAAAAACGTTATGTAGGTATTAAATTGTTTGCAATTAAATTTAAAGATACAGTTCTTATCTTTTTAATTGGAATACAATTAGGACAATACAATACAATTAATGACTTAAAAAAGCAGGTAAGGTCAACCGGGGCTATTGCGTTACAATACTTTTTACGGAATTTTTAAATGGTTATAGCAAGTTAATGGTTGAACTTATAAGACTGTTACCTACAACACAAAATAGAATATTTTATCTAATTTTATACTTTAATTTTATTTCTTGACATTTTGAATCCTTGTTGTATGAAAATAATTAATTATTAAAAGCAGAGATTTTTAGATGCAATAGCCCCACGTGGGGCGATGGCGTCTTTGTTTAGCATCACATAACTGGAAGAGTTATCAACAAAGTTAATCATGAAACTATGTAAAAGCACTAGAGATAAAGTAAGTTATTATATCATGAGCTAAATTCTGGGCATGATCTCTCATTACGGGTGACACAAAAATGTTCGGGGCTATAGCGTCTAATTTATACCTTCTCTTGTAGACGCATTCGCCCCATCCTAGATTCCAGGAGTAATAAACAATTTTCTTCTCAAAGGTTAGGTATTAATTAATAGTGGGATAAGAGATTCTTCCGAAGTCGAACTTTGCAGTTTTGCATAGAAATGTACTTACAACCCTCTGTTCTATGTGTTAATATAGAAATTTATAAAAACATACTACCAACAACACTGAAATTAGGTAAATAATATTTTATAAGGATATGGTGTTTCCTTTTACATGTTTTAACTATATAAGGTGTATGGACAGGAGCCTAAGGACGTAATAAACAGAAAGAAAAAAAATATCGTACGAAGGTAGGCGATTAATTAACACATAATGTCGCGTCATGCAAATTGTTCCGAACAAATAGCAAACCTAGTGAAATAGTTTGCCTACCTATTTATAACTTGTGTATAATCTGCTGGGCCCAATTTATTTATTTTATTTTAAAACGATCGCGTTTAAGAATGTGTGGTACTTATGCAAAATGTAATGAAGCGTCCGCGCTTGCCAATTGCCGCCAAAATGTAACCACGATGTAAGTAGCGACCGCGCTCTGCTACCAGAATTTGTATGGACAGGGGCCCTTGTGCTGAGGGAAATATATATAGAGTTTATGCGGAAGTATGAGGCACTAGGGCGGTGGACCTCGTGCTTGTTCCGCCACAATAACATAAAAAAGGCTCTATAATAATAATTGTCTTAGAAAGTATATACTTTGCAACGCTTCGACCTTCCAGTAACTTCATAAAAAAAACACAACAATTAATTTAATACACTAAAATATGTTACGATAAGAAATCCACCACTATTTGAATTATTAATTACCAGCCACGCGCAAAACGAGTGTATCCCTAATATAATTAGCGATCCGGGCTGACTTCATCAGGGTTAATATACAGTGTAAGACCATTTCAAAAATGTTACCTTTTCAATAGTGAAAGAAGTTTTCAAATTATCAATCAACAAACGTACAAAATTGACGCTACCTCTATATATTCTTTTAGCCCTAAATCTGCAATCAGCATATCACGCATTTTTTTTCCACTATCTGTCTATACAGCATAGATATACATACATATATACCTCAATCATAAAATTAAAAGGTTTAGGACCTCAGCCAATGGGGCTATTGCGTTACATAAGACGCAATCACCCCAACGGGACAGACGCGATAGCCCCAATGCAAAAATATAACTTACAATATTTTTATTGCACGTGGACTACAAATCTTAAGTAATTTCCTTAAAGTAATTAGAACAACACGTAAACAAATTCATATTACAAAGTACTTACCGTTAAAAATTAACGAACATCTTCTAAACATTGTGATTTCAGGATATTTATATATCACATGTCACTTACGTGAGGTTCCGAAGAAAATGTCATATTCAAGATGGCGGAAATTTATACAAAAATGAGGCCTCTTGCGACCTCTACCGATCAAATAATGTGGTTTTAGTATCAAACACGTTCAAAAGATGGCGGAAGTAGTTCTAGATTTTGTGTTTCGTATTATAATTGGATTAGATGCCTTAACCCCATAGACGCGTTAGCCCCGGTTGACCTTATACTTCTTTTTGTTATCGTTATGTAACAAGCGCAAGGCCCGCTTGGTGTTAAGCGGTTATCTCTGTCTGTAACAGACGCGTGACATGTGGCGAACTGCACCATCAGTCTGAGACATAAAGTCTCATATAGCCCGCCTGGCTAGCGACCACCCTCACCCCGAAAATTTCTCACATAACGGTGTGTTCCGACAGCAGTCCTTGAGAGCCAGTGAAATTACAGGCACATGAGACTTAATAACTCTGTTTCAACGTGACGGGCGCAGTGCAATTCGTGTCTTGTGACGATATGCATCTGTTATAGGCAGAGGTTAGTCCGCTTAACATCAGGTGGGCCTCGGCTTGTTCCGTCACAATAAATAAGACAAAAAAAATGCCAGTAATTTCATTAGCACACACCCTTCAAACCGGAACGCAGTAAAACGAACATTACTACTTGGTGGTCGTAGTAAAAACCTTGTCATAATATATCTGTTATAGTAAAACTTTAATTTTGGTTTTTATCAAAAACACATGAAAAAAATAAAACGTGCTAAAAAAAGTCGAACTAAAGGATAGGTTTAGAGAATTAACTTCAAACTTGTGGAGTCAACTTCAAACCTGTGGAGATAATTATTTGCATGTGTATACTACCTATGTAATTTACTTGGCGACGAATTGTGAACCTCTGCTCTTTTCTGTGTGTCGTGTGGAGGTACTCTAAAGTTACTTTGAAATCATTCTTCTTTGCACGACATAAGCCATTACGGAGCATTTACACGAAAGAATAAAATGTTCTATGTGTTAAGTATTTTGAAACAGAGGTGTAAATATTTATGTTTGTGTCACAATTCAACTAAAAATTATGAACATATTGGACATATGAACGACTTTGCTCCTTTAAATAAATATTCATGAAATAGACAGTAACTTTGTCCTTCAGGAACCGCACTAAATGGGGCATTGTTACTTAGATGGCTTTGAACTTCCAGCTTACAGCTTTTTTGTGCGGGGGCCACGGTACAAAATAGGGTAACTAGGTATATTTCTCAATGGGTACAACTGACTTATAAGATTGCGTCGCACTAAGGATTATCAATGCACTAATAATTATGATAATGTGACACAGACGCTGTTGTTCACAGGTGAAAGTACACTGAATTTTAAAACACGTTGGAATACTTCCAAGTTACAGGTAGGGTATCTATATGATCAAAGGTGAAATATATTTTTGTAGAACCTACCACAATAAAATTCTAATGCTTCCGCTAGACTGAACGGCTTTCAGGAAAGTTCATCAAATATTTTTGTCGTCAATGCTGCAAAGCTTGTGAATCATACACGTGACATCAGCATCGGCTCGGGCTCATTGCTGATACATGTAGCAAGCTATGAATTGGGTTTCTCTGAAAGATTGAATGAGTGATCCGACAGAAAACCAAAATCTTAGCCTAAAAATTTGTAAGCTGAAGTAGCATCTGATAACTGAAGGAGTAGATACAAAGGTAACATAGAACGCCTTCCAGCCTGCCGGCGTGGGGGCATTAGAAAAGTCATGAAAAGTTGTCAGCATTTGGAAAAAAAAACTTAAGACCAGCATAGCATAGCAATGGTACAAGTTGAAATAGGGCTAAAAAGTAAAAATCACAAAACTTAATAATAGTACCTTTATTAGTTAAAGTCACTATTTTTTTCGTTGCTGTACTGCAAATTACAACAAATTGGCGCTTGTATTTTCGTTATCTTGTTTGATCATATTAGCGGCATTTTCTCCGATCATCATTGTTGCTATAGTAGTACTTCCGCTGATGATAGTAGGCATGATACTAGCATCTGCAACCCTAAGCCCATGCACCCCATAAACACGCAACCTTCCGTCTACTACTGATCCCATAGCAGCCGTTCCACATGGGTGTGGTCTCGGTGTCATCAGATTCTTAATATAACACCTCCAGTAATCATCGCTATGAAATTTACACTTCCGGCATTTTTCAGTCATTGGATCAACAAAAAAACCTTCTATTTTTCTAAAATAATCACTTTTTGCTAGCTTCAAAAAATCTTTTAAGCTTCGTATGCTATTATCCATATCCAACTTTTCTGATAAATAATTTCCTTTTATTATTGGAGTATCGAAAGGATTTTTGCTCCGTATTCGAACAGATCCACGTGACTTTGGTTTTAGAAGATCTAGAAAAGTGAACATCGCCTCTTTTTTGTTCACCTGATTGTACCAATAATTGACGACATTGTCATCGTATCGATAAAATGCAGCAGTGTACTGAATAAGTAAAGTAGCTGGAGTAAACGGTACGACATAGGTAATAGTTCGATAATCAGGGTTCAAATGAGACTTATTAAGAGCAACAAAACCTTCCAAAGTGTGAGCTGGAAATTTGTTTGGATTAAAGTTCTCTGACAAAAAGACCCTTGAAGTGTTTACTGTCGCAAAAACAAATGGAACTGCCACGTGACTGTGAAAGTTATCTCCAACTGGGAGATCTGATATGCATTCGATTTCGAAGCTCTTTAGAATTTTCTTTGGCCCAACTCCCGATAGTTGTAATAACTTGGCAGTATTGTAAGTTCCAGCTGCTACTATTACTTCATATTTAGTTGTAAAAGTATAGGGTGTGTTAGTTTTAGTTTCGACTGCTTCAACTCCTATAGCTTTTTTATTTTTATCAAAAATAATTTTAACAACTTGCATTCCTTTCATAACGATAAGATTTGGCCGGTGTCTGATTGGATACAAGTGCGTATAAGCGCTATTTTGTCTCATACCGTCGACATAAAAAACAGCTCCTGTGTAACCTGTTCTAGTTCCATTATTTAAATCTGCGACGATCTCATGTCCTATTTCTTCGAAGGCTTTAAGGTATTTTTTCAAAGCATATCCCCTGTCCTTCACCAAGCAAACTTGGCCTGAAAATCCGTGGTATACTTTATCGGGTGAATCAGCGATTTTTCGGTCCTTAAATCTTTCAAGCTTTTTAAAGAGTTTCAGAACGTTTTCAAATTTCCAGGCTGGTTCCTCGGTAAGTTTAGCCCATTCATCATAATCACTGCTAAAACCCTGAGAATATTGCATCAAGTCTACAGAGCTGGTGCCTCCAAGAACTTTGCCGGCAAGAGCGAATACATTATTAAGTGGTTGTTTTTTTTTAGAGTCGTGTTCAACAGTAAAATTCCAATCCATTCGGGATCCTTTAGTTAAGAGAAGCATCGAAGCTAACTGGAAATAAAAACAATAACAACTTTTATTTATATTTGGCGCAAACTGGTTTATTGGCACCATAATATTGACATCCCTCAAGGCATTCAGCATTATTTTAATGAAATTCCATACTACAACGCATTTATGATTAACCTTATTGACATTGCCTGGACTGGGAACACGAATAATATATAAATTTGTTCACAACTAGTCGTAATCAAAGAACGAGGCAAGGCAACATTGATACGGTGCTGAGCCAACACGTCTGGACTTGAAATACATCAAAGTACAAAATTACACACTACACTACACACACTATAGGCGAGGTAAGCTCTAACCGCTATGCCAACATGACAACATAAGTTAAACTATGGATGTCGCTTAATAGTAACAAAAAAACATTTTTATTACTATTAAGTTATAATGCAAATTTTCTAAGCTTTAACTTTAGAATTTATTTATTTAATCAAAACAAGTTTGCAACTGTAAAATTAATTTCTTATAAGAACTAAAATCCTTCTTTGAAATGTAAAACTCCTATTCGACATTTGTTATTAAGATTCCTTTGAATACTAACTGTAGAATCCTGTTGAAAGTTTTCTCCAGCTTCTATAAGTAGTACACTCACAGCAGGGTCTTCCGACAACCTATTGGCCAACACACAGCCTGATGTTCCTCCTCCAACAATAATATAGTGAAAGGTATATCCATCTGTATGAAAAAAGACGGTAAATATCGTACCACATATATTTTTTAAATGGGATAGATATTGTTATTATTGTTTACACAGTGTTTGTCATCTCCTGAATATACAGTGTGTATTTTGAGGTCATCTCTAATGGCATAACAACGGGTTTTGTGAAATTGTGTACATATATAATATAAACCATCTCACATGTTACGTGTGTAGGAAAAAAATGGTATTATCTAAGGTTGAGATGAAATTCTCGTGAGTTTCACACATATTTAAATATTATAAATTAAAACCGTCAAAAAACACTCACGTTGAGTCACTGGCCCTGATGAGCATCTGATATGCTCGAAACCCGGGTCGACGTATTCGATCCTCAACTTGAGTGTTTTATGTCGGTTTTAATTTATAATTATGTAAGGTTGTTTTAATTATATTTTAGGCTAGCCTTTGACCACTATCTCACCTAATAGTACGTGATGATGTTGTTCCAGATGTTGTTCAGGTTAACCTAGAATTACTAGCTGAAGGGCAAGTGCTAGAACACACTGCTACCTGCACTGCTACCATCTGCTTGGTGACAGATTTTCTACTTGATGGTATTAGACATACGGGTATTAGCGAATTGCCCTACCACAGCTATGCGCATAAAATATATTTCCTAATAACAAAACAACAAATACCAACTTAATACTGTATAAGTTTTAGCTTTGGTTTTATGACCCCGTGCAAGATGCTAACATTTTTTATTTCACCTACATATTAGATTACTTCGATACATCTATTTTTTTAATACAAAACATGCGTAGCAGCCATCCACATTCCACGGGCCAATTTCCTCAGAAAGAGAGAGAAAGAGAGATATATGACACATATGTTGAAGCAATGATGGCCGAGCGGTAATAACTATGGACTGCCGTGCCGCAGTAACCTGGTTCGATCCCCAACGCCGCTTAAGCTTCACCGCATGGTGGAAGGGCATTTTGCGATTGCCCGCCTGGCTAGTTCTTCAAGTAGAAATTCTGTCGCCAAGCGTTGACTACCAATTCGTGACTTATGATGAAATGCATCTGTTATAGGCAGGTTAGTGTGTTTAACATCAGGTGGGTCGTCGATTGTTCCGTCACAATAACAAAAAACACAACGCAAGCTTAGCTTGGCTCGACAGAAAGGCTAGTGGCCCAATTGCCATATTTCAAAGCTTGCAAGGCCTCCAACATAACTTAAAAGCCAGCCCTAAAACAATAACCATGACCCTACGAAGCATAAAAGCAATCAGTTGTATTTATCAGTAAAAGTTGTCACAGATCCAAGAAGTGGCCGCAGAGATCGAGATAGTTGGTTAGTTACGGCAATTTCTACTTGAGTGTATACAAAAACACATAATATATACAAACTTGGCGCACAACCACTGTACGGATTCAAGTAAGCCCACAAGTTCATGGCGCTTAAAACGGTCATGGCTTGCTGTATAGCCACGGTATTGTTTGCCACTTCCGCGGCTGTAGTTCCCAACGGAAGCTGAAAAGGAAAATTAAATAGTTTTTAAAGATATAGTCACGCCTCGTGGGGTGCCGGGCTAGAATGTCACCCTCACATCGGTGTCGTAAGAGGCGACTAAGAGTAACACTAGAAGGTGGGCAGCAGCGCTTTCTGAGGAACTGATATTTCACACGCTTACCAAGCATGGGGATTACAGCAAACCCCCTCATAAAGCTGGAGGCAGTGTTCAGCAGTGGACAATCGGCTGATTCAGTATAATCAGGCCTCTATGCGATGGGAAGAGGTGTTTTAGACAGCCAAGTTTGTCAAATATGTTTTGCCCTTGCGACAGAGGGTGTACATTTGAAGCAGTGATGGCTCAGTGGCATTGGCTATGGACTGCCGCGCAGCAAGTCCATGGTTCGAATCCCGCCGCCGGTTTGAGCTTCACCGTATGGCGGAAGGGCATTTTGCGTATGCCCGCTTGGCTAGCGACCACTCTTAAGTAGAAAATCTGTCGCCAAGTGGCTAACAGTGTGTTCCGGTAGCTGTCCTTGAGAGCCAGTAATTCTAGGATAAGCCTGTTAATACTTTCGACCACATCATCACTTATCATCAGGTGAGATTGTGATCAAAGGCTTACCTATCAGCAATAAAAAAAATCTATCAACAGGGCACAGTTCCAGACTCCGGTTAGCTATTGTTTTTTTTATAATAATTAACATATTCCCTCCTCCGGCAACGCATCCTCGAGTCTTCTGGTTTTGCGGATTTTCTTGGCTGAAGGTGATCAATATGCTCCGTTATGAATTGCTAATCAAACACCGAGGGTCCGTGCCAACACAGAATGTACAATGAAATGTTTTTTAAGGGGTAGGCAAAGGTGTGTAAACACCCACGTTTCACTAATTTGGATTTGGTCCCATGTAATAGGGGGCGAGCATATCGCCATTCTCTAAGCACTGTTTCAGGGTCATATAAAATGTTTTCTCAAACACATTGGACGAAAATCAACATATTATTACTCATAAATTCGAGTATCATCTAAATATAATAAAAAAAAACTGTAAATAAATACTATCACCTAATTATAATATGCTTTTATTGTAGTAGGTGTAGTGTTGTATATACACTCTTTTGCAAAAAAAACGGGCACTTTAGATTTTTTTCTCTACTTCAATGAAGAAGAACAAGAAATAGGTTTTGTTAATATGACGATGTACAATGCGATTAAAATAAGAATAGGACGGGCTCTCGGCTAACTTCACTCATATTCACTCTAATAGGTACGATCAGCAGAACAAACTTAAAAATAAAGCAGTGCCATATATTTATAGGTAATTTTAAATGAGTGACCCGAAATTGTTAATTTTAATAAATTCATATTTTTAAGGTTGACAGCACAGACGCCATTTTGGTTTGATGAAAACGCGGGTGTCAGGGTCTTATTTCTCTGACAGTGTACTACTACGCGACACGTTTCCGAGTGTTTATAGATCTTCTCGTTTAATTTTTTTTTACTGTTTAATATGTACTTGTTGACTGTTTAATATGTTTTTGGTGATTGTTATATTTGTTTTTGTTACCTGTTACGATGATAACGATGAGTCTGACTCAGTGGGCCATCAGGACATGCGGCATCGAAGAGCTAAGCGATTCAAATTAAGATACCTAAGTACAAAATATTGCTAACAAATAAAATCAGTTTAAATTATTTCAGTGTTTGCTGTACCTACAGTCACCTACAACTTCGTTTACCTACCTATGACTACTTGTTTTTTACACGACTGCCCACATAAACGTGTGTTAAGTTTATAGGTTTCATGTATGTATGTATGTTTGTGAGTTTCTTTATTTCACCATAACTTCTAAACGGCTTAACCGAGTTTAATGTACGAGATATCGTTAGATTTATCTTGATAGCTCAAGTGACACTATGGACATAAAAAAATAAAAAACAAACTGGTGGATTCTAGACGCCATATAGTGAGAAAAACAATTTATTTTTTCTTCCAAAGCCATCGTGTTGGGTAAAAAATGATTGGCTTTAAAAAAAGATTCTATAAATATATTAACAAGCAGTTTTAATTTCAATGGATCGATAAAACACTTAAAGAAAATAATTAATTTGCCGTCGGTTTTTTTTTTCTTTATTAATTTATACATGTTTTATCGTTTCTTTTTTGCACACTGTACCAAGTTCTAGTTTTGACGTCACAACATGACGCTAGGCCGATCCTATTCTTATTTTAATCGCATTGTATTGGCATGTTTTTTGAAGCATCCTGGCATGATTCTTTACGTTCCAAATTTAAAATTTGAAATTATTAAAAGAAAAATAATGATTATTGTGGATTATTCTAAAATTGCTTTACTAATGGCGCGAATTGCTGAAACGATTTTTAACTGATTACGATATTTTAACACTTTTTGGATATTTTCTGCAAATTAAACAATTTAATCTTTCTTTTTACATTAAATACCACTTTTTGATATGAGTGATAAAGCGATAAGGGCCGGTAAAATTATAGCCCTACTTGAAGAAGGTTGTTCGCAAACTTACGTGTCTCAGCGGCTAAATGTGAGTCGTTCAACTGTCCAAAGGACTTGGCAACGGTATCAAGAGACTGGTTCGGTCAAAAGAAGATCCGGTTCGGGAAGAAAACGGTGCACAGAACCTTAAGATATTAAGAATATTTTTGAAGCGCTCGTAGCGAAGTTTACTCAGCTGTTCTCAACCGATCAGCAAAGTTAAGCAACGTCGCGCACGGTCAGGAGTTGGATGGGTGACCGCTAGTGACATTACTACTGAGCGTTTCCGTGCTTCAGAGGGCACGTTAAGCCGTCGGTCCCGGTTGTCGTCTTAGGATGGCAGTCGTTATAGCATGGTGGTAGGGCATTTTGCGCATGTCCGCCTGGCTAGCTACCACCCTCAAGTAGAAAGTCTGTCGCCAAGCACCTAACGGTGTGTTCCGGCAGCTGTCCTTGAGAGCCAGTACTTCTAGGTTAGCCTGAACAACATCTTTGACCACATCACTTACCATCAGGTGAGATAGTGGTCAAAGGCTAACCTATCAGGCATAAAAAAAAAAAAAAACATTTAGCTATAGCTAGATTTTTTAATTATATAGTCAAGCCTTGACCACCACCTAAGATGTTGATAAGTGACCATGTGTGTTATGAGGCTGAACCTGAAATGGGAACTCAATCTGTAATACAGCTGCTGGAGCTAACTGTGAGTACCTTGGCAACTGATGCTTATAGTTCAGGGTGGTAGCTAGCCAGGCGGGCATTTGAAAATGCCCCACCTCTTTGCTATAGCGACTGCTATCTTATGTCAACAACTGGGACCGAGACGGCTTGTCGTGCCCTTCGGATACGGAAGCAATCAAAATATTAATGCCACTAGCGGTCACCCATCTAAGTAATGACCGCAGCAAACATTGCTTATCTCCGCAGTTAATTAAAAATCAGATTTTACCAATCTGAAGTGAACTTAATACTCAAATGACTCTATACCATAAACCACAAAAATTAGATAGGCCTTAACTATCATAGAACGTGAAACCAGTACATTTGAAATTGTGTTGCTTTCCTGTCAAGGAAGAAAAGAAAACTTCTTGGTTTTAATTTTATGGTATTTGGCAGCAGCTGTGGACATAAAAATGTTATGTGTTATATCAGCTTTAGCAAATTAGCCTGCCAATATGTTTGTGTTTTAGTTTAAGGTGAGGTCTTTGGAGGGAAATGAATACATTATGTATTCATTTCCCATATTATGGCGGTTAAGATCGGGGCTCTATTAGAAGCTTTCTGAGGAGGAGTTCGTAATTTCCGTACCGCCCGTGAAACATACAATGTTTGTCATCGCATTTGCGACTAAATAATTATAAATTATAACTTTAATACACAAGTCTAATTAATAATAATAATTAATAAATAATAATACACAACTATTAATTACGATACGTGAACTTTTTTGCGGAAGGCGGGCTTTTTGCCCACACCATAGATTATACAAATGTTTCGTTCAGAAAAATACGTACTATTAACGTAATAATACGTCGGTGTATACCGCCGTTATAAAGTGTAAAAAAAATATGAAAATTCGACGTTTTGATACAAAAAGCTAGAAACATGTAGCGAGATTGCAATGAAATTCCTGCTTAGATTAACATTTTTTTTCAATTGCGTGTAAGCCTTTCTCGATCGTGCGCTCGTAGAGTTAAGACCTGGGGATGCTGCGTGTAGAAGCGAAACGCGTCGAACATTCTTCCGGTTTGGCTGCGTGGCGTTTGTGACGTCACGTCGGCTTAACAGGTAAATTAGGCGCAAATGTCACTAGATATATTTTTTAAAGTGTATTATTAAAATATTAATTTGATGTTTTATTAAAATATTTTAAAAATATTTGTTATTATTTAATATGAATTTCCGCAAAGTAACGCCTGCACCTATTCATTATTGCGTGTAAGCTCCTTGCTTGAACTTGCATGACTTGTGTGCTGTGATATAAATTAATGAGAAATTACTTACCGACCTTGGGTTTCGTGACAAAAAGAAAGCGCTAGGGTTTGATATGGGGCATTACGGCCAAATTAATCTGTATGTTTAGATACTGTTGACGTGCAAGTGTGATGAAAAAATATGTATTAGTAATTAGTATTTATTCGATTTTGTTGCTACATAGTCTCACTATTGTAATTGATCACGTTAAACGCAAGATTCAGAGAAAAGTTAAACAATATTTACCACGATCACGATCACGATCACGATCACGATCACGATCACGATCACGATCACGATCACGATCACGATCACGATCACGATCACGATCACGATCACGATCACGATCACGATCACGATCACGATCACGATCACGATCACGATCACGATCACGATCACGATCACGATCACGATCACGATCACGATCACGATCACGATCACGATCACGATCACGATCACGATCACGATCACGATCACGATCACGATCACGATCACGATCACGATCACGATCACGATCACGATCACGATCACGATCACGATCACGATCACGATCACGATCACGATCACGATCACGATCACGATCACGATCACGATCACGATCACGATCACGATCACGATCACGATCACGATCACGATCACGATCACGATCACGATCACGATCACGATCACGATCACGATCACGATCACGATCACGATCACGATCACGATCACGATCACGATCACGATCACGATCACGATCACGATCACGATCACGATCACGATCACGATCACGATCACGATCACGATCACGATCACGATCACGATCACGATCACGATCACGATCACGACCACGATCACGATCACGACCACGATCACGATCACGATCACGATTACTTTTTGGACGCCGGTTTTCGTCTGAGTCTCTGAGTCTGACATATGACTTATGACACGACATATGACAATGACGCCGGAGCCGATGCTGACGCTTGCGCTGACGCCAACACCGACGCTGACGCCGACGCCAAAGCCGACGCCGATGCCATCTGCGTCTGACTTATAACATATGACTTATGACATGACATATGACGCTGACGCCGACGCCAATGCCGACGCCGACGCCGACGCCGTCTGAGTCTCTGAGTCTGAGTCACTGAGTCTGAGTCTCTGAGTCTGAGTCTCTGAGTCTGAGTCTCTGAGTCTGAGTCTCTGAGTCTGAGTCTCTGAGTCTGAGTCTCTGAGTCTGAGTCTCTGAGTCTGAGTCACGATCACGATCACTTACCTTACCCGTGGGGTGCCGGGTTAGAATTGCACCTCCCCATATCATCCCGTGGGTAAAAGGCGACTAAGGGAAAAATACTGGAAGGTGGGCAGTAGCGCCTTCTAAAGAACTTTTATCTGACACTGCGATCCGCAAGACGCCTGCCAAACGTGTGGATTATGGCAAATACCCCCTTTGTAGGGGAGGCTGTGTTCAGCAGTGGACGATCCGGCTGATACAGTACAGTACAGTACAGTACATTATCTTAAGATACAATGATTTTTTGGTGAAGCTAAAATGATTGCGTTAAAAATACATAAAATAAAAATATAGGTACCTCGAAACACACCATGGTGGTAGACTTTCCAATTAATTTAATAAGTAATGTATTCGTATTTAAACGAAGGCGGATGTACATTTATTTACATATCTACCTACCTACCAAAAAATAAACACATCTGGTTTATTCTCTTCACTTACGATTATTAAATAATACAAACATACTGTATGAGCTGGATTATCCACGGCTGAACACAGCCTCTCCCCTTTGGGGAGAGTTTTCTATAATCCCCACGCTTGGCAGGCGTCTGGGGGATCGCAGTTTTAAGATTATATCAGTTCCTCAAAAGACGCTGCTGCCCACCGTCCGGTATTTTTCCTTTAGTGGCCTCTTACGACATCCACAGGTAGAAATTGAGGGGTGACATTCTAACCCGGCACCCCACAGGGCAATACAAACATACAAATAATCACGCCTGTATTCCCCGATGGGGTTGCCAGAGGTGTGTAAACACCCACGTTTCGGCAATTGGGTTTTGGTCCCATGTAATAGGGGGAGAGCCTATTGTCATTATTATACATCTGGCGAGCACAGTTTCAGGGTCATACAAAATGTTTTCTATACTGGACAAAACACAAGAACATATTACGCATAATCTGTTTACACTAACAACATAATATAAGACAGAAATAACGTATAGTACGAGTATGAAACCCTGGCAGGGCAATAAGATGGTATACAGACCTGCTGTGCATCTAATGAACACAGCACCCTACTCACATCCACGTGAGAAATGGCATACAGCTCATTTGGGCCACTTTCCTCTTAATCGCCTCTTACGACACCCACGGGAAAGAAATGGGGAGGTGACATTCTAACCCGGATAATGTTAGTCATTTATTTTCGTAGTCTAGTTAAAACTTAATCGTTTTTTTACTAAGTTTCATGTAGGTACCTACATAGTTAAATTTAAGTTTTGAATTCCATTTAATAAAAAATACCAGGTTGTTCCGTCTAGAGTGCATGTAGCGCTTTCCATACAAACTTAGTTTCGTCATACTTTAAATATCTTGAAGGAATGATGTCCAAACGGTAATAGCTATGGACTGCTGTTCCAAAGGTCCCTGGTTCGATCCCCACCGCCGGCTTAAGCTTCACCGCATGTTGGAAGGGCATTATACAAAGTCACCTAGCTAGTTACCACCCTCAAGTAGAAAATCTGTCGCCAAGCACCTAACGGTGTGTTCCGGCAGCAGTCCTTGAGAGCCAACAAGTTTTTATAATATGATAATATTTTCTTATTTTATTTTTGCAAGGAGCGTTTGCCGTGTCAGTCACATTTAAGTGTACATTAATATGAACCTATTGCTACGTTAGTTTTATTTTCGATTACTAGCTGGCAATGAGCTCTTAATTATGGAAGTATCGGCTGGATTATCCACTGTTGAACACAGCCATGGCCTTAAATTTTTCGCCATTAAAAGTTTGCCAAAATTTCCACACTTATGGCGTCCTGATGAAGAAGGTGCTGTTGCACACCTTCCGGTATTTTACTCTTAGACGCTTCTTACGATATCCACAAGTTTGTATTTAAACCTGTATTTTTGAGAATCAACCACTTAATTATTATAATATACCGTAACACATGTATATTTTTACATGTAATTATTAAAGATTAATTGATTGATAATAAACACTTACCTCGTTATAACTGTCTGTCATGAGGTCTCATTCCTCAAGAATAGCTTGAGGTATTAACAGTGGGTCGAGATATAATATTAAATGAAAGTCAGGTAATAATAACTAATATATTAAAAATATTTTAAGAAGACGTTTTGATTAACAAAATTATGAAAAATAGCGTTGTCACATTTCCTTGAGTGCGTATAACGTTGCAAAGGCTTTTCGTGTCAGCGTCGAGAAGCTCAAGGCACCTGTCCTGCTAAGATAAACCCGCTCGAGATTAATTATCCGACCTAGAGGCTTTTCCGTCAAGCTTCTACATAATTAATATATTTACTTAAACTAGACCGTAATAATAAGTCTTTTTATATATATTTCTCAATATGATCACAAGCGCTATCGCGTGCTAAGCTAAAAACATTACAAATTATTGGAATACCAAATTTTATGCCTCTGACGGGAATCGAACCCGTCACCTCCAGTTTCACGCCGGATGCCTAAACTCTTTTCATCTATTTATGTCAGAGTTTTACAAATGTTTATGATATCCTTCTTTTTAAATCGACGGTATTTTATAAACAAAATACTAAGAACTATATACAACACTACAGCTACTTCAATAAAAGAATTTAGACAACCTATAAGTCATTGCAGACTCACAGGCAGTCTAAAAGCTCACTACCAGACCAGATGGCAGCGTGCCCAGCATGCTGGTAGCATTGCCCATATATATCGAGATATCCTTTGTTTCTAAATATGATTTACAAGCACTGTCGCATGCTTATAATTTTTTTACTACTGATGACCTCTCCCCGTGGGGTGCCGGGTTAGAATTGCACCTCCCCATATCATCCCGTGGGTGTCGTAAAAGGCGACAAAGGGAATAATTATACTGGAAGGTGGGCAGCAGCACCTTCTAAAGAACTACTATCTTACACTGCGATCCCCAAGCCGCCTGCCAAGCGTGGGGATTATGGCAAATACCCTCTTAATAGGGGAGGCTTTGTTCAGCAGTGGACGATCCGGCTGATACAGTACAGTACAGTACAGATGACCTCACTTTTGACCTCAATCTCAACATGGTACGTGATGATGTAGGCGGGCATATGAAAAATCCCCTATCATCACACTATAAAGACTGCCTTCCTAAGAAAACAACAAGATCCAACGACAGCTTAGCGTGCTCTCCGAAGCACGTAAGAGTTCAGTAGTAAAATCCACTAGCAATCACCCATCCAAGTAAAAACTGCAGCGGGAATAGTTAGGCAAGCTCCACTACGACCACTTTAATGATCTAAAAAATTTTAGAGCACAAGATTGTGAATGTCTCCTGTTCCACATATTCCAACTGGTCTATTCCTATACTGGTCTATCCCTACTGTTAAAAGATAGGATTTTTTCCATATTTTGCAATTTATTAAATTATTTTGCAAACAAGTTTGTTGTATGGGAGCCCCCCTTAAATATTTATTTTATTTTTAGTATTTGTTGTTATAGCAGCAATAGAAATATAACATCTGTGGAAATTTCAACTGTCTAGCTATAACCATTCTTGAGATACAGCCTGCTGATAGACGGACGTACAGCGAAGTCTCAGTAATAGGGTCCCGTTTTTACCCTTTGGATACAGGACCCTTAAAATTAAGCCATGACGGCGGTGGTTAGTGGCAACCTACACATCACCAGATACACACGTATGTATATATGCACACGCCCACTAATACGTTTGTGAAGATCAGACAACTTTAAACCGTCACTTTACTACTGTGACAGAGCCTTTGAAGGTTCGTAGGTATTGAGCTTTAAACCTCTTTGCTCGATGTTCGTAGGCCACGACCGAGGCCGCGCTGCGCTCCCTTTGAGTATTCAAAGGGAGCGCAGCGCGGCACGTTTAGTAATAGAAGGATAATATAAATATTATGTTTTTTAAGAAAAATGAATGTTAAATTATACTCCAATTAATTTGTACCAAACATGAAAGCTCCTTTTCTCAGAATGTTCGGATATTTCAGAAATAGTCATCTATTTCAGATAAACATCTCGTTTATTAATGAAAAGATAATAATATCCGAAATTCGTGCTAAGCTTTCTATTTAATTCATAAGAAATCAAATAAATGTTTTTGGTTATAACAAATTTTAAGAAATGTATATTTTTGTAACATTTGGTTTTTGTCAGTGAGTTTTTGAACCAGTGATGGCTCATTGGCTGTGGACTGCCGCGTAGCAGGTCTATGGTTCGAATCCCGCTGAGGGCTTGAGCTTCACCGCAAGGTGGAAGGGCATATTGCGAATACCCGCCTGGCTAGCGACCACCCGTAAGTAGAAAATGTGTCGCCAAGCTACTAACGGTGTGTCCCGGCAGTAGTCCTTGGAAGCCAGTGAAATTACAGGCACATGAGACTTACAAATATGTCTCAAGGTGACGGGCGCAGTGAAAGTCGTGACTTGTGACGAAGTTCATCTGTTATAGGTAGCGGTTAGTCCACTTAACATCAGGTGGGCCTCGAGCTTGTTCCGTCACAATAACATAAAAAAATAAGATATAATAATAATATGTATCCATTACACGCAGCAATGAAAAACTTTCTTATTTATTTGGCTAGCTTCCTCCGGTGACTTCATAGTAACATAAACACACGTGTTCATCAGGGCGAGCCAGAAGTGTGCTTTGGTTGTGCAAAAGAACTTTAAACCCATAAGGAAGCAGTGATGGCTCAGTGGCATTCGCCGCGCAGCCGCAGCAGGTCCATCGTTCGAATCCCGCCGCAGGCTATCACAATAACATACAAAAATAAGATAAAATAATTATATGTAGGTATCTATTATAAACGAAAAACTTTCTTTTTAAAAAAAAAAAAGCGTTCATTGGGTGTGCAAAAGAACTTCAAACCCTTAAGGACGAGGTAGGTTTAAACAAACTGGTACTAACTTTCTCATGTTAACTATAAATGTTGGGGCTTAGAAATTAGTTGTATGTTTTGGGAAGAGTATCACTGAAATAACTGAAAAAGTATTTGCCATTTTGCCTATACGTTTATATTGCATATCAATAAAATCGAATGGCAATTGAAACTCTTCAGCGACCAGTGCTGTTGAAATAGCTTGTGAAATCAGACCATGAAAATGGGAGCTCAGGCTGTTTTGAATCAACACGGTACAGACTTTCACAAGTTTATTTTATATATTTAAGTGTTTGTAGTAGGACCATTTTTCTCATTATCTCCATTTTCAAAAGATCCGTTTTTCAATTAAAGTACCAGGGCAGTAATTGTAACATCAAATCAAATCATCCAATTATTTACTAGAAAACCTAGTTATTATAAGGTCTTAAAAGTACTACCTATATACAGTTCTTTGCATTCTCTGTGCATGTCACTGAATTCTATAATATAAAATTATTTTATGCTATAAAAATCTTTAAGACCAGACACAAATACCTATGTCACCATTCAGAAGTATCGTTTAATTATGAATCTTATTATATATACTGTATCAGCCGGAATGCCCACTGCTGAACACAGCCTTGGCAGGCGTTTTGGGGATTGCAGTTTAAGATATCAGTTCCTCAGAAGGCGCTGCTGCCCATATAAAAACTTTTGAATATTTATATCGAGCTAAGTAATAAAAAATATGAAATAATAAAATACAGGCACATGAGACTTTTAACAATAGGTGGTCCTCATACTTATTCAGTCCTATACATATACACAAAAATATAAAGAAAAACAAAAAAAAAAATTCTTCAAAAAATAAAAAAAACATCTCAAAATGTTTAATAAGACAAGCAGAAGTCAACCTTAAGAGGTTGTTAGCATTTTACCAATGACCCTGTATAACCACATTATCCACAAACGAGACAATAGTCAATGGTTAGGTATGTAGGGATCATCTTAAATATAATATGCGGAAGTATGCATGCTATCATCCCTAGAAAACTGTAAGCTTACAAAAAGAGAGAATTATTTGTTTTATTTCTTTTACCATAGAGCATTTGAGGAAAATTAAACAAAACCACGTCTGTAATCTTGCGGAGTTTGCGTGAAATACTTTTGATAATGAAATCCAGTCCATTCGCGGTGAACCTTATATAAACTGAATTCTGACGCAGTACGAACTGTTCTAATTATGTGAATTTAAAGATCTAATAACATGTTACAGTTCCAATATTATTATTTTTTGGGAGAAAAGGGTCATTAAGGACATTATTATATCTTATTTAATCAGATATTTAATTTTATTGCAGAAAGTACCGGGTGTTATAAAATTAAACTTTGTTATGTAAACAGTGTTTTTGCCTTGTAGGGTGCCGGGCTAGCATGTCAAACCCCATTGCTACCTATGGGGGTCGTAAGAGGCGACTAAAGGTAAAATTCTAGAACGTGGACAGCAGCTCCTTCTGAGGAACCGATACCTTAAACTGCGATCTCCAAGCCGACTGCCAAGCGTGGGGATTATGGCAAAAGCCCCCTTAGTGGGAGAGGCTCTGTTCAGCAGTGGATAATCCGGCTAATACAGTAACTGTTGCACTAGTAAGATACGTATGAATGAATATGCACTCCTAGTAGATTACTTAATTTTTCGCACACAAATCACAATGATTTTTATACTTAAAGAAAAAATTGCGATTTTAGTGTAAACACGTCTGATCTGGTCATTATCCAAAAGGAGAAGGATAAAGATTAGAAGAAACTTCGAATATGTTTTAATTGACAACTACTTCAAAGTCAAAGTAAAAATCATTTATTCAATTTAGGCGTCTACGAAGCTCTTATGAAGGTCAATTACAAATTTTTATATTGAAATATACTTAAACATACTGCCACGTTCAGCAAAAAAAATGTGTAGAGCCAGAATCTCGAAGCTGAATAGCGAGAATAACAGGCAAGAAACTCGGGGCCATTCTTTTAAACGTGTTTCAACAATGTGTTATATACTTACTATATAATAAAATAATTACATTATATATTGTTTAAATTACTTAGGTGACAGGCGATATCTTGGCAGAAGCAGAATAGTCCAGGCTTTTTTTGTCGTTTAAGTAATCACAAACTGTGTGGTGGGATTTCTTAATCAATATGTGTTTCATGTGCGACTTGAATTTCACTTCTGTGAGTGTTGTAATATTTTTAAAAACTTTATTATAAAACCGTACACAAGTACCTAAAAAGGACCTTTTATTTATCTTTGCTAATCTGAAACCTGGTACCGCTATTTTATCTTTATTCCTAGTTTTGTAATCGTGATTATCACTGTTTAATTTAAATTTACTCCTTTTTTTTATGAACATACATAATATTCAAATATATACAGACTTGCTAAAGTTAAATATCAATTTCTTTAAAACGTTCCCTCGGAGATTCCCAAGGATCCATTTCATATATGGCTCGTATTGCACGCTTTTGTGGGATAAAGATTGTCTCTATCTCAGCAGCAGCTCCCCACAGCAGTACACCATTCGACATAATACTGTGCTCTGTACTGCGAATAAAACAATATCGCAAAAGGAATTAGGCAAACCAAGAGCGTATAAATTACGTTCAAGAACATGCATGTAATCAGAATTCAAAATACCACGAGGCAATATTTGTATAGAAAATGCTAGGCATAATTCTTCTATCCCTAAATACCGTTATACGTGGACCTCATAAAAAAATGTTAAATATCTCTTTATCGGAAGCTATTCATGTTTCTTAATGACTTTAATTGTGATTTTATTCCGTGCAAAAAACATAAAATGGTCGACTTGTTCGGATTGTTTCCGAAATAAATCACCGGTCATGATATACGGCGCAATAAAGCCCCATCTACTGATGAACAAACCGAATCAGCGTAAAACTGATTCATTGTACAGTAAACGGAATTTTAGATATATATGATCACTTCACAGTTTCAACAGTATGAGCTTGAAATTTTAATATGATTTGTTTATTGACCGAGCAAGAACTTAGTTCGAGCGAAGCGTCTGCTTCAACTTAGACAAAACTGCTTTCGTACGTCCAGTTGTTCTCCTCTACAGGTCGCATTTCTCAACCGATTATCACGAAATTTTGTGAGCAGGTTTGATAACTCCATTAATTTTTGTTGTCATTCAATTTTTGAAAATTTTTGAAAATGACAGAGATATTCATTATAAGGTGTTGAAAATATGGACGCCTGCGCTTAATTTAATGGCAATGTCTTGATACGCCGTCAGTTGCCTAAAAGTGATAGGCCCTCTCTCTCGTATAATCAATTAGCTATCTATTTTCCAGTTTTTTGTAGCCAGTATACTAATTCGAGATAAATACATTTCTAAGTATCTATGTAAAATTATTGTATATTTACTACTTACCTAAGTGCCTATTTCTGATACAACCAGCCTTCGCTGGGGCCCACGTGTCTTTGATTTTCTTGGACATTAGTAAATAGAAAATCTATTATTTACATTACATAATATCTAGATTTTTGGATTTCTTGACCCATTCTCCCATTCGCATGCACAGTGAACCTTTATTCAATTGTAAGCTATACAAGGGCAGACTCGCGAGGTCTACAGCTCGGAGAGCCACTAGGATATATATATTATATATATATTGTTGTAACGGAACAAGCTCGAATCCCCCCTGATGTTAAGCGGACTAACGTCTGCCTATTACAGATGCAGTTGGTCACAAGTGGCGGACTACATCACGTCCATCACCCTGTGATATAAAGTTGTTAAGTCTCATGTGCCTGTAATTTCACGTGCACCTATACCCTTCAAACCGGAACACAGTAATGTAAACATTACTGCTTGGTGGTTGAAATAGATATGGTGGCAGTACTTCCCCGGACAAACTCGCACAAAGAACGTCCAGGGAATTATTACTACTCTTATTTTCTCAGCGAAGGAAAAGGAAGATGTAGGTACTAAAATATTATTTATCCACTATTTTTTTTTATATTATTATGACGAACAAGCTCGAGGCCCAACCTGATGTTAAGCGGACTAACCTCTGCCTATAACAGATGCATTTCATCACAAGTCACGAATTGCACTGCGCCCGTCACTTTGAGATAGAGTTGTTAAGTCTCATGTGCCTGTAATTTATCTGGCTCTCAAGAACAGCTGCCGGAACATAACGTTAGGTGCTTGGCGACAGATTTTCTACTTGAAGGTGGTTGCTAGACAGGCGGGCATTTGCAAAATGCCCTTCCAACATGCGGTGAAGCTAAAGCCCGCGGCGGGATTCGAACCATAGACCTGCAGTCCATAGCCAATGCCACTGATCAATGCTTCATGACATGTAAGTAAGGTACAAATGTAGTAGTTGTGAAACTCTGATCTTATTCAACAAAAACGTTATTTTTCTCTTAAAGTCTTAAAAACAAAACACGGCCTTACGTTATCGAGGTACGTGGACAAATTGTGAAATCGAATTCTGCACGGTACCTTCAAATTTTGAATGTTTGTTGAGCACGTTATCTGCGTGTTTTGAAGTGCAACATAACGCGGTTTTATAACAACAAAATATCTTCTTCGGTATACCAAGAAAACGTAAGAACATACAATGTTCCTCTATGATGAAGTGAAGGTAAACATTACAAGTTCAAATACTCGCGCCTAACTACCAAGTTACCTATTTACTTACACTATGAAAGACTTAGGTAGGTTTTCGAACGTAAGTCGTAAAAACTTGAAATAAAAGAATTAGGCATAGACAACTTCCCTTGTGGCATACAGAATACCCTTGACCATAGAACATATAATAATACGTTTGGCGATTCCTTATCTATTAGGCGCGTTATCAAACGCGTTGTAGTTTACGGCACGTTGCGATGCCACGCGTTATTCGCAAGGAATCTCATGTGACATTGCGAATAAGATTAATGATTGGAGATAAGGATCAACAATTAATTTTGGGTGTGCAGACAGAGGATTGTTTAATTATTGCTATTACACGAAATCAATCTAAATACTGTTTTAGAAATCTATCAGAAAATGTATATAAGTCATGGCTAATTTTGAAAAAAAAAATCCTTAACCATCGTATAGGGATGCATAATTTTGATTATTTATTTGAGAAAACTGTATATTGTCATGTTTTCCTTCCATCTGCAGTGTTATATCATATTAATTCCAAATTCAACATACCTGTATAGTAAAGTTGTTTTTCTAAGTAAGTTGGCATAAATCACTTATGCAATAGAAAAAAAACAATAATAATAATAATCTCATGCAACAACACATATTTTCCAATCGGGCAGCCCCATCAGGTGACCAATGAGTCCATACTGTATGTAAGCTGTAGCTGGGTAAATTTAGGCGTGTCCTGATTTACACCCGATCTAAAATCGCTCCGTGATTCGCGTGACAGTGTGTGCTGCGGTTATTTGTGGTTTGGTGGTGAATGGAATTAAGGGATTACGTCCTATTGTTAAAAATATCTGACACAGATAAAGGAACAATTGCAAAGGCATTTTTTAGTTACATAACATAATAAAAATATTTTAAGAATCTTAAAATGTTATGGATTGCATTTAGTAATAAAAATACTATCACTTCTACTTATACGCCTACAAGTTTGTACGGAACCCTCGTGCACGAGTCGGACTCGCACTTGTATGACCACGCATAACTTTTTACAGAGTGATAAAATATATTTTTTTTAATTGAAAGCGGTACACCTCTGAGGCAGTCCTATATAAATTTCATCAAAATCGGTCAAGTAGGTCAAGTTACACTCAACTAACTGAAAAATGCCAGACATACCTAGAGAACTTGGTAGTTGCAAGTTTTGTCAATGGTGTCCAGTATTGTAGGTGAGTGAAAATCGATCGTTTAGTCAGTAATTACCACTAAAAAGGTTTATTTTTACAATGAATGGAACCGACTTCTAATACTTACAAGTATGAAGTAATTTGTTGAAGTCGGACCATGAAAATGTGACCTCGGAGTGCTTTGAATCAGCTTGGGGCCGAATTTAACCAGTTATTCATTTGGGTTAGACTATTCCATTTCATTAAAAAAAAAAAACTAGTAGGTTTACAATGTTCTAAGTTCTTATTGATACGTGCACGAATTAAACAGTGACGGCCAAGTGGCAATTAGTGGGTAGTTCTATGAATTGCCGTGCTATATATGGGTCCATGGTTTGAATCTCGCCGTGGAATTGAGTTTGGCCGTGTGGTGGTAGACCATTTAGAAAATGCTTGTCTGGCTATCCACCAATCATTAAAGTATAAAATCTGTCGAAATAGGTACTGTTTTATAATCTATCAGAAAATGTATATAAATCAAGGCAATATAAATCAAAATGACGGTTTGTTGCAGCTGTTCGTGACGCTTATATCCGTTGATACGACACAGATATAGAGGCCTCCGACCTATTTGTGTGAGAGCCATTAGACTCATCCGACATAGAACCCTTATCTTCCACTATGACCTCTGAAAAGTCCACAGAAGTGTCTTTGTAGTGGCTGAGAAGAACCTTTTTAAGCGCTCGTAGCGAAGTTTGCTTAGCTGTTCTTAACAGATCAGCAGGTCGATCGCGCTAAATTGAAACAACGCTAAACGGTTAAGGTTCAGCTGCGGTTCGATTGCAAGTGTGGTACAGTTACGATTCAGCTGAGACGAATTTGGTATTGCACTAATGTTCAAACACCAACCAAAGCTGGACCGTAATTGGAACGCTAACGCATTAACGTTGTTAGAGATGTGACGTTTGATCAACAGTAGCCCAAGCACAAACATTTCGATAGTCCGTAACGTTATCGTATCGAGTTCACCGCCCGTTTACGCAGGAGGCAATGGTTGACAGTACGCCGCATCGATTGCTGGCTAACGTGAACTCGATAGGATTACAAAAGTGACGTCATCCAGCGTAAATCACAACAATCATACCTTTTTTCTAAGACCTAATAGTCTAAGATCCCGCTGCAGATTGGTGTGCTCATCGACTTTTTGTTTAAAACCAAATTTTTATGTTTATTTATAGTTAAGAGTATATATATTTACTAGGGTGCCTATCAAAATTTGGCCGCCATTATTTTTAATTAAATTATTTTTAATTGATTTTTGGTAAAAAATTTCGTTTATTTATTTTTTAAATAAAATAACGTCTACATCACGGTAATTAATATGAAGATTCTAAAAAATCACGGTTGCCGTTGCGCACCTGGCCGCACCTCTTTGCAGCCAGGTGTAAACAGGTATGATTTCGATGAATTTATACGTTTATAACCTATTTTTATTAATTATATGTCAAATTGAAGCTAATTTTTTTCTATTAATTATCATATAAAGTTGCTTAATTAAATCTGGCCGCAAATAAGGGTTGCTGGCTGTTAAAGATAATTAATATTTAAGGTAGAGTGAAAGAGAGTTAGCGCGTAACATCATTTGTCAGACGAGGACAGCGATTGCCGGCTGTGCGGCGCTTGCCGGTTAGCGGTCAATAGTCGTGTTTACATATTCACCATAAAATCTGCGTAAGTTCGATTTTCATAATTCAAACGGTTTTCGTGAGGATGGATCCTTGGCTATGCGAGAAAAAATCCATAGTATTCTGATATAACAGAAAGTATGTTTAAAATTGATATGAAATCTGAAACCAGCTCAAATTACATTTTGGCGCCAAAATTTTGTATAGATTTATGTCATTTAAAAATAATCTCGTAACTACTTCTAAAGTAATTAACCTAGAAAGCTGTAATTTTGCATTTGTATAGGCAATAAGTCAATAACGATGTTAAAAGAAATAAAAAGGATAAGGATTGATAACTTTTTTTTTTATAGATTTTTTTATTTGACCCCTGTTTTTGATACGGCTGGAATTCCGGTGGTCTAAAAAAAAGGTTTAGTGTGAAGCTTGTATTTATCCGATTGTTATTATTTAAACGTTGTTAGTAAGCTACTATCATTGGCTATACAACAAAAAAAACCGCATTACTCTATGGTAACGAGAAGTTACTCAAATCATGAAATGAAAAAAAATAACTTTCACTCGATGCATTTTGCCGCGCAAACACTCACCGATCGAAATTTACGTAATAAATAATCTCGTAACTACTTTTAAACCTGTAAACCTAAACATCTGAAACAATTCAGGTGTATAGATTACATCTGAATAATCATATCAAAAGAAAAACCAAATTCGTAGGTGGTATAGTTTTTGAGAAAAAAAAAAAAATCCGCTTATGTACAGTTTTCCCGCCAAAATTCTTAAAAAAAATCGCGTTGTTTTAATCTCGTTACTACTTATAAAATATTTATCCTTACAATCTGGTATTATTCATGGGTAAAGAACCATAATAAATACACACATTAAAAAAAAAACAAAGTTGTAGGTGGAATAGTTTCGGAAAAAAAAATAGAAAAAATATATAAAAAATGCCGTTTCCCGCCATTTTCATCGTCTGTTCAAACCCATTTTCCTGTAAAATTTTCCATGAAAAGGTCTATTTTCATTTCTTTTCCCGTAAAGAGAATATGATGAGGATTGCATTGGTACCAAGAAGTTTATATGTTGATTGGAGACTGCCACAAATAAACTCGATTAAAAAACAAAATACCTTTAAAATCTGGAAATATATATATTTTTATTCGCTGTTTGATCCACTCAAACTAAATGTATGAAAATGTTATTTTTTGTATGGTATAGGTAATATATTGGGGTATGGGGATGTTAGGGTGACATGTTTAGGTAATGGAAAACTACTTAGTACTACAAAAAAACGTTACGGGGCGTCGCGGGATAAAAAAACGTGAGCAGTTTGGACGATTGTGTCATAGGAGGTGGACAGATTGTACTCACGAGGGGAAAACGTTGTTTATTACGAACTCCAAAACAGCGTGGTTTTTATGTTAGAATAAAAATGCTGCATCTGTTCAGTTGAGAACACTAACATTCGACGCATGCGCAATGGCTTAAAAGCGTCGCACAGCCGGCAATCGCTGTCCTCGTCTGACAAATGATGTTACGCGCTAACTCTCTTTCACTCTACCTTAAATATTAATTATCTTTAACAGCCAGCAACCCTTATTTGCGGCCAGATTTAATTAAGCAACTTTATATGATAATTAATAGAAAAAAATTAGCTTCAATTTGACATATAATTAATAAAAATAGGTTATAAACGTATAAATTCATCGAAATCATACCTGTTTACACCTGGCTGCAAAGAGGTGCGGCCAGGTGCGCAACGGCAACCGTGATTTTTTAGAATCTTCATATTAATTACCGTGATGTAGACGTTATTTTATTTAAAAAATAAATAAACGAAATTTTTTACCAAAAATCAATTAAAAATAATTTAATTAAAAATAATGGCGGCCAAATTTTGATAGGCACCCTAGTAAATATATATACTCTTAACTATAAATAAACATAAAAATTTGGTTTTAAACAAAAAGTCGATGAGCACACCAATCTGCAGCGGGATCTCGTACTATAACAACTCATTCGAAAAGAGGTTTTAAGTCTTATTTTGCCTATAAAAGTTCCTCTCACTGAGCAAGTAATATTAAGAGTTGGCACGGACCTTGTTGCTTTGAAACTCAGATTTGAAGTTATTTTATACCAACCATTACAAATGAAAACTATATTTCCAACACAATAATAGTGACATTTGTGAGTGTTGTACTACTGATTCCGTAAAATCGATTAGTTACAATGAAATCGATTCCATTATAATCGATATAGGAAAAAATGGTAAGAAGGTTAGGTTTATAAAATATATGTTAAGGAAATATAAAATAAAACAAATATTTCACAGAGATTTATTAATTTATTCAAAATCATCATAATATTTTATCGTGCGATATATCTTCGCTAGTATCGAAAACCGTATTATTGGGGTATGTATACATAGTTCCAAAGTAATTTGTGTACTAGAACATCTTTACCATACATATTTTTCATTGTACATAACAGTTTTCAATATATAATACTTATTTTCTAACTGTCGTATATGTAAAAGTAAAAAATACTGCACGTAAGTTGCACTAGTAAACTTGTCATCAACTGTTAACAATTATTATTATTTGTAGTTCAATCATAAAATGTAGTATTTCTGACGCACCTTTTTTAATTATATATAGACTGTTGACTTTTAAAAACTTTTTTGGTGTAGGTAGTTGAATTATTGAGATATTTAATTTAATCTTGCAGCTGATCTATTTCATTTGTATTGCAAGAAGCTTCCTCTGCACTGATTTGTTTTATTTATCGATTCAATTAATATTTTTCTGCGTAACATATGCATATCTGAAATTACAAAAATAGTTTATTTAACTGCACTCGAAAGTTGGTTAATTTTAAAATCAAACAATGTATAGTATTATAAGTATTTAAATAATTGGGATTGTATGTTGACACACGTGTTGATTTTTATATAGTATTGAGGTGACATAGTACCTGTAATTCCATGCCATAGCTCTATCGATTCAGCATTTACTTTGAAAGTATATAAGCGACGGAGTTTTGTTTAAATGAACTGAAAAAAAACAACTCAGATTATTATCACAAGCATAGATATGACGTTATTTACGCTATTTATTATTAATTGTATAATATTTAGGTCGATTTTCATGTTAGATAATAAATATTGCTCTAGCCGTTCAGTTAGCAAGTACTGTGCCAGTTATGTAGAGAAAAATTGATAATACCTGGTGTTTCAAAATGCTTTTGAGCTAAAGATATAAATAACAGTCCCTAAAATACACATGTTAAGTTTCGTGGCATAATAAAACATTCCGCGTGATGGTTTATGATCACCAGCTTCGAATATGATATTTCCTAACTTATTGACACTGTGAAAAAGTATATGTACCTGTAGTGGACTCAAAGCTCGGTGTCGGTTTCTTGCAGTAATAAAACCACTAGTTGTTCCTTCGATTTATTCTTCTCGCTTTATTGTATGTTGTTCAAGTTTACTTGTTGGTGGTAGGATCACTACTGGACCACTTAGACTAAAAATGTGCTGTTTATATACAGTGGGATTTGACAAATGTACCGTTACGTACCGTTATTCTAATCTACCATTGGCCAATCGCCTTAGAAAAGGATGGAGATATTGCTAGCTAGCTCACACAAACTTTTACTGTTTAACACCCAAGCTTTACCGATCGGAGAGCACCTATTGCGTCTCGCTTGTTGTCTATCTCAGTCTTACATTTTATTCGTCAACTATTGTACTATTGAGCTAGCTAAATATCTTATTCTACGTATCCTATTCTATATCTATATTTACAAACACAATTTACAATTAACTTAAAGCTAGCTCGGCGTCCTTTACATCTCTCCCCCCGGCGCAGCTTGCGTAGACTCTCCTTCTATTAACACGACGAGCTTGCGTACTGGCCGCTTGAAGATGCCGGTTCGGGTGCGGACGTCAGCCACTCGTATGCCGCCGTCAGGTCCCTCGTAGGTGCGTTCGACGACTCCCCTCGGCCACACGTTTCGTGGAAGGGTGTGGTCGACGATGATCACGACGTCGCCGACTTGGAGTGGCCTCTTCATACTTGTGGGTTCTCCACGGGGTACCAGGGTAGGTAGGTACTCCTTCACCCAGCGTCGCCAGAAGTGGTCGGCGAGCGCCAGGCTGGCCCTCCATGTGCGTCGGTCGTTCTCACTGCACGGTCCGGTGAGGGGTAGACCGTCCGATGATCCCAAAAGGAAGTGATTCGGGGTCAGCGCCTCCGGGTCTTCATGATTCACGCTGACGTGTGTTAGCGGTCTTGCATTGATTGAGAACTCTGCCTCGGTCAAGAGAGTGCTCAATACCTCTTCTGTTGGTTCTCTCGTCTTCAGTGTAGCGGTTAGTGCGACTTTAACGGATCGCACTAATCGCTCCCATGCGCCGCCTTGGTTCGGCGCTCCAGGTGCCGAGTATCGCCATTCCAAGCGATGTTGTAGGCCTTCTTGTTCTAACGCAGGTGCCCATTCTTCATACGCGGCCCTCAGTTCTCGGTCTGCACTCTTGAAGTTGGTCGCGTTGTCCGAGTACATAATCTTCGGCCATCCTCTTCGTGCGGCCATTCTTCTGAGTGCCATTATCGCCGAGCTTGTTGAGAGCGAAGGCACTATCTCCAGGTGTACGGCGCGTGATGTGAGACAAGTGTACAAGGCCCCCCATCTTTTCTCTCTGCGACGTCCGATCTTCACCATCATCGGCCCGAAGTAATCCGTCCCACAGAATGAGAAGGGACGTTGAAAGGGCTCGAGACGCGCGCGGGGCAGGTCTCCTATCGCCGGTGGCTGCGGTCTCGCTCTTCTTGCCTTACAAAGTGTGCAGCTCCTCTCGATAGCGCGTACCGTAGGTCGTAGGTGTATGACCCAATACTTTTGTCGTAGGTCATTTGTCACGCGTTCCCTATTAGCGTGACCCGATGCGCAGTGCTTTTTCGTGACGATGAGTCTTGTGATGTGATGTCGGCCGTCAAGGATGATGGGTCGCTTCGTCTCTATAGGTGCAGTAGCGACATTGATGCGTCCTCGCAAGCACATCACTCCATTTTCCATCACTGGGTCCAACCGGAACAGACGACTCGTCTTGCTTATCGGACGAGATGCCTTCAATCGTTGCAACTCGTCGGGAAAGCTCTCTCGTTGCGCACGGCGTATCAGCGCACGCTCCGCTTCTTCAATGTGTCGATTTTCCATTTTCTTTGCTCGGCGCCGGCACTTATCGACGAATGCCAGTACACGCGCCGCAGCTCTGACCATAACTTCGTATTTGGAGAAGTGCTCGGGTTCAGGTAGCCAATCGTCGCACGCCTCGCCATCTTCAGTGACGTGCAAGAGTACCTCTTCTTCCGTGTCTTCCCCCAGGGTTTCTGTCGGCCACTGGTCTTCAGGTTGATGCAGGAACCCTGGCCCTTGGAACCATCGGTCTTCCGTGACGATGCGATTGTTGACGAGTCGAGTCGCATCGTCGGCCACGTTGTCGCTGGTGGGTACCCATCGCCATTCTTCCTTATGTGTTAGCTCAGCGAGCTCCCCCAGGCGATGCGCGACAAACGGAGTATATCGCCGGGCGTCGTGGCGTACCCAATGTATGACAGTCATTGAGTCTGTCCAATAAACTGTCCGTTTCACTTCGACGCGATGCTCCTTCTTGATCGTGTCTGCCAGCCGCGCTCCGATCACAGCTGCTTGTAGCTCGAGACGTGGTATGGTCTGTGCACGTCGAGGAGCCACCTTCGCCTTGGCAGCCACGAGACTTAGGCTGACACTTCCATCTGGTCGTTCGATGCGCCAGTATGCCACAGCAGAGTACGCTTGGCTACTCGCATCTACCAATACGTGCAGTTCGGGCGCTTGTCCTTCTTCAAGCGCGTATTGTCGCTTCACTCGCAGATCGGAAAGGCCTGAGAGGTGACCGATCCATGCGGCGAACTGCTCGTTCTCTTCTTCTGGTATTGGCTCATCCCAGGACATCTTGAGCCGCCATAAACTTTGGAGCACAATCTTGGCTCGGATTGTGTAATGGCTCAGCAATCCGAGAGGGTCATATATTGACATCACCGCGCTGAGTGCTTCCCTCTTCGTTGGCGCGCGTTGACCTGTGCGCACCTCAGCTGGCACTCGGTTCATCGATACGTTGAACCCTAGCTCGTCTCGCTCGGCGTTCCAGTATAAACCGAGAATCTTGTTTTCCGGACCATTCCTTCCCCATTGCGTCGGCGTAGAGGCGCGTAGCTCCTCCGGCACTTCACGTAGCACTTTATCTTCGCTGGCGCTCCACCCCCGTAGCGTGAACTTTGCTACGGCGTGCACGGTGCGTAGCTCTGACACGGCGCGCCTCGCTTCGTCGACGTTGTCGTAGCTGGCCACGAAGTCGTCCATGTAATGACTTCGTGTTATGGCGTCGTATGCGAGCGGGTGCGTGTCAGCGTGCACTTTCGCGTTATGATCCCTCACGTAGTGTGCCATGAAAGGTGAGCTTGTGGCACCGAAGATCATACTGGTCATCTTGAAGTGCCGTGGTGCCGCCTCTCTCTCGTTGCCTCTCCATAGGAATTGTTGCGCCGGTTGATCGTCGGGGCGTATCCTTATTTGCAGGAACATTTCCTGCACATCGGCTGTGATGGCGATGTGCTTTTCACGGAATCTGAATAATATTCCGTGCAGTGCCTTGAGTAGATCGGGACCCTCCAGCAGATGATCATTTAGGCAGACCCCGTGGCTCTTCGCTGCTGCGTCGAACACTAACCGCTGTTTACCGGGCTTGTTGATGTTCTGAACGGCGAAGTGCGGTAGGTACCAACTGACGGAACTCTGCTTCTCGGTACCGTCGCATGGTACGGCGTACCCTTTCTTCAACAGATTCTCAACTTGTCTCGTGTACTCGCAGGCGAAGTCGGGATCGGCGTCCATCTTCTTCTCGATCATTGAGAGACGACGTAGCGCCATTTTGTAGCTAGGCGGTAGTCGTATGCCGTCTCTCTTCCACGGTAGGCCGACCTCGTAACCATTTTCAACTTTCTTCGTTGTATTTTCGACGATCTTCCTTGCTCGTGCGTCGGCGTCACTCACGCGTGGCTTGTGAGCGACACCCAGAGCGTCAATGCCGAAATGACGTTCCACTAAGTCGTGTAGGCGTTGGTCTTGCTGCTCCATCCCGTCTACCCCGTGCTCCGGCGTGTAGACGTGCAGCACGCTGTTTCGACTTTTCATCGTGTGGCGTGGAATCGTCCCATGTATCACCCAGCCGAGTCGAGTGCGTGACGCGGCCGGTTGGTTTGGCTTGCCAACTCGTAGTTCCTGGGATACTATATACTCCCAGTGGTCTGCCCCCACCAGGATCCCAGGCTGCGTTGTGTCGTAACACACTTCGTTCTTCGGCAGGTCTCGAAGATGTTCATGTTCCAACAGTGAATAAGGAATCGATTGCCGGACCAACTTCATGTTTTTCAGTGTTCGTGCTCGCAGACGATGTAATACGTTGTCCGCGCTTTTCAAATGCACGGTGACCAATTTACTGTCCTCTTCTTGTTGCGTCATATTCACGCCTTGCATGCGAAGTGGTTGTGCTGGACCTTCTGCGCCAATGCTGTGTGCCAACTTGCTGTCGATGAGAGAGATTGTCGCTCCTTCGTCGAAGAGGGCATAGGTGTTGACCTCTCCGCTTGGGCCGACGACTGTGACCGGGCACATTTTCAACAGCACTGTTTTCTGATTGGTGGCAGTTGAGGTTGCCACCGTCAGAACGGACTCCGTGCTGCTGTCCTCCGTCTTCGTACTCGATGTGGTCGGGCGGTCTTCTTGCTTCATCTCCCGGTGTAACATGGCATGATGCGGGTGTGGGCATTGGTTGACCCCACACGGCTTGGCTTTGCAGTTCAGGCGTCGATGCTTCCTTGTTATGCACTTGAAGCATAACTTCTTATCGCGCACTAGTTCCCACCGCTGCTCCATTGGTAGTGCTTTGTATTTCGGGCACTCGTACAGGCGGTGACTCTTCTCGCAACATGGACACTGCTCTTGTTGATTTTCTTCGGTTATGTTATACACGGCGTTTGGTTTTCTTCGGATTCCCGTAAGCACTGGGACTTTCACTTCTTTTCTTCCATTAGCACTTGACGTCGATGAGGACGGAGCGTAGCTGTAGCGTAATGCTCTGTCTGCCTCTCGCATGAGGAAACGAGATAGCACGACAATTTCTGGATCCGCAGTGCCATCGTATTCACTTGCGTAGTCACACCATCTTGCTCGAACGTGAGGGCTTAACTTGTCAAGCACTTCCCTTGCCAGCATGGGATTGAAGAGGTACCCATGCCGGCCAATGCTTTGAAACATGCAGACAATGTTCTGAATCTTCACGGCGAAATTGTTCAATTCCATAGCGGACGACCCCGGTTTCGGTATCTTCTTTAATTCGTCCAAGGCCCGGTCGATAATGATTTCGGGCCTCCCGAAACATTGTTCAAGAGTCTTCATTATTACTTCAGGTTCACTGGCTGTGTACAGTAACGCAGCCACCATTTCACGCGCCTCTCCCTTGAGGCAGCTTCGCAATCGTTGTAGGTTCTCGGCGGGCGTGAATTGATACACGTTGGTGGAATCCCTGAATGCGGCTTTGAATGCCAACCATTCGTTGGGGACCCCGGCGAAGGCTTGCAGGTCCGGACATCTCACACGCGGTCTTGCCATCTTCTCAATTGCCTCCGTGAGCGCATCGATGTTACTCCTTGAACGTATAGGAGTAGCCGTCTCGACGTGCGCCTCTGAGACATTAAACCGTAGATGTCGTTCTGCGTCGGCCTTCGGGTTGGTCCGTCGCTCCCCCCGTGGAGCGACGGTACTGTTGCGGAGCCAGGTGTCGACCTTCTGACGTTGCTCGTTCGTAGCCTCCCCCCGAAGGCTTTCCTGGTCTTCCTCAATAGCCGCTAGGTCCACGGCCAACCTCTTCTGTATCAGTTCCGCTTCGATAGCCAACTCCTTCTTGCGTAGTGCGGCGAGTTTCTCAGCCGCTTCCAATTCCGCCAACCGTGCCCTGTTTACGGTACTGGCGGTTGAGCGCTGTGACCGCACTGAGCGAGCGGGGGATCTTTCCCTCACTCGGCCTTCCATATGCGAGGTGGTGGCCTGGGCGTCTTCATATACGGGCCCAGGCACCTCGCTTCCACGTAACGCCGGTGACGCCGGCGGATCCAGAGACATCCTACGCCAACGTTCTTGTTCGATCCGTTGCAGTTCACTCGTGCCGGGTTGCATTGGATCTAGCGACCCCTGCACGAGTTCTCCATGACGACGCGGACTTTCACTTGCGTCGGCTTGACTTCTTGTGACGACCATCGTTGCACTAAACCGGGCTTCAGATCCGGCTCGAAGAGATGATGTAGTGGACTCAAAGCTCGGTGTCGGTTTCTTGCAGTAATAAAACCACTAGTTGTTCCTTCGATTTATTCTTCTCGCTTTATTGTATGTTGTTCAAGTTTACTTGTTGGTGGTAGGATCACTACTGGACCACTTAGACTAAAAATGTGCTGTTTATATACAGTGGGATTTGACAAATGTACCGTTACGTACCGTTATTCTAATCTACCATTGGCCAATCGCCTTAGAAAAGGATGGAGATATTGCTAGCTAGCTCACACAAACTTTTACTGTTTAACACCCAAGCTTTACCGATCGGAGAGCACCTATTGCGTCTCGCTTGTTGTCTATCTCAGTCTTACATTTTATTCGTCAACTATTGTACTATTGAGCTAGCTAAATATCTTATTCTACGTATCCTATTCTATATCTATATTTACAAACACAATTTACAATTAACTTAAAGCTAGCTCGGCGTCCTTTACAGTACCCATACCACTGACATTATAAAAAATCGATACAACAAAGGTATCGATACTTTCCTTGAGCAACACTAAACTTACTTTACGTTACGTAAATATTTGTAATTTATATACAAATATATGTAAGTACAGCAATTCACATGATAACACATACCTACTTAAATTACAATAAAAACCAAGCGATCATTACGCTCTGAAACAATAATGTAATTTCAATGACATATTTTCATCAACTCACCGGTTCTGGATCTCATGGAAATCTATTGTTTAAACATTTTTATTTGTGTTTCGATACCACAGACTTCGCGTTTTCTTTGCGATTGCCGTATTGTATTGATGTTCACTATGAAATATTAAAATTTTTGAATAAAATGTATTTGAGGTGATATATTTACTAAGTGCCATGACATACATTATGACATAGAGAAATGTAATATACCGGGAACAATATGATTAGTCTATAGCCATGACAGTCCAGTTGAGTTGTCAAGGTGACAATGACTCGTATCGTATTTGGTAATTTTGGACAGAAATCGGTACACCTGCAATACTTTACCTTATTTTAAGGTTGGTGACGCTGGACTGGTTCCTCTATGATTGATATTCGTCAAATTTAGCTTTTTATTTGGTGAAAACCAAACATATTTTTTTCCGGTATGTTACTTTTCTCTATGCGTTACTTGCTCAGTGAACCAAATATTATTGTAACATCATTAGAGGTATTAAAATAAAACATTATATATAAATTATGAGCTATAAATTCTCAAACCAAGAATCTACGCCACTGATAATTTACTATATGAATTACAAACAGCTACTATTACACCTTTAAACAGAGGGAGGAGTTTCAAGAAACCCTGAAGGGCCACCAGCCGGCGTGAAGTGTATTTTGCGCTAAATTTTATGGTGTTTCAGCAGAAAAATAGGCTATTGAGTTCAAGCAGTGCATTCTATAAGTTCTAATTGTTCACTAAAGGTGATTCCCGACAGAACTTTCGTCTCCAGCAGCGGTATTTTACCGTCTGTTCTGGGAAAGAAGAATGCTGTGAAAACCTGGAGTGCGTAGTAATGTACCTACCTAACAGTTTAGCAAAGACAAACCACGTAGCATTTCTTGAATGCGCCGTTACTACAAATCGAGAGTGCTGTGACTTGTAACCATCTAGGCTTAGTGTTGTTTTAAGTTCATATTAATTTTAGGATAATTAAAGCGTTTATTTTGTATTAGTCAGCTTATGGTTGGTTTTTTTTTTGGATTATGATTGTGTCTGTTTTTACATTACCAAAAATAAAGAAATTACTTAACTGTTGGTGTAGTTTAGTCTTTTTATTCATCTACTTTCCTTTATTTTTAAGGAATAGTGTGGCAAACAAGCATGATATCGAACTTACCTAGCCTATAAGATCAGAGGGGGAAGAAAAATGCTTCTCACGGCCCTGCTATGAGTTCGCCACCCAATAGTCTTTTATGCGCCACCAATAGAAGCACACACTGGTCCATCTCATCATCACTGTTGTATGCTCAATGCGTGGCAACATCCCACTCACACCGACCTTAGTAGTGGCATGCTGCCACGAATTTTGTCTTAGTCGCGTTTCACAACATCCAACGAGATATCCTATTATCCCTAACCCACGAACTGTTCGGTATATAGGTACCAATAAATGAAACGCACAATTGCACTTCGTTTATTTTTATTAAGAACCAAAAGTCCAATAACACAGCTTTTACGTTTCACATTAAAATCTTCTTCTTCGTAGTGGTTAGAATGTTGGCGTGAGCATGGTCATCACCTCAGAGTTCGTAGGTAGTTAGTCTGACAATCCGTTGGTATTCCTTTCGTGTCGCTGCCTGTGTTCTTCTGGTGCATTTGTTGACAGCTTTGGTTGATCTTGAAATCTTGAATGCATAGGTGATCTTCTTTGAGCCTTATTGTTTTCAATTTGACTATGCACAATGAAGAATTTCATAGCAACATTATTGCGCCGCAAGACATATCCAACGAGCGAAATTGGTGTAAATGTGGGCTGGAACGGTGGAATATGGACGCTGTTTGATGCAGAGTTTTGGAAAATGTCCTGAATTGGGTTCATCGTACATTTGCATCACTTCCCTCCAGTGCCATAAATTAATAAATACCTACTTTGCGCCTGGTAAACGACATGGTACAATACTACTTCTAATCTTGTTGCCATGTTTGTAACTCTTTCCATAGGTAAATTATGAATGAACAAACACAATAATAACATGAATTTTCGAAGTTTTACCACAATTGAATACGTTACGTCAGCCATCTGAGTGAAAATTTCTCAGTGACATGACATTCGTAGATTTTTGACAGATCCTCGATAGCCAGCCTTCGAGCTTACGTTAGAATTAGGTTCGTGCTCGCGATTTCATACAAAACTTTTTACGTGACAAAACATTCACGTTAAAATCTCGACACGTTAGTTGTCAAAACCTTTTTTTCTGTCAAAATTTAGTTCCTTTTACGCACTGTAGAGGCGCTGATCAAATCCTATACAAAATGGTGACATTTCGATACGTTTACGAAACGGTTACGATTTCGCAAGTTATTCGTGCTTGGGCTACTGACTGAACATTTCTCAGTGACATGACATTCGTAGATTTTTGACACACCCTCGATAGCCAGCCTTCGAGCTTACGTTAGTATTAGGTTCGTGCTCGCGATTTCATACAAAACTTTTTACGTGACAAAACGTTCACGTTAAAATCTCGACACGTTAGTTGTCAAAACCTTTTTTTCTGTCAGAATTTAGTTCCTTTTACGCACTGTAGAGGCGCTGATCAAATCCCATACAAAATAGTGACATTTCGATACGTTTACGAAACGGTTACGATTTCGCAAGTTATTCGTGCTTGGGCTACAGACTTTGTGTCAAATAACGGTAAATCGACTGTCGATTTCGCATTTTATGCAGGTGCATCTCTAGTTTTAACAGCTGACAGTACGGCGCGACATTCGAATTTTGAAGACGAAAGGTAAACAAATACAAAACCAAAATTACTTTTAGCAAGATTCAAGTGTTTCTTGAAAGAAGTGCTTAGTTGATGATGAAGTATTTTGTTTGTGCCGATGTTGAACCTTTTCAAGTACCTGCCACACATTTCAGAACCATTCTGGGATGACTAAATATTTCACTTGCTCGTGATTGTGAATACACTAAGCCATCAGATAGTTTCAGTACTGACATCATTGTGCATGATGTTAGCTAGAATATGTAAAGCCTAGAATAAAAACAGGTTTTCAAAAACAGCTGAACACATTTTTAGGTACTTGGGACGGATTTTTAACTCAGGGGTGACAGCTACTAGTAGCTAGTCAGGCTAAAACTAGAATGTGCCCTAATCATTGTCCTGTGGAAAACCTATGAAACTGAATGAAAACTTCATACAATATGTGCTTGCTCTGTTGTTGTTTTTAAATGTTAGAGAAAATAGAGAAGATATAAGTACCCTATGTTATGTATGCTTGCATTGCAGCTTCTGGAGACTAATATTTTGAACTGACCGCACATAAAGTGGGACATGGGTAGGTAGATGATGATGATCACTGCACTTAATTATATAATCAGCATCATACTGCAAGGCAGACGCTTTTTTAAAGCTATCTTAGATTATTGGTACTCATGGAACTATCCATCCATTATTTCAGTACAGCCAAACACAAAACCCACAAAGTTAGCCCACATAAGCCGGAGTATTAAAATACATTATTTGACATACCTAATTACAAAAGTAAAAGACTAGAGGACTAATTGTTATTCTGTCATATAAGTTCAGTGCTTTACTTATATCACATTTTTAAAATTAGATATAGAGATAAACTTACATATTTTCAGATCCTAGTTTGTTGTTAAAGTTTAAGAATTTTATTTTAAAGAGTTAGTAATTTACATATCTGTATAAAATCCTTCTTTGTTTTTTGTTACTGTGCCACTTAATTGTTTCAGAATGATGTTGGTAGGTGGGTTGTAGTAATAAAAGAAAATATTTGACATTGAAATCTTTTTATTGATAAATACTAACTTTCTCTTCATACTTTCTACACCATTACTAGTAATTAGAACAGAGTAGAGTACAGAGTAGGTAGATACATGGTTGTTTGCCCTATCTGCCCACAAGTGTTATATAAGTGCCTGTTGGCGATAGCGCCCCAGTTCCAGCTCACTAAGGGCGCTGGAACCATACCCTTATCGCACTGCTACCGCTGCAGGTACCCTCAGCCTGCCCTTGCAAGCTCCGTCCTCTGCTGTCAATGGATGGTATGGGATGTGAGCTCTGTGTGCTATATTATGTAGCACACAGCATGCATTTGCTATTCTTGCAGCAGCTACTTGTGAATAATGCAACTTTCTGTCCACCAAGAACCACCTGTAATGAATCAGTTTTTTACATTAACAATATCAATAAATATTTAGGTTTTTTGGCTAAGTAAAGAAATTTTACCTAAAGTGAGTTTTTAAAACACCTATACAATGCTCAACAACATTTCTAGTGGTCAAGTGCTTGTCTTGATAATAATTCTCAGGAGGTACTGGATCTGAGATGGGTGTCATCATAATGAGTCTCAAAGAATATCTTGAGGCATCCAATAAAGAAATTCTTATAATTTCCGATAATATTATCATACTAAGGGCCTATTTCAGAATGTTTGAGTAAGTTCTGGTTATACTACCCAGAACATAAAATAACTGAATGATAAAAATGACAGTAAACATGCAGCGAGATAGGCTATATCGATGACTGTGAAACGCAAAGATAGAGTTTTATTTATTAAATATGTTCTGGGTAGTATAACCGGAACTTACTTGAAAATTCTGAAACAGGCCTTAAGTATGTGAGATTAGTTAACACCTATCCAAAAGATACAAATTCACACCAGCAACTGTGTAAAGCCTCTCAAGATAAGCACACATCAGATGTTTAGCCCATACAACACTATCATGAGTAGACCCAGGGTATCATCATGCATCCATACATAAAATGTTCAATTTTGAATCACATAACTGAAAAACAAAAAGAATCATATACATTTCATAGCTTCTAACATGACTGATGGGCCACAAAATGTGATGGTTATGGATATAGAGTGAAACATACTCACTATAAGAACATTAATGGTATCCTTTTCTATTATAATACCATTCTTCATTGTCAGTCGGATGCACAATAGCCACATGGGTCCCATCTATACATCCCAGCAAACTAGGCATTTTGAACTTACTATAAAACCTGAAACATATTATTTATTAGTTTATTATGGTTAGCATAATATTATATATTATATTGAAAATCATTCAAATTACACTGTGATGATCATATAAATTGTTGTTTCTTGTAAGGATATGGATATACTTCACAAATCATTTAAATTGCTGTGAAGGAAAAGAAACTAAGGAACACCACATCCAAGAACTGCTTGATGTGCAGCATGTATTACTAAATCCCAGAATGAGCCCCAGTGGTGGATTATGGTAATTCTGCTCAACTATAGGTTAGTTCGATGTGGACATAGTACATATTAAATTAGTTGATATATACTCTCTTTTAACTTGTTCCCTCTCAGATTGTTGAAATGGGAAAGCTATGTATTTGTTCAATACAATTGGCTTATTTAGAGCCATTGTAACTTGCCAGATTACTTTAGAGACACTGGCATAGAATGCCAATGCCACCAAAACTTAAAACAGATTATTTGTTACTTATTGACAACATATTATTTGCCTGCATTAAAGCTCAGCCTGGCTGCATGTACTTGTACACTTGTAACCGAACCAATGGTTAGTATATCCATTCTAAGCAAGCTAAAATGTTCGAGTTTGATGGTTTTACCTTCTGCAGAAAATTCTTACCTTAGTTTCAACGTTCAAAGCATCAGAACGTAACATGCATGGCACATGAGGAACCAACTTTGTTATCAGGGTTTGCGAAGTTAACTCCTTAGATAGTCGATACAGTTTTACAAATTGCCGATCACTCAAATTCAAAGCTCCACACATAAGTCTTGCACTTTTATTCTTCTTCCTCCCTTGGGCACGAGCCACCGCTTCATCGAATAATGAGCACAGTCCAATAAATCCATGTACGCTTATATTTTATTTATGTCGTTCGCGAGGAAAATGCACTCAAAATTCAATAAACACCACTGAACGGTTCACAAAAAGTAGCATCTCCCTAACTGTTTCACAACCGTTCGTTTGATAGCGGTTACGTTCCAGCTGCGTTCGAGTTGCGTCTCAACTTTCGCTAAAACTATTAGCGCGATACGAAACGTTCGAAAAGTTGCGATGCGGCTAAGGTTCAATTGCGTTTCAGCTTTAAATTTTTAGTGCGATCGGGCCGCAGCAAAGTTAAGCAACGTCCGCCGCGGTCATGAGTTGGATGGGTGACCGCTAGTGACATTACTACTGAGCACTTCCGTGCTTCGGAGGGTACGTAAAGCCGTCGGTCCCGGTCTTCGTCTTTGGATGGCAGTCGTTATAGCATGGTGGTAGGGCATTTTGCGAATGCCCGCCTGGTTAGCTACCACCCTCAAGTAGAAAATCTGTCGCCAAGCACCTAACAACTGTGTTCTGGCAGCTGTCCTTGAGAGCCAGTAGTTTTAGGTTAGCCTGAACAACATCTTCATCCACATCAGCACTTACCAACAGGTGAGATAGTGGTTACAGGCTAACCTATCAAGATAAAAAAAACCTCTTGAGTGACCCTGAAACATGCCTATTGTAAACTTCCCTGGCACGTCAGTTGCTTCAACATTTCGACTTTGTCACAGCGACGGCACGAGAAAGCTGCAAGTGCAGATATTGGTGTGCTAGTCACCTGCGTTACCAGGTCCAGCAGTTTCTAGGGTCACTATGAGGAGTTATCTGCACTTTAGAGGGAGCCCTCAAGTCCCGCGCACTTGCACTATGCCCCCGCAACTGCACTTGCAGCTGCCGCGGTGCTCCGGAATCATTTCATAGAAATACTTAGAAACCAGTAGTGCTAATGTGGCCTTATATCACATGATATTTGGAAGTGTTCAGCATTTTTATGCTGCCTTCGTCCATTCTATTATATTCAGAAGAAGCTCTTACTAGAAAAGGTAAGTAAAACAAGATTTTTCAAAGCATATCTTTTATATAATTACTAGGTAATATATGAGCGTATTACGGTTGTAAATTAGCGTTATGAATACAAAAATAACTATAGCTATAATCTATGTTACAATAGATAAAAAATACTCTAGAGACTAAGAGTACCTACATATCATTCGTTTATATCGTAAGGGAGGTCGGTAATAGCTGAGTCGGGGAGGCGCCGGCGGTGTAGAAGCGGCGTCGAAGCAGAGCCAGGGCGCAGCGCGGTCGAAGAGTAGAGGCCTTGTGTAAATGATGAATTCAATATGTCCTCTTCGAAGGCAGGCATATATACAAGTATTCAATTTCAAATGGGAAAAATGATCTAGAATTGTGGTAAATTGGCTAATCTCCACCCAAATATTTTTTTCTTTATTTTCTGGTAGGTATATCAAAATACTTAATCTGGGGGCCAACTGTTATCTCTTATAACAGTAATAACTTTATTTTATTGCAAATTTTAATACCCCCACGTCAATAAAGCAAGCTTACAAACGGTGATGGAATCTCTCGGCGTTTTGATCACGTCACAACATGATTTTCAATTTATTCGCGTATTCTGACATGATATTTGATACGGAGTATTACTATTCCAACGACAGTCTTTCGAGTTTTAAGGCTGTAAATCTCTTTTGTTACCGTGTATTTACTTGGTTCATACAATTTAAACTCAACATATTTATTCACGTACAAATTCCTTGTGGAGGTTTAAGAGATGTTAGGTGTTCTCACGCAATGTTCCTATGAACTGTTTATAATTATTGTATGCGAGTTATAACTAAAATTTTACTGTGACTGCTGATACAGCTGTTGTGCAGCAGATACATAAACTGTCAAAAACTATGGTGAAACCGTTCCAAAACATCGTAGTCCGGAATAATATGACTGAAATAACGCTTTAAAATACACAACTTGTACCTCGCTTGCATTTCCGTGATACATATTCACTTGTTCTTTCCCCTTACGAAGTAGGAACAAACCAATACTGTTTCAGGCAATTGTGAGTCGGTGATAGTTCATGTCTATGTATGATTGTTTTAAGCATGAAACCAAAAGCTCTATAAAAGAAGGGACACGCTGCGGCACCGCTAGTGCGCCTGCGCCGCGACATCGCCACCTCGACTCTCATGTTTATTAGCGACCCGCCTCCGGCACTGGTATTTTGCTTGTATTTTTTAAAACTAGTACGTATATTGTTAATTATTAAAGTAATAGACAAAAAAATGACAATACTAACGGTTTTTCTGATATTATACTACGTATTACGAAATTACTTCAAGCATTTGCAAGACATTAAGCAAGTCTGGCTACCGACCGACAGCAACAGACTATCAGATAAGACCCAGCCGTCCCAAGTTCATCTTGAATGTACAAGACCGGATGTGGACTAGACTATACACAGTTCTGACTTAATCACGTGGGTAATATTTACTTAATCGAGCCAACAAGTTGTCAAATGGTATGTAGGTACAGGAAATAAGCGATAATATGAAAATGATAGGGTCCGGTTTCCGTCGCATAAAGTCGTTTGCAATACAGATACATAATTGATACGTCGCCGATTTTACTACGAAACCGACTAGTGATTTGCAATACTTTAAATTTAGATCCTGTTTTTGATAAGACTTCGGGGGTCCTTTTCACACAGGAATGGCCCAGGCACGTTGCACCACATGTCGTTCAACAAGCCATCTCTGTACACGGTCCCGCAGGATTGTCCCACATCGTTACTTTGGGTCCTGGTCGTGTTGTTGGGTTGCCCCCCAGACCACTTCTGGTAACCAGCCTTCTCCAAGGTTTCTCCTGAAAATATTTATACGAGTATCAAAGTCAAACTCCAGTCAGAACGTTTTGCATTAATTACAATTAAGGCGTCTACGATTCTCTTGTGATGATCAATTACATTTAATATTAATATTAATATTTATATATTAAAAATGCACTGCCATGTTCAGCAAAAAAAAAATATAACCACTGCGATAAAAACGGGCAAACTTGTGCCATTATTTTTAAACAACAAATAAAGTTTTTCAAACTGTATTATAAATTTAATACAATATTATGTAGGTAATATCTAATATTATTGCAAATGTGATAGCTTGGCAGAGGCGGAATTGTCAGGAAGCATTTTTGTCTTTTATATAATATAAATATTAAAGTATTAATATTATATAATATAAATTGTATACAAGGCTTTCTAAATGAATTTCTTGACTATGTAACTTTATGGACATTTTGATTTTATTATTAGACAATATTAACACAGCAGGTACCTACGCCGTACCAAGAATAATGTTATTTGACGTGGCACGTGGTATAGTATCACAACCATGCATGCATGGATTGCATGGTGAATACATGGTGACCCAAAGTGTAAAGAATAAAGTTATTTGAATGTTATGTACACATAATTTGTGAATCTGGCCATTTTATCTGAAGGCACGAAGTTGGCCTTACCAGGACTTTACTAATATAAGCTACCTAATTTGTTGGAATATTTGTTTCAGAACTGAAGATATTATACGAACCATGAATAGTTAGGAAAGTCCTGCGTTCACCCCAGTCGTGGAATCCAATCCCCAAAATGCCAGGCTCAATAGCCTGAATGGTGTTGGGGGGATGTTTCGAGAAGAGGTTAGCGACTACCTCACGTTCAACGTCATTATTGATGATCACCAGGTACCCTCCTTCAGCCTGACAGGTCATGAATGCCTTGCTCCATGGCAGGCTCCTCCGGTGGAATTTGTAGCAGCTCCCTGTTCTAGGTTCCATTTGGTAAGCTGTGTAAAAAGTTCACTGGTATTATTTACAATGATGTCATTTACTGCAAGTACTGGCAGTCGCTAGATCGTTATTGATCAGTCATCATGTTATAAGAATTTATAACATGATGACTCCGGAATCAATATAAAATATTTCAAGTTGGTATTGCTAAAATACCAACTACTACGCTAAATAATTGATGAGGAGGGTGCGAGGGAGTAACAACATCATCTTGGAAAGTGTGGCAGATGATCAGAGATCACCTTTTCTTGGACACTACATGCGAACGATGTTTTCGCATGGAATATCCGGCAGATATTACATGACAAAACGTTACATTTGGTGTTTGTAACAATTTTGGAGCATAGTATCACAAGTTTCAAATTTTTCTTATACTTTATATAAAGATTTTATTAGTACCTTTATTTTATATGGGTACTAATACTTTTTATATATAGAATTCTGTTGTTGATTTGATAAAATAGTAGTCAGTTAAAATACTGATTAATGAGTAGACGAATTTCAAGTTAATATTTCTAAAATAGTAAGTATACTTTTGATACGAGTGCCGAAAATAATAACAATGACATATAAGAATAAGAACCTAGGCAAGATATTGTGATAGGTGCAGAGTTGAAGAATTGAGTGGAATGCTAAACGGCTTCAGTAGATATGAGTTAACTAGAATGAAATATGAAGTTGATAGTTTAATAGTTTCTACTAGCAAAATCATACCTGGGTCAGTAGTACCACACTCAGTCATCGTCAGATTTGTGGATTCCTTGTAACAGACATAGGGTAGCACATGATCACACCGGACATCAGAAGTACTGCCATAGTCGTCCGCAAACATTGCTAGACAGCTTTCTGCGTTCTCATGGTTGTCAGGCTCACCAGGAGCCCAGGTGATAGGCAGACGTGTTAAAGGTTTCCCTAAAAGAAAGTCATCATGCATGATCGCTAAAAGATTGCTGGCTATTGGATTAAATGACAAATCGTGAAGTCCTTGTGTAACTATTCCTTCTTTCCTTTAGTTATACAAACTCCTTTTTTTTATTACAAAATCACAAATATACGATAGGAAAAATTTAAGTCATGTGCGGGATTCGAACCCGCGTCCATCACTCCTTGAGCCGGAGTATGTTCTAACCAATTGAGCTAACATGACATGACGTCATGACTCGAATCTTTCCATTCCTTCTTTAACCATCGTATTGGGATGGAGCGAAATCTACAGTACCACTTGCGTTGTACTACAAACAAGACCTACTTGAGGGTGGTTGCTAGCTAGGCGGGCACTTGCAAAATGCCCTTCTACCATGCGGTGAAGCTCAAGCCCGCGGCGGGATTCAAACCATGGACCTGCTGCGCGGCAGTCCATAGCCATGCTACTGAGCCATCACTGCTTCAAAGAATCGCTTGCTTTAAAGAATCACTTGGCAAAAGGTCTAAACTTCTGTGAAATTAAGTTCCTTAACCCTTTTATCGTCTCCCGCGGATGGCTAGTGGATATTATGGCAAGACTGTCCATATAAATATGTTAAGAGAAGGAAGATTATTACGAACAAGAAATGTCTTGAGCGTTAAAAAACACAGTAACCAAGTTTAATGTTTTCTATGTATGTTTTTATATGTAGTTATGACGGAACAAGCACTATACCTGATAGTAAGCGGCTTAACGTCTTCCTATAACAGATGCATTTCGTCCGAACGAATTGCACGGCGCCCGTCACACTGAGACATACAGTTGTTAAGTTTCATGTGCCTGGCTCTAAGGACTGCTGCCGGAACACACTGTTAGGTGCTTGGCGACAGACTTTCTACTTGAGGGTAGTAGCTACTATGCCCTTCCACCTTGATGTGAAGCTCTAGACGGCAAAGGGATCGAACCAGGGACCTGCGGTACGGCAGTCAATAGCTATTACCGCTCAGCCATCACTGCTTAAGAAATTCTTGTGTTTTTATCAGTTTCACTATTTATTGTTTGTGAAAGATTCTATGGACAAAATTGTATAGGAAATTATACCTTTTGTGACAGAATGTTTTAAAAAATGTTATAAGGGTTTTCTCATAAACTAAGTTGATGGATTCTTACCTTCGACCGATGTATAATCTCCCTTGGAGAAACTGGCGTGGACTCCCGTGAATATCTTGATGGGAGATGTATTGTTCTTGTGTTGTTGTACGAAGGTTATTATGGCTTTCTTCAACTGTTCGGTCAGAGGCGACGCTAGGACAGCGCCTGTAGAGCAACAATTTGAGTACCAATATGTCCATTAATTTGTCGTAATAAAAGGCCCATTTATTATGACACAACTGAGTATTATATTTCGAAAAATAATTGTTAAGATGGTGACAGAATTATTTTACCAATTTCTATTTATTTTATTTTGACATTTTGATTGACATTTGTATTTTTATATTAATTTTGACATGGTATTATTTAAGTTAATACGCATTAACTCATCATAATTATTGAAATTGTAGTAGGTAGGTATGTGTTGAAATATTTTTAACCAATTCATTATTTATTATTATGTTGATGGAGATTTAATTATAGCGATTTCTATTAATAAGATTTTATTTTGTATTTTTTATCTAATTTTGATACAATTTTTTTTTATATATTTATAATATATTTAGTTTTATGAAATTCGTACATGTTAAATCGGAAATACGTTATGGCCAAGGTATCATTGTTATTTCATTAACAAATATTTCATGACACCTGAAATAATAATACGTATTGCCTTTCTTCTTCAAAAAATACTACGAACACATTACAGCTACTACAAGGAAAGCATTTAGACAACCTACAAGTCATTGCAGACTCACACGCAGTCTTAACGCTCCAGCCTACTACAGTTGGCAGCATGCCCAGCATACTGGCAGCATTGCCTCGTTAAATTGCAATGCTTATTCGTTAAGCAAAATAGGTGCCAGCATTTTGATTTTGATTACGCGTCGCATTGACCAAGCGCTTTGTAATTTTTTTTAAGTGTTCTTAAATAATGTTTATAATAGAGATATATTAAACATTGTCCTTCGTGATATTTCATTTCACCTACATCTACTACTGAGTTAAAATATACAGGGTTATTGGTAATATGCTATCAACCTCTTAGGGTTGACATCTGCTAGTCCTAAGAAACATATTGAAATAATTTGAAAAAAGAAAAAAAACATTTTTATATGTTTTTGTATGAATAAGCACGAGGACCACCCGATGTTAACAGTCTCTTGTGCCTGTAATATATTATTTCATATTTTTGAATACTTTGCTCGATGTAAATATTCAAAACTCTATTCAAAGGGGCCACGGCGCGGTCCAGTGTTGCCGCGGCGGGCGCTCTTGGCTCGGTGTAGGCATTAAAACACAAAAAAAAATATATCTCAAAATGTTTCTTAGGACTAGCAGAAGTCAACCCTTAGAGGTTGTTAGCATATTACCAATAACCCTGTATAGAAAACCTTATTGCACAAAAAGGATCAAAATATTAGTGCGCACTATGCTGCTCGAGTGGTTTGGGCCGCTAGTGCTTGTGTCTATGTCTATGTCTGTGGCACTAGTGAGTATCAGTATATAGCTCGCGACGTAAAATAACAAGCGACGTCCAATAACAAAACTCCAGCGTTGCGCGATATATAGGCTATTAAAATAAAGAAAGTAGAATATCCATCGAAAAAAAGTTTCTTCTATAAAAGAATTTTGTCTTATCTTCCCTATCCATTCGAGACATTATAAATGAAAAATTTTTTCATTGCATAAATGTATGAACTTTAGCACTGCTATTTATTTACAAATAGAGATATATAATACTTTTTCTCTTTTCTGTGTTTGCGGGCCGATAAGACATTTATCAATGGTATTACATTAAGAACCGAAAATAAAACAAGCTGTAACTGCAGAAAAGACTAAGAGTAGATTGAAGATAGAAGTTGGTTCTTGGGGGGTATGAAACATGAACAAAGGGTAATCGGAGACAGGACCTACCTTCGGCATGACACCTCATCCTCGCCTCGCTCCAGGTACCAGGAATTATGTGAAACTTCAACCAGCCATCAGCATCATCGTTATAATCGTAGTCGAATCTGAACTCTTTCGCTACAAGAGAAAAAAATAATTAAGCCTTTTTATTCCCAAATTATTATGACAAGTGTCTTAATGCATCTAAACAATTTATCAACTAGTAGCTTCCGAGCTGTAAACCTCTCGAGTCTGCCCTTGCTTAGCTTAAAATTGAATAAAGGTTCACTGCGCACGCTGATGGGGAATGGGTCACAAAATCCAAATATCTAGATATATAATGTAAATAATAGATTATTTTCTTGGAATTAAATCAATGACACGCGGACCCCATCGAAAGCTAGTTGTATCAGAAATAAGTAGATAAGTAGTACAATAATTTTTCATACTTTGTTATGATTACATAATTTTGTTGTTTGTGATCTAATTTTCTCCCTTATTTATCTCGCATTAATATATTGGCTACAGAAACATCGAAAATAAATAATTGATTATACTCCACTAATAGATAACGTGCGTATCAGGAACATTGCCATTTAATTAAGCGCAGGCGTCCATATTTTCAACATCATATAATGTATATCTTCGTCATTTTGACAAATTGTCAATAACTGAATCGACAAAAAAATATGGACTTATCAAATCTGCTCACAAAATTTCGTGGGAATCATATGCGACCTGTAGAGAAGAACAACCGGACATACGAAAGCATTTTTGTGTAAGTTAAAACAGAGACGCTTCGCTCGAGCTAAGTTCTCGTTCGGTCAACAGAGACGCTTCGCTCGAGCTAAGTTCTCGTTCGGTCAACAGAGACGCTTCGCTCGAGCTAAGTTCTCGTTCGGTCAATTAAGCAGTGTCGCTTCGCTCGAATAAGTTCTCGCTCAGTCAATAAAGTAGATACGCTTCGCTCGAACTCAGTTCTCGCTCGGTCATTTCAGATTTTTTTATCTGTTTGGCTAGCTGGTTGCCTACTTGTTAGTAAGCCATGATATGGTCGAAGATGGTAAATATACTAAGGCACCTTGAAGAATAGGAACTGGCTCTCATGGAATGCTACAGAAACTCACCGTTAGGTGCTTATGTGGTCGGAATGAATACTGGAATGTGAACCAGGCGAGCACTCGCAAAAGGGTTGTAAGCAACATAATATTAATATGGCGCCTGTAACCTCTTCACTCCCGCACGAAAATTGAAGCGAGTTACAATATAAGATTTATACTATGCTCAAGATTTCCTGATAATTATTACAGAATAATGCTATTGTAATGTTGTCTTAGGTTTTCGCGATTATTACACATAGTATGCGTCACAGAAGCCGGCCCAAGCCTTCCACAGTTGAGAGACAACCTGCCATCTTACCTTACATCAAGGGTGTCACGGACAAAATTGGTAATATCTTAAGACGAGCTTCAATAAAAACTTACTTTAAGCCGCACAAGAAGATGAACCAATTTTTAAGACCTGTGAAGTGCAATATTCCCCTACAAGATGCAGGTGTTTACAAACTTGATTGTGAATGTGGGCTGTCATACATTGGGCAAACAAAGAGGAGCATTGGTATCCGGGTAAAAGAACACATTGCTGACATGAAGAACAGACGCTCGACCAAGTCTGCGGTTTGTGAACATGCCCAGGACAAACCCAACCACTACATTCGGTTCGACAACCCACAAATCCTCGCCAGAGAGACCCGATTTATGCCAAGAATGTTACGCGAGGCTATTGAAATCAAAAAATACCCAAATTTCAATAGAGATGATGGTTGGCAAGTACCACCTGCTTGGGATCCTGTCATCAAATTAATTAAATCTCAATTCCGACACAAATCTGCAAGACCTCTGGACACTGTGAGCGAATACTGCGTGAATAGGGAACGTTATGATTAATATAAAAATGTTCGGACGGTAGACCAAATAATTTTCTTAATAACTCATGTGACAAATAAAACCAATTAGTCACCCCGTGACCACGATCACTGCAAAGTGTTTGAAACGTCGGGACAAAAATAATTGATAATCAAACGAACTTACCAAGTGAAGTTCGATGACAATTATGTGAACAGCTTCATTCGACGCGATTTATTGTTTACATATTGTAGAAGCGCCTCCTAGCGTCAGCCCTGCACGATTTTTAGAGTAGTTTTTTTTTTTTTTTTTTTGTTACGGCAACACTTTTGTCGCCTATCCCCACTACGCTACTTCCTGAACGGTCAGTCCCACATTTGAGTCATTTTGTTTAGAGCAGATTATAAGTACCCATATCACATTTTATTTGTATAGGGTAGGGTTCGAAAATAATATTATGTCTAGCGTGTATTAAATTGTAACTATGATATTTTATTATTTTTATCTTAGGGAGGGTATGTATAAATCGCGTCGAATGAAGCTGTTCACATAATTGTCATCGAACTTCACTTGGTAAGTTCGTTTGATTATCAATTATGTTTCACAGCTTCATTCTTTGCGATTTATTGTTTACATATTGTAGATGTTCAGAGATAATAAAATGTGCGGTAAAGACAAAAAAACATTGAGCTATTAAAATCAAAATGTTTTATTTTTTGGCATTTTTCTTGACAATTACATACTTAATGTTACAGTGCAATCAGATACGGAACTAAGTAAGTACAATTATAATATCTTACTTTAACATTAATCCATATAATATAATGTTTAAACTTACTACTAATATGTATAGTAATGTTAATACTTAATTTATTTTTGTTTCAGATTACATGATAACACCGTTGTTGCAAAATTGTTAGGGTCGTTAATTAGCTGCCTGTTATAAAATTTTGCAAAAACTGAAGAAGAATCAGACCATCCTGCAGTATTTCTTATTACGTCAATGTTGACGCCTAGTCTGTTAGCTGTGGATGTGGCTGCATGCCGCGTGCTGTGTGCACTAAATATAGAAGTATCTACTCCACTATCAGAAAGCGTATTTTTTATCCACTTACTGAGCGTTTGAGAAGATACCTTTAAGTGAGGTTTTTTGTAACTTACAAATAAATTATCAGTTTTACTAATTGTTTTTATTTTATTTATATATGATTCTAAGCACCTTGCTGGGCAAATTTCAGGCTTGTTGTCAAAGTAAGGCAGTCTTAATAGTGGCTGTAATGAATTAGGCTTTGATGTTTTAATTAAATCTGGAATTTTAATTATTATATCTGTGGGAGATTGTATTTTGATGTTTTTAAGTTTAATTAAGGCAAAAGTTTGCACGCGATGTGCAGTCACCAAAGCCAACAGAGTTACAGTTTTTTTGGAAAGAATTTCCAAGTTGAGATCCGTGTTTGGCCACTGCTGTGCTAAATAATCCAAGACTATGTTTGGGTCCCAGGTCAAGCTGTATTTAGGGTTGGTAGGTCTCAACTTAAAAACTCCTTTCATAAAACGGTTAATCCTATTATCATTAAGGTTATCCAATATTAAAGATAAAGCAGACTTGTAAGAGTTTATGGTACCATATTTAGCACCATTATTAAAAATGACAGTGAGAAAATGAAGGACTATGGGAACTGAAGCCGATATGTAGTTATAATTGTAACCGTTGCAATAATCAATCCAATGTTTTATACAACCATCGTATTGTTTATATGTAGAATCAGATAAGGATGCTACCATTATTTCTACTGTACCAGAAGACAAGCATTTTCTCAGTAAAGCTTGCCGGAAAGCTTCGCGGCAACCAACTTGAGGGTTCTGTGTAGATTGTGGTTCATCCTGAAAGGAGAAGTAAGCAACTTAATGTCAGGATCGAAATACAAAGGTTCTGAATTAATTATCTTACAAAATATAGGAAACCAAGGCTGTGTTGGCCAATATGGTACCACAACTATACCCTCTGCTTTTTCTTGTATTATTTTTTGCATAACTTTTGCAATTAGAGAAAATGGTGGAAATGCATAAAAGAACTTGTTCTTCCAAGTAACAGTAAAAGCATCAATAGTCAATGCTTCAGGATCATTTTTCCAGGTTATATAAACAGGGCATTTTGTATTACATCTACTGGCAAACAAATCAATTTCAGGTACACCAAAATACTGTATTATTTTGTTGTAAGCATTGTTATTTAATTCCCATTCAGTATCTTGAAATGCTTTACGTGATAACTGATCTGCTTCATAATTATCTTTTGTATTTATATAAGAGGCAAAAATGATAAGTTTACGAATTTCACACCATTGCCATATCTCCCTTGAAATAAAATTTAAATGGTTATACTGAATGCTTCCCATTCTATTAATACATGAAATTGCAGTGACATTATCAATTCGCAATAAAATCTTTGAGTGCGCCATATTTTTTGCAAAGCATTTAAGAGCAAGAAAAGCTGCTTGAAGTTCTAACTCATTGATATGTGAAAGTTTTTCGTTTTCTTTCCAATACCCAAAAACTTTCTTGTCATTACAGAATGCACCCCAACCAGTTTTAGATGCATCTGAATATATTTCTAAATCATATTGGTCAAAACTTAGAGGGCAATATCCATTATCAATATGTTTTAACCACCAGATCATGTCAGGTCTTAAATTTTCAGGAATTTCAATACGTTGGTCGTAGCTAGAGTTACTCAATAAGCAGGAATATTTAAATTGTTCAAACTGTTTTGTATATAGCCATGAATATTGTAATGCTGGACAAGCAGACACTAAAAGGCCAACAAATCTAGCGAAATCTCGTAACTTACACCTTCTTGTATTCAAGATGAGGGTAGTTTTCTCTTTAATCTTATTTCTTTTTTCGTTAGGTAATTTTAAAAGAAGGTTTTTGGAATCAAAAACAAATCCCAGAAACTTACAGCTAGTTTTTGGTAATAAGCAGCTTTTCTCAAAATTTATCAAAAAACCTAAACTTTCAAATACATTTTTGGTTACTGTTATATTTTCTGTACATTCTGAATGGGACCTACCAATACAGAATACGTCATCAAGGTATATCACTGAGACCATGTGATATGATTTTCTGATGAATTCCATGACAGGTTTTAATAGTTTTGTGAAAAACAAAAGGCGCAGAACATAAACCGAAAGGTAAACAATTGAACTCATAAAGATTATCGATATATTTGAACCGAAGGTATTTTTTGTGTTCCTTAAGTATAGGTACCAAAAAATAGGCATCTTTCAAGTCAATAGATGCCATGAAGCAGTCTTTCGTTATGAGTTTTGACGCTGTCCTATAATCTTCCATTTTAAAATGCTTTGTTTCAACAAACTTATTTAGACATTTAAGGTTAAGTATAAACCTTTTATCACCGTTTGGTTTAGGTACTAAAAAAACAGAAGAAAGGAATTCATCGGGTTCATGATCACATAGGGAAATGGCATTAATATCTAATAAGGATTTAATGCATTTTTCAAAATCTGCCCGCTCTGTTTCAGACTTTGGATATACACTAGGTTTATCAGTCCGAAAAGGCGTAGATTTAAAGGGAATAGCATATCCCTGAATCCATGAAAGGATTGTCTTGTCACTAGTTAATTTAGACCAGTTATTGGCAAAATATTGTAATCTACCGGCGAATTGTACCTGGTTTATTTCCGATGCGTGGCTTGACCCCTGGATGGCAAGGGGCGATCGCTCGGGCGTCGCACGATGGCCTGCGGCTGTCGTTGCGATGGGTTCGCCACTCTGCGATTGTCGTTCGGTTTGGTGTTCGTTTTGCGGTGTTGGGGCACGTAGTTTAAACGACCCTTATTCCCACTCGTTGAAGGTACATTTGGTTGCTGGAATTTAGGCTTTTGCGTATTTTTGAGAGCATCGCCAGACTGCTGAATAGCCTTAGCTGCTTTTAGTTTCTCCGATATGTTTTCTCCAAATAAAAATTTATCTCTGGCGGATTCAGTTAAGGCATCTTTTAGCTTTGCATTAATGCAGGAAATAACAAAGGAACGGCGAGTTTTTGTTTCAGAATGGTGAGTATCGCAAAGAATACGGCAAGCATCACTAAGTGGTTTTAAAATCTTTTGTTTTGACGTTTCATTTGAAATAACCATTTCCATGACCGTTGCTAAAGCAGATAGTGCAATACCAAGCTGTTTTTGCTTGTATTTAAGCGAAGAGTCCCTTTTAACCAAATTATCAGGTATGGCTGCCCTAACCTCTGGATTGAGAGTTGGAGCTTGCAACAGGTCACAGTTAATGGGTACTAAATATTCTTTCAAAAGACCTTCTTTTGTATCTCTTGATAAACCTTTTGCTAGGATATCCTGCCACCTCTGAGCTACGTCTTTATGAATAGGTAGACCCATGGCAGTTTCCAGCTTGGGAGCATCACCAAGTAACATAAGTACCTCGCTATCCAGTTCTTGTTCATCTGGTTGTGGCTGCTGTGATGAAGCGGCCTGTAGCGTATCTTCGGTTGGAACGAAATGCGACGAGGACTGATTCGTTATAGATGGGCTCGGTGAGGGCGGGCTTGGTAAAATAGGTGTCATGCCGACATCGTGAAACGTGTCCAGTAACATGGGTGACTCGCAGTAGAAAGGCTCATCTGGAACCATGTCTGGTGGCAGCCCTGTGAACAAATATAGTTCATATTTAGAACATGTCTAAGAGGGTATGTGACAGTAACAGCCCAAGAAAGCGGCAGTACGCATCACTTAAGTTTACGACAGAGGAAACCCAAATACGGTAGCCTCGCATCATTTATTCATATTGATCCAGTATTTTTTGACAGTGGAAACCCAGGTATGGTAGCCTCGCATCAATAATATTGGCAAGATGTTTAACAATAATTCAGTAAAAGCAATATGTATAACACATTTTTTTTTTTTTTTTTTTTTATACAATTAATATCAATAGCGTACTAACCCGTAACTATATCTTCCGACGACGAACTACCCGTAATTCTTGGTAACTGTTCTTGTAATTTCTTGATTTTTCGGCGAATTTCTTCCTCCGTTTTCTCATGCTTCCTTTTCTTCCCCATTTTTAAAAGCAATGCTTCAGGGACGTGGCTAGTTCAGTTCAGGAGACGTGCGAAGGCTTGAGCACGGAAACGCAGAATGACTCAAATGTGGGACTGACCGTTCAGGAAGTAGCGTAGTGGGGATAGGCGACAAAAGTGTTGCCGTAACAAAAAAAAAAAAAAAAAAACTACTCTAAAAATCGTGCAGGGCTGACGCTAGGAGGCGCTTCTACAATATGTAAACAATAAATCGCAAAGAATGAAGCTGTGAAACATAATGATAAATATACGCGATTTAAACCGTTTAAAGTTGTTTAATTACTAATGCTATTGTACTAACAAATAAACAATATCCTTACCATGACAAAACAAGAAAAGGGTCACAGAAATAATTAAAATTTTAAACATATTGACACAACTTCATAAACATGTGATGTAAATCAAACCGCGAATGTGAATGTGTTTTGTGTGAAATTCGGTTACTTACATATAGAAATTTTATCGCCTGCTAGGGGAAGTAGGTATGTCACCATACTTTGAACAAATAGATTATCCGCGCCCACGCTAACTGGAACTTGATAAAGTTTTGGCAACTGGAGCAACATAAATGTCGATTTGAGTTGCGGTGTACTCCTCAAAGCAGCACGATAAAATTTCTTACCATCTTATTGCCATAGTAAAACCAGAGAAGTAGTTTAACTGGAGACCTATAGGAGATAATATGCCTACTCTAGTTGGATACGTAGGGTTGTCCATATCTCTAAGTCTTATATGTACCCATGTAATACCACAGTTTTAGGCTGTAGTAATATGTACCCCGTGGGGTGCTGGGTTTGAATTGCACCTCCCCATCTCTTCCCATGAGAGTCGTAAGAGGCGACTAAGGGAAAAATACTGGAAGGTGGGCAGCAGCGCCTTCTAAAGAACTGCCATCTCACACTGCGATCCCCAAGATGTCTGCCAAGCTTGGGGATTATGGCAAATACCCCCTTAATAGAGGAGGCTGTGGCAGCAGAGTGGATGATCCGGCTGATGACAAATCACTGCGAAGCTACCTTAAGACACGATTTTATGTTTATTAATCATTAATTAACAAATAATCACAGTTGCAGCGGGTACTAGTCTACGACCGGATAAAAGCTCTCGGCTTACTATACTACAAAAATTCTTACTATTAAATTGAATATATAGTAAGACTCTTGTTAAGATAAAAATATAACTAGGTATATGATCTATTTTATAAAGTTCAATATAATGTAATGATTTCTATGCTACCCAGACTACAGGGGATACTCAGACACAGACTCCCTGCCATTTAATCTACCTATCTACCATAGGTACTATTGGCGAGTAAATATAATAATGTAAGTAGGTACTTCAGTTTATACATAACGAACCTAAGCTGTTCGTTAAGTATAGTGTATTAGATGTAGGAAGGAGGTATATTATTTGTATCAGGGACAAAAAGAATGCATGACTCGCTTTTTCTGTCAATTTTCTGATACACTAACGGAACGGGCGCAGTGCGGGCGACAGGCGATACTGATCGGTGACGTAGTGCGGGTACCCGACACTCTGGAAACACTAGATATTTGTCCTAGTGTGCATGCTGTGGCACGTGTGTGCAAACGCGCACGACGATAATTTGGCTATTAAACACCATTGTTCTTTTAAGTCCATCATCATATTTTCCGGCACCCTTCCTGAGACTAATCCTCCCTGGGAAAGGTCTCGTTGGCAGTATACCTATTTGAATTATAAACGTCAAAGTTGCAATGACTCCTGTTATCCGCTTAATGTGCAGTAACACACACGCTAATCACTTCGACTTTAGTACTATGGCATTCCGCTCATTCAGTGCAGTGTTGCTTTAAAGTCTATTAATGACCATACCATGGGCAGTATATGGAATAGGCCTTACATTCTTAATTAATTCAAGGCAACGTAGTTGTACGTATTATTTGATTTGTTTGTATAAGACAGTATATTTCTGTCCCATTTTCCAACAATAGTCACGAACTGTAATAAAACAAAAATACGTCCTAGGCTGGGTCCTCAATCATTATACAATATTTTCTGGTCTCAAAGCTGTACTACACTTCACAACCCTGGTCTTCCTCTCAGACTATCCACATACAACTATCACCCGTGTATTTTAACAGTGACTATTGAAAGACTGTACAATGAATGATGACCCAGCCTAGGGCATTTTTTGTTTCTTGTACTGCAAGCTATCGAGAGCAAGGATCTGGGCTCGAAGCTGTAGCTGCAGTTACAAAAAAACAACAGGGTAGTGGCCTGCCTGAGTTTCGGAGTAGGTCAGACTTGGTAAAAACTCACATCACCAGCAGGCTTGTACGTAGACACAGCCTGATTCCCGAAGAAGTCTGGAGAACAGTAGGTGAAGGAATCAGCAGTAGGAATCGGAAACGCAGGCGAGTGGGGAGACTGTCTGGGTCTTGGGAGCAGGTTCTGGCTGCTTGACTACCTACCATCTTAGGGATCCTTGAGAGCCAGTTCCAGCAAGTAAAGCTTGCTTACTATCCTCGCACTCAGCATCACTTATCAACATGTGAGAATATGGTCAAAGGTAAAGCACTCACTTTCAATAAAACCTTTCGTGGTCTGTTTTACACATCTAGAAGAAACACTTTTTTTTTAATGTTTTACAGGTTAGCCTTTGACCACTACCTCACCTGATGGTAAATGATGATGTGGTGAAAGATGCTGTTCAGGCTAACCTAGAATTACTGGCTCTCAAGAACAGCTGCCGGAACACAACATTTAGGTGCTTGGCGACAGATTTTCTACTTGAGGGTGGTAGCTAGCCAGGCGGGCATTCGCAAAATGCCCTACCATGCTATAACGACTGCCATCCTAAGATGACAACCGGAATCGAAGGCTTAACGTGCCAACCGAAGCACGTAAACGCTAAGTAGTAATGTCACAAGCGGTCACCCATCCAACTCATGACCGCGGCGGACGTTACTTAAGGGCCTCTTGTACTTGCACAGTAGGCAAATTTAGCGTGCGAGAGTTGCAGGCTATGGACACTACGCGGCGCTGCGCTTTAGATGCACAGCGCTCGTCAGGTCGATGTCCCCAGCCGCACGCTATCAGCTTCATAGTGTAACTAAAACAGTTGATCTACTTTAGGTAACTGCTACTAAATCCAGTACTCAATTATTATATTCTTGTGACTATTCCCTTATAGTGCAACTAACACAGTTGATAACCTTTAACTATTACTATTAAAATACATACCGTTAAGTGCTTGGCGACAGATTTTCAACTTGAGGGTAGTAGCTAGCCAGGCGGGTATTCGCAAAATGCTCTACCACCATGCAAAATTACTGGTTCTATCTAGAGGACACATAGCGGCACATACCGTTAAGTGATTGGCGACAGATTTTCTACTTGAGGGTTAGGTTGCTAGCCAGGCGGGTAATCTCAAATTGCTCTACCACCATGCAAAATTACTGGTTCTGGAGGACTCATAGCGGCACATACCGTTAAGTGCTTGGCGACAGATTTTCTACTTGACACATAGTGGTAGCAAGCCAGGCGGGTATTTATAAAATGCCCTACCACCATGCAAAATTACTGGTTCTCAAGGATACATAGCGGCACATAGCGTTAAGTGCTTGGCGACAGATTTTCTACTTGAGGGTTAGGTAGCTAGCCAGGCGGGTAATCTCAAATTGCTCTACCACCATGCAAAATTACTGGTTCTGGAGGACTCATAGCGGCACATACCGTTAAGTGCTTGGCGACAGATTTTCTACTTGACACATAGTGGTAGGAACTTAGGAAGCCAGGCTGGTATTTGCAAAATGCCCTACCACCATGCAAAATTATTGGTTCTAGAGGACTCATAGCGGCACATACCGTTAAGTGCTTGGCGACAGATTTTCTACTTGACACATAATGGTAGCAAGCCAGGCGGGTATTTATAAAATGCCCTACCACCATGCAAAATTACTGGTTCTCAAGGATACATAGCGGCACATAGCGTTAAGTGCTTGGCGACAGATTTTTTACTTGAGGGAGGTAGCTAGCCAGGCGGGTAATCGCAAATTGCCCTACCACCATGCAAAATTACTGGTTCTCAAGGATACATAGCGGCACATAGCGTTAAGTGCTTGGCGACAGATTTTTTACTTGAGGGCGGTAGCTAGCCAGGCGGGTTTTCTCAAAATACCCTACCACCATGCAAAATTACTGGTTCTGGAGGACTCATAGCGGCACATACCGTTAAGTGTTTGGCGACAAATTTTGTACTGGAGGGAGGTAGCTTCTTAGAGGGCACTGCTGCTCACTTTCCGGTATTTTCACTTAGTTGCCTCTTACGACACCCACAGTTAGTAATTGGGGCGTGACATAGCCCGGCACCCCACGGGCTCGGCTACACTATTTACAGCTCACTGAACTAAAATGAGTGAATTATTTAGAAAACCATACTGTACTTTTTATACTGTGGCGCGTGAAAACAATGCCATCGAGAAGGTATTTTTTTTATTTGGCATGGTTTGAAATGACATACAAGACACTCGCCTGATGGAAGATTCACGCCAGCGGATAACCATAAATGTTGCAGTGTCACCATTCTGCTAATAATAATTCTGTTTATAAATATTTCTAGCTCGTAATCGCCGGAGAGAATTTTGCTGGAGAAAACGACACGCGTCCTACCTCGATGACGCCTAAGCGGGTACTGAATGACGTGCGCGAGAGCTTGAATCTTTAGATTTGTAGTTTATTTTTTCTTGTTAAAAAACTATAGCTAAATTTGAAAATGTGCCTTTAAACGTTACTAATAAATAACAAGCTCTATCCATTGGTAAAACTTCCACATAGTTTCATGATAGTATCTTTTAGTTCTACCTGATTTAAGTAGCGATATGGTGTCATGTTTGAAATTTTTTTTATCGAAGAAATTGTTCATAATCCCGTTTTTGACTTTGTACGTTCCTGGAGAGTATGTTCAACTTTATATAAATGATTTTATATATTCTAAATTTTCAATTCTATTCGAGTTACAGATTTTAAAAAATGTCTTAAGTAGGTGCAAGCTCGCCTTAACTTTGCCGATTGGTTAAGATAAGCTAAGCAATCTTCGCAACAAGCGCTTTAAAATTAAAAAATATAATTATTACAAGACTTTTAGAAACTTTATATTTTTTCTTATAACAAGTATATAAACGTTTTGGATACATATACAGCTACGGGTATAATCTATGTTGCAATTGAAAAAAGAAACATTTGAGGCTTAGATTACCTCCATATCATTCGCACATACCGTAAACTGGCACGCTGATAGATGTTATTGTGACGGAACAAGCTCGAGGCCCACCTGATGTTAAGCGGACTAACCTCTGCCTATAACAGATGCCTTTCGTCACAAGTCACGTATTGCACTGCGCCCGTCACCTTGAAACATAGTTGTTAAGTATCATTCGCCTGTAATTTTTCTGGCTCTCAAGGACTGCTGCCGCAACACACCGTTTGGTGTTTGGTGACAGATTTTCTACTTGAGGGTGAACGCTAGCCAGACGGGCATTCGCAAAATGCCCTTCCACCATGCGGTGAAGCTCAAGCCCGCGGCGGTATTCAAACCATGGACCTGCTGCGCGACAGTCCATTGCCAATGCCACTGAGCCATCACTGCTTCTTTAGTGTTATTTAAAACTAATTAATTGTTTCTTTTTACTGTATTAGAAAGCTGAACTGTACTAACTATGCTGTATCTGTATCAGCTGGATCGTCCACTGCCGAGCACAGCCACGCTTATTCGTCTCGTACGACAAGAAGAAGAAGCACTCGTAGCGAAGTTTATTAGCTGTTCTTAACCGATCAGCAAAGATAAGTAACGTCGCCCGCGGCCATGAGTTGGATGGATGACCGCTAGTGACATTACTACTGAGCGTGCTCGTGCTTCGGAGGGCACGTTAAGCCGTCGGTCCCGGGTGTTGTTTTAGGATGACAGTCGTTACAGCATGGTAGTAGGGCATTTTGCGAATGCCCGTCTGGCTAGCTACCACCCTCAAGTAGAAAATCTGTCGCCAAGCACCTAACGGTGTGCTCCGGCAGCTGTCCTTGAGAGCCAGTACTTCTAGGTTAGCCTGAACAACATGTTCGACCACATCATTACTTACCATCAGGTGAGATAGTGGTCAAGGGCTTACCAATCTGGCATTAAAAAAAAATAAAAAATTTGATAAAATTTAATTTTATATAGGACGGCCTTAGACGTGTACCGTTTTCAATAAAAAAAAAACATTAATATTTTACCACTCTGTAAAAAGTTATGCCTGGTCATACAAGTGCGAGTCGGACTCGCGCACCGAGGGTTTCGTACAAACCTGCAAGTATATAAGTAAAAGTAATGGTATTTTTATTGCTATATGGAATCCATAACATTTTAAAATTATATGCTTTTAACAATTTTTCCTTTATTTCTGTTATAAGAAGTTGCTTCGTACCAAATTCGAAAATTCGGTGTTCACGGGAAGTACCCTGTAGGTATTGATTCCTTTGAGAGTGTCTAAAATTTGCGGCATAAACGGCTATATCTTTTGATTGCGTTGGCTTAGAAGTTTGATTTATTCACAGCTTCAAGGGACAATAGACCTGAAGGCCAAGTCTGCATGTAATTACATGTTCATATTCAGCATATATTCATTCAAGTTTCATACACGACAGAACCGGTAGTCTGCTGATCCGTTATGAATATATGAATCTATGCTGAATCTAGGCTGGTTTGACGATATTGCCAACAAAAAATAAAAAGAAAAGAGTAAGATAATTCAGAAGATAATTTCATTATTTTTAATTATTATTTTGTTTCGTGAACACACTGCACCAAAACTGCGAAATTGACCAGGCTGAGTCCATTATAGATTCATATTGATTAACAGACTTGACGCCCTGATTATTTGATATGAATTTGAACTTGATACCTCCACGCGTCCTGAAAAAAAGTGTACTGACAGACAGACGGACAACAAAGTGATCCTATAACGGTTCCGCTTTTTTCCTTTTGAGGTACGGAACCCTAAAAACGAACGTGGTTTTAAGTTATTAAAGGGAATAATAGGGAATAAGTCCGTGTATATGTCAGGGGCGACTATATGAGTATAGTGGACACGGGCGTCCTAAGCTTTCCTTGAAAGTGAACGACCGGATGTAATGTAGACTATAAACAATTATATCTGACCTAATCACGTGAGTTATCCGTTGTTATTCACTAAAAATGAAAACAACAAGTTGTATGGTGGGTAGGTACAGGAAAGAAACGATGATATGCAAATGATAGGGAGTGGTTTTCGTCGCATTGATAGCCCTTTGTAATACATTTGTTTATAATAAGTTTATAGAGAGAATAGAAGCTGAAACTGACTAGTGAGTCGCATTAAGTTTAATTTCGTACATATTTTAGATAAGACGTCGGGGGTCTTTTTCACACAGGAATGGCACAAGCACATCGCATCACAACGTTTAAAAACGCGTCTTTGTACACGAACCCGCAGATTTCATTAACTAGGTCTGTATTGATATAAAATTAAAGCATAAAATGGGTCGGTATATGAAATAATTCAAGTGTTTAAAATTACTACTAAATTGTAGACGAATTATAAGTTAATATTTCTAAAATAAGTACATATTATATGATACGGATATAGCTATATGTAATTATATAGCTATATGTAATTAAATATTAACAATAAGCATATGGCCTAGACAAAATATTGTAATAGCTGCAAAATCGAAGAGTTGATTTGAATGCTAAACGGCTTCAGTAGATATTAGTAAACTAGAATAAGGTATGAAGTTAATACTTCAATAGCTGCTACAAGGATTACTATTATTATTTTATATTCTTATTACTATTGAAGCGCTCGTAGCGAAGTTTACTTAGCTGTTCTCAACCGATCAGCAAAGTTAAGCAACGTCGCGCGCGGTCATGAGTTGGATGGGTGACCGCCAGTGACATTACTACTGAGCGTTTCCGTGCTTCGGAGGGCACGTTAAGCCGTCGGTCCCGGTTGTTGTCTTAGGATGACAGTCGTTATAGCATGGTGGCAGGGCATTTTGCGAATGCCCGCCTGGCTAGCTACCACCCTCAAGTTGAAAGATCTGTCGCCAAGCACCTAACGGTGTGTTCCGGCAGCTGTCGTTGAGAGCCAGTACTTCTAGGTTAGCCTGAACAACATCTTCGACCACATCATCACTTACCATCAGGTGAGATAGTGGTCAAAGGCTAACCTACATATCATAAAAAAAAAAAAAAAACGGAAAAACATACCTGGGTCGAAGGTACCTACCACACTCATTCATTGACAAATTTGCAAATTCCTTGTAACAGACTTAGGGAATCACACGGTCACAACGGCATCAGATCAGATGTACTACCATTGTCGTCAGCGAACATTGCTAGACAATTTTATGCGTTTGCGTGACAGTCACCAGGAGAACAGGTAATACGCAAACGTGTCAGGTGTTTCCCTGGAAGAAACTCCAATTGTCACGCATGATTGCAATAACATTGCAGCATTAAGTAGCTAACCGTGTAACTAAATAAAAGGTCTAAGCTTCTGTCAAATCAAGTTCCTTAATCTTTTGTCTGTCGTCCCCCCTGGATTGGTAGTGGATTTTATGACAAGATTGACAAATAAATAGAAAAGAAAGATTGTTGCTAGCACTTGCTCATTTAGCGTTACAAAGAACATAGCTACAGAGTTCAATTCCCCAAAGGTTCATGTCTATTTTATCAGTTTCATTTGATTTATTTGTAAGTGAAAGGTTAAATATTGAATACAATATTTAATAATAAATAAAAATAATGTGCATAAATATAAATTTAGCTTTAGTGACGGAACGTTATTAAAAAAGTTATAGGAGTTTTTGTAATACACTAAGTTGAAATTATTTTGATTTTTTTTCAAAAATTTCTGATTATTGTTTTTAATAATTATTATTATTCCTATGTTGTACGAATGCAATAACGGCTTTATTCAATTGTTACGTCAGAGCTGACGCTAGAACTGCGCCTTTTGAGAAACTATTTGAGTATGAATATAAAAGGTGTATAAGACAAATATTATGTCTTTTATACACCTTTTAATATATAAAAGGTGTATAAGACATATTATGTCTTTTATACACCTTTTATTACAACGAGACGCGACTGAATATATCAATGATGCAACTTACGTGATTTATTATACAGATGTATTTTATATACCTGTTGCAAATGTTTATAACTATTCAGACTTATACATATTTTGTACTTATCTATATTATATAAACAATTTTTAACAAAAAATGGAACCGACTTCAGGACTCAAATGTGTGAAATAACTGGTTGGAGTCGGACCATGATGGTTCGAAAGTACCTATTATCACAATATTGTGCGCGTGGTAATGACTTCGACAAGTTATTACACTCATTTGAGGGTTGAAGTCGGTACAATTTTATTTGTAAAAAATATATTTCACCCCAAGTGACCCTTGCTACTTATGGGATCGATTGTCACGCACTGTCAATGACTATATCATCAAGATAGGAAAATACTTTTAAATTATTGGAGTGTAACTCAACAACGGTTTAACCGATTTTGATGAAATTTAAATGGGTCTACACGGCAAGCATTAGCAATATAAATCATCAAAATCGGTTCACCCAGACAAACGTTCTGAATTAAGAAACATAAAGAAAATACAGAAAAATCGAGTACCTCCTCCTTTTTTTGAAGTCGGTTAACATCAAGTGGTCCTCGTGCTTATTCCGTTACAAACACATAAAAAAACCGTTATCTCAAAATGTTTGTTAGCACGAACAGAAGTCAACTCTAAGAGGTTGTTATAATTTTTCCACTCACCCTGTATAAGTGGAATACAACACTATAACTACTACAATGAAAGCAATTTAGACGACCTACAAGTCGTGCTGAATCACAGGTAGTAAAAATGCTCCAGCCCATTACCAGTTGGCAGCGTGCCCAGCATGCTGGCAGGATTGCCTTGTTGAATGGCAATACTTAATCGTTGAGCCAAATAATGGCCAGCATTTGATCACGCGTCGCAGCAACTAAGCGCTCTGATAACTTTTGGAAAATACGTCTCTACACCAAACGGCTCAAATTGGCTTTTTGAAGCAATGATGGCCGAGCGGTAATAGCTATGGACTGCCGGGCCGCAGTACCCTGGTTCGATCCCCACCGCCGGCTTGAGCTTCACCGCATGGTGGAAGGGCTTTTTGCGATTGCCCGCCTGGCTAGCTACCACCGTCAAGTAGAAAATCTGTCGCCAAGCACTTAGCGGTGTGTTCCGGCAATATTCCTTGAGAGCCAGTGAAATTACAGGCACATGAGACTTAACAAATATGTCTCAAGGTGACGGGCGCAGTGCGATTCGTGACTTGTGACGAAATGCATCTGTTATAGGCAGAGGTTAGTCCGCTTAACATCAGGCGGGGCTCGAGCTTGTTCCGTCACAAAAGCATAATATATATATATATATATATATATATATATATATATATATATATATATATGTAACCGAAGTTAGCATACTTGCACCGCTTGAGTTGCTCCGCCGAAGCAGCCGTGACGCCAGCAAATTAAATAAATTATTATAATATTGTGTATCAATTCTCTGTATATACATGTATATCTTTGCCATTTTCCTAATGTTGGATTGGATCACGTTCGCGGATCATAAAGTTATACCCACAGACGTGCGTAACTACTTCACTTAAGTATAGTCACCTTAATATATCGGAGTATCGCCTTTTTTGTCTCGACGTCTAGCTTTTGGTACATATCGATAAAAGTTGTCACATAAGACTTAACCCTTAACCGGAATCGTGGGTCAATTTGGACCCACCGTCAACTAAAAAACTGTTTTATTTTGAAACGCGCGAAGCTAGACGCTTGTGCGCCCATGTAATCTCATGACGTCGCGAGGTGCGGCGGGGGCCAGACGTTCGGCACTTGGAGTTTACTGGAAGTAGAGGTACGTGCGATCGCCGGGTCCATTTCGACCCACGATTCCAGTTACGTAAGTTTTTCTCTTAGTGCATACTTTTTTATTTGTATTGTTTCAGCCATTTTATAAGAACAATGACACAATATCTTGGTGACAAGGAGATCAGCGAATTATTATTAGACGAAATAGATACAGAGCCAGAATATTAGAGTGATTTTCAACCTTGTGAAGACGAAAACATTAGCGACAACGAAAATCTGCAACTCGATATTTCGTCTAACTCAAGTGATTCTGACAATGATATAATTGACGAAGATGATGATGATGAAGGAAGACAAACATCAAGTGACACATGTTACCGAGGAAAAAATTGATTCAAGTGGTACAAAAAAGTAATGTGTATCAAGTGCCATACTTAGATTGATAGACTGATATTGATATTTGTTCCTTTTTAGATAAGGATGTCATTTTTTTATGTTTTACTTTTGTTTTGAAGAATCTATATTCTTGTCAAGGGGCAGATACGGAAAACCCTGTTATATATATTTTTTTTCAATTTATGTTTTTTTTTATGGTTTAATTGTATATCAAAGTGTGGTATAGAAAAATTCCTGGCTAAAATAAGAGTAAGTGTTCTATATAAAAAAAATAAGATAATTTTAAGATATTGTTTAATAAAAACATATTTATATTTTGTAGACAACTTGTTTTATTATAATATTCATTCATTTATGTGGTTACCTAAAATAGTTTAGGAAATATGAGGGTTTTCACCTTAGGGTCCAAATAGACCCACGTTTCCAGTTATGTTGGTCAAAATAACGATTCCGGTTAAGGGCAACTATGTCTCAAAGTGATGGGCGCAGTGCAATTCGTGACTTGTGATGAAATGCATCTGTTATAGGCAGAGGTTAGTCCGCTTAACATCAAGTGGGCCTCAAGCTTGTTCCGTCACAAAAACAAACTTTTTTTTTTCAAATCTGACCTTTGTATTCCTTGATAGGTACACTGCATTTACCAGGTGCCCCGTGGAGTGACGGTCTAGAATGTCACCCCACCATTGCTAAAGACTAAAAGTAAAATACCGGAAGCTGGGCAGCAGTGCCTTCTGAGGACGAGGACCTGATGTCTGAAACTGCGATGCAAGACGTGGGGGCTTTTCCCCACGCTTGGGGATTATGGGAAAAATCCCCTAATGGGGGAGGCTGTGTTCAGCATTGGACAATCCGGTTGAAACATTAATAACCAGGTTTAATATGATGACTATACAGGCCAGTATCTCTTTATGGCATTTCTCAGTAAACAAGTCCACCGATAATTGGTGGAGTGTGTAGATGAATCTTTAGTACCCGAAAGTACGAAAACGTGATTCCACAAGTTCTCGTCGGGTGAGCGAGTCACGTTCCCGACCGAGCCAGAGTGATAGTAATCAAATCAATTGTGTTTGCAGGTATAGAGCGCCTATAGCTACGCAGCTAACCTTTTATTGTGGCCGGGAAATTCATGCTCTGGGGTTCATTACTGAAAACTTTTTCACAGAGAGCGCTGTATGTTTGTTACCTAGTATTAATCTTGTTTTAAAAAACTGCTGCTCTTGTTTTGTTTTCAACATATTGTGAGCGCTTATTATTTGAGCGTTTAGCTAATATCTAAATGTAATCTACTTGAAATGTGACCCGATATAATATAAGAAAGACAGATCCTTCAAGTACCCTCTCGGTTATCTATGGAGTCTTTATCTTTCTTATTCTTAAACTCACGTTTGAGGAAATTAAATTAAAGTTTTATTGCTTTTGTAGCTTGATAAGTTATTTTTTATTATACCTGATAGATTAACCTTTGACCACTATCTCTGAGTGATGATGTGATCGAAGATGTTGTTCGTGCTAACCTAGAGTTACTGGCTCTCAAGTACAGCTGCCGAAATACACCGTTAGGTGCTTGGCGACAGATTTTGTAGTTGAGGGTGGTAGCTAACTACGCAGGCATTCGCAAAATGCCCTACCACCATGCTATAACGACTGCCATCTTAAGACGACAACCGGGACCGACGGCTTAACGTGCCCTCGTAATGTCAGTAGTAGTCTGCCAGCCAAGTCATGACCGCGGCGGATGTTGCTTTACGTAGCAGATCAGTAAAGAACGGCTAAGCAAACTTCGCTACAAGCGCTTCAAAACATTTTATGTACTGTCAAAAATGTTGTAAATGTCGTTTACCCGTATCAAAATTAAGTGGGGCGGATAGGAATAGGAAGACAAAACTCACGAAATTAATGTTTCATATTCCCCATTTTCTCCTCCAAAACTGAGAGGAAACAATAATATTTTGACATAAACATTTTAAGAAACGGTATATATAAACAGGCTCTTTAAATATTAGCTCATTTTCTAAACAAACATACCACATATTTCTTGAAGCGCGTATGTTGTTTATATAAGCGAGAGCGCGAATGTGTAATCAGTTCTCTTTTACCACTCGTACCTTTGACTTGTGTTCAAAATAAGTAATATTATTACTTACGGGATTTTTACCGTGGTGATTTTTATATTTGAGCTCCCGACATTTCGACGCAGTTGCATGCATCATGATCGTGGGACGACTGGAGTAACGAGCGGTTGACAAAAATCAAGAGCAAACGAAACGGTCTACCCTCTTTCACTGGAACTCGCACTGAAAGTTTCGACAAAATACACTCACAGTATCACTGCACACGTTATTAGAGTCACTTTTATGTGAACGTGTAACATTTTTCGAATCTCCTAATACTGGATTCCACGTGCCGGACAGTTTATAGCCTTCTTCCCTTTTGAAACCCTTACATTCGGATATTTCAATCGCTTCCTTGACTAATCTAGGAATGTAGCGGCGCTCCGTAGATAGAACCTGTGGATTATGAAATTCGATGCAGTGATTAGGGCCCGATTCTATCAGGTGTTCAGCAATGGCAGATTTGTGCAGTTCGTTGTTTTTTACTGCCTTTATGTGCTGTTCAAAATACCGCCACAAAGGCGAGTATTGTGAGTCACGAGTATCACGTTTAGTGATTCTCCTCGTCGCTCGTCTCGCCGCTAGCCTCACAACTTTTGGGAATGGGTTGCGGCTTCATAATATATAAACGCGTGCGAGAAAGTGACCAAATATTAGTATTGTCCGTAGGTAAACGAACATTTTGCTAAATAATTCAAACTCCTAATTACCACACAAACTAAAATGAGGGAATTAAACAAGTTAAATTAGAAACTAACCCGAATGTTTTGTTTGCGTGAACAACATAGAAAACTAATGATTAGTTTCACGAACATGGAACTTTTAATTCCGGAGTTATATAAACTCGTTGGTAAATAAAATGAATTTAAATTCAAATCGCCGTGACGTTCTTTAGATAAGACAAGAAGTATAATTAAAAGAGAAGAAAGAAGATTTGTAGAACAAGTTTTATTTAGTTTGCGCATCATTTATTTGAGGTGCTAGCGAATTCAAAGTCCGCATATTTAGAATATAGGTCAAAGTCAAAGTCAAAGTATATTTATTGCTGAATTACATGTGTAAAATGATATTATAAACTATAATTGTTTCAATGTAATCTGCCTTTTAAGGGCGTGCAATATATATCTTAGGTACATATAATAACAAATAATTGAATTATATACCTAAATTACACAATAAAATACGAAATAAAAATGTCAAATTAGAATTCAAATTAAATAACAGCGAAATATAAAAATTGGTCAATATGAGGATATATTAAAATTACCATTACCTACCTAATTATAATCTATGACATATATAAATTGAAATTTTGCCTAAAAAATATATAATAATTAATTAAATTTATTTATCTACAGAATTATCGCTCATAAATTCATTAATTTTGTAATAACTTTTGTTTAATAATATCGTTCGTAGCTTTCTCTGAAACAATGAGGTTGGCAATTCTCTCAATGAAAGAGGTATTTTATTGTAAATAAATGGAGCCATGCTGAAGATGCTTTTGCGCATCAATGTTGTCTTAGGGTTACGAACGCAAACTTTATATTGATCTCGTCTATATACAGGATGGCTAAAAACCCAATATTAATTTATGGAGGAAGTTAACAGACAACATTGCATTATTATAGAGAGGTGGATTATATATATTGCATGTGTGATCTATTTTGAATGTACTTTTAAATTTTATAATTTATTCAAGAAATATAGATTATTTTCTAATCTGATTTTGTTACAAAAATTTTGACTTATCCGATTATGACCGTAAACCTGTGACAAGTCCGGTTTTATATGATGATTGTGTATTTAAGAGGAACTTAAAAATAAAACTAAAAGTATACATTTGAAAGACTTACTGTATTTTATTTTGAGATAGTTATACTACAACTTTCATAATAATTACTTCTAGACATTTGCAGTCGTCAATGGCAACACATTCACCTGCTTCATCGTCCTTATTTCTGCAATGATGTCTGCAGATCCTCATGTAGTCTATATTACCTCTTTATACCATTCTAATTCAGGATACTTCACTCAGTTATCACCAAACTGTGTTGTAAAATTACGCATTTTTTTATTGTACGTTTGATAAGGCTTTCTTCGAACCAGTGATGGATGGATTCACTCCTAACTTAATTAGGCTATCCTGAGGATGCTTCCTTTAGAAGCGAAACATGTCGGAAAATCTTCCGGTTTGACTACGTGGCGTTTATTTGATTTCACTTCATCTTAACAGGAAAATAAAAATAATATTTTTTTGTACAATATTAATTAAATATTTGTTATTATTAAATATGGATTTCCGCATAGTAACGTCGAAGCAATGATGGCCGAGCGGTAATAGCTATGGACTGCCGCGGCGCAGTACCCTGGTTCGATCCCCACCGCCGGCTTGAGCTTCACCGCATGGTAGAAGGGCATTTTGCGATTGCCCGCCTGGCTAGCTACCACCCTCAAGTAGAAAATCTGTCACTAAGCACCTAACGGTGTGCTCCGGCAGTAGTCCTTGAGAGCCAGTGAAATTACAGGCACATGAGACTTAACAACTGTCTCAAGGTGACGGGCGCAGTGCAATTCGTGACTTGTGATGAAATGCATCTGTTATAAGCAGAGGTTAGACCACTTAACATCAGGTGGGCCTCGAGCTTGTTCCGTCACAATAACATAAAAGAAAATTAAAACAAAAAAAAAACGCCCGAATTCATTAACTAAACTTTCATCCGTTGTTACTCATCATCTTCATTTATATTAATTGCATGTAAAATCGGATATTATGTCTGGTTCTGTATAGCTATGACATGAAAAAAAGCTTCGGATGGGTTAGTTAGTGCAAATGTCAACACTCTATTCCAACAGACGGCGATCCAGTATGTTACAGTAAACATATTCTGGGCACACATTTCAACAATATTTGCATACAATACATCATCCTAAAGACTGGTTGGATATATGCCAGGGCATGAACAGTAATATATTCAGCACTTAGAGTACATAAACTTACTTGATCGCTAAAGTAAAGCATGAGCTTCACCGCGTGGTGGACGGGCATTTTGCGATTGCTCTCCTGGCTAGCTATCACCCTCAAGAAGAAAATCTGTCACCAAGCATTGTGTTCCGGCAGCTGTCGTTAAGGTCCAGAAAAATTTCAGGCACATAAGAATTAACAACTACGAGTATGTCTCAGGGTGATGGGCGCGATGTAATTCGTGACTTGTGACGAAATGCATCTGTTATAGGCAGACCGCTTAAGCTCAGGGGCCTCGTGCTTGTTCCGTTTCAGAATTTACTAACTTGCTTATAATATATTATAAAACATTAAAATATAACCACATCTCTCAGGGAAACGTAGGTACGTGCAGTAGAAAAAAAAGTGCATTCAATCGAAACATGGTATTTATATAGAGATATTACAATTTCCGGTTTTTACTTTTCGGTCCGAGCTAGAGGTACGTTTTATGCCGGGTACGGACCAACCGAACGAGAGCGAGCGAAGGGTAACGAGCGAGCGCAAACGAATCAGTGTGGATGTTATGCCGTAAGCAAGCGAAGCCAAACGAGGGCCTTCGTTCGCCTTCGGTCGTGCTTCGGCGGCTGTCGGTACATCAAAGAGAAATGGAGCGAACGTACGGCCGCGGTGTGGACGGACGAGCAAATGCTCATTCAGTTGCGGCGATTGCACGCGACGGACGTTTCAATCCAGCGAATAAATTGTATCAACTTACGGTTATCGAATGGTCTAATAACAGATTGCTAATGCTGATAGCGCTCTATAAACAGAAACCGAGGCTTTGGGATCCAAAACATGCTGAATACAAGATAAAAAGTAATAAAACGACGATTGTACAGAAATCTCCAATATCCTGGAGGGCAAATGACTATACTAGAAGAGTTTTTTCGTCCATGATCACTAAAATGTCTGATAGGTTAGCCTTTGACCAATATCTCACCTCACAGAAAAGAGAATAGTATTATATTTCTCTATGTCTCACCTGATGGTAAGTGATGATGTGGTCAAAGATGTTGTTCAGGCTAACCTGGAACTACTGGCTCTCAAGGACAGCTGCCGGAACACACCGTTAGGTGCTTGGCGACAGATTTTCTACTTGGGGTGGTAGCTAGCCAGGCCAGGGCAAATGCCCTGCCACCCCATCCTAAAACAAAAACTCGGACAGATGGCTTAAGGTTTTTTTTATGTTATTGTGACGGAATAAGCTCAAGGTCCACCTGATGTTAAGTGGATTAACCTCTCCCTATAACAGATGCATTTCATCACAAGTCACGAATTGCTCTGCGTCCGTTACTTTGAGACATAGTTGTAAAGTCTCATGTGCCTGTAATTTCACTAGCTCTCAAGGACTGCTGCCGAAACACACCGTTAGGTCCTTGGCGACAGATTTTCTACTTGAGGGTGGTTGCTAGCCAGGCGGGTAATTGCAAAATGCCCTTTCACCATGAGCTCAAGCCGGCGGTGGGGATCGAACCAGGGTACCGCGGCACGGCAGTCCATAGCTATTACCGCTCGGCCATCATTGCTTCAAAATGTGCAGTATTAGGTTAGCCTTTGACCACTATCTCACCTGATGGTAATTGATGATGTAGTCGAAGTTGTTCTTCAGGCTAACCTAGAAGTACTGGCCTTCAAGGAAAGCTGCCGGAACCTACTTAGGTGCTTGGCGACAGATTTTCTACTTGAGGGTGGTATCTAGCCAGGCGGGCATTCGAAAAATGCCCTACCACCATGCTTTAACGACTGCCATCCTAAGATGACAACCGGGACTGACAGCTTAACGTGCCCTTCGAAGCACGTGCACGCTCAGTAGTATTGGCACCAGTGGTCACCCATCCACCGCGGCGGACGTAGCTTAACTTTGCTGATCGGTTCAGAACGGCTATGCAAACTACGCTACGAGAGCGTCACTGTAGGTAGCGCTTCGTGGTTCGCCGATTGTCGATGAACTTCAATGCTTTCATTTAGTATGGACACAACAGCGAAAGCGAGCGAGCGTGTGGTATTGCTCCAGTAAATCACACTCGTTAGCATTCGCTCGGTCTCGTTCGCTTGGTCTGTACCCGGCATTACACGGATGGACTGACAGACCTAGTGACATTATTATGGCTTTGCATTGTTTTTTCAGTTTAAAATTTTATCCACATAATAGATTTCTAAATAATGAATATTATCATACAAAGCTTGTCTTGCTCCTATTGAACGTCCCTACATTTTAACAAATAGCAATATTATAAAAACGTGGTCACCCGCCGGGCGCCGACGTGCCTAATTCGTCGCCACTTAAATGTAGCATTTAACATATAACAATACTACGAGTACTATTATATGTTATAGTAATACGCCAGTTAACGGTTATTTATGGCACGCGGCGTTTCGCATCAATAGTTATAATAAAAACCACAAAGCACTGAAATCAGACACATGAAAATGACTATTTTGAAGGTGTGGGCAGAGACCCGACCCGTTTGCAACGAAACGGCACTTCGTTGCAAGAACTGTCAAATTATGATAATTAGAGTATACAACAAAATTCCAAAGAGAATAAGAGAGCTCCCTCTAAATTATTTTAAAATTAAATTGCATCAATGGCTAACGAATCACTGTTTTTATGACTTGAAAGAATTTTTTGACATTAAGGACCATTGACATTTCTTATTTAGATTGACATTGTTAAAAAATAAAGAAGTAAGCAAATATAACTTGCTCAGTGGTAAGCAATTTATTAATAAGTATATTATTTTTCCAAATCTGTTTGTTTTTGACTTATCTGACTTTAATATTATCTAATAATGTAATGTGATTTTAATTTTATAATGAGTTTGTACACAATTCATTTGAAAATTGTAAGAGTTTCCACGAATTTGTAAAGGTATATAATATTTTAAGCTTCTTACATTTGTATTTTGTATGCCAGTAATGGTGAAACACGCTTAGCTACTTTTTAAATTTGACCTGACAAATATGTGGTTACCGTGTTTCTTACAAATAAATATATATCATTTCAACTTCATTTCATGTTTAATATATATGTAGATTTTTTTTTCTATTAATAAAAAACTGCATTCACAGATATTTAAATAATTACATGGTTGAACCGGGAATCGAACCCGTTACGCCAGAAAAAAAATCACCTGTAGTTTTATCATTGCGATCGAAAGACTTCATCATAAGAATTATTTTTTGCTAAAAACATAGTGTCGGAAATAAAAAAAGTCCATGAATTTCGGTATCTTCGGTATGAACTCATAAACATTTATGTCTATTAATTGTTTCAACATTTCATACATCATTCACGACTTCTAGGACATTTGCTATTTCATATTTAGATGAGAATGTATTAATATCTTGGTATTTTAATGGAAAGATGTTTTAATATATAGCAGATGTCATGGTTCACTTCCCACCGCCGACATTTTGCGTGTGCTCGCCTGGCTAGCTACCACCCTCAAGTAGAAAGCATGTCGGCAAGCACCTAACAGTGTCTTCCGTAAAAAATCCTTGAGAGCAAGTTAAATTCCAAGCATATGAGACATAACTACTGTATGTCTCAGGGTGAGCTTTATTATATCGTTCTTAGGGCCATAAACCGAACTATAACACCTTCGTGCATAGTAATATTATACACTTGTGCTTAATAGAATTATCCCTACAAAGTTAAGTTAGTACCTAACTGCAAATTATGTGCGATTAAACAAAGCATTTTCAATTTAACCGGATAATACAGATTTGTAACATCAAAGAGGTTTATATGTAATCAACCAACATACATATGGAGCGATCAAAAAAAAAATCTCGCTATTTTCCATAATTTTCGTATGTTGTTTGTATCGCATTTGTGCAATATATATTTTTTTTCTAGCAAGGGTGTTGACAATGTGCGTATGAAACTCGTGAGGAACTTGTTCATTATACACTCGGCTGATTTACGCCTTCGCCTGCGGCTCGGGCTGCAACACACAGCCTCGTGTATAATGAGCAACTTAGCTCACTTGTATCATAATCTACTAATATGGCAGAGGTTATCGCGTTGGTCTCGTGCTTGTTTCGTCACCATATCTTAAGAAGAGGTCAATTTAAAACAAAATATTTTACTGGCTAACCTTTTTTTTTCATGTCATTGTGACGGAACAAGCTCGAGGCCCACCTGATGTTAAGCGGACTAACCTCTACCTATACCAGATGCATTTCATCACAAGTCACGAATTGCACTGCGCCCGTCACCTTGAAACACAGTTGTTAAGTCTCATGTGCCTGTCATTTCACTGGCTCTCAAGGACTACTGCCGGAACACACCGTTAGGTGCTCGGCGACAGATTTTCTACTTGAGGATGGTAGCTAGCCAGGCGGTTATAAAAGCAAACTTGTCATGAATGTATCACGAAATACTTGCTACGGCTTACTAGCAGAGGGAGAAGCGTATAATTATGTACATGTACCTAAGTAAAATGTAATGAGTAAATGTATAATAAAAGGGGTGTAGTAATAATAGTGATATTGACCAACATTTGAAGCGCTCGTAGCGTAGTGTGCTTAATCTCCTGCCTCCGAGATACTTATTTTGATTCTTATTGGGATGTATTTTAGGCAAGTCAATGTCCTATGTATAGGACGCAGGTTGGCAGACGGTTAATTGTTCTTAACCGATCAGCTAAGTCAAACTCAGAAGAAGTCTTAAGCGGATAAATTAATATTATAAAAATATAAAAAAAACACATGAATTAAACAAAGTTCAATCTCAACGCGCACTGCACGTGGCGGCTACAACCTTTTGTTTGTCAGAAATGCCCGAAAATTAGAGAATATAATACTTTTCACATGGATGCGAATGTCCGATTTTAATATTTTCAACACGGATTTGTTAAGAATACAATTGGTCACTTTGGAAGAGGAGATACAAAAATAATTTTAAAACATCGAGTAGTTATGAAAAAATACCTTAGCGCGGATATGTTGTGAAAACATTCGTATATAGTAACTATTTTCCTTCTAAAAATGACCCTCGAAAGAGTTTTAATCTCGAAGTAGTTTTATCTTCAAAGTTACCAAAATCAGCTATTCGCCCCCTTAAGGCAGACTGCACTTGCACGTGCCCAGAAAGAAGATGCCATTTGGCACTAGAAGTCCCAACTCGCACACCCACTTGCATCCCAATTGAATCGGACGACGAAGTTGTATTGACGGGTGACACTCTGGCGCAATGCCAGCCTCATTCGAATTCAAAGACACCATTCGATTAAAACTTGGCACAGAGAAGAGTTTCGCGGCGCATTTTTAGTCAATTCTGGAAACGTTAAGTGAAATAAGTCTTATAGGGTTCCGTTCTAGAAAACGGGACCCAATCATTCACTCCGTCCGTCCTTCCTACCCCTAATAGGCTGTGCCTTTGGAACCGTAGCCGGTTGATATTTTTACATAATATGAAGTATGATAGATTGATAGGCATACGAACTAAAAAAGTGTTCCCTAATAATATTTTTTTTTTTTAATTATTTGACGTGCTGTGCCGGATTTGAATGTCACCTCCCGATTTCTTAACATGGGTGTCGTAAGAGGCGACTAAGGGAAACGCGTCAAATGAGCAGCATGCAACTTCTCACGTAGATGTGAGTAGGATGTTGTTTGCATTAGACGTAAAACAAGGCTTTGTATCATCTAAGTGCCCTGTCAGGGTTTCATACACTATGTTATTGTGTTCCTGTCTTATGTGTTGTTAGCTTAAATATATTATTAGTAACATGTTCTTGTGGTTCATCCAGTTTGTAAGAGAAAACATTTTGTATGAACCTGAAACTGTTCCCGGTGAATGGCAATAGACTCGCCCTCTATTACATGCGACCAAAACCCAGTTGGCGAAACGTCACACCTCTGCCTATCCTTTCGGGGAATACAGGCGTTATTATATGTATGTATGTGTCGTGGCCAAATCATGAAATTGTCCATATCATGAAATTTTTGCATGGTGGTAGGGCATTTTGCGAATGCCCGCCTGGCTAGCAACCACCCTCAAGTAGAAAATCTGTCGCGAAGCACCTAATGGTGTGTTCCGGCAGCTGTCCTTGAGAACCAGTAATTCTAGGTTAGCCTGAACAAGATCTTCGACCACATCGTCATTTACCATCAGGTTAGTGGTCAAAGGTTAACCAATCTGGCGAAAAAAAAAGGATCTAGAATTTCGTGTAGTGGTCGCATTTCATGATGTTGGCAATTTGATGGACAATTCTACGATGTGGCCACGACATATGTATTTGTCATTGCTTCACCGTGAAAACGGTTTTTCAATTGTGTGTGTGATTGTGACGGAATACCTACGCCCAAGACCCAGGCACCTTATATTAAGCGGTAACCTCTGCCTGATATGCCAATACGCCTACATAATAATGCCAATTCATCACAACTGGCGAAATACACTGCGCCCTGAGGAAAATAATTGCTAAGTCTTATGTGCCTGTAATTTCATAAATACGTAATGACTCTCAAGGATTGCTTCCGGAACACACTGTTAGGTTAACGAATAGATTCAGGCGTTTCTTTGCGAAAATCCATATTTACTAATAACATATATTTTAAACGTATTTTAAGAAAACACAAAATTAATGCTCAGTTTCGATCGTGAGCTCGTAGAGCCAAGAGCTTCTGAGGATGCTTCGTGTAAAAGTGAAACACGTCGAAAATTCTTACGGTTTGACTGTATGGCGTTTGTGACGTCACGTCGGCTTAACAGGAAAATGAGGCGGAATTGTCACTAGATATATATATATTTATGTGATTGTGACGGAACAAGCTAGAGGCCCACCTGATGTTAAGCGGACGAACCTCTGCCTATAACAGATGCATTTCGTCACAAGTCACGAATTGCACTGAGCCCATCACCTTGAGACATAGTTGTTAAGTCTCATGTGCCTGTAATTTCACTGGCTCTCAAGGACTGCTGCCGGAACACACCGTTAGGTGCTTGGCGACAGGTTTTCTACATTAGGCCGCTAGCAAGGCGGGCATTCCCAAAATGCCATTCCACCATGCGGTGAAGCTCAAACCCGCGGCGGGATTCAAAACATGGACCTGCTGCGCGGCAGTCCATAGCCAATACCACTGAGCCATCACTACTTCAAACATAAACAGTTTTCATAAATCTAATAATACGTAACGTATATGAAGTTATAGTATATTTTATATATATATATTATACTGTTAGGTGCTTGGCGACAGATTTTCAACTAAAGGTGATGACGAGATATGACATATGGACAAAACTAATGCAAACAAATACTTACTTCATCAGCTGTATTGTCCACTGCTGAACACAGCCTTCTCCATTACAGGAGGGTTTGTCATCCCCAGGCTTATCACGCGTCTTGGGGATCTCAGTGTGAGATATCAATTCCTAAGAAAGCGCTACTGTCCACCTTCTGGGGTGTTATCCTTAGTCGCCTCTAACGACACCCAGGGGTAGAGATGGGGAGGTAGTATTCTGGCCCGGCTCCCGACGGGCTAAACAAGTGTATACATATAGATATTTATACACTTATTCGCATAATTATGTCCTCTGGATATTTCACCCCTTGTTTATCTGGTATTACTTATGGTTTAAGACTTTTATTTCTCTTGAGAATATAGGTACATTCACTTAGAGAAATTACAAATTTCCTTAATTTATACATTTGTATTGCAAACATAGAAACGGACTTAATAATCAATATTATTCATATATTATACAGTATTAACATACGTAAAATATTAAACTGTAGAAAAAATAAATTTTTATTTTTTCTAATAAATATTTTAAAAACGTTAAACAGTTGCTAGTTCAATTACTACGTTTGGTCGATTTACGAAGTTTTATCTAAATTTCATAGGTACATCTATGGCATAAAACATTGTGTACATATAATGTATTTCTAAGTAGGTAAAAAGCGCCAGCACCTAACAGTCATGGATGGTAGCTTGGTAAGCTAAGCTTGCTTCTGATACAATTAATTTATTATTAAGGTGTTTTCCTAGCTCTATTCATACAAACGTTGTTTCCTTACATTTTAAATACCAAAGGTTCGTTGAAATTTTGCAAGCATGCATTTTAAGCTCAAGTAGAGCTTAAAATGTATGCTTCTGATTTTCCAGTTTTTCGTTTATTTTATCTCTAAACTAGTTTTCCAGCTCCACCCGCGCGTATGTCAGTTATCGCACCAAACCATTAACCTCCTTTTGCGTAGTTGGATAAAAACTGTCCTATGTCCTCGGGTCTAAAACTATTTCCATACCCAATTTTATCGAAATCGGTATTATAGTATAGGTAGTATAGTTTTAAAATTTATTCGTTGCATACGAAAATACAAATCTTTCCTCTTTATAACATTATTAGTGTAGACGTGAAAATAAGAATTCCATACGAAAAGATTTTTTTAAATAATTTTACACAGTTTTACGGAACAATTACAAATCAGATGTATAGGTTTTAGACTCAAGGAAGTTTTAGACTTGCAAAATTTCAACGAGTTTGAACTCTTGGTATTAAAACTATGTCGAATATACGATTGTATCGACAGTACTTTGAAGACACTAGCCATAAATCTATTCCCATTGGCATTCGCTTGCACGATATCAATTGCACTGCACCCGTCAACTTGAGACATAACTGCTAAGTCTCATGTGCCTGTAATTTCACTGGCTCTCAAGGATTGCTGCCGGAACACACCGTTAGGTGCTTGGCGACAGATTTTCTACTTGAGGGTGGCCGCTAGCCAGGCAGACATTCTCAAAATGCCCTTCCACCATGCGGTGAATCTCAAGCCCGCGGCGGGATTCAAAACGTGGACCTGTTGCGCGGCAGTCCATAGCCAATACCACTGAGCCATCACTGCTTCAAACTTAAACAGTTTTCATAAATCTAATAATACGTTACGTATATGAAGTTATAGTATATATATTTATATGTATATATATATACATATATAATGAATAGATTCAGGCGTTACTTTGCGGAAATCCATTTTTAATAATAACAAATACTTTAAAATATTTTAAGAAAACATCAAATTAATATTTTAATAAAACACTTAAAAAATATAAAAATATATTTAGTGACAATTCCGCTTAATTTTCCTGCTAAGCCGACGTGACGTCACAAACGCCACGCAGCCAAACCGGAAGAATTTTCGACGCGTTCCGCTTCTACACGAAGCATCCTCAGGAGGTCTTTACTCTTCGAGCGCACGATCGAGAATCTTCTCGATCGTGCGCTCGAAGAGTCAAGAAACATCAAATTAATATTTTCATAAAACACTTAACATATATAAAAATATATCTAGTGACAATTCCGCCTAATTTTCCTGCTAAGCCGACGTGACGTCACAAACGCCACACAGCGAAACCGGAAGAATTTTCGACGCGTTTCGCCTCTACACGAAGCATCCTCAGCAGGTCTTGACTCTACGAGCGCACGATCGAGATAAATAAATTTGATAATTGATCGAGAAATATTAATTTGATGTTTTCTTAAAATATTTCAAAAATATTTGTTATTATTAAGCATGCAGTTAGATATAACAAGCATGCATAATTTGAAGAAAAGTATAATTCACCAAAGACAATAAATAAATAAATAATAATACAAAGTCAGTCAACTTTAGGTAATGTCAGTGGTTAAATAACATTTTTAATTAAAATTAATTTCATTAAATTACAAAGGATATATTTATATTAGAGATAAATGTATATTAGGACCTATTACAGCGCTTATCTGATTTGTACCTGAGATGTCAGAATAAAAAGGTACCTGAAAATTTAAAACTCTTTTCAAAGGGCCACGGCGTGGTCCAGTGTAGCCGCGGCGGGCGCTCTTGGCGAGGAGTAGGCATTAAAACATATTTTTATTAGCATTAAAACATATATTTAATTTTTTTTATTAAAAGATCCATTTTTAATAATAACAAATATTTTAAAAGTATTTTAAGAAAACGTTTAATTAATTATTTTATAAAACACTTAAAAAATCTGTTCTGTTTTGCAAATAAATAAAAAATATTTTTTTGCAAAACAGAAAAAAATCATCTCAAAATGTTTCTAAGGACTAGCAGAAGTCAACCTTAAGAGGTTGTTAGCATTTTACCAATAACCCTGTATATAAAACGATATTTAGCCATAGCTAGTGTCATAACATATTTATCTAGTTTTTATTTTTAGCCCTTCATAGCGGATGTGCAAGCCCTGTCAATCACCGCCTTGTTATTTTCCCATCAACTCCACCGCGTCACGCTTTATAACTAGACAATCTGATTCATCTGTCGTGTGGAATGTCAACTAGCTATGGAATGAAGATTGGGTGATAAGTGACGGAATATTACATGTATGTTCAGTCAATAACTATTTATGTCTATTTTGGGGATCAGTGAGTATAACATGTATTCTTAACAACCTTCGATTGGAAAAACTTTTTTTTATGCCTGATAGGCTAGCCTTTGACCACTATCTCACCTGATTGGTCGAAGATGTTGTAGAATCTCAAGGACGGCTGTCGGAACAGACCGTTAGGTGCTTGACGACAGATATAGAAGATAGACTTCTACTTGAGGGTGGTAGCTAGTCGTGGACATGAGCTGGATGGGTGACCGCTAGTGGCATTATCACTGAGCGCTTCCGTGCTTCGGAACAATTAATGGACTGAAAAAGCGTAGCCCTGCAAGGGAGCACTTTAGGAAGACAAAGTTGTGACAGTTGCTTCTCTTTACATTATATAATTGTTTATTAGAAATTCATGAGGATAGGGATATTCCAAAAAAACAGGAAACGGTTTACCTTACAATCTGCGTAATAACGAAAAGCGAATTATAAAAAATAATGAAATTCGGGTTGTACCAAAAAACAGATTAGCTAAAGTACAGAAACAAGGTCGTTATTCGAAAATACTGATGTATAATAAATTACCAAAAAGCTTGACCACCTTAAAATATAGTTTGTTCAAACTAAAACTTAGAACTTTTTTGAAAACAATCCCTTCTACACATTAAAAGAATATATGTCAATGCAGCTTGTAGAATCTTTGTTCTTAGGACAAATGCAAACGTGATAACTGTAAATTATTTAACTATATTACGTGTAAAAATATTACGATTATAATTTTTTTATCAATTATTTACAAAGACCTAATTAGAATTATTTAAGTAGTTATATGTGTTAAATGTAATTTGGACTTGCCTGTAAAAAAAATTACTGATAGCACTTCAGTATAAAGATATAACTTCTTTATATCTTTATATCATGGTTCTACGGCATTTTTAGAATGCCAACCTGGCATAAAAAAAGCTTTATTTTTCGACTTAACTTTTTTTGGAAATATGTTCTTGGAAGTATGGGCTCGTACTGCCGATGAAATATAAAACCATACCTTTTGCGTGAGCAACAAATCAATACTTACTGTAACATTTACTTGCACAATAGTAATTCTAGGTATATATCTATCCTATAGTGTGCTAGAGTACGGTACGGGTACCGGTTTACCTAGAATAACTGACTCTCAAGATCTACTCACTGTGCTTATTGACAGAATTTCTACTTCATTTTCGTTCATTCGACATTTTCAAAATGCCCTACACTATACGCTGTAACGATTAGACAACCACCTGGGATCGATGCATGCCCTCCGAAGAACGGAAGCGCTTAGTAGTAATGCCACTAGGGGTCACGCAACTAAGTCATGACCGCAAAGCTAAATTGTTAGCTTAGAGGCCATGGTATAAATTGTTAGCTTATATGCGTATTAAACTAGATGATTCGTTTTTTGTTTCTTTTTTTAATTTCTGATAGGTGTAAGCCTTTGACAACAATCTCACCTCATGGAATAGAATTTCTGGCTCTCAAGGACAACTGCCGGAACACACCGTTAGGTACTTGGCGACAGATTTCCTACTTGAGGGTAGTCGCTAGCCAGGCGGGCTTTCGCAAAATGCCCTTCCACCATGCGGTGAAACTCAAGCCCGCGGCGGGATTCGAACCATGGACCTGCTGCGCGGCAGTTAAACTGTTAGAGGAAATCGGATGCGTTATAATGGCGAATAACAGAGTAATAAAGATGAAATATTATGGGGAGTTTTCCGCGTACGAAAAACGTGTTATTATCAAAGTGTTTCTTTATATTTTTATGTAAAAACTTTACAGTAAAACATTCAAGCGTAAACGTAATGTCAAATACAAAAAATATAAAAACCCCTCGTCTTTAAAATTATATATTTATCATTATATGTTTGGTAATTAGCAGTAGTGACACAGATTCTGGGAAAATTAAAATCAGCTTCACAAATAACAATAAAAAAAACACCGTCTTTCATATGTAAGAAACAAAGATTGTGGTGTTTTAATACTAAAAGTCTCGCTAGTTCCCGAATAACCCTAAAAAGACGTGAAAAGATTAAAATATGACAAATTAAAATACATAAAAAGGAAAAATTGTATTCAAATACAGTTCACTATATGAATCCTGAAACTATTTCATCTCTTCAATATCAATGTATTGAACTTGAAATAGATTATTCAAGCCCCATTGGGCCAATAAACGCAGTATTGCAGTAAAGTCAAAAATAAACATTTAAAATTTATGTTTGTTACTCGTCGCCTGTACAGTTTCAGAATTTTCCCTAAACATTGCTAATGCTATAAAATTCGTCCCTGTCGTCGCGACCGTCAACTAAACCTCATTACGTCGTTATTTCCAGATAATATTTTCGAGGAGCCGATAAGTATTTCGTGAAACCAAACTCTCTTCACGGATATTCATCGGAAAGTTTATCCCTAAAATATCTCATCATTACGAAAAAGTTTCGAGTGAATTATGATATATTATGATATGAATATTTTTTGCCACTGTCACAATACATCTCCACCGAGCTATGGGCGAGGGAATATCCTCTATAACCCTGAGAGGTGAAATGCTGAAGCAACGTCATTCAAGATGGTACCTCCGTCTTCAGCGAAGCACTGCTATAAAAAGAGGAGTTTACAACGGGGCTAAGGGCAACACTGTGATGGACCTCGGCTTGAGTTGTTCCCGAGATTATTTGGGGGATCGGATATAATTGCCCCAATACGATAATAGTATTGTACCGTTACGTGAGACCTACGGATATTTACTCTGTGACTGTTTGGAGAGACACCAATAGAGACTTAATTTTGCCTCAACCTCGCTGATGCGCTCGACGTTTGATTCTGGAACCTCTAATTACCACCCACCTTAAAACCTTATCTTCTGATTTTTGGGGGTTAAATTTGTCCGGGACAATATATATTAAAAGTGCCCACGTAACAGCAAGGATCTTATACGGGAAATCTTAAATTGGGAGTGTGAGAACCGGTGAAGGCGATTTCTGCTATAATTTCCGGAGTCGAAAATAAATTCGACAACGGAAAATAATGCAGAAACGATGGGAGTTAGCGAAGAGCGAGACTGCAACCGGTGCCGGTGTTGTACCGCTGGATATAATTTACGAACGAAGCCGGCATTGGTCCCTGTAAATGGAAAGCAACGTCCTGGTTTTGGCTTCCAAAAGAATAAATCGAATAGCAGCTTTTAACTTAGTTAACACTATAATAGAAAATATAGATAGGAAGTATCTGACAACAGCCTTATTTTTTGACATGACAAAAGCATTTGACTTTGTGTCTCATGACCTTCTACTTTATAAACTGCAGCATTATGGTATCAGAGGAACTCGATTAAACTGGATTAAATCTTTTATTACCAATAGAAGACAATTCGTAGAAATACCGACAATTGATGAAAATAAAATAATTCAGTGTTCAAGGTCAGAATGGAAAACTAACAGATCTGGAGTCCCTCAAGGCAAAGTACTTGGGCCACTATTATTTTTAGTATATATAAATGATATAGTATGTGTAACTCCATACAGCTCAACATTATTTGCTGATGATTTTTCCGTTGTAGTCACAACAAAAAAAAACAAAGATGATGATTGTATAGAGAAACACAAATTAGACATTAAGAAAACGATTCATTCCGTAGTAAGTTCCGTAGTTGGTCCTATGGAGTCATATAAACCACTTTTTGGTAAATTAAAAGTATTTCCTCTTCCATGTCAGTATATTTTTGATATTTCATGCTTTGTAAAACAACACAACTATCTTTATAATACAGCGAGTGAAATTTATCCTCGAAATACCAGAAATAGTGATAGATTGGTTAATAAGTATGCTCAGAAGTCGGCGCGCTATCAAAAAATAATGATAAGTTACCACAATATATTAAACAATTACCTTTGCACAAATTTAAGCGTGAACTAAGGGTCTGGTTGCTGCATCATGCCTTCTACTCTCATGACGAATATTTTATTTTTAAGCGCATGGTTAGTTATATTCGATTAGATTTAAGAAACCTGTTTACCATAACAATATGTACTTCTAGAAATTAAATATCATTATAAGTTTTTGCATGCCAGTAATTTGGTGAAATGTGTAAGATCTTAAATTGATTTACTTTCAACAACATTATTGTACTCACATTTGAAGCAAATAAATGATATTCTATTCTATTCTAGAGTGAGGTTGGAGGGTGTCCTTGATTGGGCACATGCCTTATCCATGAGGGAACGCTGTTGTGCGCTGTTGTTGAGATCTTTGAGCAAAAGCCAGAAGGACCTCTGCCTTACCATTAGTAGGATGGGTCTGCATCTTGAGGGTCACACTCAGGATGCCCTAACAACGTGTTGTCTTATTCCCACACCTGTGAGCTCACTGTGCGAGTGGGGTGTGTACCTATGGTGCTGTTTAGTTTAGTCTAGTCCCTTCTCAAACTTTTTTCTCATAGGTACGGGCTGTCCTAACCAATACTCTGAGATTGACTAGAGGCTCCCCCAAGGCCTGTTGCCCCAGAGCCCATCTTGACTCAGCTAATCCTATGGGGCGTAGAAAGGCCACGGTTAAAGATTGGAAACCAACATGCGACTGAGACCATCGTCACCGTTTTGTATTTGCCAGTAACCACCGTAACCGTGGATTTGATCTGTGTGATTCGAGCGGTAGGTACGAAAAGTCACACCTGAACGACACTGATACATAGGACAAAAAGTATTATCAATACGATTGAATGCTAGTTCAACACCAGAGGTATCAAAGATGCGTTGACTGCCTTTGAGGAGAGAAATGTTCTTGTCTTTCAGGTGCTTAAGTCATATCAGTTCGGATATATTTGAGGTGGCAGCTGGTTCTGCGCATAGTGGCATTGCCAGTAAAAGCCGTATTTAAGAATCGCTTTATTGTGGAGTCCTAAATCAACATGAAATAAAAATTTCAAACAATTATATTTCATAATGATGTTGCTACCCTTCTAATTCTTAAGTGCTGCGTAAACAATAAAACAAAAATGTTTGATCGTTACGTGTTCGCATTTTTTTGTGTCTGCGGCCTTAGATATTTACTGGGTTATTAGATAGGTACTTACATTATAATACACATATGTAATTATTACATGGCAATTTTGTACTTTATAAGGGCGGATTCATACACTATTTTGCATCAAACCAGTTTTAGCGTTACTTTTAAAAATTCTTAGAGTACAAAATTTACACCTCTGGCAGGATCAAACCCGCGCCATCGGTTTTGCGCAGCGCGCATCCGCTCAGCCATCACCGTCGCAAGTGTTCAAACTCGGTGAAATTTCTGTGCGTATTGCTGAGCCTAATATCTTTGCTTCTGGTTTGCCAGTATTTCGATTTATTATTTATTTTATCCCTAAACGTCAAAATAACAATTACCACACAAAATGATTTCAGAATGCAATTACGCTAGATATCATATTGAGAATAAAAATATTTTTAGTATTTTGTTATCAGACCAGCTTGTCTGGATTTTTACAAGGTTTTGCAACGTATAAGAGTTTCCCCGAGAGGCCACCGGCTGGCTCAGGGGAACACTCATTGTCACTGATGTTCTTGAGGAAGCTGAGGAACTGATGTCTTGGAGATGATGACAAGTGAAGCATGAACAAGAAGATGGAGACGCACAAATAATATAAGACGTTCGGTACACCCGATATAAAGTCATGTAACACAAAGAAAAAGAACATCCTTCTTATTATGAAAAAATGGTTACTTTAAAATGTTATGTTTCAAAAACAGTGATGTAGGTACAGCTATCAGTATTTTGTTGTAAATGTGTACTATAGCCTAGTGAGTGCAATTATAATTACTTAGTATTGATCTGATCATGTGCGTAACCGTCATTATACATTGGCGTATCGCCACACAATGTGTTCGCGCTGCCAACGATCTGGTTTCGTGATTAATACACTAATTATATCATAATGATTAAATCTACTATGTAGATTATTATTGCGTTTATGAGATTATTTTGCAGGCTCGTGAATAGTACCTAATAACAATACTAACTCGTCATCCGGGAGTCCCTCTTGAACTGAAAACTAGAAACGCGTAGTTCAATTTTTGTCGTAGGGTTGAGTTAAATCCGCGCTATACAACTACCCTCAAATATAAAACTTATAGCTGAGTACTTGACGTTTAACTTTTTTACTTAACGTTTTTAATATGATTTTAGAGCTTAGCGTACGTACAACGTTTCAAACATCATGTAGCTTTTATTTCTAACCTTAATTCGAAAGTGTCATAAAGATATTCTTTCATTATGTACTGCCAGCCAGAGACACGTGTTATATTATGAACTGGCTTTATAACAACGAGTATGTTTGATACAATAATTGTATTTTTTTAATATAGTGGTTTAAAAACCAGCATTATTAAAACTGTGGATTTTGTCAGGGGAGTTGTTGATATATACTATCTGTATAATAATTATCAAAAAAGGACAATTAAAACAATGTTTAACTTAAATAGTCCTGCCATTAACGGTGTAATTATAGTCTAAGAGTCACATCTTTTATTTTTCGTTATTCCAGTTCAAAGTAAACTATATAATTGAGTCACAAATTTTGAGTTACGAACGCTTTTTTGTAGTGTTAATAGCGAAGTTTGCCTTGCCGTTCTTAACCGATCAGCTAAGTTAAGCAACGTCAGTCGCGGTCATAAGTTGGATGGGTGACCTCTAGTGATATTACTGCTGAGCGCTTCCGTGCTTTGGAGGACACGTTAAGCCGTTGGTCCCGGTTGTTCTCTTAGGATGGCAGTCGCTATAGCATTGTGGTAGGGTATTTTGCGAATGCCTGCCTGGCTAACAAACACCCTCAAGTATACAATCTGTCGTCAAGCACGTAACGGTGTGTTACGTCAGCTGTCCTTCAAAGCCAGTATTTCTAGGTTACCCTGAACAACATCTTCGACCATATCATCACTTACCATCAGATGAGATTGTAGTCAAAGGCTAACCTATCAAGCATAAAAAAACGAACATCTTAAAAGATGTGCGACAATTACTTAATTCGAAAATAACTAGTATCCTTATATTTAATTTGATAAATAGGTAAATTTTACGAGTAGAACTTTTATATTCAAAAAAGTATAACTAGTTTTAGGTATTTTAGTTAGGGTTATGACTCGTTGGTCAAGTGGTGTAAAGGGTGTTTTGTAATGACGAGGTCCTGAGTTCGATAGATTTGGTATTTATTGGACTGGATTCTAACGTTGTGATGGCTATAAGTTCATCCCTATAACAATTGCTCTAAACACTTTCCTATCAGTAAGTAGAGTCATTCTTTTAATTACTGTTACTTCACTCTGAGGCGGTATGACGTGTTTGTGTTTCTCGTTTGTCTTTTAATTTCACTTTTGCCAGTGTCCGTCAGAACAGGGAGAATATCAGACACTGTAGCGGTACCCACTAAAAGAGATCTCTTCAGCAACGTGCTGAAGAGATCTATCACATTGCTTTGGTTTTTCAAGAAATTTTGAAGCAATGATGGTCGAGCGGTAATACCTATGGACTGCCGTTCCGCAAGTTCATGGTTCTATCCCCCGCATCATGGAAGGGTGTTTTGCACGTGCTCGCCTGGCTAGCTACCATCCTTAAGTAGAAAATTTATCGCCACAACAGTATGTTCCGGCAGCAGTCCTTGGGAGCCAGATAAATTACTGGCACATGAGACTAACAACTGTATGTCTCAGTGTGACGGGCGCAGTGCAATTCGTTCGGACGAAATGCATCTATTATAGGCAGAGGTTAGTCCGCTTAACATCAGGTAGGCCTCGTGCTTGTTCCGTCACAATCCCTTAATATAGATAGCCGGGGATTGAAGTCTTACCTTTCTTAACTGAGAGTATATGTAGGCACTTAAATTAAAAAGTAAAGAGGTTTTATAAAAGAAATCGATGGGTCTTAGTCTATAATCATTTAAACAAACACCCAGAAGCCGAGGAAGGAAGTCTATAAATGAGAACTTGCCTCCAACTTCACTACACAAAGTACAATTAGATGCAGAAATATTTAAGGGATAAATAAAAGTAATGTCGTAAGATATACGTTCATATTTTTATTTAATGGTTGAAAAACACAAAAAATTACTGTCGTTTCCTTTGTTTATTGATGAACGAATAATATTTTCTCTTAAATCATATGTTTAGGCATTGAAAATCATCTGCTACGACGTGACAGCTAAGCGATTCTATTGTAAAAGTTAAATCTTTTCTAGGCTATCATGTCATTACGCCTGTTTTTCTCTGAAAGGCAGAGTTTCACATGAATAAACCTACATTAATCCCCAATTGTTTGAGGCGCTACGTAGACTTAAAGTAGCCACTTGTTGTCGGTGATTACATAAATCAAATAAGCTACTGTTCATACAGGAGTGATATCAGCCCGCGTTGTAACTTTGTCACTCGTAATCTTTTGGAGATGCGCAAAAACTTAAGAAAACATGTGTTACATATATTTTGCCTTGAGCGTGGTGATAGCACAATTTTTAAGTTGCAAGTTCGAATAATTATATTGATTTGATTTTGAAAAATAAATATAGCCTTTATCTCATAAACAAATTTTATATTCGCCAGTACCTAATGGTGCTGTATAGTATATTAAGTGAGTGTTCAAAATGTACCTAATCTTCTTCAAGTAGAACCAACTTGTGCATCACCAAGTACCTGTCTTCTTTTGTTAACTAACGTGAGTAGTAAAAAACACTATTTTATCTTTAAAATAAAATAAGTTATAATATAACTTCCAGATGGAAAGGAACATTAGAGTAGTCTAATAATTATTGTACCATTTTTTTCGTTTTGACGGCGATATTTGCATCTATTATCTACATTCTAAAGTTTTATATTTACGAGTATCTTTGGAAAGTAAACAGTGATCATTATTGATTCCGAGTCCATATGCTTCTAATATATTTTTATTGCTGATAGGTAAGCGTTTGACCACAATCTCACCTGATGGTAAGTGATGATGTAGTCTAAGGTGTTAACAGGCTTAACCTAGAATTATTGTCTCCCTAAGGACAGCTGCCAGAACACACCGGTAGGTGCTTGGCGACAGATTTTACACTTAAGGCTAGCAACTACCATGCGGTGAGGCTCAAGCCCGCGGTGGGATTTGAACCGTCGACCTGCCCCGTTATCATTAAAACTATACTCCAGTAAAATTGATCAAGTAGTTATTTTAAGTTTGAAAAACATCTGTTTTTTTAAATACATTTAGTTCTGATTCCTCAAGACTGATTCCTGATTCTTTAAGACTAAGATGTTTACCTAAATACTGATTCTGTGCCATTTATTCCATAGCTTGTTTTATGAGCCTTTGATTTTACAATTAATTATATAATACAGCTGTTAAAACATTGTATACTTTGCAAATATTTAAATCATTTAAGGAAAAAGGGATCTGATAGAAAATTTGAACAAACGTGAACTTGAGCAGAGTTAAAATTATAAATTTAAAATAGAGAAGAATGAAACCAGATAGACGCTAGGACAAAACGAAGTGTTCGTTGCTATTAACGTTTCTTGTATACAAAAGAAGAAAAGTACCTTAACAAAATATAATACTTCGAAATGGGCTCGAATACTTACTGTAAATTTTCAAACGGATTCCGTAGCTATCCCGCAGATTGTATGTGACTGCTTATCAGCAATAAACGTTGTATCTGTATAAGAGTCGAGAATTGCTTAGTTTTACGATTGCATCTTTGTAAAACGAGCGCTCCCGGAAATGAAACCCAAACTGTCGTATGTCCATTGAACCTGTTCACCAAATTACTTATTTGTGCCATTTTTGAGATGGAAATTGCAATTGAATACATAAATACACATAGGTAAACAAATATTATATTGTACATATAATAAAATGTAAGGATTTAATAGATTCAGACGATACTTCTTGCAAAAGCATAAATAATATTAACAAACATAAAAATATCCACTGACTGCAAAAACTGCGTGACTAAAAATACTACGTCATATATATTTTTTTCTCAATAATTTGATTTACCCGTGCGGTGCCGGGTTAGAATGTCACGTCCCCATTTCTTCCCTTGGGTGTCGTAAGAGGCGACTAAGGGAAACGTACGCCAAATGAGCAGCATGCCACTTCTCACGCGGATGTGAGTAGCGCGTTGTGTGCATTAGACAAAGTTGTATACCATCTAAGTGCCCTGCCAGGGTTTCATACAATATGTTCTAGTGTTCCTGTCTTAGATGTTGTTAGCGTAAACATATTATTCGTAATATGTTCTTGTGTTTCGTCCAGTGTGTTAGAGAAAACATTTTGTATGACCCTGACACTGTGTCCGGTGAATGGCAACAGGCTCGCCCCCTATTACATGGGACCAAAACCCAATTGGCGAATCGTGGGTGTTTACACAACTCTGCCTACCCCTTCGGGGAATATAGGCGTGATTATATGTATGTAAGTATGTAATAGTTAGATAAGTTTGTTTTTTTGCATTTTGGTAGCAGTTTTTAACTCCGGGTTTAAAACAAAATACTTGATTTAGCATCAGTTACAAATCCAATTGGTTTGTGTGGCAGACTGTTCAGTAAAAGTTTGTTCAATTTGTTATTGACACAGCGCGTCGAAGGGAGTTGGGTTCAGTTTAATTACTCGCTTCCGTTTAGTTACAAATGAATTTAGGATAACATTACAATATCTTGTTTAAGATGCTCGTTATTTCATTGTCTTCAATAGGAACAGACAGATATTAAATTATTCATGCTATGGTGACAATTCTCACTATTATTTCATGTGGTTTGGGATTCAAAGACCCTTCCACGGGCGCAGATTCGAAGCGAACCGTCGCGACATATGCTTTAATAAAATATTAAATTGTAGCTCCATTAACAAAAATATGTTTTAGACATATTTTTGTTCACTACGTACATTTGTTCATGACAATATCGCTCAACTCACATCCTCTTGATCATGTTGAGGATTATACTCTTACCTATCTGGGTCATCTTATATCATTCAAAACTTGCACTGGTAATTAAATTAAAAGAACAAGTATTGGACTATGCAGGAAATAATTAAAGTTTCAATACCAATTAGGCTGAAAACCAAAACAATGAATGCCTAACTCCGTGCAACTTGCAGCTGTCAAACATGGCCCTCAACCAAAAACAATCTGAATGCTAAGAACTTGAAGAGGATTAAAGATAAGCTTTTGGCTATTAAACTTAAAGATCGAGTGAAAAATACACGCATAAGAAAAGTTACTAAAGTGAATGATGTCATAGAAAAAATATTGAAATGGAAATAGTAGGACACATCCAAATTTCAAATTCAAATTTTCAAATTCAAATTCAAATTATTTATTTGGCAGAACACGGTGAGGATACATCATACAATAGCATACTAGGTGATACAGTAACTTAAATTTCGTAACTCATGTCCTTGCCACATGTGGGGTACAAATTTTTAAAAAAGAATCTAAGTCTATTAATATTGAATACTATTATTAATTACAAACAAATGAAATAATTAAAATTGATGTTTAGTCCGTTAATATCGCATGTAATCCAGAGTCGTGCATTTAGGAATGAAATTCAATCGTAATCATTGTCTATGAGGCGCAAGGATTAAGTCATCTGTGGCAGAAGTTAGTAGTTCAAGTTCAGCAATAAAATCACAGATGGCGCTGCCCCACCGAGATACTTTTTCTAACTCGCGGTGACGAGATTCTCCGCATACTCAACTAATTGTAACGAGCACATTGAGATATGGTACTACGTACTAGAGGAGACACCTCAACTCGATTGTTTGTGACACGAGTTAGAGCGCGCGCGCACCAACTCACTCAGTCTGTGACAAGCGCTTGCTGCATCGTGACACGTTTGAGGGCTAAGTTTTGTTTCATAATATGCCTTCGTGTGTATTGAGATATTGTTCTAACAACTCGAGAAACATAAGTAAAAGTCAAGGAGTGACTTGTCACCAGTAAGATCAACGTATTATCTCTAAACACGATTAATTGAATTCTATTTTATCAATTTATTGTAACTCGTGATGACGCATCCCAGCGGCGGCGGGATGGCGGCCACGTTTAGGTGAATGTCAAAGATTAAGAACATTTGAATGCGCAGAGTTGACACTATCGACGTATAATGTTAAGTTATTAATTGCGGACAGTAAAATATTAAATAGAAAATACTAAAAATAATCAGTTTAAATACTTTGTTATTTATTCCTTACGCAAGTACACACAGTATCAAGTAGGCAGAATATTAAAAAATGTCGCATCTGCGCGCATTTGATTGTTGTCTATGAGAGCTAACGCCGCCCGATCACGTGTTCAATATTATCATATTTTCTACTGATATATCTGTATCTGTATCAGCCTGATCGTCCACTGCTGAACACAGCCTCCCCTATAAAGGGGGGTATTTGCCATAATCCCAACGCTTGGCAGGCGTCTTGGGGATCGCAGTGTCAGATGACAGTTCTTTAGAAGGCGCTGCTGCCCACCTTCTAGTATTTTTCCCTTAGTCGCCTTTTACGACACCCACGGGATGATACGGAGAGGTGCAATTCTAACCCGGCACCCCACGGGGTGATATATACTAACGTAAATTAATGATTAAAAAAATTGAAGCGTATTAGGTATTTAGCTATGTATGTCACTTCTGTAGTCGGTTCACTCTGTGAGAGCGACAAATCGTAGTAGACAATTGAACGAAACGCGTAAGCGCCCGTAAATTCCCAGCTTTTATGACCTTTTGGGCGCGAGAAAACTGTACCTTAAAAGCGTACTAGCACAGTGTTCCTATACCGTCTAATTAGACACCACTAATTATGGTTTCGGCGCTGCAGCGGCTTTAAGTTTATTCCTAACAGAATGGAACATGACGATTGTTTAGAATAGCGACTCTATACGTTAGTAATAATATCTTCATGAACGAGCATTACATTCGGGTGTATTCGGAAACATTCATAGCTATCAGTGTAGTAACCAAATACAAAGCTGTAATAGTTATCTGTGTGTTATTTTTGGGACCTGCTAATACAATTGATATATCAAAATATTAATGTCAATGCGTTAAAATTAAGTCAAGATATAGAATTATGTGCGGTTGTTGGTTTAATTTTATCTTTCATAGTCTTATCTCGTCTATATTTATACCGATTATTTAAAATTAAAAAAAAGGTTGGATTCAAACAGATGGGCTCAGGTTGTTTCGAATTAGATCTGTTTGGATAAAAACGTAGGCAAAGAAGGCCATGTAAAAGTTGGAACATGATATAGCACATATTTCCGGAAAATTATGCAATTAAAAGTTAAATATTAAATTTTCAGGCTTGTAACTCATACTGTTAGAGATGACACACAGACGGAGAGGCAGACAGGCACCAGAGAGACAGTATCATAGAACTCCATTATGTGTTATGTCTAGAGGAGGCCTATGCTGGAAAGCAAGACAATCTTCAATTAACAAATTCTAACATTTATAGTTTATCATTATGTAAATTAGTAAGATTGTAAATAAGGGCTATTGTTATTATTATTATTATATGCGTTATGTGTACAGAACCCTAAAAATATTACAGGTGTACAAAAGCGTCATGCGCCAACACTGTGTTGACATCCGGATGAGCAATTAAATTTAAAATGAACGCCATACTTCAGTGACACTAACATGAAATGAACATTCCTACCTGACATTTTATCTTGTGACTCGAGGGAGTGAGTAAACGTACACAGATTTGATCGTAGTTAACACTGAAAATAAGGTGTTTATACAACTCTTACTATCCCTACGGGAATGTGCAGGTGTTTTTACATGGATGTTTTATTCATTTTACAGCGTTACTCCCAATCAACTGGTGATACGAAACAGTAGTGATAGCTCAGTGATAGACAACACCATAAAGAAATATATTTTCTTTTCTGTGGATAATATAAAGTAAACAAAATGTTTTTCATAACTTTTTTATGCTTCGAATTTGTTTTTAGTTGAAAAAGTGTAATTTAATTAATTAGTGGTACTTAATACTGTATGGTGAACCGAATGAATGACAAAACTGTTAAAAATAATAGGTTTTATCTTTTTCTTTTCTTTTTGCTTATATGTAAGCCTTTGACCACAACCTCACCTGATGGTAAGTGATGATGTGGTCGAAGGTGTTAACAGGCTTAACCTAGTATTACTGGATCTCAAGGATAATTGCCGGAACACACTGTTAGGCGCTTGGCGACAGATTTTCCACTTAAGGGTGGTCGCTAGCCAGGCGGGCATTCGCAAAATACCCTTTCACCATGCGGTGAAGCTCAAGCCCGCGGCGGGATTCGAACCTTGGACCTGCTGCGCGGCAGTCCGTAGCCAATGCCACTGAGCCATCACTGCTTCAATCTTTGTAAAAACATCAGTAGTTTTACACGCACGCTTGAAAGTTCGTGTCACCTAACTGTGAGCTCCGTAATAAGCCGAAAGATGCGTACCATGTATTTGTGGAGTGTGCCTGCAACGAAGCTGAAAGAGAAAAAAATACTGACCGAGTTGATATAACTGTATACTTATAACGTGGGCGTACACGTGTACTTACATGGTTTATTCTTCACTCACAGTTTATGGTGGGTAGCCCTGAACTGTTCTTCCCCCCTTTAGTAATTGCGCCATTACATAGGACGACGTCATTTTTAATCGATGTCTGCTCCCAGATGTTGCTGTCATGTTGCTTCACCGTCATGGTGACACAACCATAGATCAATCCATGAAATAAGACCATCTTCCACACGTACAGGCCTATGCATATATCTTCAAATCATAACATCACCATTTTTTTTATTTTTTTTAATATTGTTAGGTTTGCAATAACGCCTGCTATGCGGATTACATTACAAAATCACAAATATATACGATAGGAAAAATTTAAGTCATGTGCGGGATTCGAACCCGCGTCCATCCACCCCTTGAGCCGGGGTATGCTCTTACCAATTGAGCTAACATGACATGACGTCATAACTCAAATCTTTCCTATCCTTCACCATCACCATTTCCTTTCAGAAAAGCACTGATATAGACTGATTACTTCACAGTCCTCAATTTGGATGTAAACTATCTTTTGATTCTTTACATGGTTCGGTTTGGCCTGTTCGGCGACCATACACAGAGAAAAGTAAAACACTGGAAACTCCCGAGTCAACTGCGGTCTCAAATGACGTAAGCTTCAAATACACAGTCTCTCTCAAATGACTTTTGACTAACAGCGATCACAGACTAGAAACAATTTTGACAAATCAAAGTTTTGCCAGTCCCGTAGCAAACTAGGTAGATACGGCTTGGGATTGCGGAACGAGAGGGGTGAGAGATTTCTAGAATTCTGCATTGGAAACAGACTCACGATTACGAACACCTGTTTTAAAAACCACCCCCGACGATTATACACCTGGAAATCTCCAGGAGACCGTTTTCGCAACCAAATAGATTTTATCACTATTGATCAACGCTGGCGATCGTGTGTCATTAATTGTAAGACATATCCTGGCGCGGACTGCAACACTGACCACCAACTTGTTATTGCAGAGATAAGAATGCGCTTCAAAACCCCCAAAAAGCAGGAAAAGGCCTCGTTGAGACTCAGAAAGGGGGAAACAAAATTGTTTAAAGACATAACGGAAAAAGCATTCTCTTTTGCACCTCAAAGCCAAATAAACAACATAGAACACCAATGGCAGACTTTTAAATTGGAAATGGTAAAAGCTGTCGAAGCTATTGCCAAACAGAGAAAACCACATCAAAAGAGGAAGAAATGGATAAGTGAGGAAACATGGGACGTTATTGAATGCAGGAAACAACTCAATGCGCGCGGGTTGGTAACTGATTCCGATAAAAAAGCGTACAGAAGCCTGAATGCTGAGATACAGAGACTATGCAGATGGGACAAAAACCAACATTTAAATCAGATCTGTGCTGAAGTAGAAAAACACGCGCAAAAGTACCAGACTGCGGACCTCTTCAAGAAAATTTTATTTTTATTTTACATTTATTTGGGGGGCTTACAGCTATCATTACAAAAAGGTTTAATAACTTAATTAAGAAAAGCCATTAACAAGCCTCCACAGATATAAAAAAAAGTATTTTACACACACGTAATAAAATTATACAAAGAAATAGTGATTTTTTTTTTTTTTTTTTTTTTTTATCGTACGAAGCCACTTCATTTCCAAATACTTGAAAATTTTACGAATTCAAAGTGACATAAGCAAGGTTGACATGAGACAATTTGCTAGAATAAAGGTCGATGGTGTGACCTTCGTGCTCGATAAACTCATTAAAAGCGATTTGTGATCTTAATAAAAATGAGTGTCTGCGATAGTTAGTACGTGCGGGTGGTACGTGAAGCAACCTTCTGGGTCTAGCGTGTCTAGGTGGAACATATAAACTTAATTTACCCACTAAATCAGAACAATCAATTTTGGATTGTGCAATCTTCATGAGCAGCCGTATGTCAGAAATATTACGACGAGTTGAAAGTGGTAACAGATGGAAACGAGCACAGCGAACTATATATTTAGAGCGTGGAATTTTGAATTTATATCCTAAGTACCTAATAAATTTCTTTTGTATTCTTTCCAGCCTTTGACTATGTACGGCATAATTAGGATTCCAAACTTGACTTGCGTATTCAAGGTGACTGCGAACGTAAGCACAGTATAGGACTTTTAGAGTCTTCATGGTTTTAAAAATGCCCGCATTACGTATAATAAAACCTAATGCTGATGAGGCTTTCTTAGCTATCATATCGATGTGATTGACAAAAGTGAGCTTACTATCCAAATGGACACCAAGGTCTCTAATGTCACTCACACGTAAAAGTGGTTGATATGCAATTGAGTACTTGAATTGTACAGTTTGTGTCTTACGACTGAAAGTAATTACTGAGCATTTTGATATATTCAAGATAAGGTTATTTGTCTTACAGTAGTTAGCCACTCTTTCTAAGTCCTCCTGCAGAAGTAACGCATTAGAGGGGTTGTCAATTGCCATAAACATCTTCATGTCATCTGCGAATAGTAGGAATTGGGAATGTTTAAAACAGTCTCCAATATCGTTGATGTAGATGACAAACAAAAGAGGTCCCAGCAATGATCCCTGAGGGACTCCAGATGGTATAGCAGTCCAGGAAGAAGTATAACCACCTAATACTACTGCCTGAGTTCTGTTGAAGACATAAGAAGAGAACCACCTGTAGAGATCACCACGAATACCTAGATTGAATAGTTTTCTCAGCAGAATAACATGATCGATTCGGTCAAAGGCCTTGCTAAAGTCGGTGTAGATAGCATCTACCTGTCCACTAGTGACCATTTGTCGAGTAACGTAATCAGTGAAAACAACAAGGTTTGACATTGTTGATCTTCCTTTTAAGAAACCATGCTGTTGTGGATTAAGGTCAGGGAGAATACTACTGTAAAGTTGATTGTAAATTATACGTTCAAAAATTTTAGCTAGAAGACAAAGCTTAGATATTGGTCGGTAGTTTTCTACCACGTCTTTAGCACCTTTTTTGTGAATAGGTGAGATGAACGCATTCTTCCATATAGTAGGAACGACACCTTCAGAGAGTGATTTTGTAAATAGTAATGATACAGGATACGCTAACTCGTTAGCACACTTTACTAAAAATATGGCTGGAATAGCATCGGGACCGGCTGATTTATTTAAGTCAAGGGATTGAAGGTATTTCCGCACAATGTCAGGATTGATTTCAATAGAACTAATGTGGCAATTAGAATCGTCTCTAGACGCTGAATGGGTACAAGTGGTAGTAGAATCCAGGAACGTGGACTGAAAATAATTAGAGAAAAGTTCGCATATTCCTGGGCCCGTATGGCTTTCATTGCCGTTATATGACATATTGGAAGGAAAATTGGTATGCGTACGTCTGCATTTTACATAAGACCAAAAATATTTTGGGTTCGAAGTGATAGCAGTCTCAATGTTAGCTATATATTTATGAAAACAAGTCTGCTCAACACTATTAGCTCTATCCCGCAGTATCTGAAAAGTGAGTAAATCGTGTTTGTTACCGTAAATTTTGAATTTAGTAAAATATTTGTGTTTTTCTTTAAGAATTTTAATGAGAGCAGAATTGTACCAACGGGGGTAATTATTATTTTTATGTAGTCGTTTAGGGATGTGAGAATCTCTTAATTCAACTAATGTTGAGTAAAACTTACTCACAGCATCATTAGTGCTACACTCTGAAAATAAATCGTTCCATTGCGTGTCAGCTAGGGAAGACCGAATACGATCATAGTTACCTTTATTGTATTGGTACATCAGACGCTTCTGAGCTATTAGAGATTGAGATTGTGAGACATCAAGTTGGACCAAAAGAGTGGGATGATGAGGGTCTTCCACAGTTAAAGGCTGTAAGCAGGCTGAGACGGAGATGTTTGTGTTTGACAGGACAAGATCAAGTATTCGGCCATGCTTATTTTGGACTAAGTTAAATTGTTTTAGACTGCAGAAATCAAGGGTATCAATGAAATGAGTAAACATATTGGCCGATAACGTGGTAGAAGAAGAAGCAGTAGACGGAGCTACAGCTCTAATACCGTCTTCAGACTCTGACCACGTTATGGCGCTCATATTAAAATCTCCCAGAATAATAAATTTATCAGATGGGCGTTCGATAAATAAGTCTGCAAGTTTGTCTAAGTATATGGTAAGTTGATTAGAGAAACTGTGTCCTTGATACTGATCACACAGATATAGTCTACATATGTGTAATTTTTGCATACTTTTTCCAGGCCCATCTCTTAAATGAACCGATATCCAAATATCCTCAGCGCTGGACTGCCAGCCAACATTTTCAGTAGCTATGAGGTCCCGCCGTATTGCTACTAAGACGCCGCCACCACGTGACTGCCCAGTTGCACGATCACGACGCCAAATTAAGTAGTTATCATTAAACAATTCACTACTAGAAATGTCACTCACAAGCCAGGTTTCAGTTAACGATATAATGTGATAATAGTCATTTTTAGCCAAGTTCCTAAAAAAAGTTAATGTTTTTGTCCGTAAGCCACGAACATTCTGGTGATAAATATTTAGTGTATACATTGTGGGTCAATCCAACAATAATAGAATAAACTCGAAATTATGTTAAGTAGTAACGAAATTAAGTCTGATATGCTTAACTGTTTCCATCCACTAACACCTTCGTCAAAACAAATTGGTAATAGTCGCAAAATTATTGTTATTCCAAAAATTAACGTAACCATATAATATGAGATTAAATAATATTGTGAGAGCAACTCAGGATGTACAATTAACTCAATACAAAAATATATCAGTAATTTTTTTAACATAATTGTAATGTAATATAACCTATAAGTGCAACCATTTAAAGGGTACCAAACACCGCTCCAACTAAGTTCCTCCAAGCACCAAGCGCACGGTACGAAACAAAGCTTAAAAAATAAACACACATTTATGTAAAAGTAGGTGGCATGACATTTATCATTACTCAAAATGAACGTAACCATAAAATATGAGATGAAATAATTTTGTAAAAGCAACTCAGAGTATAAAATATTTAACTCAATACAAAGATATAATAATAACTTTTGTATCGTAATTGTAATATAATATAACCCATAAGTGCAACTATTAAAACGGTACCAAACACCGCTCCCAATGAGATCCTTCAAGCACCAAGCGCACGATACGAAACAAATCTTAAAAAATAAACACACATCTATGTAAACGTAGGTGGCATGACATTTAGGATTACTAAAAATGAACGTAACCATAAAATATAAGAATAAATAATTTTGTAAAAGCAACTCAGAATACACAATATTTAGCTCAATACAAAAGTATATTAACAACTTTTTTATCGTAGTTGTAATGTAATATAACCCATAAGTGCAACCATTAAAACGGTGCCAAACACCGCTCCAAATGAGTTCTTTCAAGCACCAAGCGCACGGTACGAAACAAAGCTTAAAAAATAAACATACATTTATGTAAAAGTAGGTGGCTTGACATTTATCATTACTCAAAATGAACGTAACCATAAAATATGAGATGAAATAATTTTGTAAAAGCAACTCAGAGTATACAATATTTAACTCAATACAAAGATATAATACGAGTAATAACTTTTTTATCGTAATTGTAATATAATATACCCCATAAGTACGACTATTAAAACGGTACCAAACACCGCTCCAAATGAGATCCTTTAAGTACCAAGCGCATGATACGAAACAAAGCTTAGAAAATAAACACACATCTAAGAAAAAGTAGGTAGCATAACATTTAGTAATGTAACAATAATAGCAAGAACAACAATGTTCCGCTCGCACGACAACATGACAAGACCGGTTCGTGCATTGTGCCTTACGTAGAAACTGGCCTGCGATAAGCGCAAGCACACTGCCAGGGGATCCCAACCTTTTGAAACGCACAAAATATTTTAAAGTGAGTGGTTGTTTAAATCTAAAGAATAACGCGTATAAAACTGTCTTCACACTAAGAGTCATATATGTAACTAGACAATTTTTTGTAGGTCTTGCCCTCTTGAGATGGTGAAAGGTTTCGAAGTTGGATCTCGCCGTACAAAGATTTTCATGTGTTTCACCCAAACAAACTGGTAGTTGTGCTCTTTGGCACGCGATTTTGCTTGTGAGAGAAGCAGTTTGTTTTTTATAGTTAAATGATCGTTTATAAAAATTTTCCCCGCAGCACCGGTAAAACCGATATCTTTGGGAGATAAAGGATTTTTTAACGAGCGGGCAGAAGCGATAAAATCTTCTTTGACGTAACGATTCATGAATGATACGATTATATTCTTGGTGCCAGCTACGTTACTCGGCACTCTGTGAACGAAGTTTATCTGTGTCTTCAAAACTGGATACGATATCTTGTCACCTATTTTGGCTACCATTTCAAAAAGGTTTTCCTTATCCCTCAGAGGTACGCCTTTTATCTCAACGTTGTTACTACGCAGCCACTGATCAGTGTCATGTAGGTCCTCCTCAAGTTTGCAGAGTGAAGTCATGGCCCCAGTAAGATCCTTTTGGTCTTCTTCGACTTTGGTCAACCTTTCATCAAGTTTATGTACTTTGGCAGGGATTCCCTTGAGATCCGCTAACTCTTTCCGTAGGAGCTGGACTTCCGCTGATAGGCTAGAGAATGGAGCAAGCTGCATGCGAATGCTGGTCAGCTCATGCATGATGGATTCAAGTGACACCGTTGGAGAAGCTACCGGTGAACCCATCACCGGCACTGTGAGAGCACTTGCCTGTCCTGAGTTCTTGCAGGTCGCACACCTCCAAGTTGCTTGACGATCCCCCAGCTTCCGGTATCCCTTTTCGGTTATTCCAGAGCACGGAAAATCGAAACTCTTCTTGCAGGCCGAGCATTGGATAGCCTCACCAACATCATCACCGCATCTTCCACAAATCACCATTTTTTTTTTTTTTTATATTCAAATAACTATATAACACTTAGTGCAGATCAGAATGCCAAAGGTTGAGCGCCAATGGTAACGAGTCACAGCAATACGCGGAGGTAACACGGTTGATCGCGGCGGCTTACGCACGAGCACTGTACAAAATAAAGCTGATCACAAGACAATTTAAGACCCAGTCCTGGATGCTAGAAGACGAAAATGGTGAGTTAATCTATGAGGTCACAAAGGTTGCAGAGCGATGGAAGGAGTACTGTGAAAAGCTTTATCGTGCAGATAACACAGCAGCAGGAAGTACTCTAGGCAACCTCAATTATAGAGACATAGATGTTGAGCCAGATATACTGCAATCTGAAGTAGTCAATGCAATATGGCATTTAAAATGCGACAAGGCTTCCGGTTCAGATCTTTGTACAGCTGAATCCCTAAAAGCGTTAGGTGAAAAAGGAACACAAAGATTAACAGAACTTTGCAACTGCATTTGGAGATCTATAACTTGGCCAAAAGACTGGTCCCATTCTTCCATCGTGCTTTTACATAAAAAAGGATCCACCAAAAGATGCGAAAACTACAGGACAATTGCTTTGATCTCACACACAAGCAAGGTTCTATTACATATTATTAATAATAGACTGCGGCACTTTCTAGATTGGCAAATACCACAAGTACAGGCTGGTTTTGTCAAAGGAAAAGGAACTCGAGAGCAAATCCTCAATGTCAGACTCATAGTCGAAAAATGTTATGAATTTAACACCCCAGCTGTTTTGTGCTTTGTAGACTATCAAAAAGCCTTCGACTGTGTAAGCTGGCAACATCTATGGCATGTACTGGCAGTAATGGGAGTCCCACTACACCTCATCGCACTTATTAAAAACCTCTACGATACAAGTCATGGTACGGTCAAAGTCAATACCACAAGATCCAGCAAGTTTAGATTTGAGAAAGGAGTCAGACAAGGTTGCATCATCTCCCCAATACTATTTAATATCTATGGAGAGTACATTATGCGTAAAGTGCTCGAAGATTGGGAAGGTGGCCTCACTATAGGCGGTCTTAAAATCTCAAATCTACGCTATGCCGATGACACTACCCTAGTAGCTAATACCGGATCGGAAATGGTTGACTTGCTAAACCGCCTTGAGTCAGTCAGTCGCGGAATGGGCCTTAACATCAATCAAGCCAAAACCAAGATAATGGTCGTTGATAGATCGAAAGCACTTCGAGACATCCACCATCTTTCCCAGTACGATATAGTTGACGAATTTGTATACTTAGGATCAAGCATATCCAACAAAGGTGGTACAGAAGGAGAAATTAGACGACGCATTGGAATGGCAAAATCGGCTATGACCCAACTCGAAAGGGTGTGGAAGGATCGAAATATACTGAAGAGAACTAAAACCTACATAGTCAAAACTTTGGTCTTTCCCATCTTTTTGTATGGAGCAGAGTCGTGGACCGTAAAAATGGCAGACCGACGACGTATTGATGCTTTTGAAATGTGGTGCTGGCGGCGAATGTTACGCATACCGTGGACGGCCCGTAGGACAAACATCTCGATCCTCAAAGAGCTGCATGTAACACAAAGGCTATCGAGCATCTGCCTCAAAAGAGTGCTGCAATACTTCGGCCACATAGCACGAAAACCCTCCGACAACTTGGAGAAACTAATAGTCACAGGGAAGGTGGAAGGAAAACGACCCAGGGGACGTAGTCCAACACGATGGTCCGATCAAGTGACTAAAATCCTGAACACTACGATCACAGATGCTCTGAGCCATGCCAAAGATCGAGGGAGGTGGAAACAGCTCTGTAATGAAGAAACTGATGGTCGGGGACATCACGACGCTCAGCAGTGAGCTACGACTCGAGGAGGAGGAGTAGCAAACTATCAAACTCTCTCCAGCTACCCGCTTGACGCTTCTGAACGTAAATTACAATTTAATTGATGGATGCACGCTGAGTAGAAACCGATGAGTTGCAGTCTGTGCTCACGCTCCGACTGGCTCATTATACTGGTCCAATTAAAGTGTTTGTTAATGATACCCATTACTCCCTTCTCGTATCGCCACGTAATTAGCAGTAATTCTGAAACGCTCGTAGCGAAGTTTACTTAGCTGTTCTTAACCGATCAGCAAAGTTAAGCAACGTCGCGCGCGGTCATGAGTTGGATGGGTGACCGCTAGTGACATTACTACGGAGCGTTTCCGTGCTTCGGAGGGCACGTTAATACGTTGGTCCCGGTTGTTGTCTTAGGATGGCAGTCGTTATAGCAAGGTGGTAGGGCATTTTGCGAATGCCCGCCTGGCTAGCTACCACCCTCAAGTAGAAAGATCTGTCGCCAAGCACCTAACAGTGTGTTCCGGCAGTTGTCCTTGAGAGCCAGTACTTCTAGGTTAGCCTGAACAACATCATCGACCACATCATTACTTACCATCAGGTGAGATAGTGGTCAAAGGCGAACCTATCTAGCATTAAAAAAATGTTGTAAAGGGTTTTTCTTTAAGAGCGGTCGAACTTAAAAATAAAATAAAATAACCCGTTTAAGAGATATTGCTAAAATATTTATTTTATTTTAAAGGTTATTCCCTGAAATTATGTATGGAATATAATTTCAGCCAAATGGTCACCGCGACTCCGCTGTAGATGGTGTATCCTGGTGGACCAATTTTTAATGACATTTTCGTATAAATAGGGCTCAATATCACGAAGAGCGTGAGTTATGTTGGTTTTCAGGGCGGCAATTGACTGTGGTTTGTCTGCACTAGAGACTTCACGTAACCTCACAAAAAGTAGTCGAGCCGTGTTAAGTCAAAACGTTGAGCCAAAAGGTCAAGTGACCTTTTGGCTTAACATACGCCCTGTTTCAGCAACCAAGCTATTGGCTTCAGCCCATCAACTGCCAATGGTTTCCACGGAGTAGGGCAAAATCTAATAATGGGGTTCCATCACCATTTAAGCATATTTTAGCCGCTTTTTGCAAGCAGCGGTAGATGCCACCGATTTTATATATGAATATTACGTAGCAATGGGGTATATACAGATAGCCTTGGTTACGGGTTTCATGAAGCGGCTAGGGTATTTGCCATTGGCAGACATAGGTATCTATTTCAAGGCAATGACAAATACATAATTCCGGGGGTTTATTTCACAAATCCCCACTGACCATCCCCGTGTTATGAGAGCAACGAGCCGTGATTTTTACATTAATACCTATTGTTTATAACTGTGAGGATTTGGGAAATAATATTCCCGTAACACAAAAAAGGTTTCAGAGATCCGTAAAATTATGTGAAATAAGATTATTTTGGTCATTTATTCGTCCGCAATAATTGTGTTTTCATTTTTCGAATCCCTAGTCAATACAGTCAACAAATATTATGTCCTTACTAAGAATAAATATGTATTCGTTGTATCCTTAGTATATTTTATCAAAGATCATAGTCGTATTTTCTACCGACTTCAAAAAGATAAGGAATTCATCTGTTTTTTTATTTATTTTCTTTTGTTTGTTAACTCAGGACTTTTGACTAGGTGAACCGATTTTGATGATTTTTTTTATTTGAAAGCTGATTGTCTTCTTTTTACTTCGCTTGCCGTGTGGTCCTATTTAAATTTCATCAAAATCGGTCAAGCCGTTTTTGAGTTAGATTCATCATAGATGAATCAGGCTGGTTTGAGAGATTCATCATAGATTCATAAGGGATCAGCAGACTACCGATTCTGTCTTGTATGAATCTTGAATGAATCTATGCTGAATATGGACATGTAATTAGCAGACTTGGCCCCAGGGCGGCAGTGGCGAACATTGCTTAACTAAGCTGATCGGTTAAGAACGGCTAAACAAACTTCACTGCGAGGGATTCAAAATTATATTTGATTAACGATTAAAAATATTTAATGTTTCCATACAATAAATATCCACGATACATAATCCATTACATATCCACGATACTTGAAATACCTTTGAAACTTGTTTATGCGATGGCCAGTGTTGGCCCAGCTTTCCTTCAGCTTGTTAGGCGAGAAATTTGAATGATGTCTCGATCAAACGAGATGAAGATTGAAGATCGTTCATCGATAGGTCTAGGTCTACTATTTTGGTCTACATTTGAGTGCAGCGCGACCCGTCACGGCAGAATTAGCTCATGTTGTAATGTAACCTATATGTCAATCAGTAAGAACTATTATTAACTAGGCTATTAACGTATTGTTATCAGCAATTTAATCAATTTAAATCGTGTATGAATTACAAAATATATCTAAGTATGAAAAAGCGTATTTAACCGACTTCAAAAAAGGAGGAGCTTGTTATTTCAACTGCGTTTTTTGTGTGAAATACCTTATAACTCTTTAAGGATAAAAATTTTGATGTTTTTTTTCATATTCGAAAGCTGTTTCTGGTCATGTGGTCCCATTTTAATTGGAGTGAGATCTGACGAGAAGTATTTGAGTTATCCCTAATAACACGTATTTTATGTCTGAAGTCGGTGGTTTCTTCTAAATATTATTGATAGCTTTATTAAACAAGCAAAAATGAATTAAAGAAGAAAAAACCAGACTGCAAATTATTTATTTTCATTTTTCATTCAACATATTTAAGCGTTCCAAGTTCAGGCTTTCAAAAATACGGTGATATACAATTTTCTAACACTATTATAATTGCATCCTTAGCGACTATCATATGCATAAAGTGGGGCATATAAAGAACAATTACCAATACTTTCAATAAATAACACCAGTACACTTATCTTTATCATATTTGTTGTCATCTACAAAATTTGTACAAATGTGTACGTGGTGAGATGACAAGCAACAGAACGAGGTGGTGAAAAGTACATGACGTACTGAGTACGCAATAAAACAAAAAAAAAACTCAAAATGTTTCTTATGACTAGCAGAAGCGGTGTGTTCCGGCAGTAGTCCTTGAGAGCCAGAAAAATTACAGGCTAATGGGACCTAACAACTGGACGTCTCAGTGTAACGGTCACAGTGCAATTCGTCGTTGACGAAATGCGTCTGTTATAGGCAGAGGTTAGTCCACTTAACATCAGGTGGGCCTCGGGCTTGTTCCGTCACTATAACATAAAAAAAAAAAAAAGAAGCCAACCCTAAGAGGTTGTTAGCATTTTACCAATAACCTAGTATATTGAAAGTAACATATTTGGTAAAGTCAAATCAACATCTGTTCGGAGAGTGGACCGATGCAGCTGGCGTTCGAACTCGTACGCAAGGCAAGATGAAACTTTGCCCACGTGACGCTAACACGACGCTTATGTTAAAGACTATACTCTGTATGGCTAATTTCCTATATACTGAAATTCCTTAACAAGTGGGAGATCTTGATATTGCAATGTTAAAACAAAAACTTAAAAAATATTAGCCCAAAAATTAAACTTTACAGTTAATGAATTCTTCATTGACAAGAATGTTTCAATTTGTATTAACAATGACTAAAATAAAAAGACTAATTTTAAATTTAGAATTTTTTTTTCTGACATACGTAATTCTGATTTAATCGATATAACTAAATACAAAAGGAGACGATGAAAGATAATATTATTAAAAACAATCACACGTCATTCTATAGCTAGACTTAATTGTAACGCATTGAAATACGTATGTTGATATATCATTTTTAATTATTTCAATTTGTTTGTAATATGAGTATATTAATAGCCTATAATATTAATAGCCTAAGGGCCTGTTTCAAAATGTTCCAGTAAGTTCTGGTTATACTACCCAGAATATAAAATAACTTAATGATAAAAATGACAGTTAATATGCAGCGCGTTTCAAGCTTTAACCGATGGATAGGCTAAATCGATGACTGTGAAACGCAAAGATAGTGTTTTATTTATTAAATATGTTCTTGGTAGTATAACCGGAACGTTCTCAACTCGAACATTCTGAAACAGGTCCTTACATTCATTTTCAAATAAAATTATGCCACATGTGGCAAGGACATGAGTTACGAATTTTAAGTTACTGTACCACCTAGTATGCTATTGTATGAAGTATACTCACCGTGTTCTGACAAATAAATAATTTGAATTTGAATTCACTGATTGACATGATTTCGAAGAAAATCGTCGATGTCGTTATGGGAAAGATACGAAAATTTTCCATAACTTAATAAAACTTTATTTCACAAACAAAATTGTTGCTCGAGAAGTTTTGGCGCTCAGACAAAGTATATGTTGGAAATGTTGTCAAGGGTCTAAGAATTTTAAATATAATTTATCACTTTTTTTTGTATTTAGTACCTTTTAACAGGATCGTTCTATTTTCAGGGCTGTTAGGGTCTTGATTTATTTATTATCTTTAAAAGTGGTAGGTGATCACCGTCGCCCGCGTGAGTGACATCCGCAATACCAGATGTCTCAAGAATGTGTTGTCAGATCCAAGGAGAAAAAATTATGCTATTCTTAAAGGTCCTTCCTAAGTCGTATCGGTTCAATAAATAAAATAACTACTGAACAAATTATTGAAGCACAATATTTTATACACCGGGCGGGAATCGAACCCGCGTCCTCCGATTTCGCGCCGGATGCCTAAACCGCTCGGCCACTTGGACACGCTATTTCTTGCCGAAATTTCATGCTCCAATTTGTATTACTTTATACGTTATAGGAGACGGTGCGCGGCCATCAACCAGATTACTAGACTTCATCGGATCGAAAGAAGTGCTAATATGATTTTAGCTTAGCACACGATAATGTTTGTAATCATATTTAGAAAAAAATAACTACTCTTTGGTAACTGCGATATCATATCACAAACATTGTGTGCAGGCACGGATCCTTCCATGTGCAGGTTTGACTCGCACTTAGCCGATTTTTTTATTGCTAACACGCCTTCCCCTTCCACTAGGCCAATAAATTTGTTCCTAATTTATTGCACTTACTAATAAGAAAGCAATTTTTGGCGTCAACCTAAGTTTAGGCATTTCCTGTGACAAACAACGCTTCTCGTGAATAACAAAAACAGTTTATATACCTTTGGAATAAAGTTTAAATTCTTATATTTGCTAATAAAAACGCTTTATTGATAGAAGAATGGTGTTTTCACACACGTATTGCATTTGTCATTTTCATTCATGGTGATTTGGGTCCGTTATTTCGGATTGTGATTATCGCTAATCGATGAAGGACGATTACGTGTACTGTAAGCATTGTATTATATGAGCTGAATAGTCCACTGCTGAACACAGCATCCTCCAATCTGGGGGGAGGGGGGTTGCAATAATCCCCACACTTGCAGTTGGGATTTGGGGATCACAGTGTGAGATAACAGTTCCTAAGAAAGTGCTGCTGCCCACCTTCCTTAGAGTCGCCTCCTATGACACCTACGGTTAGAGAGGAGGGGGGGGGGGGACTTATCAAAAACATTTCATGAGTACAAGCACTTACATATCATTATGTACCTTCTACCCACCTTTTTTATTTGTAACTCATGTTAGATACCCCATGAATTCGTTTGTCCTACCCTTAAGGCTAGGTTTTCCATACAAACGTAATTTCGCCATATTTTAAAAATCAAGAGTTCAAATTCGATGACATTTTGCATGCATGTACTTGAGTAATATTCTGGCTTGCCAGTTTTCCTTACATTTCAGTATTTTCAAAAATATTATATAAAATTATTTTAATGGGACTTCGTATAATATAATCACATTAAATAACGTTTCTTTTTATTTCCAGCTACAGACGTGCGTTTCAACCTCAAAGTGTAGATATGTGAATATAGTAAATTATGATACAAGTGAGCTTAGTTGCTCATTATACACGAGGCTGTGTGTTGCAGCCCGAGCCGTAGGCGAGGGCGTAAATCAGCCGAGTATATAATGACCAAGTTGCTCACGAGTTTCATACGCACTTTCTCAACACCCCAGCGAGGAAAAAAATATATATTGCACAAATGCGATACAAACAACATACGAAAATTATAGAAAATAGAGCGCAACTTTTTTTTTGCGCCCGGCAAATGTATGATGGTTGATTACATATAAACCTCCTTGATGTTATAAATCTGTATTACCTGGTTAAATTGAAAATGCTCTGTTTACTCGCATATAATTTGCAGTTAGGTACTTTTCAGTTCGCTTTGCTTTATTGCTGAGATAAGACGTGTACCAATTATTTCCGTAAATTGTGAATTTGTTTCAAGCCAATTACACCCTAGTTAAAGAGAGATAAGTGCTATAAACCTGTGTAGTGTTTCGGTTATTACGTGTTGCTTAGTTATTCCTGTCTCGCTTCCGCATCGCATCTGCTGCACCTAACTGAAGAGAGCCCCTTCCTCACCCCGTTTGAGATGTCGTTATCACGCACACCACCAAGTGGCGTTAGCGCAAATAAATGCCCGTCAAATCCAGATCTTTCTACGATAAACGCGCAAAATAGAAAGCGCAAACAGCCTGATCGCCAAACTGACTTGGACGCTTGGCTAACAGACAAAAACCTTCAGGAATTGGTTAGTAAGTCAGTCAAATCGGCTTTATCGTCAGAGCTCTCTGTCATTGCGGAAAGTTTAAAAACTATAAGTACAGCAGTCACAGCTAACACCAACGACAATTTATCAATTAAGCAATTGCTAAATGAGGTGAATAATAGGCTGGTTGATATCGACAAGTCACTTACACATATTGACGAGCGTCAAAATATTTTGGAGGGCAGATTAAAATCAGTTGAAGAGCGAGTCGCACAAAATTCTGACACGACCAATCGGGTTAGTGTACTTGAGATTAAGATTGCTGCCATTGAACAACAAGCCAGGTCTTGCAATGTTGAAATCGTTGGTCTCCCTGACCGCCGTACGGAAAATTTACTCACACTTACCACGCAACTGGGTAACATTATTGGGTGCAATTTCAACCAACAAGACATAATATCTGTCCATCGTGTTCCCCATGCTGACAGTAAGGATGTCCGCCCTAAAAATGTTATTATTAAATTTGTATCCAGAATATTAAGGGACAATTTTCTGGCTGCATTCAGGTTAAAAAAAGGTGTCAATTCATCACAGTTGTCTATCGCGGGCGCCTCCACTAAGATATATGCGAATGAACACCTTACTTTACAAAATAAGGTCTTATTCCGCACATGCAGAGAACGTGCAAAGGCCCATGATTATAAATATGTGTGGGTAAAACACGGCACCATTTTACTGCGTAAATCTGACGCTTCTCCAGTACTGGCTATTCGGAACCCTCAGGACATTTCGAAAATAAAATGATATATAGCTAAGCTTAGCAGAATAATATCAGGTTTCACTAATAACTTCACTTTAGATTATTACATTGTGTACTCGTATTATTGTTATTATTATTTAATATATAAATACAACTTAGTACAGGGTTTTTTGCAGTTATTCAATCGTAATATTAATGTACTTCATTCTGTTTGTAATTTTATGTCACTCAATTTTATACCATCACCTATAAGCGTTACTATGGATATCGTAAAGCAATTTTATACAATCTTGTTACTGTCTATACTAACCACAAGTGTTATTCATAAAAATTTGTTAATTATAAAAACCAGTTGGTTAGCTGGCAAGAATAGTACATGCGAAAGGTGTATTATTGTTTGCGGTAACTATTTTATAGCCAAGTATATATATAATACACGTACGAATATTTTTGTAAATAATTTATATATAAAATCTATTAAGTGTATTTTATACAAGACACTGTTTCCGTATTGGCTTCGTAGGGCATATTTTAGTGTTACATTATTATACTTCCATTTATCCATGTGTATGTGTTTTGGCAGCAATAACATAAAGTTAATAACATTTTTTACTGTTAACATTAAAAATGGATAACGATGTTTTATCTATATATTATCAAAATTGTCGAGGTTTAAGGACTAAGGTACACCAACTATATATGAATATTTTATTACATTCTTATGATATAATAATTTTAACAGAGACGTGGCTAACTAGCAACATATTTGACAGTGAATTATTTGACAATAGGTATGCATTATTCAGATGCGACAGAAACCGGTTTGCTTGCGGGTGGAAGGACGGCGGTGGCTTAGTGGTGGCTGTGATGAATTCACTTGTAGCAGATGCACGAGTGCGTGTCGTCACCCCACCACCTCTGCCCCCGCCAGCGTGTCCACCACTTCCGGACGAAATCATTGACTACCTTACCATTGAGTTTATGTTTGGTAATAGGACTTATACATTTTGCGCAGTTTATATTCCACCAAAACAAACGTACGACGTTTATACATCATATTTGAATTATTTACAAAACATTTTAGAATATTCTACGGATAATTACTTATTTATTGTAGGAGATTTAAATATACCAACATTAGACTGGCGACGCAGTGATACATGTACTTATATGCAACCCATACATAGTACGTGCCACATAGTTAACTTATTAGTGAATTTCATGTATGCAACCAAAAGTTTTCAATTTAATTACGTAAGAAATAAATTAGGCAGAATACTAGACTTATTTATTACAAATAATATTAATTGTGAATTATTTAATGCTCAAATTCCTTTGGTGAAATTGGATGCTTATCATCCCGCTTACTATGTGACCTTGCCTATTGAACATAGTCATGACTATATAAATCGTAAGTTACGTCAGACATACTGTTTTTCCAAAGCTAACTATGACATAATAAATAACGATATAATTGAAGTAAATTGGGATCTTATTTTTAGTAGGAAGTCACCTGAGTGTGCCGTCAGTATATTCTACGATACCATTAATGGTATCATATCTAAACATATTCCTCAAAAAAAAGTTTTTAGTTCTAGTTTTCCAGTTTGGTACAATTCATCAATAAGACACATTTTTAATAATAAAAAGAATGCATGGATCAAATGGAAAAAATATAAAAATAGATGTGACTACGAAATGTTTTCATTATACAGAGAGCGACTGAAAACACTATCTGACTCCAGTTACAAGAGCTACATAAAAAAGGTCGAGGAAAACATAAAATGTAATATAAAATTTTTTTGGACTTATATTTCTAATAAAAAGAAAAATAGTAACATACCTGGTTGTGTTAATTATAAAAATAAATCAACTAGTGATGTGTTAGATATTTGCAATTTATACTCTGAATATTTTCATTCCGTCTTTGAACCCTCCGTAGTTCCTGACGATTATGATTTATGCCACATAAATAAACCAACCTTAGAAAATAATGAATCTGACCTAATTATAAGTGACATATCGTTTTCAGTTGATGATATAAAGTCGGAACTCAATAAATTAGACACGTCCAAAGGTGCTGGTGTGGATAATATTCCCCCGTATTTTTTAAAACATACCGCAAATTCTATATGTATACCGCTACATTATATATTTAATCTTTGTCTACGTGAAGGTGTTTGCCCACGTATCTGGAAATTTGCTCGCATTGTACCTGTCCATAAAAATGGAACTAAAAGAGATGTTGAAAACTATCGTCCTATATCAATTTTACCCACTCTGTCGAAGCTACTTGAGAGACTTATACACAATGTTATATATCCTAATCTGCATCATAATATCATTCCTAATCAGCATGGTTTTGTCAAAAGACGTTCTACAATCACTAATTTGTTAACATATACAATCGAACTTTTTGATAATCTTGATAAAAATAAGCAAACTGACAGTGTCTACACTGATTTTCAAAAAGCTTTTGACAGAGTGGACCATAAAATTCTTTTAGAGAAGATAGCATACAATGGGATTAGAGGTAATCTGTGGCGCTGGTTCAAATCATACATAACCAATCGTTGTCAGACAGTTGTGATCAATGGTCATGTATCTGATACTATGCCAATAAGTTCTGGCGTACCGCAAGGATCAATTTTGGGTCCATTACTTTTCATATTATACATTAATGATATTGGTAAATGCTTTATGTTCAGTAAATTTTTATTATACGCCGATGATCTAAAGGCATTTCATGTTATTAATACTTATCAAGATCATATTAACTTTCAACAGGATCTAAATCGATTCTCTGCATACTGTTTGAAAAATAAACTGTCACTCAGCCTTAAAAAATGCAAATCCATTATATTTACTCGTAAAATAAATATTAGTCACTTCAATTACGCACTTTGTAACACTTATGTGGACCAAGTACAGGTAATTAAAGACCTTGGTATCACACTTGATAGTAAATTAACCTTAGACATTCATGTTTTGGATATTATATCTCGTGGATTTAAATTATTTAATTTTGTCATTAGATCTTCTAGTAATTTTAAAAACGAATCAACATATCAGCTGTTATATAAATCCTTAGTTCGATCACAACTAGAGTATGGTGTATCTGTTTGGAATCCATATTACAACTGTTACAGTAACAACATTGAAAGAGTTCAAAAGAAATTTCTGCGCTGCGTTTCTTATAAATGTAATCACAGAATTATGCCCTATGAAGAATTACTAAAAAAATATAAGTTATTAAGTTTAAAGTCTAGAAGGAAACAACTAGATGTAATGTTATTGCGTGATATTTGTAATAATCGATACGACTGTTCTGAATTAGTTAATAAGCTTAGTTATAATGTACCCATTAGGGCCTTTTCACGTAATCATAAAAAAATATTTGCTACAACGTTTTGTCGTACCAATGCTGGCAAACGATCTCCCTTGTACCGTATGGCAAAATCTTATAATGAACATTTTAATTCTATAGATATATTTCATGAGAGAGTGGGATGTTTTAAACAGTCAGTGTTTGGGCTGCTGAAGGAAGTACAACAGGATACGTTGATCTTGTCATCATAGTTTCTCCTTAAGCAGCTGAGACTGTTTTATAATAAGCTGTTCTAAATTTTCCTTCCTATTTTTATTATTTTAGTGAAGCATATAATAAGCAACTTAACAAACAATTTGTAAAATATAAAATACTTTGTAGTCTTAATTCTCAGCACATGAATATATGAAAATGTAAACTTGTGGTCAACGTCGTTGGTATCACAATTAGTTATATGTTTTGTATTTAAAAACTTAACTTTGTGGGGATAATTCTTTTACGCACTAGTGTATAATATTATTATGCACGAGGGTATTATAGTTCGGTTTATGGCCCTAAGAACGATATAAAAAAGCTCACTTTACGAGCAAGGTTGTTGTAAAATATTTTATTTTACAATTTTTCAACACCTGTGTCCACAAATTTCCAGCAGTGAGGCCAATCTATGAACACAATTTAATATATAAAAATATCGCCTTTTGCCACTAGTAGTAGGTAAACTAATTGAAAGGGTGAAACACACTATTTTTAAGTAGGTATCAATAGTTACTTGAAAATACACAGTCAAAACCACGGATTGTAAGTAGTATTAAAAGCGTATGTAGATAATATATATATATTACGGATAAAACAAATGATAAATCAAATACATTTAGATATAAGGCTCAGGGATACACATGCAAAAATTCAGAGACTAAGAACACTTGGCTGTATGCTGTAACTTTCAAGCCGTGGTAACTGACTGATTACAAGTCCAACATAATGTTATTTGAAAGTTATCCATACAAATATTTAAGGAATAAAAAGTCAAAAATTAATCTCAATTTACAATAAATTCACAAATTTTTCAACGTTTTTAGGGATCCGTTTCCAAGGTGCGAAAGACTCCATTGTATGTATGTTTGCCCCGTGGCGTGCCAGGCTATAATGTTACCCTCCATTGCTATACTTGTGGATATCGTAAGAGGCGACTAAATGTAAAATACCGAAAGGTGGACAGTAGCGCCTTCTGAGGGTAGCTTTTAAAATGTGATCCCCGGGAATTGACAACTCCGCCCCCCCCCCCCCCCGCTCTCTTTATCGGGGGGCTTTTTTCAGTAGTGGACAATTCGGCTGATATGGAATGAAATTATGGAAACGAATATTTGACTAGAAATTCAATTAAACATTTAGGTTGGGCTCTAATACATATCAAGGTAGCCAAAATAAAACTAAAAAACTAGTTTGCACCCGATCTATGGGGTGTGATCATCTAGACACATAATATGTCAGTTATTATATGCATAAGTTATTATGTTCAGGTAGAAAATCTGTTACCAAGCATCTAACGGTGTGTCCGGCAGTTATCTTTGAAGGTCAGTAATTCTAGCCTAGTCTGAACAACATCTACGATCATATCACTTACTATCGGGAGAGATAGTAGTCAAAGGCTAGCCTATCAGTTATAAATAAATAAACTCTTATGTCGGTAAATGCAACCGTAGTGTAATAAATTTGAAGAGTACTACGACAGTCAATCTTAATCACCAGCACTTAACCGTCGATTGGCTTCGTGTAACCGATCCCAAATCAATCAGATGACCGCCAAGTCCCGCCCACGTCGTCCAAATCGATAATAATTAGTCAGTGGAACAGTGTGTGTAGTGAGTGAACAGCTCCCATCAGTGTTGGAGACATTGCCCTTGGGCACTTCAAGGGAACTCGAAAAGGGGTCGCAAGGTTAGTGGTTATGTTTGTTAAGGCGGCTCTTGTGTCATTTCGGGATTAGGTTGTAGTGCGTAGCGAAGATTTTTAGTTCAGTATTCTTTTAATTAAATTTTCTAATCATGTTTTAAAATTAATATAATAGTTTTATTTTGTAATAGCTTATTGATGATCTTTAATTATAAGTTAAAAAATAACAGTTTCATAAAATTTTAACCGACCAAATTCAGCGATCAAATTGAAAACAAATTAATTATTAACCGATATTTGTTTTTATTATATTGGTTGTTAATACACCAGTTATTGAAAACCGGCCCTAAATATATTAAGTAGATTAATATTTTAAATAAAAATATCAGGGATAGCCCATCAATAATTGTCGTCCACAAAGTCCATGGTTCGATTCTGCCACATGCTTGAGTTTCGAAGCGTGGTGGTAATTGCATTTTACCAATGCTAGCCTAGCAAGTTACCACCCTCAAGAAAAAACCTGTCGCCAAGTATGTTAATGCCTGCCGCCTTTTGGTTTAACTGTCAATTAGTAGTTAAGCCTATATACCATATTAAACAAGGACATTCCCAACAATCACGTCAGATTTGTAGTCAAAGGCTAGTAATATAGACCATAAGTAATAAAAAAGGTGAAAATTTAATAAGGACTAGCACACTCTGAAAATGCACGTAAAAAATACAATTATAATACACACATACCCTTGTAAAGTTTGAATAATATTATTATTAGTTAATTTTTATTTTAACGTTTATTTTTATTTTAATATTTATTTGTATTTTAACGTTTATTTTTAATTGTTATTTTAATATGGTTTTATTAAATTTTATATATCTATTTTTTGTAATTCGATCTTAACTACCTACAAAACAACAGCCATTCAATTTATTGAGTCAGAGCTTTCCTGTAAGCGACATTTGACGTTGTTAGCTGCCACAAAATAAATTGATTTTCAGGAGCTCCGACCCGCGATAGACCAACATACAGTTGGCCATGAGTAAAACATTATTTTCTTAGGTCGATGCCTACTAATTCGAAGCTTTGGCCTTGGGGCTTGTTAATAGTTAAGGCGAAAGATGTTTGTACAGAAAATTGAAGCTGTTTAAATGGGATTGGCAAATCGGTATACTCGGTATATGCGCCAGTTGATCAGCTGCTGGGCCGGTGATAATGGTCGCTACAGTACAATTATCCTACAATTCTTTAATAAGCAGCCTCGTCCAAAGCAGCATGTGTGTTCTGAAGCAGTGATGGCTCAGTGGCATTGGCTATGGGCTGCCATGCAGCAGGTCCATGGTTCGAATCCCACCGCGGGCTTGAGCTTCACCGCATGGTGGAAGGGCATTTTGCGAATGCCCGCCTAGCTAGCGACCACCCTCAAGTAGAAAATCTGTCGCCAAGCACCTAACAGTGTGTTCCGGCAGTTGTCGTTGAGATCCATTGAAATTACAGGCACATGAGACTTAACTACTATGTCTCAATGTGACGGGCGCAGCGCATATCGTGACTTGTGATGAAATACATCTGTTATAGGCAGAGGTTAGTCCACTTAACATCAGGTGGGCCTCGGGCTTGTTCCGTTACTTAAACATAAAAAAAAATATGTGTATGATGCTCGCTCAGGGCTGAAATTTCTAATTGAGTTTGTAAGCAAGATTGGGATTCCAATTTTTACCGTCAATTCATGTGGTGGCAGTGTAGAAGGCTTTAGATAATTAAAAGAAGACTTTCAATAGTCAAAAAAGTCTTCTATATTAGTGACAGTTTCGATCAATTTCTCGCCGCACAATAGTATTGTCAGTACATAAACCATGAAACTGAGGTTCATGTACTGACAGGCATTGCCATTTGGATGATACCGAGTCATGCTTATCAGAGATGTCCACCCGTGTGTTTCTGAATAGTTATTGCTGCGTAATTGCCTGCAACTCGGCGAACAGAAAGAGCTTATATAATTATTATAGTCGCTTCAGCAAGAGAGTGGACTTAAGATTTTACTTTGGGGCTGTGCCACAATGAAAATAATGAAAAATAATTGAAAAATATTTGTACATAAAGTATTCATTAAAATATGGCAAAATAGAGAATTAGTTTTTTTTATGGGATAGGAGGGCAAACGAGCAGGCGACTCACCTGGTGGTAAGTGATCACCGTCGCCCACCACCATTCGCAACACCAGAGGTATCAAGGATGCGTTGCCGGCCTTTAAAGTTATTGTTATAGCTTATATTTTAAATACAATTCCCAAGTCAATCCTTTCTCTGAACATACTCTGTATGGTTTTATCATCGAAATAAGCGTTATTATTCTGAGGGTTTTATGATGGGTAGATTTATGGCATATATGTTATATTATATTACGTCATGTTTTGTTATGTTACGAATAGAAATTTTATGCACAACTCAAAATAATTAAAATAGTGGTTTGGATCTTACATTATTGCCTCACGAGTTACATTTTTTTTCGAGTATAGGTATAAATCTTGTGAAACTATAAAACCGTAAATGTCCAAATAACACATTTTTTTTCTCAACTGGTCTTGCTTTGATTTACTAATAGTGGGTTCGGATTTAAAAAAATAAGCTTTTCTGAAGTAAATAACGTAATAAACTGTATAATATAAGGTGTGTGACAAGGTGAAGGGATGGGAACAAGATAAACTTTCTTTCAAATGGGACTTGGAAACATTAAAACATACTGATTCGACTAATATGCAAAAAAACATCTAAATATTTGCTAACGTTTTCAAGTTTTTTAATAATTGAAGCCTTATAAAACTATTAACTAATAATAAAAATAAAATCTTACGCGTAATTTTTATTACATGTACTCAAATTAAACCTATACAGGTGCACTCCTACGTAGCAAGTTGCGGAAGGGTTCTTTTTTTAATTTTGACTGTTTTTATTATTTACAATAAACATAATAACAAACAAAATTAATTTTTTAATTTTTTATTTTATATGGTTTTCCGCAAAGTAACGCCTGAATCTATTTATTAACAATAAACATATTTGGTAAAAAATACTGAATACACAATTGTATATTAATAAGTTGCTATTTTCATTAAAATATAAGCAATTTACTTACGTACAAAATATTAGCGAAATTGAATAATATTCAATGTATCGACTCGATATTAAATCATTATTTTTACTAAACAATAAAGTAGAACATTATCTTTAACATTTTAAGTTTACGTTTGATTCATGCGACAAATTAACCCTTTGTGTCACACGTGCACTGATACATGCAATACTTATTTTTTTAATCTGACCATTTTTATGTTTCATAATAAAAAAATATGGCAAATAACACTAATATTTATCATAATAAAGGCAACTTAACTACTCACAAATCATATTTTTTTTATTATACATTATTATATGTAAAAAGTCAAATATACATTATTATAAGTATAATAAAATTAATGAATAATGAATATATTCAGGCGTTACTTTGCGGAAATCCATATTTAATAATAACAAATATTTTAAAAATATTTTACGAAAACATCAAATTAATATTTTAATAAAACACTTAAAAAATATAAAAATATATCTAGTGACAATTTCGCCCAATTTTCCTGCTAAGCCGACGTGACGTCACAAACGCCACGCAGCCAAACCGGAAGATTTTTCGACGCGTTTCTCTTCTACACGAAGCATCCTCAGGAGGTCTTGACTCTTCGAGCGCACGATCGAGAATATTTTCGGAATATTTCGGAATATTTCCGTTATACGTTATGTACGTGTAAGGAAGTATGTACGAGGAAAGACGTTGTGTACAAATGAGGCCTACACGTCCAAATGCGCCTGAATAATTTACTGTCGATGTGTGAGTGAGCCTCCGTTAGCTGTATGCTTGTGATTTAATAAGATGAATCACTGCATAATTATTATATATCTTTACCGACTTCAAAATAAGGAGGAGTTTTTTTTCAACGTTTTTTATCTCAGAACTTTTGCATGGTGAACGGATTTAATTTTTTTTTATATGAAATTTCATGCTTTCCTTGTTGTCTCATTTAAATTTTATCAAAATCGGTCTAGCCGTTTGAGTTACACTACATTAACCGTAAAGTATTTTCCTATCTTGATGATATAGTAATCGGCAATGACAATTATCCCATAAGTATCAAGGGTCACTAAAAACGACAACAACAGTAACGACTGCCATCATTGACTACTACCGGAGCCGACGGCTTAACATGCCCTCCCAAGCACGTGCACGCTCAGTAGTAATGTCACTAGCGGTCACCCATCCAAGTCATGACCGCGACGGGCGTTGATTTACTTATCTGATAAGTTAAGAGTGGCCAAGCAAACTTCGCTACAAGTATATGATATTTCATACGTTGGAAATTTTTTATACCTACAATGCGGTCATGACACATAAATTTTGTTTATTTTAATCAACACAAAGCAGATCTTACTCATATAACATACCTATCTTTATTTATTTATTTTATTTATTTCATTTCACAAAATCCACAGATCTTAATTATTGTAAACAATAACATAATATTTAAATCATACATCCAATTACGGATTTACATTATATAGTGTTAATTTTAAAGAGAGCAGGAACTTAAAAGTTAGTAAAATGTAATTTTTATTGTATGTACTTAAACGAACTTGTTATAGTGTATGGAGGTGAGGGGTTTGGGGGGGGGGGTTATGTATGTGAAAATAACAAATAAAATAGTGTAGCGAAATAGGAAGCAATACACTCACTTTATTACATCACAAGACTTTTATGTACTTCATGTTTGAAACTTTGTTTTGAGCTATTGAAAAGGTCTATTGAACTAAATCTATCATTATATGTCTTCTTTATTCTAATGATTACAGAATTAGAGGAGTACTTAGTATACGAGTGCGGTATGTAGAATAAATTAGTATGTCTGGTGCGGAGCGTAGGGGCTGCAAGCTGTAGGAACAGTTCTGTGAGGTCTGTACTGTCTATGTCACCATGGCAGACTTTATGGAGAAAAAGCATGTCCAACAATGTGCGCCTATCTTTGAGAGTCAATAAATTATGAAAATCACACGACTCTTCGTAGTCAATGTAATTGTGTCGCGTCCGATAGTTTATATGTTTAATAAATTTACATTGTATCTGTTCAAGATCTTGGGTATGGGTAATATATTGAGGGCACCAAATATTGCTACAGTATTCAAGGATGCTTCTAACGTATGAAAAATACAGTATTTTTAAACATTTGATATCCGAGAATGGTTTGCATGTTCTTAGGATAAAACCTAGGTTTTTATACGAGCTACTGACTATATCGGAAATATGCTCATTAAAGGACAATTTGTGATCTAATAAAACTCCCAAGTCTCTAATGAGCTGTGTTTTTTGAACAACAGTATTTTTAAACTTGTATTCAAATTTAATTGGTGATGTCTTTCTTGTAAACGACATGAACCTACATTTATTAATGTTTATAAAGATTCTGTTGTCGTCATAGTAATTATGAAGTCTGTCTAAATCTTGCTGGAGTTTTGTGCAATCAGTTTGGTTTTTCACGTTATAGTAAATTTTAGTATCATCCGCGTACATAAGATAATTACTAAATTTGAAACATTTTCCGATATCATATAAGTAGGCCGCATAGAGTAACGGTGAGAGAATAGATCCCTGGGGGACGCCCGAGGGAACATTAATAACATCAGACCGATGTCCACCCACGATTACAGCTTGACAGCGGTTGCGTAGGTACGATTCCAGCCATCTTAGTAGATCACCACATATTCCTAACTCTTGCAATTTGCGTAGCAAGATGATGTGATCAACACGGTCAAATGCCTTTTCGAAGTCCGTATAGATCACATCAACCTGCTTGCCACCATCCATACCGCGAAGAACAGCGTTCGTAAATATGGCTAGATTCGTATTAGTAGAACGGCCCTTTATGAAGCCATGTTGTTGAACGGGTATATTTTTGTATATAAATGGATATAGGTGGTGATGTACCGTTTTTTCCATTAATTTGCTCAGCGTATTCAGAATTGAGATCGGCCGGTAATTTTCAATCAGTGTCTTTGTGCCTTTCTTGTGAATTGGGATAATATGCGCAATCTTAAAAGTAGTCGGGAAATAACCTTCGTGAAAACAGCGATTAAATATACACGCGATGGGTGTTGCTAGAGATTCAGCGCAATTAACGTAGAAACAAGAAGGAATTTTGTCACTGCCGGCACCCTTATTAGGATCAGTGTTTTTAAGAAGTTTTTTTATAAAATGAACATTAACATTGATACTGTTTAAAGAGTCCGCATTGGTTGCGCTGGTGGATGAGATACTATTGTGACTTGGAGATGGCTGACTAAAGTTCTTACAGAAAAAATCATTAAACGCTAGGCATATTTCCTTTTCGTCCGTTAGCTCTTTGTCATCATAGTACATTAGTTTAGGAAAATCAGATTTATTTTTCCTTTTTGATTTAACATACGACCAGAAAAACTTTGGGCACGTTTTTATTTTTTCTTCCGATGATTTTATAAATGATTTGTAACATGTATCCTGTAAAGTTTTCACTTTTGATCGCAAAAAGGAAAACAAGTTATACTCTAATCTGTTGCCATATTTTTTCCAGTTTTGGTGAGCTTTAACTTTTTCTTTTATTAACTTGATTAATTCCCTGTTATACCAGACTGGGTATGTATATTTACAAGATTTCGTTATATGAGGTACAAATAGATTAATAGCTTCATTTAAAAATGGCATAAAAATTGTTAACAGCTTTTTCCACATCACAGCCTAATAGTTTTTCAGACCAATTTATGCTAAAAAAGTAATCATTTACAGCTGAGTAATTTGTTTTTCGAAATAATAAAATTGTTTGCGGAGCTCTTTTTAGAGGAGGTATTAAAATATCAGTGGCATTTATGTCAATTGTTGGGTGGAATGTATCTTCTTTGACTAAGGGGCTCTCTGATTTGCTCAATCCCAATGAGAAGTTAGCAAAAATTAGGTCAAGTGTGTTCTGATGAGAGTTTACAAAATTGTTAAACTGTTTTAGGCCTAAGTAAGATGTATTATTTATTAAATGTGAGGCACTAGCTTGCATATCAACTGAACCTTTTTTCAAAACTACCGCGTCACCTGTTGACCATTGAATACATGGCAGATTAAAATCTCCCGCTAAAAGAATATAGTCATTTGGGTGCATATTTATAATAGCCGACAATACATCTAGTAAGATATCTATTCGCTTGGGTATCAATTTATCAGGAGGTAAATAAACAAAACCAACGTGTAGATCATGACGCGAAGTCGTGGAAGGGAAACCGGCCGAAGCGAGACCGGGCGCAGCGCGGCCGAGTGCAAGCGCGTGCCTGGGAACAGTCACCCATATGCCTTCAAGGTGTTCGCGTTGAAACTCAGGGCGCGCACGCGCAGCAAGCCCCGGCGAGCACATTATCATGGCTCCTCCACCGAGCGAGCGACGGTCTGCTCGGAATACCTCGTATTTATCGGTGGTCAGTTCGGAGTCGAGAATGCCATCGCATAGCCAAGTCTCTGTCAAAAGGATCATGTCGGCTTCGCATATCAGTGTGTTATTGTAAAAGTTATTGACTTTTGTTCTGAGCCCGCGCACGTTTTGGTATAAAAATTGCAATCTACAGGACATCATTGTGAGCAAGTGTTATAGTGCACCGTATGTTATGTGGCGTTATAGAACGCAAAAAGTAAAGACATATGAAGACTAAGATAGACTTATCACTAATTGCAGTTTCAATTGAATTATGTAGACATAGTGAGTGGGTACTTACGTATTTTAATAATAATGTATGAACTCTTTTAAAATATACTTTGTTTAAATTATTTATACTGACAGTGAAAGTATGTAGCACAAAGTGATGATTTACATTAAATACTGATATAAGAACGAAATATGTTGTTAATATTAAATTGAAGCGGTGATGTAGTAAAATGCTAGGAGATATATTGTGTTGTTTCATTATGGTTACAATTATTGTAGGTAATGTGCAAATTAGTAATAATGTTTTCTCTGATTTAGTAATAAAGTGAGTTTGTATAATATGTGTGTGTAATTTAAGGTTAAGCAAAGTTACAAACATGTGAATAAGATATAATATTATAATTAAAGGTTGTAGCTGACGCAATATTGTGTTTTTAATTATATTTTTCCTAAGTCTAAAGAACTTATTATCGGTATGGGTGGCGAATTGTCGGTTTTCCTCATATATATACGGCAGTTTTTTGTCCAAACATGTTTATAGTTACTTTCAATGGCTTTGGATTTACAAGATTTTAATAATTGTTTGTTCTCTTTTGTTAGATGTTCATTTATAAAAATCTTTTGTACTTCGCCTCCCATACCGAGTTCCCTAGATGTGATATTACGATGCCTCCTCGCGGCGGCTACGACGGCGTCCTTCATGGCGCGCTGCCTGAAGCGGGCGACGATCGCGCGGCCGAGGGGCCGGGCTCCGGCGGCGGTGCTGGCTGGTCGGCGCGGCTGCACACGGTGCGCAAACTCAATGTCACCGCTTTGCACAATGACTCCAGCTTGAGCGGCGACCTTGATGATAACATCCACCGTACTTTCCTCTTTGGCCTCAGGCACACCGACCACCTCGATGTTTTGTGCCCTGGACCACTGCTCACTGCGGGCCTGTGCGTCTTCGAGTGTTTTCGTACGCACTTTTAATGTGTTTAGCTCCTCCCGGAGCTGCTTATTTTCGTCACACAAAATAGCTATATCCGCTTTAGTGCTGGAGTAAAACTTAAAAATATCGTCGTACTGACCACTTAGGTAGTTAACGGACACTTCGAGGCCAGCTATACGATCACTCAGTGCCTTGAACTGAGCCGTTATTGCGTCATTTATGGCCTTGGTGACTTCATTTTTGATGAAGCTAGCCATGGGTACTTGTTCTTCGACACTAACCTTCTCTAGTATAGCAGCTCTGGGATTGTCGTTACCGTCGTGAGGTGACGTTGGAGTCGGGGTGCCTTTCCTGACCGTTACATTCGCACGTTCCGACTCATCCGTCGGCAGTGCTAGGGTCAGTTTCACAGGCGTGTTGGAATTATCGCCACCTTTTGGTTGTTTGCTAATACACAAAGGACACACCCACGAACGCATTTTTTTGAACGCCTCAGCCGTTACGTTGACACACACAAAATGGTAATGCTTAGCGCAGGAAGGTCGCGAACAAATAACCTTTTCCGAGGCTTTTATCGACTTTTCACAACCATTGCAGTTAGTCATTTTTGATTAAGTAGTTAAAATGTATTGGGTACAACTACCGCCAAGTACTTTGTTTGTGTTTGTACGTCTGCTCTCTTTGAGGTCTTGAGAGGGTATCTCACGTGGTCATCCTACGCTTAGGTTATAAGTAGGTAGGGGCTATTATTAGCTTATTGAATGACAATGGCGACATCAATAAATCTGTCAACACTTCATTAAACTCAATATTTGCACTCAATATTTCACTATAATCAATAAGGAACTTACTTAATACATTTTGTGTTTCTTCCTGATTTTAGAGCGAATGATTAGAAGATTTCTTAATTACTTCCGTTTCCGTGAAATAGCTCAGCAACTGATGAAAGAGGCAAATGGCATTTTCTTAGCGTCTGTGTGTTATATCTCAAACTTATAAGTTGAATCTTTCTAATTCCCAAAATATCCCATGTACGTCCACTAGTAATTCTAGGTTAGCCTGAACAACATCTTCGACCACTTCATTACTTACCATCTAGTGAGGTAGTGGTCAAAGGCTAAACTATCAAGCATAAAAAGCAATTCGCGGCAGTCTATTGCCATTAGGTAATCACTGTTTCAATCATCAGTGCAATAGTATGATAATTGACAAACGTCTGCAAGCGCTTTGACCGTAATTTCCTGAACCGCAATATGTTCAGCTTGATTGGAATTAGTTCGCAAAGTGAACTGGGAAGTAATTTCCCACTAGAACAATCGAGTTGGTTAGTTCGCTGAGTGAATGAGACTTCAATCGAAGACTATTTAAGAGCTAACTATACGTCTTTTATCGTCGAAGTTGTAAGTAGAATTAGTTTAATGATCGTTGTTTTATATTGCCGAGAGCATTGAAGGTACCTATTGTTTTTAGTATTTACAAAGAAAAATCGTCGATTGTACGATTGTTCTTAAACAAATAATTCCCTATGGAGTGCTGGGCTAAAATTGAATCCCCGTGGGAGTTTTATGGGGTGACTCACTAATTATGATTACTTTGAAAGTTCTCTTCAAGGGATTGTTTAAAAAAATATGCTAGGTACGGACGTTTTGGTAATAAATCCACGCTTAAGGTCTTTACATAACTACTTTATTAATTGGTAAAAAAAAAACAGTACAGTTGTTTTAAAATATTAATTTTGGATAAACGAACTCTTAACGATATTGAACTTACACATCTAACATTTGCTCAATGTGACCAATTATATCCTTAAGGCTCCGTTCAGATGACGGCGCGGTACGCCGCAAGCTCCGCGGTTTGTGCACCTTTACAGGCGTGCAAATGTTTGAATGTTAAAATCAAAATCATCAAAATAGATAGCATAAGTTTAGAAAATCATAAAAAAAATATTTAATTTCTTATATATTATTCATAATATTCGTAAGACTGTAAAACATCGTTCAAGAAGTCTTTCTTGAATTGTTTTAATTGTAGACTTAATAGTGTTCGTAGTAAAAACTCTTATTGTATGGCTATGCAATAAGAGTTATTACAAAATATATTTGAATTACATCTGGGTAGTTAGAGTCTGTTTTTGTGTCTAGTAACTTTTTCAGTCACGTCCGAATGTTTTGCAAAAATATCTTGCTTTGTCTTACTAATAGACACATCCGTTGTATGTACATACACAGCAAAGGTAGTTATTTTAAATTTTCAATATATTCAAGTACACTTCGTATATATCTTTTCGTTATTTGGATAGCAATTAAATAAATATCTAAATCACTGATATTAGGTGATAACTTAAAGAAATAAGGAATTTCAAAAACCTAGGTTTTTGAAATTCCGTAAATAAAGATATATAGGAAGTGTACTTGACTATATTGAAAATTTAAAAATTAAATTGATGTTTTGTAGTTCTTATTTTGTGCACGTTAACATTCAAACGTATAACGCTTGAGAATGGTAGTCCTTAGAGTAGACTTTTGTGTTCAATTGTGGTATGTCTTACGCAATTTCAGGTGCCATGTAACTTGGTGCTCTCTAAAGTGATGCAACATTTTCAAAATTGTATAGAACACATAAAAAAACACAATGTATTGTCTGCCAGCAGATGTGCAAATATTCTTAAATTTAACAAACATTTCAAAAATAATGCCTTAGACTTAATTCCTGAAGTACCTTCAAACTGTTAAAACAATTCGTGAAAAGCTAGTTATTTAATGTTCTTTCTAACTTATTTCTATTCAAGATTTTAATGCTATCTGGTAAATAAAGAGATATAAATGCATTCTACTTTTATAATTCCTTTCGGGGAGAAAGTTAATTCCAGCAGATTTTTAATTTTTGTTCTTTACTTGCGGGTAAATTTTTTAACAGGTTTCTCAAACAAGACTTTCTTTTGACTAAGATACAAATATGTTTAATATAAATACACAGTAGAGGAATTATGTTTCATGCTTTAAAAAGAGATCTGCGCTTTTGAATTCTTCTGCTTTGACTTTCTCTACACCTTCCTTTTATGTCTATTACTAACGTGTTTGTGATAACGTATATCAAATAAGTAATTTACTCAATAAACAAATAATTTATTATAATCATAATTATATATACATAAATATATATAATATAATTGTCAATGATCAACAGAATTTCTCATTTGGTCATACATGACATAAGTATAGGGACCCAAAAGATGGAATAATTTTGATCCGATCACTATGTTTATGGGTGGTGGTCGATTAGGATCACGTTAAATTATCGGTTGACACAGTTCTAATTTAAATGATCAAATTTAGTTGAGCGATTATCATAAGAGAATTGCTATCAATATCGGATTTAAAATTGTATAATTTACGGTTTGATAAAGCCAGTATAAAATCACACATAATATTATTGATATAAGGTTGATATCAGCGCACATAGCATCGTGATAATTACGGCAATCGTTCCATCTGAAATGCGAAAAAATGTGTAGATTTCTTTTAAACATTGTTATGTTATACTATAGGTCGTGTAGAAGGAGCTCCTAATTTTGATGCATTATTTAACAAATATAAGGCTTTTAGCTTGGAAAGTTTTGATTCAACAAATAATGTTTATTACGTTTTTCTTATGGGATTGTAAACTGAACTAGCACTAAGCCCAATGTCTCATGTGCCTGTAATTTACTGGTTCTTAAGGACTGCTGTCGGAAAACAACGTTAGGTGGTTCCCGATCGATTTTCTATTTGAGGGTGGTAGCTATTCAGGCGAGCATGCCATTCCACCATGCGATTTAGCTCAAGTAGGCGGTAGGGATCGAATCATGGACCTCAGGCATAGCTATTACTGCTCGGCTGTCATAGTGCTGAGCTAAAATAGCACCCCCCTATTCATCCTGTTGGAGTCTTAAGAGGTGGGCTGCAGCGGCTTCAGAATCACTGTAACACTATGCTCCCCAAGATGATTACCAAGCGTGGGGATTATGGCAAATCCCTCCCAATGAATGACCTCTGTTAAATGGTGGACGCTATCTATGGGTATTGATAAAGTTAAACATTAAGTCAAAGATCTGCCGATACACTTTTTAACATTTTGAATAATTTACGTATAAATTTGTTCGCTTTTAGGTCAAAATTTTTAGTTCGAGAAATCCTTTCCTCCTTAACTAAGCAATATATGAATAAAACTATGTACACATAGTCATAATATTAAATAAGAATTTCTAAAATTATTAAAATATTTAAAAGTCTTCATATACAAATATTAAACTCTCTCAAGTTAAGTACTGGAGCAACCACTTCTGTTAGATAAGAGTAATTGAATTTGAAATTCAATTTATGTCTAACAAAGCTTTTGTCTGAGTTTTATATTTATTTTCCCTTATTTAACATTTCGCGGTTGGAGAACTTTTTCATCAATCAGGGAATTGTTTGTTGCGACTGCCGATTGTTTCTATTTTTCAAAAATAGAAAGGTATGTTAATTTATGAAGAGCTTTGATGTGACGATCCTTCCCGGTGGTATATTAAGAAAAAATTACAGTTGCTATGTTGCTGTTCATCACACCAAGACATAAGTTTTACATGGTGGTAGGGCATTTTCAAGTAGAAAATCTGTCGCCAAGCACCTAATAGTGTGATTCGGCAGCTGTCCTTGAGAGCCAGTATTCTAGGTTAGCCTGAACAACATCTTCGACCACATCATCACTTCCCATCAGGTGAGATAGGCTAGTCTATAAACAAAAAAATATATAGTGTTAATGTTCTTGTAATTCTTGGTCAAAGTTCTCTAAGCAAAGACATTGTTTTTGCTCTTAGGCAAAAGGTTATTATTTCTCAACAAAATTATATTCAATAGGTAAGTTTGATAAATACATTAGAGATTGCTAGACAGTAAACAAAACAATAGATAAGATGAAATTGTGATAGTCACAACAAAAAACTATGATTGACGACTGAGTAATAGATATTATCTGGAAAGAAGATAGTAACGAGTGCCTTACGAATAGGAATGGTTCCGTACTGACTACATTTACGGAAAATAGCGCTTCGAAATAATGTTTGTATCTGATATATAGGATCGTTCCTATAGATCAGATACAAGCATTATTTTGAAGCGCTCGTAGCGTAGTTCACATAGTCGTTTTTTAGATTAATTTCCGTGCATCGCGGCCGATCACATTCGTGCGCTATTGATCGCGTGTGTCCTCTCGATGTTAAGCGGACTAACCGCTGCCTATAACAGATGCATTTAATTACAAGTCACGAATTGCACTGCGCCCGTCACCTTGTGTCATAGTTGTTAAGTCTCATGTGCACTGGCTCTCAAGGACAACTGCCGGAACACACCGTTAGGTGCTTGGTGACAGATTTTCTTCTTGAGGGTGGTAGCTAGCCAGGCGGCAATCGCAAAATGCCCTTCCACCATGCTGTGAAGCTCAAGCCGGCAGTGGGGATCGAACCAGGATACTGTGGCGCGGCAGTCCATAGCTATTACCGCTCGGCCATCTTTGCTTATTACATAATATGACCCATGACTCATATCTCTAATTATCATCTTTGTACTTGTCGTTATGATTTAGTAATGTAATCTATGGAGCATGCAATAATACAAACATCAAAATATTTAAAAGAAAGTTCTACAAAAAATGCACTAAGTAATAAGTATATAAACCAAACTATCGTATACAGTATTTTTATTCATTTTACATCGACGAGCAAACATGAAAACATCCTGAATATAGTCGAAGTCAATTAAATACGCATTATTTGGATAACTCCAATACTACTCGTCAGATCTCATTAAATTTAAATGGAACTACATGACAAGCATCAGCATTCAAATATAAAAAAAAAACCGGCCAAGTGCGATTGGGACTCGCGCACGAAGGGTTCCGTAACTAAATATTCTGTGAGTAGTTAAAGCGTCTACCTGTCACTGTTATTAGTATCGAGCAAGAAACGTTAAAAAATCAAGTTTGATGTATGGGATAAATATTTGTTTTATTTTATTTTTAGTATTTGTTGTTATAACGGCAATAGAAATACATCATCTGTAAAAATTTCATTTGTCTAGCTATCACCGTTCTTGAGACACAGCCTGATGACAGACGGGCGGACAACGAAGTCTCAGTACTAGGGTCTCGTTTTTACCCTTTGGGTACGGAACCCTTAAAACATCAAATCGACACACGCTGTAAAAAGTTATAAACTTCACCTGTTCATGAAGTCGTTTAAAAAAAGCAAACACCAATCTGATCCGTTACACGAGATAGAAACGGTACCCTAATAGAAAAGATATACCCAACACAAAATGGCCGAGAAAACATAAATGAGTACAAGTAATACACGATAGATAATTTATTTTTATCGTGAGTTAATCATGTCATGTCTGATCTGATTAAATACTTATTATATTATCCTTGAAGGTTCGCAGAACATTCTTATTATCTCAGAAAATAATAACGAGATATATCATGTAGATAGTTGGGTATAAGGATACGATTACGCCATTGATGCATGTATATTTCGTACGACGAAGTTTTTTTTCTGTTACTGTCACTGTCTCGCACGAGGTCCACTTGATTTTAAGCGGTAACTTCTACCTATAAAAGATGGATTTCGTCACAAGTTACTAACTACACTGCTCCCATCCTAAGATATACAGTTGTTAAGTCTCATGTGCCTGTAATTTCTTACTGGATCTCAAGGACTGCTGACGGAACACACTGTTAGGTGTTTGGCGGTGGGGATCACACCATGGAACTACGGTACGGCATCATCATTACTTCATTAATATCAATAATCATTGCTGCACTGGAATACTTGAAATAATCTCAATATAAAGCCGAGACTTAACAAAATTTATATATTTACTACAAAAGTACTCATTGTACCTATAAAATAATTTTTTATTCCATTTTCTGGCATACCACTGTCTGATAAAGGTCGCCCATAGTTTAGTCCTAAATGTTGACGCGCTAAGGCGTTAAAACAACAGGTATACCTAGCCTGGATTGATGCTCATAAGCATAAGACAAAGGATGTTAACCTAAAAAAAATGAGTTTTAAAGAATACTGGAAAATCCAGCAAAAACGTGTTACAGAACTAAGTTTTGGCCGAATAGGGAACAAGCTTGCTTCGTACCTTACAGGTAGTAAAGTGTTTTGGTCTTTAGTTCAATCGGTTGAATGGAACTTCTGCCGCCCTTCACTGCCGACACTGTAGAAATCTGATGGAACGCTGGCTCACACCGCTGAAGAGACAGTTTGCCAACCAGTTTGCTTCTCTATTTGCGGAGTCTTCACGTCTTGATGCTGGTATCGCGACTCCTCCAATTCTACCACTAAGCGAAATTGTCAAGAATGACATACACATTCACCAAAAGGAAGTTTGTAAAACACTACGTAATCTAGACGTGAATAAAGCCAGTCTTCCAGATGGTATATCTGCAATAGTTTTAAAAACTTGTGCGCCTGAGTTGTCTCCTGTGCTAACATGCTTCTTTCGGCTATCTTTTGAGACTGGTGTAGTATCCAAATCATGGAAGTTTACTTACGGGCAACCCTAAAAAAAGTAGTCGTTCCGATCCTGCCAACTACAGACCCATATCTGTCACGTCTATACTCTTTAAGAGTATGGATAAGCTCCACGTTAAAAATAAATAAACGATTCGTTCGTTTTCAATTTTCGTCAAGACCCGATAATATTAAAATGAAACCAGTCAAGTGTGAGTTGGACACCGAGGGTTCCGCACCAATACAGAATGTATTAAAAAGCACTTTATTTTGTCTTCATAGAGATCAAGATCCCTAGTGGACCAGCAAAGGGCCAGTTATAACTATTGTCTCACATATACTGTTGTATAACGCTGGTATAGTTGTCACCAGTTTTACTGTAGAGAAAAAGTTAATAATTTTAAAACAACATGTATTTTGTACCATGGGCTAGGCTATGTGGAAACGCTTTTTAACATCTTTCTAACCGACTTCCAAAAAGGTTTTCAATATGACTGTTTTGTATGTTTGTTTCGCTATTACTCCGCGAATTTTAATACGCTTTAAAAGATTTTGTTGATACTTTTTTGTTGAATAAGGTATCCATCCGAGTGAGTTTCATATACATTTCATGACAAGTATAAATTAAATAAAAGGTAAAATACCCAACTCCAAATGATTGATTTAGTTCCATGACATATTTATGGAATCGTTATTGAAAGCTCTTCGTTTTGATATCCTACTCGATGGGTTTGGAAGAAAAAAAATTATCTCACAATATGGCGTTTTAAAGTTGCTATATTAAACAAGAGGCATCTAACTATATAAGGTACACTTAAATCGGTTTAGCCATTTAGAATGTATGAAGTTATAAAGAAAATCACAAATATAAATACATGAACCCTGAATACATTACACTCCTTTTTTGGGCAGTCGTCTAAAAACGATTATGATTTTTAATGTAATAGTCAATTAACTGAAAATTTATTTTGCGTACCTGAATGTTTTAATAGTATTTCCTGTTGTTGATGCATTTTATCGACTGAATGATTTTGTCTGCGTAACTGAAAAGCTAAAAAAATTTTTTTTTCACAAAATACGGAAACAACTCTCAACACTGAAAATTATGAAATAACTTGTTGAAGTTGGGCCATGCTAATGTAAAATCAGTGTTTTGAATCTGCATGATAACGACTTCAACAAGTTATTTCTCTGTTAGAAGCCGGTTCAGTTTTTTTTTTGTTATATGTATAATTTTTTGAACAATCAGCCAAACTAAATCATATTCTGTGAACATTACAACTGCTACCCACTGCGTTTCCAAAAGATCTACAAAGATCAGTCAGTTCTTTCAATATCAGTAGGACTAACGGAAGGGCTGAAATAGGCTATAGAAGCAGAGACTCGGTATAGTCTAGTACAGAACCCTAAAAAAAGGGTAAGTATTATAAAAAGCCATTAATTTCTGACAGTGACGGCCCGTATGTGTGTTATCGACAGAAATAAATTACATATTAACGAGTACCCTTAGCTCATTTTAATATGAAATTAGATACTTATGGAAATTTGTAACTTTTTACGATACTTCCCTATGTATACCCGTGGGGTGCCGGGTTAGAATATCACCTCCCCATTTCTTCCCGTGGGTGTCGTAAGAGGCGACTTCAGTAAAAGTGTGCCAAATGAGCAGCATGCAATGAATTGCAAATAAAATATAATTTCTACCGCAAGCAGTAATGTTCATATTACTGTGTTCCGGTTTGAAGGGTATGAGTGCCGGTGAAATTTTAGGCACTTTATGTCTCGCGCGGGATTCAAACCATGGAACTGCTGCGCGGCAATCCATAGCCAATGCTACTGAGCCATCACTACTTGAAACCTCTAAGTTTCCAGCTAAACGACGGTACGTAAATATACCTCAAATATGTTTTCGTGTTGATCCGTACACATGTTTATGATATCCTTGTGAGATTATGCCTTCATATTCCGGATATAAGAAGTTTCTTTGAGCTTATCGTCGTGTCATAATATATTTTTATTATAAGGTATTTATCGTTTACGTGTCGTGTTTGCCTACCCACGGGTACACTCGCCTACACTATGGGTACGTGTAGGCGACGTGCTAAGTAGTAACGTGCTCTAGTTTCCGTATGATTATGGATACTCTAAGGACACGTGTCACATCTTATCGAATCACGGAAGCCTTATACATTCACTGTGACCTTTTCTTTTGGTATAGTATGAAAAACGAGCTGATGTTGGTGAGCGTCGCCTGGTGGTGAGTGATCGCCATCGTACAAAAACCAATTAGATCATCAACACTAGAGGTATCAAAGAGGCGTTGCCGCGGTCTTTGAGGATAGAACATGCTCTTGTCTTGAAGGTTCAAAAATGGTTTAGGCTTAGATATACTTCAGATGATACCTGGTTACACATAGTGGCAGTGCGAGGCAATAATGACATGAGAATCGCGTGGTAGTGGAGTTTCAGACTTTGACATGAAATAAACCATCTATCTGTCAGTCCGTCTGTATGCCACGTTTATTCAGGAACAATAATAATAATAATAATATATCTACAACAAACTAAATTATCAATTAACTATATTATAAAGTTAAAGTCCACATATCTAACGTTGTAGTCTTTTGGCTGCACCTAGAAAAAATGTTAACTGCCTCGTTGGTGTGTAAGTAAATCTTCTTTGGAATCTTGAGATCTTAAGTTTGATCCCTGTGTTAGAAACTTTTCCGTCTCAGTGTTCAAATTTAGAAATTTGATGCATAATAAAACGAAAAACTGGCCAACCTTAAGGGTGAACTGGCCGGACGGTTCTCCATACAAACGCCGTTGGGTGATCACTCCCTTATTTGAGGATTTAGGTCCAAAATAAAGCTTAACACCGATTCATTTCGTCATTATCTAGGCTTGTATGATGCCAAAATTTTAAAAAGAGAATTAAGTTGTAAGTTATGAGCCTCGAAAACTTTATATGAAAATGTTTCGAGGCTCATAATTCTCAGGATAATTATTTTATTGAAATTTCGGCATCATACAAGCCTAGATAATGACGAGATCAATCGGTATTATGCTTTATTTTGGACCTAAATCCTCAAATAAGGGAGTGATCACCCAACGGCGTTTGTATGGAGAACCGTCCGGCCAGTTCACCCTTAAGCATACAATATATCAGACTGGACTTGCATTTGCATTGCCAAATTTCACCGAGCTTATGCACTTAGCATTTAAAATATGGCAAAGTGTGATTGAAAGCGCTAAACGAACACTATCCTTAGATCTACAATCGCCACCTATGTACATAAGCTTTCGGACATTTACCTTTAATATTATATAAATACCGTACGAGTATATATTGTCAGAGTATATATATTGAGTATAGACATCACATGTGACACACAATTTCCGGCTGGACAAGGAAACGTGATAAAGTTGTCATGAAAGTTCGAGATAAGCTTTTGATTGATGCCGATCTGTTCTGAACTAATACGCTTATATACCTACCAATATCTACACAAGTAAGCGAACTTATATTATGAAAGTTAAGTAATAACCGTAAGGTAAGTTGTACTAAGCTGCGCCAAAATTTACTAAGTTTAACACTTGGAATTACATACTAAGACGAAACGTTTGTTCGCAAAGCGGGAGCACTAATTAAGGCATTTAGTTTTCTAATTAATAAGAACTGTAGCTGAATACAATACGTACCGACCTTCTTGCACATGATATTAAAAAATGGTTCAGAAGTTAAATTGGGAATTGTAAGATCCTTGATAACATTGAAGCAGTGATTGCTCAGTGGCATTGGCTATGGACTGCCGCGCAGCAGGACCATGGTTCGAATCCCGCCGCGGGTTTGATCTTCACCGCATAGTGGAAGGGCATTTTGCGTATGCCCACCTGGCTAGCGACCACCTTCAAGTAGAAAATCTGCCGCCTAGCACCTAACGGTGTGTTCCGGCAACAGTCCTTGAGAACCAGGGAAATTACAGGCATATGAGACTTAATTACTATGTCTCAAGAAAACGGGCGCAGTGCAATTCGTGATTTGTGACGAAATGCATCTGGTATAGGCCGAGGTTAGTCCGTAAAACATCAGGTGGGCCTCGAGCTTGTTCCGTCACAATTACACATTCACACATCAATATCTAAGATTTTTAACTTAAACTTTGTTTGTAAGATAAAATTAGTTTTGCGAAAAGTTCTCAAGCTAAAAAATTATGTAAAATTAAGTTTTAATACGTTATAGAACAAAGTTTAAACCCTTTTAATATGAAAATATTGAGTTCCTTCAAAACCATATCAGTCTATAGCCTGGAGACTCTGTAATCTTTGCCATACCATTCGAGGTTATCTTACTAATGATCGAAGGTCGATGCATATTCGAAATACAACAAGGCCGTCTATATAAAAGGTTTAAGTTTGTCGCATTTGCTAGAACCTTGATCGGACGTGAAACTTTTTAACAATGCTTTTCTTTTACACACTGTTAAGTAGCCAGCTCTTATCTGGAAAGGTCACTTACTTTGTAGTCAATAACTATTACACAATGAAATCAAAATTGTAGCAAAACGCAAGCAATTGTGCGCTGGTATTGAGAAAAGAACTAGCTGAAATACTTTAACAAATATTAAAATATAGTAATATGAATGGCCACGCATTTTTTTATTTTCGATTGAACTTTAATGTGCCGAAATAATTGATACAGATTGATTATTTAATAGGACAAAATAAAAACTTCTGAGGAATTAGTATTATCAAGAGAAATTTCAATATTTGTTTTTTAGGTCTGTGTTTTTATTCCGATAGCCCGAAGACTAACAGGCCTTATGATAACAACTGCGAAGAAATTATGCTAAAATGAACAAATTAGTTTTTATTGCTTAAACCGAGAATAATTCTTCATGTAAGAGTAACATGAAGAATTATTAAAATTATAAAATAATATATTCGAATATATTTTATTTACCTACTGCCTACGGGTACGTTAAATCCTCTCGTTAAATTAAAGGTAAACATAGACCTGAAACAAAAAGAGAGCGTTACCGGGTTCGAAACCTTTACTCTAATATCGAGTTACATCAACAGTCACAACGTCCACCGTTGATGAACAAACCCTCCCCTTACTTAATTACAGAGGGATTGCCATAATCACCAAACTTGGCAGGCGTATTGGGGATCATCCACCATCTCTTTTATTTCCCAGGCCCCACTATTTGTAATATTTCCAGCTTAGCAGCTAGGAATTCTTCATATTCTCCCAACATGATATAACACTGCATAGGAAAATAAAAAGCAATAGCAAAACAATACTTTTATCGACGTATTGGTGAGGTATTGATAACTTGATTGATTTCATTTATTTCAAGTAATTTGAATTGTTGCGTTTTGTATCAACCATCATAAATAGGACTATGGTACAAAGATGTAGATGTAGACTAGACTATCCCATCAGAGAGCTTATGAAAGTTGTATGCGCAACTACCTGATATTCCAATCTTATTTAAGACTTTTCTATCGTTACAGAATGGATCCTCCAAACCCAATTCCGATCGACATGCGGAAGACTAAACTGAAGCCAGAGGAAGCTGCGCTGATAGCTGGCGAGCTGGTGAAACCCTCATGGGCGTCCAGGAATGAGGGCATCCATGAAAGGGTCAGCTTTGAAGATACTCTGTGGGGCTTTGAAATGGCTGGTGGAAAGTTCTACAACACACCTTTGAGAGTGGTTTATGTAAGTTTTTCAATATTTTAATGACATCGTTGATATTCCTTTTCAATTGAGTAAGCTTCCAGTGGGCCCTAATTTTGGACACCTTAACTTGATAGAATGTGATAGTGTAATTGAAGATGTAGCACGCACTTGATAAGTACATATTTACTCTGTGTCCAGGTTAGACCAGGTAGCAGAGCAGAACATGCTTGCATCAGAATGGGAGACACTGTCCTCAAGATCAGCGGACGTGACACATCTGATCTGACGCTGCAAGAGGCTCACCAGCTTGTCTTGGACGCTGGGATAGACTTGAAAATTGTTGTTACTGCGTAAGTATATAAACATATAAAGCCAATAGTGTTTCTGCCCACGCTTTTGTCTGCATAGAAATTGGTCAAAAGGTGAGGTAGTAGAAGTAGAGAATAAAAGGTCTTTATTTCACTACATGCTTTTCATTTTAAAAGAGGCGAGGCCATTGCCATCTAACAGGTTAGTGGTAGAATTTTGATAGTACTTAAAAACCCATTAGTACTTTGGCTGATCTCTGGATCAAATAAGGGGTCACGTATTATTTTGATTAGTTCTATGGACATCGCTCAAATTTCAAGTCTTGGATTAAACGACCCTTATAAGAGAAATATTTTTGGATGTAAATAAAATATCGTGTGGATATGTGAATTTATAATGTTATCTTCAAAACCACACTCAACTGAAAAGTGTTATACTTTTATTTCAAGGCATGTTACACGCCTGATTGCATATAAGCCTGCAGTGCCACCGTTTCTGCTACGTTTCTGCATTATAACATGAGTGCCTATGACTTGCCAACTCAGTTAATTCAATTGCAGTGCCTTTCACGCCTAATCACCTGTTTGCAAACAGTTACTTCGAAGAAAAACATGTGACTATGTAGGGGTGTCTACCAAGTGTATCTTATTTTGTACTAATCTTGCAAAAGAGAACTAACTGGCAAATTATATTGTGTTAAATTCAGCTCTTTGTTAACTTATAACACAGGTTTATGTATAAGCCTTTTTCACGATGTTAACTTAATGTGATATTTTGTAACATTATATTTGTTTAGCCTTTATCTAAATTATATTTATTGCTTAGTGAAAATAACAAGTGTGATAAAACCTCTATTCTTTAATAACTAACTGGCTTTCAAAAATAGCTACCATAATACACCAGGATTAAAGCAGGGCATTATTATTTCAAAAATTGATAACAAAACCCTTTTGATTATAATAATTGCCTAATTTTGTATACAAATAACACTACATATATATTTCTAATATATTTTTTCCCTTAAGGCCTGAAGACAAAGAAAACGCACACTTCTCATATCAAGATCCTATGGTAAGTGTTCACTATACAACAAAAACAAATACTTAGCGTGAATTTAAAGCGCACGCAGTGATGCTTGGCTAGTCGTTCTTTACCACTCTACTAGGTTAAGGAATTACTTGGATGGATGACCGCTAGTGGTATATACTACTGAGCGCTTCCGATCTTCGTTATAGCATGGTGGTTAGGCGTTGTGCAATGTCCACATGTTTAGCTACCACGCTTAAGTAGAAAATCTATCACCAAGCACCTATGGGTGTGTTCTGACAGCCATCCTTGAGGCCAAGTTCTATTCAAGTAAAATTTGGTTACCAACTTCGACCACGTTATATACACCACCATCAAAAGATATCGTAATCAAAGACTAGTCTATTGCCAGTTAAAATATATAATAATAAAAATGGCCGTAGCTGGTGGAAAGCAAACGACGTGTTCGATTCTGGAAGGTACTTGCCTAAAATATTCTAATAATATCTATTGACTATGCCCAGTGAAAAAATGCTGGAACGGTTATATAATCTTTGTATTATTAAAGTAAAAAACTGCATATATATATATTTATATAAAACACTCACGTTAGGGATCGAATACGTCGACCGGGTTTGATTATAATTTGATTCATGATATTGAAATTTTTTTTTTTTTTTTTTTTTTTTTTTTTATGCCTGATAGGTTAGCCTTTGACCACTATCTCACCTGATGGTAAGTGATGATGTGGTTGAAGATGTTGTTCAGGCTAACCTAGAAGTACTGGCTCTCTGGCTCTAAATATGTCGGAAACTCATAAGAATTTCATAAAAAGAAATGTTAGTCATATCTATTATCATAATTTTATTCATAAGCATTATACAAATTTGTATTTTAGCGTTAACAGAACAATAACTACCATTTAGGCAATATTTTAGAATTTTCAATTTGCCTAGAATGTACAATATTATTGGACATCTGTGAATAAAATTATATAATGATATGTCCAATAATGTTGTACATTCTAGGCAAATTGAAAATTCTAAAATATTCCCTAAATGGTAGTTATTGTTCTGTTAACGCTAAAATACAAATTTGTATAATGCTTATGAATAAAATTATGATAGTCCTTATTCTGTGTAACTTTAAATTCAAATTCGTATAACTCTTGCAAATGACAGTCATTAGAGTTGACTTTTGTGTTCAATTGTTAGTATGTGTTACGCAAATGTAGTCGTCACGTAACTTGGTGCTCTCTAAATTGAAGCAAAATTGCCAACAAGTGAATAGAATAATCCTCTATTAAGAATATGTAAATAAGTGGATTTTAGTTTGATCAATACAAAAACAACCACGGTTCAGTGAATTTTATATTAAGAAAAGTTTTGTTTCAGTTTCTCTGATATATAACAGTATTTTAAATTAGCGATGGTATTTGACTTTCATGAAATTTGACATCTGGCAGTCAGACAGCTGCTGTAGCGAAGGAAAATCTAATACAATATTTAACAGTTATATATCTATTGTGGTTATACCGTCTGATTGAGCGTTATTATGTAAAAAGTATAAATTCATTAAAAAAGCCTGGTGCAAAGGCTGGCCATTGCAGTCCAACGAGGCAATGCAGCCAGCGTTATGGGCACCTTTGCACCTGGTACAGTGAGGGGCGGGTTATTTGATTATATTTAATTTGATTATATTTAATTTGATTAGATTTAATTTGATTACATTTAATTTTTTGACCATATATTGTAAATTTTATATTATGTGCATGTTTGCATGCATTAAAAAAGTATAGAATCCGGCTGCAAATTATTTATTTTATTAAAGTGTTTTATCGTTTCACACACACATTGAAACTTAACCAGCAAGTTATATATATATTTATGGAATCGTTTTTTAAAGCCCTTCATTTTGACTCATAACCCGTCTTAACTCCACCAGATTTTTGATTTACCTATAGTGTCACTTGCGCTATCAAGAAGAATCAATTGATATCTCATACATTAAAATCACTAAAACAGTTTAGAAGTTATGGTAGAATAAAGAGACTCACAATTTTACATACCTACATACATGAACCCTGCAAACATAACACTCCCTTTTTTAGGAAGACCTCTATCAGGTGCACAATATGGTCTTCAGCTGTTGCCACATGTTATAATAGTTGTGCTTTTATGAAGAATGATATCCAACAAATTTGAAAACTGCTACTGGGTTTGACGTACTATGACAGCAAAGGCCTTATATATATTTGGTTTATAGTATAACGTCATCCACGTCTAATTCAACCTTAAATTAGTGAACTACAGCCATACTATAATTATCTTCTAATTGCAGATGGTAAATTCAGGACCGACGGCAGAACAACTTAGAGAAATGGAAATGGAACGAGTGAGAAGAGCTCTCGAAAGAGCGGTACGTATATACTATAAACTTTATATATTTACAAATTATTAGTGCACAAAATTTTTGTACACTAAACCCCGATTTCGTGTAAGTTGTTTAAAATGTTATGTTATAATAATCAATATGATTATTATTAATTTTGATGAAATCTGACATCAGACAAATTTATTATGGCGGTATAGTTTCATAATCTGAAAACAAATATGGCCACTTTGCTACAGCTGATAATACACACTATTTCAACGTCTACAGCTGCTGTTGCGGGTCATAAAAGTTAAACCAAGTAGTTTTTTATTTTCAATGAAAGATATCCAACAAATTTTAAACCTACTTATAGATTTAACTTTCCATAATAGTAAAGTGGCCTATTAGATTTTACTGGTTTAAAGGATTAAGTTATCCGCATTTAAACCCAACAAAACATTATTTTATTATAAACGGAATTAATAGTGATGTTTTTTATATATATTTATATATTATTATTAACATAATTTTATAAAACATATCATTACGCCTGTATTCCTCGAAGAGGATGTTTCGCAGAACTTGATTTGGTATGTCATAGAGCGAGCGAATTGCCAAGTGACTGGGTAGAACTTCAGACTCCGGACTGCTAATGAACATTTCTTTGTTTGAAAACAATCCAATAATTTAAACAACCTGGGGATTGAATTCATAAAGCCTAGATTCCACAGCAGCTTTTACACTTATATCAACAAGGTAGATAGATACTTGCTATTATAAAAATGAAAATTACTCTCTAGGGAATGCTACACAATACAACTTCATGCAAACAAAGTCACTGCGAAGATATCATTTCTCTCCAGCTATTAGACTGACTCGAGACAATGACTAATAACTAACATCCAACTGAAAGACAATTTTTTTTTCTTATTTTTGTATTCCGTGCAAGGGATTAGATATATATTGAATGTTTGATTTATGTGCCATTTCGTATATTCATATTTAAATAGACTAATTGTTGTTATCCATCTTTTCCATAAAAATAAATACATTCTCAAGAACTTTAGCAGATGTAAATGAAATAAAAGCAATAGCTATCCGATTGTTCACAATAACAAGGTCAAATTCTCAATAACATTCTCAATAATATAATAAACTTCGACTGTTCGTAGAAATTACAGAAATAAACTGTTATTAAGTATGTCATTATATTATAACAAAACAAGATAATTGGCGTCGACATCCTGCGTTAATATCATGATAATTAATGTCTTCTTCATTTTCATAGGTACATACACGTTCGTAACTCCAGTAATAAAATAGGTCAAAATACAATGATAAGGATACATTTATCGCTCATTACTTCACTATTAGTTTATAAATGCAATTCTTTTTTCAGAGCCGGTGCAGAGAACTACCTTGGCCTTGGGTCAGAAAGAATTGGACAATCTACAGAGAATCTAACTGCTACATGGTGCCCAGTAAATATGAAAACAAGCATAGGTAGGCATAAATCATTGCTAAAGTGAACCCTAACAGACCAAACATGTTGTAAATTTTTATGTCAAATTATTTAAACTTCTGCGCCTTTGTTTGACGCGATTGATGACATACAATAAAAGCACATGAATAAATAACCGTACTAATACTAATATACGGTTATTTATTCATGTGATATAAGTGTTTGATGAGTTTGATCTGCGTTAAGTTTTAACGCTGATCACAACATGTTTAAAGTTTTTTTTTAAATAATAGTTTTTCTTATGTTATTGTGACGGAACAAGCACGAGGCTCACCTGATGTTAAGCGGTATCCGCTGCCTATTGCAGATGCATTTCAACACAAGTGACGAACTGCACTGCGCCCTTCACCTTGAGACATACTTATAAGTCTCATTTTGCCTGTAATTTCACTGGCTCTCAAGGACTGCATCCGGAACACACCGTTAGGTGCTTGGCGACAGATTTTCTACTTGAGGGTGGTAGCTAGCCAGGCGGGCATTCGCAAAATGCCCTTGCACCATGCGGTGAGCTCAAGCCCGCGGTGGGATTCGAACCATGGACCTGCTGCGCGGTAGTCCATAGCCAATGCCACTGAGCCGTCACTGCTAAAAGTGTGTTGTTTTTCGTGCAGTGGTTTTTGTCAAATAAGACCTGAAGGATATAGCCAAAACTGCGGGGAAGTTCGTTAAATTGATTTGATGCCTTGTATGATTGAGTACGATCATGTATGATAAAAACGTGAAGTTTGACTCATAAATGTTTAATAATCATGTTTGATAATCTAACTTGATAATCATTTGCTAGGACTTTGCAAAAACACATTGCTAACACCGTTGAGTAGAAAATTTGTCAAAGTACCCAATAGTTTAACAAGTGGTTATCTATGAGATCTAACTTCTTTTAAAAGTCTAACCAGCTATCTTAACGATCACATCATTAGGTGAGATAATGAAAAAAAGACCTAGTGGTAACGAAAATAAAGCACCGAATCCAAATTAAATATTGTCTGTGCTTTCTGCGTAATCATTAGCTCATAGTGATAGGTTGAAATAGAAAACCAACAAGTAAAGTATTTTGCTAAGTAGAATACGTTATTATTTTGCAGAGACAAATTCCCGGAACTGCCACCTGAAAAGCTGGATTTCTTTTTCCCTGCTGAACAAATTAAACGTGGTAAGAAATATGAAAATAACATGACAAAAAGTGTCATAGAAAATACCACGAAAACTAAATTAGAAGATGTGAATAATGATGAAGAATATGAGGAGGTAGAAGAAGAAGTTGAGGAAGAAGAAACCAATGAAGAGAATGACGTTACTCCAGATAATAGTAATGAAAGACTGGATGATAGCAGTATAGAAAAAATAAAAGATAACTCCACAAATAAAGATTTAAACGATACAGATAGTAGCGCTAACCATTTAGAAGAACAACAGGAAGCAGCAAATGGAACAAGTCTAGAAAATATTCAACGAAAAGATTCCGATCAAAGTTCAGGTTCTAACTACGAATTAGACAATAATAATAACCACGTTGTAAAAAATAAAAAAGAACTTGGTAATGACACAAATCTAGAAGGTGATCTGAAGTCTGATGATCAAATTATAAACGAAATTGTTCAAAATTCTAGCGAAGTAGATTTAGAAGAAAACGTTTTAAAAAGCGATGATGATATACTTGACAGTGTTTTAAATGACAATTTAGATTCTGTTGACTCACAAAATGAAAGATAGGACTGAGAATTGAAGTAAATGAACTTGTGCAGTAGCAATTGCAAAGAACTGTAGCAAAGGACTCATGCTTACATATCGATTTTTTTGTATCTTGTAGTGCTAGTTTAGATCGAAACATTAAATAACCACGCATTGTGTGGTTTTGCCTTTTGTACGAAGTAAATCTACAAGTCAATCAGTCGAATTAAAAACAGTTGTTTTCTGGTCCGACGGTGTTAAAAATTGCTCGTAGCAACTTATTAACATTACCCAGTTTCTTCTGTTGACTTAACTTATGTGTATTCACTGAAAATTACGTTTCAGCCTTATGAAGCGTAAAATTTCGGATTCATTTTGTCCATCTGAACGTTAACCAAAGCCACCTTATACAAATATTCTTACATACGTTTTAGATAATATAGTAAGTTTTAATGTTACATTATTTTAACTACATTCTGAAGTAGTTTCTACAAATTATTGTGACAATGCAAAGCTACTGAAAAGTAGTAAGCTGTAATTTTAAGTAGCTATTATTTTTTAATATTAATTAAGAAACGAAATTCGATATCTAAGCATCAAGAACGACAAAATTTAACAGACGTGATTTTATACATATAACATTAATCTAATAAAAAATATTATAAGAAATGGCTTTATTTATCATCCCTATGCGAAACATCCAGCAAGCACTCGATTTTTCCAATATTTAAGGGCAATGTCCGCAAAAAACTTTGCAAGTCCATGGTTCGATTACCGCCGCGGGCTTCAACTTCACCGCATGGTGGAAGGTCTTTTTGCGAATGCCTGCCTGGCTAGCGACCACCCTAAAGTAGAAAATCTTCCGCCAAGCACCTAACGGTGTGTTCCGGCAGCAGTCCTTGAGAGCCAGTGAAATTACAGGCACGTGAGACTTAACAAATATGTCTCAAGGTGACGGGCGCAGTGCAATTCGTCACTTGTGCTACAATGCATCTGTTATAGGCAGAGGTTAGTCCGCTTACAATAGGTGGACCGCGAGTTTGTTCCGTCACTATAACATAAATAAAAAATATTAAAAAAAACCACGAGCATCATGAGCAATACGCGCATAAATACGAGCATGTAATACTATAAAATTGCTGAGATTTTTATAAATAACTGTGATATTTTCATGTTTTCGTATCTAGTAATAGTTCGAATGGTTTAAAATATTGAGGTATTTTAAACCTACATTAAGTAGGGTTGTTTTTAAATATGTAAAGGCCTTAGAATTGGGTTTGATTGAAGTATAGCTTCTTGCGGTTGACTGGTGGACATTGTTGCGCAGTTTACGCTGACGGTTTTGAGGTTTACCACAATTCGAGCAAGAATCATTTAATTATTTATTTATTTTATTTGATTATAGGCGAGCAGCGTAATGCTGATGTGCCTATATCATACTGTGTCGAAATATATATGTCGGGGATTGAGATGGATTAGAGTCCAATAAGAGATTAGCGTCCGCAATATTGTGAAAATTGTAAGTCAGTGCGCACACCCGGCGCAGGCGCTGTCTCGAAGGCAAGTCCGAGTGAGTCAACCTTGATCGAACTCACTACTGACAGATATGACGTTGACACTGGCAGCCCTGTGTCAAAGATAATCAACAAATTGTGTTGTCTGTGGCATTCTCTCGGTGTTGCCATTCAAATAAACCAAATAAATACCGAAATAAATAACGTCGAAATAACAAACCAAAAAATCTCTAGCAAACTTGTAACGAATGCTAAATAAAAAACGTGTGGACACTACAAAAAAATACATATGTCAGAGATAATAATTCTCAAGAAGATACACTTAAAAAATACATATGTCAGAGAAAATAATTCTCAAGAAGATATTCTTGAGAATTATTATCTCTGACATATGTATTTTTTTGTAGTGTCCACACGTTTTTTATTTAGCATTGGTTACAAGTTTGCTAGAGATTTTTTGGTTTTTCGCAAGCAGCCATCCAGCTGGTTTTTAAATACGTTCACAGATGTAGCAGAAATAACCTTCTCAGGCAACCTGTTCCAGTTGTGAACAATTCTGTTACTAAGAATATAGTGTATTAAGTAGGTTTTGTTACATATTAAGTTTTATAACATTTCTACGACAAACTTCAAAGACTACTACTGCAAAATGGTATGCACAGTTATATTGAACGCAATTATTTTTTTACTATTGTTGTGTGTAAGTTTTTTTTATATATTATTTAAACTGGGTTTAGACAAGAGTGATAAGCTGTATATTAAAGAAAAGAAAGACAATTAAGTACACATGAAGCGATGAAAGCGCACTGTCTTGAAATGGGTTCAAGGTTTGAATCTGTTAAGTATGTGTGTGTGGCTACGCCCACGACTACAGATGTATCGTATAATAAAACAGTGCAAGGTTAACTAGCGATCGTTTCACTTGTCTGCAGAGCTCCGTCCTTCATATCTAACAGTGGCGACGATCTACCCGCAAAAATTTAAATCGTGTGCAAAATCTCGAATATGAGTGCTCAATTTGGAATTTTACATGGTTTTGATCACAATATACAGACGTGGGGGACGTACAAAGGTCGGATTGGGCAATACTTCGTTACAAATAATTTTGACGAAACAACGGATCCTGCGGGCAAGAGAAGAAAGGCGATACTACTCAGCGCACTCGCGGAGGGTACCTACAAGCTAGCGACGGACTTGGCGTTGCCCAAAGAAGTTGGAGACGTGCCCTACGAAGATTTACTAAGTCTACTAGATGTTCATTTCAGTCCGAAAAGTGTAGGATTCGGTGAACGTCACAACTTCTACGCAGCCGCTCAGCAGGAAGGTGAAACTTATTCACAGTGGGCGGCAAGATTACGAGGTCTGACTTCAAAATGTGGCTTTCTCAATGTCGAAGAGGCACTACGTGACAAGTTCATAATGGGTATGCTGCCGGGACGAGAGAAGGAAGAGCTGTACGCGAAGGATTTTACCGATCTCACGCTGGCCAAAGTCGTGGAGACTGCGGAGAATCACAGCCGAGCGCGGAGCGCAGCGTCCATACGGTCTGCCGCTGCTGGCCAGGCGAGCGCGGCAGATGATCATCTGTTCAAGATCTCAAATAACAGAAATCGTGGAAGTGTAGGCAAAGTGAAATGTTGTGTTTGTGGGTTTACAAATCACAAATCATCGGAGTGTAGATATGCAAATTATGTTTGCAAAAAGTGTCACGTAAAAGGCCACTTGCGTAAAATGTGTCCGAAAGTGAATTACGTAGAGGTGGATTGCGGTGACAAGGGTGAGGATGATGAAGATGATGACGGTAAGCTCTATTATATCCGTTCATTCAGGGGCGAACCCATGGTAGAAACAATTCTTATTCAAAATGTGCCGTTTCGATTTGAAATAGATAGTGGGTCTACGGTAACTGTAGTTTCAGAGGATTTTTATAAAAAACATTTTAAATATTTGCCATTATCCAGTACTAGTAAACAGCTGATGACTTACAATGCCCGTAAAATTGAGTGCGTAGGTACGTTTCGGTTACCAATAAACTATGCTGGACAAACTCATGTTATTGTTCTATATGTAGTACGCGACGGAGGCCCGCCCCTTTTAGGTAGGGATTTTATATCAGCTTTTAAATTACAGCTGGTACCGGTAAAGTACTGTGTTGATTCCGAATTTTCCGCTGTAAGGAATTTACAACAACAATATGCTGAGCTATTTTCGGATAAGTTAGGTACCTTTAATAAATATAAAATTAAATTGTTATTAAAGGACAATGCAAAACCGGTATTCTGTAAGGCGCGCCCCGTGGCATTTGCTTTACGAGAAAAAGTTGATAAGGAAATTGATAGGTTGATTGAGTTAGGTATTATTGAACCCATCGAGTACTCAGAATACGCATCTCCAATAGTCCCGGTTATGAAACGGAATGGGTCAGTCAGATTGTGTGCTGATTACTCTGGGACAATAAACAAACAGTTGCTAGTGGAACAATATCCACTTCCCACGACTACTGAACTGTTTTCTAAAATCCACGGCGGTCAACAGTTTACTAAATTAGATTTATCAATGGCATGTAATCAGTTCGTTTTAGATGACGCGTCGAAAAACCTTACAAGCATAAACACTAACCGTGGTATTTATCGTTTTTCACGTTTAGTATTCGGTTTGGCCAGCGCGCCGTCTATTTTTCAGCGCGCGATTGAAGGCGTTTTTTCAGGCATAGATGGCGTCCTGTGCCTGTTAGATGATATTTTAATCACAGGGAAAGACAGAAAGGAACATCTAGAAAGACTAAACGCTGTCCTAAAACGGTTGCAGGATGCAGGCTTAACTTTGCAAAAAGAAAAATGCAGATTCTTTCAAGATGAAGTCCATTACCTGGGCTATGTCATCACCAAAGACGGGGTAAAGAAGGCTCCAGAAAAAATTAAAGCTATGGTTGAAGCACCGGTTCCAAAAAATATAAATGAGTTACAGTCATTTCTAGGGCTAATTAACTACTACAGGAATTTTGTACAAAATGTATCCACGATCCTCAGTCCTTTGTATGAATTATTAAAAAAGGATTGTAAATGGGACTGGACTGAAGTTCATGACAAAGCATTTTGTGAAATTAAAAAAGTGATGGCGTTAGAACAGGTTCTCGCTCATTTTGATCCGAGTGCGAAGATAATTTTAACCGTAGATGCTTCTCCTAGTGGGTTGGGAGCTATTCTCTCTCAAGTAGGAAAGGACGGTGTGGAACGGCCCTTATCATTCGTTTCGCGTACGTTGAACCCTGCAGAGAAGCGTTACGCACAAATACAGAAAGAAGCCACTGCCATCATTTACGGGGTGCGACGATTCCATCAGTATTTGTACGGCAGAAGTGAACCTTTTATTTTACGAACGGACCACAAGCCACTTTTGTCCATTTTCGGTCCCCATAAGGGTATTCCTGAGATGTCAGCAAATAGGTTACAACGGTACGCTTTATTTCTGAGTAGTTATAATTACAAAATAGAATATGTACGCAGCGCCGATAACAGCGCCGACTACCTGTCTCGCGCGAGTCTACCGAGGGAAGTGCACGAGTGCGCGTGCACCGAACAATGCAAGTGTTGCGACTGTGGGGTAGCCTACGACCGGGCGACATATGTCTCATTCGTAGTAGATGGTAGCATGCCCATCACGTTACAGAGGTTACGCGAAGAAACGAAAAGCGACGTAGTCTTGAGGCGGGTGATCGATTATATCATGAAGGGTTGGCCGCCTAAAATTAATGATATTCGGTTAAAACCATATCACTTGTGTAGATCGCAACTATCATATGAGAATGGATGCGTCATGAGAGGTCATAAAGTCGTTATCCCCGTAAGTATACACCAATCGTTATTAAGAGAATTGCATTCATCACATTTAGGTATAGTCAAAACTAAGGCCGAAGCTCGTTCAAGATTCTGGTTTCCAGGAATAGACCAAGCGGTGGAAACTATGATTGGTTCGTGTGATGTTTGCATTCAGCTGCGTCCGTCACCCCCCCGTGCCCCGTTAGTCCCATGGGATTACCCAGCTAGTTCATTCGATAGAATACATATTGATTTCCTCGGTCCAATCAAGGGTTGTGTATATTTGGTAGCCGTAGACGCACATACCAAGTGGGTAGAAGTATACTTCTACCCACCCTACCAAGTTTTCATGTTGTATACAACATGAAAACTTCTACGTCATCAGCTGCAGTTATTGCGTCTTTATGTGACTTTATGTCAAGATTTGGGGTCCCTAAAGTAGTAGTCAGTGATAATGGCACAGCTTTTTGTTCTCATGAATTTGAATCATTTTGTACTACAAACGGCATAACGCACATGACGTCACCAGTCTACCACCCGCCGAGTAACGGCCAGGCTGAAAGTTGTGTTAAAATAGTCAAAAAGGGAATAAAGTCATGTCTTTTGTCGGGTCTTAACGCGAGGGATGCATCAATAAAATTGCTGAGATATCTAATGGATTACCGTAATTCTGTTCACACTACCACGGGGTTGTCTCCTGCTGAACTGGTGTTCGGTTATAAATTAAGGTCTAGATTAGATTTGATAGATCCAAACTCATCGGCACCCTTGTCACCATCTCCATCTGACCTTGATAATAATCAACAGTGTTTACAAACTAAGAAACATAAATCTAAATATTTCAAGAAAAACGATATAGTTTTATATAAAAAATTTGTTAATAAAACAAATTATACATGGTGCAAAGGCATTATACAGAAAAGAATAGGGACAATTGTATACTTAGTTAAGGATATCAATAGCTCAGAAATTCATAAAAGACACAAAAATCAATTGATGTTGTACAAAGGGCAATGTACTCGTAATAACCATTGGGATATGGTACACGATTTAATTCCACCGCCACCGCTGTCTCCGCCACCGTCGGTGTCGGCACCACCGCTGCCGACACCTCCGCAGGGTGTATCCGAGTCTCAAGTACCTCAGCTTGTATTCTCATCACCAAAAATAGTGTCACGGCCGACCGAAGACAGAAGAGTTGACCTGAACATACCCAGTAATTCTGCGTCGACACAGGAGGACGAAAGTGAATTAGAAGCTCAAGTGACGCAGGAGGATGAGGTGCACTCTGCTTCCAACTACTCAGCCGATGACAATGCAGAGAGACAGCCAAACATCGATGATGAGTTCTATGAAGCGGAAACTGAGTTCAATGACCAGAACGTTGCACAAGGTCCCGCAGTTGTACCAACCAGAACTTTACGTCCACGCCCCAAGGACTTGTCTTATAAAAAGTACTTTTAATTGAATTGCTTATTAAATTTTGGTTATTATACTAGAGGGAGGAATGTTAAGTATGTGTGTGTGGCTACGCCCACGACTACAGATGTATCGTATAATAAAACAGTGCAAGGTTAACTAGCGATCGTTTCACTTGTCTGCAGAGCTCCGTCCTTCATATCTAACAGAATCCTTTGGTGGAATTTGGCTTAGGTGCATGGTGAAATGTCATACACAAAAGCATGCCTGGCATCACCTGGTATCACTTCTTTGTTTGTTTGAAAGTTCCCGTGAGTATGAGACATGTTAATGTTATCAATAACCGGCTGTACTCACGCGTATTGGTTGAGATTGTTGACCAAGGTTCGGGCATATCCAATGCCTGAAACCTAGGTCGCACCAGATAAACTTTAAGATATCACATTAAACTAAAAATCTATCAGCAAACACTCAACAGGGTGTTGCGGCCACTGTCAGCATTGGTGATGTAAATCGAATACATTATTGCTTGCCAATAAGACTGATTGTGGTCTAAGTTTGAAGCGCTCGTAGCGAAGTTTGCTTAGCTATTCTTAACTGATCAGCAAAGTTAAGCAACGTCCACCGCGCTCATGAGTTGGATGGGTGACAGTTAGTGACATTACTACTGAGCGTTTCCGTGCTTCAGAGGGCACGTCGGACAAGCCGTCGATCCCGGTTGTCATCTTAGGATGGCATTCGTTATAGCATGGTGGTAGGGCATTTTGAATGCCCGACTGGCTAGCTACCACCTTTTAGTAGAAAATCTGTCGCAAAGCACCTAACGGTGTATTCCGGCAGCTGTCCGTGAATGCCAGTAATTCTAGGTTAACCTGAACAACATCTTAGATCACATAATGAATAGATTCAGGCGTTACTTTGCGGAAATCCATTTTTAATAATAACAAAAAATATTAATTTGATGTTTTCTTAAAATATTTTAAAAGTATTTGTTATTATCTTAGATCACATTATCACTTACCATCAGGTGAGATAGTGCTCAAAAGCTAACCTATCAAGCATAAAAAAGCATACCAAAAAAATAGAGAGGGTAAAATTCTCCTCAATTTGAGATCTATTTATATAAATCGGTAAATATTAAGGATATGGCTACATAATCAATTTACCAAAACAATCTACTTTCACAAAGCGTATAATGCTTATCTAAACAAGGTACGCATTAATCCTAATTGGAATCTAAATCCATAACAATAGGTAACAATTAAATACAGACGTTGTTTGCACGAACAATATTGACAATAACAAGTCCTACGTAAGCACCTTTTATTGTCTAATCTTTGTCTAACCTGAGCATTATTTTCTTTACTAACAAAAGGGGGCTGTTGTTATAACTATAGAGCTGTTAAGAGTTTGTTTCTCATTTTGTAATTGTTTTGAAGTAATTTGGTTTCGAAGCATACTAGCGGAGCTAAGTTTGTGCGTGTCAGTTAGTGGCATATAGGTACTATGTGTGTGCATGGGAGTTATTAGAGTATGGTGGTATGGCAGTTTGCAAATGCCCGCCTGACTAACTAACTCATCAAGTGTAATCTTCCAGCTTCTTCATTATTTTGAACTGTTTTAGATGTTTATTTACTCTTATGTAAGGCCCGTACTTAGTGTAAAAAATTAGTAGATTATGAAATTAGTGAGTAAAGGACGGATTTTAAGCGACAGTCACAGAAGAAGACAGATTAATCAGAAGCAAGTGAAGGATTCTAACGAGTGAATCACAACCGTATGGAATAATTCAATTCAAGTGTTTGAATCCTGAGCGATGAGAGTGATAGCCCTCGATATAAATCAGTTTTATTCAAGAGTTGCATACTCTACTTTATACTATGACTATGGAAAAGAGAAAGATTTAAGAAAAAATAAAACTACATATTAAAATTGGAACGATTATTAAAGTTAGGAGTAATTTTCTTATTATTGTTATTAGGATGGTCTAATAATGAAGCGATTTTTATTTCCTTGCAGTTTGTGTGTCAAGTATTCCTTGCACAAGAAGTTTATATTGAGTATTTTTTGAGCAAGGACGTTGTGTATTATTGAGATGTAGGTCAAATATATTGGTGTGTTCTAAATTTTTATTAACTGTTTTCAGTGTAAATAAAAGCTTTTTAAAGGGGAAATGATATTAATATATTTTGCCTGATATAACAAAATTATCCACGGACGTAGTCATCCTAGTGCTACGAAGACATAAGTTGTGGTTTTTAAAACCAAGTCCAACTAAAGCTTTGACGTCAGAAGCGCTCTTTTGTGAATGCCATCAGAGGCCACCAAGTAGTAACCATAGAGAATATTCCTTAACTTAGTTGAACGGTAAAAAACTAATTGAGCTATACTACAAACGTTTAAATCCATCGCTCGAATACCTACAATAACCCTTAATACTGAACCTCTCTGTAATCGTACATTTGTGTGTATAGAGACATCATTAGGTTCCTATGGCTTGTGAATGGCCCTTAACAAATATTGACCTCACGTCTGTGTCAATCGTTAGTGATTGAACTTTGTATTTACCATGAGAGTAGTTTAAACATACTTAGTATGTAACTATTTTGCCATTTGGGCCGCCAAAACGTGAATTTATTTGAAAGTGGTGGTGTTTCTATGAGATAGATTAAAAGCTTTCTCAAATAGTAGCGTATAGTAAATTACGCTACTACTTGAAAAAGCTTTTAAGGATTATATAGGTATATTTTGATATAAAACAGCATTATAATGTTAATGGTATTTGTGATTGTTATACAAAGTAATTAATCAACTTTAAACGGTTCAAATCGCGTATATTTTTTATTATTGTCATCCCTATTAATCACCCCGTGACTACTATCATTGAAACGACGGGATAAAAATAGTTATTTTTTCACAGAGCAGATTATCTCTTCAAAAGGTACTGATCTCGGGGAAACCGCGTAGTAACCGTATCCATTTTCGAGGGCCTGAAGGTAGTTATTTTTTATTTAATTTTAATTACTATTTACATCTACTCTACATAGATCCATAAATGGATTATTTAGATTTTCAACAAAATCTTTATGACAAAAAGGGTACCTTAGAATATTATTTAATCACAAAGAACTATTTGGAAATTGAATTGAGTAGGTACAAATAGGTACTACCGTGTTAATTTTAGAAATATAGTAAAGTGAAATTAATATCAATAAAATATAAGGAACTTAACGCTACGCTAGTTGGTATATGAGCTGTTTTAATATTCAGAAATTTAAATTTTATTTACTACTACCAGACTCAAGTAATGATACACTTAATTGTGTATCAACTCGTTGAACAATTTCGTATCCAACGAACGTTTCGTCGTAGATGAGGTATTCAAAGCAGTGAATAGCAAGAGGCCAGGGCAGGCAGGAAATGAAGGGTCTAGGCTTCGCTTCCGGCCGCCATGTTGGATTTGTGAACCGGCTGTCCGCCGGACGTCTATCCGAGTGACTTTGTTTCGGTTACCTGCCTTTTGTATGCTATAATTAGGGCTTTGTATTATTATGCAAATATATACACCGTTATTTTGTTTTGCTAAGCTCGTCGTTAGAGTATTTAGGGACTGGGCCTACAGTGTTCTAGATTTTTTGAATTCTGTGGTCTTGTTGTACTGGGAGGGAAGTTGGCATTCGTTGAGATGAGACCGCAGATGTCAAAGAGAATGCACGTTGTATCAGAGTATCGAAGCCTGTTGTAGAATAGAATCTTTTTTGTAAATTGATCTAACCTTTATCTTCATCGATGTTGATAATGTTGTTACCTAGCAACGATTTATTATTTTCGTTAATGTGAGTATCATTTCGTCACTCATATTATAGCAGAAGAAACTGTTGAACAGCAGGAATTAAATGTATGTTCTTGTGTTCCCGTTGATGTTGTTAGAGAATACTTGTTGTACTGACCCCACCTGAGTTGTAGGATAAGGGTAGGAATATGATGCAGTGGGTCGTAGACTTTTAACTTTTTAACTTATTTTGTTTTTGAATTGGAGGATAAGTGGCATAATGTGTTCACAGCTATGCCACACCGAGGAGCAGTACTTTAAATATTGAAGTGACTTTCACGCCCCTGAAAGTAACTTGCTTAATGGATCCACACTGGGAAGAATTCCTTATGTTCGAGTCTGTGCTTCGACAAATACCTATGTTCTTGGGTTGTTAGAGAATACTTATTGTACCGATCCCACATAATTTGTAGGATAAGGGTATAAAGTGGGTCGAAGACTTTTGATTTTTTGACTAATTTTGTTTTTGAATTGGAGGTTGTGTCATAACGTGTTCATATTTTGTGGCTTTTTGCAGCTATAATTGTTAATTATTTAGCTCCCCGTGAAATGCCAGATATTTACCCCATATCTTCCTATGGGAGTCTTAAGAGGCGATGAAAAAACAAAAAGATAGACAGCAGCACCTACTAAAGAACTGCTATCTTATACTGTAATCACCAAGACGCTTGCCAAGCGTTAGGATTATGGAAAATTCCCCTCCAATGGAGTCCCCCACTTTGTTCAACGATGGACGTTCGATGCAATTAATTCTAGTACCAAATTATTGTTAAGCATCAAATACGCTCGTTCCACTACGATCCCCTATTTCAGTCCCCCAGGGGACTGTGCAACACTCACTATTCCACTACAGTCCCCCAGGAGACTGTACAGCACTCACTATTCCACTATAGTCCCCCATAGGAACAGTGCTTACCAATACAGCAATATCACGGAAAAGATGTCAATAATGATGGTGACACCAGATGTCATAAACTCGATTATGATTTCGCATTTAGGCCAATTATTATCTAAATATGGCTTGGAAATAGGTTTAAAATGTGACAGGTGTCAAAGTGACAACATAGGGATGCTTTATACCTCTTAGTAATACTTCATAGTCGAAATGTAGGCCAATGTTGCGACTTGGCCTGCATTGCTTCAAAATTGGTTATTTGAAAGGACAATTTCAAATATTTTAGTTTTTCTTAACAACAAACATAAGAAGTATGAAAATCACAACGTCACGACCGTAGGTAGGTACTTCCCAAAGGAGTTTTTTTTTTCATATTCATTATATTTCGAAGGGGCGAGAAGAACAAGTCATCCTTCTGAAGGTAAGCGGTCACGCTTGTCTATAACAAATGCCGTGCCCTCGTTCTGTTCGACACTGCATTGCACTCATCACTCCAAGACGCTAGTTCTTATTGCACGTTTACCCACCATGACATTAACCAGACAAGTTTTTGTACAGATACAGTTTCAGAATCCAGAGTGGTATTTATTACTACTAAGTTAGTAACTACTTCTTTATCAGGAAAATACAACAATGAGTTTTAGATAGATAAGGCATTCATTTGTCTCTGCAATACACACGTACATTTAAATATAAGAGTTTGATTAACCCCAGGATTTCATAGTTACTCTTTCACTATTCTAACATGGAAGTAGTTAAGAGAATACATAAGTAGTTCAGACAATACATAAGTAGTTCAGACAATACATAAGTAGTTAAGAGAATATGTAAGTAATGACAATATGGAATATTTTACTGTTACACTACTGAAATACACAAACTTATAAACTAAACACACAATCATATCCAATAGCTGCGCTCTGCGGATTCATTCGCGTAAATAATGATGAAAATTAATGATGATGAAGAAAAGCATGCTACGTGTTAATACAGGAAGTTTCATCAAAATCGGTTCAGCCGTTTCAAGCGTAAAGTAATAACAAACACAATTATTCACAAACTTTCGCATGTGAATTAAATATACAATGAACAACTACGAATCAATGCAAAAAAAAAACGATTATGGCACATGGCGCCTGCCAGAAACGGTACGTTTAGTGTAAGGCGCTATGATTTCGTAATTTAGTTTTAGAATCAAGCACTTCTTTGAAGACGTACATAAACATATTTAAAAACAGTTAATGAATAATTAAAAATAATAATTAAATATTATCAAGTCTTAACAATTCCGCCTAATTTTCCTGCTAAGCCGACGTGACTTCATAAACGCCACGTAGCCAAACTGATACAATGTTCGACGCGTTTCGATTCCACACTAAGCATCATCAGGAGGTCTTGAGTCTTCAAGCGTAAGGTTCATTGACACTTATCAGGTGAAATTGTCTAAAACAAGCATATGTTAATAAACCTACTTTAATAATACACATGTAAAATATGAATATAAATATAAGTATGTATGTTAAATTTTATTATATAAAAATATAATCCATAATATCTGAATAAATAATATATAAATATGTATGTGTATAATTCATTTTATGTATACAGTGGAAACCTACAAAGAACATTTCTCTCTACTCTAAGGTTTGCTGGAAGAGAACTCTTTTAGGTTTAAGCTCGCCTTTGTACATATTTTATACTAAAATTATTTTCTGTCCCTACTTTTTGTGCGCAATAAAGAATCTAAGAATTTAGATATGAAACATATCTCTCGGGCCTACATCCCTAATCACGCACCCCATTCGGTATCATACACAGGTATGGAGAGGTTCTGTTCAACAATATCACAATTCCTGGTATATATACTATTTAGGTATAAACTTGTTTGTCTTCCCTTACCCACCCTATCTAATCTACGAGCCACAGCTTACGTACTTCACCCAAAAGGTAACCGCATCCTATTGAGGTTGGCCTTCATTTGCATTCTGCGGAAACAGCGTCAATATTGCTTAAAGTTTCTGTAGTCTATGTACATTTTACATACTCGAATATATTCATTACCGTAGAAGTAATAAGGATGTTTGTAGATATTAGGTAATTCGTGCTTTGCGAGCTGTAATGCACTTTAGTGCTTCGTAGAGTCGCTTAAGTATTGGAGTGGCTTTGCCGAGTAATCCTTCTGGTCCTTTTTATTGAGGTTGACCCAAAGAAACTAAAGGTAGACTATTGTAGATACATTTTAAAACATATATAATTATTAACTATATTTATTTTTAAAAGGCACCTTAAAGAAAAACGGCAGGTTTTCAAGTCAACACTTATTATTTTTAATGTGCCTATGACCACGCAAATTTCTTTTATTATTAATAATTACAATTATTATTATAGACCATTGAATCTTGAAGATTCTTATTTTTATCGGAAAAATGAGGTCTTATTTAAATTTCATTAACTTCGGGTATGTAGTTTTTCAGCTTCATTCAATTGGATGAAAAAGCAGTGAGTGGTATTTGCTATGGACTGCCGTGCAGCAGGTCCATGGTTCAAGTCCTGCCGAGGGCTTGAGCTTCACCGTGGAAGGGAATTTTGCGAAATCCCGCCTGGCTAGCGACCAAGTAATAAATCTTGAAAAAGTAATATATCAAGCACCTAATGTGTGTTCCGGCAGCTGTCAATGAGAGCCAGTAATTCTAGATTAAACCTGTTAGGACCTTCGACCACATCATTACTTACCATCAGGTGAACTTGTGGTCAAAAGCTTACCTATCAACAAAAAAAACGTATAATAGCCAGCATGTCCTGGTTTATTTAATCACTGCAATTCTTGCCGATGGTGAACAGTATTGTAGACGAGAGGAAATCAATCCTCTATACAACTTCGAATATGAAAAGAGTGAAAATAAATGGGACTGTTTCCAAAGCCGATTACTCAGAAATAACTTGCGATAGACGGACCATGAACAATAAAAAAAACACGTTAGTAACTAACATTATATATTGAACATTGTGAAATTATTTGCTGAAGTCAGTACAATATTGATCAAAATACCCTGAGCTCACTTATGGTCCAACTTCAACAGTTATTCCACAAGCTTGGGTGTTGGAAGTCCGATGAATGTTTAATTGATGGTTTAGGGTTCCGTACCTTAAAAGAAAAAAAACGGAATCCTTAAAGGATCAGTTTAAATGTGTAAATTTTCTTCAGAAAAGGTATTGAAACCAGTCAAAAAGATCTACATAACTTTTACGTATTATTTATGGCACAATAAATTTCAAAGTCTGCTTAAAGTACTTTTTTATATATCGCTACTATTATTTTATAATATATCAAAATAATATTAATTTGATCGGGGGTTCGATGTATTTTTAATATCATCGTACCCAAATATAACGGTCATCACGCTAGCAAATTGTAAGAGGGCTTATTGACAAATCCTTTTTTCAGGTAATTGATCTTAACTTAAAAACTATATTCAATCGATGATGGTAAAAATTACTTAAGTAAGGTACTTTTATGCATTTATACACCAGAATATTCCCTCTCAACAACATGGTTTTATAAAGGGTCGTTCTACAAATACAAACCTAGCTATATTTACAAACGCTATTCTACGTGGTATGGATGGTGGTAAGCAGGTTGATGTTATCTATACGGATTTTGAAAAGGCTTTCGACCGCGTCGATCACAACATCCTGCTCCGCAAAATGCAAGAACTTGGCATATGTGGAGATCTTTTAAGATGGTTAGAATCTTATCTGCGCAATCGCTGTCAAGCTGTTATCGTGGGTGGACATCGTTCGGATTTTATAAATGTCCCTTCAGGCGTCCCGCAAGGATCGATTCTCTCTCCTTTGCTCTACGCGGCGTACCTATATGATATTGGAAAATGTTTTAAATTTGCTAACTACCTTATGTACGCAGATGATACAAAAATTTACTTTCCGATCAAAAACCATGCCGACTGCATAAAGCTACAGCAAGATTTAAATAGATTAAACGAATATTACAATTATAATAAAATAACTATAAATATTAATAAATGTATGTTCATGTCATTTACAAGAAAGAAAATACCATTTGTTTTTCAGTACAAGTTAAACAACACTTCTATCCAAAAAACACAGTTGGTTAGGGATTTAGGAGTTCTCTTGGACAACAAACTAATATATAATGAGCATATTTCGGATATAATCAATCCTACAAAAACCTAGGTTTTATTATAAGAGCTAGTAGACCGTTCTCTGATATCAAATGTTTAAAAATATTATATTTTGCATATGTCAGAAGTGCTCTTGAGTATTGCAGTAACATTTGGTCACCACAATATATAACTTATACACAAGATCTAGAAAAAATTCAATGTAAATTTATTAAATATATTAACTATCGAGCAGGCCATAAATACATTGACTATGAAGAATCGTGTAAATTTCATAATGTAATGACTCTCAAAGATAGACGCAAAATGTTAGACATGTTATTTCTCCATAAAGTGTGCCACGGCGATATTAACAGCATAGAACTCACAGAACTTTTCCTGCAGCTCGGAGTCCCCACGTTCCGTACCAGACACACTAGCTTGTTCCACATACCACGCTCATATACTAATTATTCAGCGAATTCAGTAATCCTTCGAACACAGAAATGCTATAATAATAATTTTAGCTCAACAGACCTTTTCAACAGCTCGAAAGGTGTATTCAAAACAGACATTATTAACATTATAATTGATGAATAAAGTGAATATAGTTTGTTTTCACCTGTTATTAACCCACCACTTACTTTTTTATCTTCTTTAATTAAATGTGTATTTATTTACCTGTTGCAATTGTTTGTGTAACTTTTATGAACAATGCATATTTTGTACTTCTGCTCTCTTTGATATAAAATCATATAATTAGAAAGTAAATCCGTCATTGGATGTAAGAATTAATATTTTTATAAACTATTGTAAATTAAGTTAAGATCTGTGGATTTTGTGAACTCAATAAATAAAAAAATAAATTACTTAATTGAGGCAAAAAAAAACAATAATTATCAACATTGGATAATCCAGTAAAAGTAATGAATACGTCGACCACGCATTTGTCTTACCCATAAAATATAAAATATATTGACGATTTGCGAAGCTTTTTTTTTTTGAAAATTGGTTTATTTAAAAATCACGATCGTCGTGTTTAGATCAGCACGATACCGAATTCCAGAAATCATTTCATACGTTTCTGTGATGGAAATCAGCTTTAATTTTTAACATTATATTAACATAACTAATGTATGTTTCGTCAAGCCAGATATTATTAAAATATTGACATTAAATGCAAATTTTCCATTTACATAATCACAAAAGACGCCGACAAGATTACAAAAAATGTGTGCCTTTTTATTTTGCTAGCAATGTACTTAGGTATTTTAGCTAGGTACTCGTAAATTATATTCTGATTATTTATTAAAGACCCTCGTAAATCTTCCAGTATCGTAAATTATACAGACTCCTAATTAACACTTGTAATAATAAAACAAACGTTGTTGAAACAGCGGTATTAAAACAGTATTTGGAATTATAAAAACATTACACATTTTCTTGGACTAGTCTACGACCTATTGCTACATTGTGAACGCGGTGGAAGCGATGTTTTCGAATCTCAAAGTCCTGGGTTCAAACTGGGTTCAATGAACAGTGATTGAGTTGTTCTGATTAATACATGCGCATCATAGATATTGAGAACAATAGAATATCATTCATAAAATAAAGATATCGTCCACGCGGATGCCAAAGGGGAAAACAGGCAATATTAGCAGCTATCAGCGCGCGCTGCTACGTGGCAGTAACGTCAATTTACTGCTCCGAAATCCGCCAAAATTAGAGTAAATAAACTTTTCATATGGATGCGATGCTATAACCAAATAATGTAAAAATAACCCTTTATTTTGTATTCAAAATATGAAATAATATAAAAATGTTAAACAATTCAATTTGTTTGCGACGGACTCAAAAGTATTGGAAACATTTTACAGACGCTTTACAGACTAGATTAGTCAACGTAATCTCATAAAAATAACAATTTCACCTTTGTTACCCCCTTAAGTAATATTCCGTAGCAGTCCAGAGTCGGGGACTGTTCCCGATACACGGCATTAAGTGCGCCATGTGTATCATGGAACCAAAACTAGGAAAAAATATGTAACCTCTCTCTAAGAGGTTAGTTTTTATGTCTCATTTTCCCAGCAGTTTCACCTTCTACCTTACCAGTCCTTTATACCTAAAGTCGAGTTTGCACACTACTGCTACGAGCCAGAAACTTTTAAAACTGCAGTGGTATCGACAACAAGACGGACTCTTGCTGGAATCACTTAATGGTTATGTTACTTTACCAGTGTCCCTAGAATACCATCAAAATATTTATATTATTATTCCATCTATAAGAGGTACTATATACTGATCAGCACTTTAAGAGAGACGACGCGAGAAAATATTTTTGTAACTTAGGTTTGATAACCAGCCGCCTTTGGACGCCTACGAGTACCTTACTTGGGAATGCTCTTGTTCGTAGTATGCTCGCTACCTTTCAGTTATCGAGGGCTTCAAGATAATCAGAACCGTTTTGAACCCAACCTAACACACTACTTACGTCAACGAGACTGGTGGCATGCTGCTCATTCTATACAATTTTTATCTCAGTCACCTTTTGCGAAATACAACAGATCTCAGAAGGACATGGTACGGTGTTTATTTTAGCTGGAGCTATAATGCAGACATTCTAGTAATCGTTAAAATCCGGACTGTGCGGAAAACACTCGAGTAATAATTAAAAAGGTTTATGTAGAGGGCGAAACTTTACGGTCAATAAATCAATCAGACTGCCTCTTGCGTAACCCTCTTTCAGTGCGGTTTACCTACTAAATAATTATAGGTGACTGTTTCTCAGTTCATGAATACCAAAATGCCCGTTTTATCGACTGTTCTTTTATTGTTTGGTTCTCAGTTTGATGTCACGTACATTTACGTGCTCCTAACTCATAAGTAAATCATATGATGTATACTTAAAAGACAGTTTATGGCAACCCCGAGAAAGACAATTTTCTGGTTAGTATATTGATTGCGAGGCGTGAAGGATCGTAAAAGACGTACACCAAATACGTGTGGAGTGCGCCTGGAACAAAACTCGTAGGTAATAATTGATGACGTAACTTAATTTGTATGAACATTTTGGAGATATAAAATTGTGTAAGAATATTGACACTATATATGTTAGTGGAACCTGTATCTGAAGCTGCTAAACTATTGTTGAAATTAATATGGAGTCAATAACCCTCTTTTAAATATTTAAATATTATTTTGGGTATGATGAACCAGGGATTGACATGCAAGTTTGTAAGAAGTACCTTAATATATAAGTATAAAAATAATCATCAACTTTTTAAAACTTTGATCATTAGTAAGAATGCTCGAAACTTTTAAAGCATTGATTGCCTAGTGGCATTTTCTTGGCTACGGACTGCTGCGCAAAAAGTTCTTAGTTGCATTTAATAAAGGGAGGAGCTTCGATAGTCATTAAATACTTAAGCAATATATAATAAAAGTATGGTTAAAATATTTTAAGAATCATTAAATTACTATTTTAGTGAAACGCTTAATAAATACAAAAATATATCTAGTGCCAATTCCGCCTAATTTTCTTGTAAAGCCGACGTGATGTCACAAACGCCACGCAGTCAATTTTCGACGCGTTGCGCTTCTACAAGAAGCATCCTCAGAAGGTCTTGTCTCTTCTAGCGCACGATCGTGAAATCTTCTCGATGTGATGCGTTTGTGACGTCACGTCAGCTTAACAGAAAATTAGGAGAAATTATCACTAGACATTTACTTCACATTTTAATTTAATGTTTCCTAAAATATTTTTAAAATTCTTACTTTCGATTATTAAAAATGGATTTACGCAAAGTAACACCTGAATATATTTAATACTTAAGCAGGTAATTGTACTGCTCCTATAGTAATTAAACCACCTTAAACCGTTTAAAGTTGTTTAATTACTATGTGTAATAATCGCGAAAACTTAAGACAATATTATGTACGGCTCCTATTTTGGCCCTCAGATGATTCTCTCTAATTTGATATAAATATGAGAATAATCCTAACCCTGAATTTATAATTTATCCAAGGCAGCCCAAAATAGCCAACGGCCAGCCTTTGCACCCTTCATGCTGGCTCAGTGAGCAGAACGAACGATAACACATTTTAATAGCACTTTATTTTTATTTTAAGAATTTATAAATATTGTCTCATAAAAAGGCTGTTCATACAGTTATACTCAAAGAGCTTATTATGTAACTAGAGGTAAGTTTCAGTTTAAAATTAGAACTGAAAAAGAAATCACAGACACAGAACAGAAATTTGCGACAACGCGTTACTTATAAGTTATACAGTAATAAGATATATAGGAATCACAAATATACGATAGGAAAAATGTAAGTCATGTGCGGGATTCGAACCCGCGTCCATCCACCCTTTAGCGGGGGTATGCTCTAACCAATTGAGCAAACATGACGTGAAATCATAACTCAAATCTTTCCTATCGTTCTTTAACCATCGTATTGGGATGCAGCGACATCTATAGTACCACTTGCGCTGTAGTACATATAGTATATAGGAATATTAAACAATCAATAGTTGCCTACTAGAGACATGTATTGCGCAATAATCGTTGCTATCTCCTGCAGACCATTTTATGGGTACCTCCATAAGTTAGCCAAAAAAGAAAGGTCGGAAGACGTAAAATGTCCTGACTCCGAAATATCAGGGAGTGGACTGGCATAAAGACGGAAGAACAACTGTTCAGACGATCTCTGTTAGCAGTCAGTTTCAGAAGCTGACTGCTAACCTTCAGTAATGAAGAAACAGTTAGAGAAGAAGTCATTTAAAACAAAAGAGAGTCAGTCACCCAAAGCAAGCACGCCGAGCAATATGTTTGCATGCGTCGAGCACATATAAATATTTTAAGGTTCATTTTCGTGCATCGCGGCCGATCGCAGTCGCGTGCGGTTTGTTCGACAATCGTCAGAATAAGAAAATGTATGACGCCGTTTCCAAGGTCTGCAATAGACGCGCGCGGCCGATGACTGACGCAGGCTGTGCGCGGCCATGCATACGTCAACATGCTCAGTATTTTCATACAGTCAGAGTATGAAAATGAAAATTGTCGCATCATTTCCTTGCACTGCGCCCGTCATCCGCACGCGGCTGCGATCGGCCGCGATGCAAGGAAATGATCTGTAAAGCCAGTCGCCATAGAACTTGGTCGCTATGCTAGAGTGATTCCACTACCCATTAATAGATGTGCTTGTGTTTGTTTAAGTACGGTGCTAAAATGCAAGATTTTTTTCTTAAGCTACCAAGAACTCATTATCTTGCATATTATTTTATAATCAACCTCATTACCAGAATACCTAGTTAAGTAATAAAGGTAGGACCTTAAGGAAAGGTAGGCAGACTCAGAATTAATTTATTTTTAGTGTGAATCATACTTTTTACCGCCTTATTAAAACCGTTGAGATTGTGAGGCAAGCTTATTATGGACGGATAATAATAATAATAATAATGCCGTACTACCAGTACGCACCGACGCCAGTTCTCGAGAATGGTCGTGCATTGCTCTACTGGGACCGCTCTATCATCACGGACAGGACTATTGTTTACAATAAGCTTGATATCGTGGTGGTCGACCGATCCCAGCGCCGGGCAGTGCTCGTAGATATCACCATCCCACATGACGAGAATCTCGCTAAGGCCGAAAAGGATAAAGTCAGCAAGTACCTTGACTTGGCTCACGAGGTAACCGCCATGTGGGATGTTGATTCGACGATCATTGTCCCGATAGTCGTTTCGGCGAACGGCCTTATAGCGAAGAGCCTCGACCAACACCTTAAGAGGCTCTCGCTAGATGGTTGGATCAAGGGTCGGATGCAGAAGGCAGTGATACTGGACACAACACGCATTGTCCGGAGATTCCTCTCTCTGCAGCCCTAACCACGGGTAGCTTGGGCTCTGCCCCCCTACCAGCGGCACCCTAGTTTTAAGTTTTTTATAATATTTATTTTTGTAATAATGTTGTAAAAATTTAAAATTATGTTGGATATTAAATAAAGTGAATAATAATAAAAATAATAATAGTTTATTCAAAGAAATTGCACATACAATATTTCTTCAGGTTAGATATAATGTACGTATACCTACGTATATAACACAATTTTTGTCAATTGGCTAGATATTTTTTACATTTTAAGTAAGAGTATCTAGTGCTGATTTAGCCTCATCCCCTGTATCCCCTGTATTTGAAGCGCTCGTAGCGAAGTTTACTTTGCTGTTCTTAACCGATCAGCAAAGTTAAGCAACGTCGCGCGTGGTCATGAGTTGGATGGGTGACCGCTAGTGACATTACTACTGAGCGTTTCCGTGCTTCGGAGGGCACGTTAAACCGTCGGTCCCGGTTGTCGTCTTAAGATGGCAGTCGTTATAGCATGGTAGTAGGGCATTTTGCGAATGTCTGCCTGGCTAGCTACCACCCTCAAGTAGAAAATCTGTCGCCAAGCACCTAACGGTGTGTTCCGGCAGCTGTCCTTGAGAGCCAGTACTTCTAGGTTAGCCTGAACAACATCTTCGACCACATCATCACTTACCATCAGGTGAGATAGTGGTCAAAGGCTAACCTATCAGGCATAAAAAAAAAAAAAAAAAACAGCATACAGCTTAGTAAAATAGCGTTAACTTTAACTAATTATATTAATCTTGAAGCAATGATGGCCGAGCGGTAAAAGATATGGACTGCCGAGCCGCAGGTCCATGGAATCCATGCTGTGATCCCAACCTGGCTAGCTACCACCCTCAAGAAAAGAAAATCTGTCTCCAAGCACCTAGCGGTGTGTTTTTTTTATGTTATTGTGACGGATCAAGCACGAGGACCACCTGGTGTTAAGCGGACTAACCTCTGCCTACAACAGATGAATTTCGTCACAAGACACGAATTGCACTGCGCCCGTCACCTTGAGACATAGTTGTTAAGTCTCATGTGCCTGTTATTTAACTGGCTATCAAAGACTGCTGCTGGAACACACCGTTAGGTGCTTGGTGACAAATTTTCTACTTGGGGGTGGTCGCTAGCCTGGCGGGCATTCACAAAATGCCCTTCCACCATGCGGTGAAGCTCAAGCCCGTGGCGGGATTTGAACCATGGACCTGCTGCACGGCAGTCCATAGCCAATGCCACTGAGCCATCAGTGCTTCAAAATCGGGCAGCTGTCCTTGAGAGCCAGTAATTCTAGGTTAGCCTGGACAACATCTTTGACCACATCATCACTCACTATCAGGTGACATGGTGATCAAAGGCAAAAATAACCTAACAGCGTGGCTCAGTAGCAGTCCTTATGAGTAGAGTTCACGGAGCGCTTTCCATGCAATCGTAGTTTCGTCATATTTTATTTAAAACTAAGAGCCTGTTCGAGAATGTTCGAGTAAGTTCCGGTTATACTACCCAGAATATATTTAATAAATAAACCACTATCTTTGTGTTTCACAGTCATCGATTTAGCCTATCCATCGGTTAAAGCTTGAAACGCGCTGCTTGTTAACTGTAATTTTTATCATTCAGTTATTTTATGTTCTGGGTAGTATAACCGGAACTAACTCGAACATTCTGAAACAGGCCCTAAGTGTTCGAACTCTGTGAAACTTTGCATGTATGTCCTTAAACTAAATATCTATGCTTCTGGTTTGTCAGGTTTCCGTAAAATTAAGTATTTTAAAAACAAATCGAAGAATCGGTCTTGTATGAGAATTGTTTTTTTTTGACATTGAGGGATAAAATAAATAATATTTCGAAGACTGGCAAACTTGATCATAGATTTTAGGCTCAGCATAGCTAGGCAATTATGTATACACAATTTCACCGAGTTTGAACACTTGGTATTTAAAATATGACGAAAAAACGTGTGTATAGAAAGCGCTGCGTGCACTTTACTCTTAAGAGTCAGTAAGTAATTTTGAAATTACAGGCACTTGAGACTTAACAACTGTACGTCTCAGGATTGCATCTGTTATAGGCTTGAGTTACCGTTTAACATCAGGCGGACCTCGTGCATGTTCTATCATAATCACAAACCATCTTAATATTGTCTAAGTACTCGTATTTCTATACTAAACTGTTAATATACATACTTATATGTACAGAGATGTGTGAAGAAAAGAAAATCGTCGGCTCAAAGACTAAGTATTATTCAAGGACTTTCAAACCTAGAAAACAATTAGGCTTAAGCTTTCAAAACTCGTGCCAACTTGCTCTGCCGATGTGCCAGATGTGCTATTGTAACAGCCGGCAGACTTAAGGCTACAAAGCACTTAAGAATTTTACATGCTTTCGTAATTTGTATTTGACATTTCTTTTTAAAGTTTTTTAATATTACTAATAGCATAGCATTTCACCGCATTGTCACCTGATGACTACGAGTAAATATTTAATTATGAATTTATTACGTATAAATATTTTATTCGTAGCCTGATGGTGAGAAATAATTTATTCAAAGTTATAACAAGCTTAACCTATGATTACTGGCTCTCAAGGACAGCTGCAGGAACACATTGAGGGTGTTTTTGTTTGTATGTTATTGTGACGGAACAAGTTGGAGGCCCACCTGATGCTAAGCGGACTAACCTCTGCCTATATAACTGATGCATTTCACCACAAGTCATGAATTGCACTGCGCCCGTCACTTTGATACATAGTTGTTAAATGCCTGTAATTTTACTGGCTCTCAAGGACAGCTGCCGGAACACACCGTTAGGTTAGTTTAGTTAGGCGGACATACTTATAATGCCCTATCACCATGCGAAAGCTAGCATTCATGGTGGAAGGGCATTATAAGAATGTCCACCTGTCTAGCTACCACCGTCAAGTAGAAAATCTGTCGCCAAGCACCTGAGTGTGTTCCGGCAGCTGTCCTTGGGAGCCAATAATTGTAGTTAGCCTGAACAACATCTTCGTCCAAATTATCACTTACCATCAGGTGAGAGCCAAGACTAGCCAAGACGGCAGGCATTTGCAAAATGTATTACCACCATGCGGTGAAGCTGAAGCCCACAGCGTGATATGAACCATAGACCGTCTACGCAGCAGTCCATAGAAAATGCCACTAAGCCAGCACTGGTTTAACTGAAAGTACTTGATGTTTAGCTATATATGTGAATATAGTGTGATTTCATTGTTTTTATTAGTGTTCTTCATGTTTGTGCAGTATCAATTGACTTAAATATATATGAAGTTTTTGATATATAACAGCTTTATTAATTTTATTTCTTAAATGACGAATCATCTTCCCCTTGCCCTTATAACACGTATTTGTACATGTTCGATATTATTACATGAGCGAGGTTTCAGAGTCCACTGGGAACTATTGGCGTTTGGTATGTACTATATTTTGTCCAAAGATAATTTGAGTGACGTTGGTCCTATCACCACGAAATTCCTATATATGTTTTTTTTGTTTTATGTTATAGTGACAGAACAAGCCCGAGGCCCACCTGATGTTAAGCGGACTAACCTCTGCCTATAACAGACGCATTTCGTCAACGACGAATTGCACTGTGCCCGTTACACTGAGACGTCCAGTTGTTAGGTCTCATTAGCCATTATTTTTTCTGGCTCACACCGTTAGGCGCTTGGCGACAGATTTTCTACTTGAGGGTGGTCGCTAGCCAGGCGGGCATTCGCAAAATGCCCTTCCACCATGCGGTGAAGCTCAAGCTCTGGGCGGGATTCGAACCATGGACCTGCTGCGCGGCAGTCCATAGCCAATGCCACTGAGCCATCACTGCTTCATGTGTTGATTAGACCAATATAACATTTATTTTTGAATATGAGCAATTCGGCCAAGTGGTTGTGGCTCTCAAAATAACGGAAATATCACCATTAAACGACACGTGATGCCATCTTAAGTCCATTTGTCGTACGTATATTGAAATTTTTTTTTGTTCGACGGTCTCGGGATTTGACTTCACACGTTTTTGATCAAATTGGTTTGTGTGACATCTAATGGTTATTTCAGGCACTAGGTAAAATATTTGAGGTGATACTTTTAGAGGGTACTCATATTATCAAAAATCACGGAAAATCTGACTTTTTAGGAAAGCGTCCTACGCATTGCTGTGTATTAATATAGCTAAATTGTCTGTAATACAACGAGCTGGTGCCTAAGAGCTTTCTGTTGAGCTTGCAGGCCAGAATCAATTGTACACTACTCACTGCTGCAACTCCAGTCGGCGGTCAGAAAGAATATTTAATTTTCTCGATTTATAGAAAACTTGTCTATAAATCGAGAAAATTCTTCAAGATTTTCTTTTCTTGAGGGTGGTAGCTAGCCAGGTTGGGATCACAGCATGGATTCCATGGACCTGCGGCTCGGCAGTCCATATCTTTTACCGCTCGGCCATCATTGCTTCAAGATTAATATAATTAGTTAAAGTTAACGCTATTTTACTAAGCTGTATGCTGTTTTTTTTTTTTTTTTTATGCCTGATAGGTTAGCCTTTGACCACTATCTCACCTGATGGTAAGTGATGATGTGGTCGAAGATGTTGTTCAGGCTAACCTAGAAGTACTGGCTCTCAAGGACAGCTGCCGGAACACACCGTTAGGTGCTTGGCGACAGATTTTCTACTTGAGGGTGGTAGCTAGCCAGGCAGACATTCGCAAAATGCCCTACTACCATGCTATAACGACTGCCATCTTAAGACGACAACCGGGACCGACGGTTTAACGTGCCCTCCGAAGCACGGAAACGCTCAGTAGTAATGTCACTAGCGGTCACCCATCCAACTCATGACCACGCGCGACGTTGCTTAACTTTGCTGATCGGTTAAGAACAGCAAAGTAAACTTCGCTACGAGCGCTTCAAATACAGGGGATACAGGGGATGAGGCTAAATCAGCACTAGATACTCTTACTTAAAATGTAAAAAATATCTAGCCAATTGACAAAAATTGTGTTATATACGTAGGTATACGTACATTATATCTAACCTGAAGAAATATTGTATGTGCAATTTCTTTGAATAAACTATTATTATTTTTATTATTATTCACTTTATTTAATATCCAACATAATTTTAAATTTTTACAACATTATTACAAAAATAAATATTATAAAAAACTTAAAACTAGGGTGCCGCTGGTAGGGGGGCAGAGCCCAAGCTACCCGTGGTTAGGGCTGCAGAGAGAGGAATCTCCGGACAATGCGTGTTGTGTCCAGTATCACTGCCTTCTGCATCCGACCCTTGATCCAACCATCTAGCGAGAGCCTCTTAAGGTGTTGGTCGAGGCTCTTCGCTATAAGGCCGTTCGCCGAAACGACTATCGGGACAATGATCGTCGAGTCAACATCCCACATGGCGGTTACCTCGTGAGCCAAGTCAAGGTACTTGCTGACTTTATCCTTTTCGGCCTTAGCGAGATTCTCGTCATGTGGGATGGTGATATCTACGAGCACTGCCCGGCGCTGGGATCGGTCGACCACCACGATATCAAGCTTATTGTAAACAATAGTCCTGTCCGTGATGATAGAGCGGTCCCAGTAGAGCAATGCACGACCATTCTCGAGAACTGGCGTCGGTGCGTACTGGTAGTACGGCATTATTATTATTATTATTATCCGTCCATAATAAGCTTGCCTCACAATCTCAACGGTTTTAATAAGGCGGTAAAAAGTATGATTCACACTAAAAATAAATTAATTCTGAGTCTGCCTACCTTTCCTTAAGGTCCTACCTTTATTACTTAACTAGGTATTCTGGTAATGAGGTTGATTATAAAATAATATGCAAGATAATGAGTTCTTGGTAGCTTAAGAAAAAAATCTTGCATTTTAGCACCGTACTTAAACAAACACAAGCACATCTATTAATGGGTAGTGGAATCACTCTAGCATAGCGACCAAGTTCTATGGCGACTGGCTTTACAGATCATTTCCTTGCATCGCGGCCGATCGCAGCCGCGTGCGGATGACGGGCGCAGTGCAAGGAAATGATGCGACAATTTTCATTTTCATACTCTGACTGTATGAAAATACTGAGCATGTTGACGTATGCATGGCCGCGCACAGCCTGCGTCAGTCATCGGCCGCGCGCGTCTATTGCAGACCTTGGAAACGGCGTCATACATTTTCTTATTCTGACGATTGTCGAACTAACCGCACGCGACTGCGATCGGCCGCGATGCACGAAAATGAACCTTAAAATATTTATATGTGCTCGACGCATGCAAACATATTGCTCGGCGTGCTTGCTTTGGGTGACTGACTCTCTTTTGTTTTAAATGACTTCTTCTCTAACTGTTTCTTCATTACTGAAGGTTAGCAGTCAGCTTCTGAAACTGACTGCTAACAGAGATCGTCTGAACAGTTGTTCTTCCGTCTTTATGCCAGTCCACTCCCTGATATTTCGGAGTCAGGACATTTTACGTCTTCCGACCTTTCTTTTTTGGCTAACTTATGGAGGTACCCATAAAATGGTCTGCAGGAGATAGCAACGATTATTGCGCAATACATGTCTCTAGTAGGCAACTATTGATTGTTTAATATTCCTATATACTATATGTACTACAGCGCAAGTGGTACTATAGATGTCGCTGCATCCCAATACGATGGTTAAAGAACGATAGGAAAGATTTGAGTTATGATTTCACGTCATGTTTGCTCAATTGGTTAGAGCATACCCCCGCTAAAGGGTGGATGGACGCGGGTTCGAATCCCGCACATGACTTACATTTTTCCTATCGTATATTTGTGATTCCTATATATCTTATTACTGTATAACTTATAAGTAACGCGTTGTCGCAAATTTCTGTTCTGTGTCTGTGATTTCTTTTTCAGTTCTAATTTTAAACTGAAACTTACCTCTAGTTACATAATAAGCTCTTTGAGTATAACTGTATGAACAGCCTTTTTATGAGACAATATTTATAAATTCTTAAAATAAAAATAAAGTGCTATTAAAATGTGTTATCGTTCGTTCTGCTCACTGAGCCAGCATGAAGGGTGCAAAGGCTGGCCGTTGGCTATTTTGGGCTGCCTTGGATAAATTATAAATTCAGGGTTAGGATTATTCTCATATTTATATCAAATTAGAGAGAATCATCTGAGGGCCAAAATAGGAGCCGTACATAATATTGTCTTAAGTTTTCGCGATTATTACACATAGTAATTAAACAACTTTAAACGGTTTAAGGTGGTTTAATTACTATAGGAGCAGTACAATTACCTGCTTAAGTATTAAATATATTCAGGTGTTACTTTGCGTAAATCCATTTTTAATAATCGAAAGTAAGAATTTTAAAAATATTTTAGGAAACATTAAATTAAAATGTGAAGTAAATGTCTAGTGATAATTTCTCCTAATTTTCTGTTAAGCTGACGTGACGTCACAAACGCATCACATCGAGAAGATTTCACGATCGTGCGCTAGAAGAGACAAGACCTTCTGAGGATGCTTCTTGTAGAAGCGCAACGCGTCGAAAATTGACTGCGTGGCGTTTGTGACATCACGTCGGCTTTACAAGAAAATTAGGCGGAATTGGCACTAGATATATTTTTGTATTTGTTAAGCGTTTCACTAAAATAGTAATTTAATGATTCTTAAAATATTTTAACCATACTTTTATTATATATTGCTTAAGTATTTAATGACTATCGAAGCTCCTCCCTTTATTAAATGCAACTAAGAACTTTTTGCGCAGCAGTCCGTAGCCAAGAAAATGCCACTAGGCAATCAATGCTTTAAAAGTTTCGAGCATTCTTACTAATGATCAAAGTTTTAAAAAGTTGATGATTATTTTTATACTTATATATTAAGGTACTTCTTACAAACTTGCATGTCAATCCCTGGTTCATCATACCCAAAATAATATTTAAATATTTAAGAGAGGGTTATTGACTCCATATTAATTTCAACAATAGTTTAGCAGCTTCAGATACAGGTTCCACTAACATATATAGTGTCAATATTCTTACACAATTTTATATCTCCAAAATGTTCATTCAAATTAAGTTACGTCATCAATTATTACCTACGAGTTTTGTTCCAGGCGCACTCCACACGTATTTGGTGTACGTCTTTTACGATCCTTCACGCCTCGCAATCAATATACTAACCAGAAAATTGTCTTTCTCGGGGTTGCCATAAACTGTCTTTTAAGTATACATCATATGATTTACTTATGAGTTAGGAGCACGTAAATGTACGTGACATCAAACTGAGAACCAAACAATAAAAGAACAGTCGATAAAACGGGCATTTTGGTATTCATGAACTGAGAAACAGTCACCTATAATTATTTAGTAGGTAAACCGCACTGAAAGAGGCTTACGCAAGAGGCAGTCTGATTGATTTACAGAAGCATAGATATTTAGTTTAAGGACATACATGCAAAGTTTCACAGAGTTCGAACACTTAGGGCCTGTTTCAGAATGTTCGAGTTAGTTCCGGTTATACTACCCAGAACATAAAATAACTGAATGATAAAAATTACAGTTAACAAGCAGCGCGTTTCAAGCTTTAACCGATGGATAGGCTAAATCGATGACTGTGAAACACAAAGATAGTGGTTTATTTATTAAATATATTCTGGGTAGTATAACCGGAACTTACTCGAACATTCTCGAACAGGCTCTTAGTTTTAAATAAAATATGACGAAACTACGATTGCATGGAAAGCGCTCCGTGAACTCTACTCATAAGGACTGCTACTGAGCCACGCTGTTAGGTTATTTTTGCCTTTGATCACCATGTCACCTGATAGTGAGTGATGATGTGGTCAAAGATGTTGTCCAGGCTAACCTAGAATTACTGGCTCTCAAGGACAGCTGCCCGATTTTGAAGCACTGATGGCTCAGTGGCATTGGCTATGGACTGCCGTGCAGCAGGTCCATGGTTCAAATCCCGCCACGGGCTTGAGCTTCACCGCATGGTGGAAGGGCATTTTGTGAATGCCCGCCAGGCTAGCGACCACCCCCAAGTAGAAAATTTGTCACCAAGCACCTAACGGTGTGTTCCAGCAGCAGTCTTTGATAGCCAGTTAAATAACAGGCACATGAGACTTAACAACTATGTCTCAAGGTGACGGGCGCAGTGCAATTCGTGTCTTGTGACGAAATTCATCTGTTGTAGGCAGAGGTTAGTCCGCTTAACACCAGGTGGTCCTCGTGCTTGATCCGTCACAATAACATAAAAAAAACACACCGCTAGGTGCTTGGAGACAAATTTTCTACTTCAAGATAATTGATCGCTGAGTGTGGATGGAAAGAAATTCTTTCTGACCGCCGACTGGAGTTGCAGCAGTGAGTGGTGTACAATTCATTCTGGCCTGCACATAGGAATTGAAAGAGGGTTCAAAGAGTTGGATGGCGAAGCAGCTACAAATTTCCAGGCGGAACTTGCTGTATAAAGTTGACCGCAGGTGCATGCACGCTAAACCAGCGCAAGTACAAGAGCCATTTGGTGGTATGTGCTTGTATTTGCTAGGAGATCTACAGCTTCTACCTGTGATGGATTTCTATGGCAATGGCTTCTCATCCACACTCCGCGATCAAGGATAAATTCTCTGTAAATCGAGAAAAAAATGTGTTGTCTTGAAAACCGCCCATAGGCAATCAGGATCGAACTAACAGAAATGTGAAAAACCAGATATAATAAAAGTTTTTACGGTCTTTTTCGCTAAGCGTGGTCGCTTCGCGAAAATAGCCATAATAATCGGTCAGTGAAGCCAAAATATTAACTTACAAACTAACTATAGTAAGGCTAACTCTGCTAGTCTATACATTTGAGGTGCCTGGTCTGTCATATGACATTAATAAATTATCTCAACTATGTCGAGTCTATATTTTGGTCTGGATCCGAAGCATTTTCGTCCAAACCATTTCTCCATTCTCTTGTTACAATGGTACAATGGTTAGGTACCTAGCTACAATCGTGATATAAATTATTAAAATTTTGGATTTCCCGTCAAAAACGTGAGTTTCCACCTTAATAATCAGACTTTGTTTAAAGTTTAAATTAGAGAATTCAAGATCTAAGTCAAGACGATTCCAGAACAGCAGATGTTATTAATAGAACCAAGTAAGTTTCAATAGAAATAGCTTTACTCGTAGTGTTCGAATTGAAATGAATTCGAAATAAACTTGTTTATATATATATGTTGCATAGTGTTTTAACCCATACAAACTGCTTACACAACATGATTCGTAAAATTAGATAACGATTTTAAATATAATTAAACTTACAAATTATTTTTGTGGGGGCTTAGAGTAGGGTTCCGTGTCCAAAGAATAAAAACGGGACCCTATTACAAGACTCCACTGTCCGTATCTCATAAACCGTAATAGTTAGACAGTTGAAATTTTCACAGATGATGTATTTATGTTGCTGCTATAACAACAAATACTAAAAATCAGCAAAGTGCATGTAGGAGAAAATAGCATATGTGAAAACTAAAAAAATAGCTGTAATATAGTGTGTAATGTATAGATATTGGTAAGCATAGTGGTAGGGTATTTTGCGAATGCCGGCCTGGCAAGCTTCAACCCTCCAGTAGAAAATCTGTAGCCAAGCACCTAACGGTGTGTTCCAACAGCTGCCCTTGAGAGCCTGTAATTCTAGGTTAGCCTGAACAACATCTTCGACCACACCATCACTTTCTATCATGTGAGATAGTTGACAAAGGCTAGCCTATCAGCAATTAATAAAAAATACTGTCAAAGTTATCAGTTTAAGTCCTCCTCTTTTTGAAGTCAGTAAAAAGGGTTATTGACTCTCTAATAACCTGAACAATAGTTTTGCAGCTTTAGATACAGGTTACCCTTAAATTATCGGTGAACACTAACATAACAAAATTTTAGTTTGAATTAAGTGACACACACACATCAATGACTTTCTTTGAATTTTGTTCCAGGCATATTCCACAGATAAATGGTCTACGTTTTTAACAATAACACAAGTAGACGTGTCAAGTGCAATCGATGTAAATCTACGTGACATCAAACAGAGAGCCAAACAATATAAAAGAACAGTCGATAAAACGAGCATTTTGGTATTCATGAACTGAGAAACAGACGCTTATAATTATTTAGTAGGTAAACCCGGCGCTCAGCGAAAGAGGCTTACGTAAGAGGCAGTTTGATTGATTTATTGACCGTAAAGTTTCGACCTCTCGATAAACCTTTTTAATTATTACTCGAGTGTTTTCCGCACAGTCCGGATTTTAACGATTACTTGAACGTCTGCATTACAGCTCCAGCTAAAGTGTATAAACACACATTTATTACATACAATACATTTATAGCAGTGATGGCTCAGCGGCATTGGCTATGGACTACCACGCAGCAGGTCCATGGTTTGAATCCTGCCGCGGGCTTGAGCTTCACCGCATGGTGGAAGGGTATTTTGCGAATGCCCGCATGGTAACGATTTTACTTACGACCACCCTTAAGTAGAAAATCTGTCACCAATCATCTAACGGTGTGTTCTGGCAGCAGTCCTTGAGATCCAGTAATTCTAGGTTAGCCTGAACAACATCTTCGACCACATCATCACTTACCGTCAAGTGAGATAGAGGTCAGAGGCTAAACTAAAAAGCATAAAAAAAGTAATTTGAATAAATCATAAATCAATTTATTGGTAATTATAAAATTACACGTCAAAGCATACATTAATTTGTATTACATCGTAAGAATACATCGTAAAATTCATTAAAATAAACATTAATAAAATGTCACATTAAAATAATATTGTACTTAATAAAAAATATATAAAATTGATAATAATTCATTATAATAGAAAATTCTAAAACTATGTCATTACTACAAGTAATGCTTTGTCAAGTCATTTAACAACTTAAATTTAACAGTTATAAAATTCTTCAATGCTATAAAACGTTTGCTCAATAAGCCAGCGTTTCAGTCGCAACTTGAAATAGCTCATATTCGGTGATGCTATTATATTTTTGGGTAGTTTGTTGTATATAGTTGGTCCCATGACATGCGAAATTTTAGTGGACTTCGTCAACGAGCGAGTTACACCCACGAGTTTGTCCTTACCACGAGTATTGTATGTGTGCACATCACTGTGCTTTGAATACGAGGCAAGGTTATGCTTCACGTACACAGCGATTTGGAAGATAATAACTGCAGGCAGCGTTAGTATACCTAGCTTCTTAAAATATGGACGGGCGGAGTCAGTCTGTGGGATTTTTGCGATCGCTCGAACGGCACGTTTCTGCATTCTGAATGCTCGCAACCAGTCCGCACCCCGCCCCCAGAGCTCCGCGCCGTACTGCAGCTGTGAGTGCACTGTCGCAAAATAGCAACTACGTACCACCTCAGAGGGAACAACTCGGGCAAGTCTTTTCAGGGCGAAACATGCACTCCCAAGCTTGCTACATACTTTATTAATGTGCCTATCCCATTGTAAGCCTCTATCTAGCTCAAACCCTAGGAAAGTAGTAGATACCTCTTGCTTAATCCTAACATTATTCATAAAAACTGCTAGAGGTCTTGGTGGAGACCCTGCTAAATAAAACTGAATGAAATGGGTTTTCATGAGGTTAATTGAAAGTCCGTTCACCTGAAACCACCCAGAGAGTAGTGAGGAGATGTCGTTTAGTTTTTGCTCTAATTGACTATGAGAGGTCGCTGTGACCACTGCAGCTACGTCATCAGCGTACATAAATATATCAGCATTGCTGACAGCGTCCGGCAGGTCGTTGACTAGCAACGAAAACAGAATGTTTGAGACAGATGATCCTTGGGCTACTCCCATGTCTGTTGTCAACGGTTCTGATTTGACTGCGCCAGCGCACCCTACCACAACTTGCGATCTATCCCGCAACAGGTCAGCTAACAAGGCAAGCGGCTTCCCAGTTATCTCATAATGCTGCAATTTAGTTGCAAGTACGGTGTGGTCAACAACGTCAAACGCCTTTGACAAATCACAGCACAGGATCGCTACTTGCTGGTGTCTTTCTCGGGCAGCCAAAATGCATCTCACCACTTCTCGGGTAAGACTAGTTGTAGACCGATCTATTCTGTAGGCATATTGGCGATCAGATAGGGCGTTTGTTTTTGAAAAGAACGCAGTAAGACGAGAACTCAATCCATTTCCAAAAATTTTGGCTAGTATGGGAATTATTGACACGGGTCTATAGTTCTCTAAGCACGCGCGCTTACCCTTTCCCTTGAATAAAAGCGATACCTTACTGATCTTAAAGATAAGCGGAAATGACCCTTCAGCCAAACATCTGTTGAATAGGTCAGCAAGGATTGGAGCTAGAGTTTGTATTATTAACTTTACTATTTCCATCGACATACCGTAAATATCTTTCGAGGTTTTAGGTGGGATCCGTGTCGTTACAATCCGGTACACCTCATCAGCACTAAATAAACAAAGTCTCAAGGAGCGGTCGGCTGCGGGGCGCACCGCGCGCAGCACGCCCACTACACTTGCGACGTCAGCGCGAGGCGCGCCGCACGCAGCCGCCGCGTTTAGGAGCATACGATTCATTGTATCTACGGCACACTTTTTGCAAGAGATGTTTTTCCCATTTGAGGTTTGGATGACCTCTGTGAAGTCTATATGAGAAAAATTAGATTTTCCTCTTTTTATGTTGACAACATTCCACATAGCTTTTGATGGATTTGAATTTGTGGCCATAATGTTTTTATAATAGTCAAATTTTGTAGTTGTAATTAAATTAATATAATATTGATTCATGTCATTTATAATCTACGAATAAATATGAAAAGAAATGTAATTCAAGCTCATAAACAACAGAACGCAAACTATACCGCAGCGGGCGTGGCTTAAAAAGTATACCGCGCGGTGCTGTCAGTTTGCCGCGTGGGTTCGAGCCATGCGGTTGTACCGCGGGAATAATCAACTGAATTTTTCAATGTTCTTCTACGTTGTTTAATTCTGAAAAAATACCATACTGTGTAGTAAAATGGTAGAGAAGCCATACGGATATAAAAAAACCGGGAATAACTTCTATAAACGAGTAAATAACAATATTTTGGAAACCCATACTTGACTACCCTGGATAGTTTTATGCAACATGAATTTTACATGAAGTCAAAAATAACTTCGGAACATTGTTAGTCTTAGAACATTTTATCTGAAAACGATTCCCAATATATTTTTTTCTTATGCTTATTTTTTTATGTCAAACATGTTCTACAAATGTCATAAAAAAACTTTGATAAAGTTCCTCAATTCTAATATAGTATTTATGCTTCTAATGACATAAAAATATCCTAGGAGTAGGGCTTTGACCTGACAACTGTCAAAGTGTCAATTGATGTCGTTTTTCTCAGAATTGGTTTAATTTTTGGGATCAAACGAAATATAAATTACAAATAAATTGATCTTAGGTATTATAGCTGTCATACGTAACAATATATTTTTTTTTATTAAGTAATTTTTATGTAATTTTAATCCAAAACATGAAATAGAAACGGAAAAGTATGACATTAACTGTCACTTTGACTGCTGTCATGCTTAAGATCTATTTCTAGATAACTATAATGTCATTTGTACCTAAAACATAAAGTGTATTGAATAATAGTTCTGGGCATGCTGGGCACGCTGACAACTGGTAGAGAGCTGGAGTGTTTAGACTGCCTGCAAGCCTGAAATGGCAGCTAGGTTGACTAAATGCTTTCGTTGTAGTAGCTAAAAGTATTTATTACATTTTGCAGCATTTTGTTAAAATACATACCGCCAAAAAAACTTGATGTACTATCACACGCAATAAGACATATTTAAAATCTAATTTAATTCTAGGTTATATCATACTATCAATATCAACTTGGATAAAAAAAAACTTGAAATCCATTTAATTTTTTCAGCACATTATATATACCAACTATTATAGAATATTATATCCAAGAAAGTAATTCTAATCTACCGAAATAAATTGCATTAAAAACCTAAAATATTTTATTGGAAAAATCTGTAATAGAAAATGAATACGTAAACAAGCTTACATAATGTGGCATAACGCCATCCACGCGTATCTACAGCTGGGAACGCACTACAGAGTTGCGTCGCGACGCGGTATATAGAAAAAGTCGGCTCAGCCGACTTTTTCGTTCACAATAGCAATACGGCGTAGCAGAACGGTTCTTCTAGCTAATGGCAAAAATTCGAAATGGACGAAGTTGTCGAAGTAAAATAATCGTGGTGTCTTGCAAAGAGGCCGATATAGCTGAAAAATTAATAAGTTTCATATTTGCAAGATATAACAAAATTCTTGTTCGAAAAAAACTCTTTTTCACAACTCTAGCATTGCAAATGGCACGGTGGACTGTTCTGAGCTCTTCGAGCTGATAGGATTACGCATTCATGCAGCTGTATTGAGAAAACCCAAAACTTTATCTGTTCCGTTAGTTAAGATAAATTATAGGCAAAATGTATTCATTATGCGTGCAAGTGCTTCGTTTAACAACTTGACAGATACAGATATTGATTTATACAATACCTCAACTACCAAACTGAAACGTTTACTTAATGAAACATTCTTCTGTACTAGTTAATTTGAACCTTATGTATTGTATTGTATTGTTTATTTCTTTCATAAGTTAGTCGTCCACTCAAAACATTTCACAACAACAACACTCAAAATGTTTTATAATTTTTTTAACCTATAAGTGGAAACTTGTATTTGGCCATCAGCATTACATGTGTTTTTCATGTAGTATATAAATGAATTAATTAATGCTATTTGCCTAGCTGTAAGTTTTCTGTAAATTCTAAAATAAAATAAAATTACTCTTCAGAGATAATGATCGATTTCACACAGATTTAAGAACGTAAAATAAAGTCTTATGAATTGTTGAAACGTGAAATGACTGGATAATTTTACTGCACCGCGTCTCTCCAGTGCCGAAAGGCATGGCGCAGGCGTGACGCAGAGTTGCCTTCGGAGACATCTCTGTAGCACTGCGCCGTGCCTCTCCGAAGCCACATCACTATAGTGCGGTTTACGCCATTTATAAATCCAAACAAATTAATATTTCCCGAGCCGCACCGTTTCGCAGCCGCGCAGTGCCGCAGTAGTGCGGTTTGGCCTTAGGCAATGACGGCGGTGACAACATCACTTTGACGCGACCAATCAGATGCGATCATTTCAAAGCGCCAAATCAATTGACCAATCCAATTGAATTTGGAAAATAGTGCGTGTTTTGTTACATGTGAACTGGCTGAGGCCGAAATCAAAGCGGTCACTGTATCAGAGTTATACTTCTTTACTTTATTTATTCGTAGTTTATAATTGTGTTTATTGCGTCAATGTCTGGGAATAATTTACTCACATTAATAATGTCAAATAATAATGATTTATAATCTTTAATATCCTGGCTTATCCAGGCTGAGTCATGCTTCCTAATAGAAGTTTTGCGTAGTGGGAAACAGATTTCAAATTTGTTTCTGACAATGTTAACAATAGCTGTAGCTAAATCTGAGGATAGACGATTTTGTTCCTTAATCCTCTCCCAATCGACACTATCTACAGACGCGGCAAAATTGATTTTATTTTGTTGCGAGAAATTTCGCGAAAATTTTGAGGCTTGGGACAAAACCTGTTTCTCGCACCGCACCTGACTCCTGACCGCGAGATGATCGCTGAGCTTTGTGGCGAGAGGCGCCGCGCTCATCAAGCCCGTAGGGAGATTCGAGTAGACGTGATCTATGCTGGTGGCAGTGTTTGCTGTGATACGTGTGGGAAAACTCACCTCATTCAACATGCCATGGGATGCCATTATATCGTTGAGACGCTTCAAATCGCTGTCCAATTTGCGTAAACTATTTATATTAAAATCTCCGACTAAAATACAGTTCAAGCCAAGCAGATAAAATCAGTGGATTTTATCGAGCAGAGGTTCCACATTGTCAAGAAAATCCTTGTCTGACACTAAATTTGTCCTATATATACAAGCAACAGAAACATTGTATTCTAGCAAATCAATTGCAGATATTTCACAGTACCGTTCCACTGACAATTGTGTTAAGTCAATATTTTCTACGCACTTTATGTTATTGCTCGCATAAATACACGTAATACAATACATAACAATACGTACATAATAATACGCCGTGTTGTGTTTGTTTTCTACAATAACTGGAGGCTAGCTTAAAATCAGCTATACCTCAAAGTTAGCGAGTACACTACCAGCAAGAACATTCCCAAGGAAGGTACTCGTAGACGTCCAAAGGCGGCTGGCTATATAACCGAAGTAAAGACTTTCTACAGTATGTTCTCGCATCGTTTCTCGTGTTGAATACAATTCTACCTCTTCTACTGAGAGGTACAAGAATACCTATATATTTGAATCTTCTAGAATACTTCTAGTTTACCAGATTGCAGGTCTAGTAAGACGGACTCTCCGCCTTAGTAGATACCATGGCAGTTGCAGATATTCCCCCTTATTACAGTAGCGTGCAAACAATTTTTTTTTAGGTTAATATAATGTGAAAAATTAGAACAGACTTCCATCACTGAAAAGTATGAAATAACTCTGCCTGATGTTACCCTTACTTGGATTTTCTCTTTTTAATAGCATTTAACAACCTTTAGATATCTAATACGTCAGGTAAATGCAAAGCTTGTTAATTAAATAAAATCTGAAGCGCTCGAAGCGAAGTTTACTAAGCTGTTCTTAACCGATCAGCAAAGTAAAGCAACGTCGCGCGCGGTCATGAGTTGGATGGGTGTGTCGCTAGTGACATTACTACTGAGCGTTTCCGTGCTTCGGAGGGCACGCTAAGCCGTCGGTCCCGTCTTAGGATGGCAGTCGTTATAGCATGGTGGTAGGGCATTTTGCGAATGCCAGCCTGTCTAGCTACCACCCTCAAGTAGAAAATCTGTCGCCATTCACCTAACGGTGTGTTCCGGCAGCTGTCTTTGAGAGCCAGTACTTTTAGGTTAGTCTGAACAACATCTTCGACCACATCATCACTTACCATCAGGTGAGATAGTGGTCAAAGGCTATATATAAGGCAAAAATAAAAATAAAATAATAAATTTAAAAAACAAAGAACCTTTTTAATATTGTTAGGTTTGCAATAACGCCTGCTAAGCGGATTACATTACAAAATCACAAATATACGATGGTTAAGGAACGATAGGAAAGATTCAAGTTTTGACGTCATGTCTCTTCTCTTCTTATCTATCTTAGCTCAATTGGTTAGAGCATACTCAAGCATTACTCAAGGGGTGGATGGACGCGGGTTCGTATCCCGCACATGACTTAATTTTTTTCTATCGTATATTTGTGATTATGTAAAAAAGAACCTACTACCAGCACTAAAATGCATGAATACCTTTCAATGTTGGAAGTAGGTTCTATTTATGCAAATCAGGCTTGTTACATCTCTTCAGCAGGAAATATTATATATTAAGCACCTTATTTTGAGTTCAGGCAGTAGCTTAGAAGCAGTTATTATACTAGTCGACAAGCGTAGAACAAGTACTATACCATAACCCTATTGTACCACACTGTAAACCTGTAGACCGCAGCAAGATTTAGCCTTATCTTATGATTGCCTGTTTATAAATAAATAATAATAATATTTATTTCACAATTCAGGGTTACAATGTTTAGCTATAATTGTTAAATATCTTCTAAGATCTAGAAGATCTTAGTAATAATAACACATCTTTAATTATGAGCTCCTGTCCCCGTACTAGTTATAAACTGTTTTACAGGGTACAGGACCTTCCCAGTTAAGTGTCTTAAAATACTTTGTTTTAACGTAAGTTTAAAGTTTATATAAAAACAATCATATATTTTCCATACGAAAGATAACTAATATATATATAATATTGTAAGGGAAAAAATATATACATGTACATATATATAATATATTTGTTTGTGTGCAGAAAAATGTGAAAAAGAGAGGTGTGTTTAATATGTTATATTTAGTTTAGTTCAGTTTTTTTTTTTTTCAGTATGTATGATAACTGTTTTAATGTGTGGTTAATTTTAAACATCACAGTGTTAGAAGTTAGGAATACTTTGTTATTTGAATATTTAAAAACAATATAAACATAGAGATATCTACTTATGTTAATGCCAACATCAAATTTTCTGTCTCTTGATAAGTTAAATTTTGTATCCAGGTTTGAACTATTCGTTTGCTTTCAGATTTACATAATGGATAAATATCTATTATCTTACAAATCCTATTATAAAAACGAGGGCCCAAAGTTTGAAAGTGCCTGTTTGCGAGTTCAGTTCTGTGTGACCCCAATTGACACACTACGTTTTTGCGACGTTTTTTCTGGCGGCTCTCTGGATCATAAGGCACAAGTTCATGTTGCCGTAAAATAGTGTTGAGAACAAAGAGCTGTCGAACTGTCAGTACGTTACTCTCCCTGTAGAGATCTGTCGTTGGGTAAAGTTTGGGTTTCCTGTACATGACTTTTAAGACAGCTCTCTGCGCCCTTTCTACTCTGAGCATTGTAGTTTTGTATGTGCCACCCCATGCACAAATGCAGTATGTCAAGATAGACTGTGCCAGAGAAAAATAAACAGACCTAAGAGTTTGTAAATCAGCGGAGGATCTGAGTTTTTTAAAAGTGAACATTAGTTTCCGAACTCGTCCACAGAGAGTCTCGATGTGTTTTTGCCAATTTAAAATGTTGTCGATGTACACCCCTAAATATTTTACAAATGAAACTCTTTCCAAAACCGTACAGTCACAGTTTTGATAAGAAGTCGGAGAACATTGGTGAGCTTTGATAAGAAAGGATGTGTCTGGTTGTGAGGATATACAAGTAGAGAAAGTTACGATTTTGGTTTTATTCATATTTAGTGTTAATAGGTTTGAGTTTAGCCATGACATAACACGCCTGAGTACGCGCTCGGTATTCTTTATGGCAGAATCCCATGATTTACCTTCAACTAAAAGTGCAGTGTCATCAGCGTAAGCAATCATTTTACAATTTGGGATATCAAGTCGGCATAGGTCATTAACGTAAATTAAAAAAAGTGTCGGTCCCAAAACACTACCTTGCGGAACTCCAAAACAGTTTAATTTTGTTTCACTACTTAGAGACGAGTTAATTTTCACACTTTGATTGCGATCAACTAAGTAATTTTGAAAAATATTCAAAGCGGGGCCTCTTATTCCAATGTTTTCCATTTTTTCTAAAAGTAGGGGGACAGAGACAGTGTCAAATGCCTTTGACAAATCTAGAAAAACACCCACAGCCTTACTTTTTTTTTCTAAGTGTGTCACAATTTTATTTGTAAGTTCCATGACAGCGTCTTCAGTGGACTTTGCTTTCCGGAAACCAAATTGGTTTGGAGAAAGAATGTGATTTTTCTCTAAAAAAAGTAGCAATCTATTATTAAGTACTTTCTCAAAAATTTTTGAAAACGTAGTCAACACAGATATTGGTCTATAATTTGCGGCACTGTCCCTGGCCCCACCCTTGAAGATGGGATGCACAATAGCCCTTTTAAAGGCATCGGGAAAAATACCTTTAGAAAGGCATAAGTTAAAGATGTGTGTTAACGGCGGTATGATTGAACGACTAGTTAGTTTTATGAGTGAGCTAGGGATACCGTCCCATCCTACTGCGCAATCATTCCGTAGTTTCAAAATAATAGAATGTAATTCCTCTTCATCAATGTTTAGCAGTCCCATTGAGTTACCCAATTGATTTGTGGTACGAGTTGTGTTGTGCTGAGAGTTATGATCCTCTTGAGACTCAATACGAGATGCTAGTTCTTTGCCTACGTTGGCAAAAAAACCATTTACCGAGTCGATAGATTCCTTTACTGTTGATTTGATTTTTAGTAGTTCTTTCGCTGAGGTACGATTTGTATTCATATTGGTTATCTCTTTAATTAATTTCCATGTCTTTTTTGGGTTATTGTGAGCTTTTTGAAATTCTTCTTTTTCGTAATTAGTTTTTAATTTTTTCAAGAGATTATTACAAAAATTACGGTACCGCTTGTAAGTAATCTGTATAATATTGTTTTGGGGAAAATTTCGGCTCTGTAAATGTAGTTTGTCACGTACTTTCATACATTTTAAAAGGCCGCGTGTAATCCATGGTTTCTTAATTCTGTTTCGGCAAGACACTTGAACACTTGTAGTGTGTTTCCTTATAGCGGCCATCAATATATTTACCAACATATTAGTTGCTAGATTAGGGTCGTAGCAGTTGAGGATATCACCAAAATGTAAAGTTTTTATTTCTAAAACTATGGATGACAAATGAGTTCGCTCTACTAGCGTTTTTATTTTGTTGTCATACGATGACTTATGAGAAAGACCTGCCTGAAAAAGTACAGGTGCATGATCGGTGATCAACGTGTCAAAAATAATAGTATCTGTGTTTTTGTTACTTCTCAAAATGACGTGATCAAGGCAACTGTTAAGTCTGGTTGGATGTAAATGAGCAGGTAATAGACCGTGAAATGCACACATGTTTAGATATTTTTCGGAAATATCATTACAATTTTGTGGTAATATGTTGATGTTAACATCTCCAATAATGGCGACTGTAGTGCACGATGATAGTGAGGTCAGTATACTGTCAAGGCTATCCACAAAACGATCGGTGTTCTTGAAGGAGGGAGATCGGTAGATAGCTACGATAGCAAAATCTCGACTACACTTGACTGTCAAGCAATTTGCTTCACTACAGTCTGGCTCGCACACAGAGAAACTCAGTTCCTGGCGAATATAAATGACTACACCGTCGTTTTGGTTTCGAAAAGCTGATTTATGTGATTTGTATGAGTGAAGCGATGGAAGTGCATTCACAACTTTGCTCAACCAACATTCAGTGAGGATTATTACGTCACATTGGAAATCCAAGCGATGCAAGAACACACGGAGTGCGTCAAAGTTACAATTTATGCTACGTATGTTTACATGCAGGACAGATACACGCTTCCTGATATTATTTTGTGCATAGAAACGCATAGACCACTCTTCCGGTGAGCTTACATGAGAGTTAGACACTTCCAATGATTCTAAATCATTACTAATATAATTAATATCATCCATTATTGAAAGAATTTAAAATTCGGAATCCAGATCTTTATGTAGCAGCAATCAAGATTTGTATTTACGCCTGTTGTTTTAGAGTCTTTTGTCTGATTTGGGACTGTTTTGCCCGTAAGTTCTAGTATGTTTACTTCTGAAGTGTATGTTTTACCAATATGTGAAAAATGATTATGTATAGTAAGTTGTGTGTGTCTGAGTACAAAATAAACTGAGTGGATATAAAAATAATGGGGAGAAATAATATTAATTGAGTAGTAGTGTTTGAAAGCCACCACGCAATATCACGCAATATTAGCTTAAAAGCTTTGCTGCCTCTCTGAATTTTAAGTAATGTGTTCAACTTCCTTACTTTTCATAATTAAAAGATTAATTAGTAACCCACTACTCACCATTCTCCTTATCTTGTGATGTATTAATAATTGGACCAAGCTCTCCAACTTTCCAACTTAGTCGAGTGTTAATATTCATCTATATTACCAGTGAGTTCGGACTTCCGGACCAAGTTTTCAGACAATACAGAACTTAGTTGGCCAAGTTGATATAGTTGATAGCGCCGCTTTACAAATTCACACGCAATACAGAAGACAAAACTGGGGACTTAGGGGAAAATGCGCCCAATGACTAAAATGCAGCTAAAGTGACTTGAGAAGGGCTTTGCTACTCATTATGTTTAAATTACTTTTATCTATAATAAAACAAAGAAGTTTACAATAGGCTATACAAGTTAAGCGGATCAAGCTCTGCCTATTGCAGATTCATTTCGTAATAAAGACTAATTGCATTGCGCCCAGTCTCCTGCGAGTCCTACAGTGTCATGTGCCTGTCATTTTACTGCTGCAGAAACACACTGTTACGTGCTTGACAACAGATTTTCTACTTGAGGGTGATGGCTAACCAGGTGATCTTTCTTCAACTATCATAGTACCGACGATAGATTAAACAAGTTATTTCGCACTTGAGTGTTGAAGTCGGTTCCATTTTTTGCAACATAATTTTTTCTTATATGTTATTTTATAACTGGGTTATATGTATATATATATATATATATATATATCAATTATAAGAGACCGAAGGTTTTGTTACAGGATATTATCTTCGTAGCAAATGAGGTACTCCGTAATATGAAATTATAAAACATTATTTCTATAATAATAACTATGATACTTCTTAATACTATAAAAACATTTAAACAACAGCCAGTCACTTTGTTGTTTCTTAAAACGTTTTCCTTTCAAAATTTTAATATGATTAGGTATGTTTTTATATATGGATATACACATATTGCTTACATTTAAACTACTTTGTGGCAAAGAGGTTGGTATAATAGGTTATCTTTTTGGTCTAGTAAAAACCTCGTTACGTTTTAAATAAATCTAGATGTGCTTATGTAAACAAGCAAATATTGAAAAACCATATCCTTTTCAACTGAATTTCCCCAGATTATAAGTTCATAGCACAGCATCGAGGAAACATATCCATGGTAAGCCGATAGAGCCGCCTCCATTAAAACAATTTGTCTGAGTTTTTTTTTAGTACAAACACATAACGTCTCAGTTTGAGGCACACCTACTCCACATGCTTTTTTCAATTTAAATGTTTATCTAAGTAAATTACAAATAATCTGTAGGTATCAACTTCGTCAATTCTATTATTATTGTAAGTAATGTCAAGATTTATTGAATCAGTGTTATATAGTTTATATGAATTAAATTGCACCATTTTAGTTTTATTTATATTTACTTTTAAATTATTACGTTCCATCCATAAAAGGGTGTAGAAAGTGGGTACTATCCTACTATTAACCCTCATAATAACCTGCAATCGATCCACTACTTTTTGGAGTCAACGATAAACAAACATATATACTGAATGGCAAACCTGTTACAGTTTCAGTTACATTGGTGGTAAACAACTTTTTTTATTAACAAGTCTCTAGCTCGTAAACGAAATGAGTAATAAACCTGAATTTTTGGTATTTGGTGTAAAACTTTGACTCAAGATAAATATTGGATTACAAATTCAACTAAAATGTTTTTCAGGTGGATCCAGTATAAGAAAAGTGAGCTGAGAAAAATTTATAAAAATAGATGTAAGTCGAAGTAAAAAAATTTAAAGCATTTTTGGTAAAGGGCTTATCTCAAAAACTAAACTTCTGATAAGTAGCGAAGCGAGCGTTTGGAACGCTCGTAGAGAAGTTTAAATCATTACAATTTAGTCATTCAATAAAGTGGCGCATTTTCGACGCAATATACTGTTAATATAACAAAAAGTTACACTCGACAGCAAATAACTGTTTTTATATTAACGGCGGTACAACACTACAGATAGTACAATGAAAGCATTTAGACAACCTTTAACCCATGGATATCGGCGATAATTATAACAATAGAATTTCATTCATAAATTGGCCATATTGGGCCAGTCAGATTCCAAGAGGTTAAGTCATTGCAGACTCATAGGCAGTACAATTGTTTCAGCCCACTACCAGTTGGCAGCGTGCCGAAACCAGCCAGCATGCTGGCAGCATTGTCCCGTTGAATTGCAATGCTTATTCGTTGAGCCAAATCGATGCGAGCATTTTGATCACGCGTCACATCGACCAAGCGCTCTGATATGTTTTGGAAAATACGATAAGCTCTCGGTCCCCATGGACCCAGTCTCTACACCAAACGGCTCAAATATGTAACCCACACCTACTTTATCATTACTTGCATAGATGACTAGGCGGCAAGTACATGGCAGATATTTAAAAACAAAAATAATTTAGTGCACTCTGTAGATGGCACTGATGTCAAAACTGTTTTTTTTGTCTGTCTGTCTGTATCCCGGCCGCGCATCACTCCAAACCTACTGAATGGAATTCAATGAAACTTAACACGATCTGAGTTCATACTACGAAAAAAGACATTGTATACTTTTTATCCCAAAATTCAGCACGGTTCCCTCGGGAAAGGGGATGAAAGTCAAAATGTACACTTAGTTGTAATTTACTAACGCGTAGTCCGATTCCTAGTATTCTTTTTTTGTAAGAATAATGACGAGTGACCCCACGGGCAGCCCGACACCCCACGAGCAATCCAACACCCTATGGCACCCCGGCACCCCACGGGCAGCCCAGCACGCTACGGACAGCCCGGCACCCCACCGGCAGCCTGGCACTTCACGGGCAGTTCGGCACCCAACGGGCAGCTCAGCACCATTACTTAGTTTTGCAACCTTGCTAAAATAAAACTCTAAAATCTGGAACATCAACAATCAGTTTCATTTCGGAGAATGAAATGTACAATGGAAGTGAACAATCTAATATATTTTCGTTCTACCGCCAAACTAGGAGAACCTCGGCGATAAGACGCCGTTTTAAAGTCAAAATTCCAAAGAAACGCACAAAGTACTTTGCTTCAACATTTATTGTGCGAACCGCGAAGGAACTCTCTGAGTTACATAACTACTATCTTCTGGAAAATAAAAACCGGAAGTTTCAAATCCAAAGTAAAAAGTTCCTTTCTGAGACATGCTTTACTAAGAGTGCTTCACCGCAAACAACAGCGTTGCTTAATATAAGATAAACTGTGCTCAAATGTGAATAATTAGTCTGCAGGTAGGGCGTCGCGAACAAAGTCGCAGGTATAGCTAGTCTACAATAACATCATTACATCATCTTAAACAGCATCATTATTGTCCAGTAGGTGAGATAGTGGACAATTGATAGCTATCAACATTATAAAAAACGAAAAAAGAAAAAAAAAACAGTAGTTGTAGATTGGTGTAGAGATCATGCAAAGTGTATTAAAATGTTGTTTTTGAGTTATAAATCCAAGTACTCAATACAGTTGGTTTTCGCAGCGTGTGGGTGACATAATACAAACAAGCCTTCACAATAATCCTGTGTTCGTGTCGCTACGAGGCCAGTTCGTAGCTATGTGTCCGTTACACCGCTACGTGCGTAGAATATGCGTAGCCGTTACGTCATTAAAATGTAATTCGTTTGTCTATAGAATTTTAGAGTGACGTTGCTAATGCTGCCTGGCTAAAACAATGAAATAATAATTCTAGATACTTTGAAGGATTATCGTTAAAGGTGACTTAGGGAAAGAAAAGGATGAATGAGCAGAACGTTTGAGGCACTGTGGCCCACATTTTGGTATTTTCCTCATTATCGCCTAGTTCGTCGCAAGAGCTACTTTCAGGGAGATATGAGAGGGTGCAATTATAGCCCAGGATCCCACGAGGGAACCAATGTTGTAAGTGCTGATTGGCTTTAAAATTTATTTCTATTATATCTTTCAAATTATTACATATAATGTCACAAAGTAAAAATATTAGGGTTTGTTATATACCTGGTGAAATAAATAACAAATATGAATCGCTGATAGTACAGCTTTATAGGAGCTGTTTAATGTTTGTTGCCGCTTTTTCTAATAAGTATCGTTACTGTACCCCGGAGAAAAACAGAAGCTGAAACATTTCCTTGTTATATTAACAGAGAAATAAAATATTGTACTGGAACTACAGGTCAGTCTATCTGATCAAATAAAAAGACAAAGGAAAGCTTAAAGTTATTTATGAACTTTTTACTCCCCGTACACATGCTATATGACTACTGTGCCTTAGCGTTTCAAATGAAGATTTTTCTCTAAAGTTTACTAGAGAGATCATTTACCAGAGATGCAGTGATATTATGTGATTTATGTAGTTTATCAAATTCATGTATTTTATTCTATCAGTACTCTAAAACATAATTTATTGATTTGTCTTTTGATGTAAATATCTTTCATTTGTTTAAGAAAAAGTTGTTTTTTTTTCATTCTGCTTTTGCAAATTTAAAGCATTGCAAAGTTCTACGAAATGGAGACTTGTAACATATTTAAAATAACCACTACACACTTGTGACGAATTTACAAATATTTTCAATACATGTGGCCAGTTTATTTTCAATGTATGAAATATATATATATATGCGGTGTATTGACATTGGGACAAATTAAAATTAACCCCTTAAAAATTGACGCCTAATTTCAATACTAATCTATTTTGTGAAATCATTGCCTACATCAACTGTGTATACTATTAAATAAAAAAAAACAAGATTAATTGTGCATATTCTTTGGTTTGCATTAATACATGTCTCGTTAGAAGCGTTCTGTGCTACGATTTTTCATGATTATTAATAAGGGTGAATTCAAAGAAGGCATATGTACATTAGATTGGACGGGAATATTTAGATTATTTTTTTTTCATATTTCAACGTTTTTCATTCCATTACCAATTTTTGGAACTGCCCTCGTTATTACAAAATGACAAGTAATAAATCGTAGTTAAAGGAGAATAAAAATACTCGTAGTGCACAGAATAAATGAAGAATTAGTCTAGTTTACTAAACGTAACAGAATGCGAAGAGAAATTTCAAAATATTTGCATCTTAGTGGTTCTAAAAGTCTAGCCCGTAGCATTGCTACGTGCGTAGAGCGTGCTGTTGCGTAATATTGTGTAAGTGACTGTAAAATATGCATGCAAGAAATTAAGGTTGTCAACACCTTAGATTTTAATAAAAACTCTTTTCGGAGAATACAAGTAGAGAAGACCCCACTTTGTGTAGAATAAATGAAGAGTTAGTCTGGTTCACTCAAGTGACAGAATGCGAAGAGAAGTTGGAAAATATTTGCTTCTATTGTATTCGGTTCTACAAGTCTAGCCGTAGCTTTGCTACGTGCGTAGAGCGCGCGTAGCTGTTGCGTAGCCATTGCGTAGTTTGTAAGTGACTTTAAAATATTATGCAAGCAGGAAATTAGGGTTGTCAACATCTTAGATTTTAATTAAAACTCTCTTCGCCGTGTTTGTCTCTTGCACAAAGTATTTTCTAAAAACAATAAGTTGGATAATGAGATGAGGTGAATAATGTCATCACGATTGGACATTCACGTCGGGGTAGAGTGAAATGTCTTATCACCTATTTCACTATACTCTGGTTTTTAATTCGAAATCAAAAATGTAAACAAAGGGGTTAACCGTGCAAAAAAATGACATGTACTTAGTAATTATACTAATTTTGGAAACCGATGAAGCATTTAACATAAAAAAAATATATTAAGCAATAATTGATTACCTTAGTATTCACTAATAAAACACTTTTTTATGCGCGTACATATTTACGCATATATTCAAGCCTGAAAAAACTGGTGTTAGATTTTTTTGTTTTTAATTGCCACACTGGCGGAATCGTCAACATTTTCCAGCTGACGCCATTTTTGCTTGTTCGTAAATCGTATTTAGATTCGAATGTATTTCTCGCCAATAATTTTTCTTGTTATTGTGAATTTCCTTGTTATTTATTATTGTTTTTATCTTTTATAGTTATTTGTGTTCAGTTTTTGTTTATTGTTACGAATTATTTATTTTCATAACATGGAGGCTCCCAGCCAGAGCTCTAACTGGGGTCTTCAACAACGAAAGATATTGTATCTCCTGTTAAGAAACGTGTTCGCAAATTTAAGAGTGTTAAGAAGCACTCTTAAATTTGCGAACAAATCTATAGCGTGGCCAAAAGACGAGTATAGCTCTTTTTTATGTTATTGTGACAGAACAAACTCAAGGCCCACCTGATGTTAGGCGGACTAACCTCTGTCTATACAGTCTCATGTGCCTGTAATTTCACTGGCTCTCAAGGACTGCTGCCGGAACACACCGTTAGGTACTTGGCGACAGATTTTCTACTTAAGGGTGGTCGCTAGCCAGGCGGACATTCGTAAAATACCCTACCAACGTGCGGTGAAGCTCAAGCCCGCGGTAGGATTCGAACCATGGACCTGCTTCAAGTGTCCTAAAAAACCGCGGACATATTGGGAATATCGTCAGTTTCAGTCAGAAGGATAGTCCGCTAAAATAAGGGAAGCGGTGAGTTCACTTTGCCAAGATCACTTTTCACGCTATAGATACGGCAGATTATTCAAAATTTTTTCAAGACAGCAAAATTCATAAGTATAATTTAGTAAAGGTTATAAATACTTTTGTATACTTTCTCACCAAAATAATAAAATATATACCTTCTCAAGCGCAAGTCACACAATCAAATCCGAAACTTCCACTGTTGAACAAGGTTCCAATGGGGGGATTTGCCATAATCCCCACGCTAAGCAGGCGTCTTGAAGATCGCAGCAGAGTTTGTTAGTTCTCTAGAAGGTGCTGCTTCCCACCTTCCGGTATTTTTGTAGCCCAACGTCCCATGGGATGCTGGAATGTGACTCCCCGTTTCTTCCCGTATGGGTGTCTTAAGAGGCGACTAAGGTAAATATATATATATACTGTATATAGGTGTGGAATTGTTTCAATTAATTAAAAATTTGTGAAACTTAGCGCAGCGGGGAGTGCCGTTACGGATAACGTAAAACAATTTTGAAGAAAAAATATTTTATACCCCTGACCAGTCAGTTTGACAATGACATATATTGACATTTCTTTGTTTACCTTTTTGATCTCGAATTAAAAACCAGAGTACAGATATGTTATTGGTTTCAAGTAAAAGGGGATGAGCCTATGGTTACTATCAGAAATAAATCTAAGCTACAGACTTTTTATTGAATACACCTTTATCAGAATAACATAACATCTGGTGGTGACCATGAGATTGAAGTTGAGACCTCAGGGTTTAAAAAACAACTCCTTATTTCACTTGAGCAAAAAGATAGTGAAACATATATTTATCACACTAAAAATAGAACATGTAATTTTGGAAATTTTCGTCATGTAATTTATTACTAAATTACTTTTTCAACACACTGGCTCGTAACGGGCCTTTAAATGCCCTGATTTTAGTGTCATAATATAGACTATAACCATGGAAGTAATAAGTACTACATACAACTAGTACTTATTACTTTATTACTTCCATGAATATAAAACACTCGTGCTTTGTTTTACTTTACCGCTTTAGTGTTATCAATAGAGAAAAATACAACGTTTTCACACTTCTCACTAAGGAGATTGGAGTTTGTTTCGTTCGTTTTTCATATAAAAACATACCAAAGAGTTTTTTACCTACTGAAGTAGAACTTTAGAAGATTTAATTATAAACCTTCTTAATCAGATTATTATTGTTATCAAAATGATCAAGAAAATAATTTCGTATCGAAATTTTCGTATTCGTTCCTTGCAAGTGTGTTGAAAATCGTCGTATCAAAGTTAGTACGTAGTGCGCGTTGTTTATTACAATCTCTACTCCATTTAAGCCTACGATCTCGATCTCAGACCTAAAATTCATCTCGATTGTAATAAACAAGTTCGCGCACTTGTTGCATAATGTACTATTTTAATAAGGCTAGCTTAAGTAAGTCTTGTTAAAAACCTTTTCTTTTACAATACCTTATTAAGCTTCGCAATTAGCTATCTTGTTCTTAATTAAGTCGGGTTCTGAGAAAAACAGGAAAAACATTGTGTAAGCTAACAACTAACACAATTAGACCCACTCGTAGCTTAATAAAGTGTTTCTCTTTGTTTATTCGTTCAGTCGCAGGAATATAAAATAATAAGCATTTTTATCTTCGACAAGATAAAATGCTCGCTGATTTGCAGGTGACTTGTTTTATATTAGCAAAAATAAAGAACACTTACCACTCAAAAACCAAACAAGAAATGGCGGGTAGGTTATATCAATATGGATGAATTTTCCATGTTCTTTTAGTTCATTTTAATTTCTTCAACCAACGTGAGGGCTGGCGCCGCGGCCACTTCGGCAGAGCAACTCAAACGGCGCAAATATGCTAACTTCAGTATGGGTTACTTATTTGAGCCCTTAGGTATAGAGACGTTGGGTCCGTGGGGACCGAGAGCTTATCGTATTTTCCAAAAATTAACAGAGCGCTTGGTCGATGCGACGCGTGATAAAAATGCTGCACCTATTAACGAATAAGCATTGTAATTCAACGGGGCAATGCTGCCAGCATGCTGGGCACGCTGCCAACTGGTAGTTGGCTGGAGCAATTGTACTGCTAGTGAGTCTGCCATGGTTCATAAGGATCTAAATGATTTTATTTTAGTAGCTGTAGTGTTATATATAGTTCTTAATATTTTGTTATAAAGGCATAAAGCAGATATAAAAAAAGTTATCATTAATTGTTTATGTTAAATTGAAATAAATTGAATTATTTGATATAATTTGAGCTTGTATCTGATTACATGATAATAAATTTGCACGAATAATATGTATACAAATTCCATTTGTTATTGATAAAGGAAGCCCAAAGGGGAACAAAGCATCTCCATTTTAACTTGGGCAAATATACTTTCGTATTTCTGTCCGGAGTTCTAAATTTCTGGTTGTTCTCCTCTAAAGGTTACTCGTAAAATTTTATGAACATAATTATTATATGGAATGGTTTTATCGATTCAGTGCAATATCAAAACTACAAAGTATTACATAATGTAGTTTATTGTATAATTTACATATTAACCGTCTAAAGTTGTGATCATTGTCAGCCAGAACATGTGTAGCTTAATTGATATCGTACCACCACTTTCTAGCAAAAAATGCTGCTTTTATAGTTTTAATTTGCATTGAATTTTTTAACACTAGTATTAGACAGTCTGATTTTATGTTTTTGTGTTGAGTTTTTTAACACTTTTTGAACACAAATTACATATTAATGTATGGAGACCCAGTTAGAAATACGTTTCAAAAGATCTTCACCATCATCAACACGTCTACCATATTGTCCATCGTTGAACGAAGTCTCTCCCATTGAGGGGTATTGCCATTATCCCAAATTTGGCAGACGTCTTTGGGATCGCAGTAATTGTAAGTTCTTTAGAAGATGCTGCTTCCCACCTTCTGGTATTTTTCTATTAGTCGCCTCTTACGAGACCCGCGGGAGATACGGGATAAATGGGGGGGTGACATTCTATCCCGGTATCCAGGGGGAAAGTTACATCCCTTTAGAAGATACATCTCTTACAAAGTAGGACGGACGGACAGACAGCTAAGTAGGTATATGGATTTTTGGCAGATGCTTAATAAACGAATCTCTATTTCTGGCACGGAACATTTAACAGTATTGATGCATAAAACACTTGAACCAAAATTATAAAAAGAAAAAACATTTTAAGGAATTATGCCGAACTTAATTCAAAACCGAACTTTTTCGAATTAGGAGAACACTTTGTTCAATTTAAAATTCCGAACTTTTCAGCGACACTTCTTTGAAGCGCTCTTTGAGGTATCCAAAGCTTTTTATTGGCATATCAATACATTCTTAAAATTAACCTTAACACACTAATATTAAGGTTGAAAATGATAAAAATGTAAGGAATATCATACTCAGTTCAATAGATCTCATGTTTGACGAGTACCAATATAGGATTATGAACCCTAGCTTGATAGCATAAAAATTAAAATTGATTGATTTAGTAATTTGCTCCAAGCATACATCACCAATCTTAATTTTCTACGAAAAAAATCTACAGTTCCACATTACGAAAAGGGTTATGATGACGTCATAATATTGTTTTAATATTTTTTTTTAAATATTCTTCATAGTTCTAATGCGTTCTATTCTATATTATGTGCTAAGCTCAATATGGGTAAGTGTAGCACACTTTCCTTTGAGTTTATTTTGAACATCAATCAAGTTTCCCAGCTTAGATTATAAACTTGAGTTCACGGTTAATGTAATACATTCATAAGATTTAAACACTTTGATTTATTAATATATTGTTTTTGGTCTGAAATTAGAGTACTACGTAATACCCATTTCTTAAACTAAACGAAGCAAGTGTGCTTATGTAATGCACGCCAGAAAGGTGGTTTTATAGAATAAAACGATCAAGAATGACAACTAATAATGCTTAACAAATATTACATATACAGCTTATTGCGACCATTTACGAAAAAACTATAACGTATGTGTGTGTGTGTGTATACAAAACTTTTGAAAATGGGCATTTGTATTGATATTAGATAAAATAGGTAGCGCTCCACTCACCACCATACTGGTATGCAAAATTATATGTTATAATTATAAAGGTGACTCGATCAATTACGAGAATAATGTCAAGTATTACATTTGAGAATAGTTGAATTAGAAGTACAAGATCTAATAATAATAATACTCTTATTAATTTACATTCTAACCTTTAAACATAAATGGCAAATATTAAATTTAATATCAGTTATATTACATTATTAATATTTAGTTACACATTTTAATATTACATACATATACAGTAATACGCACGCGTTATATATAGTTATATACATATATATATATAATATATTTGTCACAGTATTATTAATTTTTCATTATGGCTTATACAAATTTGTCATTTAAATATTCTTCAATAGTGTAATAAACTCTCCTGCACGAATAATTCGTAACAATGATATATTTTTCAAATATCATCAGTAAAATGTAAATATTGCAACATTTACAGATTATAATACTCTCTGATCTGATGACATATAGACACTTTTGCATAAGGCCAAGTAGACACACTGACACTAACACCTGCGGTTGTCGTAAAAGGCGATTAATGGTAACACACCAAAAGGTGGCAGCAGCGCTTTCCGAGGATCTGATATCTCACACTGCAATCCTCAAGACGCCTGACAAGCGTAGGGATAATAGAAAACCCACCCCATAACGGGGGAGGCCATGTTCACCAGTGGACAATCCGGCTGATACAGTTACCTAGAATTATTGGCTTTCAAGAACGTAAGCTAGAACACACTTTAGGAACTCAGGGTAGTTAGCCAGGACGTGGACATTCGAATAATGATCAGACTGGCCTATAAGAGTCAACATTGGTAATGAATTAAAGGATATGACGAAGAAACAAAGATTCAAACGTCCTAATATACGATAAAGGTTCAAGAATGACAGTCATCTACGATGAAATATCGATGAAATCTATACATAATAATAATTTATAAATCTAAAATTTTAGGATAAACATAAGTCGAGATATAATTGTTTTTAAATTTGCATTGCTTGTCGGTTGTCTGAAATATAAATATTGATTAGAATTGTTGTTTCTTTAAAGAAAACAAACAGTTTCGGATCGATAATTACTGAGATGAAGAGATGAAGAAAAGCGATTGCCAGGCACCTAACGGTATGTTCCCTTGATACACACTGTCACTGTCCCTAAACTGTAGTTTCAAAGTTAAAAATGTTCACACAATATGACGACTTCCATACTTATGTACCTGCACATAAGTTGGAGATAAAAAGCGAACCTATCAAATAGAAAAAAAAAAAAAAAATCAGCTCAGCAATTTTGGTTTTGACAGCTGTAATCGGAAAGAAGATCTCACTGAGATCAATCACTGCTATAAAAAAAAGTAGTCTTCGATGAATAGATTCCGTAATATTCAATAAAAGATAGCTGTCATCTAAAAATGTTCGATAAGCTCAATGTTTTCCTATCCCATTTAGGGCTAAATAAATATTTTTGCAGGCTTGATTCGGAGCCAAATCAAAGTTTATGATATATAGAAATAAGAACTCTTTTATTATTTGACCATCTAAAAAATATAAGACTAGTAATATTCTTGACAGAAATATATACAAGGTGGGCCAAAATAAGTCATCCGATGTTCTTTGGCTCTCCTTTTTTGTCTAAATGAAAAACTTCGATTTTGTCTTTTGATTATGTTTATATGAACCTTTAGAATGTTATCGGTCAAGTCGAGAAGATTATATCGGCCAAATGGGGGCCGTCACAATTGATTGCCATACGGACTCGTTTTATGGCATTTTTCATCACTTCGGCGAGAACTTCGGGCGACAGTTTCTCGCAATTGTGTCGAATGTTGTCCTTGAGGTCTCAGGCTTGTTCACGTAAACACGGGCCTTCAAAAAACCCCACAAAAAAGTCTGGAACGCTAAAATCGGGCGATCTTGTGGGCTAGTGCAAGTCGCCAAAGTGAGAGATGAGGCGACCCGGGAACGCTGCCTTCAGAATATCAAATGGGGCTCACGCAGTGTGCAATTTTGCTCCGTCCTGTTGGAACCACATGTCCCTCAGTCCTAATTCGTCCAATTGCGGCAGAAAAAACTCGGTCAACATGGCCCTATAGGCCATGTTGAACGGAGTTTTTTCTCACCGCGCACCATCTTTTCTCTCGCGCACCGTCTCCGCACTGTTGTCGTTTGGCCAGCGGTATTCCCGAAAAAAAAAATGGCCCGATGACTCCTCCAGCGTGAACAGCGCACCATGCAGTCACTTTGAGCGGGTGTAATGGCTCCTCGTGCATCACTCGTGGATTTCGGTGCCCAAGAAGCGATAGTTTTGCTTGTTCATAAACCCGCTGAGGTAGAAATGAGCCTCTTTGCTCATTATGATTTTGGTCGAAAAATCGTCCACTTCTTCCTCGAAATTGAGGGTGGCTTGGGCGTAGGTTACGCGCGATTGGCGGTCGGCAGGCAGCAGCTGATCCACGGACTGGACTTTGTACGGGAACATGCATGTCCGGCTGATAGGTAATTGCGTGACTCGGCGTTAGGTCGATGTTTCCGGCGACATGATCCTCGGCAACAGCGGCGGTATTAGGTCAGTAAAATTTTATATGTCTTATTGACTTCGCGTAGTGTTCGTTCGTGTGTGAATGGAGTAAGCCGCGGTGGTTGTCTCTATCATTCCCTAAGGTAACGCGCCACTGCTTAGTATTGATTTTATATTGTGTGAAAATTAAACAAAAGTGGAACACATTCAATTATCGATTCCACTCCATCCGCCGCAGTATTGTCGATATAATAATACCTATCTTATATATCGTGTTCCACTAAAAAGGTCTTGAAAATAACATATATTTCTACATTTCAAAAATATGTTGCACCATATTCTTTCGTGATTAATCAAAATGTATAAAATACAGTAGAGCATGAAATCTCTTATTAAAGCGGCGAACTACTAATTTAGTGGAATGGAGACCCTGAACTGATACGTAATAAGGCAGTGGCTACAAACTTTTGAGCAAACACATGTTTGATAACCTTGTTTGACTTAGTGGAAACGCAAGTTTGTGGCTGGAAATTCCAAATTTAAACAGTGTTTTCCCTGATGCCGCCAGATTTTGCAACTACTGTACATGATTTCGCTTATACTGCCAGATTTTACTATTGTGCATGATCCTGCATTTTGAAATATAATTATAAAATTGTCCATAACATATTATAATGTTATGGACAAGGCGTATTTCACATTTCAAGATTTGGAGCGAATTTTAAAGTACAAGGAATCTCCATTATACAAATACGAGTATGTGAGTTGTCAGATAATATGGCAACTCTCCGAAATTACCTAGATGTACTACATCGATCTTGCTAAAGATTTTGAGTAAGTTATTAGTGCTTCTAAGACCCGAATCCCGAAATAAGCACTAAGAGGGTGTTCTGCGAGGGGAAACCCCAAACAAAGTGAGTGTAATCAAGTATCTAGGAAGCACTAGTAGATCGGACAATACCCTTACATCGCAGATTCCATCACACATTGTTATGGCTGCCACTGCTTGTGGACGTCTAAAGTCTTGTGTTTGGAGATCTTATGACCTGAAACTTAAGACCATGCTTGATGTATACGAAGCACTTGTACTATCAGTGCTATTATATGCGTCTGAGGCATGTTGCTACAAAACAGATATCAAGAAACTTTTCATTTCAGGTGTCTGAGGTCGATCATGAAAGTAAAATGGCAGGACCGAGTGGCAAATACTGAAGTTTAGCGACGCGCTGATATGATCGGTATATGGTGCGAACACGTACTGCGCATGGAAAGCATCGCTTGCCAAAAGTTGTCTTCTATTTGGTAATGACAGATGGCAAGTGAAAACAAGGACGTCAATATCTTTGCTACAAGGATGTATTAAAATTACATCACAAAGCATGTGACTTAGAATCTGGCAGCTGGGAGGAGCAGGCTAAATTTAGGTCATCTTGGCGATCTACGGTCCACAACAGAACGAAAATATTTGAAGACAAGCGTCGTGAATTTCTAGAACTTAAACGTCAAAAACTAAAAGATAGTATGAACTATTTTGAAAGTTATTTGTAAGCGAAAAAAAACGTGAGCGTGTACCAGCACAATAATATTTGTAGGTATCTATTTTATATTAAAATAATTGTGAAGTGTTAAGTAACATAATATGTGAATCTTCGATTAGCATTTATTTTATGTGATTGTGATGGAACAAGCACGGGGCCCACTCGTTATATAGATACCGATTTATATATTTAGATATATTTTTTTTTTATTATGTACGTTTTATTTGTATTAATGTTGTGTCAAATAAATGGTTTTTCTTTATTCTTTCTTCTATCAGATGGTCACCTTTGAGTACTGACGTGGTTAAGCTAATATAAATGGTGAAACAATGTTTTTATTTAACTATATGTTTCTTGACATGAACTAGTTACCAATTTAATAATAACAAATATTTTTTATATATATTAAGGAATCATAAAATTAATATTTTAATAAAACACTTACAAAATATAAAAAATATATGTAAAAATATTTGTTATTATTAAATATGGCTTTCCGCAAAGTAACGCCTGAATCTATTCATAAGTTACCAATTACCTGATAATCAGCGTAGTTACATGCGCTTCTAACTGTTTGATTATTTAAAATTTAAGTTGCAAATTAAGTAGTTTTTGTTTTCAAAATCACTGATTTTTGGCACTAAATACTTAGTGCCAAAAATTGAAGTACATTTTTCAACATGATGCTCTAGTTACTAGTCAAATGACATTTTATGTACACAGAGGTTTTATTCTTCACGAAAACCAGTAGTTTTTGAGATAGGTTGAAGACAAAAATGATAAGTGAACATTTTTTTTTAGAACCATACAAACTTAATGTAAATATTCAAGTAATTTTTTAAATTAAATTATTGTTTTTTGGAATTTTATTTATTTAAGACTGATTGGTGTAGACCGTAGAGATACAAAAGGCCCACTATTGATCTTGTTTAAAAAAAGGGCAGAGTCACAGACCTAATATTTTGGTTGCAATTGCTTACTTTTGGCAGCAATCTGATTTTGACTAAAATTTCACCTAAGTAGAAATAACTTTTGAACCACTGAATATCACCAAACATATAGGGAGGTTAAATCGATAGGTACTGAGGTCCCCCACCTTCCCAGCCACCGTTGATCCACCCCTCTTCACCCCGTATATATATATATATATATATATATATGTTAGATATTCAATAAAGGATTTTGTGTTGTACTGTATACCTATTAGTTTTGTTTCGTTAGTTTCATAATAAAACAAAAGAAGGAGCTGTTCCTAGTCTCTCATAACCGACCAACTAGGTAAGGATAAGCGACGTCCACTGCTGTCTTGGTTGTATTTTTTTTGGTTGTATGCTAGTGACATTTACTACTGAGCGCTTAACATCTTCTGGCCCGGTTGTTGTCTTACGATAAGTTAGTACAGTTATACTTAGTACGATAGTTATTAGTAGTAGTTGTTATTGCAAGATAGTAGAGCATTTTGCGAATGCCCATCGGGCTCAAGTAGAAGTCCACAAAAACTTTTTTGTTTTGTTCTTGAAAGTTAGAGATACAACTTAAGCCTGAGGAATATTATCGACCTAAAATATAATTATTATTTATAATATAATTAATAATAACAAAGTACATTCTTGTAAAATCGAAACGCGTCGAAAACTGTTCCGGTTTGGCTGCGTGGCGTTTGTAACGGCATGTCGGCTTAACATGAAAATTAGGCGGAATCGTCACTAGACATACTTATAAAGTATTTTTCTAATATTTTAATTTAATATTTTCTGAAAATATTTTCAAAATATTTGTTATTACTATATATGAATTTCTGCAAAGTAACGTCTGAATATATTATTTAACTTACCATAATATCAGATAATGCAAACACACAACAAAGGCTAGCCTGTACGAAATAAAGTTGAATCCAGTCCATTGAGCTCATAAGACAAGAAGAAAAGACAAAATAGGACCAAAAATATATTAACACTTTATTTATCAATGTCACTTATTTGTATTTGAAGCGATTAACAATCATTTTTACCATTAAAATTATATTCGTAGAAAGTGTTTGTTAATAAAAATAAATTTTAAATTATACAATCATCACAGTCAAGTTAGTATTTCCTATAATAGTATTATCTATGGTTTGATCTTACAATGAGTACAAACGTATATTAAAAACAATGAGAATGTGTATATATTCCAATAAATACGATGCGGGAATTAGGCCACATGACTGTTCGTAATATCACTTTTGTAAACGATTGTGTGGCTTAATTCCCGATAAAAGAATATAAAAATTTCCATCTTGGATAACGGACGCAATGCACTTGTCGATTAGAATTATGGATGTTCTCTTAACAAAATATATCTTCTTGTTATGGGTCGACGATCTAAGCGGATCACCTGAGCACGAAGCACGAAACATTTGACTAAAAAGCGCGCTTTCTGTACTGTTTATACTATTAATTAATCTGTGACATAATTGTACGAGGTCAATAAATAATCTTAAATTATTATTTCTATCATATCGCAAGTTTGGGAATTTTATTTCATATACAAATGTTCGTAGATTCGTACTTGTAGGTGTTTAAGACCAATTGTTGGTTCTTATCACTTAAAAATTACTTATCGTAGGCAAGCGAAACTAATAAAAATGCAAATAATACTATAACAGTGCCCCTTTGAAAACTTTAAATTAATTTTAACTTCATCAGTATTCAATTCTACTATTCATTACGCAAAAACCAAAGTTATTCACCAGAACCTAATTAAAACTATTCGAAAACTTCCTTTGCACTTTTCCTTATCTAACTTTGGCACAGAAATTCCACTTGGCAGTACAAGGCACACAATTATGAACCTTATATCTATCAGTCGGTAAGTTAAAATTCGTTTTGACACGATTTACGAATCGGAGTATTTTCTTTCGGTTCGGTCGATGATGTTGCCTCGTAAACGTATCTTCTTCGGCACCATAGAATTATTATGAGGCACAATATGCATATTAATATGAAGAAGGTCAGCATAAATAGGAGGTAGATCTGGAAATAAGAAAAATAGCTCATATTAGTTAGGTACCAAAATCCTGGATACCAAGGTCGAGCTTCGTTTGGGTACCGATTTCTAAGAAATTATGACGAATGTGGCAATGACTATGGACTGCCGCCCAGAGGGTCAACAATCCGAATTCTGACGTGTGTTTGAGCTTCCAAACCATGGTGGTGGGGCATTTTGTGAATGCTTGCTAGCTTCAACCGTCAAGTAGGAAATTCGTACACCTCTATGCTGTGAAACGGCAGTGGACCTTAAAAATATGCTTATTCAAAGTTATGCCTGATCGACTTCTCTGACCCCCAGCACTAGGTAATGATGAGCACCTGTCAACTGTGTTAGATACCTACAATGACAGGTGTCACGGTTTACGTCACTGTTGAAAAAAAAATAGAGTTTCCCGGACACGAGATTGTGTTATCCCCATAATAGTATTATTGAAAATATAAAAAAAACAGAACCATCTCCAAACACTAAAAAGTATCAAATAAGTCATAGTCAAAGTCATAGTCATTTTATTCATATTACAAATACACGTCAAACAAAAGTAATACATTATAAATAAAAAGTAATACATTTCAATATTTTGATACATGAAAATGTTTACAAGTAAAACACCAAGTATACACGTAATAATAATAATATCATTCATAATTATTTTAACATCATAATTCATTAGTATGTCAATAACATTATCATTTAAACAAATCGTCATATGCATAAAATGTCTGCTCAACAAGCCATTTTTTTAGTTGGCACTTAAAGGAATTGGTTGAATTTGTATTTTTGATGTGTTCTGGTAGCCAGTTGTAAACCGCCGGCGCCATGACATGCACTAGCTTCGATGTTTTAGTTAGTCGCCGTGGAACTGCCTGCAACCTCTGTCTATTGCGTGTGTTGTACCCATGTCCGTCACCTAGTCTGGGATATTCCTCCAGGTGGTTCCTAGCATAGAGAGCAGTCTGAAGTACAATCATAGAAGGTACCGTCAGAATTCTCATCGAGCGAAACAATGGCTCCGCTGGAGTATCTTGTGGCACTCGAACAATAGCTCGTACGGCTCTTTTATGCATTCTAAATACACGTTCCCAATCAGCACCGCGTCCCCAGAGCTCGATGCCGTACTGTATTAGCGAGTGCACAGATGCGAAGTAACAACTGCGGACCATTTCAACTGGAAGAATAGCTGATATACGCCATAGAGCAAAGCAAGCTCGGCCAATCTTTACGCACATTTTTTCTATATGAGACTCCCACGTTAGAGCGCTATCTAATTGAAAACCTAAAAATTTTGTTTCGTTGACTTGTTCAGAAGTTATTAATGTAAATACATGAGCCTCCATGTACAACATTTGACCTACAATAATACGATACAAGCGTGAAGTTGTTCACATTAATAAAATTAAGTTCGTATTCCTTCAACCAGTGCTCTGTTATGCAGAGTATATCACATTGCAATTGGTCGCGTAACTGCACTTCGAGCCTATTTGTCTTTATTTTAAGTGACATAATGTTTTGATGACATATTCGCAATAAACCGGTCGTGCTATCTTCACTGCCTACCGTTGCCGCTTGGTTATGCGCATACGTAACAGACTCATGCGATTCCAAGGTTCGTGGCCTCACTCTGGCGTGCGGGTTGTCTGCGGGTGTGAGCGAAAAAACCACTCTGTGAACTTTATTCCTTGAGGCCATGCAGCGGGCGTCGTTACTTTGTCGTATATACTTTCGGGCAAACCAATAAGGAATGACGCATGCCTCTTAGATTTTATATCCCTTCTTTTAACAGTATATTCTGCCTTTACTATTTTATTTAAATAAGACTTCACCTGTTCCGGGGTAGTATCAATTTTAAAATTCCATGCTTGGATGTGTCTGATTCTTTCTACAGATTGCAGGTCATCATTTTTTCCTATACCTACCTATAACTACCAACCTTTCTTGCTTATTTTTATGAATCTGTCGGCGTTTAGTAGCTATCTTCCACATACCTTTAGTGTTGTTTTCATTGTTGTTGTTACCTCCACTTGCACATGCACTACTCTGTAATGGAGTCGTTGTCACTATATTTTTTTCGGATTGGGTACGATCAGGTTCTTAGTTGATCGTGATGAGTGTTTTCTGTGGTGTTTTAGTAACGGATTCCTTTGTGGCGGTGGCATATAGTACTGTTGGCACTGTAGATATGGTGGCGACGGTGTCAGCATCATCGGTACCGATCAATCGAGCTCGTCGGACCGATCTCCGCGGTGGTTGGCTTCGGTGATATTGGCGGTCTACCGTCAGCTGATTTCAAGTGTGCAATTTCGTGCCTTTGTTCTTGAATCACTTGCTCGAGTTTTGATATCACTGATTTTAATTCTATCACAGTACAGTCTAGGGATTCGACTTTAGTAGTTAGGTCTGTAACGGTCTTAGTCAACGCTCGTACCGCGGTTTGTAGTGCTTTTTGCGCCATTTTAGAAATAAATTACGGGACAGCGTATTGTCGTGTGTGCGGTCGCGCGCGAACTGTTATATAACTTGTTGAAGTTCTGATATCAACTTCAATAAGTTATTTCTTAATTTTGCTGGTGATTCAAAACACTGAGTTTACATTGTCATGCTTCAACTTTCACAAGTAATATCATACTTTCAGTGTTGGATCTATATTCCAACTTAATTAAAAAAATTAATCATCTTTTTTAGCTAAAAAGGTAATTCACTCGCCTTAAATACTGTTTCACCATCAACAAGTGTTGCAATTACCATTAAATCATCCAGGTACGCAAATACGTTTTTCAGTTAATCGACCTTTCCTTAAAAACAACTCAACTGATTTTGATGAACTTTAAATGGGACCGACAAGGAGACTCTACTCCCCAAAAAAACATCAAAATCAATCCACAATTGCAATTAGCATATCAAATATACAAAATAAAACATATTGTCGAATTAAGAATCTTTTCCTTATTTCGAATTCAGTTAAAACATTACCTATGAATTACTCTCAAGAATGCTATGACAAAAAAAACATGTTATTTATTTGCTAAGCAAGGCTACAAATTTGTTATTTGGCGCGAGTACTTTTATTCAAACCCAAGTGTAGCGAAGGTTGCAAAGGTAGACAATTTCCACCTCAATCCAGCTGGAAAAATGGTAGGTGCAAGAAAAACAGCTTATATAGTGTAGTAAAATTGCGTCAAGGTATAGTAAAAATGTAATTGAATAAACGTTAATAATAATTATATAAAGTACATTAATTTTTCTAGAACTTTTATAAAGGATGAAATTTCATAAACCTTTTCCACGTCATCGAATAAAAAGAACTTTTCCGTGCTGATTTCGAATGTAAAACAACACATTTTCGAGCCCGTGAGGTGAAAAATATTATACTTGTATAACATTAGGGTAATAATCAATATATAACCGACCCTGTGTGAGTTGGACGCACTCACCCCGTTCCCTATCATATATTTGCTATTTGTTTACAAATATTTGTTTGTAACTACTTGGAATATATAGTTTTATCGAAGCCTATATTTACTATAAAATTATATATATTTTAGTTTAGGATTATTAGCTAAAGTTCTAATTGTATTTTTGAACAAGTAAGCCGAAGGGCGATTGAGGTCTCCGTTTCAGCTTCGACAAAATGATAACGAGTGTCTGTGCCGATATCTGAATTTTAGGTTGTTCCCCTCAGGTTACATTTTTCAATTGATTCTCGTGAAATTTTGCAAGGAAGTTCGATTATTATGTGTAAATTTTTTTTTGATTCAGTTTTTGCCTTTTTCAATTATAAGTTGTGAAAAATATGTACGTGAGCTTTAATCTACAATACAAATTCTAAAATTTGTCTTTAAGTACCTAACGGTGTGTTCCGGCAGCTGTCCTTAAAAGCCAGTACTTATAGTTTAGCCTGAACAACATCTTCGATCACATAATCTCTTAACATCAGGTGAGATAGTGGTCAAAGCCTAACCTATAAGGAATAAAAAAAACAATTTAATTAAAATCGAATATTTGTAATTTTGTCAATATATATATATTAGGAGGATTTCTCATAATCCCCAAACTTGGCAGGGGTCTTGGGGATCGGAGTGTAAGATGGCAATTCTTCAGAAAGCACTAGGTGAATAGTAATAGCAATTCTTCAAAGGTCCTCATTTTGGTGCTTTCCTTTCGTTTTATCTTACGAAATTCACAGCTATGTGTCATGTGCAAAACTAGCTTAGCACCCCGTGGGGCGGTACATACTTTAGTTGATTCTATATACATAATGAGAGACGACGAAAGGAAAGCACTAGAAGAAAGGCAGCAGTACCATCTGAAGAATTGCCATCTTAAACTGAGATACCCAAGACGCCTGACAAACGTGGGGATGGCAAATCCTCCCTAATAGGGGAGGCTTTGATCAACAAGTGGATGTCATAGCTGTTGATTATAATCGTGATAGAAACTGGGTTTGGTGCGAATAACTCAGTATATGACTTCGACTTGCACGTGGCTGGTTTTATTTCAAAGTGCTTTCTACTCCTTGATAAAAGAAAAAAAATCGGCCAATTGCGAGTGGGACTCGCGCACGAAGGGTTCCGTACCATTATCCGTAACCTAATCTTGCAAGTTACAGACACTTTTGTTGCTATTGCTTGATGTGCACGTGCGTGATATTAAAAATCAAGTACCTTTTATCGAAACGAATAGCAATCCCATTTTGCTCTGATATCCAATCTACCTTATATTAATTATTACTAGGTACCTTATACCTATTTTTTTAAAGCTATTAATATACTTAAATCTCAATATTCTGCAAACATTTCAACCTGTGGTCTTTTTCATTACGAGTAAATCACGTTTATTGTAGGTATAGGCCTCCTAAACTATTTAATTTATTTTAGTTTACCGGATTATTTATTTTTAAAGTAAATATACAACTTAATATTCGGTGAATATTTCAAGTTTCTACCTGTTTTCATTATTATTATTATATTATATTTTATATTATTATTACATTATTATATTTTTAGCAAATAAACGGTGAAAACCTCTTTTATTCTATGGGTTTCCCCTTCATTTTTTATTTTCTTTTATTTTAGTTATGATGTAATAACATATATATTTAAAGATATTATAAAACTAAATACTTTGTGAATAGTTGAGGCGCCTACCTGTCACCGTTATTAGTATCGAGCAAGAAACGGATAAAAAAGTCAAGCTTGTTGTATGGGAGCCCCCCTTAAATATTTATTTTATTTTTAGTATTTCTTGTTATAGCGGTAATAGAAATACATCATCTTTGAAAATTTCAACTGTATAGCTATCACCGTTCTTGAGATACAGCCTGCTGACAGACGGACGAACGAACGATCAGCAAAGTCTCAGTAATAGGGTCCCGTTTCTACCCTTTGGGTACGGAACCCTAAAAAAGGTCTGAGCAACAAAACAGTTCTTTGAAATATGACAATACTTTACATCTAAAGAACGTAATACCACTTGAAAACTTTGAAGAAAACACCCGTCCAAATACAAAAGCCTCCACTTAACAGTACATTCACCCTAACCGCTGACCTACTTTGTTCGGCTGAGTTCGCATTGAAGGGATGATGTCATTCTTGAGACAAACAACGTGGCACGCATGCGCATTAAATTAAGCAGAAGATAAAAGGATGCAACTTACGAACGAAATAATAATAAAAAAAAGGGTCCTAAAGTGCGTCACGATGAAACGATGGGAACTCTTAAATTTTTATGTCTCCAAAAAACACAACAACCGTTTTTTACTGAAACCTTCATTTTTTTTAAGTTTGTAAATCGAAAGTTTCAAGTTTTAAATAGCTCTCGAGTCTACGTAGAACTGGCCACTTATAAAAAACAAAAACTTTATCTAAGCAGTGAACACAAGTACGTACTACATTTTAAAATAGTTCGAAAGCTTTTAAAGAACGGTTTAGTTGTTCTGACCTTTTTTTTGTTTATCAAGGATTATAATGAGCGGCATTACAAATTGTTACTATTCCAATTTTAAATATTTACTAAGCAGGTACTTTACAATTAGTCGAGATGGTAAAACATTTCAAAATAAGAACTTACCCCGAAATAACCGATGAGAAAAGTGAATGGCGAATCCATGGCGTGTATGGTTTTTCCGATGGTGGAACACCGTCTGGCGACAGAAATGCGGCATTCTGCCAAGTTTCCACGAGTTGTTACGATGGGGATCATTATTGATTTGTAGCATTAAGGTTGTTGTTACAAAAGGTGGGGAAATTTGTATCAGTATTTATGTAGGTACATGTAAAGCTGTGATCAAGGATGCGGGGAAGATTATGCTATAAATTGAGGTATATTTTTACCTGACCAGATTATAAAAGGCTTGAGTACGATTAATTCTGAATATTTTAATATTGTGCTGTAGGTATAATACCACTAAGTAAACCAATACCAGAGACAAGACATAAAAGTTTTATGATAAAACTAACGTGATTTTCATAAATTTTGAAAACTTTATTGGGCGTTACTGACCTATATAAAATCATTCCAACTATAGTTTCAACCACTCTAAGTTGTGTATGTAAGTCTAAAAAGGGTGAAAACACAAATTTTGCTTTTTTTAAACTAATTTTACTAGTATTCTAAAGGTGAAAGTTTTTGTTTGTATATTTGTTACTACACTGAGAAAAACGACTTAAAGGCTTAAATCAAATTTGAACTTTTACCTTTGAATTGTAACTACGTAAGATGAATTCACAACTCAGATGATTTTCACCAATCAATAAAAATGTATCATGTTTTATAATAAACACAACCGTCAAAAACGCCTTCCGTAAAGTGTTTTCAGAATTGAACTTGTTATACGATAATAATTGCAGTATTGACCATAAAATATACCTTACTTTTACGGCGGTTTATATACGGTGATTATCACTATAACGTACGACTTAATCAGCCTCATCGAAAAGTCAATATTTAAGAAAGACCACAAAATACACCTTAAATGAAGACGAAAAGAAACATTCGCCTTCACTGACCTCGTTTAACGCCTTCTCGGTCGGTTTTTTGCCTTATACCATATAAATTGGTCGTCATTAGGGCGCTTTTGACTTTAGTTTTTTCTCAGTGTACGCTCAAAAGGCTGGACAAATTTTAATGAAATTTGGTATGGAGGTAGATGAGACGCTGGATGAACACATACGATTTTTTGGTAAGGTATTTTTGAATGCCCGCCTGGCTAGCGACCACCCTCAAGTAGAGAATCTGTCACCAAGCACTTACCAGTGTGTTCCGGCGGTCCTTGAGAGCCAGTCAAATTTCCCATGAGCCCTAACAACTGTGCGTCTCAGTGTGACGGGCACAGTGCAATTTGTCTTTGACGAAATGCATCTATTATAGGCAGAGGTTAGTCTTCTTAAAATCAGGTGGGCTTCGGGCTTGTTACGTCACAATAAAATGAAAATAAAAATGAACGCTATAAATAAAGGAAGATCAGCATATTTTTATATATTTAGATAAACGAAAAGAAGTAATGGTGTCGTCACCATTACCTAAAATGGGCAAAAATCATATTTCGGTCTTACAAAGATACAAATATAAGATAGGAAAAATTGAAGTCTTAAGTGACTTAAAATTTTTCCTATCGTATATTTGTAATTTTGTAATGTAATCCGCATAGCAGGCGTTATTGCAAAAATAACAACATTAAAAATATTTAGGTCTCTTTGGCGGGTGAAGTACGACGAGAGCGGCTGGGCGTCAGCGATTATTGGTTGATCAGTCACCTTCCTGCCCCCAGTATCTCACTTAATGGTAAGCGACGATGATCTTATTCCGGCTAAATTAGAATAACTAGCTCATAAGGACAGATAACAGAACACACCAATGAAAAAAATACCAAAATTCGTTTAAAAGTAACAAGAAATGGAATTTGTGTTATATAAATTTAAAGTTGTGTTTAAAGTTTGTTAAAATCCCGTAATCTAGGACATTTGAAATACTTTAAATAATATTCTAATCAGCTACTTAACTGTTAATTAGCTTAGTAGAGCTAATTAGATGTTACATCATTTTATAATTTCTAAGTTTTCAAGAGCACAAGTGTTTAATTTTGTCAATTAATGAGACGAACAGGGCGCCCACCTGATGGTGAGAGTCATAACTTTCTATTGCAGTTGCAGTGTAAATTTTCTTGACACAGCACTGTCTGTTACAACCTGACACTGCACAGTTTATTCTTATGTCTCGTTAACCATTTCCATTCATGCCTAAATAGGGTAGATTTCGCACACTACTGCTTTGACCCCCAAGACGTACTCTTTAGCAAGAGAACGTCGATGTTACTTACGTAACATTTTCACTTCGAGTGGGAATCGAACCTACAATGCCCATCTATGGTGGTTTAAGTAGTGAGTTAGAAAATATCCTTCAACATCTTTTTCATGACCAAAGGTTAAACAATTATAACAGATCGTTTTTAATTTTACATAATAATCGTTCGCCAGCGATAATTGTACTATTTGGATGGCTTATTATAAATTATTCCTTTTGATATGTGTTTTAGTAAGAGGTTTATATTTTTCTAAATATGATGACAAGCACTATCGCGTACTAAGCGAAACTCATATTTTACAAATCATTGCAGCACTAAAAATGTATGACCCGGGCGGGAATCGAACCCGCGTCCTCCGACTTCGCGCCGGATGCCTAAACCACCTGGGCGCGCTCTGTCATGCTCTAACTGTATTACTGTTGTACCGTCATAGTTTAGAGACTTATATTGATTAATATGAAATAAAACTACATACAATCTATAATTATACGGTATTTTTTATGAGCTAATAAATTCTAGTGTTCATGCTATAAAATGTCTCATTGGGTATAACTACATAAGTAGTGTGAGACACTTCATACAGTAAGTCTAAGTATGGAAGCACAGAGGAATTTTTCAATCCATTGGGTTTTTTGGTCCCCGCGCTGGGATGTAAGTGCGCGTTCTTGTTACTACACTTCTCATGCCGACGCTACATAAGCTACACAAACAAAAACAGTGCTTGTGCTCCTAGTTAATAGAGGTCAAAGTACGTTAAAATCCGAACTCGATAACTGCACGTGATGTTATTGTAGACATTTTCGAAGTTCAACTACGTGGTCCTCACTTGATGCGTGTCAGTTCATAATTGTTGTCACGTAAACTTCATGTTTCGGCTTCGAAGTGTTATGGTGCTCAGTGCATAGACCTGCAAAGTTCGGGTTCTATTTCCACTCGAGGTGCTATGAAAATTTGTTGAAAGGCTATTCGCAAAGGAATAACATTATATATGAAATTAAATACATTTCAAATTGTTTATATCTTACAAAAGACTAAAATTAGTGGCATGAAGAAATTTCGTCAAAACTAATTATTTTACATTTTTGTTATGTTTTTGTGACGGAACAAGCTCGAGGCCCACCTGATGTTAAGTGGACTAACCTCTGCCTATAACAGATGCATTTCGTCACAAGTGACGAATTGCACTGGGCCCGTCACTTTGAGACCAAAGTTGTTAAGTTTCATGTGCCTGTAATTTCACTGGCTCTCAAGGACTGCTGCCGGAACACACCGTTAAGTGCTTGGCGACCGATTTTCTACTTGAGGGTGGTCGCTAGCCAGGCGGGTATTCTCAAAATGCCCTTCTATGCGGTGAAGCTCAAGCCCGCGGCGGGATTCGAACCATGGACCTGCTGCGCGGCAGTACATAGCCAATGCCACTGAGCCATCACTGCTTCACTTTCACATAACAAAAATACTTCGTTCTACCAACAAAATTCATTTAAATTTCATAAATTGTAAATTAATTAAAGTCTGGAAGATCAAAGAAAACATGACAGTAGCGTTTGAAAACTCAGACCATTGACGAAGACGTGACGCAACTAAACAGTTCTTTTGACGTCACAAAACTGTAGGGGAGTAGGAGCAGTTTGCAAGCCAGTTTTAATGAAGGATTTAGGTCAAATTTACATAAACTCAGCTAAACAACGGTGCTTAGAAGTTCATAATAAGAAATTATTATACTTATTTTTATAACAAACTAGCGGCCTTCGCTGCTTTGGCTTCGCACGGGTGAAATGCTGATACTAAATATACTACAGAATATCTTCGCATCCCGTACTCAAGTCAGCTCAGCGACAGCTCAGAATCGGTGGCGGGGTGAGGAAGACTCGTTGTGGTGGGGGGAGAGGAGTGTCCATTCTATACGTAGTATTATTATATATTCTATGACAAAACTGTAGGGGAGTAGGAGCGGTTTGAAAGCAAGTTGTAATGAAGGATTTAGGTCAAATTTACATAAACTCAGCTAAACAACGGTGCTTTGAAGTTCATAATAGGTATTATAATAAATTATAATACCTATTTTTATAACAAACTAGCGGCCTTCGCTACTTCGGCTTTGCATGGGTGAAATGCTGATACTAAATATACTACAGAATGTCTTTATATACAATGTTCACAGCTTTTTTTTGTCATAAGACAATATAAACATGTTTTCTTTAGAGATTATTCATGACGTCACATTAGAGACCTTTAAAGTTATCAGTTTTGCTCTAGTATATTATGCATGTATCATACATAAAAACTTTCCTCTTGAATACTACTACGTATAAAAAAACGCATCAAAATCCGTTGTGTAGTTTTAAAGATATAAGCATACATTTTGAAGCAGTGATGTCTCAGTAGCATTGGTTATGAACTGCGGCGCAGCAGCTCCATGGTTCGTATCCCGCCACGGGCTTGAGCTTTACCGCATGGTGGAAGGGCGCTTTGCAAATGCCCGCCTGGCTAGCTACCACCCTCAAGTAGAAAATCGGTCGCCAAGCACCTAACGGTGTAATCCGGCAGCAGCCCTTGAGAGCCAGTGAAATTACAGGCAAATGAGACTTAACTAGGATGTCTCAAGGTGATGAGCGCAGTGCAGTTCGTGACTTGTGATGAAATGCATCTGTTATAGGCAGAGGATACCGCTAACATCAGGTGGGCCTCGTGCTTGTTCCGTCACAAAAATATAAAAAAAAACATAGGTACAATATAAAATAAAATAAAAAAACAAAATTGTTTATTGTCAGCAACTTGTCGATTTAAAATGAAAAAAAAAATTTTTACGATGGTTTGATTTACTTACTTTTTAGTGCATTTTTTATTTAAGAATATTTTCTATTTCAATTTTTTTTTAATTACTTTTGAACATACATTTGTTTTGGATAAATGTATTATTAAATAAACTAATATTTCCGACAGTTTTAGGGGTAAATTATGGAATCATGTGCATTAACTGTTATATAATACGAGCAATAATATTTCTAACTTACAAATACCATGTTTTTTTTTTTAATGTTATTGTGTCGGAACAAGCTCGAGGCCCACCTGATGTTAAGTGGACTAACCTCTGCCTATAACAGATGCATTTCATTACAAGTCATGAAGTGCACTGCGCCCGTCACGGTGAGACGCAGTTGTTAAGTCTCATGTGCCTGTAATTTTACTGGCTCTCAAGGACTGCTGCCGGAACACACCGTTAGGTGCTTGGCGACAGATATTCTACTTGAGGGTGGTAGCTAGCCAGGCGGGCAATCGCAAAATGCCCTACCACCATGCGGTGAAGCTCAAGCCGGCGGTGGGGATCGAACCAGGGACCAGCGGCGCGGCAGTCCATAGCTATTACCGCTCGGCCATCATTGCTTCAAAAATGTTTTTGTATTATGGTTACAAAACCTAGCTACAAGAATGAAAAAAACTAATAAAATTACATCTTCCGCCATAGTCGTCGGTTTCCAAGCTAAAGTACTTGGGGCCAGTTTTACAAACCACCCACATTAATTCAAAGCTCAAATGATTTCTTTTAATCAAATCCTGGTGATACCCACGAGTCTTTCACGAGTTGTTGACTTTTCTTATTTCCCTAACGTAATGCTGAAACGAAATAAATAAACAAAGCTTTGCGGCAGTAAAAGTGAAAAACCGTTGTACCATCTGTTCAATTACATGAAATTTAACGCGTATTCCAAACCTAAATTGTCAAGCATTTTATATATAATTGTGCATGTTTAAACAAGTTAAACCTTTTGCGCTTGGTTTTATGAATGAATGAATGAATGAATGAATTATTTATTTGTCAAAAAGAAGTCTTGTCAAATTATGTCAGTATTTAAAAGTTTCCAGCATGTTCCTTGCGGCGTACAAATTTTAAATATATTGAATGTTACAGTAAAATACAATATCTTAAAACTAATGAGAAGCGATACAATGTCAAAAAATACACACATTGAAATATATGAATTTAATTATAAAGCAGTACGCATGACGTACATGACCTGTTTGATGGCAACCCTCTATGAGAATACTTTCTTTGGTGGTAAAGCTTTCAAGTATAAAAGAGTTAAAGCTATAAGAGAACCTGTTATCTACCAAATGTGCAGGTGCACCCTACTCACATAAACGTGAGAGTGATGGCATATCAATGGGCAGATCTACTTTGTTTGATACGAAATCTAACAGGTGTATAACATATACCTGTCCAAATATTAATGGGAAGAAAGTTTTAATTTGATGAAGTTACAAGACGAAATAAGACGCTCACTTTATGGTAAGATTTACGCCTTTCCATTACAGTTCCCGTACCACCATAACACTGCACTGGTCACTAAAATTTAGGACTTAAGTCTCCTGCGCACAGTAATTTCACTTGATACAGTGCCATTCACGCCCAAGCACAGTTGTGTCTACACAATACTGCTTGTAGGCAAACTATCCGACGCTCTGGGCGGGACACTTAAACAATCTTTATAAATATCATATAAATATCTAGTGACAATTCCGCCGGACCGGAAGAGTATTCGACGCATTTCGCTTCTAAACGAAGCATCCTCAGGAGGTCTTGACTCTACAAGCGCACGATTGAGACTAAACGGCCGGCGGCTGACTTTTATTTTGACATATTATTATTGTATTATATCTATATATCATTAGTGTAGTTCGTGTGTAAATGCGGTACTAATTTGAATATGAATAAATAAATAAATAAAACCAGTAAGGACATCACTCTGCGAGTCAAGACACTCACCGTGTCATCCCCACGTGTCTCAAGAAACTGCAAGCTGTCCTGTGATTGTATATAATTTTGATAAAGATTTTTTAAGTATATTATTAAATATTAAGTGTATTATTAAATAATCAATACCTAACAATTTTGATACGCTTTGGCTTCGGTAATAGCGAGAAAACGAAAAAAAAAAAAAAAATTGGCATCAAACGATATACTTGGTCTCATAGCGCGAAGATTGAAAACGTGCCTTTATCTTGAGAAAATAGGAGAATTCTCCAGTCAATCTGAGTGAGTTCTTACCACTTTACATAATACTTTAGATTCAAGTACACATTTATGTCCTTTAAGCTGAAGTCTTACGAGGTAAACCGCTGTGTGTATATTAAATCTAAATGATTCAGATACACAAATTCTAACTCTATAAGTTCAATGTTAGAGTTGAATTTTCTGTGAAACATGCCGTGAGTAATCTTCAGAATCGTACTCTCATTACACTTGTACGTAAATTCGTTGCGTGTTGCCTTCAATATAACAGCTGCCAGTTTTTCAGGGACATTATCATTTGTTTAGGAAAAGCTTACACATTTTTTTTCCTGTATTTGGTTGGTTAAAGCCTTTCACAACTCAATCGCCTTATAGGAAGGAACGATGCGGTCGAAGATGTTATATATAATCCAGAATTACTGGCTCTCAAGTACAGCTAATGAAACACACCATTTAGTGCTTTGCGATTGAGGTTGGTAATTAGCCAAGAAATTTGTCTCATGAAAATAACTGAAAATAACTGTAAAGATTAAAGAATAAATTAATGTTAAAATATTTTGTGTAAAATATCAAATCACATAGGATTAAGCATGTTATCAACTAACTTACTAAACTTAGAATACGATATAAAAACATTCTAGTTTACAAAAAAATAAAAAATTAAGATATATATATATATATATATATATATCTTATATATGGATATATGGACTCACTTAGTTTTAAGATATAACACCTTTACACTAACCAACATCTAAGTGTAAAAAGTCAATGATGAATGGAGAATGATTTTGTAAAATTGTTTAATATTATATAATAATAATCGATCAAAAAAAGAGTACGGACCAAGAGTCTGTAGTGCACTGTTAAATTAATAAAAAAAAACTGATATATTACACTGCGATCCCCAAGACGCCTGCCAAGCAAGGGTATTATGGCAAAACCCCCTATAATGGGGAGGCGGAGTTCACCAATGGATAGTACTGTACTGTGTGTAAGTATAGGTAAGCCATTGCCGTAATTTGGAAGATACTCATACAGCGTATTTATTTTGCCGAGCTAAAATCTAGTCTCTAATCTAGTAATTTGATTACAAACACTATCGCGTACTTAGCGAAAATTACATTTACAAATTGTTAGAGCATAAAATCATAGCCCCTAAAAAAAATGTGCTCTAATAATTTGTAAACTTTTTTCTTATTAAAAATTAATTATGGATTTCAGCAAAGTAATCCCTGAGTCTTGAATTAACGTAGCCATCTTAAAGAAAGAGACAGAAAACATACATGACGTCAGTCTAGCCATCACTTCTTCACTTCAAGGCTTTGTTTGCATTTAAAATCCAGTGTATGTGTATATTCTTTTTGTGATATCTTAACCAACATTTGAAATGAAATGAAAACACATAACGTCAGTTTTATCACGTAGTGTCAGGGCTGAAAAAGCGTTTATATTAAAATTCTTATTGAAATTTATGCTAAACACGTCATGAGCCTTCATGGGGTATTTGCAAACGAGCGGATTATGACATACATTTTGTTTGTCGAGCACTAATTCCCGCTTTGGATTCATTTTCAATTTACGTTTGATGAACCTGAACCCATTTTCGATCGTGTCATCTATATATCAAGTGAAATTGTATTTTTTTATATCTTATAGGCTTCAAATAACTTTGTCCACAATCTCACCTGATGGTAAGTGATGATGCAGTCTAAGATGTTGTTCAGGTTAGCCTAGAATTACTGGCTCTCAAGGACAGCTGTTAGAATACCGTTAAGTGCTTAGCGACAGCGACTTGAGGGTGGTAGCTAGCCAGGCGGGCATTCGCAAAATGCCCTATCACCATGCTGTAACGACTGCTTTCGTAAGACAACAGCCGGGACCGCTTAACATGCCCTCCGAAGCACGGAAGCACTCAGTAGTAATGTCACTAGCGGTCACCTATCCAAGTCCTGACCGCGGCGGACGTTGCTTAACTTAGCTGATCGATTAAGAACGGCTAAGCAAACTTCGCTACGAGCATTTCAAAGGCTAGCATGTCAGCTATAAACAAAAAAAAGAATGTTGTACTTTTATACATCTGTCATGTCGACAAGCTCCTTACAATGTGTTCTGGTAGCTCCCCTAGAAAACCAGTTCCCATTCTAGGTTAAGTCTTTTCACCAGGTTCGACCACATTATCGCTTATTATCAGTTAAGATTGAGGTCAAAGGCTTTTCAGAAATTACCTAGAAGGAAGATGCCAAGACGCTTGCCAAACATTGACTTTACGGCAACCCAGAAAGAAGAAGCTTTTTTTTAACGGTTGCCGGCTACTTTCATTACCTGTCAACTGCTGAACGCAACCTTCCCAGTATTAAGGGTAGGGGGGAGGGTTGCCATAGCCCCCACACTTAGCAGGCGTCTTAGGGATTGCATTGTGAGATATCAGCTCCTCAGAAAGCGCTGCTGCCCACCTTCTGGTGTATTATCCTAAGTCTCCTCTTACGACACCCACTGGTAGAGATGGGGGTTGACATTATAGCTACTTTCACCTGCCTTATTAAAATTCTATCTCACGTGAAGCGGTGAGTCTTTTGGTAGCTATAGAAAAATTTCGAACCAAACAAGGACACAGTAATTTTTTTAAAGAAAATTCGAGTGTAAAAGCTAGTTAGACGAGCACTCGCAAGATGCCATTTCACCAAGCGGTGAAGTTCAAGCTTGCGGTGTAGATCGAACCATTAAGACGCGGCACGGCAGTCTATAGCTCTTACCGCTCGGATATGATTGCTTTAAAATTGTATAAGTAAACCCGGAAAGTATCGGCTATAATGATAACAATAGAATTTCATTCATAACTAGGACATAGTGGTCCTGACGATGCCAACTTATTAATACCGTTAAGTATGTCTGTGTCTACTTATATAGCGCATATAAGTTACTGAAGAAACACAATTAAGGGGTAAATGTCGACGGGTTAGAGGCGCAGCGCGTTTCTAAGACGCGTTTTGAAGAAGCTTGTCTGCAAATGCCCAGAAGTAATAAAAACAGTTGCTTTCTCGCGGAAAATCTTTCTTTTACACGTAAATCATATTTGAACTTTGCTTTGAGTTCTTCGACGTCTAATCGTACATTATATATTCAAATTCTATAGTCACTTGAACTGAAATTTGAATATTTGCTCTTGGTTTCGTTTAATTTGTATCTGTCTCACAAACAGACACACCTTCACACACTTGATGGGTAAATTGCATTAACTTAAGTTTAGTTATTATGTTCTACATTTTAAACACAAGTTAAATGAATTAGTAATGAAATATTGACGCGTAATCAATGTTGTTGATTTTAGACCAATTGAATATTTACCATTCTTATCCTTTTTACACACTTTTATTTTAAAAAATATTTTAAGGAGTTATTAAATTAATATTTTAGAAAATGTAACTTGCAAGATTAGGTTACAGATAATGGTACGGAATCCAGCGTGGGTGAGTCCCACTCGCACTTTACCGTTTTTTTTTAAATTTAAATTGACGGTGTTGACTGTATTCTTTACGGTGACTAACTTACAAAACAAGTTAGGAATATAATATTTCTGTATATTGCGCTATTTTGTCATTTTATACTGAAAAGATCAAATGTATCTATTCAGCTGTGATCAAAACAAACAAACATTTTGTCTTTCACTAGCTGTTGTGACGTGGAATCCTGTTGAAAGAGCCAATGCCAAATATAAACATGTTTTCCATTATCACATACTTGTGTGAGAGAGATCAAACGCTAGCTATCAATTCTGATTATTTTGGTGCTGACGCGGCTCACAATTTATCGTTATATTTGATTTGTTTTTCAAAGCTTTGAAGGGAACGAGCTAAAATATCGCCAATAAGAAATGAAATATCGGAAACGAATGTCGATTTACAGTCGGCTTTGTCAAATGAAATCCATTACTGATATCTCTCTGAGACATCAAGTTACCGCTCGTTTGGAAAACCATTAGGTGTATAAACCACCAATGTCCCATTTATTTGTAACCAAAAGCTTTTGACATTAATTATTACATTTACACGTAGATCTATGATAAAAAGGCGATGAAAGAAGAATGCGTGCGATAGAAATGACTGATACGGAGGCGATGCAGATCAACCAGGAGCTTTTAACGAATAGTAATAAAAGAATTTGAATCCGGAGTAAGGGAATAATTCTACACTTGAATATTTAGTGTAGATTTAAATAAGAATCAAGAGGGTATCGAGTTTTTTTTTTTTTTGGGGCTATATATGTTATAGCTATGGTAATAACTCATGTTGTCCATGCAACTTACACCTCAGGACTGAGAACACACAGAAAATAATCTAAGGCTTTTAAAACCTATTGTAAGTTAGGAATACCTTGTGTATTCCTTACTTGCCCATGGGGTGCCGGGCTAGAATATCAATCCCCCCATCTCTTGCCGTGGGTGTCGTAGGATACGACTGAGAGTAAAATACCGGAAGGTGGGCAGCAGCACCTTCTGAGAAAATATTTACACTGTGATCCTGAAGATGCCTGCCAAGCATGGGGGGATCATGGGAAACCTCCCCTTAAGATATTATGATAAAACACCCCTTTGGTGTTTTATATCATCATATGAATGATGACCTGAAACGGATTGCTTCTGTAACTATCCTTAGCAGACAGAATCCATTTTTCATCTAGCTTGCTATCACATAAAAATATCTGCTAAGTTAAGCAACGACTGCCAAGGACTTGGATGGGTATGGCCGCTAGTGACATTACTACTGAGTTTTAGCCTTAAGAAAATAAAGCTGTCGGTCCCGGTTGTTGTCTTAGGATGGCAGTTGCTAAATTAGGTGGAGAGGCAAATTTTGAATGCCAACCTTGCCAGCTACCACATTCAACTAGAAAATCAGTCGCCAAGTACCTAACAGTGTTTTCCGTCAGCTGTCACTGCAGGTAATGCCAGTAATTTTAGGTTAGCCTGAACAACATCTTCAATCACTAACTATCAAGTAATCTATAAATAAAAAAAAGAGTAGGCACACATACAAATAAATATATAAACCATTGTTAGAAACAGACCTGGTGGGTTTATATATTGCTTCACGTATTTTGTAGCGAATTAGGATTGAAATAGTATTCGAAGCGCTCGTAGCGAAGTTTACTAAGCTGTTGTTAACCGATTAGCAAAGTTAAGCAACGTCCACCGCGGTCATGAGTTGAATGGGTGACCTCTAGTTTAATTACTACTGAGCGCTTCCGTGCTTCGGAGGGCACGTTAAGCCGTCGGTCCCGGTTGATGTCTTCGGATGGCAGTCGTTATAGCATGGTGGTAGGGCATTTTGCGTATGCCCGCCTGGCTAGCTACCACCCTCAAGTAGAACATCTGTCGTCAAGCACCTAATGGTGTGTTCCGGCAGCTGTCCTTGAGAGCCTCAGATTCTCGGACAGCTTGAACAACATCTTCGATCACATCAACACTTACCATCAGGTGAGATAGTGTATTTAATTTGTATGTAATACCCCTAACGTTTATTAGTTTTTTGTTTTCTCATAAATTGTATAAATAAGTATTACCATACAAATATATTTTCCAAATACATTTGAATGTACATTATACTCACCAAATATTAGACTCACCAAAATATTATGGATGCAAAACTTTAACGAGTTAGAACACTTGGTATTTAAAATATGACAAAAGTACGTTTTGGCGTGAAGGACATACTGCTTCAAGGGAGAATTTCTGTCACTGCACTACACTGTAGTACCCACAAAGATGAACTCGATGAGACTAAAGAGACCAACCATACTGGTAAAATAAATATGAAATCATATACATAAGTCACATGTTTCCAAAAAAGTAGGCAATTACTCGAATGATTAAAACTTTTGTTAGAAGTGCACATATTTAAAGTGCAAGCACTGTGCTTGCGCGGACGCGGTCGCGAGCGTACGTACTCCATGATGAAGTGACTCTGAAGGTCGCGAATCCGGTCGAGATCGAACTACTCTCCTGCGTTACGCTGTTATAACGTAATTGAAATCGGTTTAAATTACTCGTATTACGAATTTCCGCATGTCGCAAGCCCAGCATACATTCTTGGAAATGGAATGGAAGTCCAGAACCTTGCGATTTTCACGGCATTACCTACTTAGCACTGCCACAATTTGGAACTAGTTGCCTGGTGAAGTATTTCCGAACAGATACGACTTAGGGGCCTTCACGAAGAGAGTATTTCCCTCCTCAAAGTCTGCAACGCATCCTTGAGATCTGGTCTGCGGATCTTCGTTGGCGACGGTTACCTTCATACATAATGCTCATCAGGTAAGGGTAAAGGTATAAAATAAAGGAACTCTTTTGTGATTAAATTACACGTTCTGGTCCATCCACACACAACTTAAGTTACGAATTACATTTTTTGACTACTGTATTACAAAATAACAATCAAAGAAAAAAAATACGAGCGATGTTCAAACCCACGAACACCCGTTCCGGAGAGTCCGGAGAGCGTTAGAGCCGGGAAATGCTCTGCCAATTGAGCTATCGTGGTGAGTGAGTCATAGCTCAAATTTATCCTTTTATTCCTATTGTTGCACTGAATGAATCGAGCGACATCTGCAGCCAAACCGAATTGAACAAGACTAATTTTTTAATTAGCTTTAAACTTGTTTACGATGACGCAACACGATAATTCTGACATTGTTATTTTTGTATTAAAGTCACAATTATTTATCAGACTCAGGCGTCTAAAACGCTCTTAAGAAGGTCAATTACAAATTTTAAAATTAAAACTTTCTACATTGTACTGAACTTGGTTCAGCAAAAAAAATGTATACAGCTGCTGCGAGAAGAACGGGCAAGAAACTCGGGGCCATTCTTTTAAATACGTCTTTTAACAATGTGTTTCAGACTGTGTTACAAAATTATCACAATATTTGTTTAAATTAGGTGACAGGCAATAGCTTGGCAAAGGCGGAATCGTCCTAGCATTTTTGTCGGCAAATCAAAATGATTTTCACGTGCAACTTGAATTTTCCCTTCTGTGCGCGTTGTAATATGTTTGGGAACTTTATAAAACCGTACACATTATTTAAGATGGGACTTTTTTTTTTTCTAAATTACTTATTTAAAACCTGGCAACACTATTTTATATTTATTACTAGTGTTGTTATCGTGATTGTCACTATTCACTATTAAATGTAAATTTTTTTACGAACATACGTAATATTTTCAAAGATATTAAAAATTAGGTTAAAGTTAAATTTCAATTTCTTTAAAAATATCTCTCAGGGCTTCTCTAGGGTCCATTACATATATAGCTCAAATTGCACGCTTTTGCAAGACAAAGATATGTCTCTATCTCAGCAGCAGCTCCCCACAGCCATATACCATACAATACTGTGGAAATACGCTAAAAATAAAAGAAAATGCTTTTATCATCATAATTTATGCGTGAATAGACCCGAAAGTGTGATTTAAACAAGAATTTAGTTCGCCTAAAGTTTAAGGAATACCAAGGGAATTCCTTATCTGCCCTATTCCACTCTTATCCATTGAACAAATTAATTATTTTTGAAGTAATGATGGCCAAACGGTAATAGCTATGGACTGCCGCGCTGCAGTACCCTGGTTCGATCCCCACCGCTGGCTTGAGCTTCATCGCATGGTGGAAGGGCATTTTGCGATTGCCCGCCTGACTAGCTCAAGTTCAAAATCTGTCGCCAAGCACCTAACGGTGTGTTCCGGCAGTAGTCCTTGAGAGCCAGTGAAATTACAGGCACATGAGACTTAACAACTATGTCTGAAGGTGACGGGCGCAGTGCAATTCGTGACTTGTAATGAAATGCATCTGTTATAGGCAGAGGTTAGTCCGCTTAACATCAGGTGGGCCTCGAGCTTGTGCCTTCACAATAACATAAAAAAACCATCCCTTCTCCATAAAGTCTCCAATTTGGTCAAAATATTATACCTTCTCTTTTCGTATTACGATAGCTTTATATTGGACGGAAGTGAGTTTTAATACGATCGCGAGCGCCTCATGGCAAGGTTATTCTTTAATTTCCTGTTTCTCGTTATATATACCAGTAAGCACCTATCACGTTTGTGAATTAATGAATCTTTGTCACGAAGCGGAAAGCTGTAACGGGTATAATTGAGGTAATCAATCAATTGAAGCGATGATAGCCAAACGGTAACAGCTATGAACTGCCGTGCTGCAGGTCCGTGGTTCTTTCCCTACCACCGGCTTGAGCTTCGCCGCTTGGTATTTGAAGCGCTCGTAGCGAAGTTTACTTAGCTGTTTCCAACCGATTAGCAAAGTTAAGCAACGTCGCACGCGGTCATGAGTTGGATGGGAGACCGCTAGTGACATTACTACTGAGCGTTTCCGTGCTTCAGAGGGCACGTTAAGCCGTCGGTCCCGGTTGTTGGCTTAGGATGGCAGTCTTTATAGCGTGGTGGTAGGGCATTTTGGGAATGCCCGCCTGACTAGCTACCACCCTCAAGTAGAAAATCTGTCACCGAGCACCTAACGGTGTGTTCCGGCAGCTGTGCTTGAGAGCCAGTACTTCTGGGTCAGCCTGAACAACATCTTCGACCACATCATCACTTACCATCAGGTGAGATAGTGGTCAAAGGCAAACATATCAGGCATAAAAAAAAATGGTGGAAGGGAATTTTGCGAATGCTGGTCTGTCTAGCTATCACCCTCAAGTAGAGAATCTATCGCCAAACACTTAGCAGTTTATTCCGACAGCTGTCCTTGAGAGCCAGTAAGTAGTTATGAAACTAAAGGCACAGGAGATTTATCAACTGTACGTTTTAGAGTGATGGACGCAGTGCAGTTCGTCACTTGTATTGCAACTGTTATAGGCCGAATTTACCGCTTAACACAATGTAGGCCTTTTGCTTGTTCTATCATGATAGCATTTAAAAAAAGGATAAAAGACACAGTATAAAATGAAATTACTGGTCAAACGAGGCATACAAGCACTAACGCCTAAGAGTGCTGAGCACAATACAGTGCCAAATATAACAAGAAAGATGACACTGCAACTGTAATGGTCAGGTGGGGTGCTTACCATCAGGCAAATAACTTTGTCACTTATTTATACTTATAAAAAGGTCCAACAATATAAATTTCATATGGTTACTAAAATAAAGCAGTTGTAGTGGAGCGACTGCTTCATTTTAGTAATTCCCTTAATTCGTTTTTTTTATGTTATTGTGACAGAACAAGCTCGAGGCCCACCTGATGTTAAGCGGACTAACCTTTGCCTATATCAGATGTATTTCTGTAATGAAATACATCTGATATATGCCTATGCCAGGTTAGTCCGCTAGAGGCTAGTCACGAATTGCACTGCGCCCGTCACTTTGAGACATAGTTGTTAAGTCTCATTGTGCCTGTAATTTCACTGGCTCTCAAGGACTGCTGCCGGAATACACCGTTAGGTGCTTGGCGACAGATTAGGTACTTGAGGGTGGTAGCTAGCCAGGCGGGTAATCGCAAAATGCCCTTCCACCATGCGGTCATAGTAGAAAGTCTTTCTAATATGATGCGGTGAATCTCAAGCCGGCGGTGGGGATCGAACCAGGGTACTGCGGCGCGGCAGTCCATAGCTATTACCGCTCGGCTATCATTGTTTCATGTGTGCGGTAGTGCGGTTTACTATATTAGATCACAACATTATTTACCGTCAAGGGAGATTTTGGTCAAAAGCTAGGCTACCGGTAATTAAAGAGAGTATAATTGAGTCTAGATACCCGTGAACACTTTGTTGACCCAACTAAGAGAATTCTTGGAAAGGTGCGTGGGAACCTGAACATTTCCTGAACATGTTTGCTTGTCCTACGGTAACTTTTGATCGTCTAACCTGATCTTCATGGAATTATGTAGTTAGTTAATATAAATTTGTTTGTGTTTAAGCCCAGTTGGTCGGGGGTTGTTGAGATTTAAGAGCCAATTGGGAGTTACGAGTAAATATGTAGAGCAATGTAAGTCAACCTCAATAATAGTACAAAGCTTGAACGTTGGAAGCGCTCGTAGCGAAGTTTACTTAGCTGTTCTCAACCGATCAGCAAAGTTAAGCAACGTCGCGCGCGGTCATGAGTTGAAAGGGTGACCGCTAGTGACATTACTACTGAGCGTTTCCGTGCTTCGGAGGGCTCGTTAAGCCGTCGGTCCCGGTTGTTGTCTTAGAATGGCAGTCGTTATAGCATGGTGGTAGAACATTTTACGAATGCCCGCCTGACTAGCTACCACCCTCAAGTAGAAAATCTGTCGCCAAGCGCCTAACGGTGTGTTCCGGCAGCTGTCCTTGAGAGCCAGTACTTCTAGGTTAGCCTGAACAACTTCTTCAACCACATCATCACTTACCATCAGAGTGAGATAGTGGTCAAAGGCTAACCTATCAAAAATAAAAAAAAAAAAACAAAAAAAAAACGGAAACCTTTCCGCGTGGGTTCAAAAAGTGTACCGTGCGGAGCAACAACATAACCTCGACGCGACCAATCGTTTTTAAGCGCCAAATCAATTAACCAATCCAATTTAGAAGATTGTGCCTGTTTCGTCAATTGCGCACTTGATGAGTCTGAAATCAGTTAGTAGAAGTACACTTATTTACATATTTATTCGTAGACTAGGTGTACCTGCAACTTCGTTCGCGATTGCTATACCTGCAAACTAATTATTCACATTTAAGCACTGTTTATATTGTGGTTTGCGGTGAAGCACTCCTAGTAAAGCAAAGATCAGAAAGGAGATTTTTACTTTGGGTTTGATAACTCCCGGGTTGTATTTTCCAGAAGACAGTAGTTAAGTAACTTAGAGATTTCCTTCGCGGTTCGCACAATAGATATTGAAGCATAGTACTTTGTGCGTTACTTTGGACTTTCAATTATAAAACGATATCTTTTTGCCGAGGTTCTCCTTGTTTGGCGGTAGAACAAAAAGATATTAGATTGTACATTTCCATTGCACAGTCTCCAAAATGTATCCGGCAAAAGATAGAAAGTTATAAATTTTTTTTGTTGCGAATGTTCCAGATTTTAGAGTTTTACCATAGCAATCTGGCAAATCTAAATAAGGATGCCGAGATGCCCGTGGGGTGCCGGGATGCCCATGGGGTGCCAGAATGCTCGTGGGATGCCGGGCTGCCCTTGAGGTGCCGGGGCTGCCCGTGGGGTTCCGAGCTCACTCGTCACTATTCTAACAAAAATGATAAATGAAATCGGACTATGCGTTAATAAATTACAACAAATACAAATACAAATACAAATTGTTTTATTTCCCATAAAAACAATACATACAGGCTATAAAAGGTAATTATATATTAAAGTAATTATACTTAAATAACAAAGTCCTAAGATAATACGCAGTATACCTATTTACCTTACATTAGCAGCCGTACTAGGTTAACCTGTGTTACGACTGCTAAGTGTATTCCCACAAATATGTAAATGACTAATGATACGTATACGAGTATATACGTATCATTAGTCTCCTACCTACTAAAAATTGTCACTCTTACTTTATTTGTTACCAAGTATTAAATATAAATAAACATACGAAAATGAAGGCAGTTTGAAAATTCGCTTTTAAGCCAAGACAAAATGATGTTACCCGCAACACTATACGTGTGGAAGTCATAATACAGAGATGTGACGTGTATCTGTAGCAGGGCAAAGATATCGATATCAAGTTGGTTAAATATTTTAACAACTGATGAAGATATTTTATTTTAGGTATGTTAAATTAAAAGCGGATATATAATGTATTTTGAAGTGTTGATAATGTTACTGAAATACAATAGGTATTCTATTTAAAATGTGCCATATATTCGATTTACTAATTAAGGTTCTTAACTTAGCATTTACTTAAGAATAAATGTGAAAGTTTAGTATACAGATCAGATGAAAAGAAAAAATAATAATAATAAAGATCTTAGTAAACAAGAAAATAAATAGCCAAACCAAGAAGTAATTTATCGATAAACCTTGAGTAAAATTTACCACAGCCATATGCCGTTGCAATAAACTGCACACGGAACAAAAAAGCTAGGAGTAGTGTTATACTTAAATTAATTTGGAATATACATTTATTTTATAGGTATATAATTTTTGATAATTTGAATTTTTTTGAAACATTACTGTAGTAGTGTATGAATACAATGTTTAGGTCAAAACTATTGTAATAACAGCAGATTAAATATATCTTAAATTAAACTAAAATATGAAATGTTATTATTATACATATAATAAATTTGATTCTGCGTTTGTGTGCACAGTGTCCTGTATGAAGGAGTGCGTGCAGACGGTGTGTATGTGTGATAGTGTGTGTGTGTGTTCGTGTGTGTGTGTGTGTGTGTGTGTGCTTGTGTGGAGGTAGCAAAGGGATGTACAATTTATTTTAAATGTTGAGGTACAAAAATGATTCAGTCTCTCCATAGTCTAGCCCAGTAAGAAATGTACTCAGCACAATTTTACATTTAAAAAGAGTAAGTGGATAAATTTTTAACTGTCTATTGATTTCTTTATAAATAAAAGGGCCAAGGTAGCAAAATTGTCTTTGAGCAAACATAGATGAAAATAGCGACGATTGTACCATATTGTTAATTCGTCTTTTATTGCGGTAATTTACCATATCAAACAAGGTATTGGAATGAATTTTTAATACGGTTTTCAATATGTATAATTGTCTGACTGTTAATATTTTTGTTTCAGCATACAGTTCTTTTGTTGGAAACCTAAATGGCTTCGAGAACATAACTTTTAATACGGCTCTCTGTGATCTTTCCAGGGAAATGAGATATGACTTGAAAGTCCCACCCCAGACAGTTATGCAGTAAGCTAAAAGGGAATGACAGAGGGCGTAGTATACAGATTTTAAGAGTTTCTTGTCAGATAAATGCCGAAGCCGTTTAAAAACTCTAATAAGTTTACGTATCCTTCCCGAAAGAAGTTTAACGTGTTCTTGCCAACTCAAAAATTCGTCTACAACAACTCCCAAGTATTTCACATGTTTTTCCCTATTAAGGGCTAAGCAATTACATGTTTGGGCAATAGTATTGGTATTGGTACAAGAGTGGGCTTTGATTTGAACCAAATTTAGCTGAGGTTGATCAATCACGGTTTTAGTAAATGTCAGATATTTAGATTTACAGATGTTCAACGTGAGTAAATTGTCTCTAAGCCATGACATTACTTCTTTTAGACCTATCTCAGCTAATTCTTTTACTTGTATCCACGATGGTGCCGCAAAAACTAATGCAGTATCATCAGCAAAGACTACGGTTTTGCCACCTTTGATATTTAGATTACAGAGATCATTAACAAAAATCAGAAAAAGCGTAGGGCCGATTATGCTGCCCTGTGGAACGCCATAAGAAACAGCTGCTTCGTCACTAATCAAGTCCCCAACCTTAACTCTCTGAGTCCTATTAGTCAAATAGTTGGTAAAAAGTCTGAGAGCAACATCTCTAACGCCTATAGCTTCCATTTTGTTTAGTAATAGAGGGATAGATACGGTATCAAAAGCTTTAGCTAAGTCTAAGAAGATGCCAATACATTTATTTCTATCGTCAACTTGACGAGCTATAAAATTTGTAAGTTCTGACACCGCATGCTCCGTGGATTTGCCTGCAGTAAAGCCAAATTGGTTGTCAGATATAATCTTAAATTTGGTCAGGTATGAAGTTAGACGTTTACTAAGCAGACGCTCCAAGATTTTAGATAGTGGTGAGAGGATTGATATTGGACGATAATTATTGATGTTGTCTCTAGCCCCACCCTTGTGAATAGGTTTTATCAGAGCAGTTTTGAATAAGGTTGGGAATTCGCCAAATGAAAAACTCAAATTACATATGTGAACTAAGTGTGACAGAATAATGTTCTTACAAAGTTTTAATACTTTAGTTGGTATACCATCATAGCCTATAGCACTACTAGGTTTTAAGTTCATTATAGTATTTTCTACTTCTGAGGCATCTGTAGGAAAAAGAGCCAATGAGTGAACGGCAGGGTTAGCTGAATAGAACCTTTTGGGTGTATGATTAAACAAAATATCTTTTGCCAATTTACTCCCCACATTTGCAAAGTGATCATTAATAAAATTGATGGACCCCTTGGGAGAAGCCTTTAGACTAAGCAGACTTACAGTTTCATCATTTCTGACCATTTTAGGATCTAATTTAGATACGTTTTTGACTATTTTCCAGATTTTTCTACTATTTGTGCCTACTTTTTTGAGCTCAGTTTCTTCGTAATCACCTCTTACTTTTTTTAGTAAATCTCCGCAAAAGTTTCTATATCTTTTAAAGGTTTTATCAAGAATATGATTCGTAGGGTCTCTTTTAAGGTCAAGGTGGAGTTTGTCGCGATGTCTGATACACCTAAGCAGACCAGGGGTTAGCCAAGGCTCTTTTATCATCTTACGACATGGTACACATTTAGCAGAGGTATTTATTTCAATTACTCGTTTTAGCTCATTCACTAGTATATCAGTGGCCTGGTTTACGTCTTGTGTATCGAACATAGTATCCAAAATAGCAGTATTAAGATCTACACCAATCTTCTCGTAATTAACTACTTTTATTACATTATATTTATTCTGTGGTAAGTTAGGTTGCTCTAGAGCTAGCAGCAGAGTGTAGTGGTCAGTAATTGTAGTAGTAAGGACGAATGATGTCGCTTTTAGACAACTTTTCAGGAAAATGTGATCTAGGCAGTTATTTATTCTCGTGGGGAATTGGTGAGCTGGGAGTAAATCATGATGAGACAAGACATCTAAATATTCATCACAGTTCTTGTCAGTGGGAAGATTGTCACGAATATTGATGTTTAAATCTCCAGTTAAAATAATAGTTTTAAAAGATTTTAGTGAGTTAAGTACCACATTTATTCCTTCATAAAATTTATCTAGTATCCTATATGCTGGTGGTCTATAAATTGCTACAATTGCAGCCTCTTTTCCAAATTGAAGTACCAGACAGTTAGATTCAAATGAAGGAGGTTCACTTACTAGAGCAGAGAGGTAACTACGCACAAAGACCACGACTCCTTCATTTTGAGATTTATTTTGTTTAGTCATAAATGTAGTAAAATTCATTAGTGTTGGCACGTAATCAATCGTTTTCAGCCAACATTCAGTGAGGACTACAACATCTACCTCAAAATTTAAACGAGCAAGAAAGATCTGCATTTGTGAGAGATTGCAATCCACACTTCTTATATTTTGACACAAGACAATAAGGCGCTTACGCACAAGCTGACCCATTCGAAGAGAAGCTTCCTCTACTGTACATTGAAAAGACTCAGCAATACTGAAGTTGTCCAGATCATTTGCTATATCTTTTATATCCATTATGATTATAAATAGTGCTGACAAAGTCCGAAATATTGGCAATATTGATGTCGATTACAGAAATATTTAGAAATTTGCTAATCGGAATTAGTATTAAAAAAAGTGTGACGAGATGACACCGTGTTAAATAGACAAACAATAAAATAGTACAAAATTTTACTCCACTTACTCCACGTAAAGGTGAATGGTATGAATGTATAAAATAAATTATGTGAGTGTGATGTGTTAGTGAAATTGAGAAATAATATAATTTTTGCAGAATTTTGTTTAAATTAAAGATTGGTAACCATATTAAAGTAATGACAGAATGTACCTTAAGCCTTAAATTATAGTTCATTCTTGAGTTCAGCAAGGCTCGACTCGTCTTTAATATGCAATTGTGAGGCTCCTTCTTTTTTCCGGATAAAAATTCTCCCACGGGAACACCAGCAATAATTAAAATTATTTGATCTTGCAAAGTCTCTGGCAAGAAAAAAGAGACGTCTTGTCTTGATCGTCATATGTTCCGAAACATAAATGGGAGCCGACGGCAGGCCGAGGCCAAGCTGAATGGTGGTGAGTTGATGCGAGTGATCTCTACTAAACTTTTTGGTGGTGCGAATAAAATCTTCTTTACGCAATGCTGTAGTAAACTTAACAAGTATCGGAGGCTCATTTTTCGATAGCGCATTTACTCTGTAAATATCTTGTATCTCATGTTTCTGTATTTCCATTCCGATAGCATTTCCTAGTTTAATGACCAGTTCACAGAGAGTGGTTTTAGATTCCCCGGTCTTTTTAGGAATATTCCTTAATTCAACTGTGGACGACCAGTTGTTTTTTTGGAGAGCTTCTACCTTATCTTCTAGTTCGGCTATATACTTTTTATCCTCCTTTCTTTCCTCTTTCATCTGTTCATAGACCACTTTAATTTCGTCATATTTGCTTGAAATGTAGTCGAGAGTTTTGTTCTGCTCCACGTGATTAAGCCTTATATCGTCACTTAAGGTTTTAAACCTCGATTCGAACAACTCAATTAATTCCTTCCTCAGGGCACTAATGGAGTCGCTTATGTTATCGTCAGCGACTCTACGTCTTTTCTGTCTCACAACGTTCGGCTTCCCTGTATCACTTGTTGTTGTCATGTCAGAGTCCGACGGTTGACTTTGTCCGGGCTGTACTGACGGTGGAGTTCTATGCATTATAGAAAGAAAAACTATATGTACAATTTCAACGTTTGTATAACGGTTTAAACAAAACTTTCGATTGCGCGAAAAGGGGATAAACTAGTAGCTACAGCGTACCAACGACACGTCCACTCGCGTGGAGTTCCGAGCGGGAATCGACAACAAAGTGTACATTTTGATTTTCATCCCCTTTCCCGAGGGAACCGTGCTGAATTTCAAAAATAGAGAATAGGAACTTTTAACACGATGTGATTGTCCGAATTTAAAATGTACAACACTGATTTATTAATGATATAATTGGTCATATTATGGCGAAAGTCAGATTTGAAAATTCATTATCATTCCCAAGAGTTCCATAAATTACTTAAAAACAGCTCTATTTTTTTAATTACCTGTTAATCAACTTGGTATGAAAAACCTTGTACATATTATATTTTTTTTCCAAATCCTAATAATGCTCCTCTAATGAGTTAACTTTCAGGAGATCAAAATTAGGGGATCGCCCGCAAAGACCCACTAACTAAAGAGGAGATTGAATGTCCAGTTCAGGGTTTTCTAGTACGAAACGCTAAAAAGGAATTGTTATATTCAAAATTGATGTAAAATTCAGCAGAACACTATTCAGTGAGCGATAATTAAAAGAGGTGGCATGTCTTACCAGCAATCATTAAAAAAATCCCAACAAAAGTGTTTTTTTTGGGTATATCCGAATAAAATGAATATTTTAGACTAACCTCGACTAATACGCCCAAAAGTGTCATTTATGCATAAACTTAGTTCGTGAACAATTAGTAAAAAGATATTATGATGGATATGTTTGCATTGTAATCATAAATCATTGTATTAAACCAGGAAGACATTGAATTAGTGCTTAATTTGAAGGATGAACAACTTCAATGGCTATAAACATGAACTTGGCATATACTCCTGAATTATTGATATGTTCTGAGTGTGTTCTAGGAGTCAAGCCGAATTGACAAAGACATTGTGTTTTTTTTTTTTATTTACATGGCAAAGAAACCATTTAAAGCTAGAACAAGCAAAATCCAAGAGATACAAAATATATGTAGGTTATCCGCTAATTACCTTAAGAATTGTAAAATTCTATACATATAATAAATCTGTAACAAGTCCAATTCTGTACAATGAAGATATTTTGCAAAAATAAATTTGAGATCACTCTGTAGCTGATACTGATGCCAAAACTGTATTTTTTTTTATTTTGTCTGTCTGTCTGTCTTTCTGTCTGTCTGTCTGTCTGTATCTCGGCCGCGCATCATTCCAAAACTACTGAATGGAATTCAATGAAACTTAACACGATTTGAGTTCATACTACGAAGAAGGTTATTGTGTACTTTTTATCCCGAAATTCAGCACGGTTCCCTCGGGGAAGGGGATGAAAGTCAAAACGTACACTTAGTTGTAATTTATTAACGCGTAGTCCGATTTGAATTATTCTTTTTTGTTAGAATAGTGACAAGTGAGCTCGGAACCCCACGGGCAGCCCGGCACCCTACGGGCAGCCCAGCACCCCATGGGCTACTAAACGGAATTCAATGAAATTTAACACGATTTGAGTTCATACCACGAAGAACGTTATTGTATTCTTTTTATCCCAAAATTCAGCACGGTTCCCTCGGGAAACGGGATGAAAGTCAAAATGTTACTTAGTTGTAATTTATGAACGCATAGTCCGATTTCAATTATCCTTTTTTTGTTAGAATAGTGACAAGTGAGCTCGGAACCCCACGGGCAGCCCGGCACCCCACGGGCAGTCCAGCACCCCATGGGCTACTAAACGGAATTCAATTAAACTTAACACGATTTGAGTTCATACCACGAAGAACGTTATTGTATACTTACTATCCCGAAATTCAGCACCTATCCCTCGGGAAACGGGATGAAAGTCAAAATGTTACTTAGTTGTAATATATTAACGCGTAGTCCGATTTGAATTATTATTTTTTGTTAGAATAGTGACAAGTGAGCTCGGAACCCCATAGGCAGCCCGGCACCCCACGGGCAGCCCAGCACCCCAAGGGCTACTAAACGGAATTCAATGAAACTTAACACGATTTGAGTTCAAACCACGAAGAACGTTATTGTATACTTTTTATCCCAAAATTCAGCACGGTTCCCTCGGGAAACGGAATGAAAGTCAAAATGTTACTTAGTTGTAATTTATGAACGCGTAGTCCGATTTCAATTATTCTTTTTTGTTAGAATAGTGATGAGTGAGCTCGGAACCCCATGGGCCACTCGACACCCCAAGGGCAGCCCGGCACCCCACGGGCATTCCGGCACCCCATGGGCACCCCAGCACCCCACGGGCAGCCTGGCACCCCACGGGCAGCCTAGCACCCCATGGGCAGCTCGGCACCCCACGGGCATCTCAGCATCCTTATTAAGATTTGCCAGCTTGCTAAGATAAAACTCTAAAATCTGGAACATTCACCACAATCAATTTTTTTAACCATCTATCTTTTGCCGGATACATTTTGGAGACTGCGCAATGGAAGTGTACAATCTAATATATTTTTGTTCTACCGCCAAACAAGGAGAAAGATACCGTTTTATAATCGAAATTACAAAGAAACGCACAAAGTACCTACTTTGCTTCAACATTTATTGTGCGAACCGCGAAGGAACTCTCTGAGTTACTTAACTACTGTCTTTTGGAAAAACAAGCTGGGAGTTATCAAACCCAAAGTAAAAATTTTCTTTCCGAGCTATGCTTTATTAAGAGTGCTTCACCGCAGACCACAGCGTTGCTTAATATGAGATAAACAGTGCTCAAATGTGAATAAGTAGTTTGCAGGTACGGCAATCGCGAACGAAGTCGCAGGTACAGCTAGTGTATATATAAAAAGGGATATCCATAAAGGAGTCCTGTATTTTTAAGGTTTTTGTTTCGGTTATTTCTTAAATATTATTCTTAATAATCTTTGTCGATGACATTAATGCATACAAGCGTCAAACTTGGTTTGATTATAGTGCAATATCTACCGTATAGCAACAGTTAATAAAATCCAACCAATTGAGCGTTTGTACCCCTAATAGGGATCTTGAACTGCATGAAATAAACCACGATTTTTCGGTACATTCTGTGTTCGCACATAACCTTCGGTAATCGAGGTATGCGGTTCAACTTACACATTTATTTTTATTTTTTGCCTGATAGTTTAGCCCTTGCCCACTATCTCACCTGATGGTAAGTGATGATGTGGTCGAAGATTTTGTTTGGGCTAACCTAGAAGTTCTGGCTCTCAAAGACAGCTGCCGGAACACACCGTTGGGTGCTTGGCGACAGATTTTCTACTTGAGGGTGGTAGCTAGCCAGGCGAGCATTTGCAAAATGACCTCCCGCTATTATACCGCTTCAATTGTTTGTCCAATAAGGAATGATGGCCGAGCGGTAATATCTATGGCTTGGCAGAGCTGCAGGTCCATGATTCGATCCTCACTGCCGGCTTGCGCTTCACCACATGGTGGAAGGGGATTTAGCGAATGCCCTCCTGGCTAGCTACTACCCGCAAGTAGATAATCTGTCGCCAAGCACCTAACAGTGTGTTCCGGCAGCAGTCCTTGAGAGCTAGAAATTAACAGACACATGAGACTTAACAAACTGTATGTCTCAGTGTGACGGGCACAGAGCAATTGGGACGAAATGTATCTATTATCGGCAGAGGTTAATCCGCTTAACCTCAGGTGAGCCTCGTACTTGATCCGTCACAAACACATAACATAAAATAAAAAAGAGTAACAAGAAGTCGTTACCGCTACGCGCAACATAGGTACACTAAGATTTACGAATAATTATCGTAAATTAAGATTGTTTTTTTTAATAATAACAAATACTTTTAAAATATTTTAAGAAAACATCAAATTAATATTTTAATAAATCTTCCGGTTTGGCTGCGTGGCGTTTGTGACGTCACGTCGGCTTAGCAGGAAAATTAAGCGGAATTGTCACTAGATATATTTTTATATTTTTTAAGTGTTTTATTAAAATATTAATTTGATGTTTTCTTAAAATATTTTAAAAGTATTTGTTATTATTAAAAATGGATTTCCGCAAAGTAACGCCTGAATCTATTCACTATTGTTTTTTTTTTTTTTTTTTTACTTGCTCCTTATTGAACTGCATCGCCGCCTTAAAACACATACCGCGTCTTACCCAGCTTTCCTATCACCGTACAGGGTGAGTTACTGATATGATTTATATCCGAGCTTATCCTGAGGGATATACCTATGTCAATGTCACCAGTGATGTTAGTAGACACAAGTGCAAATAACACACTTCAACTGGGGAACGTATTCGTTTTTGTATGTTTGTCCAAGCTGTACAGTTCCCGGATAAATAATTCTACCTATAGCGCCGAGTAAGCAGCGTTGTAGAACTCACGACGTGCTAATATGGTGCCGTTTCCAACTCATAGCAGAGCTCATTACCATTATTCGCACTTGTTAGGTGAATGACAGTTATTAGGGCGAGCAAATCAAGCCCTATCAATATGCCCAACTTGATCATTTTGTGGCACACTATACTGAAAAACTATCACGCCTGTAGATTTGTGCTTTTACATAGTTATTTAAGTTCATATCTAGATGTGTTATCATTAAAAATTTATTTTATAACCATTAAAAAAATTAACATATAAATTTTGTATTCATTGGATAGAATGTTTTGTGTAATAACGCCACCTCTTAGAAAACCAAAGACTTAACATCGCTGCAACAGAACTAAACTTAACTCAAATGTATCTTATTTATTACATAATGCTAGATGACACCACTAGAATTAGGTTGTAAAATAAACGCGAGCCCTCGCAAAGCTCAGTTTTTTTCTAGTGTATAAAATAGCTAAGAGAATTTCCAAGGAGAATCAGTCGTCAAGACAGTCTGCTATCAAACTGAAGCCAAAACTGTTGACACAAATAACTACCGTTCGATGTTTTATTTTAATGTAATCAATGCAATAAATTGAAGTTTTGAAGGAATATGGCCGAGTGGTAATAGCTATGGACTGCCGTGCCGCAAGTCCATGTTTCATCCCCATCGTTAATTTGAGCTTTACTGCACTGTGAAGGACATTTTGCGAATGCTGGCCTGGCTGGCTACCACCTTCAAGTAGAAAATCTGTTGCCGAGCACCTAACAGTGTGGTAGCAGTCATTGAGAGCCAATAAAATTACAAGCTCATGAGACTTAAGCCTGCACCGAGGCAGCGATACGTAATTGTGTTTCGTTTGATACCTTTTTCTTTATTTCTTAATTTTGAGTAACGCAATTAAAATATATTATATTTAAAGATTCATTCCATAACTCATACACTTTAGAAACAATGTTACTTTAAGTTTCCTCGATAGAAAAAAAATCCAAATTTATATCTGAAAAAACGAAACAAAGGGTTTATTTAGAAGTAGTATGGCGTAAAAACTTCACGGAAAGTCATCAGTATTTGAATAATAAAAAAACAATGTGTTTTCTATAACGTATACACATTACACTTTTCAAATGGGTATTTGTTTTTATTATACGAAGGAAATACCTTAACTCACTCACGTTCCGTCCATCTTAGCTAGAACCGCGATGCTTTCTCCCTGTCCACTTAGGTTAATCTACGGCCGTCGGACGGGGACGGATGCTGGCGGCGTGCCTTACTCACGCACACATACCCGGCACGTCTAAAAAGCTCGGTGCGCTCTTAACAACTGTATATCTCAATGTGACGGGCGCATTACTAACTGATGAAATGCATTTGTTATAGTAGAGGTTAGTCCACTTCACATCAGGTGGGGCTCGCGCTTGTTATGTCACAATTGCATTAAAAAAAGTCATATTTTATGTTCATTTTAATGGAATCAAATAAAAATCTTCTGCGAACAGGCGTCATCATATTTTATGCTCAATTTATTGAATCAAATCAATCTCCAAACTGACAGGCGTGACGTGCTCCAAATTTTTATTTATGTGAATCAACTCAATCAATGCGGGAGCTTGCGAAAATCGAGTTTGGGATATGGGTCGTCGCAAACCACAATTGTTTACTTTGTAGAGTATTGCCAGCCGTAAAATTAAATGAATTGCAGTAATCACAACAAGTAATGAAAACAACTCTGTCAACTACCGCACGCTTAATTAACGTCAGGCCACAAATTATGGTGAGAAATTAGTCATTATTTTTGTATGAAACGAATGAAAAATCCGATTAGGATGAAATTTGGTGTGGAAATAGTTTGAGACTCGGCAAAGAGGTAAGTGATTTGGCCGCGATAACCCGCATACTGCGGAGCCGCGGCCGGGAAGCTAGTACCTAATGTATTAAGTTAATATTACTTGTCCTACTGCTACTTGACCGGTTTGTATATGAAAAATGTGGTCTAGAAGCTTTACTAATACATTTCGATGTGAAAATGTACCTGGTATTATTTGTTTTTTAGCCGAATTTCAGGAGAAGTTATTTGTCTTGCTGAATAGGATAATACCGTGATGTTAGATGACGTCACGTGAATATCGCCGTGTTGACTGATTTTGAGGGTACCAGTAACTGCCACCGGTGTCGACAGCACCACCTCCTTCTAGCCCAGGTAAGTATTAAATGTGATTTTAGATTGACCTTGCACTAGCCCGAAATCCTGCAAAGTCACGCGTAAGACATACTGGAGGTTAGCGTTAGTGCGCTATAGATATGATCAGTGCTCGATTGTGTTGCCGTCTGCATACCTATATAATATTATGCATAGCAGGTTTAAGCAGATCGTTAGTATGCAGCAGAAATAACGTTGTAGACAGAACCGATCATTGACATGGATTGTTTACTGCACAGACGAGCAACCTTCAAGAAAGAGTGTTATAGAACATTATATCAGAAAGTCAGATATCCACGCATTGAACTTTGTAGGTACACATTTACCTACGATAGACCTACTTATTGGCTGTCATGCCAAACTTGAATAAATGTTCACATCTAATTAAATGGCATGTTTCTCACCGTCTGTTAATGGCCTTACTGATTTTGCGGCACACACAATAATGTTAAACGTTTATTATTGCTGATCTAGGCTTTGAAAAATAAAAATAAAAATTGTTATCTGCCATACAATCTGTAAAAAATGTTGCGGGTTTTCAGGCCACCCTAATGCCTCTTACATAACCTAAGGATTGTTGACTGCCATTCTAATTCCACAAATGGAACCGACGCCGACGGCCTAACGTACCTTCCGGTTAGAGCTTAGTCGAAGTCCCACTAGCAGTTACACCAGCAGTGTTTGTTGCTATCATTACTTGCGGATGGCTAAATAATAACCACAGCGAATACCGCTTATATGTTGATCTTAGTGCGACTAAACATAGTAAGCGATAAGTAGTTTTTTTAATGTGGTTGTGACTGAACATGCACGAGGTCTACCCTGCGTAAAGCGGTAACATCCGCCCATAACAGATGCATTACGTCTTTCGACAAGTGAAGAAATGCATTGCGCTCATTACCCTGAGATATTTTGAAACGCTCGTAGCGAAGTTTACATAGCTGTTCTCAACCGATCAGCAAAGTTAAGCAACGTCGCCCGCGGTCATGAGTTGGATGGGTGACCGCTAGTGACATTACTATACTGAGCGTTTCGGTGCTTCGGAGGGCACGTTAAGCCGTCGGTTTAATTTATCAAGCAGTAGAACATTTCTGCTTGATTAATTAAACTATAGATGGTGGCAGATTGCCATCCACCTGCCACTGCCAGGAACTACCATGGACGAACCGTTCACATAAGTTTCTACTGCTCCAAATGTTCTTTACGGCATCAGACAGGTGGATGACCAAAACTTTATCAGTCTGCCGTCTAGAACTCTTGCAGATGGCAATCAGATCGACTGAGTTTGCATTATACTAAAATATGCCTTACTAAATGGGGATAAAGTTATATGAATAAGGATGGTATGTTTTATTTTTGTTTTATTTTATTGTGTGCTATACATTATATTACCTAACACATATAATGATGCGGAAAGAAAAATACACAACCAATATAAAAAGTACGATCATGGTGTTTTAAAAACGCACAAATTACAAACAGTAATGGAGTATCTTATTATTGAATGTATATATGCATAGTACACGGATATTAGTGATTTTTTATTTAACAATGGTTTATTAAGTTTAGAGAACACGTAATTACCGCTCGCCATTTTCTTAAAACATGTATCAATACCTGTGCTTTATGACTTATTGTGTTGTCTATTGTGTATCCTAAAAATATATTTTCTTCAGAAGTTTCATTACCATAAATGCCTAGCCGCGATTGATAATGCATTATAATGCTTTTATCGGAGTTTAAAAGTATAACATTAGCATCAAACCATTAATTTAATAAAGTCATAACATTATTTATTTAATCATCTAATTTTGATATACTTGTGTCTCTCAGACCAATATGTGTATCGTCAGCAAATAAACATAAATCCGCTTCTGTTGGCAGCACTTTACAAAGATCGTTAATTAATCTATACAAAAAACAAAACAGGGCCCAGGATAAATCCTTGCGGCACCCCTGGCGTCACATTTTCCGCCTCACAAGTTTTACCATTTACGGACACAATTTGAGTACGGTTATTTAAATAACTTTTCATCATACAAAGTTCAACCCCATGAAAGCCATAAAACTGTAATATTAATATTAATATGTCATGACGCAAACAATCAAAAGCCTTTGATAGGTCACAAAATACGCTAGCACATTTATTTGAAATATCTAGGGAATCAATAATGTAATAGACTTTGACCTTTCTTATTGTCATTACGTTCGATCGACCATTTCGGAATCCGTACTGTGGTTGTAAATAAATTATTGTTTTCGAAGCTCAGTGAAGCGCTCGTAGCGAAGTTTACTTAGCTATTCTCAACCGATCAGCAAAGTTAAGCAACGTCGCGCGCGGTCTGCCGCGTATGGGTGACCGCTAGTGACATTACTACTGAGCGTTTTCGTGCTTCGGAGGGCACGTTAAGCCGTCGGTCCCGGTTGTTGTCTTAGGATGGCAGTCGTTATAGCATGGCGGTAGGGCATTTTGCGAATGCCCGCTTGGCTAGCTACCACCCTCAAGTAGAAAATCTGTCGCCAAGCACGTAACGGTGTGAGAAGTATTTAACATTTCTGGCTTTGATAACAGCTTCTAATATTTTTAATAGAGTTGGCAATATGCAGACTGGCCTTTAGTTGCTAAACTCTGTGTTATCCCCTTTTTAAAAAAAACCGTTTTACTGTTAACAGACGACACCTTTACCCATCCGATAACTTGAGACATTTTTTCTATCAAATATAATTCATTAACAAACATGCCAGTGACAACTTGCCTATTGAATAAAATTAATAGCTATTTTTAGGAAAATTAATTTTAATCAATTTTCTCTCATAAGCTTCACTCATTTTATAACCGAATGAATTTCATCTCAACTGATAGTTTTTTACACACATAATATGCCTAGGTACGCTTGCCTAGTTATTTTTGTGCATGGCATATTGACTTTATAGCAAAGTCAATATAATTTACTAAAAAGCAAGTCAATATAATTTACTTATATTGACTTGCTTTTTCACACCTGCTTGCCAGGTGTGAAAAAGCAAGTCAATATAAGTAACAACAGCGATCGTTTATCCAATAGAAATTGATATCATAAGTTAGGTTTTTAATTACAAAACCAATCGTATAGGCTTACCTGCCAAAATTTGTACATGAAATAAAAATTTATAAAAAATATTCAATAAAAAATAGCTATGAAAACTTTTCAATAAGCAAGTTATCTTAGGCATGTTTGTTAATAAAATATATTTCATAAAAAATACGTGCCATCGAGTTAAAAAAATATGTACAAAAGGAGGACTTAATGCTAAGGCATTATCTACCAGTCATCCAGCGAGTGTGTTTGAGAAGGTGTATGTGCACCAAGGGGTGAATAAATAGGTTAAGTGTGCAGGAAACTACAAGAAGTACGGAAGAAAAAAAAGGAAATAAGTTGTTGTGATGTTGAAGGTCGATCTTCACCGGCTCTTAGACTCTGTGGGTTTATACGATGAAAGTACCTACACGGCAGCCAAAGTCACAGTTTCAAATACAAACCGAGTCAAAACAAACCAACTTCGTACCATTTCCTTGCCGTCGCAACTAAAACAGTAATTTCCTTGCAAGTCTCTCTACATTAGAACCATAAAATAACGGCAATTAAACAAGGGACTTTACTCGTTCTGAGATGTGAGAACTTCACTCACAAAGTATTTTATAGGTTTTTGACGGCGCTCCAGCGTTGTAACGAGTAACCACAGAACAAACAATTTAGTAAAAATGCTGCATTCAAAATCTTTAAATTTAAAATGTCATTAAACGTTTGCTACGAGCGCTTCAAAAGCATAAAAGTTACATTTGAATAAGTGTAACTTTTAATTTTCCAAACCCAAAATAGAGCTCTAGAGATATTATACTGCAGTCTATTCATCCGTAGGACATGATTCTCTTGCTCGTAAATAGAAAGTGACAACAACTATCAATTAATTAAAAAAGAAAAAAACCCTACTGCAAATTATTTATTTTCGTTAAGCGTTTTATCGTTCATATATTTATTTCATATTATATACAGGGTTATTGGTAAAATGCTAAAACCTCTTAGGGTTGACTTCTGCTAGTACTAACAAACATTTGAGAAAAAAAAAAAAAATTGTGTTTGTTCTTCGTCATATATATATAAAGAAACACAAAAATATATTAAAATGAAAATATATTAAAAAAAAATTCAACTCAAAATGTTTGTTTGGACTAGCAGAAGTTAATCCCAAAAGTTTGTTAGCATTTTACTAATATCCTTGTATATGCTATATATATTTATAAAATTGTTTTTGAAGACCTTCACTTTGATACCAAACTCGAAGGGTTCGGAAGAAAAAAATAAATAAATTTTTTCTCACTATATGGCGTCTAAAATCCGCCAGATTATTTAATTTAAAATTTGAGAATATAGGACTATGTACTTAAAAAATAGAAAATACCAAGCAGAAATAAGTTTAAATCCATCCGAATACTGTGTCTTGAGCTATCAGTGATGCAGAGCCACATATTTTACCTTTATTTCCTATAATTACCTTTTGTACGGCGGACGTGTTTACTTTTACTCTGCAATAAATATATCATTAAAATTAGTTAAAATGTGTAAATACTGCCGAGCTTGTAATAAAGACGTTACTGGTGAACTAGTTATGAAGTGCACCCAAATGTATTGTGAGAAAGTGTACCACATATTGTGTCTGGGAGTAAAAGAACGAGATTTTCAATCGTATTCAACGGTTTATTTAGATCAATGGATATGCCCGGAATGTGATAGCTTAAAAAGAAAGCGGGCTGGAAATGACACACCTGTTCGTACTCCAGAGCAGAGAAAGTTTCCAGCAGGCACCACTCCTAGCTATGTCAACACACAACGAGGTAGCAGTTCCAGCCAAAACCAGATGGAAAGTTCCTTAATGGATTGTGAGGGCAGTCAATTAACAGAATTTCAAGAATTTAGGCGTGAGGTAAAACAAAGATTGGACAGTCAAGATCAACGTATCACAGACCTCCAAACTATATGCAGTTCAACCAAAGAAGATATCCAGCAGTTGAAGACAATGTTACAAGGTAGGCGGTATTCTTGCGAGTGTTTGACTTCGATAGAAAACCAGTTAAAAATTCTTTGCGACCGGAATCAAAGTGTCGAATTGTCAATAAATAACGCACAAAACCAACAAAATATCGACCAAAATCATAATAATAAGAATCAGGTACAAAATCACAGCAATAGTAAAAGTAAACAAATGAAAAGTCTCCGTAATGAGGGTATTTCGATAAATACTCCGAGCGTAAATACTCCGAGCGTACCTACCCCTCAAGCAAATTTGTTAAACTTAGGCTGTGAGATCACGAAACCAACAATTGCGAATGACATAATTGCATGCCAAAATATAATAATCGATGCTGTTTCGGACGATGATATTTTGAAAAAATCAATGGAACGAGATGAACCATCAGGAGGCTGCAGCAAAGCGAATAGCCTAGTCAGAAAATCCATAGTTAAAGAGAATTTAGTTTCAGAATTTAAAAATAAAAACTGCGTTACGTCAGACGAGAGACCGGCACGGTTACAGTCAAGAAAAGTGCAGAAGGGCCAGAACACAAACTGTACAGAAATAAAGGCACTCGAGAGGAAGAAACATCTTCATGTCTGGAGACTAACATTAGACACAACAACAGAACAATTAGCATCTTATGTGAAAACTATATGCGGTTCTGACACCACGGTTAAAATTGAAAAAATTAACCACAAGACAGAACGAGATTATTTGTCGTTTATAATTTCGGTTGCAGAGAAGGAGTACGAAAAGTTATGTCGACCCGAAGCTTGGCCTATAAATACAGCTTACGCAGAGTGGATTTGGTTTCGGAGATCTACAAATAAGCCCATCGATAAAGCATAATAGTATCATCATTAATATGTATTATCAGAATGCAAGGGGTCTCCGAACCAAATTAGATTTATTTCAAAATAATATGAGTTCATCGAATGCTGATTTGTTTGCAATTACTGAGACGGGCTGCAACGCATCGATTAATGACGCGGAGATTATACCACCTGGATACCAGGTAGTTAGATGTGACCGCGCGGACGGCAGGAAACAAGGCGGCGCGCTTATCGCAGCAACACAACAATACGAGCTGCGGCGAGTGAAGCCACCGAACGACGTAAATATTAACACTTGTACGTTCGAGGTAGTCGGGGTAGCATTGTATTTGAATAGTAGATTTTTATTTATTTGTTGTGTATTATATATACCACCAAGTAGTAATTTATTTTATTTATTTTATTTTATTTATTTAACAATCTTAGGGAAATTAACAGCTATCTAGGAATAACAAACATAACAAATAATTTTCTGAAGGCTAATTAAAAATTTCCACTTATAGCAACTAGTTTTAAAAAGATCAAAGTTAATGAACGACTACTAAATACATAATAAAATATTAAGGAATATTACAAGTTTAAAACATCTGCACACCCGAATTAAAAATGTGTTCTGTCTGCAATTGCCCAAAATAGCAAATAATTTTGTCATTGATGGATATGGCAATTAAACTATTATCGAAACAGAGGAAGCGATAGCAAATCGTATGACAGGTAGCTGCTGCAGCGATAAGAGAACAATGCGGGCGGGCGCACGGTGACTGCATAAAACTTGAAGTGCAAACCGGTATGCGAGTAAGGGGTGAACAACATTTGGTGGCAGATGTTTTTGAGCACAATAAACACATCATGAAGAGACAACATTAAAAACATACCTGTAAGTGAATGTTCACATAGTTTTATTCCTTTTTGTAATAAAAATATATAATACGAGTATATATAATAGTTAAAAAAATAAACAAAATTAATCATCAGTGACAAAAGAAAAACAAATAATAAAGACGAAACACTACAAACTTTGTATAACACTATAGGTACTATAAAGCAAGCGTTTAAGCAAACTAAAGGCCATTGCAGGCCTACAGGTAGTCCAAATGATGATCCAGCTACCTGACAATTAGGAGCATGCCCAGTGTGCTGGTCATTACAGACTTATGTAATTGTTAATGCTATTACATTATAATAGAGATAAGACGCTAGGTTAACCTACAAAAAACTTATTACATAGGGTACTTTTTAGTTTAGCAGAGGAAGTGAAGAATATATCTATGTCAAGTTCGCTAGCAAGGTTGTTAAAACATCTGCACGCCCGAATCAAAAATGTGTTCTGTCTGTAATTAGTTTTAGAATGCGGTGTTTCAAGAAGTTTTGGATTCCTTTTTCTAATATTAGTGCGCAGTCCAAGTTGATGCAGCAGCTCCGAGCAGTCCACTGAGCTATTTGCTATGCCAAAAAGATATGAAAGGTCAGCTATATCTCTCCGTTCCTGGAGAGGCAGGAAATGAAATTTGCGGCATCTCGAGTTATAGTCAGGTAAATAGATCTTTGCACGAAATTGTAAATAACGTAGAAATCTAGACTGAATTTTTTCCAAGCGCGATATATAAATATCGTAACATGGGTTCCATACTTGAGAACAATACTCAAGGTGACTTCTAACATAGGCACAGTATAAGATTTTTATTGTTTTTACATTGGAAAACTCAGAAGACATCCTAAGAACAAAACCTAATGCTTTTGAGGCTTTATTTACTATAGTATGAATGTGTTCATCAAATAAAAGCTTACTGTCAAAGGTCACGCCTAAGTCTTTTATCCTATTCACTCTAGACAAAGGTATGTTTTCTATTGAGTAATCAAACTTTAAAGTGTCAGATTTACGGGTAAATGAGCAGACATAACATTTAGTGACATTAAGATGTAGTTTGTTGAGTGTACAATAGTTTTCGAAACGGATAAGATCAGTCTGAAGGTGAATTGCATCGTCAATACTTTTTATGGGATGAAGGATTTTCATGTCATCTGCATAAAGTAAAATTTTAGAGTGAGTAAAACACGAGGAAATGTCATTTACAAAAATTGTAAAGAGTAAAGGACCAAGTAGGGATCCCTGCGGTACACCGGAAGGTATCCTCATTGGAGAAGAGGAAAACCCACCCAATACAATAGTCTGACATCGGTTACGAACATAGGAAGAGAACCATCTGAATAAGTTGCCTCTTATGCCTATTTTCAGAAGTTTCTCTAAAAGAATTAAATGGTCTATACGATCGAAACATATACTATAGTCCGTGTAGATTACATCTACTTGAGAAGGCTCAGACATATAACGGGACAAGAACTCACTACATAACAGTAGATTGGACGTGGTAGACCTACCCTTTAAGAACCCGTGCTGGTTAGGGTCAATACTATGTTTAAGTGAGGGATAGAGTTGGGCATAAACGAGTTTTTCTAAAACCTTAGCGAATAAACATAATTTAGAAATAGGCCTATAATTCTCAACTTTATTTTTGGGTCCTTTTTTATGTATTGGCGTTATGTAGGCGGTTTTCCAGACTTTAGGTACTATTCCTTCATTCAAAGAACGCCTATACAAAATGGAAATAGGTAAGGCTAAGCTACTGGCACAGTTGACTATAAATATTGCGGGGATGTTGTCAGGTCCTGCTGATTTATTGAGGTCAAGTGATTTTAACAACTTATGCACATAACCATCTGATACATCTATATTACCAATATCGGCAGACGATGTGCATAAGCGAGGAGAAATAGTCTCAAATTCGGGTTCAGGCTGCATGTCATCGCTTAGAAAGGTAGAATGAAAATATTCACCGAACATATTACATATTTCATCGCCCTGGTCAGACGAGCGGTTACCGTACTGAAGCACCGAGGGATAAGTACTGGATTGGTTTTTACTTTTCACGTATGACCAGAACGCGCGTGGGTTATCTTTTATACAATTTTCAATGTTATTGATATAAGTGTTGAACATTTCACTTTCCATAACGCGAGCACGCTCTTTCAAAATTAAGTACGAGTTATGGTCGGAAGTGTTACTGTAGATTTTAAATTTTGTGTGATATTTATGTTTTTCTTTTAGTAATTTAATTAGAGGTCGCTTATACCAAAGAGGGTATTTACGAGAGGGAGTAACTGTTTTTGATATAATGTATTTATTACGTAAATTGTAAAGAGTAGTATAGAATAAAGAAACCGCATCCTCGACACTTCCATCGTTTAATTCAGCGAACCAGTTACGACTATCAAGTTCTGCGCAAATTGAGTGAAAATTGGCAGTATGGTACATAAATTTGGTGTAAGACAACGGCTTGATTGTATGAAGTTGGACAAAATCAGCCGTGACTACTAGCGATTTGTGGTGAGGATCTTCACTAACTAAGGGCGAATCACAACACTTTACCGTAATATCATGATTAGAAAATATTAAATCCAGCACCCGGTCATTGATATTAGTAAATGAGTTATATTGAAGTAGATTACACGTATTTAAGTTGTCAAATATATCAATTTGATCCAGACCTTGAATATTGCTTGGAGTGAGTGAGATGCCATCATCGCTCATAGTCCACATTATATACGGTAAGTTAAAATCCCCTAACACTAACACCTTGTCAGCTGCGTTATTCAGAACGACGTCAGTTAGGTTATGTATAAAGTTAGAACGCTGTAAATTCATATTACAACCTTCGTTTTGATCACAAATGTAAGCGACACAAATATGCATTTTGTAACTAGTACGAGGCTTACGGGTATGCATTGTTAATGTAACCCATATATCCTCGGCTGATGATGACCACTCCGGATGGCATTCCACCGCTAGCTCACGACGTACAGCTACCAAAACTCCGCCTCCCCGCGACTGATTAGTCTTTTCGTAATTACGGTCTTGCCTCATAACAATAAACCTATCGTCAAACAACTCAGTACTGCTTATACTATCATTAAGCCACGTTTCTGTAAGGCAAATAATATCGTATAAGGCAAGATTCATATTCCTATAAAATAAAGAAGTTTTTGTGCGTAAGCCGCGGACATTCTGGTAATATATGTTAATTGGCATCATTATTAACAATTAATTTTATTAATCTTTGTGAAGGCAGAGAAAGTAGGAAGAGAATTGGCAGGAAGCTTAAAATGGCAAATAACTTTGTCATGAATGAATATAGCGCAGTGGCGATAAAAATATTATCGAAACAAAGGAAGCGGTAGCAAATTGTCAGCTGATTAACAAGTAGCTGCTGTAGCGTCAAGAGAACAATAGGCGGGCACATGGTGACTGCATAAAACTTAAACCACAAAATAGATAATAATTTTGTCATGAATGAACATAGCGCATTCGCAACAAAACCATTATCGGAACAAAAGAAGCGGTAGCAAGTTGTCAGCTGACTGTCAGGTGGCTGCCGCAGCAATAAGAGAACAATAGGCGGGCGCACGGTGACTGCATAAAACTTGAAGTACAAACCGGTACACGAGTCTGGGGTTAAAAACATTTGGTGGCAGATGTTTTTGAGCACAATAAACACATAATCAAGAGACAACACTAAAAAAATACTTGTAAGTATTGAATGTTTTATAGTTTCTTTAAATCCGATTCCGTTTTTATATTGATCAAAGGGGAACCTGTATTTTTCCGAACGAAGATCTTGCATCCTTTGACCCATGTAAAAGCAAACCCCCGGTCCTTCGCCATTATCTTCGCTTTGCTGAGAAGTATTTTATTCTCTACCGTGAGATGGTCGTTGACATAAATGCGATTTACACCTGCAAGCCCTAGATCACCAGCAAGTGTAGTGCATTTTTTAGCAGCGGCTACGAAGTTCTCTTTCACATATCTGCTATGGATCGCAACCACTATGCTTTTATTATTTTTGTCGTTTCGCATAGGGACTCTAGCAATGTAGTTGATAAGCTCCTTCGGAATCGTGCAGCCAACGTGCAACCCAATCTTGCCAACGATGTCAAACAGGTTCTCGGAGCTGGTGACAGGAACTCCTTTAATTTCTACATTATTGAGGCGTGATCTCTGCTCGTTCTCCTGGATCTGTACCTCTAAGTTGTGAACTCTCAGCTGCAGATGTTCAACATCATGTTTTGTTTTGATCAGTGATTGGATCTCTTTTTCCATCTCAATAATTTTGTCAGATAATCCCACAATCCTACGATCTACAAATTCGATCGAGTTTTTAATTTCTGCAAGTTCTGGTTTTATGCCCCTAAGTTCAGCCAATTCACCTTTTATGGTCTTAACGCTCGCATCCAAAGTGGTGAGGACTGCCATCTTCAGAGACAGGTCTTTCAGTTCCGCCATCACAGCATCCATATCTGCTGGCGTCGGAGACTTCGCTGCGGGAGTCTTCAAACTTTTACAGGACGTGCACTTCCAAGTACTTTTCCTCTCACCCAACCTTCGATATCCTTGTTCGGTAATACCGGCACAGGGAAAGTCAAACTGACCCAGGCAACTAGAACACTCTGCTCCGTCACGGAACTCAGCATCACAGCGTATACATTTAAACATAGTGAGTCGTCGTCGTCGGTGGAATCGCGACAGTAAGTACGTAATAAAAAGTTAAGCAACCCTGCAATCGACGAGAGCGTAAAGTGGGGATCGCGTGTAAGCGTGTGCACGGTTCGTCGTTCACGAACTGACTGTGTAATGAAACAGAGTACATGATCTTATTTAGAATATTAGAAACTTGGTGCAATAAATACAAATCGGTACTAATAGTAGGTGATTTTAATCTTTATTCTAGTAATGACAATGTAAAAAATTACTATGAATATTTTTTAGCATATTGTGATCTAGCGCAACGGAATAAGGTTCATAATTGTAATGACAGGCAACTCGATTTGGTGCTATGTACGAGTGAGTGGGCCGGGGAGGTGGATGTGGATGAGGCGGACGAAGCGCTGGTCCCGGTGGACGCGCACCACCCTACGCTCGCCGTGCGAGTGCCCCGCGCGCGCCCCGCACCCGCGCCCGCACCTCCCGCCGCTGCCGCCGAGCCGCGCGCGCAAGCCGATATCGAGCCGCGTTATCATTTTGCGAAAGCAGATTTTAATTTATTGTATGCGTCAATTTTTAACATTAATTGGGATCCATTATACGACATGCAGGACACCGAAAGTGCCGTTAATTTTTTTTATACTACATTTAATGACATTATTTCTCAGTGCGTACCAAAAAAACAATGGAATAAAAACAAAGTCGAAGGTATATATATCCGGAGTGGTACACACTGGAAATCATTCAAGCTATACGGATGAAAGCAAAGTATCATAGATATTATAAATCAAACGGGACTCCGAATAGTTATCAGCTTTTCTCCGAATGTAGGGCAGCAGTTAAAGCCATGATTGCAGAGGCGCACGAGAAACATTTAGATAAGGTTGAAGGGGAGTTAGCAAAGGATCCGAAGTCATTTTGGGCTTACATAAGGTCAAAGAAGGGAGCACTGAATCGTAAAAATATTACTAAAGACGGTATAATATTATCCGAAGCAGAATGCGCGAATGAGTTTGCGAACTATTTTCAGTCGGTTTATGGTCGGGACACCGCGGTGTTGGACGTGGAGGCGGCGTCCGCCAGCGGCGGCGCGAGCGCAGCGCGTGTCCACCTGCCGCGCCTCACGCGGCCCGAGGTGCGCACGGCGCTCGCGCGGCTCAAGCCCAAGCGTTCGGCGGGGCCGGATGGTATACCTCCTTTCATCGTGAAGGACTGTCGTGTAGTTCTGGAGAAACCGTTGCATCATATATACAATTTGTGTTTAGATGCTTCGTGTTTTCCCGAATGCTGGAAAATAACACGAGTGATACCTATTCCGAAGGGAGATACTGGGACGGAGGTGAGCGGCTTTAGGCCCGTGGCCATATTATCGACACCCGCGAAAGTATTCGAGTCAGCCGTGCACAGCAGCATCCAGCGGCAGGTGGCGGCGCGGCTCTCCGACGCGCAGCACGGGTTCAGGCTGGCACGCAGCACCACCAGCAACCTGCTCGGCGCGATGGCCTATGTCATCCCTCATGTCGACGCAGGGGTGCAGGTCGATGCCGCTTACTTCGACTTCAGGAAAGCATTTGACTTAGTAGACAATGATATCTTGCTGTCGAAGCTAGCGGGTATCGGATGCACCAATAAGATGTTAATTTTTTTTGCAAGTTACATGAGGGAGAGAAAGCAATATGTGGAGTATGCTGGGTGCAGATCTGAACCATATGTCACAAGAACAGGAGTAAGCCAAGGTTCAAATCTTGGACCCCTTGAATTTATCATCATGATAAATGACCTTCCGGATGTCATTCAGAACGCTCAATGCTTATTGTTCGCGGATGACCTCAAGTTGCTGAGGGCAGTAAAAGATGAAGGTGACTGTCAGCGCCTGCAGGAGGACGTAGACAGAGTTGCCGAGTGGAGTAAAAATAATAAACTTCAATTTAATGTCTCAAAGTGCTCGGTAATCTCTTTTGGCAGACACCTGCAGCCGCTGCACTTCGACTACAAGCTCGATGGCGAGAGCGTGAAGCGAGTAGTCGCCGTAAAAGATCTCGGGGTCCAGGTAGATAGAGAGTTGACTTTTAGAGACCACATCGTCCAAGTTTGTAAAAAATCGTTCAGAAGCTTAGGTTTTGTCCTACGGCGATCAGCTGGTTTCAAATCCATAAAAGCGATATCGGCCCTTTATGATGCTCTTGTCCGAAGTCAGCTCGAATACAACTCGGCGATGTGGTCTCCACACGAAGCTAAGTACAAGTTAATGCTGGAGCGAGTGCAAAATAAGTTCACCAGGTTCCTGTACTTACGGTTATACGGCATTTATCCCTTCTACCCTCTGATGTATCCTACTCTGTTTGTGCTGGGCATGGTTGGATACAACAAGTTGGAGGTAAGAAGAGATTGGACAATCGCATACTACATAATAAGAGTATTTAGAGGCGTTTTGTTTGATGGGTCGGTTCTGTCGCGAATGGGACTGTGCGTGCCGAACGAGTACGTGAGGCGCCGCCGCCGGCCGCGACTGTTTGCGGTGCCCCGCGCGCACACCAAGCTGCTCGCTAGCTGCCCCCTGCTACGCACCCTGCATGCGCTCAATCGAGTTGCCGAGCATATCGACATAATAACTTGTTCCTTGACCGAATTTTATAGATTAGTAGTATATGATGCTTGCTATATTAGATATAAATAAATATGTGATTGTTTTTAATGTATAAATAATAATTTTTGACTTTTAATATTGATAATGACATTTTAATAATATATTTTTTAAGTTTCATGTATATAGCGCCTTGGAAAATTAATTCTGTAATGCTGTATATGTATAAGTATGTGTAAATAAATAAATAAATAAAATAAATAAATAAATCATCAGTGTGTGCTTGTCGTGACATTTAGAATAATATAAAATAGGTTCTCATTGTGAAATAAAGGTACCAACCTACTTCATCATCATCAATAGCTATATAACATTCACTGTTGGATAGAAGCCTCCCCCGTTAGGAGGTGGGGTATACTTATGCTTGGCCAGATGTATTGGGGCGCGTCGCAGTCTTTCAGAAGGCGCTGCTGATCTTCTTATATTTTCCTTTATTTTTTTTTATTGTGACGGAACAAGCTCTTGGCCCACCTTATGTTAAGCGGACTAACCTCTGCCTATAACAGATGCATTTCGTCACAAGTCACGAATTGTACTGCACCCGTCACCTTGAGACTCTAAGTCTCATGTGCCTGTAATTTCACTGGCTCCCAAGGACTGCTGCCGGAACACACCGTTAGGTGCTTTGCGACAGATTTTCTACTTGAGGGTGGTCGCTAGCCAGGCGGGCATTCGCAAAATGCCCTTCCATGCGGTGAAGCTTAAGCCCGCGGCGGGATTCGAACCACGAACCTGCGGCATGGCAGTCCCCAAAACCACTGAGCCATCACTGTTTCCTTTTGTTTCCTGATAAAAATCAAGACCTACCCACTTGGCGAGTTGACAACAATAAATTATGTACAAAGGCCAATCCTTTTTTTCGGCATTTCACGCTCCATCTAACCGACCAAGTATTTTATAGTTCTTTGAGTCTCTTCAGTGAGATAACAATGTAGGACAAAGTGGTTACAGTCAACGCACACTTGAAACTTTCAGCATCCTAATAGTACATGCAATAATTATTATTTCTTAAACGATTGAAAAAAAATTCATATAACAGTAAATAATATTCCCCTTAGGACGGTTAAACGATAGAAGCGAAGGGATACATTTTACCTATTACTCACTCACTTTGATAGGACAAAGTGGTTACGCTATCAGTTGGCAGAGCACGTCCTGTATATTAGGACGGATGTTTACGAGATCGCATCATAGTTCAAATGATTCTTTTCTTTAAAATTTTATAAGTTTATTCGGTTAGTAAGTAGGTCTTAATTTTAAAAATTCAATGTAAGGTAAATCATATGTCAGAGATTGATTTGTTTCTGTAAGGCTGAACCTACGATGACATTGACGATCCCACTGAAATATATTTACTAGGAATAACCCTTTAGGATATGAAATTTTGACTATGGGTTAAAAATTTGTGTTAATATTGCTTAATCAGTTTTCATATACCTAGGTAATAACACACGGACTTTCATGTAAATGCTTTTTTATCTTACAGAAAGATATGATATTGTCCTTATATTCTTTAGCCGGGAACTGCCAGTATTTTATTAATTTAAAATATTTTCGCCTGCGAGACGGTTTAAGAAGATGTTAAACTTATGTTATACTCAAAACATGTTCAGGATAAAGTTTTAAGTTTGCGGCAGCCCATAATCCGTACTACATTAATAAAGTCGGCACCTGCGCAAATAAAATCGTATTTTTCTGAAGTAAATACAAATTCATTAGTTAGAACGTAATTTGATCCAGAAAATGATAGTTTATTTGTATAAGAGAAAATAAAAAAGCATCTATAGGTCCCTAGGATCCCTGACAGTAAAACTATTGACGCCGTAGGTACGAGACGTCTTTTATTGTTTCTTTATAAGAAATCCATTGACGTTTCGTCTATGCCCTTATATTTATCTGAACTTGGCTGAACCCATTGGCATTGGCGATAATGATAACAATAGAATTTCATTCATAACTAGACCATAGTGGTCCAGGACGATGCCAACTTATAATTCAAATCGATCTTCAATAACAGTACGTAGGTAGTTTAATAAAAAACATTGGTCTTGTAAACCAAAATTAAGTAATACCTTTAAAAACTTCAAAGAAATAATTTAATTAAATTCTAGGTCCTAGTTGCAATAAAATAAATTTATTAAATTCATGAAAAACTTAAGTTATTAAAAGAGAATACTGGTATGATTATTATGTATCTCAGATATTAAAAGATTCTCGACATCAGATTTCAGGACATGAAGCAACTTGGGTTACTTATTGGTATCGTGCAAATGACAAGACAAGTCACTAGAACTCTATTCGTTTATTCTTAATCTACAGTTCATGGGGGATTGACCTCTGAAAGACATATGTCCTTCCCCTACAGCCATTCCAATCCTCGCCTTGCAGAACACTTATAAAATCCCACTCTGTTCATTACTTGTCATAACTCATCTTCACTGTTCCACGAACCACCACGATGTCATCTTTAAGTGTAGTCCATCAGATACTGCTGTCATCATGCATCGTCACTGTCATGCTTTTAAACACGTGGCATGGTGCCACAACCATAGTATAATCCATGAAATAAGACCACTTTCCACACGTATAGGCGTGTGCCAATATTTTCCAATCGTTACAGTACTGTACTGATGTGTTCATAGTCCTCACTTTTAAAGCTTATATTACATACACTTTTAACAGCAGATATCATTAATTATTAACATCATTTATGTCCGTTTGGCGGTTATCCGGTTTTATAAAATATAATTAATTATCTACTTAAGTGGCGGCCAGTACAAGACCAGACAGATGAGTTAACTGTAGTCACGAATGACGTCAGTTTCAAAACCACAGATTGTCTCAAAATAAAACACAGACACAGACTAGCAGCGATCACAGGCTAATAACAACATCGATAAATCAAAGTATTGCCAGTCCCGTAGCAAACTCACTCCAGTTACCCTCTTGACGCCTCTGAACGTAACCTGATTAACGGCTTGATGGATGAATTATAAGAAGAACCCACTGTGGGTATGTTCCATTAGTCGCTAAGAACGTAAATTTCGATAATTTTGATCACATTCTGCGTCTGTGGTTGTGATCACGTGATCGTTTGTAACTGTCATCCCCGTTCCATTTTTTGATAAGAACGCTAAGAATGCCACTAAAATTTGCCACTTCTGTCACTTTTGACATTAGATGTAGCGTTTAAGGCGAAAATAACGCCAAGACCCATGTGGAAAACTTTTTGGGAGTGTGATCGTTTTTAGCGTTTTTAGCGAATCTCACTCAAATGGTACGTACCCTGTGTTGCAGTCTGTGCTTATACACCAACATGTATAATATTAACGTCGGTTATCTAGTCTGGCCCAGCATCCGTTCACGAGTTGACTTGCGTGGCAGCCATCACCAGTTGTTCTGAAGCCTTAGGTTTCAGAACGACAGTTTTATGTCTTTCCAATTAGATGTCTTAAATACCGACTAAGGAAATGAATAAGATGAATGAGCAGCATTGACGCTGACGGGAGCAGATTAACTCTGTACATGAGGCGCGAAAAAGAAATCTTTGTCCTTAAGGGGGTAAACTACCAACGAAAGAATATTCAAGCAAACGACCCCTGATAAAACCAACGCTTAAACTTCTTAAAACCATTATATTCAGAAAATATGTTGATTTTATGTTATCTCTACATGTGGTTAGAGAAAACATATCAAACAACCTCACATTGTGTGAGATTCGGATAGGAAGATGAGCTTAAATATTCAAATCTCTACTATTATTTTACTGATTGAATATATCTGAGTTTTTTCGTTGATTATGAAAAAAGTGACCATCAGAACAATAGGACATTTTTGTTGATTCCAAATCTTTATTGATCAAACGTGACAGAGGTCATCTTTGTCACATTCTTTGCAAGGTTTTAAACAAAATACGTCACAAATGCATGATAGTGTTCAATATAGTTTTTTTTATATGACATATATTTTTTTGTTTCCTTGACACCAGCTAAGCATACAAGTTTTATTCTCACTGAAAGAATTAATTTAAAAAAACTAAAAACCCGTCCGCAAATTATTTATTTTGTTTAGCATTTAATCATTCTATTGAATCGTATTTTAAAGCGCTTCATTTTTATAACAAACTTGGTGGGTATGAGTAAAAAATACAAATTTACTGACAATATTGCAAATAAAACCCACCTTTTTTATATACTTAATAATAATTGCGCTATCAAGGCGAATCTAATAATATATCATACATTAAGCCGTTTAGTAGTTATGATGGAATAAAGAAACCTACAAATATGCATACATGAACCCTGAAAATATAACACTAATTTTTAGGGCAGTCGTGTAAAAATATTGAACCATGAGCGGAATACAAACTCACGCCGATCTGTCCCACGACTCCCAGGGGCCACGGCATTCACTAAAACAGAATCCTTTTACTAAGCCCCCGATGTCCGTACACCTGTTCCTAGCGATATCTTTGGATGAGTAATAGTTAGCCCGTAAATTACAGAACATGTGGGACTGAAGCAGATTACATTACCATTAATAAATATAACAAAAATTAATAATAAATCTTAGTTCTCAGTTAGATCTAGTCTTCATACAAGAAACGTATTTTATTTATTTTTTAATTTTTGGTCTATTGTTAAAAGGGTAAAATGCACAAGCGTAGAATTTGATGTAATCAGTCCAAAATTTGATGTGTTGCAAAAAATACAGTTATCGGTAAGGTGCAGGTTGGACTGTGGAAGGCTCTAAATTGAATCTAAAATATTCTTTGTTAAACTCTGTGTGTTGTACCGAATCCTCGGTTTGATGACACCCATACTTTACCGACTTTTGTAATTTTTGTTTCCAAGTAAACAATCTAACGTGTATCCAAGGCGGCATTAGTAGGATCCTACCAAATTTTGTTAGGCAAGGGAGTAGGCTTGAGCGGTGAAGGGGAGCATTGATGCATCATAAAGGGGCCCCTTAACCCTACTCCTGGGTTGCAAGTCCCAGGCCCCTCTGTCCTCTTTATCTGCAACGCTATGGACCCGACACCCGCACGGTGAATCCATGGCATGCTTAGAAATTCGTCTGTCTTAACATTGTGGAATATTATTACACCAAGATTTACGTTTGCATGTGTAACCATTTTTACGATTGAACAAAAACGTTCATGTTTCTTGTACACTACTACTAAAAATAAGATTGCAACTAGACTGTTGCGTTGTCTATAGTTCTAATCATGATAATGCATAGTTAACTAAGGCATTTTACGAATACTGGCCAGCTAGTTACCATCTTCACTTAAAAAATGTGTGCCACGCACTTTTAATGAGTTAATGTCTAGGTTACCCTGAAAAACATCTTCGGCCACATCATCACTTACCATCAGGTGAGATAGTGGTCAAAGGCTAACCAATCAAGCAAAAAAATGAGTGTTCTTGTTGCTATACTTGAACCTAAACTTGTTTATTGCCCTCGACCACATCACCCCCTACCAACATTTTAAATGTTGGTCACTTTAATATAGTCTAACCTAGACTGTATCAGCCGGATTTTGCACTGCTGAACATAGCCTCCCACACTCAAATAGGGGTTTACTATAATCCCCACGCTTGGCAGGCGTCTTGGAGATCGCAGTATAACATAGAGTTCCTTAGAAGGCGCTGCTGCCCACCTTTCAGTATTTTTCCCCGTTTTAGACACCCACGGGAAAAGATGGGGAGGTGACATTCTATCCCTGCACTCCAAGAGGGTATCACCGAACAGATGAAAAAAAACTACTTAATAATCAAATGAAAGGTGTAATCTAATGTCAATGTTAGCCATTTTTATACTGTGGAGAGGATTGTATCACGGCTTACTTAGAAGTAAAATTGCTACATAGAGGCAACACAAGAAAATAGACCGGGCTGCCCGACCTTGCAATTGTATACCTACTAATATTACGATGTCAAAGATCTGAGGACCTAATGAATAGACCTCATCCAATCAACGAACTCCGACCTTCGTCTAGTCGCCGACGAAACCCTGCAAATTATTTTCTTATCAAAAATAAGCCGAAATATAATAAATTACTTTTCTTTGTATGCTGGCCTTATCAATCAGCTTGAAGGGTCATAATGTCCCTTCGGCCGCCTTAGCAGGCGGAAGGTGACCAGATATTATGTATTTCCTTTCAGGAAAATTAGGTACTACAAATACTTTTAATATTAATCAGTCATAAAAGAGAATGGGTCAGAATGAAGCTAAGTGAAAGGTATGCGCTAGCTACCGTCCAAAAAATCTGGCTAAGTGCGTGTTGGAAAATATGTTATTTTACTAAATTACATATAGAGTGTAGAGGAGAAATTAACCGACCCTATAGTTGAGGTATGCTATGACCGCTAAGCCAACATGACATATGACTAATGACTCAAATTTGCCCTCTCGTTCTTATCCATCGTATGGAGATGGAGTAACATCTATAGTTCAACTTAAGTCGTCGTTGTGATTTTGTAATGCGGAGAAAGCATCAAAGCAAAATTATTATTTTTTTGTTTGTACACAGATAAAAAACCATAATATGAAACGGTGCTTTCAGATTGTTTTGTATGAGTAAAGTATTATTGTAACTTATACATATAAGTTTGATAGTCTTACCTACAGTTTGTGCGTAACATTGTGCAGATAACATATCCGTAGTACGTGACTCCTTCACGCAATATCGTACTTCCAGCTTAAAGCGATCCGTAAACTTTATTTGTTTTTTTTTTTGTTTTTCTTTTTATTCCTGATAGGTAGGAAAAAACCAGGCTTGGTCAACTAAATTTGTATGTCTGACCGGATTCTGGATTTCCAATTGTACAATTGCAGGTCGCATTTTCCAACCGATTTGAAATTTTGTGAGCAGGTTCGATAGTAACATATATAGTTTTTTTGTGGGTTCAGTTTTTGTTTTATTTTCATAACGGTGGATATATATTATGGGAGATTTAAAACTCGACCTCAACCTTTCAATCCTTTTCGTACCTAAAATGTGTGTACTAATTTATTTTTACACGACTGCCCAAAAAGCAGTGTTATGTATTCAGGGTGCATGTATGTATGTATGTATTTTTTGTGAGTTTTTTATTCCAAAATAACATCTTAACGACTTAACCGATTTTAATGTATGAGATATCGTTAGATTCATCTTGATAGCGCAAATGACACTGTGTGTATAAAAAAAAAATATCAAAAACAAACTGGCGGATTTTAGTTTTTTTTTCTTCCAAGCTTTAAAAACTATTCCATAAATATATATAACATACAGAATTAATTTCAATAGAACGATAAAATGTATAACAGAAAAATATTTAGTAGTCGGGTTTTTTACTTTTTAAATTAATGTATACTTGTTTGATACTTTGTCGTAACTATCGTAGGTGTAAAATGTCTTCTGAATAAAGGATACATAATTCATCCTATAAATCGACCTCGATCTTTCAATCTTTATGTAGGTAGGTACTAACAATATGGACACCAATTTATGCTTCGATAGTTTGTTAAACCTATCACAGGTGCAAAATATTCTCTGAGTAAGGGATAGATCAGCTATACCTACTGTAAAATGACCTCAACCAATATTTGGGTAATTCTCATGGAAACTGAAATGGTCACACAGTTATATTTCCTAAGCGATATAAGTTTTTTTTATGCTTGATAGATTAGTCTTTGACTGTTGTACTGGCTCTCAAGGACAGCTGCCGGAACACACCGTTAGGTGCTTGGCGACAGATTTTCTACTTGAGGGTGGTAGCTAGGCAGGCGGGCATTCGCAAAAAGCCCTACCACCATGCTATAACGACTGCTATCCTAAGACAACAACCGGGACCGACGGCTTAACGTGCCCTCCGAAGCACGGAAGCTCAGAGTAGTAATGCCACTAGCGGTCACCCATCCAACTCATGACCGCGGCGGACGTTGCTTAACTTTGCTGATCAGAACAGCTAAGCAAACTTCGCTACGAGCGCTTCAAAGATACAGAGAGATAGAAACAATCATTTTCGATAGAAGTATGACACATATATTATGCTACAAATAAATAAAGCTTGTCATAATATATTCAAAAATTGTACTTAAAATTAGCATGAATGGTCAAAAACGGCAATTTTTCGTATTCTCATCGTGTCACCTTTTATACACATATAAATAATCACAGAGGTTCTATACAAATTTTTTTTAAATATCACTGTCGTTGTTTGTCCTATATTCTCTGTCCATTTTTAACTTCACATTCCAAACCAAATTTGTGATATAAAAAAAGACACTTACTTCTAGTACAAAACACCGAGCTTCTAGAAACGTCCATTGAAAGCGAGTCGACAAAGAAAGGCATTCATCGCTTAGCGTTGCTCCGCTTTATGATAGCTACTCGAGTTATCTCACTGGGAGTCTTTGTGAGTTTCATTTACTCTCTTTCCTTTTAGCTAGTGATGTCAAAAATAGGATATAATACTCTTATATTGTGTTTGCGATTGTTGCGCAACTTTGTTGACATAGTATTAGACCGCGAATACCAACAGTAGAAGCATCAGTATACAGATCACGGACGTGACAATCCAGTGGTGATTCAAATTGTGATCCTTGCTTGTTTGATTCTAATCCAATAACAGTATCCAATTTTGTTAGTTATTGTCATGATTTATATAATAACTATATCGTCCAGTAGTACTAGAAAAACTTACTGTTGTTAGTTTTGACTTTCTCCACGGCAACACTGGACCGCGCCGCGCTCCCTTAGAATAGAGTTTTGAATATTTACATGGAGCTAAGTAATTAGAATATGAAATATGAAATTACAGGCACAAGAGACTTTTAACATCAGGTGATCATCGTGTTTATTCCGTCAAATACACATAAATAAAACCAAAAAAAAAACATCTCAAAATGCTTGTCAACTAGCAGAAGTCAACCCTAAGAGGTTGTTAGCATTTTACCAATAACCCTGTATAGTAACGAATAAATATTCATATTTATATTCATTACCATATCCTCTAATCTGCATGATTGGATTTCGTGAGATATTGATTTATTTTTGGGATTTAATGGGAAGATTTTAAAAATGGGTCCCGATTATTGGGATTCGTTGGGAGCTATCCAAAATATAAGTAGCTTGAGAAAAATATTTTAATTAAGGAAGCCTATTAAACAGTTTTTGATTAATTTATATATAAGACGAAATTTTTTTCACAATTCCACTTCTGCCAAGCTACCAGGTACGTAATAAAAAAAAAATTTATAACATTGCATTATATTTTTGTACCACTTTGATAAAAGCTGTTTAAAACGGAAATATCTCCGAATATATTGCCTGTTGTTCTCGCAGTGGCACTAGCTCGTTTTTGCTCAGCGTGGCAGTAGAATGTAGAATATTTCTGTTCACAATTTTTGTTTATTTATTTAATACTTTATTGCACAAAAAAAACATAAAAGGAGGACTTAATGCTAAGGCATTATCTACCAACCATCCAGCGAGGGTGTTTGATAAGGTGTATGTGCATCAAGGGTTGAATAAATAGGTAAAGTATGCAAAAGGGAAATTACAAGAAGTACAGAAGAAAAAAAAGGAAATAAATTGTTATGAAAACTATAACTACAAATAGTAAATAAATGCATTTTTCTCCAAGTTATATTTGAGATGAACGTTTAGTAGTATCTTTGATCACAATGTTAATAAATATGAAAAAAATATGTGAGATACACCTTTGCAGCGTGATTTAAGTTCCTTACGATTTTCATTATAACGCTTTGAGATATCACCATCACTAGCACTTTTTACACGACTGCCCAAAAAAACGAGAATTATGTTTTCAGGGTTCATGTTTGTATGTATGTATGTTTGTGGGTTTTTGTTCCACCATAACTTCTAAACGGCTAAACCGAATTTTATGTCAGAGATGTCGTTAAATTGGTATTGATAGCGCAAGTGACATTAGGCACATATAAATAATAGAAAAAATAAACTGGCACCGGCTTGAGCTTCACCGCATGGTGGAAGGGCTTTTTGCGATTGCTTGCCTGGCCTGAGGTGGTGGCTACACCACCTCAAGTAGAAAATCTGTCACCAAGCACATAACGGTGTGTTCCGGCAGGAGTCCTTGAGAGCCAGTGAAATTACAGGCACATGAGACTTAACAACTGTCTCAAGGTCACGGGCGCAGTGCAATTCGTGACTTGACGAAATGCATCTGTTATAGGCAGAGGTTAGAACGCTTAACATCAGGTGGGCCTCGTGCATGATCCGTCACAATTACAAAAAAAAAAAAATTTTGTGTCCCTCAGGGATCAAAATCTATTTTACTCCTTGTTTACGAGGAGTAAACTAGCTCTTTTCGAATAAATATAATAAAGATAAGTTTATCACGCACTATCGTATGCTCAGAGATAATTTCATCTACAAATTTTATTAGGACCTTATATGTGCTTTGTTTTAGGATTGAACCAAAATTTTCCAGCTGTACGCGCGGCTGTGTATTCATACCCAACCAATTTAACGTTCAAATCAATTTTAACCGTCTTACATAATGCGGCTAACAACAAATCTACTAAATTTCGTTTGTACGAAAAAAATAATTCTGTTTTAATTCTCGCCCAAGGCAAAACTTTATGCAAAATATTTTAATAAAATTTAAAGTTATGCGAAAGTAAGTTATTATGTACATTTAAGTAGTATTTCATAACAATGTAGATTTTGCTTTCATTAAAATGATTTATTACCAACTTTAAAAACTTGATTTCAAATACTAGCGTTGAGTCACCTTGAGAAATAAATTGTTCAACTTCTCTCCTCTGTCTAAAAGATATACGCAGAAATAAGTAGTTTCGCATCCGACTATGTTTGCTTTGTAACAAGATAAAACTAAACTAATATTATGTCTCCTAACAAAGGGCAATCTCAACTTGCAGCCTACTCAAGCCCTTAAAGTCTTAAAACAAACACTAAGGAATGATTCACAATAGAACGAGGGAAATAATAACTAATATAATTGGCTAATTTATTTATATGATAAACGCAAAAAATTTAAAGTGTATCCAGGCATGGACAAGCAATTACTAGAACTAACGAAACATTTTTTTTATTACAAATATACGAAAGGAAAAATTTAAGTCATGTGCGGGATTTGAACCCGCGTCCATCCACCCTTTTAGCCGGGGTATACTCTAACCAATTGAGCTAAAATGACATTGACGTCATAACTCACTTGTAATGTAATCCGCATAGCAGGCGTTATTGCAAACATCACAATTTATTTATATTTTTATTTATAACTGATAGGATAGCCAGAACATATTTCACCCAATAGTAATTGATGACGTGGTAGACTTTACTGTTCAGGCTAATCTTAACTCCTGGCTCTCAAGGACAGCTGCCAGAACATGCACCATTAAGTGCTTTGGCTACAGATTTTCTACTTGAGGTAGCTAGCTAGGCGAGCTAAATCAAAATGCCCTACTACCATGCATGTCTTATGGTAAATTTAATATTGAACAAATTAATGGTGACAAAGGGCTAAACACACAAACAAACTAAAAACAAAGGGAATATTTAGTTGGCTATGGAGATAAAAGTAAGTATCGTTCCTTTACCCATAATTTGTGATTTTCACCCTTAGAAACAAATAAATTTCATAAAAAACGGCCACGTGCGAGTCGAACTCGCGTACCGAAAGTTCTGTACAAACCTGTAGGCATACCTATAAGTAAGTTATGGTATTTTATTGCTAAAAATAGCATTTTTTAATTATTAAAAATATGTTTATTATGTGATGTAACTAATAGAAGTTTATGCATTTTGCAATTTTTCCTTTATCTGTGCCATAAGACGTTGCTTCGTACCAAATTTCAAGATTCTGAGTTCACAGGAAGTACACTGTAGGTTTTGATTCCTTTGCGAGTGTCGAAAATTCGCGGCATAAACGGCTGTATCTTTTGATTGCGTTGGCTTAGAAGTTTAATTTTTTCACAGCTCCAAGGAACAGTAAATTTGAGTATTTGATATGAATTTCAGCTTGATACGTCTACGCGTTCTTGAGAAAAGGGGTCTTTACAGACATAAAGACAACAAAGTGATCCTTGAAGGGTTCCGTTTTTTTCCTTTTGAGGTTTGGAACCCTAAAAACAACTTTACCCCTGCAAATAAATGAGTTACTTAAATTTTTTTGTGAGCATTAATGTGCTGTTGCTAGTTTCTTTCGTACAGGATTTTCAAGATTTCACACCCGCCGCGAGTTTGAGCTTCACCACATAGTGGTAGGGTAGTTACACAAACGGTTTATTTAACTGGCCTTCATAAGAGCTCGGTAGTAACCAAGCAACGGCAAGTAAATACTTTTTAAAATAAATGAGTGTCATATAACCTACTCGGATGATGAATTTAAATAAAACTTATTCGGAGTCTAAGAGACATTATGTGCAGTCGTAAATAAAAAAATAATATATATGTTGTAGTGTCTACCTTCCGTGTTTTTTTGGGTACTGTGTTAAAAAGTGATGAAAGTGAGATTGTGTATTGATGTGAGTGTGAAAATGATGAGAGTGAGAGTGTATATAGCATGCCAAAAGTATATTTTGATTCTCCTATTGTTATCATACATTTTTAATTCACAACAGTAAAAGTAAAATGCCCGTTGTGATGTGAACATCCCTTACAAAGTTTGAAGTCTTCGTCTGGGTTTGTACAGCTCTGAGCTAAAGCTTTCAGATGTTGAAACACACTTTACCTTAAATAGTAAATGGTGCTGCTTTAAAAATGTCGTAGAAACTTTATGCCAAAATCAGTTAACATACATGTGCACTTATAATTCTGTATACATCAAAAGTAGTATCTACGATAATCCAGTTTATTATAAACGAAATTAAGATCAAGATCTCACTTGCAAACTTGCGCCATTTTCGATGAGTTTTTTACTAAACCGTGTTTTAACAAAATCTCTCTACAGTAGTTTCTTCATTGCTGAAGGTCATGGTCACTCTTGGGTAGGTGGGATCGGACAAACTGTTTTCATTGACTTCGGTTCGTGGCCTTTCTCACTGTGGCATAGAATTCAGACGAAGGAGTTGTGTCTCTGATCTGGTCAGACCATCTAGTTGGTGATCATCCTCTAGATCTTTTTCCTGCGGTGTTGCCAACTAGAACCAGTTTTTTCAGACTGTGGTCTCCTCTCCTGATTATATGTCTTCGTGAGAAAGCGCTTATGAAATAGTGTGGATAAACGAGTCTGAATTTTAAGTTGTGCAAGAATTGATGCTTTCGTCCGGTTTAAGGTCCAGGGGATTCTTAACATTCACCTCAAGCTCCACATCTCAAATGTAAAAATCCTATTTATATTGTAAAATTACTAGTTTTAATAGTGTGACCGAAGAATGAAAAAAAAAACTACTCGCTAGTTTAACTGGTTTTGCATGCCCATTATCGGTTGAATATGTTGGTTAGCTTAAGAGCCAAGTCTTTCAATGCAAAATACAAAATCACGCTCGGTGCAATGGCACAGAATAGATATTAGTACGCATTTCTAAGTGATTCCCGATCCGATTTTTTATGTGTACCAAATATTTTTATAAATTACTTAATAACTTTGCTTTAAAAAATATTTCAAACTTGCGCAAATTAGATGTATCGCGTCAAATTTGTAAGACTGCAGCCTTAATAATTAAGACATTATTCATTGTACACATTTTCAGTAAATAAATAAATTGATTGATTGATTGATATGAATCCTTTGTCTAATCATAAATAAAAGTCCTTTTTTAATAACAAACATCCATTGAGTTTTAATTTTTTAACAAAATATTCATAATTTTTAGATTTCCGTACATAATGGGCAAAAAGGAGCCCTATAAACGAGACAACACTGTATGTCTGCTATTCCAGTATGTCACGGATCTGTAGCTCATATACAAAATGAGTTTTAAACTTGAAATTCTGATATTTTGTGTAAAACGTTGACCCAGAGACGACTATTATACTAAAAATACAATGAAAATTTATAATAAAATTTTTAGGGGTGCTCCAATATGTAAGAAGGTCGCAGAAATAAATGTTTTTGCCCCTTAGCCTGCGGGGTGTCTAGAGCACGTTGAGTAGACTATAGATATGTTTTGAATAATGTTTTCTCAAAAGCAATAAATTCAATTTTCATAGCGGAGCATTTTATTACGGATTTCATAGACTAAACTACAATTATTATTGTGTTTTTTTATGTTTTTGTGACAGGACAAGCTCAAGGCCCAGTTGATGTTAAGCGGACTAACCTCTGCCTAAAACAGATGCATTTCGTCACAAGTCACGAATTGCACTGCGTCCGTCACCTTGAGACATAGTTGTTAAGTCTCATGTGCCTGTAATTTCACTGGCTCTCAAGGACTGCTGCCGGAACACACCGTTAGGTGCTTGGCGATAGATTTTCTACTGAGGGTGGTCACTAGCCAGACGGGCAATCACAAAATGCCCTTCCACCATGCGGTGAAGCTCTAGCCCGCGGCGGAATTCGAACCATGGACCTACTGCGCGGCAGTCCATAGCCATTGCCACTGAGCTATCACTGCTTCAATATTATCAACTAAATCCACTGTTTAACTAACAAATACTGGTAAATGTGATCGAAACCGATAATTTTTCGTTTCATTCATGATCTGTTGGAATGGAACCCTAAGAACGCGACGCCTGTGACGCACTTAGCCAGTGTTTTCATTGTTATTTGAAGCCAAACTACGCACTTCAACAAATTTTATTAAATACATAATGTAAATTCTATGTAATTTGTGGAAAATTTGTAATATGAGCCAGGGCTTCAAGGCTCGTCGATAAAGCAAAACGCCCACCAGCACTTTATACTGTACCAAACACTGTACGTTAGGTAATCGTTATTTTTGTAGGTATTTGATAACTAGTTATCAAATTTGGTAGTTTATTGAGAATGAAACTTTAATACATGTTTATGTTTATACTGTGTTTGTCGGGGTTATAATCGGGCAGGCTTTATAGAGTCCATCACTGAATGCCACTGCAGTGTGAGATGATTTGCCTTAAAGTAGAAGTATGTTTTTTTATACCTGATAGGTTAGCCATTGACCACTATCTCACCTGATGGTAAGTGATGTCGGTCGAAGATGTTGGTCAGGCTAACCTAAAATTACTGGCTCTCAAGACCAGCAGCCGGAACACACCGCTAGGTGCTTGGTGACATGGTAGTTGCAACAAAGTCAAGTAGAAAATCTGTCGCCTTACACCTAAAGGTGTGTTCCGGCAGCTGTCCTTGAGAGCCAGTAATTCTAGGTTAGCCTGTAAAACCTTCGACCACATCATCGCTTACAATCAGGTGAGATAGGGGTCAAAGGATAACCTATCAGAAAACTATAACAAAAACTGAAGTGTATATTATACACTACCTATCTGGAATATTGAATATATACTTTAATAAATAATTTGATATGTGTCAAAATCAAATTATATATACTTTAATTTAATTCATTAACAAGGACCGGGACCGACGGCTTAACGTGCCCTCCGAAGCACGGAAGCGCTTACGCATACATCCAACTCACGACCGCAGGCGACGTTGCTTAACTTTGCTGATCGGTTAAGAGCAACTAAGTAAACTTCGCTACAAGCGTTTCAGAACTATTCTAGTAAACTCTTAACTACGAGCTGTATTTATTCGTATCATTAATATAAATGCGTAAACTGCGCACCGAATAATTTAATTTAACAAAAAACAACTTCAAACGTTAAAAACGCATAATTAGAGATAACTCAAAAATTACTCGTCAAATCTCACTGAAATTTGAAGGAATGACGAGTACCAGTTTTCGCATTTAAAAAAATATCTAAATTGGTTCAGCCTGTAACAAATTTTGAGGCAACACACACACATAATAGTCAGAACCTCCCATTTTTTTATGTTAAAAGAGTAACATAAAATATCATCATATATCAGCCTATTGCCGTCCACTGTTGAACGTAAGCCACCCCCATAGAGCGCCAACCATCCCGGTCCTGGGCAGCCCGCATCCATCCACCGCCCGCCACCTTCTTCAAATCGTCGGTCCACCGTGCGGCAGGACGTCCTACGCTACGTTTGCCTAAACGTGGTCTCCACTCTAACACATGTCTGCTCCACCGACCGTCTGTTCGTCTGCAGACATGACCAGCCCACTTCCACTTCAGCGTACTGATTCTGCGAGCAATGTCGGTGACTTTAGTTCTCTGGCGGATGACTTCATTCCGAATTCTATCCCTCAGAGAAACTCCGAGCATTGCTCTCTCCATCGCTCGCTGAGCGACCTTGAACTTGTGGACCAGCCCCACGGTGAGTGTCCACGTTTCGGCTCCGTAGGTCATTACTGGTAGGACGCACTGGTTGAAGACCCTGGTCTTAAGGGACTGTGGGATCGACGATTTGAAGATTTCACGCAATTTCCCGAATGCCGCCCAGCCCAAGCGTATCCTTCTGTTCGCCTCCGTCTCGAAGTTGTGCCGCCCCAGTTGCATTGCTTGGCCAAGATAAATGTACTCTTGCACAACCTCGAGAGCAGCACCATTAACGACTACAGGTCTCGGGGAAACAAGGTCATTGTACATGAACATAAAATATGATTATTATTATAAAAAAATATGATAAAAAAGTAACGTAACATACAGTGTATGTATTTTTGTTCTTGGGCCGTGTCATAAATAAGAACTTAAAATGAGTCTCAAAATTCCCCTTTAAGCTAAAAGTTCAAAGTATTTAGATAATAAAAAGTCTCACGCTCCCTGAAGTGCCTTAGGGTTCTTATCCAAGATACTTCCCGTCTCCTAAACCCTTTGCTTAATTCATTCGGGAGCTACTTCTGAAATCTGGATTAAAATTATCCTTTGTAGTTCACAGACCTAAAGAAACTGTTATAATAACAAATTTGATAAAAATTACAAAGTTACGAGAGGAAAAAATATAGTCATGTCAGGGATTTAAACGCGCGAACAATGCAAAATAAGTCTTGTTTGTAGTACAACGTAAGTTGAACTATAGATGTCGCTCCATCTCCATACGGTGGTTAAAGAAAGACAGGAAAAATTTGAGTTATGAATCATATGTCATGTTAGGTCAGTCGGTCAGAGCATACGCCAGCTATAGGGTTGGAAGACGTGGGTTCAAATCCCGCAAATGACTTTAACTTTTCCTCTAGTAAATTTGTAATGTAAGAGCATAGCAAAAATAAAAATATTGATAAAAAATTATCATTATCATCTAGAAGTTTATATTATCTTGGCAAAGATATCTTGGAGATGAGTGTCGACATATTTTATTATATACATTATTAGACATTTGGAAGAGCTTGCTAAGTCGTTCGTAACTTAGGTCGTAGATTAAAATATATATAACCTTTGAATATGTTAAGAAAGATTCACAGCAGTCACTACTTAGATGGGTGACAGCTAGGTTGTAAATACAAATGGGCGCTTACGTATTTCGGAGGGCTAATTAAATCATCGTCGGACTCGGTTGTTGTCTTGGGATGGATTTACAGAGATCAGGCTTTGTCGTTAACCTTCTGGCGGCCTGAATACCTTTGTAGTGAATACCCACCTGGCTAGCCGGCAGTTGAGAACCAGCTATCAGCTAAGGCTTAGCTTCTAATGCAGTTGACCACTCAATTACTTGCTGTATGTTACAAAGTAAGTTAAAAGTTTTTAAGCTGCATAATAACTCATCGAAATATAGCTTGTAATCGCGTGCTGGGTGCTTTTATGAAGCTGCCTTATTAAAGAAACATATAAACGTACTATAATAAAACAAAACATAAAATTACAACGATATAACAAATTTGAACCACAAGCAAGAAGTTTCAAAATGTTTCCTAAAGTAATTTTGTAAGTATGGCAGGCGTAAAGCAATATTAAAATGTTAGAGTATACCTTATTAATATATAATGGTTGATTATTACCCGTTACTAAAATACTAATTAGACATGATCTTGATTTATTGACGGAATTATTATAGCTATAAAGTGAATGTTAAATATATAGACAGAACAAGAAAAAAACGTAAACATAATTTTAAAAAATCTTCGTAGTGCCTACTTCTTGTAACAGTTTTGATAAATATCATAGTAGTAGGTACTGAGATAATATTGAAGCGAGAAACACGATTACACAATATAACATTATTAAAAAAACGTAGTGTGAAACGGGCCGCGACAGCGATCGAACCGCACTCCAGATCCTGAAGATGGCTTCCTTATGAAGCCGAAACAATTGTCGATCCGTATATCCACAACACGTAAGTGTTAAATATCACGTGAATAACCTGTCCTAATCAATAAATGTCTACACATTAAATATATGGATTCGCCTGAAAACTTGGGATCTCCAATATAAGCCCCCTAAATATTAAATTTATTTAAAATCTACATTACAATACATAGTTATGATATTTTATTAATATTTGTATTAAAATCAATTGAAATTTTCTCTGAGTGAACAAATTAAAAATAAAACGTTCCAATTCTTTATCGATTTCTTTAGAGGCCAGCGGCTTATGTTCCCCCATGTATAAAACACTGGAAGTTTCCTCAAAGAATGCTTCAAGAGAGGCTCGGGGTCCCAAAAGTTCGTAAAGTGGTTTTGGATCAGTGTAAATACTATTAGATATTTTTGGCACGGAAGCCCGCCTTTCATTTCTGTACGAAAGGAATTTTAAACACTGATTTTGAGTTATATCTATTGCAACCGGATGTCAGTTTGTTTTGGCGTGGTGGCTTCGTGCAGTTGAACTGTAGAACAAATGTTAGAAATACTCAGTGCGGAAATTTTTAAACTTTCGAATTCCCTTAGGGTGCCAGGTTAAAATTTTTCCCTCTCATCCCCCATATGTTTCTATAGGAGTCGTAAGAGGCGACGAAGAACAAAATACCAGAAGGTGGACCAACACCGTTTGAAGAACTTTCTTTACATTGTTACCATCTTGCTAAGGGATCCCCGAGATGCCGGCTAAGCATGGTAGTTATGGCTGACCTCAACAGACCTTTATTCACTGGTAAACGTTATGGCTGTTAAAAAGTATGGCCTGAGCGGATTAATTCATATCTAAGTAGCAGTAATCTAGCTAGAAAATATCCAGTGAAAATAAAGGCACTAAAAAGGTTTTAAACATAAAAATATAAGTATATGCGTATATAAGATTAGTTTACCAGGGAGGTAAGTTTTCAATTAGTCTCGAAATTAAAATGAACGCACTTGCGAGCATAGCAAAAGAAGCCTCTTATGTGTCGAGGATCTGATTAATTACTATCCAAGTTGAACACTACACTTTTATTACTAACCAGTTTTCCAGCCGCGGCTCCGCCCGCGTTTATTTCGGTTATCGCGCAAAACCATTAACCTCTTTTTGTGCAGTTAGATAAAAAGTATTCTATATCCTTCCCCGGGTCTCAAAACTATTGCCATACTTAATTTCATCTAAATCGGTCGAGTAGTTTTTAAGTTTATTTGTGTCATACAAAAAAACGTAAATTTTAAAATACTAATGTTGCCTCTTTATAATATTAGTTTAGATATACAAATACAAATACAAATTGTTTTATTTCCCATAAAAACAATACATACAGGCTATAAATAATTACTTAAATAACAAAGTCCTAAGATAATACACAGTATACCTATTTACCTTACATTAGCAGCCGTACTAGGTTAACCTGTGTTACGACTGCTAAGTGTATTCCCACAAATATGTAAATGACTAATGATACGTATACGAGTATATAGGTAGATATAGATGAATTAATGTGAGATAATTAAAAACTCTAAACAAAGGTTATGCTAGATATACCGCCCGCAATACTGGTTTATAACTATCTTAGATAGATAGAAAACACTTTATTTTCACAAGAACTTATTAACATTACAATAAAAAAAACTTAAACAGAAATACACTAGTGCAAAATGGCGGCCTTATCGCTTATAGCGATTTCTTCCAGACAACCAGGAACAAAGGATTTATGCATATATGATATGGGAGGCAGTTTTCCGCAATTAGGTATACAACTTACTGACATTACCATGAAGTAGGTACTGCATACAAGGAATTTATCCTATATTAAATTTACCATAATTATACAAACTTACGTGAAATAATACACATATACGAGTATGAATACCTATATATATACTACATAATAAATAAACATACTTATACCTAAATACTATAGATGCCTACTAATACAAGTACAGGAAACTAATGAAATAAAGGCTAGCAATTACTAGATAAGTAAAGTTCTTTTACTCTATTTTATCTATTATCTGTTATATTTATACAGAAGTTCAGGGTACACGAAAAAAGACAAAATGACCACAGATCTATCAGTAGAACTGGGCTACCCAGCCTAAACCCAGCACAAACCAAAATGCTGTACAAACGGAATTTATATTTAAATAAGTAGTAGGTACTACAACAAGCTCGAGGCACACCTGATGTTAAACGGACTAACCTCTACCTATAACAGTTGCATTTCATCACAACTTACGAATTGCACTGCGCCCGTCTCCTTGAGACATAGTTGTTAAGTCGCATGTGCCTGTAATTTCACTGGCTCTCAAGTACTGTTGCCGGAACACACCGTTAGGTGCTTGGCGACAGATTTTCTAGATAGCCAGGCGGGCTATCGCAAAATGCCCTTCCTTCAAGCGTTGAAGCTGAAACCGGCGGTGGGGATCGAACCATGGACCTGCGGCATGGCAGGCCATAGCTATTACCGCTCGGCCATCATTCCTTCCAAACTTATATTATTTTGCTGTTTAAATAGAAAAAACGTGATAATGAATAGATTCAGGCGTTACTTTGCGGAAATCCATATTTAATAATAACAAATATTTTTAAAATATTTTAAGAAAACAACAAATTAATATTTTTTTATTCTCGATTCTCGATCGTGCGCTCGTAGAGTCAAGACCTCCTGAGGATGCTTCGTGTAGAATCGAAACGCGTTGAAAATTGTTCCGGATTGGCTGCGTGGCGTTTGTGACGTCACGTCGGCTTAACAGGAAAATTAGGTGGAATTGTCACTAGATATATTTTTATATTTTTTAAGTGTTTTATTAAAATATTAATTTTATGTTTTCTTAAAATATTTTTAAAATATTTGTTATTATTAGAACAACTGTGATTTATTTTTACTACCTGTTACAAAAAGAAGAACAGATAGCAAATCCTTGCGGCAACCTTAGATGTTCACGCTCACATTAAACTAATAATTACAATTTTCATAATGAATCGTGTTTTATAAAAGAAAACACCGTTTACAGGTACACACAATTTAAATACTAAACTGGCATCAATATTAACATTACGAATTACCAATGAGGAAGTTCATTAAACTTACAAAGAAACCCGCCTAAACTTTCAGTGCAGTCATCCGCAATAAACGACAAAGAATCGCATTTTCTTAGCACAAGGAAAATTTCCCAATCAGGTAACAAGACACAGTAGATAAATCTATAATCTCTACTTCGTAACAATTCGCACGCGAAATTGAATTTCCCCTAATTTTTCGCAGATTTTCACAGACAATATTTCATTACCGGCGAGTAAATATCGTTGGAAAAACAATCGTGTAAGTATCGGTTGAATTGAAACGTGGCGGGTGGATTGAGTCGCCCAGTCATCCCGGATTGCTGAGCTCTGAGACCTCTCAACTCGACACTGTACTCAGTTTGAGAGCAGAAGCGAGCTGGGACGCGCGTCCTCGCTTTTATTCTAGCCCATTGCGATATAATCGAACTCCGTAAATATTTAATACTTCATCGAAGATTTGTCTTAAAATAAAATTAAGTGCTGTTTATATTAAGAAACTGTTATTCATTGCAATCAATATATAAACTGTATTTATATGCAATAGACAAGTTGGTTTTTAAGAGTTTATAAGTTTTATTAATTTTAGTTTTGGAGTGATTTTGATTGGAACTAAGTTGAAAAGTAACAGATTTTTTTATATAAGTTGTTGTGCAGTGAAAGAGTTTAAACTTAGATTTGTTTTTCATAACATAAGTGAACAGTTCTACGCTTAAAGATGTTGGAGATCAATTGCAGACCGTAGAAAATGTGAGGTAAGTCATATCTTTTATCGTGTATACATTTTTGGAGTCGTAAATATTTTCATAAACAAAATTAAGTACAATATTAAGTAAAATAAACCTAACTAGTTACCTATATTATTTAATTATAAACATAAACTTACTTGCTAGTAAAAACTCTTTGAAGAATATTAAAAATAAGATTTGAATGTTACATTATGTTAATAACTTAATCTTAGATGCGAAAGGTATTTTAAGTATTCGAAGTTAAACTTTATATGATTTAATTTGAAGACACGATCTCCATATACTTTAAATATTTTTTTCGTACATATAATAAGTTGGATAATGAGTAAGGCTATACATAAAAATATAATGATAATAATTTGTTCCTTAATTCAATCGCCGGGTTGCAGTTGTGTAAAAATTTTAAACTAATACATTTCCAGTTGCAATCCTGGGCTTTGGAACTGAGCCCGGTAGATTGCGTAGGCTCATAAAAACGTTTTACCACTATGACACCTCTGCTTATCCCTTAGGGATGTGTAACTATCGGATGAATTAAACATAAATAATAATAAAATGTAATTTGATATTATATGACCACGACAAAATTGCATAGGTAACAGTGGAAATGGATTTTTAGAAGATGTATCAAAGTTTATGTGTAATATATAGGTACATATATAATACTATATTCTGTAATGACGATTAAGAATACTTTTCATCAGTTAAAGCATACTCCGGCTATAGGGGTGGATAGCGCGGGTTCGAAAGTCGCATATATACAGGTATATGTATTTCAAAAAAGGTTGGTGGATATTATCAATTTATTTTATTTTATTGAACAGCCCCAACATTGCGCTTTAAAAGACCACTTCATTCATATGGCTGCCCCGGCTGGCTTTGCAGTCGGTAGCCCATTCTGTCGACCCAATTTTTCATGACATTTTCGATGATGTGGCCCCCAATGGCTGCAATGGCGACTTCAATCTCGTGCTTTAGGTCGTCAATCGTCTCTGGATGGTTGACGTAGCACTTATCCTTGCCACAAAAAATAGTCCAACGGGGTCAAATCGCAGTTGCGAGGCGGCCAGTTGATATCACTATTTCAGCTAATTATGTGTTTTTTGAACGTACCTCGCAAAAGTTCAACTGTAACTTTGGCGTGGCGCCGTCCTGCTGGAACCAAATGCCGCTGATGTCTTCCTCTTCCATTTGGGGAAAGAAAAAAATCTTCCAACATGCCGCGATAGCGGTCACCATTGACGGTTACTGCGGCTCCTGCTTCGTTTTCGAAGAAAATCGGATCAATGATGCCGCCACCACATACTGCACCAAACAGTCACTCGTTGTGGGTGTATTAGGTTTTTCATGATAACGTGTGGATTTTCTGAGCTCCAAATGCGGCATTTTTGCTTATTGACATAACCACTGAGGTGGAAATGAGCTTCATCTGAAAAGATGATTTTTCAATAAAAATGCTCATTTTCCATCAAGCGTTCTTATTGGGCGAACCGAAATCACATCGGATGGTCGTGCGGCTTCAGCTCTTGCACCAATTGAATTTTGTATGGCTTCAAACCGAGTTCATTCGTCAAAATTCTTTAAAGGGACGTGCGAGAAATGATCAATTCCTGCTAACGGTGTCGAGTTGATGTTGATGGATTGTCACTCACACTTTCGGCAAAAGCAGCAATATTTTCAATTGAGCACACTGGACGAGTACGGGAACGCGTTGCTCTGTCCTTTAACGAGCCTTTTTGAAGAAGAAAGTGACAAACTCCATGCATTTATTTTCCCCGAATTTTGTGCACATTTTTCTTGCAATTTCGGTTGAAGACACACCATTTTGGAAAGTTTCAATATTTTCAATTTTTCTTCGAACGTAAACTTAACCATTTAGTAAACCGCAAACCTTTTGCTAAATATTTGACATATTAGCAAAGTCATTCGAGCTGTCGAAGCCGATATAATCGATAGTTCAAAAAGCAACCGATAGATGGGCCGCTATATTTTTTCCTGTCGTAATATTGTAAGAAATGTTTGTTTCCTATTTTATTTGTATAATGTTTTGCTATTGTGTTCCTTATGTTCAAAATAAACTGTTTCTTTCTTTCTAACACTGTTAGGTGCTTGGTGCTAGGTGATAGCTAGTCAGGTGAGAATTCGTACTTAAGCCTGCGTTGGTGATCAAACCATGCGTCTGCAGCACGTTTTGCAGCGGTTTAGCTCGGCTGTCACTGCTGCAAAACGTACCGGATAAACCATAATTTGTAACACACGTTTATGCTGAATTCGTTCACAAACACATTATATTTAGCCATAAATATTAGATCACCTTGTATTTACCGTGTCATCTTTGCATTATAAATGTGTTCATACAAAATTTATATTGTCAAGGCTGATAAAAGTCCTAGCAAAGAAATCGTCAGGGTGTACACGTCAAAACTTCTATTTCAAGATAGCTTATATCACTGCAGTGCGTTTGAATTGAGTCAATTACGTATGTAGCAGCTTCAATATAGCAATTTGTCAAAGCTAAGCGTTTGGTTTGCAATATTTTTATAAAAATGCTATTTTCAAGGACACCTTGTCATTTTCCATCAGAACGAGCGACTCGTTTGATGTCAACATGGCAGACGTAATAGTCATGTGAAAGGACATATTGCGAATGCCGGAATGGATACGATGGTTGGGGAACAATAGGAAGGATTTGCGTTATGATGTCATGTCATGTTAGCTCAATTGCTTAGAGCGTACCCCGGCTGGATGGACGTGGGTCCGAATCCAGCACATGACTTAAATTTTTCCTATCGTATATTCGTAATTTTGTAACGGAATGGATAGTTACCACCCTGATGAATGAAATCGGTTGCCAAGCACCTAACGGTGTATTTTGGCAGCTGGCTTGAGAACCAGTAATTCTAGTTTAACGTGAACAACGTCTTCTACCGCAACATTACCATCAGGTCAGATAGTAGTCAAAAGCTAGCTTATCACAATAAAAACATTACGATAATCGTTAATTTTGAGTTGCGCCTGCATTAGATCCAAAATATCGGGATCTCAAATAAAAGAATATCATGGTAAATGTCCCGTTTCAAATCAATATTCGTGTTATGATGATATATGTTTAGTACTTCAGTTTGAGGACTGTCGATGACGCGATCTAGATACCGTGACCAAAACAACGTTAGCTCATTTTTAGGGTTCCGTTCCCAAAGGGTAAAAACGGGACCCTATTACAGAGACTTCACTGTCCGTCTGTCACCAGGCTGTATCTCAAGAACGGTGATAGCTAGACAATTGAAATTTTCACAAATTATGTATTTCTATTTCTGATATAACAACAAATACGTAAAATAAAATAAATATTTAAGGGGGGCTCAAATACAACAAACTTGAATATTTTAGCGTTTCTTGCTGGATACTAATAACGGCAACAGGTAGACGCTAACTATTCGCAGAATATTTATTTTTATGTTCTCTTTTAATATAATTAATTAATATAAAATAAATAATTAAGGGGGCTCCCATATAATAAAAGAGGTTTTCGCCGTACCAACCCAGCTCAATCGGACACTGCGAAAAGTGTCTGTAACTTGCACGATTAGGTTACAGATAATGGTACGGAACCCTTCGTGCGCGAGTCCCACTCACACTTGGCCAGTTTTATTTTTATAGACACGAGTACGTAGCAATTATACAATTAGCGTTTAGCGCTTTCATATTTTAAACAGTTATACATGATTGGGGTTGAATTATTTCCCGGGGTTTTTCCTCCAATCTACAATGATGACTTGCTGAAAACTTTCCAAAGTGGTGCCGTTTTTGTCAAGGTTCTACTAATGTGTCCAATTACGAGGATTACGAGGGAAACATAAGGCAGGACTGGTAGTGTAGAGAAGAGTGTTGGCGCAGGTAGATACGGCAAAAGAGTATTTTTAAAACACTTTTTAAAACAGAAACTTTTACAGACAATTCCTGTTTTAAAACAAAATTAAAATTAATTTTGCCTACTATTTGCATCAACCACGCCATTTATGAAATACTTTAGACAGTTGTCAAAAGGTAAAAGAGCAAAAATACTTAACCTATTTTTCGCTTTCTTGTTACCAGGGAAGACTTTCCGACCGCGCTTCTAAGAGGTACTCTGAAAATACCTCACAATAGAAAATGGGGTAGAATGCGTAATGAAACATAACAGACGCGAACGCAGTGATGTACTATAGATAATGGATATGATCTTAGGAACACTTGTAAGGATATAAACAATCATGAACCATTTATGAATAACTTCATCCACGTGTTAATTGATTACATCCGCGCTCACGGAACTATAACGTAAATTATTGAGAATCAATGCATTTTATGTCATAATCCAAGACCTAAGGAATATATATCTATTTAGAATACACTAGTACACCCATGTTTCATCCAAATTTGCTCTGCTGTTGTGAGCAAGAAATAAACATACACCAAATAGCAAATTCTTAATATTACTGTTATTTTGTTTTAACCATGCATAATATGATCCATGTGTTGTTGTGTTTTTTTTCTTTAAGAGTCAGAAACTCCTGATAGTACATATCAATAAAAACCACACGTGTTCGATCTGCTAGATATTTCTAGATCTACATCCAACCAATGACATCCAATAATATATAAATAAGTTAAAATTGAATTTATTATGGAACTAACTAATTAATTATGTGACCCTCATCGTTAGTTCTATTTAACCCTAGATAGCTAGCCTCCGTCGTTTTGACGGGTGCTTAGCTTTAAGGAAAGTTTTTGTGATGAAGTGTGTGCGTGTTTTTATGCAGTGAAATGGTTTATATTTAGATTTATACAAAGACTTCGTCCGGAAAAGCATTGAATATTGAGGAATGCCATCACAAAAAAATTACGAAAAGTGTTTACTGGAAGTGCAAGGCAACAATTTTGAAGCGAACATAAGGTTGATTTCTTGACTAATGATACCAAAAAAAAACTTGACTAAAGTTACCTACATTATTTAAAAAAATCTGCTAAGAAAAACAAGGCTTATGTATGTTTTATGTTGATTTTGCAATCTCAACCACTTAATTAAAATTGCAAATGATTTGCAGCATTTTTCGAGTTGTAGCCTACAAATTTGCTGGTTTCAAGTATTATCAGACACTTCATAGAGAATGAGTCTAATTCTATGTGAGAAAAAAGTATTATTCTCAAAGATTGTGACTTCAAGCATTGAAGTTGTTCGTCTAAAAGTAGTAATGCTGCCCGTTGGAACAAATGAAATGACTTCTATAATCAAGTTTATAGCATCGTTCTCTCTTACCCTACGGTATTTCAAGTTTATTATGAGAGAAAACCAAAGGCGAAGTTATTTCCACCTACCTCTTTTTTTGCACATGCAGGGATTGAACAGCTACTATAGTACTATCTGAGTTAATAAAACGAATATATGAAAACTTCTATTCAGTTTCATTTATTTTTATCTACTGTATTCACAGACGCAACAGTGAAATTAAATAAAAACAAGTAACAATAATTTCTAACTTTGATATTATTATAAGTTATATGCTTTGATGATTTATGTTAGAAGGGTTATGGAGTACTGCAGCTGTATAGTTTAGAACCCTCACTATACCTATTGTGAAAAACTTGAAAATATTCAGCATAAATTCTTTAAACATTTAAAGTACCGTTATCGTAAATTTGTAGATTATGAAGATTCATGCGCTTATCACCGTCTACTAACGCTCAAAAATCGGAGAATTCTAACTGATATATCATTTCTGTTTATCATATGTAATGGGAAAATTTACTCTCCTGTATTGTAAGCAAAACTATTATAACTGCTGTCCAAGGTTGAGAACGATATACACAAATGTATTTGCAGTTTCTCGGTTCTATACCAATTATGCCTCTAATGCTCCTGTTAAAAGACTACAAAGGACCTCCTTCAATATACAATTCAATTCTATAGACATATTTCTATACAGAAAAACATTTTTAAGGGAGAAATACTAAGCGTAATAAATATGCTGCATATCTAAGGTAAAATAACATAAACATTGTAACATATTCCTACCAACTTTATATAATAAAATCGCTTACACCACACATCATGCACACCTACTCTTCATAGACACAATCTCCTACACACCTACACTCTTCCACATACACACAGACACACATATACTTTTTTGTGTATTCATACTTAAGCCAGTGTCTAAGTTGTTTTTGTTGGAATTATTGCCATATACTGTTAGAGCACTGTCTTGTGATATTTATAAACGTATAAAAAGTAAGTCTCGTTTTTGCTGGAGGTCACAGATACACATTTAGAACTGTTAATTAAGAACTGTAGACTCAGTCAAATAAATAAAGTAAATAAAATGACGAATTTCTGCGTCTTTTAATAATTCTTACAGTTTTGAAATTTTACATTTGCCCCCATGTTTATACTCTTACTCTAGAAAAGTTTCTTCGAAACGAACATATTCTCTTCCTCAAAAGTCCGCAACGCATTCTTGATATCTCTGGTGTTGCAGATATTCGTACGCTACGGCGGCGATCACATACCCTTAGGTGAGCTCGTTTGCCTTATATACCAAAAAACGACTGACAGGCAGTTCTTTAGAAGGCCCACCTTCTAGTATGTTTCCCTTAGTTGCATCTTACGACACCCACGGAATGATATGGGGAGTTGCAATTCTATCCCGGGACCCCACGGGGGACCCAACAGATCAGATAGTGGTTAAATGCTAGTGTATCAGAAATAATTACATATCTGGCCCGTGGGGTGCTAGAATATCACTCCTCCTTCTCCTCCCGATAGTGTCGTAAAAGGCCTTTAAGGAAAAAAAATTGAGAATCTTATACTGCAATCTTCAAGATGCCTGCCAAGGGTGGCGATTATAGCAAACCCCCCTTAATGGGGCTGTGTTCAGCAGTGGACAATCTGGCTGATACAGTACATAAATCTGTTGGTAGGTCACCAAGCTTTTCTTTTCAAAGACAAGGTGTGTAAAGTACGTGACCTTTTATAGAATCAAATTCATTGACCTCTTTCAATTTCCTTTTATGTTTATGCAGACGTTTAATGATCAATATTTCATTAATAAAAGAGAAAATTAAAAATAAACATCACAATTTCAAAGTATTGTAGATCTCTTTATGTCCCAACAATAGCTTTTCTCGGCAATAATTTCTATAAAATGTTCAATTCGCCCCATTGTCGTATCTCAGGGCTTTCAGGCACCACAGGAAAACCTCGAGCCATTAGAAAACCGAGAGTCATGCCACAGTGCATGTCAAGCAGAAGGAAATATTACTTTTATATTAATTTCGTTCAAAAAGGCGATTTAATGCATTATTTATCAGCCATCCACTAAAAGTGATTAAACATCATTGTTATGTGCATTAAGTGGAGAATAAATAAGTAATTTGTACACAAAAATCTGTAACGGAATGACTGTGGAATATTTTAATGTGTGCATATTTAAATATACTTATAATGGAATAAAATACTATAACTACTTATAAATGAGCATATAAATGATGAGAACATATATGTAAAAGGTGTGCTAGTAAATATACTTACTTATTATTAACTAACTAGCTTTTCGACCGCGGCTCTACCCGCGCGTGTTGCGGTTATCGTGCAAAACTATTAACCACTTTTTGCGCAGTTGGATAAAAACTATCCTTATAGAGGTTACCGCTTTATATCAGATGAGGCTCGTGCTATTTCTGTCAAAATAACATTAAAAAAAAATTGCAATACATCTGTTACAAAATCACTTACAAAATGTTAGATTTTCGATAAAATAACCAGATTTAAAATATTCTCTAGCCTTATTTTACCTTGCTGACTTGATAGAGATAATATTGTACTCAAAGTCCCCTCCAACCTAATCTTAAATCGGTGAATAGGTCAAAGACGCCCGATAAAGCGCCAAAAAATATTAATCGGTATTCCAAAACAATGTAAACAAAAAATTGTTTACATCATATTTTTATACTTAAATAACAAGTTGAAGTTTCTTTTAAAAATTATTTACTTCTTATTTCTGGAAGACATTTCAAATGTATTGTCTTATACCAGGCAGTTATAACAAATTACCGCAAAACGTAAGAGACCTCCGCTTTAGTTTATTGAAAGTTAAATTAATGCCACAATGTTGAATAAATGTTATTAATCTATAAAGCACTTTTTGGCAGTAAAATGTAGAATATTTCAATATTAACATTTGTAATTGACTTTTATAAGAGCGTCGTAGACTCCTAAATGGAATAAATGATTTTAATTTTGACTTTGAATCGCAATAAATTTTAATATTATCTCTATGACAAGCATGCATATTATTTTATTGTTTAATTTGCTACTTTACCATAACATTTTGAGGCTCAATTTGCACCAAAAAAAAGTGGTAGCGACCTGTAACGCAGCGGCCGGCAGTTTTACTATGAAAACATTACAACTTTACCTCTATTATTATATTGTATTTCATTCACTACATATTTTAAAAATATGTTAACTTTATGTAAACATGGCCACTTTATTGCTCTCAATAAGTGTTTGAAGACCAATTAGAGGTACAAGTTGGTAGCTGACTGCACGCAGCAGCAGCAGACGACATGTCGTCGCTTCATGTCGTCACGACACGTTGCGTCATGTCGCTGTAGTCATGAATTCGAACCCGACTGCAGACGGCAATAGCAGATGGCAACCAGTTGGTTTTGAGTGCTCCGTCAAACAAGATGTCTGACGTGTTGAAGAATGGTGATCGCATTTTTTTATATATTTTATTAGAAGAGGAAGAAGACGATGATCACTTATTTTTATTATACTGAAAAAAGACGAAAAGCAACACATCCAATGCTTAAATGCAGAGCAAGTGAGGAAAATTATTCAATACTGATCAAAAACCATTTGAAAAGCGATATGAAAGAAATTCATTTTGAAAAGAAACACGCTCGGCGTGCCGTTGCTCCAGCGTCAGCAGCACTACTGATCTGCGGTCGGACGACACTGCCGTCTGCCGCTCGACAACGCGCCGCTAGCGTCATGTTGCTAACTACGGAGGGAATTTCATAGAAATACGTAGAAACCAGTAGTGTCGCTGCGACACGTCGTTTGCTGCAGCTTCATGTCGTCCGCTACCAACTTGTACCTTTACTTGGAGGTTGTAAATAGGACCATGACATGTATATTGCATAATTAAGGCAACAATAATTAAAGCAGTTACATATTAATGTAAATTAAAAAAAAAAGTACATAACACAGTGATCTCAATGAGATTATTAAATAATTGAAATAGCTCGTACTCTTTCTGTCCTCCGAAGTTTACGTGTACAATAACCGATCAACTCGAGCTGCTGGGTGTACACTTACACCCAAATTAAATTTTGGGTCTTACATTGAGTGAGTACAGGGCGAAATTAGCTGTGAAAACTCTGGGAGTCCACAGGACAGTGCGGCGGTACAGGACCATTTATAAACTTACATCAAGCTCAAGTCCGGTCTTTTGAGATACTGCTGCCTCTGGAATGGTTCAGCTAAATACCAGCTCGAAGCCTTGAACCTTAGATAATAGAGCAAAGAAGCTCATAGGTGAAGATGCGTTAGATGGCTAACGCATAAACTCCGAAGCCTCGAACATAGAGGCAAAGTAGCCAGCAACTCGGTATTTTACATTCCGAAAATATGCCATAAACGATTAACATATATTTTCATAAAAACGTTATGAAACGTTTAAAGTCTATAAATATAAATAAATATAGTCTAGTAATCTGCATGTACAGAATGAATAGGTATATTCTAGACAAGTATGTCCCACCATCTGCTGGCGGCGTCGCAGTCTTTCACCTGAGACGGTGGTCAACAAAATGCGACATTAGGGTGTTTGAGGCACCGAATAAAACTAAAATGAGAGATACATTTGGTCTATCCTATATTTTATATAATAATAACTCTTAATATATCTCAACAAAATAGGTAAGATGCTCTTAGATAATTAAATCCCTCGATTTGCACGAACATAATTTTGTAAATACATGAACCATAAGAAACAAGTTTTGAAAGAACATGATTTTGCCAGTTGATAAAAGTGTATACTTTACGCGATCGTACATTTGTATCAAGTCTTTTCAAATCCGGAATTACAACCAAAGTTCGGATTATTGGAGAGGCTCTACTGTGAAGTGTATTTACTGTAACATCATGTTAAGCTGTATTTATGCCCACTGCTTTGTACTTATCTTACTGAACCGTGGGATTCTTTTGTAGTATTAGAATTGTCTATTTCTACTATCAGGTTTTTACATGAAAGTAAATCAACTTGAAGCGCTCGAAGCAAAGCTTGCGTAGTCGTTCTTGATCGACAAACAAGATTATAATTTGGATAGGTTACCACTTCTAGCAATTAGAGTTGAGCCCTCCAACATAGAATATGACGGAACTCTTCAGCTCGTCTGAATATTAAGAACTTGGGTGAAGATTATGGCCAATACCTGACTCTTTCTATCTCACGTTGAAAAGAAGGCATGTATTCTTAGCAGTAGGGGAATTGAAAAGGCTGATACCAAAAACAAAGTGGTTGTTATGTCGTATTATTTAGATTTTGAAGCAATGATGGCCGAGCGGTTATGGCTATGGACTGCCGTGCCGCAGGTCCATGGTTCAATCCCCACCGCCTTGCTCGCCTGTCTAGCTACCACCCTAAAGTAGAAAATCTGTAGCCAAGCACCCAACAGTGTTTTCTGGCAGCAGTCATTGAGAGCAGTTAAATTACAGGCACATGAGATTTCACAACTATGCCTCAGGGTGACGCGCACAGTGCAATTCGTGACTTGTGATGAAATACATCTGTTATATGCAGAGGTTAGTCCACTAAACATGGGGAAGGTCTGGTGCTTGTTCCGTCAGTAAAACATGTTTTTATTAGTTTTTTATTTTTTGAAAGAAAAAAATATAAATTTTCAATGAAAAGATTTGTATAATATACACTTTTTCCATACTAGTGTGCAGGTAAGATTTCAACCGACTCTCAAATTTTCACTGACTTGTACAAGAACCTAAATATAAACCATCGTGTACGAGGGTTTATATTTTACTTATGAGTTTAAAATGTAGCAGAAGTAAGACCAAAACGTGTTCGCTACAGTTTGAATCTCAAGCTATGGATTCAAGTAAAGTGAAATTAAGTTCTTATGACTACTTGAAGATATACCTCAGAAAATATTGCGGTCGGGTCCACTCGAAAATATCAAGTGGAAAGCTTGGCGTGTTCTTAATTTTTATATAATTTGCGACCTGAACTCCGCTCTTTGGAGCGTTATTACAAGTTATGTTCATACTTTAGGTGGACGATGCACGTAAACATATTTAGCGCCTTTGTATATACGGAGAAGATGATGTTATTGGCGGCATAACCTGCTGATTATCTAAACGGAGGAAATTTGCATCCCTCGGTGAGAGTTTCATGTTCGTTTTGATCGAGGTTTAAAGCCAAAGGACCTTGGCGTACAGATGCACTTAATTTTTTTTTTATTGCTGATAGTTAAAACTTTGACCACAATATCAACTGATGGTAAGTGATGATGTGGTCGAAGGTGTTAACAGGCTTAACCTAGAATTACTGGCTCTCAAGTACAGCTGCCGGAACACACTGTTAGAGGTGCTTGGCCACAGATTTTCTACTTGAGGGTGGTTGCTAGCCAGGCGGGCATTCGCAAAATGCCCTTCCACATTGCGGTGAAGCTTAATCCCGCGGCGGAATTTGAACCATGGACCTGCTGCGCAGCAGTCCATGGCTAATGCGACTGAGCCATCACTGCTTAAATTTTTAAAATTGTTGTTCATACGGTTATTTGAAGCGACAAGTGACCAAAGAGCTAACCACGGTCAACATTTAATAAAGTAAAGCTGTCAGGTTTTTGGTCACTTGAACTGAAGAGGGCGGCAACTTAAATTGAGTTTTTTATCTATAGTAATTTGATAGGTAAGTTTTATTTGAATGGTATAAGTTTAGTATTTGAACTTTATTAGAAACTTACCGTTTAAAGGACCAATATGAATAGTTTACATGAAAATGCTCTGAAATGTTATTAAGTATAAACGTCAGAGATTAATAGCCCTAAATCATATTAACAAAATAAAAAACACATCTAACTTACGCAGTTGGCTCCACGTAAATGCTGTGATTTTTACTAAAAGCAAAAATAAATAGTGAAGTAAATAATCTTATCGTCAATACATAAGTGTGTAGTAAGGTTTTTACAAAAAATATCATTTATAATAAATTAAAATGCGTCTGATTCTAAAACTCTGATCAAAATGATCCTACGCTTGCACATACAATTAGTGCCTCAAGGTTATTGGAGTGGTTCTAAGCCTGTATTTCTTTGATTGAAAAACTACGTATAAGTAATATATATATAAGTGTACAGCATACAAGAGACGTATCTTTATTTTTTTTGCTTTTGCATCGTAAATTCAGTAATTGATACAAACATCAAACTGGGCGGGAAGTTCGGACTCTTACTTGTTTCAATAAATTTCTATATATGATTACAACTACCGTCGCTTGCTAAACTAAAATCAAAATGACAAATTATTGGAGCAGATAATTCTTATTGTACCAGGAATCGAACCCGCCTCCGCCGATTTCGCGCCGTCAGTTTAAGCTCAAGAAACACTGTGTCGTGCCCTACAAATAAATATTTATTCGTAGGTCGTGCCCAAATTGTGATGAAGTCTAGTAGTTGGTTGATGACCGCGCACCGTCCTGTGGCGGTTAAAGTAATACAATTGGAGCACCAAGTTTTGGCTCGAAAGAGTGTATTCTCGTGGCCGAGTGGTTTGGGCATTTAGTGCGAAATCGGAGGACGCGAGATATAAAAAATGTGATCTCAACAAATAATAAAATCTAGCCAAGTACAAGTTAGAATCGCGGCTCCATCCCAAACTGAAAGAAAAAAATAATGAAATTTTGTACATCCAACATAAAAGTATATAAGCTGGTACAAAACCCCCAGTGTAAGAGCCCGACGCGCATTCAACCGGTTTTTAAAGATGTTTTTGACTTTTACCAGCTGTTCGTTCTGACCCTTAGTTACATATAGGTATCTAGCGTACTTTGTTTTATATATCTACGTTAGTTTTATACCTAGGAAAAAGCCATTTTATTATTTTTACTTGATCCCTCTTTCAGTATGAGCATAAAGGCTCCAGGGCGCCCTTACGAAAGTGTTACCGCGCGTTCTTTCTTTCATATTTATTTTTATTGTATTTGTAGGATACCTTCAATCTTTGTACTGGGAATAATTCAGAGATGTTATTTTGAAAATAACTTTTTTTATTTCTAGGCTTGCTTTTGACCACAATCTCAACTGATGTTAAGTGGTAATGATTTGTGGAAATGAAGAAAATAAATCATACATCTTCGTTTTTCCGCATCATAGCACAATATATTTCAATATGATCATGATACCTGCCTAAAGGGACGTTGGGAGTGCTCTCTTTGGTAGTATAACTACTACTTTCGATTACTATGTGTGCTAAAATGGTAAAATCCCTATTGTAAGCCTTATGCGCAGTACCATACCTCTTACGTTGCAATGAGTAGTGGCATATAATTATGCTCGTTCAGCACCTAAGTATTTGTTTAGTTGTTACTATGAAAGTTACAGTTTTTCTCCATACATTTTTGCAGCGCCCTCACTGGAAACGTGAGCTATACTAAAAACAATATAATGAATACCATAAAAGATACTTAAAACGTATGGCTCGTAATAGGTGTACAGTAAATTGTTTCCTCATAATCCCGTTACGATATTTTAATAATATGTAATATGAATGTTCCAATAACAAAACAAAATATAAAATATTATATTTGAGCTCAACCTGTTTAGGAAATTGACCCAAATTACCTCAACTACCAGAATAAGTATAACAAGCATCAAACGGTTCAAGATTCAAGGATGTCAAAAAAAATCTGCCATTAGTTCGGCTGGGCTCAACGATAAGTGGCACTTTCAAAATGTCGGATATTAGGTTGATAAGAAAAATTCCTTAGATTCATATGATGCGAATAAGTAGAATTTATTCTTGGGTAGTCCTTTGTACTGTCAAAGAGAACATATTATACTGACCAAACATGGGCTGTATGTAAGATTATAATGGTCCTGGTAAATTAAGGTGAAGTGAGTCTCAAAAAGGTAAACTTTGAACATGTTTTTAGGAATGTGTTTTTTATTTTTTTTATTCCTGATATATTAGCCTTTGACCACTATCTCACCTGATGGTAAGTAATGATGTGGTCGATTATGTTGTTCAGGCTAACCTAGAAGTACTGGCTCTCAAGGACAGCTGCCGGAACACACCGTTAGGTGCTTGGTGACAGATTTTCTACTTGAGGGTGGTCGCTAGCCAGGCGGACATTCGCAAAATGCCCTACCACCATGCTATAACGACTGCCATCCTAAGACAACAACCGGGACCGACGGCTTAACGTGCCCTCCGAAGCACGGAAACGCTCAGTAGTAATGTCACTAGCGGTCACCCATCCAACTTATGAACGCGCGCGACGTTGCTTAACTTTGCTGATCGGTTGAGAACAGCTAAGGAAACTTCTTTTGTTTCTTTGATTTACAGATATTTATTACACAGATTTGAAAACACGATCCCTTAAATTTGTTTTGATAGAAAAAAAATCATGGATACTGCTCTAAAATTTCGCTTTCATTATTTATATGAGTCTATAAAGTAAATCGTATCAAACCATTTTTTTTCTAATTATTATGTAGCATGCATATAGTTATGTTTTACTTAGTTAGAACGTGCTAGACGCCATTTTGAAAAGAGAAACATTTGTCGGTGTTATAATAACGGCCTAATTAAGCCGACGCGGGCACAGACAGCTCAATGTTATTTTTTTTTCTTTTATACCTGATAGAATAGCCTATGACCACTATCTCACCTGATGGTTAGTGATGATGTGGTCGAAGATGTTGTTCAGGCTTCCTATTTTCATAAGTATAGCACTCAAGTCTAACATATAACACCTAGCACTAAATCTAGCACTAAGTAAATAGCAATCATGCTAAATATGTTTTGGTCACCGTAGTTCAAAACGCAGCCATGCGTGGAGTAGCAAAACGCATTAGCTCTATAAACATATTATAACTTACAATACAATATATATTGCTGATATACTTGCGTAGGGATTTCCCGGCACGAATAAAGAAACATAAAAGCAGGGATATGTTTGTCTAACAAAATAAAAAAGTAGGAAAATAAGAAAGGTACTCATTTATATTGAAAATATCGTCTGAAGTGAACAGCCATCCACTTCAAGATGGCAACAATACAGTGAGAAATAAATACAGTAGAAGACACCGATAACAGTAAAGATAACTGGATATGGTTAAAAAAAATAACATAACTAGTTTGTATCGATAATAAGATCATTATGTGATTTTGTTATAGCTATTATTTCAAGGCCAATACTTTTAGCTCTATTTTTGTAAATTTATGGCAATTTAGCACTATTTGAGATGTCATTTAGCACCCATCTGTGGTATGGAGTTGGCAACACTGAGTCTGCTCCGCGAGTTCCTTGGGATCACTTGTGTCCAAAATATTAAACTGCGTGGTAAACTGCACGAAGTAAATTCTTAAAAGTAGTAAAACAAACCTGTAATTTTTAAGCATTGCATACTGTGTCCACAATTCGAAAATAAGACTTCCTTTGAATAAGTTAATTTTGCTAAATACATTTTAGAGGTTTTGTATACAGTACCATATTAGATAATAATTACGAGGTCGTGCCATTTCTTGTATCAAGCGTTACTAACACTGAATTAAGTACTACGAATTCTAATAGATGGCGTTTACTTTTCGCCAACGAGAATTTGCTTAGCAATTCCTAGCTAGTATTACCATTTAAAACTAGTAAGAAAGGTAAAAAAATATGTTTGTCAGCTTCAATTCTAAATAATCTATTTGCTGCTTGGAACTGTCCTGCGTGAGGAATATGTATGGATAATAACCACCAATACATCATTAGGGATATTTTTGGAGAAAAAGGAAAGTAAACCAGTGACACTGACAGGCAGACTTTGTGTAACTTATGCGTAAGTGATAAAGATGATGTGATCAAAGATTTTATCAGTCTATACCAAAAATATAAACTGGCTCTCATGGATAGCTGCTGGAATAGACACGTAGTTAGGTTCTTGGCGACATATTTATAATTGATATCCAAAAAAGAGATGGTTTACCAATTCAACTCGTTGTATGAACTTGCTGATGAAGGGTGTAAGGTTCTAAAAATAGTTATCTGCTCGCGTACCACACGTAACCTATCAAAGTGTATATGTGCACCCTTATGTGTCTTGTCTTCCGTCTTATGTGTCTTCCTTATGCGTGTTCTTGACTGTCTACTGGGATAGGTAAATCTAAGCACTACATTTCGGTGATCACCATTAATTATTATACTTCAGAATTACTATTCTAGTTACAAGTTACATAGGTGACCGAGCGGTAATAGCTATGGACTGCCGTGCCGTAGCACCCTGGTTCGATCCTCACCGCCGGCTTGAGCTTCATCGCATGGTGGAAGGGCATTTTGCGATTGCCCGCCTGGCTAGCTACCACCCTGAAGTAGAAAATCTGTCGCCAAGCACTTAACGGTGTGTTCCGGCAGCAGTCGTTGAGAGCCAGTGAAATTACAGGCACATGAGACTTTACAACTACGTCTCAAAGTGACGGGCGCAGTACAATTCGTCACTTGTGATGAAATGCATCTGTTATGGGCAAAGGTTAGTCCGCTTAACATCAGGTGGGCCTCGAACCTGTACCGTCACTAAAACATCAATAAACACACGACACATGCTTGAAACCTAGGTCTACAATTTTGACGAATACGCGTGAGTTTAGCCGGTTGTTTAATATCAAAAGGGGCTCGTTCGACTTCGAACGTGTTTTTAACAAAAGTTAAACAATGAAATCTTTAAAAAAATAATCTATAGCCTATGTTCATTAGAGAGAATTTTTCAAATCGTAAGTAGTTTTAAATTTTTTTCGTTACAAACAAATTCAAATCTTTTTTCTTTATAATATTAATTATTTAATATAGTGTGGGTGTAGTTTTAGATAATCATATGAACTTTAAAAATTAAGTAACTGTAAATACGATAAAAAAATTGCTCGATATACGAGTATGTAGATATTTATTCAGTTAACTTATTGACAACGTAAATGCAATGTTACGGGGCTACCATAACATCGTACCCCATTATAGATTCCCTAATCCGATTCCCGAATATGCTTCGACACGCCTCCACGCCTTCGCACCCAACAACGTTCGTATCCCATCATGTTAAAAGGTTTTCGGAAAACGGAGATATGTAAATAAGGCCGCAGGCCTTTTGGTTGTTTGGGTACTTCGGGTAATCTTCTAGATACATTATCTTTTAAAAATAATGTCTATAGGCACTTAAAATTTATAGTGATTGATAATCATGAATGATCACGGAAACTGCGTATTTTTTATGTTATTGAGACGGAACTACCGTGACACCCTCCTGATGTTAAGCGGTACCACCACCTGTAACAGATTCATTTAATCACAAGGGACGAACTGCTCTGCGCCCGTCACCCTAAGACATACAGTTGTTGAGTCTCATGTGCCTGTAATTTTACTGGCTCTCAAAGACCGCTGCCGGAACACACTGTTAGGTGCTTGGCGACAGATTTTCTATTTGAAGGTGGTGGCTAGGCAGGCGAGCATTTGCAAAATGCCTAGCATGCGGTGAAGCTCAAGCCAGCTGCGGCACTGCAGTCCATTGCTATAACCGCTTAGCTATCATTGCTTCAAACTAGTACTCTTTACAACTTTCTTAGAGTTAGATTGGAAATTTTAAATGTATTTATAGTAACACCTGGTAACTACGGTAATTCAATATGAGATACATGCATGTGATATGTATGAGATTAGGAGAATATTACTTATTTTTTACCAGCGGTGTTCTTTTATTAGCAAACATTATGATCAATATATTATAATACAGCTTAAGTGATCAAAATGTTGGCACCTATTTGGCTCAAAGAATAAGTATTGCAATTCAACGGGGCAATGCTGCCAGCATGCTGGGCACGCTGCCAACTGGTAATGGGCTGGAGCATTCGGACTGCCTATGAGTCTGCAATGTCTTACAGAGATCTAAATGCTTTTATTGTAGTAGCTGTAGTGTTGTATATAGTTCGTAGAATTTTGTTAATAAAGGCATAACGATGTTAAATAAAAAACTTACGTCAGTAAATAAATATTAATCGGATATAATATGAACTGTATCCTTATATTATCTATATTGCATAGAATTAATTCAAATTCGCCCAAGCTAAGATATTGTAAAACAAATTATCGGTAATGAAAACTCATCGCCATCTTTTGAATTCCGTGGTCACTTTTATCGAACATTTTGTAAGAAGTTGCATATTAGAATACTTATATGCAGCAGGTCCATGATTCAAATCCCGCCGCGGGTCCGCCTGGTTAGCGGCCACCCTCAAGTAGAAAATCTACGCCAAGCACCTAACAGTGTGTTCCGGCAGCAGTTCTTGAGAGCCAGTAAAATTACGGGTACATGAGACCTAACAACTGTATGTCTCAGTGTGACGGGCACTGTGCAATTCGTCATTGACGATATACGTCTGCTATAGGCGCAGAGATTAGTCCACTTAACATAAGGTGGGGCCTCGGGCTTGTTCCGTCACAATAATAAAAAAATAATGATAATGTTCTTATATTCCAAAATTCTGGACCATGTAACATCAGTTACTAAACCTAGCAAAATAAGCGAAAAACAAATTGGAATTTGGTTTTTTATTGCCACGTACGTGCTTTTCTTTTTCAGCTAAAAAATATAGACTGTGAATACTTAATTTTTGAAGTATATAAGGGGCGACAAAATAAGTATCGCCAAAACTATGAAGTTTGGCTTGGAGCTCAGAATAAAGAACTCTGTATTCTGACGATGAGAGGTTAACATTACAGTTTACCTACAATATTAATAACTAATAGAATTTTGAACTGGAATCGGTTTGGAGTTTGTTGAAATGTAATGCCTCAAAGGGGTTGAAATTTCCAAAGTATCAAATATTGGTCAACAGGGGCAGCTGAGAAGAGCCACTTTGTAAATTTCAAAATTATGTTTGGACTTACTTTAACATAAACATAGGCCGCAATTCAATTTAATATAGAAGATATTGTATTACCTATGATATAGATTTCACTTCTCCTCCGCTTGACAGTTAAAATAATAAGAGGGAAATTATATATTCGAACTTTGATTCACTTCACGACGATAATTCAGAATGGTATACAGCATATCCCTATCCCAGGCACGGATTTTTGTGTGCCTGAATCCCGGTTTTAAGTTTGTATAAACGACAGAAATGCCTGGACAATTCCGCCTCTGCCAAGCTATCGCCTGTCACCTACATAATTTAAACAAATATTGTAATCATTTTATTCTAAAGTTAGTATGTAACACATTGTTAAAAGACGTTTAAAAGTATGGCCCCGAGTTTCTTGCCCGTTCTTCTCGCAGTGGCTCTATACAATTTATTTGCTGAACGTGGAAGTACAATGTAGAATATTTAAATACTAAAATTTGTAATTGACCTTCATAAGAGCGTCGTCAACGAATTGAACCCAAATTGAATAAATGATATTGACTTTGACTTCGACTTTGTATTTGTTGTTATTTTGTATTTCAGCGTCATTTAACATTACATAGGCTTACATAACTAAAAGGCCAAATGGCTAATAATCGTAAGCCTGAGGTCACAGCCCGACACAAACTACCATTAAGCTTCGACCCGTTTGTGATAGTGTCCCTGGTCTCTAGATCCCCAGACCCATAGACTCATCTAACAATAAACATTAGAATAGTTGATTGACAAGAGCAATGCAAATGCTTAAGCCTGATTTTTCAATCATTAGATGAATAATATCAGACCAAATCAATAATTGGAAGTTAGAAACGGTTACGTACCGTACTACAATTTAAGTATTATAAGTCTAATTTTTTATTTCAAGTTACGTTTGTTAACCCTCTCCCTCTCTCAAAAGTATTTTTATCATACATCTTTTTATCGCTTAATATAATATCACCGAGAAGGTCATACCAAATTTTTTTGGTTACTGAAATGACGACGACGTTATTTTGCTAAGACTTAAATATATTTTATGTAGAATAGCGACTGGCTTTTAAGACCAGTTACAGGAACGCACCAATATGTTTAGCGTACGCGTTGAAAATTCTTCCGGTTTGGCTGCGTGGCCTTTGTGACGTCACGTCGGCTTAACAGGAATATTAGGCGGAATTGTCACTTTACATTTATTTTTTGTGTTTTATTAAAATATTAATTTAATTTTGTATTGGTTACAAGAAACGAAGACATTTTTTGTGCATGTGTGTGTGATTTAGGGTATATACGAGATGAGTCAAAATATTTTTTTAAACATATGAGCATATACGCCTATGCAGTATTATTAATAATCTCACTTCTCAAACCGTTTTGTATTGTTTTTTTTATAGTTAGTACACTAACTATAAAAAAACAATATTATATTTGTACATTATTTTTTTGTTTCTGATACGTTAGTCTATGACCAGTATCTCACCTGATGTTCAGTGATGATGTGCTCGAAGATGTTGTTCAGGCTAACCTAGAAGTACTGGCTCTCAAGGACAGCTGCCAGAACACACTGTTAGGTGCTTGGCGACAGATTTCCTACTTGAGGGTGGTAGCTAGCCAGGCGGGCATTCGCAAAATACCCTACCACCCTGCTATACCGACTGCCATCCTTAGACAGCAACCGGGACCGATGGCTTAACATGCCCTCCGAAGCACGGAAGCGCTCAGTAGTAATGTCACTAGCGGTCACCCATCCAACTCATAACCGCGGGCAACGTTGCTTAACTTTGCTGATCGGTTAGAACAGCTAAGTAAACTTCGCTACGAGCACTTCAAAATTATTCATTATTTCTAAACCACACGGTGACAACATTTTTCAGAATGATACAGAATGTTTTAGGTCTTTCCGTATGCAACCCTTGATGACTCATCACTTACTCAACCGACATAAATTGTTTGGTTTCAAATTACTAATTCATGACCCTTGATAAACTATTCCGAACTCAAATGATTCTGTAAGTAAACTTAGCTTGCTTGAGTTTGTTCTGCCACAACACAATTTAATTTAATTTCAAGGCAATCATAACATTTCGTTCAGGAAAATTGCTACGTCAGTACGGAATGAGAGTGCCAAAATAGAAAAGCAGCAAAGAGATCACAACACAATAATGCCCCAAATATTTATCAAGCCGACAACAAAAATAAACAGAGAATTCATTTCGATTTCCGTTGTGTAAGCTCTTTATCTATATAATATATATAGATAACGCAAATGTTGAGTGGCGATTTTGCTTTGATCTATGGGTTCCTTTATTAAAAACTTGTAAGACTTTTATCAGTTTTATTTTGTATCACTGATAAACTAGCCTTTGTATTTGCACACATTTACTGAACAAAAATATTATTATATATTTTTTTTGTCTGATTGGTTTGCCTTTGACCACTATCTCACCTGATAGTAAATGATGATGGGGTCGAAGATGTTGTTCAGGCTAACCTAGAACTACTGGCTCTCAAGGACAGCTGCCGGTACACATCATTAGGTGGTTGGCGACAGATGTTCTACTTGACGGTTGTAGCTAGCCAGGCTGGCATTAGCAAAATGCCCTATCACCATGTTATAACGACTGCCATCTTAAGATAACAACCGGGACCGACGGCTTAACGTGCCCTCCGAAGCGCAGAAGTGCTCAGTAGTCATTTCGCCAGCGGCCACCCATCCAACTCATGACCACGGCGACCGTTGCTTAACTTTACTGATCGCTTTAGAACGGCTAAGCAAACCCCGCTATGAGTGCTTCATAAAACTCACACAGCCAAATCAGTTTACAACTACATATACAAATAACTTCCTTTTTACTAAAAATGAAATCGTTTCCCTACATTGAAAAGCATGAAATAACTTGTTGAAGTCGGTACAACGTTGATTCAAAACTCAACCTTCATCATGGTGATTAACATGGTCCGACTTCTACAAATTTTTCAATGAGGAAAGTCGGTTTCGTTTTAATAAAATATAATTTTACTCTCTTTCTTCACTTCATTCACTAACCTAAAACTATTCACCATCGACAAGAGATGCAGTCACCATAAAATCATCGAGTTACGCAAATATATATTTATCAGTTTATTGGTTGTAGCTTAAAAACTACTCAACCGATCTTGATTAAACTTTCATTTAAAGATATACTCTACCCAATAAAAAAAACATCAAAATAAATTCATAATTGTTGGGCATTTTGCGAATATTGTCACACCTGTCTAGCTAGCACGCTTAAGTAGAAAATCTATCGCCAAGCACCTAACAATGTGTTCCGGCAGCAGTTCTTAAGAACCAGTAAAATTTCAGGCAAATGAGACTCAACAACTGTATTTCTCAGGGTGACGGGAGCAGTGCAGTTCATCACTTGTGACGAAATACATATAGGCCGAGGTTACAGCTTAACATCAGCACGAGGCCCTCGTGCTTGTTCCGTAACAATTACTTAAAATAAAGCAAACGCGTACCAAATATAAGACAACATACAGTCCAACTTCCTAATTTTTAAGTTATTTATTAATGGTTTTTATGGTAGTTGAAATACTGACTGAGGATTGCGAATCAACAAACAATATTACTATACAGTGTGGTGACACAGATTGCATCATTACATGCAGAGCGGAGCGTAGTCGTCTCCTCGCCTCGCCCGCGATACACGTCTTAGTGGTTGTTCTTTAATATAACATACCTATACCACAGCCTGGACACTGGACTCATTCTCTATACAAAAGCTAACTACCTATTACACAGACACTACACAAATGTAGTTTTTGTACACGCGTAAATGTGTGCGTGAAGTCTAAGGTTGTCATCGTATGAATAATTGTTGTACTTACCTACCTTACAATCATTTGATGCTGTTATTATGACTTATTAGATTTCGTAGGTTATGCGTACCTTACCTACGTTCAGAAACATTTACAAGCACTACAATCCAACTCCATGTACGACGTAGGAATATGCAACACACAATCTGGGTAACATTACTTCACATTTCACTCCATTACTTATACAATAATAGACCTACACTTTACAAAAAGCATCATACCAAGTCATTTCATACAAGTAATGATAATAATTACAATCACAATAATAATTTATGTTCTTCTCGTATAATAAACAATTATGAAGTGTGCCGCGTGTCAACCGTAGCGAAGGTCGGTATTGCATTTCTCTATGGTAGGTAAAGGTCTAGGTATAGGTTACAAAGACACTTGTTTCGCCGCAAACGAAGTCGATATCCACGGATATTTTTTGCAAACGAAAATCTTCTAAAATAATCATTATTTGCATGGCGGTTTGAATAAACTACAAAGACAAAGTATTATGTTTGTATTTTTTTCAATACCTATTTATAAGTTGCCAACTATATAATTGAAGAACGACAAATAGGTAGGTACTTAGTGTAGGTTACCAAGAATGACTTACCTCGTTTTATCCTTAGGGAATTAATAAAAAGAACTCCTATCCTTTTCTCGTGTAGTTGATAAGCAACCGTAAACAGCACAAAAGTACCCCATTCTCAACTTTTAAAATACTCGTACAATCGTCACGTCATCGTGCGCGAGTTGCGCGTCCCGTACTCAAGTCAGCTCAGCGACAGCTCAGAATCGGTGGTGGGGTGAGGAAGACTCGTTTTGGTGGGGGGAGAGGAGTGTCCATTCTATACGTAGTATTATTATATGTTCTATGCCTATACTCTGGTTTTTAATTCGAGATCAAAAAGTTAAACAAAGAAATGTCAATATATGTCATTGTCAAAATGACTGGTCAGGGGTATTCAATATTTTTTCTTCAAAATGTTTATACGTAATCCGTAACCGTGCTCCCTGCTGCGCTAAGTTTCACATATTTTTTATTAAATTGAAATAATTCCACACCTATATACCGTATATATACATTTACCTTAGTCATACTTCTTAAGACACCCCACGGAAAGAAACGGGGTGACATTATAACCCAGCATCCCATGGGACGGTGGGTCACAAAAATACCGGAAGGTGGGAAGCAGCACCTTCTAGAGAACTAACAAATTCTACTGCGATCCTCAAGACGACTGCCAAGCGTGGGGATTATGGCAAATCCCCCATTGGAACCTTGTTCAACGGTGGAAATTTCTGATTTGATTGTGTGATTTGTGCTTGAGGAGGTATAATGTTTTCTTATTTTGGTGAGAAAGTACAAAAGTATTAATTACCTTTACTAAATTATACTTATTGAATTTTGCTGTCTTGAAAAAATGTTGAACAATCTGCCGTACCCTTAATTTAGCGGACTATCCTTCTGACTGAAACTAACGATATTCCCAACATGCCCGCGGTTTTATTAGGACACTTGAAGCAGTGATGCTAAGTGGCATTGGCTATGGAATGCCACGCAGCAGGTCCATGGTTCGAATCCCACCGCGGCCTTGAGGTTCACCGCATGTTGGTAGGGTTTTTTACGAATGTCCGCCTGGCTAGCGACCACCCTCAACTTGAAAATCTGTCGAAAAGTACCTAACGGTGTGTTCCGGCAGCAGTCCTTGAGAGCCAGTGAAATTACAGGCACATGAGACTGTATAGACAGAGTTTAGTCCACTTAACATCAGGTGGGCCCCGAGCTTGTTCTGTCACAAAAACATAAGAAAAGAGCAGTACTCGTCTTTGGGCCACGCTATAGATGTGTGTTTATACGCCTTCATCACCATCAACTTTTCGGAAGCACTCTAAAATTTGCGAACACGTTTCTTAACAGGAGATACAATATCTTTCGTTGTTGAAGAGCCCGGTTAGAGCTCTGGCTGGGAGCCTCCATGTTACGAAAATAAATAATTCGTAACAATAAACAAAAACTCTAAAAATAACTATAAACGATAAAATCAATAAAAGGCGAGAAACACATTCGAATCCAAATACGATTTACGAACAAGTAAAAATGCCCGCCAGTGTGGCAATTAAAAACAAAAAAATCTTACACTATTTTTTTCAGGCTTGAATATATGCGTAAATATGTACGCGCATAAAAAAGTGTTTTATTAGTGAATACTAAGGTAATCAATTATCGCTTAAAATATGTTTTTTATTTTAAATGCTTCATCAGTTTCCAAGATTAGTATTATTACTAAGTACATGTCATTTTTTTGCACTGTTAACCCATTTGTTTACATTTTTGAAATCGAATTAAAAACCAGAGTATACCTAGATGTAATATAAGCCGTGGTACGATAACATATATACTTATACAGTTTGTGAACGGACATTATAAGTGAATACCGAACTCTTTTATCATTCTATTACATCGTCCTACTGCACTCTCTAAAGCTAGTCAGATCTACTCATCGGTCGCTAGCTATTCAGTCACGCACATAGAGTGTGCCGGCGCCCGTCCAACACGGCAGAACCTCACCAAAGCAATATATGTTTACCTGATATCAAGAGTCATAACGTCCACCGATTAACAAAAGCCTCCCAAGTTAGAAAGAGCTGAGTTACCTTAATATCTACGCTTGGCAGGCGCCTTGGACATCGTGTAAGATTTCAGTTCAGTTTAGAAGACTTTGCTGGCCACTTCCTGGTGTTTTTCCCTTCATCACCTTCCACAGCAAGATGTGGGGGTTGCAATTCTGGCCCAGCACCCTATGGGGTCTATATTTCCCTACATTGTAATATTTTCATTCAGTTTGGGGTTCTCAGTACGAGTCGTATTCACACATGACCAATTTTAGCTGATAAAAATCGGTCAAGTGTTTACTAGGTACATTTACACCAAGCGAAGAAGTAAAGGTTTTTTTTATTGCTGAGAGTCAAGCCATTGACCACAATCTCACCTGATGTTAAGTGATAATGTGGTCGAAGGTGTTAGAGGAACGGGAAGAGAAGCTCCTACAGAAAAATAGGTATCTTAACAAAGTGATGTTGTCGTTTTTAAAATTCGAGACTTCCCTCCAGTCATTACTGGTTCTCAAGGACTGCTGCCGGAACACACTGTTAGGTGCTTGGCGACAGATTTTCTACTTGAGGATGGTCGCACAGCCAGGCGGGCATTTACAAAATGCCCTTCCACCATGCAGTGAAGCTCAAGCCCGCGGCAGGATTCGACCTAGGGACCTGCTGCGTGGCAGTTCATCCATAGAAAGAGACGCAAAATGACTTTGCGGAAGAGAGAAAACCAAAATTTTTCACTTCACTCCAACTAGGAAAATGTTAGGTTCAAGAATAACAGGTTAAATAAATATATTAGTATACATTTACGATGGGAAAAAATATAGTCACGGGATTCGAACCCGCGTCATCTACCCCTATAGTCGGGGTATTTTCTGACCAATGAGCTAACATGACAATGACTCATAATTGCAATTTTTCCTCTCGTTCTTTAACCATCGTATGACGATGGATTGGGTTTGAATTCCGCACATGACTATAATTTTTCCACTCGTAATTTTATAATGTAATCCTTAGAGCATGCGTTATTTCAAAAATAATATTAAAATATTACATTAGTGTTACTTAAAATTCATAGTTAAAAAAAAACTACAATTGATCATATTGAAAGTTAATGTAATTTTCTGGAACTATGGAAACCCTTCTAAAGGTTCTAAATTCAAAAACCTTTTCCACGCTAGGGAATATAAAGCACTTTTTCACGCAGATTTCGATTGATAAACATCGACTTTCCATGAAACTTTATCCGTTTAAACACTTTTTCACCTGACAAGCTTTCAGGTGATAAAATGTTTAGATGGGAGCATAAGTTTTTATTTTTTAACTCACTTCAAGAAACGAAGGAGGTTCTCAATCGAACTATATGTTTTTTGTGTGTTAACTCTTTACAGAGTGTACTGATTTTGATGATTTTTTATATTCGATAACTGGAGCTCGTCATGTGGTCTCATTTAAATTTGAGTGACATTTAGCGAGTAGTATTTGAGTTATCTTTAATTTTTTTTATTTTTGCATGGTAGGTTAGCCTTTGCCCACTATCTCACCTGATGGTAAGTGATGATGTGGTCGAAGATGTTGTTCAGGCTAACCTAGAAGTATATATAATAAACCGTATTTGATATTTCAAGTCGGTTGTTTTTTGTTAAACATTTTTCTTATATTATTATATACTTCGATAACACATATTGTGCATATCACGTCCACCCACCTATTGCAAACTAAAGTATGATAGATGGACGGCGTAGGCTTCGATAGGCTTCTCGTTTTTTTAAGAAAACAATACGGAACCCTAAAAAATTATTTTCTTAGGCACGGTTGTCAATTATCACATAGTGACTATTCTTAAGATTAATTATACTTTATGTATGTTTGAAGCAGTGATGGCTCAGTGGCATTGGCCTGCCGTGGAGAAGATCCCTGGTTCAAATCCCGCCGCGGGCTTGACCTTCACCGCATGGTAGTAGGGCATTTTGCAATTGCCCGCCTGATAGAAAATCTGTCACAAAGCACCTAAAGGTGTGTTCCGGCAGCTGTCCTTCAGAGCTAGTAATTCTAGGTTAAGACTGTTTACACCTCCGACCACATCGTCACTTACCATTAGGTGAGATTATCGTCAAGAGCATACCTATAAACAATAAAAAAAAACATCAGTATAAGAAGAACGAACTTTGCTTGTTTAAAACAAAAGTTCATTTGATTTCAATTTGGTCGATTAACATTTTATAAGTCTGATATTTTTCATATAATAATTGCAAAACCAGGACTAAGAGTACCCTGTTTGATAAGATCCAATAAACAAGGAATGTTCCCTTCGACTACGTTTAAAGTACAGAGAAATCTAAATGAATTCACAAAGCAAAATAATTACACAAAGTTCTCTTCTCGCAGCGCTACCGTGCAAAGGCAATACACTGTAAGTCAAGTTACAGTGTTTTGGCTTAACAGGGCCCAATCGTATTCTTTTAATGTGTTCTATGCTTCTGTATCTAAATATTTCTTCTAACACTTACCTATACTGATATACTACAAGTTAAAAAACACTGTATTCAACAAAACTTTACGGTTTATAACTCCAAAACACGGCAATCAAACATACCGTGTATTACCAAAACAAAACGGTGCGCGGAAAAATTATACAGTGTTAAATAAACCAACATTTCTAGACACGCGCTCTGCTGTCACCAAACGGCAGCCCGCGTTTGGCTGGAGCTCAGCTATTAATGGTTTATAATGATATTGTGTGATTGTGGGTATGCACGGGCGCGCGGGGTCGGAGATTCGAAGTAAGAAATATAACGCGCCACACATGGCGTTACGGCCGTTTCGTAAGAATCCCTAAGGGCTAATTGTTTAGTTTAATTGTTTTATATGTTAAAAATGCGCGGATTTCATAACAAACTTATGTTAAATGTGTGTCACAATAATGTGCAACGCCATAACAATACTTCGTCTGCAACTGTGGCCTCTGAGTTGAGTTCAGAAACATAATGAAACGATATGTTTGAAACTTACAAAACGTTATGATAAACAGAGATCCTGAATATCTCAGCGCAAATGAGCGATACGATGAATTTATATCAGATATTACTTTTATTTCTCGCATCAGCCCATTCACACCCCTTAGTGAATCGCAAGTAAATGACTTCATTTTGGAAAACAAATAGAAAAAAGATATCAGTTACACTGAATTGTTACCAATAGCTGAATCCAATAATCTAGAGCAAATAGTTGGGAACCATCATGCACCCAACTTGGACAGTTCACTACAAGATGATTATCTTCCAGGGACATCTTCAACTTCCCAAGAATCTCTGCCATCGACATCCTCAGCTTCCGAAATTTTGATTGATTCAAACAATCAATGCATCACGGCATTAATTATGAGTAATTTTAATTATTTATGTAAGCTGATCTTATACCAATTGTACAATATCTAAAACTGTGATTGAAACTATGACTGATATAATATTATACATATTAAGTGAGCAGTGTACTCGTATATTAATACGCATTAAGTATAACAGGTTACTACAATTGCGGGAAAACTTAAGTTTACTAAATTTGCTATTGATCCCAGACCTTTAATAAACAATGTTATTATGTTTTGATTTTTATCACTGCCAATTTATTTTTTATCAGTATTAGTAAAATTAAGGGATTAATCACACTTATATTACAGATCCAAAGATGTGTGTTTAGTTGTCCCTCTAAAGCCGAAATGGCTAAACGTATTTATATTAAACTTGGAATGGATACAGCTTAAATTATAGAGAAAGGCTCACTTTCATCATCATTATCACAATTTTTCATCCCCACGCTGGTAATAATGAGGAGTGTTCGCTGTTAGTATTATGAATTAATCGCATTATACCGTAAATCACTCAATGAAATAAAATTTAACAAGTCTTACTTGAAAAGGTAAAACACTGTAATACCATATATAGTGTTTTGCCACAACAATTGCTACATAACCGAAGAACTTTGACATGGAAAAACACTTTTTTGCTTATATTTCACTTACTATTCAAAATACTAAGCTAAATACTACATGGCTGGATAGGTATTTAAAATACTTTGAATACTATACTAAAAAATATACTTTAGAGTAATAACGAAGAAGAATAATCAAATAATATCAAAAAAAGTTTAATTGAACCTTTTCTCAAAATGATTTTTTTAGACTTACAGTGTATTGCCTTTGCACGGTAGCGCAGCGTCCAACTCAATTTTAATTAAGATAAATTTCTTTAGGCGATACTGTGATGAACCGTTTAATTCGTTTAACTTGCTTGATGATTAGTTTGAACGAGTCTACAGCCTTTATCAAGCCTATTGAACGTCCTTAGTGACTCTAACTCAGACTTAAAAACCAGTTTTTTAAGTACTTTCATGATATAAGGCATTCTAACAGTTTCAATAATACTAAATATCTTGTTAATCGTGTGGCTTTGAGTTTTTTTTTATGTTATTGTAATGGATCAAGCCTGAGGCCCACCTGATGTTAAGTGTACTAACCTCTACCTATAACAGACGCATTTCGTCAACGACGTATTGCACTGTACCCGTCACACTGTCACACTGTGAGAAGTACAGTTGTTAGGTCTCATGTGCCTGTAATTTTACTGGCTCTTAAGAACTGCTGCGTGACACACCGGTAGGTGCTTGGCAACAGATTTTCTACTTGAAGGTGGTAGCTAGCCAGACGGACAATCTTAAAATGCCCTTCCACCATGCTGTGAAGCTCAACCCGACGGTGGGGATTGAACCAGGGACCTGCGCGCAGTCCATAGCTATTACCGCTCGGCCATCATTGCTTCGAAACTTTCATAACACTAAAACTTCGTAACTTTCATAATATAAGGCATTCTAACAGTTTAAAAAATACGGAATATATTGTTGGTCGTGTGGCTTCGAGCTTTTTAATTTAAATAACCTGCGTTCAATCACTGGGACAGTTATTTTAACAGAGAAATTATGTGTACAAAAATCTTTCACAGTTTCCGGTAGATGGTAATATTATGCTCGCCACTTTTTAGATGAGACGTCAGATCCTTTACTACGTTTTAAATAAGTAATAGAAGAAGTATCACTGTTCAGTCACACATTGCTCTGGACATATTCCGTCTACAAAGCTATTTAAGTTATAGTTAATGGTTTGACATTAATTATATTATATCTATTCATTAACTGGCTGTTACAAGCGGTTTGTTCTCTTCCATCGATCAAATCGTATGTGTTTTTTAATGCCATCGTGATGTTGAAAGCACGAAGCAGGGTTAAGCGGTAACATTTACCTATAACAGATACAGTTCTTCACAAGTTACGAACTGCACTGCGGCCATCACCCTGAGACATAAAGGTAAGTCTCATGTGCCTGTAATTTTACCAGCACACCCCTTTAAATCGCAAAACAGTAATGCGAACATAGCTGCATGACGGTAGTTATGTATCTATGTACATAGATGTGGAAGTATGATAGGTATATATAAATATATATATATATGGAGGCAGTACTTCCCCGGACGAACTTACAGAAAGAGCTGCACAAGCTTGCTTTATTTGTCGTCGTTGAAAATATTATAAATAGGAAAGTTTATGTGTATGTGGGTGTGTTTAAGAGAGAAAGAGGGTGTGATTGTGTGTGTGTGTGTGTTTGATAGAGATACAGGGTGTGGAGAAGAGAAGGGAGAAAGAGGGTGTGAGCGAGTGTATTTCGTCTCTGAAACGGTAGAACGAAATTTGTTGATATTTAGTTCTTTACTGTATCAGCCGGATAGTCCACTGCTGAACACAGTCTCTCATGGGTGGACAGTGTTACTATTAGTCGCCTCTCACGACACCCACGGGTAGAGATATGGTGGTTGATATTCTATCCGGGATTATTTGAAATTTTGTACTCACCAGATTATTTCTATGGCCCTGGATGAATACAAAACGTACCTACTATCCCTATGTGCTTGGTTATTCCCATCGAAAGTAATATTACCTTCGTTCACAATGACAAATCCGCAGGCGGAAGGTACTAATACTCGTATACAATATTGTTGAAAAGCAGAAATGATATTTTACTCTGTAGGAGGGAATATAAATGGGTGAATCAACGATGTGACCTTGTGTATTACTTTGATGTACACATATACTATCGGTCACATAAACATTTATATGTTTGTATGTATTTTTATGTATATCCAATATCTGTTTCAAAGACATCAGACTTTTTTCCTAAAGCCAATTCAATCTAATTTTCAGTGACAGTCCATGATTTCAGAACGTCCAAATTGGCACAGGCAATATAAAAAAACTACAGAATTATAAATTTACGAGAGGAAACATTATAGTCATGTGCGGGATTCGAAACCGCACATGACGTAAAAAAAATACCATTTGTCTCACTATTATTACTTTCATTTCACAGTTATTACTTTTTTGTCTTTAAATTTTTATTTTTTGTCATTTTTGATAAATACCCGTGCGAAGCCGGGGCGGGCCGCAAGCCTCAAATAAAATAACAAAAACAAAATTACTTATTGGGTTTTCATTTGTTGCATCCAACTAATGTTATTAAACAATGCATAAATTAAACTATTTCTGTTTTTACAATGTGGAGGGAGAAAGATCAAAAACCGGCTAAGTGCGAGTGGGACTCGCGCACAAAGGGTTCCGTACCATTATATTATGTTTTAGCAATTTATTTATTATTATTTTAAGCAAATAAACGGCGAATACCTCTTTTATTGTATGGGAGGGGGCTCCCATACAATAATTATATATTTTATTTTAATTAATTATATTTATAAAGAACATAAAATTAAATCTTCTGCATGTGAATAGTTAAAGCATCTGTCACCGTTATCAGTATCGAGCAAGAAACAGTAAAAAAATCAAGATTGTTGTATGGGAGCCCCCCTTAAATATTTATTTATATTTTTGTTGTTATAGCGGCAGTATAAATACATCATCTGTCTAGCTATCACTGTTCTTGAGATACGGAACCCTAAAAACGATGTTTATCCATAATTGGTATAGTCAGCCAAGTAATATTGTTTTTTCTTAGGAGTAATACTCAGTAAGTGTCCCTAGTAATGAATTGATAGATAGACGCCCTTTTATATCATATGGCATCAGTTGAGCCATGGATGATTAAAATAATTTTATACATTTAATTCATCATACTCTGACCCTAATTCTAATCAAGTGGAATAGAACATTTGATGATTTTGAAGCGCTCGTAGAGAAGTTTGCTTAGCCCATATTAACTGCTCCGCTAAGATGAGCAAAATCCGCCGCGGTTATAACTTGGACAAGTGGCCGCTAGTGGAATAACTACTGAGCGCTTCCATGCTTCGGCCGTCGGTTGCTGTCTAAGGATGACAGTCATTACAGCATGCTGGTAGGGCATTTTGCTAATACCCGCCTAGCTAGTTACACCCTTAAGTAGAAAATCTGTCATCAAGTACCTAACGGTGTGTTCCGGCAGCAGTCCTTGAGAGCCAGTAACTCTAGGTTAGCCTGAACAACATCTTCGACCACATAATCACTAACCATCAGGTGAGATATTATCATCAGTCAAAGACTAGCCTATCAGCTAAATAAAAAATATTCTTCTGTAGGTAGATACGTACAGGAGAATGTTTTTTTGTGTTCGCACGCGGGAACTTTATACGCCAACCCAACAACGCCAACCGTTTAAAACTCCAAGGCGCTCAAATAAAGCGCTCGAAGCATACGAATGAAGTTTTTCTAATTAGTTTTACCATTTTTGAGTCGTGTTACTAAGGGTTAGTTTCCCTTATTCATCAGTATTTTAAACACGTCAGTTTCCTTAGTGGTGAAAAACATAAATATTTCCAACTCGCCAGTTTCCCTAATTAGCCAGTTTGCCCATCTAGACAGTTTATAAAGTTCGTCAATTGAGTACTTCACTTATGCTGAATTACGTATGTATCTCTACGAAATATATATGCATAGTTGGATATATACTACGTACACAATTATACGTAAGATATATACAAACATAAAATATATCAATCTTCAAATAAACAATAATCAAAATGCTTTCATAAATCACAGAGAACGTTCCCTAGATACGAAACACTGTTCAGTACCTATTGATGTTCTTTATTATAACATTGAATAGGCAAAGTTGATAGATATTTAACTGTTGTTATTGTATCACTTTTGAGATGCCAGACATTCATAGAACGTGAGCAATTTAGGCTGAAGCGATAGGTATTCAAAACATATTAGCTAGTATATAGCAAGGCAGTATTTATTTGTTGTTCATTGGATAACGTTTGACCTCATCTCTAAGTGATGATGAAGTAGTAGTTGTAGTTTTTTTTTTCTCTTAATGCTTAATAGGTTAACCTTTGACCTCTATCTCACTTGATGGTTAGTGATGATGTGGTTCAAGTTTTAGAATTATTGGTTCTCAAGGAAAGCTGCCAGAACACACCATTATGTGCTTGACAGATTTTCTACTTTAACCAGGCAGGTATTCGCTAAATTCCCTACCACCATACTATCACGACTGCCAGCCTAAGAAAAAAACAGGACTTCGAAGCATGGAAGCGCTCAGTAGTAATGTCACTAGCGGTCACCCATCCAAGTCATGACCGCAGCGGACGTTGCTTAACTTGGCTGATCAGTTAAGTACAGCTAAGTAAACTTCGCTACGATCGCTTAAAAGTTCAAAAACGTTGGTAGACAGGCTAAACCTAGATAAGGAACAGGCTGGAACACATCATCGTTGAAGCAATGATGACTGAGCGGTTATAACTGTACTGCCGCGCCGTAGATTCATGGTTCGATCCCCGCCGCTGGCTTAAGCTTCACCGCATGTTGAGAGGGCATTTTACGAATGCTCGCCTAGCTAGCTGCCATTCTTTCTCTCACATACACCTTCACTCAAGAAAAGAAAATCTGTCGCGAACACCTAACAGTGTGTTCCGGCAGCAGTCTTTAAGAGCCGGGAAATTTATAGGCACATGAGACTACAACTTTATGTCTCAGGGTACAAGGCGAAGTGCAGTCCGGCACTTGTGACGAACTGGACTGCGTCACAATATATGTATACTGCGTATAGGCAGAGATTACCGCTTAAAACTAGATAGGCCACGTAGTAGTTCCGTAAATAGAAAAAAATATTTTCTATTTAAGAGAAGTAGCTTGTCAGGCAAGCATTCTTATTGCCCTATGACTGTTGAAGCTTAAGAGCCATTTCACAAAATCACGCTACTGAAGTTTAGGTAAATGCCAGCGCATCGCTTACACAAGCGATGGAAGTGACGACGGAATAGCGTGACTGTGAGTAACATATTTTGATACTAGCACTCATTTATAAAGAAATGTAAGTTGCGAATTTAAAAATTGTGTGATTGGCATGAGTAAATAATCAATTTCTTGTCGATTACTTGCTAATGTTATAGAAAAGAAGTAGGCATGTACATTAAATAGTCAACCTACATCGTGAATCGTATATTTACATTTCATCCTTGATGAATAAAAATAGATATGTTTGAATCATTTATGGTAACAATAAACTTAAATAATAAAATAATTATATTATATATAAATATTTTCCTCGTTCACACTCTACACAGTATCTATATCCAGTCGTTAACACTGTCTGCCATAATGACCATGCTGAGCTGAGATAGGACTGAGGTTTATTTTTCTGTGCATCCGGAAAACAACTTAGTACCAACCACAAACGTCCCATGACGTTTTTGGTTTTCCATTACTTAAACATGTCACCCTCATATTCCCATACCACAATATATCACCTATACCTTTAAAAAAATATCATTTTCTTCCATTTAGTTTGAGTAGCCCAAACAGCGAAATGTAAATATATATTTACACATTTTGAGGTTTTTTTGTTTTTAAATCGAATATCTTTGATGCAATCTATAATCAACATATATACTTCTTGGTACCAATGCAATCCTCACTATATACTCTTATGCTCACTATTTCCTCTATGGAAAATAAATGATAATACACCTTTTTATAGAAAAAAATACTGGAAATGGGGTTTGAACACACGACAAAAATGGTGGGAAATAGTAATTTAATTGCTATTTTTATTTTTTCGTAACTAGACTCACCTAGAACTTCGATTCTTCTTTTAATATGATAATTTAATATTGTTCTTTAGCCATGAATTGTTACAGATTTTTACGCCAAATATTTTAAAGTAACAAGATTAAAACAACCCAATTGTTTTAAGAACTTTAGCGGGAAAACTGTATTGGCGAGCAATATTTTTTTCTGAAAAACTATACCACCTACGGCTTTGGTCCTTCTTTGATATTATTATTTACATATAATTTATACACTTGTATTATTTCAGATTTTTTGGTTTAGAAGTTTAAAATTAGTTACGAGATTATTTAATACGCAAATTTGCATCGGTAAGTGTTTGCGTTGCAAAATGTATCGAGCAAAAAATGATTCATACATATGCAAAATTGCGTTTTTCTAGGTTTATAACTGTTGACGTAGTTACGAGATTAATATGAAATGACGTAATATTTTGGAGCCAAAATGTAATTTGTGCTGGTTTCAGATTTCATCAAAATATTCAAAATACTTCCGTTATCTCAGATAAGTATGGATTCTTTCTTGTATGGGCAAGGATGCATCCTTTTGAAAACCATTTGGATTATGAAAGTCGGACTTTTTTTTATTTATTTTTTTATGTCATTGTGATGGAACAAGCGCGAGGCCCACCTGATGTTAAGCGGTATCCTCTGCCTATAACAGATGCATTTCATCACAAGTGACGAACTGCACTGCGCCCATCACCTTGAGACATACATGTTAAGTCTCATTTTTGTCTGTCATTTCACTGGCTCTCAAGGACTGCTGCCGGAACTCACCGTTAGGTGCTTGGCGACAGATTTTCTACTAGAGGGTGGTCGCTAGCCAGGCGGGCATTCGCAAAATTCCCTTCCACCATGCGGTGAAGCTCAAACTCTGGGCGGGATTCGAACCATGGACCTGCTGCGCGGCAGTCCATAGCCAATGCCACTGAGCCGTCACTGCTTCAAAACTTAAACTTACGCAGAAAACACTTACTTAGATTTTATGGTAAATTTGTAAATTCGACTATCGACCGCTAACTGGTATCCCGGTTTGCACAAATGATGGAAAAGCCGGGAGGCCGTTTTGTACAAATTAGGAAGGTAGTTTAATTTCCTGCTGAAGTTATGCTGCTATATATGCTAAGCTGTGTTCACTTATAGACATTAACTGAATCCAAAAATATTGGAAATCAATTATTCGCCTGTCATCTTATCCTTCTAAAACAAAAGTTATAGTGAGTTACTAATTTAAACTAGAATAATACAAAAACTAGCAGACCAAAAAGAAGAAGTCTACCCTCTGAGGTTGTTAGCATTTTTCCAATAACGCTGTATAAGACTGCATAATTGTGACGTTTCCTTTTTTTAACACAATGGATGAACAGAAACTAAAGATGTAGTTACTTAACAAGACAACAATAATTATATTATGGACAACAAAAATAAAGTATAGTTTGTTATTAAAAAAAAATAAAGACATGATCAAAATTCTGTGGTTGCACTATAAACTTGCGTCTAAGCGTTCCGCGTACGAGACGTCAGAGCAAGGCAAAACGAACGCAGGTCCTACCTCGATGAGCGCTCGCGCGGTACTGATCGCCTCGCGCTTGTACATTTCAATTTATAAGCATTTCGAGTTATGTTAAATATTTTTTTCTTGTCTAACAAAACAGAGTTAATAGCACAATTTATTAAAGATCAGATTAATTAAAGAATGAACTTTCTTTTCATATAATATTTGTTTGGAATTACACTTTATTAAACGCAATATATCGTGGTAAACTGCTGATATAATTCGTGGAAATTAGCGCAAGATCTTTATTTTTTTTTCTACAATGACGATTAATTATCGATATTCTAGTACACTATGTGTCAACAAGATTATATGCCTGATGCACAGTTTTTTTTTTTAGTTAATTTGATGAATCTTTATACAAGAGATAGAACTCTGAAGTTGGCTATGTATACTTTAATTCGTAAAACAAGGTGCGGGAGATTGGTCACTACAAAATAATTAATGTTATGTTTGTAAATCTGGTACATTAACTGAAAAGAGAACAGATTATTCTATTTTTATCAATTATTAAACAACTTGTAGATATTTCCTATGATAGTAAATTAAGCGCTTAAAATCTTCGTATACCGCATTAAAATGTAAAATGCCTCTTAAGCATAAGAATTATAATCATGCCCGTCATGTCAACACCTAGAGCTATGAGGTAATAGCTGCTTCAATCGCATTCACTTCCCAGACGTATTTCAGGCAGTGTGATTAAGTTTTAAATAAAAAAAAATGTGTCAACTTCACATTTTGTTGTTCTATAAGGGAAGACCTTGAAAAATATACATAGCATACTAGGCTTAAAAATTCTGCACTACGGTAAGCTAATTCTATTATTTATGAAGCAATTTCTTGGAGAACTAAGTTCATTTTCAGGACGAACGTGCCAAGAATAATGCGCCACACTAAACTAATAGAGTTTTTAATTTTTTTCGACGACGTTTAATTTTATGATATTAATTTTGTGAGCCGTACGACTAGTGCTTGTTATAAGTAAATAAATCATACAAAGCTTGAGATGTTATAATCTTCTACATAGTAATAAGTACCGAGAGAATTAATAAAATAATTTGTCTAATATGATTAAAAATAAGTTGGCGGGTTCATGTCAATTTGTAGCTTGTGGCAGAAAATAAAATATAGTTTAATTAAATAAATTTTTAAATATGATTACAAGCATCGCGTGCTGAGCGAAAATCACATTTACAAATTATTTGAGCACATTTTTTTTGTTCCGGACAGTAAGTGAACTCGTCTTTCGATTTCCGGCCGGATGCCTATTCAATTAGGCCCGTCTGGAACTGTAATGTCTGTAAATGTTGTAATTTTTTGAAGCGCTCGTAGCGAAGTTTACTTAGCTGTTCTCAACCGATCAGCAAAGTTAAGCAACGTCGCGCGCGGTCATGAGTTGGATGGGTGACCGCTAGTGACATTACTACTGAGCGTTTCCGTGCTTCAGAGGGCAAGGTAAACCCGGTTGTTGTCTTAGGATGGCAGTCGTTATAGCATGGTGGTAGAGCATTTTGCGAATACCCACCTGGCTAGCTACCACTTCAAGTAGAAAATCTGTCGCCAAGCACATAACGGTGTGTTCCGGCAGCTGTCCTTGAGAGCCAGTACTCTTAGGTTAGTCTGAACAACATATCCAACCACATCATCACTTACCATCAGGTGAGATAGTTGTCAAAGGCTTACATATCTGGCATAACAAAAAAATAAACCTTAAATATAGTTAAATCTAAACGCGCACTGCACGTCGAGGATAAATATATCTGTTTCCCCTTATTAAAATTGCAACGTTGATTTGTTGATTTTGAGTAATTGGTCACATATCCGCAAGAGTAATATTTGTATAGTACACTATGCAACAAGTGCGCGAAGTTGTTTATTACAATTGTGACGGGTTTTAGGCCTGAGATCGAATATCGAAGTCTTGCGAGGAACGAGTACGAAAATTTCGATACGAAAATATTTCCATGATCTTTTTGATAGCATTAATAATCTGATTAAGAAGGTTTATAATTAAATCTTCTAAAGTTCTACTTCAGTAGGTAAAAAACTTTTTGGTTTGTTTTTATATGAAAAACGAACGAAGCAAACTACATTCTCCTTGGTGAGTGAGAAAGTGTGGAAACGTTGTTTTTTTTTTCTATTTAAAACACTAGTGCGGTTTAGTAAAAAAAAGCACAAGTTCGTTATAGACTATAATATTATGACACTTAAATAGGTGCATTTGAAGGCCCTTTACAAGTGAGTGTGTTGAAAAATTCGTTATCGTTCAGTAGAAGAATAATTTTTAAACAGCTGCATTGGATTTAGTTTACCTATTAATAAAGCAATACTGAAAAGAAAAATTATTGAAGTGACATTAAAAGCAGTGTGAACACTGTTTCTAAGTGAAACCAGCAACTGTCAGCGGCTGCCAGCTAGCCGATACGACTTAGGAGCTTCCAAGAAAAGAGCATGCTATTACAAAAAAGCATATTATTGTAAAGACCCGCAACGAAACCTTGTGACCTTTGGTGTTAAGGATGTTATCACTGGTACGTGGTATATCGTCTAGACTTATTATCTCACATCAAAATATAAGACATAAAAAAGATTTGTCACCAAAGCATATATTAGGTCCTTACATATGAAATTGGCGTTTTTCGTACTGGCCACTTTAATCACGAATTTCTCCTCTTTGGTAAGGAATTCCAAATTCAAATTTGTACAGCTATAGACTCATGTATTTGTGCTTCGATGATCGTCATTCATTTGTTTTTTTTCTTCTGTTTTTTTCTGTTTGCGGCACTCATTTTACAAAATGGAAAACCTTAAATATCGCATTATTTACGAGTACGAGTTCCGCCGTGGCACTAGTGCTGCGGAAACAACTCGAAGGGTGAATGATGTGTATGGCGGTCGTGTTGCAAAAGAAAACACAGTTCGTTTTTGGTTCCAACGTTTTCGTTCTGGAAATTTCGACCTGCAGAACAAGCCCCGTGGACGGCCTGAGACTCAAGTTGATAATGAAGAGTTGAAGGCTATTGTGGAAGCGGATCCATCGCAAACCACGTCCGAGTTAGCTGCAGGCTGCGATGTTAGTGATAAAACTGTTTTAATTCACTTGAAGCAAATTGGGAAGATTAAAAAGCTTGAAAGGTGGGTACCTCACGAATTGACTGAAACAAACCGGCAAACGCGCGTCGACTGCTGCGTTACATTACTAAACCGGCACAATAATGAAGGTATTTTAAACCGAATCATTACCTGTGATGAAAAATGGGTTCTTTACGATAATCGGAAGCGCTCAGCGCAATGGTTAGATCCTGGCCAGCCAGCCAAATCCTGCCCCAAGCGAAAATTAACCCCAAAAAAGTTACTTGTAAGCGTTTGGTGGACTAGTGCCGGTATTGTTCATTACAGTTTTTTCAAATCTGGCCAGACTATTACGGCTGATGTCTATTGTCAGGAATTGCAAACCATGATGGAAAAGCTAGCGGCTAAACAACCTAGGCTGGTCAATCGCTCCACGCCACTGCTGCTTCACGACAACGCTAGACCACACACTGCGCTACAGACGGCTACTAAATTAGAAGAGCTTCAATTGGAAAGTCTAAGACATCCTCCGTACTCCCCGGACCTTGCTCCAACAGATTACCATTTTTTTCGAAATTTGGATAACTTGCAAGGGAAAAAATTCAACTCCGATGGGGCAGTCCAAATCGCCTTCAAAGATTTTATTGATTCCCGTCCGACTGGTTTTTTTAGTAAAGGGATCAATGAACTACCTATGAGATGGCAAAAGTGCATAGAAAATAATGGTTCATACTTTGATTAATTAAATATATTATATTAAAAAATATTCGACTTTTTGTTCCTCCCATACAAAACGCCAATTTCATATGTAAGGACCTAATATATGAAAACGTTTACTGTATCAGCTGGATTGTCCACTGCTGAATACAGCCACCCCCATTAAAATGAAAAATGAAATAAAAATTATTTATTAAAGACGTAACACATAAATATATAAATACACAATATACTATACAATAATAGGTACTAATTAACAAAAATATAAATAAATGTATTGCTAACCGTCCTTAATTGGACCCATCTCAACTTATGCTGGCAAGGAAACGCTGATCTTCTGGTGGATCGTGTGCCGAACCATCGTGTGCCGTCATGGAAGCATAAAGCAAAGGCATAGCTTGGCCAAGGCACATTTAGATGGGGTTTGCCATAATTCCCACGCTTGGCAGGCATGTTCGGGATCACAGTGTAAGATATTAGTTCCTCAGAAGGCACTGCTACCCACCTTATTTTACTTATTTTACGTTTAGTCGCCTCTTACAATACCTACATTCTAGCCTAGTACCCCACGGGCAAAAGATTAATATCATTGTTTATTGGTTCAACTACAGAAGGAATAGAAATAACCCAAATGCCAGTCATCTATCTTGAAAGTAGTCTAAATCACATATAGGAGTTTGAAAACAATTTCCATCCTGTTTTCCCTATTTTTACGCTCGGTTTCCCCGCGGAGGGAATGTACGTACAACGTATCAATCTCAGATTCCTGTCTGACGTGCCTTTCAATTTGAATGTCGAACTTGGACGTATGTATTCGTTATGACCACGGTTTTGAGGTATACGTACCCAAAGGGAAAAACGAGGCTCTATTTTTGAAACTCAGCTGATTTTTTTGTCCGGCCGTCCTCACACCGCAGTTTTCTAGCTCAGTTACTGAATAAAACTGTAAAAACATGAAATTTTCATTTGGAAAATGTTGACTAAAGATTAACATAGGTTGGCACCAATAATCTAGAAGTTAACCGAATAACTTTTTCACCTTGGAAAAGGTGTTAATTATCATTCAAAATCTGCGTGGAAAAGTGCTTATTATCCGTGGAAAAAGTTTTCAAAACTCGAACCTTTATGGCTTAAAATTTTTTATTTACTTACAATATCAATTATAATTAATCTTTTTATAATTTTTAAAGTCATTAGTCAAATTCAATAAATTCAAAAATATTTATTTAAGCTGTACCTACCGGTGCGGTTCGAATCCCGCACATGACTATAATTTCTGCTATCGTAAATTTGTAATTTTGTAACATACGGGAAATGTTATGTACTAATAAATTGCACTTTTTGTAGTTATAAGTGTTATAAAGAATTGAAGCTGTAGTTTTAAGGCTGTGATCATAACCTAGAAAAGTTTTTACTTTTGCAAACTATTGCAAGGTGGACCTCTAACGGCCGGTTTCAATAATCTACTTGCAGTTAAATGTAGATAGCTATCCGAGATAATAAGTAAAGTTTGATCTATCTATTACTGCCGTTTCAATAACGTTAACGTTCCAACCCTATCTAAGATCAGAGATAGATTGAACTCCTATCTTTGGTTAAGGCGTCCCTCCGAAACGTTTTAATTTTGCATTTCTAACTAGTGCTATCTTAAGTTGTACACACATTTTAAGCTTTGTTTTACTACATTACGTTATTATCTGTATAAAGATATGTTTTAATTGATAGTTATTTTGAATTACTGTTTATTGCTTAATACATATATTTCAATAATGACTAAAATAAAAAACATTTTTTAGGATGCTTTTACGAAAATAAAACGCACATTGACGTCTATATTAGTCAGACACGTCATGCCACTTTCATTTTTATTGACATCAGACGAGACTACCTGGCACTAACCGTGGTATTTTTTTAATAGATCAAAACCATTTGGTGTTTTGTTTTGCTTTTATGGCCGGCGTGATTTTAATTAGCAACTCTTCTACAGAGGTTTTATTCAATCTGAACCTACAAATAAATTTAGATTCTGAAAATTCACTCATATTATTAATTCGTCTGTAAGCTTGACGATCTTTGGACTCTGCAGTGTCGACAGAATCAAATACTACACCTTCCTCGAAAAATTTGTTATCACTTTCGTAGCTAAACAAATCCATTTCTTGTAAAATTAATTCGAAACTCAAGAAAACTTTAAAGGTATCCGTCGAAATCTGGCGATAGGTAAATCTCTAACTACTGGTAACTATCGACAGATAGCTTTCGAAACGTTATTGAAACGCTCCTCGTTTTTTTTCTATAGAACAAATTATCTATGGTAAGCGATAGACCCTCCGAAAGATAGATCAATGTTTAAGATAGATATTCCTATCTATCTTTGTTTATGGAAACGGAAAAATGCACAATCCTTAACCAGCAGTAGCTTTTTTAACTGATAGTAGACGATAGATAGGTTATTGAAACCGGCCGTAAAAGAGTAAGGCTGACTTGCAGTCGGTCAGTTATAACCGACTTCACAATAAGGAAGACCGGAAGGAGACGGATTAAGTACCTACTTAATCCGTCTGTATTTTTTTAAATTTTTTATGATTGTTACCTCAGAACATTTGACTGATTAAACTGATGTTGATGATTATTTTTTATTTGAAAGCTGATCCTTGCCGCGTTGTCCCGTTTATCTTTCACCAAAATGGGTCAAGGCGTTTTTGAGTAACACTCCAATAACTGACAATGTTTTCCTATCTTGATGATGTAGTCACTGACAGTGAATGACAATCGATCCCATAAGTAGCAAGGGTCACTAAAACGGGTGAAAAAAAATTACGCACAATATTGTGATAATAGGTACTTTTGTACCGTCATGGTACCGACTTCAAATTATTTGAGTGTTGAAGTCGGGTCCATATATAGGTAAACGAATTCTTATTTAACCTCAATGCAACACTCAAAGAATGTATACGTCTTCGACAGTTTGAATCGTCAAAGGAATACGTAAATTACAGGCTTTGAAAACGGTTTCATAGATCAAAAGGGTTATTTGAACATAATTAAATGGCTCACCGAATCACTAAAGCCGTTTTTAAACATTTAAGATGTTTAGAATGTTTGATTTGCTGAGATAGAGACAATCTTTATCATACAAAAGCGTGCAATTCGAGCCATGTATAAAATGGATCCTAGGGAATCTGTGAGGGAACTTTTTAAAGAAATTGATATCTTAACTTTACCAAGTCTGTATATATTTGAAAATATTATATATGTATGTTCGTAAAAATTTGAGTTAATTTAAATTAAACATTGACAATCACTATAACAATACTAGGAATAAAGATAAAATAGCGGTGCCAGGTTTTAGATTAGCAAAGACGAATAAAAGGTCCTTCTTAGGTAATTGTGTGCGGTTTTATAATAAAGTTCCCAAACATATTACAACGCTCACAGAGAGGAAATTCAAGTTGCATGTGAAAAACATATTGATTAAAAAATCCTACTACACAGTTTCTGATTACATTAACGACAAAAATGTCGCGTCGTAGACGCCTAAATTGAATAAATGATTTTGACTTTGATTAAAATTTGGTTATGATATTAATGGATAAGACGAACAAGGCTTGCCTTTATTAGCGTCATGCCTGTAGCCTGCACATTACAGATCCATTGTCATCGTTTTGTGTGATGCAGAACTACACTGGTACAATTACTGCGCTATCAGATATTCTGCCTCAAAGCAATAGTGTAGGCGTGAAAATACTGGGTAAACGGTTTTAACTAACGCCTCGGAGTGACGAGTGCAGTGACAAGATGAGAACGGTGACACTGCAACTGTAAAAAATAGGCGTGACGCTGACCACCAGGCAGCCGACTTTTTCATCTTGTTACTAATATAAGAAACATCACTGAGATATTTTAGTTCTACCATAGAGAAATTTTTTCTCTATGGGTCTACTGTCTAGTTCATATAGAAGTAGGTACCCTAAAAGCCCGAACAGTATCGTTTCTATACCTTTACTTAGACAATATATATGACACTACGGAGGGACACTTCAATCTTACTCAAGGTGCTTTTAACACCATCTAGTAAAAGATGACCATGAAGTATTCCAAAGACGCAGAAGTATTTGCCAGTCAAGTCTCGAATTTAGTTTGAAAGAGAGTACTTGACACACTTTCCGCGTCGTCGTCTGATTTCAAGTGCCATCAAACTGCTTCAGTTGTTTTGAAAATTACTTAAGTTTACAATTTATTTTGAAGGAGAGATGGCTCCGTGGCTATGGACTGCCGCGCAGCAGGTCCATGGTTTAAATCCCGCCCCGGGTTCAAGCTTCACCGCATGGTCGCCAAGCACCTAACGATGTTCCGGCAGCTATCCTTAAGAGCCAGTAATTCTAGATTAAGTAGTATAGTTAGTATTTTCACTTCCGATATCGTATTAAACTGCACGCAACAGTGTGCTTAGATCCTTAACGATTACCCGATAATTTTCTTTTCACTTCCTATAAAATGTCCTTTAGGGCATAAGTGGCAATTACTCCAGCCCTATATCCGCTACAACAAAAAAAATATGATTTAATTATTATCATAATTACTTATTTCTCCATATTCATGTGTACTGTATCAGCCGCATTGTCCACTGCTGAACACAGCCTCCCCCATTATGGGGTTTGCCATAATCCTCACACTTGGCAGACGTCTTGGGGATCACAGTGTGAGATACAAGTTCCTCAGAAAGCGCTGCTGCCCACCTTCTGGTGTGTTACTCTTAGTCGCCTCTTACAACAACCACGGGTAGAGATGGGGCTGAAATTCTAGCCCGGCACCCCTCGGGTTCATGTGTGCAATAGATCTTAATATATGTAATGTGTAGAACATGAAACCAGCTGTGGGCACTCTACAGTTTATTGGACTTGGTAGGGCTAAAGTTAAATAATAAATATCTTAGTTAAAATTACTTCTAAAGTTGCCAAAAATAAATGGTTCTTAGATACTGAGTCTTATCAGTAAAGAAGTCTTGTAATAAGGAGAAGCACTTTTAAATAAAATATACTATAAGACTATCGAAAAATTTCAATCCTTTTCAATATATTTTACAATTATTATTTTTTGAAGCAGTGATGGCTCAGTGGCATTGGCTATGCCGTGCAGCAGGTCCATGGTTCGAATCCCGCCGCGGGCTTGAGCTTCCCCGCATGGTGGAATGGCTTTTTGTGAATGCCCGCCAGGCTAGCGACCACCCTAAAGTAGGAAATCTGTCGCCAAGCACCTAACAGTGTGTTCCAAGAGCAGTCCCTGAGAGCCAGTAAAATTACAGGTATATATTAATAGTCATCATATGGGAGACCTAACAACTGTACGTCTCAGTAAGACGGGCGCGGTGCAATTCGTCGTTGACGAAATGCATCTGTTTTAGGCAGAGGTATGCCTTTATTAAACAAATACTACAAACTATATACAACACTACAGCTACTACAATACTACAGCTACTACAGCAGAGGTTAGTCCACTTCACATCAGGTGGGCCTCGGGCTTGTTCCGTTACAATAACATGAAAAATAAAAAAAGATGTTTTGGAATATGATTGTATGAGTATATACTAATAGTCATCATATTGGTGCCTGACCTGCACTTTTTAAGTATGAATTTGAGAGGGGCCTGTTTCAGAATGCTCAAGTAAGTTTCTGTTAAACTACCCAGAACATAAAATTAAATAAATGATAAAAATTACAGTTAACATGCAGTGCGTTTCAAGCTTTAACCGATGGATAGGCTAAATCAATGACTGTGAAACGCAAAAATAGTGTTTTATTTATTAAATATGTTCTGGGTAGTATAACTGGAACTTACTCGAACATTCTGAAACAGGCCCTTAGTCTTTCTTTGTGCCTTCATGACGTGAAGTACAGTCTTCAACTTTATTCTAAAGTAGGGAATACTTTCTTACGAACTTTAAAATATATATCGTATATTTGTGATTTTGTAATATATATCGAAGCTAAATTTCAAAGTCAAAGTCAAAGTCAAAATCATTTATTCAATTTAGGCGTCTACGACACTCTTATAAAGGTCAATTAAAAATTTTAGTATTGAAATACTCCACATTGTACTGCCACGTTCAGCAAATAAATTGTATAGAGCCACTGCGAGAAGAACGGGCAAGAAACTCGGGGTCATTCTTTTAAACATATTTTAACAATGTGTTACATACTTACTACATAATAGAGTTATTACAATATTTGTTTTAATTATGTAGGTAACAGGCAATAGCTTGGCGGAGGCGGAATTGTCCAGGCATTTTTGTCGTTTAAGTAATCAGAAACAGTGTAGTAGGATTTTTAATCCATATGTTTTTCACATGCAACATGAATTTCCCTTCTGTGAGCATTGTAATATGTTTGGGAACTATATGTAAACATTTAATAACACATACCTCTCATATTATTTCAGGTCACACTTCCGTGGGATCTTTGATTATTGGGTCACATCTAAAACGTTATGTGCAGCCGGTAAGTTTTTTTTTATTTCAACTTACTGTTTGCGATCTTAATAACTAGTAATATTTTAATAAAAAATAAGAGGTTTCATCGTGAGCTCAGCCTCTCACTCCTATACCATAAAGTTTATATAATAAGATAGGGTAAGATACTTTATCATATGCTTTGCTCTTGTCAAGCAGCACACCTAAAGCGTATAGTTTTGTGTTGATAATGTTAAATAGTCCTTCTTTTCCCTTACCCGTTTCAGCTATCATTATATATTAAGAACTTTTCACAGAACGTGTAAAGCCATTTACATATGACTTTTGCAAATGTTTTTGTAGACATAGGTAGCAGCGTCATAAGTCGATACTGGCTTGCATTTACGTTTCTTGAACTTTTTATAAGCTTTATAATTGATTCATTTATTGGTTTATCAAAACAAAATGTTAACTACATCGGGAAAGAAAGCATACAATAAACACGTAAAGAATATCAGTGCACTTATGCCTCGCAAGGATTTACTTACAATATACAAATTTACAATATAGAACTTGGCCATTTATTATTAATTTGTGAAACGTTAGATGTTCGACCACAATCACACCAAGTTTAACGATTGTATGTATTACCGATTTGAGAGGAGATCATACACAAAAAAAGTCGAATAAAACACGGTACTTGTATGGGAACTGTGTTTTATTTCTAACTTTTTGTTATTATCATTCGTTTATAAATCCGCCATTATAATTATTTATCATACTTACAAATTACTTTTTCTGTAACATTTTAATCCGGCTAACAATTACGGTTTCAAAAATGGTCTAAAACGTCAAGTTACATGTTAGACGGACTTAAAAGGCTTTAATATACGACTCCTAGACAAAACATATACCTTATTGAGTCTGACTTGCACTTGACTGGTTTATAAGATGCTGTTGAAAGCCATAAATATTTGGTTTTTTTTTATGCTTGATAGGTTAACCTTTGACCACTATCGCACCTGATGGTACGTGATGATGTGGTCGAAGATGTTGTTCAGGCTAACCTAGAAGTTCTGGCTCTCAAGGACTGCGGCCGGAACACATCGTAAGGTGCTTGGTGACAGATTTTTTACTTGATAGTAGTAGCTAGCCAGACGGACATTCGCAAAATGCCCTACCATCATGCTATAACGACTGTCATCCTAAAACAACAACCGGGACCGACGGCTTAACGTGCCCTCCGAAGCACTGAAACGATCAGTAGTAATGTCACTAGCGGTCACCCATCCAACTCATGACCGCGGGTGACGTTGCTTAACTTTGCTGATCGGTTAGGAACAGCAAAGTAAACTTCGCTACGAGCGCTTCATAACATATTTACACCAACTGAAAAATATCCAGAAAAAATCCCGTAATGGTTCTTATTATTATGTCTACAATAATACGTATACTGTATCAGCCGGATTGTCCACTACTGAGGACAGCCTCCCCCATTAAGGGGGAGGGGGTTGCCATAATCCCCACGCTTGGCAGGCGTCTTGGGGATTGCAGTTTAAGATAGCAGTTCCTCAGAAGGCGCTGAAGCCCACCTTCCGATATTTTACCTTTAGTCGCCTGTTACCACACCCACAGGTAGTATTGGGTAGCTGACATTCTAGTCCAGCATCCCACAGGGAATATGTAATAAGTATAATAACAAATATTTTGTGAAAATTGCAATCAGCTTCCTAATACGGTTTGTAAGATACATATTATATGTATTATAATAATAAATAAATTATGTAGAACTGAGACACGGGCGGAGCAGGCTTGCTAAATAGGGTTTCGGTTTCTTGTACGGAATCCTAAAAAAATAATAAAAATATCTGTTTCAAAGTAGCTTTATTTTAATTTAGTGGGATACGCAGTTATAAATATCAGAGATATCTTTGTACGTAAGTACTTGCTAATGATTATTATCAAAATTGATAACATAGTTGTTTGTGGAAAGAAAAAGATTCCAACCATCTCATATTCACTCGAATTCTCTTTCTCCTTTCGCTACCACTATTCTTTTACAATGACAATATTTCTGGGTCACGAGGTAGCTAATTGAACCTGTCTCATCTTATGCTGTTTCTCCTTCCTGTACATACAAATCATTCATTATGTATAAACGTATTGCATTGTTTTACCACCCATCTTACTCGTATATTAGGTTTATCACGGCTGCGATATAGATAAACTGAAAATTATTTATTTCCACACCCCATAAATAATATGACAATGAAACAACAAAATAAACGTATACAAAGGGCTGTCTTATTGCTAAAAGCAATTTCTACCAGACAAGTTCTTTAAAGCTTTGTAGCGAAGTTTTCTTAGCTGTTCTTAATCGATCAGCTAAGTTAAGCAACGTCCGCCGCGGTCATGAGTTGGATGGGTGACCGCTAGTGACATTACTACTGAGCGCTACCATGCTTCGGAGGGCACGTTAAGCCGTTGGTCCCGGTTGTTGTCTTAGGATGGCAGTCGTTATAGCATGGTGGTAGGGCATATTGCGAATGCCCGCCTGGCTAGCTGAAAATCTGTCTCCCTGCTGTCCTTGAGAGCCAGTAATCCTAGGTTAGACTGAACAACATCTTCGACCACATGATCACTTACCATCAGATGAGATAGTGGTTAGTAGTGGTAGCATCAACCGCTTTGGAAGAACTCACAGAATTAGCCAGGTTAGTACTAGGGTTTTACTTGAACGATTAATTAAGCTAGTCAGCCAGCTCAATTTCAGTTCAATTAAAACCCTAGCCTTTTAAACGGTGCCTTTCAATTAACGTCCTGAATGATATTACGCCACTCAATAAAACAGGCAAATGACTTTGATCGCCGATGTTTAACATCTTGTCTAGCCTATTTATTAAAATAGTCTGAAGTAGTATACTTTCGGTATATTTCGGGTAAAGAAAGTGATTTTGTTTTATAATAAGACAATGGTCAGTCTATATATTGCAAAGTTATACCTATATTAAATTTATCATCATGATATATCCTTATAATTTTTACTTGTGGCCAGGCTGCAGCTGTGGATGTGCGAGAAGAATATGTTTTAATTGTTAAGTAGACCGAGAGTCAGGGACGATTCGATGATGAAATCAATTATTTTATGAAATGGGTAAACAAAGAAATGACAATGTATGTCAATGTCAAACCGACAGTAAGATGTAATATACGAGTAATAGCATTTGGACTGCCTGTGTGTCAGCAATGACTTATGGGTATCTAAATGCTTTTATTGTAGTAGCTGTAGTGTTGTATATAGTTCGTGGTATTATAATAATAAAGGCCTAGGAGACAGACACAGACATAGGCCGTCTTCTTGTCCTTCGTGTCTTCTTAAAACTAACAAAGTGCCCTATTTTGGTGTCGCATATCTCAATAACCTTTGTATACCTTAAAATATTAAAAGTAAATTCAAAGCCTGATCTAGCGATGTTATATTTTTTTAATTTCATGATAGCAAAAGGTTACTGAACTAAATTTCAATTTAATTTTGTGATTTTCGATTTAACTTTCATTGACTTCGCTTTTGTTGTTGAAGGACACAGTTCAAGCCGTTGTTCAGAGGCTCCAGCCTCTACAATACGTAAAGAATATTTTCGTAACGTAAATAATAAACTGAACACAATAGCAAAAACACAATAAAGAAATTCAACAATAACCAGAAAAAGAAACTGCAAGATACACAATCGAATCTATAAATATAAGCAAAAAAATATAAAAAATTAGCTACAAAATTTTGGGTATTGCCAATGAGGCTATTAAAAACTAAACAATTGAAAACATTTTTTTTAGGAATGAACATAAGCGTAATAAATATTTATTGCATTATGCACCAAAAAAAAAAAGTTTTTGTGGATAGTCATCACGACGTCCATTGTCCAATAAGTCCCATAGAACAACATAAAGATTGACTATTGACCACTAGTAACCATAATGGCTACCCGCGACTTTTACGATGTCGTCAGTCCACCTAGTGGGGGGCCTACCAAGTCCACGTCGTGTGACAAGTGTGTAATTTGGTAACTACTTGAGAACCTTTCTTCCCTATTGGTTAATATGTTGAGCAGGGGCATTGTCATATGTCGGTGTCATGTAAATGTATTTTATTTTATCTTCCATGGAAAACAAACAGCTTATCAAATACTAAATAATGAGAACAGTAGTCTAATAATCTTAGCTTAAGAAGTTTTCGCTAATAGTAACACTCGTAGGTAAGTTATATCAATATGACAATATATAATATAATTATAATTATGTAGATAGTACCAAAAATACAGTAATAAGCTCAATAAATGAATGAAATACTAAAGTAATAAAATTAACCTAAAATTATGTTTTATGTGTTAAACGCTCCATCAGTTTCAAAATAAATAAAATTACTATGCACCAGCAATTTTTAGCTCAAACACCTTTATTGAAAATTATGGTCTTGAATTAAAAACCAGAGTTAAGTCAAATTAGAATTTAATTTAATTTTTTTAGGAGCTCATCGTATTTTCCAAAATTTATCAGAGAGCTTGGTCGATGCGACGCGTGATCAAAATGCTGGCACCTATTTGGCTCAAAGAATAAGCATTGCAATTCAACGGGCCAATGCTGCCAGCATGCTGGGCACGCTGCCAACTGATAGTGGGCTAGAGCATTTGGACTGCCTATGAGTCCAAATGCTTTTATTGTAGTAGCTGTAGTGTTGTATATAGTTTATAGTATTTGTTTAATAAAGGCACATCACTATCAAAAAAAATAAAAAATATATAATTAAAACCTGAATAGAGATACCCTATATTAGCTATCCTGTGATATAATTCTGGAGCTAAACTATCAATTTTCCATGATTTATCTAAATCCGTTCAGCAATTTAAGTGCGAAGGAGTAAAAAACGTACACTCACCAACATTCGCATAATAATACTAGTTACGCACCACGGTTTCACCTTCGTGGTGATGGATAGTGATGATAAAAAGTATCGCATGTGTTAAACCAGCGCCTTATCTATCACTTTACCAAATTTCATCAAAATTTATCTTGCCGAATGAAGTAATAAAACAAACAAACACATTTACACACTTTCGCATTTATAAAATTAGTGTGAGTGTGATAAGTAGTTAAGTATTTACCTTAGCTAAATATCAAAATTGCCCCCCAGGTTCCCTTAACTCTATCAAATACGATTGCCTCGCAATATTTATCGCGTGTCTAGGGACCACCAGATATATTGCCTCTACATCATGTCCGAATCAGAGTCATATTTCACTTCGGATACTTACTTATGTCCCTTGGTGGATAGTTTTTCGGGAGAATAGTAAAGAGGTATATTCTTATAGTGTTTAGCTATGAATGGGTGTGAGTGTGGGTGGTAAAAACGGGGTTTGTGATACGAATTGTGTGTTGCTTGCCTCACGCCTGTCCATTACAGCTGGAGTCCCACCATCCTCGTTCTGATTGACACTGCACTGCGTTTGTCTCTCCTGGGTGTTTTTTTTTATTACTGATAGATGTCTATGAGCACTATTTGTACTGATAGTAAGTGATGATGTGTAAGAATTGCTGGCTCTCAACTACAGCTGCTGGAACACACTGTTAGATGCTTGACAAGTTTTCTTCTTAGGTAGCTAGTCAGGCGGGCATTTGCAAAATTCCCTAAGACCATGCCATCCTAAGACAACAACCAGGACTGACGGCTTAACGTGCCCTTCGAAGCACATGCACGCTCAGTAGTATAATGACACAAGCGGTCACCCATCCAACCCATAACCGTGGCGGACGTTGCTCAACTTAGCTTATTGATTAGGAATGGCTAAGTAACTTACTACGCTGCAACGCTGGATGGTGTTTAGTCTCGTATGCCCAGTAATTTCACTCGCTACGGTACTTTGCCCTTTACGCCTTAAGTTATTAATGATTGCTCAGTGGTTTGCACAAAACTGCTTCATAAAATTCATGTCGACGCCTGGAAGTCCACAACTGTGCAACTTTTACGACATATTTTGCCTTGCACTTGGCAGTGCAACCAGCTGAAGTAATTTTTTCCGACCAATTCAACTCAGGTGCAAAAGATTAGGTTCGTCCTGCTTACACATTCATGTTTGTCATTCGCACCTTCTTACTCTGTTATTATTATTCTTTCAGCAGCTCGTTCATACCTCTACTCATGGTAAATATTCATTACGCTTCTGGAATATATCTATCATATATTTTGTTTGAATAACAATTTATGATACAAATCGTCATTTCGGCAACGCTATTCAGTAACTGAGCCCCAATGAAATGGAAACATTGACCTCCAAACTCGGGCACTGGATATGATTGAAGCCCGAAAATGACGGTAAAATTATTCGACCAATCATCCGGGAACTCAATAAACATTAAAATGACCTCTTCTTGGCTAATGAACTGACATGGATGTGGATAGTTGGATAGTTCCATATAGGTACATATAATGTTGTCTTCGAGAACAAGCCTTTAGAAATAACAACAATTACAGCAAAAATTATTAAAGGCAAGCTGAAGTGCACATTATTGCTTCGTAGCTAGAGTCGCTTGCTGGAATATCTTTGCAGAGGGATCCACTTGGTAATTATTATTAAGTGAGAGAATTCATATAACTGAAATAGTTTTTGTAATTTGATTAATTACCACCAATGTCAAGGTATATAAAATGAACCAGTGATGGCTCAGTGGCATTGTCTATGGACTGCCGCGCAGCAGATCTATGGTTCGAATCCCACCGCGGGCTTGAGCTTCACCACATGGTGGAAGGGCATTTTGCGAATGGCTGCCTGGATATCGACCACCCTCAAGTAGAAAATCTTGCACCAAGCACTTAACGGTGTGTTCTGGCAGCTATCCTTGAGAGCCAGTGAAATTACAGGCACATGAGACTTAACAACTATGTCTCAGAGAGTCGGGCGCAGTGCAATCCGTGACTTGTGATGAAATGCATCAGTTATAGGCAGAGGGTTAGTCCGCTTAACATCATGTGGGCCTAAAGCTTGTTCCGTCACATAAAATATGAAAAAAACAAAACTCCCTGCTGGAGTATATATTCGTAGCTCAACTATAGTCTGCTACACCCGAATCTAATTTAGGAAATTTGCTTTTTACTGGAAGATCACATAGAATATCCAGTTCTTTCATTTTATTAAGTTTAGATGGTGAAGTATTTTGATATATATAATGAAAATTATACTATAAATTATTAAATTGAGTACGAAATAACAACTTTTTATATGCAAATATGTAAAGTGAATTAAATTTACCAATGTAATATTTATATGTTTGTGCGATTGTGACGGAACAAGCACGAAGCCCACCGGATGTTGAGCGGTAACCTCTATCGACAATAGATGCATTTCGACAAGAGATGCACTGCACTGCACCCATCACCCTGACATACAGTTGTTAAATCTAATAATATATTATCTATAATTTTTTCTCTCGTAAATTTGTAATTTTGTAACACTGCTAGGTGGTTAGCGACAGATTTTCTGGTGGTAGCTAGCCAGGCGAGCATTCACAAAATACTTTTCCACCATCTGGTAAAGTTTAGTACTACCTTGAGCTTCTGCGCTTGAATACTGAGCGGTTCTATAGAACGTTTACACCACGTTCTATTGTTTTGGAGAGAACTCCCCACCGAGGTCTTTCTCATGCTATACGATTTTACTATGGGGTTGTTAAAAAAGGGCGTCATAAGGTTCCTTAGAGGTCAGTAGTGTGTTGGTGAACGCTCTGGTTTTACAAACGTCCATAAATAGAAGGCCGCCTGTCAGTTAATTTACTGTTAGGCAATAAAAAAAAATGTACCTCAAAATGGAACCGACTACAACACTCAAAAGTGTGAAATAACTTGTTGAAGTCGGTACCAGTACAGTTTAAAGTACCTTTTATCACAATATTGTGCGCATGACACCGACTTCGATAAGTTATTTCACACTTTTGAGTGTTGAAGTCGGTTCCATTTTGAGCTAAAAATTTTTTTCATTATTTTAGTGACCCTTGCTACATAGAGGATCAATTGTCATTCACTGTCAATGACTGTATCATCAAGACAGGAAAACAATTTTCAGTTATTGAAATGTACCTCAAAAACGGCTTGACCGATTTTGATGAAATTTGAATGGAACTACACGGGAAGCACCAGCGGTCAAATAAAAAAAGAATCATCAAAATTAGTTCAACCAGTCACAGACCCAATCGAAAGTTTTAAGGTAACAAACAAAAAAAAACAGTCGACATGATAACCTTTTCCTTATTTTGAAGAAGGTTAATACTTTTTTTATAATGTTATGTTTGCAATAACGCCTGCTCAGCGGATTACATTAAAAAATTAAAAATTTACGAGAGAAAAAGGCTTTTTGTTTTTGAAAGTCTCGCACATGACTTTAATTTTATCTCTCGTAATTTGGAATTTTGTAAGGTTAAAAATAAGCCGACGGTGGTAGGGTTCGAACCATGGATGGCACGGCAGTCCATAGCTACGACCACTCGGCTGTCATTGCTCAATAAAAGTGCGTTCGCAACTTTGCTATTTCATCATCCACTTGAACGCTTTCACAATCTACATTATATAAACAGTGTAAAGCTGCGTCTACATTAATTATGCATCACGCCATTAGCGGCGGTTGTGTTTGACATCGAGTTAATCCTGTGTGACGGCGAGTAGTCAACTGGTAACTTGTCACTTGTTATTTTAATCGAACGTGTTCGATACCTACGCGAATTATTAATTTACTGTAGTGTTGTCAAGAATTTCAGGTCCATGGTTCGAATACTGCCGCGGGCTTGAGCTTCTTTGGTGGAAGGGCATTTTGCGAATACCCGCCTGGTTATGGACCACCCTCAAGTAGAAAATATGTCACCAAGCACCTAACGGTGTGTTCCGGCAGCAGTCCTAGAGAGCCAGTGAAATTACAGGCACATGAGACTTAATAACTATGTCTCAAGGTGACGGGCGCAGAAGGGGCTCTAACTATATACCATAAATATGATCAAATTATGCAGAAAAAGTTCATATTGTTTGAGTAAAACCGATTTTGTTTTTGAAAAATTAACCCATAACTAAGCTCGAGAACTGTGTGTTGGTGAAAAAGGGCCCGTAGTATCGTAACGGTTACTCAAAATATTTACTTATTAATTTTTGAACCAATGATGGCCGATCGGTACTATAGACTGCCGTGCCGTAGGTCCATGGATCAATCTCACCGCCAGCTTGGGCTTGAAATGCCACCGCATGGTGAAGTGGAATATTGCTAATGCTCACCTGGCTAGCTACAAATCTGTTGCCAGGCAATTCGTTACTTGTGTTGAAATGCAGAGATTCCTGCTTAACATACGGGCTTCGTGCTTGTTCCGTCGCGATAGTACAGCATTTGAATGATCTGGATTATTCATTAAATTGCAGAACAAAACAAGCTGAAATGATCAGATGAATAGCCAGATGCATACATACTAGCATAAAAATTGAGTAAACGTTGAGTTATTTTCATTCTTCGACCGTTGAGGAACATATTTCTTATTTTTTAGGCATACGGCGCGAAATTGAATGACGCGGGTACGGTTAAAAAAATGTGCTCTAATAATTTGCAAATTTTAAGTAAAAATAGTGTACCCCAATCTCATCCTCAATCAATTTTAGTAAAGTAATTTTATTTTAAAAAAATTGCTGCAAAGTTGCTAAACTTGATATTTAATAATTTATATTAGTACAGCCGCAGACAATCCTCAGGGGCTATTTACGCTTTTTAGTAGCCATTAAGGATTATCCCAATTTTTTGTGATGTTTACGGTTTGACCATTTTAATTACGAAAAAGACTTACGAAAATATTTCGAGCCGTGTCTTAAAAACGTTTCTTAATTAAACAAAATTTAATTAAAATGTTCAAAGGGAGGAATCCCAAGAAATCATTTTGTACAGGGGCGTATCAAAGACTTGTTTAGAAAAGGGGTTGAATTTTCTGATAATGATTGTAGTGATTTATCTTTTTCTAGCTAGTAATTGTATAAAGTAAGCGTAAAAGGTGTTACTTCTTATTAATGTTTCGTTGTATATGTTATATTCAATTTACATCAAATATGAATGTTTACACCATGTTTATATAACTGCTAGAAAGACTTGGCACAGTGCTATAGTAATACTAGTAGTAATACTCAGAAACTGTTTGGTTTTCGTAGTTTTTAGTTGATTGTTGAAATTGTGCCAGATTTGAATATAATATATATCAAATCTATAGCTAGAGCATACAGTTTTTAAGTATCACACGCATGTATTTATTTACTAACTTTCAAGGACTTTTACCAAAACACACTGTTAGGTGCTTACCGAAAGATTTTCTAGACTCAAACCATGGTCCATCCATAAACCATTCCAGCTATTACCACTGGGCTATTAATTATAAATATAAGTTCGTTTACAATGGCTTTTATATTATGGTATAATTATTTTTTGCTCCAACTGAATAGCAGAACCAACTCATACAACGTGGGAGCAATGACTGTTAATATTTCGATTTACCCCTATCATCTTTTAATACTTATTACGTCCATTTCATAACTTAATTGGAACTTCTAAGTTTACATAAGACTTGAGTAGGAAGAAAATGTACTAATAACCGTTTAATATTTCAATATAAAATACAAGCTTACAGTTTTGTCCGTATGGAAATCGGTTCCAGAACGCTCAGTTATAAGTAATATTTTCAGCCATTTACATTATATCCGTTTTTTATCGTTAACAGATATAATTTAGTACTGCTTTCAAGAATTTTGTTAATGTAGTTAATTATGTCCGTGGGGTGCCGGGCTAGAATGTCACCCCCCCCATCTCTACCCGTGGGTGTCGTAAGAGGCGACTAAGGGTAACACACCAAAAGGTGGGCAACAGCGCTTTCTGAGGAACTGACATCTCACACTGCGATCCCCAAGACGCCTGCCAAGCGTGGGGATTACGGCAAATCCCCCCATAATGGGGGAGGCTGTGTTCAGCAGTGGACAATCTGGCTGATACAGTACAGTTAATTATGACGTTTAAGTTAAGTTTTATTAGGTTAGGCATAGGTTACCGATGAACATCATATGGGCCTCATGCATGACCGTCACAATCACATAAGGTGTCACATACTTAATATACAGATTAAGTAGTAACACTAGTATTATTTTATAGGAGCATTGACGCATGCTAAGCGAAAACATTGAAATTATTACGGATGGAAAAAGATAACTTCCAGCGGGACTTGAACCCGCAACCCCCAGAATACCGTCCTGGTGCATTACCAATTATGCTATGGAAGCGAGTGCTGGACAGTCGAAAATTCTCCATCCGTATGAATACACGTCTTTTTGACGTTGGCGACATCTACCCAAATAGCAGAGGACTATTTACTTAGGCTGGAAGGTTGATATACGATCAACACTGAACACCAAATCGATGAAAAAAATCCGTAATAATTTCAATGTTTTCGCTTAGCATGCGTCAATGCTCCTATAAAATAATACTAGTCAAAATTTAAAATGGTTTCATCGATTTGGTCAACCTACCAGCCTAAGTAAATAGTCCTCTGCTATTTGGGTAGATGTCGCCAACGTCAAAAAGACGTGTATTCATACGGATGGAGATTTTTCGACTGTCCAACACTCGCTTCCATAGCATAATTGGTAATGCGCCAGGACGGTATTCTGGGGGTTGCGGGTTCAAGTCCCGCTGGAAGTTATCTTTTTCCATCCGTAATAATTTCAAAGTAGTAACACCGCATCTAAAATGGAATACGTACGATAAATTCATTATTGTCGCACTCCTTTCATTATTTTAACATGAATTATAGTGAGTAGATACTTTCAAACAATATCTGTAGTAATTTAATTTACAGAGGACGTTGCGTGTTCTAAAGAAAATTAAGCAGCTATTACATTCAATCCCATAACGTTATATTTATTAAGATTATAATGTTAATTAATCGATGGTGAAATTGTAGGCGTTCCTTAATAAATAGCTTACATAAGCAAACATTGAATTAATATAGTTTTTGAATATAAATTATAAAGATTAAAATAAGTAGCTTTCAAATGACATGTGTTTATATTTATTTTTAGATTTTATTGACATATATTGGTATATACCAATATATGTCAATAAAATCAAATTATATAATTTGTATTGAATTTTCTTGACATTAATTAATTTTAAATTGTATTCATATACGTCTGTAAAGACAGGTTGTAGCGGAACTACATTCTTATTATAATTATTAATTTCTAAATTGTACCTGAAACTTATGAACGAATAAATGAATATGAATATAGTTATAAATTGAAAATGACATTCACAAAATATTAAATAATCAATCTGCTATCTAGTTATATATTACATGCGTTATGATACTTCATTTAATCGTTTGTCCGCAAAGATAGAGGTTTGTTAACAATCACATTTTTCCAAATACATTTAGGTGTTATGTTATAGGGAGTGAGTCTACTGTCATCTAAAGAGCTCAATTCAAAACTCTGGGCTGCCACTGAAACCTTATTTGGCCAAAAACCGAATTACTATATTTCCCATGGTAAAAGAAAAACCAAAATCAATATTTTATTAAAACACTTAAAAAATATATATGTATATATATCTAGTGACAATTCCGCCTAATTTTCCTGGAAAGCCTACGTGACGTCAACGCAACGCAGTCAAACCGGAAGTGTTTTATTAAAACATTGTTAGCAAATATTTTAAAAGTATTCTAAGAAATAACAAATGCTTTGAAAATCATTGTTATTATTAAATATGGACTACCACAAAGTAACGCCTGAATCTATTCATTATTACCCAGGACGTTTAAATTTCTAGGAAATAACAACAAATAAAGCTTGCAACAAAGTTTTCATTATCACATTGTTTTGTTCGATTCAACCATGTTTTATTCCAACTTGGTGGTGGCCACTAGGAATGTTTAGAAAAAAAAATAGAATTCAATACTGTACAATTATAAATTTATTAATTCCTTTCTGAAATGTATGTAGAGAGAGAGTGATCTTTGTATTATTTATATTATTATTTTAATACCCTACTGCCGAGCGCATGTTCTTTGATGTACAGGCGGCATTGTGTTGCTATGGAGCAAAGCCAATTCGCAATGTACCGAGGGTGCTTAATCAAATTCGCCTTCTGTATTTCCATTTAAATACGACCTACTTTTAGAGCGATGAAATTAAAATATTGTGAAAGGAATTATGATTAAAATTATCTGTGAGCAGTAATTATAACGTCAGATATATTCAACATTTTAAACGTAGTGCTAATGTCTACGTAACATTCTGCATTTTGATAAATACCACTTAGGGCTAGTTTCGCCAAACTAGTGTATAAACTTTACGAAGATAACTTTAATACCCAATTGAATATAATATAACTTTGTCCCCATTAACGTCCAACAGTGTCGCAGTTGTTTAAATATTTTTTTTACATGAGGCAGAAGGTTTTTTTTATGCTTGATAGTTTAGTCTTTGACCACTATCTCACCAGATGGTAAGTGATGATGTAGTCGAAGATGTTGTTCAAGCTAACCTAGAAGTTGTGTAGAGGCTGTGGCAAAAAAAAAACTGATCCAAGATTGAACCAAGATTAATATATTATACCCTTGAATTTGGCGGTATAAGTAGCTTCATAAATTAAAAAAAAAGTGACTTCTTTGCTACAGCAGATAAAACATTTTTTTCTATGCCCACACTGCTGTCACATGTCACTTAGGTCCAAAACAAAGATTTTTCATTTCATATGACAGCTATCCAATAAATTAAAAATGTGCTACTAGGTTCGACCAAGTTTGACAATTATGATAGCAAAGGTATATCGCATTTTATTAGTTTATTTAACAAATTAAAAAACATTAAAATTAAACCATATATTAGTTGAAAAGGGCATTCTAAGTAATTTGGAAAATTCTTACCACATTTAACGTGACATTACGAGACAAAGCTAAGATTGACAAGGTTTTCCTTTAGTTTTCTTTAAGTACGTTACTTTATGAGTATGAAACTCGGTAATCTCTTTTGAGAAGTCATTGTGTCAGGAACGTGTAAAGTTTATTCTATACCGACATCCTCTATTATGCAAAACCAATTTACTTATTCATTAACATGAAAGCTCTCGCGCTCCAAATAAACTTGTAATGTCAATGCTCTGAGCTCCATTAAACCTCAAACATAAAATTTTGTTTACAAATTTTAAGACCGCAAAGTTCTCGCCTAGGGCGACCATCGAAACACACTTTGCTCTCAAAAACTTTGTAAATGTGGTATGCTCTTAACATACCACAATGTTTTATATGTAAATTTTTAGAACTAAATTTAACAAAAAACCTATAAAGTATGTTTTCTTAGGTTTTTATTTATTATTAACTTATATATATTATTTTGAGTGTGTATTAACTATATATACGTCAAAACAACTATATATTTTTATACAAATGCTGCAAATGCAAATTAGTAGCTACTTATGAAACCTTCAAAATAACATTAAAAATATAAAAAGCTTACTATACAGTTTGTGATTATCTAATTGACAAAAGTGCTTGGATTCAGCTTCTGCTAAGTTACCACTTATCACCTACGTAATTTGACAAAATATATTGTAATTATTTTGTTATATATGCACTCTGTATCACATTATTAATGGCACCGAGTTTCTTGCCCATTCTTCTCGCAATGTCTCTATAACACTTTTTTTGTGGCTGTAGAAATTAGTATATTTTAATATGTCATTGACCGTCATATTTTCATCGTAGACGCCTACAATTAATAAATGCTTTAGAATTTCACTTAAAAGTTTTCAATTCAATAATAATACAATTTTTAGTTGTATAAAACATACGTAATCCTTTATACACATATAAAGAAGCTTAGATTACTGTATTTTATACAGACGAAAATACACTATAAAGAAGATTTTTTCTTACTAACCCTACTTCGGTGAAAATGGATAAAACAAAATGGTTTGAAATTTATTAGAACCGGGTGCAATAACGACGGGGGCAAATGTAACTAGGGGCATAAACCGCGGACCCTTTGAAATAGCACTTCATTTCCTATGAACCATTTCTCGAAAGTTAAAGTAATGAATTAGAACGCAATATCAGCACCCTAAGCGTAAACCACAACGTAAACTACCCCCTCCTAAAATTTTATTGTCTCGTAGCGCCACGAGACGTCAGCGATAAGTTGGAAAGCTCTCGTAGTGGTGCTACTATTCTCGTAGAGGTTCTTAACCGATCAAATAGGATAAGAGACGACGTCCGCTATAGACTTGAATTGGATAAGTGACCGCCAGTGGAGCGTGCACGGCGTGCTTCAGAGGAAACGTTAAGCCATTCGTCCCAGTTGTTATCTTAGAATGGCAGTCGTTATAGTATGGTCTTAAGGCATTTTGCGAATGACCGCCCGGCAGCTACCCAGCTCCGATTCTACGAATTTTTCATATCTGGGCAGAAACTTGATTGGGGCGCCCCTTTTTCTAGGGAGAGTGCTCAAAGGCTAGTCTATCTGGAATAAAAAATTGGTGAAAAGTGCGTATTTAAAATTTATAAATGATATTCACTAAGTTGTGCGATAGTTCTAGAAATCATGTTTAAAATAATATTGAATTGTACAAACTAAAGTTCTTTATTATGCATATGGAAGAAGAACTAATGTACTAAGATACACTTTAGCTAATATAAGAAAACATTTTTTCCTTCAATAAAATGTCTTATAATGTTAACTTAGCGTCAACATGATTGCCACCAATCTATTAAAACATAAATTATATAATGTTATGTCACAGCGCGTGGAATTATTATGACGCCTTGCTTATTTTAGTAAATAATACGGGATAACTCACGTAAATAAGTCAGATAGCTCCGACTATAGTTTCACCCACATCCGGTGGTCTTTTTCAAGGAGAGCTCGGGACGCCCGCGTTGACGTCTCGCTGAGCAGAGAGACGTCAACGCGGGCGTCCCGAGCTCTCCTTGAAAAAGACCACCGGATGTGGTTGAAACTATAGTCGGAGCTATCTGACTTATTTACGTGAGTTATCCCGTATTATTTACTAAAATGAGTGAAAACCACGTTAGTTTTTATAACGCCTTGCTTACTTTTACACATATTGTAATGTAGCAATTTAATTTACCTTATACATAAATGTGTCTCGTTAGAATTAAAAACAAAATTTTAAAAAAATAGAACCGATTGCAACACTCAAATTTGAGAAATAACTTGTTGTCGGGACCATGACGGTTCAAAAGTACCTATTATCACAATATTGTGCACATGGTACCGTCTTTGACAAGTTATTTCGCACATTTGAGTATTGAAGGCGGTTCTATTTGGTAGTAAAAAAAACCCTTTTTAGTGACACTTGCTACTTATGGGATCGATTGTCATTCACTGTCAATCAAGATGAGAAAATACTTGGAGTGTAAAAGCCTTTGACCACTTACTCACCTGATAGTAAGTGATGATGTGGTGGAAGATTTAGTTCAGGCTAACTTAGAACTACTGGCTCTCAAGGACAGCTGCCAGAATACACCGTTAGGTGCTTGGCGACAGATTTTCTATTAGAGGGTGGTAGCTTGTCAGGCAGGCATTCGCAAAATGTCCGAGCACCTAGCACTTTAACGACTGCCATCGTAAGATAACATCCGGGACCGACGGCTTAAAGTGCCGTATGAAAAACGGAAGCGCTCAGTAGTAATGCCACTAGCGGTCACCCATCCAAGTCATCACCGCGATAAATCGATTAAAATCGGCTAAGCAAACTTCGCTACGAGCGCTTAAATATCTTGGATCGGTAGTTAAAGCTGCATCCCTACCAAATAAAATTCTCCAACAAACAAGAATTGGTAACTTTAGTCACCAATACGTGTTGAAAACACAATCATTAAAATCTTTTGTGTTTCCAACACGTATTTACAGTTTCTAGCGTTAGAAAAATATTGGCGTAACATTTTTGTTAGAAGAGCAGTATTAAATAGCGGCCTTAGACAAAGTAAAAGTATGACAAAACAAAGTAACGTAATATAATATAAACAGATCGATCTATCGTCGTCTCTGTAGCTGAAGTACTTAAGTGATAAGAATGCCTGTTAAGATTCCAGATTGCCCCGGCAGGAATCGTTCAGCAGAGGCGCCTTCCACCTGGACAATCTGTCTTGGCGAGTACACCGGGAAGGCTGAAAAATACAAGAAAAATATGGTGCAAATGGTACCTACAGAATGATGCAGGGTTTTCTCCGCTCCGTCGTTGAACCCCTTAGCCTATCGTGACCTACTTAATCTACTGGCCAGTAATAATTAAGCGGGACTTACGACTACAGGTGAGGGCTCGATGATCGTCCAGTCCTTGAGGTTCCAAAGTCACGACGGCACCATCACAAAAGTACAAATTTATTCTGCTACGAGCGTCGAGCAGTTATCATATGTTACAAAACAAATTCAAAAAGCTCAAAGTGAAATCAACTACTTATTTCAAATACTTCCAAAAATTGCAAAACAAGATGATTAGCCAAAATTTTTACCAAAATAATCTCACGTACAAAAAATCCATAGATCACAATAGACGACTAGTAAAGGGTTTCGTTCGAAAACTGCCCGATAAGTTGATTTTTGGTAAATTTTTGTTACGTAAGTGCTCATTTTCTTTCACAAAATGAGCACTTACGTAACAAAAATTTATTCATAAGGTTTAACTAACTTCATCAGACTTTATTTATTCAGGAATATTAAACCCAGTTAAAGTTTCTCCAATATTTCAAGGAGCAAAAGCCTCGTCTTGAAATTTCTCTACTTTCCCAAACTTACTTTCGTCAACTAACTTGTAACTCGGGCAAATGGCACGGAAATTTAAAACTTACACTTATGGAACTTTGCGGACGCCAGTCGACCGTCTCGTATATAATGGAAACTGGCACTTTACTGAACAAATATTTGAGCGTACGGAGACTTTGCGTTGCTACAAATTTTTTGTTATATACCCACCTGTTATGAAGCAGCGATGGCTCAATGGCATTGGCCTTGGACTGCCGTGCAGCAGGTCCATGGTTCGAATCCCGCTGCGGGCTTGAGCTTGTTGCTATGAGTAACGAAAATTTTTATTTGCACTTTGAAGTTATGTAAAGTTAATGTCGTCAATCAAATGGCAGAAAAAGATTTTTTTTTCGTTTTTGTGCCAGGATTTATGCTGTGTTTATTGTAAAATTATATTAATTAATAATCTGTGTTTCTACCATTTAAACTAATCACCCAAGCACAGCGATTTGGCATGCTTAATATAAATTCATCAAAATCACTTTTAGGAATGGACGCCCACGCTGTTGTGGGGTATGCACGGCATTGGTTTTGTTGCCGTGCATACCCCACAACAGCTTTTTGATAACAAACATGGCAGAGCTCTTCTTTGTAGCATATTTATCCCATGCAACCCCAATGTTCAATTAGGTTGAGGTCTGGCGATTGAGCAGGCCACGGCAGAACGTATATATGCGAGCATCGGCAAGAGTGCGAGTCACGACTCTAGCCTTGTGTCATAAAAGCTCACGAATAAAATCCTATACTGCGACAATACTCGAAAATGTACTTGATCCCTAGGCACTTTTGATTTATGTATAATAAATACTTTTAGCTACTACAACGAAAGCATTTAGTCAACCTGGCTGCCATAGCAGGCTTGCAGGCAGACTAAACACTCCAGCGCTCTACCAGTTAGCAGCGTGCCCAGCATGCCCGGAACTATTATTGTAGGAATACTATCGTACAGTTGTTTGTGTCATCTTTTTCCGTTTCTATTCATATTTTGGATTAAAATGACATAAAAGGTTTTTTTTTTTTTTATATTGTTATGATTGCAATAACGCCTGCTATGCGGATTACATTACAAAATTACAAATATACGATAGGAAAAATTTAAGTCAAAATTTAAAATCCCGCACATGACTTAAATTTTTCCTATCGTATATTTGTAATTTTGTGACATAAAAAGTGCCTAGAAATTACTCTTACGTGTGACAGCTATAAGACCTAAGATCAATTTAGTTGTCATTTTAATGTCCTTTGTATCCCAAAAATGAAATTAATACTGAAAAATACGACAACAATTGACAGTTGTCAAACCTAAGCCCTACTTCTAGGATATTTTTATGTCATTAGTAGCACAAATAATAAATTAGAATTGAGGACCTTTTTCGAATTATTTTTTATGACATTTCTAGCACATGTTTGACATCAAAAATTATGAATACAAAAATAATGGGAATTGTTTTCATATAAAATGTTCTAAGACTAACAATGTTCCATAGCTATTTTTGATTTAATGTAAAATTCATGTTGCATGAAACTATCCAGTGTAGTCAAGTATGGGTTTCCAAAATATGGTTATTTACTCGTTTATAAAAGCTTTTCCCGATTTTTTATATCCGTATGGCTTCTCCACTTATTTTAGTACACACTGGTATTTTTGCGGAATTAAACAACGCAGAAGAACATTGATAAATTCAGTTGAAAATTCCCTCGGTATAACCGCATGACTTGAGCCCACGCGGCGAACTGACAGCGCGGTACACTTTTTAAGCCACGCCCGCCGCGGTATAGTTTGCGGTCTGTTGTTTTTGAGCTTGAATTACATTTTTTTTCATATTTATTCGTAGGTGCTATCACTGCTTCGAAAGTTGTCAGTTGTCAAATACCTAACGTTGTGTTTTGGCAGCTATTTAATTCTAGGTGAGCCTGACAAAATCTTCGGCAACATTATTACTTACCATCTCCAACAGATCTATGGATAGACTATGATCATTAGTTAAAAGAGTTTCTAAAATGTTAAACTTTATAAGGTTTCTTAAAAATCTTATTATAGGTATTTTAAAAACTCTTCTGAAAATGCTTACGGGAGATTAAAGATGAACGCCTATTGTTAAGATTCCAGATTGCCCAGGCAGGGATTGTTCAGCAGAGGCGCCTTCCACCTGGACAATCTGTTTTGAATACTTAACAACCGGCGGTTCACCGGGCTGAAAGGGACAAGGTAAATATATGGTACAAGTACACAATAAGGTTACGTACAATTATGATTGGTTTTCTTTGTTCCGTAGTTGATCTCTCTAGCCTATCTTGACCTACTTAATCAACTGATCAGTAATAATTAAGCGGGACTTACGACTAAGGCGGAGGGCTCGATCTTCATCCAGTCTTCTAAGATTCCAACATTAGGACACAGCACTATCACAACTAATTACAAATTTATAGATCGCGTAAAACAAATATGCGATAAAACAAATACGCGCAAGCAAATTAAAATTACAAATTCAAAAATCAATTACGTCCAAATGTGCAAGAGAAGAGAATGATTAGCAAAAACTTCAAGTTATTTTCACATACAAAAAACCACAGATCAAAAATAGACGACTAGCAAAGGGGTGCGTTCGACAACTGCCCGATAAATTGATCGGTCCGAACACCTATACTGTTTATAATTGAGAAAGTTATGCTGACATGGATTTGGTATGTCCGGGGCCTTTTTGCACTACAAAATAGCAATGGAGATGAACCTATTTTGACCATTTGCTTTGATAACGATGCTAATATTGAGTTTGCGGTGACCCTAAGGATTTAAAATGTAATGGGTTCCCCATACACGAAACGTTTTTGACTTTGTGATTTTAGACTTTGTCACCTATCCAAATCATGACCGCAGCGGACGTTTTTTAACTTAGCTGATTGGTTAAAAACAGCTAGGCAAACTTCGCTATGAGCGCTTCATACAATGGTAACACAAACTTGGAGTAAAAAATGTTGGCATATCTTTAAACCTAAAAGAATAAGTAAGTTATAAAAATCGGCCACACAAAGAATCCCAAAATGAGAGAAAAATAACAAAATTTTTAACGAAAGTATGCCAGTCCTGCTTCTGCCAGCTTGACCGGTTTTATATCTAATACATAAGTATATATAAGGTATATACTGGTATATAAGAGCTTTATTACGCAAAAGCTACCCTTGAATTGCTGCCCGCCCTCAAAGCCCATTTTATCACAATCTGTGAAGCACTCATCCTAATGCTAACACCGGCACTAATTAGGGCGCGTTTACACAACACTGTTTATGTCCACGGCGAATCTCTTGAGTGCGTGACGTCATGGCCTGTTGTGAATGTTTACGTGGCGAGTACCCGAGTGTGCGCGAAGCTTATTTCTGGATTCAATTGTTTGATCGGGGACCATTTGCTTGTTGTCACAGGGGTTATGAGTTCGGCCTTCGATTGTTATAGGTTTCTAGGTGTTGCAAGCGGTTTCGTGCACGTGGGATTTGAAAATGGAATAAAAGATACAAAGAATTTATATTCTTATCTTTCATAGATAGGCAATATCAAGCCGTTTCTCTAGGGAATAGAACGGATATTGGCTTTCTTCGATCCTGACCTAACTCTTCTTTTATCACATTCTGTATATTTGCGGAGACGCCATGAAATGCGTGATATTTTGATATTTATAGTGGTGAAATTTTAGTAGCATATTTTTGAAGCAGGGATGACTTAGTGGCATTAGACTGCTGACTGTCGCGCAAAAGGATCTCATCCAGGGTGAAGCAAACATTTAGCTTGTTGCTCGGTTATTTCTTAACCATGCAACTAGATTAAGTCCGCTGCGGTCATAATTTGGATATGTGACCGCTAGTGGCATTACTACTGATCGCTTTTGTGCTTCGGAGGGCACGATAAGCCTGTCGGACCCGGTTGTGGAGTTAGGATAGCAGTCGTTATAGAATGGTATTAGCTAGACGCATGCTAGACACGGTGACGGTGCAGTCTCGACTAGTGCACTCTTGAAACGCTATATATTTGTGGCAGTGAGCATGATATGGCCCGTGCGTACAAACCACGTTTGGTACCGCTGTAAGAAAATGAACTAATAAAGTCGTTTTACTCTGGTAGTAATGCCACACGCAACGAACATTGCTTAACACGGTTGATCGGTTAGACGATGACTAAGCAAGATCGCAAGATCACAAGATGGCTCTCAGAGATAAGACCGCCCACTGTCACACCGACTCTTAGTTATTGTTTTAGGTTTTAAAATTTGTAAATTTTAATGTGTCAATAAAGTGTTATCTAAATTACTAAGCAAGCTACACTACGAGTGCTTTGAAATATATATTTTTAATAGCTGCGGAAAAAACATTTTCCAGGTAGATAGACAGATAGTGCATAATGACCCACTTTATGCCATTTTATACTACGAAAGCACTGTGCTTCACAATAATGAACCTCATTTGCGGTTCTCGTCAATATAGCGCGGCACGCTCTTAACTACTCAGTGAATGAATGAATGAACCTTTGAGATGTAACGAACGACAACTAATGAATGCACGTTTTAAGTTAGAAGCGAGTTGACGTGATAATTGGCAATGAAAGAGCGTGTGCAGATGAATTTTAACTTTATAGCGTAGAATGTAGGGTCGATAGTACATTGATTGATTCAAGGTGTTGAATGTGAATACGGTACCTATACTGTTTCAGCCGGATTGTCCACTGCTACACCCAGCCTCCCCCATTAAGTGGGCTGCTAATCGCAGTATCAAATAACAGTTCCTTAGAAGGCGCTTCTGCCCACCATCCGGTATTTTTCACTTAGTCGCCTCTTACGACACCCACGGGAAGAATTGGGGGTGATATTCTATCTTGGCATCCTACGGTGTTACAAACTATGGTACGATTCTTTGATATTATTTTGAGTTTCATATTTAAGTAACCATTACGTCATCTCTTTTTTAACCGAATCCAAAAAGGAGTAGGTTCTAAAATTGTTCTTTTTGGTTTTTGTCTCGATTTTGACTATTCTTTTTTCTTTAGCTGAGCACACTTTCAAGGTCCAATTGAATTTCATCGACATTGGTTCAGTAGTTTTTAAGTAGCAGTCAATTAACTGAACTCAGCTTTTGCCAATAGTCCAATACCTCGATGACATAGTGATTGTAGTTCTTATCGATTGTGATCAATATCATGTATTGTGCGTGAGAGAATATAATTTTTTCTAAGCAATACGTATCAATATATATACATATAAATCACATTTGTATGAATAAGTATACCTGAAAAAGAAATTACTATGAGCAATTGAACACTTTTATGCTGAACTAAGGAACAGGTCAAGTGATTTTACTCTATGGAACGAACTGCAATAACTTTACGTAAGGCTTTAGGAATAAGCCTTCAGTAATTCAGACTGGAATGCCAATGAAAAAAATTATACATAGAGGGTAGGGCTTCCTGTGTTCTGTCTTATATGAATCGTACTGATTCCAGAATCGCATTCGGGCCAAGCCATTTTTTTTTGTAACTGGTAGGCTAGCCTTTGACCACTATCTCACATGATGATAAGTGGTATGGTCGAAGATGTTATTCAGGCTGACAAAGAATTACTGGGTCTCAAGGACAGCGAAAAACACCGTTAGTTGTATGGTGACAGATTTTTTAATTGAGGGTGGTAGCTAGCCAGTCGTGCTAAATGCCCTATCACCATGCTATAACGACTGCCATCCTAAGACAACAACCGGGACCGACGGCTTAATGTACCCTACAAAGCACGAAAGCACTCGAAATTAATGCCACAAGTGTTCACCCATCCAAATCATGACCGCAGCGGATGTTGCTTGATTGAATAAGAATAAGCACGAGTGCTCGTAGCGTAGTTGACGCGCTCCGAGCGTTTCAATAATTATATAAAATGCCATGTTATTAAATAATATATTAATAAACTCTTTATCGATTTCTTACTGTGATTATACTCGTATTTAGGCAGAAGGAGCATTTTAAATCAATTACCTCCTAGGAAATACGGGTATCCTACACATTCTCCGTTGTTTATCTTGTTAAATGTCTTGTTTTGGAATATTTACAATCTCATCAGTACAACTCTTCATATCACTCAATCAGTAACTAGCACTTGAATTTTTTGTAACTCGTACTTTGATAAGTTTTGTTTGTAACTATGTATTGTGTTTTCAACTATATTTATATGAAGTAATTAAACAACTTTAAACGGTTTAAATCGCGTATACTTATCATTATTTTTGTCCCGACGTTTCAAACACTTTGCAGTGACACGGGATGACTCCGTTACTATGTGTAATAATCGCGAAAACCTAAGACAACATTATATTTATATTATATAAATATAGATAGATAGATGGACAGATGATAGAAAACTCTTTATAGTTACACCACTTAAAAATGTTTAAAGTTTACATATTAAATGATAATAACATAGTGTTGCAATGGGTTGCCTATCACTAAAAGTGATCTCTACCAGGCAACCTTAGGATGGAGTTGAACGAACAAATGAAATGGGCGAGTGAAGTCCAAAAATTAGCAATGAAAAAAGAACATACTCAAATGTCATAAAAAAATTACATAAATCAAAACGTTTTTTGTGAAATATAAAAAAAAAATTGTATACACAGATTTCAATAATAATTACATAAATGCAATTATATATTTATAAATATCCTATATTAACGATGTTCTCATAGAATTTGGTGTACTTTTGCGTAATGAAAATATATGTATGTATGTTAACAAGGTTTTCTTAGTATTTTATGCTTTATTTGTAGCTATACATGATAATTTACTTATTTTCACGCATAAATAAGTAAGTTATATGAAATGGAGCGCAGCATCCTCGAGGTCAAACCCGCCGACCATGCAATACCACGTTCTGCTCCATAACAAAGATAGCTGATGCCAGTCATAAAGCCGGACAGTTAAAAGGGACTCCGCTGGACACGAGGGTCGCATGTCAGACGACATGTGGGCTAAGATCATCGAAAATCGTCCAAGTGCGAGTCAGACTCGCGCACCGAGGGTTCCGAACACACCTGTAGGTAGTTAGGGTAGGTATAAGTAAATGTTTGTAGGTATGTTATTTTTTTTTGCTTAAGGAAATCCATAATATTTGTAAAAAATAAACAATATTTTTAATATGTGATGTAACTAAAAATTTTATGTTTTTTTGCCATTTTTCCTTTATATGTGCTGTAGGACGCTGCTTCGTACCAAGTTTGAAGATTCTGAGTTCACGGGAAGTACCCTGTAGGTTTTGATTTCGTTGTGTGTCGAAAATTTGCGACATAAACGGCTGTATCTTTTGATTGCGTTGGCTTACAAGTTTAATTTTTTTACAGTTCCAAGGGACAGTAGACCTGAGTATTTGATATGAATTTCAACTTGATACCACCACGAGTGTCTGAAAAAAAGGGTGTTGACAAACAAACAGACGGACAACAAAGTGATACTATAATGGTTCCGTATTAGATTCAAATTCATTGAAATCTATGGAATAGGTAATTTCTAGTTTGTCTCATAATCAGACCACTTTATTTTCCATGAATTAAAATAATGCCTCTTTTCAGGACAGACATATATTTATATATATATATTTATATAATATAGTATTTAATATTTACATTACTATCATAATATATGTATATTATGTTGACTGCCGCTGTCGGCTATTCAACTCCACGAAGTGGGCGAGAGAAGCCCTATAAATGATGCAATCAAACAAATGTAATTGAGCTCTATTGTCTGAATTAACAATTTACCAATTGTTAATGTGAACAAATTATAGACTTTGAAACAAAACAACTAACTAACTATTGGTCCTCCTATTATTGAAAATTTTGCTTTAGTACCAAGTATACCAGCTTACAAATCACAACAAAACAAAAAGCTTCATCCACGAAAGGGTTTCGATTTATGTTTGTAGTTATATCTAAATTATATTGTCGAATTATACAACATGTTTATTGGACAGGACTATCAAAACGTTGAAGTTAATAACAAATTTCATCTTCGGTCTTACTGCTTACTTAGTAAAGCGGTAGTCAACATTCCTTTGTAATTTCGAGGTCTTGATTTCATAACTAATGTACTATACCAAAATAATGTTGTCGGTATTATAAAGTCACATTAAAAAACAGGAAAAAAACGTTTAAGTACATTCTGGGTGCCCGGCTTTTCTACTATCTGTAAAAATTGGAATCCCAGTCGATCGGATTCTCATAATTCAAACGGTTTTCGAAAGAAGGCATCCTTAGCTATACTATAATAGGACATACGGTTTCTTTCATAGTGAAGCCAATGATAGACTCTACAATATCGGGATGTATTTTAAATCATGAAATGAAACCTGAAACCACCTCAAATTATATTTTGGCGCTAATGAGTAACGTTCCGTGGTAATTATATTCTCCAGTTATTATTAGAAACGGTATATTTACGGTATTTTTGGTTGCTTTTGAGCTCTCGATATTTAAGCACTGTTGCAAGCGCCATGATCACGAGTAAACTGAAGTCCATGCGAGTGGATGGTTGGCACAAAGAGGAAATAAACCGGTCTACCCTCTTTCTTGTACGTTTTTTCGGCAAGGCTATATTATTATTGTCACTGACACTCACACCACTATTTAAATTCTAATATACAAAACTAACGATATCTGATCGTGAACTATTTGTATCATTTTAAATAACTTCCTTTCTTATAATAACTATATTGTTAGTAAATGAACGTGACAGTTTAAAAACTTAACTTAAAAATCTCGTTATTAATTTAACATTTTTTTACATTACTTTAGCCCACGTTTTTTACATTTGCCCCCTTACTTATAAAAAATCCGCTAAGTAGTTGCTAAGTAATGCATAACTAAACAGTGTTTAAGTAATGTTTAAATATTTCTGACTTATAAACGCTACTTAGCAACTATTTCGCTAAGCAATGGATAATGAGGTCGAACGTATTTTAAACTGACATAATTGAACTAAAAGGTATTATGAAATACCCAAATTGCCAAAAAGCGTGTATCTAGTGCTAAATATCTTAAAATTAAAAAGTAAAAAAACAGAATATAGTTTTGTGTGCCTACTCAACAATAACCTCATTAGTAACTAAATCAGTTGATCAGAAATATGGGCGCCATCTTGTTACTTAACGTTTTAAACAAGGGTGGGACGGTGTTTAAATTGACAGCTGACTTAAGCAGTATAGTACCACTAACTTAACTGTGCAGTTCTCGAAGGCGCTACTGGTCAAGGAAATCAACTACAAACTGTCACAATTTGATGGAATGTTGTAGTTTTTTTTTCTGCCACCTGAACAGATAAGTTGGTGGGACTGTACTTAGGTAGGTACTCGATAAAGTTATGTAGCGTTTATGAGTAAGAAATTTTGCTAATCAGCGGCTAAGTAATGCTTAAAATTTAAGTAGCGTTTATAAGTATGACTGTTGGTGTACAATAAAGTCTTATCTATCTATCTAACATTAATTGATGTAGGAAACTGTTATTTTTCATGTGCATAGACAACAATTCAAAAGTGGTATAGAAATTTCAACGATATGGGTTAAATGTTTTTGAAAACTATATTTTTCAAGACTTTACATAGAGTGAATTAGTTTAGAAAGTAATCACTTATTGAATTAAAACTCAGTTTAAATGCTAAAGCAAAGTTTTATAATAACAACTATTTTTAAAATATTTGTTATTATTAAATATGGATTTCCGCAAAGTAACGCCTGAATCTATTTATTATCCTAAAGCAAAGTGTTTAGTGATTACTAGGTTACGCTGCGTGGTCACGTCGTTGTTTTATTACTTTAGGGACCCACCCCGTGGGAGCTTTCACCTGCAAATTATTGACATATGCTAAACGTGACCTTCTCTTAAAGTAATTAGAAATACTATATTTATAATTAAACCTGAAGTGTAGGATGCTAGGATTAATAATTATAAATCTGCGTGCACAAGTGCGTTTTATCCGCTAGCGTGGAAAACGTGTTTTAAATTTGAAAAACAAAATGGTACGTTCAGAATCTCGGTTTGTAATTTTTTTTTTATGCCTGATAGGTTAGTCTTTGACCACTATCTCACCTGATGGTAAGTGATGATGTGGTCGAACGTTGTTCAGGCTAACCTAGAAGTACTGGCTCTCAAGGACAGCTGCCGGAACACACCGTTAGGTGCTTGGCGACAGATTTTCTACTTGAGGGTGGTAGCTAGCCAGGCGGGCATTCGCGAAATGCCCTACCACCATGCTATAACGACTGCCATCCTAAGACAACAACCGGGAACGACGGCTTAACGTGCCCTCCGAAGCACGGAAGCGCTCAGTAGTAATGTCACTAGCGGTCACCCATCCAACTCATGACCGCGCGCGACGTTGCTTAACTTTGCTGATCGGTTAAGAACAGCTAAGTAAACTACGCTACAAGCGCTTCAAATTCATCAGTCATTACAGTCTCTACACCTTATATCACCAATTGAAATAAATTTTAGTATTAATTTTTTGTACATAGTAAAACCAGAAGAAACATAGAAAAAAAGCACCTTAAACGACAAAGCGGTAGGGAAAATAAAACTTACTATGTATGTACCTATATAAGCATTTATCTAATATATTATTTAGCCGTTTTTCTTGCACTTAGTATTTTCCTTGCTATAGTGTGATGAAAAATTACATGTAATAACAGTTATAGGTATAGACAGAAAGAGATCTCAGCCTTTATTCACTATAACACAGTTGATTCCTTGCAAATAACCCTTGACGTCATAAAGGGCAGTAAACTATAACGCGTATGTAATAAACAAAGAATCTACAAACGGTATTATGTATGCCACGTGGTGATTTGTCTATGGCTAATTCCCTTATCTCGAGTTTTCACGAGTTACGTTTGAAAACCTCTCTCTTTCTCAGAAGTCTTTTTATCGTAGACGGTAGAAGGTTTTACCTTAAGAAGGTAGACCCTTTTATCGCTTAATCTATGAAGAAAGAAAATACTTAAATGTTTGGCACGAGTATATTAACGTGCTATGTTTACTGTTATTTAAGCATAGAGGTACGTTGTATCTTCCTCCAGGAATGTTTGAGGTAAGATTATATATAGATAGTTATTCCCAAAGGAGGCTATGAGTACCTATACCGAAATACTTGTTGCTACTGAGCCGCATTATTTTGTCAGTTCGAAACACGCAAATAACGTGCTCGTAACGTGCCATCAAAGTCAAAAGTTGCATGCAAAATACCATTTCCACGGAGATAACGTAACGCCGTGCGCGTTTTGGTCATAGAGATTAGATCCCTGGTGAGCAGTTAGGACACAAAGTATGGTGTTTGGGAATGATTTATATATATATAATTTATTGTGTTCGCCAACCTCTCTGACTCCTTAAACGATCTCCATCCAAAGGTTGACTGGAAGAGATCGTTTTAAGCGATAAGTCCGCCCTTTGTACTTTGGTTTTAAGATTTTCTTCTCTATTGTATTTTTCTATTGGTGTACAATAAAGTGTTTTGTATTGTATTGTATTGTATTGATTTTTGAAATAAATGGTTAGTGGCAGCATTTCTAATAAACATGCTTGGTTGTAGGTATGTAAACAGAGAATAAGAAACTAAAAGATACACCTGTAGCGGGAATTATCGTTCGTACAATGGAAAGGCAACTCGTCTCCCTCACACGCCCCGTTTAGGTAGTCGCACCAAAGCGATCATGGTACTATTCGGTGAATAAAGTTTTTAATTCAAATTTGTTATCAAGTAAATAAGGGCCAGAATACCAGTGAACAATATTTTATTGAACCTTCCACTGCCTGGAACTCTTATCTGCGTTAATATTCAGATATGGTTACTTCAGTCATAGAACATATAATAATTCTACTTCAGTGATAAAGAAAGAGGTATAGACTAGGTAATACAAACTTTACACACGCAACGTAGAAGTAAGTATTAAGTTCAAAGGAAGCAAAATAAACATAAGTTGATTCTTCCTTAACGCGTCTTGCCAAGTTTTCTATCTCGTCCAATTTACTTCAACAATCTAATATAAAACGACGCAGCGGAACATTGAGTGCACTTACCCAATACTTACACATACTTGTAAATAGTAGCTACATACTCACTTCCTTTTAGTCAGGCTTTTCCAAGTAAGATCATTCGTCATTATTCTTTCAACAATAAAGTTTAGAATCCAATGTAAAAAAAAAGGATAATTAGCGTAATATTTGAAAATTTTAGAGACTTCCTTCGTTTTTGTAGTTTATCTGTTTATCCATCCGTTCTGCATGTTTTACAAATGCGTGTCAATATTTTACCTTAACATTTAACATTCATAGTGTTACGTTCACTGTTCCAAGTTATGTTTGTAGAATCAAAGTAACGTAAGTACCTACTTGGGAAATTACAGGCACATGAGTCTTAACTTAATGTACGGGCGCAGTGAAGTATAATACTTGTGACGAATTGCATTTGTACAGGCAGAGGCTACCGCTTAACACCAGTTGGACCTCGTGCTTGTTCGGTCATAATTACATACAAAAAAAACTTACTATGTTTATCGTTCAAAAGCATAATATTGCGCGATATCTATATGTGTGTCAATTTTTATTTGAACACAATATGCAAAAAAATGCCCCATTATTATGTTTAGTGGCACAGTTTAAAACTAATTTCAGTTTAGTCTGACGTAATGCAAGCGAGAACACTCCATTACAGCGCTTCTGGCAAGTTACCACCAAAACTTCTACAAGCTGAACATTTACCGTTGGATCGCAGACCTTTTACAAAAATCGATCAATTTTAAGAGCAGAGTGCATGGAACGCTGTCTATAAAAACGTAGTTTCGTCATATTTTTAATTCCAAGCGTTCAAACTCGGTGAAATTTTGTATGCATTGCTGAGCCTAATATCTATGCTTCTAAATGTCCAAACAATTGGCATAAAAAAAGATTTCACGAATTATTTTTGAAAATACTTAATGTTACGGATTTCTAGCAAACAAGAAGCATACATATTAGGCTCAAGGATACACATGAAAATTTTCACCGAGTTTGAACACTTGTAATTATAATATGACGAAACTAAGTTTGTATGGAGAGCGCCACGAGCACTTTAGCTTTTAATGGTCCCATTTCACACATTATTTATTTGCACGAAAATACGACCTCTCACTTTAAACGACGTACTTACGATGTACTTTGTCGTTGTTAAAAACCGAAGCCAAAGCTTTTGTTTTGTATTCTTTTTATGCTGTTAGTGAAAAGATATAATAAAATATGTTCCTATATTATCTTTGGCAAGAGATAAAGGTACAAATATGATAATTATTCTTGTGTTAGACTCAAATGGTCAGTACATTGTTAATGAATATTATAATGAACCAACTACTTCTCGCATGCAATATGAAAGGCACTGAAAATAAATAACATTTTTTTTTATCAGTATTGAAATTATTAACACATCATTTCATTTAAAATTTATTTATCATCTCAATGTAAAAAAAAAACAAAAAATATTTTATTGTGAACCAACGTTAATCCCAACGACATTTTATACATGTTCGGACCGATCAACTTATCGGGCAGTTTTCGAACGCACCCCTTTGCTAGTCTTATATTTTTGATCTATGGATTTTTGTGTGTGAAAATAACTTGAAGTTTTTTCTAATCATTATTTTGTATATGTTTGAGTTGCATTTGTTGCTTTGCGCGTATTTGTTTTATAGTATATTTGTTTACAGTACGCGATCTATAAATTTGTCAATATAATAGTGTTGTGTTTTACAAACCAGCAGCTGGAACCATATTCGTCGCCTAGGCAAGTCCGTTCTAATTCAATCGGCCGATTAGGTTAGATAGGTAGCCCTAAGCTTGGTTCGTCCAAGTTGATGAGACTTCACGTATGGTACGTAAGTTCCATATATACTAATTGATTGATCGTGTATTTTTTACCTTGTCCTTTTCAGCCCGGCGAATCGCCGGCTTGTTAAGTATTCAAACAGATTGTCCAGGTGGAAGGCACCTCTGCTGAACAATCCCTGCCTGGGCAATCTGGAATCTTAACAATACATATGTTAAAATACTCTGACACACACTTATTGTAGTTATATATTATAGTATGTCGTCGCAATGCATGATTTGGTCAGTGATGATGTGTTTGAAGGTTTTCAAACACAGATCTTGACCTAGAATTAAACTTTGATTTTAATATAATTTATAAGTGACTCTTTGCGCGGCAATCCTGGGCCATCAATGTCTCACATATCATAAGGGAAACTTACTACATTATTAACTCACCAAGACCCGAGCCAAGTTCGCTCCCCAACGTTGTTACACAACTAATAACCGAGGCGCGGCCAAGTTGAGAGTTAAATTGAGTTATTGCTTTATTCCAGTTAGTGATTTCATATGGGGACAAAGTTTTCAATGAGAAAACTGGAGGTATTCTCTGGGTAAGTGCACTCAATGTTCCGCTGCGTCGCTTTATATTAGATTGTTGTGAAGTAAATTGGACGTGATAGAAAACTTGGCAAGACGTGGTAAGTGAGAATCAACAAGTGTTTATTATGTTTGAGGCTGAACGCAACTCTAACATTACGTTCAAAACGTTTACCAAATATTTAAGGGCAATGTTTTGCTTTCAGATTTGGGAATTACTTTGCGAAAATTTATTAGTAATAACAACAAATATAGGTATTAAAATATTTAAAGAAATTAACAACTTAGAAAAACATTTAATCTGTATAATAATTATATCTTGTCACAATTTCGCCTCATTTTCATGCCTTAGCATAAAACTGAGGCAAAGTAGTCCAATGCTCGACGCGTATCGCTTCGACACGAAAGAGGCAATCTTAACTCTTCGAGCTCTCGATTGAATCTAATAATTTAAATTATGTGCTGATGGTTGAAACTTATTATTTTGTCTACTAAGAATAAAATATTATTATATAACAATCAAGCTGTTTTCTTGTTAAAATTATCATGCATCATTGCTGTTGAGGCAAATTCCGCTACACTGTGATGAAGGTATATCTTCTTTCTCAATTTATCTTTTTTGGTTAAACTTCCTTCGGAGCAATTATAGCGCAGTGGGAACCAGTACTCCCGCGCGGCTCTTATATTCCTTTAATTAGAATCGGACCTAATTCTAAAATCTATCTATTTTCATTGAAGGTAGGTAATTAAAAAATTGCAAAAAATATATATTACACTTAAAATCGTCAAATCCTTCACTAAATGTGTCTGTTTATTTGTGGCATGTCAAATCTTGAAGTTTTTTATCAAAGTTTCTGCACTGCTACGGAAACTAATATTTGAATACTTAGGGATGCGTACTTGTATAAATACGTAATATTAGCATTTTTAATCATTGTAATGGTTCTCATAACGTTATCTTCACCTCCATATATTTAGTTTTTTTTTTTATGATTGATAGATTAGCGTTTGACCACTATCTCACCTGATAGTAAGTGATGATGTGGTCGAAAATGTTATTCAAGCCAACCTAGAAGTACTGGCTCTCAAGGCCTGCTGCCGGAACACACCGTTAGGTGCTTGGCGATAGATTTTCTACTTCAGGGTGGTCGCTCGCCAGGCGGGCATACGCAAAATGCCCTTCCACCATGCGGTGAAGCTCAAACACGCGGCAGGATTCGAACCATGGACCTGCTGCGCGGCAGTCCATAGCCAATGCCACTGAGCCATCACTGCTTCAAAATTCATTCATTGAACGAAATGTTTTAAACGTGTACAACTTAACCCACGTATGACTATTCTGTGGCAACTTGTTCAGAGGTGAAGCTTCAACTAAGCATCATATATGTGGTGTCAATGTCCCGCATCCCGCAACAAGAGAAACTTCCGACCAAATAAACCGGAACACGTAATAGGGAGAGTGTTGGTAAACATTGACATATACGAACCAGCCTCACCCGAATTACTTATGAAATTCTGCAACATTTTTTTCTTAACTAATCTTATTTCTGCTTCTATTAATATAAATACCGTATTCAGAGATCTTTGTACTAAGTTATTTTAAACTAGAATGAAAACTTCTTTTGATACTGCTTTTGTGAGTACTTAATGCTAATTAGTGTAATTTGGCGTCTCTGAGTGCGGCAATAAAGCTTTTATTTTGCTTAACTTTTTGTTTTGAATTCAAAGAACTTTATTTAAGTTTTTCATGTCTGTTTTTTATGATGTCGTGCTTATTTATATACAGTTGGTGTGGCAAGTGGCAACCTCTGCAAATAACAGATACAGTTCGTCACAAGTGGCAAACTGCACTACGTCCGTCACCCTGAGACATAAAGTTGTCTTCACAACTTTATATTTACTAAATCGGAACAGAGTAGTGCAAATATATTTGCATAGCGGTAGAAATAGACTGATTTTCAAATACTATAACTTCCTTAGTGATTAGCAGATCTTTATTTACTTGCAGCTAAACATGTTCGCCCTTAGTCATCGAATCCACCTCTTCCAATCAAGTTTCCGTTGTAGAGTATTGATCGATTTTCTCGTGATATGCCCTATGCGGGTCAAGTAGATTTTGAACGACAAAATGTTTGAATTACTAACGAGCCGCCAGGGACGAGTGCGTTTTTTTTTCTTGTTAGGTTTGTATTTGACTCTACTCGTATCTCACCTGATGGGAAGTGGTGATGTGGTTGAAGATGTTTTTCAGGCTAACCTAGAAGTACTGGATCTCAAGGACCGCTGCCGGAACACACCGTTAGGTGCTTGGCGACAGATTTTCTACTTGAGGCTGGTAGCTAGTCAGGCATGCATTCCCGCTAGCCAGGCGGGCATTCCCAAAATGCTCTGCTATAACGACTGCCATCCTTAGATAACAAGCGGGACAGACGGCTTAACGTGCCCTCTGAAGCACGTAAGCGCTCAGTAGTAATGTCACTAGCGGTCACCCATCCAACTCATGACCGCGGGCGACGTTGCTTAACTTAGCTGATCTTTTAAGAACAGCTAAGTAAACCTCGCTACGAGCGCTTCAAAATTCATTTGCCTTACAAAGCGTTAATGCGCTCGTGGTAGGCTCGTGCTGTATCGTGAGAATATCTCGCACGAAGCACACTGCTACCAAGACGGGTCTGGCACCTATAGCCGAATTATGAAGGGCTTGTCTAGTTATTTTTAACTAGGTAACGCAATGTCCACTGTGTCCATGACTTGGATGGGACATCGCAAGTGGCATTAATACTAAGTGATTTCGTGCTTCGGAGGGCAGGTTATGCCGTCGGTCCCAGTTGCTTTTTTATGTAATTGTGGCAGAACAAACTCGGGGCCCACCTGATGTTAAATGGACCCACCTCTGCCTGAAACAGATGCATTTCGTCAAGTGACGAATTGCACTGCACCCGTCACTCTGAGAAAAACAGTTGTGAAGTCATATGTGCCCGTAATTTTATTAGCTCTCAAGGACTGCTGCCGGAACACACTCTTAGGTGCTTGGCAGATTTTCTACTGGATGGTGGTAGCTAGCTGGACGAGCATTTGCAAAATGCCCTTTCACTATGCACACGTCTTAGGATGGCAGTCATTAAGCACGATGGTAGGGCGTTTTGTGAATGCTACCCTTACTATAAAAACTAACATGGATTTAACTTATTTTAATAAATAATACGGGATAATACACGTAAATAAGTCAGGTAGCTCCGACTATAGTTTCAACTACATCAGTAGTCTTCTCAAGAAGAGCTCGGGACGCCCGCGTTGTCGTCTCGCTTAGCACTAGTGTCAACGCGGGAATGCTACCCTGACTAGCGACTATTCTTTATTATAAAATATGTCACCAAGTATTAAATTGTTTGTTCCAGTAGCTGTCCTAGAGATGAAAGCCAGTATCTCTAATCAAGCCTGAATTACATCCTCCACCGCATCATATCTTACTATCAGGTAAAAGCGCATAGCCCATCGCATACCAAAGGGTTTAATGCTATCCTGAGACGAAAATTTAGCAATAGTTAAATTTGTAGATATTCTCCCACGTCTTGTTAGTATCGTTGTCGCTCGGAACAACAAATAATTTTTTAAAGTTATTTTAAAGCATAGTCTTTTACTATTCTCTGATGCTTTCAAGTTTCCGTACCCGAAAACAAAACTATATTAGTTATCCTTCTCAGTGTATCCGTACATTATAATCGCTGACTATTTTATACAATACCTAACCGGTAAAAAAATCCACAAAACATGTATACCTAAGATAACCCTAATATTTACATTCCATTACACGCCTTAAAATGTTATTCATACGGTAGCCGCACACTTTACGTGTCATCAATGTTCACAGTTATTTACAAAACAAACGGTGTCAAATTCCTCAAAGCCAAAGAATACCACAAAATTCAGGTGTAATTTTCACCTTAACTTGGAATTATAGCATATAATACTGTCATAACAAATATTGAAATAATGCCACACTAACAAAACAAACATACAATTTTCAAGTTTAAATGAGTTATGAAAACCTTCGACTTGTTTTCAAACTAAAACCACCGTTGCTGTTAGGTAGAACGAGCGCTGAAATCAACTGAATAATATGCTGACACACTGAAGCTATTTGATCAAACGTCCATTTCCAATGGACTCCAATACCGATACGTTTAATGAATAGATTCAGGCGTTACTTTGCAGAAATCCATATTTAATAATAAGAAATATTTTAAAAGCATTTTAAGAAATTTCAAATTAATTATTTAATAAAACACTTCAAAAATCTCTATATCCAGCGACAACTCCGCCTAATTTCCTCTTAAGCCGACGTGACGTCACAAACACTACGCAGCCAAACCCGAAGAATATTAGACGCGTTTCGCTTCTAAACGAAGCATCCTCAGGAGGTCTTGACTCTACGAGCGCATGATCGAGATGTCTCGAACGTGCGCCCGAGACATTTCGATCGTGCTGTTGTGTGATCGTTTTATAATTGACAGTCTACTTAGCGTACCTTCCGGTGTGCTTCCGGTTAAAAACTCAAGGAGCTTAAGGCTGGGAATAACGCCAATAACCATAAGGCCGTGATTGTATGGGTGAGCCAGGATGCTTTAAATATATTTTTATAATAACGTATATTTAAATTATTATAGATACAAATGATATGCTTTTCCAAATAAAAATGCATTTTTTGTTGATAAGTAAATACATTTTCGTTGTCTATTAGGAAGGTTTCAAATCTAGCTGCTGGAAGTCGTGAAGGGTGACCAAGAATAAAAAATATGCAAAGTGAGTTTTACAAGTGTGGTTTTGATACCTCATTTTACCAGCACGATAGCTCACGGTGCTGAAGAGGATGGTCATGTGTATAAATCTCACTCACGGTAAAAATATTTCTTTACGTTGTAACCTGTAGTTTATTCGCTTGGCCGGCGTTTATTCAAAACTTCAGATATGCAAGCAAAATCACTTCATACACCTTCTCATCTGTGGTCTTAGGAATTGCAGTATAAGTTGGTAGTTCTTCAGAAGTCGCTTCTAACTTCTGGTATTTTCCCCTTAGTCATTTAAGACTCCTTTAGGCAGATGGGAGCAGTGGAGAGGGATTTAAGCCGGACACCCCACAGGAAAAATACGATACGATTAACTTTAAATTAACACAGAGGGTCAAAAATGTACCCAGCCGTGAACAGCTTTGAAAATTTTATGTATGCTGGTATAATCTCATTTAAGGATTAAAACATGTCCGGCAAAACCTGGGTGCTTTGAAAGCTCTATCTACCCTAACTAATAAAAGCGTAATGATATACGTTACTCTAATTGCTTGCTTATTTGTGTTGTTGGGATTTTGACGGTACAAGCTCGAGGCCCACCTGGTGTTATATCTATAAGATATGCTTTAAGTGCACTGCGCCCCAAAGAATAAAGTGGTTCGTTCTCATTAGCCTGTAATATCACAAGCACTATACCCTTTAAACCACAAAATAGTAGTACCTTTAGAACTCTTTGTACGACTTGAGAATATACTCTTTGTACAAGTTTACCCGAAGAGGTACTGCCACCATATCTATATCTACCGTCAACCAGTTATGTTCAGATATGTACTCTGTTCCCGTGATGAGACCTAACAACTTTGTGTCTATAATAATAATAATAATAATAATAATAATTTATTGACATAACAATGATTTAGTAGCAATGATGGCCGAGCGGTTATTGCTATGGACTGCCGCGCCGCAGGTCCCTGGTTCGATCCCCACCGCCGGCTTGAGCTTCACCGCATGGTAGAAGGGCATTTTGCGATTGCCCGCCTGGCTAGCTACCACTCTCAATTAAAAAATCTGTCGCCAAGCACCTAACGGTGTGTCCCGGCAGCTGTCCTTGAGAGCCAGTGAAATTACAGGCACATGAGACTTACCAACTGCGTCTCAAAGTAACGGGCACAGTGCAATTCATGAGTTGTGATGAAATGCATCTGTTATAGGCAGAGGTTAGTCCACTTAACATCAGGTGGGCCTCGAGCTTGTTCCGTCACAAAAAATAAAAAAAAAATAATACTTATGAGACTAATTTAACAATTCAAGTATAAAACTAAAATGTAGGTATTATGAATGTACGTAGGTGTATATAATACATATAAGTTTGACACTTTCAGCTTGAATTACGTAGTATATAATTTTTGCCATTGTAGGTATACGTATAACACTAGTACACATGTGCACCTTGTTGACTAATTAAATTGTTTGAGGGTCAAGGGGCGCAGCACAGCTCACCACTGTAATGTACGGCATCTGTTACAGGCAGAGGTTACCACTTAAAACCAGGTGGCCGTTGTGTTTGTTCCAACACGCAAACAGTAATACTAACATTACTGCTTATCGGTGGAATAGGTATGGTGGCAGTACTTCTATGGACGAACTCGTTCACATTGAGTTATACAACTTCTAGAGAATAGGTATAGTAGACCATAAGATCTCAGCGCTTTGCAATGTTGATGTTCAAGGTCCATGACCGGGTTACATATTTATTGGGTATTCCGGCAAAGAAAGAATACATCAATTTTCTTGAAGAAAAGCAGATAATTTGTTACGAATTTTAGTTGAAACTTATGCGGCTATGGCGAATTGTCCCCAAAACAGTATAATGCCATGCAGTTGTTAGCCAGTACTGGACTACCTTTGGAACCATATTTTAAATAAAGTCACACCCACATACACACAATAATTTGCCAAAAAGAAAAGAAAAATAAATAATAATACTCATAAAAAAATAGATAACTAAACAAAACGAATGCATTGCCTAGTATTTTACTAGCAAACAATCAGTGACATAATTGAGCAAATAATACCTAATTTTCTGTTTTCTTGTTAAGTCCATATTGAACACATTACTCTCAGGCAGTACCATTTGGACCCTAGTGCACTATCAGTTGACAGTGTGCCGAGCATGGTAGCAACATTTCTCCGTTGAAAATTGATATTTAACAGCATGTACCTTGGGTTCATTGTGGCCTGTGAACTCATCTTATCTTCCAAAACATATCAAAGCTTTTGATCAATGCGAAGTGTAAGTGAAATACTAGCACTTTGTGACGGAACAAGCTCGAGGCCCACCTGATGTTAAGCGGACTAACCTCTGCTTATAACAGAGGCATTTCGTCACAAGTCACAAATCGCACTGCGCCCGTCACCTTGAGACATAGTTCTTAAGTCTCATGTGCCTGTAATTTCACTAGACCTCAAGGACTGCTGCTGGAACACACCGTTAGGTGCTTGGCGACAGACTTTCTACTTGAGGGTGGTCGCTAGCCAGGCGGGCATTTGCAAAATGCCCTTCGACCATGCGGTGAAGCTCAAGCCTGCGGCGGGATTCGAACCATGGACCTGCTGCGCTGCAGTCCATAGCCAATGACACTGAGCCATCACTGCTTCAAAAAAAAGCTCTAAAATAATTAACAGTTTCAGATATTATTATGCAGATAACCATAATTATTTTAAACATATTTAGAAAATATTAAATGAATAGTTCGTTGCTTAATACGAATCCTCGGTGTGCAAGTTCCACTCGCACTTTGCATAAAACAATATATAAAGGTTGCTAAGGGTCTTATTCAGAATGTTCAAGTAAGTTCCGGTTATACTACCCAGAACATAAAATAACTGAATGATGAAAATGACAGTTCACATGCAGCGCGTTTCAAACTTTAACCGATGGATAAGCTAAATCGATGACTGTGAAACGCAAAGATAGTGTTTTGTTTATTCAATATGTTCTGGGAAGTATAACCGGAACATACTCGAAAATTCTGAAACAGGCCCTTAATCAAATGTTTATCTTGCTTATCCGCTACGTTATCCGTTCATTCGGATTACAGCATTGCAAATAAAACTATCTTCCCTATTTAATTAAATGTTGCCAACGTGAATCAGCAACAACGTACAACAATAGGATGAGATAGTAAGAAGGAGGAGACAAAACGAATACGGAAACGGAAAGGGGATTAGTTTGAAGGTTGTTTCATGTTTCACGCCGACAACAAAACAATTTTGGCAACAGATTACACTGAGAAATGGAAATAACTTTTAAACTTTTTGTTTCCTGTTTAAGAATATGACGACGTATAAAATTTTTTTGACTATTTTATGTCATATGCATTTTTTTTATGCTATTATGACGGAACAAACCCGAAGCCCACCTGATGTTAGGTGGACTAACCTCTGCCTATAACAGATGCATTTCGTCAACGACGAATTCCACGGTGCCCGTCACACTGAGACGTACAGTTGTTAGATCTCATGTGCCTGTAATTTTTCTGGCTCTCAAGTAATGCTGCCGGAACACACTGTTAGGTGCTTGGCGACAGATTTTCTGCTTGAGGGTGGTCGCTAGCCAGGCGGGCATTCGCAAAATGCCCTTCCATCATGCGGTGAAGCTCAAGCCCGCGGCGGGATTCGAACCATGGACATGCTGCACGGCAGTCCATAGCCAATGCCACTGAGCCTTCACTGCTTCATAATGCATGGATAGCAATGGTTAAATCGTTATCTATAGGTCATGTGTTGAAGAATCTATTGGTTCTTTAGACATAGTGAAAATTTTACAATATCCTTATGTTTCAATTTATACGATTATTGTATGATTGTTTATAATTCTAATCATTATTTATATTTTTGGGTATTGGGGCGTATCGTATATTCAATCAAGTTACCGAAATAACCAACCTATTTAACTGCATGGGAACAGAATTCAACAAAGCCCCGAATTATATATTCGTATGAAGCTTCTTAATGGAAAATGCCACGTAGTTCATTTATCTCCTTTCGTTATAATTTTGTAAGCTAATTCGCTTAGCGAGCGTTTATTTGAATACTTCAACGATATGTATATAGTGATATAATATAAACTTTGTACATGATACATTGTCAAAGCTTAGTTCATATATTGTGGATACACAAATTTTACTCAATTACTTATAATCCGCTGTTATTGATTTAATTAAAACTCACTATTAATCAGCGGGTTATGGAATCCATACCATAATATTATTAATTCCAGGAGTTCCGGAAAGCCTATAGAGCTTAAAAGACTTACTCTTGATCAGGTTATCATAATATATATCGAATGTGACAGGAGGTGAAGAAATATTATTAATGTTATACATTTTAGTCGCAAATAACATGTTATGGTTGATCTAAGATAAACGAAAATAATAATCTAGTTTTGCTCGATGCACGATACCAGTGAAGGTAAAAAAAACATTCTCCTATCATACTGTCCCTTTCAACAAACGTATGAAGCATGATTGATACGAAGACTGGATATTGTCAAACAATCATAAACTTTTAGCTGAAGTAACTCACAAAAAGGCAAATGTTGAACATGATTTTTAGAAAGCGTGTACGCCTTTTGATATGGATATAATAAATATTATTCTAAAGGATATGACAAATACTATGCTTGATCCGAAAACAAGATTCCATATATTCCTCTTGATAGAAAAAAACCATGAACTGGTCAAAAACTTTGCTAAGTCAGTTTTGTGTCTGTATAGTAATCGTATTAATATCAATTTTATTTCTTATCATTATGTAGGAATCATGTGATAAAGTACCTAACAGATTTTTACCGTTCTTAGGAAGCTGACTTTTATACAAAATGATTTAAAATAAATCACTCACGCTTGTTAAATACAACTTATTTAAACATTGCAAGGAATTTTAAAAAAGACGTGATGAACTTTAGGCCCGATAACGAGCGGTCATTACTTACAATTTTTTTTTTTTTTTTTTATGCTTGTTATGTTAGCCTTTGACCACTATCTCACCTGATGGTAAGTGATGATGTGGTCGAATATGTTGTTTTGGCTAACCTAGAAGTATATATAAGCGGGGTATTAACATGCTCCAAGTGCACTCGCACCTTCTCAAACCAAATCGGGCATTCTTTGAATTTTTGAAGCGCTCATAGCGAAGTTGAAGCGCTCATAGCGAAGTTTACTTAGCTGTTCTCAACCGATCAGCAAAGTTAAGCAACGTCGCGGGCAGTCATGAGTTGGATGGGTGACCGCTAGTGACATTACTACTGAGCGCTTCCGTGCTTCGGAGGGCACGTTAAGCCGTCGGTCCCGGTTGTTGTCTTAGGATGGCAGTCGTTACAGCATGGTGGTAGGGCAGTTTGCGAATGCCCGCCTGGCTAGCTACCACCCTCAAGTAGAAAATCTGTCGCCAAGTACCTAACGGTGTGTTCCGGCAGCTGTCCTTGAGAGCCAGTACTTCTAGATTAGCCTGAACAACATCTTCGACCACATCATCACTTACCATCAGGTGAGATAGTGGTCAAAGGCTAACCTATCCAGCATAAAAACAGCATAAAAGATTCAAGCCACCAAACAGCTAATAAAAAAGCTAAATACTAAAATTAAGCTTCCCTATCTAGAACTAACAGTCGCTGTAACCGAAATCGGTCTGGCCTACACCATAATCATTACTTAGTTCTGCTTCGATCACTTGCATGCAAAACGTGGTCTGTTCGTTTTACGCCCTCAGTTTAAAAATGTTAAAATACTACATTCTAAAGAAACGTCAAGACACCGAGTTCGTTGATATAATTTGTAATATCCCCAAAACTCTCGCGAAAACACAGGACAGCGGCTATACAGATCTGAGCCTGCAGTTATTTTAAAAGTAGGCAGCGTTGTACCAATCATTGAAAAAAATAAGTTTATAACATATAACTTAAACATACACAACATTTTAAGGCACATAATAAACATGTTAATTACATAGCAATTTTGAAGCCAACCGCTGGCTGTCTCTTTCGCGTTCCTAGTAAACGCACCTTCACCAAAAGTACTTTTTGTTAAACTAATGGTCCCCGGTTTTGGTAAAGTAAAGCTACATCAGAGGTTGGGGAGGTATTGCTAGGCCCTTAGTAGGTCAGAAGGCAATTAAATCCTTGATTAGGAGCCATATATTTAGATCAGATTTACTTTGTAGTTCTATTATTTTTCTATTATTTTGTTATTATGCAACCAATTTCTATACGAGCAAAGCCGTTCTAGTATGATTTTTCGTTTGTCGTAAATCACGACATGCAATTCGGCATCCGGTGTTTCGGCTGACAGCAACCTTACTGAAAATGGTACAACAGCGTAGAACTTGTACTGTTATGCCATCGAACGGCATATTTTGTTTCGAGCACAGTCATCCATCAGGCACCGATTGATTAATCGGTTCAAGCCAAGCCTCTGCGTATAGTTTTGTCCCGAACTCTTATAATTTCTTGTCTCTTATTGTATTGTGGTACTCAACAACAACCGACGATAATTAACGCCGTATCTGCATGAATTCAAAGCGAAACAGTTTTAAATTTTTATTTATAGCTAGGTTTTGCCCACTATCTCATCTGCTGGTAAGTGATAACGTGGTCGAGGATGTTGTTCTTGCTAACCTACAATTACTGGCTCTCAAAGACAGCTGCCGATAAACACCGTCAAGTGCTTAACTAACTAGGTGGGCATTCACGATGCGCACTACTATCTACTACCGTCCACCATCTAGCATCGATTACCATCCTACTTCCATCCTAGAATCCTCAAATTTCACCAATACATATATGGTTAAATTAATACTCCGTTGACTTCATACTTCAAACCATTAACTTATAACCTTAATTCTGAAGATAAAGAAAAATATACTAAATATAGGAATATTTGCAACAAAATTGTAAAACAATTAAAAAGAGACTATTACAAAGATAAGTTACTTAAAAATCATGGCAATCTAAAGGAAACGTGGAAAACAATAAAAGAAGCCTGCAATATTAAAAATTCAAAAGTTTCCTCTACTGATTTATTAGAGTTGAGTAGTTGTCCAATTAAATCTCTTAATGAGGTTAATACATATTTCACTTCCATTGGAAAAACTCTAGCAGATAATATACTACAAAAACTTAATACTTCTGAAAAACATTTAGCAACAAAAGTTGTAAGTAGTAATCCACCAGTTAATTCCATGTCACTGCTGCCTACGGATACAACTGAAGTTAGAGGCATAGTCATGGGCCTCAAGACGCAAAGTGCTCCTGGTTGGGATAAAATCACAACGAACCTAATTAGAAACTTCATATCACTACTAGCAGAACCAATTACATATATATGCAACATGAGTTTCGAGACAGGAAACTTCCCGGACACTTTTAAAAAAGCCATAGTATGCCCAATTTATAAAGCAGGAAACAAAAAAGAACCATCTAATTACAGGCCTATCTCACTTCTTTCTACCCTTTCTAAAATACTGGAGAAACTAGTTAAAAAACGTCTGACACGGTATTTAGAAAAGCATAAACTATTAAGCAATAACCAATATGGATTTCGAGAAGGCCTGTCTACAGAGGATGCTGTACTTATGCTCACGAACAAATTAACGACCTACCTGGACAAAGGGGAAAACTGCATTGGCATCTTTCTAGATTTGCAAAAAGCCTTTGACACGGTGTCTATTCCTATCTTATTAACTAGAATGCAAAATGTTGGTATTAGAGGTCTAGCACTTGATTGGTTTACTGACTATCTTACTGGAAGATCACAGCGATTAAGGATAGAGGGCTATGAAAGTGAAAGTGCAGGATGTAGTTATGGAGTTCCACAAGGAAGTACGTTAGGCCCATTACTATTCCTCCTATATATAAATGACCTATGCGATACTAAATTATCAGGCCTAGATTTACTAATGTTTGCAGATGATACAGTACTTTTGATTCATGAAAGTGATTGGCCTAAAGCGGTAAGACTAGCTGAAGATTCTCTTGCAGTAGTGACACAATGGCTGGAAAACAATTTACTATCTCTGAATGCTAACAAAACTAAGTACATTTGCTATAGTATTACAGAAGCTACAGCTCCTGAATGCACAATAAGCGTAAAGATACACACGTTTCCTTGCAACCGTGTCATACGTCGAGCTCCGTGTATATGTTCAGAGCTATCAAGAGTCGACGTCATAAAATATCTGGGGGTGCATATAGACAGCCATCTTAACTGGGTTAGTCACATAAGAACCTTAGCATCTAGGCTCAGAAAACTTATTTATATTTTTAAAACCCTGCGAACAGTGGCTGAACCAAAATTAATGATTCAAACGTATAAAGCTCTGGGTGAATGCTTAATTAGGTACTGCATCTGCGCATGGGGTTCTGCTGCGAAAACACACATGATTACGGCTGAGCGCGCACAACGTGCTGTAATCAAAGTACTATTGGCTTTACCATTCCAACACCCAACTATAAAAGTCTATGAAGAAGCTAAGGTACTTAGTGTTAGGAAGTTGTTTATGTATGAAAGTTTACGGCGGTATCATAAAAAAACCGTGCCACATTTGCCCACAACAAATAAAAGAATAAACCTGTGCCCCATCCCGAATTGGAAAAGAAAATTTAAGAAAAAAAAATATTAAGTGATTGTACCAACTATATATAACAAAATAGATAGAAAATATAACATTAAGAAATATAGTAACAATGAGTTTAAGAAGTTTTTACTGACTTATCTTAATAATTTTGACTATAAAGGCATTGAGGATATTTTGGACGATGTATGTTAGTTTTAATTTTAATTTGAATATTAATTTTATTTTAATTTTACTCTGTTTTTACATCAACAAAGCTTTTGAATACTTATACAAATTCGTAAATAACTTTTGATTTTAACCATTATAAAACTGGTTTAATTAATTATGTTAGTAAACAGGCATTTACTAATCTATATACTAAGTTTAATTTAAACCTTACAACTTACCATTTTGTTATTTTCTTTTGTATTGTTAGTTTAACACGAAAATAATACATAACTAGAATAAATAAGTATATGATTTAAAACACTGTAAATAAGTTTTGTCATAATAATTCTAAGCTCAACAACTATGGGAGAAGCCATTGGCTCTGAAACACAGTTTTCACTAGCTCGGAGCCAATGGGTTCAAATATTAACTAATTTGTACACATATTTTTATGACAAATAAAAATTTATTATTATTATTATTATTATTATTAAAATGTGAAAGCCTCCGAATGCCAAAACCTTTACGAACGCCAATATATAATATAAGACAACAACCGGGACTGAAGGATTAACGTGCCCTCTGAAGCACGAAAACGCTCAGGTCACCCACCCAAGCCATGATTCAAATCAAACGATCAAGAACGACTAAAGAAGCTACGATGCGAGCGCTTTACTTCAGTATGTACAGGCAATGTCACATTGTCCTTTACTCGTATATCGACGCACGACGTCCCAGCTGTTCTCATAGAATTTGTCCTTTATTGGACTGTACATGCCATTGTAAGTTTGCAACTGTGTGCAACCTAGTTTTAGAACTTGAATAAAGAAGGTATTACAGGTATAGACAGCGTCACTGTACAAGTTTGCCACGCAATACAATTTATTTTAAGCAATAGAATACACCTAAATGTGGTGATAGCTTTGGAACCGTTACTATTTCATTGAACGCACTGCAGTTAAGCTCTACTATTTTTATTTCACTTTAGAAGTAGGATATTTCCTTTTATATCAGTTGTATACAAATGAGAAGTATTACTTGTTGTGCCATTTGCACAACAAGTAATACTTCTCACCATTTGCCGTGTATTTTACGGTACGATTCCCGGCCCGTGAGGTGCTGTGCTAGAATATCACCCCCTCATTGCTACCTGTGGGTGTCGTAAGAGGCGATTAGAGGTAAAATACCGGAAGTGCAGCAGTGCCTTCTGAGGAACTGATCTCTTATACTGCGCCCCAAGACACTTGCCAAGCGTGGGTATTATAGCAAATCCTCCCTTAATGTGTGAGGCAGTGTTCAGCAGTGGACAATTCCGCTGACACAATACAGTACGGTACAATTTGCTCCTCTGATCTTTTGTTGTAACTGGCAGACAGTTCACTCTATTGTTATTAGGAACAAGCAAGTCGGTAAGCTGGAAACGAACCATGTTATGACGCTTGTATAAGTTCGATTGTTACTATTCAAACAGCTGGCACAATCGTTAGTTATTTTATATTTAAATTTTGACGTAAATACTCTTTTATTTCTTATATTCGGATAGAAGTGTTTGCTTGACCCGAGTTACGATAGAAAGACGCTAAGGGCGAAAAATCTCATAGGAATTATTTTCTTCTCAGGGCAGGAATGTATTGGAGGTTGATTTGTAATCGACTACACATTGGCACACAATATTTATGGTACTTGTAACCATGGTAAACGTTGTAAACAAAATAATGTATTAAAAAAGTTTTTTCGTTGAAACGTACTCTGCTGTAGTAAAACATAGAGTATCTAATCATTACGGGAATAAAACAAATAACAACAACTACGTTTGTGTTTACTTAGTACTAGTTACTTAGTAAAAACTAAAGTTAATAATTGGTAATAGGAAACTCGTTTTATTTTTACTATTAATAGTAAATTATTAACCAAGGGCAATTGCATACGAGGTTTTTGGCGCCTGAGCGAAGCGAAGGCGCTAATTAACCCGAGTATGCAATTGATGCTTACGCCCGAGATAAATACTCTGCTTTACATATCGATTGTGAGGTTAGTAAACAACAAGACAGCAGGTTTCAATGAACATTTATTAAGAAGAAAAAAATGTGTATTTAATTAAAATTAATAGTAACATTATTACAATTTGTAAGAGATATGGTCACGTTCTTTTTAGGAATATTTATAGTTTGAATATGAGTTTGTGATGATAAGACTTGAGTTTGAGTGACTTGAGGTTCTTGCATCGTAAATGGCGGCAGTTGACTGGTACTATTTTCTCCATTAAAAAATGGCTCAGATGATGTGCTTTGACGTGGTGATTTCAAGTATTATATTTTCTGTTATTTTAGAAGTAATTTTGCTTTTGTTTGCCATCGAATCATCGATATAACCTTCGGCCACTTTGCTGGACTTCCAGCCGCCGTGCCTTTTTAACAGAGTGAGGTTGGCTCCCGAATCAGCCAATAGAGTCGCTGATGTTCTGCGAAAGCAATGCCCGGTGTATAACTCTACGTTACTCAGTTTTAAATATGTGGCTATTTGCTTTGGCATGCCTGTAAATTTGTTTTTTCCTATTACTTGTCTGTGGCATTTTCCTTTACTGTAATTAAGAAAAAAACGATTTGTATCCACGTTTTCAGGCCGAAGAGCTTGATATTTTTCAACATAATTTGCAAATTCTTCATGCACAACAAATGACCGGTCAATTTTAGTTTTCGTGTTAGGCAGTTTTATGAGTAGTAATTTGTTATGTTTTTCTACATTTTCCATTTTCAAATTTGTCAATTCCACGGTTCTGCAGGCTCCCGATATCCCAAAAATTAGAACAACCTGTAAAAAAGACATAAGTTGTATTAAAGGCACCAAATTCGCATAGTATTTTTGTGAAATATTTTGGTAACTTATTAAAAAGGGCAAGTAAATACGTAGGTACCTTTATTGCTAAATAAATTTCATCCGGAGCTTCATTTAAGAATTTCTGTACTTCTTCTGCAGTAAATACCTTCAATTTCTTGCTTTTAAAGCCGTCAGACTGCCTTTTCAAGAAAGCAGTAAGTTTAGAAAAATCTTTCAAATTCACGTCATGTTTTGTCATCATTGTAGATTTTAGCATGGAATAAAAGCACCATAAACTGGAAGGTTGTAGCCTCTTAGATAATTCATCAAAATATGATATAAAAACACTTTCAGAAAGAGATTTCACTTTTTTTTCTGACCGCCATTTCATAAATTCGTCGTATGCCTTTACATATCTTTCTTTCGAGTTCTGCGGTAATATATTTTCGACAACTGTTTTTGCCCTTTCTTTAATAAAATCGGGCGTTAGATCTATGTCTTCGTCACTAGACATGTTTAAAACTTTTGAAAAAGAACTCAAACATGAAAATTAATTATTTTCGCGATGCTTTCGCGCCTACTAGTAGACTGCCTTTTTTTTTTTCACGCACGCAAGCGCGTCAAATCTTGCTGGCCAGTTTGATTTTTAAATCGATTCCATCTAACATACGATGTGGAAACAAATAGTTCCATATTTAAAATAAAATCTTTATAAAATAAATTGTCTAGATTCCGATTCGAGTAATTAATCGATACCGAGAAAAAAAAAATAACTTTTTAAAAATATTCTTCGTGCAGTATGAGTATGACAGTTCTTTTTTCAAATTCCAAAACCTATGCTGTAATGATAGTCATACACCTCGGCATTCAGGGGTGTAAGGGTGTACTTACAGAGCAAGAGATATGTAAAAACATTTTAGAAAAACTACCTATTTCAATTTTTTTATATTCGTAATGAAAAAAGAGTGTTTAAACGGGGGTGAAAGTCATCAATTCCTACTCGGAGTAGAGCCAACCTCGCTTTTTTTGTTTTTTTTTTTATGCCTGATAGGTTAGCCTTAGACCACTATCTCACCTGATGGTAAGTGAGGATGTGTTTGAAGATGTTGTTCAGGCTAACCTTGAAGTACTGGCTCTCAAGTACAGCTGCCGGAACACACCGTTAGGTGCTTAGCGACAGATTTTATACTTGAGGGTGGTAGCTAGCCAGGCGGGCATTCGCAAAATGCCCTACCACCATGCTATAACGACTGCCATCCTAAGAGAACAACCGGGACCGACGGCTTAACGTGCTCTCCGAAGCACGGAAACGCTCAGTAGTAATGTCACTAGCAGCCATCCATCCAACTCTTGACCGCGCGCGACGTTGTTTAACTTTGCTGATCGGTTGAGAACAGCTAAGTAAACTTCGCTACGAGCGCTTCGCTGCCAAAATATCTTATATAGGAATTGATTCCTATCGACTCTTGTGTGGATAGTGTATACACAAATCATGTCACCGTTTTAAATTTTACAAATGTCACGGGATCGGTTATAAAGTTAACGGTTAAAATGATGTCAGGTGGAAGTTATTGCCTCCGAGTCGACATCAAAACCAGACACGTCAGCGCGTTATACTTGCTCTCACACGCCATTGCTCGTCGCATTTATGTCTGTGTCCCCAATGGCCTCACGGAATATTTTCTTTATTGGATGCTATATTTTATTCAAGCTATTGGATTACATTGCCGTATCTGAGCCATTGTTATTCTTTATTATGTGATGTTGTTTTGTTTTTCCGAATGAAGGTTCTGTTTAGGTATTTATGGCATTTCTTTTATGTTGAATAAAATAGATTGAGGCGTTACATTGCGGAAATGCGTTATTAATAATAATACGAGTAATAAAAATATATCAATAAAATATATTAATATAATAAAAAAACATCTTTTTCATTGCGAATGGCATTTGACCGCAAGCTCATCTGATGGTAAGTGACAACGCGGTCGATAGTGGAGCATTATTGCTAAGAAGATACTTATTCACTCTAGACTTGAAACTTCCAGCTTGTAGCCCTCGGGATAGCATACCTCTTTTAAAATACAACTATTAAAAAAGGCATGTTAGGATCGTTTAGACATGTAGAGAGAATTATAAATGAAATGAGACTAACTAAACAGTCTTTTTTTTATGTTTTTGTGACGGAACAAGCTCGAGCCCCACCTGATGTTAAGCGGACTAACTTCTGCCTATAACAGATGCATTTCGTCACAAGTCTTGAATTGCACTGCGCCCGTCACCTTGAGACATAGTACATAAATCTCATGTATGCCTGTAATTTCACTGGCTCTCAAGGACTTTTGCCGGAACATACCGTGAGGTGCTTGGCGACAGATTTTCTACTTGAGGGTGGTAGCTAGCCAGGCGGGCATTCGCAAAATGCTCTTCCAACATGCGGTGAAGCTCAAGCCCGCAGTGGGATTCGAACCATGGACCTGCTGCACATCAGTCCAGGGCCAATGCCACTGAGCCATCACTGCTTCAAAAGATATACCTGGGACAAGTGAACGAGAGTGTTGGAAGTGGAAGACCTAGGCGAAGGTTCCGAAATCAAATTGAACACGTTCTGAAAAAAGACCAGGTCTATAGTGCACTGAACCAACGCTTATGCATAAAAGGATTGATGAGTGAAGAAAAAAGGTATGTTAGGATCGTATATAGAAGAAATCGGTGTTCTCTCCCAACCCCTGCGGGGAACATGCGTTATATTATATATGTAAGAAATAGTTTCAATGCATTCTAACTCATAATTTAAGCTTAATATTTGTCAAAGTAAGAAGTACGTACAATCAAAGTTCTGGCTGTGGGCAAATATTAATGAAACTCATTTTTTTTATACGTTTTTAAGTTTGCTGATTGGTTAAGAACGGCTGAGACAACTTCGCTACGAGCGCTTCGAAAAAATATTCCAGAATGAAATCGATGCCACCACTATTGCAATAATGTACTCGTGCTGTCCTGCTTGTTGCCAACGAGAACATGTTATTAAAGCTCATGCCATTGCACTCTACGAAATAATGGACAGCACTCCACGAGCATTATTATTATGTTTTCATAAAAATAAAAGCCCGTACATTTGTATCACTCTGCTCCAAGAGATAACAATTAGCAAGTCTATAAAATTTTTAAACAAATATAATTATAACCAAATATAACTTTCGAGTTGGGTGACCGCTAGTGACATTACTACTGAGCACTTCCGTGCTTCGGAGGGCATGTTAAGCCGTAGGTCCCGGTTGTTGTCTAAGGATGGCAGTCGTTGTAGCATGGTGTTAGGGCATTTTGCGAATGCCCGCCTAGCTAGCTACCATCCTCAAGTAGAAAATATGTCACCAAGCACCTAACAGTGTGTTGCGGCAGCTGTCCTTGACAGCCAGTACTTTTAGGTTAGCCTGAACAATATCTTCGACCACATCATCACTTACCATCAGGTGAGATAGTGGTCAAAGGCTAACCTATGACGAGTAAAAAAAACAGTTTTTTACTTTCTAAGGACATACCGGACGCCGTTTTGTAATGTAGAATATTAGTCGGTTAAACAACTGCGGCGAATCTGCGACCCAAGCACTGATTAAATAATAGTTAATCAACGCAAGTCCCATGTGAACACTGGAATAATAACTATAGTCAAATTTTTAATCAGACGGAGTAAACTGACAGATCTAAATGTCACATTTCAAAATAAAGTTGCCAACTTCAAATTATAGTGATGTTCTAGTTCAGTTTTTATGAGCGGAACTAGAGTGTGTTGGACATATAATAATTGTAATCCCTAAATTGTATAATTTATTGTTGTGATGCAATCTCATAAACAATCTTTTAGTAATATAAATCGCTTGTATAGTAAAATCACTCAAGATGCAATAATTATGACTTTTATGAGGAGTTTGAAAAAATTATACATTTCACTGAAGTGACAAAGTAAAAGAAAAAAATCATTTTACCACAGCACTATTCTTGTATCGTCAAAAAGTAGCAACACCCATAATATCAATTTACTCCGTCTGATTAAAAATCCGACTATATTTTGTTTGATATATCTTAGAGGTGCGCCGTACCACATAAAGTTACTAAGTCGTATGATTTCTCAAACTACGTGTTAATAACGCTGAACGTAGTGACCATGAAATCTACGAGATGACGTTTACATTTCGTCAAAGATAATTTGCGTTATGCGTTAGCCTAGGCGTATATTTTTTATGGAAAATATATGACGTATAAGGGAAGGTATATTTTTCCTTAAATAAGTTCTTCTGTCACCCCATTGTGTTGGTAGAGAAAAATATTGGAACGATCTCAAAATTGAGGGATAAGGCCACGTGATTACTGACGTGATGTGCTTGATTTCTACTATTAAAGATTTCACTGAAGTAAAGATATCAAATTTAAAGATAAAACGTTTATAAAAGCTTTGATGATGGAGTGTATTGAAAACGATACTCTGCCTTGTATTGTCTGAAAAGCAGCTGTTCGCTATTAGTTTTCTCATGCAGTAACTAGAATACATTCATCTTTATAGAATTCAGTATCAGATTCTTTAATTATTTGTTGCAATAGATACAAATGTGATTGGTTGGGTTACGAGTATAAAATGCATGACAAATTTAAGTTCTGACAAGTTATAGTATGTAACATTATGGTATTGTAGCTATTATATGCAGCCTTGTAGAGTTTTTCGTTATGTAATAAAATGGAAACGTGACAACTTCATTTAACTTTTATTGTTTATCGTATATTTTTGGAACAATATCTTACCTGACCCTCACCTCTTGAAGCAGTGATGACTCAGTGGCATTGGCTATGGACTGCCGCGCAGCAGGTTATCGAGTACGTGTGCGTACCCGTTCTCATAATACGTAATGTAACAATACATAATGTAACAATATTACGTATTTTCGACCAATGTTGTTACATTACGTATTCTCAATGAATCTTGTAGGAAACGTGATAGTCGTAGATCAAGTAGTGTGACTTCATAGAGCGGTACTAAATGCAGTTTGTGTACGTTTGCGTGCCCGTACTCTTAATACGTAATGTTACAATTAGTAATGGAACAACGATACGTATTTTCGACCAATCTTCGAAAGTTTTTTTTAATATAACATAACTTGCAGAAGAGTGAATAATGGATAAGACTCAAAGAGGTCAATTCTAAGTAATTTTGTGTAAATTTCACTTGTCCCGCATATTACATGACGAATGGCATATGTCGAAACTGTACGAGTCCAATTTGAATCGAAAATATTACACTGATATGTTTGTAAATTGAGTCACCTCGGTTATTATCGGAGAAGATTTATTGACATAGAAACATAATTGGCTCAAACTTGGAATAAATTCTGTTATAGTGTTTTTTTTTTCTAGTTCTTGGGCTACGAATAAATATTTATACGTAGCTTTTGGGTCAATTTCCCCATCGCTCTAAACGAGAACAAAACAAAAACGTTACTAACAAGTAAATGGTTATTGGAACCTAATTATGGTGTCTGTGTCTCCATTTTTAGGGTTCCTTATTCCAAGGGCAAAACGGAACCCAATTAACGAGACTCCGTGGTATGTATGTTTGGCTTTCCTTTCGTCCGTCCGTGTGTCACGGATCGTATCACGTTGTACGTAAATTTAATTAGGGTCGCGCTGACTGACGGTACGGCATGCTTCGGAGATCGATGGAATCTGTGGCATGCCGCAGAAAGCGTTAATATGCCGCGGCACGTCGTGACTCCTCGTCCAAAAACCCAAGCAATTAAGGTTATTCCTATTGTTGATGGTGTCGTTATGATGGAATAGGGTGTAATATTAATATCAGTTCATGTTTTGAAGCAATCAATGATAGCCGACCGGTAATAGCCATGGACTGCCTGCACGCAACAGGTCCACTGTTGGAATCACGCTGTACGCTTGAGCTTCACCGCATAGTGGAAGGAAATTTTGCGAATGCCCGCCTGGCTAGCTATCACACTCAAGTAGAAAATCTGTCGCCAAGCACCTAACGGTGTATTTTGGCAGTAGTCCTTAAGAGCTAGTGAAATTACAGGCACATGAGTCTTAACAAATATGTCTCAAGGTGACGGGCGCAGTGCAATTCGTCACTTGTGATGAAATGCATCTGTTACAGGCAGAGGTTAGTCCGCTTATTATCAGGTGGGCTTGTTCCGTCACAATAACATTACAAAAAACATTAAAGATGAAAAAAGACAAATGGAACTACTAAGCCGAAACAAATATATAATTAATACTTTAGTAATATGAATTCTATACTTATTGTAATAAGGTTAAAAAAGACTTGATTCGCAACAAAATCTTTTGTGAACCTGAAATGTACACACTAGGTGTAAAACGTTGACCCAAAGGTGGATATTGGAGTTGAAATACAATTATATGATTTATGAAAAGGAAGCCGAAAAAGGGATTTGCACCCTACCATATGCGGGTGCCGTCGTCTAAAACTCATTAAGGTAAATACATTCTTTTTTCATATATAATGTTGTTTAAAATTGAAATGCCTATCAATGTTTATACATTTTTGAACATTTTTGTAACATAGGTAACTCAAAAACAAAACTAGTTTGAGGTCTTAAATTTCGATATATTATGTACTTATACTATAGTTTTTATAACAGTACCCAGTATATCACGAACAAATACGAAAAATAAATGACTTAGAATGTTGTTTTGTAGTTGTGATTAAACTAAAAAAAACATCTCTTAGGCACGTAAATATTTTTTCAACACTCTTGCTCGTAAAGTGAGCTTTATTATATCGTTCTTAGGGCTATAAACCGAACTATAACACCCTCGTGCATAATAATATGATACACTAGTGCGTAATAGAATTATCCCTACAAAGTTAAGTTAGAACCTAACTGCAAATTTTATGCGAGTAAACAGAGCATTTTCAATTTAAACGGGTAATACAGGTTTGTAACATCAAAGAAGTTTATACGTAAACAAGCAACATAAATTTGCCGCTCGCAAAAAAAAAAACTTGCGCGCTATTTTTCATAATTTTCTTATGTTGTTTGTATCGCATTTGTGCAATATATTTTTTTTTCCTCGCAAGCGTGTTGAAAAAGTGCGTATGAAACTCGTGAGCAACTTGCTCATTATACACTCGGCTGATTTACGCCCACGCCTACGGCTGCAACACACAGCCTCGTGTATAATGAGCAACTTAGCTCACTTGTATCATAATCTACTATATTTTGTTGATGCTTGTGTGAAACCCTTAAAGACCTGATTCGCACATGGCCTGTTTTTTTACATTACGTAGCTGTCATACTTTGTCTGGCTGGACGATATATGGATTGTTCCCTATTTTCCAGTTTGATTATGTATAAGGTTATAAAGTGAAAATGCGCCTTGAATACATTTGATTGCTGAAAGACGTAAGCGTTTTACGAGAACAATGTTATCGATGCCAAACCACTCTGAGGCTAGACTATAAGCGATAACTTTTCCATTCCGTTACACTTATTGTCCAAATAACGACAGTATAGCACTTGCCCAGTGGTTGATTTTATTCCCGTATACCCCTTTTATTAACAAAACAATATCCATTTAAACAGTTGCAGGTTTTCAGGGTTCCGTACCCAAAGAGTAAAAACGGGACCCTATTGCTGAGACTTCGCTGTCCGTCCGTCCATCCATCTGTCACCAGGCTGTATATCAAGAACGGTGATAGACAGTTGAAATATACACAAATTATGTATTTCTAGTGCTGCTATAACTACAAATACTAAAAATAAAATAAAATAAATATTTAACGGGGGCTCCCATACAACAAACTTGTTTTTTTTACCGTTTCCTGCTCGATACTATTATCGGTGACAGGTAGACGCTTTAACTATTCACAGAATATTTAGTTTTATGTTTTCTTTACATATAATTAGTTATAATAAAATAAGTTATTAAGGGGCTCACATACAATAGAGGTTTTCGCTTTTTATTTGCTAAAAATAATAATAATGAAAACGAGATAATGGAACGGAACCCTTCGTGCGCGAGTCACACTCGCAATTGGCCGGTTTTTTTTTATGTGATTGTGACGGAGTAAGCACTTCTCTGATGTAAGCTGACTAAGGTTTGACATACAGTTCTTAAGTCTCATGTGCCAGTAATTTGTATCACATTTATCGAGTTCGTTGCTAACGTGGGCTTGTTCACTATACCTATACACGTTAAAGAATAAACCTTATTTTTATTTCAATGTTTATTTTCTTTTACTTGCTCTGTTGGTGTACATAGTTGTTACATTTGAACTAGTGTTTTTCTTGAACATAGAACAAAATGTGTACACAAAGGTTTGTTTATTACTTTTGTCCGAATGTGAGTGAAGCGAAGTAGCGTTAACTTAGTTTTATCAAACATAAAACGTGTTTACAGAGATACATAAGTATCAAAGGAATGGTTATTATTTATTATTGTATTCTGTTCATTTGAAATGGAATTGATATTTTAAATACCTTTTTAGTTTTTTTTTCCAAAAGTTACAAATATGTCGTCGAGAAAACGAATCCATTATTTAGACATGATACTCTTGCAAACGGACATTTAAATTAGTTATTATATAACACTAGCAGACCCGGCAAACGTTGTTTTGCCATATAAATAATTTAAAAAATAAGGGTTGATCGTAGAAGGGTGAAAATCGATGTTGTATCATAATAAATTGAAATTAAAAATTTTGTCTATAAAATAAAAAAAACAATTTAGGGGTGGACTACCCCTAACATTTAGGGGGATGAAAAATAGATGTTGGCCGATTCTAATAGATACCGGATAAGCACAAAAAATTTCATCAAAATCGGTCAAGCCGTTTCGGAGGAGTATGGCAACGAAAACTGGGACACGAGAATTTTATATATTATAACATAATACAATAAGGTTATTAAAAATAAACAACACGAATGTTTTTGGTGGGTTTTTATTTTTTATTTTTTGTTTTGATGTTAGGTAATCAGCGGCCCACAAAGCGGTTTGAGGGGTAATTTATGGAAAATGAATGTGCATTAACTATTGTAGATAATAAAACAAGCAATATTATTTAAACTCGTGATGACCAGGATCTTGTAAAATATTTACAAAAATTATAATATTGCAAAAAATGTTTAAGTTTGGAATTTCACTCCATAGGTGAGAGTTTCAACCTCTTAAGTATATGCCCGTTGGGTGCCGGGCTACAATATCACCCCCCCCCCCCCCCATCTCTACCCTTGGGTGTCGTAAGAGGCGACTAAGCGTGTAACGCACCAGAAGGTGGGCAGCAGCGCTTTCTGAGGAAGTGATATCTCACACTGCGATCCCAAGACGCCTGCTAAGCGTAGGGATTACGGCAAATCCGCCCATAATGGGGGTTCACATATTCTTAAATATAAATGTTATATTTAAAAATATGTGAATTTCATCTAATACGGTCAAAATCGTTAACACATGGCGCATAATCAACTCGAAAATCATCTTGAAAACCCTTCTAGAACATGGGAATTGTTTGTTGACCAAAATGTAGTATTTTCAGGAGCAAGTCTGACAAAGTCGTAAAATTGTGCGGTAGGCACAGGCATGAATGTTAACGATGGTGTAATACAGAAAAAAAACGTTGCTCCAGAAATGACACCTTATACACTCATTAATATTATTCTAAATCAGACGTGTCACGGTCGTCACGCGGTCATATATATAAGTCACGGACATGTCATGGCGTTGGCGTGCTCATGTCGCTGTCATGTCAGGTTCATGTTGTGGTCATGTCGCTGTTTTGACCTTTAGTAGATTGCCCAATTCACGGATGACGGTCAGAGAAAGGCGCTTTGATTAACGAGCCATCGCCGATTTAGGTGAATAGTTGCGTAAATGGCAAAGGGCATTCAACGCCTTGAAGCAATGTAAGTAATGTACATTTTGTACATGAGACTGTGGGAGGCCGCTGACCCATCCCTTCTAACATTACTATATTCGAAGAACCCTTTCCCTGTGAAGCATCGACACCAAAGACCTAAGTGTGGTCACTGATAATTGAATCACCTTTACCAAATACATTACTATACCATACGCAACAATGCAGCCCTTGTTATGTGCTGCCTCGGCCCTTTAGTCTGCGAAGGAAAACTGGTTTACAGTAATAAAGTGACACTTTATAAAAGTTGCATTGAATGCTACAGAGGAGTACCTCTGTAGCATTCAGTCACACATATCCAGTCCAACTCCATATACTTTAAGGGATCTGGAATTGCTTTTTACACAAAGCGGTGGGTGCTCGCTCAGTGGTATGAGCGGAATGCCAATCTGCACACCAGGTAGATCATAATCTAATCATGCACCTTAATCCATTTTATAAAGAACACCAGCCAGAAGCAGCTTTTCCTCACAACGGGTAAGATGGTAGTCAAACGCTAAGCAACGACTGTCAACTGTAAAAAAAGACGCATATATTTCCTTTATTCAATTACCCGAACATGTACCTAAGAAACCAACGCTCCAGTATTCACAGATTTAGTTAAATTCTCATATCTCTCTGAAACAATCCAAAACGTTGCCAAATTTACTGCTCAACTGATATTGAGATCGTACAGACAGAATTGCTAAACTGCGCTCAAACATTGAATAAATTTGCATAGTGCTGGAAAGAATCCAAGCCACAGTATAAATAATGCAGAAATTAATTTTATTAGGGATGCATTCGGTGTCAGATTACGTCAGAGCTGTCATAATGAGGGTCCATGTGTGGATATCGTGCAGACTAGAAGAAACAAAATCATAAAAACACAGATACGAGGACGGAGATCTTTGGACTATTGGCGGAGATATTTGGCTATTAGGAGAAGACGGAGTCTTCTCCTAATAGCCATTCCAATTCTCACTTTGCAGAACTGATGTCATACTCATTCAAACGAATCCAGTCTTGAATAACGCTTAACGTATCACATTATTGTCTCCAAAGTCTGCTTGCTCTTCCATCTTACATCATTACGATGATTGTTGAGTGCACGTGACATGATGTCACAACCATAGCAGAATCCACGAAATTATTCCGCCTTCCATTCTTCCTTATTTTCGTCATCAACAGATGTGTCCGTGGTAACTGCTGTATTTAGATGAAAAAAGTAAATAATGAATGTAGACTGATTGGTTCATGGTTCTCTCTTTTGGTATTATCTGTGCACTCAAACCGAACTACTTTATCCCTGGCCTGTTAGCAAACCTTATTCAAACTGTCAGGGTACCAACCGCACAAATCTAGTGCTGCTAGCTCTATAACTAACTCAATCCAGCTTCCTCACTTCCACTAACTCAATTCGCTTGACTTTCCTGAACATATACAACACTAACTCAATGGATTATCATGACATGGTACAGTCTATTCTCATATATCGACATTATATGTATATTTCAAGGGTTTGACCGATCGAGAGTCTAAATACGGGTTCGCAAAACTGAGACTAAAAGGGATTTTTACCAACCAGTTTTAACATTTCAAATAAAGACATATACTCCGTGTCCCCTGATTTCGCACGAGTACCATAACTACTTGGCTCACTTCATTTTTTTTTTTTACCTGAATAGTTAGCCTTCGACCACTATCTCACCTGATGGTAAGTGATGATGTGGTCGAAGCTGTTATTCAGGCTAACCTAGAAGAACTGGCTCTCAAGGAAAGCAGCCGGAACACACCGTTAGGTGCTTGGTGAGATATTTTCTACTTGAGGAAGTAGCTAGCCAGGTGGGCATTCGCAAAATGCCCTACCACCATGCTATAACGACTGCCATCCTAAGACAACAACCGGGACCAACGGCTTAACAAGCCCTCCGAAGCACGGAAACGCTCAGTAGTAATGTCACTAGTGGTCACCCATCCAACTCATGACCACGCGCGACGTTGCTTAACTTTGCTGATCGGTTGAGAACAGCTAAGTAAACTTCGCTACGAGCGCTTCAACCTAAAAACTGCTACTAATACTACTACTATTGCTATTGCTAACTACTAATTCAAGGTCTTATTACAATCTTTATGTGATAAATAAATCGATCGAACTTGTAAAATCACTTTGCAATCAGCCATATAAGTAAACCTAGTTGAAACATGACCTATTGCTTTGACGTATACTGTATACATTCTAGCCAGTTTGTTCTGATTCCGCCAAATTCATTATACATTCCGTTTCCAATGACAAGTCAGTTACCCGACGTCTGAACCTGAAAACTGTAGATCGTATCTACGACGGTTTGAATGTCGCCAAGTAAGTTAAAAACAGTGACTGGGATCAGACAAATCGTAAATTTTACAAAATAATTCTTGTCAGAGGATTTAACGAACTTTATGCATTGTTCTTACAAATTTTCTTACATAATTATAAAAAAAATATAATCAATTGTCATCTAATTTTAGCTGTTTCGTCCAGCGATTAAATATTATGGGTATTGTAAGATCACTTGAGTGTCTGTCCGTCTATTACAGGCTATTTTGTCACATAATATATACTGAATGGAAAAGGTGATATTATTTGACCGCATCAAGAACCTTATAAAAGATCACGGTATGAAGATAACACAATAAATTTATTGTAAAGATTCATATATCAAAGATTCACATATTCTTAGTTTGTTTCAGTTTAAATTGCAATAAAGTATACGAAACTTTCGAAAGAGTACCTAGAATATTAATTCGTTATCCGAAAATACTGATGTATAATAAATTACCAAAAAGCTCGACCACCTTAAAATTTAGTTTGTTCAAACTAAAACTTAATAACTTTTTTTGAAAACAATCCCTTCTACACATTAAAAGAGTACACGTCAATGCAGCTTTTAGAATCTTTGTGCTTAGGACAAGTGCAAACGCAATAACTGCATATTGTATTTAACTGTTTTGAATGTAAAAATTACCCCTTTTTACCCATGGGGTGTTATTTACATAGACGTAATTAGAATGTTATATATATATAAGTAGTATAAATAATATGTATTAAATGTACCTTGGACTTGCCTGTAAATTATTTTTACAAAAGAGCTTATAAAACTTCTTTAAAATATAGATTTTTTATCTCAAAATAACTAAAATTAAACAGATTAAAAAATCTTGCCATTTTCAAGTCCGGCCTCTCTTTTAGGATTCCGCATTATAACAGATACCTAGCATTATTTTTATTTTCTCATTCACAGCTTCTAATTTAGGGGCATACTAAATTGTAAATTTAAGTATTTGTTAAATGGAGAATAATTCACATCATCATCATTAGCTTATCAACCAGAACGTCCACCGTTGAACGGTCTCCCCCATTAGGGGCACTTGTCATAAAACCGCACGCTTGGCAGACGCCTTGAGGATCGCACTAAAAGTTGTCAGTTCTTCATAAGCTACTTTGGACCTAACGGTGTTTTTCATTAGTCGCCTCTTACGACACCTGCGGAAAGAATTTGGGGGGGGGGGACATTCTAAATCCGCACCCCACGGGGAAAAAAGAGGATATTTATGTTACTTAATATACAATTTAGGATTCCTAACGAGTACTTTAGTTGTAGAGATAGATACTGTAAAATATTGTCTAAAATGGTAAATTTTGACAGACATCTTTAGATAAATAAATATTCAAAAAATATATTGGTACCAGAGTACAAATATATTTTCTAATATATTTAATACATTTTCACAATTAGTTGTAGACAACGATGACACTTCATAAATTATGAAAGTTTAAACCTTTTACACCTTTGATTACATGTAACGTATATAAAATAGTTCTACTAAGTTTTTCTATTTAATTCTCATGTACTGAAGCCACCCTGAAAAATATTTTATTGACTATCAACTTCTTTTTGCATCTTTTGATCAAAACTCTGTACAAAATATCTAAATTTCAGGTTTGTATGTCATTTCGTTTATGAGCAAGCAACCCGTGACATACGGATCCGAATGTCAAAGATCTCGAGCTCGTAAATAAAATAGTTATAATAACAACCCTGAAATATTTCATTTTGTATAGCATATTCACCCAAAAACTTATATTGGACTAGAAATTTAAACAAAATATATTTTAGGAGGTTTGACGACTCTATAGCTTTTTACTGAGCACATTTATGTTTTATTCAATGATGTGACGACGCGGACCACTCCTGAAAGTAAGCCTGTCTATTACAGTTGCAGAATCCCTCCTAGTTATGCTTAATTCTGCACTACTCTCGTCACTACAAAACCTTCATTCTTATGCCTCGTTTGCTCAGTCATTTCACTTGCTACAGTGCCCTTTACACCTAAACATAGTAGTTTTAGCACACTTCTTCTTCAAAGCAGAATATTTGACACTTTAGTAGTACCCACCAAGATGATTTGAAAAGACCAACCAGATTAATGCACAGTGCCAGATTTCTGATAGCTTTGAACATATTGTAGTAAAAATCAAAGTCAGTGAATTGCGGTATAGTTTTTGAAAGCTCACCTGCTTGTTCTCACCACCAAAAAAAACATTTATTGCAGTTTTTACTACTGCTTTATTAATATTTGAGACAAAATGCATCTGTTGTAGGTACCGCTAATGAATGGTGTTTAGCGGTACCTACAACAGATGCATTTTGTCTCAAATATTAATAAAGCAGTAGTAGTATACCCCCATGCCCGTGGGGTATCGGGCTAGAATGTCACACCCCCCCATTGCTACCTGTGGGTGTCGTGAGAGGCGACTAAAGGTAAAATATCAAAAGGTGGGCCAGCAGCGCCTTCTGAGAAACTGATATCTTAAACTGTGATCCCCAAGACGCCTGCCAAGCGTGGGGATTATAGCAAATCTTCCCTTTAATGGAGAAGGCTGTGTTCAGCAGCGGACAATTCGGCCGATACAGTACAGTATACCAAAATTGGTTCTAGCTCATATATTTTTTCATGACACAGAAAATGTAATAGAGCCACTGCGAGAAACACGGGCAAGAAACTCGCGGTCGTTATTTTAAACGTCTTTTTAAAATATGTTATTAAAATATACTATAGGTAGAAGGTGAAAAATATACCACAACTCTGTACGTGCCTTATTTTAAGACATTACACATAAACGTGTTTCACTTATCACTTCCTTCTTATTCACTACGTCACAATTTATCGTCTGTTCGAATCGACTGCCGAGGCAATACTGACTGTAAAATGTAACTGGCTTTAACAGAATGCCTCCGCCTATCAATCTTTTGTGGTAGGGTGCACGCATAAATATATTAGGAATTAAATATCAGACTTCTTGAAAAACTTAAGAGAAATGGCTAAATCTTTTAATTAGTTTTTCTTTTATTTTCCTTGTTTGACACTGTGCTACGTCTCTTCTCTTCTGTTCCCGTTTTATGTGAGAATTCTAACAGGAGTCATTATCTTATAACAGATCTTCAGTGTCACTTTCATGACATGTCGTTCATGTCAAGCTCGAGGCCCACCTGATGTAAAGCGCACTAACCTCTGCCTATAACAGATGCATTTCGTGACAAACACAAATTGCACTGCGCCCGTCACCTTGAGACATAGTTGTTATCTGCCTGTTGACATATGCCTGTAATTTCACTGGCTCTTAAAGTCTGCTACCGGAACACACCGTAAGGTGCTTGGTGACAGATTTTCTACTTGAGGGTGGTCGCTAGCCAGGCGGGCATTCGTAAAATGCCCTTCCACCATGCGGTGAAGCTCAAGCCCACGGCGGGATTCGAACCATGGACCTGCAAGATACCTGGTCTTCCAACCATCTCGAAATATTTTAAAATAGTCAATTTAGTTAATACTAATAAAAATTCAGCTAATCAATTTAGGATATCTAATATACTTACAACAAACAAACGCCGATAGCAACAACCCGAAAAAAAAAAACGCGAGTGCTCGCATGCTATACTATTGTAGAAATTCAATTTTGACGCGAAATTTCTCGGGCGTGCAGCGGCTTCGCTCACCGCACCGCAAAGACACTTATTATGTTCAGTTCAGTTTTAGGGGAATACTATAAGTGTGTGCGTGAGTTAACTTCAATTAACGCTCAAATTCCATGGAAGGCATATACCTACGTTCTACAATTGGTATAACGCGCGACTACTGGAGTGTAAAGGCAGTATAAAATTCCTTACACGTGCTGCGATTTCCTCTGGTTTATTTACCCTTATTAACTTTATAAGACACGGGTTTCAGTCCTCGTTCAGTAACGCGCGAACCTTTCTCGACTTTTGAAATATGACGGAGTTTTTGTAGCATATATATTTATAGAAGTGGACTTACCAAACAAGCAAACATCCCGTCTAATATGATGTATATTTTATTTACTTACTTTAATAATTTCATTTACGGTGAAGGTAAATCCGTTGTTTTATTTGACCTGGAATAGTAATTTACTTCCCAAAGGAATTGTTATATTTATTTTTGCACTGACGCATGCTTTGCGCCTTCAATTTTAAAATAACCACGAGTGGGAAAATTATAAATATTTTAATTATACGGACATTAACAAGCTTAAAGCAAATCGTAATAAGACGAAAGAACAAATTAGAGACATGAGTAATATGTTATATTGGCTCAGTGGTCAGAGCATACCTCGGCTATATGGGCGCGTGTTAAAATCCCTTAAATGAATAAGTATAATTTTTACTGTAGTTGTAATTTAGTAATTGTTATATTTGTAGTTTATACACATTTTTTATAAACACATATGCAAAAAAAAAACAGTGTTTAACGTGCTTAGTCACATCACGTTCAAGAATCTCAAAAGTAATATAAAAACACTTGAATCCTTAGCAAAAAGCAAAATGTGAACTCTATAACAAATGTGTACTCTATTTGCTTACTAGGTAGTCAGGATATTTTGTCACCGCGATTAAATAAAAAAAAACGCAACTAAAATTTACTGTTGGAGTTGGTGGGTTCCCTTATTATATTTTTAGCTTTGATCAAAACTATCAATATTTATCTTTCAGGCGTTATTGCAATGCGGATTCATAGAAAAGGCCGGATTCATGTACAGATTGATCATTTTCAAAAATATAATGTAGAAATGCACATGTAGAAGTATCAATCGATGTATTACTGAATCATATCCAATAATTCGGTGTTCTAGGAGCCTTTCCGCACGGATTGATATATATGATGGTATGTTTATGTTATTCTCGATGATTTCATTGACCGAGCGTGCACAAAGTGTCTCCGTTTCAGCTTAAGCAAAGTGCTTTCGTATGTATGTCTAGATCCCGGATTTCCGGTTGGTCTCCTTTACAGGGGGGCTGAGTCATCCGCGTCCGTAGGAGAGTACCCTAGAGCGAATCCCTACACGTGGTCCCCGGGTGGTGCTAAACAGATGATATACTGGTGGTAGGCTTCGGCCGAGGCTAGTGACCACCCACTGGACAAAGTCACGCCGCCAAACGACCTAGTCGTGTTCCGGCGTGTTGTCCAGTGACACCGTATGAAAGTCGGGTCAGAACAGTAGCATCCTAAGTAGCCTGAATAAGAAGCACAACGTTCGGCCGCATTGGGCGACTAGTCGCGGAGGGTAGCGGGATCCGAGGCACGGTGCACCGCTGGCCGACCGCAGTCAGTAGGGGACCCAATTGTGACTTAGCCACTCATGAAAGGCTGTCCCGCCAACTGTGAAAAATCCCAGAGATGCGCCATCACGCCGGTCGGCAACCGGGAGAGAGGACGCGATGGACATTTCTGGGGGGGCTCGGGCGTCCCCGCAGTCTCCAGACTAGTCCCCCGTCGATGTGTGCAGTTTCGTTTTGTTTTGCAGGATCTACTGGGCGTGATGCCTCGTTCTACTGCCGACTTTCAACCTTTTTACTCCCAAACTCACCATGCACAGAAACAAAAATATGAGAAAGTTTAGACAGCGGCTGCACTCCCTCTCACTGAAAGTGCACCTCTGCAATATAAGAGGCTTGCACTCTAATCTCGTTCCTGTCCATTACCACCTGGAGACAGATAAACCTCACCTTTTGTTTCTCACGGAGACGCAGATTGGTTGTCCATCCGACGTGTCGTACCTTACTTACCCAGGGTACACCCTGGAGCACAACTTTAAATCACACGCGGGCGTATGTGTATATGCCCGGGATGACATCTGCATTCGGCGTCTCCGAAAATTTGAAGACCCCATGTTCTCTGTGCTTTGGGCGCTGGTGGACACAGGTGTTGAGAAGATTCTCTACGCTTGTGTTTACCGCTCTCATAGTGGAGATCAGGGGACGACCAGGCTCACCGAATACCTCAGTGAGGTGGCGGACGCAGCTCAACAGAGGTACCCTACTGCCCAATTGGTGTTTCTGGGGGATTTTAATGGCCATCACCAGGATTGGCTATACCCATACCAGGACACCAACCATGCAGGTAGAGAGACGCGAAAGCTTGCTTTAGCGTTAAATCTCACCCAGCTGGTCCAAGGAGCCACGAGGGTACCTGATGTTGAGTCTCACACAGCCTATTGCCTGGACCTTCTGCTGACAACTGATCCAGACCGTTACTCGGTGTCGATTTGTCCACCGTTAGGTAAGTCCGACCATTGTCTGGTGAAATCTGTATCCGTCTACTCTCCGCCCGATTCCAGCCCCCGAGGCACCCGGCGGATGTGGCGATACAAATCAGCAGATTGGGATGAGATGCGGTCTTTCTTCGCATCTTATCCGTGGCAGCCTGTATGCTTCTCTTCTGGTGATACTACCGCCTGTGCAAACGCCGTGACAGATGTGTTGCGTTTAGCAATGGAATACTTCATTCCATTCTCTGACGTACCACTGTCCGGCAAAGCTCGCCCATGGTTCAGTCCTGAATGTGGACGCGCTGAGGCGCTAAAACATCAAGCATACTTAGCCTGGGTTGATGCTCGTAAGCACAAGGCAAAGGATATTCACTTAAAGAAGAGAGCTTTTAACAAGGCTGCCAAAGCCAGCAAAAAGGTCTTACAGAAGGCTCGTTTTGACCACATTGGCCGAATAGGGAACAAGCTTGCTTCATACCCTACGGGTAGTAAAGCGTTTTGGTCCCTAGCTAAATCGGTTGAATTGAACTTCTGCCGCCCCTCACTGCCTCCACCGCAGAAACCTGATGGAACGCTGGCTCACACCGCTGAAGAGAAAGCAAACCTGTTTGCTTCTCTGTTTGCGGAGTCTTCACGTCTTGATTCTGGTACTGCGACTCCTCCAATTCTACCTCGAAGCGAAATTGTCATGAATGACATACATATTCGCCAAAAGGATGTTCGTAAGACACTATGCAATCTGGACGTGAATAAAGCCAGTGGTCCTGATGGTATACCTGCAATAGTATTAAAAACTTGTGCGCCTGAGTTGTCTCCTGTACTAACACGCCTTTTTCGGCTGTCTCTTGAGACTGGTAAAGTGCCCAAATCATGGAAGCTTGCTAACGTGCAACCCGTGCCTAAAAAAGGTAGTCATGCCGACCCTGCTAACTATAGACCCATCTCTATCACGTCTATACTCTGTAAGAGTATGGAGCGTGTTCTCAACTGCCGGCTCCTGGCATACCTAGAAGTGAATGATCTCCTCAGTGACCATCAATACGGGTTCCGCCGAAATCGGTCCACTGGGGATCTTCTAGCGTATGCCACGTATATCTGGAGTGAAGCCATTGAGAAACAAGGGGAAGCGCTTGCCGTCTCCCTTGACATCTCTAAGGCCTTTGACAGGGTCTGGCATGACGCCCTTATTAGCAAGCTTCCTGCATACGGCCTGCCTACTGGTTTTTGTGCGTGGATATCGGACTTCCTGAGGGATCGATCATTACGAGTAGTCGTTGACGGCTGCTCGTCAGATCAAATGGGTATCAATGCCGGTGTTCCCCAGGGGTCAGTGCTCTCTGCGACGCTCTTCCTGCTGCATATCAACGATCTGTTAAAGCCCGGTACCTTTGGGTATGCAGACGACAGCACGGTTGTAGAGAGCTATACATCTACCGCACGAACCAGTGAGCCAGAAATCCAGAGACTCAGAGAAGCTATGGTCGAACGCTTGAACTTATCCCTTAAGGCAGTCTCTGACTGGGGCGATGCCAACCTGGTTAAGTTCAATGCCAATAAGACCCAGGCGTGTTTGTTCTCCGCTAAAAGGAGACCATTTCAACTGTCTCCAACTTTCCGAGATGTATCTGTGCCCGTCACAGACCACCTAGACCTCCTCGGTGTCACTCTATCATCGACTCTAAACTTTGGCTCGTATATCGAGTCAAAGGCTCAGTTAGCCGCCAAGAAACTTGGTATCCTCTCAAAGGTGAGACGGTACTTCACACCGGAACAGATGCTAACTTTGTACAAAGCGCAAGTAAGGTCCTGTGTTGAGTACTGCTCTCACCTCTGGGACGGCTCTGCCAAATACCAACTTGAGGCACTGGAGTCGATTGAGAGACGCGCCAGGAGGTTAATAGGCAGCGACTTTCTGAAGGAGTCTCGGCTGCAAAGCCTTGAGCACCGCCGTAAAGTCGCTTGTCTATCGGTCTTTTACCGGATACATTTCGGTGAATGTGCACAAGAACTGCACGACTTGGTTCCGCCCTCACCCTTTTTCCATCGGACGTCCAGACAAACGGGGAGGCGCCATCCGTACATGGTTGATATTCCGAAGACTCGTACGAAGCGCTTCGCTTCCACTTTTCTCGTGCGTACTGCGAAAGAGTGGAACTCCTTACCGTGGTCAGTCTTTCCCGATGAATACAATATGGGTGTCTTCAAATCGAGAGTAAATAGGTTTCTTCTAGGTAAGCGTGCTCCATCCTAGACCACATCAATGCTTAACATCAGGCAGGGTGTGGTCAAAAGCGAAACTATAACGAATAAAAAAAAATAAAAAAAAAAAAAAAAACAGGTGGCAACCCATTCTAGTGAAATTTTGTGAGCAGATTTCAACGTCAACATCAGTTCAACGTCATATCTAAATAGTAAACTGAAGTCTATGCGAGTGGATGGTCTGCTCTTAGTGCCGACCATCCACTCGCATAGATTTTAGTTTAATCGTGATCATGGCGCTTGCAACAATGCCCACATATCGAGAGCTCAATAGCAATCACACACACGGTAATTATGCCGTTTCTTATAATGACATAGTTATTACATATTAGGTATGTAAAACCTTGGCGTCCGCGTGTAAGAAATCGTCCATTATAAATGAAATTATATTGTTCCATTATCTATGATGCGCATGGATTAATACCAAAAAGTGGATTTCATGAACTCTAATCTCTAATCTCTCACTATACAATCGTAACATGAAAGATTTCGAACAATCTTCTGATCTCTTTTTAATGTAAATATCAGTTGAAAATGGCTTCAACATCAACGAGTTGTGGCATTCTACTTAAAAATGCGCTTTTTTCCTTAGTCAACTATGACTACATTCGTCAGCAGGTAGAGTATATAATATAATATTTATACCTTCAAAGTTAATACGCAAACGATTATTTCTTTTTCAAATTAAATGGGATTTTCTTTGTCATCCAAATACTCGTTATAATGGCACAAAAATGGATTGGTGAAAAACTTTTGGTGGATTCATTTCCGTTGTCCTACAAAGTTTTTGACAAAGTTGGATAGCTTTGTAGATCCTTCTCGTTCATTTAAGTGAAAAACTATTGTTACGTACAGCATTTGGGAAGGAAAGATGAGTTATGCCAACAAAACTAGATTGCCACGTGACTACATGACGTAGGAACACTGACACGTTCGAATACTGGACCAGACAAACGTATTTTTTGGTACAAAATGTCTTTTGTCATATTTATTGATTGTCGTAGACAATGCCAGGCGGCATTGTCTGCGACCATGATGGTACACCAAAGTTTATAGGATGGAAACGGTTCAGTTTATCTGTATAAAAGTCTGTTATTAAATGCTAGGTATGTTTGAGAAAAGAAATGACATATGTCAAACAGACCTTAAATTTATGGAAGTCAATGTAAAATAAAAAAGCTAATCTATGTAGTAAGTAGATAATGATTACACAAGAAAAATTACACAAAACTTCAATCAAAAAATATTCTTAAACAAACACTTTACGACTTTGAACAGAAAACATTCTAAAACAAAAAATGCACTAAAAAGTAAATAATTTAAACTATCGTACACAGTTTTTTTTATCTATTTACATTGACAAGTGAAAATGAGAACATCATCGATGTAGCCGAAGCTAATAAAATACGAATTTTTAGGGATAACTCAAATACTTCTCGTTAAATCTCGCTCAAATTTAAATGGGGCCACAAGACACGCACCAGCATTCGGAAAAAAACATCAAAACCGGTACACGCTGTAAAAAGTTATGACACAAAAAACACTGTACGAACTCCTCCTTTTTGAAGTCGGTCAAAAATCACAACGAAAGGGCAAAAAAATTACGCTTATTCACTGCAGGCGTTAATACAAAAATTGCAATGTTAGTATCAGTACAGCACTACTATATAATATATTATATATTACATCGTAAGATGACGGTTTGGTTTTCAATCATAAATGCCCAAATTTGGATTCGTGTGATGCTAACGGGTTAAGGGGCAATTTCCTGATTTGGTTGCTTCGAAAGTGAATTCGAAAACGAAGAGAGCGCCCACCGCGGCAACACAGGACCACGCCGTGCTCCCTTTGAACCGAGTTGTGAATGTTTACATCGAGCTAAGTAATAAAACATATGAAATAATAAATTACAGGCACAAGAGACTTTCAACAACAGGTGGTCATCGTGCTTATTCAGTCAGATACACATAAACAACTACACACAAAATTAAAAAATAAATCAGAACATAAAAATTTTCCATCTCAAAATGTTTGTTAGGACTAGCAGAAGCCAACCCTAAGAGGTTGTTATCATTGTACCAATAACCCTGTATAAGTTAAGTATTAGACAAGATACATACTTACTTTCAGTTTTATAGATATTAGCGTGTTATTTTGTATTTTTACCCATAATATGTATCGATATGAGTAGGCACTGTAGCGACACATTTAGCATGGCTTGCACTCTGCTGACAATGCAATGCATGGCGCAAGTGCACTGCACCAGTCACCACCCGCCCGGCACTCGATTAAGAATAATTAAAAATGATTTTTGTAACACGAATTAAAACCAGTGTTTAAGGTTACTAAACTCTTTTATTGAAGTCAACTCGGTAGGAACCATAACATCGGTAAAGCACCAACGTCTTCAAAAATCCTTTCACATATTTTCTTAATACTTCTAGGGTTGGATTGTTACTTTTATGTTATGTTATTTCGAATATTTTAGCTAGATAACAACACTCAACAAGATTTTTACGAATACTTAATCTCAAAAAGAATTCGTCTCGCATTTAAAATAGCTTTTCGGTGGAGAGAGGCATTGTCAAAGAAGTTACTGGGTTGGAAAGAAAGGGATTTTAGGCGATTTATTTACAGGAAAAATTGCTTTTACGTCATCAAATCTTTAAAGAATTATACGAAAGATCACTAAGCAAGTATTTGTGCCTTTGTTGACTGATGCATATTGTATACATAGTATTTGTCACAATAGATAGCGTTTGACTTCATAATCTCACTTAGGATCCGTACTAAGTCACCAAAGTCGTAGTAATATTTGTTGTCAACGTACAATCTAATCCTTATTTGTTTCGTAGCCCAGAATTTTCACCTTTGTCTTTTTACCCCCTTTCTGGGGAGTTGTGGTCGATATTCCTGATACACGTATAGACCATCTCAGATACGATTTTTAGCTTACTTACCTACCAGTTATTGTTCTTTTTACAGCGAAACTAGCAAGTGCCTCTCCTGGTGTTAAGCTAATGTTCCAGTCACATTAACTTATACTATATATCCTGGCCATTATATGTGGTGACAACTCAAACCACGCATTAAAATGATATGTGATAGTACTGCATTGTCTTGCCACCCGAAATACGAATATTAATAGTTTTGTAATCTCATGTACCTGGAATTTTACTGGATACCTTGTTTCCATAAAGAGGGAAGTTCCATGTATCGGTCACTTTGTAGATGAAATCCTCTACAGCGCATCGTTCATTGGATTCAGAAAAAATATATATTATGTACTGACGTTTTGGCAACACTTTTGCGATGAAAGATTTTCACAACTGCTTGATTAATAGATTTAAAACAAATCTGAAGTGCAGCTTTTTGAAGCGCTCGTAGCGAAGTTTGCTTACCTGTTCTTAACCGATCAGCAAAGTTAAGCAACATCAGCCGCGGTCATGAGTTGGATGGGTGACCGCTGTTGACATGTTAAGCCGTCGGTCCCGGTTGTAATCTTAGGATGGCAGCCGTTATAGCAAGGTGGTAGGGCATCTTGCGAATGCCCGTCTGGCTAGCTACCACCCTCAAGTAGAAAATCTGTCACCAAGCACCTAACGGTGTGTTCCGGCAGCTGTCCTTGAGAGCCAGTAATTCTAGGTTAACCTGAACAACATCTTCGACCACACCATCACTTACCATCAGGTGAGATAGTGGTCAAAAGTCTAACCTATAAATCATAACAAAAAGCTATTTTATAATATTATTTTGGGACTCCACCTCAACGATATTAATTTTCCCATAAAACATTCACTAAAATGTGATCAATTATATCATTAACAAACCCATGTAGAAAATTTTCTAATCGCACAATGGCATCAATATCATAAATATCCTTTTCTAAAAATAAATCGTATTTTTGAAGGACAAAAGGTACCGCCCCGTGTAACGCGCATTGATATCGGACTTTATGTAATTCATGTTTAATATAGTTTTTCGTGATAAGCTCGTAATTGATCTGAATTGAGTTTCGCTCACCTCCCTTCACGCTCCCTTAAATTCACGCGTATTGGAGACTGTCGATTACGGTGTCGATTACGATTTCGGACATGTCGGATGCCCTTCATCAGGTGAATTCAAGCGTCTAATTCGCGGCGACGACTCCACGCAGCTGAATCTTATTATGTCTCCTACACACGAGAACTTTCACACTAAAAGATGTCTGCTTGTTATTTGATCCTACGCTGACGTCATTCCTATAATTAATCCTGTAGCACCTTGTCATTTTTTTTTGCCCGTGGGTGTCGTAAGGTGGGCAGCAGCGCTTTCTGAACTGATATCTCACACTGTGATCTCCAAGCCGCCTGCCAAGCGTGGGGATTATGGCAAACCCCTCCATATAGGAGGCTTTTTTTTTTTTATGTGATTGTGACGGAACAAGCACGAGGCCCATCTGATGTAAAGCGGTATCCTCTGCCTATAACAGATGCATTTCATCACAAGTGACGAACTGCACTGCGCCCATCACCTTGAGACATACTTCTTCAGTCTCATTTTGCCTGTAATTTCACTGGCTCTCAAGGACTGCTGCCGGAACACACCGTTAGGTGCTTGGCGACAGATTTTCTACTTGAGGGTGGTTGCTAGCCAGGCGGGCACTCGCAAAATGCCCTTCCACCATGCGGTGAAGCTCAAGCTCTGGGCGGGATTCGAACCATGGACCTGCTGCGCGGCAGTCCATAGCCAATGCCACTGAGCCATCACTGCTTCATAAATAGGCTGTGTTCAGCATGATGTTCAAATTACTAGGTTCTGTTCATACAGAACAGTACATAGTAATTTAATAGTACGATATGCAACAAGTGCGCGAAGTTGTTTATTACAATTGAGTCGGGTTTTAGCCTAAATGGAGTAGAGATTGTAATAAACAACGCGCACGAGTTTCATACGACGTATGTCGTTTACCAATAAACCTGTATATCGGTTTCCTTAGGTACCTACTACCTGTTTGACCTTTTACACATATACCATGATAATAATAGATGTAAGCATGTAAACACTTATAAAAAATCCTAGCTTAAGACTTCATATTACAAAATCTCACAAAATTATTAATCCAAACTTCCCTTAAACTTGTTAAACAGTAATAAACCAGATCCCTCTCAAAGTTTACGGTGAAATTCTGAACAAGACGAGGAAGTTAAGCTGAGACATCGAATTTTTTGGAAAGCGCTGACTCCCCTCGTGTCATGTTATATCGTACCGATAAAGTTATTGGGTCGGACAACTTGAAGGTAACTTAGTTGCCACAGGAAAACGACGTCATGTTCGATTTTTGACGTCACCTTAAATGTAATATCGCCTTTTTTGTGGAATGGTTCTGTTAATACAATAAACTTTACTACTATCTGAAACAAACGTGAGGACTAGCGCCGCGGCTAGTTCGGCAGAGCAACTCAAGCAGCGCAAATATGCTAATCTTGGTAGTCGTTACATATTTGAGCCGTTTGGTGTGGCTACATTGGATCAGTAGGCGCCGGGATCTCATCGTATTTTTAAAAACGTATCAGTGCGCTTGGTCGATGCGACGCGTGATCAAAATATTTTGACCGATGAATATGTATTGCAATTCAACAGGGTAATGCCAGCATTCTGGGCACGCTTGGACTGCTTGAGTCCGCAATGGCTTGTAACAAAATACTGCCAATATATTCAACACTACAGCTACTAAAGCTAGCTGTATTGTTGTATTATAGTATGCAGTGGCTGGCGCCAATCCTCTCGCACCGCTGCTTTCCTGGTACACTCGTGAAGTGGACGATCAAGAACAGACTTCACTTGATGTAAACAAACCCTTTTAACAACAATATGATAAGAAACTGATCTTCACAATACAGGGAATCCCAGTGTGGAGACCAGGGACTATTTATAAATTTAATTAGGTAACTTTAATTGCTAATTTCTTTTTAATGAATAAAGTACCTTCATTCATTAATTTTAAGTTATGCTTTTATGTTTGATATGGCCTTTGACCGCTACCTTACCTGATGGTAAGTGATGATGAGGTGGCTCTTAAGGATAGCTGCCGGAACACACCATTAGGTGCTTGGCCACAAATTTTCTACTTGAGGGTGGTAGCTAGCCAGGCGGGCACTCGCAAAATGCCCTACCACCATAAATAATGGTAACATTATGGTTGTTGAAATAAATATTAGTAATTATTAATACGGTAAGAATATGTTACTAATATAATGTCAAATGTAAAACAGGTATTACTGTGTCAACTATGAGCAATTGAAGTCCGATTTAGTGGGTACAACCACAGTGGCAGATATACTGCTTTACAACTTACAACAGTAGTGTCCAAACTATGTTGTGTTTACCGGAGGAACACCGGAGGTAGATCTCTTCATCAGTCGTCCATCTTGATCGGCACTGCCACAGTCTCAAATGTACATCCTCGAAGTAGTAGTATGAAAACACTATTTGTGTTGAGGTGTAAAGGGCACTGTAGCAATTTACTACATAAGAACACAACATAAGAACAAGAACATAAAAAAATAAGAACATAAGAACAGTTTCAGAGTAACGGGCGCAGTGCGGTGTCGCAGAACGAAGAAGGTGGCACTACATCAGTAATGGACAGGCGCGTAATGTAATATACAATGTCGTCAGGGGTTTTTTTTATACTTGATAGGTTAGCCTTTGACCACTATCTCACCTGATGGTAAGTGATGATGTGGCTGAAGATGTTGTTCAGGATAGTCTAGAAGTACTAGCTCTCAAGGACAGCTGCCGGAACACACGAAGGTGCTTGGCGACAGATTTTCTACTCAGGGGTGGTAGCTAGCCAGGCGGGCATTCGTAAAACGCCCTACCACTATGCTATAATGACTGCCATTCTTAGATAACTACCGGGATCGACGGCTTAACGTGCACTCCGAAGCACGGAAGCGCTCAGTAGTAATGTCACTAGTGTTCACCCATCCAACTTATGACCGCGGGCGACGTTACTCTACTTTGCTGATCGGTTAAGAACAGCTAAGTAAACTACGAGCGCTTCAATTCACAAAACAATTCAGCATTATCAAACATACAGCAGGAATGCTCGATAATGCTGAATTGTTTTTGAATGCCAGTGAATGACGCGTTTACAGGTATTAGTATGTCAAAGGCGGTAATTTGCTGGTACACTCCACAGTACACACTCCACTTCCGCTAACTTCCGTTTAGCAGGTCCATAGTTCGAATCCCGCCGCGGGCTCAAGCCCGCGGCGGGATTCGAACTATGGACCTTCCGATGAAAATGCCCTTCCTGGAGGAGTGGCATTTTGCGTGGAGGAAGGGCATTTTGCGAATGCCCGCCTGGCTAGCGACCACCCTCAAGTAGAAAATCTGTCGCCAAGCACCTAATGGTGTGTTCTGGCAGGAGTCCTTGAGAGGCAGTGAAATTACAGGCACATGAGACTTAATAACTATGTCTCAACGTGATGGGCGCAGTGCAATTCATGACTTCTGACGAAATGCATCTGTGATAGCCAGAGGTTAGTCTGTTTAACATCAGGTGGGCCACGAGCCTATTCCGTCACAATAACATAAAAAACAATATTTTGATGGCTTCGCTCAAATTTGTTTCTTCGCGAGTAAAAGTACTTAAGTTTTACGAGGGTGATAGTACCATTGTAATGGAAAAATGGGTTACACTATGATGTAATCCGTGACATCACATGCTACATCGTTGTCACGCTTGTTTACAATGATCTGTAACGCATGTAAACACGCTGTTCGTTATTGTCACGTATCGGAATACTCGGCGGGATGGGAAAATATTGCGAGGGGAATCCAGCCAATGCTTGTAGTTTGGAAACGATGTTGCTATGTTTCGGTGAAACAAAAATAAAGTTATGTAGGTATATAAGTTACTTGTTTCATTTACAACCTGAGCCCGTATAAAAAACCGCCCGCCGCCACCGGCTTGAGGACCACTTTTCAAGTACAAAATGTGTCGCCAACAATGTGCTCCGGCAACAGCAACAGCCTTGAAAGGCAATATATTATGAAATTACAGGTATATGAGACTTAAGACTGGAGGTAAGTCTCGAATTTTCTTACAAAAAGAGAAAACGTTTCTACCCCCCTAAACAATCACCGATTTAAATGATTTTTGGAAATGTTATAGACGTTATCAATATACAGGTTTATATGTTTTGATTTCTATCATTATATAAAAATGAGTTTGAATTAATGGGTATTTAAAGACCGATATTTTCTCAAAATCTGTATATGTAGATTGTGAATGATTTATAGGAAAAATAATGATAAATATAGAAAGAAGAAAACCTATAAACCTAGTTTATTCTATCAGTTATAAAATAAGACCAAGATTTTTAGATTTGATTAATGTTTACTATACTATACTTTATGAGAAAGGTTTTCTGCCAGAACGTAAATTATGCGTAAATCTAAGTCAAAACTTAAAGAAGCTGCAATTGTCCTTATAGTACTATTCTATTTGGGCGTTTAGCGGCGATACAGCATCGTTTGTTAAAATACCTATTTTTCTGTAGGAGATGCTCTTCCCGCTCCTCTTAACAATTGTATGTCTCAGGGTGATGGGCGTAGTGCAATTCCTCACTTGTGATGAAATGCATCTGTTATTGGCAGTGGTTACCATTTAACACCAGGGGGGCCTTGTGCGTCCCTTAATAAATACTATTGTGACTATATCCTATCAAATATAGAATAAAAACGTCCAAATTATTGCATTACACCTGGGCCCAATTCTCTTAGCTATTGACCAAACGCCCTACTACTGCGATGCTTCGGCTATTAATATAAAATTCGGTAGTCTGCTAATTCTAGCTCCGAATCATCAGTTGTATAGCAATCGCATCGCTATCGTATGGCTGTGCTATGGCTTGCAAATGTTGAAACTGAAATAATAATGAAAACATCTATCAATCAAGCATCAGTCAAAACATCAATACAGTGATTTTATAGCAAACAATACATTAAATGAATACATTTAAATCATTTAGCTATTTTTCAATCTAAAGTAGGTACATGCTATGCTATCTATGCTACTGTAGCAACGCGATCGCAACAAAATAGCCTACAGCATACCAAATATGTCAAAAACTATTGATAGCAAGCCACTGACTTGGGATTGAACCTAAATAGCAGGCAGACTTCGGATACTGTCAAAAACTAAAATTTTCATGCAGTTAAGTTGTCAATAGCTAAGAGAATCGGGCCCCAGATGGTAAAATTTAACCAGATAGAACACAAGATATCGTAATACACGCAAAAATAATAATAAATTTCACGATAATATTATAACCTTACAAAATCACAAATATACGATAGGAAAAATTTAAGTCATGTGCGGGATTCGAACCCGTAGCAGGCGTTATTGCAAACCTAACAATATTAAAATTATAAGGTTGCGTCATCATTTACAAGTATAAAACCAATTGCAAAATTGGTCTTGTTTGTAGTACAACGCAAGTGGTACTAAAGATTTCGCTCCATCCCAATACGATGGTTAAAAGGAACGATATGATAGGAAAAATTCAAGTTATGACGTCATGCCTATCGTATATTTGTGATTTTGTATTGTAATCCGCATAGCAGTCGTTATTGCAAACCTAACAATATTAAAAATATTATAACCTTCATTTGACTTACCCTGTTATTGCTATATATTGCTATATATTAAAGACTAGATATATATTTAGCGCAGAAATTTATCTCAGGCTCTCAGGATTCAGTTACACATTCGCTTATAATTAATCGACGTCTCAATTTCACTGTAAAATAATATGCTTATTTTGTATTTGTTGGTACTATCAGCTGTAGCAAAGTAGTCATGTTTGTTTTTAGGATTCCGTGCCTTAAAAGGAATAAACGAAACCATTATAGGACACTTTGTTGTCCGACTGTCTGTCATGACCTCAATAAAATCTCAAATGAGGAGGTGATCACCCTACGGCATTTGTATGGAGAACTGACCGGCTAGTTCAACCTTAATGGCACCAATTCCTGTCCATATTTTTTGTTCTTGTAAGTGCTTTGAAAATTCATATTTGTAGCAAGCGCTGTAAGCAATTAGTACACTTAATTTAGTGGCAGTTAAAAAGAATAATCTAAAGTTAGCCATAAAAAAAATTGTATTGCGTTATGACAGAACAAACACCCAGCTGCAGCCCACCTGATGTTAAGCGATAACCTATGCCTGTAAAAGATTTATTTCGGAGGGTGATATATAGCCAGGCGAGCACTCGAATGCCCTTCCACCATGCGGTGAAGCTCAAGCTGGCGGTGAGGATCGAACCAAGGCCCTGCAGTACGGCAGTCCATATCTATTACCGCATTGCTTAAAACGTTGCTTTAAATCCTGTTTTTTTACCTTTAACTTGTTACTGCATTTAAAGTTACAAACACACAGCAAGTTTTCCGGAATATAAAAATGCTATTAACGTATTTTTCTTGAAGCTGATGGGTAATATGGTGTAAGAACGCTTTACAGCTTTGATATTTAGAATATACATATTATGCATATTTTGTCCATTATCTGTACCACAGCTAGTCTACAAGCATTAAATCGTAGACAAGAGCGTCTCTAGAAGATTAATGTCGTCGTTTGTGCCTAATGTGTATTTAATTATGCGTTTTCAGCCATTCTAGATAATAGATCGGTAGTTTATGGTCGCAAATAGTTTATATAACTGCTGTGGACTATCTAGTCTGATTCTGGCCAAACGAACGGCAATTATTTTTTTTTTATTCCTGATAGGTTAGCCTTTGACCACTATCTCACCTGATGGTAAGTGATGATGTGGTCGAAGATGTTGTACAGGCTAACCTAGAACTACTGGCTCTCAATGACAGCTGCCGGAACACACCGTTAGGTGCTTGGCGACAGATTTTCTAATTGAGGGTGGTAGCTAGCCAGGCGGGCATTCGCAAAATGCCCTACCACCATGCTATAACGACTGCCATCCTAGGACAACAACCGGGACTGACGGCTTAACGTGCCCTCCGAAGCACGGAAGCGCTCAGTAGTAATGTCACTAGCGGTCACCCATCCAACTCATGACCGCGCGCATCGTTGCTTAACTTTGCTGATCGGTTAAGAACAGCTAAGTAAACTTCACTACGAGCGCTACAAAACACATTGTTAAAGATAGAAACTCCAAAAGAGTTCGTCTGTATGCTATTTTGTTGCGATTGCGTTGCTACAGTGGCATAAAATATTTTAGAGGATTTTAGATAGAAAAATACGAGTAGCTAAATTACTTAAATATATTTATTTAATTGCTAGAAAACAACTGTATTGATGTTTTGACTGATGCTTGATTGATAGATGTTTTCATTATTATTTCAGTGGCAACATTTTCAAGCCATAGCACGGCCATGGCCATACGATAGCGACGCGTTTGCTATACAACTTCGCAGTTGTATAGCAAACGCGTCTAACTAATCGCTTAGGAGCTAGAATTAGCAGACTACCGAATTTGACATTAACAGCAGTTCGATCGCAGAAGCATCGCAGTAGTGTGGCGTTTGGTCAATAGCTAAGAGAATTGGGGCCCTGAGCGCTTCCGTGCTTCGGAGGGCACGTTAAGTCGTCTGTCCTGGTGGTTGTCTTAGGATGGCAGTTGTTATAGCATGGTGGTAGGGCATTTTGCGAATGTCCGCCTGGCTAGCTACCACCCTCAAGTAGAAAATCTGTTGCCAAGCCCTTAACGGTCTGTTCCGGCAGCTGACCTTGAGGGCTTTAAAGAGCCAGTAATTCTAGGTTAGCTTGCACAACATCTTCGACCTCATCATCACTTGCCATCAGATGAGATTGTGGTCAAAGGCTAACGTATAAGGCACATACAAAGAAAAAACTACTTAACTCTTCTTCTACTACACTAAAAACATTTACGTAACCCTAACGCCCTTGCAAGCCTACAGGTATTCCAAATGCTCCAGCTCAGTACCAATAAAAACATTGTAAATAAAAATTTTGGTTCGTGTTGGATATTAGTTATATTCTTCTTTTAATGTAGGTTAGTACGTGCTTTAGGATAGTGCCTCCCCTAAATGAGAAGGCCTTCTTCCAATTTCTTAAATTTGTTCCTAGCATTTGTAATATTCTGCCAGTCATTTCCTTCTGTATCGATTAAGTCGTCCACCCACCTTCTTTTCAGTCTGCTTACTCTTCTTTTTCCTTTTGTTTTTTTCTCTCTTCTCTGCATTTGTGGCACCAGCACGCTCACAAGGAAAAAAAAGCATCATATGGCCCACTAGTTTAAACATATACCCGTACGTGTGCTGATGATGATGATGCTCACACAGACGACGAAGTAGGCCTACCGTCTTCAGCCGGGCACGTTAGGACTTCATCACCTAGCCCCAGGAGCGCGGGGCTCGCTCCACCCCCACCCAGCTCCCCGCTGCCGCTGCGATTGCCGGTATCGCGCCGTGCCGCGCGGGCGGCGCTCCGCAGTGCCCGCCGGGAGCTGGCAGACACAGCTGCGCACTCGCCCTGATGATGAGCATCTGATATGCTCGAAACCCGCGAGACGTATTCTATCCCCAAACGTGAGTGTTTTGCCGGTTTAATTTATAATATTTAAGTATGGCTCTGTCATAAAAAGCACACCGTTTTCATATACAATATGATCTGAGTAGTTATATGGTTCTTCGTGTAAGTGTGGATATAAAAGACTTACTCGTATAAGAGCGAGTTCTAGCTAAAAGCGCCTGCATGGATTCTTCTGTGTGAAGCTCCTTTACAGCTTTATATATATTTTCACTGCTTATCTGAAATTCACGTAAACATTTATAATGTTAGTATTCGGTAGCTTTTAAGATTCTGCCATTTGCCAGTGTAAAATCCCTTACACGTGCTTCGATTTCCTATAATTTATTTTCCCATAATAAATTCCTTTGACACGTTTCAATCCTACGCGTGAACCTTTAAGAAGACGCTTAGTTTTTTTGAAACTTTTGTATTTGACGGAGTTTTAATAGCTTTTTTCTATATAAAATGGATCAATGGCAGACAGCCCACCTGATATTGAAAGTATTCTTTTGAATTATTTTACTATCGTTAATTTTGGTAACCACAAGTCCTTTGATGTCTTTGGGTCTGCCAATCGTTATTTTCTTTGAAAACACGTTATATTGGTACTTCTACTTTTATAAATGATACATTTAATATGGTTTATAATATAAAGTGAAACCGCACGTTCACTGCTATTTTTGATTTGTTTCTTAAGTATACAAGGCTATGAAAAAAACATACAGAGATATATTTAAAAATCTCGAGAGTTATAAAATTGAAACTTAAGAAGTTAAAATATTGACTTATTATTTGAATAAAAACGTATCATCGCATTCAAACAAAATTAGATCTTATTTCGCACATCCTTGACAAAGCAAAACTATGTTTTCCAAAACATAACCGCGTACACTAATTTTTTTTTACTGTGACGGAACAAGCTCTAGGCCCACCTGATGTTAAGCGTACCTCTGCCTATCACAGATGCATTTCATCACAAGTCATGAACCATTGCTCTGCGCCCGTCACTTTGAGACATAGTTGTTAGGTAGTAAGTAGATAGTTGTTAAGTCCTATGTGCCTGTAATTTCACTGGCTCTCAAGGACAGCTGCCGGAACACACCATTAGGTGCTTGGCGGCAGATTTTCTACTTGAGGGTGGTCGCTAGCCAGGCGGGCACTTGCAAAATGCCCTTCCACCATGCGGTGCAGCTCAAGCCCGTGGTGGGATTCGAACCATAGACCTGCTGCATGGCAGTCCATAGTCAGTGCCACTGAGCCATAACTGCTTCATAAGTCTTATTTCAACTGTAGCGAATTTGATTTTTGTGCTTGCCGCAACGCTCTCCAAATTTATTCATCATTTTACGTCCACTACTTATGACCATCAAGTGACTACAAACCAGCCTTCTAGATTTGTGGACAAAACAATTGACATATCTGCTTAGATAACCAAAAAAGTAGCGTGAGACTAATTGAACATTTAAAACGGGAGAAACGTACCTCGTACATGACAACGTCAAAGCAGGGGACGCTACGTCTCCTGATTCCTGATTGAGCCTCAGGAGTGTGTGAGTCTACTGCATGTTTTGTCTTTCTGTCCTTGTCATTCATTAAAACATAACATATACAATGGAAGAGTAGTTGTGTGCATTATATGCTTGTGTTATATTTCCTCCACATAATATTGTAGTGTTATTAGAGCATACCCTGTCTTCATTTTTTATTTATTTATATCGATAGTGAGACTGTTACTAATTATTGAGTTTAAATTGGTTAAATAAATTATAATTAAAAAATTTTCAGTTTTACAAAGCAAGGACAGAAATTGCAACCACGCATCTAAATTATTTTCATATATTCTTTTTTTATAGGTGATAAGCTAGCCTTTGGCCACTATCTCACCTGATGGTAAATGATGATGTGGTCGAAGATGTTGTTCGGGCTGGCCTAGAATTACTGGCTCTCAAGGACAGCTGCCGGAACACACCGTTAGGTGCTTAGCGACAGATTTTCTACTTGAGGGTGGTAGCTAGCCAGGTAGGCATTGGCAAAATGCACTACCACCATGCTATAACGACTGCCATTCTAAGAAAACAACCGGGATCGACACGATTAACGTGCCCTCCGAAGCACGGAAACGCTCAGTAGTAATGTCACTAGCGGTCACCCATCCAACTCATGACCGCTTGCGACGTTGCTTAACTTTGCTGATCGGTTGGGAACAGCTTAGTAAAGTTCGCTACGAGCGCTTCAAAAATTATAATATGATTGTGTTAAATTTCCTCTACATTATACTGTCGTGTTATTAGAGCATATTATCCTATCTTAATTTTATTTATTTAAATCGACATTGAGACTGTTACCAATTATTAAGTCCAAAATAGTTACATCAATTAACCTAATATTCGGTCTTGTAAGTGATTAGGAGGGTAGATGGAAAAAAGCTCCATCAATTCATTATAATCTCCTACCTTCGAACGGTAGTAGACACTCTGTCATTGCGACCCGCGCCGAGTACACGTTGTGCTCATACCTGCCGGGCTTCCTGTGAATATAAATCTTACTGTGCTGTGCCCGCGGGAATCGCTTTCCATCCTAGTGTTAAGTGCTGCAAGAAGAAGAGACTGTTTGGATTCGGTGATACCGACTGCACGGAAAAGCTGTGCTTAATCTGCGATGGATGCTGCTGCCCGGCGGGCGTGGATAAAAGTTGGTTGAGTCCCCATAGTGCTCTCTTTAGCTTGCAGGGATCGATTCAATACCTCACCTAGAAAAGGTACTCACCTCATACAGCCTATTATTAACTCCCCAAGAGTTGTGTGAAGATCGCACATCTAATTTGTTGCGATAAAAAGTTGCAATTTCTTTGCAGCCACGAATAAAAATTGTTTTGATGTATTGTTAATAGAAGTTTTTTAAATTCGATGCCACATCTAAAATGTTATTTCAGAATCATGCCAGCACTGAATTGAGCGCTGTATTTCGTACAAAAGCCGAGACATACGCGCAGCCAGTGATTATGACGTAACCCGAACATTTGTCAGCGGTGTGCGGCTTCCTCGATTGATTTATACATTGTCGAAGCCATTGCGGATCGCACACTAGACCCTGCTATTTCGATTGTACAGGCTTCTTCGTGATATCTATTGAATATAGATTGTTATCAAGTTATCTGTAATAGTTGATGCTGTCAGTCTCATTTCTACAGTTATGAAGCAGTGATGGCTCAGCGGCATTGGCTATGGACCGTGCCGCAGGTCCATGGTTCAAATCCCGCCGCGGGCTTGAGCTTCAAAGAATGATGGAAGGGCATTTTGCGATTGCCCGCCTGCCTAGCGACCACCCTGAAGTAAAAAATCTGTCGCCAAGCACCTTACGGTGTGTTCCGGCAGCAGTCTTTGAGAGCCAGTGAAATTACAGGCACATGAGACTTAACACCTATGTCTCAAGGTTACGGGCGCAGTGCAATTCGTGACTTGTGACGAAATGCATAATCTGATATAGGCAGAGGTTAGTCCGCTTAACATCAGTTGGGTCTCGTGCTTGATCCGTCACAATTACATAAAATAATAAAAAAATAAAAGTTACTAAGTACTGTACTGTAGGTACTGTATCAGACGGATTGTTCACTGCTGAACACAGCCTCACTTATATAGGGAGGGGTTTGCCATAATGCCAACGCTTGGCAGGCGTCCTGGGGATCGTTAATAAGTACTTACACAATATCGTATATAGTATTATTTCATTACTTTTTTTTTCAGGAAAAATATTTTTTGCCTTTCAACGAGGAAATGCGGCCAGCATTTAAGGAGCGTTGCCAAACTGAAAGCGACTTATTAGATTGTGATTGTATTCTTTTTCAATCTTGTATTAATTAGTATTAGAAAACTTTATTAAGTTTCTATTTATTAAAATCGTAAATTGAAAAACCAATCTTCTGTTTGGAGCGTTGGTAGCGTAGCTAACTGAGTTGTTCTTAACCGATAATCTAAGTAAAGGAACATCCGCAGCGGTCATGACTTCGATGGGTGACCGCTAGTGGAATTACGGCTGAGCATGCACGGTACTTCGGAGGACACGTTAAGCCGTCTGTCCTGGTTGTTGTCTCAAGATAGCAGTCGTTACAATATGGTGGTAGGGCATTTTGCCAATGAACGCCCACTTTAGAAGCGTTCGTAGCGAAGTTTGCTTAGCCGTTCTTAACTGATCAGCTAAGTTAAGCAACGTCCGCCACAATCATGACTTAGATGGGTGACCGCTAGTGGCACTACTACTGAGTCCTTCAGTGCTTCAGAGGATATGTTAGCTTGGCTACTTGAGGGTGGTAGCTAGCTAGGGCATTCGCAAAATGCCCTATCATCATGTTTTAACGACTGCTAAGACATATAACATCCTAAGATATCAACCGGGATTGAAGGCTTAACGTGCACTCCGAAGTACGGGAAACTTGTAATTGTAGAGAAACCTTTGTAAAAAGGGACGACTCGTCCTTGATTTTTCAAACTTTTCGTCCCATTGTTCGTTTCTGGAAGTTTTGTCATCAAAATATGTAAGAAATAACATGATTTACTTTCTTTTTAGTAAAAGACATTGTTATATCTGTCACTGGTTCAGATAAACTTAGATTTATTGAACCTAATCAGAAAATGTTCTTACCCACAAAAAGAAAGTTTGGTAGGCACCCAATTATGTTCACTGGTGTTATTATTCACTGGAGTATGGAATACTACTGGAAAACTTGGAAGAGTAGTAAAATTTGACGTTAGTTACTTTATAGTTACTACCTTGTTTTGTATTCCAAGTCTCAGTTTTTCTTCCCTTAGAGTTGTTTTTTACGTTCAGAAGGGAGGCTGCTTGCGATCTTCTATACATATTGTACTATTATCTTCCAAGATAATGCTCCTAGAGGCCATTTTCCCTTTGCACTAAATCTAAGCCTGCGATGGATACGCCCCTGTTACTTCCTTTTCCGCATCTGATTAGTAGTATAAACATTATTTTTTGTACCGCCGCGTATTGTACCGCCATGATCACAGGACCACCAGTTTTTTTTAATGTGATTGTGATGGTACAAGCTCGAGGGATGTGCAAAAGCACACTAAATGGTGATCGGTAATTTCTACCCATAACAGGTGCATTTCCTCACAAGTGACTCAAGAGAATACTTTTTTAAATGTTTCTTAAATACTCGTAGAAGCCGGTGCGAGCCACTAGTAAGTTATATACAGCAGATAACTCATTACAACATTGTGGCACCGAATCAACGTCATATCACAGTAAATCCACAAAATTAGTTTAACTGGAGGTCCGTAGGAGATTTATATACTTACTCTAGTTTGGATAGGTAGCGTAGTCCATATCTCACAGTTTTATAGGTATTTATGTAATATGTGTGGGTATACTATAGCAAATCAAATCGATGCTCCTGACAATACTGTTATAATTGTGAATCATCATATTATCTTAAAATAAATCAGCGCACTCTGGAAACGCTAGATATTTGCTATAGTTTGCATTCTTGGGCATGCTTGGGCTGTACACGCACGATCCGTGTTTAATACCGAAGACAAACTACTTGTCGGGTTTTACTATGGTCATATCTCCAACATTGCTTGTAAAATGTACATTGATTAAGTAAACAGACCATAAAACTATATGGCGCTTGGACTCGTTCCTCGTGTCTTGCGGTGTCTCTTGGAAACGATTAAAATAATAATGACTTTAAGCGCTTATATTACAATTATTTCTCCGTTTTGAGCACCTCTGTAGTAAGATCTTATAATTTTAATATTGTTATGTTTGCAATAACGCCTGCTTGGTGAATTACATTACAAAATTACTAATTTACGAGAGAAAAAATTATAGTCATGTACGGGATTTGAACACGCATCCATCCACCCCTTTAGCCGGGATATGTTGTTACCAATTGAGCTAACATGACACAATGACTCATAACTCTATTTTTTGTTCTCGTTCTTCAACCATCGTATCGGGATGGAGCGACACCTATAGTACTACTTGCGTTGTACTACAAGAAGGACCAATTTTGCAAGTGGTTTTAAACTCGTAAATGATGACGTAACCTTATAATTTTAATACTGTTATGTTTGCAATAACGCCTGATATGCGGATTACATTACATATTGTTGTTTGTTTGAGTCGTTGAAATTTTACATGCCTGTTCTTGCGTCTAAAAATTATGCTCTGCAGTTTTTAGTTTTTTAATTAATCTCAAAATGTGAAAATAAGAATTTCCATACAAAATAATTTTCCTAAATAATTAAAAAATAGACATTTTTACGGAAAACGACCACACCAGACGCAAGGAAATTGGAATCAAGGATATGCCTGCCAAATTTCATCGAGTTTGAACACTTGGTATTTAAAATATTATGAAACTACGTTTGTATTGAAAGCGCTATCATGATTCTAGCTTTAGACATTTTCTTGTGAGGTTTATTAAAAAAATATCCAACATCTTAGCTGAGGTTTCAAGATTAGAAAACTCTTGCGAGTTTTTTTTTTATGTCTGATAGGTTAGCCTTTGACCACTATCACACCTGATGGTAAGTGACGATGTGGCTGAAGATGTTGTTCAGGCTAAACTTAAAGTACTGGCTCGCAAGGACAGCTGCACAACATTACGTGCTTGGCAACAGATTTTCTACTTGAGGGTGGTAGCTAGCCAGGCGGGCATTCGCAAAATGCCCTACCACCATGGTATAACGACTGCCATCCTAAGACATCAACCGGGACTGACGGCTTAACGTGCCCTCCGAAGCACGGAAACGCTCAGTAGTAATGTCACTAGCGGTCACCCATCCAACTCATGACCGCGCGCGACGTTGCTTAACTTTGCTGATCGGTTGAGAACAGCTAAGTAAATTTCGCTGCGAACGCTTCAATAGAGTATAAACAATGATGAATGTTTCCTAAGTATTCTTACCAAGATGTAAATATTCGCAGTCAAGATCGTTCGTTCTGATGTTCTCAAAAAAATAATTGGCTGCGTTTTAATGTACTCAGAAAAAACCTGCCAACTTTTCCCAACGTTATACGTCGCCTTCGATTAATTTAAACAGGCTTTAAGTAATTTATTCTTTGGTGAAAGCAATATCGATATTATTTGAGGGTTCGTGAATAACGACAAAATTTGATTTGTTTCAGGCAACCGGCAATTTGCGGCTTTTTCGAACCACCAATCGGTCACAGAAACAATCAATATAACGAGGGAAAAGGCGAGGTAAGGACCAGGAATGTCAATTTCTATTTCGAATTAAATTAAAGCTATCCTTATTGTCTCCAAAGCGAATAAGTTAACAATTTTAAATATTTTTGTTTATTTATTAATTGAAAATCGGTGCCGGGTTAGAATTGCACCTCCCCATATCATCCCGTGGGTGTCGTAAAAGGCGACTAAGGGAATAATTATACTGGAAGGTGGGCAGCAGCGTCTTTTAAAGAACTGCTACCTTACACTGCGATCCCCAAGCCGCCTGCCAAGCGTGGGGATTATGGCAAATACCCCCTTAATATGGGAGGCTATGTTCAGCAGTGGACTATCCGGCTGATACAGTACAGTACAGTATTAATTGAAAAATACTTTGTAAGGAAAAATGTATACAAATAGTTTTGTCTCAAGTTATAAAGATACAGAATATACAGGGCGTCCCACGGCGATGCCACATGGAGGGAAATTACCTTGAATATTGTAGATGGAACATTTTTACTAAAGGGAACATAACTAAAATTAAAAAAAAAAAAAAAACTGTATTCATATGTATATAAATAATCAAATGGTTGAACCGGGACTCAAATCCGTTACATGAGAAAAAAAATCATCCTGTAGTTTTATCATACCGATCAAACATTTCATCACAAGGGTTAAATAACCCTAGTGATGAAATGTTTTGCTAAATAACATAGTGTCAGAAATAAAAGGAAGACCATGAATTTTAACATGCTGTGAAATTTTGTTCAGAGATATAAAAGCTGACATTGCCGTAAGGACATACAACTGACATTATCATAAGTACCTATTACTAATAAATGTACCCCCTTGAAAATCATATCCCCATACCGATCGAAAGTGTCATAGTGTCAGAAATAAAAGGAAGACTTTAACATTTGATGTGAAATTTTGAATTATTTCTTTATAATCAGCCAGCTGCATTGCGATGGACACAATAATTTACGCGTCTTTCAGCTCAGGATACGGCTCGATTTGTTGCATACAACCAGGTACCTACTAATTACGTACCTCTTTATCATGCACTTAAATTATAATAGGGAAATTATTTTCAAGTGGGTTCATTTATTAGTCATAGGTACTTATGATAATGTCAGCTTTTCATTTTTCTGAACAAAATTTCACATCAAATTTTACAATTCATGGTCTTCCTTTTATTTCTGACACTATGTTATTTAGCAAAAAATAATCCTTGTGATGAAATCTTTCGATCGGTATGATAAAACTAAAGGTGATTTTTTTTCTCATGTAACGGGTTCGATTCCCGGTTCAGCCATGTAATAATTTAAATATATATGAATGCAGTTTTTTTTTTACATTTATAATGTTTTTTTTCAGTAAAATGTTCCATCTAAAATATTCTGGGTACTTTCCCTCCGTGTGGCATCGCCGTGGAACCCCATGTATATACCCTATCAATTATTGTCCTTTGTCAATTAATTAAAGGTACATACTTATGTACTTTATAGTTACTTAGTACAGTTAGTAGTTACACTTAAATAGAATATATGAAATATAATTACATAGTAAATAAAAATAAAATAAACCAAAACGAAATACATTTTTTTGCGTGGTGGTAGGACAATTTGCGAATGCTCGCCGGGCTAGCTACCACCTTTAAGTAGAAAATCTGTCAGCAAGCACTTAACAGCTATCCTTGAGAGTCAGTAATTTCCAGGTAAGCCTGAACAACATCTTCAATCGCATCATCACTTACCATAACGTGAACGTGATAGTGGTCAAAAGCTAACCTATCAAACATGAAAAAACGGTCAACCGAATTACAAAATAATCGTTTGTAAAATGTCATGTTCTTGTCATTCAAGAATTCTTTAGTTGTTAAATGCTCCAAAACATTTAACCAGCTTTCATAACTAAGAATAAAATGTGATCTAAAATAGTTTACGATGCGGTCATAAAACTATATGTCGAAGTCACGGAGAGTTACCGACATGTGCCTTGATGTTAAAGTCTGCATTCCCTAAATTTATCTTTGATCTTTACACAGAATCTTTTATATATTGTGTATTGTTTTATGAAGCAGCATTGTCGGTGAATGAACTCAACAATATTAATTTACTTCACTTTGGAAACTATCGCGAGTTTTATCCATATTAACTTATTACCGGCTTGGACCCGCGTTATATTTACTGGAAAGATTCCGACCAGTTACGCGCTGAGTCCCGTGCTCGTCGCTTCGCGCAATCGTGTCTCCCAGACGAAGGACTTCAAAACAGCTACACACTGCTTCAAACTTTTGAAGCAGTGATGGCTCAGTGGCATTGGCTATGGACTGCCGCGCAGCAGGTCCATGGTTCGAATCCCGCCCAGAGCTTGAGCTTCACCGCATGGTGGAAGGGCATTTTGCGAATGCCCGCCTGGCTAGCGACCACCCTCAAGTAGAAAATCTGTCGCCAAGCACCTAACGGTGTGTTCCGGCAGCAGTCCTTGAGAGCCAGTGAAATAAAAGGCAAAATGAGACTTAACAGGTATGTCTCAAGGTGATGGGCGCAAAGCAGTTCGTCACTTGTGATGAAATGCATCTGTTATAGGCAGAGGATACCGCTTAACATCAGGTAGGCCTCGCGCTTGTTCCATCACAATAACATAAAAGTAAATAAATAGTAAATAAAAAAAATAAAAACAGTCCGAAACTGGTCGGAATCTTTCCGTTAAATATAACGCGGGTCCTAGCCGGTTCCTAATAAGTTAATATTTATTTAGTTCATAAAACTTTAGAATGCTAATTTTGGTAGCGGTTTGTGAGCCGTTTGGTGTAGTTATATTGGTCCGTGGGAGCCGGGACCTCACCTTATTTTCCAAAAATTATCAGAGCGCTTGGTACTGGCACTTATTTAGCTCAACTCATAAGTATTGCAGATTTATGCTGCCATCGTGCTGGGCACGCTGTCAACTTGTAGTGGGCTGGAGCATTTGACTCTACCTAGACAACTTCAAAGCTCATTACCTTTAAGGTGTCTAAAAATGGTTGTTGTAGTGGCTGTTGTGTAGTGTATAGCATTTAATTGTGTTTCAATTTACCGCGTGAACATAGATAATCCCCAAAATTTTTTTCAAGCGAATCTGATTCGACATAGATGGCATCCTCCTGATTTGAAAGCTGAGGCGTTCATTGTTGAGAAAAGCATTATACAAGCTTCAACCAGTAATAAAGCCATCCTGCAGCGCAAGTACCGTAGTTACCGATCGCTAAATTTGACATTTAAAATCGTCTAAATTCGAGAAAACGGGTTATATCCGACTGAGATCGTCTATTTTCTAGATTTTAACGATGATTTTGTCAGGTTTAAAAAGAAGCTCGATATAACTGCGACGAAATTAAAAATTGACTTTTATTATTGCAATAAGAGCGGTGGACTATTATAAATAGCTAAATGCTACAGAGAAGGGTTGACAGACGCTAACATCAAACTTTCGGAGAGTGTTTCAGGAATCTATTCCGAATATCGAAAGAAATTGTACTCGCCCTCATGCAAGGTGTTAAGAACGACATTAGAAGGATATGATCTCACGGTCCTATCCGTCCACATTACAATTACTAAATGCCTTAGTAGGTATAGTATCTATTAAATATAACTATTGTTTTGGCCTATGGTTAATTCCAATAAATGTTTTTTTTTTATGTTATTGTGACGGAACAAGCCCGAGGCCCACCTGATGTTAAGTGGACTAACCTCTGCCTATAACAGACGCATTTCGTCAGCGACGAATTGCACTTTGCCCGTCACACTGAGACTTCCAGTTGTTAGATCTCATAAGCCTGTAATTTTTCTGGCTCTCAAGGACTGCTGCCGGAACACATTGTTAGGTGCTTGGCGACAGATTATCTACTTGAGGGTGGTCGCTAGCCAGGCGGGCATTCACAAAATGTCCTTCCACCAGGCGGTAAACCTCAAGCCCGCGGCGGGATTCGAACCATGGACCTGCTGCACGGCAATCCATAGCCAATGCCACTGAGCCATCACTGCTTCAAAATGTCTATAAATCTCATATTATAGGCAGGTACTTAACTAAGTACTGATCAAAACTATTGACCATAACTATATTGTTTCTTTGAATGTTTTCACAATTTTTTTTTTATATTCATCAAACGCTTACTGTAATTATCCGTTGTACAAGAAAGAAATGCTTCGATTATAATTATTTTCGGAAAATCTTATTTCCCCATTGAATGAACGATTTTAATCATCTGTGCAAAAGCAGTCGAGTTCCGAAGTTGCCATTGCGTAATAATCGACATACACGATCGTAAGCCGTCGATAAGAGTTATCGACAATAGTTCCATACTTGCAATGGGCAATACGATTCGTTAAATTTATCGATCATAGCGATTCGATAATTTAACAAGCCATACTACGGTACTTGCACTGCTGGCCTCTTATATAACCGGACCTCACCTGCTGTTGGGTGCGGTTAACTCATACTTGGCCAGGAAGGCTTACTTACTGGATTCTGCAGTAATGTACTATTAATATTGTCATGTCAGCAATAACGCCTGCTCGGTGGCTTACATTACGAAACCCACACATGACTATAATTTTTTCTCTCGTAAATTTGTAATTTTGTAATAGTGATTTAACTTCATATCTAGATATGTATAATTTTATAACCAAAAAAATAACATCATATTTGTATGATCATTGGTGACAGATCTCAAATTTTCAGATGACACAACTAGAATCAGGTTGTTAATAAACGCACCTCACAAAACTCAGCTTTTTGTAAGTAAATATATGGACGTGATCTGTTAAATATCTCCTCGTGTTTTGTATTTCATAGCAACAACCTTACTTTAAAGAGTGCAATATCTTAACACTGCCATGCCTGTATATATATGAGATTGTTGTTTTCGTAAAAAATCATCTTCATTATTTTGAGTCAATGGGTGATGTATGTACTATTAACATTAGGCAAAAGTCAAGACTGTACAACTTACCATCTCGTACGGCTTTGCTAAATAAAAGTGTATATTGTATGGCTCCAAGGATTTATAATAAATTACCAGAAAATATTAAAAATTGTAATTATTATTCATCTAGCTTTAAATTAAAAGAATATGGAGAAATGTTATTACAATATATTTGATTATCTAAATGACAATGAAATCTATGAATTATAACTTTAATATTTGACCTAATCTTATTTGCAAATTTTCGTTGACATTTATTTATTTACTGACATTTCTTTATATTTTATATTGCTGGTATAATTAATTTAATTTTTCATAACGTGACATAGATCTGTATATTTAAATTTTTGTATATGACTTTGACAAAAACAATCTTTTACACGCGTCTGAACTCTGAATTGAGAATAATGAAACAGTTCTTTTCTTGTCTGTACCTAGGTCACTCGTACTTATTTAAGCTGAGGCACTGGGCTAGAATATCACCACCTTCTCAATCTCTTCTTGTGTGTGTCATAAGATGAGACCAGGGCAAAAATACCGGTAGACAGGCAGCAGGGTCTCCTGAGGAACTGGAATCTTACTATTCGATCCCCAAGTGTCGGCCAAGTGTGATGAATATGGCAAACCCCCCTTAGTGGGGAGGCTATATTCAGTAATGGACAATCCGGTTGATACAGAACTCTCGTCTGAATTGAGAATTATTAAAGAAAATAATTATTTTTTCTCATGTTTGAATTGAAAATAATTCAGTGGACGTTTAATTTAGTAAATTATTATGGAAGTCATAACGTTAACATTCTATCTCTATAGGTAAATTTAATTAATTTAATTTAATTTTGCAATTCAACGGGGCAATGCTACCAGTATGCTGGGTACGCTGCCAACTGGTAGTGGGCTAGAGCATTTGGACTGCCTGTGAGTCTGCAATGACTCATGGGTATCTAAATGCTTCTATTGTAGTAGCTGTAGTGTTGTATATAGTTCTTTGGATTTTGTTCATAAAGGCATACCGCCGGTAAAAAAAAACTCTATAGGTTACAATATGTTTTATCATATAGGTACTCCGACGTGGGTATAGTCTAAATTGGCGTAGGTTAAGGTAAAGGTAGAGTACTACAATGTATCATTGACAGATATTGAAAATAAATGCGTCGTGTTTTTCGAGCGAGTATGCCGAAATTTGTATATCTGTTGATGTGTGCGTAATATAGTAAACGAATCAAACGAAGAATTTATTTTACCCCTAAATGTCAAAATAACAATTCCCATACAAAATGATATTACGGATTATTTATGAAAATGTATTAAATTAATTTTACGGAACTCTACAAAAAATTATACTGATTAACATATTTTTTTGGCATGGTGGTAGGGCATTTTGCGAATGCCCGCCTGGCTAGCCACCAGAAAATCTGTCACCAAACACCTACCGGTGTGTTCCGGCAGCTGTCCTTGACAGCCAGTAATTCTAGGTTAGCCTGAACAACAACTTCGACCACATCGTCACTTAACATCAGAAGAGATAATGGTCAAAAGCTAACCTATCAGCTATAAATATTACATTTAAAATCGGTGTTTTCAGTATTTGGTGGTTTTACAGTTTAATATGGTACATAATATGCTTATATAAAAAAATCTTACCACTGTTATTCCTTAATGTGATAGAAAGCAACTACCACTTACTAAATGAAAATCATGTTTACAAATTTTTAGAGCTCAAATGTAATCTGAATATGCTGGAATAACTAACCGTGTTTTTATATTTATAAAACACAAAAACAGTAACAACAATGAATATTTTAAGAAAACATTAAATTAATATTTTAGAATAACCAAAAAATATAAAAATACTACAAATTTACGAAAGAAAAAATATATAATCATGTGTGGAATCCGAACCGATTTCACTAACTCAAACAGCTACACACTGCTTCAAACTTTTGAAGCAGTGATGGCTCAGTGGCATTGGCTATGGACTGCCGCGCAGCAGGTCCATGGTTCGAATCCCGCCCAGAGCTTGAGCTTCACCGCATGGTGGAAGGGCATTTTGCGAATGCCCGCCTGGCTAGCGACCACCCTCAAGTAGAAAATCTGTCGCCAAGCACCTAACGGTGTGTTCCGGCAGCAGTCCTTGAGAGCCAGTGAAATAAAAGGCAAAATGAGACTTAACAGGTATGTCTCAAGGTGATGGGCGCAAAGCAGTTCGTCACTTGTGATGAAATGCATCTGTTATAGGCAGAGGATACCGCTTAACATCAGGTAGGCCTCGCGCTTGTTCCATCACAATAACATAAAAGTAAATAAATAGTAAATAAAAAAAATAAAAACAGTCCGAAACTGGTCGGAATCTTTCCGTTAAATATAACGCGGGTCCTAGCCGGTTCCTAATAAGTTAATATTTATTTAGTTCATAAAACTTTAGAATGCTAATTTTGGTAGCGGTTTGTGAGCCGTTTGGTGTAGTTATATTGGTCCGTGGGAGCCGGGACCTCACCTTATTTTCCAAAAATTATCAGAGCGCTTGGCAGGCACTTATTTAGCTCAACTCATAAGTATTGCAGATTTATGCTGCCATCGTGCTGGGCACGCTGTCAACTTGTAGTGGGCTGGAGCATTTGGACTACCTAGACAACTTCAAAGCTCATTACCTTTAAGGTGTCTAAAAATGGTTGTTGTAGTGGCTGTTGTGTAGTGTATAGCATTTAATTGTGTTTCAATTTACCGCGTGAACATAGATAATCCCCAAAATTTTTTTCAAGCGAATCTGATTCGACATAGATGGCATCCTCCTGATTTGAAAGCTGAGGCGTTCATTGTTGAGAAAAGCATTATACAAGCTTCAACCAGTAATAAAGCCATCCTGCAGCGCAAGTACCGTAGTTACCGATCGCTAAATTTGACATTTAAAATCGTCTAAATTCGAGAAAACGGGTTATATCCGACTGAGATCGTCTATTTTCTAGATTTTAACGATGATTTTGTCAGGTTTAAAAAGAAGCTCGATATAACTGCGACGAAATTAAAAATTGACTTTTATTATTGCAATAAGAGCGGTGGACTATTATAAATAGCTAAATGCTACAGAGAAGGGTTGACAGACGCTAACATCAAACTTTCGGAGAGTGTTTCAGGAATCTATTCCGAATATCGAAAGAAATTGTACTCGCCCTCATGCAAGGTGTTAAGAACGACATTAGAAGGATATGATCTCACGGTCCTATCCGTCCACATTACAATTACTAAATGCCTTAGTAGGTATAGTATCTATTAAATATAACTATTGTTTTGGCCTATGGTTAATTCCAATAAATGTTTTTTTTTTATGTTATTGTGACGGAACAAGCCCGAGGCCCACCTGATGTTAAGTGGACTAACCTCTGCCTATAACAGACGCATTTCGTCAGCGACGAATTGCACTTTGCCCGTCACACTGAGACTTCCAGTTGTTAGATCTCATAAGCCTGTAATTTTTCTGGCTCTCAAGGACTGCTGCCGGAACACATTGTTAGGTGCTTGGCGACAGATTATCTACTTGAGGGTGGTCGCTAGCCAGGCGGGCATTCACAAAATGTCCTTCCACCAGGCGGTAAACCTCAAGCCCGCGGCGGGATTCGAACCATGGACCTGCTGCACGGCAATCCATAGCCAATGCCACTGAGCCATCACTGCTTCAAAATGTCTATAAATCTCATATTATAGGCAGGTACTTAACTAAGTACTGATCAAAACTATTGACCATAACTATATTGTTTCTTTGAATGTTTTCACAATTTTTTTTTTATATTCATCAAACGCTTACTGTAATTATCCGTTGTACAAGAAAGAAATGCTTCGATTATAATTATTTTCGGAAAATCTTATTTCCCCATTGAATGAACGATTTTAATCATCTGTGCAAAAGCAGTCGAGTTCCGAAGTTGCCATTGCGTAATAATCGACATACACGATCGTAAGCCGTCGATAAGAGTTATCGACAATAGTTCCATACTTGCAATGGGCAATACGATTCGTTAAATTTATCGATCATAGCGATTCGATAATTTAACAAGCCATACTACGGTACTTGCACTGCTGGCCTCTTATATAACCGGACCTCACCTGCTGTTGGGTGCGGTTAACTCATACTTGGCCAGGAAGGCTTACTTACTGGATTCTGCAGTAATGTACTATTAATATTGTCATGTCAGCAATAACGCCTGCTCGGTGGCTTACATTACGAAACCCACACATGACTATAATTTTTTCTCTCGTAAATTTGTAATTTTGTAATAGTGATTTAACTTCATATCTAGATATGTATAATTTTATAACCAAAAAAATAACATCATATTTGTATGATCATTGGTGACAGATCTCAAATTTTCAGATGACACAACTAGAATCAGGTTGTTAATAAACGCACCTCACAAAACTCAGCTTTTTGTAAGTAAATATATGGACGTGATCTGTTAAATATCTCCTCGTGTTTTGTATTTCATAGCAACAACCTTACTTTAAAGAGTGCAATATCTTAACACTGCCATGCCTGTATATATATGAGATTGTTGTTTTCGTAAAAAATCATCTTCATTATTTTGAGTCAATGGGTGATGTATGTACTATTAACATTAGGCAAAAGTCAAGACTGTACAACTTACCATCTCGTACGGCTTTGCTAAATAAAAGTGTATATTGTATGGCTCCAAGGATTTATAATAAATTACCAGAAAATATTAAAAATTGTAATTATTATTCATCTAGCTTTAAATTAAAAGAATATGGAGAAATGTTATTACAATATATTTGATTATCTAAATGACAATGAAATCTATGAATTATAACTTTAATATTTGACCTAATCTTATTTGCAAATTTTCGTTGACATTTATTTATTTACTGACATTTCTTTATATTTTATATTGCTGGTATAATTAATTTAATTTTTCATAACGTGACATAGATCTGTATATTTAAATTTTTGTATATGACTTTGACAAAAACAATCTTTTACACGCGTCTGAACTCTGAATTGAGAATAATGAAACAGTTCTTTTCTTGTCTGTACCTAGGTCACTCGTACTTATTTAAGCTGAGGCACTGGGCTAGAATATCACCACCTTCTCAATCTCTTCTTGTGTGTGTCATAAGATGAGACCAGGGCAAAAATACCGGTAGACAGGCAGCAGGGTCTCCTGAGGAACTGGAATCTTACTATTCGATCCCCAAGTGTCGGCCAAGTGTGATGAATATGGCAAACCCCCCTTAGTGGGGAGGCTATATTCAGTAATGGACAATCCGGTTGATACAGAACTCTCGTCTGAATTGAGAATTATTAAAGAAAATAATTATTTTTTCTCATGTTTGAATTGAAAATAATTCAGTGGACGTTTAATTTAGTAAATTATTATGGAAGTCATAACGTTAACATTCTATCTCTATAGGTAAATTTAATTAATTTAATTTAATTTTGCAATTCAACGGGGCAATGCTACCAGTATGCTGGGTACGCTGCCAACTGGTAGTGGGCTAGAGCATTTGGACTGCCTGTGAGTCTGCAATGACTCATGGGTATCTAAATGCTTCTATTGTAGTAGCTGTAGTGTTGTATATAGTTCTTTGGATTTTGTTCATAAAGGCATACCGCCGGTAAAAAAAAACTCTATAGGTTACAATATGTTTTATCATATAGGTACTCCGACGTGGGTATAGTCTAAATTGGCGTAGGTTAAGGTAAAGGTAGAGTACTACAATGTATCATTGACAGATATTGAAAATAAATGCGTCGTGTTTTTCGAGCGAGTATGCCGAAATTTGTATATCTGTTGATGTGTGCGTAATATAGTAAACGAATCAAACGAAGAATTTATTTTACCCCTAAATGTCAAAATAACAATTCCCATACAAAATGATATTACGGATTATTTATGAAAATGTATTAAATTAATTTTACGGAACTCTACAAAAAATTATACTGATTAACATATTTTTTTGGCATGGTGGTAGGGCATTTTGCGAATGCCCGCCTGGCTAGCCACCAGAAAATCTGTCACCAAACACCTACCGGTGTGTTCCGGCAGCTGTCCTTGACAGCCAGTAATTCTAGGTTAGCCTGAACAACAACTTCGACCACATCGTCACTTAACATCAGAAGAGATAATGGTCAAAAGCTAACCTATCAGCTATAAATATTACATTTAAAATCGGTGTTTTCAGTATTTGGTGGTTTTACAGTTTAATATGGTACATAATATGCTTATATAAAAAAATCTTACCACTGTTATTCCTTAATGTGATAGAAAGCAACTACCACTTACTAAATGAAAATCATGTTTACAAATTTTTAGAGCTCAAATGTAATCTGAATATGCTGGAATAACTAACCGTGTTTTTATATTTATAAAACACAAAAACAGTAACAACAATGAATATTTTAAGAAAACATTAAATTAATATTTTAGAATAACCAAAAAATATAAAAATACTACAAATTTACGAAAGAAAAAATATATAATCATGTGTGGAATCCGAACCGATATTTTTTTGTCTCTTAAATTTGTAATTATGTAATGTTATCCGCCAAGCGTTATTGCAAACATAACAATATTAAAAAAATATATCTTATGACGATTCCGCCTAATTTTCCTGCTCAGCCGACGGGACAACATAGACGTAACTAAGGCAAACTGGAAGAATTTTCGCCGCGTGTCAAATTTACACGTATATTATATTCTCTATTAAAATATTAAATATTCTAAAATATTTGTAATAATTAAATATGGATTTTAGCAAACTAACGCCTGAATTTGTTCATTATAAAAACCAATAAAGTAAAAACCTTGTTGGTAGTCAATAATGATTTAAATCAGTGTCAAAGCTGTTGTTATCTACTTACAGGAAAGTTAACGAACTCGAAAGCACTTTACGCTTTCCAATTATGGAAAACAGTCTGCGTCCGACTTATTTCTTCCGGCCTGTTTCATACATTCGTCATCTTCAAAAAGACAAGGATTTGCGTACCCATTCAATTTTAAGGCGATGAATATGCATAAAATTCAAGAATCAAATATTTGAAATAAACGAAGATAATTTTTGAAGCAGTGATGGCTCAGTTGCATGGGCTATGGACTGCCGTGCCGCATGTCCATGGTCCGAATCCTGCCGCGCGCTAGAACTTTGCCAAGCACCTAACGGTGTGTTTCGGCAGCAGTCCTTGAAAGCCAGTGAACTTACAGGCACATGAGACTTAACAAACTATGTCTCAAGGTGACGGGCGCAGTGCAATTCGTGACTTGTGATGAAATGCATCTGTTCTAGGCAGAGGTTAACATCAGGTCCGCTTAACACCAGGTGGTGTCCTCTTGATTTGTCACAATAACATAAAAAAAAATATAAATCAAAGTCAAAGTAAAAATCAGTTAATCAATTTAGAGACCTCGTAATTAATAAATATACTAAAATATATATAAAATATATACATAATAAAATATACCCTCACAAGACCATCTACTATTAATGCCAGTGTCCGTTCTAAATTTTAATATTGATATATTTGATATTTTACGGCTACGTTCAGCAAAAAAAATTAAAGAGCCACTGCGAGAAGAACGGGCATGAAACTCAGGGCCATTATATTTAAAAAATGGGTTACAATAGTAGATTATGATACAAGTGAGCTAAGTTGCTCATTATACACGAGGCTATGTGCTGCAGCCCGAGCCGCAGGCGAAGGCGTAAATCAGCCGAGTGTATAATGAGCAAGTTGCTCGCATTCATACGCACTATTTCAACACCCTTGCGAGGAAAAAATATATATATTGCACAAATGCGATACAAACAAAAAACATACAAAAATTATGAAAAATAGCGCGCAATTTTTTTTACACGCGGCAAATGTATGATGGTTATCTAAATGGTATGGTCATATAAATCTCTTTGATGTTACAAATCTGTATAACCCGGTTAAATTGAAAATGCTCTGTTTACTCGTATGTAATTTGCAGCTACTAACTTAACTTTGTAGGGATAAATTACCCGATTATATTGAATATGCTCTGTTTACTCGCATATAATTTGCAGTTAGGTACTAACTTAACTTTGTAGGGATAAATTACCCGATTATATTGAAAATGTTCTGTTTACTCGCATATAATTTGCAATTAGGTACTAACTTAACTTTGTAGGGATAAATTACCCGATTATATTGAAAATGTTATGCGAGTACGCATATAATTTGCAGTTAGGTACTAACTTAACTTTGTAGGGATAAATTACCCGATTATATTGAAAATGTTCTGTTTACTCGCATATAATTTGCAATTAGGTACTAACTTAACTTTGTAGGGATAAATTACCCGATTATATTGAAAATGTTATGCGAGTACGCATATAATTTGCAGTTAGGTACTAACTTAACTTTGTAGGGATAATTCTATTACGCACTAGTGTATAATATTATTATGCACGAGGGTGTTATAGTTTGGTTTATGACACTAAGAACGATATGAAAAATCACTTTACGAGCAAGGTAAAACTATATTATAAAATTAATACAATATAATATATTTGTTTAAATTACGTAGGCGACAGACAATATACTGGTAGCTTGGCAGAAGTGGTCCAAGAATGTTGTAATCACAAACTGTGTAATAGGATTACTTTATCAAAATGTTTATCACGAGTCACTTGGAATTTTCCTTCTGTCAGCGTTGTGATATATTTGGAAACTTTATTATAAAGTCGCACACAATTCCCTAAGAAGGACCTCTTATTTGTCTTGGCTGATAAGGTATACATATCCAGTGTTATTTTATTTTCCTACAATAGCTATCATATGAGGTACATCGAACATTACTTACATTATGTACATAAGCCTAGCGTATTATTTTCTCGCAGAAGGTGTCAAAAGTAGAGTGTTATTATCAGAGGTAAAACTCAAATTTTGCACTCGGGATTCTTATTCCAATTCCTTGTTATGTAAATGTGATTTTTCCGTGTCTGCACAAATAAAGGTCACGGATCCATTTGGTTTTACGCAGAAAGTATACCTAAATATGTAATTGTAGATATGACCGAGAATTAGATATTAGCTATGGACTGCCGTGCCGTACGTCTTAAGTTTGATCCCCACTGCCGCTTCGATGCGAACACTCACATGGCAAGCTACCACCCTCAAGTAGGAAATCTGTCACCAAGCAATAACAGTGTGTTCCCGCAGCAGTGCTTGAGAGCAAATAAAATTAAATCATATGAGACTTAACAACTGTATATTGAGATATACATTATATATATATATTATATATATATTATATATATTGAGATATAACTGCAATGCGCCCTGAGGGGCGCATTGCAGTTCGCCAGTTGTAACAAACTGCATCTGTTCAAGACAGAAGTTACCGCTTAACTTCAGGTAGGCCTCGTACTTGTTCCATCACAATAGCATAAATAAAAACAAATTGGTGAATATAATATATGTATTGCATTCTTTTTTGAATATTGTTGTTTTCTGTAAGACGTTGATATGTCAGTTTGTCTTATAAATTAAATATATAATAAAATGCAATTTCAAGATGGCATCTTGTTAAACGAATGTTCGTATTTTTTTATTGCTGATAGGATAGCCTAGAATAACTGGCTCTCTAGGACAGCTGCCGGAACACACCGTTAGGTGCTTCGCGACAGATTTTCTACTTGAGGGTGGTAGCTAGCCAGGCGGGCATTCACAAAATGCCCTACCACCATGCTATAACGACTGCCATCGTAAGACAACAACCGAGACCGACGGCTTAACGTGCCCTACGAAGCATGGAAGAGCTCAGTAGTAATCAGTCACTAGCGGTCATCCATCCAATTCCTGACCGCAGTGGACGTTGCTTAACTTAGCTGATTTATTAAGAATGGCTAAGCAAACTTCTCTACAACCGTTTGAAACATACTACTATATTTGATATCATTGTAAAAGCAATAGTTACAGTTTTTAGGAGTAGAGCTGCGTATAGTAAGAGTCTCTGATATTGTCAAAATTAAATTATATGGATACAGTTATTGGCCCACGGCTACGGAGCAAAACAGTAAAGATTGTGCAACGAGTCCAGAATGCCTGTGCTAGGTTTTGCTTCGAAATACCGTTCAGGTCACATGTGACACCATTCCTGAATAGGCATTCGCTCTTAAAAATGCAGCATCGTCGTAAACTGCACTTAGCGTGTCTTCTTTTTGGTGTCGTAAAATACAAACAGCCAAGTTATCTATATGAGAAGCTGTCTTGGAAGGTGAGGCCCCACTTGTCCCGCCAATGCTCGATGCAGCTGGTTACAGAGCAACACAGCTCAGCCGCCTTCAGGGGCAGCTTCCGCTATGCTGCGACCAAATGTTGGAATAATATTCCGCCGCCGATAAGGAACCTGCAAAGTATTCATTCATTTAGAGCTAAGTTGAAAACATTTATTTATGAGCATCAGAAGGGTGAAGAACCTATGAGAAATGACACTAGCGCAATTTAGTTGTTATTATATAATATATGCTTACTCTCTTGTTTATATCTGCTCCGAATTATTATTGTTGTTATATATTTTCTTTTTTGCACTTTTATCTATTATTGAAACTGTATTTGTTGTCTGTTTTCTTTAGTAGAATTCGTAACCGTAAGATGTATTTTATTTTGTTTTTATCATTTGTTTTTGTTAGTTAAAAATAATATTTTTAGTATTAAATTTTTAGTATGCTGATCTGGGTGCACTGTTCAGATTAAGACGTGCGTGACGTCACCTGCCGGTCCCTACGGAAGATCAGCGCTGGTTGTTAACAGCCAGCATTATGCTGAGTTGGGGCCGGTTTGTGGCGGGAAACTATTGCTTTTGTTTTCTATTTTTAATTTTTAACTGTTATTTTTGTATGTGCTTAACTTTAGTTTTCTGTTGCAAATAAATTATATTCTATTCATTCTATATTCTATTCTATTCTATTCTATTCAATAGTTTGTAAAATGGAACGCTATTCGTGTATTGAGATAATTCTGTAATTAATTGTGTGTATAAAACACTATAGAACACTGAAGACCAAAGTCTTCACCCAGTGTGTGTTCCCAGTGATGACATAAGGCACTGAAACGTGGTCCTTGACTGTGGCCCTTATGGACAAGCTCAGAGTCGCTCTACGAGCTATGGAGAGAGCTATGCTCGGAGTTTCTTTGCGCGATAAAATCCGGAACGTGGATATTCGCCAAAGAACCAAAGTCACCGACATACTCGTATCTCTCAGAGTTTGCAAGTTAAAGTGGCAATAGGCGGGCCACACTGCTCGACGAACTGATAACCGATGGGGAAGAAAGGTTCTCGAGTGGTTACCACACTACACCGGAAGACTTAGAGTTGGTAGGCCCCCCACTAGGTATACTGACGACATTGTTTAAGTCGCGGGTAGCCAATGGTTACAAGCGGCTAGTAACCGTTCTTTGTGGCGTTCTATGGGGGAGGCTTTTGTTCAACATTGGACGTCTTCCGGCTGATGATAAAACACTATAGAAGCGTTATATAATGCCAAAATATGGATGATTGCACATTAATAGCTGCAAAGAACCCCACAGCTACAAAGTTACGTAATCGGACGGCATATTTATATATCCACCACAAGTCCTGCCTTTTAGTGCTTCAGATTTACAACAAAGCTTTTAAATGTCATATAGAGGTTAGTTTGCGTACAACGTTGCTAAAATAAACATGAAATGTTCAAAACCGCGTTTGGTTGAACTAGATTGCAATTCAAACGATATAACAGAGTTTACAACAGTGATGAAATTTCATGCGAACAGTTCTTAGATAGTTAGAAATTGTCATGTAAATTGCGCTTTGTTCACACTTGCTTGTGAAGAGTGGAGTTTATATTCTGAAGCAGTGATGGCTCAGTGGCATTGACTATGGACTGCCGTGCCGCAGGTCCATGGTTCGAATCCCGCCGCGGGCTTGAGCTTCACCACATGGTGGAAAGGCATTTTGCGAACGCCCGCCCGACTAGCAACTACCCTCAAGTAGAAAATCTGTCGCCAAACACCTTACGGTGTGTTCATGCAGCAGTCCTTGAGAGCCAGTGAAATTACAGGCACATGAGACTTAACAACTATGTCTCAAGGTGACGGGCGCAGTGCAAATCGTGACTTGTGACGAAACGCATATGTTATAGGCAGAGGTTAGTCCACTTAACATCAGGTGGGCCTCGCGCTTGTTCCGTCACAATAACAAAATAAAATAAAAAATGCGATGAATGAAGATGTAGCGAAATGGGAAGCTTAATGGTGCCCTAAGGATTTCGTATCTCTATTTGATATGATAGTTCTATTACTATTTGTACCACTACAGTCATCGTATAAGCGTGCCAATGCAAGCAACGCAGGCAGGAAGTGAAGATGAAACAGATTCTGCTCTGTCTGCTATGAGTGACTATGACGCAGGTGTACATTTGAAACCAAAACAGTCGATGCATACATAGGGATACGGGTAACTTTGATCCTAACGTCAAAATGTCAACACAGTCCCACATTTGCATGCGTCAAACAGATCCACTCGCACACACATTACTCCAATATAACGACATAGGAACGTTTAGTTGTGTCCAAAGCATGCCATGTGGGTGCCGCCCAGTCTTAGCAGATCTATGCTGTATATATGCTCGAACGCAGCCCGTACTCTGTGTGAATATTATTTGTGGGTCAGGGATCCGGTCAGGGCAATGCTGCTCACAGCCGGGCAGCACGTTTTTTAATATAGATAGTGGGCTAAGGTAAGCAGATAAGCTTACCTTAGACCACTATCTTACTTAATGATATGGTGATGTGGTTGAAGATATTGATGAGTCATGAGTCTCATCTAAAATTATTGGCTCTCAAGTAAGCTACAGGAACACACCGTTAGATGCTGGTCCTCAGATTTTCTACTTCATAGCTCTCCAGAAGGGCTTCCGCAAAGTTTCCCACCACCACGCTTTAAATGTCCTCCGAAGCACAGAACTACATATAATCAGATGTTTTGTATTTGCACAAATTATATTTTGTTTAAATCCCGTGTCTTTATTTACGTAACAAACAACAAAGATTTATATACAACTGTACTGTAATGTATCAACTGGATGGAATGTGGATGTCTTCGATGAATATACCGACACCTTACATCGTATTAGGGCGTTTCACTAATGCTTTAGAAACCACCTTTAAAGGTGTTATTGATAAGTAAGTACCCATTTGTATGTAAACAGGCTTTATCCTCTTCTATCATTATCATCATATATCAGACGAAATCGTATACAAATGCTATTGAGAATAAACAAAGAATTTCCATATACTTGCAGTTAACAATATTCTACGACAATTAATAGATTCAGGCGTTACTTTGCAAAAGAACAGTTACACGAAGCATCCTCTCTTGACTCATCGAGCGCACGATCGAGATATTTTCTCGATTTTTCTCGTGTAGAAGCGATTCGCCGAAAATTCTTCCAGTTTGGCTGCGAGGCGTTTGTGACGTCACGTCGGCTTAACAGGAAAATTAGGCGGAATTGTCACTAAATATATTAAGTGTTTTAGTAAAATATAAATCTAGTGTTTTCTTTAAATGTTTATAAATATTTTTTATATTTTTTTCGACACTGAAGAAAATTTACCTGCTGTGTGCAAATTTAGACGTAATAGTTAACAAACTGAAATTTATTCATTTTATTCCATTATTTGGATCATTAAGCTCGGTAATCGAGAGTAGGGATACAAAGTTCCACTGAGACTTAATATAAAGTAGCCAATCTGAATACAAGCAAACTGCTTACAGTAATAATGGTGATAAAAATGAATGGACATCGCTTAAAGTTCACGATATGTGAAATAAGCTCGTATTCATAATCATTAAAGGTCAAATTGCACTATCACATAAGGGCCTTGGTTTATGCCTGATAGGTTAACCTTTGACCACTCTCTCACCTGATGGTAAGTGATGATGTGGTCGAAGACGTTGTTCAGGCTAACCTAAAATTACTGGCTATATACCTAAGTGAACAATACCCAACAATATTATCAATCGATATAAAAAATATTTTTTTTACCATAAAATGGAACTGAATTCAACACTCAACTTCAACAGTCGGTACCATGATGGTTCAAAAGTACCTGTTATTACAATATAGTGCGCATGGTACCAACTTCAACAAGTTATTTCACACATTTGAGTGTTGATGTCGGTACTTAACATTTTGAGAATTATTTTTTACCCTTTTTATTTATTCTTATGGGATCGATTGTCATTCACTGTTATGACTATATCATCAAGATATGAAAATACTTTTCAGTTATTAGAATGTAACAAAAGCTTAACTGATTTTGATAAAATTTAAATGAGACTACACGGAAAGCATTAGATTCCAAATAAAATATTACTCATCAAAATTGGTTCACCTCTTCCAAAGTTCCGAGGTAACAAAAAACAACATAACGACGAATTGCGTACCTACTTCTTTTTTTGAAGGCAGCAAAAAAGCATTTATTTTACATAATTACAAATATATGATAGGAAAAATCTAAGTCATGTGCGGGACGGAATTATTTTTCCTATCATATATTTGTAATTTTGTAATGTAATCCGCATAGCAGGCGTTATTGTAAACATAACCATATTTAAAAGCATTTCTTGTCAAACAATCATAATTATTACATAAGATTAGACGCTACTGAGACAAAAACATATTTTATTCATGTGCCTCGTGAAAACCTCTACAATATGCAGCACCGTGCCAGTCAGAGTGCGTTTTAACCCCATCAGCTCCAGAGGAAACACTCGAGTGTTATTATCCTGTAATGTGCCGGCGACTGCACGTATTAACCGACCATCAACAGCTAATGGTGATGGCGTGAATACACGACACATTTCAACTGATTTCCGGAACGATAACCTCCTTGCCATAACAATACAAAGACAGAACCGTGCCATACGTGTACAGCCAGGTTATGGTTTAGCAATATCTTTTTTGAAGCGCTCGTAGCGTTGCTTAGCTGTTATTAACCGATCAGCAAAGTTAAGCAACGTCACCCGCGGTCATGAGTTGGATGGGTGAGCGCTTCCGTGCTTCGGAGGGCACGTTAAGCCATCGGTCCCGGTTGTTGTCTAAGGATGGCAGTCGTGACTTTGACTTTGTTTGAATGCCGCACAGGACTTAAAAAAAATCCTATCGTTTTTTTGTAATTTTGTGACGTACCTAATCTGCATAGCGGGCGTTATTGCAAACGTAACAATATTACGAGTAAAATTATAAGGTTGCGTCATCATTAACAAGTATAAAACCAATTGCAAAATTGGTCTTGTTTGTAGTACAACTTAAGTTGTACTATAGATGTCGCTCCATCCCAATACGATGGTTAAAGAACGATACGAAAGATTTGAGTTATGACGTCATGTCATGTTAGCTCAATTGGTTAGAGCATACCCCGGCTAAAGGGGTGGATGGACGTGGGTTCGAATCCCGCACATGACTTAAATTTTGCCTATCGTATATTTGTAATTTTGAGAAGAGAAAAATGTTTTGGATTCAATAACGAGGTAGTACTTACCACAAATAAATATATCAATGTTTTCAATACTGTACTCACGCGTACTGGTCGAGATTAGCGGCCTAGGTTTCGGGCATATCCGAAGCCCTTCATCAGATGAGTTTAAACGTCTAAATCGCAGTGAGTTCCACGCAACTCGTTCCTAGGTCGACAATTTCGACCAATACGCGTGAGTATAGCCGGTTATTGAAAACATTAATATGTTTCATACTCACGGGAACTTTCAAACAAAAATAAATATATCTTTCACTCCATATATTTAGGTATACTTTAGTAACACCGTAAGCGCTTTTTCATGTTGTTGAAGCCGTCAGGGATCATAAAAGTAAAATGTTTCTGTAACATACCCAGTTACAAAAGCCTATGGAATTAAATCCGCTTTGCAACATTTGTATACACAATTTATATAAAGATTTGGCGAATATGGCGCTAACAGCGTCTTGAGGAACAAAACATAGGCTCTGTAAATATTTACAATTAGTTGCCAAGCTTGATATTTCTTATTCTATTCTTTCTATTAGATTCTTATTCTAAAAATACAAATAAAAAAAATAATGATATTAATACATTGCTTATTTCCTATAAACGTATTTAACTGACACAGTACATAATACTACTAGACTACTTTTACTTTTTTTCTCGATAAACAGTTATTTATGTTACCAGCAAGTCTCAAACTTGGCGAGACTGTGTCTTGAGACTCAGAGAATATTTAGTAATTATCAAAGTTTAATACAGCAGTAACATTAAAGTATGGGAGTAGCTAGTTGCTCTAAAGACTCGTGAAATTAAACAAATTTAGAAACCTGTGCATAGTTGTAACTATTATGCATAATAATTAAGATATGACAAGGATAAGCTAATTTATTATTGTATTAACCAATTAATTAGTGCTAGACAATTTTAAAACAGCTTATAAAATTAATAATAGTACGTATACTATGTAATGTTAAAATATATCATCATTTCTGAATATATGTAAAGGTAAGCAGAGACGCCTAAATTTCAAAGTTTACACAGGTTTGTTTAGGTTCTATGTTAGTTTCTATGGAAGGATCGCTTACCCATAATTCTATATATCACACCTTAATATAAATGTGAGTGATATGTGTGAGAATGTTTGTTACTCATTCAGGCTAAAACGGCTTAACCGATGTGGATAATTTGGAATATAGATATTTTACCTCCTGGATTAACACATACTTTATTATCATCATCATCACTTTTCATTACTTTCCAAGCGGAAATAATAGGAATATGCACAATTTCTATTTGAAAGGTTTAGTTTGTGGTTAACATTTTTCTCAATTCTTATCGCCCTGCTGACATTATAATCTTAAATATAATTTTCTTATCTAGTTTTAGTGCGTTTTGGTACTGGTAAAAAATATTCTTAATAAATCACATAAATGCCAAATCTGGGGATCAAACCCAGGTCTTCGTTATTACAAAACGAACGCCAGTTGATCAACGAAACAGTCAAGTAGCGTAAGTCAATTCATAGCGAAGTGGCAGCCCGGCGGCAGCGCCTAGTAATGGGCACTTTTGATTGCGCGGCTGCGTAACTCATACAAGGGTTTCAACCGATACTATGCATTGTATTGATAGTGATAAAGATGAAAATGGTGTGACAGTAAAACTGCCAGCACTGCGACGTCAGTGTGAATCGACTCTCATACTTTTATTGTTATTTTCTCAGCTAATATCTGGTAATGGATCGTATTAAAGTTTCCCTAGGCATTAGCATCACACGCACCCAAATTCAGGCATTTATGAATATTAAATCGTTAAGACCATAAGCTTTTTAGGCTTTTTGAAGCAGTGATGGCTCAGTGCCATTGGCTATGGCAAGCCGTGCCGCAAGTCCATGGTTCGAATCCCGCTGCGGGCTTGAGTTACACCGCATGGTGGAAGGGCATTTTGCGAATGCCCGCTTGGCTAGCGACCACCCTCAAGTAGAAAATCTGTCGCCAAGCACCTAACGGTGTGTTCCGGCAGCAGTCCTTGAGAGCCAGTGAAATTACAGGCATATGAGACTTAACATCTATGTATCAAGGTGACGGGCGCAGTGCAATTCGTGACTTGTGACGAAATGCATCTGTTATAGGCAGAGGTTAGTCCGCTTAACACCAGGTGGGTCTCGTGCTTGATCCGTCACAATAACATAAAAAAAGGCTTAGGATGTCCGTAGCGAAAAATTCCTTGGTCTATGGTTATGACTAGGTATATATGATACGCAAGGATTAACCGATGAACTAGGGAAACTTTCGCTACGGTAATTTTTTGGACCGGTGACCGCTAGTAGCACTCAATACTGAGCGGGAAAGCACGTTAAGCCATCATTCGTCCTGGCTGTTGTATTAAGATGTGTAGGGCTTTGCTATAGCCATTTAATCTCACCAGATTTAGCCAAATTAAGCCATTGATGAATATGTCAAGAAGGATTTCTTTTGCGTGGGTGACGCTAGAGACTTTTTCGTTTATTTATCGAGATCGTGGCTGGCGTCTAAGCCCCTGACTTTATCGTATCATATGGTAGATTTCATTAGAAAATATTGCTGTGTTTCTAAATAAAAGTAAAAGTTTCATTCCACATGAATTGAAAGACAAGGCAGTCCAGGTACAAACACAGTCATGAGTACATATTCAAAACATTTAAACGATTACGTTTTAAACACTTTACAGCGATCGTATTCTTTGTGTTGAATTCAGTCGATTTTAATCTCTTGAAGTTGTTTTAATACTAGGTATTGTGCAACAAATGCAAATACATAAGAAAATATTACAGTCTTCAGATAATAAGAATTTATATGAAATGTTCTATGCAATCGATATTTTCGAAGAACCCTTTAAAAATAATTTAGTTCTGACCATTCCGCCTAATTTTCCTACTAAGCGGACGTGACGCCATATATGTACGTAGCTCAACCGGAAGAAGTTTCAACGCGTTCCGACACGAAGTATTATCAACAGGTCTTTAATTATTGATGGTAAGCTTACATGTAAACTGTGAAATTATGGTTTTCTTGTTGTTGATAGCTGGCTAGTCGAGTGTGTAAATAACTCAATCAATAAATGTTTACTACCGATATTTTCAGGGCATTTGCATGTATACTATTCTATAATATCGCTGTATATTCACATTTCTTATAACCAAAGCTGTTGTTTATTGTAGTCCATCTGTTTATAATAGCTTTAGTTATTAGCAAATGTGCATACGTAATTGCAAAACAGTCATTATTCTTTGCTTTCAATCCGATTTGAAGCTTATTATTGAAGCGCTCGTAGCGAAGTTTACTTAGCTGTTCTTAACCGATCAGCAAAGCTAAGCAACGTCGCCCGCGGTCATGAGTTGGATAGGTGACCGCTAGTAAGATTACTACTCAGCGCTTCCGTGCTTCGGAGTCGATTCCGGTTGTTGTCTAAGGATGGCAGTTGTTATAGCATGGTGGTAGGGCATTTTGCGAATGTCCGCCTGGCTAGCTACAACCCTTTATTAGAACATCTGTCGCCAAGCACCCAACAGTGTGTTCCGGCAGCTGTCCTTGAGAGCCAGTACTTCTAGGTTAGCTTGAACAACATCTTCGACCACATCATCACTTACAATCAGGTGAGTTAGTGGTCAAAGGTTAACCTATCAGGAATAAAATAATAAAAAGATTTTGTTACTGACAAATTACTTTATTTAACTGCTGGAGTCAAGAGGTTTAAATCTTCATAGTAGATTGTGACGAATTGCAACTGGTGTAAGCAGAGGTTACCGTTGACAAAAGGTCGTTCATGTTTCTAAATATAATTAAAAAAAAGGGCATTTATTATCCCATTTAACAGACTGTTAACATGGTATAATAGTTAATCGATTTGGGAAAGAAGTTTTAACAAACTTTGTGGAAGCGCTTGCAATGCAGCTTACCTAGTCGTTTTAACCGATCAATTAGATTAAACAAATTTTTGAAGCAGTGATGGCTCAGTGGCATTGACTATGGACTGCCACCCAGCAGGTCCATGGTTCGAATCCCGCCGCGGGCTTGAGCTTCACCGCATGGTGGAAGGGCATTTTGCGAATGCCCGCCTGCGCCAGCCACCCTAGCTACCACCCTCAAGTTAAAAATCTGTCGCCATGCACCTAACGGTGTGTTCCGGCAGCAGTCCTTGAGAGCCAGTGAAATTACAGGCACATGAGACGTAACAACTAAGTTTCAAGGTGACGGGCGCAGTGCAATTCGTGACTTCTGACGAAATGCATCTGTTATAGGCAGAGGTTTGTCCGCTTAACATCAGGTGGGCCTCGAGCTTGTTCAGTCATAATAACAAAAAAATTAAAAAAAACTTATTCTCTGCGATTAATTCTTGGATGGGTGATCGCTAGTGGTATTTACTACTGACCGCTTCCGTGCTTCGGAAGGCACGTGAAGCTCTCGGTCCCAGTAATTGCCTTAGTTATTAGGATGGTCTAATTACTCAGCATGGTTGGCACTGGCATAATCTACCGAATATGCCCGCATGGTTAGTTGCCACTCTCAAGTAGAAAAACTGTCGCCAAGCACCCAACGGTGTCTTTTGGGTAACCTTGACTGCTTTCACATTCTTAGTTAAGCTGTTTACGGTGGACAGCCAAGGCTTTGTATGACAGTCCCGTGTACTAGTACAGAACCCTAAAAACTTTATTGCCATACCAGCTGATCGTTTCTTGATTCACTAATTGTGTTAAGAAATCTGCTTCCAAGCATCCTTTGTTCACTCGAATTTCCTTCTTTTTTTATGCATGATAGGCAAACATTTGGCCCTTATCTCACCTGTTGGAAAGTTATGATGCGGGTGAAGATGTAGCATGCTTGCCTTGAAGATACCTATTCACTCTAGACTTGAAGACTCCCAAATTATACTGTTCAGGAAACAAAGACGCTGGCAATGAGTTCCAGTCCTTCGCTGTACGGATGATAAATGTGGAAGCGAAACGCTTCGAGCGAACTGGAGGAATGTCAACCATGAAACGATTACGGCCATCAGAGCGTCTTGTTGTCTGGTGATAAAAGGGGCATGGAGGAATCAGCCCATGTAATTCCTGCGCACACTCTCCGAAATGTATGCGATAGAATACCGATAGGCAAGCGACCCTGCCACGATGACCAAGACTCTGTAGTTTAGACTCAACCACCTACTTATAACCTTCTGGCACTGAGCATGTAATCCGCATGTTTACGCATGACTCGTTGTTCTATCTTTGACTTATTCAAATATTTCGTTTTCCTTAATTTAAAACTAATCAATGCATATCTCACGTCGACTCTCGCTCTTCCATTATCTAGATCAATAAACGAATGCATAAAACGTCTCGACTGAGTAAACAAGTAGCCGTTACATGTTAGTATATCTGTCTGTTTTATTTAGGGTTGGCCACAGAAAGTTTGTGTTGAGAGAGAGCTTAACCTCGTGGGGTGCCGGGCTAGAATTCAACTCTCCCATATTCTCACGTGGAAGTCGTAAGAGGCAACGAAGGAAAAAATACCAGGAAGTGGGCAGCAGCACCTTCTGGAGAACTGCCATCTGACACTGTCATTCCCAAGACACCTGCTAAGCGTGGGATATATAGGTATTAGGGGCCATCCCGTCTTTAGTGGTTGAGGCTGTGTTCAGCAGTGGACGATGTAAAGAGGCCGGCTGTAAAGAGCGTGAAGGTGAACTTGTTAATAAAAATTATAAGCAGTTTAACTTATGGTACTATATTAAGTGGCACAGTTTGAAGCAGTGATAGCTCAGTGGCATTAGCTATGGACTGCAGCGCAGCAAGTCCATGGTTCGAATTCCGCCGCGGGCTTGAGCGACACCGCATAGTGGAAGGGCTTTTTACGAATGCCCGTCTAACTAGTGACCACCCTCAAGTAGAAAATCTGTCACCAAGCACCTAATGGTGTGTTCCGGCAACAGTCCTTGAGAGCCAGTGAAATTACAGGCACAAATCACAATAAAATAAAAAATAAAACTAAATCCGGAGCCTATTTACATTTGCATACTAAATTCATACAACGTTTTATAACATAAATAAAAACTTTACCGTTGAAAAAGGATTTCATTATATATCACATTTTATTATAACATTTTGAATCAGAGTAGGCACATACGGATACTATGATCGAAAATAAAAATATGCCAATATTTTCTAGAGCATACGAAAGATTTTACCGTTATTCCGGACACGTGAGGCAATAAATAGCGCCCTGCGGCTATTGTTATTATGGATGCCACGCAGTCACGAATTTTCTCGAAGGCAGAAGCGGGTGAAGCTTAACCCTACGGTGGTAGGGCACTGTATTCGAATGCTCACTTGGAGCTACTACCTTCAAACATTATATGTCCAGCACTTTGTTAATGTAGGTACTTAGCAACGGTGTATTTCAGCAGCTTGTTAACACCTTTGACCAACGGAAACGTACCTATGAGCAATGCATCGTCCAGTAATTGTTTCTAAAGGAAATATGGACCTGGACATCGTTATAAGCGTAGAACCCTCGTCTGCTGAAACAGCCCTTGAGACGGACGCATACTTCGCGTTACGCGAAGCTGTTACTTAAAATAATAACAAATATTTTAAAAGTGTTTTAAGAAAACATTAATTTAATTATTTAATAAAACACTTAAAATATCTAGTGACAATTCCACATAATTTCCTGTTAAGCCGACATGACGTCACAAACGCAACGCAGCCAAACCGGAAGAGTATTCGACGCGTTCCGCTTCTTTCTCTTGTTATTATTAAATATGGATTACAGCAAAGTAACGCCTGAATTAATTAATTATACTAAACTTCTTCAAGCGGAAGGACATTGGAATCGGTATACATACATATGTACTATAGGAAGGGTTGCAGGGGTTGAAGCATACCCCAGGGGTCCATTAGCCATGTATTTAGTAGAATTGTAAAATACACAAACAATCAAGTTTAAATTTAAAACGTCAAAAATTTATTTCTTTAAAATGTTTGATTTCCGGTATATAAAATTTCGTGTAATTATTCAAAATAACTAGATCAATCTGTAAAAAAAATAATGTACATTGTGGTGTATACTGATTCTAAAGACGAGCCCTTCAAGCACTTACAATAATGTTTTTCAGCGATGAATTCAAGGTCAAGAGTCAAAAGTCGTGTCAGGGTGAGATCTCGAAGCTCAGGAACGGTGATTTATTAATTTAATATCTAGAACTCGCAATGACCGATACAAGCCATTCGATTGGTGAGGAAAATAACAATCTTTAGCATACATTTTCAAGGAACTAGATTTTAGCTTAAAATTCACGCACCGCAAAGCCAATGTGAAGAAGTGAATTGCGCCAAGTTATTTTGACAACTTCACAATGACAGCGAGGTTCGTTTGGATAGGCACCATTGTAAATACAGCAAACGCTAAACTCGCAATCTGTTTGGAACAAACAATAAAATATATGGAAACAAAATCAAAACCTACATACATGTACTCTGATTGTTGGAAATAGGCAATATAAATCTTATTGATCCCATATACCTATTACACCCCAATACAATGTCTACACAAAGCAGTTGAATTTAGGTAAATCATGTCAAATAATATATTCAAAATAACACGCTTTATAAATCTAATGACTTTATGTAATAGAACACAAATCTACCTTAATATTAGGCAACCGATAACGATAATTTATATAATAGCGCCTTGGTAATTTATTTGAGGGCCAAACCAAAATAAAATTATAGCCACATAATGATGGATAGATTTTTATAAGCAGGCAACCCTGGCAATAACAATTACCGTGATGGATTGAGGAAATCCGAAATAATACCGTTGATTGATGTTAAGACAAATATTTTACGTTGGTTCTTTTTGAATTCAACTTTACTGTTTTTTAATTAATTAGAAATTGAAATCGTTTTGTACGCATTCACAAGAACGCGAGTAAAAGTTCTTTGCAGTTATTGCCGCCTTTTGGCCGCTGGAACAAAAAGCGAGATCGTCGATTTAATTGGAAATGAAAATGTGTTGGGTTATGCTGACAAGGAATTTTCAATAGCAGGTCAAAGAATTCAGTTCATTTTACAGCATAAAGGTCTTAAACAATGTATTTCACTATTGGTGAGTGATTATATTATTAAGTCAAAGGACAGTAAACAAATTCTCTGAAAAAAAATATCTTGTCTTAGGTTTTCGTGATTATTACACATAGTAATAAAACAACTTTAAACCGTTTAAAGTTGTTTAATTACTAAAAAAAACTTTGTCAAATTATTGATTGTGAAGGACAGGTGCCAGATCACACACATGTATAGTGCATGAGAGAGATTTTCCACTAGAGTTAGCCTGACAGCACTTCTAAAATGCTCTGCCATCATGGACTTCACGTTTATCTCTTTGACCCGCTGAACGGTAGGCCGAATGACATTGAATATATATATTCAGTGTCATTGGGTGAAACCAGTTTTTATACCTATTTGGAGAGTGATTCGGAACATTAAAGGTTTCTAATGTTTTTTTATTATGTATGATAACGCACAACTCTTTTACAAGATTATCCAATTTCGCCAATGTGACTGTATCAATTATTCAAAGTTAATAAAATCTAAATCAAAGCGGCATACAACAACGAAAAATATACTAACCGACTTTCAACAATGATAAGTATGAACTTACAAGTCGGGCCATGAAAATGTGAGCTCAGTGTTTTGAATCAGCGTGGTAACCATTTCAAGAAGTTATTTTTACATTACAAAGTAACAACGAGGGGAATATTTATAAATATGTTTAAACCACTACAAAAAGTATGGCGTATATATGGCGTATATATATATATATATATATATGGCGTCATCGTCAACAAGTTTAAAGCTCATTGGAAAAAATTGTCTTATATTTAGTAAAACGTAAGTTACAATATACATAGATGTCGCTTCATCCCCATACGATGATTAATAATGAGAGGACATATTAGATTAATACGTCATATGTCACGTTGGCTTAGTGTTCAGAGCATAACTCGACTATAGGGGTCGCAGCGCATGTTCAAATGCCGGACTTGATTGGCCTTTTTTCTATGTAATTTTGTAATATTATTCACGAACCATGCTGCATTATAAAATATTAACAGTAATTTTATAAATTACTGTGTCCAAAGACGGTTCGGCTTAAAAAAATTATTGCCAATTAGTTATTTACGTTGCGTTTTATAAATGTTATATCAGATTATCCAAATGCTAAACGCTATTTATTGAAGTACCCAAGTACTCCGGACTCTCAAATAATTCTGAGATAAATTCTACATTTTACTGAGCAAATGTTGGAAGCAAATATTTATTTTGCTTTCAATCTGAGTGTTTTGAAGCCTCAATTTCGCTGGGTTTGACAATTATATAGAATTCGCTTACCCATTCCTTGCGGTTTCTTTCAAGAGTGACCTTTTTGCTTGGAAATGGTATATTTAAATAAAATCCTTTTTTTATTCTCTTACTGTATCATCCTGATTGTCCACTGCTGGACACAGTCTCTTCCATTAATTTTGTGTGTGGCATACTCCCCAAGCTTAGCAGGCGTCAGTGTAAGAAAGAAGTTCCTCAGAAGGCACTGCTCCCCACCTTCCGGTATTCCGGTATACCTTTAGTCACCTCTTACGTCAACCATGGGAAGAGATAAGAGAATGCACTTCTAACCCAGCAACACGCGGGATTCATTTATTTACCTACTTCTATTTATATATCCTGCACGGATTGAGCAATCAATATCCAAGAAGACCAATCATAAAAAAATGGTTTGTACCCAAAGGGGTCTGTACCCAAAGGACAAACTAATAGCATATTAATGCGACTCTACTATTAATCTGTGGTCAAAGGAGTTAACCGCTTAACCTAGAATTACTGGCTCTCAACGATAATAAGTTTTTTTCCCTAGCATATATGCAGAGTAGTAGATATGAATTCTTCAAACTTCTGCCGTCCTGGTACTTTAAAAATCAGTTTCTATACACTTATGTGAAATGGTAAATTTATTTTGCTAACCGTACTTCAATAAGCCTAAATATAAAGAGTAGGTGGGATCAGGCTGGAAAAGTAAATTAATTAAAAATAAACGAATCCCACTTGATATAATAAGTGGGATCAAAACGGAATAAAGAAATAATTGAAAATATTACTGATAGCATGTGGTATCCGAGTATGAGAGTGGACCGGAATAAATCATCTAAAATGTTAGATATGTGCAAGAATGACCGACTTTTTGAAATAGCTCTCACATAGCGCTTACTTTTGTAATAAAGGAAAATTAAACATTTCGTTTCAGCGTCTTATTTTCATCAGCATGTTATACTAGCTTTCGACATGCTCTGCAGGGTGAAGTCTTACTTTGTATCTAGGTAAAGTAATTGCATCACATATGAATTTTACCACAGAATACCAGAGTATAACAGTAAAACAAGTTTCAGTGTTCTTAGTGTCATTGAAATTAAAAAAATATAATTCGACATGCTACACATTTAAAATCTTTTTTCAAATTAAATTCTCCAATATGCTAGGGAAAAAAACTTATTATAAAATTTTATTACTTCATAACAAAGTATAACTTATAAGGTACTTTGTTATGTTGTACATTGGGCTTGTTATACTAATATGTAGTGTGTACCTTTAATTCATATTATTTAAATACATATTTCTTTCGCTTCATATACATATATCAGCTTCATCTATATTCTTTCGATTTTTTACTAACTATAAATAGAATCAAATTTCATAACATGTCTGTTTTTTTTTAATGTCACTGTGCGAACATCGATCCCCTTATGTTAAATTATTATCCTCTGACTATACAACATGAATTTTACAGTTACGAACTGCACTGCGCCCTATGTTTCAGGGTGATTCCTATATATATACAGTGTCTCATGTGCCTGTAATTTTACCTGGCTTTCAAAGACTGCTCGCGGAACACACCATTAGGTGCATGGCGACAGATTTTGTACGTGATGATGGTAGTTAGCCAGTATTAGCTAGCTACCATTATCAAGTAGCCGAGCATTCGCAAAATGCCCTTCCAATGCGGTAAAAATCAAGCCGGTGGCGGTGGGACTCGAACCATGGACCTACGGCACGGCAGTTCATAGCTGTTACCTCTCGACTATCATTGTTTCAACAGTCTAGTTATTTTTTTTTATGGTATTGTGACAGGATAAGCTTGAGGCCCACCTGATGTTAAGCAGTCCGCTTAACATCAGGTGGACCTTTGCCTTTAACAGATGCATTTCGTCACAAGTCACGAATTGCACTGCGCCCATCACCTTGAGACATAGTTGTTAAGTCTCATGCACCTGTAATTTCACTGGCTCTGAAGGACTGCTGCCGGAACACACTGTTTGGTGCTTGGCGACAGATCTTCTACTTGAGGGTGGTCGCTAGCCAGGCGGGCATTCGCAAAATGCCCTTCCGCCATGCGGTGAATATTAAGCCGCTGGCGGTGGGACTTGAACCATGGTCCTACGGCACGGCAGTGCCGTTCCGTTGCTATTACCTCTCGTTTATCATTATTTCAAAAGTCTAGTTTTAAAAAAGGCGATTAATTGGTCACCGCATATCTATAAACTCTACTGATTACCTCAACAAATAGTAAGATTGTAAGATATCGATGCCTTGAAGCAATACTTCCGGAACCTTATTCCAACATCCGATATAACGTGGAATGATTTGAAATGCAAGAAGCCGCCTGCTTGACACATATTTCACTCCACTCGAGACTTTTCTATGAATTCTTAGATGCTGGTCACCGTTTGCAAATCTCAACTGTATGATAATGCGAATAGGGGTGATAATCGGGGAAAAGTTACCGCGTGTTTTATGGATGTAATTTTCTTCAGTCGCCTGGATTGCAATCCGGATATCTTTGTACGCATGGGAGGTTATTTTGTGAAATATGAGCGATCTTTTTGTGTCACATCTAAGCTTAAAGTTAAAATATTACATTTTGGTGTCAAGTTTATAAATTAGTTTTTGTACTAAACATGTGTAAATTTTATAATATTTATATTGTACTGAGAATAAAATTAGGGGTGATAATCGGGGAAAAGTTACCGCGTGTTTTATGGATGTAATTTTCTTCAGTCGCCTGGATTGCAATCCGGATATCTTTGTACGCATGGGAGGTTATTTTGTGAAATATGAGCGATCTTTTTGTGTCACATCTAAGCTTAAAGTTAAAATATTACATTTTGGTGTCAAGTTTATAAATTAGTTTTTGTACTAAACATGTGTAAATTTTATAATATTTATATTGTACTGAGAATAAAATTTGTAATTGACCTTCATAAGAGCATCGTAGATGCCTAAATTGAATAAATGATATTGACTTTGACTTTGATATTTATAATATTTGTATCTTCTACAAATATAATTATGTGTATACTTATGTTCATATTATTAGGTATTTATATCAATAAAATCCTAAATTACATGTTTTTTTTTTCATATAGGTACTGTATCAGCCCGTATGTCCGGTGTCCACTGGTAAACACAGCCTCCCACAATATGAGGGGGGTTTGCCATCAGATCAGATCGCAGTGTGAGATATCAGTTCCTCAGAAAGTGGTGCTGCCCACCCTCTGCTGTGTTACCCTTAGTCGCCTCGTACGACACCCACGGGTTGAGATGGGAGTGTGACATTCTAGCCCGGCAGCCCACGGAATCATATAATATATTATATAGGTATACGAGTATAGGATAATTATATGCAATTCGAAAATTGGAATCTCGAATGTATGGAGTTGCCATAGTTCTTGTATTGAACATCCAGATTTGGGTCACAGACAATCTTGAAAACATTATTATTTTAATATATTTTGACCCCAATACATTCGATGTCTGGATCATACGAGCATGTTTACAGTTTGTCATTTTGTATTTTGAAATCAATGATAGTAAACACATCCCTCTCCTCAGGCACAAAGTATAAGATATAAGGCTCATCTGCCATATATTGTCGATATATTGCCATAATTCCCTCGCTTGGCAGGCGTCTTGGGGACGGCAGTGTAAGATGGCAGTTCCTCAGAAGGCCGATGCTGCCAACTTTCTGGTGTTTTTTCTCTTGGTTAAGAGGAATATACTGAACTAAATATTCCTTGCAAGGAATAAAGTAAGGTTAAGAAAATAAAAACTTCTTTTTCACGGCTATTAGGAATGCAACTAACGGTGTGATCCGGCAGCTGTCTTTGAAAGTCAGAAATTCTAGGTGAAGCTTGTCAATACCTTCGACCACGTCATCACTTACTATCAGGTAATGACGTGTCAGTGATTGTGGTCAAAGGCTTTCCTATCAGCAAAAAAATTAAAAACTCTATCAATTAGTTATTATGTCCACACTGCGATGTTTTTTCCACAACATAATGGTTGCAAAATAAACTATTAATGTAAGCAAAAACATATGGTTTTATATTTTTAATAATTTCTGCCGCAAGAAGTCCACTTGACTGCTAGATATATGCCTCCCTTTACGAACGGTTGGAAGCGACCTGCATCCAGCGTCATTTTTATTTTTATCCACAACTAAAACTAATCCTACTTACTTTACTAAATGAAAATATGGTTTATAACATTTAGAATTTGATGCCATTAACAAATGTCTCAAGCACAAGGCAAATAACATATGAGTAGTTTCTTTACAAAATAAATATTACAGATTTCAATATACGAGGGTGGGTCAAAACGTTTCGCGGCACAAGGAGGAAAATTTAATATAAAAAGCGTTTTCCTTGTTTTGATTTGCCAAATATTAACAATACCGCCTCACCGCTGAACTCGAAGCAAACATATAATTCCAGTTAGTGTATTTCCAAATAGACAGAGTAAACATTATATGTAGGGCCTAACTATTAAAAAAGGTCCATCATTGCTTTTAAAATAGGCTAAGCTCCTTCGTCATCTGTGATTCGTTTTCCAGGTTATTGATAATCAAGTAAGGTCAAATTTCGAAAACAATGAACCCCGTAATACTGCTTACTTGTTGACCTGAACTAGTATGAAACGCAATGCGGGGAAATGTCAAATGAGTTCTAACGAGATGGCGCTTAGTGTTTGTCACCAAGAAAATGGCAATTTGTACAGGAATATTTGTTGTATTTTTATGTAAGTACATTTTTTTATGTTATTGTGACGGAACAAGCTCGAGGCCCACCTGATGTTAAGCGGACTAACCTCTCCCTATAACAGATGCATTTGGCCACAAATCACGAATTGCACTGCGCCCGTCATCTTGAGACATAGTTATTAAGTCACATGTACCTGTAATTTCACTGGCTCTCAAGGACTGCTGCCGGAACACACCGTTAGGTGCTTCGCGACAGATTTTCTACTTGAGGGTGGTTATTAAATAAGGGTTCCTGTGACACATTTGAATGTCGAGAAATAGGAGCTTTGAAATTTTTGAGCGGTATTGGAAGAGAAAGTGGTTATAACCCTAACCTTCAATATATATATTTTTGAAAAGTTTGTATTAAAACCTTATTAAATGCAATTTGATATGAAATTTAGAAATTTTCATTCTGCTCACACAGTGAGATGGAAATGTACAAAGAAAACGTCGTTTTATAGTCTCACTTGTTGAAGTGGTTTATATATTAATAAATCTACACCTAGGTACGTAGATGGCCAAGATAACACTAATAAATTTGACCTAATTTAATTTATGGCTATAATGATGTACTAATATCTATTTAAAGTCATTTAATAGATTTTAAGTTTAGGTAAGTGAAAATAGTTTACTTGTTTTATTTTGGTAAGCTCTCACCACAATCTCACTTGATGGTAAGTGATGATGTGATCGAAAATGTTAATAGGTTTAAACTAGAATAAGGCTTATAAATATAAGGCTCTCAAGGACCGAAATATACCGTAAGGTGCTTGGCGACAGATTGTTTACTTGAGGGTGGTCCCAAGCCTGGCGGGCATTCGCAAAATGCCATTCTACCATTCGGTTAAGCTCAAGCCCGCGGCGGGATTCAAACCATGGACCTGCTGCGCGGCAGTCCAATGCCACTGAATCATCACTGCTTCTAAATTGTTAGTTAACATTTTGGAAAAAGTGTAACGATCCGATCGTATCAGATTTTCTTACAGACTACCATCACCCACGGACCTAGATTTTTTAAAAACCTCGTTTAATCAGTAACATGCCAGGTACGATTACGTCATTGAAAGGCTTGAAAAGAAAGATAATATAATAATATTGAAGAAAAAAAGAATAATATTGAAAGATAAATAACACATTTTATGTTAGACTTCTGCTAGATGACAAACATACAGTGCTATATGCCAAACAGCTTTTAGTAATCAACCTCATTGCTAACGAACCGCAACCGTTACAGTGTGGCCGAGTTAACAATGAAGAGGTTTTAATGTAGGGTTCAAATAACACGTAATGTTTGTACAAGAATTTACCTCACAACTCATCATCTGAAAGGTATATTAGCATAATTTTACAGTACATTTTCGTTATGTACGCGTGAGGCAACAGGAATAATTTACGGAAACAAACTAGTAAATAATATCATTTACAATAATAAATCCCTTACTCTAATTTAAGCTCTCCGTTAATCTGTGACAGAGTTTTGCAAGATGATATTGATAGTCCTACTGCCACCACAAAAGTTTACTTTTTTACAGCAGATAGGCTAGCCTTTGACCACTATCTCACCATATGGTAGGTGATAATGTGGCCTAAATGATGTTAATTAAGCTAAGCTAGAACTCTTCACATCGAACATAACGTTCACCGTTGAACAAAGTCTCTCCTAATGGGGGGATTTGCACTAATAAAAATAAAAAAACATGAAAAATAAATATCTCAAACTTATTACAACACTTGCAGAACTTTTTCCAAAATTCAAGTTTCACGCAAGAAACATCTTGAAAGAAATCCTACAACAGAGTTTACGACAAAAAGGCTTGGACAAATCCACCTATGCACAGCTATCGGCTATCACCTACGTAATTGAAACAAATAATGTAATAATTTTATTTTTATAGTATGTAACACATGGTTAAAAGGCGTAAGAAGTATGAAGAATGACCCCGAGTTTCTTGCCCGTTCTTCTCGCAGTAGCTCTATATATTTTTTTTTTTGCTGAACGTGGCCGTACAATGTAGTATACTTAAATATAAAAAATTACTTTCATAAGAGCGTCGTAGACGCCTAAATTGACTTATTAATGATTTTGAATATGACTTTGGCTATAACGACTTCCATAACTGCTATGAAAAACCAAACGCTTCGAAGCATGGAACCGTTCCGGCGTAACTGCCACTAGCAATCACCTATTCAAGTAATGACCGCAGTGGACGTTGCTTGACCTAGATGATCGGTGAAAAACGATTATCTAATCGTTTTTCACAAGCTCCGCTACGCGCGGTCCAGGATTTACGGTATTCAGAACTGCTTTTTTATGATGACAAATTACAATAGCCTCCACCCACGATCCATGTGACCCTACTCCATTTTTTTTTTCATTTTAAGGCAATGAAAGGACTGTATATTCAGACGAAGCCCATTCAAGTACAAAGGGACAGAGTCACTGGGTCCCACACGGGTAAATAAAAATAATGTTGTGGGGAAACAATGGGAGTTTAGATTACAATTTGCTCACGGGAGAGTAATTTCACCTTTACAAACAGTGATACATTAAAATTTAACCACACAATTGCCTTGAGAAGTACAATAAACATCATATCGAATTTGTTCAGATGGGTAAAGATATCTTCCAGAGGGACTTGAACCCGCAATCCCAGAACACCATCCTTGTGTATTTCCAAGTATGCTATGGAAGCGGGTGCTGGACAGTCGATTTAGGAACAGAGATACTCAAACAGCTTTCTAAAGGATTTCCGGACGTTTGTGTACATTTTGGTACTCTTAATTTTATTCCTCTTTTACAGAACACATTGCATAATTTTCGTTTACCTTCCTGTTTCACAGAATAAGCTAAATTAAATCTGTTAATTTTTCTATTTTTCCATTTTTACAGAACACGAAGCCCTTGATCATGGGGTATCCATCGGCATTTCAATAGAAAACAGCGACCTTGGTAAGCCATAATTTATTCATAGTTAATAATCTGTATTAAATGAAATATAACGGTATTATCATGTGGAAAACCCAATGATGAAAAAAAACTGGGCAAGTGCGAGCTTCGCTCTTGTACGGCTTATAATGACTACAGGCTGTAAAGGAAAAAGTTTGTTACTTTTGATTACTTATTCAAACTACATTATAAAGCGTTTTCAGTAGTTTTGTGGTGGTGATTTTGCATCCTGACATGGTCATTCATCAGAGTTCAAATATATTTTTTATTTCGACAAATAAAAATTAAATGCCCATAAAGTTGAAAATGCGGCATTCGTGCCAACAAGAACCTGTTAGCGAAACTAAGTTTTGTGATTTTTTGTTGTAAATAACAACTTTTTTTGGAAATATTCAATATATGTTCATCAGGGATAATGTAGGATTCTAATGGTTAAAGATTTTTCAAATCGGTGTAGTACTTTTTAAGTTTATTTTTAAATATAAAAATCCAAATCTCTCCTCCTTATAAGTAAAGGTACAAGTTGGTAGCCGACTGCACGTAGCAGCACATGTCGTCGCTTCATATCGTCACGACGCGTCGTTGCGTCATGTCGCTGCAGTCTTGATTCCGAACCCGACTGCAGACGGCAATAGTAGATGGCAACCAGTTGCTTTTGTGTGCTCCGTCAAACAAGATGTCTGACGTGTTCGAGAAAAGTGATCGCATTTTTTTACATCTTGTATTAAAAGAGGAAGAAGACGATGATGCCCTGGTTTTTATTATACTGAAAAAGACGAAAAGCCACACGTCCTATGCATAAATGCAGAGCAAGTGAGGGAACTTATTCAATACTGATCAAAAACCATTTGATAAGCGATATGAAAGAAATGCATTTTGAACAGAAACACGCTCGACGTGTCTTTACTCCGGGGCGTCAGCGGCACTACTGATCTGCGGTCGGACGACACTGCCGTCTACCACTCGATGCTGCTTCATATCGTCCGCTACCAACTTCTACCTTTAGTGTATAATATATAATACGCCTGTGAGCAAAGCCTCTACAATTATATACATTTCTCAGTCTGCATTTTGAATAGCAATCTTCGACTTAGACATAGTGTTGTATCTATTTTACTTTCTAATTTAAAGTAAATTATAAACATTGGGCAAGTGCAAGTCAAACACGCTCACTGATGGTTCCGTAACACGACACAATAATTGCATAATGAGTTTACGGACAAAATATTAATTCATTAATATGGTAAAAGAAGTAGCAATGAAAACCAAACCTAACTTTGTATGTAACAAAAGTCATACATTAGTTCACTAGTAAGGTTCTAAGGTTTATACTAAAATGCAAGAAATAAAATTAACAGTAAGTACATACGCCATCGAAATAAAAACAAAAACATTTTTATTTAGATATATAAAGAAATATTTTTCAATTCACTTGTGCTGGAAAATTTGGTTTTCATCAATATTATATGAATATGTGAGTATCCAAATATGCGTCCCAAATAGACGTTTATTATGATAGAAAATTGCTTCAACGTAAAAGAGTAAGCAAAAAAGAAGCAAATAAAGGACCGTAGACTTCAATAATTGAAATTTATTTGTTAAGAATACATTTTCCCATTCGTATGAAAAGGGACCTGAAACCCTAAAAACCAGACCGTTCTGATAAGTATATTTTTTACATTTTAAAAAATAGGAGTTTTGAAATGGTCACAGAAACCACAACATTATCCAAAATCTGTGGGTTTTATCTGTTTTTGAAGCAGTGATCAGTGGCATTGGCAACGGACTGCCGCGCAGCATGTCCATGGTTGGAATCTAGCCGCGGGCTTCAGCTTCACTGCATGGCGGAAGGACATTTTGTAATTGCCCACTTGGCTAGCGACCACCCTCAAGTAGAAAATCTATCACCAAGCACCTAACGGTGTGTTCCGGCAGCTGTCCTTGAGAGCCAGTAATTCTAGGTTAAGCCTGCTAACACCTTCAACCACTTTTTTTTAGTAAATAATGCGCGATTACTCACGTGAATAAGTCAGATAGCTCCGACTATAGTTTCAACCACATCCGGTGGTCTTTTTCAAGGAGAGCTCGGGACGATGAATGCTCAGCGAGACGTCAACGCGGGCGTCCCGAGCTTCAAACACATAATCTTACCATCATGTGAGATTGAGTCAAAGACTTACCTATCAGCAATTAAAAAAAACTAAATCCCAAAGACGAAAAATAGCCTGATGACGTCTAAAGTAAGAAAAAGCAATTTTCCTCGAAACAAAATTTCAATTATCCAACCACTCCAGACGGATTAGTAACGACGATTCGAGAAGCATGATTTACGATATTTTCATAACTTCGGTATCAGCCGGCTTAAAAATACGCTCTTTGAATAATCAACGCTTGCGAACGACTTTTATAATGCTATTCGATCAAAGAGGATTTGAATGACGGATATAGAATGCGTAGGTACTGCCTACATAAAGAATAAGTTTAAGAAAATAAACAGTTTTTTAAGAAATTTCACAGTTTATTTTTACATATCTTTCACTTGTGACCATCAATTCATAATTTAAAACAACTGTCATAATCAACGACTCGGCAACAGTACCCGTCTTCGCAATTAATTTTCCTGATAAAATGGCTGTTCCCACACCAGGAAGACAACTAATTATGCTGAAAGAGAGACCCGAAAGCGAGATTTAGTGTTAAATCTCACACAGTAGATTTTAAATGCAAAGTTTTTATGCATAAAACATATAACGAAGCGTAAAGATGGAACTAGATTTGAAAATCTATCGCCAAGCACCTAATTGTGTGTTCCGGCAGTAGTTCTTGAGAGCCAGTGAAATTACAGACATATGAGACTTAACAACATTGTCTCAAGGTGACGGGTGCAGTGTAATTCGTGACTTGTGACGAAATGCATCTCTTATAGGCAGAGGTTTGTCCGCATAACATCACGTGGGCATCGAACTTGATCCATCACAATAACTGAAAAAAAAATAAAGATAAGGAATAGGGTATGGCCGTAAAACGTAGGGATGAACTGCAAATAAAATTATATAAGTTAGAATATTATGGAATTTCACACTCGTGTTTATATATAATGATTGTAAAACACGGGTTATATTATGGCTTACAATATAGAACTGCTCGTAATACAAATTGCATCTCAAGAATGAGATCAATCACAAGATGCTGTTTTTGACAGACCTTACATAGTATATTAAACATCAGAACTGCATTTTAATACAAATCTCAACTAAAAGATGCATTATTTAATACGAGCCTAAGAGTCAATGTCACAGTTGACAATTGTTTCGGCTTCTACTGGAAGCTGAAATATTTTTCATCCAAATAAGGCATTTGGTTGATGCCAAACAATTATTAAATGTGTAATCGACTATTAGTAACAAGTATGATAAGTGTTATTACTGAGATAATGACTGATAGAGCTGAATAGAAAAAGAACACATGTTGGGCAAACCACTGGGACTGGTCTGCGTGGGACGAAGACAAATCTAAAATCCCGAAAGACATCCAACAGGTTACACAATAAGTTGCTAAATCGGAAAAAACTTATATATTTCTAAAAACTACAACATTCAATCATCTAACATTCGCGTCTCCACCACATGTACTTTTTTCATACATCTTCTACGTTTGTTCGGACCGATCAACTTATCGGGCAAATGGAACGCACTCCTTTGCTGTCGTCTATGTGTAATCTATGGAATTTTGTACGTGAAATTATCTTGGTAACTTTTTGCAATTCATTCTACTTTCGCCCCTTTGAATGGTTCTTGATTTTATTTGTTTGTTTGTAAAGATTTGATCTATAAAATTGATAATTTTGTGTTGTGTAATTGTGACGTTGCTGTGCCGCAACGTTGGACAATTTCAAGAGGAAGGAAGCACGGAAACGATCATCGCCGCCCTGGCCGTGAGTAAATAAAAATTGTGTTGGCCAAAAAGTTTTTATTTATGTAACAGCTAGGTGCGGGCGCCGAGATCGACACGACTGCATAACTCTGTAGGTTAATTTAATTTTATTTTGTACTTTCTTTCAGCCTTCCCGGTGTATCGCCGGTTATTAAGCATTCAAAACAGATTGTCTGGGCAGAAGCCTCTCTGCTAAACAATCCCTGCCTGGGCAATCTGGAATCTTAAGATTCCAGATTGCCCAGGCAACGTTGTCCTACGCTCTAATACTCGTACATGTATAGTCTTTTGTGTTACAAGGAGACAAAGTTATAATACTTGGTTCCTCGAGGGCGTTATTTTGAATTCAGAGCGAAGTGAAGAATTCTATAGTATAGCTATAGAATTGCTTTCTTCTAAATAATATAGTATCACTGTGTTCTGAAGTAAACTCCTCAGCGTAGCGCAGAATTCAATATACGCCACCCGAGAATAAAATATTTCGGCCCCGAGCTATAATACAATTTTTCATTTCTATGAGAAATAAAAAAAAACTACGGGTAACTCGTAAGTCGTTCGTACATAAAATATTACTAACCAATAAGAATAATATACGAACGCGTATCAATCATTATCAGAACAGACAAAAACAAACTCCTTTTAGATATGCTGTATTTTTAAAGCTATTGTTGTTTCACGAATAGGTGTGGTGAAAATAATATTTACTGTCCTATATAATATATATTCAGTTCACTAACATCTCAAGAGATTGCTTTAATTATAAAAATAATTAAATCTTGTAACTACAGGGCATTTTGCGAATGCCCGCCTGGCTAGCTACCACCCTCAAGTAGAAAATCTGTCGCCAAGCACCTAACGGTGTGTTCTGGCAGCTGTCCTTGAGAGCCAGTACTTCTAGGTTAGCCTGAACAACATCTTCGACCACATCATCACTTACCATCAGGTGAGATGGTGGTCAAAGGCTAATCTATCAGGCATAAAATAATAAAAATAAAAAAAAATCCTACCAGGAGGCAATCATATGTAGAAAACAGAGTTCAGGTCACTGTATATGGGTAGGGTACCCTAAAAGTTGGCGGCCCCATGGTGTCCTACATTATCATATTTCTTTCGTTCTTGATCGCGATCGAAGAGTCTTGACGATGCAGAAAAATCTTCCGATTGGGCTATATGGCGTTTATAACGTAAAGTAGGCTAAGCATGAAAATTAGGCAGAGCTGTCACTACTAATATATTTTGAAGCGTTTTTTGAAGAAGTATAAATTTAATATTTTTTAGAAATATTTGATATATTCGTTATTATTGAATATGGATTTCCGCAAAGCACCTGCTTATAGTAATAATTATACTGCATCATTTTTAAAAGTAAAGTAATTATAAAAATATTATATATATATAACCTTAGGAGTAATTATTTATTAATTATTTAATTAGTATTTTATAAGTCCAAATGCTTTTACTGTAGTAGCTGTAGTATTGTAGTAGCTGTAGTGTTGTATATAGTTTGTAGTATTTGTTTAATAAAGGCATACCGCCATAGAAAAAAAAAAAAAAAAAAAAACCTTAAGAGGTACACAATAGACGAAATATGGTAATGAAGCTTTAGACTGATATCGAGTCATAGCAACACAATATGTTGCCAGGAATATCCACGTAAACACGCTGAAAGGACCCCAGTCATCAATCATCTAGTCACCACTCATGACTGAGCAAATTCAATATCAGCGCTGATGTCAGTATGAACGTTAGCCTACTTCGGGCAATTTGGTATTTAAATCTCTCCGACGCATTTTCACTCGCACTCTCCGGGTACGAACAAATCCGCCAGTTAATTTTAACTCAAGCTACAGAGAAATCTCTATAGGAGATTAGTTCTATTGAAATAAGATCTGGGACCGCGTGCACGTGCTCTAGGACTTTTTTAAAAATCTTTGCAGTTTTATTTTTACACTTTTGGTGACCTTCGTTTCATATGTTTATTATTTGAACAAATATTCCCAATACAGTCGCAAAAGTAATACAAGCAGCATCGACCAAAACAATCCAGTGTTATTCCCAAAGAGTGTCAAAAACATAACACAATATCACAGGTGTACGAAACGGAGCTGCGAAAGAATCTAGCGTGACTTGAAGATATTTTTTTAGGAAAAGGACATCAATCATTCACTCGTGACTCACATGACTGAGCAATGAGCGTATATGAGGCAATTTCACTAGCGCATTTTTCTCCCACCTTTGGGTACGAAGCGAAGAAATTGCTGTCAGTGGGCTTGTTTTGGTTCAGGCCATGAAAATATCGCTACGTATTATTACATGCTATCTATCATATTAATACTAGACACGATTTTTAAATCATAAGATATAAAGTATCAGACTAGCTATATGCTATGCTAACGACCGAATTGTAATACTGTGTAAAACATAATTCTTAGGATAAGTAGGTAACTAAGGTTGAAACTATTGGAGGTTGGCTGTCAGCTTAGCAAACTCTTCCTTGTCCTGACCGAATCAAAAAAGCTGTTCGACGCAGGCAATGCTCGTCTACTCCCGGACGTTCTGCAAAATTACTTTTTTTCTTCGAGGGCACTTACTACCAATCTTGCCCTTGATTATAAGCTGGAGAAGTTGGTAGTCTACATGCCACAGTTCATGGCTAATGTACAAAACCCTAAAGAAGGTTGCTTGCCTTAGCCTATCTTGATAGTCTGCAAGAATTCTCGGTACTTATCGATATACCGAATAATTTTGAGGTTGGAGATTTTCTGGGCTCAGCTACTACAGAGTTATTCCGTAACACCACTTCTCTTTGGCCCCAAGAAGCTTCTGGATGTTGCCTTTTAGAGTCCAAGTTGAACACTACAGGTTAAACGTTACATTGGAGTCTGTCCGAACTTAAAAGGTTGTATCTTTAGAACGGTAATAGGTAGCTGGTTGAGTTTTACACAAAATATCTGTCAGTGTGGCGGATTGCCTAAAAATATAATAATAAAATAGCAGGTTGCTAAAGAAACCTCAGTGTGTAAATCCAACTTGTTTGGTATTATTGATCTATATTAAATTAACAAATAATTTAAACACCACGTGCAGTTATGACTCGCGCTAAGGATATATTATATAATTTTTGATAGATGCTAATTTGTTTTTTTTTTAGTTTTGGCGTAGAACCCTTTGTGTTTGAGTTCATCTCACCCATGTCCGGTATCCCAAGATGCTAAACAATAAAATATAAAATTTAGGAAAGTTTTTTCGTGGCCCGATAGTTCCCATTCTCGTAAAAGTTAATATTACAATTTGACAGCAATATTTGCTACGCACGATATGTACGAATATGGAATTATTAAATTTACCAAAACTTTTATATAGAGCCGCACACAACGCTGTAAGAATATTTTATTTGAAGTACGTAGGTATATCCAGGTAAGGGTTGATGAGAAACGTTTGATTGCAGAAGTTATTCTAGTCGTGTTATATATAACACTAGCGTTCCGGCCGCGGCTCCACCCGCGGGTATATCGGTTATCGCGCAAAACCATAAACTCTTTTTGCGCAGCTGGATAAAAACTATCCTATGTCCTTCCCGTGTCTAAAACTATTTCCATACCAAATTTCATCCTAATCGGTCTAGTAGTTTGAGAGCCTGTTCAATGCAAACAAACAATCAAATCTTTCCTCTTTATTTTATTAGTTTAGACTACAACCTTATATATTTTATGAGTTGTTGATTTTGTTTTTATAACATTTTTATTTTGTTTCAGCTATATCATCCCACAATCATTTGAAGCGCTCGTAGTGAAGTTTACTTAACTGTTCTCAACCGATCAGCAAAGTTAAGCAACGTCGCGCGCGGTTATGAGTTGGATGGGTGACAGCTAGTGACATTACTACTGAGCGTTTCTGTGCTTCGGAGGGCACGTTAAGCCGTCGGTCCCGGTTGTTATCTTAGGATGGCAGTCGTTATAGCATGGTGGTAGGGCATTTTGTGAATGCCCGCCTGGCTAGCTACCACCCTCAAGTAGAAAATCTGTCGCCAAGCACCTAACGGTGTGTTCCGGCAGCTGTCCCTGAGAGCCAGTTCTTCGACCACATCATCACTTACCATCAGGTGAGATAGTGGTCAAAGCTTAACCTATCAGGCATAAAAAAAACGATCACAGATTACCTATTTACAATAATTTAATTATTTTCAAGAGTTTTTTTCCGTACCTCAAAAACAGATAGGTAATGGACCATTAAAGAATCACTTAGTAGTCCATTCACTGCAGCCCTTTGTATCTGAAACGGGTAAAACTAATCTTGAAATTAATATTAACTTAAGGTTAGTTAACTTTATACCTCCAAGAACCTTATTTTGGTATTTAAGGCTTGTGTTCACGCAGGTTCGGTGAAATTTGCGTGCATGTCCTTGAGCCTTATTATCTGATTGACATTTCTGATTTGCCAGATTTCCATTTTTTTGCATTTGATTAGAAATTATGTATTTTCTAAATCATTTCAGAAGAATTGTATTGTTTAGAATCATTAACTTTATGGATAAAATAAAGATAAACCGGAAAACTAGCAACTAAGAATCATAGATATTATATTCAAAAAGCAGCATGCAAAACTTCACCGAGTTTGAGCAAAGTTTGTGTAAAAGCGCTCTGGGAACACAAGCCTTAAATATTAATAAGTAAGGTTCTTGAAAGTTATAAATGTAAGATATTAAGTTAACGCAGTTTTCCCAATTAAAATCTAGATAAAATCTGAATTGCAATAGATATATATTGCAATAATATCATTCAAATATTACTCTTACTGTCACTTTGCGTGTTACCTCGATGCGTCTTTCTTTCTTATGGGTGTTTTTTTTATTATTGAGCTATATATATATATATATATATATATATATATAGGTAAAATAATATACCTACTATATACAGCAAAATTACACTTAATTTCAGGGGCATGCCAAATTGTTGTACTCTTTTTGATTTGGAGCAATTTACAGTCTATTTATATTTCGAAAATGAATATGGATAATGTTGAAAAGTGGTTTGGCTAAATCGGGTGGTTCGAATCCTGCCACAGATGAAGCGTAAGTCACCGCATTTTGTTAGGGCAATTTGCATTCATCGCCTTGCTACCACTGAAGTATCTGTTGCCAAGCACCAAACGGTTTATTCTGGCAGCGGCCCTTGGAAACCACTTGCCATTCTAAAATAGTCCTCAAGCCTTTTTAACAATACATTACTAACAGGTGACATAGTGATCATATACCAAGCCATAATCTTAAATGGTGTATAGATATTTTATATTGAATGAAAAACTGCTATGTAAACACTGTATGTTTTCCGAATAAAATAAAATAAAATAAACACTAAAATACTTACAGAAGTTCAGATGGACCACGGTGCACGATAAAAGTGAAGCCTTTCACGCTTCACGGGTATGCGATACTGTCAAAAGAGACTATATGATAGGAGCATGGTTTCTTTAGCTTCACATGTATCATGTGCCGTTTTCCATCAGAACTTCTTTATTTTGAAGCAGTGATGGCTCAGTTGCATTGGCTATGGACTGCCGTGCAGCAGGTCCATGGTTCAAATCCAGCCGCGGACTTCACTGCATGGTGAAAGGGCACCGTTAGGTGCTTGGCGACATGTTTTCTACTTGAGGGTGGTAGCTAGCCAGGCGGGCATTCGCAAATTGCCCTACCACCATGCTATAACGACTGCCATCCTAAGACGACAACCGCGACCGACGGCTTAACGTGCCCTCCGAAGGACGGAAGCGCTCAGTAGTAATATCACTAGCGGTCACCCATCCATCTTACGAACGCGGCGGACGTTGCTTAACTTTGCTGTTGGTTAAGAACTGCTTAGCAAACTTCGCTACGAGCGCTTCAAAATATTAGCTTTATAATTGCATAACGCTGCCAAAGTTGAAGAAACAATTTTGCGTTATATGTATGTTATACATACAGATACGAGTAAGCTATTTTTGGTTGTAGTCTCAGAACCTTGCTTATGTTATTAAAGCTGTAATTACAAACAAATATTTTGTAGATGTTTTGTTAGCTAAAAGTGCACAGCTGTTAACTATAAACCTATCTCACAAATGGATTGTGCCTGAGAGACTCAAAACTAATTCTTCATGGTTATTCTCGTGCAAGTTTGTGTTGAATTCTAGTTTCCGAATATTCATGAGCTCGAACAGTAGTGGGATTAAAACCGCGTGCAATGGAAATTCCTTTTTTGAATGCTCGTATTTCAAACCTTTGAGATATGAATAGTGGGTGAAAAATAAAATACTATGAATCCAAAAATATACTCTGTTTCAAGCAATGATGGCCGAGCGGTAATAGCTATGGACTGCCGCGCCGCAGTACCTTGGTTGGATCCTCACCGCCGGCTTGAGCTTCACCGCAAGGTGGAAGGGCCTTTCGATTGCCCGCCTGGCTAGCTACCGGGTGATAGAAGTAGAAAATATGTCGCCAAGCACCTAACGGTGTGTTCCGGCAATAGTCCTTGAGAGCCAGTGAAATTACAGGCACATGAGACTTAACAACTATGTCTCAAAGTGACGGCTGCAGTGTATTTCGTGCATTTCGTGACTTGTGACGAAATGCATCTGTTATAGGCAGAGGTTAGTCCGCTTAACATCAGGCGGGCCTCGAATTCGTTCCGTCACAAAAGCATAAAAAAATTATACATATCGTCAAACAAACCTACGTCTGTATTTCGTCTAGATAAAGGAAGTCAGGGACATTTTGAAGGGAAGTCGTCAGCTTTCCCAAAGCAATTCAGCTCGAAACTCCGCGCATTAATCTTGTATAATGACGAAACAATATTTTAGTCTCATGTACATTTAACAAGATTTTGATGATACCATTAGTTGCTTGCTATTTAACTTCGAAAACCAGTAAGGGGACTGAAGACTTAGAAACGATCCTAACTTTCAGTCACTGCTATGTCATCCTTACTGACACCTAAGAGTCGTTTTGAGGGATCATCATCACCTTCATCATCAGCCGGAGGATTTCCACTGTTGAACAAAGGCTTCCCCAATTGAACCCCACAAAGAACGGCTACTAGCCTCTTGTAACCACTGGCTACCTGCAACTTTAACGATGTCGTCAGTCCACCTGGTGGGGGGCCTACCAACTCGACCTCTCGTTTTGAACGGTTTTTAGATTTTCTACTTATATTACAAATAATTCAATAAGAAAAGGGCTGCATGATATTAAATTAGGCGTCAACCTTAAAGAAATACAAATCTATCAAAGCTTATCACTTTTCTGTTTATGTAGGAGAGGTTCAGTATATATTTTATTCCTACTTTACGCTCTTTATTAGCTCTATTCAACCTGGTTACCAAATATCATGTTTTTCCTTCAAATATTTCAAGTCCAAGTCACACAGCCCGGCTATTCCTTCTTTGGTATTTTGTATTCTTTGCATCGATTTTGATTTCTATAACCTTTTTGGTTAGTCTACATTCGTCCCTCATTTGATATGACCCTACGATCTTATCCTATTACCAAATACGTTTTTTGCAATATAACTAGATAACGCTCAACAACACTAATTTACCCTTACGTTATCAAAAAATCATCTTTATGCTATTGATATATAGCACGAACCGCTCGCATAACAAATAGGTACCGGTCCGAGAAGATAGTCATAACTTATTTTTATGGGTTTTTAACCAACACGCACGAGGCCCACCTGGTGTGTAGTGGTAACCTCTGCCTATAGATGGTGGTAGGGCATTTTGGAAATGCCCGCCTGGCTAACTACCACCCTCAAGTAGAAAATCTGTCGCCTAGCACCTAACGGTGTGTTCTGGCTGTCCTTGAGAGCCAATAATTCTAGGTTAGCCTGAACAACACCTTCAACCACATCATAACTTACTATCAGGTGAGATAGTGGTCAAAGGCTTACCTATCTGGCATAAAAAAACTGATATATTTGAAATAGCCCTTCACCCTGATACATACTATTGTTATTTCTCCCGTGCCTGTTAAATACTGGCTCTTATGGACTACTGCTAGAACACACTGTTAGGTGTTTTTGACAAATTTGCTACTTGAAGGTCAGCTTTTAGTGTTCAAAAGATTGAAAAGAAACTGAAATAATAACCGGGTAAGTCATACTCACAAACCTAGGGTTCCGACCCAAAAATAACGTGTAATTTCTTTTACTCAGTTCGTACATGAACCTTTTTTTATATTTGTTAGTGAACATACATTCTAATACTCTTCTGTGTTAACTCAATTGACTATTTTAAAGAAAATATTACTGAAAGGTATTAATGAAGACATTGGTTGATGTTAGGATAGTCATCAAAAATGCCCTACCACCAATTGGTGAAGCTCTAGCCCGCAGTAAGATGGAGCGACATCTATAGTATCACTTACGTTGTACTACAGACAAGACCAATTTTGGACCAATTGGTTTTATACTTGTAAATGATGACGCAACCTTATAATTTTAATATTGTTATGTTTGCAATAACGCCTGCTATGTGGATTACATTACAAAATTACAAATATACGATAGAAAAAAAAATATGAGATAAGGTGTATATATGTATACAATATGATATAGTATACACATTCATTCCATCGCTCCTTCTAGCTCTCTCTCCTCACTCTCTGCCACAACACCGCATGTGCGGTTTCTTATAGATGAGAGACAAGGATTTGACTATAATTGGCACAAATGGATGCATTAAAATAGGAACTATGGTAGAACCTCTGCATATTTTTAAGAATATTTGCTACTAATATATATAGTTTGCAACTCAAAACGTCCTGTAATGAATAATGTAAAATAAGGTGACTTTATGTAACTAGCTGGGTATATTATGTGAAAAATTGAGATTGCTACATTTTATCTTAGTAATTAATATTAGCACTCTGGTTTGTCACCTGATTTGTTACTTTAAAACATTTCAAAAACATAATAAACAAACAAATAACAAACAAATTATTTTTATTGACATAATATAAGATACAGCAAAAACAATGAACCCATAGGTTCCCGAACTAGTATTAAACTGTATTTCAGGAACCAGGACCAATTGCAGTAATGTAATTTTTTTCGGCCCAGTCGTAATGACTATTATCTTTCGCGCAATAGATCCATGATTTAAATCTAACCGTGGTAGGCTTTAGCTGCACTGGGCTATGGCATTTTACGATTGCCAGTCAGTCTAGCTTCCATCCTTCTGTAGAAAATTTATCTTTGAGCACCTAGTATTGTTTTCCACAAGCTGCTCTTGAGAGGCAGTTACCATTGTAGGTCATGCCTGTTTTTGATGTTCAACCACATAATCGATTTTTATCAGCTGCAATTTTAGTCAAAGGCTAGCCTGTCAAATATAATAAAGTACACAGGCCAAACCCTATAGGCTATTATTTTAATAATTTAACAAACATGAAACGAAAGCTCCATCTGGGGCTAACCGACATTTGTTAACCCTTTTAATTAAACTAAAGTTAGTAGAAAATATTTACAAATTAATTTTCACTATATACAGAGACTAATTAAACAAGACAATATAATTTGCTTCAATATTTTGGGTGTATTTTGGAGGTATGGTAAGGTTTCATGTATAATATTGTCGAGAATCGCTCGTCTGGCGTTAATTAAATAACTTAACAATTTTAGAATTATGGTTTCGATTTGTTAGCGTTACGAAGCTTAAAGTTAATTGCAAATTATTCCTTCTTTTTCAATGTACAGCGCGCAGATAAAAAACAAATGAAAGCGATAGATTTAATTGAAATTACTATACATTTTTCGAAGCAGTTATGGCTCAGTGGCATTGTCTATGGACTGCCGCGCAGCAGGTCCATGGTTCGAATCCCGCCGCGGGCTTGAGCTCCAACGCTTGGTGGAAGGGCATTTTGCGAATGCCCGCCTGGCGAGCAACCACCCTTAAGTAGGAAATCTCTCGCCAAGCACCTAACGGTGTGTTCCGGTAGCAGTCCTTGAGAGCTAGTGAAATTACAGGCACAATGTGACTTAATAACTATGTCTCAAGGTGACGGGCGAAGTGCAATTCGTGACTTGTGACGAAATGCGTCTGTTATAGGAAGAGGTTAGTCAGCGTAACATCAGGTGGGCCTCGAGATAGTTCCGTCACAATTACATTAAAAGAAAAGAAAAAAAAACAATTTTATAATTCAATCTCATATTTTTGCCCAATATTATTTGTTTAAGACGTCTCAGATACTGAGTTTTAGTGAAGTCAAAGCACTTTGTATCATGTACATCTCGGACCCGTAATTCTGGATTTTGACGGTAGTTTAAAAATATTCTTCCCTTAGCCTATGACAGTTGTTTAAATACTCCCTACTGTTGACGTTATTCTGACAACACTTGCAGGCGTCATTTAAACTCCCTATACCCTATGACATATATTCAAACACTCTGTACCTACCTCTTACCGTTTCCAAGATACTGCTACCAGTTGGCACTTGGCAGGCGACATTTTAAATTTAGATACTATTACCAACTCTCGATTTATAAATTTCCAAGGAAGCGCGTTATAGCGTATAAACGTGCAAGCAACGCCACGGGAAGAGCTAGTGGATCATAAATAACAAAATAGGTACCAAAAAAAGGAATTGTTTAATAAACGAATCACGTATTCGACCAATCAATTCACTCTAGAGAGAAAGAGCGCGGCCGAATCATTCCGAACATTGCCGTAGAATTCAATTAAATCCACGAACTCGGCTGGCTCAAATTGATTTCACGCATTACAATGCAGAATGTGTTTCTATTCAATCTGTTATTGTTTTATTATTTTGTCCAGCTTTTTGAAGCAATGATAGCTACGCAGTTGTAGCAATTGACTGCGGTGCCGCAGGTCTAAGGTTCGAATCCCACCGCCGCGCGCCGGCTTGAGCTTCAGTGCATGGTGAAAAGGCATTTTGCGATTGCCCGCCTGGCTAACTACCACCCTCAAGTAGAAAATCTGTCGTCTGCCGGCAGCAATCCGGCAGCAGCCAGTAAAATTACAGGCACATGAGATTTAACAACTACGTCTAAAAGTGTAGGGCGCAGTTCAATTCGTGAATTGTGATGAAATGCATGCATGCATGTTGAAAAAAAAATGCATCTGTTATAGGCAGAGGTTAGTCCGCCTAACATCAGGTGGAGCTCGACCTTGTTCCGTCACAATAAAATAAAAATAAAAGTGTTTCATATGCAGTAGATGCTTTAATTCGTCGCATCATTTTCGCTCATCGACAACCTTGTGGAGCTAGCTGAGACATTGAGCTTGCTTAGAGTACTGTGCCAAGTGTTACCCATTGCACTTCTTTACTGCACATGCTTTTAATTTAACGAGAAAATCACTTTGAACCACAATTCTATGCAGGTTCATTATATGATGAAGATCCGTTGTACGCTGCAGATGACCTGTTAAAATCAGGTGACAAACTCTTTCTGAACTAGTTATATTTAATGTTGTCATAGGTTTTCGCGATTATTACACATAGTAATGATAAATATACGCGATTTAAACCGTTTAAAGTTGTTTAATTAGTTATATTATCTTAAATATTTATAACACAGAAATATCTCACGATATAGGAATATAAAAAACTGTTTCATATCTAATAATAACAAATATTTTTAAATTATTTTAAGAAAACATCAAATCAATATTTTATATTTTAATAAAACACTTAAAAATAAAAAATATATATCTAGTGTCAATTCCGCCCAATTTACCTGTTAAGCCTATGTGACTTCACAAACGCCACGCAGCCCAACCGGAAGAATTTTTTACGTGTTTCGTTTCTACACGAAGCATCCTCAGGAGGTCTAGACTGTCTGTTTCATATTTGTTGGATCTCGCAATATGCGACTAAGAAAAAAATACGCTTATTGATCTGCAATCACGACTGTTTGAGTGGAATTTTCTATCTAATGTATCATAGATCAGGCCTTCATACCATTTTAATTAAACGTTAATAATTTATAATTTATTAAAAATAAATTATAATGTAATATATATATATATAATTAATTACCTAAACAATTGCGGAAATGTATATTGTTAGCAAAAATGTATTAGAAATCCCAATATGAACAGACTCTATTTATTTTTATTTGATATATTAACTCACAACACCAAATATAAAATAAAGATTGCCTACGATCAGAATGATAATATCTTTCACAGTGTTCTTAAATCCTTTGAAATAAATATATAAAAAGGGTTACAATTTTTTTTTGTTTATCTGATATTTAGTAAATGTGCTGGCCCCTGCCCTAATGCCCATCCCCATTGAAACATAGCTTAATTTTTCAATGCCTTTCAGTTTAGATTGATATTCTGATTCATTGTTGAGCGTTTCAACCAAAGCCTGCCTCATTTTGAACATAAGCATCCCTGGAAACGTTTACTGCGGTTTCAATCACGTGTTCACTAGAAACCACTTTGACCGGTCAATTTGCACATTGCACGTACGTTCTGATAGCCATTAGGAATCTTATTAAACTGCGGAGTATTCTGAAAATGTTATCATCAATGTCAGTAAGGAATTTTTCCCATGAAATGATAGTCTCTATTTAGTAACTAAATTCAAGCAAAAGTTAGACGAAGTAACATTATTAACATGCAGCACATGAATAAAAAACAGTACAAAAAAGCTTCACTACTACACGCACAGCCATGTGTGCGTAACTAGTCACTGACAAGACACCGTAGCAGCGGCTACAAAGGCGCCCGCTTGGGTGCGGAACCTGTTTGAACTAGCTTAGTAGTAAGCCGGCAAAATAATTCGTAGCTTTCATTCTGTTCCTTTTATTCATGCACCTGGACGAAGATACGTTAGTGAAAAAGCGGCATCAAATAAGCCTAGATAGTAAGCTGATACCGTAAGGTCCATAATTTCCTATGTAAATGAAATAAAACATAAAATGTTCTTATTCTGAATTGGGTGCAATTTTCAAACAAAGTATACGATATTTATTGTTCACAAAGGAAGCTTTAAGTTGTTTCTAATAAAGTTTGTGGCTATTTACACGACAAAGATGCTTGTAAAACTTTCGATTCTTCTAACTTACGTCCTGTCTGATAATGTGAAATATCGTAGTAATTATATTAAAATTGTATACCACATTGTTGAAATTAATTTAAAACGAAAGCGCTCGAGATTTTGGCTCTTTTTATAGCAGTGGTATTTGCTCTACGTGTATAGCAGAAGTATATAGATTTTTTCAAGGACAAATTTTATGATTGAACTTTATAAAAGCGTCATAGACACTTAATTTAAAAAGAGGATTTAAACTATAACTTTGATTTGACTGATCTATCTAAACAGAAAAAAACAACAAAAAAAAAGTATTAGTGTTCAGCATCGACCCGATAGTGTGCAAACACCACTGTGTTTAGGCGTGAAGAGTACTATCGCAAGTGAAAATACTGGGTGAACGAGACATAAGAACTTGGTAACGAGCGCAGTGCAGTATCAGTCGAGATAAGAAGGGCGACACTGTAACTCTAATAGACAGGCATGACGCTTGCTATTAAATTTGTCAATATTTTAACTCAAAGAAAAAAAGACATCTGCCTCGTTTAGATTAGGTCTCATTATAGTATCTTATAAAAGTGAATATTTTTGTCTTTGACTTGGCTCTGATGTTTTGGATTTGAACTGACATATTTATGAAACCGTTGCAGAAAATCTACATCTCCAAAACAGCTTATTAGACTCCATCAAATGTGGCTGAGAACCAAAACATTGAAGCTAGCCTTTCATTGTTTTATATAACTTGAGTTACTGTTATTACGAATGTAGCATGCCTACGATTTGTTCCACTATGCTAGTTGGAATTTAATTCCGCATTTGTCCTACTATTCACGGTATCTGTGTGAGGTAAGGTTCGATTTGAATTCTTCTGGTAGATATCACCATGCATTCACATCCTTGGAAGGGTAGATAAAAGTATTTTAACACCCATGTCTTTTACAAATATGTTTTGTTCCCATGTAATAGGATACGAGCCTGTTGCCAATTATATCTACTGGGCACAGTTCCAGAATCCGGTTTCAGAAGTACGACCAACGAGGCCGTCAGTTATTGACATATATATAAAGAAATTCGAACTCTTTGGAAACACTCGTAAAGTAGAGTAATTCCTGATGTTAAGTAATGATGTGATAAAAAGGTAAACAGATTTTACTCAAAATAGGAACAAGTTCTTATAATCAGCTGCCGAAACACGCCGTTAGGTGTTTTGCTACGGATTTTATACTAAGGTACTCTAGAGAAAAGCATGTTTTTTTTTATGTTATTGTGTCGGCACAAGCTCGAGGCCCACCTGATGTTAAGCGGAGCTCTGCCTATAGCAGATGCATTTCATCACAAGTCCGTCTTTTCTTTGCACTGCGCCCGTCACCTTGAGACATAGTTTTTAAGTCTCATGTGCCTGTTTTTTCACTGGCTCTCAAGGACTGCTGCCGGAACACGCTGATAGGTGCTTGGCGACAGATTTTCTACTTGAGGGTGGTCGCTAGCCAGGCAAGCATTCGCAAAGTTCCCTTCCACTATGCAAAATTCCCTCCTCAAAGGCCGGCTACGCATCCTTGATACCTCTGGTGTTGCGGATGTTTGTTGGCGACGGTGATCACTTAGGTACCACCGTGCACCCGTACAAGTGAGCCGCCGGCTAGTTTGCCCAGCTATTCCATAAAAAAACAGCTGCTGGAACACACCGTAAGGTGTCTTGCTACGTATTTTATACTAAGGTAGGCTAGACCAAGGCATGTGCAAAATTTCCTACCACCATGCCAAAAATCGAAGTTTTCTGTTTACCCAAATGCCTCAAACAAAGCCCAATGACTGCCATTCTAAGACAACCACGATGACCGATGTCAATGCACCCCTAAAATACGAAAGCACAGAATTATATGCCCATTAGTAACCACAACGAACTTTGCTTATGGTTCGGTAAAGAACAGTAATTATAAGTCAAGATCCGCTAATCCGCTTCACAATTTTCGCAACACGAAACTTTACTCATTCTCGAAAGTGAATTATACAACTGCTATTAATATTGTAGTTAATCAGTTTCACTTTAATACGGAGGAGGCACCATTGTACTACACTATTAATTTGAAGTTTCTAATCAGGCTTATGGTATAACTAAGCTCTATGTAAGTAAATCTACAAGGATATTAGTTTCGGGCCTAAGTTTTCTTCAGGGGGATGTCAGATGTACATAGTTAGACATAGACATAGCGTTACTTACTTAGTTGTTCAACAGGATGGATGACGTGGTTACCACGAGTAAGATGAAACTACTTATGTACTTGGTTGTACAAGTTTGGAGATTCTCATTAAATGAGGTCAAAATTTAAGATGGATTATTTAACCATTATTATTTTCGAAGGTACTTTTGAATCTTATCGTCATAACATATTAATCTGATAGAAATTTAATTGACAGTACTATGTTTTTAGGTATTGAATTATATATTAAAATGACCTGGAATCCCTATGTTGATATATTCCATAATAAAAAAAATTGTTTTACTAAATTATAAAACATTTGTTCCATCTTTAAATGGGAAAACAAGAATTCCGATATAAAATGTTTACTATAATTATAATACATTTTTATTTCGGGTAACTTTAAATTAAAATTATTTAGTAAATAAAGCTACCCCATCACCTATATTAATAAATACCTAATAGACTTTACATTAATAAGTTTTAATTAAGGTGATGGCGTACCGTATAGTGGAAGGGCTAGCTACTACCCTCAAGTAGAAAATCTGTCGCCAAGCACCTAACGGTGTGTTCCGGCAGCAGTCCTTGAGAGCCAGTGATTTTGCAGGCACAATGAGACTTCACAACTATGTCTTAAAGTGACGGGCGCAGTGCAATTCGTGGCTTGTGATGAAATGCATCTGTTATAGGCAAAGGTTAGTCTGCTTTACATCAGGTGGGTCTCAACCTTATTCCATCACAATAGAAAAGAAACACATCATTTTTGCTTCGAATATCGCCGAATTCTTCTTTTATTTCTTCAACTGTGTGCTCGAAATTTTCCAGTTTCGAGCAAATTTCGGTGATGTGTTACTTAATTAGGACAACATGCTTCAGCAAACTGCTAGCATCCACGTGGTTGATGAAGACACAAAGATTGGAATTCAGATTCTTTATGAAGTAAGTCACGATATCGTCTTCATCTGTTTCCTTGAAGATATGGAATATGTCCTGTAGGTCCTTCTTCCCACGGCCATCTTTATTTCTCACAGAAGACATTACTTGCAGCGGTATCGGCTAACATTTTATTTGCTCCGAGAATCTGAGCCTTCAAATATGTAGAGGAATATATGCATTTGCTCTGGGCACACCTCATCAGTTACATCTAACTTTTTCTGAATGAAGGCGAGAGCTCCTTGGACAATGATGGTACGGGACTGTTTTGTTTGCACCATTTCGCAATGATCTTAGCGCGTGTTGTTAACTGGGTCAGGCATCGATCAGCCGCTGCATGCGACTACTGTAGTCGGCGGAATAGAACCGATACTTTTTCCGAAAAATATTGAAAATACATAATTGTACGCCTCACAGAGTAGCATGCAAAATCAGTGAGTTTGCTCACTTGGTATTTAAAATATTACGTTAATGCATTTGTGTAAAAGCTCTGCGTATTACGTATCTATCTATCCATTAATGACTTACAAGATTTCCTAACTTTTTTCCTTGAAATTTAATATTTAAATGTTGTTCTCTGATCATTTATTCGTTGATATGCCAATTTTCAAGCGTAAACTAAATTGTTCTGACTTTTTAGTTCTTTGAAATTTTTGGATACTATTATGAAGATTTGACATTTTAGTTAGCAATAATCTTCTTTAAATGTATTTATATAAATGAAAATAAATAACAATTTCGATAAATCCGTTTGATTCAGTTAAGTGGATCTTGCGAAATTGTTTAATTTATTTACTACCACATTAGTAGCACTTCCTAGAACCACAAGAAAATAAATTATTACGTTTGACAGAATAAAATAAGCTTGGACTGTTATTATGTTTTATGCATGAAAAGCAAAACAAACTCAAACCACAATCACGAAGAGTCAAGTTAGATACAATTGCCATTTGAACCATACGTATCATTAGTTCACTATTTTTACGTTGAAAATATAAAATTGAATTTATATTAATCAACTACGCTGCAACAAATCCCCCACGCGCAAATAAATTCTATATTGACCCAATTGACGTTCAATTACTTCATCAATCAATTACTGTCAGTCCGGTTAACTTAATAAACACTTGCTATGGAAAATAACATTTTAATTCAAAGATATAAGGTGTGTAATTGGAAAATGGGCTCCATTTTTATAGTTCGTTAAGCCAGTGACGTTTTAATCAACTTGAGGCTGTGAAATGTAGTCAATTGATGGAGAAATTATTCTTAACTATGTTTACAGAGATCATTTAGGGATCGTTAAATACATTTGAAAACTTTTGAATTTATCCACAATCAATCTCCTTATCACATTGATAATAAGGGTTGAAATATGAAGTTGCTTTATACGCACTGGCCATTTTGAATAAAAACGGCCAAGTGCGGGTGGGACTCGCACACGAAGGGTCCCGTACCATATTATTTTAGCAATTTCATTATTATTATTTTTAGCAAAAAAATGGCGAAAACCTCTTTTATTGTATGGGAGCCCCCTTTAATATGTATTTTAATTAATTATATTTTAAGAGAACATAAAACGAAATATTCTATCACCGTTCTTGAGATACAGCATGCTGACAGACGGATGGACGGACAGCGAAGTCTCAGTAATAGGGTCCCGTTTTTACCCTTTGGGTATGGAACCCTAAAAAAATAACGTATCAGATTTCTGAGTAAAACTTATTTCACACACACTATAATGTTAAAAATAAAATAAATTTGGTTTATTTTCTTGAAAAGGCAATTGCTTGAAGCAGAAATAACCAAGGGTGATATAGCCAAGTGTCATGCTGCAGGTCCATGGTTTTATCCGCACCACCAGCTTGAGCTTCACCGCGTGGTGGAAGGGCATTGGGTGAATACTCGAATGGCTAGCTACTACACTCAGGTTTAGTCTGTTTACCATCCTCGACCATATCATCACATACCAACAGATGCGATAGTTGTCAAGGGCTAGCCTATCAACAGTAAAAAAAAACCCGGAAACCTAACTCGCTTTATCGTTAAAAAAACAGCGAACACAAATTGCTCGTGGAAACGTAACCTTATATACTAGTAGGGCAGTGGTATTTGGAACAACTTAATATTTTTGAGCCGGGAATTTTTAACAAAGGGTTTTTCAACTCATTGGCATCGTCAGGACCACTACGTCCTAATTATGAATGAAATTCTATTGTTATCATTATCGCCGATTTAAGAGCACTCAAACCAAACATAAAATAAAAAAAACCTTTTTTAAGTGACATTGCCACAATTTTTATTTTATTTTAAAGTATATACGCTGATATTATGTATGGAATATAATTTCAGCCAAATGGCCGACGCGACTCCGCTGCAGGTGGTGTATCCTGGTGGACCAATTTTGGACGACATTTTCGCATTAATGGGACTCAATTTCACGAAGAGCGCGGGTTATTTTGGCTTTCAGGGCGGCAATTGACTGTGATTTGTCTGCATAGACTAGACTTCACGTTACCACACAGAAAGTAGTCGAGCGGTGATAAGTCACACGATCTTGGTAGCCAGTTGATGTCGCCACCACTCGAGATGACGAAGCCTTCGAATTTCTCATCCAATAAATTTAATGTTTCTCGTGCTGTATGGCAAGTGGCGCCGTCTTGTTGGAACCACATGTTTGTGAGATCCATACCATCTAACCTAGGCCATTAAAAATTGTTATCATCGTGAATCGTGAACGCCATAAATTGGACGCAATGCACGGAACGTTAGGCGAATAGAGCACTGATTTTGATACTAAATTTTAACAATTTCTACGCGTTGTTAAAGCGTGTAGCATTCCATGGCAAAATGTCACGACTAAATATGTGATCATGCCAAATTTTACAGCTACCGCTTCAACAAGATGGCCGCTATGCGCTGTCAAAGTTCGCGCGTCCCTATTGAAAAACTCTTTAAACAAGATGTGTAAAGGTACAAAAATCTTGTACCATATTTTTTCCTTTAACGGTAGATGAAAAGGTGAATGTAATAAAACGCTATCTCAATAAAAAAACACGATTATAAAAGTATTAAGTTTTAGCGTTCCAAGAAGATCAATAGTAACACGAAGTAGACTGTTATATAAGGGGAAAACGATTTGTGTTACGTCGATAAGAGCTTTTCATCTCGCCCGTTTTTTTCCTCGTTTCCATGGCGATTTAATATGTAAGAGGAAAATACCAAAATCAATGTTGTTAGCTCAGAATTCACAGCTATTTATGTATTCTGAGGTTTTTAGTTGTTATAAATAAGCGTAGGATCATGTGGTAGTAAACGATAACGGACCGCTTGCAGTCAAGCGGCCGCGATACTCTGGCGAGTCTTTCAACTGATATTGCAGTGATAAAGACGTCAAAAAGTGTTTTACAGTTGAACCCTAGTAACACCAGACCAGTAGTTCAACTTCATAGAGCGATACCAAAACGCGGCTTGTACAATGTAAATGTGCATGCCCGTACGCGCGAGCCACGGCATGTATACTATGGCAAATATCTAACATGTCCAGGCCGTGGATTTTGAAAAGAATATGATTAATAACAATTGTAAAAGTCGTGTCTGTAGGTAGTTTCGTATTCATTTATTATAGTATATCTTCACATAATACAGATATAGATAGCCTGCGTATCCAGACTAGAGTAGGCATTCAAATCTTCTCCAGGGATTCCAGTCAAACAACTTTTCTAGTTTTGCAATGGTAAATAGCTAACCGTTGCGCTGCCGGCTGCTGCTACACACAGTGTACGTTGACCCTAAAAGCTGTTACAAATTACATACTAGTACCTATAGATATGCGAAGTTGCAATTCTAGCCCAACGCCCTACTAATATATATACCATATTTTCCTACGGCAATTGTAAGAGGCCATGAAGGTAAGCATTCCAGAAGATGGGCAGCAATGCCTTCTGTAAAATTGACATCTTACTACTTACTGTTATTTATCACCAAAATGCTTGCCAAGCGTCCTTAAATACGACACCCATGACGGAGGAGGCATTTTTTGATCGGTCGACGTCTTCCACCTGTTATAATAATAATAATAATTTATTTGGCATACAAATGTTACAGGTATCACTTGTTGAATTCATTGACTCCCGAACTAGTTAATAAAAACTGTGTTTCAAGTGCCAGTGGCTTCTGCCATCTAGTAGTCTGTTGATGTGACGTTATTTGTATGATTTATTACATCTCAACGCTACCTGTTGTATGTACTTAAACATGTATCCGATGTTCACGGAGCCAGGAATCGTGGCTGGCAGAATGGATGATAAAAAGCAATTTTTTTAACTATAGATAGAGCCTTTAACTACAATCACTCCTAATACATTAAAAGGGCCGCCAAGGTCAAATAAGTGTTAAATAACTCTCCTGGATAGCTAGACATAGCTAGACAGAACACATCGTGAGGTGCTTGCCGTTAGGTGTTACACAAACAATTTTTCATAAATTAAACACTAGTTTAGTGAGGAGTAAATTTTATTTATTTAGTCATGTTACAAAATTGTTGATATTATTTTTTAGTTACAATTTTACGCTGCGATTTAAGGTAGTGTACATTTATTTGGGACATGGCTAGCGTAATTTTAATGTTTTTGGAAAGCAGTTTTTTTTTCTGACTGACTAAAGAAAAAATTCATTCCCCTCATCAGATAACTTAGAATGTGCATTCCAAACATAAAAAATATAATATTTACATATAAATAACGATACGAACGTTTTTTCTTTCGAATTGATATTGTTAGCTTCTTCTCTAAGTAAGCGTAGATCCAAAAATACTACCGGAATATTAATAGATCTCAATGTATACATGACAATATGCAAGGAGAATTTTATATTATTGGTTCTTTGAAAAGAGCGCTCGTATTGTGGCTCTTAATATACCGCTTTTAGATTCTTAATGCAGAGTAGAAATTTTCCTTGCCGTTTGTGTTCGTTCTAAATCTCAGCAAAGAGCTTTTATGTTCTGTTTGGCTTTGTCTACGCCTCTTCCGCTTCCTGCGCTGATTGAAATCATTGTTTATTTTTATCAATTCTATTCTATTTTTTTATTAACAGCTACTTATTTTCATAAAAATTAAAGTTTTAATGGTAGAACAACACTTGTTTTATTGTGTCGAATTGTAATTTATTTTTACAAATAGTAACTGTTTTTTTTTTACACAATTGCGTTATTCCGTTTATGTAATTGTGACGAATCAAGCACGAGGCCTATCTGATGTTAAGCGGACTAACCTCTGCCTATAACAGATGCATTTCGTCAAGAACGAATTGCACTGCGCACGTCACCTTGAGACATAGTTGTTAAGTCTCATGTGCCTGTAATTTCACTAGCTCTCAAGGACTGCTGCCAGAACACACCGTTAGGTGCTTGGTGACAGATTTTCTACTTGAGGGCGGTCGCTAGCCAGGCGGGTATGAGGTGAAACTCAAGTCTGCGGCGGGATTCGAACCATGGACCTGCGGCACGGCAGTCCATAGCCAATGCCACTGATGCATCACCGCTACGAAATGCGTTTTGGATTTACTGTTACTCCGTGAGGACCAGATAAAATAATTATTATTATTATTATTTTAGCCGCGTTTGTCCCCCTGCAAGGCAAATACCTCTGTCTCTCTCTTATTCCTCCAGTCTACGCAATCTAAATATTTTGTGGTACAATTACTGTCGTAAGAGTCCAACCCATACAACCATCTCTTTCTGGGTCTGTCACGTTATAGTCTACCATTCTATGGGTTCCGGCACTAGTATCCAGACCAGTTCCTCTCTATATCATTCGTCACACTAAATATTTGCATCAATCACATCGACTAATGTCATAGCAGACGCACATTGAGTTTTGCTTATCTGTAACATGATTGTTACGCAGAACTGTACACTGTACAAAATTTAAGAGCGTTTTCAACTCCTACATCACATATTCAAATACGCTGCCTGATTAGCTAGCATCATCAAATAGAAAATGTGCGCCAAGCACCAACAGTGTGTCCTAGCAGCTGTCCTTGAGAGCCCGATCCAGTACAAGTAAGGCCTGTTTACTATATTCTACAACATCTTTATTTCCCGACGGGTGAATGAATGAACTTCATTCTCGATCGAGCGCTCGTAGAATCAAGACCTCCTGAGGATGCTTCTTGTAGAAGCGAAATGCATCGAAAGTATTACCGGTTGGGCTGCGTGGCGTTTGTGACGTCACTTTACAGGTAAATTGGGCGGAATTGTCACTAGATATATTTTTTATATTGTCAAAGTGTTTTATTAAAATATTAATTTAGTGTTTTTTTTTTATATTTTAAAAATATTTGTTATTGTTGAATATTGATTTCCGCAAAGTAACGCCTGAATCTATTCATTATATTGTACCTACTAATAAGGAACCGGAATAACATTATATTTACTGAAAGAGAGTTCAAACAGTTTCGGAAAATTTAGAAATTCTTCGTGTGGGAGTCACGATCAGCGATGTGATGAGCAAGAGCTGATAGAGTAACTAATATCATGCTAATCTAAGCTGATTCCATATTAAAAGAAAGGATAAAACTAGCGATTGCTTTCAAAGTGATCTTATATCATATAGATGTCAACTAACCTGACATAATGAATCTTTTTTTTTTGCTGATAGGTAAGCCTTTGACCACAATCTCACCCGATGGTAAATGATGATGTGGTCGAAGGTGTTAACGCCTGTTAACCTATAATTACTGGCTCTCAAGAAAAGCTACCGGAACACACCGTAAAGGTGCTTGGTGATAGATTTCTACTTGTGGGTGGTCGCTAGCCAGGCGGGCATTCACAAAATGCCCTTCCACCATGCAATGAAGCTCAAGCCCACTGTGGGATTCGAACCATGGACCTACTGCGCGGCAGTCCATAGCCAATGCCACTGAGCCATTACTGCTTCAAAATAAAGATATTCTAGTTTTGTGTTACCGCATCACACTGAAGAAAGAATACAGTAGATGGATTTATTTTTTCTGTAACTCATCGTAACTTTTATATTGAAAACTAACGTGCTTTCTACTCATTGTAGTCAATAATACGAGAAAAAATTACGTGATTAGATCAAATAGCTCCAGCTTTTGTTTGGATCATATCCGGTGGTCTGTTTCAAGGTGAGCTAGGGACGCTCGCATTGATATCTTTCTTTGTTTCTGATTCATAATAACTTACCAACAACTGAGTGCGGTAAAAATCTAGCTGGCCTATATTTTTTTAGTAAATAATTTACCTGTAACTTTTTTTAAATGTTATTGTTACGGAAAAAGCTCGAGCCCCACCTGTTAAGCGGACTCTGCCTATAACAGATGCATTCCGTCACAAGTCACGAATTGCACTGCACCTGTCACCTTGAGACATAGTTGTTAAGTTTCATGTGCCTGTAATTTCACTGGCTCTCAAGGACACCTGCCGGAATACACCGTTAGGTGCTTACATACTCACATAAGGCACTGAGTCCTGCTCCATAACTGTAGCCCTTTTGAACAAACTTAGAGTCGTATAACGTAACATGGCGAGAGCTATGCTTGGAGTTTGTTTGTACTACAAAATCCAATATTAGGAAATTGGCGTAAGAACCAAAGTCACCGAAATAATAGCTCTCAGAATTTGCAAGTTGAAGTGACAATGAGCTACATTGCTCGACCAACCGATAACCGATGGGAAAGAAAGGTTTTTGAGTGGATACCACACTATACCGGAAGATAAATAATAGGTAGGCTCCCACTAGGTGGAATGACGACAGAGAAAGTCGCCGGGAGCCGACGGATCTAAATGGATGTTTGTGGTATTCAAATGAAATGAAACGAAATGAAATTTGTTTATTTGCAGGAAAGATGGTACAATAAGGTTGTTATATGATTAGTTAGGTTCAGCATGTTTCACCAATAATTGGCATACAAAAATTAAATATACAATATTAATATTATTACACTTGCAAACAGAAAAAAAAATATGTCAATGAATCAAATGCAATTGAATTAAATTAAATAATATGAATGTCAAGGAATTATAAAAGTAAAAGATGTCAGGACCATAATATTACACTATCTTAGTCTTTATTAGTCAAATAACAATATAATAATTTAAAATACACATTAAACCAAAAATTATAATTCAATTCAAGTGCATAAATTAGGTTCCTATATTATAATAAAATTAGATGTCACTTTTTAAAAATTCATTAATTCTTTGATTGTATAGAAACAGTTTTCAGTCAGCCACAGGTTTAATTTCAGTTTAAAATATTTATATGGGAGCTCCCTGATCGCCACGGGAGTTTTGTTAAATATTTTAATGCACATAATATTACAATTCCGACTACATACGGCAGTATTACATATGGGCGTACGTAGTGGTGGGATCTCTACTAATTAGTCGAGGATACTTAGTATCTCCTAATTTATCAAATAGACTGGGATGCTCTTTTACAATCATCAATGCTTTTCTTCAAAGTTGTTTTCTAGCTGTTGATGATAATAATTTAGATACATATCAAATACTCGCTACTTCTATTATACACTGTATATTTTCACTTTCGGTCAACAACTGGGATCCGAATGGTGTGCAAAAAAAAATATTACACCTATTCTGAATTACGTTAGTATTTAAAATTATTTATTAATTGTAGAAAAAACTTGATGCATGAATACCCTTAATTTTATTTTCTAAGATCCTTTATAACTCGAGAGCTTCTCGACCTTTCTTAGGGATGGCTCAAGTGCCATTGACTTCCGAATTCTGAGGCAATCGAGATCTTTTTGGCTCGTTCTTACGGGGCCTTACATTTTCGAAATATATTTAGTAGGTTTTCTTGATATTTATTAAGCTGAGTGTGTAATAATAGATCATGATTAAATGATTTACAAAAAATTATATTTTATAAATAAACGGTAAAATATGCGTAGGAATAATCATCGATATAGATTTTTAATATTTGAAACGACAAATGGAAGCTGACACCGCTTGACAAAAAATAACTGATGGAAAATATATGCTTCGAGGTGCACCTTTGGATTGGAAGACGTCCCTAGAGGCAGGTCATCTATTAGATGAATTTACGATATCATTAGATTTATAAGCAGTCGGTTGTTAATAGTAGATTATGATGCAAGTGAGCTAAGTTGGTCATAATACACGAGGCTGTGTTGCAGCCCGAGCCGTAGGCGAGGGCGAAAATCAGCCGAGTGTATAATGAGCAAGTTGCTCACGAGTTTCATACGCACTATTTCAACACCCTTGGGAGGAAAAACAATACATATTGCACAATTTTTTTTTTCGCGCTTTATATGTATTATGATTGATTACATATAAACTTTTTTGATGTTACATATCTAATACAAAAGCCGCGTTCTAACTACCTATTACACAGATACTACACAAATGTTGTTTTTGTACACGCGTAAATGTGTGCGTGAAGTCTAAGGTTGTCACCGTATGAATAATTGTTGTAGGTACTTATAGACCAAACAATCTTTTGATGCTGTTAATATGACTAACCTTACCTACCTTCAGAAACATTTACAAGCGCAACAATCCAACTCCATGTACGACGTAGAAATATGCAACACTGTTATCTGTAGTACTGGTTTTTAAAGCATTATCAGTATATTTTTAAACACTTTTTCATTCGTTCAAACTATTTTTTAATACATGAGAACCATTGTTCTGAGGGCATATTTGTCACAATCTGGTTAAAAGCTATCATAGCCTCTTTTGGCCCCGTTAATGTCAAGGAAGTCATCAAATCTTTGGTTTTTGGAAAAATAAATAAATCGCTTGATGGTGTGTGGACCTTGTGTGGGATAGTTCACGGCGAACACCCCTCACCTTATAATACACTTGGCAAACAAATGGTGGTGACAGCATGAACTATCTTTAGTTCTTCAACGAATCGTGAAAATAGGACTGAATTCAGGAGGCCAAGTCTGCTAATTACATGTTCATATTCAGAGTAGATTCATTCAAGAAGAATTGGTAGTCTGCTGATCCCTTATGAATCTATGAATCTATGATGAATCTAGGCTGGTTTGACGATATTGCCAACAAAAAATAAGAAGAGTAAGGTAATTCAGAAAACAATTTCGTTATTATTTAATTATTTCGTTTCTTTTTCATATGAAACCGAGATTAAATCAATATTGACTCAATATGAACGATATAATGTTAGTAGACTACCAAAACTGTCAAAATTGACCAGGCCGAGTCCATTATAGATTCATATTGATTAGCAGACTTGGCACCCAGATAAATAAAGTCTATAATTTTTTCGCCTACGCTTTTCGCCCACCTCGTGTTTGTTGTTTTGCTGTCGCCTCCGAGCACGCAAACAGGAGACTGTTGCTTTTTTCAGGCATGTGATAATATTTCATCTCATGCCACAATTTTATATACAGCAAATACACGTCCGTGATTGTACTTTAATTTATGTTTTTCACGTACGACTTGATTTTCCCTTCTGTGAGCGTTGTAATAATATATTTTCCTTATTCTGTAAAGCAAACTGCTGATGAAGAAATATTAGGTCCTTACATATGAAATTGGCGTTTTTCGTACTGGCCACTTTAATCACGAATTTCTCCTCTTTGGTAAGGAATTCCAAATTCAAATTTGTACAGCTATAGACTCATGTATTTGTGCTTCGATGATCGTCATTCATTTGTTTTTTTTCTTCTGTTTTTTTCTGTTTGCGTCACTCATTTTACAAAATGGAAAACCTTAAATATCGCATTATTTACGAGTACGAGTTCCGCCGTGGCACTAGTGCTGCGGAAACAACTCGAAGGGTGAATGATGTGTATGGCGGTCGTGTTGCAAAAGAAAACACAGTTCGTTTTTGGTTCCAACGTTTACGTTCTGGAAATTTCGACCTGCAGAACAAGCCCCGAGGACGGCCTGAGACTCAAGTTGATAATGAAGAGTTGAAGGCTATTGTGGAAGCGGATCCATCGCAAACCACGTCCGAGTTAGCTGCAGCCTGCGATGTTAGTGATAAAACTGTTTTAATTCACTTGAAGCAAATTGGGAAGATTAAAAAGCTTGAAAGCTGGGTACCTCACGAATTGACTGAAACAAACCGGCAAACGCGCGTCGACTGCTTCGTTACATTACTAAACCGGCACAATAATGAAGGTATTTTAAACCGAATCATTACCTGTGCTGAAAAATGGGTTCTTTACGATAATCGGAAGCGCTCAGCGCAATGGTTAGATCCTGGCCAGCCAGCCAAATCCTGCCCTAAGCGAAAATTAACCCCAAAAAAGTTACTTGTAAGCGTTTGGTGGACTAGTGCCGGTATTGTTCATTACAGTTTTTTCAAATCTGGCCAGACTATTACGGCTGATGTCTATTGTCAGGAATTGCAAACCATGATGGAAAAGCTAGCGGCTAAACAACCTAGGCTGGTCAATCGCTCCACGCCACTGCTGCTTCACGACAACGCTAGACCACACACTGCGCTACAGACGGCTACTAAATTAGAAGAGCTTCAATTGGAAAGTCTAAGATATCCTCCGTACTCCCCGGACCTTGCTCCAACAGATTACCATTTTTTTCGAAATTTGGATAACTTCTTGCAAGGGAAAAAATTCAACTCTGATGGGGCAGTCCAAATCGCCTTCAAAGATTTTATTGATTCCCGTCCGACTGGTTTTTTTAGTAAAGGGATCAATGAACTACCTATGAGATGGCAAAAGTGCATAGAAAATAATGGTTCATACTTTGATTAATTAAATATATTATATTAAAAAATATTCGACTTTTTGTTCCTCCCATACAAAACGCCAATTTCATATGTAAGGACCTAATATAAGCATAACATAAAAGATTTTCTTTTGTGCCTCAATTAACACAGTATGTGTACAGAAGAAAACGTAGCACGTGTGTGGGTAAGTAATTACTTCCCCGACTACAATTATCCAGTAACCAGGTAGGTAATTAAATTACCTTCCCATATTACTGCGGCAGTAATAAGAGAAGTAAATAATTCCCGCAGCAAGTTCTAAGAATAATTTTGTTTAGAAAATAGCGCAGCATTTCATCTTGTTAGATGCTTTAACCTGTTCACTAGAGGTATAATTACTATAGACGCTGTTTTTTTTTAACACGTTCACGCAGATCGAACTGCTAAAAGGTGAAATAAATAATAAAATAAAAGAAGATACGAATAAATTTTGAATTTTGAAGCAGTGATGGCTAAGTGGCATTGGCTATGGACTGCCGCGCAGCAGGTCCATGGTTCGAATCCCGCCGCGGGCTCGAGTTTCACCGCATCGTGGAAGGGCATTTTTCGAATGGCCGCCTGGCTAGCGGCCACCCTCAAGTAGATAATCTATACCAAGCACCTAACGGTGTGTCCTGGCAGCTGTCCTTGAGAGCCAGTGAAATTACAGGCACATGAGACTTAACAACTATGTCTCAAAGTGACGGGCGCAGTGCAATCCGTAACTTGTGATGAAATGCTTCTGCAATAGGCAGAGGTTAGTCAGCTTAACATCAGGTGGTCCACGAGCTTGTTCCGTAATACCATCTCACATTTTTTTATGTTATATGTTGCCCGCCTGATTGTAAGCGTAAGCCTGTCCAAAACAGTTGCAGTGGCACCGTTCTCGTCCTACTTTACACTGCACTGCTGCACTGAGCTCGTCACTCAGTCCAACGACGCTCTTGTAGACCAATTACAAATATTATTATTGAAATTCTACATTCTCAAAAATTATAGAAACACTGCGAGAAAAACGGGCACGAAGCTTGGGGCCATTTTTTTAATTGTAATTTAACAATGTATTGCAATCTATACTTATATTAAAAAGGGGAAAGATTTGTATTTAAAAAATACAAATCTTCTTTTGTATATGTATGTATTTTTTAATGTAACGAATAAACTTATAAACTACTGCACCGATTTGAAAAACTTTTCATCATTGGAATTCTACACTATCCCTGATGAACATAGGCTATAGAACATTTTCAAAAACTTAGGGACCCGTATGAAAACTTTGATAATGTAACCCAACGTGTGAAAAAAATATCACGCACTTTTGTCGTTTAAGTTAATCACAATTGTGTACAGGTGTTTTAAAAAAAAATCACGTGCAACTTGAATGTTCCTCTTGTGAGCGTTGTAATATGTTTCCTTGATACCTAAACACAGCAGTATTTGCACAATACTGGTTCTATATATTACACAATTTTCTTTTTGGGCAAATACTGCTTCATGATTACTTTTATGCTAGTTTAGTCTTCTCTCATAAAAATAAAATGTCATCAGTACCTATGTTGATTTCGTTATAGGCAGGTATTAAATAATTATCAATAAAAGTGATAAATTATTTTATGTCTGCTTAAGTACATTACTTTCTGTTTATGCAAGAAAGAATGTTATATCTATCTAATCTATATATCGATGGAATACAGTATTAAATCTTGTTTCTTTCAATATTGACCAAAATCCCTCATTATTCAAAATGTAACCCCCGACCCAAAAAGTATTCAATGAAACAAAATGGTGTGAAACGATGAAAACGGTCTTTTCAGACCCATTGACGGGTTTAGGGTAAGTACTGGCATGTTGCCGACCCTTTTGATACTTGACCCCAATATTACTGCCCTTCTTTAAAGGGTTTACTGGAGAAAATACAGGAAGTCTTCCATTTTAACAATGTTTGAGTCGCGTATTTTTGATATTACTATAAAAAATTACAAATATTTCATTAAGGGCCTGTTTCAGAATTTTCGAGTAAGTTCCGGCTATACTACCCAGAACATAAAATAACCGAATCATAAAAATGACAGTTAACAAACGCGCTGTTTCAAGCTTTAACCGATGGATTGGCTAAATCGATGACTGTGAAACGCAAAGATAGTGTTTTATTTATTAAATATGTTCTGGGTAGTATAACCGGAACATACTTGAACATTCTGAAACAGGCCCTAAGTAAAATAATATGATATCGATTCATTTCTTAACTATTGATAGGCTAGTCTTTAACCACTATCACACCTGATGTTGAGGTCGAATATGTTGTTCAGGCTAACCTAGAGCTACTGATAAAGTAAAACTACGTCTGTAAATATGGATATATGAATAAATTGATACATAATTATGAATTGTACACAAAATATTAAAAAACTGGGACTCAATTAAAGCTAAAATATTTATGATGTTGTAGAGAGACGGATAGGGGTAGTAGAAAAAAATAAAAATTTTACAAAAAAAAAACTATTTTAACTATTAAATACACATTGTTAAGGATAACTCAAACACTACTCGTCAGATCTCACTCAAATTTATATGGAACCACAAGACAAGCACTCACTTCTGAATGTAAAATCGTCAATATCGGTACAAACCTGTAAAAAGTTATAAAGTAATAAATATAAAAATAACAGTCGTATAGAGAACCTTGAACGAAGACGTCAACGCGGGCGTCCCAAGCTCTCCTCGAAAAGACCACCGGATGCGGTTGAAACTCTAGTCGGAGCTATCTGACTTATTCACGTGAGTTATCCCGTATTATTTACTAAAATGTATAAAGAACCTTCTTCTATTTTCAAGTCGGTTAGAAATAACATAAAGCCAATTATTGTAGCTTAACATTTCTGACAGTTTTAAGTTAATGCCAGCAAAGGTCGTACCTAATCTTAATTTACTTTAATTATGAATTTGTTTGTGTCTTTAAAAAGATAGAAAGCTCTTTTAATACGAAAGAAGTAAAATTATATAAACATCCATTCAATTTTATAGTCATGTTAAGTTTTAAGACTATTATTATAATTATCATACGTTCTGCGCAAAAAAAAATGTTTTTTTTTGTTATGTTATGTGACGGAACAAGCTCAAGGCCCACCTGATGTTAAGCGGAGTAACCTCTGCCTACAGATGCATTTCATCACAAGTCACGAATTGCACTGCGCCCGTCACCTTACGACATATTTGTTAAGTCTCATGTGCCTGTAATTTCACTGTCTCTCAAGGACTGCTGCCGGAACACACCTTTAGGTGCTTGGCGACAGATTTTCTACTTGAAGATGGTCGCTAGCCGACGGGCGTTCGCAAAATGCCCTTCCACCATGCAGTGAAGCTTAAGCCCGCGGCGGGGTTCGAAACATGGACCTGCTGCGTGGCAGTTCATAGCCATTGCCACTGAGCCATCACTGCTTCTATATGTATGAAAAGGTGGATGCAAGAATTAAATAACTGTCTTTTGCTTACAAGCATTGAAATAATAGTCTTCTACATATACACTAATATTATAAACAGGAAAGTTTTGTATTTTTATATGTAACGAATAAACTTTAAAACTACTGAACGGATTTGAAAAATTATTTCCCTATTAGAATTCTACATTATCCCTGATGAACATAGGCTATAGAATATTTTCCAATTTTTTAAATTTTATTTAAATACTCGTTTGTATCTTGGGCGCGCCGCTAGAATTTTATAATTTAATTACTGTGCATAACTCGTGAGTGCACAGAGACATATTTTAAATACCGAGAATTCAAACTCTGTGAAATTGTGTTTGAATATTGCGGAGCCTTAAATCTATGCTTCTAGTTTGCCAGTTTAACGATTTCTTATTTATTTTATCCCTAAATGTCAAAATAACAATTCTCATACAAAACGATTATTCGAATTATTTTTAAAAATACTTAATTTTACGGTAATCTGGCGAACCAGAAGCATAGATATTAGGCTCAAAAATATATATGCAACGTTTCACCGAGTTTGAACACTTAGTATTTAAAACGATACTATGTTTATATTACGTTTATATGGAAAGCGCTCCGTGAACTCTACTCTTAATCTTTTAAGCTCGCATGGTGAAATATTGTAAATTCACGTCTGGTTAGATACCACCTTCAATTAGAAAATCTGTCGCCAAGCACCTAACGTGCGTTCCGGCAGCTGTCCTTAAAAGCCAGTAATTCTAAGTTAGCCTGAATAGCACCTTGGACCACATCATCACTCACCATCAGGTGAGATACTGGTCCAAGGCTAACCTTTCAGGCATAATAAAATAAATGAAAAAACAACAGCTTACAGCTTAAGCTAATTACAATCTTTATAGTCCCCAGCGGGATTTCAACTCCCGTATTTCGCGCTGGATGACCTAAAACTACTCGGCCATCAGAACATGCTCAACTGAGCCGAATCTTGTACTGTAATTTTAACCGTCGTAGAGAACGACGCGGCCAACTAGAACTGCTTTATTAAAATAAACCTCATTTATATTTTCGCTGTAATAGACAAAATATCCTTATGTTCATCCAGAATTCACAAAGCTTTATTCGTCTTAGATAAATTCTCCGAAAGGTCCCCTTAAGCTGACCTACTATTCTAGTCTACCTTTGACGTCTTTTTGATTTATTCTTTCTTTACTTTGATAATAAATTCTCAGGCGCCATCAATGTTTATGGACCGAGCAGACAAGCTTAGTGTAAGCTGGTTAGCCCTTTTATATGGCTCCTAGCTTGTGGATTGTGGATCACAACAATAACACGTCTCTATGAAAACTTGTATTTAGAAAATAACAAGTTCATTTTTACCTTTTTGTCCCATATATTGGACAATACCCATTATGGAACAACGTGGTATGCAACTAAACATGACATAAAAAACATAAAATAGCAGCCAAGCAGTTTTTTTTCTTGTTTTTTTTTAATTTGTTTCTTTGGTTTCGCACGGGTATTATACAAAAATTTCATAAAAATGATATTTAATGAAAATTTTCTATAACCTTTTTCATCAGCAATAATGTAGGATTCTAGTGATGAAAGAATTTTTCAAATTGGTTTAGCAGTTTTTAAGTTTATTTCTTAAAATACAAAAATACAAATCTTTCCTTCTTTTTTTGTAATATTAGTGTTGATAATAAAATCTCTGTGATTTCTCTTTGATGCCCACTACGCTACATGGATTATATAATTTGGACGGACATCATAGGTTAAGGATACGGATCGCGTACCTAAGCAAAACAATTTATTTACAAGAGACGCTCTGATGGCGGCATACCTTCTTGGTTGATATTCCTCCAGTTCGCTCGAAGCGTTTCGCTTCCACATTTATCATCCGTACAGCGAAGGAGTGGAACTCATTGCCCGCGTCTTTGTTTCCTGAACAGTAGAATTTGGGGGTCTTTAAGTCTAGAGTGAATAGGTATTTTCTAGGCAAGTATGTTACATCTTCGGCCGCATTGTCACTTTCCATCAAGTGAGATAGCGGCCAAATGCTTGCTTATAATTCATAAAAAAAAAACGTTATAGTAGATGATACTAACGAAAAGTTACCTTTTAGTAAATTGTAGATATTATTCAAAGATTTACTGTAACACCCCAAAATTCAACACGTTACGAATGTAATACACAGATGTCAGGAATACTTTTTCCTTTTCTTATTTGCGTATTCTTATTAGTAATTAATCGCTAAGTTCAGCGATCCTATTGAAAGATTCTGTCCTCGCACATCGCACAACTTCGTTTCGAATTCCTGGTCGATGCGCAGCCTTTAACTAATGACCAGTGTTCGGGAATAGTCCAAACACATAATTAAAGTTGATTTTGTATATTTGACGTAAAATAGGTAGTTTTAAGTTACAAATTTAGTAGCGTTCACATGAACGGAAGGCTGGTGGCCGATTGGCGAGCCCCGCTCGTCCGGCGGCGTTAGTACCCTCTCCGTGGTGAGACGCCCCCGCACCTGAACTGGTTTGCAGCGCGAACATCCTCCACGGCGTTGAAGGAATCTTTAACTTCTTATTTAATTTTGTTATAAATTGCTCTTCGATAACAGTTTAGGTTTGGACTGATATCTAAGTTGACGAAGGATCGTGATCTATCTGGTTGGCAGACGTTGGCAGAAGACAAAGTTTGTTTACAGCTCGTCTGATGGTCCCTTTGCTCACATAGACGTCCGCCACTCTGGAAATGCCATCTCGTCCTGGATAAAGTTTTGTCACTCTACCCATTCTCCATTGCAGCGGCATTAGATTGTCTTCCTTAACGACGACAAGGTCTCCCACTTCAAGGGGCGGGCAGTTCTTCCTCCATTTGCTTCTTTGTTGGAGCTCAGCCATGTACTCCCGGCGCCATCGCTCCCAGAATTGCTGCCTGATTTGTTCGATGCGTTGGTATCTATTTGGGTTCTTGGTGTTGACAGGCAGTGAGGGAAGCGATATCAATGGTCGACCAATCAGGAAGTGCCCTGGAGTGAGGGGATTTAAATCCATGGGATGGGATGAAAGTGGTATGAGTGGACGAGAATTAAGGATAGCTTCTATTTGTGAAAAGAGTGTGGCCAACTCCTCAAAGGTAAGAAAAGCATTGCCAGCCGCGCGTTTTAACAGGTTTTTTGAGGAACGGACTCCACTTTCCCAAATTCCTCCGAAGTGGGGGGAGTAAGCCGGGCAAAAACTGAATTTGATTCCCTCATTTGCTGCAAAGTTTGAGACTGAATGACGACTGGATCGTAATATTTTGCCCAAATCATTGTTTGCGCCTACAAATTTTTTGCCATTATCGCAGTATATGATGTTAGGTTTGCCTCGCCGTGATATGAACCTTCGTAGACACATAATAAATGCCGCGGTTGAAAGGTCACTGACTACCTCCAGGTGCAAGGCTTTTACGGCTAAACAAACTATAACGCATAAGTAGGCTTTTGTAACACGGTTGCCCTTACCCTTTTTAGAAGAGATCATAAAGGGACCTGCAAAATCAATCCCACAGGAATTGAAGGGAAAATTTTCATTGACTCTGACGTCTGGTAAGTTACCCATTATGGGCTGTACTGTTTTGCTGCTCATACGGGTACAGATAGTACACTGTTTAATAACAGTACGAACCAAGTTTCTGCCCCCTAAAGGCCAGAAATTCTCACGAAAGGAAGAAAGAAGGAGCTGGGGGTCCCCAGCTCCTTCTCTGGCATGGAATAGTCTGTTATGTTCATGTTGCAGCATTAACTTAGTAAGATGATGCTTTGCGTCAAGTATTATTGGGTGTTTTTTATTGTAGTCAAATGCAGATTGCTCTAACCTACCTCCTACCCTAGCCAGACCGCTGTTGTCAACAAACGGATTCAAAGGTAATAGTCGACTTTTGTTGTGTAGTGATTTACTTTGTTTGAGACAGGCTATCTCATTTGGAAAAGATGCTGACTGACTAAACTTAAGTAATAATGTCAGTGAAGATTCTAGTTCGTCTATTGTTAAAGGACCACTTAACTTGTCTTTGTTTGGTGTACTGTTGTTGATGAAACGTAGAACGTATGCATAGGTTCTTTTTAATTTCAGATAATTGGAGTGATTTTCGAAAATTATTAAGTTCTGTTCATTAGAAGTTTCATCAACCGTCAAATGAACTCTAACTTTAGCTTCAGGTGGGCTATTAGGGCTTAGATGAGGTTGGGTAGGCCAATCCAAAGTACTTTTTTTTAGAAAGGAAGGACCCTCCCACCATAACAAGCACGAACGCAAATGCTGGGGCTCAACACCCCTTGAACCTAAGTCAGCTGGATTGAAATTGGTAGGAGTATGCTTCCATTGAAAACCCTGGGTAAGCAGATTAATTTTATTTACTCTATTACGTACAAAAATTGGTAGTGTTTTGCTTTGTGAATTTAGCCAACAAAGCACAACTGTCGAATCGGTCCACAAAATTGTATTTCTGACGTTGCATGGTATTGATTGTAAAACCTTTGAGCACAGCTGACCACCTAGCAACGCCGCACATAGCTCTAGGCGCGGAATGGTAATGTTTTTAATGGGTGCTACCTTTGTTTTGGCACAAAGCAACCTCACATTTATGCTGTTATTTGGGTTGCGAGATCGCACGTAACAACAAGCAGCGTATGCGTTTTGGGATGCATAGACAAAAATATGTAAGTCTGTAACCTTGGCACTGTCACTCAACACATGGCGAGGTAAGGTTAATTCTGATAGATGGTGCATGTTATTAATAAAATTTAACCATTGTTTTGCATAAGGCTGTGGAACTGGATCGTCCCAGTCCAATTTAGCATTCCATAAGCTTTGCATAAGAATTTTTGGTAATATGATACTGCATGACACCAAACCTAAGGGGTCGAACAGTTTGCATGTAGTAGAAATGATTATTCTTTTAGTAATGTTTGGATTGATCTCAATGTTACTAGGGAATTGGAGACTATCTTGTTTAGGTGCCCATTTCAAACCTAACACATTAGCCTCGGTACTAAAATCAAGTGGTATTGAGTTACCTTCAAAATCAGAATCATCAAAAATTTGTGGGCAGTTTGACTTGAACTTTCTCAACGGAAACCCTGATGTTTGTAGTACTTTGGTCACATTTGTGTAAATATGTTTTAATTCCTGCTCAGTGAAACTACCAGTATTAAGGTCGTCGATATAAAAATGAGATTTGATAACATTAGCCACAATTGCATCCTGACATTCGAGTGCAAGTTGAACAAGACACCTAGTACTTAAAAATGGGGCAGATGCCATGCCATATGTGACTGTATTTAATTGTTTTATATTTATAGGCTCATGTGCATGTTCTCGCCATAATATGAGTTGCAGATGGCGCTGCGATTCGTTCAAATTGATCTGCCGGTACATTTTTTCAATGTCCGCTGTCAGTACAAACTTGTAAACGCGAAAGCGAATAAGAATTGAAAATAAATCACTTTGTATTACCGGTCCTACGGCTTGAATGTCGTTCAATGATTTTGATGTGCTAGATTTAGCAGAGGCATCAAAAACTACTCGCAATTTGGTAGTTTCATGGTTTTCTCGGACAACGCCGTGATGAGGTAAGTAATAGCCAAATGGAGGCCTTTCAACTTCCTGTAAGTGACCTAAGTCTTCATATTCCTTTAAAAAATCAGAATATTGCTGTTTTAGGCTAGGATTTTTATCTAACTTTTTTTCTAGTGATAGAAAACGTTTCATAGCCATAGGAAATGAGCTACCTAAAGTCTCCTCAGCAGACTCCTTAAGTGGCATCATGACCGAAAATCGACCATCAGATAAACGATGGGTATTGTTTACGAAATGTGTTTCACAAAATTCTTCTTCTATTGAAGCAATACTATTTTCTGGGGGCAACTCTTCTACCTCCCAAAATTTTTGTATGGAGTTATGGATGTCTTGAAGTGACGCTGACATAGATGATTGAGTTTGCACAAAATTGCATTGAGTAATATTATTGCTATCAGAACTATAACCCGTTGGACCAGCTACTAGCCAGCCGAAAACACTTTCTACCAAAATAGGCTTACATGGACCTAGTGCGATTTTGTTTGATAAAACAATGTCGAAAAAGTGATCAGCCCCTAACAAAATGTCTATCTCCGAAGGTTTGTAAAACGATGGATCTGCTAAAGTAATATTGTCGGGTAGGCCCAATCTCTCAACATCAACTTGAATATTAGGTAAGTTGCCAGTCACCTTTGGAATAACAAAACAATTAATATTTCTGGTAAATGAACTAGTGCATGACTTAATTTTCAACTGACACCGCTCTGTAATAGGGCAAGCTACTCCGTTAATACCGGCTACTTGTAATATATCTATATTTTCAGATGACAGGCCTAACTTCTCCTTTAGGTGTTTGGTGATGAATGATGACTGGCTGCCAGTATCCAGCAATGCACGTGCAAGGTAAGTAGAATTGTTGTGTTTATTAATGACTTCTATTTTTGCAGTACACAGGAGAACTTGCCTGGAGGAGACCGCAGCTAGGCTGACAGGAAGACTAGAGAGCTCGTTACGCTCGGTGAGTATTTTATTTGTGTCACTTTTGTGTAGTAATGTGTTATGTTTATTCTTACATGAACGACAAGTCCCTTTTAAACTACACTGGGCATTGGAATGTCCACTTCGCAAACAATTTGTACACAACTTATATTTTAAAACCTCACCTAACCTATCCTCAACACTCATCGCTCTAAACTTGTTGCACTGATGCACGAGATGAACCTCATCACAAACGGGACAGCCCTTGTGTGGCTGCGTACCCTTAACATTTGTGAAGGTCGCAAAAGATTTAGTAGTCCGGTTTTCTTTAATATTACCTTGTGTAGCTCTGTAGTCTAAATTTCGACAGTTTGCAGTTTCTAAAACATTCGCCCTGTTTTCTATGAAATTTCTAAAATCATCTAAAGTAGGTAGGTTAGACAATCTGCCTTTGAATTCTTCCCATTTGTTACTACTGCTTGAATCTAGCTTCGCTGACACCAAGAATATCACCAGCGGGTCCCAACCGTCGGTTGAAACTTCCAACGTATTCAAAGCATTTAAGTTTTTAGATACCTGATCAATTAAATAACGCAAAGCCTTGAAAGATTCCCTTTGTATAGTATTACAGTTAACTAATGCGCTCAAGTGATTATGGATAAGAATGTTTTTATTGTTGTATCGATTGCACAATGTATCCCAAGCAAGCTCATAATTGTTCGCGACAAATTCCAAAGATCTAATTACGACACTGGCACCTGATTGTAACGAATTTCTCAAATAATGAAATTTATTGATTGGGGCAATCGAGTCGTTGTCATGGATAAGCGTTTTATAAGTGTCTCTAAACTCGAGCCATTTCGCGTAGTTACCATCAAAAGTGGGTAGATTAATAATTGGAAGTCGAATTGAATCGTTATTATGACCATGACAACAACCTGAGGTTGCTCCGTTAGAGGCGTGACTTTCTTTATTTTTAGTCGAAAACAAATCGACCAACTCTTGAGCAAAAGCTATTTGTGTATAAAACTCAGTTTCGGTAATATCTCGTTCAGAAATCTGTTCATCTAAATTTTCAGAGTATTCTTCAATATCTGATTGTATGCGATCAAAATTAGACATTAATTCTTTGAGTTGAATTAATCTTAAAGAAATTTCTTTTATGTCCAAACTGGATACCTTGGTAATATCAGAAATATTAAATTTTTCCATAAACCTTTGTAAAACTGTTAGCCGGCTTCTAAAACCCGCACGTTTTTTTATTAATGACTTTAAATATTCTTTTACATCGGGCTTACCGGTCGAATCGATTTTTAATAATGGAAGCGGACTTTTAACTTTAGTGGTCGATTCCCTTTCAGACATTTTATTAAATGAGTGGGGCAAAATAAAAAAAAGAACACAAACAATTTACAAACAATCCAATAGACTGCAGTCCCAACCACTCAGCTGCTGCCGAGCCCGTCAACCGGGAGCAGTGCACGAAACACGGCGCGGTGCGTGGATGCAGGCTAAGGCGCCGAGCGCATCAACAGCATCGGCTGCGCTAGGGGATCCACACGCGGGAGCGCGTGGAAGCGGCACCGAGTGGTGCTGTGGCGCGGGCGGGCTCGGGTACAAACACGATGGTGTTGTCGATAGTTCCAACAGGGATAAATTTGTATTATTTTAATTTAAATATATTAGTAGGTACCTGTTATAAAAAAGAAATAATTTGGTAATATTCTCAACTCTCAATATTTTGAACCAGATAAGTAGGTAATTTTATTTATATGTTTTACAGAAAGATTAAGAATTTGACAGTAATTTTTATAACAAGTATTTAGGAGTAGGTTTAATTATATAAAAGTATAAATTGACAATGTCTTTAACAATTAAAATAGGTAGAAAATAATAGAAAGAACGATAGTTAAGCTAGACACAAACTAGGTTCAGCAAAGTAGGCGTTGAAAAGTAGGTATTAGGTGATAAGTATTTGCAACTAAGGTTCTTTAATTAATGGGTTTGATGTAAACTGATAAAATGAATAAAATGTGAACGTGAATCGGCCGGCATATATTGATAGGATAGCTGTTTGTTTAGCGTGAATTACCGTAATTAATAAGTATAAAATATAAAAGGAAAGATACGCGTTAAGCTAGATACCTTCTAATACTTTGATCGGTTAGCATTCACTTTGAACAGCAAATAGAAGTTGAAAATAGTATGTAGGTAGGAAATATTGAAAGGAATGTAAGTGTTTAAAGGAACGGGCTTACTTCCTTTTTGCGAAGACCTCTGATGATTCTGCAAGTCCTCAGTCCTGTCACGGTCGCCACTTATGTTCGGGAATAGTCCAAACACATAATTAAAGTTGATTTTGTATATTTGACGTAAAATAGGTAGTTTTAAGTTACAAATTTAGTAGCGTTCACATGAACGGAAGGCTGGTGGCCGATTGGCGAGCCCCGCTCGTCCGGCGGCGTTAGTCCCCTCTCCGTGGTGAGACGCCCCCGCACCTGAACTGGTTTGCAGCGCGAACAACCAGCGAAATTAAACATCACCCACGTAGCGTGAGGGCGCTGCTAAGCACCCCACAACCAGCAGGTAAGTAGGTAAACTCAGGGAATGGGTATTAAGCGTTTATTACTCCATGTAAGAGTGCACAGCCGCACACTTCTACCTGAAGTTGGATAGACCTGAAGGAGTCACTGGCCTGAATCAATCGAAGACGGGATCCGTAGTAGCTCTGGTGGTTTTGACTTCGCCGTCGGCTGTTTGCTCAAATCACGGCAGCTAGTTATAGTAGGCAGTCTTAGTCCTCCAGTTATTCCAGGGTAGTGGTTGAATCCTGGAGAAGAGACACTAGCGCGGTTAGGCAGAACAGCTATTAACGTTATAAAATTACATTAATCACTCGGCATTATAGAATAAATATAATAAGGAACTTACCCTAGAGAGATTCACGCACTTCACAACAAGTACTCAAATATTAAGATATAATATCAATATGACAATATTTTTTTTTACCGACGGTATGCCTTTATCAACAAAATACTACGAGCTATATACAACACTACAGCTACTACAATAAAAGCATTTAGATCCTTATAAGTCATTGCAGACTCATAGGCAGTTTAAATGCCCTCTACCAGTTGGCAGCGTGCCCAGCATGCTGGCAGCATTGCCCCGTTGAATTGCAATGCTTATTCTTTGAGCCAAATAGGTGCCAGCATTTTGATCACGCGTCGCATCGACCAAGCGCTCTGATAAGTTTTGGAAAATACGATGAGCTCGCGGTCTCCACGGACCCAACGTCTCTACACCAAACGGCTCAAATATGTATCCCATACCGAGGTTAGCGCCGCTTGAGTAGCTCTGCCGAATAACAATAATTAAAAAGTATGTAAGTAATGTATTTATTTTGCACAAGACAATTGTTCTGTGCCAATTGCTTAGCAGAATGAATGCACGCCACTGATTAACTCATAGTAGTTGGAGCTAACTGTGTTCAAGAGATAAGGAATTTGGTTAGCGTTCCTTGACTGGCTTTCGAAGCATTAGCGAAAATACTTTTGAACGAACATAAGCAGTGGGTTCCGCACGTAATTATTTATAATAATTAGAAATATTAACGTAAGCTTATAATTTTAAGTAGTATGTAAGTTAGTTAAGGAGTTTTTATATATATTTTAACTTTATGATTAACATCTATTGTTTAATATTACGAATAATACTATTATTTAAGTAACGGCGTTAGACGCAACGTTATAACGTAACTATAGCAAATATAAGGCTGCGTTTTCGTAGTTGCGTTTGTTTAACTTACTCTAATAGATATCGAACGAAACAGTTGTTTTATATCCGTAAATAACATCCTCGTTGTTGAAAGCTCTATATTTTTATGTTGTTGATTGTGTTTTCTTTTTCTTGCCGGGGCTATAGCAATATAGGTTTATATGTATAATATATATGTTATTAGGAATTTGGAAGTGCTTAGTATCACTGTTTACTTGCAAAATTAAAATTAGTGCCTAAAATTATATTAACTACAAATGTAAAGAAATGTCAGGTACGGGTGCAATATATTAAGTACCTATTGATTTTGAATTTTAACGAATGTATAAATATGAAACGAAGGTAATGAAAAACAACTAAGTACTAAAGACAAACATCACGGCACGTCGAGCGCTGAAAAACTTACTAAATAAATGTACAAATGCGACAGACCTTGCTGTTTTTTTCTACAATAAAAAGTTGCGACCTTCTGAGATTCGAGGTGTAACCAACCGAAGGCTATGTTTATGAGCGACGTTCGTGTGAAAATACTGGCTTTCGATTACTGTTGCTGGAACACACTGTTAGGTTCTTGGCGACAAAACATCTACTTGAGGGAGATTAGTCATCCAGGTGAGCATTGGCAAAATTCCCTTCCGCCATGCTGTGAAGCTTAAGCCAGCGCAACTGAGGGGTTTCGAACCATGGACCTGCTGCACGGCAGACCATAACAAACACCGCTCGTCTATCATTGCTTCAATATACTTTCTGCTTACTTCTATAATACTTCTTGTACGCTTTACATCAGGTGGGCCTCGAGTTTGTTCCGTCACAATAACATAAAAAAAAAACTTGCCCTTAGTTATGTGACTATGTTTGTAGAATCTGCTCATATCAACTTATACTGAGCTAGTCCATGCGCAGATCCTACTCAATTGTGCTGATGTTCTAAGAAAACTATATATTTATATAGACACTCTTAATACATACTCGGAATCTAAAACAATATTCATGTTTCAGGAAAAACCCACCTTGTTTGTATTTTATCCAAGAACTGTAGCAAAATGCTACGAGGAACTACGTTATTTGCGGCGTAGCTAACTAATTATTCGCATCGTAGGTTACCAAGCTATTAAGTTACTAATTATTCGCAGCGAAGGTTACTAAGTTATTTTACCTGAAACCGTAAATATATTTTGTATGTACCTTGACTATATCAGCGTTGAGCAGCTGTTATCACATTTAGGGAAGGTCTTTGTCATAAATAGTACACAGAGTTGCGGTAATATTTGATATCATGTTTTAGTAAGTAATTGTAGATGAGACAACCCATATACACCTTTAATAATCTATTAATACCTCTAGCACATTACCCAAAATTAACGTTTTGATATAGGGTTTTACTATCATTAGATATTTTCTAAATTTAAATTTTATTGGAGATGTTGTCAGCTGAGGAAACACAGTCAGTTTTTCAGCTTAGACAACTTAGTAAAAGCTAAGTGATTGTCGGTTTTGACTGTTAAGAATGATGATTGGCCTGAGTCAATCTTTAATGTGTGACTTGGAAGTGTACGTTGATTTTGAATATTATTTCAAATCAGTTATATAGAGGATATTTCAGTTAGCCCCCCTTAAAACGTCAAAATCTCATTAAATATTGAGTGTGACCTCTTCAATAACCTAAACATTATGTAGTGACATATGGGTACATTTTTTTGATACCTGCAGAATATCAATACCTTATTCATTTGAATCATATTTTAAAAACGGCTTAGCTGAAAACATCAGGCTAGAACGGATCCATTAAAATGCTAAAAACTTATTTAACAGAGTGAGTACATATGCTTCTCAAGAGCAGTCAATTCAATATATGTGCTGGAGCTAGAAATATCTGTATCTGTCAGACCTTGGCTCCTAGTTTTTACTAACTACAAACTTAAGGAGTAATTGAAAAAAAAAATATATAAAAATCCAAATAAATTCTCGTAAACGACACAATGAACTAGGCTTATAGTTTGAAGGTACATTTGTTTGGTATTATACTAACAACTTTAGTGTTTACCCGTCGTTAGGCTATCAGAATCTCGACTCTCTCGGCAGCGGGCGCTGGACAGTCGAAAGTTCTCCATCCGTTTGAATACACGTCTTTTTGACGTTGGCGACATCTACCCAAATAGCAGAGGACTATTTACTTAGGCTGGTAGGTTGATATACGATCAACACTGAACACCAAATCGATGAAACCATTTTTAAATTTGACTAGTATTATTTTTATAGGAGCATTGACGCATGCTAAGCGAAAACATAGAAATTATTACGGATGGAAAAAGATAACTAGTAAATAAATAGTCCTCTGCTATTTGGGTAGATGTCGCCAACGTCAAAAAGACGTGTATTCAAACGGATGGAGAACTTTCGACTGTCCAGCGCCCGCTTCCATGGCACAATTGGTAGTGCACCAGGACGGTATTCTGGGGGTTGCGGGTTCAAGTCCCGCTGGAAGTAATCTTTTTCCATCCGTAATAATTTCTATGTTTTCGCTTAGCATGCGTCAATGCTCCTATAAAAATAATACTAGTCAAATTTAAAAATGGTTTCATCGATTTGGTGTTCAGTGTTGATCGTATATCAACCTACCAGCCTAAGTAAATAGTCCTCTGCTATTTGGGTAGATGTCGCCAACGTCAAAAAGACGTGTATTCAAACGGATGGAGAACTTTCGACTGTCCAGCGTCCGCTTCCATGGCACAATTGGTAGTGCACCAGGACGGTATTCTGGGGGTTGCGGGTTCAAGTCCCGCTGGAAGTTATCTTTTTCCATCCGTAATAATTTCTATGTTTTCGCTTAGCATGCGTCAATGCTCCTATAAAAATAATACTAGTCAAATTTAAAAATGGTTTCATCGATTTGGTGTTCAGTGTTGATCGTATATCAACCTACCAGCCTAAGTAAATAGTCCTCTGCTATCTGGGTAGATGTCGCCAACGTCAAAAAGACGTGTATTCAAACGGATGGAGAACTTTCGACTGTCCAGCGCCCGCTTCCATGGCACAATTGGTAGTGCACCAGGACGGTATTCTGGGGGTTGCGGGTTCAAGTCCCGCTGGAAGTTATCTTTTTCCATCCGTAATAATTTCAATGTGAATACTAAATTTAAGTTTTGTGAACTTAAACATTTTGAATTTAGAGTTACTGGAAGATTTGCTTTTCATCTCTTCAAATCTCTACACTTAGTTTGAAGCACTCGTACCGAAGTTTGCTTAGCAGTTCTTGACTGATGAGCTAAATTAAACAACGTCCGCCACTGTTATGTCTTGGATGGGTGACCGCTAGTGATATTACTACTGAGCGTTTCGTGCTTTGGAGGGTACGTTAAGCCGTCGGTGCCGGTTGTTGTCTTAGGATGGCAGTAATTATAGCATGTTGGTAGGTCAGACTCACTACCATCTTCAAGTAGAAAATTGGTCGTCATTTCATAAAAATCGGTTGAGAAATGTGACCTGCAGAGGAGAACAACCAGCTTCGAGGTTTCTCGATGACAACCAGTGATGACAAATACTATTGAAACAGAAATTACTTCGGAATGAAGTAGCTAACTTTCAGCTTCGGGCTTGAATCCCAATGTACCATTCTGGTGCATTCCCAATTATGTTATGGAAGTCCCTCTAGAATATTTTCTCTTTGCATGTGTGAATATTCTTTAAAATAGTACTAGTCAAATTAAAAGGTGGCTTCATTGATGGATTTGGTATTAAGTTTAGATCAAACATCAAACTTCTAGCCTAAGCAAATAGTCGTCTGCTAGTTAGGTAGATGTCGCTAACGTGAAAAAGACATGCATTTTTGAAGCAGTTGCGTTGGCTATGGTCTGCCGGGCAGCAGGTCCATGGTCCATGGTCTAACGGTGTGTTCCGGCAGCAGTCCTTGAGAGTCAGTGAAATTACAGGCACATGAGACTTAACAACTACGTCTCAAGGTGACGGGCGCAATGCAATTCGTGACCTGGACGAAATGCATCTGTTATAGGCAGAGGTTAGTCCGCTTAACATCAGGTAGGCCTCGAGCTTGTTCCGTCACAATAACATAAATGCATACAAACTGGTGGAACAATTTGAAAGTTCAGAACCTGCTTCCATAGCATAATTGGAAATGTGCCAGGACGGTATTCTGGAGTTGCGTGACGTACATCAATGCTCTTTAAAATAATTTTAATTGTGTAACACTTTTTGTTCATTCGACAAAAAACATTATTGTCCTAATTTTGAGGCGTATATTGTTGTTTTGTTTTAATAATTGTAAATGGTAGCTTAAAGTTAACACAGCTGAATTCAGCTCACATCGATTTCGATTAAATTTTACCGCTGAAATTTATATAAAATACATTATTACGTCTACGTCTACAGTTTTTTGTTGTTTTTTGAACAAAGTTTTCAGAAAAATAAACCTTTCGTTTGTTTTCAAAGGTTACCCTTAACGTGTATGAATATTATTAGAGAACGAAAATTATTCTGCCTACTTCAACATAGCCAATTAAATTGCCCAATTATACTTAAACCAGCATTAGGTCGGAAAAAACAACTTCTAATAAGTTTTCATATATTAGGAAAAGTTTTTTTCACCGGCGGTATGCCTTTATTAACAAAATATTACTAACTATATACAACACTACAGCTATTACAATAAAAAATTTAGACAACCTATAAGTCATTGCAAACTCTCAGGCAGTCCAAATGCTCCAGCCGTCTACCAGTTGGCAGCCTGCCCAGCATGCTGGCAGCATTGCCCCGTTGAATTGCAATGCTTATTCGTTGAGTCATATAGATGCCAGAATATTGATCACGCGTCGCATCGACTAAGCGCTCTGATAAGTTTTCGGAAATACAATGAGCTACTTAGGAAACTATATACGACATTCTCAATATAACAAGGCGCCCATTGGTATATTGAGGATGGCAGCCGGACATGATCAATGAATGATGAGCGCTGGTAGTATATATAAGTAAGTACACAATCTAGTTTATGCTAGCTTGGACCTTTACTTTTTTATGCCAAAAATGGTGGAATGAGAAGATCTGTTTACAGTTAATTAAGAACTTTACTGTATTGCATAAATATTTACTAACATTCTTGCAAATAAATTGAATTTCCATTTGAATTTGATGATTTGTATGTGTAGTATTTGTAAATTATTATATTTTATTACCACTACATAGTATAAAACAAACTCGCTTCCAGCTGTCTGACTGTCCCTATACATGCTTTGATCTTTAGATTTAGCAACGTATTTTGATGCGTTTTTAATAGATAGAGTGATTCAAGAGGAAGGTTTAAATGTATAATACATGCATAATATAGTAAAGAAACACTGATCATTTTAGAGGTTTCAAATGTGATGTCGTAAATAAAAATGTTTTGTTTGCGCTTACATTGCACACGCTGGCTGAACCCAACGAGATATATCAAAATAATGTACTACAGTATTGTAACTAGACATTAAAAAGGTCTACAAAAAGTTCGCAATGTTATATGTCTATCTCTCAGGGATAACCTACAATAACCATTTATATCTCTTCTGTTTCCCCGTGGGGTGCCGGGTTAGAATTGCACCTCCTCATATCATCCCGTGGGTGTCGTAAGAGGCGACTACGGGAAAAATACTGGAAGGTGGGCAGCAGCTTCTAAAGAACTGCCATCTTACACTGCGACCCCCAAGCCGCTTGCCAAGCATGGGGATTATGGCAAATACCTCCTTAATATGAGAGGCTGTTTTCAGCAGTGGACGATCCGGCTGATACAGTACTTTTTAGGGAAATAATGGCTTATTTTCGAAACGATTTAGAGCAATACGCTTTATTCCTCATGCAATTAAGAACCCAAAAACATTGCGCGTTTAATATACAGTGTATGTAGACCAATATGGCTCTTTACGGCATGTACTTGAAATTAATATTCTCACATTACAGATTATTTAGTATCAGTATTACACCCGTGCGCAGCCGGGGTGGGTCTAATATACTATTAGAGACGTCAGTAGCGTGCTCAGCTATTTTTGTTATTGTGTCTTGAGTAACACGATATCATCGTTGAAACAATTCTTTTAGAATTTTTGAAAGAGGTATCGCATCAGCCGGATTGTTCACTGCTGAACATGTTCCCCCCTATTAATAAGTTGGGATCGTATGGACCACTACTACTACTACTACCCCTAGTTATGAATGAAATTCTAGTGTTTTCATTATCGCCGATGCCAATGGGTTAAGTAGGATTTTTGCCCTACTGATACAAAGCGGTAAAATAACAGATGCATTTCGTCATAAGTGACGAATGCCCTTTTGTGTGGTTTAGCAGGAGTCTTGAGGATCCCAGTGTAGGATAACAGTTGCTCAGAAGGCACTGCAGCCCACTTTCCGCTATTTAACCCTTAATCGCCTCTAACGACACCCATGGGAAGAGAAGAGGGGGACATTTTATAGCTCGGCATTCCAGAGGCCCAGCACTCTGTGGGCTAGAATAAAAGTACTGAGGAAATTGCAAATGATCGCTATAAGTTATTTAACTACCATCATCCCAATCTTTTAAGGTACAAAAATGTCTTCCTTTACAACACACCAATAATTGTAAAACATGCTTTCGGTAAAAATAGGGCATTATTTAAAAAAATATGATATAACTAACGTCGAAAGCTCTCTATACTGCTATTGAATTTCAATTACGAAATTAATAAAATAGTTAGTTAAACTAAAATCTGAACATTGCCACGGCTATGAGCTGTTTGCAATTTAACTACGTGTACAAAAAGTTCATACCGGTATCTGATAAAAGTTTATTCTGCAAACGATTGTGTGAAGAAAAAATACAGTTTTGAAGTAGTTATGGCCGAGCGGTGATAGCTATGGACTGCCGTGCCGCAGGTTCCAGGTTCGATCCCCACCGCTGGCTTGAGCTTAACCGCATGGTGGTAGGGCATTTTGCGAATGCTCGCCTGGCTAAATACCACCCTCAAGTATTAAATCTGTCACTACGCGCCTAACAGTGTGTTCCGCCAGCAGTCCTCGTAAAAAATAGTTCCATCCAAATGAACCTGTGTTATTTAAAAAGCCATTTTACCTACTAATACATATGTAAACAAATTTAACTCTCATACTGTTACTGATTTCTGACTCAACCAGTTCACAATTAATTTAACACGCACAAATTCAATTGAATTGGTTAATTGTTTTGACGCCTAGTAATTATCGCATCCAATTGGTCGCGTGAAAGTAATGTTGTTGCGCTGCACGGTACACGTTCTAAACCTCGCCCGCTGCGGTAAGGTTTGCGTTCTGCTGCTTCTTCATTTCTTTAGATATTTATTCGTAGCATTGTACACCATATTTGATCTTAATTAGGATCACTGAAATTATATTTGTTTTACTTGTAATCTTTTCAAGCGTCATCCGCATGACTGCTTATCCCCGTAGGGCAGAGTAGAGATATTTGAACCACTAAGTTCTGCTACACTGTTTCTAACAGGAGGAAGTTCCCAATTTGACTATCCTTTTCTATCGTAGCACACCATTTATTAATTGATTTTGATGATTCTGTTTTATTGAGTATACTATTCCTTTATACTACATTCCTCCGTGTGTCATTGGTGCGTGCCGACGTACTTAGACAAAACAGTCCGCGAATTATTTTAAAGATTTTTGGCTGTGTTTTAAACTACACTATTACAAGTAAGTGCTTTATTTTGTACTTCATTGCAGTTTGTAAGTGTAGCCGTCGCAGCGAGTTTTTGTGCGTGTGACGCGCAATTGACTGGTACACAACCATTGCTTCTATTGTTCGCTAGCGGAGAATTGTGGTCAATTATATGTGCGTAATAGACTGAGTGCTAATTAGACTTTACACTGTTTTGTGCTGTGCACCGCGGCCACTGTGAGAAGTGTGTGTTATTATTCTGCTAGCTGCATTCCTATCCTACCTGAAATTTTTGCGCAACTTATAATTAATTAATATATACGATGCCGCCTAAGAAAAATAATGCAGGTGAATCCGATGCAGTAGATACTATGTCTGAATGTGACACTGGGAACTCTGAGAGGGAAGAACAAAGACTTCCAAAACCTACAGCCAGTAAAAAAAAACGCCGCCTGGAAAACTCACCTAAAAATGAGTTCCAAACGTATCAAGACGAAATGAAGGAGCTGTTCGCGCTATGGAAAAACGAGCAGGATTAAACTATGGAAAAACACAATAAAAAAATGCTGCTTCAATTCAAGGAGTTAAAACAAGAACTGAAACAGGAGATGCAGCAGGAACGCTCGGACCTTCAAAACTCCATTGAGTTTCTGTCGTCAAAGTTAGAAGACCTAACAAATATTACTAAGGATTACCAAAGTACCATTAAAAAGTTACAGGAACATAATCACTTTCTGGAGACTAAAATCCGGGACCTTGAGCTTATCTCCCGTCCTGCATCTATTGAGCTAAGAAATATTCCGATTAAGGATAAAGAATCCATTGAAGATCTCAATTCAGTTGTGATGAGGACAGGGCAGCTCTTGTCAGTCCAGTTAGACCCCAAGGACCTCCGAGACGTGTATCGCATGCCAGGAAAAACAGGTGCGAGACCCATAGTTGCAGAATTTACCAAAGTATCTCTGAAAGATGACTTTCTCTTGGCAACACGGGCTTATAACAGCTCAAGAAAATCAGATGAAAAGCTAAACACTCAGATTATAGGCCTGCCAGGGAAACGGTCCTCCGTGTTTGTTTCAGAGCATTTGCCGGCGTATTCCAGGCAACTATTTTACCAAGCACGAGAATTTGCAAAACAGCAAAATTATAAGTTTTGTTGGACTAACAATGGAAAAATTTTGCTTCGTCAAGACAATGGCACAAAACTGGTAGAAGTCAAAAGCAAAAAGTCCTTGGACGATCTCATCCTCAATAAATGACTATCCTTGGTAGTTATAAATAGATTAGCGAGTAAACAAAGTATAATTACCTCATTAGTATGCCATGCTTTGCCTTATCAGCAACTGTTAATTAGGGCACTCGTAACAAGGGCTTTTACTTTTAGCTTTTTAATATACTATAATACACAACTTGTACATTCTAACACTTGGCACAAATACAGACTTTTTGACAAACAAATACAACTTTTATCGCTGTATATATTATACGCAAGAAATAAAGTAAAATTCGCACATAGTAAAAAATCTCTCATTATTCAAACGGACTTAATTATATTAATCACAGAATACGTTATACCCTATTTCGCGTTTCACTTAGAACACGACTTGGTATCGCCAAACTCATCTAAAGGAATTATACAAGCAATTTACATGGAATACACAATACTATATGGAACTTTTGGATTTGTTCTAAAAATAATTTTGAAACGTTATGTCACTACCTTCATGTGCATGATTCAAGTCACTGATTTGTGTTATTTAACTTTATTGCCATTTATGTTATAAATGGCTACCAATATTATAGAAAATATAATGTCCGATATAGACTCCCTGAGCGTATCTGCTTCCTATAAATGTGCACCTGATCAATGTACATTTTTGATGCAGTCTCTTAAAGTACCAACTAAATTCATACACTTAAATATAAGAAGTATAAATAAAAATATTGATGAATTTGTGGCTCTTCTTGAAATTATAAAGTTTCAATGTGATTACATAATTCTCACTGAGTGTTGGCTTAAAAGTGTTGTAGCTATTCCCAACATAGCTGGATACATTTCCTATAGCACCAAAAACATATACTCTCAGAATGATGGAGTCGTATTATATGTAAGAAAAGGTATCCAATGTACTGTAAATGAACCCGCGTTTAGGGATGCCAACTGCTTAGTTTGCGAAGTAAGTAGTGATTTGGCACTCGTATCCATTTATCGGTCGCCTTCAGAAGATAATATTTCTATTTTTTTAAATAGCCTGGATATAGTTCTGACAAGTCTTAAAAACATTCAAAACATTATTCTACTTGGTGATATAAATATTAACATTACACAAAATAGTAAAGATCCCAAATGTAATGATTACCTCATTTTAACGGCTTCTCATGGGTTTCTTCCAGCACACACGTATCCAACTAGAGAAATAAACTGTCTGGATCATTGTTTATTAAAATCAAATCGTCCCTCAGTTACTATGGTAGTTGACTCGTTTATAACTGATCACCATCCGATAATTTTTGCTATCAATTACAAAACAGAAATCCAAAACCGTAAAACGACAACTCAGATCATCGACTATGCTGCTATCATAGCAGAAATAAACATCTCGGACTTTTCTGAAATTCTTAAGCTATCTGATGCTAACTCGGCAGCTGATCTTTTGATTTTCCAGCTTTGCAGTATTATTACTCGACACAGCCGAGAAGTTAAGTTATCTAGAAAGAAACGTACAATAAAGCCATGGATAACTCCAGGTTTACTTCGCTGTATACGACATAGAGACCGCTTACACTTAAAATCAAGGAAAACACCCAGTAATGATATTTTACTTACGACTTATAAAAGATATCGCAATTTTTGCAATCGTTTACTTCGAAAACTTAAAAGAGAGTATGAGAAAAACGAATTTCTTAAAGCTAAAAATAATACCAAAGCTACATGGAATACAGTAAAAGCTATCACAAACATGCATAAAAAATCTACATCACCCATTGAACTACTAAAAATAGCATCTACCCCTAAACAATCTGTTAACGCAGTAAATATTTTTTTTGCAAACATTGGCCATAACCTGGCACACCATATTCAATCAGTACAATTAAATCCTAATACAAGGTTTCCCACGGTGGCTTACCCTCAATGCAACTCGTTTGTACTTCTAGAGACTGATGAGTATGAAGTTGGCTGCATCATTCAAGCCTTAAAGCTCACCTGTGCAGTTGGTTGCGATGGGGTACCAACACGCATTATAAAAGCATGTCAATCGGCTTTGGTCTCTCCAATAGCACATATCTGTAACCTTTCCATAAGGACGGGTGTATTCCCACGTGGCTTTAAGAAAGCCATTATCCACCCAATTTATAAAAGCGGGGATAGAGACAGTGTAAACAATTACAGACCCATATCTATATTGACCTCCATCTCCAAAATCTTGGAAAAAAATTTAAATAACAGATTGATTAAATATCTAGAGTCACAAAACATTTTATCTGCAAATCAATTTGGTTTCAGAAAGAATAGATCTACGGAAGATGCTATTTCATATTTGACAAACATTATTGGTAATAAACTAGACGAAAAAGATAAATGTTTAGGTATCTTCTTGGACCTTTCGAAAGCTTTTGACACTGTCTCTATCCCCATGCTGTTGGAAAAGATGGAAAGACTGGGTATTCGTGGGAGTGCGCTTAGCTTATTCAGGGACTATCTTTATGGACGTACACAAATAGTGAAGATAGAAAATACGATCAGCGATGAAGAATATACATGTTTTGGTATTCCCCAAGGCTCAATAATCGGACCAACCCTCTTCATTTTATACCTGAATGACCTATGTGAACTTCAGATACCCCATTGCAATATTATCACCTATGCTGACGATACAGCTCTACTGATTGACGCTGATAACTGGCAAGATTGCAAAATTCGAGCTGAATATGCGCTATCTACAGTAATGTCCTGGCTTAACCATAATCTTCTAACTTTAAACGTTATTAAAACTCACTATATCACTTTCTATACCAACTATATTTCGAAACCTTCCATTACCTATACCATTAAAGCCCATTCTTGTCAAGCTCAAACATCATCTTTTCATATAAATTGCTCTTGCCCAGCACTCGTCAAAGCTACTTCAGTAAAGTACTTAGGTGTTGTAATAGATGAATCGCTGCATTGGAATGCTCAAGTTGAACAATTGGTACCAAGAGTTAGGCGTTTGATATATATTTTTAAATTGATTCGACACACAGCTGATGCTAATGTATTAAAATTGGTGTATTGCTCATTGTGTGAATCAATTATATCTTACTGTATTACGATTTGGGGTGGTACTCACAAGACCACATTACTTCCGTTGGAAATAGCCCAACGTGCAGTTCTGAAAGTGATGTTTCAGAAGCCTTTCCGATTTCCAACAACGCAACTGTATGCTGATGCAAGAGTTCTTACAGCTAGGCAACTCTATATTCATCGTACTGTTTTACGTAAACATTCTTCTGTGGGTATGAATCATAACATTATGAAGAAACGAAGATGGAGAGATAGAATATGTCCCGTAGTTATAAAAAGGATAGCTTTGCTTGGTCACCAATATCGCGTCTTAAGTTCACGTCTCTATAATATTACAAACAAAAAAGCTGACATTTACTCATCAAATAAGTTTGAATGCAATAAGAAGGTTAAAAACTGGCTCTTAGAGTTAAACTATAACCAAACAGAAGAATTACTACAAAGCGTGGTATAATTAGCTTATATGAACTTCTTTACTCTATAACCTTTTTTTCATAATTTTACATACTCTAATTTTCACATAAACACACATTTCAATAAAAATTTGCAATAATTACTTCTATATAAACTGTCTTATATAGGAGTATTTTGATATCAACACGTGCCCACGAGATATGTCTTGTTTCACCATCTAATGTACGGGCACTTACTCATATAATTATTATTATTATATTAACTTAATTTTACTAACTGGATTTGCGACAATTTGCTTTGTGTCCCTGTCAAATAGAAGTTAAAATAAGTTTTTTTATATAAAAATATACCTTGCCTACAAATATTATACTTATCACTAATATTATGGGTACCTATCGTTGTTATTAGGTACATCTAATTTTATGTTTTATTATTATTACTTTGTTATCACTAAATACTGTTTATTCTATAGAACTAATCATGCTTTCATAGCTCAAACGCTGTAATGTAGCATTTGTAATGGAGGAATCTTGTTGCTTATCCGAAAATACGGACTAATTTATAGTTTAGTTTCGGAAACAACAGTTTCCATTGTCATATAACATTTTTACAGCCATTATTGTTTATTAGATGTAATGTTATGTTATTTTAAGTAAATCCGTGTATGGCTTGAGAAATAAATAAAAATTATTATTATTATTATTATTTATATTTGTCCCATTTGAATTTCATCAACATCGGTCTGTAATGCAAAAAATACAATGTAAGTATTGACTTACATTGTATTTTTTGCATTACCGTATCAACCGGATGCCCACTGCTAAACCCAGCCTTCCCTATTAAGGGGGGGTTAGCCATAATCCCTACGCTTGGCAGGCTTGGGTATCGCAGTGCGAGATATCAATTCCTCAGAAGGTGTTGCTGCCCATCTTCCGGTATTTTAACTTTAGTCAAGTATTTTTTTATACCTGCTAATAAGCTTACAATGTTATAACGAAAGGAAAAATTTGAACTACGAGCGGGATTTAAACCCGCGACCGGATGGTCTGTAGCCAGGACATGCTTTTCTTGCTCTGTTTCTTTAAACTCGCCGTTCAATAATAATAATATAATAATAAAATATGTTGTGATGTCAGTCCAGTTGTTTTTAAGTTATATACAGTAAACTTTCATAAAAATAATAATTTGCATATCTAAATGATAAAACAGAAATTGCAACTTTTGTCGATGGTGAACAGTATTTGAAGCGAGGGGCAATGATGTTGTTATCAGTATGCAACACTAACATAGTAAAAACAAGTACCTATAAATTATTTACAATGTAAAAAAGCCGACTTCCAACAGTAAAATGTATTAAAATTACTTCCGGACATCGGAACATGATAATGTGAGGTCAGTGTTTGAATCAGCATGGTACCCACAACAAGAAGTTATTTCATATTTATCAGGTTTGAAAATTGGTTCAGTTTTCTTCAAAATATTTTTAAGTTCCTTCTTTATGTGGCTAGTGATTTACTAGACACAGTTTCCAACAATACGCGATACAATTTATATGGTGGTATAGTATTTACAAACGATACACACTTGTAGGTACAGTTAGTGAATTGCCGCTTGGCTAGCTACTACCTTAAACTAGAAAATCTGTCGGCATGCCCCTAACAGTGTGTTTTGGCAGTCTTCTTTGAAACCCCGTTATTCTAGGTTTCCCTGAATAACATCTTCTACCGCAATTTATGTCAAGTGAGACACAAGTAGCTGTGAAGAGCTAACCAATAAGCTATTTAAAAAAAGAGTCTTTTATGTACCTATACTATATTAAGAAAACATGATATTAATATTTTTAATAAAGTACTTAAAAATATTAAAAAAATATATATCATATCATTTTTCTGTTAAGCCGACGTGCCGCAGCCAAACGGGAAGGATTTTCGACGCCTTTCGCTTCTACACGAAACATCCTCAGGAAGTATTGACTCTACGAGCGCACGATAGAGAATTCTCGAATTTCTGATATATATTTTTAATATTTTTAAGTGTTTTATTAAAATATTAATGTAATGTTTTCTTAAAATATAAAACAATATTGTTTATTATTATATATGGATTTCCACAAAGTAACGCCTGAATCTATTAATTATTTTAATAATTAAAAATATTAATATATGTAACTAAACCTAAAGTTTTTATGTCTCCAAATAAGATCAAGTTAAAAAGGCCCAGAATGTAAAAATACCATTAAAGTTTTACAAATAAAATTAGCTTTTTAAACATGTAAATTTCTCAAGACATAATTAAAGAAGCGAATGTTATTCCTTATATTATAGATAACAACACTTTAGAGTGTAAATGTTTCAGTAGTCGTGAGATATTTGCGTTCAATAATGTGTACAAACAGTCAATTCGAGTGTCCGATTTAGCTTTATTGCGTACTTCTGAAAATAGTTCCATTCAAACACACCTGTGTTTGTTCTAGCTAATGTATACCACGTTTGATCCTATTTGGATCATGGAATATGCTGCAGAAACTAAACAATCACTAGGAATGTTGACACATGAAGTTAAGTAAATTGTGTACTGAACATCAAGCATTAACATCACAATACAGTTGACAATAATTATCAATATTAACGCAATTCTTTTTCCTGTTCATGGTTTGAAATCAACATAATCATCATCAGCCGGAAGACGTCCACTGTTGAACAAATTCCTCCCCCATAGAACGCCACAAAGAACGGCTATTAGCTGCTTGTAACCATTGGCTACCCGCGACTTTAACGATGTCGTCAGTCCACCTAGTGGGGGGCCTACCAACTGTATTGGTGTATGTGCAACTGTAGTGGCCTACCGGTGTATTGTGGTAACCACTCGAGAACCTTTCTTCCTCATCGGTTTTCAGTTCGTCGAGCAATATGGCCCGCCCATTGCCACTTCAACTTACAAATTCTGAAAGATGTGTCAGTGACTTTGGTTCTTTGGCGAATATCCACGTCCCGATTTTATCGCGGAAAGAAACTCCGAGCATAGCTCTCTCCATAGCTCGTTGAGCGACCCTGAGCTTGTCCATTAAGGCCATAGTTAAGGACCACGTTTCAGTACCATATGTCATCACTGGCAACACACACTGGTTGAAGACTTTGGTCTTCAAAGTTCTTTGGTTAGAAACAGCAAATAAAAAAATGTTTAAATAAAATTAAAATGAGATATTGTATACTTCTCTGGAGAAACAAAAAAGTACAAAAAACGTTATATAAATAAACAGCACGTCACTAATCATGTTGATGGTGATGGTTTACACAACTAGATTTTATAATAATTGAAAGGCAGCTGATATACTACTATATTTGTATACAGTGCATGGTGGAACGTAGGTTTTCTTATGTCAACCGTTTTGGATACATAAAAGTATGGAGATATATTGTATAAACATAAAGGCGCATACTACCAAAAGTATGCCAACCAAATTATAATTCACCTGACGGAGCGATCATCCATCACAGATGCGTGACAATCAACTGCAATTTTCGTTGCTCCTGATGGGTAGACTAGGGACGAAGGGATCTGCAAGCCTCTCTTATACACAATCCGATATGAAATTACAAATTTCATGAGTACTAATTTATACATTTTCTGAGAATTAAGAATTTATTTGTCTGTACTTATATTGAATTCCGTGAAATTACAAGCACTGATGGATACACAGAACAGTTGATAAGTTTTTGGAATAACACGTCTAATGTCAGAACTCTAAACAAACTTTCCACATATTGGTAAAAAATTAAATTTGTTATAATAGTAAGACTAATATTCTATGTTATTATTAGGCATAAAACTTTTCGTATGGAATTCAATGAATTTAAATTATTTTGTGTTCAAAATTACTAAAATGATAAAGTTAATACATGTAGGTAACTACGTATTATTTTAAATTGTTGGTTCAGTTTAAGATTAGTTTATTCTCAACGGCCCTCATTGCTTAAATAACAAAAACATATTTGTGTTTTCACGTATCATCAAACTCCACGAATCAAAACTAAATACACATTGAAAAACAGTTTCATATATCCAATGAAATTCATGAACATGTAAATAATTTCTACAATCCCAGAATTGATTACTTTTAAATATTGGCTACTTGTTCAACTCGACCTAAAATCGACCGAGTAAATAATGATATTCATTCCAAAATTTGGCATAATGAAAAGGAATAGCAAATCAGTAACCACTTGAGAATATTGGATGCTCTTATTACCTTCTCAACACACAATTTCAATAATTGATTGAGGTTCAAGGACACCATCGATATTCAATAGAACAGATTGGCCTCGTCTTCCCCCATTCATCAGAAAAATATTTCTAAACGAAGCGAACGAGGCGAGACATCTAAAAATCAATTGAACAACTTTTCTTTGGATTTCAGCCAGAAGTTGAAAACTGTTTAAATTTGTTGTTGCACACACCTAACTGAATAATCCGTTTGATTGGAATGTAGAATTCAAATATTTTTAGAATAAATTCAGTTTTAAATCTTGCTCGCTGTTATTTTGGTGGATTGATTGATTGCGATGAAGAAGTCGTTATGGAAATATATTGCTGCTATTTTACCAGTTTAAAAGCTTCCTGTTTTGCTGTAGATTTAAAACAAACAATGGATTAACATAGGTTACGAATTTCTAGTCTTCCTTCAGCTTTTTGTTGCCATCCCACGCTAGTTAGATAGCAAGAAAATTACTATTACTGTAAAAGTTGATGAGATGAGATGAGTTGTAGAGGTGACTTGAACAGGCTAATTGCCGGTTAAGTTGGTGTAACCGTGCACATGAAATTCATAATGGCTGAGTAGTACTAACCCACAGTTAAAGTAAACACTAACTTACTTCTTGGTTCATTAGTCTATCATTTATACTGTTTTCTAAAAAAATTGGTATTGCAAACTCCATACTGGATAAAAACTTCTTAGTTAAAATTATTTTCTACGTATGAATGAGTGACGTTCTTGACAGATTTTGAACGGATATTTGAATTTACTTCGAACCATCGAGTAACCATCGAGTTGTTAATCAGAAGTCTGTTTTCTATTGTGAAACTGTAAAACCATAATTGCACATTTTATTACGCCAGTAACTTTAACTAGGAAGTAAATAATTGACAAAGTACTTGAAGGTCATGAAAGAGGCCCTTACTTATAAACGCTTATTAAAATCTTATTCATTGAGTAGTAGTTTAATAGGAAAACATTACTTATAAACGTAAAAATTATTTTAATTAATCACTATTCATTGCATAAAGTAGTTTTATTCATTGTTCCACTTAATTAAAGATTGAATAGCGATTTATTTATCAAAATGGCGAATATGAGACAGTGTGTGTTTTACGAAACGGGCTAAGTAATATGAATAATATGTTGCATGGCTCGTTTATTGTTGGTTTAAACTACCCTTAATTCTTCAACCGTATTACATTAGTCGGGCCCTTTTGGTTACTGTTGGACTTGGCATTATGATATAAGGGCGGTAAGTTGAAAATTACAGCCGAGGCGATATTGCTAGCTCGAGCTGTAGGCGAGGGCTACAAGAAAGCAGAGGCTGTACGTTTTTCTACACACTTGATAGGAACAAATACGAAAATTTCGATACGAAAATATTTACTTTATCTTTTTGATAGCAATAATAAACATATTAAGAAGGTTTATAATTAAATCTTCTAAAGTTGTACTTCAGTAGGTAAAAAACTCTTTGGTTTGTTTTTGTATAAAAACGAACGAAACAAACTACATTCTCTTTGATAAGAAGTGTGCAAACGTTTTTTTTTTTTTTTTTTATTTTAAATTATCACACATTATGTCACTAAACTCGGTGCATTTAAAGGCCCTTTACGAGCTAGTGTGTTGAAAAAAAACTTACATCACTTGCAAGAAGAGCCCCACAATATTACTGACGTTGCAATGCGGAAAATAATACCTACAGCGTTAGATCACAATGAAACACAACTTTAATAATCGCACATTAGCGACTGATTATCTAAATAGGCCTTACTAAACGTTTATAGGTAAGAAATATTTATGTTTTCATTAACTAAGAACTTTATGAGTGATTAGCTACTCACATGTTAATCGGTGATTAACATGTGATTAACGTGTAACTATTCACTTGTTACAAAGTGATTAGCGGGCTTTCTTTAAGTAAGACTGTAAGTTTTTAAAATCTTTATATGATATGACCACCCTAGTACTTTCACCAGGCAGTACTTATAAGCAGGCTTCAAATCAAATCAAATCATTTAATTGTTAGAATTCAAGCCGATAAAAAAAAATGAATTACACTGATAACATTACAATCGCAATACAAATACATTACAATTACATTAGAATTACATTTACATATCATCACATTAAAATAATTTAAAACTTCAGATATTCATAAACACTATAAAAACAATTGTCTAGAAACCAGTCTTTCAATTTTAACTTAAATTTATAGCATTGTAAAATTTTGATTATTTGTGGTAATTTATTATAAATAATTATGCACATGTTGTAAACGTTTTTTTTATAAATCTGTCTATGGCAAGTTGGCTGGTAAAGTAAATATTAAACTTAACTCGTTTTTGCCTTACATAAATTTCGTTATACTTTTGAAAATATTTGGGATTAGTTCTGACAAAAACACATGGGTCCCTAATATACATACAAGGAAGTGGAAGCCACAATAAATGGAATGTCACAATAACATTTCTTTATATGTTTCAATTTATATTTTTTGTTACATACCCGTGCAAAGCCAGGGAAGGTTGCTAGTCTAAACTTATATAAAAAAGAGAATAAAGAGGAAAGATTTGATAGTTTGTTTGTTTGTTTGCATTGAATAGGCTCTAAAACTACTGGACTGATTAGGATAAAATTTGGTATAGAAATAGTTTGAGACAAGGGAATGGAAATAGGATATTTTTTATCCAACTGCGCAAAAAAGGTTAATGTTTTGCGCAATAACCGATCTACTGAACCGATTAAGATGAAATTTGATATGGAAATAGTTTGAGACACGGGGATGAAGATAGGATAGTTTTTATCCAACTGCACAAAAAGAGGTTAATGGTTTTGCGCGATAACCGATCTACTGGACCGATTAAGATGAAATTTGGTAGGGAAATAGTTTGAGATACGGGCAATTGTCCTTACAAAGGATAATTTTTGATTTGGTTACATATTGGATACATTGGATTTGGTTTTAACCAACCATTAATGGTTTTGCGTGATAACCAACACACACGCGGGCGAAGCCGTAGCTGGAAAGCTAGTTCAACATATTATTATATACATAAAATTAATTTCAAATCTGAAAACTGGCTAACTAGAAGCATAAATATTAGGCCCAGGGATATGCATACAAAATTTGACAGAGTTTGAACTTGGTATTTATAATATGATGAAATCATGTTCTTATGGAAAGCGCTACGAAAACACTAGACTTTAATATGATAGCAGGCAAGATAAGTGCAATATTAAACAATAAAATGTTAGACATGTGACAATTACATCTACACTCAAAAATCAAAGAGGCCTTCGTGACTTGAAAGTGTAGAAATTTGCAACAATAACACTTTTTTTTGGATCTACATATTTTACCGAGTTAAAAAGCTTCTGAATATTATTAATGAACGGCTTTTATGTGCATTCGAGGTCAAGGTTTATTCATTCATTGAAAAACACGCTAAGTCGTGTTTTTAAACAACATCCAAAACAAGAGATTTTATATGTTTGTTAAGCGATTACTCCGCCAATTATGAACAAATTTTGGTGGATAGAGTTTACCTCCAAGTTGGTTCATGAAAATTTCATATTAATTTGTATAGAACCACGCGTTTCTTTGCGGTAATCCATAATTAATAATGACAAATATTTTATGAAAACATTTAATGAATATATTAGAAAACACTTCAAATATTTTTATATATACTGGGTTGTAGGAAAAATGCTAACATACATTTTGAGATGAATGTTTTTTCCATCATATTTTTGTGTTTCATTAATGAGTTTTTACTTTACTTTGAGATACAAGCACAATGTGTATATGTTTAATCTCTTGTACCTGTAATTTATTATTTCATATTTTTTACTACCTTACTCGATGTAAATATTCAAAAAAGCGCGGCGCGGTCCAGTGTTGTCGCGGCGGGCGCTCTTAGCTCGGAGTAGGCATTGTTTTTTTTTTGCGAGACACAGAACTTTAAAGTGTCAGGCAGTACTAGAAAAACTTATTGTATAACTTATTTTACCAATTTCAAGTAGATATTTTGATACCCAGCACCTTACGAAGCGTTACGGCAGGTGATCTTGAGAGTCACCTGCAGGCTCCACCATTGTGGTGGGTGGAGCCTCCATTCCGGTCAGGTCGACGCTGAAGTATCTCGGCGTCGTCCTCGACAGCAAGTGGAGGTTCGAGGCGCATGTACGGCAGCTGTCCCCCAAACTTCTGGGGACAGCTGGCGCATTAAGTCGTCTCCTTCCGAACACCATGGGAGGAGGGGAGAGCTGCCACCGCCTATATACATCGGTGGTCACTTCCATGGCCCTCTATGGTGCCCCGATATGGGCGGGCTCCCTCCGCCGCGAGAGCACCTCTGTGCTGCTCACGGCGCAGAGAGTGATGGCAGTAAGAGTGTGTCGAGGGTACCGCACACTCTCCTGCGAGGTGGCGTGCGTCCTCGCCGGACTGCTCCCATGGGACCTTGAGGCCAACGTATTGGCCTCGGTATACCAGCGCAGAGTGCGAGCGCAGTAAGAGTGTGTCGAGGGTACCGCACACTCTCCTGCGAGGTGGCGTGCGTCCTTGCCGGACTGCTCCCATGGGACCTTGAGGCCAACGTATTGGCCTCGGTATACCAGCGCAGAGTGCAAGCGCGAGAGCGGAATGAACGACCGTCGCCGCGGAGGTGACTAACTGGCGAGATATCGCTAGAGAGTCAGCTATCGCCACTTGGGGGACAGGCTTCTCGCAGGATCCACAAAGAGGGGAGCCGGCGCTCGACGACTCCTTGAAGCGATCCGGCCTGTACTCAGAGAGTGGGTCCAAAGAAGGCATGGGAGGCTCTCCTTCAGACTGACACAGGTTCTCACCGGACATGGGTGTTTCGGGAGATACCTGTGTAACGTCGCACGAAGAGAGCCTTCCCCGGCCTGCCACCAGTGCGGCTTCGCGGAAGACACTGCCCAGCATGCACTGGAGGCATGCCCAGGAGGAGCGGGACCGCGGCAATCCCTGATCGCGGTTGTGGGTACCGACCTCTCCTTGCCGGCCATCATTGTAAAGATGGTCGGTGACGAGAGGTCATGGGTGGCGATGACCTCATTCTGCGAAACAATAGTTTTGCAGAGGGAGGCGCAGGAGCGGGAGAGGGAGAGGAATCCTCACTCTCTCCCGATCCGTAGAGCGCGGACACGGAGGCGAGCTAATCGAGCTCGCACTCCGTCTCCGCTCACAGGGCCTGGGGCGTTGGTTGTGGGGACAGCCGGCGCCCCCAATCAGGGTTAGGTCCTCTCGAAGTGTGGATGTCCCCCTGTGTTCCGGGACATCCCACGAGGTGACAGTGGGACGATGTAGTCCAGAGGCTGGGCTCGCTTAAGCGGGTAATGACGTCGGTGGGGGTTGTGGAATGAGTGCGCCAGCGACCTCGTGACTCCTGCCATTAGTCGCGCATGGCGAAACACCATTAGGTTTTTAGTCGGTAGTGGGGTCCTTATCAACCCTGAGTCCGACATCACCCAACTGTTCCCCGACGGTTGGGTATGCGTAAATGCATTTTCCCCATGCCAAAAAAAAAAAGGTGATCTTGAGAGTAGTTTTAAGTTATTCATGTTTATCACCGTTGACTTTATCATCACTTACATTGTGGTCAAATGCTAGCCTATCAGGAATAAAAGAACTTTAAAATAAAATCACATCAAATTGCTCAAATTAGTATGGTTATTTTTGGACATAGATACCTAGTAGTTGGGATGGCAGAAGAGTATTTTGTGAATAATCGACTGACCAGCTGTGTACAAAATCTGTCACCAAGCAGTTAAAATTGTGTTCTGGCAGCAGTCAGTAATTTTGGGCCTAGTCCTTTAACCAAACTATAATACATCATCACCTACCAACAGGTGAGAGAGCGGTTAATAACTAAACGTAAAAAAAAAAAATTAAAAGAAAGTCGACATCGTTACTTGATTAAAATTGAAATTAATTTCATGCGTAGATCATTTAAAAGTAAATTATTTTAGGAATTCATATAAAATTTGACAAAAAAAACTTCAGGAATATTTTATTAGCTACAAGAATCAACACTGATTTAATCAATGTCATTAATTTGTTTCAGGTAACACCTGCCTTTTGATGATGACACATTAAACAAAACCTCAAGATGGTGTCGACAGACGACGAATTATACAGCATATGCCTGAACATTACCAGTGAAATAGCCAATCTTGCCGGATGCAACTACACCAGCGATTTTGAGAATGGAGAACTGCTAGAAAAAGTTGTCTCAAGAGTAGTCCCTATATTTTTTGGATTTATCGGGATCGTTGGCTTAGTTGGCAATGCTTTGGTCGTCCTCGTCGTCGCTGCGAACCCTGGAATGAGATCCACCACAAACCTGCTAATCATAAACTTGGCTGTAGCTGATCTTCTCTTCGTGATCTTCTGCGTTCCTTTTACGGCAACTGACTATGTTATGCCAAGATGGCCCTTTGGAGACTGGTGGTGCAAAGTTGTACAATATTTCATAGTAGTCACAGCACATGCTTCAGTATACACCTTAGTCCTGATGTCTTTAGACAGGTTCATGGCGGTAGTACATCCTATAGCCTCCATGTCTATCAGAACAGAAAGAAACGCGTTGCTTGCGATTGCTTGCATATGGGTCGTGATTTTAACAACTGCCATTCCTGTGGGCATTTGCCATGGAGAAAGAGAATACTCCTACTTCCACAGGAATCACTCCTCATGTGTATTTTTGGAAGAACAGGGTTATAGCAAGCTGGGGTTCCAGATGTCGTTCTTTTTGTCTTCGTATGTGATACCGCTGGCACTGATTAGCGTGCTGTATATGTGTATGCTGACAAGGTTATGGAAGAGCGCCCCGGGTGGGAGAGTGTCAGCAGAAAGTAGAAGAGGGAGGAAGAAAGTGACTAGAATGGTCGTGGTGGTCGTGGTGGTGTTTGCTGTGTGTTGGTGCCCTATACAGGTGAGTGCTACTTTTATGACTTGTGTTTTTTTGTACTTAAAAATTACGGTAGATTTTCATAAAAAATGTATAACAAAACATACTTTAACACAAGAGGGTCACAAATACGAAAGATCAAAGTATGCAGTCCGCACAGGACAGAACCGAACTGAGCCTATATTTGATTGCGTTTTGCAAGTTGTTATAAACTGTTACCCACGTACCATAATAATCTTAATTTCAAACATGTATTGAACCTTAATTAATAATATACTAAGCATAACATAAATGTTTAAACTTAACTTCAATGAATGAATTTATTTCTATGCGAAATTATCTAAAACCAGAAGTATTTTAACAAGGTTCATATTTCCCAGTTCCCGACAATGGATCAAACAGCAGAGGTATTTGCACAAAGCTTTCATTATCCTCTAAATTGCAAATTCCTGTCTTTTGAATATGATTTCACTAAATTAAATGCCTTCTTTGGACACAGGTTATACAAAAGTTAATTATTATTATGATGAGTAGGAACGGCACGAAACTGAAGTTCAATTGCTTTCATTAGAATTTCTTCAAATAAAATGAAATTTGATCTGTATTTTCGTTGTAAGTAAAGACGTTAACCGTTAAACACCATTAGACTGTACGTTACTAAAAAAGATCGTGTAAAGGCCCGGATGTATTTCCACGGCACTGCGCCACATCTCTATGGCGCAGTAGTAAATACATCCGAGCCCTTACACGGTATTTTCGGTTTACAAATATAACCTGTAACTAGACAATTTCGTTTGTTAGACGCCATAACTAATAACGTCATCATCATGCTCAACTGGAATGTCCACCGTAGTATAATGTATTTATTTTATTTATTTATTCAATAAGAATAAATACTGAGAAATAATAACAATAGTAATTAATGATTAATAATTATCAATAAATATCATGGTAATAATTGTATGTATTATTAAAATTATTCAATATTCCGTTAAATAAGATTTCTTCCCTCCCTTGAAATCCCCTACGCTTGGTAGACGTCTTGGGGATCGCAAAAGAACTTGTTAATTACAAAATCACAAATATACGATAGGAAAAATTTAAGTCATGTGCGGGATTCGAACCCGCGTCCGTCCACCCCTTGAGCCGGGGTATGCTCTAACTAATTGAGCTAACATGACATGACGTCATAACTCAAATCTTTCCTACCGTTCTTTAACCAGATGGAGCGACGGTAGGAAAGATTTGAGTTATGACTTAAATTTTTCTTATCGTATATTTGTGATTGTGTAATGTAATCCGCATAGGAGGCGTTATTGCAAACCTAACAATATTAAAACTTGTTCATTCCTCAGAAAACGGTGCTTCCCACATTCTGGTATTTTTTCCTTAGTCGCCTTGTAATGTCATCTTCCCGTGGGTGACGACAGCGTCATCCACGGGAAAGAAAAAGGGAAGAAATGGGGAGATGACATTCTAACCCGGCACCCCATGGTGATATAATAATGTACTCCATTTTGTTTCGGGTAAGTACTACATACTGTAGGATGCCGGGTTAGAATTGCAGATTATCTTCTTGTAAACTTTCCGCAATGTGAGTGTCGGACGATACGCACTACGTGACGTTTTGGTTTGATTAAGTATATTTTGATGCAACAACATATTATTTTACCAAAATTATAACTAAAAAAGAATATCGTTCAGCTAAAACCTGTTTTTACTTCAATATAATTTATTCATCACTGGATGTAAAATTCTCTCCTTTTAAGTCGCGCAGGTACCCGCGATTTTGTTCATATAATAACACAGATTATATAAGAAATCAGACTTGCTATTAAGGTAAAGAATACTAAGTAGCAAGGTACAGTCGCCTGCAATAAGAAGTATACACATTGTAATTCAAAATAGTGGCAAAGAGTTCTGTTTTTCTCTATGTAATCAGAAGTATCCTAAAATCAAAGAATAATTTGAATATTTTTACTCATGTTAACATCGATTATTAATAACTTAGCGCCATCACATTATTTTGAAAATTATGAAGTGTATACTCTTTATTGCAGGCAAGTGTACCTGAGTGGTGGATAACAAAATTTTAATAAAAAAACCGAAATTATACATCAAAATATTCTACAACAAAAATGCACTAAAAATCAAATGAAGTCTACAGTTTTATTATTCATGTTACATCGACAAGTGACAATTAAAACATTAAAAAAGTAGTCGTAGCAAATTAAGTAGGCATTATCAGGGAAAACTCAAATAATACTGAAATTTAAATAGAACTACATGAAAAGCACCAGCATTAGACAAAAATCTAATTGAGAACCTAAATTTTTTGGAATCTGTTAAAATGCCAAAAAGGGCGTATAATTTGAAAATGTTCACATTAAATTGTATACTTAAACTAACTGACCCAAAACAAATCTTTATGGTAATTCTAGAGCAATCCTAAAACGAACAAAGTACTTTGTGTAACATTTACACACTCGTGAATAGAGCCATTACAATTTAATTCCATTAGCATTCAATTCCATGACTTATCTGTATATCTAAATAGTGACTCATTCTCATTATTCACTGAAGCATAAGTGTTGTAGTTAATGAATTCACAGAGCCACTCATCAGAGAGATAGTAGTCTGTAATCTCCAAATTGCTACAGCTAAACTCAATAGAGGTTTTTGCAGAAGCGCTAGATGTCGCCCAAACCAATTTTTAAAATGTGCAATGCTCAAACGCTTTTTAGTCCATATATACAGAAAGTGCAGAGATTATTTTTATTTTTACTTATTGTGGTTATAAATTCACTTGAACAATTAATAATTATCTTCATTTTGCATGGTGGAAGGGCATTTTGCGATATCCCGCCTGGCTAGCTACCACCTTCAAGTAGAAAATCTGTCGCAAAGCTCCTAGCGGTGTGTTCCAGCAGCAGTTCAAGTGTCAGTGAAATTACAGGCACATCAGACTCAACAACTGTCTCAGTGTGATGGGCGCAGAAGTTCGTCAATTGTGACGAAATAGATCAGTTATAGGCAAAAATTACCGGTAAACGTCAGGTGGGCTACGTGCTTGTTCCGTCACAATAATATAAAAAAAACATCCACGAATTTTTTCCTTAAGAAATCTGTGCCGTGGGTGTCGTGAGAGGCGAATAAGGGAAAAATACTAAAAGCAGCGCCTTCTGAAGAAACCACAAGACGCCTGCCAAGCCTGCGGATTATGGCAAATACCAATGGGGAGACCATGTTAAACGGTGTACGTTCCGGTTGGTGTGGTGGCATTACTGTATTAATAAAATTGTTTTTATGAATAATCACGTCAATAACACATATATTTTTTTTATAAAAAACTAATTTAATAATTTAAATGAAATAAAACGATAAACACAAATATCAGAACGATATAATATACCTACTTTATAAATAATTTTTAGTTTTACCGTATTTCATACTTCTTTGAATACGGTAAAAAAAAAAAACCGTATTCAAAGAAGTATGAATTTTCTTTTACCCTGTGCGTTTTTAACGTGCACGTAACATAATAGATGGTTAAAAAAATACGACATTTACTCAATTACTTATCATGCTAAGCTTCGATCATTGAACTACTTATGAAAATGTTAATTCTTAAAAAATAATCAACAATGACGAATAAATATTCAACAGTAGCAGTATACATCTATATCAATCAAAAATATTAAGCAAATACATGTCGCCAATTTGGCCATAAGCAGAAACATGCTCGCAACCTGAGGGCAATTTAGTAATGGGCTCCTTAGTAGATATAACGATCTCTGAAACCAGGACTACTGCCGAAGTACACAAAGAAGAACATTATACTCCAACATGCAAAAACCTACCCTCAAAAAATTATTGTAGTATATAAACTAAGTCGTCTATTTTAGTATTTGCTGAAATTTCATTGTAGTTACAAAATTACAAATACAGGGTGTCCCAAGAAGTAGTGATATACTGAAACTGGGAGGTAGATGACCTAGAGGGCTATCTGAATCACCCCCCCCATGTATGTTTCGCGATTTTTCGTATTTTCGGAGTTATGACTTTTTTTTAATTTTTCTCCTATTGCCGAGCACGATGAGATGTTTATTTATGGTGACGTGAATTATTGCGGTAGATGCTTGATTTTATTTGTGTGCTAAGCTTAAGGATAGGCCAATTCAGTATGGTAACATTTACTATCGTTAGATCTTTGAATGGAATAAAAAAAAATTAAATGCCAAGAAAGATAAAATTACCCAGTATGTTCACAATTTCAAGGGCCCTATCTTCTTGGCATGTAAATGTAATTTTATCTTTCTGGGCATTTAATTGTTTTTTATTCCATTCAAAGATCTAACGATTCAAGCATCTACCGCAATAATTCACGACACCATAAATAAACATCTTATCGTGCTCGGCAATAGGTGAAAAATAAAATAAAAAATTCATACCTCCGAATATACGAAAAATCGCGGAAAATACATGGGGGTGATTCAGATAGCGCTCTAGGTCATCTACCTCCCAGCTTCAGTATATCACTACTTCTTGGAACACCCTGGATACGATAGGAAAAGTTTTAATTCAGGTGCGGGAAAAAAAAAACCTACCGTATATTTGTATTTTGTAATGTAATCCTCATAGCATGCGTTATTGCAAACCTAACAATATTAAAATAAATTATAGTTAGTTTAGTTGATAACATAGAATTCGAAAAATTGACCAAAATTGATTTCCTTTGACGAATCTCCATAAATAATTGTTTCTGAAAAAAAAAAACATATTTATTTGTACTCTTCTTAATGAGACAATAGTCAATGGCAGCCTACATGTTAAGGTGTAAATAGTTTATTTTTCATGTATTGGAGCGCACCGAAACATGAATTAAATTTGAGTACAATATTAGTTTTTGGGTCAACGTTATATATTATCTCAATTTCAGGTTCCGTTAACGAGCTAGAGACCCGTGACATACTTGGACGTCTCATTAAAAAGCTCCGTTTGCCATTTATGTATGGATCCTAAACGGGTGACCAAAGCAGTGAGGTACCGGCCAATTAGTCTCTCAAGTATAGCTTTATGTTCGCGGCAGTGACATACCCAGCTAGTCTGAGTAACCTTAGAGAGTCATAGTTCAAATTCGTTATTCTTTGTGATTTGTTTGTTTATCTACAGTGTTATTTTAATGAAATTAGGTACATACAATTTTTTGGTCTTTGAGTCACCTCTAATACATTTTTGTATGCATACGATTATATCCAATGACAACCTATGACATTATATGTAATACCTAGGCTGTAAACCATAGACAAATTGAGTTATATCTTCATTATAAATTACCATTTATAGATGTAGGTTCGCATAAACGGGGCCTAACGTAGGATATATTTTCCCGATATAATGAGTAGATTTCCAGGCAGCGCATCCCACACAGGCGTTTCCGTGAGTGGAAGCTAATATGAAATAAATTGAGAAATATTCTACGCATACATGACTGAATCACTTATCGTCAATCTTTGTTTTCACGAATCTTGTTATATTAAAACATTTAAGTACACTTACATTTTTGTCACGTACCAGGACAAAATATATTGTCTACGCCGCGTTGGCCGAATACCTATATATCTATATTACAACCTTCTCTGTTATCTCGCTACACCAGGCAGACAAAGCCGCCCCTGCGGTATTTTTTTATTGTTTTTTTACAATAAAATATATCATGATGTCGTCGTTATGCTTATTACAATAAGCTAGCAAGCTAAGCTTTGGGAAGGCTCGCGTTTATTTAACAACCTGAATCTATAGGTGTTACCTAGTCTTAAGTAGATTAACTACGATGTATTTGAGTATTGAGTTTAGTTCTGTTGCAGCAATGATTTCTATCCGGTTTTTTTACAGATGGCGTTAGTAGTACAATAACATTCCATCCAATGAATACAAAACGAATAATGTATTTTTTTTATAATTATAAAGTTATATTTCTTTGACAGATAACACATCTAGATATAAAGATAAATTACTATGTTTAAGCACAAGTTTATAGGCTTAATAGTTTTTCAGTAAAGTGTGCCACAAAATGGTTAGGTTATGGGATAGTAATAGGGCCCGCTTCGCTCGCCCTGATGAAGTGCTGCTTGCATGCGGCTAACACTTCGTTACACGCGCGGGGCACAAGACATGGGAACAGTAATATTAATAATAATAATATAATAAACGTTTTGGATAGAAAAATATATTCAAGCAAAACAGCAATGCATATTAATATGTTGAGACCATTTATTATTTTATATATATATAATTTTCGCGTGAAATGACGTGATAAATAAGGCCGCGTGTGACGGACTTTGACTGTCCGGTGTCTAACGTATACCTAACAACCTAAGCCCAGCAGTTTGTGTGTAAAGAAAATCTAATTTTGCTGGATACCACCACATGTTACACCACATATACACCAATGTTTTATCGCAAGATAGCATGATACTCACCGCTGACCAACATATAAAATAGGTATATTCGGCACCATTGAAATGAAATATATTTATTTTTACGATAGTTTGTAACACCACATTAACACACATTATAAATTAACAAGTAATGAAGTATTGAACATGCAACATAGGTTTTTTATTTTATTTATGCTTGATAGTTTAGCCTTTGACCACTATCTCACCTGATGGTAAGTGATGATGTGGTCGACGATGTTTTTCAGGCTAACCTAGAAGGTGGACATAAATTTAATACTATCCGTCATAACTTGGAACCATCTCAGCATATGCTAGTTATAATCCAGCGCTGGTCTTCCATTGGGTGGCGGATAGTGTGCAAATAATAATAAAGGACTGTCAATAATAAATAAAACATGTTTCGTTATTTTCGTCATTAAAAACGGGATATTTACCGTGTATTTGACATTTTTTGAGTCCTTGTTATTGAGTTTTTGATATTTTGACACAATTGCAAACACCTTGATCAGATACCATGATCAGATCAGTTAAGTCGTTATAACGGCGCTTGTAACGTTGGCGAAAAAAAAACTGAGGACCTTCGAGAAGTGGTTAAATGTTTAGTGACACAATAATAAACAAATACACGGTACATTAATGTTCTGTTTTTAGTTTTGACTATAATGTTACGTACAAACCGCGAAAGTTTAAATATATTTCGAGTTATCAAAAAAATTAATTTGAATAAAAGAAAACTGTCTCATACTTTACCCAAATCAAACGAGTCGAACGCGATACCGAAGAACCAATAAATTTTAAATACACGGAGATATTATTTCACTTATGTTAACTAAATATTAATAACACACTCTGGCAGTAATTTTTAGGTTGATTTTTCTGCATATTAAATACTAAAATATACTAATCCATTGATTTTGAAATGAAACCCTTCCGATATATTACCCTAAATAAGTCAAATTCGTCGAAGTTCGTACTCTATATTATTTACTTCTATAAACGCTAAGTCCTAAATATCGTGATAATATGTGCCTAAAGATTTGAGTCAAACAGGGCTCAAAAACCTTCATACACATACCGATGTGTATGAGGGTTTGTGTATCAACACAGGGAAAGATTTTCAGCTTTAACCATCCCTCTTGTTCGTGTCCGTATAGTTGGAAGCTTTACCAAACATTTCTGATGTTTCTAACGTCAATAAATAGTGATAGTGGCCATAGTAGTACAGAAATAGTGCCACAGTATTTTAGGAGATTTCCGGTAATATTCATTGCCATCATCGATAGTGCATGGTGCATGGTGGTAGGGCATTTTGCGAATGCCCGCCTGGCTCGCTACCACCCTCAAGTAGAAAATCTGTAGCCAAGCACTTAACGGTGTGTTCCAGCAGCTGTCCTTGAGAGCCTGTACTTCTAGGTTAGCCTGAACAACATCTTCGACCACATCATCACTTACCATCAGGTGAGATAGTGGTCAAACGCTAACCTATCAGGTATAAAAAAAAAGTGTGTACAATAGCCAATGGGTTAACTTTTTATGAAAACGATAACCTTCTTCGAACACTACGACGGTGAAACGGAACTGACTTCTAATACTAAAATGTATATAAAACTTATCAACGTCGGTACCATAATGATTCGAAATACTCTGAACACCTATTTTTATGATCCGGCTTTCACAAGTTATTTCATACTATTTTAGTCGGTTTCGTTGCATGGACAAGAGTTGCAATGACCATGTCATAAAATATTCCCTATCTGGTTTGGTGATGGCCTGATCAAGTAATTAAATACACTTAGGGCTTGTTTCATAATGTTCGAGTAAGTTCCGGTTATACTACCCAGAACATATTTAATAAATAAAACACTATCTTTGCGTTTCACAGACATCGATTTAGCCTATCCATCGGTTAAAGCTTGAAACGCGCTGCATGTTAACTGTAATTTTTATCATTCAGTTATTTTATGTTCTGGGTAGTATAACCGGAACTTACTTGATCATTCTGAAACAGGCCCTAAATGATAAAAAGAACACTCAAATTGAGAACATACTCCAGTTTTTGATGTCGGTTTTCGGAATCATCTTTGGTGTGCCATTACGGAATTTGTGGATTCAAGATTTCCCGGAAAAGTATCTTTGACACTAAAGGTTCATTTCCGAGAATCGCGGCCGATCGCAGGCGCGCGCGATTGACGCGACAATACTCAGAACACATTAATAACGGTCATTTATTCATATGGCCAGGGTATGAAATTGTATGGCACCGTCGACGCGCGTGTCTGACGCAAACCTCGAAAACGGCAACATACATTTTATTTTTACAAAATTACAAATATACGAGAGGAAAAATGTAAGTCATGTGCGGGATTCGAACCCGCGTCCATCCACACATATAGACGAGGTAAAAAAAAACCTGTCGTATATTTGTAATTTTGTAATGTAATCCGAATAGCAGGCGTTATTTCAAACATATTAAAATTAAAAGGTTGCGTCATCATTTACAAGCATAAAACCAATTGCAAAATTGGTCTTGTTTGTAGTATAAACGTAAGTTGAATGAATTGTTGAATTAGTAGATGTCGCTCCATCCCAATACGATGGTTAAAGAACGATAGGAAAAAATTGAGTTATGACTCATTGTCATGTTAGCTTTAGTTAAGAGTTTAGTTAGAGCATACCCCAGCTAAAGGGGTGTTGGAATCCCGCACATGACTTATATTTTTCCTCTGGTAAATTTGTAATTTTGTAATGTAATCCACACAACAGGCGTTATTGCAAACATAACAATATTGTAAATACATTTTATTACTCTGCCTATTGTCGCATCAGCCACGCGCGTCAGTCGCACGCGATCATTTCAAATCAAAAAGGAAATGAGCCTTGAAGCCCAGAAGTACCTTTAAACTGTCGAGAGAATCCGGTTTCCATGTAGGGTCGACTTCCGGTATTATTCAGACGCAAAATACTGAAAAGATGGCGGCCATGTGTGTAGGATATGTTAGGATTTTTATCCTTCTATAGAGGTTTCGGTTAATGGTTCTGGATTAAAGTAAGAAAAAAACCGGCCAAGTGCGAGTAGGACTCGCGCACCAAGGGTTCCGTACCATAACCTCGTTTTCATTATTATTAGTTTAGCAAATTAACGGCGAAAACCTCTTTTATTGTATGGGAGCCCCCATATTTATGTATTTTATTTTAATTAATTATATTTAAAGAGAACGTTAAACTAAATATTCTGTGAATAGTTAAAGCGTACCTGTCACCTTTATAGTATCGAGCAAGAAACGGTAAAAAAAATCAAGTTTGTTGTATTGGAGTCCCACTTAATTTTTATTTTATTTTTAGTATTTGTTGTAGCGGCAACAGAAATACATCATCTGTGAAAATTTCAACTGTCTAGCTATCACCGTTCTTGAGATACAGCCTGGTGACAGACGGACGGACGCACAGCGAAGTCTCAGTAATAGGGTCCCTTTTTTATCCTTTGGGTACGGAACCCTAAAAAGATTTACAGTTTCTAGTATTTAAAAACGGTTGATTGACTGAGACAGATTGATTGACACCTTTCAGAGATTTATATTTCTGGGATATCCTAAACATGCCACAAACCGCCAAATATAATTATGACAACCGTTTTTGTGATATTTTAAAGCAGGTCATGGGTAAGTTGTCTACGTTTGGTCAACGATGCTAACGATTTTGTATTTTTCACCGACTTTTAAAAAAGGACGAGGTACTCAATTCGTCTGTATTTTGTTTGTTACCTCATAATTTTTGACTGGGTGACACGTTTTTAATGATTATTTTTTTATTTGAAAGTTTATACTTGCCGTGCCATTTGAATTACATAAAAATCTGTCTAGCCGTTTTCGAGTTACACTCCAATAACTAAAAATTGTTTTCCTATCTTGATGATATAGTTATTGACAGTTACCGACAGTCAATCCCATAAGTAGTAAGGGTCACTAAAAAGGGTGTTTTTTTTACGAAAGCGACTTCAACACTCAAATGTTTGAAATAACATGTCGGAATCGGTACCATGGGCACAGTATTGTTAATAGGTAATTTTGAACCATCATGGTACGACTTCAACAGGTTATTTTAGTTTGGTAAAAAAAAATAATATAAGGTCTTAGACAAACACTAAGTCCTTTTTAGGAAGCTATATATCGTACAATTTTCGGATATATAGAAGTAAATAAGGATTGTTTCATATTCACCAGTTTGGTATTGTAAAAGGCTACTAAGAGAAAGAAGCCATTAATGAACTGCATACCACCACACACGTCGATGTCAGTGAGGTATTGCTGCATATTAGGCGCATAAGACGGCCCCTTATCATCTAAAGCCCTGTCCTTACTAACGAAAGCATTCCTAAGGAGGATTAACGAAAGGTAGCTGGCGGACTTAAAATCGAAGCCTAATTTTTTTTATAATGGATTCAGATTCATTAATTGTTAAACTGTGTTACATTGGGTTCTTAAATTAAATTAATAGTGCCAACAGCTTTGTCCACAGCGAAAATAAAATATTTTAAGCAGGTAGTAAATGATAATTATAATTTTAATTTTAAATTAATTTTAGTTAAACAATAGATAATTGTCTAGATTATGATGTCAAGTTTACAGAGAAAATATTATACATTTATATATTAATGTGAATAACCATACAACAATTTTCAAATTTAACTGATGCTATGTTGTATGATTATTGTCATTTTTTAGCCTTTGGGTGGTATTGTATGTTGTTAGCGAAAATATATATAGTAACATGTTTTCCTTTGTGTTATTATAAATATGACATGAATGGGATGAGAGCAGAAAGATGGTAGGTTGTGTTTTCTCGGAAGCTTCGCAAAGTTTCGTAATACAGTTTGAAATGTTACTCTTGTTACAGAATTTATAAAATAGAAATTGAAACTGTGCGTGAGAAAACATTTCATGTAAAAGGCGAAATAATTTTGTAATTTCATTTATTTGGAAGACATAGTAATTTTCCGCAAAGTTTCCGTGTTCAACCTACGCACTTACCTTAAGATATATTATTTATCAAATTTACGAGGTATTTACATTTTCTTCCTTATCATTATATGTGGAGTGCCACATACTCGTAAATGGAGTTAGTAATACGCGTAGTAAAATGTCTATTCTACTACTATGTTGCTTAGCGTCTTATTCACACCTGTGCAAAGCCAACCTTCGCAATTTACTTGGTACGCGGGGTTTTATTAAGAAGTCTACGAGATTTCAAACTACTTTTTTGCTCCTGGGCGGGTAGTTCTAACAACACCTTTTCAAAATTGCTCTAATATAATTTTGAGTTTTAAAATATAAATAGCATAATATAGTAGCTATTTCATGCATTATATTGTGATTTATTGAGCATACTTCACCTGCCAAGTAGATAAATCCTTTCCAAGCACAACAACAGGAACTTTGATACATCACTATATTATCACAAAGGAACATAACCTATAACTATGGAATCCATACAGCAACAAACATTCATAGAGATGATGGAGGCACTCAACAGGCGTATGGATCAATTTGAAGGTGAGCTTCAGAAGACCCCTCCTTCAAGTAACACTACTAGTAGCCTGGCTGCCGAATTTGCAGCATTTAAAGTATTTACAGCTGAAATTTTTCGTGGTTTCCAACAACAATTGGGCATCCTTGCACAGAATATTGACAATCTAGAAATGAATAGTCGTCGAAACATCTTGCTTTTTCATGGTGTGAAGGAGGAAGAGAAGCAAGACTTGGCTGCACTTGTGGTCAATATAGTTTGCAACCAATTTAAGTTGCCTCATTTTGCTGTCAGCTCAATAAGTCGCTGCCAGAGAATGGGCCGCACCACCAGCGATAAGCCCAGGCCTATTTTAGTGAAATTGAAAAACTTTGATGAGCGTAATAAGATATGGTTGACTAAATCTTCTCTTAAAGGCACTTCTATTACGCTGTCCGAATTTCTGACAAGGCCTAGGCATCAGGCGTTCATGGAGGCGATGCAGCGCTTCGGTATCAACAAGTGTTGGACCAGAGACGGGTTTGTCCATATCATCGGGCCGGACGGAAAGCGCCACCGCATCAGCAGTGTTTGTGAGTTGCTGAAGATTGCTCCAGAAGTCTCAAATCCGTTGCCTGCCACGGCTCCCAAAGAAGTTGGTGCTGCATCTAAATCACGGAGAGCCGCATCCCGGAAATAGGTATAATGTGATCAGTGATGCGTCATTTGTGCCCACATTCGCATATGTTTATTCACTCTTCGGTTTCGGTCATTTGCGTTATATAAATGATCATTAGCAGAATAGTGGGTAACTTATAAAATACAATTACTGTCCAAATTGAAAATATGCAAACACCCAATACTTGTTTTTGTTTGCTTTCTTCTTTTTCTTGATACAAAAATGTTTGTTTTGTTTGTTCCATCTCACTAAGTTGGCATGACGCATGTGACATGCAGTATTGACGTTGCGAAATTAATGTTTGTCATATGTTTGACAGCTCGGAGCACGTTCCCGGTGCCGGGTGTGTTCCGAAACCGAATTAAATTATGAAAGAAGTTAAAAATATTTCTAGTTTCTACCTGGTTTCTACGCTCAAAACTGTAATGCCATATGTGGTGTCACAAAATAGCATTCTGTTTTTCTCTCTTCTGCTCTGCTTGTAAATTCATGCTATTAATTATATCATTGTTAGTGTTTAATGTGCTCTCTCTTTTACGTTACAACCGGCAGATGAAGTATTAATTTGCTTTCTTTTTTTTATTGTATTTTTTTTTATTTGTTTAAAATTTATATTTTTTATTTATTATTATTATCATATATATATATATATTCTTATTTATATTATTTATTACTTATTTGCAAGATGAATTCTGATGAAGACTGTAGTGATACAGAGCAATTTGTATCTTGTTCATCTAGTAATGACCTTAGCGATGACGATAGTTTTGCCAGTATCCCAACATTGAGTGATAATATAATGAGTGAACTTTTTGATGTACCTAAAAATTTCAATGTAATTCATATAAATGCCCAGAGTATTCCGAAGCATTTCCCCGATATGTTGGCGTCATTTGACAACAAAAACATACACGCTATTCTAGTCTCCGAAACATGGTTAAAACCATGTCTCCCTTCTACCTCTTACTCTCTCCCTGGCTTCATCCTCATCCGGAATGATAGAACTGATCGTAGTGGCGGCGGCGTGGCCATTTATTTACGCGCACATATCCCTCACTCTATTGTTGATGTGTCCACGCAGCCTGCTCCATTTAATGCCGGTGAACATTTGTTCGTTGAAGTCATACTTTCACACACCAAAATTCTTCTCGGAGTCTATTATAGCCCTTCCATGCGAGTTAATTATTTCTCATCTTTTGAAAAAATTTTAGACGATCTTACGCCTGCTTATAGACATACCATTATCATGGGGGACTTTAACACGTGCCTCTTAAAAAAAGACTCTCGTTCTTCTAGTTTAGTATCTACTGTCAATTCTAGCAACATGCACATCTTGCCCCTCAGTGCTACGCATAATTCTCCAAATTGTTCTCCCTCTCTTCTTGACCTTATGTTTGTATCATCATTGCAGCATGTTGCTAAGCATGTTCAATGCTCAGCAGATGCTTTTTCATACCACGATCTTATTTTCCTTTCTTATAAAATTCGTCCACCTAAACCCAAACCTAAAATCATTCTGCAGCGTAGTTTTGGTACTATGGACGTGGGAAAACTTCGCGTTGATGCTAGTAAGGTCGACTGGTCTGACGTTTTAATGAGTGAAAATATTGATGACCAAATCACAATATTCAATTCAAAGATCATTCAGCTTTATGATATCCACGCTCCTTTGCGGGTCATAAAAATAAAACATCATCCTGCGCCTTGGCTCACAGATACTATAAAAGACTATATGCATAAAAAAGTGACAGCCAAAGCACAGCTTAAAACCTGCCACAATGAATCGAACAAGGAGAAGTTTAAGCAGGCACGGAATCGCTGCAATAGGATGTGTAGGGATGCACAACGTCGATACATCCATGAGTCTGTAGAAAATAAAGAGCCAGAACAAGTCTGGAAATTTTTACGATCATTAGGTGTTGGCAAATCCCGACAAGATTCTATTCCTCACCATTTAGACCTAAACTCTTTAAACCAGCACTTCTCATCGTCGTCTACCATTGATATGAATGACAAACTAGCCACAATAAACTATCTTTCTGGTCTGCCAACACCTGACTATTCTCAATTTGTCATAAGTCAATTTGCCGCATGTGATGTTAAAAAGAGTATTCTGTCTATTTCTTCTAATGCGGTGGGTGGCGACGGTATTAGCCGTAATATGATTGTTCCTATATTGGAAGAAATCCTTCCCATTATATGCCATATATTGAACACTTCTATTTCGAAGAGTGCCGTACCCACCTGCTGGAAAGAAGCCCAAATTTTCCGTTACCTAAAAAAAAAAAACCTAAGTCTTTCTCTGAATATCGTCCTATCTCGATCCTTCCCTTTTTATCCAAAGTTCTCGAACGACTGATACATAGCCAGCTTAACTCTTACATTAATTTAAATAGTCTTTTAAGTCCGCAGCAGTCTGGTTTCCGTCCCGGTCATAGTACTGTCACTGCTCTTATAAAAATAACTGATGACATAAGATTTGGAATGGACAACCAAGACCTAACGATCCTAACATTGCTAGATTTTAGCAATGCCTTTAATAACGTTGATTTTGATATCCTCCTTGCATTGCTCCGCTCTATAAACATATCTCCATCGGCAGTTGACTGGTTTCACAGTTACTTGTTTGGGCGTCGGCAACGTATTCGCTTTGGAGATATTTTCTCTACTTGGTGTGATACGAATGCTGGAGTCCCGCAAGGCGGCGTTCTCTCTCCACTTCTCTTTGCAGTTTTTATTAATTCTATTTCTATATCTCTTACTTCCTCCTACCATCTCTATGCAGACGATCTCCAAATTTACTCGCAAGCTCCACCAGACCGTTTAGATCAAGCGATTGATACACTTAATGCTGACTTGCGTAGTATTGAGAACTGGAGTAAGTCTTATGGCCTTCAAATCAATCCTTCTAAGACTCAGGCAATAGTCATAGGCAGTTCCAGAATGGTTTCACGAGTAGATTTCTCAACTTTGCCAAAACTATTATTTGCGAACGTTTCTATTCCATACAGCTCACAAGTAAAAAACCTTGGAATCATAATAGATAGTTGTCTATCATGGGAACCTCAGCTACAATCGTTGAGGCAAAAAATATTTGCTTCAGGGTCATCTCTTAATCGAATACGTAACTTCCTGCCCACTGCTACCAAAACTGCTCTTGCACAATCTCTCCTTCTTCCAATACTTGACTATGCTGACGCCAGCTATCCTGATCTCTCCGAGGACCAGCTTAACAGACTTGAGCGCCTTCAAAACTATTGTATTCGTTTTATTTTCGGCCTACGAAAATATGACCACGTTTCCCAATTTCGATCTAAGCTCAAGTGGCTCCCCATTCGTCTTCGTCGGAATACTCGTATACTTACTCTTCTGTATAACATATTGTTTAATCCATCTACCCCTCTTTATTTAAAGGCATGTTTTAAGTTTTTACACTCTACCCATTCTCTTTCTCTTAGGTCATCACATAACCTTCTGCTTCACTCACCGGCTCATAATACAGTCTTTTATAAATCGTCCTTTTCCGCACAGGCTGTGCGCCTATGGAACGCACTCCCTGTCACAATCAGACGTGCCCAATCTCTCAACATTTTCAGATCGCAGGTCACCAATTTCTATCTCTCCACTCATAATTAATATTGTTCCCTGACGTCATTTTTTTATTTTATTTTATATAACTTTATTTCTCTAATTTGTTAAATGTTTATGTTTATTGTGTATATATCAAACTATATATATATATATATATATATATATATCATGTGTGTAGGTATATATATTATATAATATATATTGTACTATATATCATATACTATGGTTTTATATTTATGTAGCTTATTTATACTGTAAGACATCAATTTATATTATGTACTTGTTTATGTTTTCGAGAAATGCACCACCCTCCCTGCTCAAAAAATTATTCTCTGTCCATCCAAAGGTTGTCTGGAAGAGATCGCTTTTAGCGATAAGACCGCCCTTTGTACCTTACTATTGTTATTGTTTCTTTGTAATTTCCTGTTCTTTGGTGTCAATAAAGAGTTATCGTATCGTATCGTATCGTAACTATGACTTACTACCCGCCGTTCTTTATTGATGCTGCTTGGTAAAAATCTAAAATAATATGTAGTCGAAGAAACTTCTCCAATCATATATTTTCTTACTTACACGGGCTTACACGGATCTACTCAAGTATGTCTGGCTAAGTAAGTTAGATCCACAGGGAAAGAATATATAAATTAGCTCTCTCTGAGAACATTTGATAATTTATTTTTAAAATAGGTATACATTTTATAACATGAACAAGAAGGTAAAACTACTTTCTTAACTCGAGAATAGAAAACTGAGTAGAGATGGTATGGATGTTGTTACAGATAAAATGAGTTATTTGTAGTATATGTATATACATTTAAAATATTAGTAATTCATTTCACTTCCATTTTATAACGAAATCTAGAAATTATGTGGCTTGGACGTGATTCGGAATAGACCGTTGGGTGCTTGGTGATAGATTTTCTACTTGAGGGTGGTAGCTAGCCAGACGGGCATTCACCAAATGCCCTACCACCGTGCTATAACGATAGCTATCCTAAGGTGACAACCGGGACCGACAGCTTAACGTGCCCTCCGAAGCACGGAAGCGCTCAGAAGTAATGTTACTAGCGGTCTCTCATCCAACTCATGACCGCGGTTAAGAACAGCTAAGAAAACTTCGCTACGTGCGCTTCAAATCAATTCGTATCGTATTTCTGTATTTTATTTCGTATCTCCGAATCCTTCAGCTCGTGTATATAACGACACAGTAACCGGCCATGCCAAAGGTATCAAAAATAGCATCCTTACATAACTATGCACGTTAACCGAACGTTAACCCTTCAATTGCAGTCGAGTAAAGAAAAATCTTTATACATTTTTGTCCTCTGCTATTTTGTGGTAAACCCACAAGGGTATTTTAATGCAAGATATTTCGTTATTCTTCAACACAACGTCGGAAGCATCCACATTAAGAGAGGGTTTTAAAGTTATCTCCCCGCTGGATTCTGGATGTACATTAAATGAAATGCAGCATTTGTTGGGAATCTTCGGGGATTTAATTAAATAAAAGATCTAGAATGAAACATTTTATTGTGTATTTCGTATAGTTACATGCTATGTTAACGTTGTAACACAAACGTAGTTTGTTTACTTTTAGCTTTAAAGGGAGTATCACGTCAATTATAATGTCATACGAGTACATTTTTTTTCTTAATGTAATGGGTTGGCTAACAAGCAGACGGCCCACCTGATGGTAAGCGGTTACCGTCGCCTATGGACATTTGCAACACCAGGGGCGTTACCAATGCGTTGCCGACCCTGTAAAACTCTTTTAACACCTTTTTTGAAGAAATCCATACTGTAGCCCTGCGGAAAAACGCTGGATGGAAACAAATCTCAATGCAACTTTAGGTAAATGTAACATATGACATAGGTATATGTCTCTATAACACCTGTATGTGAAATACCTTCACAGTACTCAGACCTTGCCTTAGCGATTGTCCTCTTATTAGATCTGGAGGCAGCATTCATTTTCTTCTTCAACTCGGCCGTATTCGGATCTTTACGCGCAAGTGCTTCGGTCCAGGTTTTATAAGCAGCGTTTTTCTGACCGGATGAGGGTATGGAATGTAACATTCCATACCCTGAAGCACGACGTGAAGCATACTTATTTTGTATGTCACTCGTATCTCTAGCTTGTACGCGGAAGGATTCAATATTTGAAATTTGATAATTTACTCATTATAATAAAGTCACAATTTTTTATTCTGTAATAAAAAAAAAATATTTCTTTAATTCTTTATCTAATTATATATAAAGGACTTGTATTTACATGTTCATTTACATGAACATGTAAATGACATATATTTTCCGTGGTTTCGGTGCACAGAAAACTTACCATTATTCAATGTTTTATAAGTATCCGTCGAGTTTTATTCTAAGCGAATGCGAAATCATGATCCGCATAAATAATTCATAGGCAGCGCTTATAAGGTTATCAGATGTTTTAATTGGAAAAAATATACATTGTGAGAGCCCAGACGGTAAACAACATATGCGTGGGATACTATCAGAAAACTTAATTAGAAACCACCTACGCTACGTGTTTTCAAACATTGATTGGATCAAGTGAAACATTAAATTGGCACACCATACACGTGTCATTGGTTTCACAACAATCACTTTTTGGTATATGCTTATTTAGAGTCACTAAGATAGCAACCATATTATTTTCTCTCATCCGAGTGAGATTATAAGCCAGGGCAAAGCCGACCTACGAAATATAGTTTAGACTGCCGTCAACTCACCTTTTCGTTGTTATGTTTTAGTTCATCCCATAATATATATACTTATTATAAATAGTTAGCTACCGCGACAGCCACGTCATCCTAGGTAAGACGGGTGGGAAGCCGCAAACCTTCCAGAACTTTCCAGGCAAGATAATAACTGGATATAAAAGCGCGCGCTACCACTATTCAGAGTCACTACATGCTCGGCGAAAGCGCTACTAACCGCACTACTTACAATTTACCTGTAATAGGAACTATTTTAATAACATAGTTCATGAAAGTCGCTGTATATACGAGTAGTACTATTTTTTCCAAATGTGTACATAAAACTGTTTTTTTTTTTACGTTATTGTGAAGAAACAAGCGCGAGGCCCACCTGATGTTACGCGGTATCCTCTGTCTATAACAGATGCATTTCATCACAAGTGACGAACTGCACTGCGCCCATCACCTTGAGACATACCTGTTAAGTCTCATTTTCCTGTTATTTCACTGGCTCTCAAGGACTACTGCCGGAACACACCGTTAGGTCAAGCTCTGGGCGGGATTCGAACCATGGACCTGCTGCGCGACAGTCCATAGCCAATGCCACTGAGCCATCACTGCTTCGGACTGAGCCATCACTGCTTCAAAACACATGCTTTCATTCCTATTGTAACAGGTTGTAGATGCCAGTAAAGGTGAATAACATCCAGTATTACATATTTAAGCATAAAGCAAGAGAGCTAAGTCCAAGATTGCATATAAAAAAGATTCTTTAGTTATAGAAACAGTCCGACTGTTCCGAGCACAAGATTATTATTAACATTAATGCCTCATTCTAAGAACTCTATTTCAACGTTTTAATTACCTATTTAATACATTAATTATTCGCCGACTGCTTTCACTAAGCAAACTCAATTAATAAATGAATGTTCAAGTAATTGAAACAGCAGGATCGAAAATGAGTAATTATTTCACATTCTGTTGCGAAATACAATAATAATGTTTGGGTAATTTTCATTAATTGGTACTTGCATTAAGCCGTTTATATGAAAAGCATCCATAAAATTCATTTCGGTTCGTTAATTTGATAAAGGTTACAAAGAGGAAAATAATAATTATTATTTACATTAAAACATAATACCATTATTACCGATGCGATGGGAGAAAAGGATTGTTTGCTTGGTTACCACTTACACTGGAAGTTGTATAGTTGGCAGGCTCTCCTCTAGATGGAATGACGACATCTATACAAAAATAATTTACAATAAAATAATAGAATTCAATAAAATAATTTATATAGTATGTATACAATAACAAAAGCATACAGGCTGATATATGTCGGAAGGATAGCAAGTAAGGGTTTCTTCTCGACATCATCAGGCTTAATGGCAGAGCTCTTATAACGTAGGCGTACATGATACCCCTAAGTGACCTCCGTCCACCCTGCCATAACTCCTGCCATAACGTATCACGTAGAGTATACTCCTCCATACTTCTCCATAAACTGCTGTTATCTTCCATCACTGATATGATCTGATCACGGTCACCACTATCAATGCTGTCATTAGTTTTACCCCTTAGTTAGGTGTTGCCTCTTCAGAGGGTGGTACAAGACTGACAAGTCACCTGCAGTGTCTTGTGACGTAAGCTTTGAGTCACAGTCACAGTATCTTTAATGACTTTAGACTAGTAGCGACCACAGACTAGAATGACGTCGGTAAATCATAATGTTGCCAGTCTCGTAGCAAATTAACCGCTCACGCTCCGACGTATAAATATATTTTGTTAGTACAACGCATGTCCGTGCCTTATTCGCGTACAAATATTAGGTTAGAATGAACATATTAACACATAATTATATGTAATTAATAATAAACAGTGTGTCATACTTGTCATAGTAACATTGTTTAATTATAAAAGTCACATTAATTATCAATTATATTTCATGCCAAAATTATCATTTAAAAATAAGTATTAACATTTATCAGTTAGAAATATTTTTATTCTTAAACTGGTTGTTACGATTCCAGATTGCCTAGATGGGTATGTTCAGCAGAGGGCCTTCCACCTGGACAATCTATTTGGAATGCTTAACTTGCCGTCTGTTCGCCGGGCTGAAAACAATAAAATATAAGCAATACAATAATTAATACATGAAAATTGCGTACAATTTATGATAGGTTTTCTGTGTTCCTTCGTTGAACCCAGCCTACCGTGTCCCTAGGGATACCTAACTGGCCAGGAGGTTTTCTAGGTGTTTTACTCACGGTTACGGCTGTGAGGTTCGGTCTTCTTTCTTCCAAGCACAAAATCACACGAAAACAAACACGCGCGGGTCCAACCCGGCGGTTTTCAAAAAACAAAATCACTCAAATTACGTTAGACACCGCTGACCCAAGATCGACAAAAATTATATGCAAATCAAATTGTAAAACCAAAAACAAAGCGACAATCAACTTCTACGTTTTTACTCAAAAAGTCCATAGACTCAAAGTAGACGACTACCTAGGGAGCGTTCGGAAACTTGCCGCTAAGTTGATCGGTCCGAACACTGGTTATTGATTAACTCTAATACTTTTAGGTATTTCGTTGTAAATGATTGGTCCCATATTACAAATACTATTATGTGTAAGACAAGTATTATAGCTACGTATGCCCAGCTTTGTACTGTCTCGCCTCCTACGAGTACTAGTAGATGCTTCAATACAAGTAAAAATTCGGTTGGGGTTGTTTTTTACAAGTTTTGAGTCGCATAAAGTCTATATATACGAGTGCAAATATATGAGAGACTAATAGTTGTTCATTGTGGCGTTCCATGAAAGAGGCCTTTAATCAACAGTAGGTATTCCCGGCTTATAATGATATTTATGAATTATGTGACGGTTTAGTAGGTACTCATTGGTAATCGTTATGTATTATGTAACTTAATATTGTAATATTGGTATTAAACAGTTTCTGAAGAAGTAAATACACGCCCGTGCAAATTTGGTACTCCTAAAGTACGACGTATAAAAAGCTGAATGAACATCATTAACCTATAAAGACACTAGTGATTTTAGAGCCACTGCTTAATTTTTTGTATAATTTTTTTGTCAACGTAGCATATTAGATTTTCCATGTTCGCCTAAGACCACAAAGTCCCCAAACAACTTGGGAGAGTAGTATAGCGTGAGCATTGGTTTGGAGATACAATCGCAACCGGTTGTTTATACACCCATTGTAGTTTTTTGCTTAATAATACGTGAATAAACTTATAATAAAGGTCTAAGGTATAAGTATATGAAAAAAATAAACTATGCAATTATAGTCATTATTTCTTTTGTTCACCCATGTTTTTTTATTTATTTATTTGTTTTTATTAATTTATCGAACTATTTAATCATATATTAAAAACTATTAATAAATTCCTGAGGCTGCTGTTGTGTAGTCGTTTGACCGGATATATTTATTTTTGTACCAAAAAAAGCAAAAACATATAACAATCAAAGAACTAACTGTACCGTAAAAAATATACATTCCTGCAAACTACACAATAAAAACAAACAAAATTACAACGCAACAAATGAATGAGCCCAAAACGTAATGTAATTAACCGCTGGAGATTGGCTGTAAATGTATTCACAAGATAACAATACATTTACATTGTTGTGAATAAGATACCGATATGCAAGGGTAAATTTATAAGATACTAGCGACCTTCTCCGGCTTCGCACGGGTATTGTGCTGATACCTACTAAATATAATACAGAATGTTTTTAAAATACAGGGTTATTGGTAAAATGCTAACAACCTCTTAGGGTTGACGTTCACAACCATATTAAATGCACAATGTATTTAAGGTAATTTGTTAAATAAGGATCAATGCTGGATTGCTTAAAATCATTTCGTAAATAAGTCATTATTTCTCGTAAAATTTAAAGGGTAAAAAATAGTTATTGAGGGTTATACCTAAGAGACATATACTATCGCGGACTTTTTGTAGATCTTTTTAAGGTGTACAATACAATAGTACAATTTTATCTGTTTCGTAGAGTTCAGCCAGCTCTTGAGCCTCTTCCTCTGCAACTCAAAGATTCGGCACTATGAATTCACGGAATTATCACAAAATCGACCTCTCGAAATATATGCCAACGGTTTTAGTCAGAACTTTAAACGTTCGTCTTCTGGTGCTACTAGAGCATAAACATTTATTATAGAGACAAATTACTTAGTATTTCGTGGATTCACCGTGCAGTTGCCAGGTCCATAGCGTTTCAGAGGAAGATGCCTTGAGACTTGCAACCCAAGTAGAGTTACGGACCCCTTTACAATGATATCAATGCTCCCCTTCACCGCTTGAGATATATATAGAGAGAATCTTACCAAATTTGATAAGGTAGGGGAGGAAGCCCTGCCTAACCAAATTTGGAAAGATTCTACTAATTCCGCCTTGGATGCACGTACTAGGATGGAAGTTACGCTTGTTCTTGACAGGCCAAGGTCTTTAAGTAGGTTACATAGGGATTTCGCTAGTATACCCCTTGTTCCAACTTCTACAGCATATAAATGAACCACATAACCGTTTATGGTTAATTCATTTGTTAGGTCATGTCAATATTTGTTTGTTTTTATTGTGTGGTCTTTAGGTATGTTTGTTTCCCATGGCACAGTAAGTTCTATAAGTACAATGCAATATAGATTTTATGAGTAAAGAAATTACAAATATATACCAATGCCTAATACGGCGTAATCTAGCAATTTTACCACAAGTTCAGTGGATAACTTCATCCACTGGAACAATATGGCTGTCATAAGAAAACTGAGCGGTAATAGAAATGGACTGCCATGCATGCTTCGATCAGCACCGCTGGCTTGAATTTCACCGCATGATGGAAGGCACTTTGCGAATGCACACCTAGCTTGGTAGCTAGCTCAAGTAGAAAATCAGTCAAAAGCACCTAGAAGTCTGTTCTGAAAGTAGTCCTTGAGAGCCAGTAAAATCACAGGCACATAAGACTTACTTAACAACTGTATGGGACGGGCATTCGTCATTTGTTGTTATTCGCAGAGGTTACCGCTTAGTAACCAATGGACTTCGTATCGGTTACAAAAAAAATACCTAATGAGTATTCAATGCTTATATGTCGAGGTACACAAAATTTCTACGAATCATTGCTAACGAATAATGGCATGAACGAAAATCTCAATCAAATTAAAAAGTGAAATAAAATAATTAGGGTATATATACAAAAATCGCCCCGAGGGGTGCTGGATTAGAATGTCGCCCCTATCTCTTCCCGTGGGTGTCGTAAGAGGTGACTAAAGGTAAAGTACTGGAAGGTGAGCAGCAGGGCCTTCTTATGAACTGATATCTTAGACTGCGATCCCCAAGACGCCTGCCAAGCGTGGAGATTATAGCAACCCCTCCCCTAAATGGGGGAGGCTGTGTTAAGCACTGCACAATCCGGCTGATACAGTACAGTACATGAAAAAAATGCGTTATATAACAATTAAAAAAACATAACCAACTTATTGACGAGACTAGCCAGTTTCCAAAGCATCCGATTATAATAGGTATTACTTTAAACCTGTATAATGTATAATAAAAGCATGGCACTAACAAAATTAAATACTGAAAAGTATAAAAATTTGGGCGAGTTGCTAAACTAGTCGAAATAGCCTGTGAAGGTCGGTTTTAGTTGTTTATAATTTTTACTATTTTATGTGTTGCATACTGCTTTGCAGATTATTATCAGTCGCCTTAAATTCGGTTCTCCATCGCGCCAGCTACAATTACCATTAAATCATCAAGGTATCCAAATACTTTGATTAGTTAATTGACTGGAACTTAAAATGAACTTAATAGATGTTGATGAAATTGAAATAAGATCAACTTGAAGGTATATTCAACTCAAAAAAAATATAATCATCAAATTAAATCCATAGTTGGCGGAGAAAATTTACAGTCGAATTGAGAACTTCTTTTTTGGTAATCGGTTAAAACACGTTTCAATGGCATGATACTTTATAATTCAAACAGCAAATAAAATAAATCACATAAATATTATATTTACCTATGTGACTTATAATAACAACAATTGTTATGATAATTGAAAGATTGTTAATTAATTGAATATATATTTCTTTACAGATAATCCTGCTAGTGAAAGCGCTGGACGCTTACAACATCACTTACTTCACGGTGACAGCGCAGATAGTGTCGCACGTGCTAGCGTACATGAACAGCTGCGTCAACCCAGTGCTGTACGCCTTCCTCTCAGAAAACTTCCGAGTCGCCTTTAGAAAGGTATTTAATAAATATTACTATGTCAAATGACTGTGGTCTTATCTTAACATTTTTTTTATTACTGATAGTTTAGTTTTGTCGACTATCTCACCTGATAAGAAATGATGATGTGGTCGAAAATGATGTTCAGCTTAACCTAGAAATACTGGCTTTCAAGGACAGCTGCAGGAACACATCATCAGGTGCTTGGCAACAGATTTTCTGCTTGAGGGTGGTAGCTAGCCAAGCGGGCATTCGAAAAATGCCCTACCACCATGCCATAACGACTGCCATCCTAAGACAACAACCTTGACCGACGGCTAGACATAATGTCAGTGGCAAGGTCTTTAGATCACAGAGCCACATACTTCAAGGTCATAGATAACATTATAAAAGTCAACACTAAAACATATATACTTCTACTTCCCGGCACCCCACGGGGCATTCATGATTCATGAATTAGGATTTTTAGAGTAAGCACAAAATGTTCGTCTTGAGCGTTATTCGAACCAATGTACCCGAGATACGTTTTAGGAGAGTTGATTGCTTAGTAAGCACTTTTTAAGCCATATGAACTATATTTGCCTGGTTGACGATAGCACCGTGTTAATGACTTTTGTGATGGAATGATTCGCGTATGTCCAACGAGTCTCGATGGCCAAGCGGTTCAGGCAGCCAGTGCGTTAAGCGCGGAGACAGTGATTTGAATCCCGCTAAAGATGAATATTTTGTAAAAAAACTTTGTATACCTATGTGATCTTAGCTTAAAATTATATTTAGAATTTTTAGAAAGCATTTTGTTCTAAAATGCATACCATAAAATCTCACATTATAAGATCAATTTTCCGAAATTTCCACATACTTCTGACCAATTTAGTTTACTGAGCACAGTATAAATTCTATATTATTTACATTTACATCAACATCTATGAAGAAAATATTGATGATTGTATTGCTATAGGTATATACTATACTATATTGCCATCAAATGAGTGTACAAACGCTAAAATGCGTCACTTGTCAAAAGGACAACTCGTTTGATGAATATCAACGATTTATTTATATAATAGATATAACTCTCATCAAAGTTTACCTACTGCGACTTTTCTTATTTTACGGTCACAGAAATACTGCTGCACAAACCTAAGTATTGTATATCACTTATTAGGAAGCGAGATACGAACAGAAAATTTGCACAATTTTTATATAAGAAGTGAATTTAAGTAGGTACTAAAGCGCTCGTAGCGGTGTTTGCCTATTCGTAAGTCACGAATTTTACTGCGCCCATCACTTTGAGACATAGTTGTTAAGTCTCATGTGCCTGTAATTTCACTGGCTCTCAAGGACTGCTTCCGGAACAAACCGTTAGGTGCTTGGCGACAGATTTTCTACTTGATGGTGGTAGCTAGCCAGGCGGGCAATCCCAAAATGCCCTTCCACCATGCGGAGAAACTCAAGCTGGCGCTGGGGATCGAACCAGGGTACTGCGGCATAGCAGTCCATAGCTATATTCGTTCTTAACCAAATAACTAGGTAAAGTAACGCAATTACTTGGATGGGGGATAGTGGTATTTACTACTGAACGCTTCCATGCTTCAGAGTCGTTACTAGCCCCAGCTGTCGTCGTAGGATGGTAGTCGTTAAAGCATGGTGGTACGGATTTTGACAATATCCGCCTAGCTGGGCTACCATCCCGAGCAACATTCCGGCAGCTGTGTTTTAGATTAACCTGAACCACATTTTAGATTTCAAAATCATTTACCATTAGTTGAGATAGTGGACAAAGACTGGCCAATCAACTAAAATATACAAATTGAGTTATTTTTACAATGTAAATCCCCGTGGAGTGCCGGGTTAGAATTGCACCTGTGGGTTTCATAACAGGCGACTAAGGGAAAAATACTGGAAGGTGGGCAGCGCCTTCTAAAGAACTGCCATCTTACACTGCGATTCCCAAGCCGCCTGCCAAGCGTGGGGAATATGGCAAATACCCCCTTTATAGGTGAGGCTGTGTTCAGCAGTGGACGATCCGGCTGATACGGTACTATGTAAATCAACTTGATACCCAAAATATATGACCCGAAACTGTACTGAAAAGTTCAATCTGACTTCTTAATCGTCGCTCAGACTGCGAATTTATCGAGTCTAAAAACTTCACTTTCAATACATCACGTAAAACTGGGGTTACCATCCGTTGCCATATTGCTTGGACAAACTTTCATAATCCAAAAACTTCCGTTGGGTACGCGAGCAGCATGAGAATATCGACCGTGTTATCAAACTAACAGAATGAAATAAGTTGCCAATTTCCGCTTTCGCTACTACACATTGCAAAAAGTATATGTGACAACATCACCATTTTCAGATAGGGTTATAGCGGTAATAGTATTGAAGACATAAAAAAATGTTCACTAATGAAAAATTCCATTCTCTTAGGGGGTTTTGCAACAATCTCACGCTTGGCAGGCGTCTTGGAAATTGCAGTGAAGGAGGACAGTTCTTCAGAGACGGTGTTGCCTTTGCTATATTTTCCCTTCGTCGCGTCTAACGACTTCTACCGTAAGATATGGGATGATGCATTTCAATCCTGGCTTAAATGCATAATGTTTTAATATTTATATCATATTAATAAAACATTACATTATTGAGCAGCACGCTTGTATATATTAAATGTAAAGACAGACAGAGTCTACAGCTACCACTACACACATTTCCATATTTCAGATCACTGGAAATTTATGACCAATAACCAAAGGACCTCGCGGTAATAACGTGGTGGTTTCATGAACACCGAGATAGGAAACTTATAATAACAAAAAAGTTAAACGAAAATATTGAACATCATGTTCTAATTTTAGAGAAACATTTAAAAATATACTTTTGGGTTACTTGGCGCTTATGAAGACACGTCCGCTTAGCAGGAAAATTACACTGAAGTATTACACATTTATTTAAATATTGAATCAATATTTGCCAAGATATTTTTCTAAATATTTGTTATTATCAAAGAAGTATTTCGGGAAAGTAACAACCGAATCTGTGATTTTATTTATATATATATTTTTTTATGCATGATAGCTTAGACTTTGACCACTATCTCACATGATGGTAAGTGATGACGTGGTCGGAGATGTTGTTCAGGCTCACCTAGAATTACTTGCTCTCAAGGACAGCTGGCGGAACACACCGATAGGTGCTCAGCGACAGATTTTCTACTTGAGGGTGGTACCAGCCAGGCGGGCATTTGCAAAATGCCCTACCATCATGCTGTAACGATTGCCATCCTCAGACAACAACCGGGAGCGACGGCTTAACGTGCCCTTCGAAAAACGGAAGCGTTCAGTAGAAATGTCATTATCGGTCACCCATCCAACTCATGACCGCGGCGGACGTTGCTTAACTTTGTTGACCGGTTAAGAACAGCTAAGCAAACTTCGCTATGAGCGCATCAATATAAAATAAACAAAGTGTCTTCTGTTTGCTGTTTGCAAGTTCAATATAAATAAACACAGATGATAGAATAATAGTTCAAGTTTCAATGTTCTCCTACATTACAAGTCACAAGTCTAAAACTTTCAGACCAGTAGATAGCTTTATTTACGCAAGATTTATCGCACCTCAAATATGACGCATGTTTACACTATATCAAAATACCAAAAGTGTTCCCTTCTTAACGCTAATATTCTAAGAATACCCTCTTTGATGTTTTATATAAAGTGAGGTGTTGAAATCCGTCAGTTATGGATCAGCTATTTATTTATTAGTGTAATTTTTGAGAGACTGTAACGTTAACACTTGTTTTGATTTTTGTCATGTTGAAAGAGTGGTTCTTGGGGCGTACGTGTGAAGCACCATCTTGCTTTTTCATTCCGAAACTAAACTTTTTCCAACTAAGAAAAAGCATTCTGAAGCAATGATGGCCGAGTGGTAATAGCTATGGACTGCCGTGCCGCAGTACCCTGGTTCCCCTGGCGGAGCTATACGACCGACAGCGGTAGAAAAAAAAACACGCAATTCTTTTTTTTTATGTTATTGTGACGGAAAAGCTCGAGAGCCACCTGATGTTAAGCGGACTAACCTCTGCCTATAACAGATGCATTTCATCACAAGTCACGAATTGCACTGCGCCCGTCACCTTGAGACATAGTTGTTAAGTCTCATGTGCCTGTAATTTCACTGGCTCTCAAGGACAACTGCCGGAACACACCGTTAGGTGCTTGGCGACAGATTTTCTACTTCAGGGTGGTAGCTAGCCAGGCGGGCAATCGCAAAATGCCCTTCCACTATGCAAATTCATTCGAACTTCGACAGTCGGAGCGTGCGGACCTACATTTGGAAAAGAATAAATTCAAGTACGCAATAACCAGTTGGCGTATTATAATTGGTGAACTGTTTCAGCCGTATTGCCCACTGCTAAACACAGCCTCCTGCATTTAGGTGCGGTTTGCCATAATTCCCACGCTTGGCAGGTGTCTTGGGGATTGCAGTTTAGGATATCAGTTCCTCAGAAGGCGGTGCTGCCTACCATCCGGTATTTTACCTTTAGTCGCCTCTTACGAAACTCATAGGTAAAAATGCGGGGGTGACATTCTAACCCGGCACCCCACGGGTATTATTGGTGTTATTATGGAATACTCTAGTGGTGATAGAATGGATTACTCTAGGTATATGTAACAATGGTGACGTATGCAAGGCTTTACATTAAAAAAAATATATCCAGTGACAGTTTCACCTAATACTGTTATTTAAATGTTACACATTTCTGATACGCTGCCTTGAAGCTATTAATTCCTGGTAACCCAACTGAAAGAATTAAAAAGCGTTTCACTTCTCAATCGAGAATAATGAAATTTTTACGAACGTGCGTTCGAAGACTCAATACCAGCCGATGATGCTTCGTGTTAAGGTGAAACGTGTCACGCTAGCACCACAGCTCTAGGGCAGCGAGTTATTTAGCTACAAGTCCGTTAATAGAAAGTTTATCACCAAGCACTTACTGGTTTGGTTCAGCAGCTGTCCGTGGTGGCTTGTTCTAATTATTCGCATGGTGGTAGGGCATTTTGCGAATGCCCGCCTGGCTAGCTACCACCCTCAAGTAGAAAATAACGCCAAGCACCTAACGGTGTGTTCCGGCAACTTTCCTTGAGAGCCAGTAATTCTAGGTTAGCCTGAACAACATCTTCGACCACATCATCACTTACCATCAGGTGAGATAGTGGTCAAAGGCATACAAAAAAAAATTAAATATGCTTAGCCTGAGTTGAGTACCAGATATACAAACGAATGAGGTACTTCGTTATCAAAAACTTTTCTATCTGTCAAGCATATAAATTAATATTAAAAAAAATTAATAGATTCAGGCGTTACTTTGCAGAAATCAATTAATAATAATAACAAATATTTTAAAATATTTTAAGAGAACTTCAAATTAATATTTTAATAAAATACTTTTCTCGCTCGTGCGCTCGAAGAGTCAAGACCTCCTGAGGATGCTTCGTGTGGAAGCGAAACGCGTTGAAAATTCTTCCGGTTTGGCTGCGTGGCGTTTGTGACGTCACGTCGGCTTAACAGGAAAATTAGGCGGAATTGTCATTAGATATATTTTTATATTTTTTAAGTGTTTTATTAAAATATTAATTTGAATTTTCCCAAAACATTTTTAAAATATTTGTTATTATTTAATATTAAAAATATTATTTGCTTACTAGATTACTATTAAAAAAAAAACAAATTTATTGATTGCCTCTACATTTTGATCTGAAAAAAATTACTTCAAGAAGTTGCACCTTAAATGAATAAGAATTACGTAGGTTAATAACATTTATATGACATCAAAATATAAAATAAAATAACCTTAATAAATCAGTAAACTGTAGCCCCAAAAGTTATCGTGCCAATTTTAAAATAAGAGGAAAACAAAAACAGGGCGAAAACGATTTGCATTCAAAACAGATGTTTTTGCCCCGAGGATTTGGATCAGTTGTAACGTGACCAGAATATTTAAAGGTAGTAAAGTAGTTGAGTGAAAAGTTGGTAGAAAAACCACGAGCCTTAATGTTCCGGAGGTATTGACGCTTCAAACGCACGGTCTAGAAAAGCCAATCACAAAGAAAACAAGAAAACTTACGGTTGGGCAAAATTAGAAAAAAAAATACTAGATTTTCCTGCTGAACCGACGTGACTTCATAAATGCCAAATTTAGAAATAACATCACAATTTAATAAAATTAATATTAAATTTAAATTAAAATAATGATTTATTGATAAGCAGGAATATAAAGATGTTTATGAAGGTACATCAGCAAATAGTGCCTAGTTTATTTTTTCTTACATATTAAAATTATAAACTTCTGCAATATTTTTTTATTTTTAAAATTAGATCTGTTGTAAAGCGAATAGAATATCAAAAAAGATTTAAGTAAATTGTATGTCGAGTACACGAGTCTAAATGTTACTTTCCATAGTAGTATAAAAGGTTTTAACTAGTTTGAATAATTAGTGAATAAAACATATTATCAAAATTGAAATCATATTTATCAAAATCCTGTAGGGAAGACAAGTAGTGCATTCAGTCTGCAAGTAAATGTTGTAAATAATTAACATAATTTATTATAGGTACTGATAAACTTCGTCATAATGTAAAAATTAAACATTATATCCATGATTATAATTGAGTTTGTCAGTAAAACTGTGCCAGCCACACAAAGAACAGAACTAAGTCATATTTTTAATAAAATCTGGGTGAGCTTTTGTAAGCGAAGAGATATCCCTAATATAAGAGGCAGAGGAAGAATATTGCAGCCCTGGAAAAGTTGCTTGCAGCAGAAGAACAGTCTTGTTCATAACACGTAAATCTTTTTTGAAGCGCTCGTAGCGAAGTTTGCTTAGCCATTCTAACTGATAAGCAAAGTTAAGAAACGTCCGCCGTGGTCATGAGTTGTGTGGGTGACCACTAGTGCCATTACTACTGTGCACTTCCGTGCTTTGGAGGGCACGTTAAGCTGTCGTCGGTCCCGGTTGATGTCTTAAGATGGCAGTCGTTATAGCACGGTGGTAGGGCATTTTGCGAATGCCCGCTTGGCTAGCTACGACCCTCAAGTAGAAATCTCTCGCCAAGCATCTAACGGTGTGTTCTGGCTGGTGTCTTTGAGAGGCCAATAATTTTAGGTTAGCCTGAACAATACCTTCGACCACGTAATCACTTACCATCAGGTGAGATAGTGGTCAAAGGTAAAACAATTAGGCTTAAAAAAAAACTTACTTAATCAAGTTCCATAATGTGTATTGCTACTATGCTCAATGCTGTTGTGATGGATCAAGCACGAGGCCCATCTGGTGTTAAGCGGTACCTCTGCCTATAACAGTTGCAGTTTGTCCTGCATGGCGAACCGCACAGCGCCCACCACCCTGAAACATAAATTGTCAAGTTTCATTTGCAACACACCTTTTAAACCGGAATACGGTAGTAAAACATTAATGCTCGGCAGTAGAAGTAGCTATGGTAGCAGTACTTCGACGAACTCAAAGAGTTCGAAGAACAAGAAGCAGTGAACAAGAAGCATTTTCAAGCAGTGATGGCTCAGTGGCATTGGCTATGCACTGCCGCGCAGGAAGTCCATGGTTCGAGTCCCGTCGCAGGCTTCAGCTTCTCCGCATGGTGGAAGGGCATTTTGCGAATGCCCGCCTGGCTAGCGACCACCCTCGAGTAGAAAATCTGTCGCCAAGCACCTAACGGTGTGTTCCGGCAGCAGTACTTAAGAGCCAGTGAAATTACAGACACATGAGACCTAACAACTATGTCTCATAGGTGTGCTATATCACTGCGCCCGAGTACAATTCGTCACTTGTGATGAAATGCATCTGTTATAGGCAGAGATTAGTCCGCTTAACATCAGGTGGACCTCTAGCTTGTTCCATCACAAAAACATAAAAAAATTAAATTCAAAGCGGAACACAGTAATATAAACATTAAAGGCAAAAGAAGTAGCTATGGTGGCAGTACTTCGACGAACTCAAAGAGTTCGAAGAACAAATAATTTGATTGCTAATAAACCTATGGAATTTATTGCCAACCACCATATGGTGTGTTCCAGCAGCTGTGTTTGAGATCTAATTCTTATTACACGTTTATTCAGATAACTATCTACGACCATATCATATACAGGGTTATTGGTAAAATGCTAACAACCTCTTAGGGTTGACTTCTGCTAGTCCTGACAAAGAGATTTTGAGATAATTTTTATGTTTACAAAATGTATAATATTTTTTTAATTTTCTTGTCTGTTTTTTTTTTATACAATTTTGACTGAATAAGCACGAGGACCACCTGATGTAGAAAGTCTCTTGGGCCTATAATGTATAATTTCATATTTTTTATTACCTTGATCGATGTAAATTTTCAAAACTGTATTCAAAGGGACCACGGTGCGGTCCAGTGTTGCCGCGGCGGGCGCTCTTAGCTCGGAGTAGGCATTAAAAAACAAAAAAAAAACTCAAAAAAAAAATCTAAACATGTTTGTAAGGACTAGCAGAAGTCAACCCTAAGAGGTTGTTAGCATTTTACCAATAACCCTGTATATTTAAAGGTAAATAGGTGATATGGTTGTTAAAGCTTAATTTATCGGATATATCTCTATAAATAATGTGATTCATTTCTCCTCTGAAAGGTCCCTGTGATATAGAATTTTTCTCTGAGAAACGGACCATTCTTTAATACTATTTTGTGATAAAGTGTAGACCCTTCTCTAGCTGCCAATTAACTGCTAATTTGATTCTTTTGCCTCTCTGTTATTGATATTTACTATCTACTGAAATCGTTAAGCTTCTGAGAAAGTTTAGTTTGGACTAAGCTTCTGAATAAAAAGTAGACAGGTTTCAGGAAAGTTTTTATTTGAAATCTTCAATATTGACGTTACAAAGAGATATGAAAGATTTACTGAAATACTTCTACTTGAATTTAGCTTGAAAAAGATTTAAACCACTAGAGGATAATTTTTAACTAAAATTGAAGTTTGTTTTGAGGAAAAATTCATCCTTCAGGCCAGGACTAACTTAATTGTTTGATCTACTATGCTAAAACAAACTGTAATAGTGCAACCCTTGGATCTAAAAGGTAAAAAATACTTTAGTTATCTAAACTAATATTATAAAGAAGAAAGATGTGATTGTTTGTTTGCATTGAAAAGGCTCTTAAACTACATAACCGATTTGAAAAATTCTTTCACTATCAGAATCCTAAATTATCCTTGATAAACATAGGTGATAGAATATCTTCAAAAAAAGTGTTTCTTTTTAATTTTTGTTAGATACCTGAGCGAAGTTGGGGCAGGTCGCTAGTTTTAAGTAATTTGGATTTAATTAAATCTGCCTACCGTAGTTGAACAAACATAGTTATTGAAATCACTATCCCCGACCTTTCTTATGTCAAACATTAGCAGAACTTAGAATTTGTGGACTAGACAGATATGTTATACCTAGATACTTAGTGGGCGTTACAATTTCAGAGCAAGCAGAATCAGCAGTTATTCAGGGTTGGTAACAGTGGGTTAAATTAGACGTATTTAATTTAATTTTGAAGCGCTCGTAGCGAAGTTTGCTTAGCTGTTCTTAACCAATCAGCAAAGTTAAGCAACGTCCGCCGCGTTCATGAGTTGGATGGGTGACCATAGTGACCTTAGTACTGAGCGCTTCCGTGCGTCGTAGGGCACGTTAAGCCGTCGGTCCCGGTTGATGTCTTTGGATGACAGTCGTTATAGCATGGTGGTAGGGCATTTTGCGAATGCCCGCCTAGCTACCACCCTCAAGTAGAAAATCTGTCGCCAAGCACCTAACAGTGTGTTCCGGCAGCTGTCCTTGAGAGCCAGTAATTCTAGGTTAGCCTGAAAAACACTTTCGACCACACTATCACTTACCATCAGGTGAGATAGTGGCCAAAGGCTTACCTATCAAGCATAAAAAAAAGTTTTTTTTAAATTTAATGAACAGATTCAGGCGTTTTTTTTAATGTTCATATATTGATTAAATTAAAATATAATGTCGCAGTTGTATATTTAACAAGGCAGAATTTAAAATATCTACGTTTTAAAAGACGTGTTACTGTCTGAAATAATATAGGGTTAACAACATCTTGCTATTTTGATAAGACTTCAATAAAAATATTTTAATAAGATGTTCCGTGTTTGCAAAGGCTGATTCGAGTAATTTAATATATTTAACTACATATAGTTTGCGTACTAATTGGCCTGTTCTCTTTGCGAGATAAGCATTAATCCTTTGTTACAGTGCGATCAATACGTGAAACCAGATAAATAACTAAGGCGTGCCCCGTTAGACTGAAGTTTGCACCAAGAGGCCTAACCTCTGGTAAGGACTCATTAACTCTTTCATAGCGATTGCAGCATAAAAGGGCAATATGTCTATAAATTTTAAATGTCTTATATATATAATTTGTAAGATTAACAGAAATAATATATTTTTTATCCAGAACAAGGACACTAGGTTAATTTTTTTTTGTTTTATACTTTTGTAACCTATTTCGCTTAGCAGGTGTAATGCAAAAATACAATGTCAGCACTTGTTTTAGATTTAATAAAATATCAAAAAAAAACGCGTATATTGAAATATCGTCAGGCCAAAAATAATTATGAATATACGTGATTTAAACTGTTTAAATTCGTTTAATTACTATGTGTAATAATCGCGAAAACATAAGACAAAATTAACACCTCATATATGAAACCATACATACTATACCAATTTAAGTTAAATAGAATATTGGTACAGTCAAGGAATATAAACAAATGTATTTTAAGCTCCTGCAAGATCGATTTAGGTATTGAGAATCGAGAATACCAATCTCATTGAATTACACAACCTGAACCAACTCAAGTGGAGGTATTTGTATTTGTTCAGCTGATGTAAAAATGGATTTATACCAATTTCACATTCTTTAACTTTTCGTAATTGTAAACAATTGTAATTATTTAAAATGTAAGAACACGACATTAGTTTCTGTGTATATTTTAAAGCACTAGAGAGGAGCTACCCTGATAGTTCATAAACATAACTGATTAACTCAAAGGATCAACTATGTTATGAAGCGTTTGACTGCAGTCATGATTTCACTGGGCGGCAGTAACATTTTCTACTAAGGGCTTCCATGATTCGGAGGCCACGTTGCGCCGTCAGTACAGTTGTTGTCTTTAGATGGCAGTCGTTAATAAATGGTGGTGAATGCCCACCTGACTACCCTCATATAGAAAATCTGTCCCTAAGCACCTTCGGGTGTATTCCGGCAGCTGTCCTTCAGAGCCAGTAATACTAGGTTAGTCTAAACAACATCTTCCACTATCATCACTAACCATCAACTGAGATAGTGATTAAAGGCTAGCAAAGCTACAAAAAATATTTACATTTATTTTCACATCAACACCCATAACATACAGTGTTGAATGAAGACATCTTCTATTAGGGCGAGTTTAACATAATACCCACGCTTGGCAGGCGTCTCGGGATCACAATATAATGACAGTTTTTCAGAAGGCTATAGTATTTTCCACTTCGTCGTCTTATACTACTCTCATAGGAGGAATGAGAGGGGGCAATTCCATCCCGGCAACCTACTTTAAACATAAGTATAGTCCATAATCTACCAAGCGTGCACAGTACTACCAGTACTACGCCGTGGGAGATAAGTTAGTTACCAGCCCTAGAATTGGAACACTCAAACCACATGAATGTCTCCAACGTAGCCTAACAACTGCCATCTAGAGATAACACCTGTGACCAAGAACATTTATCATTCGTAACTTTAATGAATGGAGTGGTTTTGTCGTCTGTGTTTAATTCCTAACATAGCATTAAGGCTAAGAATTTAATTAGACTTGTAGTTGTACTTCAAAGATAAAAATCTTTACATGCAAAACAAACCTTCTTCACAAAAAAAATAAAATTACTTCTGAAACGTGTCTAAAAAGGGTTATTATATACAATCTTGAAATAAGTTTGAATTCTAAATTATCATGAATGGTGTTATTGAAATTAGTGCTATACTCATTAAGGATGTGTTCCTGAGAACAACCGCCGTATATTTGTAATGGGTGGGTGAATTTTGATATTGTTAACTTTGGAATTTATTTTCTGCTGCAATGGTATTATATTAATGTTTTCAATAACCGGCTGTACTCACGCGTATTGGTCGAGATTGTCGACCTAGGTTTCGGGCATGTCCGATGCCCTTCATCAGGTGAGTTCACGCGTCTAAATCGCGGCGACGACTCCGCGCAACTGCTCGTTCTGCGCGGCGCGAGAGTGGAGGCGCGGGCGCGGGGTGCGGGGGGCGGCCAGTGGGCTGGGGGAACGCCCCGCGCACCGCTGTGCTGATGGTGGTGCATCCTCTTCGTCAGTGAGTTCTTCGTCGAAATCTCCAACACAAACACTGCTAACTGTATCACACTCTAGACTGCCTAGCACTTTTCGCGTTGAGGTAGCATTAAGAATAGGTGTCCAGGCTGGTGGGAGGGTCCATCCACGATCTCTATTGAAATTGGGGTGACGGGTGATCTCGATAGCCTCACGTACTTTTCGAGGTATAAAGAATTTTTCTCTTGCTAGTACGGAGGCTTTGTCGAACCGTATAAAATGTTGCGTGTCCGAGAGATGTGCGTGCTCCGCGATTGCTGATTTGATTGTGTCTATATTCTTAATGCTCCTAATGTGTTCGGCAAGTCTAGTTGCGATGTTACGACGAGTTTCACCTACATAGCTCTTGCCACAGTCACACGGTATTTTGTAGACGCCCGGTACATTAAAATGGTCCCTGTCTTTCGGTGAACGTAGCCACTTACGAAGTTGACCCGGGGGACGGAAAAACGTGCCGATGTTATACTTCCGTCGTAAGAGATATCCAATTTTGTCTGTTACTCCTCTTACGAACGGTAGATATGCTGGCGATCGTTCCACTCTCGTTGGTCTCTTCTTTTCACTACGACTGTCCAACCGACCACACTGTCGCCACCTATACCCATTCTCCTCTAATACTCCCCTTACGTGCTCGAGCTCAATCTCTACATATTCTGGGTCACACAGTCTCAAGGCTCGGTTTATGAGCGATCTGGGCACTGAGGATAAATGGGCAGGATGGTGATGGGAGTCTGCCCTAAGGTATCTGTCTGTGTGGGTCGGTTTGCGGAAAACTGTGTGCGCTAGGGTACCATCCCGTCTTCGAATGACCCGAACATCCAAAAATGGCAATACCCCGTTTTCCTCTTCTTCCACTGTGACCTTGATGTTGGGGTGGAGGTTGTTCAGGTGAACAGCAAACTCCGAAAGTCCATCTTTGGAAATGACCGCGAAAATGTCGTCTACATACCGCCACCAGTGACGTGGTTTGACTGTCGCCGTAGTCAGAGCTAGACTTTCATACCACTCCATGAATATATTGGCTGTCACCGGGGCAATAGGAGAACCCATAGCCACTCCATCCACTTGCAGGTAGTACTCTCCTCTCCACATGAAGTAACCACTTTTTAAGCAGAGCTCAGTCCACTGCACATACTCGGTAGGTAAGTTGGAATCCCGTATAATGGTGCTGATAATATTGATAGTTTCATCTACCGGTACATTTGTGAATAGAGATGTTATATCAAAACTTACTAGTACTTCTGTGGGCTGGACACGTATGTTTTCTAGTAATTGCACAAAATGGTTGGAGTCTTTTACAAAACTTTGGGTCCTACCTATGTGTTGTTGCAGGATAGTAGCCAGGTGTTTCGATAAATTGTATGTAGGTGAATCAATTTGGCTTACTATCGGGCGTAGTGGCCACCCCGGTTTGTGAATCTTCGGTAAGCCATAAATCTTGGGTGGTGTTGGATTGTGGGGACGTAGGCGTGCCAGCAAGTCGGTATTAGCATTTGTTCGTAACAAATTAACTACTTTTGTTGTAACTCTGGAGGTAGGGTTGTAGTTAACCTTTTTGTAGGTAGAATTGTCACTTAACATTTGTGTGATTTTATCGTCATACTCTTTCGTATCAACCACAACAGTGGCATTACCTTTGTCGGCTGGCAACACCAAGATTTCACTATTATTACGTAGGTTTCGTAAAGCGATTTGTTCACCTTTAGTGATATTACTTTTTGGCACTTTTGACTTACGTAATAACATCGATACATCCTGTCTCATGCATTCCGCGTCTGTGTGTGGGATCCTGTTTCGTATTATTGTATCTTCTATATTACAAATAATATTATCCATCATTATATATCTCATACTCACGGGAACTTTCAAACAAAAATGGTATTATAGTTGTAGAATATCAAATCATCATTGTATTTAAATGTGTTGTGGTACATGGCTTGGATGTTGATGATCTATGGCCACGAGCATATAGTTCATAAAATGCTGTAAGCCAGGGGAATTACATTATAAATTGATACAAATTGTTAACTCATAAAGCTTTCTAAGTTCAAACCAAAAAAGTTTTTATAAGGAGAAGTCATGTTTCTAAATCCTAAACGGGCCTATTCACGCACGAATAAACATCAAAACAATTATATTTCGCTAACCTTGACGTTTCGATCAAGTAACATTGACCGTGGACACGAGTAGACAAGAGTTTAGAAACATGAGCTTAGTTCACGAAAGTTTAAAGTAAAGAGACGTCATATTTAAGAGTGTTCGTCTGTCATGTAAGCTACGAATGTTATGGAATTCGCAAGATTCATTATAGTCAACATACAAATGATGTGCGTGGTAACTAAGATGATTTATGAATTATTATATTATTTCAAAGGTCTTGTGTGTATCTTTACGTAATGTGGGTTCCAAATATTAGTACAGTATTCTAAAACACTTCTGACGAATGCTAAAACCAGTATTTTGAGACACATACTATCAGAAGTTTCCTCGTTACACAAGGTTGTGTAATGCGTAAGTCTTAATTGGGACCAAAATTATATGCCGTGTAAAGTATCGCGAAGCATGTCTTGTTAAAATCTGACAGGTCGTCTTTAAATGGATCTGGAACAACGCCAAGTAATACAAGTTTGTTGCTAAAGTTGCAAATAATTTTGAGGAGATACGATTATGTTTGTTTCTACAACTGGGAACGTTATAAGTTAACATTTTCATCGCCAAAATAATTGTTAAGTGGCTCTTAATGTATTTAATACAAGTATTAATAAACTCAACAAATGTATTCGGGCCAAGATAATGCTGACTTTCGCTACCAAGTTTTAAAACTTTGTTTTGAGCATAAAGTAGCTTTTGAAAGTTGCTCCGATTGCAATTTAAATTCAATTATGGTTGACTGGTGTGTGGCTGACACTTGTAAAATGTTAAATCAAGAACAGTAAGATTAAATTCTTTTAATTAACTTAAGTATAAAAGCGAAATATAAACCGCAAATTGTACTCATGCACCACAGCACATAATCACTAAATGTTAATTTCTATACACAATGTTTATATACACAATTTAGGTCCCTCTATTTGAATTACAATGTTTTGTATTTTTCCTTTACTTATGTTGAGAGTACTCTATTCTTGCACGTTGTGTTGAGGAGGTGCAACTATAGTACCTATATAGCCTATACTTAAATCCACAAGTATGAATCAATTAATTGACTTGCTATTAAAATATGTGACATAAATAAGGTCTCATAAGATTATGATTGCGATGGAGCTCGAAATTTTTTCGTGAACTTGAGGCGGTTAATTAAAAAGCAATATAAATAGGAAGGATTGTGATGCAATATAAAATGATATGACATGAAGGACACAATCGGTTACTTGTAATTATGTTTGAATTTTGTTGTCATTCACTTTCTTATATAAGTAAAAGGCATTTTGCCTTTACACCTTTAAATGGAAAATCTGTCGTCAAGCACTCAACGGTATGTTCCAGTAGCTGTCCTTAGAGCCAGTGAGCAATTATGAAACTATAGGCACATAACACATCACAACTTATGTCTCATTGTGATGGGTGCAGTGTGGTTCGTCTCTAATGAACAAATGATGGCTGTGCCTTTGAATTCCACGGTTCGAAGGCTCGCGTGGTTAGTTTCCACCCTAAACCACAAGAATATGTACTGAACTATGTAATACTCGTAGTTCCTATTCTAAACTTAGTCTGACCATCGTCTTACATCAACCAAATCATCTCTTACCATTAGGTAGGACGTTAATCGAATTCCGACCTATCAGTTAGATATACAGGGTTATTCGTAAAATGATACCAACTCTAAGGGTTGACGTCCGCTAGTTAAAAAAAATTCATCTCATAATCATGAGATGAATTTTTTTTTGTGTTTCTTTATGTGTATATGCCGGAATAAGCACGAGGACCACTGGAAACACTGGACAGCACCGCGCTCCCTTTGAATAGAGTTTTGAATATTTACATCAAGCTGAGTAACAAGTGCCCCTGGGGTGCCGGGCTAAAATGTCACCCCCCATCTCAACCCGTGGGTGTCGTAAGAGGCGACTATGGGTAACACACCAAAAGGTGGGCATCAGCGCTTTCTGGGGAACTGATATCTGACACTGCGATCCCCAAGCCGCCTGCCAAGCGTAGGGAATATGGCAAACCCCCCCATCTGGCTGGTACAGTAAGTAAACAAAAAATATGAAATATTAAATTACAGGCGCAAGATACTTTTGACATCAAGTGGTCCTCGTGCTTATTCTGCCATAAATAAATAAAAAATATATATATCAACACAATTTTTTTTGTTAGGACTGGCAGTAGAGGTTGTTAGCATTTTACCAAGAACTCTGTATATCATTACATCTTTACATGCTCGATATCAGTTAGCATCCTATCGTCGCCTTATGGCGTGAGTGTAGGGTAAAAAATATGGAAACCACGGCAACCACGTGTGGAATTGCATCATGTCTATATACGTGGTCTACCATATTCCTCCACAGATTCTATAATAAAAACTACTTACGTTATTTTCAGTCAATTTAGTAAAGAATACAGCATAACTCGTATTATACCATACTCGTTAGAGAGTTGTTGTTTTAAGAGACCACCGAATGCAGTCGATATTAATAAACGGATTTATGTTTTTTTTTTGTTATTTTTACTGATCATATTATACGAGGCCTACCTGATGCTTGGCGGCCAGCTCTGCCTTTAACAGATGCATTTCGTCACAGGTACATTGCACTTACATTTAGTGCCTGCAACTTTATGACCTAACTTCACTGAGTGCGGCGCGTAACTCGTGTAATGAATGGTGGGCAGTAGTATGCTTTTTTTTTCAGAATGGCAGACACGTAATCTTATATTATCCGCACTTTACCAAATGTTTTAAGGTTCTATATTTTTTTATTTTATTTTTATGCCTGATAGGTTAGCCTTTGACCACTATCTCACCTGATGGTAAGTAATGATGTGATCGAAGGTATTTTACAGGCTAACCTAGAAGTACTGGCTCTCAAGGACAGCAGCCGGAACACACTGTTAGGTGCTTGGCGACAGATTTTCTACTTGAGAGTGGTAGCTAGCCAGGCGGGCATTCGCAAAATGCCCTACCACCATGCTGTAACGACTGCCATCCTAATACAACAACCGTGATCGACGGCTTAACATGCCCTCCGAAGCACGTGCACTCTCAGTAGTAATGTCACTAGCGGTCACCCATCCAACTCATGACCGCGGGCGACGTTGCTTAACTTTGCTGATCGGTTAAGAACAGCTAAGTAAACTTCGGTACGAGCGCTTCGAAAATATCTATCGGGCAAAGAGCTAGACATCGTTTTGTAATAACAAAAAATTGCATAAGAAATATATTTGGAAATAAAACACAGAGCAAAACCCTTAACGGGAAAAAAGCCCTTGACGACCCTTTCACCCTAAATCATGAATACAAACGAAATTAATTTCCTCGGGTGATTTATGTCGGAGAAAATACAACACAAAGTTTTCAGAGCAAAAATAAATGTATTACTTTGTACCTTCTTTTGTGAGCTGACAGAAGGCGGACATGAGCACATTAAATCGGTTTTAATAGCTTTTTTATTGAGATCTAATTGGCATTTACAAAATCATTGTTATTGCGATGTGATTATTATTTAAAATGTTTTAGCAGCGACTTGATTTAAATGTAGTTCAGTAACACTGAGCTTTCTTGGTAACTAGTAAATGTTATTTACTATGTACGTCTGTTTAATATATACTATGCCAAATTTATAAGATGAAAGTGTTTCAAGTTCAATTGAGAAGTGTATGTACAGAACTACAACCAAAAACCTCTCTGCCCTTTCAAAAAGTAAATAGCTACACAAAAACAAACTCTCACCTTGACTCAATCACCCCCTCTCTCACGTACATATAAATTCACATCAATGTAAGAAGGACTATTTTTCTGCACTTTCAAAGTTGAAGTGCTAGAAAAATTTTAACTAACCTTGTGTTATATTACAAAAAAAATCTATAACTATAAAAAATCTTAGTAAAAAAAAGCTTTTATCATGATAGTGTCAATAATAAAGTTTTTTTTTATTAATATTAAATTTATCGTCTATATAATATGATTTTATAAAATATTATTGACTTAATCCTTATTTTGTATAATTCACATGAATTTATATATTATGTATATTAATTTTAAATTGTTATTATAAATTATAATCATTGTCAATATGTAATACATATTGCATATTGCAATTATGAAAACCTTTAACATGTTAGATTAAGTAGTTCGTTATCATAATTTTCTAGTATACAATAATGTTTTGAAATTAATATCAACCTAATTGTAAAGTGACTTGCCTAGTGTAACGTTTACGGTTATAATGGCCAATAAAGATTTCTGATTCTGATTCTGAATAAAAACTAAAAATTAAAAAAATGCTCATCAAGACGATTCTAATGAGCCCAAACTCGATGAGGTTGTGTCGTTTCATTGCGAAGTTCCTTTGGCCACCTTTCAGCTCCATCATCAAATCAGCACAATGTCATCATAATATTGCATTGTCACGCGATTTACACATGTATGCCAAATTGTAGCTCAATCGGTAACTGGGAAGTGGATCAAATTTAATTTGCAAGATGCCCCAAATTATCGTACAAATAATGATTTCGCAATATCCTCGGTGTTATCATTTCCCTGCTGCACAAAAGTATTCCTTTTTCTCCGCATCATTTTGTAGTATTATTATATTAGGTCCTTACATATGAAATTGGCGTTTTTCGTACTGGCCACTTTAATCACGAATTTCTCCTCTTTGGTAAGGAATTCCAAATTCAAATTTGTACAGCTATAGACTCATGTATTTGTGCTTCGATGATCGTCATTCATTTGTTTTTTTTCTTCTGTTTTTTTCTGTTTGCGTCACTCATTTTACAAAATGGAAAACCTTAAATATCGCATTATTTACGAGTACGAGTTCCGCCGTGGCACTAGTGCTGCGGAAACAACTCGAAGGGTGAATGATGTGTATGGCGGTCGTGTTGCCAAAGAAAACACAGTTCGTTTTTGGTTCCAACGTTTTCGTTCTGGAAATTTCGACCTGCAGAACAAGCCCCGTGGACGGCCTGAGACTCAAGTTGATAATGAAGAGTTGAAGGCTATTGTGGAAACGGATCCATCGCAAACCACGTCCGAGTTAGCTGCAGGCTGCAATGTTAGTGATAAAACTGTTTTAATTCACTTGAAGCAAATTGGGAAGATTAAAAAGCTTGAAAGGTGGGTACCTCACGAATTGACTGAAACAAACCGGCAAACGCGCGTCGACTGCTGCGTTACATTACTAAACCGGCACAATAATGAAGGTATTTTAAACCGAATCATTACCTGTGATGAAAAATGGGTTCTTTACGATAATCGGAAGCGCTCAGCGCAATGGTTAGATCCTGGCCAGCCAGCCAAATCCTGCCCCAAGCGAAAATTAACCCCAAAAAAGTTACTTGTAAGCGTTTGGTGGACTAGTGCCGGTATTGTTCATTACAGTTTTTTCAAATCTGGCCAGACTATTACGGCTGATGTCTATTGTCAGGAATTGCAAACCATGATGGAAAAGCTAGCGGCTAAACAACCTAGGCTGGTCAATCGCTCCACGCCACTGCTGCTTCACGACAACGCTAGACCACACACTGCGCTACAGACGGCTACTAAATTAGAAGAGCTTCAATTGGAAAGTCTAAGACATCCTCCGTACTCCCCGGACCTTGCTCCAACAGATTACCATTTTTTTCGAAATTTGGATAACTTCTTGCAAGGGAAAAAATTCAACTCCGATGGGGCAGTCCAAATCGCCTTCAAAGATTTTATTGATTCCCGTCCGACTGGTTTTTTTAGTAAAGGGATCAATGAACTACCTATGAGATGGCAAAAGTGCATAGAAAATAATGGTTCATACTTTGATTAATTAAATATATTATATTAAAAAATATTCGACTTTTTGTTCCTCCCATACAAAACGCCAATTTCATATGTAAGGACCATATATTGACTCAATTAGTAAGGATTAAAACTGGCACATAGTTCTGTGTAAAAATAGAAATCACTACAATATTATATTTAATTTTTAAAAATAGGTACCTTATGACTTAGTTGAATTCAGGTACCTAGTTATAGTGTTAACTCATAATCAAGTGCCTAAGTATAGAATTTATTAAAATAAAGGCATAAGAATCTTCTACGAGCAGCAGGTTAGCATACTTTTCTCGGTTTACCATGCTTTTACCATATCTTTGATCTAAGACACAAGCGCTTTAACATATAAATAAGAAAAAAATCAAGTAGAAAATCTGTCGCCAAGCACCTAACTGGGTTTTTCGGCAGTTGCCCTTGAAATCCAGTAATTCTAGGTTAGCCTGAACCACATATTTGACCATATCACCACTTACCAAGGTCGCTAGCCAGGCGGGCATTCCCAGAACGCCCTTTCACAATGCGGTGAAACTCAAGCCTGCTGCGGGGCTCGAACCATGGACTTGCTGCACGGCAGTCCATAGCCAATTCTACTGAGACATCACTGCTTCAAAAGCTATTAAAAAAAACACATGCACAGATTACTGGGTCTCAAGGACAGTTGCTGGAACACACAGTTAAGTGTTTGGAGACAGAATTTCTACTTGAGGGTGGTAGCTAGCCTAAAATGCCCTACGACCATGATATAACGACTGCCATCCTAAGACAACAACCGGGATCGGCTTAACGTGCCCTCCGAAGCACGGAAGAGCTCAGTTGTAATGTCACTAGCTGTCACCCATCCAATTCATGACCGCGGCGGACGTTGTTTTACTTTGCTGAGCGGTTCAGAACGGCTACGCAAACTTTGCTACGAAACTTCGTATTCACGGTTTCGTTATGATTCGATCACCATGATGATAATCAGCCCTTATCGGTTGGTCGGGGCATCGAGCATCGGCTCATGCATGCTGAGCTTCTTGAAGCCACTGCCTCATGGTCACTTTTTGTTCGGGTTCTTTTACTTTATCAGATACTCTGGTTATAACTTTTCCTTTTATCCTCAGGTAATGTACTGCCCGCCACCGTACAACGATGGCATGTCAGGACGACCTCAGCCGACGAAAACCACGCGCACTGGTAACGGCAACAGTTGCCACGACATTGTGTGAGGATCGGCTCGTGGCCGGCGACTCACCGCCGACCAAGTTACCGTAGTGTGAAAGCGCTACTTTAAAACTTTTGAGAACCGGTGGGTGAAGTTAGTGTAAAAGTGTATGAGATATAAAGCGATTAATAAACGTGTATTTAAGTGTGTGTTTAAGTTATTAATGTATACCACATTTATGTTTTACATGTAATAGAAATTATTTTTGTGTAATGTGAATGGAAAATAGTATGTAATAGAAAATAGAAAATTTGTGATCTATGTAATTTTTTAAAAAATTTATTTAAATTTGTATGGTTTGAGCTTTTTATTGATTATTAAATATTATATATAATAGTTATATTAATTTCTGTTTTATATCAAATTTAATATAATTCGTTCCTGTACATATAGATACAATATATAAAAAAATAGTTATTCCATTAGAGAATATATTCTTAGTGTGGTATATGTAGTGTTGTTACTTGTAGATGGGCGTAAATAATATTAATTTAATAATTAAATTCAATATTTCTTGCGCAGTTCTTTATTGAGAGCCCTAATATGGAATTGCGTGACAAATTATTAATTGTAAATATGATTTTTACTTAATACTTAAATGTATCAATGTATTTAAAATATATTTGTAAATGTAATGTTCGTGAATTAATGTCGTCAAAACATCGAAATAGAACTTGTTATAGAAATTATGAAACATAACGAAACTTAATATAAATATTAGTGTATAAAAATAAGTTTGTAAATAAATATGTAAATATTATTTAGAAACTATGTTAGTCGTGATAAAGATTTTTAAATGATAGACATTTTTAAATAGATGTTATTAAAATATTTTAAGATGATGATTATTTATCATATATACAGAAATACTTTATTATTTAAACTATAATACAGATTATAACAATGTAGAGTAATAAATGTATGACGGTTATTATTTAGAGTTGATTTGTCGTATTTATAAAATGGCGACATTTATTCAATTGTTAATTTTAAATAATTATTGTGTAACATGCTTTAAGATGACTATAAATAAATGTTTAATTGAATGTTTCAATTTCATTCCAACTCGATATAAGTATATCTGTTTCTTAATGATAAATTATTGTTTGGGGTGTCCATTAACTTCCTGTGAGTCCTAATGAGGGAACATGGGAAAAATATTAGTATCAGTTGAATTAATTGTTATGAAGTTTTTTTTATGCCTGATAGGTTAGCCTTTGACCACTATTTCACCTGATGGTAAGTGATGATGTCGTCGAAGGTGTTGTTCAGAAAAAAAATACTAGTAGCGTAATAAACTAAACTAGTGGGAATAAAGAAAATAACAAATATTTAAATTCTTAAAATATCAATATCTGTATGATAACTAAAATACTGTGGATGATATAATTATAGTCCAAGAATGTTAATACAAGATATGTTACCTCTTGACCAAAATCTCACCTAATGATAAGTGATGATGTGGTCGAAGATGTTATTCAGACTAACCTAGAAGTACTGGCTCTCAAGGACAGCTGCCGGAACACACCATTAGATGCTTTGCAACAGATTTTCTACTTGAGGGTGGTCGCTAGCCAGGCGGGCATTCGCAAAATACCCTACCACCATCCAAGAGTGTGAAGATTGAAATATACTTTTAAACACCTTATATCTAAATGATGCGATAAGGTTTAAAAGATGTTTCCATCATTTTACACATTTTATACTGTTGTCTCTCTCATCGTCAATCGCCACTTTTTGCTCTTCGATGTTGTCGAAGTAGCGAACAGCTCATTCAATGTTCCGGCACCACAAACAGTTGACCAAACATGTAACTCTCAAGCTCTCAAGGACAGCTGCTAGGCTTTCTTAAGCCTGTTAACACCTTCGACCACATCAATATTTACCATCAGGTGAGATCGTGGTCAAAGTCTTACCTATCCGCAATAAAAAAAAGCAGCTGGAACACACCGTTAGGTGCTTGGCGACAGATTTTCTACTTGTGGACGGTGGCTAGTCAGGCGGGCGAAATGCCCTACTACCATGCTGTAACGACTATTCTAATACGACAACCAGAACCGACGGCTTAACGTCCCCTCCAAAGTACGTGCAGTATTAATGTCACAAGCGGTCACCCATCCAAGTCATGACCGCGGCGGATGTTGCTTAATTTAGCTGATCGGTAAAGAACGGCTTAGCAAACTTCGCTACGAGCGCTTCAAAACACTTCGACTAATAAGAACCATAGCTTTGAAATTGGGTCAACCGTTTAGAAGAACCACGAGGAAGAATGAAATACACACACACAGACAAAGGTTTCCAACTTATCGACACCCAACCCTCTGTTGTTGAAAATAATATTTTTGAAGCAGTGATGGCTCAGTGGCATTGGCTATGGACTGCCGCGCATCAGGTCCATGGTTCGAATCCCGCCCAGAGCTTGAGCTAGCGACCACCCTCAAGTAGAAAATCTGTCGCCAAGCACCTAACGATGTGTTCCGGCAGCAGTCCTTGAGAGCCAGTGAAATAACAGGCAAAAATTAGACTTAACATCTATGTCTCAAGGTGATGGGCGTAGTGCAGTTCGTCACTTGTGCTGAAATGCATCTGTTATAGGCAGAGGATACCGCTTAACATCAGGTGGGCCTCGCGCTTGATCCTTCACAATAATATAAAAAAAATACCTATTTCTCTAATAACAAGAAAGCTAGGAACGAAATCCAGATACTAATTTCAGATAGTGTCTGTAAGACTGAAATTCATTTCAACGCAAAGAAAAACTGTTATTTATGAGTTAAGATCGCGTGTCAAGAAATACGATGGTAAGATAAGAAAATAAATTTATACTAGGAACGTGTTCGCCATACTTATTAAGTTTAAATTAAGCTGCAGTTATCGGCTTAATAGAAAGATTAAAAATATTTCTTTTAGCCTTGGCATTTCTGTAGCATCCTATGCAGTCATGTTTGCCTGGTACGTTTGAGTTGAAAATCGACGGGTTTTAATAGATCATTGTCACAATCATAAACAAAAAAAAAAAAAATGCTTTCTCCATTAAGGGGAGTGTGCCATAATCCCCATGCTTGGCAGACGTCTTGAGGATCGCAGTATAATATGGCAGTTCTTCGGAAGATGCTGCTGTCCATCTGCTGGTATTTTCCCTTCGTCGGCTTTTGTCGGCTTCGTCCACTCTCACAGGATGATATTTAGGGGTGCTATTATAGCACGGCACCCCACAGGGAGAACTGGTTTTAACATCTATTTTAGTACATATTCTGTTCTTAATACAGTGGTTTTTTTGCATCAATGCACCAGTAGGACACCAAGTCGCCAAGCACCTAACGGTGTGTTCCGGCAGCAATCCTAGAGAGCCAGTGAAATTTCAGGCACATGAGACTTAACAACTATGTCTCCAGGTGACGGGCGCAGTGCAATTCGTGACTTGTGACGAAATGCATGTATCATAGGCAGAGGTTAGTCCGCTTAACATCAGGTGGGCATCGAGCTTGTCCCGTCACAATAACATAAATAAAAGACGAACTGAATTAAGTCTCCCTTCTTAGCTAGAAAAATATAAAAAATCAGTAAGTAGAAATTGACGGTATAAATACCGAATCAGAGATTACTTCACTTGCAATTACTTTTGACTGCCGCAAAGGAGGTCCTCGTTTCAAATGCCGCCACGGTCACCTGGCTAGCTAATATATTTAGTAGAAATTCGTGTACAAGTACCATTATCGTGTACTGGATGCTGGTACTTTTTTGGTGGGGGTAGATCCCAGTCAATCCTGTAAAACAGATCCCACTGGATATTTGCTGGGTACCTACAGAATATTACTAGCAAAATTATAAAACAAAACAATTAGTCAATATTTTTTGTATGTTAAAATTATCATGGTCGACAAACGTGTAGGGTAGTTTTCTAGAAGTTTCAGACATACTAACAAATGCAATATTGGTATTTGGTAACCAAATACAGTTATTTGGTCATTTGTGATTATGTCTTGCCGGTGTTGGAAAATCAAAAAACTTATATTTTCCTAAGAACTAATAATCAATCTCAGTCAAAGTGAAATTTCGTAAATAGATAGTGATTGATATGCAGAATGTTTCTAAGGTATTGTGTGATAATAAATAACGAGATTGCTTCTACCATATAGGTAAAACAAAAAAAGTCCATAAAATACTATGATGTATTCCGCTCACTCGTACAAATTGTCTATCTATAGCGTGCAAGTGAGAGATTATGATAAGCCATTTTATATTCGTTTCTTTATTAAACTGGGTATTAAAAAAATCTAAGCACACAATTCACACCAAGTATGTTAGGTCGAAGTGGAAAGTACTCCACAATTGCCCAATTTTATGAAACCATAATAAAATATTTCCCTTTCAAATTTCAGTTACAGGTACCGTTATGAGGTATTTGCGTCGAGCACCTTCTAATATAGATAAGCCACTTCATGTATTCTACTTGTGACGTATAATTTTTGCTTTGCTTGATATAGAATAGAAATTGAAGTACCTTAATATAATTTCGTTTGAAGTACTGCGACGTTTTTTTTTTTTTTTATGCCTGATAGGTTAGCCTTTGACCACTATCTCACCTGATGGTAAGTGATGATGTGGTCGAAGATGTTGTTCAGCCTAACCTAGAAGTACTGGCTCTCAAGGACAGCTGCCGGAACACACCGTTAGGTGCTTGGCGACAGATTTTCTACTTGAGGGTGGTTGCTAGCCAGGCGGGCATTCGCAAAATGCCCTACCACCATGCTATAACGACTGCCATCCTAAGACATTAACCGGGACCGACGGCTTAACGTGCCCTCCGAAGCACGGAAACGCTCAGTAGTGATGTCACTCGCGGTCACCCATCCAACTCATGACCGCGCGCGACGTTGCTTAACTTTGCTGATCGGTTGAGAACAGCTAAGTAAACTTCGCTACGAGCGCTTCGAATATAGTATAATAGTAAATTTTTATATACCTTTCGCATGTTTATGTACCTAGGGAATTGAAAGGGATCTTGCACGTAATAAACTCACGATTTTCATTTGTTTTCCAGGCATTCATTTGAAATAAAAAATTAAATAAGATTCGATAAGCCTTTCCAGGAATGCAGAGACATTGTGAGAAGACTGCTCTAGTCCTATTCCACGGTACAGGATTGCATGAGATGCTTGATGAGAGCTCTTGCACCCAGGGAGCCAGATCCTTTGTCACTTTGCAAGCAGATGTTCACGAAAGCTCGAAGCAGTTTTGCATGATAGTATGCGATTACCGTAATTATCAATATGTAACAAACGGTTATTTATTTTTAGGAATATATAATAATTTTGATGTGATACCTACCTAAATATTTATTGCTGTTTTGTGTTATGTGAGAACTTAAATTAATGTTATGCAAAATTGTACTCCTGACTTGCCCAGTATGACATTCAATGTTATAAGGCCAATAAATATATTCTATTCCATTCTATTCTAAAGAGAAGTTCAACACAATTAACAAAGCAGTTGGATTTCAAAAGTTAAATAATTCAATTATAGACAAAAGTATTGGTCAAACTTTCCTCACCTAAATATTCAAAGAGTTGTTTAACAAAACACTTCCAAGAAGTCAATTAAACTTATCATCGGCAAAAGCTCACAGAACTCAATCCCAATATATAGTGACGAAATTCATTAGAGTCTGGCTAACGAAAGTAGATACTGGATTTTTTTGCAATTTTTTTATATGACAACACTAATGTGTTCCTACCATCGGATATTTACCTTAAAAATTGGGGTATTTTAAGCAGAAAGTACTTAGGAACAATGAATTCTAAGAAGGCATTTTTAAAACAAACTTATTTTAAACATATTATAAAATGAGTTTCAAAAATTCGTACGTTTGCTAAAATTGTATTCATCGAAAATAAGTATCGTATGTACGTGTTGGATCATTTCAAGAGCAACACTAAGCCTTAATTTGGTCTAATAAATAGCTTAATTAATTAGGTACACTATTTACTAGAGAAAAACTTGGCAATTTTATTTTAAAGAAATTAATTTTCGGCTGTTTTCCGAAAGATTTGGTAAAATCAGAATCAGTGTATGGTATCCCTATCTCTGACGCAACAACGTGGCGTGTTGTTGATGTTTCGTTGTGGTTGACTTGCGTATAGTTTTGTTGTGATATATCCGTGTTAATGCTATAAAAATGAATAAAACTATAAAGAGTGAAGTGCGAAAACTATTGTTTTGTATGATTTCGAAATATGAAGAGAAAAAGCTTGTGAAACAAGCCGTATTGCGAGAAAAACAGGATTGTTTACGTACTGTGACTGATTTATTTAGGTTAGTACGGTCAAAATGTCTTCATATTTTTTTATTATACAACTGTACCGCTATTCGAAGCCTTTTATTTGAGAGTAGCAACACTGCTTTCCCCTGATTGGTCGTTTTATACCTCTGTCCCTCTCCCACACATACCCTGTCTCTTTCTATTTCCTCTCCACCAGACAGTTCAGCGCTCGAATATTCCGGGCGTTCGTGGAGTCATTGGCGATTTGTTTTTCGCACTGAGCGGTCGTTAGCAAGAGCTCTTTGGTAAGTGCTCAAAACCATATTTTATATTTGAATTTTAACGGAATTAACCGTTCGAAAAAGATAACTCTGTCCTAATATAGCTTTACTTTTAGATGATGGATAGTGATAGTTCTTCATCGTCGTCGTCCTCGAGGAACTCTGCTTCCAGTGGACATACTAAAAGTCGGCCTACAACTTCGGACGCGCTCCCTCCGCTGCAGCCCCACGTGACTACACAGTCGGCAGAAAATGAAAACAGGAAGCGCAAATCGTCCTCCAAATCACAGGAAGGCCACAAACGTCGGCGTTTGGAGGATCCCAATAAAGAACCCGCCATACCCAAATCCGATGCATTGTGCCTAGAGCGATTAAAATCGATTCAGCATTTCAATTCTGACACGTGGTCAGATGTGCGCTATTCTGATGTACAGAAAAAATATTTGTCTACTCCAGGCTTCACCGATTTGGAGTGTAATGACGAACTCAAACCATATGACAAATTTCTTAGCCTGTCCCTTTCTGAAAGAGGCTTTGCCGCGATAACTAAAGCCTTAATAAAGCAACATGAGGCAGTAGAAACTGGTTTTAAAACTTTCCTATCTTGGTTACGGTCCTCGGATCTAGTTGATATTACCACTATTGAATCGAAGATTAAAGAAATATTTGCAAATGGGGATTTTCAAAAAATATCAAACGACATATTACAAATGGCATGCGGTCATCGGGCTGACTTAATTCAACAACGAAGAGACGCAATATTGCGATCAGTTAAAGATAAATTTCTTAAAGCAAACTTGCGTAAAATACCCCCTTCATGTGAGCATCTTTTCGACCGGGAAACAATTTCATCGGTCTTGGAAAAACACGGTGGCGTGTGTAAGACATTTTGGCCTCCTAAGATCCAGAGTGCAAGTTCTAAATCATTTTCGGCTGCGCAAGCCAACACTAACCAACCTAGACCTAAGCTACCCACGCAGGGTATTCAAAATTTCTCGGTACCCTCAGGGAGTCGTAACTTTATGCCACCAGCGCATGGTGTGCCTGTTTATCCCTTTATGCCTGCGCAAGGCATGTATTCATTTCCCAGTCAAGGTTTCCCACCCAATATGGTGAGAATGCCTGCTCAATGTCAAACCTTTCGTGCAAGAGCTCCCAGGGCAGATATCTCCTCCAATAGAGATAACAAACAAGGATCTTGCCGAAAGAGCCAATCTAGACGAAAATATTGACTCCAAATTCCAAGCTGGGCGCCTTCGAGATTTTTGTATGGCATGGAAACGCTTAAAGGCACCTCCCACAATCATAAAAATAATTTCAGAAGGGTATCGGATCCCGTTTTCTACAAAACCTCCTCTAAGCGTACCGGGGAGGGGAATAGATATACAAACCCCGTGCTCAGAAGAGATGAAGGCTCACATACAAAAAATGAAAGAGATGAGGGTAATAGAGAGTGCGCAGCTTTCGCCCAGTTTCCTTTCCAATATGTTTCTTATTCCAAAGGACGACGGTACCTACCGTCCCATTTTCAATCTAAAGAAACTGAACGAATACTTGCATGTGAGCAAATTCAGGCTCATAAACCATCAGGCGGTCCCGTCATTTCTACAACCCAACGATTGGTTGGTGAAAATCGACCTGGAAAATGCTTATTTTCATTTACCGATCACGCCCAGCCACAGACCTTTCCTACGGCTTATTTACAACAACGAGCTTCTACAGATGACTTGTCTACCTTTTGGTTTGGCCTCTGCCCCCAAAATTTTCGCAACTTTCACCAACTGGGTAGCGCAGATCTTAAGAAATCAGGGCATTCGAACCCTGGTGTACTTGGACGATTATTTGTTAGCCAATCAGAACAGGCATATCCTCCAAATACAAGTGAGAACAGCAATTCGCATTTTCGAATCTCTAGGTTGGCAAATAAATTACAAAAAGTCAATTTTAGAGCCCCAAAAGTCCATACAGTACTTGGGAATAATATGGAACACATTCGCAAACACGAAAAGTCTGCCACCTCAAAAGCTACAGACCTTGAAGCAAAAACTAGACCTAGCAGTGTTACGAAAAAAGGCCAACACAAAAGAATTACAAAGTCTTATAGGTTCCCTGAACTTCTCAAGCTTAGTAGTTCCACACGGGCGACTTCACTTCCGAAGTTTGCTAGCACATTCCAATCGATTGTTAGTAAAAAGCCCGATAATAGTATATCCAATCCCGGAAAGCGCCATGTTAGACATAGCGTGGTGGCAGAACCACTATTCAGAGATTTCGATTTTACATCATCCTGCAGTAACCCATTACTTGTCAACCGATGCTTCAGGTTTGGGATGGGGAGCACAGTTAGACAACAAAAGAATAAACGGAACTTGGAGTCTAAACGAACAGAATCTTCACTCAAATCAAAAGGAAATGTTAGCGATTTTGAAAGTCCTTCAGAGTTATGGTCACTGTCTCAAGCAAACCTCTGTTTCGATACAATCGGACAACAGAACTGTTCTGTCATATCTCAGGAATCAAGGAGGGACTCAGTCCAAGCCACTGATGGTTTTGACATACAAAGTTTACAGCATACTACAAATGCACAGCATACATCTGTCACTGCATCATTTGCCAGGAAGGTACAATGTGGAAGCGGACCATTTATCTCGCGGGTCTCATCACCCAGAGTGGCATTTACTACCGAGTCTAACCGAGAAAGTGTTCATGAAGTGGGGAATACCGGTTATAGACCTGTTTGCGTCGAGTCGAGCTCATGTTGTACCCAGGTACGTGTCACTGGACGCAACAGACGGGAAGGCAGTATTTGTAGATGCGTTCTCCCAAAATTGGCACTACAGTCTGGCGTGGGTGTTCCCACCCCCATACCTGATTCCCAGAGTTCTTGCTCACCTGAACAAGGCATCGGGCATCTATCTTTTGGTAGCCCCGAGGTGGGAGAAAGCATTTTGGCGACCCGACTTGAAGAAGCGAGCGAAAGCGTCTCCGTTCACGGTCCACAATTTGAACAGCGTTTTAATAGATACGACTACGAACCGTCCACCTCCCAAGGTACAAGAACTGACTTTGGAAATCTGGAAATGTGGGGGTGGGATCAGGCCTTGAAAGACTGGAACCCTGAGCAAGTAAAACTTCTTTTATCTAGTTGGCGAGATTCGACCAAGAAATGTTATTTACCAGCTTGGAGGAGATGGTGTTCATGGGCTAATAACAATAACGTTCCATTTCGATGTCCCTCGGGATCAGATTTAGCAAGGTATCTGGCAGAGTTGTACCAGAGAGAAAACTTATCGTACAACACTATTTTGCTACACAAGTCTGTTGTAGCTACCCTTTGTGACCCCAATAAATCAGTAAGTCTAAGTACGCACCCCATAGTTACGCGAATGCTAAAATCAATTTCAATACAAAAACCGAGACAGCCTAAACCTCCTATTTGGGACATAGATAAATTATCTTGCTGGCTTTCAAATAATTTTAGTACCAAATTCACCTTCTATGAATGTTCTCAGAGAACTGCATGTATTCTTTTATTGTGTTCTGGTCGCAGAGTACACGATTTAACCTTGTTATCAATAGCCACTGCTTAATCTCAGATTCTGATGAATCCATTACATTCTGGCCCCTTTATGGTTCAAAAACAGATTGCTATAATTATAGACAGTCGGGTTGGCGTTTATTAAACAACTCAAGCAATAATGGACTTAATCCTATTTTTTGGGTTAAATCTTTAATGACAATGTCTAAATCGAGGAGAGACACGTGTAATATAATGAATTTATTTTTAACAGTTCGTGGTGATGTTAAGGCTGCTTCACGTACGGTGATTGCGAATTGGGTCAAGGCTCTTTTAAGCAGCGCGGGGATAAAAGCATCTGCGGGCAGCACGTGATCGGCGGTAGCTTCAAAGGATTGGCTTCTGGACACCCCCTTGGATGAGATCCTCTCCCGGGGAAACTGGAGATCACAGAATACATTTGCAAACTTTTATCGACGTCAAATTCACTCTGAAGTCCCCGTAAATCAATCAGTGTCTAGATATTTTCAGCCTGCTTGAATGTTCTGAAAATGTAAAATAATCTTAATTGAAATATGTATGTAAAAATAACAAGTTTAATTTTCTAGAATATATTGTTTTTACAGAATATGATTATATTATATCAGTTATTTAACACGAGTTCTTTATTCTCTTCTGTGAACCAACATAACCTAAGTACACCGGTTTAAATTGTACTAGGTACCTACCTAAGTTATTATAATTCTACCTTTGGCAGTTTGAAATTTACTTTTACTTACATGACAGTCATGAAAATTGCAACATAATATTGTACTCGTTGTTAATAGCACGTGACAACCTTGTCACACTATTTTATATTTAGCACTTTTGAACAACATTCTAGTTATTATTATTGTTGCTTATGCAACGGAACTTCAAGTATATATATATCACATTGGCGTACCCTCCACCAGGCGATATCAGACACGTCTCAAATAAAAGGCTTCGAATAGCGGTACAGTTGTATAATGACAGCGTTTTACCTATCAATAAAACGCTTATTAAACAACTTACCATATTCGAAGCCTAAGTTTATACTTCTGCCTGGTGCAATTTTGTCAATAAAAAGCGCCAAAATTGAATTTGAGACACAATGACTCCACGAACGCCCGGAATATTCGAGCGCTGAACTGTCTGGTGGAGAGGAAATAGAAAGAGACAGGGTATGTGTGGGAGAGGGACAGAGGTATAAAACGACCAATCAGGGGAAAGCAGTGTTGCTACTCTCAAATAAAAGGCTTCGAATATGGTAAGTTGTTTAATAAGCGTTTTATTGGTAGGTAAAACGCTGTCATTTTAAATAAGTACATATCAGTTTTAGTTACCTTATATAATGTTATTGTTCTTTTACAGATAGTCTTGAGGATAATGCACGAACTGCTGAAGTAAAACAAGCAATTGAAAAGATCACAGATTTAGATCAAAAAGATATGATGAAATCGCAGAACCAGTACTTATAAGAACTATCTTCAAAAGCAGAGTTGCTCTGCTTAGTAAAACAGAACACACCAGAACCTATTTATGAAGCTGATGAACTTTTAAGCCAAAACGGACATGAAGTGCTAAGACTTCCTCCATATCATTGTGACCTAAATGCTATAGAACTCATATGGAGTCTAGCAAAAAGAAATGTGGGAAGCAAAAATGTAAGACGAACTCCAAAAGAGTTCGAGGATCTCATAAAACAATCTTTTGAGTGTATTACAGCAGATGATTGGAAAAAAAATGACCATGTCATTCATGTGGAAGACAAGTACAAAAGAAGAGACCATTTAACTGAAAATAGTTTAGAAAGCTTCATCATCAATTTAAGAGACAGCAGCGACTCCAGTGATTCTGACGATTCATTCCATGTTGAATTTTTACATTCAGATTTTGATTATAGTGATTAAAAAACAGTAGAAATATATGGTCTTGTTTTCTTTGATACATACTCACATAGATTTACAAATATTTAAACTCATGATAATATTGATACTCAATCATGATAGTGTTTGATAGCCTGTTTGTTCCTTTAATACGTCACAATGGAGTGACGTATCCGTGTGATGTTTGGTATGGAGTTAATAAAGAGTTAACAAATGATATAAGCTACTTTTAATCTCGTCATAACGCGGACAAAATTGCAAGCATCCACTAGTAAAATAAAAATAAATGTCAAAGTATCAAAGTGAATTGTTCCAACTTTCCTTTTTACTTTAGGGCTGCCATGCTGATATTTTTTAAATTTGCCGCGCTTTTTCAGTATCAATTTTCATTAGCCAGACTCTACCACACAGCAGTTATTACATTACAATAGTGCTTTCAGTGGCGCATAGCGTCCCGAAACCGAGCAGAAGTGTATATCTCCTTTTTACCCGTTCTGTTTTAGTCCCATGTCCTAGGGGGAGAGCTATCTTAAGCCCGCGGTGGGATTCGAAACATGGACTTGCTTTGCGGCAGTTCATAGCCAAAGCCACTGAGCCATCACTGCTTCCAAAATTGGAGGTCACTTGAAAGATTTTGTTATAGTTTGCTTAGTCGGTTTTGACCGAATCAGCTATGTCAAGCAACGACCGCTGCGGTAGTGACTTGGATACGTTGTTAGTGCCATTACTACTGACCACTTACGTGCTTTAGAAGGCCCGCTAAACTGTCAGTCCTGGTTGTGGTCTAAGGATGAATATGAATATGATGGTAGACGTTATAACACGTTGGTAGGGCATTTTGCAAATCCCCACCCGGCTACCGTCAAGTAGAAACATTTAATCTAACGGCGTGTTCCGGCAGCCAATAATTCTAAATTAGCCTGAACAAAGGGCCAAATCATCGCTTGGGTGTCGTAAGAGGCGACTAAGGGAATTATACTGGAAGGCGGGCAGCAGCGCCTTCTAAAGGACTACTATCTTACACTGCGATCCCCAAGCCGCTTGCCAAGCGTGGGGATTATGGCAAATACCCCCTTAATAGGGGAGGCTGTGTTCAGGAGTGGACGATTCGGTTTATACAGTAAAGGGCCAAGGTTTAGGTGTTGCTAGAAACAGATATAGCAAATGTAACCTCATTTTTAAACTTTAAGAAATTTAAAATTATTTTATGTGCATTTCCTTATTCAGATGCACTGACTTAAAGCCAGAATGAGCATATTCACTCATTAAATACAATGTTATATGTATATGACATGTCGTCATTGAAACAAACTTACTGCTGAATGTAATATATTTAATAAATACTAAGTTTTTGTTGACTCAGAATACTCATTAACTCTTACGACACCACGGTAAGATATGAAGAGATGCAGTTCTTACCTGGCAGCCCACGGACACGGCGTAGTATTGAGCTAATAGTAAATAATCGCGTTTGACGTGGCCTCCGTTCCCTTAAGATGGTTCAACGATAGGACTGAAATGATAAATTTGAGCTATGACTCACCCATCACGATAGCTCTACTGGCAGTGTGTGAACCAGCTATACGAATGGATGGTCGCAAGTTTGAATCTGGCTCCTGGCCCTTTACTTTTCGTTGTAATTTAGTAAACTTTTATGAACTTAGTCACTCATTCTATGTGTTATTTATGTAGGTTAATTATACTCAACCTGTTTACAACGCCTTGAGAATGCAGTTCATTAATACATTTTTAATACTGTTGGGATTGCCACGGTATTGCAATTCATCCGGGATGTTTGCTGGAGCTGGAGTAGATGAATTTCATGTATTTATAAGAAAATAAGTAGCATCAGTGTTAGTAAATACGTCATAAGCAGGTATAGAGGCAACGATACTCAGGATTTGTAAGTGTAAAAAGTCGCTTAAATGATAAAACAGCCTGTTTTTTATTGAAACGAGGATATTGTTACTTTGAGTGCTTGCGTTTTGGAGACCCGCGTATTGAACAATGTACAAATATATAACTTGCATCCATGTAATTTAAACGCGGTGAAAATTACTTATCTAACCGCATACAGTGTTCGATCTTTAATAAACTCCAAGTTAATATGTAAAAAAATAATAATTTGTAGCTCACAAAAGTTTCTTCATAAGTATATAATGGGTATCTAAACATGTTCCTATATAATTTACAAGAAGACATGGTGCGCCTAGTGGGACTAAAATCTCCTGACACTTGGGAATTAAAGTTTTATTCTTATGGGAAAATCTTCTGACGCTCGAGGAAGTAAACTACCACGACCAAAATCTCTACGAGAATATGTATGCACGGAAGTAATTTTAGCAAATTTATACCTAAATCATTCTTAACACAAGACTCAGGTATTGGTTTCAAATTCGATGTGAATTCGCAAGCGACTAGCTGTAGTTATCCGGTCTCGTTTCCAAACAATTAAATATCCTCAGCTTGGGCAAAAATGCTTTTGTATGTCTGTAGGTGGATGTCCAACTGTCCTCCTTTACAGGTCGCATTTCTCAACCAATTCTTGTGAAACTTTGTGAGCAGGTTCGATATTATATAAGGAATTTCATTGTAGATTCAGTTTTCGGTCATTTTTTAAAATCGCGGAGATATGTTAGATGTTTTCTTTTTTATGGCTGTTAGGTTAGCCTTTGGCCACTATCTCACCTGATGGTAAGTGATGATGTGGTAGAAGATCTTGTTAAGGCTAACCTAGAACATTGATAACGTAAAACAAATATATTTCTTGTTTTCCTGTCAGGGCTAATCTGTAATACGAAAATGTATAGTAAAAAAACGGTCAAGTACGAGTCGGACTCGCGCACTGAGGGTTCCGTACAAACCTGTAGGTATATAAGTAAAAATATGGTATTTTTATGGCTAAATGAATTACATAAATTTTTTTATGCTTTTCGCAATTATATTTTATCTGTGCTATACGTTGCTTCGTACTAAATTTCAAGATTCTGAGTTCAAGGGAAGTAATAAGCTCTGTTGGTGTTTCTAAATCCTAAACGGCTCTATTCACGCACGAACAAACATCAAAATAATTATATTTTGACTAACCTCGACGTTTCGATAAAGTTGCATTGGCCGTGGTCACGAGTAGACTGTGCGTGGTCACATTTGAGACATTATTCGTGCGTGAATAGATCCTTTTAGGATTTAGAGACATGAGCTTAGTTCACGAAAGTTTAAAGAAAAGTACCCTGTTCAGTTTTGATTTCCTTGCGAGTATCGAAAATTTGTGGTATAAACGGCTGTATATCTTCTGATTGCGTTTGCTTAGAAGTTTGATTTATTTACAGCTCCAAGGAACAGTAGACCGGAGTATTTGATATGAATTTCAGATTGATACTTCCACGCTTTCCTTAGAAAAAGGGTCTTGACAGACAGACGGACAACAAAGTGATCCTGTAAGGGTTCCGTTTGTTTTCTTTTTCAGGTACGGATACCTAAAAAAGCTAGACTGTTAACTGTTATAATTGCTTTTCTTCTTGAACTTAGCATTCTTGATTTTTTTAAGATGCATCACTATAATACAACTTTGAACTAAAGGACCGACGCGACTTTTAATGACAATACACACTTTTACCGGGTCAAAATTTGAACACACAATATTCTATGTAATTTGTTCTCTTCATTTACAACAAAACATAATCAAGTCCAGGAACAAAGCAAAAGGAAAACGTCATTATTTCAATCTCATCAATCTTAATAATAGCTTAAATGGCTTAAAAGGCCTGATGTAAACGCGATACCACGATAAAGCCATTAGCATACCAATGTGGAATCCGCGCTTTGTTTTTTGAAGTTAGTACGTCCAATTTCGACCACGTCTGCGAGAATTTTCTTTATATAAGGTATATAAATATTTTCATTGAAACTTACAGTCTGCGTAAATTTTCTTTATATTATGTATATAAATATTTTCATTAAAACTTACGAAAGTTTCAATAAAAATATTTAAACCTTCTGAAGTATTATTTAATGTTTTGTAATTTTTTGTTGATTACGGTACAAAACAGATGAATGTAACCTAATAAATAATTGTACACTTGTCACTATGTCCTGGCCAATTGCCAGTTTATCTTAAATATTATACTAGTGGCCCAGTAAACTGGAGACCGCAAGACTGTAATGTTTTTTTTTTGAATATTTAAACCTTGTATCATTAATGTTATGAAAACATCAAATAATTAAATTAATTATGACTACGCTCAAATTTTCCGAAATTCAGTTGAGAAATGCAACCTGTGCAAACTGTAGAGGAGAACAACTGGAAATCCGGGATCTGGACTGATATGATACACGAAAGCAAAAATGCTGTCGTATATCAGTCCGCTACAAAGGCTCAAACGAAATTGCTCAGTACCTGTTTACTTCACTTATCTGATGGTTAGTCATGATAATGTCGAGGATGGTAAAGAAACTAGGCCGAAGATTTATTGGCTCTGAGGAACTGCTGCCGGTACACACATGTTAGGTGCTTTGGTGACAGATTTTCTACATGAGTGTGGTAGCTATGCAGGCCTGCATTCGCAAAATGTCCTACCACCACGTGATAAAGCTCAAACTAGTGGTGGGGTGTGGTCGGCGCCTCTAGGTGCACCTCTAATAAATGGGGTTCACTCGCTCATTTTGGCAGACTAGATATTTAACTGATAAAAAATACGCTTGTAAGACGAGGTTAGTTGTGTTTCCAGTTTTTAGAGAGACTACGTTAAATTATAACTAGAACTATACTTTAAACGTAGTTTAGACGTTACGATTTTACATACTTATTATTTGTTTTTTTTCTTACATTTATTCTTAAGTTTATTTCTTTAATTTAAAAAAATTGCCAATCTATAATTTTAAAACGCTCACTCCATCAATTAAGGTAAATAAAATAAATAACCTATTGGAAATAGTCATACATCGTAATACACATATTTTGCATAAGAACTTTGACGGTACCAAGTACCGAACCTATTGCTACTAATTTTGAAGCTATGCATAAGCAAATAGAAGTATTGCAAAAAGAAAAAATTGAACACGGTCAGAAAATAGAGCAGCTAAAGACTCAAATCCAGGACCTCGAGCGTGCATCTCGCCCTTCCGCAGTTGAAATTAAAAACATACCACAAGAAAAGAATGAATCCGCTAATGACCTGAAGACTACACTCATGATGCTTGGAAAACTTCTTAATGTTCCAATTCAATCTTCTGATATCAGGGATGTCTACCGCTATCCAGGGAAACCCGGTTTAATAAGACCTATTATATCTGAATTCACTTCCGTGAACTTGAAAAAGAGTTTTTTAACAGCTGCAAAAGATTTTAATAAAGCTAGATCCGGAAGTGAAAAGTTGAACACACGTCATTTGAACTTCGAAGGAAGCCCATCTCAAGTGTACATTGTCGAATATTTGCCAGGATATACTAAAAAACTATTTTACCTGGCGAGAGAATTCTCACGTACAAATAATTTTAAATACTGCTGGTCCAAAGACGGTAAAGTTCTATTACAAAAGGATGATCAAGCTAAAGTTATACATGTGCAAAGTGCAGAAAATCTTGATAATATTCTTAGCCTCAACTGACTATATGGTTGCCGTATTCTATGTACTCTGATAGTTATACTTAATTGTTTAGTGTGTAATTTGTTTATAATTTCTATGTTTTTATCTTCTCGTAGCACTACTATCACATTAATTATTCACCACATCATGTACACTACATATATACATTATATAATACGAAAAATCACAACAAAGCACGAATGTCAGGGAGAGCGGTCAATTGCATCAAACGCTTTAATATTCTTTTTATTTTTTGCAATATCATCCCACAATGAAAACAAAGGTTTTCCGGGATATCATTTAATATTTAACACTAATGATTGACATCGAAAATATAGGAAAAGACATTGATGCAATGGGTTGTTCTTCAGCTCTTTCGTGTTTTGCAATCGATTGTGTGCAACATATTAAATTGAACCAAAGGTCGTTAAAATTACTACATCTCAATATACGGAGTCTAAACTGTAACTTTATTGAACTAGAAACTCTACTATCATCTATAAATTTCAATTGTGATGTGATTGCCTTATCAGAGTGCTGGCTTAAGCACGTAACTAATATCCCGGTGATTGAAGGATATACGTCATTCAAAACTAATAGAATATACAACCAAAATGATGGTGTTGTTCTTTACACAAAAGACTGCATTGAATGCTCTGTTATTGAACCAGATTTTCAGGACGGTAATTGCCTAGTGTGTTGCATTGGAAAACACACCGCTATTATAGCAATTTATAGGTCACCCTCCTTTTATTATATAGAAAATTTCATTGACAGTTTGAATTCAGTCTTACAATCCCTTGCTGGTTTTCGCAACATAGTTATCATCGGAGATGCAAACATTGACATAAAACCTGATAGTAAAGATAGAAACTCTGACGAGTACCTAGAATTAACAGCATCACACGGTTTACTGCCCAGCCACATTCTACCTACAAGGTTAGAAAACTGCCTTGATCACGTCATAATAAAAACTAAACAGAAATCAACAACATTGGTTATCCAGGCCAGTGTCACAGATCATTATCCGGTTCTTTTCTGCCTGTATACAAACCTCGAAAACAAACCTAAGTCTACACGTAAACAAGTAAATTACAATGCTATACATAAAACTATTTGTAATATAGATTTTTCCACACTAATGTTACTTTCAGACGCTGGTACTGCCGCTTCTACTTTAGTATCAATTCTAAGTGACATTATTAAAAAGAATACTCAAACAATCATGATTCCAAATAGGAAAAAGATTATTAAACCATGGATTACACAGGGTTTGCTTCGTTGCATACGTAATCGCGATAGACTACACCAAAAACAAAAAAAGAACCCTAATAATCCTACAGTCCAGCTTACTTACAAAAGGTATCGCAATTTCCTTACTAATCTACTCAAGAGATTAAAACAAGTGTACGAGCAAAATGAGTTTCATAAGGCAAAAAATAACACCAAAAAAACCTGGAAGATTATAAAAAACATTACACATTTAGAACGTCATGTACTTCCACCCAAAGAACTACTCGCAATAACATCTGATTCTGTGCGGTCAATTAATGAAGTAAATCACTACTTTGCAAATATTGGTCGTACATTGGCATCTTATATAAAGCAACCACTTAATGGCTATAGCCCTCAAACCACTGCATGTAAACTGACAAATTCTATTGTGATATTTGAAACTGATGAATTTGAGGTTGGAAGTATCATCAATGGACTTCGAGATGATTGTGCAGTGGGGTGGGACGGCGTATCATCTAGGATTCTCAAACAATCATGCCATATATTAATTCCCTTAATAGTCCATATCATCAATCTCTCTTTGTGTACAGGCCAATTTCCGGAAGTTTTTAAAAAAGCGTTGGTACACCCAATACATAAGTCCGGAGACAGAGGCAGTGTCAATAACTATAGGCCTATATCAGTACTATCATCTTTATCAAAAATATTTGAAAAGATATTAAATGAAAGATTAATAAAATACTTGGAAACGAGCAAAATTATAGCTGGTAATCAATTTGGATTTCGGAAAGGTAAATCGACTGAAGATGCAGTAAGCAGTTTTATTAATAAGACCGTTAAGAAAATGGATGATACGGAATCATGCTTGGCCATATTTTTAGATCTCTCCAAGGCATTTGACACTGTCTCTGTCCCCTTACTCCTCTCTAAAATGGAAAGTATTGGGGTTAGAGGAACCGCACTAAACATTTTTAAGGAATACTTAACAGCTCGTACACAGGTAGTAAAAATTGGTAGTTTGACAAGTGATGAAGAGGGGCTGGACTATGGCGTCCCACAGGGCAGTATTTTGGGTCCTACTTTATTCCAAATATACATAAATGATCTGTGTAGTATCTCACTGTATAACTGTGATATTTTTTGTTATGCTGACGATACTGTTTTATTAGTACATGGGAATAGTTGGGCTGATGCCAAAAATCAAGCTGAGACAGCAATGAGGACGGTTATGTCCTGGCTAGCTAGCAATCTGCTCACATTGAACTTAGACAAAACAAAATATATTACTTTTTCTATTAAGCTATCGAAGCAACCACCACCACAATATGATATAAAGGCACACACTTGTTTAAGTTCTGTTCTTAACTGTTCCTGTACGTCTCTCGTGAGAACTCACAGTATTAAATATCTCGGTGTTCATATCGATAGCTTGATTAATTGGTATCCTCAAATCGATAATTTGACAGCAAGAACAAGAAAATTAATTTATATTTTTAAAACACTTAGATCGTCAGCCAGCTTTGATACACTAAAAATAGTCTATTACTCCTTATGTGAATCAATATTGAGATACTGTGTGTCAATTTGGGGTGGAGCTATAAAAACAAAAATGCTACAATTAGAAAGAGCACAAAGAGCAGTGTTGAAAGTTATGACTAAGAAACCATTCCGGTATCCAACAATACAACTGTACTCAGACTGTAAGGTGTTAACCGTTCGACAACTTTTCATGCTTCAAATAACTCTACGCATGCACTCAACTCTTGCATTTGATCCACAACTCAAATATACAAAAAGGAGATTTGATATAGTTTGTACAACTGAAAGACATCGTACTACATTTAATTCCCGATTTTACCCAATAATTTCTTCTCAACTCTATAACTATATAAATAAAATACTAAATATCTATCCTCTTGTTAAATTTAGTGTCAAAAAAGTTACTACTAATTGGTTATTAAATTTAGACTACACAGAAACTGAAAATATTTTGAACTTTAAGCTTCCTATCACACATATGCACACAACCTAATCATAGCATAACTCCTGCTCCATACACAATACAGCACACACCTTAAAAACTCTACACTTCTCATCACACATTATTTGCATCTACATACATCACACTCACTATACTAAAGCTGACACTTACTCTAATATTAATGTGATAGCTATACTATGTTATTCATACATATTATTTTGCTAGATTTAAAGCTTTATGTTTAAAAAAAAATATTTTTGTATATGTAAAGACAGTCTTTATTTACTATATTTATTTGCTTTTTAAATCTACAGAGCACGTCCATCGCTTTGTAAATAACATTAAAATTCATAAGATGCCCTTCCTCAGGTTCTTTAAGAATCTTTCAAGGGTATTCACAAAAAGAAATAAAGGAAAGAAACAACCGTAATTATTTAAACTATTTGTAACTATTTGTTTGTTAGATAATTTCTTTGGCTAAATTAAAGAGCGCTACATTCCAGACCTATGTTGTTTGGGATTGGATCCTTCGTACCCTGAGATACAAGTTAACTCTTAGTTCGGGGATGGAGATCTTGCCCAGGTGATGTGGTTTTTGGATCGTACCTACCAGATATCAAAAATATCTACTAACAAAATGTTTCATACTTCACAAATGTTTTTATTTTATTTTTATAATGTGTATTCTTGTATTTTCTTTTCTATTTTCTACATTATTTTTGTATCTGTATTTGTTAATAAATGATTATTATTATATTATTATTATTATTATTGCTGAAACGCGCCGGCTCAAGGTCTACCTCGCGTGATCGCACTCGTATGGGGTAGTGTCATGCCTGTGCCATGGCCATGCAGCACGGCTATCAATACTTATTCGTTCGGCTAAAAACCGTTTCAAATATAAGTAAATTGACAGCAACTGACAAGCTGTGTTGATAGATTGTAAATTTTCTATTAGAAGTACGTCGGTTTTGTTCGGAAAGCTTTTGATTTTTGGCAAAAAATTTATCCACGTGATTTACTCTCGTAGGTAAGGTAGCCACCGTCTTTTGGGTTTCAGAGCGTTAAGAAGTAAGATTTGGGTATCAGGCCGTTAACATAGGATTTTGTGCGTCCAATGTGCAGCAGCACTGCTCTCACAGATGATGAGACGTGAGTGATGAGGTGCTGCTTATCAGGTATATCATCTTATTTTCATTTAAAGGTTTATTCCATATCCAACAGGTGGATATTTAAAAGACTTTATAGCCTTACACTGGAAACGTATTATTTATCACAATATGGTAGATTCCGAGCTCCATCCTAGAGGTGTGTGCTGCATGGGGCTCACAACAGCACATACTTTAACCGTAATAGAAAGGGATCTCTCTCTCTCCCAAGCGTGGTAAACACCATGCTCGGCGGTGAGAGATCGTAGCGGGCTGTGGTCTTCTTCTGTGAAGTGGTGATGACGCAGAAGAAGGCTGGGAAGCGGATCAGGGTCCTAGCTGATCCACTCCCCTACAAATGAACGGGGTAAGGAGGAGGTGGTTGACCCACCTTTTTCTCCGTAGTGGAGTTAGTGGTGAGAAGTCTTCTTCACTCCGTTGCACGGCCCCACTTGTATGGTGGTTGGCCTTTATGAGAAATTTGTAACATTGACTCCACAGGCGCAGAGACGATTGTGACCTGGCCTATTGTCAGAGTGAGTCCGGAAGGAAATTGTGAAGTTAAAAAAAATAATATGGCGAACGTTTTGTTTAATGTAATATGAAACATTTATATAACAATGAACTAAGTGCATGCCTACGTATGCTAAAGGCTTATAAAATGACGTCATAGATAGGGTTGGCAGTAAGATTGATTACAATTCATTATCAAAGCTTCAGGTGGCATTTTATTCTATACCACGTGAGTGTCAGTGTTTGGAACAAAAACTTTTACACAGTACCGAAGCACGACGATTGTCTTTTTTTCTATAGCAAACTCCAAATAGTATGAAAAGATTCATTTAAATTTCCACTTAATTAAGAAATGTTAGAAAGTTCTAGAAAAACTCATTGTTTAAGTTTTGAGTCTCTCCGAGCCAAGAGCACCCACCGCGGCAACACTGGACCGCGCCACGCTCCGTGGTATTCGTGCTTATTCCGTCAAATACACATAAATAAACTTTTTTTTTTATATTATGATTGCAATAACGCCTGCTATGCGGATTACATTACAAAATTACAAATATACGATAGGAAAAATTTAAGTCATGTGCGGGATTTCATTTTTTTTTATATAAAAAAATATTTAACAAAAAAAAAACATCCTCAAAATTTTTGTAAGGACCAGTAGAAGTCAACCCTAAGAGGTTGTTAGCATATTACCAATAACACCACAGTAGGTTTAGCCTGTTAACACCTTCGACCACATCATCACTTACCATCAGATGAGATTGTGGTTAAGGGCTTCTTTCTATAAGCTATACAAAAAATTAAAACGAGTATACTTGTGTTATATTTTCGCCACATTATAATATTGTTTCCTATCTTCTTTTTTTATATAACTCGATGATCTCAGGCAAATAACATTATAAAACTAAGTATAACGAAATGAATCCGGAAAAGCTTTTTATCGACTTCCTGGCCACATTAATTCAAAGTTTGAGTGTTAAAGTTTGGAAGCTTTCAAGTAAAGTTTACGGACTAACTGCTGCATAAAATATTCAAAAGCTATAAAACGAAAAGTTTACAAAATCATGACCTTAAAAATTCAAAGAGGTGATTATACGACTTTGAGCTAACCTTGCTCAATATCCACTTAAACATTATCTCTTATTGCGTGAGGGTTTTGAATGATTTTATTATTATGTTTTCCAAAATTTGATAATATAACAACTAGCCTGGGCATAAATACTGTTATATAAAAAGTTTTCTTTTACTCAACTTTTTAGTTATTTTGAATTTGGAACGCGTTTTAATTTAAAACCTTCTTTCGATTTCGCGCAATATCACATATTGTTTCGTGATCATTATCTAATTACAATATTGAATGGGGTGTTAGAGAAAATAGGATTGCTGTGATCGGTTTGAATAAAGTTGGTATGGAGCCGTCGGTTATATTCCAGACATTTCAAAAGCTGGGTATCAGCCGTTTGTTCGTATATCGTACTATCAACAAATACAATAACACTGCCTCTGTCGAAGACCATAAAAGATCGGGAGAGCCGCGAGTAGTTATAACTACAAAGGTTATTTTATGTATAAATCCCATTATGAAGTAAAAAATCTTATCTCGAGAAATGAAGATTTCCGCTAGGACTCAGTCGCGTATTATAAAACAAGACCTGAAGCTCAGTGCTTATTACATACAGGACATGCTCCTAATAATTTTTCACAATTAAAGAGAGTAGATCGATCAAAACTTCTTCTGACGCGATACGCAAGTGAAGGGCACAGAAATATCCTCTTTACCTATGAAAAACATTTCTTCATTGAAAAACACACAATAAGCAAAATGATAAAGTGTACGCTCACAGTTGTAAAGAAGCTGCTCTAGTGGTCGGAAAGGTACAACGTGGTCATCATTAGTCAAAGCTACATTAGTTACAAAGTACCGTGGACTTTCCAGCATGACTGTGGTCACCAGGCACAAACTACCCAAGCCTTAATTAGTTATGCGGATGACATGAAGTTGCTGAGTCCATCGATCAGTGTCCTCAACAATCTGTGAGTTATGCGGAGGCTCATGGACTCAGACTTAACGCGATCAAAAGTGAGCTTATGGTCTTCAAGACTGGGTGGAAAACTTATGACACTGTTCCAACAGTGTTACTGAATGAAAATATCCTTAAAAGAGTGCAAAAATTTAAATATTTGTGTCATTGGGTTACTGAGATGCTAGCAGATGGTATAGATATGAGAGGGATATGCGCAGGACGTTATGCTGGGGCCAATTTGCTGGCTCGTAGATTGGCACAGTGTACTCTACAAGGCAACTAAAAGCTATTCTTAGAATGTTTTGCCAGTACTTTCATACCTGTAGCCTATGGTTTATGTATACAAATAACAAGTATATAGTAATTAGAAAAGTAAACAACCCTACTGCAAATTATTTATTTTCATAAAGCGTATTATCTTTCCATTGAAATTAAAACTGCAAGTTAAACATATTTATGAAATCGTTTTTTGAAGCCCTTCATTTTAATATCATACTTGATGGGTTTGGAAGAAAACTTTTTTCTTTCTCACAATATGGCGTATAAAATCCGCCAATATATTTTTTTTTTAATGCCTCAAGGCAAAATATTACTTGTGATGATTTATTGCAGAAATTACTTGAAATTTTATTTAATATATATATATATATATATATATATAATTATAATTTGTTAATATTAGATTTTTTAGTATTATTAATATGTTTGTGTAAGAAGATTTTAAATGAAATTTGTTAAAGATTTTGTGTGAAGTAATTCCGGCTGTTCGCCATCACAGCACCTCTCACCTTATTTGAATGTGCCTATGAAAAATTACATCATTAGTCAAAGGCTAATTAACAAGCAAACCGACAAAATCGAGGCAGAACCGCTAGCATGTAATTAACGTTCTTCCGACCAGTTTTATTATGGAATTTATTTAATAAGGGCTAATACCTTCAGCTTTAATATGTTGAGTCGTTACGGAGTTTCTGAAATTCCTTTGTTGATTAATTAATCAAAAGCTAATTTTCTTCGCGTTTTGGGTGGGTGAATATTGGCGCAAATTGGCGCCTACAAAGCCTTTGCCGTTTTTTCTGATGTAAGTTTTTTATTCTTAATAGGCTCAAAGTCGAAGTTTTACTCATTAAATTTTGGTGATAACGAGGCTCTTATGAAAGTCAATTAATTTATTTTATTTTCTGTATGAACACTACCACCACGTTCAGTAAAAGGAGCATACTGTATACTGCTGGATTGTCCATTGCTGAACACAATCTCCCCTATTAAGAGGGTTTGGCCATAATCCCCACGTTTGGCCTCGTGGTCTTTTCTACATCAACCTTTCCCTAGCAATAGAGTAGAGACTTAAAAAAATGGTCTATACTATCTACCGAGCTCAAACCTTGGTGGATCCGGAAGCAACATTTTCTGAGAAACTGCTATCTTATTTTTAATATTGTTAGGTTTGCAATAACGCCTGCTGTTCGGATTACATTACAAAATCACAAATATACGATAGGAAAAATTTAAGTCATGTGCGAGATTCAAACCCGCATCCATCCACCCCTTGAGCTGGGGTATGCTCTAACCAATTGAGCTAACATGACATGACGTCATAACTCAATTTAATTTTCAAATCCAACTAACTTTCAGGCTCACCCTGTAGCATGATGGTACGCCATTTTGCGAATGCTCGCCTAGCCACAACCTTTAAGTAAAATACCTATCACCAAGCATTGCCGGTGTGTTCCGGCAGCTGTTCCTGAAAGCCAATAATTCTAGGTTAGCCTGAACAACATCTTCGACCGCAACACCACTTACCATGGGGTAAACTACGAGTAACGGTTATATGCTAGCATAACATCTACAAAAAATATCATCTTTTTAAATATTATAAATTAAACCGGCAAAAAAACACTCACGTTGAGGATCGAATACGTCGACCCGGGTTTTAAGCATATCAGATGCTCATCATCAGGGCAAGTGCGAAGCTGCGCCTGTGAGCTCCCGGCGGGCACTGCGGAGCGCCGCTCGCGCGGCTCGGCTCGATACCGGCGCCGGCGGCGACAGCGGGGAGCTGGGTGGGGGTGGAGCGAGTCCCGCGCTGCTGGTGCTAGGTGATAAAGTCCTAGCGTGCCCGGCTGAAGACGGTGGGACTACTTCGTCGTCTGTGATCTCATCATCATCATCAGCACACGTACCGTGACATACAAAACTGACTGTGTCGCTCTCTAGACTGCCCGACAACTTCTGCGTCGAGGTGACATTAAGGGTAGGAATCCAGGCTAGTGGTAGGGTCCAATCCCCATCTCTGTTAAAATTGGGATGTCGGTTGATTTCTATAGCCTCACGTATTTTGCGAGGCACATAAAACTTTTCTCTAGCTAATACGGAGGCTTTATCAAAACGAATATAATGATTGGAGTCCAAGAGATGAGCATGTTCCGCAAGGGCCGATTTAGTAATGTCCATGTTCTTAATGCTCCTAATGTGTTCGGTCAGTCTAGTAGCAATGTTGCGTCTAGTCTCTCCCACGTAACTCTTGCCACAGTCGCATGGTACTTTATATACGCCCGGTACGTTAAGGCGGTCTTTGTCCTTCGGTGAACGTGGCATCTGTCTTATTTGACCGGGTGGACGGAAGAACGTTCTGATATCATATTTCCGTCGCAAGAGATATCCGATTTTGTCCGTTACTCCTCTTACAAACGGGAGATAACCAGGAGAACGCTCCACTCTTGTTGGTCGCTTACGTTCACTTGTCTTTGCCCAGCGGCAACATTGTCGCCAACTGTATCCGTTGTCCTCCAGTACCCCTCTCACGTGCTGGAGCTCTTTTTGTATGTATGGAGGGTCACATAGCCTAAGTGCTCGGTCCATCAATGCTCTTGGTACGGAGGACAAATGTGCAGGATGATGATGTGAGCTAGCATGAAGATATCGACCCGTGTGTGTCGGTTTTCGATGAATCGTGTGCGTCAGACTGTTGTCTGGCATCCGGATAACACGCACATCTAAGAACGTCAATACCCTTTCCTTTTCTTCTTCTACGGTGATGCTGATCTTATGATGTAAGTAATTGAGGTGATCCGTAAAACCAGATAATCCCTCTTTGTCTATAATTGCGAAGATGTCATCTACATACCTCCACCAATAGCGCGGTTTTACGTGTGCAGTGCTGAGGGCCAGGGATTCGTACCACTCCATAAATATGTTACCACTGTGGGTACCACTGTAGCTATAGGTGAGCCCCTCGCTACTCCATCCACTTGCACATAGAATTCTCCTCTCCACACGAAGTATCCACTCTTCAGACATAACGATATCCACTCAATGTACTCAGTAGGTAAGGGTGAGTTCTGTATCTTACGGCTTATCATTTGTATAGTTTCGTCTACTGGTACACTAGTGAACAGAGAAGTTACGTCGAAACTCACCTTGACTTCTGTGGGTTGGATTTGCACATCTAGCATCTAGCAGTTGAATGAAATGCGTTGAATCTTTCACAAATTTATCGAGCCGAGCCGCGCGAGCGGCGCTACGCAGTGTCCGCCGGGAGCTCGCAGACGCAGCTGCGCACTCGCCCTGATGATGAACATCTGATATGCTCGAAACCCGGGTCGACGTATTCGATCCTCAACATGAGTGTTTTTTTGCCGGTTTAATTTATAATATTTAAATATGTGTAAAACTCACGAGAATTTCAATTTTAAAATATCATCTCTATCTCGGTTACTATAAAGATAGGTCGTACAATATGTCCACATGCAGCGATAAATTATTGTTAAGTTGACAACTGAAATAATTGCGTATATTAGTAAAACTTATTAAAAAAAACTAAGATACAGAAAGTAAAACAAACCCAATATTATGTTACCTTAAACATTTGCACAACAAGACGAGTATACTTCCATTTTCGATGAATAGGTACTTTAGTTTGCTCTTCAGGCTCTTGAAGTCACAGTAAAAATTGAAAACGGCACAATATTCTAGGCACGAAATCGTTTAAAGCAAGTGGTGTTTACAGGTTTCAAGAAAACTTTTTGTTTTGAAATCAGAAAAATTGTGTTTTCGGCATATATTTTATTTTAAGATCTAGTTGAGCCGTATTCCATTTGAGTTATTTTCGATAATTTTGACCACATTTGCGTCTATGGATCCACATTTAATATGAACCATAGACAAAAATGTGATCAAAATTATCGAAAATAACGAATTTAGCGTCAAATGGTATACGCCCTATGTATTGTAACAGCGATATGCTTTTAAACAAAACACTAAACACTATATACAACACTTATTAGGAACTGGCTAAGACCCGCGTTACACAGTCCGAAACTGGTCGGATTCTTTCCGGTAAATCTATCGTGAGTTCAAGCCGGTTTCTAATAAGTTAATATGGATAAAACTCGCTATAGTTTTCAAAGTAAAGATTATATAACACCACAACTGTTACGTGAAAGAATTAAAGCAACTAAAAGAATGCCACATATTGTATTCTAAATGCAGTATGCCAGCGTGCTGCCAGCATTGCATTATTATTTCTTGAACCAATTAAATGCCAACATTTTGATCATGCGTTATATTTACCAAGAACTTTGATAAATTTAGGAAAACACAATAAGTTCCCGGCCTCATCGAACTTTATGTCTTTACAAAAACGATTTTTTTTCTTTCATACTGTTATGAGGTAGTTAATACGGAAACACAGCCTGCCTGGTGGTAAGCAACAAAATTGTCTATCACAGTTAAGGTACAATTTATGTAACCACTACCGAGATTAGCGTACTTGCGCCGCTTGAGTTACTCCGCCGAAGTAGCCTTGGCACCAGCTCTCACGTATGTTTCAAAAAGATGTCTACGCGCTAAATCGTAAACACACGTAGCATCCCACACTAACGGTCGTCCTTATTTCTACGGAAACAGAGTCATTCCTTCATGTCTTTTGCCATTGTCTCGCTTTAGACCAATTGATTAAAGAATCGTCTTTACACTAGAAGCTACAATATTGACGCTGGTGAAACCCTGGCGGATGATATCTTTACGGATAGCGAAATCGGATATTGAACAAGAACTTCGAGAGGAAAAGAGATCTTGGTGTATAAGTTGATCAATAAGTGTACTTCACTTGATGGAAAACTTAAAACTTGCTTCCCCAGGGAGAAGGTAGTAGCGAAACGAAATGCGGATGTATATTATATAAAGTTACTGGTATTGGAAGAACTGATAGCCATCTTCACATATATTATAAATATCCTTTCAAATGGCTTCTTTCTCATGTATTATAAGCCTATACCAGATTCCCACAATAAAACGGACCCCTTATAATTTTGCAGTCCGATTTTCTGTCCGTCTGTCACGGCATATATTATGAGTAAATGTCATGTTTATGTGACCTCTTAGCATCCGCAGTGGACGATAGCAATGAACGATCGTTTCTATTGTTATAATTATCTACCATGCACTTGGATGAATTCAGAAAGTAAAATTTACTTGCAACTTGATACTTATCGATAATGTAGCTAACCCATCGTATTATTGCACAACTAAAAAACATTGCAACAATACGGCGCGGCCTTGAGTGTAATACGGATTCGGCTTTTTTTAGGTTTCCGTACCCAAAGGGTAAAAACGGGACCCTATTACTGACACTTCGCTGTCCGTCCGTCCGTCTGTCACCAGGCTGTATCTCAAGAACGGTGATAGCTAGACGGTTGAAATTTTCACAGATGATGTATTTCTATTGCCGCTTTATAGCGGCATATAAATCGGTTTATCGTTGTCGTTATCGACAAATACTTAAAATAAAATAAATTAAATATTTAAGAGGGCTCCCATACAACAAACTTGATTTTTTACCGTTTCTTGCTCGATACTAATAACGGTGACAGATAGACGCTTTAACTATTCACAGAATATTTAGTTACGGAACCCTTCGTGCGCGAGTCCCACTCGCACTTGGCCGGTTTTTTAATTAAAGTGAAAGTTAACAAAAATAAATTAATTGTGGCTAAGGTATGACATAACATATCTACAAAATCTGGACATATATATCCCCGAAAGGGTTATTTATTTGCACAGTTTAAAGTTCACATTTCCTTTCACAGACCTCGGACTTCTAAGGAATTTATATTTGTTAAAAACTACACAATTGCTCTCTGACACGAAGATTGGACCCAGGATATCAGACTACGAAACATTGGTATTTGGTTAAGTTAAGTTGGTATAGTATAATAAAAATAATCTATCGCGGAAACATTTTATGTATAAAATACTGTTAGTTTATTTCCATTGCATGTCTAGGGAAGTGAACTTAGAAAACCTTAGTATGATTCTGTTTTAATTGACCACAGGATAACTAAATAGTAAGTATTTACACCATGTACAGGCATTTCTTAAACTACATTTCATACAATAATGCACCTAAAAGAAATGCACCTACCCCTTGTGAATGGCGTTTTAATCACTGTCAAACTTCAGTACAAGAATACAGTTCAAAACTAAGATGCACTCCTTATATTAAAAATGTTAAAAACTCGCTGTCAAGCTCGCTAATCGGTAAAATACATAACTACATGTTTTGTGAAATTTGCTACTTGTGTATGAACTGAATTGCTAATACATTTGATACGAGGACCACCCGCCACGTGGCTCATGACGATTGAAAATGAACCTTGAAAAAGCTCAACTCGATGTGAACGTTGCATAAAATGGGAAATGTGGACAAGGATAAAAAAGTATAAAAAAATGAGTATAATTATATAAAATTTTCGGTATAAAAAAACTAGGAAAACTGACTCCAAGTAAATGTAAAAAGTTCTATAAGGAAAATGAAGAAAAATTCCAAAAGATAATCTATTAGTTTATTTTCGTTGTAAGCATAGAAGAGGCAGATACAATTTAATCTTAATGATTTTATCATTATGGAATAAAAAAAGAAAATATTGCAAACCCAAACAGATTTTAAATTTGTTATAATTTATTCAAAGTTGACCCGTTATGACCCATTAGGAAAACATGATTTCATTTACAAAATGTTATAAAATAATTATATCATATTATGATCCATTTTAATAATATCAGCTCCTTTCTCTCCGATCATGACAGTCGGCGTGTTCGTGTCTCCACTGGTTATAACTGGCATGATGCTAGCATCTATAACCCTCAAGTTGTTGACTCCCATTACCTTAAGTTTACTATCTACAACCATTCCCATAGCATTGGTCCCAACATAATGCCTCCTCGTTATCATCATACACATTGCATAGCATCTCCAATAATCAGTGGTAGCGAATTGAAATTCAGCGCAGCTAGCTAACTTGGGATCCACTAAATCTCCTCCAGCATTTTTGAAGTAAGAAGTATTAGTAATTCGAACGAAATCTTCTATGTATTTAATTTCGTTTTCCAAGTCTTCCTTATCAGAATAGTAGCCTGTCTTAACTAGAGGAGAATCTGCGTAGTCTGCGCTTCTCAGTAAGACTTCACCTCGTGATTTGGGACGAAGATTCGTCACAACAGTAAAAAGCATCTGATTAGTGTTTGGAGCAGCAAACATCGCGTCACAGATATCATCATGCAGCCCGTATGTCACTGTGCAGAACTGTACCAGATATTTGGCATAGTTTACAAAGCTTACAGTAGAGTATTCAGGGTAGTCTTTTGTTTTGTCAAGATTAACATAACCAGTGACCACATAAGCTGGATATTCGCGAGGATCTCTTGGTTTGATAGACCCCTCCAGTTTTGTCATATTATGAATAACAATGACAGCTATGTGATCATGAAAATTTTTGCCTACAGGCAGATCAGATATAACGTCTATACCCTTGCTTTCTAAATGTTCTTTTGGTCCGATTCCAGAAAGCATCAAGAGTTTGGGGCCGTTGACGGTTCCAGCTGATAAAATTACTTCTTTGTTCGCATTAAATTTCATTGTCTCGCCTTTAACGTTAATTATTTCTACACCTACTGCAGTCTTCTGGTCATTAAATAATATTTTTTTAGCTACTGTGTTTTTCAAGACGTAAAGATTGGGGAAATTTTTAATGGGTCTAAGATAAGAATAGGCAGTGCTTTGTCGTATGCCATCAGCTATGGTGTACATTGATCTAGTGTAACCCAAAGTATTTTTACCATTGATGTCAGGCACTATCTCGTTCCCTGTCTCTTCAAAAGCTCCTAAATACGTATCATTTAAATCTTTTTGGGCATCTTTTGTTAATCCAAGCAATCCACGGTCTCCGTAATAGGATTTACTGAGAGATTGGAAAATGGAACTTTGTTCAAGCTTTGATGCTTTGATGAAGTAAGGCAAAACTCCAGCCCAATTCCAAGTCTCATCGTTGTTGGCCTTAGCCCAGTGGTCATAGTCCCTGTAGTTGCCTTCGGAGAACAGAAGATAGTTCAGGCCACTGGTACCTCCGAGCATTTTGCCTAACATGAGATCAGCTACATGGTTTTTATGGCATTGTTGAGTGTAACCGTCATCTTCTGTTGTATAATTCCAATCGACTGTACTCTTCTCCAAATATATCATCAGACTTGGAATCTGCGGAAATAGTGTATTAATTGTGAATTTATTGTCAATAGTTTCTTTTAACAACACAGTTTGAGAAACAACTTTGACATACATAATAAACAATTCTAATTTAGTCTTTGTATGCAAATTACTCGTATAAAATTATCAAAATATTTTCATTTTTGAAACAGGTACGAGTCATATAAAATTAGAGTTCAGATTGTATGATAAATAATTTTGTAGGTAGCAAATATTTTAAATAACTTCAAAGTAAAATATTGTAACTCTCATATTATCAAAATATTGTACAAAGTTGTTATATTTATATGCAAGACTGTGAATTTAAAATGTATGCCCATTACTTTATTAATACAAATTTTGAATATACTATAATATAAAATTAAAGATTCTTTATAATTATATTAAATGCACTGTACATATAAAACAATCATTAATTTACCACCCATACTACTAAGGATGATATGGTTTATAGTTTTATCTTATTCCTCGATAAGTTTAGCAAAGCTCATAAAAAAAACCTTACATTGCATTCTATTGGTGGATCACCTCCCGCTTCAATAAGGAGCACGCTGGTCTTCTTATCCTGGGCAAGTCGAGCAGCCACGACGCTGCCGGCTGACCCCGCTCCAATAATAATGAAGTCAAATGAGGTTCCATCTGTAGTGTACAGAGTTATAATAATAAACAATTTAAGAAAAACAAGGGTTTTGTATCCACTAGTGTGGAAAATGTTTTGAAAACTCGAACAGATATGAAAGTAAAAAATCATAGCAATTTTAGTATTTTTTTTTAATTGCTTATAGGTAAGCCTTCGGCCACGATCTCACCTGATGGTAAGCGCTGATGTGGTCTAAGGTGTTAATAAATATAACCTATAATTACTGGCTCTCAAGGCAGCTGCCGGATCACATGTTATGTGCTTGGTGACAGATGTTCTACTTGAGGGTGGTCGATAGCCAGGCGGGCATTCGCAAAATGCCCTTCCACCATGCGGTGAAACTCAAACCCGCGGCCGGATTCCAAACCTGCGTCAGTCCATAGCCAATGCCTCAATAGCCATCACTGCTTCAACTTAACTTTTAATTTTACCATTTTAATTATAAATTAATGTAGTAAATTTTACTATATTATTTTTGCTTTTTTTTGCCTTTAGCATTTTTCTCGCTGTAGTGAGGTGAAACATTGTGTGTTGCGCTCGGCACAAAGTTATTTTACGTCTCATACCTTTGAAACCCCGCTCGCTTTGAAACGTACGCTCAGGATTCTATATTTTGAACCGCTTTGTTTGGTTCAATCCTAGGATCCCTCGCTTCCTCGGGTTTCAACAAAGTACTCGCTTGGTGCGAGTACTTTTGTTATAACAACTTTCAGCCATGCATAACAAATAATTGTTGCTTGTTCATTACAAAAATGTATACTTCGTTGTTTTAGGGTTCCGTACCTCAAAAAGAAATAATCGGAACCCTTATAGGATCACTTTGGTGTCCGTCTGTCTGTCCGTCAAGACGCTTTTTCTTGGGAAATCTTGGTATCAAGCTGAAAATCATACCAAATACTCAGGTCTACTGTCCCTTGGAGCTGTAAAAAAACAAACTTCTAAGCCAACGCAATCAAAAGATACAGCCGTTTATGCCGAAAATTGTTGACACTCGCAAAGGAATGAAAACCTACACGGTCTACTTCCCGTGAACTCAGAACCTTGAAATTTGGTAGGAAGCATCTTCTTATTGCACAGATAAAGGGGAAATCGCGAAAAGTATACATTTTTAGTTTCATCATGTAATAAAAATATTTTTAGTAATTCCAAAATGTTATGGATTTCATTTAGCAGTGAATATACCATAACTTTTACTTATATACCTACAGGTTTGTACGGAACCCTCGGTGCGCGAGTGCGACTCGCACTTGCAAGGTTATTTTTTATTGCTGATAGTTATGCCTTTGACCACAATCTCCACGGACTATCTATCTACTTACTATCTAGGACACCTGCTGGAATACATAGTACTGGGCGACAATCTTTCCACTTGAGGGTGATAGATAGCCAATGCGTGAAGCTCAAGCCAGCGGCGGGATTTAAACCACAGACCATCTGAATGGCAGTCCAGTCCTAATAGTGTATTTTAACACCAATTGAATTGTCATGCTGATGCATATGATTATTTTATAATTGATTTTACAATAAAAAAAAATATATGGTCCCCAATAAAAAAATATATATAAATATTATTTATATATATTTATATTATATTAATTATAATTATATATTAATTAATTAATTATATTAATTTAATATTATACCCAATATCAACCAACCCTGATGACTTACATTGTAAAAAAAATCTTGTACCTAAATTAAATCTATCTCTTAACTTAACATCTTCAAGATAAAATAGGTGGTAGCTCCGTTTCCTACCAGTAGGCAATCATATGTAGAAAACAGAGCTCAGGTTGTTCATGGGTAGGGTACCCAAAAGGCTGGCGGCATTACCCCCTTGAATAGAAATCATTATCTGACTGAGCTAAGTACCAGCCCTTTATCCTGATGTCACATCTATCCTAACCTAATAATGGAGACCATTCTTAACCAATACATTGTCTTTGCTGTTGGCGAGAAGTTATGTATCCTGCAGATTAAAGGTAAACTGGAGTATCAGGCTAAGGTTACTTGCATTAGTAACCAGGATACCAAATTTCGAAAACTCAGACTAGTGTAAGTTCCTCACATTCTTTCATCAATTAAAAGACAGCTTAACTTGAAAAAGCCTCAAACCAGCAGACCAGATTTCTTCATATCATATCCAGGAAAACTCTTGATCCTATGGCCTTTTGAACACGGTAAGTTTTACCCAAGATCAACTCATCCATTATGGACCTACAATTCAATAGATATATATATATATATATATACATATACTCATATTACATATACAAACATGACTCTCTTTACAACCAGGGTTACACAGACTTCAAATGAACTACTTAAATTGATTGAATTTTATTGAGATCATATCTTGGTAACGAAATACTTCTGAAAGGAGTTTCTAAGGAAGATCGGTACCCGCCATAAAATGAAAACCAAACCTTTATACAAATATGTATTACTAAGTAAAACATGTTACATAAAATGCATGAAGTAGGTGGAATAAGTATGGGAAGATAAAAATAACGTAAGCTACATTAGTCACGGATGGGCAGCCACTGTGTTAATGAATAATGAAACATTAACGTACATATCTCATTCGTTATGACGCACATACAAGTATAATATTGTTAAATTAAACTAAAATATTTTCATTTAATCTATATATAATTAAAATGTTACCAACCTACCTTTTGTAAGGTAACAAACAAAATTAATGTTTTATTTAAATTCTAAGAAGGTTTTTAGAATAATTAACACGGTATTTAAATATTATTAATTAACCAGAAAAAAACATTCACATTAGGGCTCGAATACGTCATTTCAAAAATTCACAAGGTCATCCTCATTATTGATTTAACTACATTATGGCCCCAAAAGGGTTACCCTCTGTTAAATAGGTACCACAAAAATGGCGCCAAATGTTTGTTACCCAAAAGTAGGGCAAGGATTATATGCAAATATATTTTGTGACTCATATTTACTAGAGTAAATTAAAAAAAAAAACATGTGGTTGCAGGACACTGCACAGACTGCAGGTGCTACAGCACCCAAATTTAAAAAGAAAAGGAGTTTACTAATTACTGAGAAGGTAATATTATAAATGGCGAATTCTTTAAAAAATAGATAATACATCTTATAAAAATACGAAAGTGTATTTGTTGGTTTTTCCATCTCTCACCCTGCAATGGAATAATGATGGATCAACGTGATTTTTAGCAGAGATAGTTTAAATTTTTAAATGCTGTTAAATAACTAAAGTTGCTTTTTATCCCGTTAAAAAATATAAATTAGTAGCATGGCTACGGAAACTCATATCATATAAAGTTTTGCATTTTTAACATCTAAACTATATTAAAAAGAGGAAACATTAGTATTTTTGGATTTTTGTATGCTACGAATAAACTTTAATAGAAAAAATTATTGAAACAATTTGGATGAATTTTTGTAGGATTAAGACCCGGGAAGGACATGGGATAGTTTTATCCAACTACGCAAAAAGAGGTTATTGGTTTTGCGCGATAACCGACATACTAGTTTAAATATAAAATCGACATTTCCATTGTCCTTCTGTAATTAAAAACATTACTTTCCTAAGTTGACATTTGTCATCTTCTAATACTTATTCTTCTAGGTTCATGATCTATTTTTTAAAGATATAGAATCAATCCGGAGATACCAAAATGTTTTGTGGTACATACACAACGTAAAACAAACATCATTAATTCAAGAGAACAACGATCTAAAGTTGCAAGTTTACTCCATTTAATGTAATTTATTAACACATTATTTTATTTTATATACATTATTTTAGATTTATAAGTAAGTGTTATAAGCTCTGTGGTCATGCATATAATTGCGATTGATTTAACCAACAAGTGAATATGTTAAAATAAAATCGACGAGAATTCCTAAAGTTTCATCATCAAAAAAGGTTTAAGAAACTGCTTTACGAAGCTTACACCATGATTAAAAAAATAGACACTTTTTTATATCTCACGTGATGGTAAGTGATGATGTGGTCGAAGGTGTTGTTCAGGATAACCTAGAAGTACTGGCTCTCAAGGACAGCTGCCGGAACACACCGTTAGGTGCTTGGCGACAGATTTTCTACTTGAGTGTGGTAGCTAGCCAGGCGGGCATTCGCAAAATGCCCTACCACCATGCAACAAAGGGTAAAAGAGAAAAATTGGTTACCTAACAGAAGTCACAAAACAGTTGTTATACTAATTTTTAATCCAATTTTACGCCCCACTTTTCCAGTTCGTGTGTTATAAGAAAATACAAAGTCATTGCTCACAAATCCTAGATAACAGCCATATAGAACATATTGGTAATGCTTGCCTCGGATTGCACGCAATATACTTCACAAGCAGTACATGGAATAGGGAAGCTTCTAGAACTTTCCACGAAGAGTACTTCTTATTCAGAATCTACCATAGAACTACTCAAAGCTCAGGATCGTATTCTTTCTCAAGTTCAATTATACCTCGTTTTGTGTACGTCTGTACTTTTCTTTAAATTGCTGAAGTGAAATACAGCGTCTCGCGTTAAAGCTTAAAACCGTAAACAACTTCTTTACAAAGGAACTTTACCTGCAGGCAAGCCATATTAAGTTTTAGGGTTCCGTACCAGAAAAGAAAAAAACGGAACCCCTATAGGATCACTTTGTGATCCATCTGTCTGTCTGTCAAGACAAGCTGAAGAATCAAGCTGAAATTTATATCAAATTCTCAAGTCTTGTGTTCCTTGGAGCTGTGAAAAAATCAAAATTCTAAGCCAACGCAATCAAAAGGTACAGCTGTTTATGCCGCAAATTTTCGACACTCTCAAGGGAATCAAAACCTACAGGGTACTTCCCGTGAAATCAGAATCTTGTAATTTGGTACGAAGCAACGTCTTATAGCATAGATAAAGGAAAAATTGCAAAAAGCATAAATTTTTAGTTACATCATATTAAAGAAATATTTTTAATAATTTTCAAATAATATGGATTTCATTTAGCGATATATTTACATAAATAGCTACAGGTTTGTACGGAACCAGAGGTGCGCGAGTCCGATTTGCACTTGGCCGGTTTTTTATGTACATATAACATATGCTTATCATTGTTTACTTTCAGTCATCATTCTTACAGTCAAGATCATCATTTTCATCAGACTTGCTACTAGTGCTAAATCCATTCCATATATATCAATTCAAGTCAATGTCACATTAAAAAGTTGACATAAAAACTTACCCTTTACAATAGCTTGTTCTGGCCATAAATACGCTGTGAGTTGCAGAACAGCAATTACTTGAAATGCGTGCTGAATTGTCTTAATAAACTTCACAGCAGATGCTGAGTTCATTGCTGGAAAAAAGAATAATACGTTAATATTATATTGAGCTAAAAGTTAAAAAGTCAGGTTTTATATCGATGAAGGAATCTTCCGTTCACGATATTTTAATTTTCTTATTTTTGATCAATTGCGGTTTATTGTTCATTGTTGATTGCCTTTGACCACAATCCCACCTGATGTTAAGTGATTATGTGGCCGAAGTGTTAACAGGCTTATCCTAGAGTTACTGCTACCTTTTATGTAGATGTAGCGTTTATTTTTACGCGTAAATTGAATAAATGATTTTGTCTTTGTTAGTGGAACGAGATGTGTGGTACTTGAACCCACTAAAGTCTCACGAGTAGCCTCCGCCGAGCCAGAGCTTGAAAAGTAGAGTACACGGAGCGTTTTCTATACAAATGTAGTTTCTTCATTTTTTTTCTTCTTTTTTATGATATTGTGATGGAACAAGCGCGAGGCCCACCTGATGTTAAGCGGTATCCTCTGCCTATAACAGATGCATTTCATCACAAGTGACGAACTGCACTGTGCCCGTCACTGAGACGCACAGTTGTTAGGTCTCATGTGCCTGTAATTTTCCTGGCTCTCAAGGACTGCTGCCGGAACACACTGTTAGGTGCTTGGCGACAGATTTTCTACTTGAGGGTGGTTGCTAGCCAGGCGGGCATTCGCAAAACGCCCTTCCACCATGCAGTGAAGCTCAAGCCGGCGGTGGGGATCGAACCAGGGTACTGCGGCGCGGCAGTCCATAGCTATTACTGCTCGGCCATCGTTGCTTCAAAAACATGTATTCAATAGATTACCGCCGGGGCAAGATAGTACTCTGAAGAGGTCGCGTTAGTATTCTAACGCGACCTCTTCAGAGCAGAGTTCACGGAGCGCTTGTCATACAACGAAGTTTCGTCAGATTGTAAATACTAAGTGTCCAAACTCGGGAAACTATGCACGTGTATCCTGGAGCCTAATATTTATGCTTCTGGTTTGCACGATATCCGTACAAATATTTAAAAAAATCGTCTTGTATGGGAATTGTTATTTTGACATTTAGATAGATAGATAGAAAACTCTTTATTGTTACACCACTGTTAAAATATTAAAGTTTACATATTAAATAATGATTACATAGTGTTACAATGGGCGGCCTTATCACTAAAAGTGATCTCTACCAGGCAACCTTAGGATGGAGTTGAACTAACAAAACAATTGGGGCGGGTGTAGTCCAAAAATAGTACATACTCAAAAGTCATAATTTTTTTTTTAAATAAAATATTTAGTGTAAATACCAAACAAATATATAAAAATAGAATACTTATAAGTTTTTTATAATAATTCATTAAATACAATTATAAATATATATATATATATGTGTGTGTGTATATACATACCAACATACATATTTAGATAATGATATCTAAATAATTTATAAAATATATACTAGAAATACATACATATTATAATATTATCTCATATATAGCCTAGCCTATTTAGGCATATGATAAATAATAGATTGAAAATCTAGCAAACCAGAAGCATATATATTATGCTCAACAATATCCATACAAAGTTTCACCGAGAACTCTTGATATTTAAAGTAAAGAAACTACATTTGTATTGAAAACGCTCCGTGCACTCTACTCTTCAAGCTCTGCCTCGGCGGAGGCTACTCGTGAGACTTTAGTGGGTTCAAGTCCCATACATCTCGTTCCACTAACAAAGACAAATTCATTTATTCAATTTACGCGTAAAAATAAACGCTACATCTACATAAAACGTATCTCTCAATGTTAATTGCTCTAACGTCTAGACAGTAATAAATTACATACAAATATTAAACTTCGTTCAAACACATTGTTACTATTAAAGCACATATGTAATTAGTGCCATAGTTTTAAGTATAATATGTTAGTATTATATGAAACTGAAGTTCGTTGCACGACAAGGATGCAAAATGGGAATAAAGATAGAACGAGAAAGCGATATAATCAAATACCACGCATGGAGTCGTGTAGAAAAGATTGTGATAAAAAAAAATCTCATACAAAATAATAAATAATTGTTTGTTAATAAACATACATTTATTATTATATAAATAATTGATAAAAAAAATACCTTAACAAACACAAGAAAGCATGTAATGACCACGGCTGCATTTGTCCGAAGGTGCAATCAGAGGTGTCTAAAAACTATGTTTTCAAAGATTTTGGTCCATGAGAATATGGGGCAGGCCTATTGCACTTTACCGCGATCAGTTTCAGTCTGTAGACAGCTACTAATAATTTTCTAATTCCAAGTAAGTTAATACTTAATTATTTAATTTAACGGCTGGAATACATCGTTAGGTGCTTGGCGACAGATTTTCTACTTGAGAGTGGTAGCTAGCCAGACGGGCATTTGCAAAATGCCTTACCACCATGCTATACAGAGTAAAATCCGAAGGCAACAACTTAACGTGCTCTCCGATGCACGGAAGCGCTCAGTAGTAATACCACTAGCGGTCACCCATCCAAATCAAGACTGCAGCAAATGTCACTTAAAATAGTTGATTGGTTAAGATCGACTAAGCAAACTACACTGCAAGCGCTTAAAAAAACGAGGCAGAAAATATCTAAAATAATATATCTAAATATTATATATTTACTTGTTATCTGCAAGACAGCTTGTACCAGGAGACTCGCCTCTTATGACTTACCAAGTTATTTATAGTATGTGCTTGTTGAAAAATTACCAAAACAACAAGCTATTTGACGTCTCATGATAATAAATCTTATAGTAAATACATATACATGATGCTTATATTTATTTCGTTTAATTGTGATGCGATATCGTAGGTAAATAATTATATGAAATGAAATTATCGTGAGTTTCACACATTTATATATAACAAATCAACCGTAAATCAAATAGGAAGTTAGTGATTGATTACATCGACCCGGGTTTCAATATATCAGATGCTAATCATTAGGACGAGCGTGCACGTGAGTCTGCGAGCTCCTGGAGACTAAGAGCTCGCAGCTCTCGGACTGCGCACTCGCCTTCTGGCTCTCTCAAATCCATATAATTCACAATAATTATATATATAAATTAACCGGCAAAATACTCACGTTTCGGATCTTATACGTTCAAGCATATCAGATGATAAAGCACATCAGTGAGTGCGCAACTGCGTCTGCAAACTTCCAGAGACTCCGAAAGCTCGCATCTCTGTCTCTCTCACCTCATCATCAAACAAATCTATGTACCTTTATAAAACATTTAAATAAACCGTAAAACACTAACGTTGGGGATCAAAACCCAGGACGACGTATTCGATCCCTTATGTGCTTGTTTTGCCTGTTCATTTAACATATTTTATACATTATTATATTTATTATATAGATATTATATGGAGGTGAGAGATACATTTGAGAGAGATAGCCCAGTGGCAATAATTATGAACTGGAGTATTTACTCCCCTGTGGCGTCTCGGGAATTGCATCTCCCTGTGGAAGTTGTAAGATGCGACGGAAAACACCCAAAGATGGGAAGCAGCGCCTTGTGAAGAACTGTCAATTTACACTGCCATCCCTGAGGCACCTGATAAGCGTGGGGGTTCTGGCTAACGCCCTCTAACCTTAGCTCAACGGTGGACGTTATGGCTGTAAAACACTTATTTATATCTTTTAATTATGGATGTACTGCATTTTTTACTTATATTCTGTTCATTATTAACTTTGTAACTGTAGGAGAATATTGAAATGGGTCGCTCTTTGAGGTCATTATAGGATACAAGTTAAACTAAAAAAATTAGAGGTCATCGCTCTGGTCAAAATACACATAAAATTGGAACATAATAAAATACGTTCTTCAATTTAAAATCGTATGTACAGATTAGAGATATTGAGTTTTTCTATCGATTGACAAAGTTTTGAATTAACTTCGTTAATATCGTTTAGCAGATACGAATTTTGTTTCGTCACTTAACAAATCTTCATTTCACAAACAAATTACTTGAAAAGTTTTCGCGCTACAGACAAAATATACATTGAAATTTTAGTCAAGAATATGACGATTCTGACTTGTATGAAATCTAAATCAGTTTTGAGATTTGCCGCGATACGCGGTGTGAAATTAAATACCTAAGGCACATGAATAAATATTATTTATTCGAGTGCCTAAGGGCTAGAGGTAACCTTCAAATCAAAGGTAATAAATTAATATGTGGTCAAATATAATAATGTGGTCAAAGGCTAACCTATCAGCCATAAAAATATATATATATATAAAATGCACTTACATAATAAGTCCCAACTCTTCTCTGGATGTCGTTATGTCGGACGCGCCTGCCGCGACCAGCTTATTGCTAGCTGTAGGATACAAATACAAAGATTTATTTCATAAAAAGCACACAGTATATTAGAAATATACGTTGATCACAATATTATTATTTTATTAGTATGTGATTTTATATTACAATATAGTTATTTACATTGACAAACTGCTAAGTCGTACCTGTGTTACAGTAGTCAATGTGCAGTAACAGTATTAGCAGTTTTTACCTAGGCACATTCAAACATATTTCGAAATCCTAAACGGGTCTATTCACGCACGAATAAACATCAATATAATTATATTTTGACTAACCTCGACGTTTCGATCAAGTTGTATTGACCGTGGTCACGAGTAGACTGAAGAAGCGGGTGTCATCGTCTTGAGGAGCGGCGGGAGCGATTTAAATCTACCCCCGTTCCGTTTTCGTTTTTGTCTTTATCACTGTCATCTCGACACACTACACTAACGACTCGAGCACTTTTGAATAGACCCGTGTAGGATTTAGAAACATGAGCTTAGTTCACGAAAGTTTAAAGGGAAAACATTCAAACATGTTTTTGAATCAAAATATCCATCACGTCATACAATTGGTTAGAGCATACTCCGGCTCAAGGAGTGGATGGACGCGGGTTTGAATCCCGCACATGACTTAAATTTTTCCTATCGTATATTTGTGATTTTGTAATGTAATCCGCATAGCAGGCGTTATTGCAAACCTAACAATATTAAAATTATAAGGTTGCGTCATCATTTACCAGTATAATACCAGTTGCAAAATTGGTCTTGTTTGTAGTACAACGCAAGTGGTACTACAAACATTTCGCTCCATCCCAATACGATGGTTAAAGAAGGATAGGAAAGATTTGAGTCATGACGTCATGTCATGTTAGCTCAATTGGTTAGAGCATACTCCGGCTCAAGGAGTGGATGGACGCGGGTTCGAATCCCGCACATGACTAAAATTTTTCCTATCGTAAATTTGTGATTTTGTAATGTAATCCGCATAGCAGGCGTTATTGCAAACCTAACAATATTAAAATTATAAGGTTGCGTCATCATTTACAAGTATAAAACCAATTGCAAAATTGGTCTTGTTTGTAGTACAACGCAAGTGTACTATAGATTTCACTCCATCCCAATACGATGGTTAAAGAAGGATAGGAAAGATTCGAGTCATGACGTCATGTCATGTTAGCTCGATTGGTTAGAGCATACTCCGGCTCAAGGAGTGGATGGACGCGGGTTCGAATCCCGCACATGACTTAAATTTTTCCTATCGTATATTTGTGATTTTGTAATGTAATCCACATAGCAGGCGTTATTGCAAACCTAACAAAATTAAAATTATAAGGTTGTGTTATCATTTACAAGTATAAAACCAATTGCAAAATTGGTCTTGTTTGTTGTACAACGCAAGTGGTACTATAGATTTCGCTCCATCCCAATACGATGGTTAAAGAAGGATAGGAAAGATTCGAGTCATGACGTCATGTCATGTTAGCTCAATTGGTTAGAGCATACTCCGGCTCAAGGAGTGGATGGACGCAGATTCGAATCCCGCACATGACTTAAATTTTTCCTATCGTATATTTGTGATTTTGTTATATTCCGTGATATTATTGTTTATCGTTTATCGCTTTTTAAATTAAGTCTGAGTCGGTTCGGCTTTTATACAAGCTTAACTCATATTATAACACTCTGTATAATCGTTTAAATAAATAAACTTGCAATGAGTTTCCGTGAAATTTGAATTCTAAAATGATTTCAACCAAAAAAATAAGAATTATATTTGAATCTTAATTTCGGAGATTAACTCACCCGTGTCTATAAGATATTTCGCTCGAGTCCCTATAAGTCATTCTAATAATGTGTTTTTTGTTATAATTCCAGTTAGCTTAACTTATATCAAGTAAATAATATAAGCAATTCGAACAATTGCTAATAATTTAATATGCTGCATAGTATTTACTTATTTTTTTCTTGTATAAACTTAGCATATTTGCAGATCTTCTAAAAACATTTATTTTTTATGCTTAACAGGTAAGCCTGTTACCACTATCTCACCTGATGGTAAGTGATGATGTGGTCCAAGATGTTGTTCAGGCTAACCTAGAATTACTGGCTCTCAGGGATAGCTGCCGGAACACACAGTTAGGTGCTTGGCGACAGATTTTCCACTCAAGGGTGGTAGCTAGCCAGGTGGGCATTCGCAAAATGTCCTACCACCATGCTATAACGATTGCCATCCTAAGACAACAACCGGGACCGACGGCTTAACGTGCCCTGCGAAGCACGGAAGCGCTCAGTAGTAATGTCACCCATCCAAGTCACGACCGCGGCGGACGTTGTTTAACGTTGCTGATCAGTTAAAAATAGCTAAGCAATCTTCGCTACAAAACATTTTTAGATACATCATATAATAAAAATTTTGTTAATAATTTTAAAATGTTATAGATTTCACTTTGCAATAAAAATACCACAACTTATTACTGACAATTTTAGTTTTTTCACAGCTGAAAGAGTCAGTGGGTCCTAGTATTAATAATAAATTCTACTTGATGTATTACTTTTTTGCGTTCCTGAAAAAAAGGGTAAGTGACAAATTCTTGACAAAGAGGCAAATGGAAGACGAAAAACAAAGTGATCCTTTTAGGGTTCCTTGTTTCTGATGTGGTACGGTGCCATAAAAATATAAAGTTAGATCTCATTCATGTTGTTTTTTTTTATTGGTTTATTTGTGCGCTTAAAACGACAGATCGTAATAATCAGAGGCGAGAGGTTCAGATAAGTTGGTTCCGTTTTCTTTTTCTAAAATATTTTTTACTCTTCATTGGTGACTATTGCTTACAAGATCCATTGAGTTGAATTAAAATTGCCATTCAGGCATATTATCCAATAAGTTAGTAAATTCAATATCTCATAAAAATTACTTACGTAGATGAAATATAAATGGGACCCCAACATTGATGTATACTTTACCCAGCAAAGAAAAAATCAAGATTATAAAATAAAAAGTAATGTGTTAGACATATGATACATAAGCGTTGTTTGAGAACTGCTTTTTATTGGAAGTCGATTAAAAATAAGCGTTTGCGAATGGAAGATCAACTTCTAAACATCCGAAGTCTGCAACTCAGCTTTAGTGAATATTTTGTAAGAAGCGTCTAAATTTTGTTTTTTGCTACTACTCAGAACCGATAAAAGGGTGGATAATAATAACTCCTAGGTTAGCCTGAACAAAAACTTCGACCACATCGTCACTTACCATCAGGTGAGATAGTAGTCAAAGGATAACCTATCAGGCACAAAAAAAAATTAGTAGCTCTATCAAACATAATTTTACAATATCTCTTAATCCTACAAATTGCACCATTATGCAATTGCACCATTATATTACTTATTGCAACAATTCAAATGGCAACACGAGTTTGTGCGCTTTTTTCTGAGATTCAAATATAACTTTGTGTTACGTTTAGTTTTATAATACTTTATTTCGTAATTAGTTATCAGAAATTGTACGTTACTCTGTTGCGCACCGTAAACTTAACTAAAACTATGTTATATATATAACTTCTTTTATCGTTTGAACTAGTCTTAATTGGTATAAAACTTAATCATAATTTAATTTATTCTCTGCAATTGTGAGGAGCTTTATACAAATTACAAAAAATACAAATACAAAATATTTATTACTTGTTCAACATAATAGGTTCTCTTATTTGTATAGTTGAAGCCCTGCCTTCTGCTTAAGTATTAATAATATGTTGCAGAAAACAGTGTCTTCCCCAAATAATGAGTACAAGTTACATACCTAATGCATGCATATAAAAATCATGATTTGCAGACATAGTCGTCATATAGCGGCTTCTAATTTGACAAAAATTGAGTAAAAAAATTCAAATTTAGATATATTATTCTTATGTGTAATAAAATTTAAATTTAGCATGACCAGATTTGAATAAGATTTTTCAAACGTAACTTAATTTTAGTTAGTTTGTAGCAGAATTAAGACCCAAATAAGCCATGCATGAAGACATAGGCAAGAATACAAAAAGTTACTGAAAATGAACACGACTGTTTTTGTTTCAAACTAATGCTATTGTATAGTATCAATTACTTACTATGTTTTTTATCTAGGAGTTATTGAGTGTGTTAAGTAGTCGTATGGAGATAGCCGTGCACTTCCCGAATTAAGATAGCCGTGTAAGTTCATGGCTTTAGATAACTGTACAGTTCCCGGCATAAAGTTTAACTATTCCATAGAATTAACTGATTCAGGCATTACTCTGCGGTAAGCCATATTCATTAAAAAATATATAATATAGTAATTAAACAACGTCAACGTGGTCAGTCACCCCGTGACCACGATCACTGCAAAGTGTTTGAAACGTCGCGACAAAAATAATGATAAATATACACGATTTAAACCGTTTAAAGTTGTTTAATTACTATGTGTAATAATCGCGAAAACCTAAGACAACATAATATATAATATTTATAAAAATATATGATATGTAAAACATTGAGAAAACACTTAAAAATAAATCTCGTGACAATTTCGGCCAGTTTTCCCGTTGAACCAACGTGACGTCATAAATGCCACATAGCCAAGCCCGAAGATTTCGCCGCGTTCCGCTTCAACACGAAGCATCATCAGGAGGCCTTGACTCTTCGAGCGCACGTTTGAGACCTTTTTATATCCTTGCATAGTATGAACGAAATAGGTGTACAAAAGAAACAATGTGATGAAATAACAGCTTGCAACTTATTACTCTGTCGTGTCACGTGAGAATAAGGGTGTTGTTTTAAATTATGTACATCCACTACAGTGCTGTTCATCATCTAAACAGCCTTATTATAAGACTTAAATGTAGCGGGTATACTACCTTCGTATGCAATATTAAGTACAAAATCACAAATACACGAAAGGAAAAATTTAAGAAATGTGCGGAAAAAATTTTCCTTTTTATTTGTGATTTTGTAATGTAATCCGCATAGCAGGCGTTATTGCAAACCTAACAATATTAAAACAATATTAAGTACTTCTAGGTTAGCCTGAACAACATCTTCGACCATATCATCACTTACCATCAGGTGAGATAGTGGCTGACCTTTTATGACTCTAGAGAGACTCTTAGAATCCACAAATCTACTGTTAATTCAGTTCAGTAATACCTAAAATTTAATAGTTTATGACATTTTTATATTTTTTTTATATATTATAGATTAGCATTTGATCGCTATCTCACCTGATGGTAAGTGATAATGTGGTCGAAGATGTTGTACAGGCTAACCTAGAGGTACTGGCTCTCAAGGACAGCTGCCGGAACACACCGTTTGGTGCTTGGTGACAGATTTTCTACTAGAGGGTGGTAGCTAGCCAGGTGGGCATTCGCAAAATGCCCTACCTCCATGCTGTAACGACTGCCATCCTAAGACAACAACGGGACCGACGGTTTAACGTGCCCTCCGAAGCACGGAAGCGCTCAGTAGTAATGTCTCTAATTCCAAGATATTTTATGAGCTTTAGTAAACATTTTAAACGCTACTTTGTTTCATACATTTATGTTGTGAATGTTATTTTAACGTAAGATAGCACTTTTTTTGATAGCAATAATAATCTGATTAAGAAGGTTTATAATTAAATCTTCTAAAGTTCTACTTCAGTAGGTAAAAAAGGCTCTTTGGTTTGTTTTGATATGAAAAACGAACGAAATAAACTACAATCTCCTTGGTGAGAAGTGTGAAACGTTGTTTTTTTTTTATTTAAAACACTAGTGCGGTAAAATAAAGCTCGAGTGCGTAATAGACTATATTATGACAATAAAATAGGTGCATTTAAAGGCCCGTTACGAGCGAGTGTGTTAAAAGAAATGTAATATGTTAGAATCGTGAATGTGTAAATTTTTACTCGGAAATATTAAAATGTAAAAACAAGCCTTGCACAAAACTAAACATATTATATAAGAAATTTAAGTGTACTTTGTACATTTAGTTATTGGTATCACTTAACTTGGTTAAAGGCAGTCAAAGCATACTAAAAGAGCAACATTTTAATACTTGTTAGAATCTAAACTAAATTTGCCAATGAATTCATTTGTAACGTGGTAAAACGTGAGTTTTGATAGAGTTTACAATAATAAGATTTAATCACTATCCTGGATTGCTACTATGGATATAAACAATAACTCAAAAATTTCCATATTTTTTTATTTCATTCACAAATTCAAATTTCTCCCATCGAGCGGAAATCGAGGATATACGCACTGGGTGACTTAAAACTGTGCGAGTCGGGTGCGATTCGACTTCAACCATATAAGAAATGTTGAACCCTAAAAAAATATGTGTGATGCTAAGCACGTGCTTGGTGCCAAATAGCATGGCAATAGAGGTCATTCGCTGGCCTTCACCACGATGTCACAAAATACATTGCGTCTATCGCTTATTCTATCGTTTACCATACAAACTATTGCTAAACTCGTATCACTAGAATTTCGTGGTGGACCTACAAGGACGCACGGGTACAAATAAACAACTCTAAAATATACGAAATCTATTGCCATGATATTTGACACCGACTATAGTTCTTGTAATCATGTTTAGAAATTATTATTATCACCGGCTGTATACCTTTATTAACAAAATTCTAAGAATTATATACAATACTACAATATATATAGACAACCTATAAGTCATTGCAGACTCACAGTCCAAATGCTCTAGCCCACTACTAGTTGTCAGCGTGCCCAGCATGGATTAGCCAAATAGGTGCCAGTATTCTGATCACGCGTCGCATCGACCAAGCACTCTGATAAGCTTAAGAAATTATTATTTTTATTTCTAAGAAAATGGCTTGGGATTTTTAATACGAGCATTGGATTGCAAAAACTAACATTCAAGTTGTTCTACAAACACGCTAAATAACAATAATACTCGTTGAATGACCCATTATTTTCAAAAGTAAAACAAAAGATGAACAAAATTTATTTTGACTTTATCCTTCATGAGTTTCCAGAGAACGTTCTCTAAATTCAAGTTTCCGCCTCATCAAACATGCATAATTAAGTAATATTGTGTGCAATTTCTTAAACAAAATTGAAACGTACACTAAGTATAGTTAGTTTGTCAAAGGCTTAGTTTTTGTAGACTTTACCAATGTACAGTTTACAAAAACGAACTACGAAAAATATATGATGATTATTCAATTAAAACAATTATTCAACTTAGACTCAATAGTCTAATTTGAATTATTATCATGATATATTTATCGTTCACACAATTGTTATTTTCACTTTTTTTTATAATGATATGGTTTTTGTTTTATTAGGTTTTCAGCTATTTGTTTTGTAAGATATTAACATTAATAAGAATAAAGTTTATTTGCCATTAATATACATACATGTACTGGATAAACAAATTATAAAAACTATTGTAATTTTAAGCTGTGTTATAGTCATCAGCGCCCTCCGACTGGAAATTAATTACCTACGTACATAATCTTTCTTTTTCGAAAGGTTGAATTTGATTTTATAGAAATATATGTTGTTAAATATATGGTCTTGTTTGTTGTACAACGCAAGTGGTACTATAGATTTCGCTCCATCCCAATACGATGGTTAAAGAAGGATAGGAAAGATTCGAGTCATGACGTCATGTCATGTTAGCTCAATTGGTTAGAGCATACTCCGGCTCAAGGAGTGGATGGACGCGGGTTCGAATCCCGCACATGAATTAAATTTTTCCTATAGTATATCTGTGATTTTGTAATATATGTTATCTTTTTTTTTACACCGGCCGTATGCTTATTACTATTACACCTACTTCAATAAAAGCATTTAGACAAACTTTAAGTCATTGCAGACACACAGGCAGTCCAAATGCTCCAGCCCACTACCTGCTGGAGCATTGCCCCGTTGAATTACAATGCTTATTCGTTGAGCCAAATAGGTGTCAGCATTTTGATCACGCATCGAATCGACCAAGCGCTCTGATAAATTTTGTAAATACGATGAGCTACCGATCCCCACGGTCCTAAAAAAAATGTACAAACTATTTAATCAATAAATTACTTGAAGGTTCTTATAAATAAATTTCGTTTTGTGAGGTGTGTAAGAATATATGAAGAATGTATGTGTTGTGAAAAAGTAATGAAGGTGTGTATGATGTTTGTTTTTATCTTTTGAAAGATTTTCTGTTTCTGAATATGTTAGTTTTAATAATGATTTTCTAGTAACATGATTAAATGAAGATCGTGAGTAAATATGGTGATGTAGGTTTAATTATAGAACCGACTGATGTTGAATGAAAAATGAATATCGCTGAGCTGCAACATGCCATTGATGTACAAAAGTAACACAGTCAGAGATAACACACCCTTGTGGAGAATCAGTCACACAATATCTCGGAAATCCTATAGGGAGGACGCTTTGAAAGAAGTGGTTTATGCCACCCTCGATCAAAGGCCTTCGCTATGTTGAAACTAACAATTCTAACGCCTCGCCCTAAGACTTCATCATCTCTGCTCATTGATTAGTAATATATACTAGAAAATCCCCAGCTGAGCGACCGTGACAAAAATTGTACTGGCGATCGCTAATCAGCTTATACTCTTTCAGCAGCTGAACTTTTTTGGATATCAGGTGCAAAAAAGCCGTTTTCATATTTTTGGAATAATGCTTGATGTGTAGCAGTGACGAAGGAGGAACCGGTGTCAACTCTGGAGCATAAGTTCGAAGCACTATTTGGAGGGATGCCATCAACCATGTGAAAATGGTTTTTATTTTCTCATTAAGACTTAAAAGTGATTGAGGTATAATAGCATTCTCAGGGTAGTATGGTAGATTCCATGGCCCAGCGAGTTTTGCTATGAACGATGCATTCCAACCATAGACTAGAAATGTAAAAATGTAGGAGAGGATGTGAGTCGCTTTCCCAGGAGAGGTCCGTTCCGTACCACTACAAAAAGGGCTAGCTTTTATTATTTTTAACGTGAATTCAGGGTTTATTATTTTTTATTATATTTCAATACATACCAGAAACTACACAAAGTTTAAAATTTTATATTCTTATACAATATATTTTTTTAGTCTCTTGACCTCTGTGCATCTTTGAAGGGCTCGTAGCGAAATTTACTTAGCTGTTCTCAACCGATTAGCAAAGTTAAGCAACATCACTGGCGGTCATGAGTTGGATGGGTGACCGCTAGTGACATTACTACTGAGCGTTTCCGTGCTTCGGAGGGCACGCTAAGCCGCCGGTCCCGGTTGTCGTCTTAAGATGGCAGTCGTTATAGCATAGTGGTAAAGCATTTTGCGAATGCCCGCCTGGCTAGCTACCACCCTCAAGTAGAAAATCTGTCGCCAAGCACCTAACGGTGTGTTCCGGCAGCTGTCCTTGAGAGCCAGTACTTCTAGGTTAGCCTGAACAATATCTTCGACCACGTCATCACTATATATCAGGTGTGATAGTGGTCAAAGGCATAAAAAAAAAACTATATCTGCTGTGGACGATATCGTCCATTTCTATTGTTATAATTTTTAACGATGACATGGTAAACTTATTCTTTTTTAATTTTTGTTCCCTCTACAGACTTCTTGGCTTCTACTCAATAATTATAAGTATAGATGATAAGTAAGGGAAGGGCATATTGGCAATCATTTTGTTTAGTTAATTAGGTATAATTTTATTGAAAAACTGATTTACTAAAATAGATGCAAGTTAAATGAGGTTAATGTGTAAGCTCTATCCCAGAAAACAGAAAGAATCATCCAGTAATATGGTATACGTTATTTAGATATTAAATAATAATGTAAGCATCGTTCTCTTGGAGGCATTCCTTCATATATGGAAGGCGATTGGATTATTAGAGATATGAATAGATTTAGAAAGTACTCTAGTAGCTATAAAGAATGAAGGAAAAACAGAGTAATGTTTTTAACTTTATTTACATATCTTGTATGTTTCACTTTTTATGCCTTGTTTCTCCAATCTTCTTTAATCATTTCTGCACAAATATCGCCAATTACCATGGTTGGTATGGTAATGGCATCAGATGTGATTGTAGGCATAATGCTGGCATCTGCGACTCTTAAATTTTCTACATTATATACTCTCAGTCTTCCATCTACCACAGATCCCATTGCCGCTGTTCCGCCATGGTGGTTCAACGGAGCAAACAAACAAAGCACATAGCATCTCCAGAATTTATCACTATCAAAGTTATACCTGCCACATCTACCATTAGTTGGGTCAACTAAAAATGCTCCATTTTCCTTAAAATACTGACTATTTAAAACTCTCGTAATATCTTTTAAGTACTTAACAAAATCTGTCACATCAGTGTCATTCGACAAGTATTTAGCGTCAATAATAGGCGGATCAAATGGATTGGAGCTCCTTATTTGTACTGTACCTCGTGATTTTGGATATGCACCTAGAATATTAATATAGACAAATTCTCTGCCCTTTGATTTTGCGTAAAATCTGTTGGATATATCAAACTTATAGTTGTAAGCCTGTGCAGTATACTGAAGTAGTATTGGGGCTGGAGTATATGATATAGTGAAACCATTAGTAACGTAAGAAGGATATGGATCACTTTTGTTTATAGAAACGTAGCCAGCAAATGTCGGAGGTTCACGAATGCCCGCCAGGCTAGCTACCACCATCAAGTACAAAATCTGTTATCACGGACCTAACGGTATGTTCCAGCAGATGTCCTTGAGAGCCATCAACTCCAGATTAGCCTGAACAACATCTTCGACCACATCGTCACTTACTAAGTGAGATAGTGGTCAAAGGGCTACAGGCTATAAAAAAAGGGCGTGCTGAGACAGAAAATCACAAAATTCCAGAATTAGTTCATTTTGAAGCGCTGGTATTTGACACATATGTAAAATAATCTTAGGCGTATAAAAAACTTGGGTTGGTCTAGTTAGATAAGACTAATTTCTTTCAAAAAAGAAACTTTATAAAATGTAGTTAATGTAAATTATACAAACTCTGCGCATTGCCGGTCAAAGGGTTTAGAATAGCAAGAATGTTTAATAAACTAATAGTATTAAACGCCATTTGCGTGTTTTGTATGTCTGAGACCACCGCCGCAGCATTGGTATCCATGACTGCCTGCAACATAAATATTTATTAAGCTCATAACTATATTGAGTGAAGATTTATTTAATTTACAAACAAAACTGAGAATTTAGTGTTTTTTTTAGTTATATTTCTGAAGTATAATTTACTCTAGCATTTGGAATATCATCGTTTAGAGTTCATTGGTTAAAGAACAAAAACTACGTTTTGTAATGGGGGGCGCCAAAGTCATAGACTTAGGATTTTTTCGAAAAAATCGTTATCCTACACGTCATACTAAAAACAATAGTTATCCCACGGTACGGGTTTCAAGCCTAGTGTCGAAAACAGATACTTCATTCTTTTAATTATAAACTAAATGCCCATACCTAATAAACAATTTGAATAAGATTTTTTAAGCATTTTCGTCAAGGGTATTATATTAAAAATTTAATTAATATTATTTAAAAACATATCACTTAAATATTAATTTTAAAAAATCCCAAAAAGAATAGTATTTTTCAACGTTTTTAGTTTTTGCTCTATCGTACAAAAATAATTATGCATATAATCTTACTAATCACTTTATTGTGAGGATAGTATAACTGTGCAGTACTGTATCAGCCGCATTATCCACTGCTGAACACTGCTCCATTATGTGGTTTGCCATAATCCCCACACTTGACAGGTGTTTTGGGGATCGCAGTGTGAGATATCAGTTCTTCAGAAAGTGCTGCTGCCCACCTTCTGGTGTGTTACCCTTAGTCGCTTCTTACGACACCCACGGGTAGAGATGGGATAACATTCTAGCGCGGCACCCAAAGGGCTGTACAGTAAATCAATTATTATGAAAACGGGTTCCAATTTTGGTGCTTTTTACTATGACTCGCGGTCAGGATGTCGAACTAAATAATAAAAGAATGATTTTAGGTGTATTTTTGCATACTCACGGAATTATAGGTCCACGAGTACGACTCTACCTTGACTTATTATTGTTATAATTACATATATTTCCACTTTTGTTCACGGAAAATATTATACTTCAGTGAATAATTCCGAACAAAAACTGAAACAATAAGCAGAAGCTGTTCTTATTTATACTGTTTCTAGGCTAGTTATATATAAAAGTAAGTATAATATATATTTATAAGATAAGTAGAGTAAAATAGGTTAATAAAACGTTTGATGCACTCATTTTATCATTTTAGCTTTCTTTTCATTATAATTTAGCAGTCTATTAATAGCCACTTTATATTCGTACGTCTATTGATTAAATACAGCCAATGTAAAATTTAACATGTTCAATTGGCTTTTTACAAATTTTACATGATGTTGGCGAGGGTTTCGTGCGACGGAATATATAGTTTTTTAGATAAAAGAGTTTTCTTTTATTCAGCCAGTTTTTATGTATTTTTTTATGGTATAGGGTAAACGAGCAGGCGTTTCACCTGGTGGTAAATGGTTACCGTCGCCTTGGACAACCGCAATACATAGGTCTTAAGGAATCGTTGCCAGACTTTGAGGTGGAAGTATGATCTTTTCTTCTAGTTCACTTCAAGTCTCCTAAGTTGTATTGATTTGGAAATACACATTGTGGCTATGCGGAGCAAAAAGTGTCATGATAATCGCACGTTTTGTGGACAGACGTAGACATGAAATTGATTGTCGATATGTGTTTTTTTTTTTATGTTATTGTGACGGATCAAGCACGAGGCCCACCTGATGTTAAGCGGACTAACCTCTGCCTATGACAGATGCAATTCACAAGTCACAAATTGCACTGCGCCCGTCACCTTGAGACATAGTTGTTAAGTCTCATGTGCCTGTAATTTCACTGGCTCTCAAGGACTGCTGCCGGAACACACCGTTAGGTGCTTGGCGATAGATTTTCTACTTGAGGGTAGTCCCTAGCCAGGCATATGGATGTCAGGGCGTCTGATAGTATAATTTAGCTATTAGTGAATGAGTGACTCGATGAAGACGAGCGCAGCGTAATTATGATGCAAAATGAATATTAATTTTGGATATTTTGTGCCTAGAAACTTGGTACCTACATACATACATAGTGTATACTTGGTATACACCTATCTGCTTTATGAGAAAATATTCAATTTGTAAAAAAAAAATATTTGTAGCTGTTATTAATGGAAGAAGCTAGGTCTGGGGAGCCTCTGCCCCAAGGTGAGAGCAGTACTCCATGTGAACCTGAGCCCTAGAAAGTTGATGTCGATGGGTTTTGTGAAGTACCGTCTCGGCTTTCCGACCACACCAAGTTTCTTAGAGGCTAACTTAGCCTACGCTTCCAACGAAATACTTTGAGGTTGAAGCAGTGATGGCTCAGTAGCATTGGCTATGGACTGCCGCGCAGCAAGTCCATGATTCGAATCCCGCCGTGGGCTAGAGCTTCACTGCATGGTGGAAGGGCATTTTGCGAGTGTCCACCTGGCTAGCGACCACACTCAAGTATAAAATCTGTCGCCAAGCACCTATCAGTGTGTTCTGGCAACTGTCCTTGAGAGCCAGTAACACTGGGATAAGCTTGTTAACACTTTCGACCACATCATCACTTACAGGTTAGATTGTAGTCAAAAGTTTACCTTTAAGAAATAAAAAAAAGGGTTCCATCCCTATCTCTGTAAAAAAGGATAACGATGGAATGTTCCTCACGTATTTAACGAGGTACATAAAACGTTTTTCTAGCTAATACGGATTCTACATACAAGTGGATACAAGTGGACGTTTATAATCAAGCGGACAAAACTTCACATATTCTGCGACAGTTTTTAAAGACGATTACACACACAAAAGATAAAGTAAATTTTATTTTTATTTTATTTTATTTTTACAATTTAGGGATTCTTACAGCTAGGTATAGCTTAAAAATCTATGTAGGTGCTGAAGGCCATTTAAAAGATTCCACTAATAAATTAAGAGAATGATTCTTATCGAGTAGACTAAAACATAGAGAAAATCAAAAAAATATTACACAACACTTGCACAAGAATAGAATTAATTGAAAAATGCATTAGACAATACCCTCTTAACTTGCTCGACAGACGTATTAAAAATATCAAGGTCATGCCGAGATGCTACGTCATTTAAACAACGGCTTATACGACTTCATTACTCTTAAGAGAATAGTAGAAGGACACATATCTCTAATCTATACGGCTTTGGAACTTTGAAAAACAGTACAAACGTGTGTGACTGTTAAATGAGCGTGATGTGAGACCTCGTATTCATACAAAAATAAAAATAGGGTCAAATTTAGCTTTTTAATTATGATAGGAGAAGTCATTTAATCACGGCTGTGTACAGAGCATAACAATGATTTAATGCAGAATTTGCTGACTTATATGTATGTTTCATATATAAGAAATTTCTGTAGAAATATAAATTCTTTATTGTACGCAGATAACGACAATGTTGCCTTCATAATGAATTCTGCAAAGTAAAAAGAAAACATACGTAGGAATAAAACGACTTTATTACAAAACATAATCCTGATAAACTAACCCTAGTTCTACTAGTTACAATAATAACAAATACTTTTAAAATATTTTAAGAAAACATCAAATTAATATTTTAATAAAACACTTAAAAATATATCTAGTGACAATTCCGCTTAATTTTTCTGCTAAGCCGAGGTGACGTCACAAACGCCACGCAGCCAAACCGGAAGAATTTTCGACGCGTTTCGCTTCTACACGAAGCATCCTCAGGAGGTCTTGACTCTACGAGCGCACGATCCAGAAACTTTCTCACCTCGGCTTAGCAGGAAAATTAAGCGGAATTGTCACTAGATATATTTTTAAGTGTTTTATTAAAATATTAATTTGATGTTTTCTTAAAATATTTTAAAAGTATTTGTTATTATTAAAAATGTATTTCCGCAAAGTAATCAAAATAAATCTATTCATTATCTACTAGTTATGTTTTACGAGTAACCAGTTAAACAAAACTAGTGGCGCAATGTAATTGTACATACTTATATATTGGAAGTAACGAATACAGTAATTTATCGATATCGATAAATGTTAACTACTAGGACGCATATCTCTAACCCCTTGTTTAAGTTGGTAGAACCGATTGCTTTACAGGCATCCGTCCCGTCAGGTGGTTTGCCAATTTCATTCATTTTGAGGTAGGTAGTCCTGTTTTGACGTTTACCTCTATTTTTTTTCTTATAAGCTTCCCTCTGTTCTCGTGTAGTAATGGTATCTTCATTGCACTCAATGAACTTAACAAAATATACTATAGTGCCAATGAGCCTGTAACTGGATGACATAATATTTGCAACTAGTTTTCAATGGGGATAGTACAATGTGAGCGAATGACAAGTAGGACTTGTCCAAAGGGTACTTGAGCGTAACAGTTATAATTGGCGCCAATGTTCTCAACTTGTGAGTGGAACTTAACGCATGCGACCTACCACTGTCAACAGATCGCCGGTGTATCTACCGTACATCAGAGGAATAACGGATAAAATCGGATACTTAATGAAACGGAGGTAATCAATTAAGGCGATTTTCAGATCACAAAGTCAAGTCCGACAGATACTGCGTTTACCGAAGGACAGTGAACCACTTGCCGGGCCTGGGGTATATAAAGTACCCTGTGATTGTGGTAAGTCCTACATCGGAGAAACACGACGAAACATCGCTACGAGGTTGACGGAGCACGTCAGGTGCATTAAGAACCTAGAAATTGAGAAATCCGCAATAGCCGAGCACGCCCTCATTAAGGAATCATTTCATACGGTTTGATAAGGCATCCGTACTAGCGAGAGAAAAGTATTTTGTGCCGCGGAAAGTACGTGAGGTTATTGAAATAAATCGTCATCGAAATTTTAATAGGGACGGTGGACTTTACCATCTGCGTGGAAACCGGTGCTTAATTGTGCCTCGACCAGTGCCAAAAGACGTAATTGCTATGGTGTGCGAAGACCCTACACATACTTTTGACGAGTGCAATGAAGACAGTGACAGTGACGCACGCGCCCCTTCCTGGCCTGCGATGCTTGCACGCCGTTCCTCAAGTTTCGCAGAGGGCGTTGCGAGCAGCCGCCCGCAGTGCGCGTCTAGGAGCCCTCGAAGCTGCCCGCATTCCTCGATAATGAGCATCTACTGCTCGAACACCGGTCGGAGATTACGACCAAACACCGTGAGTGCTAGCCGGTATATTTAGTAAATAATTATGTCAATTCACGTTAGTTTTTATGAAAAAAAAAATATTCTCATATAATTTTTTTTTTATGAGTATATTGTGTAGATTATAATTTTAGGTATAATTTATAAAACTTAATCAGTCCGTATTGTACCTGAAGTAGTAACCTTGGTATACTTTGAAAATGTTCCTTGATTTAATTTAAAACAAGTGGCATAAATGTAATAATGTCGTATATTTCAGATTCGGTTCAAAAAGCTCTTGCATTTGATAAAACACACGGAAGGATTCAGTATTTTTACATTATACAAATAGATGTGGGCTCATAACTTCTCCCCAAAGGAATATATTATGAAGAACTGTGAAACAAAATTATTTATTTGACCTCTAGTACACGTGTGCCATAAGACATACCGCCTTATTAGGCTCTGTTCAGCAGTGCACAATCCAGCTGATACAGTACAGTAATGACTAGAGTAAATTTTGGGTTCTTTAACACGATTCAGTGGTTAAGTGCTCAGCAATTACAGATTTATGCACGTCCCGACTCTTCACAACTGCAATATGATTTATGACCCTTGCAGCGATGTTGCCTTCGCCTGTCCAATATAGGATGTTAATCTTATATATTTTCGTTCGAGCGTGAACTCATGTAGGCTGGCTGCCGTGGCTGACAAGAAATTAACTGTATTTTTTAATTTTAAAATTGCGTATTGCTTTTTTACATTAATATAAAATGGGCAATCATATAACACATAAAAATAATACAGTGTTTTTGCAGCGTACATGGGGGTAACTAAAAATTGTTTTCTGTCCCTACAGAGTCAATGAAATTGATGAATTTTGATGAATGAATGAATTTTGTCAAAAAAATCACCTAAAAATAACAATGTCATCATTTTTACGCTATTAAGAGCATCGTAAATTACAATATCAGAAAATTCACATGTCGTATTGAAACTCGGAGTAACCACAGTTTTTTTATGCCTGATAGTTTAGCATTTGACCACTATCTTACCTGATGGTAAGTGATGATGTGGACATGAAGATGTTATTCAGGTTAACCTAGAATTACTGGCTATCAATGATAGCTACCGGTACACACCGTCTTATAGGAAGTTACTTATACCTGATATTAATTACAATCGCTAACGCAATTCAATAACCAACTAAGTACCTTATCCAGAAAAACTTGCCGAATTCCGGTGCTGATAAGTCATTGTGTCGTCTTACCAATTCCTAACATTCTAATTAATATTTTATTGAGTAAGTTGATCCAAAATAACTTATTTAATGTTGCTAATATTATATTATATATTATTAAAAAAATATATACAATCCTGATCCAGTTTAAAATATAGTTATTTACGGTTCTTTTCTACCGACTTCAAAAAAGGAGGAGGTACTCAATTCGTCCCTATTATTATTTATATTTTTTTTTATGTTTGTTACCTCATATCTTTGGACTTGGTGAACTGATTTTGATAATTCTTTTTTTATTTGATAGCTGATGCTTGCTGTGTAGTTTCATTTAAATTTCATCAAAATCGATGTAGCCGTTTTTGAGTTACACTCCAAAAACTGAATAAGTGTTTTCCTCCTGATATTATAGTCAATGTTTGTTACCTTAGAACTTTTGACTGGGTAAACCGATTTTGATAACTCTATTTTTATTTGATAGCTGATGCTTGCCGTATGGTTTCGTTTAAATTTTATTAAAATCGGTCAAGCCGTTTTTGAATTACACTCCAAAAACGAATAAAGTGTTTTCCTGTCCTGATATTATAGTTAATGTTTGTTACCTTAGAACTTTTGACTGGGTAAACCGATTTTGATAACTCTATTTTTATTTAAAAGCTGATTCTTGCTGTGTGATCCCATTTAAATTTCATCAAAATCGGTCAACCCGTTTTTGAGTTACACCCCAATAATTGAAAAGTATTTTCCTATCATGATGAATTCTCATCAAAGCTTAAATTTGGTGGTAACACAGTAATATTTCCTCAACGGTATAAGATAGAAATTCAATTTTTGTATAGGAAGATAAAACGTGTACTATGCTGCAAACTAAAAAAAACTAGTCTTATTTTAATATTGTTAGGTTCGCAATAATGCCTGCTATGCGGATTACATTACAAAATCACAAATATACAACGAAAAATTTAAGTCATGTGCGGGATTCGAACCCGCGTCAATCCACCCCTTGAGCCGGGGTATGGTCTAACCAATTGAGCTAACATGACATGACGTCATACCTCAAATCTTTCCTATTGTTCTTTAACCATCGTATTGGGATGGAGCGACAATTATAGTACCACTTGCGTTATATTACAAACAAGACCAATTTTGCAATTGGTTTTATACTTGTAAATGATGACGCAACCGTATAATTTTAATATTGTTAGGTTTGCAAGAACGCCTGCTATGCGGATTACATTACAAAATCCTACGAATAAATATAGACAAAATCACAAATATACGATAGGAAAAATTTCATTCATGTGCGGGATTTGAACACGCGTCCATCCACCCCTTGAGCCGGGGTATGTTCTAACCAAATGAGCTAACATGACATGATGTCATTACTCAAATCTTTCCTATCGTTCTTAAACCGTAAATGTCATTAACAGTAAATGACAATTGATCCCATAAGTAGGGGACTAAATATAATGATCACCATAAAATGCTTGGATACCCTTAGTTCATTTTTACCAAAAATTGTAATCGAACACCAAATGTAGTAAATGATCACTAAATCTCAAAGCCATGTTTAGGTGCGACGACGAGCGAAGCGAGGAGGAGCGTTAGGTTACTTGCAACCACAACAACGCGCGAGCCGAGCGAGCATAGCGAGCGTGCCGCGGCAACGGCCGGCGATGTGCCAGAAGAATTACAGCATTTAATTTTGATGATAATTTACTACTTTTGGTGATTGTTAAATATTTAAGGGATCCTGTTGTATTCGCTATAAATGAAAGTCTTCAATAACTGACTTGATATTTGAATTTTCCTTTGAACATAGTTTGGGTTACACAGCACTTAAATTACTATTTTTATTAATTTATTTTGTAGGAACACATATGGCATGTTGGTTGATGTAAGACGAGAGAGTGAGACAGCTTTACTTATTTAATATGGCAAAATTAAACAGTGATCATTTACTAATTTTGGGTTAACAATGATTTACTAAGAGTAATTTTGCTTAAATAGGATAGCGAGATATTAAAACTTTGGTTCTAAGTTTACATTAAATGGGGGTTAATTTTAGTCTGTTATAATTATGTTACTATATCTGGTGGTAAATTAAACATAAGCCCATAAGTAGCAAGGTTCACTAAAAAGGGCGAAATAAAAAAACGTACCAAAAAAATAGAACCGACTTCAACACTCAAATGTGTGAAATAACTTGTCGAAGTCGGTACCATGCGCACAATATTGTGATGATAGGTACTTTTGAACCGTCATGGTCGGTTCTATTTTTTTGGTAAAACATTTTTTCCTGTGTGTGTTCTGTTATAAAATAAAAATAATTATATTAAAGTTATATCAAACGAAACACAAGAACCAACGTTTATCAAAGAAAATGGCATGAAAAATGTTGTCTCAATAAGTTTTCACAATTTTGACATATATCGGCATTTTTATCGAACATAGTTATTATATGATTTGCATGTATTTTATTCACGCCCATGCAGATGTGTACAGTGATTCCCAAACTGCAGCCGTGGTGATATAGTGGTGCAAATTTCTGTAGCTACACGTAAAAATATAAAAATGGTTCTGTGTTCTATTCCGTGCTCCAACCGCGCCTTAAGAATAATATATAGTAGTGAAACGAGGTTTTTTACATTTCCTGCAAAAGAATCTTAAGCTGAAGAATGGCTTCGCTATTGTGGACCTGAAACAACTACTAAATGTTTTGGATTATTTTTAAAAATGTAGTGAACTTTCTTATTAATATTTATGTAAACTACAACTATTATAGTTAATATTTAAACTTTGTATATTAAAATATATTTTTCGGTATATATATAATAAAAGCAAACTTTGATACTTTACATACGTACTATATATTATCATTCATATTTATCTAGCTCAGATCCAAAGTCAAAAAAGACTATATGTTATGTTTTTTTTCAGTTAATATATGCATTCATCTCAAAAAAGTTAATCGATACTACAATTCATTATGAAATAGTTAATATATGTGGTAAAAATTATTTACTTCTCACGGTTATTTACTTTTGCTTCTAAGTAGAAATTCTTTACTGGTATTCTAATTTCACCTCACTGAGTTTCTCCAAATTAGGTATAAAGTTTGAGAACCATTGTAAGCGTGATGACGGAAGCATGTATCCCGGTCACGTGACATCCGGTCTCGGAATGTCAGGTATTACAATCCGAAACCGGATGTCACGTGACCGGCTATATTATTATTTCATGGGTATATCTCTCATATACCACTCAAAAGATGTCAGCGACTTTAAAAAAAAATTATTACATATTTTAGAAATTCAGAATTCAAGTTTTTGTTAGTAATGTTATAGCCGAGCGAGTTGTCACTCCAATAGAAATGGTTCTTGTGAGTATGTTGAATCTGAATATTTAGGGATGGCATGATATATTATATGTGAAAATCGGTACAAAACACATCCTATTAACTCTCCCCGTCGTCTGTATCCATTACTTTTTAACAGTGACATCTTTAAGAAATTTCATCGATATGTGATCAAATTTGAATTAAAAATTAGGTAATCGTAATTACTATCGTGTCATAATGATTTTTATATTTTCTGTATGCAATATGTTGTAATATAAAAAAAAAGTGATAACATAATATTCGAAAACAACTCTGATGAAATTTCAAATCAGAGGGAATTTGATGATACTATTATGACAAGTTATATAATTAATTAACACATACCTATTACTAATTTTGATTTTAATTTTCAGAATATTTCAATCGTATAAAATTGTATCGATGTTCATACGATTCTTAGAACTGAATTGTCACATAACTAATTGAGTTAAGAAGAATTTTAAAGTAAAATATATTTGAGTACTGTACTGTATCAGCCGGATCGTCCACTGCTGAACACAGCCTCCCCTATTAAGGTGGTATTTGCCATAATCCCCACGCTTGGCAGGTGGCTTGGGGATCGCAGTGTAAGATAGTAGTTCTTTAGAAGGCGCTGCTGCCCACCTTCGAGTATAATTCCCTTAGTCGCCTCTTACGACACCCACGGAATGATATGGGGAGGTGCAATTCTAACCCGGCACCCCACGGGGAGTATTATATTTGAGTAGTACGTGTATTTATAATGTTATATATATGTATATAAACTTTATAATATTGCAATATAATCTTACTAATATGCCAGCTTACAAGCAAGTATAATCTTTATAACCTTCTAATCAGATTTAAATGATATATGGATCCATTTGAATAAGATATCTTTCTGAAACTGTTCTACGGTTCAAGGCCGCCGTTAGACTAAAAAAAGAAACTATTAGGACTAATTGTATTCACCATATTAGACATAATTATAACTTGACCGCAGTCCCGGCGAATTAAATGGAGTTTTTTTTGTTCATAAAATTATTACATACTGTAAATTCAGTTAATAAGTCAATTTTTTTTGCTGTTTCAGATTCTATTTTTTGTGATATAATTCGGAATTTTTACATTATATATTAGTTTTTTCTGATGATGTGTGCGTGCGTCATTTATATGAGGATGTGAGCGTTCGTAATTTGCAAGAAGACATGAGAGAGCGACGATTTTAAAATGACTTAATTATAACTGATGGGCTAGCCTTTGTCCACTACTTCACCTGATGGTAAGTGATGTTGTGGTCAAAGATGTTGTAACCTAAAATTACTGGCTTTCAAGAGTCGCTACTGGAACACACCATTAACTGTTTGGCGACAGATTTTCTACTTCAGGGTGGTAGCTAGCCAGGCGGGCATTCGCAAAATGCCCTACCACCATGCTGTAACGACTGCAATCCTAAGAAAACAACCGAGACCGGCAGCTTAACGTGCCCGTTAAGCATGGGAGTGCTCAGTTGTAATGTCACTAGCCACCCATCCAACTCCTAACCGCAACGGGCGTTGCTTAACTTAGGGATCGGCTAAGAACGGCTAAGCAAACTTCGCCACGAGCTGTTACACCTTTTTTTTTTTTTTTTTTGACCCGGGAAAATCCTTTATGGATACCACCCGGCTCCGGGGGGAGCAGAGTGGTTATGTGGGAGTCCTCGCCTGAGGGGCCTTACTACCCCCACGGGGGGGTAGTAAGTGAGGTTACCCACTAAAAACCCGGGATGAGCAGTCTGCCGCCTAGTCGGGGCGAGATGGGGTAGCGTTAGCAATCACCATCTCGCCCCGGCGGTTGGCCCGTCACCGGTGACGGGCCCCGGCCAAGGGAGGGATGACCCAGCTCATTAGGGCCATCCCCCAGACGTGTGGGATCGTGCAAGCCAGTGGAGAATCCCCCGACTCTCCACCGATGATCCGCACAACACTAGGTAAGAGCGAGAAGGCGCCCGAATCGCCTTCTCCTTCCCCCAGTTCGTCTACGCCGGAGCGGGTCTGCGAGGACGTCGTCCTCCCTCGCCCGCTCCGCGGTCTCTTTCTGTGCCATCACCTCTTCGCAGAAAGAGACCACCGCCTGCCACGATCCGTCGCTGCCGAGCATAGCGTTAACCACGCTCGGCAGCGACAGATCTGCGCCTATGACCGCTGTGAGGGCGCGCCGCATGGGACTCCACGCGGCGCACTCCTCCAGCGTGTGGAGCGCCGTGTCTTCTGGCGCTCCACACTCGTGACAGGCGGGGGTCGCCTCACGTCTTGCGATGTGATGCAGGTACCTTCCGAAACATCCGTGTCCGGAAAGCACCTGCACCAATCGGAAGGTGAGCGACCCGAATCGCCGCCCTACCCACCTCCGAAGGACCGGGCGAATGGCATCCACCGTCCTCTGTCCAGGGACCGGTGGAGCCAGGTCCTCCGTCCACCGCCGCAACAGGGCGGCCCGCGCCTGCCGTCGCATGCGCGTGACCTCCTCCCACGCTGGAGGCTCCCCGCGGGATCTCCTCGCCGCCACGAAGTGGTACACTTCGGCGAGGATCTCCGCTTGGAGCTCCCAGGGGGGATCACTGGCCAACACGCATCCCGCCGTCCAGGACACCGTCCGGTACCCGCGTATCGCCCTCGTCGCGATGACCCGCTGCGGACGACGCAGCAGGGCCTTATTGGCGCGACCGAGGGCGTCCACCCAGACAGGTGCCCCGTACAAGGCCATACTCCGGATCACTCCGGAGTACAGGCGACGACATGTGGCGCTCGGGCCGCCCACGTTGGGCAGCAGCCTCCCAAGGGCGGCAGCGGCGCCTATGACTTTTGGGGCCAGTTGAGTGAAGTGGGCCCCAAAAGTCCACCGCCCGTCCAGGATGAGACCCAGGTACCTCATCTGGGTCCCAACCCGGACCAGGACCCCGTCCAGGTCTATCCTCGTTCCTGGAGGGGGTCCCCCCCGAGGCCCATGACGAGCTGTTACACCTAATATATAGCTGACCGAGACCCGAATCCCTCACAAACCTATTTACGCGTTCTCAACAGTATATTTCTCTATATTAAGTGCTCGGTATTATTGTGATAACTCCAGGAGTCACCAGACTCAATACTCGTATACCCTTCAGGTGGAACCTCTGCCCAAATTAATAGTAAAAGTGAGTTGCGGGGACTAGTAAGTCCTCTTGTACATGTAATAATATTATTTTACTAATAAAACTAATGTGTGTGTGTGTGTGTGCGTAAGTTGTTTTTTTTTAAGACAACTGAGTAGGTCCGCCCTACAGAGCGCTTCAAAACTAATTGAACGTCAGTTTAATGATTGATAGAAATTGTTATTGATAGAAGGACGTCAGCGATCGTCGCGACGCGTCGTAAATAACTAAATAGGCATTGAGAGCGTGTTAGTGTGTTTTGAAAAGCAAGCGTGTGTTATTTTGTTGAAAGTGAGATTGCGTTAATTTAACCCGGCGAGGATGTGGTAGGGTCAATTTGACCCTGCTCATTTTGTTTGATGTACAGTTTTTTTACCTGCAGTCGCATGCTGTCGAGTTTATCAGTAGCTGTAGTCAATAAAATACCCTCCCTTTTTTCCACCTCCACTTAGTCGGGTGCAACACGTGCAAGCAGGTAAACGTGCGCAAACTCAAATAGGGCAATTATGACCCATATATAGAGATGATTAGTAGCCTAAAAGACTGAATAATTACTGATTTTGTGATAAAACATGATATATCATATAAATTCCTACCAAAAATTACCAATTACTTGTAATAATATTTGTATGTGTTGTTTTTTTTTAATGTGTGGCAGAGTCCTGCTAAAGTTGATTAAAATAAGACTTTATGTAAAATTTAAATAATGAAACATTTTATACGCATAATAGTGTTTCTTTTCATGAAAATCCTTATATAAATAACTAATGCGTAAGTTAACTTCCTATCCTATGTTAAAAAATTGCAATGAATACTTTTAAAATATGAATTTAATACAGGGTCATCAAGACCCTCCACATCCTCGATGTACCCTTTTTGTACCACATCCTCGCCGGGTTAAAAATGAAAACATGAAGACGAAGTCACGAGCGTGTTTAGTTTATAAGAAAATCCATGCGTATGTAGCATATTTTTAAAGAACGATATCGATACAGGTTGCACGAAATTAACGATAATTTGATTGTTAGTAAACTAAAATAATCCTACTTTGTTACTTATACGAATAAAAGGCTTAGAATAACTCTACAAGTTTTATTAGAGTGGATAGATACAAAGTAAGTTATAAAGTGAAGTGACAAATAATTATATTAGTAACTACCGGTTGCAACAAATGTTTCTGTATAAACTGACTAAAAACAAAAGAGTCAGTAGAGAGCTATAGGTCTAAAATCATTACAGATACGCATATAGCCGTAGGGTGCTCCAAGTGTTTATTGATGCATTAAATGACAAGTAAGATGTTATTTAGCTCATATTAGATGCTTGACACGTTGGCAAACGAAAGACAAAAATCTATATTACATGGTTATATTAAGTTAATTTTTAATATCTGTCGTCAAGCACCTAATGGTGTATTCCGGCAGTTGTACTTGAGAGCCATTAAATTACAGGCACATGAAACATGACAAAAATCAAAATATTGAAAACAAATTTAAATGGTATGGAACGATAAGACAATGTTGATAAGTAATGTTATTTGCTTGTCAAATAATCCTGTTTGATCATTTCAGCGGCATTTTCCCCAATCATTATTGTGGGTATGGTAGTACTTCCACTGATAATTGTAGGCATGATGCTAGCGTCTGCAACCCTGAGGCCATGCACCCCAAAAACACGCAGTCTTCCGTCTACCACTGATCCCATAGCAGCCGTCCCACAGGGGTGTGGTCTTGGTGACATTAAATTTTCAATATAACACTTCCAGTAATCATCGCTATGAAGCTTATACTTTCCGCATGTATCCGTCATTGGGTCCACAAAAAAACCTCCAACTTTTTTAAAATAATCACTTTCTCCAAGTTTCAAAAAGTCCTTTAAGTATTGAATGAGATTCTTCATATCCCTGTTTTCCGTCAAGTATTTTCCATCTATTACGGGAGTATCAAAAGGGTTTTTGCTGCGTATTCGAACCATACCTCGTGATAGTGGTTTTAGTTCTTCTACAAATGTAAACATTGCCTGTCTATTATTAACCTTTTGGTACCAATAATTAGTGACATTGTCATTGTACCGATAAAATGCAGAGGTGTACTGCAGCATTACTGAAGCTGGAGTAAACGGTATAATAAAGCAAATGCTTCGGTAATTTGGGTTTACATGGGACTTATTTAGAGACACAAACCCGTCCAACGTAGGAACTGGAAACTTATTTGGATCAAAGTTCTCTAATAGGAATAGCTTTGAAGTTTTTTCTGTTGCATGGACTACTGGAACTGCCACGTGACTGTGGAAATTATACCCCACGGGAACATAAGATATGACAGGGATACCGAATCTATCCAGGATATTCTTAGGTCCAATTCCTGATAGCTGCAATAGCTTAGCCGTATTATACGTTCCAGCTGCTACTATTACCTCATATTTTGATGCAAAGTTGAATGTTCTGTTACATTTGGTGGCAACTGCTTCAACTCCTATAGCCTTCTTATGATTATTAAAGATAATTTTAACGACTTGCATTTCTTTAAGTACAACTAAATTTGGGCGATTTTTGATCGGATACAAATACGAATACGCGCTATTTTGTCTTATTTTGTCAATATAAAAAACAGCACTTGTATAACCTTTTCTTATTCGATTATTTATATCTAAAACTGTATTTTGTCCTACTTCTTTAAAAGCTCTTAGATATTTGGATAAAATTGGAGCACGGTCTTTCATTAAACCAACTTTTCCATTAAAACCGTGATACTGTCTATCGAATGAATTAGCGATTTTAAGGTCATTAAATCTCTCAAGTTTTTTAAAAAGCCTTTGAACATTGTTATATCCCCATGCTGGTTCCTTGGTAAGTTTAGCCCAGTCATCATAATCACTGGCAAATCCTTGAGAATGCAACATCAGGTCAACAGAACTGGTGCCGCCAAGAACCTTTCCGGCAAGCGCAAAGAAATTGTTCTCACGATGATATTTTTGTGCGTCGTGTTCAACAGTGTAGTTCCAATCAATACGGCTTCCTTTAGTATACAGAAGCATAGATGCAAGCTGCAAAAAAAGATCTCCTTAACTCATATAAATGATAAAACACACATACGGAATTAGTCCTCAAGCATCTAACTGTATATATTTATTGTTCCTGATCTTTCACATGATAACAACCTAACCATATACTTATACCATATACTTATTCTGAAAGATAGCTTATTCTTCATAATAAGATTTAGGCTATCACTACTAACATATTTGTTTTTATTAAAGAACGGTACTGACGTTTAACTTAGAAAAATATGAAATAACATGTTGATTTTGGTACCTTGCTAATTCCACAGACCCAACAGCTCCCGTTTTTATAGACAAACAATTTAAAAGTCAGTGTGATTTTTTAAACTTTTTGTTCCTTTTCTTTCTTTTTGCTGGTTTGGATGTTTGGATACCAACTTGGAGGTGAACTCTAGTAAACTAGAAATAATCTCACGAAATAACAACGAAAGGAAAAAAAATATTCACAAGCGGAATCAGAAACCCGCAACCTTCCATCCCTATAGCCGGGACATAAAACGTGTAAAACGTGTATCGTGGTGAGTGAGTCATAATTCAAATTTATCTTTTCGTTCCTATTGCCATTCTCAAAGTATAAATTATGTACTATTATTTTTTTTGATGACTGTCGTTTCGCTATACCACTTAAAATATAAATGACGACGCGAACATTTTTCATTCAATACTCACGTCGTTTGAGTAAAATAACCTTTTTGTAACTCGATGCTAAAGTAAATTGAAGTCAATCCATACTTTAAATTGTCAACTCATCGTGATAAGCAATTCCGCAAAGCATCCCGTAGAAATAGTAGTATCTTTAAGTATTAAATCAGTCGCCAATCATCTAACGATATGTTCCAACAGCTAAAATACATATTCATTATCTTTACCATGTCATCAATTAGCACAGGTAGATTAATTAACTCAAGGAGTAACACCTTTATAAAAACATATAAATGTATAATACTAACAACAGAATCCTCTTGAAAGTTTTTCCCTGCTTCTATTAGCAGTACGCTCACAGTAGGGTCTTCCGACAACCGATTGGCCAACACACAGCCCGATGTTCCTCCTCCAACAATAATGTAGTCGAAAATGTTTTCACCTTGTTACAAAAAACTGAATTAGAATACCGCTTTCAAATCTCGTATGTGCAATTGCTACTTAATAAAACAAAAAAACTAATCATGTAAACAATGACAATTTAGTATAATGTTACACTAGCGGACCGATCGGTTATAAAATAAAAAAAATAAAAAAATAATAAAACTATAGCTTACGTATACCTTAATTATAATGTAGGATTCTAATTATGAAAGAATTTTTCAAATAAGTCTTGTAACTGCTAAGTGTATTTGTTCCCTACAAAAATACAAATCTTTCCTCTAAATAAGTATAATATATTTTGAAGCAGTGATGGCTCAGTGACATTGGCTTTGGATAGCCGCGCAGCGGTTTGATACCAGCCGCGGATGCCGCAAAATTCCCTTCCACCGTGAAGCTCAAGAAGCTTCACCGCATGGTGGAAGGGTATTTTGCGAATGCCCGCCTGGCTAGAGACCAAGTAGAGAATCAAGTAAAAATCTGCCGCCAAGCACCGAACACTGTGTTCCGTCAGCTGTCCTTGAGAGCCAGTAATTCTAGGTTAAGCCTGTTAACACCTCCGACCACATCATCACTTACCATGAGATTGTGGTCAAAGGGTTACTCATGAACATTTGAAAAAAAAAGGAATACAAACTTGAAGGGCAGCCACTGTATGGATTTAAGTACGCCCATAAGTTGACGGTACTTAAAATGGTCATTGCTTGCTGAATTGCTATAGTATTGTTTACAACGACCGCAGCCGACGACCCAAATGGTACCTGAAAAATAAATATTGTTTACGTTTTGTTTCGTTTATTGAAGCGTTCGTAGCGAAGTTTGCTTAGCTGTTCTTAACCAATCAGCAAAGTTAAGCAACGTCCGCCGCGGTCATGAGTTGGATGGGTGACCGCTAGTGACATTACTACTAGTGCTTCCGTGATTCGGAGGGCACGTTAGCCGTCGGTCCCGGTTGTTGTCTGAGGATGGCAGTTGTGGTAGGATGGTGGTAGGATGTTTTGAGAAAGCCTGCCTAGCTAGCTACCATCCTCATGTAGAAAATCTGTCACCAGCAGTGGCAGCTATCCTTGAGAGCCAGTAATTCTAGGTTAGCCTGAACAACATCTTCGACCACATCATCACTTACCTGGTTGAAGGGTTAAACTATCAGACATAAAAAAAAAAGAATCGGCTATATAATATTCGCATGGCAGAAAGCTTTGGGCTCGAATATCAGCAATATTATTATAATAGCAAGTATAATTAGCTATTAAAACAATCTCGAATGTTGTATTTAATTGTCCATGAAGAGTACCTTGTTTTTTTTTCCTAACTACGGGTATATACGAAAAAATACTCAAATTATCATTTTGCATATTCAATTGAATGCTAATGTTACAGTTTCAGATATTATGTTACCAAGATCTATAAAATGTATTTCTCTGCAATATTTTGCTCTTCTTCCTATCCTTATTCCACGCTAACACACACAGTCCACAAAATATTTAGTTTTCTTCTACTCTGTTTAGTTTTTCTGTACGGAAAAAAATCGGATCATATAGCAATGATCCTATCTTGGTTTAGGAGTGCTAAGAGAGGCCTACCGCACTGGTTTACACGGCCCCACACGTCTAGGGGGTGGCCTTGGTGAGCAAGGTCGCCCATCTACAGGCGCAGAGGCCTGATTAAGTTCGGGCCTACCGCCGTGGCAAGATGGTGACTGCTAACGCGACCCTATATTGCCCAACCTCGGCAGAAGACTGATCACGGGGGAGTTTTAGTGCGTTCAAGTCCCACACACCCCCCATCACTACCGGTGCAGGGGTAATGAAAAGGAATTTCCACGCTCAAAAAAAAAAGGGGTAAAATGGTGAATGCTGAGGCGATCCCAGCTCGCTTCGGCGGAGGATTGCTCTCGGGAGAGTATGGAGGAAGAAGGGCATTGTGAAGGTCAGATAAAAAAGAAAGGTGAGTCAAATAAGAACTTTAAAAATAAGAAACTAAATTCTAACACTAAAAAGTATTTTCACCATAATATGGAACCAAGTTCATTACTCAAATGTGTGAAATAACTTGTTGAAGTCAATACCATGATAGTTCAAAAGTACTTATTATCAAAATATTGTACGCATGGTACCGACTTCGACAAGTCGACATACATTTGAGTGTTGAAATCAGTTCCATTTTTTGGTAAAACTATTTTTTTCACCCTTTTTCGATTGTCATTCACTGTCAATTACAATATCATTAAGACAGGAAAACACTTTTCACTTATTAGAGTGTACCTCAAAAACGGCTTCACCGATTTTGATGAAATTTAAAAAAACCACACGGTTATTTTATACTTTTTACCAACTTCAAAAAAAGAAGAGGTTCGCAGTTCGACCGTATTTTTTTTATATTTTAATTTTTGAATTCAGAATAAGGGTCTCTAAAAGGGGTACGAAATTTGCACAATATTTACATCTGAACTATCAACAAGTGAAACCGACTTCAACAAGTTATTTACTAGTGAGTGTTGAAGTCGGTTCCATTTTTCGGTATTTTTTTTTCACTCTTCATTTTTCTTTCACTCGCCAAAAATACTTATTCACCAACAAGGGTTACAATTATATTTATTATATCATTCAGGTATTCAAATATGTTTTTCAGTTAATTGACCTAAAAACTACCATAACAATTTAGATGAAATTTTAATTGGACCAACTTGGAGGTATAATCAAGCCCACAAAAGAAGAATTATAAAAACTAATTCTTAGTTGACGTTATTCATAGATTAATGGAGTAACCTGGTAACTAACATAGTCAAATATGGAAGTCGGTTTAGAAAGGAGTGTAAAGACGATGAGAGCATTTATTATTACAATAATTATTAGTATAATAGGATATGTTAAAAATATACCTCATAATAACACTCCATGGTTGTGACTCGTAGTAAATTACACAGCTATACGATTGTTTTACTCGCATGCAGTAACCTTATGTACTTACCGCCTCATAATGCATGTGGGTAATTCCATACATCCTAAAATTTTAGTCGAGGATTTTAATTCACAATAATTCAGCATTGTAATTCAATGCAGCAATGCCTGTCTACTCTGCGGCAATACTTCCGGTCTGGAAACGCGGTTAACTAAAATCGGGCTGGAGTTTATTGCAGGTGCTGTTAACCTGCTTTTAAGGTTTGAGTTTTACTGAAAATAAGTGGACAGATGGTCTGTCATTACCATTCAATTGGGTATCTAAATGGTCCATTAAATAAGTTCCATAATTTTTTGACATTCGGAACCTCAGAAATAGTAATAATTTTTTCATTATTAGGTCAGTGCTTATGCTAAAAAAATTACACAATATAAGGCAAGCCACTCAAGTCTTTTTTTGAGTTACGAAATTGTTTAATTTTTCCTGTGCTTCTTTTCAAAAACATACCTGTTGTCACCACCTGTAGCAATCATTAAACTGCCAGAGAAAAGTGGCATCACTACTGCCATCTATCTGGCACTTAGGGAGGTAGATAAAATTAATAGTATGGAATTGGTTAGAAACTACCACAAGCGTCAACGACTTGCTTCCGATAGTCGTTCTCTATGACAACATAATCACGTAATATCCGCACAGGGAATGAGCCGTTGATGCTAACAGTGCCGCTCACTTTTGAATTGGCGTTCAGCGAGAACAGACGTTTAGCTTAGCTATATTATATTAAGTTAACGAATAAATAAGCTAACATACCACAACCCCTTTCTTTAGTATGTTTCGGCTTGAATTAATAGCTGGCAAGCCTGTTGCTATCGAGCGGGCAAAGTTATGCTTTGTGCAAAGCCACAAAAAAAAACATATAAAAATTAAATTGAATTATTTTTATTATGATGTTTATAACCACCAGAATCACCCACTTAAAATGTTAGCATATTTATAAAACTACGTAGTTAAGGTGTAAATATCGTGTACATTATGTTAATATAATTATATCATAAGTTATTCTGGTATATTATTGTGTATCTCAAATAATAAGCTATAATGCTGTTTTTAAATAACAATCAACTTCTACAATAATTAATATTTATTTAAGAATAATACACTTGTCACACACATATTTACTATACAAAAGATATTTCAATATATTGCTTTGTACAAAAGGAACCACTTGTATACACATAAAAGAAACAACTGTATAGTCACCGTTCATCATCTTTCTTTCCTTATCCTCACGCGGGGTCGGTACAATATGTTGGTTTTTGACTTATATATTTTGATGTCATTTAAGAACCAAAAGTGACGTACTAGAACGAAATCGTACGGATATTTTGAATGCAATGATGGCTTATACAATAACCGGTGTGAACTTTTAGACTGCAGCGCAGAAGGTTCACCATGGGTTGGTAGGGTGTTTTGCGAATGCCCGCCTTGATAGATACCACCCTCAAGAAGACAATCTGCCACTAAGCAGTGATAAAAAGATATACTATATTATTTAAACAAACAGCTTTCACAGCTGAAAAATATGAAAGGTAATTTGGTCCTTAAACCTTCTTTTTATTATACCTATATATTTAGAGTATATAGGTGATAGGCTAGCTTTTGACCACTATCTCACCTGATGGTAAGTGATGAAGTGGTCGAAAATGTTGTTCAGGTTAACTTACAATTACTGGCCCTCAAGGACAGCAGCCGGAACAAACCATTAGGTGTACTAGCCAGGCGGGCATTCGCAAAATGTCCCACCACCATGTTGTAACGACTACCATTGTAAGACAACAACCGAGACCGGCGCTCCATAGCACGTGCACGCTCAGTAGCAATGTCACTAGCGGTCACCCATCCAAGTCCTTAACTTAACTGACGTTGCTTAACTTAACTGATCGGCTAAAAAACGCTAAGTAAACTTCGCTACGTGGCATGTGCTTCAAGTTGTATCGCACCTTGGATGACATCGGTACGTTTTCCAGTTACTTTCTTTTTTTTTACACGGAATGCAGTCACAAAAAGTGTAACTCAAAAACGGCTTGACCGATTTTGTTGAAACTTAAATACGACCAATCGGGAAACAGTAGCTTTTAAAAAAAAATAATCATTGAAATCTGTTCACTCAGTGAATAATTCAGAGCTATAAACATATAAAAACACGGATTGGGAACTTTTTTGAAGTCTGTTAAAAATCAATCAACGGAACCGATTGAAATTCGAGTTAATATGGGATCACCTCTGCAATACAACCATAGCACCATCAGAGCAGTAGTTCGACTTTATAGAGCGGTACCGAATGCGGCTTGTACGTGTGCGCTCCCGTACACACGTACCACAGTATGCACGTGATAGATTATTTGAAAATTGGCTCACTATTTATTGGAATATTTGTTCATATTCACTTGATTGGCTATAAGCTTAAGATTTTAACAACTGGTTTAATGTGACATTCTAATTTCGTTTAAGAAATACTTTGTGGTTTTTAAGATGAAAATAAGTATTGGTTTAATTATCTGTGTATATTTTATCTGTGGTATTAATTTAATACTGTACCTAAAGGTCTTTATTGTGACACTGTGATTAAAAATCATATATGGATTGTCATGATCACTGGAATCATTATTTGATGATATTTTTAATTTAAGTATATCTTATAGTAGTCTAACTGATCATGTGACAGTTTTAAAAATACTTATTTAAAATAGTTTATATAATGTACTTTATTTTTATGTGTAAAACATTGATGATTTTATTATAGTTATTGCCTTAAGTATAGAGCTTGAAATCACATAATTGTCAATTTTAAAAAGTACTGTGTTTGTGACGGTAGTCGCTTCGTCACCTTGTTTGTTCCTTTCTATAAAAGGGGTAGTGTAAAGCGAGTTGATTCACTTTCTGTCGGACCGCCGTGCCGAGCAGACCTCCAGTGGTGTTGAAATAGTGTTTGACGACGAAGTGCTGCTTGATTCAGTTTCGGTCGGACCGCCGTGCCGAGCAGAGCTCCGGGGGTGTCGAAATATATTTGGAAAGTCGTCTTTAGTGACGAAGTGCTGCCCGATCAAGATGTTGTGTAGTTAAGTAATTTATTATTATCTTTTCTGATATTACATAACGACAAACCTCGTTTAAATGTAATGGTCCTTTTGGACCATTACATGGTTTGTTAAAAAGGTTATGACAATTATATATCGAATAAAAAAATATCTGTTTATGTAAACAATGACTTTATATGTTAATTAATAGTTGATAATCCAGTGAAAGTGTAAATAAAGTGTATATAGTGAGTAAGTATGTAACATATTGTTAAAAGACTTATAAAAGAATGGCCCCGAGTTTCTTGCCCGTTCTTCTCGCAGTGGCTCTATACAATTTTATTTGCTGAACGTGGCAGTACAATGTAGAATCATTCAATATTAAAATTTCATCAAATTGAATAAATAGTTTTGACTATTGACTTTGTTGTTTAAGTCCAACTAACACACGCTATGACATATATCGAGCGTGTCAAGAGTGCGTTGATTTATTTGAAGAGAATATAATTATATAACAGTCATAGATTGTCTATAGTATATCTATAAATATTACATAGATACCTATGAAACTGCCGTGGGGTGCCGAGCTAGAATGACACCCTCCCCATCTCTACCCTTGGGTGGCATAAGAGGCGAGTAAGGTTAACACACCAGAAGGTGGGCAGCAGCACTTTCTGAGGAACTGATATTTCACACTGCGATCCCCAAGCCGCGTGGGGATTATGGCAAACTCCCCGTTTTGGGCGAGGCTGTGTTCAGTAGTGGACTTTCCGGCACACACATTAAATCTATGAAACTTGGAAATAATGACAAATCTGTGTATCCAGACTAGAGTAGACATTTGAGTCTCCTATGGGCCTACACTTGAACTACTGTTCTGGTTTTACTGTATGGTATAACCTTCCAAAAAAATAAAGAATCTATTCAAACTGGCCGAGTAGTCACGTTACACAGTTGAATTGAATATCTCTTCTTATTATGAAGTTGGTAAGGAAATAATGAACCTTTTTTCCAGCATCGTCTGTGTGGAGAAGGACTGGGAGACCGGCAGAGCCTTTGCGTCCAGTCCCCCTTCAACGACCGCCCGCTTTACAGCGGGGCCTACACGCCCCTCCCAACAGGAGGGGCCCGGGAATGACCAGGAATGCTTGGCCATTCCCGCCCGACGGAGGTGGTGAATAGGTGCAATGCGAGAGAAGGCGCCCCCGCGCCTCTCTCGCTATTCATCACCGGGTGGGAGATGATGACGATTATTCAGTCGCCTTCTCCCACCCCTTCTCCGTCTGCGCAGTGGCGCCGCAAGGGGGTCCTCCTCCCTTGCGCGCTCTGCCGCCTCCTTTTGCAAAATTACTTCCTCGCAGAAGGAGGCGACCGCTGTCCAGGCCCCCTCGCTTTCCAACATGGCGTTGACCACGCTGGGAAGCGAGAGGTCCGGCCCAACTATGTCGACCAAGCTGCGGCGCAGCTCGGACCATGAAGGGCACACCTCGAGGGTGTGCTGTGCCGTGTCCTCCACCGCGGGACAATGGTGGCACGCCGGTGCTTCCTCCCTTCCGATCCGGTGCAGGTACGATCCGAAGCATCCGTGCCCGGATAACACCTGCACCAGACGGAACGAAAGGAAGCCGTGGGACCGCTCGAGCCAGTCTTCCAGAACTGGCCCGAGAGCGTCCAACGTACGGCGGCCAAATGTGGCGGTGGCGAGGTCCTCCGTCCAATGCTGGACTACTGCATCCCTCGCCTCACGCCTGACAGCCTCCCGCTCCTCCAGAGTGGGGGGCTCACCGCGAGCTTTGCGCCCCGCCGTCCACTCATACACTCTGGCGAGCACTCCCGCCTCAAGCTCCCAAGGAGGGGTGCCAGCCAGAGCGCACGCTGCCGCAAAACTTACCGAGCGGTAGGCCCGCGCCACCCGCAGTGCAATGGCCCTTTGAGGCCTGCGGAGAGCGGTTGCGTTCTCCCTCCTATGGAGGGAGTCAGCCCAGATAGGGGCCCCGTAAAGGGCCATGCTCTTCATGATGCCGGCATACAAGCGCCGGCATCGTGCCCTGGGGCCCCCCATATTTGGAAGGAGCCACGAGAGGGCGCCCGCAACCTTCAGCAAGCGCGTCGACAGCCCGCTGAAGTGCGGGCCGAAGCGCCACCGGCTGTCGATAACTAGGCCCAGATATTTCATCTGGGCCTTCACTTCGATCCTGACGCCCTCTACGACAATATGGGCGTCAGGGAAAATGCGCTGCCGAGGCCCGTGAAAGAACACGGCCTCGGTCTTATGCAGCGCCACCTTCAATCCTAGTCGGCGGATCCTTCCCGCGACAAGAGATCCGCCGGCCGAGGCCAAACTCGCCGCCTCTCTAAGGTTTCTCCCCCGGGCGGTGAGAAGAGTGTCATCAGCATAGCAAATGACACTCGTGCCACGGAGGAGAGTTCCCCGCAAGAGCCAATCGAATCCGATGTTCCACAAGAGTGGTCCCAGGACAGACCCCTGTGGAACACCGGATCCCGCGCCGTACTTGCGAAGTCTGCCAGTGCGGTCCACCAGGAGGACAGCTCGGTCTCCCAGATAATCAGCCAGGAGACTCTGCAGGTACGGAGGCACTCCGTGGTAGCGGAGTGCCTCCAATATTGTCGAGTGTGGGACGGAGTTGAAGGCGTTGGCTATGTCAAATGACACAGCCAAAACCCCGTCCCCTTCCTCCACAGCCTCCCGCACCTGGCCCTTGAGTCGGGCCAACGCATCCACAGTCGAACGCCCTCTTCGAAACCCGAATTGGGCGTCCGACAGGTCCGGCCCGACCCTCCGCAGGTGGTCATTCAGCTGGCTGGCGACAATCCCCTCGAACATTTTACCGACCTCATCGAGCAGAACGATGGGCCGGTATGCAGAGGGGGAGTCCACCGGGCGTCCCTCCTTTCGGAGGAGGCACAACTGCCCCTCCTTCCATGGTTTCGGGAACCTACCAAACGTGAAACACGCGCTGAATAGGTCCCGAAACCTCACCTCCATTTGGAGTGCGGCGATGGCAACCACCCGTGCGGGGACGCCATCCGGCCCCGGGGCCGTTCTCTTTACGTGAAGGCGGAGAACCTCCCCTTCAAATTCCGCCAGCGTGGCTGGAGGAACCTCCTCCTCCGCCGGTGGAGCCGCCCCCTGCGGCGGATCCATTGCTGGTGGGGCGTGGCTGGACCTGGACGGAAACAGGGACCGAACCACCCCATCCAACAATGCCGGCTCGAGGGTCTCCGTTAGCGGGGGACCAAAGGGGCGCAGTTTGTTCTGCGCCGCCTTATATGGTCTCCCGTATGGGTCCCTGTTGAGACCCTCCAGCATCTCAGCCCTCGCCGCGTCATCGGCGGCGCCCATTGCTGACTTGAGGACCCTCTTCGCCTCTACGTAAGAGGCGTACAGAAGGTCCTCGTTGGCCTCATCACGTTGGCTGCGCCGTCTACTCCGCGTATACGCCCTCCTTGCCGCCACACAGGCGACCCGAAGCTCCGCTAGTTCCTCCGTCCACCAATAAACGGCGCGACGGGGAGGAGGACGGCGAGAACGAGGCATGCTGGCATTGCATACCTCGGTCAAGGACTCCCTGAGCTGGACCGCCGCGGAGTCCACGTCCAATACCTCGAGAGGAGGCGCGAGCCAGTCTTGGACGAACGCGGTCTCCATTGCCGCTTCACGGTCCAGGCGGGTGAGAGCCCACCGTGGAAAGGGAGAGCGGCCCGAGAGGACCGTCCTCCGGGGGCTCTGGGTGGAGATGTCGAACCGCACATATCGGTGGTCCGACAGGGTCTCCACCATCTCCACCCGCCAGTTCTTGACGCGTGCGGCCAGCACGGGGGTGGCGAACGAGACATCGACCACTGACCCTCCCCGTTGCCGCACACAGGTCTGGACCGTTCCTCTGTTGAGGAGGGACACACCGGAGGAGGCCGCCCAGAACTCAACGGCGCGACCCCGGACGTTGCAAGAGGCGGCCGGGTTACCCCAGACCACCGACTTGGCGTTAAGGTCACCTAAAACTGTGACCTGACGCGGCGCCGCCCTACCGACAACGGCGGTGAGGATTTCGAGAAAGTCCTCGAAATCCGAGAGAGGGCGGTTTGGGGAGAAATAAACGCCCACGAAGGCTATATCTCCCCACGCGGCGGCCACATATCCCGGTCCCCTCTCTAAGAGTGAGAGGGGAGGGGAGTCTGTGGAAGACCGCGACACCACTGCCACCAAGCCATCCCGATCACCCAGCCAACGGCTAGGGATTGAGTATGGCTCGGCAACCACCGCCACGTCCACCAACCACTCAGCAATGGACTGCATCAGCAGGTCCTGGGCTGCTTTGCAGTGGTTGATGTTCGCCTGGAGGATGCGATGCTCGGCCCTATCCATCATTCGGACATCGCACCCCCCTCTGCAGCCGCCGGAGTTCCCGTTTCAGGGACGGCGGCAGCTACGGCTGGCCGGGTCGGTGCCTGCACTTTGCCCTTCTTAGGGGGAGGATTACAGTTCCTCCCCTTCATTACGTGGTCCGCCGGTCGGCCACTGGCAGCACACACTGCGCAGCGTGGCGTGGTGGCCGTGCAGGAGGCGGATTTATGCCCCGCTTTGCCGCAGCGGTAACAGCTGTCTGCCCTGTCCACCTCGGATGGGCAGAGGGCCCGGGTATGTCCAATTCCGAAGCACTTGAAGCAGCGCAGAGGCTGATCTTCAAGTGCTCGGACTCTGCAGGAGCTGAATCCTACAGACAGCCGTCCCTTGGCGAGGGCGGCCTTGGTCGCGGTGACCGGGCACTCGAGGCGAATGGTGCCCATGCCGCCGCGACCAGGCCGGATTCCCCGACCTTGCACCGCTGCGACATCACAACCCCCTACTGCTGCGACCGCCGCCGCCACCTCCTCTTTAGTGACCGAATCGTCTAGATCGGTCACCTCCAAGGTCACAGACTTCACGGGCCTGACCACCTTAGCCGCGTCCGCAATGACCTCTTTTAGCTTGGTAGCAAAGAGGTCCGCGTTGGCACCGCCCTGAGCCCCTGGGAACTCAAAAATTCGGGCCCCAGCTTGGGTCCGACGGCATGTGACGCCTCCGATTCCCAGCTGGGTGGGGTCGGCGCCAGTACGGGCCCGCTTCAGGACGGACTCGTAGGTCTCGCCCCGCTCCGCAGCCTCCATGGTGAGCGTCACCACAACGGCTGCGGTTTTAGGGGAAACCAGGGGCTTAGGTTTCCCCACACCGGCGGGGGCCCTTTCTGCTGCCGGAGCAGCGGTGGAGGGCTTTGGGGCCGACTTCTTTCCTTTCCCCTTCCCTTTCCTCTTGCCGGTCACCTGGGACGGGCAGGGAACGGTGGTTGTGGGGATGACAGGGGTAGCGGCCGCCTTCGTCTTGGCCTTGCCCTTCCTCCTCCTAACCACTTCCGTCCAAGCTTGGTTGGACGGGGTGGAGGAGGGTAGAAATGCGTCCTCCGTTCGGGAGGATGGCCCCGGCTTGTTCTGCCTCGTGTCCTCTTTTTGGGAAGACGGCCCCGGCTTGTTCGGCCTCTTGTCCGCCGCGAGTGGTGGTCGAGTCCTTCTCTCTGGTAGGAGCCTGTCTTCGATCCCAGCGAAGCAGGCTCTCGTGAAGGCCCTTTCCTCCATGACGACCTTGCGGATGATATCCTCAAGGTTGGAGGAGGTAGGGCCCTCAGCCGCTGGGAGCGGGTCGGCCTGAGTGGGCCGGGTCGTGGCTTCAGCCAGCTTTTGTTGGAGCTGGCTCACCTCCGACTGCAGGCGGTCGACCTTCGCCTGCAGTTGCCGCGTTTCTTCATTTGCGGTGCGTTGCACCAGCTCGCGGATTATTCCGCGCATACTAGCGGCCCTGCACTTTAGGGACTTTTGGAAAGTCCCCTTTAGGTTGGAGGACTTGGAGGCGACCTCCACTATCTCCTCCTCGTCCTCCTGCGCCATGCGCTCCAACTCGACTAGGGAGTGGTCTGCGTAGAGCACGATGGACGCGCCGTACCCAGTCTTGGCCCGCGCGGTATGCGCCTGCTGCTCCTTAGCGGCGACCTTTTCCTCAAAGTCCAGCTGGATTTGCGCCCGCCGAGTTAGGTTCAACTGGAGTTGAGCATCTGCTAGACCCACGTCGTGGGTGTCCGCAACTACTTTGGTAGGCTTTTTAGCCTTCGGCTTCTTGGGCTTACTCCTCGTGGAATCCGAGGAGCAAGACCCGCCTTTCAAGAAAGCCCGCTTCTGCGCTTGCTGGCGACGTTCCGCCGTCGCCGTCGAAGCGTCCGACTCAAAAGTGACGGACTCCATATCAGAGTCCGAAACCTCGTCTGCCGGAGCAAACATGCTAGCCGCGGATGGTGCGCGTCTAACCTCTGACGCCGACGCAGACTCGTCGGCATGGCCCTGAGAAGGGCCTTTTGGTTGGCCCTGAGAAGGGCCTTTTAGGAAACGCCCGGAGGCGTCCCGCGCTGGTTTAGGCATCTTTGCCTCCGCCAGTGTCGTAGGTAATCCGCAATGAAATCTACGACGCACAGTGCACTTTAGCCGAGCCCAGTCTGCCACTCCGTTACGGTGGTCAGAACTGGGTCGTTTCCAGGGGACACGACGAGGACGTAAGCACTGTGTTTTTTTTTTTTTTTTTTCGTAGTACAGGTTAAGGAAATAATTAACCTGTACTACGAAAAAAAATGTTTACCAAAAAATTCAACACTTCAACACTCAAATGTCAAATGACTTGTTGAAGTCGGTTCATGATGGTCGGTTCATCATGGTACTTATTATCACAATATTGTGCGCATGGTACCGACTTCGACAAGTTATTTCACACATTTGAGTGTTGAAGTCAGTTCCATTTTTTGGTAAAAAAAATGTTTACCTATTTTAGTGACCCTTGCTACTTATGGGATCGATTGTCTGTCTGTCACTGTCAATGACTTTATCATCAAGATAGGATACTACTTTTTTGGTTATTGGAGTACAAGTCAAAAACGGCTTGACCGATTTTCATACAATTTACAGGGACAACACGGCAAGCTTCAGCATTTAAATAAAAAAATCATCGTCAAAATCGGTTTACCCAGTCAAAAGTACTGAGGTTACATTCATAAAAAAAAACCAACGAATAAAGTACCTCCTTCTTTTTTTGAAGTCGGTAGAAAATATCTGTAATACTAGCACCAGAATAGAAATATATCCCGGATCAACAATAATGAAGGGTTCGCCTCTCTTTTCAGAGGGAAACTTTTTTAATAACCAGTAAGGAATTATTGGATCTAAGCTTGCCAACTCTCCGATATTAATTTTGTTATGACAGTAACATTATTTTTTATTTATCTTTATTGATTGTTACCTTACCTGCCTACTCCTGTCGTTTACGAGCTAGGGGCCCGTGCCACACGGACGGATGTACAGACAACGCCAAAATAATATTAATAGGGCCCGTTAAAGTCCCGTATCACGAGGCCAAAAGCCCTTTGGGTGCCAAAAAAAAAGTCATTTATTTAATACACATAATGAGCACCATTGTGTTTTTTACATGAATGTGAGTAAGGATTGCTGCATATAAGGTAAAGAAAATAACCCTTTTTCACCCTAACGTCGACAATATCCAAATAGCAGTGGGTATACTTCCAAGAAACATGGTGCTGGGGATTTTGCGAAAGCCCGCCTAGCTGCCTAACACCCTTAAACAGAAAACAATATCGCCAAGCACCTAATGGTGTACTCTAGCAGCTGTCCTTAAAAGCCAGTAAATTGTAGTTTAGCCTGAAGAACATCTTCGACCGCATCATCAAATATATTTGTCAGATAGCAGCCAAAAACTAGCCTATGAGCAAAAAAAACCGGCCACGTACGAGTTGGACTCAAACAAGAAGGGTTCCGTACCATTATCTATAACCTACTCTTACAAGTTACAGACACTTTTCGCATTGGCTGATTGAGCTGGGTAGGTACGGCGAAAACCTCCTTTATTGTATGGGAGCCCCCTTAATTATTTATTTTAATTTATTGTTATTAATTATATTGAAAGAAAACATAACACTAAATATTCTGTGAATTGTTAAAGCATCTACCTGTCACAGTTATAGTATCGAGCAAGAAAAGGTAAAAAATTCAAGTTTGTTCTATGGGAGCCCCCCTTAAATATGTATTTTATTTTAGATTTTGTACAGCAATAGAAATAAATCATCTGTCAATTGTCTAACTATCACCGGTCTTGAGATAAAGCCTGGTGACAGACGGACGGGCTGACAGCGAAGTCTCAGTAATAGGGTCCCATTTTTACGCTTTGGGTACGGAACCCTTAAAGGAGCTTTTACGTAAACTATCTACAGTACAATTTAGAGTTGTACTTTTATGTTGTTAAAAAAAATTACATATCACACAGCGATCACCTCCACCGGTGACCAAAGACCTCTTCTTTTAAGTAGTTTTAAATAGTCTCCGTCCACTTGAAAGGCCTCTTGGTGATCGCAGTTTCAGCAGTTCTTCCGAAAGCGCTGCTATTCACCTTCTGGGATTGTAACCGTCCAAGCTGACTCCTGCAGGAAACTAGGTGCAGTGGAAAAAATTTTGTCAGCACTGAACCGACTGCAATCGGACATAACTCGTCCGCGTTTTGCGGAGCAAACTACAACTAACTTAACCTACAAATTATAATTAGAACACTTACCAGCGGGCCCAGCGCTCTTCAGAAGAGGCCAAGAAGTTCATCAAAAGTTACTCGTTAGTCATTCATGTAAATTTGTCACGTCGGTCAATGACGAACTCCCCTAGTACACGTACAATGGCTTTCTTCTTAGCGTACAAAAACAATTCGTTATAATAATTCAATGGCGTCCATTCTCAAAAGTTAATTAAATCACCACGGCGCCGCCAAAATCAAAAGCAAATTTTACAACAACTAAATTTACAAAAGTGACAATGTGAGTATTTCTTATGGTTCTTTACCCATGAATGATACCAGATTGTAAGGATAAATATTTTAAAAGTAGTAACGAGATTAAAACAACGCGATTTTTTTTTTAATTTTGGCGGGAAAATTGTGTATAAGCGCATATTTTTTTTTTAAACTATACCATCTACCAATTTGGTTTTTCTTTTGATATGATTATTTACATGTAATCTATACACCTGAATTATTTCAGAGTTTTAGGTTTAAAAGTTGTTACGAGATTATTTTTTACGTAAGTTTCATTCGGTGAGTGTTTGCGCGGCAAAATGTATCAAGGGAAAGTTTTTTTTTTATTTCACGATTTGAATAACTTCCCGTTACCGTAGAGTGATGCGGTTTTGTGTATTGTATAGCCAATGATAGTAGCTTACTAACAACGTTTGAATAATAACGATCGGATGAATACGAGCTTCACACTAAACCTTTTTTTAGACGACCTGAATTCCGGTCGTGACACACAGGGGGTCAAACAAATAAAACTGATAAAAAAAAAAGGAAAAATATGGTTCTTTTCTCGTATAGCCAAGGATCCATCCTTACGAAAACCGTTTGCATTATGAAAATCGGACTCACGCAGATTTTATGGTAAATTTGTAAACACGACTATTGACCGCCGACCGGCTAGCCGGTTTGTACAGATGCGCACAAATCCGGCAGGGCGGCGGATATTAATTTAATTTCATACGTGAGGCTCTATACGATCAGAAGTTGTAGTATAGTGAACATCAAAATGTCTCATATTATGTTGGACGTAATACAACGTTGGCGTGTTGCAAGAATGCACATCGCCATCTATCGGTGTCTGCGTGAACCAAACTTAAGATGACGGTAATTAAATGCTTTGAATCTGCGTAGGTGTCGTAAGATAGCGTTTAACATGTTGTTTGAATATTCGTAGGTGACGGCTAGTTAATTGTGTGGTGTTACATTATATTATATATATATTTTTATTTATAATATACTGTGTGCATGCCGGTAAGTTAATTCACCAAATGGCACCAACGGAAGACCAGCGCTGGCGAACAGCTGGTCGTATGCTGAGTTGGAGATAATTTGTGATAATTACTTGAATTGTGCTATTTTTATAGTTATGATTTGTTTTTATTTTTCTTTTATCATATACGGTAATTTTTGTGTGAATGTTTTTTTTTTTTTTTTTTTATGTTATTGTGACGGAACAAGCCTGAGGTCCACCTGATGTTAAGTGGACTAACCTCTGCCTATAACAGACGCATTTCGTCAACGACGAATTGCACTGTGCCCGTCACACTGAGACGTCCAGTTGTTAGGTCTCATTTAGCCTGTAATTTTTCTGGCTCTCAAGGAATGCTGCCGGAACACACCGTTAGGTGCTTGGCGACAGATTTTCTACTTGAGGGTGGTCGCTAGCCAGGCGGGCATTTGCAAAATGCCCTTCCACCATACGGTGAAGCTCAAGCTCTGGGCGGGATTCGAACCATGGACCTGCTGCGCGGCAGTCCATAGCCAATGCCACTGAGCCATCACTGCTTCAAGTTCCCGTGAGTATGAGACATATTAATGTTTTCAATAACCGGCTGTACTCACGCGTATTGGTCGAGATTGTCGAGCTAGGTTTCGGGCATGTTCGATGCCCTTCATCAGGTGAGATCACGCCTCTAAATCCCGGCGACGACTCCGCGCAATTAATATACGCGTGAGTACAGCCGGTTATTGAAAACATTAATATACGGTAATGTCGCAAATAAAATATTTCTATTCTATTCACTCTCTACTAGAACACTCTTAGATTATACTATCTGGATATAGAGACGCAGGTGTTCCATACATTAGCTGTGATGAATCAATGACGCGGGAATGTTCCTTGCGTCGTTCTTTGTCGCAACATTATCCACATACCTAATTTCCTAACGCAGATAAGTACAACAACGGTAATAATTAGTAGATTGTACAACGAGTGCATAAAACAATTCATTTAAGCTGTGACGTTTGATGTTTAAGTGAAGGCTAAAATGGATTTTAGGCACGCGTTATACACTTGGATTTTCACTTTAATTGCGAGGAAATGAAACACAGGTAATATAAATAATATCTCGGATAAATTTTATGCATATTCTATTTTAGGTGTCGATATTACCGACAATATTTACGTATAGATCTTTATTTTATTAAAACTTTCGTAAGTAGTACACATATTTAAACAATTTACGGATTAGTTGCGGACGCGGTCGGGAGCGTACGTACTACATGATGAAGCGACTCTGAAAGTCGCGAAACCGGTCGAGATCAAGCTACTCCACTGATTTAACGTAGGTAAGTGAAATCGGATTCAAAATTGTTAAAAAATATAGATCTTTAGTAATACCCCTGATCTATGGCTATTATGAATTCCCCAGGAATGTATTACAATCTAATCGTCTTTTAACAATATTAAATAAAATAATTGCTTTTATACACATGAGCTTAAAAAGCAAGCTTTTTATGCTCAAGATCACAAAAAGCCGTCTTAGCTGGATACACTGGACATACATATGAACATTACGAGCGTAAGAAATGATATGATAATCTTATTAAAAATATCTCGATCATAATCGAGTGAAAGTCCATGTAAAATGAAACGTACAAAATCCATTTAATTTTCGTGACACGGAATATAAATTTGACTTTTTATCTGCCGCAGCTCAGCGGTACAGTCGACTACAAATTCCGTTTCAGGGTAATCCCCTCCATTTGCATACAATTTGTGCGGTTATACCTACCAGAGATAAATCCTTAATATTTTATTACTGCTGAAAGGTTAGGCCACTATCTACAGATAAGTGATGATGCAGTCGAAGATATTGTTCAAGCCAGCCAGAAATACTGGCGCTCAAAAACAGCTGCCGGAACATATTTTTAGGTACTCGGTGACAAGTCTCCTACCTGGTTGTGATAACAGGCGGATATTCGCTACATGCCCTACCACCGTGCTTTAACGACTGCCATACTATAACAACAACAGAGACCGACGGCTGAACCATAGTAGAAAGTCTTTCTACTATGGCTGAACCCTCCGAAGCACGGAAGCGGTACAACTGATGTAGTGTTCAATGATGGCCGAGCGGTAATAGCAATGGACTGTCGCGCCGCAGTACCCTAGTTCAATCCCCAGCGCCGGCTTGAGCTTCACCGCATGGTGGAAGGGCTTTTTGCGATTGCCCGCTTGGCTGGCTACCACTTCAGGTATAAAATCTGTCATCAAGCACATAACGGTGTGTTCCGGCAATAGTTCTTGAGAGCCAGTGAAATTACAGGCACATAAGACTTAACAACTATGGCTCATGGTGACGGGCGTAGTGCAATTCGTGACTTGTGACGAAATGCCTCTGTTATAGGCAGAGGTTAGTCCGCTTAACATCAGGTGGGCCTCGTGATTGATCCGTCACAATAACATAAAAAAAAAAAAAAAAAAATAGCCAGGCCTGCCTTAGTGGAAAATTATATAGCTTAGTGAAAAATTAAGCGAGCTTTGGTACCAACGCCTCCAAATAGGAGTTATATATAAATAAAAATAAAGCAATGATGGCTCTGTGGCATTGGCTACGGAAGGCAGCGCAGCAGGTCCATGGATCGAATCCCATCGCGCGCTTGAGCTTCACCACATGGCGAAAGGGCATTTTGCGAATGCCCGCCTGGCTAGGGACCACCCTCAACTAGAAAATCTGTCGCTAAGCACTAAACGGTGTGTTCCGTAAAACAATTTCAGTGTTTCTCTAAGATAATTATATTACGTTGACGTATGATATGTAATACGTTGACTGTATAGTCCTATAATTATTTCGTTAGTAAGATAGACCAATTTTTTTTATAGCTTATAGGTTTGCGTTTGACCACCTAGAATTACAGGCTCTCTAGGACAGCTGCTGAAACCCTCGGTGACTAACATTCTATTTGAGGATTTAAGCTAACCAGACGCGTAAAGGCTCAATCCTTTATAACTGTGGGGTAAAAAGCTCAAGCCCGCGGCATGGCTTTGAACGGTGACTGGTCTGCAGGTACTTCTACTGGGCACCAGCAACAAAGAAATAATTAAATATAATATCTTAGTGATCCTTTAAAAAAAAAAAACTGGTGACAATCCCGCCAAATTTTTCTGTTAAGCGGACGTGACATCATAATTGCCATATAGCCAAATCGAAATATTTTTTTATCAACGCGTTCCGACTCTACGTGATGCATCCTCAGAAGGTCTAGCTTTTGAGCGATTTCATCCAGATTTGCTCTTGTAAGGTTCTTTTTTTAAATTTGTTATTATTATTAAATTAATATCAAATATGGATTTCCACAAAGTAACCTAAATATATTCAGTATATTGAAATATATATGACTACAGGCTAATATGTGACTACAGTTCAGAAATACTGGCTTAATTACCGTTAGTCTCAACTTTGGAATAAAAGCGTCTGATACGGGAATTTGAGCTCGAGACAATATTTATTACATACGTACTAAAATAATTTGTGTAGGTACTGCTTCAGCAATTTAGATGATTTGTAAGTAGCAAAGGTAATCGATTATCAAAGAATCGAATAATATACGATGTTCGTGTTTTCCCTGGCTTTACCTTGACAAGACTAGCACAGAGCAGAATCGAGTGGAGCAAGATGAAGGGGGCATACTCGTATGTTCGTAAATTTAATTTTACAATTAACCATGCAACCTGCAAAATTCAATAAATTAATAAATATACTTCATTGTTTTTTTATAATAGCTGAATTCCATAATTTTTTTATAAAGAATGGAAAATAAACGGTTAGAATATGATTATTATTGTAGATAATGTTCTTTATTAGTAATCCTCCCTCTCGTGAAAGGATCTGTAGACCAGCCATATATGTATCCAGATTTCCACACTACTGTGCTGAGCCTACCGCCAAGGCAATTGCATATTAAGAAATATAATACAAATTCAACAACTTTAAGGCCTTACATCCCGTAAGTGAAATCACTAACAATGTGAATGACCGTAAAAGTTTAAAATCATTTTTATTTTATACCATTAACTAATATTTTTCTTTTCTCTTTTCTTGTTGTCGTTTACAGCTTATACAGCTTATACATACTTGTAAAAATCAGCCCGTGGTGCTTTCTAATACATCGCAATTGAAACATTGCCAGCATTTCGGCAATCACCCGAAGCAATTTCCTGGGAGGTAATTTATTGCGATTAGAAAAACCGAGGGGTAAATTTATAAGGTAATAAATTTTAGGGCGGTGAAATGAAATTGGTTGGTAATCTTAAAAATTAGGGAATTTGGCGGGTGATTTTCGATTTATGAGTAAAAAAGTGATAATTTGCTTCATATCTGAGTCTCCAAACGGTCTGACATGCAAACTTACCTACACTTTTAGGATTATGTACCCAAACGGCAAAACAGAGCCCTATTAGTGTGAAATTTTGATAAATAAAGAGCTTGAAATGGAAAATATAACAAAAATGAATTAAATGCTGACAACTGTTATTTTGATATCTCTGAAGATCATTTAAATGAACTTGAGCGCGTTCAATACTTCTGCATTCGATTCATATTTGGTTCCCGTAAATAAGACCATGTCGCTCACTTCCGTGAATAGCCCTAGTGGCTCCCCATACGTCTTCGCTGGAATACTCATATCTTTTCCTTCTCTACAGTGTTCTGTTTAATCCCTCGGCCCCGCGTTATCTTATAGAACGCTTTGAATTCCTTAGCTGGTCCAATGACTTTAATCTTCGGTCATCAGAAAAAAAATCTATTGAAGCTACCTACACACACAAGTTCTTTTTATGATTTCTGATTTTTAAAGTAGATAGGAAAGACAGTGAATTGACGCATGTAAATAATGTATTATCTAAGATTTGTAAATGGTTCGCCGCTAATAATCTTCTCCTAAATTCAAAAAAGACGAAATGTTTAAAGTTTTCTTTACCAAATGTTCCTTATGTTGAACCAAACATAAAGCTTGGCCCAGATAAACTCCCTATTGACAAAGCGACAGTCTTCCTGGGAATCAAAATGGATTCCACTTTACAATGGGATCCACATATACATGATCTCTCCGGAAGACTTAGTTCTGCTGCATATGCAGTTCTTAGGATAAGACAGTTAACAGACGTAGCTACTGCTCGGCTAGTTTATTTCGCGTACTTCCACAGTATTATGTCGTATGGCGTATTGCTGTGGGGAACTGCTACTGAGATAGAGACAATCTTTATCATACAAAAGCGTGCAATTCGAGCCATATATAAAATGGGTCCTAGGGAATCTGTGAGGGATCTTTTTAAAGAAATTGATATTTTAACTTTACCAAGTCTGTATATTTTTGAAAATATTATGTATGTTCGTAAAAATTTGAGTAAATTTAAATTAAACAGTGACAATCACGATTACAATACTAGGAATAAAGATAAAATAGTGGTGCCAGGTTTTAGATTAGCAAAGACAAATAAAAGGTCCCACATGATCAGGCCCACCTGATGTTAAGCGGACTAACCTCTGCCTATAACAGATGCATTTCGTCACATGTCACAAATTCCACTGCGCCCGTCACCTTGAGACATAGTTATTAAGTCTCATGTGCCTGTAATTTCACTGGCTCTCAAGGACTGCTGCTGGAACACACCGTTAGGTGCTTGGCGACAGATTTTCTACTTAAAGTAGCTAGCTAGGTGGGCAATCGCATAAATGCCCTTCCACCATGGGGTGAAGCTCAAGCCGGCGGTGGGGATCGAACCAGGGACCTGCGGCGCGGCAGTCCAGAGCTATCATTGCTTCAAAACTTACTTTGAAACTCTTGTAACTAGTTTAAATAATTTTAAATGTGCAAAAAAGTGTTACTATCTATCTAAATAAAGTGTTATCATAATGAGAGCTATACCTGTTCGATACAACCTTTTGTTTAAAATGTGGAAGAACTTGTTAAAATTTTCCAATTTTTAATTTTCGACAGGTTTTGTTATAAATGGTCACATTTTAGAGATAGATGTGTAAATTCCTTTTCGATGAGGAGGAATTCCAAAAGAACTATTCAAAAAACTGCTGCAGTTCAGATATTTTTGTACTCATCATCCAGCAGTTACAAAAACATCTTCATCACTCATATGTTACAATAACAATCTCAATTCTATATCTAAGCACATTTTTTTTTTAAATCCAATTATTAATCCTCTTATGAGGAGTTCACCTTGAAAGCGTTCTTAAATTAAGGAATCGCCCCCTTGAGGTCTCTTTGCCGTCTGTCCATACATATGTCACGAAACGGAATGGGAAGAACCCCTAATTTTGTTACGCCTGGCTAGCATTTGCTCTTCCACTATGTTGTGATGCTTAGGCTCGCGGTGGGGATTATTAACATTTGTTTATATTACTGCCTCAAATTTAGGCGTTATTGTGTTTGATTGGTGCCGGTGAAATTAAAGGCCTATGAGACTTAGGGCCTGTTTCAGAATGTTCGAGTAAGTTCCGGTTATACTACCCAAAACATAAAATAACTGAATGATAAAAATGAGCGCGTTTCAAGCTTTAACCGATGGATAGGCTAAATCGATGACTGTGAAACGTAAAGATATTATTTTATTTATTAAATATGTTCTGGGTAGTATAACCGGAACTATCTCGAATATTCTGAAACAGGCCCTTAATAACGTAGCTTGCGAGCAGCGAAATGCATCTTGTTATGGACAGAGGTCATTGTGCTTGATTCGTAACTTAATCTCATTTGTCGATTGCTAGGATTATCAATCTAAGTATAAATAACTATAAAGATAGTACCTACTCACGATGCAATCAATCCACTTCTGGCTTATTCATTTGACAATTGGCTTATAATGTTCAATTATTTAACCGTAACGAACCAAAAAAAGGGGTTCTCAATTGGACTGTTTTTTTTGTTTGTTACGACATTACTACGCAAACTGTTAACTGATTTTGATGATTTCTTTTTTTTATTGGTATAGTATCTCGATAGCTCCAAGTTGGTCTCATATAAATTTCATCAAATTATTTTGAGTAGTTTGAAGTTATAGTCAATTAATTGAAAATTTTATTTGTATACCTGGATGATTTAATGGTAAATGTAACTCTTGTCGACGGTGAACAGTATTCTAGGCGAGTGAATGATCTTATAACTGCTTATATTGCATACATATAGAAAATTGATAATAAAAACCGGCCCAGTGCGAGTGGGACTCGCTCACGAAGGGTTCCGTACTATTCTCTGAACCTAATCTTGCAAGTTACAGACACTTTTCGCAGTGTCCGATTGAGCTGGGTAGGTACTTCAGAAACCTCTTTTATTGAATGGGAGCCCTTGTAATTATTTATTTTATTTGAATAAACTATATTTAAAGATAACATAAAAGCATTCAGACACCTATAAGTCATTGCAGACTCACAGGCAATCCAAATGCTCCAGCCCACTACCAGTTGGCAGCGTGTCCAGCATCCTGGCACCATTGCCCCGTTGAATTGCAAATATTGCAATGCTTATTCTTTGAGCCAAATAAAAATATGATGAGCTCCCGGTCTCCACGGACCCGACGTCTCTTATGAGAAATAAGGAAAGGTACATTGGACAGTTTATTAACTTTAGCAACGAACAAATAAATTGGTTACGAAATAATTATGTCAAGAACTTGGATAATATCTTTAAAATTATTGAATTCAAGATCAAATAATCATCAATCATTACTTAGTGACAGTTATCAAATTAACGCAATAGTAACAGTATTTTTCGGAAGAGCATGTTGGACAACATGTTGGATATCAAAGGCGTATATAAGAGCCAACATAAAATCAGACTGTTTATAAAAGCTTCGCAGAATGTATAAACTTGTGGAATGAATATACTTGGAACCTTCATGTCCTACGATATAATGACTACAAGTACATTTTTAACGTATAGTTTTAATGTAGTGCCATTGAGTTAAACATTTGTTTGTGAAATAAAGTTTAGTTAAGGCCGCTCTAGCTAAATGGCTTAACATAAGCCCCAAGTTTTTTTTTTATAACTCCTGAGTTATTATTATCAAATAAAAAACCTCATGGATATTTGATGCAACGTGCTTCTCATTGACTTGTTATATGATAAAAATTAAATAAATTATTAAAACACCTGTAATTTACAGAGTTAATACCAGGTGAGTTTTAATTTTAACTAATGGCGCACGAAATTTATTTACATACAATAAAAAATGCGGTTTTGTAGATTCCTGTTTCTTTTTTATTTATAATAAACTCGTATCAATATGCATCTTATTCTAAAATATGATCTTATTCATCTTGTGCTTGACCATTCAATCAATGCCATGAAGTTAAGTGGTTTTTATAGCAGTTATTTAGAGTCGACTCGACTTGACTCTATTGAACTGGACTGGATTGGAATAGACCTTAGACCAGATTCCATTCTAGGTGAAGTCTGTTCATCACTCATTAATTATTATTACTGACGTTATGGTCAAATGCTTGCTCATCAGCAATAACAAAAAACAATATTTTATACGTACAATGCTTGCTTCTTGTAAAACTCTCCCGTATGTACACAAGATTAACGGATTATTACTGGTTCATTAAGCCGCAAAGGGCCTTAGGGCGACTGTACAATACACAAAACGATTTATCCGACGCCGATGGTCGATGTCCGATTCAATGATTTCCAAAGGAACTAAATTTGTATTAAGATTAGAAGAAAAAATCGTTTATTTTTCATACAGTTCGAGATAAGGGCGGTTTTTTATTATAAGAATTAGTAGATTTTCCACTGACTCCAAGGTCCATGCCATTTTTAAGTTAAATGAGAATTTTACTAACAATTACATTACTATGAGGAGTATTCTTACATACTTAGGCGGGGAACATAGTAATAAGGGATGCTAATTATACCTTGTATATACTAGATTACAACACAGTTATAAACAGGTTTGCACAGCCCTTCCGAACGGACCAATGTCCTCAAGCAGCACTCGTTCATAAGATGATTCGCGTCCTAGCCATCATCCTCTTAAAGTATATATTTAACAAGGACGGGTTTGCTATAGTCCCCTAGGTTGGCAAGCGTTTTAGAGATCGCAGTGGAAGATAGCAGTTCCATAGAAGGCACTAGTGCCCATCGTTGTGTATTTTTCTTAAGTCGACTCTTACGACAACAACGGGAAGAGATGGGGGCGTGGCATTCTAGCCCGGAACCCCACAGGCTTTTCTTTTGATCACATCTTAAAATATTAGCAGGATTTAGCATAGAATTTATGATGATAATAATAAACTAAAAATACAGAATATATTTAATTTATTGCGATGATGAATGAATGAGCCAGAGCTGTCAAAAAAAAGTTTTGATAACTTTGACGGAGCCTAATTTTGAAAGTGCTCGTAGCGTAGTTTGCTTAGTCATTCTTAACCAATCAACTACCACTGCAGTCTTGCCTTGCTAGTGGCATAACTACTAAGCGCTTCGTGCTGCAGATGGCACGTTAAGCCGGTACCGGTTGTAGTCTTAGGATGGCAGTTCTTATATCAATTTGGTAGGGCATTTAAAGACTGCCCACCTGGTAGAAATTCCTAACTGAAAAACTGTTAAATAGAAATTCCGTAACCAAGCACCAAACGTCGTGTTCCGTCTGGCAGATGTCCTTGAGAACCAGTATTTCTAGTTTTAGTCACGTACCATCATAGCCGTGGGCAAAGGCTAGCCATTGGCTAGCCTCATTGTAGATATATAAAAAATACAAAAAATATGTATATATATGACGGCGCATAGTTTTAATTATTATGATTATTTAGTTTAAGCGCCATCTAGTTTCATTCTAGTAAACTAGAGTTGCAAATGGCGCCAACTCTTGTGTAACACTGGGTGACGTGCGCTGTTCGCTGATTGGTCGTTGGCCGGGTGGCGTGTTACGTCAGGCAGCCAATCAGCGTTCAGAACGAGTTTTCGGATCCGGTCCGACGTAGGTGCTAGTGGGAGCGCGCGGGCCAGAATATAAATAGCGCGGCTTCGCTCCGAAAGACTCACTTTGCACTTGGACGCGACAGCGACCGTCACCCAGTGGAATACTTTGTCCACTGCCTGTTTCAAAGTAACTACCTGCTGTAATTCTACTTACGTACTGTAACCTGATTGTCATTATTAAAAAGCTGATTGCATTGTACGTGCGGTATTTAGTTCTCCTCACCCTATATACCCACGCCATACGACAAGCAACCACCATGTCTGAGGGTGCTCGGCCACCCGTTCCGACATCAGAAGTGGGATCCGAAGGGCTACACCATGAGGAGTCGCAAGAGGACCAGCGACATGAAGCAGCTGCAACTAATATTCTCGCCGGAATGGAAGCACTGCTGACTCAATTACTGGCTGCTACACAAGCTCCGGCGACGGCAAACAAAAGCTCTACAAAGTTCATCAAGTTCGATCCTGACGACGAGGATGCTGACATTGAGGGTTGGTGCAAGCTTACCGAGATAATTGTTACAAGCAAAAAGTTAGAAGGTATCGACTTACTTCTTGCCTTGACGCAGTCATTGAAAGGGCGTGCAGCCACCGCTCTGACCACACTTAGCCTGGTAGAAATGACTTGGCCACGTGTGAAGGAACTACTAATGACCAAATTTGCAAGACCTATGCTGCCTCAAGATTACTTTGATCACATACTGAGATTTCGCATCCACTGGGAAGGAGACAGCATGCCAGGCTGCAACACGACTATGGAGCATAGTGGAACGTATTCCCCGCGTGAAAATGCCTGAAGACATTATGACCGGATTTATTATGTCTGTCCTTTGCTTCAAAGACATTTTTATAAAAAAAGAATTGCACGGACTAGACATAATCACAAGAGCTCAGCTGTTTCGGAAACTTAACGGGATTTCGAACAAAAGAAGATACGACGGCAGTGACCATGAGTTTGAACCGAAGCGATTCAAGAGTAATGAAAATAGTAACGACACCAGATTCAAGGGCACCTGTAACCGCTGCGGTGCTTTAGGACACAAACAAGTGGATTTCAAGAAACCTCGTGTGGATCCGAATCCTCCATCAACATCTAAGGAAGGCGCTGAGAAGAGATCCTGCTTCGTGTGCGGCAAGCCAAGACACATTTCTCCAGCCTGTCCGGAGAAGGTGGTCAAAGAGGTCCATGTCTGCAACCATCAAACTGCGAGGAGTATGCTGGCAATATCATCGGGTGAGCTCGTCCAATTCTTATTCGATAGTGGTTCTGCATGCTCTTTGATCAAATCAGATTTAATCGCTAAGTTTTCCGGTACTGCGTGCAATGAGAAAATATTTCTTTCGGGGGTAGGTCAAGGAAACATTTTATGCGATTCTCAAATTCTCAGTGATATCAAAATCGAGGGTATTGAACTCACAGTTTTGTTCCACATTGTCCCATCTGATAGCATTTCGGAATCAGTTATTCTAGGTAGGGATATTCTCCAACAAGGAGTGAGTGTACAAATTAGTGATAACAAAATTAATTTCACTATTACGAAAAATTGTAACGCATGCGACGACCTTGACTTCCTTGACGTTGATACTGACCTAGAGGGGCATCATAAAATCGAGTTACTTCGAATCCTTTCGAAGTACAAAGACTCCTTTATCGATGGAATACCTGTCCGTCGCGTGAATACAGGGGAAATGACCATTAATTTGGTGGATCCCATTTAGAAAGTGCAAAGACATCCCTACAGGCTATCAGCTTCTGAGAAGGAAATTGTACGAGACAAAGTGCAATCTCTTTTAGATGCTGGTGTTATTCGCGAGAGTACGTCTCCATTTGCTAGCCCAATTTTACTTGTTAAAAAACATGATGGGACAGATAGGATGTGTGTCGACTATAGGGAGCTTAATGCTAACACTGAACCTGAACACTATCCACTTCCACGTATTGACGAACAGATTGACCGCTTAAATGGCGCTCACTTCTTTTCAACCCTTGACATGGCATCTGGGTTCCACCAGATTTTGGTTCATCCCGATTCTGTTGAGCGTACGGCCTTTGTGACACCAGATGGGCAATACGAATATCTCGCTATGCCATTTGGTTTGAGAAACGCACCATCTGTGTACCAAAGGTGTATTAACAGTGCCTTGAAACCAGTTAAAAACTTTGCTACGGCTTATCTGGATGATGTTCTCTGCTATTCTTCGGATATATCTGAAGGTTTACATCGTCTGGACATGGTTTTAAAGTCGCTGTCTGAAGCCGGTTTTTCTCTTAATGTCCAGAAGTGTAAATTCATGAAAAAGGAGGTAAATTACCTGGGTTACTCTATCCAAGCCGGTGAAGTGAGACCAAACCCCAAGAAAATAGAAGCTTTAGTTAAAGCCCCTACGCCTGAAACCGCTTCTCAAGTACGCCAATTTTTAGGTCTAGCCTCATATTTTCGGCGTTTCATTCCAAATTTTTCCAAAGTAGCTGGTCCCTTATATCTGTTGACAAAATTAAAAGGCCCTATTAAGTGGGACGATCGACATGATGAGGTTCATAAAAACATAGTCAAAATATTAACTTCGGAACCGGTACTGACCATTTATGACCCCGATTTGCCAATAGAACTGCATACAGATGCAAGTGCTGATGGTTACGGTGCCATACTGATCCAAAAAAAGGACAACATGCCACATGTTGTCGAATATTTCAGTCGCCGCACGACTGAGGTGGAGTCGAGATATCACTCTTACGAACTGGAGACACTGGCGGTCTTGCGAGCGGTTGAACGTTTTCGACACTACCTTTACGGACAACATTTTACGGTTGTCACTGATTGCAACTCGCTGAAAGCTTCAAAATCGAAAACTGATTTGACCCCTCGAGTGCATCGCTGGTGGGCTGACTTGCAAGCTTACTCCTTTGATATTATCTATCGCGAAGGTCGTAATATGGAACATGCTGATTTCCTTTCGCGAAATCATCCCGCGAGAAAAGAGGAACAACTTCTGACCTCCAAGAAAAATGTGAATTTTGTTGAGTTGCACAAAGGTTGGCTTTCAGTCGAGCAACAAAGGGATCATGAAATCCAAGATCTCATACAAAAGCACACCGAAAATGAGCTTCCTGAATCCATAGCTCATACATATGATGTTAGAGATAATGTTCTGTACCGAAAAATTGAAAGAAATAAGTGTACTTCTTGGCTACCCGTAGTACCCCGGTCACTTATTTGGACCCTTATCAACCATGTCCACGCTGAAATTCAGCATCTTGGCCACGAGAAAACATTAAACAAGTTGTACGACCAATATTGGTTTCCTCAGATGTCCAAAAATGTTCGCAAATTTGTGGACTCATGTATTGTATGTAAGGCCTCTAAAGGGCCCTCAGGAGCTCAACAAATTGAACTGCACCCAATCCCAAAGCCAAGTATACCTTGGCATACGGTTCATATTGATATTACTGGGAAACTTACCGGCAAAAGTGACAGAAAAGAATATGCATCAGTAATCATAGACGGATTTACCAAATATGTGCTACTCGAGCATACGACCTCCCTTGACGCTTGTAGTGCAGTAAATGCTTTGAGAAAGGCTGTCACTCTTTTTGGTGCCCCAAGACGTGTCATAGCAGATCAGGGTAGAAGTTATGCTAGTCATGACTTTAAGCAATTTTGTAACGACCACGGGATTGAGCTTCATTTTATTGCAACTGGGTCAAGTAGGGCTAACGGGCAAGTTGAACGTGTTATGCGTACCCTCAAAACTCTACTTACTATAGTGGAAAATGATCCTCACAAAGTTTGGCGGGACGAATTAGGAAGCGTTCAACTCGCTTTAAATAGCACGCGATCTCGTATAACCGGATACTCTCCGACAGAACTTATGATGGGTATTACAGCTCTGTCCCTTGGCGAAGCAAGGGTGTCACCGCGAGTAGATTCTGACACACGTTTAAATCTTGAAGCCATTCGAAATGTTGCTTCTGAAAATATTCAGAAGGCTGCAAATTTAGATGCACTGCGTTTTAATAGGCGAAAAGCAAAAGTAAATCCATTTCATGTAGGTGATTTCGTTTTTATCAAATGTAGCGAGCGTAACCAGACCAAATTAGACCGAAAATTTAGGGGTCCTTTTGTTGTTACCCGCGTTTTAGAAAATGATCGTTACGAATTAAAAAGCATTGCTGGCTCTAACCGTCTTTATAAGTACTCTCATGAAAATTTGCGCGTAGTACCGAGAGGATATGCCGGTTTAGCTGAAATTTCAGAAATTTTGACAAATTGTGATGATAATGAAGATGTGCCTGTGACGTCGGTCACGATTAACGATGATGTTGAGAGCGATACCTTATCAGCCTCGAGTGACACCATATCAGTTTGCAGCGAAACTTTGTCGGCTCATAGTGACACTTTGACCGCCTCTTCGGACATGTCTTAGACCTAACTTGTAGGTAAGAAATTAAATTCCTTAACATACATCTTATTCTGTTCTCCGTAGTTAATATTGAGTCATGAATGAAGTTGCTTGGGCTATATGATGTGCTCAATTCTGGATAGAGGACACGGTGGTTTGACACGTGGAGAGAGAGATAGTCGAAGGGATACTGTTGCCTGGGTCGAACGGATTGCTGCGATGCAGAGTGAGTCGTCGAAGGGGCGCTGTTGTCTGGGCTATGGGTTGACGTGAGTCCAGGGAGTGAGTCGAAGGGATGCCAGTTGTCCGGGTCGAATGGATCCCTGCGGTGGTCATCGAAGGGGCACTGTTATCCGGCTGCACTGCTCTGGTAGCGTCAGTAGTTTGTGTGGTGTAGTTGCATGTCTTGTCCGAGATTGAGAGCGTCATCATTGATTTAAGAAAGTAATCGATATACCACCCTAAATTACTTGAAAATGTGTCTTAATTATGTCAGAATGAACGAGCGGTAGCATATACTGTATTTATCCTTTTGTTACAGAAAATCAAGAAGTTCGCCCGAGGACGTGCGAGTGTCAGTCTGGCCGTGACGGCGCATAGTTTTAATTATTATGATTATTTAGTTTAAGCACCATCTAGTTTCATTCTAGTGGACTAGAGTTGCAAATGGCGCCAACTCTTGTGTAACACTGGGTGACGTGCGCTGTTCGCTGATTGGTCGTTGGCCGGGTGGCGTGTTACGTCAGGCAGCCAATCAGCGTTCAGAACGAGTTTTCGGATCCGGTCCGACGTAGGTGCTAGTGGGAGCGCGCGGGCCAGAATATAAATAGCGCGGCTTCGCTCCGAAAGACTCACTTTGCACTTGGACGCGACAGCGACCGTCACCCAGTGGAATACTTTGTCCACTGCCTGTTTCAAAGTAACTACCTGCTGTAATTCTACTTACGTACTGTAACCTGATTGTCATTATTAAAAAGCTGATTGCATTGTACGTGCGGTATTTAGTTCTCCTCACCCTATATACCCACGCCATACGACAAGCAACCACCATGTCTGAGGGTGCTCGGCCACCCGTTCCGACATATATAATTACAAAAAATATGTAAATAAGATTATTATATTTATGTACATTGCCAAATGAGCCTTAACCAACACTCCAGCTCTAGCTTAGTGGGATACACCCTTCTTAAAAGGCATAAGGGTGAGAGGACACGGACAATGAATGAACAATGCCCTTAATGAATAAACAAAGACGTATTCTGTGTGTATATTGTATAAGTGACCAACTGGGAAATATGATTTCTTGAGTGATTTTCTTATCTGAGTGGATACGAGGGCAGTAATGTGATTAGGAGTCCTTTGTGATAGACTTTCCAGGGGATTTGAGAAAGGTAAGGTTCGGCGGGTCACGGCAAAGATTTCTCAGTAAATATTTCATTACTGTAGTATGTATCTTATTTCCGTATTATACTGCCGCAGGTAATTTTGTTAGCATGGTTTTATTTTAGATTATATACGGGCTTTTGCAGTTCACCACATGGTGTAAGGGCATTTTGCGAATTCCCGCCTGGCTAGCGACCACCCTCAAGTAGAAAATCTGTCGCCAAGCACCTAACGGTGTGTTCCTGCAGCTGTCTATGAGAGCCAGTGAAATTACAGGCACATTAGACTTGACAACTGTGTCTCAAAGTGATGGGCGCAGTGCAATTCGTGATGATGAAATGCACCTGTTATAGGCAGAGGCAGAGGTTAGTCTGCGACTTAGCCGCGAGCTTATTCCGTCACATAATAAGATAAAAAAAATAAAAAAGTTCCCAGCTTAAGATCATAAAGACTTTTTCTACCCTTACATGTCGTAGAAATTAACTAAAAGACATAAAAAAAACGAAATAACCTCTGACACTGAAACGTATGAAATAACTTTTTGAGGTCAGTACCATGCTGGTTCGAATCACTTTGAATTCCCATTTCCATGGTCCGACTTCAACAAGTTATAAAGCACAAAAAAATAATTAAAGTACTGTTTTTTTTACCTTATAATAATAATAATCCCACCTAGCCATTTTAAGCTACAGTAAATTGGGCTTTGGATTTTTAAATTAAGTTTAGGCACTTTGATGTTTAGCCCTTATATGACCAACATATCCGATTTTAGCGGTAAACGTGCGGTTACAAACACCACACGTTAGGATTTCATTTACATAGTTATAATTAATGTTAGAAGGCGGTCTTGCTCTATGTTGATCTCGCTTAAGGTCCAGGTCTAGCCTTCTACCCTTTTCAAAATTATATACTTTCTCCTGTACATGTCTTCTCCATTCTGGCCTACCTTATAGGTTAACCCTTGACCACTATCTCAACAGATGGTAAGTGATGATGTGATGATGTGAAGATATTTTTCAGGCTTACTTAAAATTACTGGCTATCAAGGACAGCTGCCGGACCACACCGTAAGGTGCTTGGCGACAGATTTTCTACTTGAGAGTGTTGGCTAGCCAGGCGGGCATTGGCAAAATGCCCTACCACCATGCGTAAAAGTTCACAATATTAAATTAATTAAAAGTTCACTAGCGGGTCACTATCGACCATACTTTTAAGACAAACATAAGTGCCGATAGTTGTTTACTACTTAATACTTTTGTGAGTTATTGGAGTATAACTCAAAAACGGCTTAAACAATTATCATGAAATTCTAAAAAAAAAAAAATTTTTGAAGTCTGAATATCTGATAATATTTACTACCACAGTAATGTTTTTAATAAAAAGTACGACAATACTACTAGTATCTACTAAAACAGTCAAGATATCGAAATGTATTTTTATGGCATACAATTGTCATACCTAGTTTAATGCTATTCCAATAAGTATATGAATTTTTATTTTGATTTTCACAATAACAGGCAATAAACCAAATTATTGAGTCATTATGTTGTTGATTTGTGGTATAGTTAATGATTATAAGGAAAATAAGAGTTCCATATTGTCGTACTTACTTACATTTAAGTTTATTTGTACATGACAAGACAAAAGTCAAATAAACATATTTTCTTTATGTTTCTTTTATTTTCTGGATAGTAAGTATTTAAATAGTTTTTATCCTTTTGTATATGACTGTACTTTAAACGTGCGCGTGAGTTGACTACAAAAAATATAGGTAAACTCGGAAGGAGCCAACTCGCGCGCACTCGCGAGTTTCACGCTCGCCAGTTGACGAATAATTCATAAATAGGCACCTTTGCTCCAACAAATTACGTATTTTGTATACGAAAATTATGTATTGCACTACCAATAGCTAGGTAATTTTCTAGGAAAAAAAATATTATCTAGGTATATATACACCGTGTCCCAAAATTCAACGATAAGCCGGCATCGGAGCATGGACCTACTCATGACTACTCGGGAAAAAATAAAAAAAAAATTATAACTCTTTTTTTTTTAATTACAGAGACTTTTATAAAGTTGCGCCAACTTTTAATAAAACTTGCCATGGTAGTGTCCATACTTTTTATTTTAACCCAGACTATAGAAAGTGCATAGAATGTTAAAATCTATGAAAATTAAAAGATTTTTTTTTTTTTTACTGATAGTTGTAAAATAACTACAGACTTTCTGTAATTTTAAAGATTTGTGGTAGATAGCCGTCCTTCTTAGGTTGCTAATGCACAAAAAATATCAAAAATATGTCAAAAATTGTGGTCATGGTAGTTGAAAATAGCATAATGGGTATCGAAGATCGATGAAATGTATAAAAGTCTCTGTAATTAATAAAAAAAAACAGTTATAATTTTTTTTTCCGAGGAGTCATGAGTAGGTCCATGCTCCGATGCCGGCTTATCGTTGAATTTTGGGACACGCTGTATATATAATATATCATATAGGTATAATTTTTTTTATCTCAAATTGCCAAAATTGAAAAGCCTCACTTCAATGCTTTGAATGAAGAACCACAGAACATTATGATATATTCTATTTTTTAAAACCACTTCGACATAATGTCCCAATAAATCATCTATCATAGAAAACGTTCAAATGCCTACCGCCAACGGTTCTGTTCTTTATTTCATACTAGCGGCCCGCCCCGGCTTTGCACGGGTATTAAACAAAAAATATAAATTGAAACTCATAAAAAGTAGTTATTGTGACATAACTGTAATAGTTAGATATATGTTATTGCAGATTATGAGTGTTCATACGGATTTTAATATTGTTAGGTCTGCAATAACGCCTGCTATGCGGATTACATTACAAAATTAGAAATATATGAGAAGAAAATTTTTTAAAAAGTTCGTATCCCGCACATGTCTTAAAAAAAAATCTTTTATATTTGTTATCTTGTGATGTTCATACGAATCTCTAAGTTTTTGAAGATATTCTATGGTCTATGTTCATCAGGAAAGTGATTCTAATGGTAAAAGATTTTTTTCAAATCAGTCCAGTAGTTTATAAGTTTATTATCGTTACATACAAAAATACAAATATATCCACTTTACTCGTATAATACTAGAATAGAAGTATAGATGACACTCAGTTCCTTTATTTAAACTTTTTAATTGATTTAATGCAATACTGTATTGTTGAGTGTATTCAAACTACTATTTTCCTACAGGATTTGTAATTTGTTTCTTCAGCCTTTCAACTATCTCTTTGCAATAAACACATCGATTTCGTTGTACGGCCAAAATGTAAATGTAGGACAAACCAACGAACAGAAAAACACACTTTCGCATTTTTAGTAGATGTGGGGATGCTTTGATAAATTTAAAACAGTAATTAATCACACTCGCACCGTCCATAACGGTCAACTAGGCACTAAAAAGTTTTATGTCACTTGAAAACCTTGGTAAGGTTTCCACTTTTTTATCGGATGTATGAAATCTTAAAAATACCTGCATTAGAGAAACATACTGTAAAATAATGATATGGGCCAAAAATATCTGTTTTACTAGAATGTGAACTGTAAATAGTGCATTATATTGCAAGGGAGCAATAAATTCGTTTTACGGCAAGGGCGCTTTTGAATCCAGAACGGAGAAAGGATTCGATATACGTCGCGCGAGGAAAAATATTTTTGCAAATGATACTCTCTAATTATCTTTCCCCTCTATAATAATAAAAAAGAGACGCTTTTAGACAGAGCTACTAATTATACATTTAATCACACCATGTTGCTTCTGCTCTAATGCTTTCAGGTATTCACTTTTAGAGGATTTCTCATTGAAATAAATTGCTTTCTCAGTGATCTATTCAAGAGACGAGACTTTGAGCTTCTATCTTGGTAAAAGATCGAAGAGACGAATTTTCGTCCTTAATTTCACTAATTCGCGCGTTTTTTATTGTGTTTTTAAACAGCCGGCTCACTGTATTTTTTCCAGCCAGTAAATATTTCAAAAAAAAATCTTCGTTATCACCTACTTGGTAACCTGAGAGATCGAACATAATTGATACAAAATTTACAACGTTACAAAAAAAAAAATTACATTACTAGCGAGATTTACCGCATGGTGAAAGGGCATTTTGCGAATTCCCGCCTGGCTAGCGACCACCCTCATGTAGAAAATCTGTCGCCAAGCACCTACGGTGTGTTCCGACAGCAGTCCTTCAGAGCCAGTGAAATTACAGGCACTTGAGACTTAACAAATATGTCTCAAGGTGATGGGCGCAGTGCAATTCGTGACTTGTGACGAAATGCATCTGTTATAGGCAGAGGTTAGTCCGCTTAACATCAGGTGCGCCTCGTGCTTGATTCATCATAATAACATAAAAAAAATAAAAAAAAAATTATCCACTGCTTTACGGATGGATGGTCGCGGGTTCGAATTCTGATTGAGGTACAATTTTTTCCTTTCGTTGTAATTTTGTAAGCTTATTCGTTTAGCAGGCGTTAATTCATAAAGCGATAAACAAACTAAATGTTAGAATATTTTTCATGTTCCAATTAGTTCAGAACTCATTAAACGGACAAAAGACCTCCTTTGCTCGTAATTATCTTACATCTTTTGTCAAAAAGGTGAGAAATATTTTTCAGCAAGTTTTCAAACAAGATTAAACAAACTTTAATTTAATGCTAAAAAAGTTTTAATGTGAATTATACCATCTTATAATTAAGACTTGTCTACTCAGATGCTTATTTCTTAATAAAGTACAAACGCTTTTAATACATAAATACTCTTTGTAAAATGTCTTTATAACATTTGACTGAGAGGTGCAATGATGGCCAAGCGTTCATAGCTATGGACTGCCGTAACGCAGGTCCCTGGTTTGATCCACACCGCCGGCTATAGCTTCACCACGTAGTGGTGTCCGCTGAACATCACAGGTGAGCCTCGAGCTTGTACCGCATAAATAAAAACTTTTTTTACACTTGACAATCGTAATGATGGCGCTACTCAACTATATTTCCAAATATGACTTCAAAAACATGCTATAAACGAGCGAAAAACTTTTTTCAGTATTTTGATTTTCGTCGACAAAAACACGAAGTAAACTATGTTGGTTACCCCTTGACACATAACACAGTACACATGGCTGTTCACCGTCTACATCCATTTTGTAAGATGTCCGCATGGGATAGCGCAGTACTTTTTCAACATATCATTTGATATTATTTACTGAAAAGCAACGACTGTTATTGGCAATACATTCATTCATCATGATAGCGCAGTACATAAAAAAGAAAAACACTAACTGGTGGATTTTAGACGCCATATTGTGAGAAAAAATAATTCTTATACCCATCGAATGCAGTTTCAAAATGAAGGGCTTTAAGAAACGATTCTATTAATATAAATCACTTGCAGTTTTAATTTCAATGGAACAAAATAAATAACTTGCAATCGGGTTTTTTACTTTTAAATTAATGTATACTTGTTAGTTTTAATGTAAACCTCTTACATAATGTTTATCCCCTATGTATGACATTCTTCACCATCGTAAAAATCGTTGCATAAAAATAATCTGTTCTTAGCTGACCTCTTTTAAGTACCTATAAATTACCTACTTGCAAAAGTTCATCGTCTTACGAGTGGAATAATGTACCTAGTTTCGAGATATTGATGTTCAGTCAGTGATTGACTTTTCCCTTTTTAGGGTTCTGTACCTCAAACTAAAAATCCCTAATTTATAGGATCACTTTGTTGTCCGTCTGTCTGTCTGTCAAGACCCTTTTTCTATGAAACTCGTGAAGCTGATATTCATATCAAATACTCAAGTCTACGGTCTCTTGGAGCAGTGAAAAAATCAAACTTCTAAGCCAATACGCTCCACCAGATTTTACAAAAGACTGAGGAGTATAATTGGCCATTGTGTCTAGCGTTTGTGGACATTGAAAAAGCCTTCGATTCAATCGAAACTTGGGCCGTACTGCAGTCTCTTCAGCGATGCCAAATCGACTATATGTACAACGAAGTACTAAAGTGGGAACGCCACCATGTCGATTCGACTACAAGACAAAAGCACAGAACCAATCCAACTGCAACGAGGCACAAGACAGGAGACGTTATTTTTCCAAAACTGTTCGAACGAATGCGATGTTTTTAAGCTCTTGAACTGGAAAGAATTGGGCAATCAACATCTATGGCGAATACATCACTCACCTTCGTTTCGCCAATGACATAGTCATAATGGCAGAATCGCTTGAGAAACTCAATACAATGCTCAGCGACCTCCGTAGAGTTCCCAGCAGGTGGGTCTTAAAGTGAACTAGGACAAGACGAAAATTATGTCTATTGTCCATGTTGCACTTAATGTTATGTCTAATGTACCTGTAGTTGTTGGGAACGATAAGTTCGAAGTTGTGGACTATTACATTTACGTGGGGCAGACTATCTAGTTAGGTAGGTCTAACTTCAACAAAGTTGCTGCCCAACCAACTCGGATGGGCAGCGTTCGGGAAGTTAAGCAACATCTTCTTGTCAAACATCCCGCAGAGCCAAAAGACCAAAGTCTACAACAAGTGTGTGTTGCCAGTGATGACATATGGTACTGAAACGTGGTCCTTGACTGTGGACTGACATAGCTTTGCGAGATTGCAAGTTGAAGTGGCAATGGGTGGGCCACATTGCTTGACAAACTGATAATCGATGGGGAAAAAAGGTTCTCAAATGGTTACCACACTACACCGTAAGACGAGTTGTTAGGTCCACCAAGTGGACTGACGACACAGTTAAAGTCGTCGGTCGCCAATGGCTACAAGCGGCTAATAGCTGTTCTTTGTGGCGTTCTATGGAGGAGGCTTTTGTTCAACAGTGGACGTCTTCCGGCTGACGATGATGATGATGATGATGAAGCCAACACAATCAAAAGATACAGCCATTTATGCCGCAAATTTTCGACACTCGCAAGGGAATCAAAACATACACGGTACTTCCATTGAACTCAGAATCTTAAAAATTTGGACTAGACTACCGGTAACGTCTTATAATCTGTGCTATAAGACGTTACCGGTAGTTCGGTAGAAAAAATTGAGATGTTTAAGCAGAATGGGATAAACCTTGGAACATGTATTTCTGAGGTTCTGGATAATACATAGAACAATATTCACTAAAACTATTATGTAGTTTTTAATTTTAACGTTTTCAAGTGGGCAAACCGGCAGGCGTACGCTAATCAAAAAATAAAGCGCAGACACCAAAAAATTATCTTCAATATATTATAAAAAATACCGTTGGCAAAAAGGTAAGCAGGTTTTTGGAATCCGTTAATACTCACATTATTTGAACGATTCAACTTACTCGTTAAAAAGTTGTAATTGATATTAACCAGAAAATTCCTCGCTGTTAAAATTGTTATAAAAACTTGAAAGGATGAAAATTTGCTTGGTTTTTAATCGCTTTTGATAAAAGCTTAGTCTGAGTGATTGCCCTAATCAAAGAGACATAATAAAGAACAGGACGCGTTACAAAATAAGTAAGATTTATTTTTGATTTAATACTTTGTTTAATATTTAAACTACGTTTATTTTAGCAACAACTTAGCTTTCGAAAATTAATTTTAAGTGCACCAAATACCATTCTATCTTTTTAACCAACTTCAAAACAAGGAGGATGATCTCATTTGACTGTTTTTTTTTATTTGGGACTTTCGAACTTTCGACAGGATTAACCGATTTTGATGATTCTTTTTTTTTATTTGAAAGCTACTGCTTCCCGTGAGGTCCCATTTGAATTTCACCAAAATCGGTCAACCATTTTTGAGTTACACTCAAATAACTAAAAAAAGTATTCCTAACTTAATGATATTATAGCCGTCGACACTGAATGACTATTGATTCCCTCAGTGGCAAATGTCACCAGAAAGCGATCCCCAAGCCTTAAATATAGTGATTTAAGAATAAGGTTCGTATGTTAACTATATCAGCCGGATCATCCACTGCTGAACACAGCCTCTCCTATGTATGTATTTGCCATGCTTGGCAGGTGGCTTGAAGACCGCTGGATACCTTCCTGTATTTTTCCCTTAGGCGCCGCTTACGACACCCAAGGGATGATATGGGGAGGTGCAATCACTAACCCGGCACCCCACGGAGGTAGGAAATTTGTTAGGGTGTAGCAAATACATAATATTAATGCTAAACAATAATAACTGTTAGTAAAAATTATATATATATGTGTGGGAGCTAATGTTAAAATATTCGAAGAGGAGTCATCAATAACAGAAATTCATTATATTTTATCATAAAACAATTTTATTTTAATAGTTAGACATCCAAAATATACTATTTACATCTTATAAACATAGATCTAAACAAGTCAATAAATGATTAGTTACAATAATCCATAATATTAAAATAAGTAATCGAACTTATCATACCTGACGCTTAGAGAGACAGTTCAGAGCACTTGGTGGTGCCGTGCCCGTAGCTGGACAACTTCTGATCTGTTGTTTTTTTTTTTTTTATGGAAGTCATTGATGCTGACTACCGCTTTACGGACGTTCAGCTCCACCGGGTTTTGGGCGAGGGGAGGCCCTCTTATAGCCCAGGAAAAATCTGTTGATAGCTCGTGTGGCCGTATTTATAGTAGAGCCGATCTCGTCAGTAGTCAATAACTAGTCAACTGCACAATTTTTGAGACAAATTAACAGAGAGAATACAACGATTAGTCAGTTGCACGTCTTTTAAACACAGACCTTAATCATAGATAATAATCTCACCACAGATTACTTAACATAAAATACAACCACAGATAATAATATTTGAAAAAATATGTGATGATATATTATCTCCCACATATGAGTTTAGTTATATATATATGGGACTCCATTTTGGGATTTCCTATAGGAACAGGACTACGACTGGTACTGAAGTATGTAAATAAGTAACATTATTATCCTGTAGAAATTGCCAACATAACTTGTAGGTAGTGTATTACTGCTGCTGTATTCTAAAGTCAAAGACGAATGAGCTTTTCTTAATTCTTCAGACTTATACAATCTACTCAGATAAAATTTTCATAACAGTTGTCTTTAATAATCTGAATCAATTCCCGAGCTCGTTACTTTTTTTACAACCATCCTAAACTTGTCATAGCCTGGTGAAGATCTATATCAAGTTGACAGAGAACACAGTTAATGTGCTCGTTGAGACAGCCAATAAAATATTTATAAGGGATTTAGTGGTCTCATAAAATAGGGTATGCAAAAATAATAACCGTTAAGGATGTTACTTTTGATTATTATTTTTGCTAAGTTTAAAATAGCTTTTATTTCGAGCAAACTAATGCTGAAATTGTTTTAACAGAGATTTTAATTATAATAGGAAGTAAATAGTGATAAGAAATGGTTATAGGTACTAAAAACCGGCACGTTGCTGGTCGTAGAGTAACGCTCTCTCCGCTTTATAATTTTGTGTTAAATAAATAAGTCATTTAGTTAGTTTTTCTTTATGTTGTTGTGACAGATGACGATTTTGAAGCGCTCGTAGCGAGGTTTACTAAGCTGTTCTTAACCGATCAGCAAAGTTAAGCAACGTCACCCGCGGTCATGAGTTAGATGGGTGACCGCTAGTGACATTACTACTGAGTTCTTCGTGCTTCGGAGGGCACATTAAGCCGTCGTTCTGGTTGTTGTCTAAATATGGCAGTCGGCAGCAGGTGGTACTGAATTTTGCGAATACCCGCCTAGCTAGCTACCACCCTCAAGTAGAAAATCTGTCGCCAAGCATTAACGGTGTGTTCCGGCAGCTGTCCTTGAGAGCCAGTAATTTTAGGTTAGCCTGAAAAACATCTTCGATTACATCATCACTTACCATCAGGTGAGATAGTGGTCAAAGGGTAACCTAACGGGGAAAAGAGAGATGATGATTATTTCGATGCTAAATAATTGCCAATTAAATGTTTAGTGGGCCGGAGCATTTGGACTGCCTGTGAGTCTACAGTGGATTATAGGTAGTCTAATTGCTTTTATTGTAGTTGCTGTAGTATTGTATATAGTTCATAGAATTTTGTTAATATATATATATATATTTTAATTCTAGGTATTTATTTATTTTTTATAAATTCTTTCTTATTTTGAAAATGTCTCATGTAATCTGTATAACTTCATTTAGTTTTTGTTTGTTGAACTGTTTGCCTAAAAACATTCACCAATTTCAACACAAAATACAATAACAAAAGCGCTAAACTACGATTTCTCACAATAACAAACACGTGCTCGCCTTTTGGGCGCCAAATTTACATTATTGGCACCCAAATGAGGACCTAAGGATACTATTTATATGTAGTATATTATTCCCTTATTGATATTGCGGACCTTTACGTTTCTGATTCAAAAGAATCTCGGCATTTTTACTTCGGGTAGTCGAAGTCTATATGTATGTGAAAATAAAAATTGCCTTTTCCATGTTGGGTTACATATTGGATATATCTCTGTATCAAGTTTCATGAAATCTTCTTCTTTAATCAAAAACCTTATACAAGAAACTTTTTGTTAGCTCTGTATTTTGACACAAAACATTTTTGGTGGTAATAGTAGATTATGATACTACTCGGCTGATTTACGCCCTCGCCTACGGCTCGGGCTGCAACACACAGCCTCGTGTATAATGAGCAAGTTGCTCACGAGTTTCTTACGCACTTTTTCAAAACCCGTGCGAAGAAAAAAATATATATACAGTGGACCCCCGGTAATCCGGCCCCTGTCTAATCCGACGCCCCCTGTAATCCGATATGGTCACTGGATGGACATACAAGTATGATTTGTACTTCAGAGTACATATATGTACATATGTATATATAATATGTATAAAGATTCTTATCATTGGATCTGTAATTTGTCGGATTACAAGGTACTCTTTTGTAAAAAAATCCGGACTATAGGGGGTCTTAGGCAGTACTCTATAATCCGAAGAATTCGATAGTTCGACACTGCCCTGCAAAATGTTTGTCGGACTACCGGGGGTCCACTGTATTGCACAAATACGATACAAACAACATACGAAAATTATGGAAAAGTGCGCGCAACTTTTTTTTAAACGCGGTAAATTTATGATGGTTGATGACATATAAACCACTTTTATGTTACGAATCTGTATTACCCGATTAAATTGAAAATGCTCTGTTAACTCGCATATAATTTGCAGTTAGGTACTAACTTAACTTTGTAGGGATAATTCTATTACGCACTAGGGTGCGTTCCGAGCCTCAGAGTGTAGTTGTTTGGTTGTTTCGTTGTTTTGCAACTTACCCTGAAGTATGGAACGACCGGTTGTTTTATAACCTCAAACAAATTGTGACATTGACAGACTTACATCATTATCGTAATAATAATTGCTATTTAACACTATCACAAATTCGTTTTCCATATTTATTTAAGTTTTATATTTTGAGAAATGATATTAGTATTTATATTTTTTGAGAATTGTGGGTGAGCGCATCAGACAGAATACGATATAAACGACAAAGTCTTTTCATGTCACGCGTTTTATGGTTAAAAAGTTGCAACCTTCAAAGGTTTGGAACGGTCCAGTTGTGACAACCGAACGCTCTACTCGAAGGTTGTGAACGACGTTGGAGTGAAAAGTTGCACTCCGAGTGCGCTCTAACCAAGGTTCGGAACGCACCCCAGGTGTATAATATTATTATGCACGAGGGTGTTATAGTTCGGTTTATGGCCATAAGAACGATATACACAACAAAGCTCACTTTACGAGCAAGGGTGTTGAAAATACTGTTATGCGCGAGTGAATAATCTTGTATGAGTGATGATGAGTACGCATAAATAAAAAGAGTGAAAATTATAATAAAACGAAACCAACTTCCACTAATGTTTTTTTTAAAAAACTTGTTCAAGTCTATATCATGCTGGTTCAAAACACTGTCTCACATTATAAGGGTCCGACTTCTACTAGTTATTTCACGCACATCAAATTTAGAAGTCGTTTTCGTTGTATTTATAAATAAATGAATTGTTTTTAGTCATATAAGGAGGCAACTCTTATTGGTGAACAGTATTTTAGGTGAGTAAATGAACTTGTAATCAGTATGCATACCAAAATATATTAAAAAAAAAAAAAAAAAACGTATCCGACTCCCACTACTAAAATGAATAGTGAGATCAGTGTTTTAAATCAGCATTTTACAGACTTCAATATGTTATTTGCGGTTCAGAGAATGGGTATTTTGTGGTAGACCAAGATCCGGTTACGTGTATAACGGTATGTGTGAAAGCAGAAGAGTGTTTAAATCTCGTTTAAAAAGGTGCCAGGATCGTCAGGACCAGTTAAAAATGGACATTCTTGCAGCGAAGCATAATAAGGGTGACTTTCGCGGTTTTTGGAAAATTACCAGTAAAGTAAACATGCGGCCTGGTCTTCCTGTGAGTGTTGATGGCGTGAGTGATCCTCGGGATATTGCCAATATTTTTAGGGGGCAGTTTTGTGTACAATCCCCTTTAAGTCCGGCTAACGGTGGCGTGGACAGTGCTGAATTGCCAAATGGTGCAGTTGGTACACGTTTTATTGCCAGAGATGTGTGTAAAACCATTAAATATATGACGAAGGGTAAGTCACCAGGGCATGACCAGCTATCAATTGAACACTTTCAGCATTCTGGCTTACATATAAACAGAGTACTGGCAATGTTCTACTCGTTGTGTGTAAGCCATTCTTACCTGCCTTCCGATTTTATGAAAACCGTTGTAGTGCCCGTGGTTAAGAATAAAACTGGTGACCTTGGTAATAAACATAACTACAGGCCTATTTCACTTGCCACGGTTGCGGCTAAATTGTTTGACGGTTTGCTTAATTCACAGTTAAATAAATATGTTACGTTGCACGACAACCAGTTCGGATTTCGTCCTGGGCTGTCTACTGAGAGTGCTATACTGTGTCTTAAGCATACCGTCAAATACTACACTGATAGTAAGACTCCGGTTTATGCGTGCTTCCTAGACTTGTCCAAAGCTTTTGATTTGATCTCATATGAAATCCTGTGGAAAAAGCTTAAGAGTGTTAACCTACCACATGAACTCATTAGTATGTTTAGGTTTTGGTATGAGCACCAGTTTAATAGTGTCAGATGGGCAGGGGCGTTATCAGAGCCATATCAGCAGGAGTGTGGTGTTAGGCAAGGTGGTTTAACCTCACCTACTTTGTTTAACTTATATATAAATGAGCTAATTGTCACGCTCAGCAGTCAGCACGTAGGATGTCATGTAGATGGCATTTCTGTCAATAATCTGAGCTATGCTGATGACATGGTGCTGTTGAGTGCGTCGGTCTGCGGTTTACGGAAGTTGATCCGTATCTGTAAGGAGTACACAGGAAGTCACGGACTTATTTACAATGTGTCTAAAAGTCAGTGTATGGTTTTTAAGGCTAGTTCTAAATGTCCTCAAAATGTGCCACCAGTTTATCTGAACACTGTTCCATTAAACTGGGTGGATCAATTTAAGTACCTGGGGCACTTAATTACAGCTGACCTTAGGGACCACGCTGACATTGAGAGGGAGCGGAGAGCTCTGTCGATTAGAGCAAATATGATAGCCCGTAGGTTTGCACGTTGTTCAACCGAAGTTAAAATAACGCTCTTCAAAGCGTACTGTACATCACTATACACGTGCAGCCTTTGGGCTAACTATACGAAGAGGATCTACAGTGCCCTCCGCGTCCAATACAACAATGCGTTCAGGGCGGTGTTGGGGCTGCCACGTTTCTGCAGTGCCTCGGGGATGTTTGCGGAGGCACGCGCTGACCGCTTCCACGCGACTATGCGAAAGCGTGCTGCGTCTTTGGTGCACAGAGTACGTGCCAGCTCCAACACCCTCCTGGCGATGATAGCAGACAGATCAGACTGTCCATATGTTCAGCATTGCTGCGACAGACACGTCATGGCAATATATGAGTAATGATGAATTCATCATTATTCATTAGTTCTAATAATAATATTTTGCTTTGTATATGGGTGTATGCCTGAAATAAATGTCTTTTATTTTATTATTTATTTCATACTTTTTATTATTCCAACACAACACGGTTGGTTATGTTATTTTTAATCAAAAAGAAACAATTTTTTTATGTGATTGTGACGGATCAAGCTCGAAGCCCACCTGATGTTAAGCGGAATAACCTTTGCCTATAACAGATGCATTTCGTCACAAGTCACGAATTGCACTGCGCCCGTCACTTTGAGACATATTTAGTAAGTCTCATTGTGCCTGTTCACTTACCTTTCACTGACTCTCAAGGACTGCTGCCGGAACACACCGTTAGGTGCTTGGCGACAGATTATCTACTTGAGGGTGGTCGCTAGCCAGGCGGGTATTCGCAAAATGTCCTTCCACCATGAGGTGAAGCTCAAGCCCGCGGCTGGATTCGAACCATGGACCTGCTGCGCGGCAGTCCATAGCCAATGCCACTGAGCCATCACTGCTTCAAACTTTCTTAGTGATTTTTCAAAGAAAACGAAACAAAACTACAAGGTATATTAATTTGTGCTGCTTTAAAGTGATATCATAAATTATGATCTACATATATAGAAAACTGTCTAACCATGTCGATTTTTTAGTAAACAATGCCTCTAGACTTCCAAAAAAGGATAATGATTCCCTATCATAAAGATCTAGCATACCGTATCTCACTTTATTAATTTTAATATTTTCTATCAGTATTGTGGGTATCCGAGTATATCATTGACAAGGCAGTTGCTTTTCGATTGCGGAACAGCGCGCTCGAATTACATTCGTGGAGCTTTGCATCTGTGTGAAATTAGGATCTAATCGCGTCATTTTACATCTAAATATCGGCTGGTGCTAAAGGTCCGGGTCATATACATGCATTGTAAATTGTGAAGACATAACAGGCAGAACATCGGCAAGAAAGAAGACTCCAGTATATATTATCGACGAATTTGGATGGAACCTAAGTGAGATTCACAGGCATACCCAAGTACTTACTGTTTGATATTGTCATCTCGTAGTGGGACTACGAGATGCCGGAGTATATTTTTGCAATTGTCCCAGTGTAGTAATCGGCGATAATGACAACAATAGAATTTCATTCGTAACTTGGCCATAGTGGTCCAGTACGATGGCAACTTATTAAGCCACCACTGTCATCAGCTACTTCAGCTCGGTACGAATGCTACAGATTAGGTTCTCAATTTTACTAAAAATTAAAGTTAGTGTAGTCACTAAACACTGAAACTAGTTATCAACGTATTACAGCAATGGTCTGAATAGACATATAAGGATATTTGCACATTATATTGAGGGCTGCTTCATAAAACTATGTTTATCGAAGTATAAAGTGTATTATTCCAGTCTTATACAACTTTGAACTACATTCGGTCAAACTTGTATCGCGAATGAATGATTTGTTTATTTAATTTTTTTTTATTGTTGTTGTTAGATTAACATCTGTTTTCCATTTTGGGGCGCGGTTTCAGTTGAATCTGTTGTTAAAATTATATAAAGAGCTGATTTTAGTTATATAATATCTAGGTGTATTGCGTTTTCATAATAGACAAAAAAATCTAACAGGGATTTTCTTGAATTTTTCATCGCTAATGGAATATCGTGTTCGGAAGCAAAATGCTTAGGATGTATCGACTTCACTAAAGCCACGTGCATGTGCGTGGTAGAAACGTTCAAAAGCGGTCGACATGTGATGGAAAATTTGTTTCGTATCAACGTCTGCAAGTGAATTTACATAGCAAAAGTGAAGGAAATAGTGACTGAAAATCCTCATTCAAGTTTGAAAGTGATATCCGCCGAACTTTCTGTGTCTCACGAGTCGATCCGTATCATATTAAATAATGACTTGGGTATGAAACATGTTGCCGCTCGGCTACTCCCAAAAGACATGAATTTTCTCCAAAACTCAATCGCATAAGAGTCGCTGAGGACATGTTAAAACGAGTTAATTCCGACTCAACATTCATGAAACGCATTGTTACTGGTGACGGGACGCGGGTTTACGAGTTTGACATGCAAACTAGTTAACACACTTCGGAGTGGCGCCTTCTAACTGAACTGAAACCAAAAAAAACACGCCAAATTCAATCAATAGTCAAAATGCCGACTGTTTTCTTTGGCTACCGCGGTGTTGTGTACTAGGAATTTAAAAAAGGAAGAAACCGGTAAATAAAAAATATTATTTGAGCGTTATGCGGCGTTTAAGAGAGAAAACTCGATTAAAAAGGCCAAATTTATGGAAAAATAAATCCTGGATTTTGCACCAAGATAATGCGCCTTCGCGCATTTGTATGTATAACTTACATTTTGTGTTTAATTGATATTTTATCTGCATTTTCTTGACAGAGTAATGTGGCAGTTGTGATGAAGCATTTAACTGAGTTATACGTTTTACATACTTTTACAAATGAAAAGAGTACACAAGCAGTAATTGTGTTTTAAATGACTGTTATTGGACAACTAAAATATCACAAAACATTCAAATATAACCAAAATATTTATTTCACTAATTATGCCACCTACTATTTTAATTATACCAATAAAACCTCGAATGCGTCAAACCAATTTTCGAGCATATTGGATGCTCATCACTAGGCCAAGTATAGCCGTATTCGATCCGAGTCAGCGTTTACCTTATAATTTTTAATTGTGTTTAAAGTTAACATGAATATAATTTTTGTTTTTTTTATGTGGTTTAACTTTTAAAAATATTAATATTATCTAAGTTACAAAATAACCAAACCTCTGCCTATAACAGATGTATTTCATCACAAGTGACGAACTGCACTGCGTCCATCACCTTGAGACATACCTGTTAAGTCTCATTTTGCCTGTTATTTCACTGGCTCTCAAGGACTGCTGCCGGAACACACCGTTAGGTGCTTGGCCACAGATTTTCTACTTGAGGGTGGTCGCTAGCCAGGCGGGCATTCGCAAAATGCCCTTCCACCATGCATGTCTATGTATTTAGTCCTTCACGCTAAAATATAGATAGTTTAGATCCTGGATTAACACAAAGAATATTTTTATCATTGTATACGCGAGAGAAGCCTAAAGCACAAGCTTTTTATTTTAAATTTTAAGATATGCCCAGAATATACTATAGACATCTATCAAAACAGGTAAATGTTATGTTCAACATATTACATGTCACACGTGTAACTCGTTAATGTGTAATTTAAGATGACGAATGTCCCGTATTCTATAAATCATATTTAAACACGTATTTGGTGTAAAATATAAGCAGAATTTATTAAGCACAAGACATGACATAAAAACATTTTTTTTTTTATAAACAAGCAACCGAACACAATGTCAGTCATTTCAATAAATTGGAGTCGGCCAGGATTAGCAATAAGGTTTTAACCCTCCAACACGCCCTCTTAATCCTGGAGGACTTCAAGCATATCTCGTACAAACGACAAGTGCTTACAGCTAGGCAGTGCCTTCGTGAGCACATCAGCAGTCATCTGCTCTGTTGGCATGTACATCAGTTCTAGCACCCTATTCTTAACAGCTTCACGAATATAGTGATATCTAATGTCCACATGTTTTGTTCGCTTATGGAACACTGGGTTACTAGCCAGCTTCGCCGCAGACTGATTATCACTATACAGGGTTACAGTGTGACATTGACCTATCAACTCAGCAAGAACCGCACGGACGTATACCGCCTCTTTGGCAGCTTCAGACAAAGCTATATACTCCGCCTCGGTAGACGAAAGTGCGATACACGATTGCTTATAACAACCCCAGGAAATAACATTCCTACCTAGTTTATAATATACCCCGTGTAAGATTTACGATCCGCCCCGTTAGCCCAATCAGCGTCAGTAAATCCATAAACTTGAAATTTATCATGTTCATCACTTTTTCTGTACACAAGACCTAAATTCATTGTGCCTTTTAAATACCGCAATACACGTTTGGCCGCTGCAAAGTGTTCCGCTGTGTAGCAAGTATTAAACTGACTTAAGAAACATGCAGCAAATGAAATGTCAGGTCTTGAGATCACAGCTATATACAATAAACATCCTATCAGCTCCTGATACGGTAGTGTACTCTCGTGGGTGGCGCTATCAGAAAACTTCAGACCTACATCTAAGGGCGTCTTAGCAACTTTACAGTCACTCATACCGAAACGTTCAAGAAGCTTTTCAATATAGGTTTTCTGACTCAGCTTCAACTCACGACTAGTGCGCTGTACTTTGATGCCTAGCATATGTTTAACCTCACCTAAATCTTTAATTGTGAAGTGAGACTTCAGTGACGTTTTTAGCTAATCAGCAAGCTCGTCACAGTCGTAAAAAACGAAAAAATCGTCTACATAGAGAGCAATAATAATGGTTCGCTTACCCACTCGGCGACTGAAGATACAGCTCTCATACTTGCTCTGCGTGAAATTCTCTGCGAGTAAAACTTCCTTTACCTTATCGTACCAGGCACGTGACGCCTGCTTTAACCCGTACACGGCTTTCTTGAGTCTGTAGACCATATGCTCATTGCCTTGCTTGACGAAACCTTCAGGCTGTGACATATAAATTTCTTCACTCAAATTGCCATTCAGAAAAGCAGTCTTGACGTCAAGGTGATCAATCTTCAGATCTAATTCAACCGCAAGAGACAACAGCATTCTCAACGAACTATTTCTCACAACCGGAGAAAAAGTATCCATGTAGTCAATTCCGAACTTTTGGGTAAAACCCTTTGCAACCAATCGCGCTCTATAACACGCCACTTTGCCATTGGCGTCACGTTTGATTTTAAACAACCATCGATTCTTGACAATATTCTTGTCTGCCGGTCTGTCAACTAGCTCCCAAGCCTCATGCTTATTGAACGAATCAATCTCATCTTGCATAGCTTGCCGCCAAAGCTTACAATCACTCGATTGCAAAGCTTCCTTGACATTCGTCGGCTCACTCAACTCTGTCTCGAGCGCAGACATCGTCCTCGGTACTCTCGGCCGTAAATTATAGGCTGGTCCGTCAGATGGTGGCTTCCGTGGCATTCTGGTTGTATCAGTAGATGAACTCGGCACCTGCTCGTCAGCCTCAAACCACACTTCAGGCTCTACCGGTCTCTCCGCCTCAACCTCAGCCTCTACATTTGGTAGTGATGGCATCTCCACCTCAAGCTCAGTCCCAGACTGATCACGAACATCCGCATCTTCAACGGTATCTCCGTCATCACTAGTCGGAAAGAAGATCTCCACGGGCCGTTTACTCTTGACACCTGGAAAAATTGTTTCGTTAAAAACAACATCACGACTACGAAAAACTATATTTTTCGCCGAATCGTAGAGCCTATATCCATTACCGTCATAGCCAAGAAATATACAACGCTTGCTTTTTGGTTCAAGCTTATTCCGCTTCACTTTATCAACGTGAGCATAAGCTTCGCAGCCAAACACACGTAAGTGTTTCAAGCTAACCTTCTTACCTGTCCAGGCTTCCTCAGGAGTTTGCCCTGAGAGCCTTTTCGAAGGTGACACATTTATTAAATGTGCAGCAGTACAGGTAGCTTCTGCCCAAAACTTGTGGTCTAGGTTCGAAGTATACAAGAGGCACCTTACTTTTTCTAGGAGGGTCCTGTTTAGCCTTTCCGCACAACCGTTCTGTTGAGGACTGTAAGGCACAGTTACCTGATGGACTATCCCCTTACCTTTCAAAAAACCTTCAAGGTCTCTGTTTACATACTCGGTCCCATTGTCCGACCTCAAAACTTTAACTTTGTCACCAGTCTGAGTTTCGACTAGCTTAATAAAGTTTTTCGTGTATTCACTCACCTCGCTCTTACGCTTCAGGAAATACACGAACACCTTCCTCGAATGATCATCCAAGAATGCCAGGATATACCTCTTGCCTCCAAGCGAATTCACCGGCAACGGACCACACAAATCGGTATGGATTAAATCCAACCGCTTTACAGCCACAGACTTCTCAGGATTGCTGGGAAAAAGAAACCGAGCTTGCTTTCCCTTTAAACAAACTTCACAGGCAACGTCTTTACAAGGGTCGTCCTGAAAACTAATATCATTAGCAAGTCCCTGCCTCAAAAGCTTCATATTGTTGGCGCTTAAATGGCCAAGTCTTTGATGCCAAGTTGCAGTGCTAGTAGTAAGATTCGCCCGTAGATTGCAGGTCTGAAGTCTGTAAGCCCCTCCAACGTCATTTGCCTTAATCAAAACATCGCCCAGCTTAGAAATTGTACAACCAGTAGTATCAAAATTAACAATACAACCATTCTTAATCAATTGCGAAACAGATATGAGATTTACAGACAGCTTAGGTATATACAACACATCAGTTAACGTCGCGCTATCCGACAACTTAACAGTACCTATACCTGTACACCGCAGTTTATCTCCACTAGCAATGGTGACGTGACCATCTCGCGATTTGAAGTCTGTCATCAAATCACGCCTGCCAGTCATGTTATTTGTAGCCCCCGAGTCTATGTACCACGAAGATTCCGAGTCAGATCCAGTACTATATGCTGATAAGACACAGTTTCCTGAAGAATCCTTCGCGTTCCGGCAATCTTTCTTCAGATGTCCTTTCTGTCTGCACTTCCAGCACCACGGTTCTCTCTTTCTAGCGGAATTATCCTTCGCTTTTGACTCATCCTTGTGCTGCTGCGCTTTTCTCGTCCAGGAGTCACTCGTACTAGCGCCTTTTCTTTTAGAATACAAGCACTCACTCGAATCTCCACGAGTAGTCCAACGTTGATCCTGTAGCAGTTTCGATTTGACTAGATCAGCAGTAATGACAGCTCCCGAATGCTCTAGTGCCATGATCATGGGCTCGTACTCTGTCGGTAAACCTTTGAGCATCAACGCACCAAGAAACTCGTCATCAACAGGTTTGTTCATATTCGCCAATTGCTGCGCTAATGACAATATTTCATTGACGTAAGCTTCCATGCTAGAATAGTTCTCCAGTTTGATAGCGCACAAGTTCTGAAGAGTTCTCACTCTTGAACCGAGTCCTTTATCATCATATGCACGTTCTAGTGCATTCCAGGCGTCTTTCGCCGTATCAGCTGACATCAAATGTGAAAAACATGACTTTTCAACGCCCAAGCAAATTTTAGATTTTGCAATTTCGTCACGTCGATCTTTCACTTCGGACGTTGTTTTGTCATCCTTATCGTAACCGCTTATACAGATCCATAAATTGTCGTGAATCAATGCATTTTTCATAACAAATTTCCACTCGACGTAATTTTCACGTCCGCGTAATTTTTCATGTGAAAAACTTTGATTTTTCGTTTCCGACATATTTACAATAACGTTGCACTATTTTTGCTGAACCATAACCTTCTATAAATCATATTTAAACACGTATTTGGTGTAAAATATAAGCAGAATTTATTAAGCACAAGACATGACATAAAAACATTTTTTTTTTTTATAAACAAGCAACCGAACACAATGTCAGTCATTTCAATAAATTGGAGTCGGCCAGGATTAGCAATAAGGTTTTAACCCTCCAACACCGTACAATAAAAACATTATGAATATTGTGCTGTAGAATTGTTTTCTTAAAGGTTGATAATTGTTTTTACAGAATAAAAACAACTCGATGTATATGAAAATGTTCTTTACTCAGTTAGATGATGTACTCCAAAAGCTTCAGAAAAAGATATACAAAAAAATGTTTGCCGTAGGTGGTTATAACATTAATATATTAAATGCCTTTTCAAAATACACGCATGTTAGAGCGATTACTAATAAAATTAATCTTTTAAACAAGCACTTCAACAACCGATTAGGTTAAGTAGCCAAAAATGCATAGACATGCCTACGACATTGTAAAATACTGTAAAATTGAAATAATTGAATACGCGCTGTGCTTTCCTTGTCCTGCCACAATATGGAACTAGCTGCTATGTGAAGTGTTTCCGAACCGATACAACTTAGGAGCCTTCAACAGGAGAGTATATTCCCTCCTCAAAGCCGGCAACGCATCTTCGAGACCTCTGGTATTGCAGATGTTCGTGGGAGACGGTGAACATTTATCACTAGATGAGCACCTGGTCGTATGCCCTGTTATCCTATATAAAAAAAAATTGGCATGAGCTCTGGTATATGGCATTGTTTTTTGGGGAAAATCTACTAACAAAGAAATTGTTTTTAGAGCCCCAAAAAGATGCATCAGAGCAATGAACCACCTAAAAAAGATCGACAGCTGAAAACCATACTTTTTTAAAGATAAGATCCCTTTTTTACCATCTCTATCCAATCTGGAAATAGCAACATTTGAAACGAAATTCATATATTGTTAGTCATAACATAACACACGAGATATAACCAGACACTTTGTTTGACTTTGTTATATCTCGTGTTGTTAAAGCTGATTAATAACAACTGATGCAACATAGCATATTCTGTATGGCTCCGAGTATCTTCAATAAAATAACAAAAGCCATGAGGAAATTTAGTATTTACATGATTATATATACATTTAAGATTAATACTACTGAATGAATGTCATTAAAAATATATAGACTTTTGAATGATTTTTGAATTGCTTCTAAGTACGAGCTAATGATATATATGTATTTTTTTCTATATATTTATTGTATTAATAATTCTGAGATAGTATAGGCATTTTTTTTAATTACTGGAATGCTTACGGACGTCATTATTATTAGTATTTATGTACATTTGTTAGTATTACACAAAGACAGGCGTTCTATAAATTACCTTTCAAGATATGTATCCTTTTTGTATTATTTATTTGTACTATATATACTTACAAAGAATTATCTTCGAATCGTGAATAAATTATTGACTCACCAATTTTCCAAAACATGTTTTTAATGTATATATTTTTCTATTTACACTAAAAAAGTTAAAATAATAATGAACTACATAGTTACTTCTGCAAAAAGTAATTTTCCCAATACATACTTCAAAATTTAACATACAATATTTATAGTCTTCGATCATAATATAGCCCAAAATGTCATTAGTCACAATTCACTTTATAAAACATTAATTAAATTATTTATTCAATCGCTGCCAAAATTCATGGCAATGAAAAAATTCATGGCAATATGCCTGTAATAAAATCATCGAACTATACGTGCGCCTTCAAGTCTTTCCATCAAGTACATAAGCACAAAATAGACTATAACAGGCAGCAGTCGAAGCAGTGACAGCCAATCAGTAATAGCTTGAACTGCCGGGCCAGAAGTCCATACATGGTTCGATCCCCACCGCTGGGTTTAGTTACACCGCATGGTGGAAGAACATTTTTCAAATGCTTGTCTGGCTAGCCGCCACTCTAAAGTATAAAATTTGTCACCAAGCGACTAACAGTGTGTTCCGGTAGCAGTCCGCAGTCCAAGTTATTATGACATTACATCCACATCGGTCTTAAAAACTGTATGTTACAAGTCGCAATGCAATTCCTCATTTGGGCTTAGTGCGTATTCCATCACAAACCCATAAAATATAAATGACACAAAAATACCATAGACAGGAGTGGGGCAAGATATAAAAGAGTTCTGTTTTCATCGGATGTACGGAACTCTAAAAATAATACGAACATCCAATATAAAAGCAAAATGAAGTGAATGCTTTATGGAGACATAGCCATAAGAACACCTTGTAGTTTAAACAAGCTTTCAATTAAATGACTTTAAAATTTGCTTTAGGAAGGCATACGAGCTAAGCAGACACACTGTCAATTATAATGAACGAAATTTATATATATTTAATTGTTAATAGCGTCAAGATACAAGAAAAATACTACCTGGTATATACAACATTTTTAATAATCGCAGTTATACTGTTGCTCATATGACATTCAATGTTATATGTTGATATATGTCAAACCATCTCTTTTAAAAGTAAATACTTTATTATACAAACGAAAATCAGTCCCATACAAGTTAATTATTGGCACATTGGCGTTTCTTAAAATTTTCGTGCAATACTACAATTTAATCGTACTGGTTATTGACTTCGTTTTGACCCCACGACAAAAATAATTGTAACGTTAGCATCGATAAAATCATGTGTGGCATACAAATGTAGTCTAAATGTTGATAAAATGTTGTTGATGTTGGTGTCACTAATATTTTCATTATAAAGTATCACTGGGCGTGTCTATAAATTTGATGTTATAATAAGTTTTCGGTAAATGGCCATATTTATGGCACGTAGCAGATGTTATGGCGTGTCTTATCTTGGACAGAATAGCGGAACGAGACCGAAAATGGCGAAAAATAACTGGGCTTTTAAAAGGTGAATGTGAGCCTTTCACATTATCGGTTTGAAATCTGAGGGGTCTTCTGATAAGGTTCTATTTATGGCTTCTGATGTTTATCTAGAATGATGTTTTATTTAATGTGATGGGATGTGATATCAACTATAAACATATCAAAACAACTGTGTTCCTGAATGGTAAAGATAAGTACTTAAACAGTAGTAAGTGTCAAGAAAATACCTATTTTCCCATCACTGCCTTATGTATAGGCCTTAAATACTACTACTGTAGTGAAAGAGAGCTACTAAGTTGATAACAACTTCAAAATTGATTCTTTTAGTATATTATGATCTTAAAAGCCATATAATTTAAATTTGAAATAATCTACATTGTACTACCCCGTTCATTCTGTTTAAATGCTTTTTAACAATGTGTTGTATATACGTCGGTGCCATTTTTTGATAAAAAAAATGTCACCCTTTTTAGTGACCCTTGCTACTTATAGGATAGATTGTCATTCATTGTAATGTGTGTAATGCAATACTTTTTAGTTATTGGAATGTAACTCAAAAACAGCTTAACCGATTTTGATGAATTTAAACGGGATCATTCGACAAGCATCAGCGTAAAATAAAAAAAGAATCATCAAAATCGGATCACTCAAACAAAAGTTCTGAGGTAACAAACATAAAAAAACGTTTGAATTAAGTACCTCCTCTTTTTTTGAAGTCGGTAGAAAATAAGATACGTTAAAACTACGTATTTTGTATAGGGTCTTAAAGGAGTGTTATGTTTTCAGTGTTCATGCATGTATGTTTCATTATTTCATCATAACTTCTAAACGGCTTTACCGATTTTAATGTATCAGATATTACCGTTAGATTCGCCTTGATAGCGCCTTTTATATCATATTAATCGTAGATCAATCAGATGTTAACATTTTATTATAATATTTAAAAGAATTCCTATTAAAAAAGGCATTTACAAAAATACACGTTAAGTTTACAGTCATTGGACAGAAATTTCAGTTATGGGACAGTTGTCAGATAGTTATTGGACACTCTCCTAAAACGACTTATTGCATTACTAGCAGTGTTCCACGGTGTTACTCACGTTTATAAATAGCCAGTATGTGGTTGCCAATGTCTGAGCTACCTTTCATCACCATCGTTTATTGTTTGAGCGTGACAGGGAAGAGAAACATTGTCATGGGCTAAAGTTGAAGTTATGAGAAAATGGATTGCTAATTTGAAATAAAATTACATAATTTATTATAAAAGTGAGTACTTTTAATAATTATTACGAAAATATTCCGCAAACAGGTCCATGCAAGGTGTGTTTTAATCATCACTTTTTGAGTAAATATTTCATTGATATTATCTTTTCATAAGTGTAAGTGGGCAATGGTAATTCTGAAAATAATTTTTCACAATCAGTTTCATCGTTGTCTTCTTCTACGTAGCACATATTATTATAACACGCAAATAAATCTATAGAAACACATGGTGTACACGCATTTGGTGTTTTTTAGGCACGTATTCGATGTGGTAATAAGAACACATGTCGTTCACCATAACCACACGGTGTGACGATTTTGACAGTTTCGAGCGATATTTGCAAACTTGTGTTTCAGTGTTTTTGACTTTCTAGATTTTTCTCCTCTTGGACAAGGTTGAACTTTGAAACCCACTCTCGTATTCACTAAAAATGCGTCTTATATCGTTTAAAAGGCCAACAGGTCCTGTAAAACATATTTCCAGGAGCCATTTTCGAATATTTGTTTCAGAAACATCTTTACTTAAATGGGTTTAGTCTTGGGTTATCAGTCAAAAACTTTTGTGCTTAATTGGAGATCTTCTTTCTTGAGAGTGAACCCTTTTCTCGCTAACTCTAAGATGCAGTTCTCCAGACATATTTTCTTCTTGAGTAAGATAATGGTGAAGCCTGGAAAGAAGTCTTATGACCAGGATTTTTCAATTTAAAATGTATAGTTGACTTGGGTACTCCGTATTTTCTTGCTATTTCTCTTAATTTTACACCGTTTTATGCTTCATATAAAACTTTATCTAGACTATCAGTAGATGCTATATGAAGTTACCTTTTTATCAAATCAAATCAAATCATTTATTTATTTGCTAGAATACATGTCAAAAGGATTTCTGTGTAAAGGATTAATGTGATATAAAATACGTTCCGTTTGTCATAAACATTGTTGTAGTAAGAGTAAAAAGTAATATAAAAATAAAATGCTTAACTGTCCAATGACTAGTCTACTACTGAACACGGTCTCATGAAGGGGTGGATTAGCCGCTTGGTAACCCCACGCTTAGTAGGCGTCTAGGAGATCGCAGTATAAGAAAGTAATTCCTCAGAGTTAGCTGCTGCGTTTCGATATATTATTTTTAGTTGCCTCAAGCCACGGTAACAGATCGGGGTTGACATTCTTGCCTGGCACCCCACCGGCATATTGTTTTTAAAGTATACTATATATATATATATATTATAATATATATATTATACCAATAGAAGTATATCTATCAAAATTGTAATGAAAATTGTGTTCATCAAAAACCACAACGTCCAGCGTAGAACAATGGCCTCTCCCATTAAGATGGATGTGCCAAAATCCCCACGCTTGGCATGCGTCTTAGGATTCGCAGTGTACAGTTCTGCAGAAGGCACTGCTGCTTGCCTTCTCTCATTTTACTCTTCATCGATCCTACGATTCTCACAGGAAGATATGTAAAGGGGTACAATTTAAGTCTACCACAATTGGGCGGGACAGTATAATCCAGTAGTACCTAAGCAGATTTCAACGAAAATAAAACAAAGTTTAGTCTCAATGCGGATACGATCTTTTATTTGTCCAGGAGTCGTGAAAAGGACAGAAAATAATTTTATAAAATTCAGATGGATGCACGGATTTGTTAAGAATATAAATGGTCACATTTGAGCTTGATTTAGAGGTGATAATTCATGATACTTATGAAGAGGGGTTTCCAAAAAAATAATAAAATTTGAAAACATCTGCATTTGATTATTACTTTACCTATTAATCAAACAGTTAGGAAAACCCTTTAGCACGGATTTGTTGACAAAGTGTCCGTATGTAGTATACATATATTTTCGAAATCAAAAACATGATTATCTGAAGAGGAGTTCGACCTAAAAGGTGACCAAACTCATAGTATCAGGCCCTAATGCAATGTAAAAATGTCTTAGATGGGTAACCGCTACAAGTTCCTATTGTTGCCTTGCTTTTAAAAAAAAATGCTCTACCAGCATGCTATAACGTCAGTCTAGTCATTTTACCCACATATAGACTAAGCTGCTCTCCTTAAGATTTAGTATCGATCCTGGGTTAAACCTGGTGCGATTGCGGTTAAAGGCAAACCCAACAATACGATTTATATATATATATGATAGGACTAGGTTTGTTATTTTTTATGAAGACGATAAAGATCGATTATTATGACTGTGTTAAAATATTTCTCAACGATTTCAAAACTACAAAATTAGGAGAGGAAATAATAGTAGTAGTCATGTGCGGGATTCGAAACTGCCTCATCCACCCCTATAGCCGGGGCATGCTCTGACCGCTAAGCCAACATGACTAATGACCCATAACTCTAATTTATCCTCTCCTTCTTAATCTTCATATGGTGATGTGTACCGCGGAGCATGCGTTATTGCTATAATAAAAATATTACTTAACAAATTAAATAAACACAAAAAGTTTAATAAATATGCTTCAAACAGATCGGTCTTAATGTAAATCTCTGAAAACCTGATAATAATTTGTTTCATTTAACTTTGTCAAAGTATTAATTAGACAACTTGCCGTCTTCAGATTTAGACGTAACCACGGCTTTATTTTAATGGAGCAAATTGTCTTAATTATGGAGCTCGAGATGCAGGCGGAGGCTTAAAGGCGTATCATTTGTCTACGGTGGACTTATCTCGACAGGGCAGGTAAGGTAAGTATGACAAGAAAATCCTTTTAACAACAAAGGTGGCGGATGGCTTTTAGTATTTTTGCTTTTTAGGACCTTATTACTAAACCCCGGCCGTCCGTCCGTACGAATTATAAAGGGATGTATTTTTGGAACGGAAACCAAGTCTAAATCAATAAAAAGGTAACCCGACTGCAAAATATTTATTTTCATTGAGCGTTTTATTGTTCCATTAAAATTATAACTGCAAGTTTTGTATATTTATGGAATTGTTTAAGGCCCTTTGCTTTGATACCCCACTCGATGGAATTGGACTAGAAAAAGATTTTTTCTCGCATGATGGCGTCTAACTTCTGCCAGCTTTTTTTTTATGTGCCTAATGTTACTTGCGCTATCAAGGCGAATTTAACGGTATTATCTCATACATTAAAATCAGTTAAGCCGTTTCGAAGTTATGATGGAATAAAACACTCCTTTTTTGTAAACTGAGGACCCTATACAAAACACTTATTTTTTAACGTTTCTTCTTTTTGCTCTTTCGTAAAAATGGTCATAGATATTATCATCAGGTGGGTCTCAAGTATGTTCGTCACAATAACATAAAAAAATTAGACGAAACGAATTACCCAAACGGCTTCGCAAAGGAATCATTACTTCTGAAACAATACTCTCCGCATAAATCTGAGCATTGAGGTTGCTCCTTTTTCCACCGACCCAAATATCGGCCCAAACCATTATTGTTCCCCCACCATATGGGTGAACTTCTTGACAGAATTTTAAGCGCTCGTGACGTCCAGATCTTCTCCAAACTCGAGTTCGTCTTGTATCAGGCCGCATACCGAAACGAGACTCTTCAGAAAAGCGCACGAATAAAATCCTCTTGTTGCGTAAATAGAATTTTTAGCTGATGAGAGGAAAATGTATTGAATCACTTACCCAGTGCCGCGTGGCGATAGCTCCTGTTACCGGGCCCGGGTTTGATTCCAGAAAGGTTTTGCAGGTTCTGGCGACTCGTGTATGTTCCTTATGCTAATTTCACAAGCACTTAAAATATTTGGAGAAGATAGAATTATATTCCTCCGCGGTTTGTGTCACACGCGAAAAAGTCAGCGAACGAGATGTTGCTGGGAAGACGGACGTCGTAAGAGTGTTTTGTTTCTAATGTGATAGGTGGCAGCACTTGTGGCTGCTGGGAGCGTATACCGCCTGAAGATAGTGCGGATGCTTCAAGTTTATGACCCAATACATTTCCATTTTAAATTATTAAAGATAATGAGTATTGTATTGTTTGCGCTAACAGGATTAAGAGAAGCTAGATGCTACTTATCCATAAGGCTTGACAAATGCTAATGGTAATACGGAACATGCCGCCGACCTTAAAATATGTACGTATTTTAACTAAATAGGTACTACTACTAACTACATCTAAAACTACAACTAGAATATCTATTGTAAATAGGATAATATCTACCTATTCGAGGGGTAGAGGACAGACCTTCACGACAGGTCTCTTTGTAAGGGAATTACCCATGCGCACTGTGACTACACGAGTAACACCGTCGGTTCCGGGATGTAACTTGTGCACACGTGCCAGACGCCACTGCAAGGGCGGCAGCGAGTTGTCTACCAGCACCACTACTGTACCCTCGGTGAGGGGTGTGTGAGATGACTCGCGGAACCATTTACTTCGTTGGGAAAGCTGATGTAGGTATTCTACGCTCCAGCGTTTCCAAAAATGTTGCACTGCTTGTTGTATAACTTGCCAGCGAGCAAGGTGTGATATATTTTCTAATTCATAATTCACTTCTGGAAGTGAAGTTAATGGTTCCCCGATGAGAAAATGTCCGGGTGTTAGTGGTAAAGGATCAATAGGATCGTTACTTTGAAGAGTTATAGGTCTAGAGTTTAAAACGGCCTCTATTTGACATAGAAGTGTATTAAACTCGTCATAATTTAAAGTTAGATTGCCTGCGACGCGATGTAAATGGGTCTTCATGCTTTTGACCCCGGCTTCGAAAATTGAACCAAAATGGCTTGCGTATGGTGGATTGAAATGCCACGTAATAGAAAGTTGATTGAGTTTATGGGTAAGTTCCGTTTGATTGGTTGCGTTATTAAGAAAAGTGTAGAGTTCCTTGAGATATCTGTTGCATCCAACAAAGTTGCGACCACAGTCAGAATATATATCTGTGCATAACCCACGCCGGGAAATAAGGCGTCGTAAAGCATTGAGAAACGATTCAGTGGATAAGTCAGGTACGACTTCCAAATGCAGTGCTTTTGTTGACGTACAAACAAAGACACTGACGTATGCTTTTATAACTTTAGCATTACGTTGCGGACTAGATTTAAGGTAAAAATGGCCGGCAAAATCAACGGCTACGTGCAAAAACGGGCGAAGAGCACGTACTCTTGCAGAGGGAAGAGGCGCCATAATAGGCTGCGGCGCCATAGGCCGAGTGCGAAAGCATCGCACGCAAAGTCGGGTTTGTGAGCGAATAGCGCGGCGCGCTGACAATATCCAGTATTTCTGAGATATTAAAAACTGTAAGGTTTGCGGACCTACATGTAGATGAGTCAAGTGGTAATAATTTATTAAAAGTTTTGTTATTGCATGTCGCTGAGGTAAAATGATCTGATGCTTAGCATCGTAAGGAAGGTGGCAATGTTGGATTCGGCCGCCGACCCTAAGAAGACCGGCTTGATCTAGAAAAGGCCTGAGTTTTTGAATACGGTTAGAGCAGTTATCGCCATTAGAAATGCGCGATATATCGTCCGCAAATTCTTGTTGTTGAACAAGGTAAATTATTTTATGGAGAGCTGTTTTTGTTTCGTGGACTGTAATTGGTAAAGATAATGATATCGTAATCTTATGACATTTTTGAGCTATGCGCATAAATAGAGAGAATACCCGTAGAAGCTTGGTTAGCGACGAAAATCGCTCGATGAATTGTGTCAAAAATTCAGGTTCGGAAGCTGACGTAGAAACAAACGCAAGTAAGTTTTTACGACGTTCTTCATCGGTATTAAGGTCAACTTTTATAACTGGCCACTTCGTTTGGTCATCAGCAAGCCAAGAAGGGCCATGGAACCAGTGCTGTTGATTTAACTGTGAAGGTAAGACACCGCGGGACGATATATCCGCTGGGTTATCTTCGGATCTCACGTGACCCCAGTGTGCAGCAGGAACACGTGATGTTGTCTCAGTTATGCGATTAGAAACGTAGGTACGCCACTCATGCGGTGGTGACCGTAACCAAGCCAAAGTGACTGCTGAATCACTCCAGGCGTAAACGTCTTTAATAGATATAATGTCACTATAAGTGTTTAGAATCTTTTCTATCAATTTAGATAGGAGAAGGGCACCTGCTAGCTCTAGTCGTGGAAGACTGACCCGTCGTAACGGGGCAAGTTTCGTTTTTGCCAGTAGTAAGTATACTTGTATAGTACCACATGCATCAATGATACGAAAATAGACGCATCCTGAAATTGCCTTCTCTGATGCATCTGAAAAACCATGTATTTGGACTTCAGTACTGGCCGGAAGTACATATCGCGGTATTGAAATCGTCTGTAGTAAGTGAAGTTCAGATATGAACTTGAGCCAAAGCTCGCTTATTCCTTGGGGTGGGGCTTCGTCCCAGCCTGTTCCAGCAACCCATAGAAGTTGAATCAAATGTTTTGCTAGTAATATGATCGGACTTAGAAATCCTAAAGGATCATATATCTTAGAAATTTCCGAAAGCATGATGCGTTTTGTACATGTTTGAGTTGTAGATTGAACTTTGTAGGAAAAGCAATCTGAATGGGGACTCCATTTGAGACCTAGTACTTTCACTGAAGAATCAGAGTCAAGTGCTGATAAAATGTGCGAGTCGTCTTTGTTACATTCATCGTTATGAACAGCAGATAAAAATTCAGAACTATTGCTTGTCCATTTTCGTAACTCGAAAGAGCCTGCTTTGCATATAGCAGTGAGTTCGCGTTGAAGAGAAAGAGCATCTTCTAGAGTCTGCGCCCCAGAAACACAATCATCAACAAAAACTGAGTTTAGAAGTACTCGAGAAGAAAGTGGATATAAAGCTGCCTCATCCAGGGCTAATTGGCGTAGAACGCGCAATGCAAGGAAAGGTGAACTGGCAACACCGAATGCCACCGTGCATAGGCGGTATTCTTGGACAGGATCAGTGGGAAGTTTTCGCCAAAGAATCCGTTGAAAATCACGGTCTTGTACGCGTAGGTTAATGAAGCGATACATCATTTTGATATCTGCAGTAAAAACAATTTTGTTTAATCGGAATTTCAAAAGAACTTCTGTTATATCTTGGTGAAGTTTTTCACCAATTAGTAAATTGTCATTGAGAGAGCGTCCGGACGTAGTCTTGCATGACGCATCGAAAACTATCCTCACTTTAGTGGTAGCCGCGTTTTTTCTTACTACGCAATGGTGCGGTATATAGTAAGGCGTTTTTTCGCAGTTTAAAGGATCTGGGACTGTCTCCATATGACCCATATCTAAATATTCCTGAAAACACTGGGTATACTCTGCTCGTAAAGCAGGGTCATGCTCAAGTCGTTTCTCGAGTTTGTGTAAACGAGACAAAGCGATATCGCGAGAATCCCCGAGAGGGGGAGCATCACTTTTGAATGGAAGTGCAACTATATATTTTCCGGTTTCATCACGGCTGTGAGTTTCAACGAAAATCTTCTCACATAGTTCTTCCTCTTTAGTCATTAGTTTGTGTTCAGAAACTGACTCGAATTCCCAGAACTTCATAAGCTGCAGGTCCAGCTGACAAGTGCTTAGGTTTGTATGCACTTGAACAGGAATTGAGTGTGCGATTTTACCATTTAATAAATAGCCAAATATGCTATTGATTGCTACTGGTGTATTGTGTGGACCTTTAATATTGTCATTTAGTAAAATGCGGTCCGTGTAGTCAGAACCAATTAGTAGCTCAACGGGACGTGCCGAACGTAATTCAGGGTCCGCAAGAGGCAAATTTTGTAAGTGCGATATTTGTTCGAAAGTACTTGGAATGGAGGGGACATACGACGTAATCTTTGGTAAGATCAGTGCTTCAACTAAAAGTTTCGGTTCCGTCTTGTCATGAGGCGTAACTTCAACGATGACAAACCCACGCGGCTGCTCGCTTCTATCCCCTATTCCCGACACTGTTGTGCTAACATGCGTGTGAAATCGCGGCAGGCCTAAGCGCTGAACACATGATTCCGTGATAAGAGTAGCCTGCGAACCCTGGTCCACAAGGGCACGCACGGGTCGTGGGGTGTAGGTACTTGAATCTGACGGACGGACGTTAACGAGCGCGGTAGTGAGTAAAACCGTACAATTGTTGTGATGCCCCGAAGATACATGCGAGGGCGCGAGCGCATTCGATGTTTCCGCTACCAAGCTGGCATGCTCAGGGGAAGATTCCGCTTCTAAAGCAAATGCTGGTTTAGGGGAAAATGAATCCGCTGCTAAGCCTGAGGCAGGCGTAGAGGTTTTTGCAACCAAGTCCCTATGTTTAGGGGAGTAGATATCCGCTACCAAACTGGGGGATTGGGGAATAAATGAGTGTTGATTCGAAAACGTCACATTAGATACGTTCTTATCTGAATCTGTGTCATTATGTATAGAAGTGTGGTGCCGCTGTGAGCAAACACGACAGTTGTGCTTTGATTTGCACTCGTTTAAACTATGACCAGCACATAAACAATTAATGCATATTTTGTTTAACGAAATAAATTGTTTTCTTTCAGTTAAAGTCAGTTTATTAAAATGTTCGCATCGATATAAAGTATGTGAAGAATTCTTGCAAAAGGTACATTTTACTTTCGGCGAGTTATCATTAGTATAAGTAGCAGCATGAATGTTCACGGCGCTGGTGTGACGCGCTGGTGTGGCCGAGCGCTGCTGATCTGAGTAGGAGCGGGCGATGACGGAGCGCGCGGCGGCGGCGGCGGCGGAACCCGCGGTGGCCGAGCCCGTGGAGCGCGCGGGATGCGCGAGCGACGGCGCGTATCGAACGGCATTCATCGCACGGCTCTGTACTGAGGATGACATAACTTCCGAGGCCGGTAACTCCTTATCGAGGAACTCTAGTAATATATCCACAGAAGGTATTTCACTTGATGACGTCAGAGAAATTTCAAAACGTTTGCGAATTTCAGGGGTAATTTTGCGTAACAAAATATTTAAAAGTATAAAACTCCAATGTTGAACCGGTAGATCTAAAGATTTTAATGCGGTTAAATTCTCATGATAAACGTTAAGAATATGACGTAAGCTTTGTTCTGTGTTTCTTTCATTCATGGGTTGAACGTCTATTATTTTATCTAAGTGTTTAGTAGCAATAATGCGCTTGTTTTCATAACGATTCAGTAATACTTGCAAGGCATTTTCGTAATTAACTTAAGTTATAGGTATTGATTTGATTAAATTAAGTGGTTCACCGCGTAACGACAACAACAAATATCGAAAACGTTCAACGTTTGATAAACTTGAATTATCATGTACTAACGATTTATATAAATCGTAAAACGCATTCCATTCTGTAAGACTGCCGTTGAATGTAGGCAAAGATAACACAGGCAGGCGATGGTGAACCGGTTGCTGTGGCGATGTGTGCGCGCAAACAGCTGATGCATTTGCAATGCTTTGTTTACGTTTGATTTCTTTCGTTTCATCCAGAACGACTTGAATTTTGTAGTATAAATTATCAAATTGTTCGCGAATGGCTAAATGTTCCTCTTTTTTGAATTCACCGTTTTTTGCTGCATATTTTTCGATTTTAAGTTGAACTGCTATGAATTGCTTTTTAATTAAATTTAATTCTTTTACACGGACACGAAATTCGGCTTCATCTTCGGAACAATCAATCATACGCCGAAGACTTGAAATACATAAATCTCTTTCGAAAGTAAGTTGTTCGTATTCCATGATTCTGCTAAGAAAGTAGGTAAACCAGTAATAGAAGTACGAATATTACGAAGAACTTGCGGTGATTGATACGTTAAAGTATATGTTATATTGAAATAGATACGAGTATAGGTATTTATTAATATGTAGTATGTAGTTTGATTGTAAGACTTTTGATGTTAATATTTAAGAATAAGGCTATTAATAGATTAAAACATTCTCACGCGTAACGTAAAGAACGTCTTAGGGATAGTGACCAGTGCGTAACGCTAGTGCGACTATCGCAATACTATAATAGTAATTGACAAGTATTGGCAAATTATTAGATGTTTAATAATTAGTGTATGTGATGTACTATGTACGTAATACTATAGTACGTATGGTGTGTATTGTCGTAAACAGATACAGCTAAATAACTAAAGTGCATATAGGTATATATATACATATAAATCTTAAATACTTTAGAGGCTTATCGCTTTTGCTATCGCGCGCTTGCAGTGGCGCTCCAGCATTCGTGCACCGCTTCGAGTAAACTGCGTTTGTGTGTGAACACTATCTACCCTCGGAGAGAAAAAAATGTTAAAGTGGCAAAATTTCGAATATTTTGGCTATTTAACTATAACTAAACTATTGAAATACGTAATATGACAACAGATAATTACAATACTCAGTGGATTGTTCTAGTACAATCGCTGCCTGAGATTATATTTCGTAATTAGAACCGACGCGTGGGGTTCGTAAATTATTGGAATTTTGTTAGTTCTCAGAGACAATTAGCACAAACAATACACAAGACCATTTGCTATTCGGTTCGAAGGTCCAAAATTATGTTGCGTAAATATAATTTTTAGCTGATGAGAGGAAAATGTATTGAATCACTTACCCAGTGCCGCGTGGCGATAGCTCCTGTTACCGGGCCCGGGTTTGATTCCAGAAAGGTTTTGCAGGTTCTGGCGACTCGTGTATGTTCCTTATGCTAATTTCACAAGCACTTAAAATATTTGGAGAAGATAGTATTATATTCCTCCGCGGTTTGTGTCACACGCGAAAAAGTCAGCGAACGAGATGTTGCTGGGAAGACGGACGTCGTAAGAGTGTTTTGTTTCTAATGTGATAGGTGGCAGCACTTGTGGCTGCTGGGAGCGTATACCGCCTGAAGATAGTGCGGATGCTTCAAGTTTATGACCCAATACATTTCCATTTTAAATTATTAAAGATAATGAGTATTGTATTGTTTGCGCTAACAGGATTAAGAGAAGCTAGATGCTACTTATCCATAAGGCTTGACAAATGCTAATGGTAATACGGAACACCTCTATTTGCGACAATACTCGAACACGTACTATATCAAATCAAGACATTAATATAAATGAAGTAAAGGCACAATTTCTTGGTCTAAAAATAGAAAAGACATTGGACTGGAAAGCCAACACAACTAGTATTTTATCATAAATAATATGGTGGAGTATTTCAGTTGCCGGCTTGGTTGCCGTCAGTTACCTACTGTTGTAGGAATATAAGGAATGTAATATAGTTTCCTGTTTTGTGTCGTAAAAGTCGACTAAGGGTGACATGGCACTGAACGCGCAGCATGCCACTGCTGAAGTAATTGTTGCTTCGTCAAATTATGCCTAATATAAGGTTCGTTACATTCTTTACGCCCTCATAAAGAATAGGGCAACAAACCCATATCCAAGGTGGAATCAGCCGTAAAATCAGAGCCAACATTTTTTTTTATTCCTGATAGGTTAGCCTTTTACTACTATCTCACCTGATGGTAAGTGATGATGTGGTCGAAGATGTAGTTCAGGCTAACCTCAAAATACTGGCTCTCAAGGACTGCTGCCGGAACACACTATTGGGTGCTTGGCGACAGATTTTCTACTTGAGGGTAGTAGCTAGCCAGGCGGGCATTTGCAAGATGCCCTACCACCATGCTATAACGACTGCCATCCTGAGACAACAACCGGGACCGACGGCTTAACGTGTCCTCCGAAGCACGGAAGCGCTCAGTAGTAATGTCATTAGGGGTCACCCATCCAACTCACGACCGCGGGCGACGTTGCTTAACTTTGCTGATCGGTTAATAACAGCTAAGTAAACTTTGCTACGAGTGCTTCAAAATGTTTTAGAATTACATTTTGCATTGTTTTTGTGTATCAGAAGCATAATAGTTATATACATCGTATAAGCGTAATGACTGGTAAATAGATTACTTATACCGAGAATTCGGTCTGTTGGGTCATAGTATAAGGTCGTAGACGTACAAAATTAAATTAATTAACATGTGAATTGATTTAAATTACGAAGAAAATTAATACAATCGACTGCACGAATGTCTGATAGGAAAAAGTGACAAAAACAGGAATGTTGATTCATTATTTTGCTCATTATTTTTGACAATTTTTATACTGTATCTTACTATGCAAGTTGTGTTATTATTAATGCATTGTCTAAGTGGCTTTTAAGTGAAATTCAAAATCTTAGTAACATGCGGTTATACAATACGATAAATTGTAAACCGTTTTCCTTGTTCCGAGCCCATGCGTCCTTACTATTCTTAAGGTTGAACTGGCCGGTCACTTCTCCATACAAACGTCGTAGGGTGATCACTCCCTTATTTGAGATTTTAGGTCCCGACTTAAGCATAATACCGATTGATATCGTCATTATCTAGTCTTGTATAATGCCAAAATTTTAAAAAGATAATTAAGTTGTTAGTTCTGAGCCTCGAAAACTTTATATGAAAATGTTTCGAGGCTCATAATTCTCAAGTTAATTATTTTATAAAAATTTTGGCATCATACAAGCCTAAATAATGACGAGATCAATCGGTATTATGCTTTATTTTGGACCTAAATCCTCAAATAAGGGAGTGATCACCCTACGACGTTTGTATGGAGAACGGGCCGGCTAGTTCACCCTTAACATATGCCTTACGCCGCTACAGAACGACTCTAAAGAAATTGTTTTTCACGAGTTTGGGACTGTTAGCAATTTAATAGTGGCAGTCCGAAACACACAAACATATAAAACGTCATTTTTAATATTGTTAGGTTTTCAATAACGCCTGCTATGCGGATTACATTACAAAATCACAAATATACGATAGGAATACGATGGTTAAAGAACGATAGGAAAGATTTTTATGACGTCATGTCATGTTAGCTCAATTGGTTAGAGCATACCCCGGCTCAAGGGGTGGATGGACGCGGGTTCGAATCCCGCACATGACTTAAATTTTTCTATATATGTTTGTATATTTGTGATTTTGTAATGTAATCCGCATAGCAGGCGTTATAATTGCAAACCTAACCATATTAAAATTATAAGGTTACGTCATCATTTACAAGTATAAAACCAATTGCAAAATTGATCTTATTTGTAGTACAACGCAAGTGGTACTATAGATGTCGCTCCATCCCGATACAATGGTTAAAGAACGATAGGAAAGATTTGAGTTATGACGTCATGTCATGTTAGAGCATACCCCGCCCAAAGGAGTGGATGGACGCGGGTTCGAATCCCGCACATGACTTTAATTTTTTCCTATCGTATATTTGTGATTTCGTAGTATAAAACGTTAGGTACGACAAGGGGATGGACATCTCAGACACGTTCGATAAAGAGGCACTGCGGACATGCGCATGACTATACTAATAGCCAGCCAGCTTTATTAGGATCCGTACAACTATTTATCGTGAATTCACCTTTAGAATCAAATAATAGGTGTTAAGGGTGAACTGGCCGGTCAGTTCTCCATACAAAAGTCGTAGGGTGATCACTCCCTTAATTGAGGATTTAGGTCCAAAACAAAACATGATATCGATTGATCTCTTTATTATCTAGGCTTGTATCGTAACATTTTTTTAATAAGATAATTCACTTGAGAGTTATTAGCCTCGAAATATTTTCATATAAAGTTTTCGAGGCTCATAACTTTCAACTTAATTACCATTTTAAAATTTAGTTACGATACAAGCATAAATAATGACAAGATCAATCGATATAATGCTTTATTCTGGAACTAAAATCTCAAATAAGGGTTGTGATCACCCTAATACGTTTGTGTTAGGGTGATTTTTTGAAGCGCTCGTAGCGAAGTTTACTTAGCTGTTCCTAACCGATCAGCAAAGTTAAGCAACGTCGCCCGCGGTCATTGGATGGGTGACCGCTAGTCACATTACTACTGAGCGTTTCCTTGCTTCGGAGGACACGTTAAGCCGTCGGTCCCGGTTGTTGTCTTAGGATGGCAGTATAGTAGGGCAGTATATAGTAGGCAGATAGTAGCTATCACCCTCAAGTAGAAAATCTGTTGCCAAGCACCTAACGGTGTGTTCCGGCAGCTGTCCTTTAGAGCCAGTACTTCTAGGTTAGCCTGAACAACATCTTCGACCACATCATCACTTACCATCAGGTGAGATAGTGGTCAAAGGCTAACCTATCAGGCATAAAAAAAAGGATGGAGAAGCGAGCGGCCAGTTCAACCTTAAGTATGTTACTTTGTTTTACATTGATTATAATAATAAACTACTAAGCGCATTGTTCGACGATGAATTTATTCTGAACGCAAATACTTTTAATGTATAAATAGGTGTTTAGTATAGCAGTGAACGTTTATTTACAAGTAGCACGCACAAGTATATAGTTTTGTTAATATGAAGACCTTAATGTTATTTTGTTTGTTGTACCTTTATGCCCAAGGTAAGGAACTTGTTGCTTTGGTTGTGAATACCTGATTTCTGATATATTTGACTTTTTTTTAATTTATATTTTGACAGAACAAGCTCGAGGCCCACCTGATGATAAGCGGACTAACCTCTACCTATAACAGATGTTTTTGTCACAAGTCAAGAATTGCACTGCGCATGTCACCTTTAGACATAGCTGTTAAGTCTTATGTGCCTGTAATTCCACTGCCAGCCAGACACACCGTTAGGTGCTTGGTGACAGTATTTCTACTTGAGAGTGGTCGCTAGCCAGGGCATTCGCAAAATGCCCTTCCACCATGCGGTGAAGCTCAAGCCTGAGCTCGATTCGAACCATGGACCTGCAGCGCGGCAGTACATAGCCAATGTCACTGAGCCATCACTACTTCAAAAACATAAAACATTCTTAAACGACTGAAACGAAATAAGGCATATAGTGAGCTTCATTTTCAACAACTAGTTCACGATACAACTTAATTTCGCACACTCATGTAGGTTTTTTTATGTAGGTACTTTGTTATTCATACGAGTAAGTTATGGTTAAGTAGATAATCAAAGCCATTACTACGCGACTGCCCTATAAACGATTGTTGTATTTCCAGGGTTGTTTGTGAGTTTATTTATTCCGCGCTAACTTCTAAACAGCTCAACCAATTTTGAATATATATTCTAAACAGCTTAACCAATATATCATTAGGTTCGTCTTGACAGCGCAAGTAACACTAGGTACAACGAAAAAGTAAAAAAAAAAAACTGCCAGTTTTTTTCATGAAACCCATTGAGTGATCAAAACAAAGGGTTTTAGTAACGATTTTATAAATATATATAACTTGCAGTTTTAATTTCAATGAAACGATAAAACGCTTGACGAAAATAAATAATTTACAGTTTTTAATTTTGGGTTTTTTAATCATATATTTTCTAATTATCAAATTAGCTGTAGTGTTGTATATAGTTTGTAGTATTTGATTAATAAAGGCATACCGCCGGTAAAAAAAAAATCAAATATTGTAGTGCGCATACGTATTTAATCTGTAGGGACTACTTTCTATGTATTTCTATTTTCTCAATATATAAATTAAAGTTTTATATCGATATATAGTTATGATTTACACCATAACTGTAATTATAACGTAGTTTCATACTCATTAACAGCGAGAGACTTCAGATTTGACTACGAATTCAGCGATGAAGCGGATGGCTGGCTGAAGTACCACATAATTCCTTCAACGTGGGATGAAGCGAGACTTCGATGTCATGCAGAAGGTAAGTGATTATATATATCCATATCTATGTCGGTAATTAATTGCATCAGATCATACAAATAATTATTGAAGGCGAGAAGGAAGTTTTGATTAAATCCATTATTATTGTCAATTATTCAATCAGCAAAACAATTCCGCATATGATTTGTTGGATTGGGGTTTGTGAGTCTGCAATGACTGATAGGTTGTCTAAATGTTTTTATTGTAGTAACTGTAGTGTTGTAGATAGTTCGTTGTATTTTGTTAACAAAGGCATTCCGAATATAAATATAAGATAACAGTGAAATTCAGCGTTAGATTCCCAACTAGTTCTCAACTGACCCGATAGGTTATCTGCGATGACTGCTTGGATGAGTACTGCTCGTAGTATCGAGTACTGAGTTCTTTCGTGCTTCCAAGTGCACGTTGAGCCGTTGTTCGATATTTTGTAAATACCCTGAAGAAACAAATCTGCTGCTTATAACCCAACATTGTGGTTGATATTGGTACATACTTGAAATTGGTTACCATTCTAGTTTACACATGTTTACCCTCTTCAACAAAATCACCAGGCACCGTCAGGTGAGATTGTGGATAAAAGCTAGCCTAAGCTTCACATAACATCACATCAACAGTCGAGAAGTGTACCATAATCTTTACGCTTGGCAGGTCTATTGGAGATCACTGTGTAAGATAGCAGTTCTTCAGAAGGCGCAGCTCTCTGGTAGTTCCAATTGTAACATTATTGTTGATGCCCACTTCTATCCCGAATATCACAATATGAACAACTTAGCAATTGACGAGTCAAAGATGCGACGCCTCATTCAAATGTTTTCTTCTTGAGTAATGAAAGCTGATTCTTTCAACAGGTGCCGTTCTTGCATCTCCTCTAAACCATCAGCTGAAGTCAGCAATCCTATCTTTTGTGAGGAGACGAAGTGATACTGTTCCAAACACCATATTTACTGGAGTCCACGCTTCCTTCTCCAAAGGGGATTATTCCTCTATTGAAGGTATATATTACTTCATATCTTAGATCCTTATCTCTGCTGATGGTAGAAAAAACGAGACAGAAGAATGTGACATGGATGGAACTATTCGCTAAATTTTAAGTAAAAATTGGGCAAAGACTATTTCTAGTTCCTTAACTGTTGTAACATTATACCAATACATTTAATTTAAAAATATTTTGATTGACGCTACTCGTATAAGAAAATAAAATGTGATGATAAATATGCTTGTTAAGAGAAGTGTCTTCATACAGCTTTAAATACAAACGTAGTTACGTCTAATTTTATAAACAAAGTGTTCAAACCCGGTGAAATTTCGCATGTATATCTTTGAGCTTAACTATGTACGCTTCCGGTATGCATTTTCGGTAAAATTATGTTTTGTCAAAATTATTCTGAAAACTCATTTTGTACGGAAATATTTGTTTTCAAATAAATAGTAAAACGAAAAACCAGCAAAGTACATGCGTAGATATTAAGCCAAAGGAAATGTATGCAAAATGTCACTACGTTTAAATACTTGGTATATGAAATATGATGAAACTACGTTTTTATGCATACATTTTCATGAAAAGCGCTACGAAGACTTAAATTTTATTTTGGTAAACTTGCCGTATGCCTCTCATGCAAATACTCATTAAAATTGTCACGTTGTAGCCAATAGGATGCTAGGCTAGAACTTGCATAATTCCTTTTCTCTGCCGTGGGTATAGAAAGAGACGAAAAACGAAAAGCGTCACATGAACAGCATGCCACCACTCAATGTAAGTGTATGGATGCTGCAATTTGCTGTTGAGCATCGCATAACCTATAATTACCCGAAAGGTGATTGATTAAACTCTCCAAGGAGGTTTGAGGTTGGGTTTGGAAACTTGTATTTTTTTGTTTTTCAGTCATTCGACCGAAAGGGCAAGCGAAAGAAAAAACACCGAGTTGATTTTCGGATTTATTTTGCATATGGATATATTTTAATTTCGAATAAAAATACCGTAATATGTTGAAGTAGGTCGTGCCTACTTCAACATAAATTCGAAAAATAATGATTTAATTTCTGAGAAGGGGCTCTTTACTTCTTTGAACATCATTTTATCGTAGATGGCTAACAATTTTATGATTCACTTTAAAAGACGAACGAATATTATATTGACTAATTTTAATTTTTGAGCAGGAGTGCCACTTCTACGTTTGGCAATCACTTGGGCGCCGGGCGAACCAGATAACTTCAATAACTCCGAGAGCTGCCTTGCGATGTTACTCAACAGCGACGGAGCCATGCTCGATACAAAATGCGATGCTATCTTTCCTTATGTTTGCTTCAAAACAAATGAACAGCTGATAAACTTGACTGCTTATGGCACTACGGACCCAGGTACGTTCAATTGGATGTTAAGTTATTTATTTATACTCTCTACATGGAATACCAGGCCAATTATAGAAAAGAAACAAGAACTGAGAAAAAACTGACTAACCGCGTCGAACCTTACTCTTTTATGGTTCAGTATTGCAACGCAGTCGCGGTTTCCTGAGATAACAGACAACAAGCGGTCCAACTCCTTAGTAACAAAACCACAGGAATGTGGTCTGGAATGGTACCTTCAGCGGGTTGATAATATCCTGAATAATCCTTTCTCCTCCATCCATACGTCAAGCCAAGAGTCGAGTCTGGCCAGTCTTGTCCAGCAACTTGAAAATCAGCGCCTTGCTGATGCAAATGTCTTTTTCCTTTACAGTCGACTTGCAAAAAGACATTCTAAGCCGATTTCACTTACGGTTTTTTACGTCGAGAAGGCGTCTTTTAGTATGTGTCAAATTACGTTAGTTTACTTGACTTTTAGGGTCCCTTAACCTTACTCACTGGGTCGCCAGTCCCAGGCACCTTGACTTAAACCTCTTCCTCTGCAACGCTATGGACCCGCACCCGCACGGTGAATCCATGGAATGCTAAGTAAATTCGTCTCAACCTTTCAGATCTGTGACATGCTGATGGACGTGTCCATAGAGTCGATGGCGTTTTAAAACGGATACGAGTTCCTTAGAACCCAAAGCGACGGTGAAATATCCCGCGGCTAGATATGCACGTTTCTAGAGTTGCAATTCAGTTAGCGATACACGTCCGTTACCGATGCATTGCACATTACTCACTTATCGCCTAATAATAAATGTTCTCCAAGAATCCTATTCCATGATATTATGAGTTTGTTAACCGTAGACTTTATCCTTCAGAATATTACCTGGATCCTAGAACAGGTAGCTGCTACAAGTTCCATAGCAGAGGTCTAGTGTGGTCGGAAGCGTACATGACCTGTGTAGCCGAAGGTGGTCACCTGGTGGTCATCGACGACGATGAAGAAGCAAAGGTGGTCACCGAGATCTTCAGTAAACATCCTGAAAAGAACATCACTTCACCGTTCCACGGCTCGCTGCTAGTAGGATTCCATGACTGGGGTCACCATGGCAACAGCTTTATGACTATTCATGGTATGTAGCTTAGTATACAAAAGGTATAGTAATATATGTTTGTCAGTATAAATCAACTAAAATATTCATGTAACGGTAAGTGTAGGTATTTGAGGCACATAGCGCGAGATATGCCACCAGTTTGAATGGATGTTATGGAAGGTTTTGTTTCAAATAAGGCAACTATGGAGTTATAATGGAGACATAATTGAAGCCACCGTTAACTACAGACAAAATTTCCCAAGGACAGATGAATCAGGAATGTCTAGTCAAAATTCAAAGCTTAATCTTTTGCATTTTATGTTGTTTATTTATTCTTATTAGTAAAGGATAACAATGTGAAGGCAAGAGAGATGATGAATTCTTTTGTAATAAAATCGAATTGTTGTTATTATGCTGAGCTCATTTATTTTTTATGAAGCAATAATGAGCCCGTAATGAGTATTTTTTATTTCAATTACATTTTACATTTTAATTTCTTTTAAGGCATGTTTTATTTATATTTCAGGAGAGACACTAGAAAATCACTACCATAAATGGGCAAGTGGTGAGCCTGACAACGTGACCAGGATACGTTCAGGAGATCTGGGCCAGTACTGCGGCTCAGTGTTCAGGAATGGACAGTTGGATGACATGTACTGCAACTCTCCTGCCGCTTTCCTTTGCGAAAAGGACCCCGATAGCTTACGGATGTGGTAACGATCTTGTCACATAAGTGTGCATCTATTTAGCTGTGATTTTTTTTCATCGTTTAAATAAAATTATATCCTATAACTGTAATAAAAATTTGAAGAAAATTTAGAACCAAACCCTGGACAATAGACATACCTTTCAATCACTTACAATTGTTTAATTTGCATCACAGCGGCCTTCTCAGTAACCCTGTCTTCGTTTTTGAAGAAATCAATCTTGTAAGTTGCATGTAGTACATTCTCTTGCTCATAATGTTTTAAGTCATATAATAAATTTAAATCGATTGACAGAGCAACTGATAAGAAAATTGAATTCAAAGTTGTGGCGTACTCAAGACGCTGACGTCGGCTTTCGATTTATTTTGGAGGTTTTCAAAACTATCACAATGAATGGATCTTAAATACACATACCAAAACACACCGTTAGATGCTTGCTGACCGATTTTTTACTTAAGTGTAGTAGCTAGCCAAGCAGGCATTCGCAATATGCCCTACCACCATGCTATATCAACTGCCATCGTAAGACAACAACTGGGACCGACGGCTTAACGTACCCTCCGAAGCACGGAAGCTCTCAGTAGTTATGTTACTAGCGGCCACCTATCCATGTCATGACCGCGGCGGACGTTGCTTAACTTAGCTGATCGGTTAAGAACGGTAAGCAAACTTCGTTTCAAAATAATAACATATATTTTTAAAATATTTTATGAAAACATCAAATTAATATTTTAATAAATAACTTCAAAAATACAAAAATATATCTAGTGACAATTCCGCCTAATTTTCCTGTTAAGCCGACGTGACAATTCTCGAAAATTAGGCGGAATAGTCACTAGATATGTTTTTGTATTATTTAAGTGTTTTATTAAAATATTAATTTGATTACAAAATCACAAATATACGATAGGAAAAATTTTAGTCATGTGGGGGATACAACGCAAGTGGTACTATAGATGTCGCTCCATCCCAATACGATGGTTGAAGAACGATAGGAAAGATTCGAGTTATGAAGTCATGTCATGTTAGCTCAATTGGTTAGAGCATACCCCGGCTCAAGGGATGGATGGACTCGGATCCCGCACATGACTTAAATTTTTCCTATCGTATATTTAAGATTTTGTAATTTAATCCACATAGCAGGCGTTATTGCAAACCTAACAATATTAAAAAAAATATTAATTTGATGTTTTCATAAAATATTTTAAAAATATTTGTTATTATTAAATATGGATTTCCGCAAAGTAACGCCTGAATCTATTTATTATTTCGTTTCAGAACATGATGATGACCTCTAACATATTTTGTTGTTACTACAACTATGTACTATGCAATCCTTATCTCATAAATGCACAAATATATCAAATTTATTAATATTTATTTAAATTAAACGTAGTCCCTAAACTAGTTATATCTTTTTTGATAAAAATATATAATATTTTTATAATATTCTTTCAATATTTCATTTCTGTAACCTGTAAACGCATAAGGTAAAAAAAAACTAGATTAAAATCAGTTTATATCACATAATGTTATGCTTCTAAAGGTGAGCCAATAATAGGTTAGGTTCACTGTCAATAAAGGGATTTTCCATGCCAATGACTGGTCTTTACGCTTAACATCATTTAATTCAAAAAAATGTTAAATCAATTTGCTGAATCCAAAATGAAATCAACTGAAAAACGTTCTCTAATGATGTAAGAAGACTATAAATCCCTTTTCTTTGTTTAAATTCACATTATACGAGTAAAATTAAAAGTATTTGTGGGATAGCCGCTAAAAGTGCCAATAAATGGGTGCTTTACCCTATATCTATTAATCTCTTCTGAAGAAATAAATTATTCAATATTCAGAATAAGGCCACTCCATACAAAGCTAGGGTTGCTACAAACAGGAAACGGAGATAGCCTATTAAGTAAGTAGTGTATGCCGAGAAGGTTGGTCTTTCCTCTACCACGGGCTTCAGATTCATGTGATGGGGCATTTGGCTTGTATAAATGCTTGCCTGGCTAAGCACCCATCCTCTATTTGTCCGAACACGGCATGTTCCTGTATAGGTCCAGAGCTACTCTCATTTTTGATTTAGCCTGCTGACATAATGAAACACTCTGAACCAACAAATGAGGAAGCAGTCAAAGTAAAGCCAACCGTTAATAAAATTAAACAGGTGACCCATCCAAAATAGCTGAGATCACTTTTGATTTAACATCATAGTCGACATTTCTTGCTTTATAAATGTTTATATGAGTTCATTTTCTTTTTATTAATGTAATTTTTTTGCATTTGTGAATGTTAAATTATATTATGAAACAGGTTCAGTAAGAACTTCGTCTAATTTAGCAAATATTGTCAAATAAAATGTTAAGGTCATAATAAATTTAATATAATCACGGAAACATTACCATTGACAACAAAATATTTTATCTATACTTCATTCGTAAAGCAATGTTTAAAAATAATGGACTAAAATATTTGACAACCCTAGTAACAAAAACCGGAAAGGATTTATGAAAAGGTGGGATCGGAATAACGATAAGATTATCCTCGAACTTGGATAACCTTAATATCTACTGACTGCGTGCTTCCACTGCGGCCAGGGGATGAAATATTCATTTTGGAAGAGTTTGATGAATACCTACTGTAGCCTGCTCTGAATGTTGAGTTGACAGTCAATCATTGTGGTATGATTTTGAATAAATTCGATAATATAAGGGTCTTCAGCCGATCCAAGGTATAAAAAGGAATACGATTTGTATGCAAGTGATTACTTTACAGCAGATGTTAAGTCAACGCGGACGGGAAAGAGGGAGTCCTTCAAATCGACGTGTGTTGTTTCGTTATTGATTTTCGTATATTGAGCATAGCTTACCTAGTCGTTCTTAACCGATCGACTAAGTTAGACAAAGTCCGCTGCCGTCATGACTTGGATGAGTGACCGCTAGTGGCATTACCACTGAGAGCTTTCTTGCCTGGGATGTCACATCTGTGTGAGGATGGCTGTCGTTATAGAATGGTGTTTACCTTTGGTGACCAGTATTATGGGCGAGTGATCAGGGACCCCGGTGTCGCCAGTCACCATCAGCTTACCAGAAAACCATTCCTTATATAAGGATTATATTATGCTTTGACCTGACTAATTATATTTTGATAAGTAACAGGTCCGAGTGACGTATTTTCACTTTATAGCGCAGACCATAACGTACACACCAACTATTAATTTAAAAAAATTCTACTCAAGTTATTATAATATTTAAGAATGTTTAAGAAAGTTCTAGTTATACTACCTACAATTTATTAATTTACTAAACACTATCTTCGAGTTCACAGTCATCCGTTTAGCCTATCAGTCGGATAAAGGTTCTAATAATTTATAGGTCAGATGCAGTGGCTAGTAAGAGAGGATGAAGTGAGAGAGGGTGTGATGGGCCAGTGCTATGATCAAAGAAAAAATGTAGATTTTTGTTAGGGATTTTGAATGACTTTGTTTTAGGGGTTGTCCATTAACTTCGAGAGCTCAAAATAGAGCTAGAGTCCCGTGACATACGGACAGACTTATAAAAGCAGATTTGCTGTTTGGGTATATATGGAATGCTAAAAACGGAACATTCAAATTAAAGACAATCGAAAATATAATAAATAGATTCAGGCGCTACTTTGCGGAAATCCATATTTAACAAGCGTTTCTCTTCTACACGAAGCATCCTCACGACGCGTCGAAAATTCTTCCGGTTTGGCTTCATGGCGTTAATGACGTCACGTCGGCTTATATATAAGGCGGAATTGTCACTAGATATATTTTTTATATTTTTTAAGTGTTTCATTAAAATATTAATTTAATGTTTTCTTAAAATATTTTAAAAATATTTATTATTGTTACAATGGTATATATTATTATGCTTATGGCACTTTATATTATAATAATGTGAGAACAATGCTGAAATTTGAAAATAAATAGTTATTAGTACATAAATGAACATAAATAATGGTCTCTGCTATGAAATGAAAATACGTCACTTGTACTGTTTCTTTAACAAAATATATTTTGTCACGGCCTCTTAATAAGGGATAGTTTTATCATAGTAGAAAGAGTGGGAAGTAGGCCATCTCCGGCCCCATTCGCGATATAACTACGTACCATACTTGCCTGTCTCAGGGTTGTTACTTATTTATAATGTATGTACTCGTATATGCTAAATTTCAATTCAGTACCTAGAAATAGGCAAGGGCTGGGAAGTTGTATTTTTTTACTTGTGTTGTCTGGGTTCAGGGTAAGTGAGGTCGGTTTTATACCTAAACGATGATAACACCTTTTACGATGAAAAAAATACCGACTGGCGATACCTATGTGGTTGCGGGACCAGAGACGTGCGACGCTGGGCATACCTAATACAACTAAAAAATAAGTAGTCATCATCAAAATGAAACGTAAAAATCATAGGTATGCTAGAATAAGTGACTTGCTTACCTTTCCTGTTCAGTAGGTAATCTGAACAAAGACAACTCTGGAATCTATGAATTATTTAGACAGCCGAACACACAGCAATATATATTTAGCGGTGCCAAAAAGCCATGACGCGCGATCCTTGTTCGGTGTTAGCCTCGGCTGGCGCACTGAGAAACGGGTCGAGATTTTGTTAGAGTGTGCGTGCGGGACGCATAGATACTATGGCGCACACAAACAAGCCGCGCGCGGTGCGTTTGATATAACTTACTTAACGTTAAGGCGTTGAAGATAACTTAATTCCCCACTCCTTCTACTATAGTTTTATGGTAAGTTGATGAAGCGACTGTCGACATCGCGGTCCCTGATTTTCCCTGAAGCTATATGACACCCCACAGTTTGTTTTAAGACGCAGGGTAGGGGCAAAACACAAAAAACGAGGTGTTTTTAGGCACGTTTCCTGGCGTAAAACAAGCGTGTTAAGCTTAGAAATAGATATATTATGTAACAATTGTCTTGAAGTTTTTTATCAAGGTTTCAAATGGATTTTGTTAGTTATAGTTGCACAGAATTAGCACCCGGAACTCTTTGAAAATGTTAAAGTACCGAGATTTTAGACATTTTTTAAGAGGTGTTGGGTCAGTTATACTTTAAGTTTCTACGAATGTTTAAGGTTACCTTTCTTCGAGTAATTAAAAACAAGGATAATAAGAGCAAAAGCTATATGCGCCTACTAAAACATAACTTATAGTTTAGGCGAAGCGCTCGTAGCGAAGTTTACTTAGCTGTTCTCAACCGATCAGCAAAGTTAAGCAACGTCGCGCGCGGTCATGAGTTGGACGGGTGACCGCTAGTGACATTACTACTGAGCGTTTCATTATTGCAAACCTAACAGATCGTTAGGTGCTTGGCGACAAATTTTGTACTTCAGGGCGGTGGGTAACCAGGCGGACATTTGGAATGCCCTACCACCATGCTATAAAGACTGTAATCCTAAGACAATAACGACCGACCGTTGGCTTGACGTGTCTTCTGTAGCACGGAAACCCTCAGTAGTAATGTCACTAGCGGTCACCCATCCAATTTATGGCCGCAGCGGACGTTGCTTAACTTTGCTGATCCGTTATGAACGGCTAGTCAAACTTCACTACGAGCGCTTCAATATAGTAAGCTTATTTAGTTTCAATAGCGAAAACACTTTCACTCTTGAATTGCACGCCACAAACTTGCGTTTCCCCATATGATTTTTGATTTGAAACTTGCCGAAACTAAACTTTACCAACAAACTTCTAACCCTACTTATGAAAAGTCACTGGTAAGAGTTACTTCAGCACAGGACCATTTAAAGCGAAACCAGTAAAAGCAAAGTAACAGTTAATGCTAATTATCTTCAGTGTCCCATAAATCAAGCTCGTGCACAAAGAGAATGATTAATTAAGCTAAATTAATTAGTTTCGAGTCGAGAAATTCAATTTTTCAAGTTAAGTGTGCTTAACGAAGCTCTATTTCATATTCATAATATATATACTATGTAAATCATGGTCGATTTGACGTACTGCGGCGTTAGGGCGCTGCTAAGCACCCCACAGCCAGCAAGTAGGTAGGTAAACTCAGGGAAGGGTATTACCACGTTTATTATTCCATATACAGTTGCACAGCCGCACACTTCTACATGAAGTTGGATAGAAGGAGTCACTGGCCTGAATTCTATCGAAGACGGGATCCCGGAGTAGGTCTGGCGGTCTAGACTTCGCCGTCGGCTTGAGCAAACTCAAATCACGGCTAGTTAGAGTAGCCGTCTTAGTCCTCCAGTTTATTCAGGGTAGTAGTTGAATCCTGGAGAAGAGACACCGTCTTAGTGGCCTGACATTCCTCAGCTACTGTTGCCAAGCCGCGCTAACACGATCGTTATTCTACCAGGTATCAGTGACTCAAATTTTAAAATTATCAGTCTAGCGTGGTTAGGCAGAACAGCTGTTAATTTTATAAGATTACAATAATCACTCAGCACTATAGAAACAATATAATAAGGAACTCACCCTAGAGGGATTCACGCACTTCACTACAAGTACTTAAATGTAAATATTAAAATAATTAAAGTATGTAGGTAATATATTTATTTCGCACCAGACAAGCGTACTGTGCCAATTGCATAGCAGAATGAATGCACGCCACAGATTAACTCATAGTAGTTGGAGCTAACTGCGTTCAAGAGATAAGGAATTTGTTTAGCGTTCCTTGACTGGTTTTCGAAGCATTAGCGAAAACACTTTTAAACGTACACAAGCCGTGGGTTCCGCACGTAATTATTTATAATAATTAGTAATATTAACGTAAGTTTATAACTTTAGGTAGTATGTACGTTAGTTAAGGAATTTTATTAATTTTATTTTAGTTTAGGATTAACATCTATTGTTTAACATTACGATTAATACTATTATTTAAGTAACGGCGTTAGGCGCAACGTTACAGTACCCCGCCTGAAAGCGTAGGATTTTTCCTGACATAAAAATCCGACTGAGTACTTACTTTATACGCGAAGTTATAACAATGGTTAAATACTATTCTTTATAATTAATTAATTTAATATCTTTGACATGCCATGTGCCCAGAGGATGGCCATCCATGTCACTCAAGTCATATACCAGCGGTGACTTTTTAGCAACCACCTTGCACTTTACATATTTCGGTGCTAGTTTCTTATTAAAATATTTATCTTTATCACTTTGATAAAATGTTTTCCTCCAGACTATATCACCTATTTGGAACTCCATAGATTTTTTTCTCAGGTTATAAGATTTGCGGTTTCTGTCGTGGGCTTGTAATAACGCTAATTGCACTTTGTTAAATATAGATGATAATGTGCCTAAGTTTTCCGAGTATTCATCCCGCGGTTGAAAAATTAAGTTGTCAATATCTGTAGATTTAGTATTTGTGTAGTGTGATCCACAACTAACTAATTCACGGCCATGAACTAAAAAAGATGGAGTATATCCGGTCACTTCATTCACAGAGTTATTGATAGCAAATTGAACTTTAGGTATGAGTGTATCCCAAATACGTTGATCATTACTGATAAAAGTTGATACAGCCGTCATTATTGTTTTATTATATCTTTCTACAGTATTGACGTGCGGTGTATATTTAGGAGTGTAGTGTATATGAGGCACTCTATATTTGTCTAGCATCTGCTTTAAGGTCGTACTGACAAACTGCTTTCCATTGTCCATAACTATCGTAGCTGGGACGCCATGTACTAGAAATACGTCTTCTTCGAGTATTTTAGTTATGATTTCGGCGGTAGCGCGCTTAATGGGAAATAGCAAACAGTATTTACTGAAACAGCAGGTAACAACAAACAGATAACTATTTTGTTTCCTCGATACCGGTAGAGGACCTACTAAATCAACACTAATCATCTGAAATGGTCTGGAACACGATTTCGGTCTGCCCATTTCACCAAGCGTTGCGTGATTTTGGTGCTTATGTGAAATGCATGTGTCACACGACGTTACTACTCTTACTACGTCTGCATGCATTCCAGGCCAGTAATATTTAAGAGCTAGTCGTTTATATGTCTTGAAGATACCTAGGTGACCTGCAATTGGCTCTGAATGATTCTCTATAATAACGGGTTCTCTAGCTTCAAGAGGTACAACTTCTTTCCAGTCGAACTCCTGAGTTAGTGTACATTTACTCTTCATTATACGATAAAGTTTATTGTTCTGGACATAATAGTTTGGAAAAGATGTAGGAGAACTTTGTGACCCCTGGAAAATCTTAAGATACCACTGATCTGTAGTATTAGTGACATTCAGTGAAGTATCTATTGCAGAAACAGGACATGCACGAGATAGTGCATCGGCTACGACTTGGTCCTTACCACGTCGATGTCTTACTTCGAAATTAAACGATGATAATCGCACTCCCCAGCGAGCTAGGCGACCTGTAGGGTTATTTAGGTTTAAAAACCATTTAAGCGCAGAATGGTCCGTGTAAACTACAAATTTACGACCGTTATCTAAATAACACCTCCAATGTTCGAGGGCCATGAGAACTGCCAGCGCCTCCCGCTCAGTAATGCTGTAATTACGTTCTGGGGCAGAAAGAGACTTACTCATGAAAGCTATAGGGTGTTCTATGCCGTCAATAGTTTGCGTAAGTACACCGCCTACTCCGTAATCACTGGCGTCTGCGTGTACCTCAAAAGGTAGATCAAAATTGGGGCATGAGAGAATCGGAGCAGAGACTAGACATTCCTTTAGCTTAGAAAATGAGTCATCTGCTTCTTTATTCCACGAGAAAGGTTTAGCTTTTTTACTAGTAGAAGTTAGGGCATTTAGAGGGGCAGCTATAGCGCTAAAATTAGGTACAAATCTTCTGTACCACGAAGCAGTACCGAGAAATCTCTTCACTTCCTTCTTATTTGTGGGCACAGGAAAATTAAGGATAGCCTCAACCTTGCTAGGGTCGACGTGTAGACCTTTAGAATTAATAATATAACCAAGATACTTCAATTTATTTCTAAAAAATTGAGATTTTTCTAGATTGATAGTGAGATTTGCCATTTTTAGTTTTTCATGGATTTTATTAAGAAGGGATATGTGTGATGAAAATTCAGATGTTACCAGGATTATATCATCCAAAAATACGAAAACTGAGTTTTCAAATTCAGGACCATAGAATAACATATCCATTAATCTCTGTTGGGTAGCAGGTCCATTGGTCAAACCGAATGGGACGGTGACAAAACGGTAAGTACCACGGTTAGGGATATAAAATGCAGTTTTATCCCTGTCCCCCTCCACTATTGATAATTGCCAGTACGCTCTCGATAAGTCAATGCTACTCAGGAATCTAGAATTTTTTAAGTTATCTAGAATTTCAGATACATAAGGGAGTTTGTAGGCATCCTTCCTAGTAACAGCATTTAGCTTACGGCTGTCTAAACAAAACCGCAAGGAGCCATCTTTTTTAGGGGTAAGAAGTACTGGGGATGACCACGGGCTCTCACACGGTTCAACAACGCCTAAACGAATCATTTCATCCAATTCGTCGGACAAAATACGCTGTTTTTCAGGCGATAGTCGATAGTATCGTTGGCGGATCGGTGGTGAGTCACCCGTATCAATACAATGCTGAACTAGATGAGTGCGACCCAGACCACACTGTTCAGTTGAAATATTTTTAAATTTATTGACTATGCCATCAGCAGTTGCTCGCTCAGACTCTGAAAGCTCAGAATACGAGCAGATGCTTTTAGGAAGATCCGCTATTACAGAAATCTGGCTCTCAGTTTGGTTAGATAGTGTAATTGAATTAAGAAATTTAGGGCATAACTCAAATTGTTGCCAAAAGTCCACACCAAGTATCAATGATGATTTCACTGATGGTATTACGTAGGCTTTAAGTATGTGAGTGTTTTTTTCAAAAGTGATAGGTAAGTTTATAAAACCGATAGGGTGTAAAGCTTGGCCTCCAGCTGCCACAAATAATTTAGAAGGGGTATTTTCTACTAAGGTAAGACCTCGATAGTACTCGACCTCGTAGTAATATAACTAGGAACTAGGTTACAGTAGAGCCAGAGTCCAACAAACCACAAATTGATAGGTTACCCACTTTAATTGTCACGTATGGCCGGACGTCGTTGCCTGGTTTACGATCCAAGATTGATGCAATAGTGTAGCTAGATGAAAAAATTTTGATGAAATGTAACCATTCCTTCCAATCAGTTAAACTAGTTTTCGAGTGTTTTGTACTTTTATTGCACCAATCTGGACCTACTAGTTTTTTGGGCTCGAGCTTTTAGGGTTGCATTTAGTGCAATCTGGGTACTTCACATCTTTCATTCCGCACTTGAAACATATAATATAGCGCTCCTGTTGGCACTGCCGTAAGTTGTGTGTATCAGTACGACAGCGAGGGCAATATCGCTTACCATCATTCTGCGGGCCAGTATTGATGGCAGCCACAGGTGCAATGTAGGAATAACCACTAGTCTGACTATTCGCGGGTTTGTGTGCAGGTTGTTTACTAAATGATTGCGCATTGTTAGGGTATTTATTCTTTTTAACATAGTTTTGTCCACTATACTGCCTATCCTGAGAAAATTCCTGTATTTTGGAGTGAGCTAGATCAGGAGCCAAAGTTTCCATTGTAGCCCTAGGAGGCTCGCGAAACTGGGCTGTCAAGGCTTGAATATTTTCAAAGTTCCGGCATAATGACCGCAAGGTCGATATGGACTCAATTTCACTCCCATGTGCTGCTAGTACATTGGCATAACAAGGCCTGATGTTATGGAGTAGTATTTCAAGTTTTTCAGATTCTGAAACAGGTTTAGTTAGTCTCGAAAAATATTCCGACATTATAGATAAGTATATGACGATATTTTCCGTATCGCCTTGAGTACGTCTCCTAATTTCCGACAACAACCGGTAATCGAAATCAAACTGTCCGAAATCTGCAATAAGCAATTTGGTTAGACTTTCCCAATCACTTACCTCATTTCTGACACTTCGGTACCAGTGTAAAGCGTTACCTACAAAAATTTCTGTAGCATAAATTAAAAACTTTTTAGGTGAGATACTTCTGGATGTACAAAATTCATTAACCCGTTGAATGAAAACATGAACGCATGAGTTGCCATCGTATTATATATTTTGAAGGTCAGATATGTGATTTTTGTCACAAGCGACAAAATCTGTAGGTTGTTGCATAGTTGTCGTTTGGTCAACCGCTGGCATAGTGACCGATGAAGTTGCCTGAGCAATCTGATTTAATATTTTATATTGACTGTTGAATTCCTTTTGTAGTTTATTAACTCTGTCTAAAATATTAGTTTTGTCCATGCGACTAAACCTATAATACATGTGGTTTGCCAAGGCTTTTGTGCGTTCAAACAAGTTTGTATCATATTTATCTTGTAGTGCTTTGATACGCACCACAAGTTCCTTATAAGACACTGTCACGCCTTCCAGATCCACATCGGAGTCGATGCCAGACTCCTGAATATCATCCGAAGGAAACATCGCTCCTAGTTTGTTGATTTGGCTACGTAACTTCAAAACTGTAGTATTTTCTTCTCCTCCACGAATGAGTACTTCATAGCTCAGTTCGTGACGGTTTAGAAGTAGAAACTTAATAGGGTGAGTTCCCATTATAATCAGTGGTAGATGACAATTAATTAATGCAAGGAAAAAAAATTAGGTTGGTATGAAATATAGTAGTAGGTACTAAACTAGAAGAAAATCTACTATTAAACAATATAATGTGAAGTAGTAACAGTCAAACACAAAAACTAGGTATGTACCAAACCTGCAGGTAAGTTAACGTTTACCGGAACCACTGCAAAGTTAGTGCTAAAAATAGATATAATAAAAATATTAAGTTATGTCGATGCCTATATCAGCTGTTCTGTTACAAAATCTATTTAGTTATTTATACTAGATACGAAATGGTGATTGTATGATTACTATAACCAATTGATGATAATGTAGATGAATAATGAGAAAAATTATGATTTTGCGAACTGTTACGATACCCAAGTCATTTAATGTTGACGAGTAGGCGATTTACTTAGGCTAGGATAGTTAAAAATAATACATAAGTTAATGCAATTATTTTCCAATATTATTAACTACTATGTAAAGGTACAGCAGGTAGGTATATACGTAACAGCTAACATGAATGTGATTAATTGAAAGAGAATCAATAACCAATTACACTACGTAACAAAATGTGGGTAGACTAATGATTGAGTACGTACCAGTTCTCTGTAGCCAGGAATCACCGCTTCGTTTACACGTACACTTGATTAATTTTGCTAGACTGTAATTATCATTTTCAAGTATGAAGATGCTAGGCTGCGCAACTAACCACGTTAAAAGGGCGCCACTGCGGCGTTAGGGCGCTGCTAAGCACCCCACAGCCAGCAAGTAGGTAGGTAAACTCAGGGAAGGGTATTAACACGTTTATTATTCCATATACAGTTGCACAGCCGCACACTTCTACATGAAGTTGGATAGAAGGAGTCACTGGCCTGAATTCTATCGAAGACGGGATCCCGGAGTAGGTCTGGCGGTCTAGACTTCGCCGTCGGCTTGAGCAAACTCAAATCACGGCTAGTTAGAGTAGCCGTCTTAGTCCTCCAGTTTATTCAGGGTAGTAGTTGAATCCTGGAGAAGAGACACCGTCTTAGTGGCCTGACATTCCTCAGCTACTGTTGCCAAGCCGCGCTAACACGATCGTTATTCTACCAGGTATCAGTGACTCAAATTTTAAAATTATCAGTCTAGCGCGGTTAGGCAGAACAGCTGTTAATTTTATAAGATTACAATAATCACTCAGCACTATAGAAACAATATAATAAGGAACTCACCCTAGAGGGATTCACGCACTTCACTACAAGTACTTAAATGTAAATATTAAAATAATTAAAGTATGTAGGTTATATTTATTTCGCACCAGACAAGCGTACTGTGCCAATTGCATAGCAGAATGAATGCACGCCACAGATTAACTCATAGTAGTTGGAGCTAACTGCGTTCAAGAGATAAGGAATTTGTTTAGCGTTCCTTGACTGGTTTTCGAAGCATTAGCGAAAACACTTTTAAACGTACACAAGCCGTAGGTTCCGCACGTAATTATTTATAATAATTAGTAATATTAACGTAAGTTTATAACTTTAGGTAGTATGTACGTTAGTTAAGGAATTTTATTAATTTTATTTTAGTTTAGGATTAACATCTATTGTTTAACATTACGATTAATACTATTATTTAAGTAACGGCGTTAGGCGCAACGTTACAGTACATTATGATAAATATTAACTTGTGGTATATATTTAAGTATTAATAAAATACTAAAGGTCTGTTTCACAATGTACGAGTAAGTTCCGGTTATGGTACCCAGAACATATTTAATAAATAAAACACTATCTTTGCGTTTCACAGTCATCAATTTAGCCTTTCCATCGGTTAAATATTGAAACGCGCTGCATGTTAAGTGTCATTTTTATCATTCAGTTATTGTATGTTCTTGGTAGTATAACCAGAACTTACTCGACCATTCTGAAATAGTCCTAAGAATTATAAGCAAGACCACACTACATACTGCAACGAAAGGATTTAGGCAACATAAATTCCATTGCAGGCCTACCTAGGCAGTCAAAATTCTCTAGTCTATTACCATTAGTTAGCGTGCCCAATATGCTGGCAGTATTGCCTCGTTGTATCAAAATTCTTTGAGCCACATAAGTGGCACCATTTTGACCACGCTTCGCATTGACCAAACGGTCTGTTAGTAAAGTTTTGAAAAATTTCATGAGCTCTTGGCCCCCTGCCAATGCGTCTATCTCAAACGGCTCAAATAAATATCTAGTACCGTGATGAGCATTCTTACGCCGCTTGAGTTGCTCCGCCGAAGTGTGCGTTCTCGTGGCATTCCTTCAGAGCAAGTTCATATATTTTGTAGCAGTGATGGCTCAGTGGCATTGGCTATGGACTGCCGCGCAGCAGGTCCATGGTTCGAATCCCGCCACGGGCTTGAGCTTCACTGCATGCTGGAAGGACATTTTGCAAATGCCGGCCTGGCTAGCGACCACCTTCAAGTAGAAAATCTGTCGCCAAGCACCTAACTGTGTGTTCCGGCAGTTTTCCTTGAGACCCAGTGAAATTACAGGCACATGAGACTTAACAACTATGTCTAAGTGACGGGCGCAGGGCAATTCGTGACTTGTGATGAAATGCATCTGTAATAGGCAGAGGTTAGTTCGCTTTACATAAGGCGGGCATCGAGCTTGTTCCGTCACAATAAGATCAAAAAAAATCTTACATTCGACGGGTTATAAATTACCGATAGATAAGGTTGTAGTCAACAAAGGCTTACTTTTAGCAATGAAAAAATACACATTCTGTTTATTTTTACCATATATCTTATTATGGCAAATATAGCAGTACCTACTATGTCTCCTAGACATATATTATTATGTAGAGCATCAGATCATATCATATATGAGGATCCAATTTTGATACCACGTTCGATGGAATGGAAGAAAAATTTAATGATTTTCTTACAATATGGCGTCTAAAATACGCCACTTGGTTTTTTTATTTACCAAGTGTCACTTGCGCTGTCAAGACGTATCTAATAATATTATATAATAACATTGACATAGTTTAAGCCTTAATAATAATAATAGTTTAGAAGTTATTATCAAATAAACACACTCACAAACATATATTAAAAAAAGTGTTATGTTTTATGGTTCATGCCATATACATACATATACTAAAAACATTACACTCCTTTTTGGGAAGCTATGTAATAAGAGACGAAGTTCTTATTACATAATGTCAGATATGGTATAATATTACATAATAAATTTCTACTATATAACTAATGACTCGAAGTGCGCAAAGCAAAGAGTTGCTACTTACTCTGTTGTGTAGCGTCTCGACGCTTACTAATAGCTGGGTGATCTGTTCGCCTAGTCACTTCATATCATCAAAAAGTCTCTCTTCGTCTCAACAACTTCTTGCTTTTTAATTAACAATTCAACACTCTTCTAACAACGTAATATTGGGTACTTGAATTAAGAGGAAGCAATACAAAACGTAAATTAATTAACTTTGTCTGTAAAGGTTTCGACACATTTGAAGCGTCTTGAATATGAGATTAAATTACAAACATTACATTCGTTTGTGTGGTATGCCCTAATTTATAAGTAAATTATTAATTAATAGTCCATATATATATTGGTGGTACTCGAGTATTTATCAAATAGCGCTGTGCATGTGCACGCTCGCCTTGTTAGCCTAAAATGTAAAAAGAAAAAAAAAAGTAAAAGTGTCAAAAGTAGAGTGTCCGGCAGCTATCCTGAAGTGGAAATTAGATTAACAGTAGACCAATAGTAAAGGACTTTGGGCGGCTTCTGAAGCAAAGTAGTGGAGGCTTAAGCCGCATCGGAAATTGGTCTTGTTTGTAGTACAACGTAAGTTGAATTATAGGTGTCACTCCATTACAATACGATGGTTCCACCTCAAGACAGTTCTTCGTGCATATAGGGTACGCTGCAGCATTCCAAGTTTATCAGCCCTTGACGCCCCGGGACGTTTTTTTAGTACTAAGACGTTTTACAACACCTAAAATTGTCACCTTCATATCCACGTACCCCATATCACTTATGCCATACAGGTATATATATATCACTTATGCCATACAGAAATAACATTTTCTTCCGTTTATTTTGAGTAGACCGAATAGCGAAATGTAAATAGATTTTGAGATTTATTGTTTTTAAATCGGGTTTATTTCATGCAATGTATAATGACTTCTTGACACCAATGCAATCCTCATCACATAGGCTTTACGGAAAAGAATTGAGAAACGACCATGTCATGGAAAATTTTACAGGAAAAGGTGTTTGAACACATGACGAAAATGCCGGAAACAGGAATTTAGTTTTTTTTTTCCGAATCAATTCCACCTAAAACTGTGATTCTTCATTTAATATAAATATTTGTTATGGTTCTTTACCCATGAATTATTACAGATTTCCAGACCAAATATTTTTAAAGTAGTAACGAGTTTAAAATAACGCGATTTTTTAAGAAATTTGGCGAGAAAACTGTATAAAAGAGTTTTTTTTTTACAACAATTATAGGTAGGTACCACCTACGACTTTAGTTCTTCTTTTGATATTACTATTTACATGTAATCTATACACCTGAATTATGACAGATTCTTAGTTTAAAAGTGGTTACGAGATTATTTATTACGCAAGTATCCATCGGTGAGTTTTTACGAGGCAAAATGTATCGAGTGAAGTTTTTATTTTCATTTCACGATTTGAATAACTTTCCGTTATCGTAGAGTAGGTAATGGGGTTTTGAGTGTTGTATAGCCAAGTATACTAGCTTACTAAAAACCTTCGAATGATAACGATCGGATATTTCAGACTAAACCTTTTTCAGACGACAGGGTTCCCGATCGGGACAGAAAGGTGGACCAAAATTTAAAAAAAAAAATATATATCATCCTTTTCATTCCGTCAAGACCGTGACTTGTTTCTATACATATGCAAAAAACAGCTTTCTAGGTACATTACTGTAGAAGAAGTTACGAGATTATTATTAAATGACGTAGTGTACCATACCCCCATACATTGCGTGAACGGCAAAGTCAAATCTTCTGCGTAGTATAGAGTATCACCCATCAAAATTTGCGCCACCGCTAGTACGACTAAGCAATAACAATCGATATGCTCTATACATTTTTTTTACACCAGACCGCAAAAAAGTGTTTTTTTTTTTCAAAATTACAGTAGATTAATATTTTGGCGCCAAAATGTAATTTGAGCTGGTTTCAGATTTCATTTAAATATTTAAAATACTTTCCGTTATTACAGCAAAATATGGTATTTTCTCGTATAGCCAAGGATACATCCTTTAGAAACCGGTTAGCATTATGAAAAATTTTCGCAGATTTAATTTAATTTTGTAAATACGACACGAATACGACTGTCGATGTCGGCAGTCGATAGTCGTATTTACAAAATATACCCAGTTTGGACAGATGACAGATAAAGCCGGGAGGCCGGTTTCGGCCTCCTCCCAGGGTATTTCCTTAGCTATGTATATATCTTTATTAGATCGACCTTCAAGGAAAATAAATAATACTCTTTTGCTTGCAAGAGCAGCAGTTATCAGTTTCATACTAGTCTTGCAGATCAACTTTAACCACGAACCTTGTAACCTTAAAATCATGAAAAAAAAATTGGATTTTCAAACTTAGAGTGCATTTAAGCGCAGCTAAGAATGAAACGACTGTGTTTTTGTTTACTCTCATTTGGCTTAGCTTCCTGATATCTCTTTAATGTCATTTTGTAGCAATCTTAGTACTTAATATTATTCATGATTTTTATTACTCAATAAATATTTTTTTAAGCATGGGCATCTCTAAAAATACCATTGTTTTATTAGAAAATTTAGAGATTTATCCGCTATATATCAGCTAGAGACTATTTACTTAACTGAGAGGCAACGAGGCACGAGGTTCAAGAGGGCAAAGTTTGCTTTGCTAAGATTAAAGTTTAAAATCTAGAACATTCACCGCAATTTCGTTTTTTTTAAGCTATCTATCTTATTCTGGATACATTTCGGAGACTGCAATGGAAATGCACAATCTAATATATTTTCTTTCTACCGCCGAACAGGGAAAGCCTTGGCGAAAAGACCATTACGCCGTTTATAATCGTAATTCCAAAGACACGCACAAAGTACTTTTCTCAATATTTATCGTGCGAACCGCAAATGAACTCTCTGAATTACCTACTGTCTTCAGAAAAAACAACCTGGGAGTTTCTAAAATCCAAAGTAAAAAACTCCTTTCTGAGTTATGTTTTACTAAGAGTGCTCAGCTGCAGGGATGGCAATCGTGAACGAAGTCGCAGGTACAGCTAGTAATAAATAATATAACGTCCTTATTACATTTTTGTAAACATCCATACTTAGAGCGAAAGTAAAAATGAAAAGTAATGCAGAACGGACAAGTTTCAAAACATAACGTATGCGGTTGTTCATTTCGGGTAAAGAAGTATACCTCAGAACATAAAACAAAGAAAACTAAAGGACAGAGGTTTAAAAGTGTAAATGGCGACATTGATTTCAGCCGTGTCGTTGGCTATAAACTAAAGGCTTTTTCCGATGTGTAAATAAAGAATAAGATGCAATCTTTAAAAAAGTACTTTTTAAGCCTTTTTAACAACAAATTACTAACATGTTGCAACACTATAGCTACTACAACGAAAGCATTTAGGTAACCTAAAGTGCAATGGCCTTTACAACGTACAGGCAGTCCAAGTGCTCCAGTCCACTACCAGGTGGCAGCGTGCCAGTGGAGCATTGTCCCGTTGCGATCCTAATAACTGCCAGCGTTTTGATCATACGTCGCATCGACCAAGTGTTCAGACTTCAGATAAGTTTTGTAAAAAAGGAATTTGGATTCCAACCCCCATGAACCCGATTTCTCGGCACCAAACGTCTCAAATACGTAAATACTACCAAAATTAGCTTATTAGCGCCGCTGGAGTTGGTCCCACGGCTCAAAATCAGGCCTACAATAGCTGTGACCATAAAAATATAAAGAAATAGAAGAACACATTTTGGTGTGTCATGTATAATCTTGGCAAATTGTTCATAACATATACGCTTTGGCTTAAGTGCATGGATTGCCATTGATCGATTGCTCCCATGGGACTCTACTCGTATCATAGAAGATTTATATTCACAGTGACTTTCAGATTGTTTAAGAAGTATATAATGGGAAATGCAAAATGTTATTGCTAGGTGTCTTTATAGTTATGCCATCTTAATCTCAAAAATCAGGTAGACCCATTATAGATAGATAGATAACACTTTATTGTTCACCAAATGTAAGAAAAACATGGACTTAATATTAGCTTAAATATAATGTTGTACAATGGGGGGTCTTATCGCTTAGAAGCAATCTCTTCCAGACAACTTTAGGACCATTACTCCGTCACTGCGTGAAAGCAGTACAAAACAACAAATCAACAAACACACTCTAGAGTTTAAAGGTGCGGGATTTCCACAGAGTAAAACATAAAGCAAAAAGTTACCCTACATTATTCAGTGTGCCGCTGTTTTTTATTATAATTTTCTAAACTATAACGCAAACGATTGTAAAACTACAGAGCAAAAATAATAAAACCAGACTGGTATCAATACAAAACTTGTATTCGGTTGACATTTCGGGGATAGAAGTACACCTCAGAACATAAAACAAAGTAGAAGCAAGGACGGAGCTATAAAAGTGTAAATAGCGACATTGATTTCAGTCATGTCCCGTCGGCTATAAACTTGAGGCTTTTTACGATGTGTACCTGCCTGAATAAGGTTAAAGGAGAATAAATCAAGAATGAGATTCATTCAATGGAGTTCTTTCAACTTTCGCTGACTATTAACATTCATGTTTTTATAAAATCTGAAAGAAATTTGGGGCAGTGCCACTAAAACAAAACTAGCTGAACTTCAAATGTTACAAAGTAAAATTATTAAAATGCTATTTAAATACCCACATCTTACTTAAACCACAAAATTTTACAAAGACCTTTAAATAATGAATATCAGACAGCTCTATGTGTATAAAACTTACTGTGTTAACATTGCTGGATTTCAGCAACGCGTTTAACAACGTCAACTTTGACATTCTTCTCGCAATACTAAGCTCCATTAACATATCTCCAACAGTGGTCGATTGGTTTCGCAGTTATTTATATGGTCGCCGGCAGAGAGTGCGCCTAAAAGAATCTTTTCTTCTTGGTGTAACACTTCAGCCGGAGTTCCTCAAGGTGGTGTGCTATCACCTCTCTTGTTTGCAATTTTCATTAATTCTATATCAAACCATATTACTTCTCCCTATCACTTGTATGCCGATGATCTCCAATTTTACACTCAAGCTTCACTTAGTGATCTTAATACTGCTATAGAAGTTACTAATTATAATTTACGCCAAATTACTAAATGGAGTAAAGCCTTTGGATTACAAGTGAATCCAAGTAAAACTCAGGTCATGATTGTAGGGAGCTCTCGAACGTTAGCTAAAGTCGAATGGGCAATGTTACCTGGGGTAGAATTTAATGGAGTCACTACCCCCTACAGCAAAAGTGTTAAAAACTTGGGCATTACTATGGATGAATGCCTTCAGTGGGGTCCTCAGATTGAAGCCGTCAGCTGCAAGTTATTTTCGTCTGGTGGTTCTCTTAAAAGACTGCGTAATTTTCTGCCCACTGCTACTAAAGTTGCGCTTGCGCAATCTCTTTTGCTTCCTGTTTTAGTTTACGCCGATGCCTGCTATCTTGACCTCGCGGAGGACCAGCTAGATAAACTTGAGCGACTTCAAAACTTTTGTATACGAATCATATTTGGTCTTCGCAAATATGATCACGTCTCTGAATTTCGTACTAAACTCAAGTGGCTTCCTATACGTCTTCGCCGAAATACTCACATACTTTCTCTTTTGTATACCGTTTTATTTAACCCCAACAGTCCACACTATCTTAAAGAACGGTTTAAATTCTCTGAACATTCTGGGACGCTTACACTTAGGTCATCAGAAAATCTCTGCCTTCAGATGCCTCAGCATAGCAGCTCTTTTTATGATAAATCTTTTACAGTCCAAGCCATTCGCTTATGGAATGCATTGCCAGTTTCCATAAGGCGGGCATAGTCACTCCCTATTTTTAAAAATCAAGTAAGAGAATTGTACTTCTCGCTTAATAATCCGTCTCTAAAGTTGATTGGTTGATACTTATTTTTGTTTCACATTTATTATTAGATTATATATATATATATATATATATATATGTACAAATATGTATATGTATCAATATTTATATATTAATATAAATATTCATTTATTTATTAAGTTTGTTATTATTTAAGTACATAGATTTATGTATCATATTATGTAAGTATATTGTATGTGTGATTAATTTATATGTTATGTTGTTATAAAGTGTAGGTTACATAAAGTACCTATTATAACATTATTACTTTTAATCTTATTATTATACACCACCGTCATCTATCAGGTCTGAATTTCTCTCCATCTAAAGGTTGTCTGGAAGAGATCGCTTTCTAGCGATAAGACCGCCCATTGTACAACATTACTTAAGTTTGTGATATTGTTTATAATGATTTTTATTTTGGTGTACAATAAAGAGTTATCTATCTATCTATAATGTCTGTATCTTTATCCGGAAATGTCTAAACAAAACTGTTCGCTTAAATTTGAAGTTCACTATAATGAAAACATTAAGTAAGCGCAGTAAACGATATACTAGTTACTTAGTCTTACCAAAGAACCGAACTAATTATGGCAAAAAAATGCTAACATTTGAAGGAGTACAACTGTACAACAAGATACCCTCAAAAATTAAAAGTGTCAACTCATTTAATGCATATAAGACCCAACTAACTCAGCATGTCATCAGTGATCACTCACTTTTATGTAAATAACGCATTGGATGGGCGGCTACTATAGTATCAATAATGATAGACGGCATGACTAATGTATAGTTTTAATTTATGTTTAAGCAATGTTCTCAAGTAAGTGACTGTAATGTCTTATTGGGAATAAATATCTTGAAATCTAAACCTAAAAAACCTAAAATAGGCGTGGCTCACTCCGCACTTTAGGTACAAAGCTACTAGTACATCGGCGTACCCGTCCGTTCAGAATGCCTGTGCAAACAGGTTTGCACAGGCATTCTGAACGGACCAGTGTCTTCAAGCAGCACTCGTTCACGAGTTGACTCGCGTGCCAGCCATCGTCCTCCTAAACCATTTGTGAGGGAAGAGGGCGACCTGACACACGATGCCGCCGCTTGCCTACACTTTTTCGTGAGCATGACCGTTCCGATTGCCCGCGCAAATCCGTTTGCCAAAGGGGGAGAAAACTATAATTAAACACTACATTTTTACGCATACAATATAATATTAACTTTTGATTTTTTCTTATTCTGACTCACCGACGTCCATTTCCACCAGGGCCTCTATCACCACGCTGTTACGATCTCTAATTGCCATCTTTAGGTTATAATCGCGGATGTCTTTGCGCCTTGCAGCTACCGCTTTCCGAATGAACCGTCCAATAGCATCATTTGCGTCGTCAGCGTAGTATGTGAAAGTCCCGGTGTGCCGTGAGACTGCAACGACTGCGTGTGGGACGCTCTCGTGCAGCTTCACTCTACTCTTTGTTTTTATTGCGATAACTGACTTGTATGTCAGTCCCTGTGCTTCGTGGATTGTGAGTATACGAGATCCCGTGCCTGCTCCGTAGCCTTCGTTGGTCAAGGTATCCTTTTCTTCCTAGGTGTGAACCAGAAACAGGGTGTTTGGGAGAGTCTTGTGAATTTTCGCATTCGTATATCCTTTCTGCTCTAGGGACTGGATATGGGGAGCCGAGGAATATATACCTGAGTATATTTCCCTCAACGCGTACGTGACATCCATTGGGTTCCGGTGCGTGCATAACAACTCTTGGCTGATGTTTGTAACGAAGTTTGGGCGATTGTACCTTATCTCGAAGAGACCTTCTCTGTCGATGTAGGGTAATTGATTTACATCTCCGATGAGGACAAGTTCGCCAACTCCAGACAGTCTTGAAGCTATCACTACGGCCCCGAAATGGTTTATGAGAGCTTCATCTACCAAAAGGCGGCTGTAGTTCTCGTTCTTCTTAAAACCATTTACGAAGACCGAAGCCATGGTCCACACCTTGGTCTTTGCCAAGACACCAATTCGGTGCGCAAGCTTCTCCCTCAGGTCTTTTAACAGTATGTTCCAGCTGCTGCCCTTGAGAGCCAGTCATTCTAGGTTAAGCCTGTTAACACCTTCGACCACATCATCACTTCCCATCAGGTGAGGTTGTAATCAAAAGCTTACTAATTAGCAACAAATAAAAAAGGTGTTGGTAAATATAAATATAAAGTATTCCGTGCTTTGCAAGCTGAATAGCACTTTATTTGTCATAGCTAGAGACACTTATTTAATAGAATGCATTTGCAGAGTGATCTTTTGGTCCTTTTTATTTTGGGCCTAAATAACGGCTCTATTGAAAGTTATGGGTATATATGGACTCGTTGTTTTGGGTAAAACTAGATTCATTCAGGTTATACTTTGGATTTTTCTGACACAATTTTGAGCAGCAATCCCGATACTGGGACTATGCCCGGAAGATCGCAATAGGCTCGCCTTTGATAATGTGGTTCCAAATTGTAGTTACTGCGTACTCGTCTGGGAGGTACATATTAATTTTATTTTATGTTGATAATTGCGCCAGTTAGTAAGAATAGAAATTATTAAGGAAAACAGAACTGACTTAGAACACTAATACAATAAAATAGTATGATATAATCTGAATTTGTTAAAGAAAGTAACATGCTCATCACAAATACTTTGAGATCCTTTTTTTTTTCACCCTCTTCAGTTTTTCATACGTCGAGACAAACAAACAAGATCAATTTTGTTTTCTAAATTTGTCTTTTAGAGAGTACGCGCTATGCGCAATATTGGTACTCGATTGTTATTCAAGACAAACACTCACTGTATCACAACATTTTTCAGAGTCAGGTGCTGCGAAAAACCACATGGGTTCGATTACGACTGGGACGAGATATTTTATGTTCTTAAAATTTGTAACAGTGATTTTTGCTTAGCACGCGATAGCGCTTGTTTTCACAATTATGAAATATATATTATGTAGTAAATACAAATCTGATAAGCCAAATTTGTATTTACAATATAAACCGAATAAGTTCGGTACATAGTAATATTTATTTAACATTCTGAAGTATGATATTAGTGCAAAAACAATGTCGTTAGCAAACCACGAATTAGTTCTCCGATGCTGTTTTGGCTAGTTTCTCGGATCTGCTAAAGATCTATGTTAAAGCTTGCAGATTGAGAATGACGTCGTGGTCCACTTTAAAGAAAGAGTGAACATTTGAACGGCTATCAACCTGGATGTCTATCAACATGGAAACAATATCATGGGTAGATATTGTTGAAACTTTCTATTTCAAAATCCGGTGCAAAGAGATTTTGAATAATTTGTGAAACAAATAATTAAAGTGATCTATATATTCAAAATATATTTCACCGAGGAAAGCGAACCACGGTGATGTGTTTTGTTAATTTTGACTTGATGATTCTTAGTTCAAAGCGAGAACCTTATGAAAGTTACACGTCTTTATACAATTATTAGTAGTATTGTGGGTACTGTTTTCGAAAGTAGGCCATACAAACTAGTGCCACTAGAAACCTTACTACTTTTACTTATTTCGAAAATAAAAATGTGGAAATAAGTTTGTTCGTCCGTCTGTCATTTGCGGCACAGGTTTCATCGCCAATGTCTGAATGAATCCCTACTCTTGGAAGGTGTCTTCGAGATCGCAACTTAAGACGGCAGTTCCTCACAAGGCGGTGCTGCATCCATTATGTTTTTGCGATTGAAAAACATTTCCCCTATCATTATAGTCACCCCGTGACCAAGATCACTGCAAAGTGTTTGAAACGTCGGGACAAAAATAATTATAAATATACGCGATTTAAACAGTTTAAACTTGTTTAATTACTATGTGTAATAATCGCGAAAATCTAAAACAACATTATTGCCCCTATCCTTAATTATATAAACCTCTATATGACTTATGAAATGGCCATTTACTGCGATCTACAACAACGGAATAAACTTGGTTTATTAGTTACACTAGTTACTGACATAGCTTTGCAATTGTTTTTAAATCGATAAAGCTATATACCGATAAAAGGTTCCCGTTTCTCATATGATATTACTATAACAGTTAGTTATTTTCTTACAACGAAAGCACCCAAGAAGTCTGGAGTATGAAACAGTGTAAATCTACCCCCTATTTGCGCCACAAATCCCAAGTGATCCCGTCCAGGCCCCTTTATTGGAAAAGTGAAATAGAATCAAAGGGAGCCAGTTTTCACTTTTCATCTGTATCACAATCTTTGCTTATTTACATCTGGGGCTTACTTTCGACAGTTCGTCGCTTATTTATAGCCAACAGGCTTCTCTTTAAAGATATTACATTGTTTATTAAAGGGAAAATTCATGATCATCAGAAAAACTTTTTAATGACAGTTTGTCATTATTACGGTGATAAAAAATGTACATAAACTGTGCCGAGGAGATGGCAATAGGCTAACTCTCTATAACCACGATGAGACCAAACCATGTATGTAAAGGCTACGTAAACGTTTCCTGTATCGAAATCACAAACAATTTACGATGAACCCATTACGAAATTTATTTCTATTGTCGATTGCACATGCTTTTTAGCTTTTTACTTTCCAGTTTAGTTTGCATAATCAGCAAATTGACTCCAAAGAGATTTTTGTGTTTAATTCATAACTACTTACAAAATAAACCATGGAGTTTCTCACCTTCGGAGTTCAAGTAACAAATCACTTAGGTATTATCCTCTTGAATGTTGTCGGCATAATGCGATAAGTTACCGAAAGCAATGGCCACTATCCCATAATAATTACAATGAATGGCAATTGCGAGTGTGAGTAAATTGTCTTGTTTTTGCAGTATGAACATTATAATGTAAAAGTTATCGTGAAACATTATGAGGCACTCAAGCTGAAACTACAAGCTAAAGCAAAAGCACTTCATTACATCAACCTTAAGAAGATAATTAATAATCATTGAAAACTAATCTTTAGCCATGGCACCTTGCTGAAATTAATGTAATATAATGCCAATCGACAGTTATGCAACTGTAGTCGTTTTCACTCTCTTCATTCTAGACTGAGATATATTTGCATTTAAGTATTATATAATGCCTTAGGGAAAAAAATGTATGTATACCCGCATTTTTCATATAATTATTCACTGCACGTAAGGTAAAAATACCGGTCATTATTCGTCAAGGACAAACAGTCTGGAACTACGCTTCGTTCCTACCGCACGTACCTACGTGTATGCTCAGTGAATATACCACCAGCACTATACTCTATAACCCACACCGCGCAGTGTGACAATTTTATACATATAAACAGACCAATCGAAAAATAATATATAGTGAAGCAAGTGAGGAAGTTTTAGCTAGAAGCAAACATCCATGAGGACCTGTGAAGACGAGGATATAAAGACGTACGCCATCAGGTATCACTGTATAGCTTCTTCATAACTTTATTGTACTCGTATTCCGCTATCATCTTATTGGCTTACTTTTACCAGCCTATGGATATACCCCCTGCACTTTCTTCTACTGACAACATTTGTACTGCTCAGTTGATCAATGGCGATCAAATTTTGAAGCAGTGATGGCTCAGGGGCATTGGCTATGGACTGCCGCGCAGCAGGTCCATGGTTCGAATCCCGCCCAGAGCTTGAGCTTCACCGCACGGTGGAAGGGCATTTTGCGAATGCTCGCTTGGCTAGCGATCACCCTCAAGTAGAAAGTCTGTCGCCAAGCACCGAAAGATGTGTTCCGGCAGTAGTCCTTGAGAGCCAGTAAAATTACAGGCACAATGAGACTTAACAACTATGTCTCAATGTGAAGGGCGCAGTGCAATTCGTGAGTTGTCATGAATTGCAACTGTTATAGGCAGAGGTTAGTCCACTTAACATCAGGTGGGCCTCAAGGGTGTTTCGTCACAATAACATTAAAAAAAAACGCAACTATCATAGAATTATTGAATACCTACTTTATTATAACTTGAGAGTGAAAAATAGGCAATGTCAACAGCTATTTAACCTTGACGTACTTCAAAGAAGGTTGTCCTCCCATCTTTTGAATTCCGTACTTATAGTCATAGTCAATAATCATATCGTTATTTACAAAACGTAAAGTCATATTATATAAAAAGTAAATTACTTAAAGCCGCCTCATTTGTTTGTTTTTTGTTAAAAGGTTTTGCTTGTCATATACTTATTCAAAGGAACTGGCAATATTAACAGACCTCTATTACATCTTACTACTTACTTACTTTCTGGACAAATTATACGCCTTAAAGCTTTTGTCTGTCTCTGTATTACGAAAATTTTATTTCATTAAAATAAGCTTGTAAGTTCATACAAACATGTAGAGCTACTTAACAATGTACCTGATTTATTTTTGAAAAGAGAAAGACTGTCATGGAAAAAAACAATTATTTTCTTACATTTGCTTTAAATAGTTTTAGCTCTTTAAAGAAACAATAGTTTTGAACAATATATGGTACCATTATAATATTACAGTCCTACTAATAAATTCTTAAACTTAGCTTCTTTCGTAGTTGTACCTAGTGTCATAACTTTATTAAGCTTAAGTGATTTATACATAATATTCACCAATAAATTCGACATAACATCGATATAACTATTTTAAAATAACAAACCACCAACGTCCCAATTTATAGACAAACCTTCTCCTGCCCAGTTAGCGGCCCTTCTTCGAAAAGTCTTATTCGAACGGAAATGAATGAAAATGATTTTTGATATTAAAACTCTATAAGAGGTACGACTATTTTAGGAACAATATAACAATGAAATAATTTAAAAAGAAATCAAAAATCTATAATTTAGGTAGAATAATTATTTTTCATATATGAAACAGTTTTGGCTTCTCCTGAATATTCCGCTATGTTGAAAAGAAGAATTTACCGTTTGGCTACCCCTCCCGTAAAAACTGTACTTGCTAGACGTTTCGGAGAGTTCGTCAAAGCATATGTCTACAATTCTGTGCTGAAACATTGTAACATAAAAGATATGACGGTAGTGGAAGCTAAACACACTATTCATAAATGGTTATCCATGTTGACTTATGATGGTACCGAAAAATTACTACACATTCTCACGTAAACCTGTAATGTAAATATATATATATAAATATATTGCTGTATGTTATCAATACTAGAGCGTGAGCGCTTAAAGTTTCATACGTAGTTCATTAATGTATTTTTCTTGTTAAAGACTTAGGTGTCATTATTATTATTATCATTTAGTTAATCGTTAGAGATCTTCACGATACAGGCTTGCCTAGTGTGAAGATCATAAGCATCTGACAAATGTATTTACCACCTCAGCATTATTTAGGAGATGTGTTTAATCATTATATAAGGCAACAATTGTTTTTGTAACTTTTCTATTTAATGCTGTAAATAAATAATTTTTCATTTTCATTTTTCATTTTCATTTTCATCTAATAAAAAATGTTAATACCTAGTTTGTTTAAAAGGTCGTTTAAAGGTCGTTGTAGCGTTTTTTTTATACCTTATACGTTAGCCTTTGACCACTATCTCACCTGATGGTAAGTGATAATGTGGTCGGAGATGTTGTTAAGGGTAACTTAGATGTACTGGCTCTCAAGGACAGCTGCCGGAACACACCGTTAGGTGCTTAGCGACAGATTTTCTACTTGAGGGTGATAGCTAGCCAGGCGGGCATTCGCAAAATGCCCTACCACCATGCTATAACGATTGCCATCCTAAGACAACAACCGAGACCGACGGCTAAACGTGCCCTCCGAAGCACGGAAACGCTCAGTAGTAATGTCACTAGCGGTCACCCATCCAACTCATGACCACGCGCGACGTTGCTTAACTTTACTGATCGGTTGAGAACAGCTAAGTAAACTTCGCTACGAACGCTTCAAAATATATTATAAAATAGATAAGATAGATAAAATAGATAATAAAATGTTTAACCTAAAAATTCAGCATTACATTATTGTAACTATAACTAACATTACAGTATGCTGTATTGACACCTGGTAAGAGTGCTTACAGAATAACAACGAAAGATACAAAAATAAATTACGAATAGTAATCGAACCTGCGACCATCCCTCAATTAAGCTTTTCAGGTGAGTGAGTCATAGCTAAAATTCTATGACTCACTCACCTCAAAATTTGTCGTATATAGTTCTATCCCCCAATTGGAGAAATTAACCAGAATCCCCACGCTTGGCAGGCGTCTCTGGGATTGCAGTTGAAGTTGTCAGTTCTTCAGAAGACGCTGCTTTCCAACTTCCGGTATTTTTCCTTAGTCACCTCTTATTCTAGCTATTTGTGCAGATTGTTACAAATCCCCCCCAATGGGGGAGACTTTGTTCAAAGGTGGATGTTCCAGTTGTTGTGATTATTAATGGACTAAAAGTTTAAATGTTATTAGTAACATTATAAGCTTTTTGTCTTAGTAATTATTTTCAATTATTAAATTGATTGAATAATCCACAAGTGGTTGTATACGAAACCATCAAGTAGATAAAATCTTGGACACTTCGATCACAGATGCTCTGAGCCACGTCAAAGATCGAGGGAGTGAAATGATGGGTATTGTCAGATGAAATAAAGACACCATTTACGTACTACATACGTTTATTGAATGCATCAAACTACACGTCACTACAGCTCATATACTTAGAAGCTACGACATTGTGCGCTGTAAGCGGTTTACCTAACAAATACAACTTATGCTATACATTTCACACTTCACCTCCGGGGGTGAAAATGAAAAAAAATATAAGGACATATATTTTTTTTCAATTATATGTAAACAAGATATCAAACATAAAGTAAACGTTTCCATAATAGTAACATCTATGAAATACAATAATCAATACAAATCTTCTTCAAAAAAATTAAACGACATAAGGCCTGGTTCTATTTTTATGAATTACATCTATTTTATAATTTTTAGTTATTTTAACATAACAACCTAAATCTTCTAATACTACAAATGGACCTTTATATATACGATCCAGTTTTCGACCACTTTCGTTTTTCACTAAAATTAAATCATCTTTATTGTACTTAATCGAATTAACATAATTATCGTATACATCTTTCCTCTTATACTTCTTATCTACTTAATTATTCTTTGCATCAGAGTGAGCTAATTGTAACCTATATTTCAACTGTAAAGGATAATCATCAATATTGTAAAGTGGTTCTACTGAGTCAGATATTTGAGAAGGGCTACGGCAAAGTTTTCCAAATACTAGTTCGAAGGGCGTGTAATTTGTTGAATGTTAAAGTTTTCAACATTCAATATTAGTGTTTTCTCTTTATCATTCGTAATTCTTTGTACACCTCTTACAATACATACTCGTGGTTCGGACCAATTATTTAAAGACTTTATTTCGTCACATAAACTTTTAATAACCTCTATATTATCTTTATCTTTATCAAATTTGTTCAATACACGATTTGTTACAAAATAGACTTAATTTCTGCACAAACTCGACTCGCGTAAAATGCGCCTTGAAATCAAGATTTACATACAATATATTTTTATTCGATATAAACGCAAAACATTGAAATTCCTTGGTTATTAAACCTTTACTTCTAATTTCCTTTAATTTCCATCCTTCTATAAAAATCATTTGAAAATGAAATGAAAAAATAATTTATTACGACAGCAGCAAATTACACCAAGTGAGAAACAATAGTTATAAATAAAATATACATGAAAAATTGGAAAGTAATCGCTACGTGTCATAAATCGGTCCCCAACTCAGCATTTGCTAGTGTAGAACCAGCGCTGGTCTTCCGTTGGGGCCGGTTTAAGACGTCACAGAGGATTTAAGTAACAACAGCTCCAATTAATAAAATAAAAATGTACAATAAGACCACACAAACAACTATGTATACAAAATTATATATGTAAAGATCAACACCACAAGAAAATTTTACAAAATGTAGCATAGTTAGAATATAAGAAAATATCAATTTATCATACACGTAACAAAAAATATTACATTTCTACTAACTCACATGGTTTTCTTTATATATCTACAATTCGTGGTTGATCAGGTCAATTATCGATAGATTTATTAAGATTCATACCATCACAATCATTTTTTCTTCCAGACAACTCATCTTGCTTCTTTCTTTGCACCCTAGTCATCACATTCACTGTTTGTTCATGCAAACTTTTCAGTTCGTCTGACGTAATACTTATTCTTGACAAAAAGTCTGCTGGTACGTTATCTTTACCTTTAATATACACAATTTTACAATTATATTCTTCTAACGTTAGTCTAAATTTTAATAATCTACTTGAGCGATCTTTCATACCGAAAAGATGCACTAGTGGTTTATGGTCTGTCATTATAGTAAAATTTCTACCATAAACGTAGGGCCTAAAATATTATAGACCAAACGATTGCAAGAAGGTCTTTTTGAATCGTTGGATAGTTTCGCTCAGCTTTATTTAGCGGTCTAATGGCGTATGCTACTGGCCGTAAGTTCATATTACATAAAACTGCACCAATTGCCGTACCTGAGGCGTCTGGCTGTATAATAAATTCGTTATTTTCAGAGAATTCCGGATATTGTAAAATGTGTGGGGATATTAATTTTTTTCTAAGGTTTCAAACGATTTTTGACTTTCTTCAGTCCAGACAAATGGTTCATTTTTTCTGCATAATTTATTTAAAGGCATCGTGATATCTGCAAACAATCTTATGAATTTACGATAGTAACAAAAAGCTACAAAGCGTTTAGTTTCGTCTGCATTTCTCACAATGTCGTAGCTCCTAAGTATATTAGCTGTAGTGACGTGTAGTTTGATGCATTCAATAAACGTATGTAGTACGTAAATGGTGTCTTTATTTCATCTGGCAAACCCCATCATTTCATGGCGACCCTGCCACACCACAGGGCTGCGCTAAGGGGCTTTTGCAAGTTTTTTGTCTTAAATCATCGTGTAAATTAAAAATAAAATGTGTCAGTCAAAAGTGGAAGGAGAAGGACGAAATATTTTTAAACCAGAACGCGGCCGGCACCAATGAAGCTAATATGAAAGAAATTGGAGGACTTCTGGCCAACATTAGCACCATAAAATATGTCATTTTGGGAATAATAATGGTGTTTCTATGTTACGTGGCGGCGATACTGTATATCCATTGTCACCGCCGCCTGATGCAGCAGGAGTTTGCCACACATGCCATGTAACAAATGCGGGCTTCTTTTCGTCGGAACCGGGAAGGAAGGAACGAGTCAGCTTAAATAAGTGTGGAACGTGTGATAAAATAGGTGTTTGAGTGATACGTGAATAAATACTAGAACCATGTGCAGTTATTAAGTAGGTCAAGTTATAGCGCAGTTATTAAAATCGCTAGATTCGTGCAAGAACACTCAGCGAATTCGACACCGCGCAGTGATATAATATAATAATATAATATATAATATATTTCATATTATGATGACTCAGTGCATTTATCGCCGACTATATGCAAGTTTTTAAAACTTTTAAATTAAATATAAGTTACTGGGAGCTATGAATGATATGGGAGTTACGCGCTGAGGGCCGTGCTCGTCGCTTCGCGCAATCGTGACTCCCAGACGAAGGACTTCAAAACAGTCCGAAACTGGTCGGAATCTTTCCGGTAAATATAACGCGGGTCCTAGCCGGTTCCTAATAAGTTACTATGAATGATAGATAAGGCATTTAGGAAATTGTATGTGTAAGATATATAATACCTATATATATATAATACATATCTAGCGATTTTAATAACTGCGCTATAACTTGACCTACTTAATAACTGCACATGGTTCTAGTATTTATTCACGTATCACTCAAACACCTATTTTATCACACGTTCCACACTTACTTAAGCTGACTCGTTCCTTCCTTCCCGGTTCCGACGAAAAGAAGCCCGCATTTGTTTGCATGGCATGTGTGGCAAACTCCTGCTGCATCAGGCGGCGGTGACAATGGATATACAGTTTCACCGCCACGTAACATAGAAACACCATTATTATTCCCAAAATGACATATTTTATGGTGCTAATGTTGGCCAGAAGTCCTCCAATTTCTTTCATATTAGCTTCATAGGTGCCGGCCGCGTTCTGGTTTAAAAATATTTCGTCCTTCTCCTTCCACTTTTGACTGACACATTTTATTTTTAATTTACACGATGATTTAAGACAAAAAACTTGCAAAAGCCCCTTAGCGCAGCCCTGTAGTGTGGCAGAGTCGCCATGAAATGATGGGGTTTGCCAGATGAAATAAAGACACCATTTACGTACTACATACGTTTATTGAATGCATCAAACTACACGTCACTACAGCTAGTATACTTAGGAGCTACGACATTGTGCGCTGTAAGCGGTTTACCTAACAACTACAACTTATGCTATACATTTCACACTTCCGGAGGTGTAAACAGCTCTTTAGTGAGGAAACAGATGATCGGGAACATCAAGATGCTCAGGAGTGAGCTACGACTCGAGGAGAAGGTTTTATAAATTTATATCCGAAAAATAATAGTCTGTCCTTCTTTGAAGAGGCTATATTTCCTTTTTTTAAGGGGAAGTCAGAAATACTGAGTTGTGAAAAATATTTCATTGTTAATTAGGAGTTCCACTGCTAAGACTAGCAATCGCTTAGATGCCGAACGAACCAGATAACTTCTACAGCTGGCTCGCGGTGTTGGTCAATAGCAACGTGACCTTGCTCGATACAAAATGCAATAAAATATTTCCTTACGTTTACCGTACTGTACTGTAGCAGCCGGATAGTCCACTGCTGTGTTCAGCAGCCTCCCCCATTAAGCTTGGCAGGCGTCTTGGAGATCGCAGTTTAAGATAACAGCTCCTCAAAAAGCGCTGCTGTCCACCTTCCGGTATTTTACCTTTAGCCGCCTCTTACTAAACCTACAGGCAACAATGGGGTGGTGACATTCTGGCCCGGCACCACTAAATCATCTAATGATAAGTTATGTTGTGTTCGGGGGTGTTTTTTTTTTTTTTTTATGCCTGATAGGTTAGCCTTTGACCACTATCTCACCTGATGGTAAGTGATGATATGGTCGAAGATGTTGTTCAGGCTAACCTAGAAGTACTGGCTCTCAAGGACAGCTGCCGGAACACACCTTTAGGTGCTTGGCTACAGATTTTCTACTTGAGGGTGGTAGCTAGCCAGGCGGGCATTCGCAAAACGCCCTACCACCATGCTATAACGACTGCCATCCTTAGACGACAACCGGGACCGACGGCTTAACGTGCCCTCCGAAGCACGGAAACGCTCAGTAGTAATGTCACTAGCGGTCACCCATCCAACTCATGACCGCGGGCGACGTTGCTTAACTTTGCTAATCGGTTAAGGACAGCTAAGTAAACTTCGCTACGAGCGCTTCAAATGTCAATGTCTTTCCGACTTAGAACTACTGGCTCTCAATGACGGCTGCGGAAACTCAAAGTTAGGTGCCCGGCGACAGATTTTCTTATTAATGGTGGTAGCTAGCCAGGCATTTTGCGAATGCCCTACCACTATGCTATAACGGCTGCCATATTTAGACAACAACCAGGACTGTCGGATTAACGTGCCCTCCGAAGCAAGGAACCGCTCAATAGTAGCGCCACTAGCGGTCAACCATCCCACTCATGTCCGCGGCAGAAATTATTTGGTTAAGGACGGCTAAGCATGCTACGCTGCGAGTGCTTACAAACGATGCTACAGCATCTATATAGCCAGATTAATGCCCGTTCTTCTCCCTCCATAATACATTGTTAGTGAACGTAGCAATAGATTTTAGAATATTTTGATATTAAACTATTTGTAATTGAACATTTTAAGAGCGTTGTAGACATTCAAAATTCGATAAAATTTAGAATTTGGCTTTAAAGGTAAATAAATCAATATAACTTGACATTTACAGAAGCTACGCCCGTGTCATTCGTATAGACCAATAGGGAGAACATTCAATTTCAACTGTAAAATACTGTTCCTATAATAAAACACATTACCTCGGAATGTGCAAATTTCTGTTGCTCAATCGTTATCTTGAAGCGCTCGTAGCGAAGTTTGCTTAGCTGTTCTTAAGCGATCAGCAAAAGTAGCCGCCACAGTCATGAGTTAGATGGGTGACCGCTATTGACATTACTGAGCGCGTCCGTGCTTCGGAGAGCACGTTAAGCCGTCGGTCCCGGTTGTCGTCTTAGGATGGCAGTCGTTTTAGCATAGTGGTAGGGCATTTTCCGAATGCCCGCCTGGCTAGCCACCACCCTGAAGTAGAAAATCTGTCGCCAAGCACCTAACGGTGTGTTCCGGCAGCTGTCCTTGAGAGCCAGTAAATCTAGGTCAGTCTGAACAACATCTTCGACCACATCATCACTTACCATCAGGTGAGATAGTGGTCAAAGGCTTACCTATGAAGCATAAAAATTTTTTTTAACGATTTTTATTGCTCTTATTATATTTATATTTTCCTTACATTATTCCTCTCCAGGTATAATTTTCACCATAGCAAACTTTAAACGTGGCATGTCCACCTAAAACTCACGCAGGACTAGATACATAAATAGCTTCTAACTCAGTAGGTACTTGAAGAATGTGGAACTGACCTGACCCGATCCCAATGACGTCACTTCACGTCACTTTTTTTACTAAATATGAACATTACAAATTTCTCACTCACAATTTTCATTGCGTGAGTGAGTTAGTTTTGTTACGTTTACTCATACGAAACACTGACTGCCTTTTATCAGTGCACTCAAAGTTCCTCGCATTTACAAACAGCAAAACGATGGGTAATCAGATGTTAACATCGGTGCACATTATCTATGTACATTCATAAAATATTTGCATTATCACATAATATTTGCTTAGCTCAGTATTCAAGATACTCTTTTCACTGACAATCCGATGATCTCACTTTCAACCAATATTTCCTCAGAATATTATGTTGAATCAAGAAGATATACACATAAGTGTTTGATTTGTTTGAAGGTGATAGCAATGTCTTTTAATATTTTCTATATGTTTTTCTGGCACCAGAATAAAATCTTTTTCTAAAGTAAAAGAAATCCGCAATGATACAGATCAGACAGACAAGACATCCACTTAAGAAATATTGATTTCCTTATTGTACCCGTGGGGTGCCACGCTAAAAATGCACTTCCTCCCGATATCGTCCTGAGGATAGTATGAGGTGGCTAAGGGTATAAAAAATAAAAAATCGAAAGGTGGGCAGCAGCACCTTCTAAAGAACTGGGGCCCGATTCTCTTAGCTATTGAACGGCGTTAAGACGGGAAGGAAGTCTCGAATTTTCATACAAAAAGAGAAAACGTTTCTCACCCCCTAAAACATCACCGATTTTGATGATTTTTGGAAATGTTATAGATGTAATCAAAATCTAGGTTTATAGGTTCTGATTTTTATCATTTTATTAATGGAATTTGAATAAATCGGTATTTAAATTCCGATCTTTTCTCAAAACTTGTTTCTCTAGTTGGTGAATTGTTTATATGAAAAGTAATGATAAATAAAGAAAAAAGTAAACCTAGTTTTTTTTGTCAGTTATAAAATAAGACCAAAATTTTTAGATTTGATAAATATTTACTATAAGAGAAACGTTTTCTTCCAGAACGCAAATTATGCGGAAATTCTAAGTCAAAACTTGAAGAAGCTGCAATTGTCCTTATCGCACAATTCTGTTCGGGGGGCAGGATAGCTGCACAGACTAAATAATAGTAGTATAGAGGTATTTGCATTAGTGATGTCAATATGCCTTTTCGATATGTTGGATGGTGAGTGATGGGAAAAAATCGATGCTGTAGATATTTTTATTCTACCAATATGAATGTTTTTCTGAATAGTACATTTGAATTATCGAAACTAATAAATATATTATAGACGTACAAACCCCGATATAAAAAAATAAAAACATGTTCACAGATCAGTTCTTAGCTAAAAATAAATTTCATATTTTTACCTATCCTTCTAAGTATACCTATGCCGTGAAATCTTAGTTTCTGTTCTCAAGCCTACATTATGACGATATTCTCAATTGAGCCGATGTTCATATAATAAACAATCAAGTAACTAGGTAATTTTATGTAATTTTTTTAATAAATATATAAACAGTATAGATATATTATGTAGGATGCAATATAGTAGATTATACCTACGAAATATTAATGAAAGATGTCAATAGCTTGAACAACAATCAAACGAGTTTGTTAAAAGTAATTTATATATTAAAACAACATTAAAATATGCAACACTTAACAAAATGTGAACTATCTTAACTTCTCAAAAAAAAATCCAAATGTGATATCAGCCTTTTGCAGTTGATCTGTAACATGGTAAATTCGTTTATTTCTCCAAATAATTTATGAAACTACGCTTCAGTAATTATTGCCTTTTTTATAGCTGATAAGCTAGCCTTTGACCACTATCTCATCTGATGGTGGGTGATGATATGGTCGAAAGTGTTGTTCAGACTAACCTTGAATTACTGGCTCTCAAGGACAATTGCCGGAACACACCGTTAGGTGCTTGGCGACAGATTTTGTACTTGATTATAATGGTAGTGTGATGGTAGCTAGCCAGGCGGACATTCGCATAATCTCCTATCACCATGCTGTATGACTGCCATTTGCCATAGTAAGACAACAACCGGGATCGACGGCTTAACGTGCCCTCCGAAGCACGGAAGCGCTCAGTAGTAATGTCACTACCGGTCACCCAATATATTTAAGTTGGCATCTTCTTGTAATTAATTTAATGAAGCTGGTATTTATTTGGGTGCATTTTGACAATGGTATTATTTAATTTAAAATGCCAGACTTCCACAAAATGTTCGGAGATGTTCTTTATGAGTACACCATATGTATACGAAACTTTTGTCACCATGTAGTCGTTAAGGTCTTGTACTTCAGCCGTTTCTCGTGAGTCCTTCATAATATAACACCAGCCTTCCCTGATGCCACCTTTTTAAGGTACCAGTCTTTTGCGCTTCAATTAAGTATTGTTGACAAGCACTTCGTATACACTAGTAGCTTGTTAAGCGTAATAATAATAACGCTTAACTCATTGGAGCACCTTCGTCTTGTTTTATTTTTATAAGGACAAAGAACCAGTTTCACAATATTTTCTTAAAGTAAAAGTATTATTTTTTATAATAATAATTTTGAGACCAACATCGATCGTTTGTTCAGTTTGGATTATTCAATTGATAAACTAAGCAGATTTATACTACCTTGAAATTAGTATACTAATTATATATTGTGTCCCAACCAAAGACGATTACTATATATTACTTGCAGCAGTACATGCGATGGTGATAGCACCATTCTCCTTGTCACACTTTTAGAGCTATAATATCTTAAAAATCAAAACCATACTTCCGTCTCCCTCCCACCGGGCCCGGCTTACTCGCCGGCGTCGGCGCTTGCCCTCATTACATATTTGTGTGTTATCCGAGTCGCACGAAATTTTAACGTTACAGAATAGTTGAAAATAGTGAAGTTATTTTAAGTGTTATCGAAAACGAAAGCGTACACGATCAAAGAATTGGGATCATGACCACATATTACGGAAATTGAAAAAAGTTTCAAAATCAAGAAAGCAATGGCGTTCCTTATCGTCATCGTCATCGACATCAACAAGTGATATAAGCGTCAATGGTATGACCAAAAACAATTATGAGAATTACGACGAGGATTATGAAGGTAGTTTGTAAACATTTCAAGAAAAAATGTACTGTGAATAATTGTCGTTAGGTTAGGTATGACATTGGTACCAACGATAAAAGTATTTTCATATCTTAGTACCGTAACCTACCCACATACAAAATCATTAAAAATGGTTTACGAATATAAACGAGCACAAACGCTCCAAGTACATTGTGTTACCGTACATTGTGTTATTGTGTATAGACGTATACCTACTCCACTTTAATAGTGTCGAGGATTTCTAACTCCACGTAAATCGTGCAGAAGATACATAGGTAAGTTCTTATCAGAAAATCGGTTCCACTTTAATAGTGAGGACCGCATAATGGAAAATTACTGTACTGGCATAGTAATGTTGAGGAATACAAGTTGTGAATTCTTAGTTTCTTAAAACTGCCTGTGCCGATTGTCTCACCCGCGTCGAGCATGCTAGACATGCCGGCCGCGCCACTCGCAGACCCTGTAATGATCGAAGCACCTGCAGTGACCGCACTGCCCGGCTCTGCAACGAAACCTCTTGATGATGATACTATGCCGTAATTGGAACAAGAAATATTAGAACAATTTGGTGAATAACCTAACCTAACCCAAGAAGTAACCAAAAACTCGGTGAAAGCCTACATAAAGATATTGCGCCAAAATGAGCTCATATTTTGACAAATGGATTAGCAAAAGACACGCAACTCGACCTAGTCAGACGTTACTTACTTCCTGAATATTGTGTTAGGGTTTGTAATTTTATTCAATTTTATCGTTTCTTATTTGGTTGCAATAACTTATTATTTTAATTTTATATACTGGCAACCACATTATCAGTATCTTTGACAGACGGAAGACTCGTCATCAACGACTCTAGAGGCCGATGGCGGTAGCGGTGGGATGGGGACTTCCGGAAAAAAAAGAAAGAAAGATGGTCGGTGGCACAGTGCGGCATTCTGGGCTTAACCGCGAGACGATCAAGTAGAATATTAGATATATGTTACTGTGTACAAAGCAGAAAATAAAAGTACTTGAGTTCGTGTACATTTTCTATTATTCTCTCCGGAGCTTGGTAAACTTATAGATCAGAAGTGGGATACGCAACTAAACTTCAATAAAACGTAAGTACACGCCCAATTGTTTTGCGTAGTGAGTGTCTAAGTGTTTTATTTCTTTTTGACTGTTGTAAATGTTGAACGTCATTGTAGACATGAGGGTCTCAAGGTTAAAAAAAAAGGTAAAATTTATTGCGTTTCTCTTATCTTTCGTGTGTTACCCGAATAAAGGGTAGCACCAAATAAATATTTTCTGGTCATTAGTTCAGTATAAGATAATGTTCGATCGTGATATAAGGAACGCCTCCATCTTAATCATCCAAACTTAAATTAGTTGAGGCACATCTGGTGGTAGTTCCAGTTGTGTACTATATACACATATTAAATATCGTCTAGCTTTCTCCAGATCTTACTAGTTCTCAGTGATCATCGTTGTCAAAGTTACCCCCATAAAACAAGACATAATGTAGTTTGCCACAAATATTAACTTTTTTCTCTACGCGGTTGCCATGCAACGCGGAAAAATTCAGACAATTGAAGAACCGGGTCGCCCCAGTCGGGACAGAGATAGACGAAGCCGCGAGACACCTGCTACTCGCAGGGTTCTTCTCACTGCTTCTCGAAGTCGGAGCCGTGTCCGGACTCGCAGCCCTGGCTGCATGGACTACAGCCGATCTCGAGACATCGGCCGCGAGCGAAGCTACTGGAAGAAGAGCTACTCCAAGAACGCCAGAAGCTTTCTCTGCATCGATCAGCGTCATCAGTCGTCATCGCGGCGGGACAGCGAGCTACGCAGGAGCCACCGTGACCAGCACGTCGGACGCGTGAAATGGGATGCAGAGTGCCACGCAGAGCCACGTGTCGACGCTGGACAGTCTAAAGGTCACGTAGCCCTTCATCATATAACAGTTTTTTTCGATATTTTAGTGTATGAGATATGGTCTTACGTCTGCTCTGCCTTCACAGAAGCTTGACTATGAAAATATCTTGCCGATTTTGATCCTTCTACAAAGACAACGCATTTATGTGTGGTTGAATAAGTTTAAAGAGTGTGCATCTGTGTAAGGGTGGGACGACAAAACCATTACTCACTTTGCTATGCAAAAACTATAGGGTCTGTCCAAGACCTGGTACGAAGGACTTAATTCGATTATACTTAGGAAGAGTGGCAAGAAAAGCTTTTGAATGTATTTACTTTTTCAGCAGAACTTATTAAATCTACTCTTGCTTAGACGTTAGAGTAGATTTAATGAGCCAATAGAGGTTTACTTTTATGAGAAATTTACACTTCTTTATCAATGTGATATTGTAGGAAAATGCGCGGTAAATTGCATCATTCATGGCCTTAGCAATCGTACTTTAAAATCTGGAGCGCTAGCATTGCACTGTACACACCCTGATCAGCTCTTACAATACTTGTGTAGCAATAAAGACTCTCACCAGTCCTTACCCGAAGTATTCCTTACAAAAACTATTGATAATTCCGCAATAAAAAATACTTAAAGACTTAAGTCAGGATCTGGGCTGAATACTGCGACGAATATTGGCTGCTACAATTTCAAAGAGATATATAGCAATTTGTTTGGTTCTTATTAACTTATATTCGTATTAAGGGCGTATTCCATTTGACGCCAATTTCGTTACATTCAATAATTTTGACCATATTCTATGGTTGTGATCACTGTGATCGTTAGTAACTGTTATCCCCTGTTCTATTTAGGTTAAGAACGCTATGAATACCACTAAAATTTGCCACTTGTCATTAGATGTAGGCACTACAAACTGTTTCAGTGGCTTCATTGCGTTTATGGCGAAAATAATGCCAAGACCCAAGTGGAACAACTTTTTAGGAGTGTGATCGTTTTTATCGTTTATGGCGAGTTTAACTCCAAATAGTACGCACCTTAAATGTTCAAATTGTAGTAAATTTGGGCATACAGCCGATATTTCCTGCAGCAAATCAGGCGACAAAACAAAGCAACAGCCCGCCAATGCAATAAAAAAAAAAGCTATGTGTATTGATTCTCTGAATAATAATGCGGGCCCTCATTCAAAATTTACGAAAGTAGTGCAAATAAATGGTACCTCGTAGACAGCGTTTGTACAGTTTGGGAGTGATGTCACTTTAGTTAGAGCGTCAGTTGCTCATAAATTAGGATTGTCTCACAACAACGTAACATCAGTTATGAAAGGTTTTGGGAATACTTTAGTGCAGTACTCGTAGTTAGGCGAGCTATCGCTTGAACTAAGTGTAGACGATGTTACTGCCCGGGTTGTATGCAAAGTTGTGAATGTTGAAATGTTGGACAAACCAGTGTTGATAGGTCAGTCTTACACTGAACAACCACACAAAATCGCGTATAAAATCGTAACTTAGATAATGAATTGCCACAACCCAATTTAGACAATGAGAGTGAATGGTGAATGGTAAAGGTTAGAACAGTTGGTGTGCCTGAATTACATGGTGCAACCACGGTTTGAGCTGAGATTGTACCATCATTTAGTGGTAGCATCTTGATATAAAATAGCGTTGCAAGTGAGCCGAACAGGCAATATTACGTATCTGGAGGTTTTTATCATGCTAAATGAGGACGTATTTATATAGAAATATTTACATCATCAGGGCAGTGTCGAATTACGAACGATTCCGTATTTAGTCGAGCAGAGCAGGTACATTTTGTCAAGTCATTGCGGAGCCATCGTCAGATATGAGCTCGTGTACACATTAGATCGATATAACTTAGGTTTGTTTAGGACAACATGTATGGGAAGGTGATAAGCAACGTCTTTTAGATTTATTGAAAAGCTTCAAGCATTGTTTTGCGACATCGCTCAATGATTTAGGGTGCACTAATTTAGCCGAAATGCACATAGAGCTGAATAGTGATCGCCTAATTGTATATCGCCCATATCGTTTGTCCCATCATGAACGGGAGAAAGCTCGTTCCATGGTAGACGAAATGTTAAATGCCGGTAGAGTTAGGATATTCGTCTCTTACTATGCTAGCCCAATTTTGCTCTTACGTAAAAGGGATGGTTCGCTAAGGATGTACATAGACTATCGCATGTTAAATTCAGTAACTGTTAAGGAAAGATACCCCATTCTCATCATCGAAGATGAGATAGCTCGACTTACAAATCAAGCTTGCTTAGTCACGCTTGATCTAAATGTCTCGAACATCTTAAGGACGTGTTACAGGTGATAGGAAAGGCTAATTTCAGAATGTAAGTAAATGTAAATTTCTTGGTGATAAAATTAGCTCAGGATACGAAATTAGCGCTGAGGGGTAAGACCAGGTGAATAAAAGATTGTAAGCTTGGGCTGATGAGCTTTTTTCGTAAATTTATTAAAGAGTTCGCCATAATCGCTTTTCCATTAAGTAAACTGTGAAAAAGGGCAGCAGTATGGAAATGAAGCGTTACAGAGGAACAGGCTTTTGAATGTCTTAAGACCAGATTGATATCCAGGCCAATTCTCGTGATATACGACCCTGCAGCGGAAACCAAATTACACACCGACGCGAGTAAAATAGGTATAGGTGGTATACTTCTCCAGCGAAAGTTCATTTGTGACCCATTCCGCCCAGTCGCTTACTACAGCAGGCAAACTTCACCAAAAGAGAAGAACTTTCACGTATATGAGTTGGAAACATTGGCAGTCTTCTCATTGCGAAAGTTTAGAGTTTCTGTTGGGTAAGGCATTCAAGATTATCACCAACTGTAGTGCATTGCGTTCCACATTTCTTAACAGAGACTGGAACCCGAGAATTGCTCGTAGGTGGATAACACTGCAAGAATTTGATTGTTCAATAGAGTACAGGTCTGATACAAAAATGAGCCATGTTGACGTATTATGACGAAAAATCCTGTAACTATAAGCGAAGACATTCTTTCTGACCAGTTTGCGCCTGTGATACTCTTTAACTTTTTGAAGCAGTGATAACTCAGTGGCATTAGCTATGGACTGCCGCGCAGCAGATTCATGGTTCACATCCCGCCGCGAGCTTGAGCTTTCACCGCATGGTGGAAGGGCATTTTGCGAGTGTCCGCCTGCGCCCTAGCGATCCCTAAAGTAGAAAATCTATCGCCAAGCACCTAACGGTGTGTTCCGGCAGCTGTCCTTGAGAACCAGTGAAATTACAGGCACAGGAGACTTTACAGTTATGTCTCACAGTGACGGGCGCAGTGCAGTTCATGACACTTGTGATGAAATGCATCTGTTATAGGCAGAAGTTAGTCCGCTTAACATTAGGTGGGTCTCGGGCTTGTTCCATCACCATAACATCTGGGAGATTCCGAAATCAGCAGGATTTAAAAATATTCTGAGCAGTGATTCTGACGAAAAAGGGTTAAACTAAATCAATAGGAATTATGTTGTGAAGGAAAATAGACTTTATCGTTATCTAGATGGTGACAACAACAATATTCGATGGGTAGTTCTGAAGGATGCAAGGTGGCAAATCTGTCATATGAATAACGATGACATTGGACATTTTGGCGCCGAAAAGACTTTGGAAAGACTAAAGAAAAACTATTACTTCGCCAAGATGTTCAAATTTGTTAAAAAAAATATATATTAACTCCTGCATAGAATGCGCATATGCTAAAATTACTTATATGCAAATAAGAGGTTACGCCACCCCATTACAAAAATATATGTGCCATTTAATACGCTGCACGTTGATCACCTTGGCCCTTCGTTAAGTCAAACAGAGGGTATACGCATCTTCTCGTAGTTGTGGATGCCTTCATCAAATTTTGCTTCATTAAGCCCGTCAGAAACACAAACACTCCAACGTTGTAGATGATGATGATGATGAATGATGTTAATTGATTGTTAAATTAATAATAGAGGCATGTTACTACAGATAGTTTTCTTTGTATCTTTTCAGATCAACCACGAGAATCGATCACGTGTGTTGATGCAACCAGAACAGAGCTCCCACTGCGCCTCCACAAGTAATCGATCGGCTTGTGCCTGCCAGCTGGTGTCGAGTATTTTCGAGTTGGTAGTTGGACGATCATGCATGGATTCGAATCGATCGTTCCGTGTCTTGAGACGTCCAATACCACCAAGTTGTCCTACCTGCGTGTCACAAGTAATCGATCGTCTTGTGTACACCAGATCAACCACGAGAATCGATCACGTGTGTTGATGCGACCAGAACAGATCTCCCACTGCGCCGCCACAAGTAATCGATCGGCTTGTGCCTGCCAGCTGGTGTCGAGTATTTTCGAATTGGTAGTTGAACGATCATGCATGGTTTCGAATCGATCGTTCCGTGTCTTGAGACGTTCAATACCACCAAGTTGTCCCACCTGCGTGTCACAAGTAATCGATCGTCTTGTGTACACCAGGTTGGTGTCACTTTGTTTCTTCGAGTTGGCGTTGGAAGATGGTCATAATACGAATCCGAATCGATCGGTCCGTATCTAGAGATGCCCGAAGCCATAGTATATAGAGATCATGCATTGTGCTGAATCGATCAGCACTTGTCTTGATGCTTTCGAAGTAATTGAACGAAGCATAATTTCTAGTCTTACATGTATGATCATTTACAGATATATAAACGCTTTAAATATATTGTAAATCAAGTATTGTTTTAAAATATTTTTTGCTAAACAATTCATTCACTATATTGTTGTTATGTACTTAAAGATAAATATAAATATTATTCTGGTCTATTGTGAAGTTAGGAAACCTTGTAATCTAATTTAGAAAATTCAGAAATTGTATTTTAGAAGTTGTGTAATAAATATGATTAAGTTGCCTATGAGCTGTTGTGCGACCGACCATAATGCCGATTGTTAGGGTCCCACCGGGGGCGTGTGCGGGGACGCACACGTCGTCAGGATGGTCGATTGTTAGGGTTTGTAATTTTATTCAATTTTATCGTTTCTTATTTGGTTGCAATAACTTATTATTTTAATTTTATATACTGGCAACCACATTATCAGTATCTTTGACAGACGGAAGACTCGTCATCAACGACTCTAGAGGCCGATGGCGGTAGCGGTGGGATGGGGACTTCCGGAAAAAAAAGAAAGAAAGATGGTCGGTGGCACAGCGCGGCATTCTGGGCTTAACCGCGAGACGATCAAGTAGAATATTAGATATATGTTACTGTGTACAAAGCAGAAAATAAAAGTACTTGAGTTCGTGTACATTTTCTATTATTCTCTCCGGAGCTTGGTAAACTTATAATTGTCGAATATGAAGGTTCCAATATTAAATCAATATGTACATATATATAAAAAATAATAATAATAATAATGTCTCCACAGACAAAGTAAGCAAATCCAGTTGTCCAGTAGTCTCACTGCAATACGACAAATGCTGAGTTGGGCGCTGTCGTCTAAAAACAGGCAGGTTCATATGCGACGATATCGATATAAAAAATATTAAAGATACCGTCTCAGCCTTAACACAAAGTCTTTAAAAGCGATCATTAACACCAGTTTAGAAATTAAATCAACAATCGTGCGTTCTACGTAAAAACCGCTAGAAGCAGCACAGCAACAACGGAGGACTTTAAACTCGAGGGGGGTGCCGCCACGAGTAGCAGCAGCGACCGAGCCGCGGCCATCCCAACCACCTCACCGGCCACCGCAGGATAGTTGCACGAACGCGTCGTGGGGCCGCCGCTCGACCGGCTGCTCGTGGCATCACGCGAGCACGAGGAGGAGCTACTAGAAGAACCGCAGGTACCAGGTGGAGGCCGCTTATCTTACTTTTATAACCAATGGTGTAAACTCCCTAACGATCATACTATTTTAAATTGGGTTAGTGGGTATAAAATACCCTTTATACAGAACCTATACAAATCATTGAACACAAAAATAACGCGTGTAATGTTCGTTTCCAAGAAATTATTACTGACGTATGTGTATCAGATTTGTTGAGTTCTAATTTCTACCCATTTTTATGGTACCTAAGCCTATATAATGGATTTCATCGTATTATTCTAAATTTAAAAGAATTTAACAAATTCATAAGGGTCCATCAGTTTAAGATGGAGGATTGGAGGAGGATACTGCTCTTAAATTTCTTGATTATAATTACTTCATGGCAACTAAATACCTACAAGATGCATATTTTATAGTATCTATAGATAAAAGTGATCGCAAACGATTGTGTTAAGTGGCGATCACAATTATTTGAGTACAATGTCTATCGTTTGGTATCTCTGTACGGCTCCCTTTGCTTATACAAAACGACGAGGATTGGAGGAGGATACTGCTCTTAAATTTCTTGATTATAATTACTTCATGGCAACTAAATACCTACAAGATGCATATTTTATAGTATCTATAGATAAAAGTGATCGCAAACGATTGTGTTAAGTGGCGATCACAATTATTTGAGTACAATGTCTATCGTTTGGTATCTCTGTACGGCTCCCTTTGCTTATACAAAACGACTTTAATCAGTTTTGGAATACCTACGTACATATATATTAGCAGTAAAGCACCTGGGATAATATTTTATGTACCGGTATACATCTTACGATGACGAACAGACTTAAATACTACAAGATATTTTTGTAGAGTCGCTAGGGTTTGTCATCAATTTTAATAAAAGTGTTGTGACGCCAAACAAAATTTGCAGATTCTTATAGTTCGTCTTGAATACCATGAATATGACTATCACCTTACCAGACGAAATGAAACAATGTACCTATTAAAAATCGAGGCATAGAACTAATGCGCAAGAACAGGCGTACAATTCGATACCTTGCTAACTTTTACTTTTGACCTCCGCATGTCCAGCCGTAAATTACGGGGTCAAAATTTTTCCAACGGGAGAAGTTTTTAGCATTAGATTATTAGGAAAATTACAAAAAAAAAAAAAAAAAAAAAAAAAAACTTGATAAGTATTTGAGTCATAGTTTTCATGGTGGATCAATAACATAATGACGTCATTTCCCCGACTCGCAAAAATAACTACGTTTTGGAGATTTATAGTGCATTCTGCATTTAAGACTGGTTGGGGCGTGGCAAGCGGTGGTAAAAGTGCTAGTGGTAACTAGAAGTCAGCAAAATGACACTTCATGTAGACACGCTAGAACTAATCGCAATTTATGGACTAAAGTTATTTGTTTGAAAGTTCCCGTGAGTATGAGACATATTAATGCTATAACAATAACCAGCTGTACTCATACAGTATTGCTAAAGATTGTCGATTTAGGTTTCGGGCATATCCAATGCCTTTCATCAGATGAGTTCTCGCCTCTAAACCGCGACGACGATTCCGCGCAACTGAACTAAAGATATTATACTGCAAATCTAAAAGACTGCAACATTTTATTGATAATAGACAACACCACTGCCATATGTTATATCAACAGAATAGACGGTGTGCAACAATCCATGACAGTGGGGTGAATCAAAAAATATCCATGTATTTGCATCCTACATAAGATCTTGCGATAATATAAGGGCTGATTGAGAGTCTAGGCAAATCAACATAGTTAGACACTAAATGGAAAATTTCTGGTCACATATTTTAACATATTGTTGATATATTAGGAACACCAGAATTTGACCTGTTGCCAGTGCTCAAAATAAAAAATGCTGTGATATGCGTCTTGTAAATTAGATCCATATTCTCATATAGTTGATGCTATTTGAATTTACTTTTAGTTGGGAAAATATTAAATTGTATGCCTTTCCCCCATTCAGCCTAGTAAGTAAAGTGCTAGAAACAATTATTTCAGATAAAGCTAGAGGTATCGTAGTAGTATTCTACTGGCAATCATATGCATGGTATCCATTGTGGTCCAGTTTTTATATAGGATAAAATGATTTTAAGTCCAGACGAATCTCCCTTTCCGAAACTGCTATCCGCTTCATACGCGCCTTACCCTGGTGGTAGCCGAATTATCAGTGATTCCATACTAAAAGGTGGCCTACCACAAGAATCCTTATCTAAAATGATGGTCTCTTTAGCAAAACATACATTATATAATTATATCAATACTTCAATCAAATCCTGGTGACTTTTCTGTAAAACAAAAAATTGCTATATTGATGAGGCTAATGTCGCTGACGTACTAACTTTTTTGACCATTAAACTTCATGAAGGCGCAAACTAGTAGCAGTAGTTTGAACATACATAGGTCAGCCCTATCGCTCATTGTTGGTACGAAAATAGTTTTACACATGATTGTGTAAAACTATTTTTCAAGGGCGCCTACTTAACCACCTTACTTAATCCACCAAATCCCAAATATAAGTCCACGTGGGATACAAATATAGTGCTCAATCATATCTCACATATTTATCCATAAAATATGATGATGTCTCATTAGCTGATTTATTACATAAAACTTGTGTTCTTGTTGCCATTGCTTAAATGTGTAAAGGATGCAGACTATTAGCCTGGTAAAATTAGAAAATATGTCGATAAGTAATGACGTGATTGTAATTTAGATTAACGATTTAATTAAGGCTGCGAAGCCTGGGGCTTGCCAACCACTCATCATCAGATTACTATATATTCGCAAAAACGCTAGTATTTGTCCAGCACTCGCAATGCAAACATATGTAAATATAACAAAAGAGTTGCGACAACATCAGACTGAAGGAAATGTTGGATCTCAGACATTAGCACACTGGGTTCAAAAGGTATTACGAGACAGTGGCATTGATATAAGCATTTTCAGCGCTCACAGTGCATGGGCAGCATCAACATCTGCCCTGCACCGTGCCGGGGTAAATCTGGAATCGGTTCGCAATGCTGCAGGCTGGAGTGGATCTATCCAATGTATTTCTTAAGTACTATTGTAGAGACATCCTGGAAACAAACGATAATGATTTTACGCATGTTATAATTGGAATTCGATAAATAAGATTAATTTATTTCATTAACATTAAAAGTTTGAGAATCGGATAAATGTATAACCCTTAAATTAGTTCATCAGCATATTATGGTCAATTTCGTAGCTAATCAGCATTATTCTGCTCGGAATTACAGATTTTTATTTTTATTTTTTTACATTATTAATTTATATTACAATGCTCTGAACATCTGCAAGTAATATATAGTAATCGTCTTTGGTTGGGACACAATATGTAATTAAGAATCAAACGAACTTACCTTAGTGATGTTTGATTCCAATTATGTGAGTGTCCCAACCAAAGACGATTACATCGTCCCATCCCACCTCAAACCAAAGGTTAAATAATAAAAAAATATAAAAAAAAAAAAAAAAAAAAAAAAAAAATTGGTTTGCTGTAACACAAAATAAGTACTACCACTCTGAAAAAATGAGGGCAAGCGCCGACGCCGGCGAGTAAGCCGGGCCCGGTGGGAGGGAGACGGAAGTATGGTTTTGATTTTTAAGATATTATAGCTCTAAAAGTGTGACAAGGATAGCACCATCGCATGTACTGCTGCAAGTAATATAAGTAATCGTCTTTGGTTGGGACACTCACATAATTGGAATCAAACATCACTAAGGTAAGTTCGTTTGATTCTTAAAATAATATAATACATATTTTTACTCAAGTCGACGAGAAATAAGCGGCACGGCGCGGCGGCGCGCGGCCGAAGACACGCGATGAGGCGCGACAGCGGCGGGCGGCGCGGTGGCGCGGCTACAGTAAAATAATTGTGATCGTGTGACTCGACTGCACGTCTCTCTGTAGTACCTATACATATATGTTTATAGGATTTGACGTAGGTGCGGGGCGCGAAGCGCGAGGCCGGCGGTCAGCGACGAGACAGCATCACTTTGTTGAAATACGTATTTCTCTGTGGGTGCTTCTGTTCCTTGTCCTCTTAACACAACTTTGTTGAACAAAAATTGTAGTTTTTGACAGTATCCGCAGTCTGCCCGCTATTTAGGTTCGATCGCAAGTCAGTGGCTTGCTATCAATAGTTTTTGACATATTTGGTATGCTGTAAGCTATTTTGTTGCGATTGCGTTGCTATACAGCGGCATAAAATATTTTGGAGGATTTTAGGTAGAAAAATAGCTAAATGATCTAAATATATTTATTTAATGTATTGTTTGCTAGAAAACTACTATATTAATATTTTGGCTGATGCTTGATTGATAGAAGTTTTCATTCTTATTTCAGTGGCAACATTTTTTCAAGCCATACGATAGCGAGGCGATTGCTATACAACTGCGATTAGGAGCTAGAATTAGCAGACTACCGAATTTTACATTAACAGCAGTTCAATCGCAGAGCAACGCAGTAGTGTGGCGTTTGGTCAATAGCTAAGAGAATTGGAGCCCTGCTATCTAACTCAGCGATCCCCAAATCAGGAGGTATCTTGGAGATTCTGGCGAACTCGGCAGTTGATATGATGTGAAATTGAAATAATTCAATCTTTAGCAACGTCAGAACATCGTGCCTACATAAATATGCAGATGTGGAGTGCTAAGATATAATTATCTGCTGTTAATTATGTCTACATACATATATACATCAGTTGTTAGTAATGTTTTGAGTTTCATGTATTTTTTTTATGTTATTGTGACGGAGCAATCACAAGGCCCACCTGATGTTGTAGAAGAAGACTGAAGTAGTAACCACTACCTTTAACAGATGCATTTCATCACATGTGACGAACTGCACTGCGCTCGTCACCCTGAGACATACAGTTGTTGAGTCTCATGCGCCTGTAAATTTACTGTCTCACAAGGAATTCTGCCGGAACACTCTGTTAGGTGCTTGGCGACAGATTTTCTACTTGAGGGCAATAGGGAATGGAAAAAAACCGGCTGGTCCTGTCGTCAAAGATTTATCAGAACGATGATGTGAGTTGTATTGTATTATAAAATGCGTCGAAAACTATTTCGACTGGGTCATGGGGTATTTGACTTCGGTGACTCAGGTGTTTAATTCACCAAAACTTTAAATTGTGGAATTAAAAATATATTTATAATATAATTTTTATTGACATTCCGATGTGAATGTTACTTCTTAATGTTGTCTTAGGTTTTCGCGATTATTACACATAGTAATTAAACAAATTTAAACCCTTTAAAGTTGTTTAATTACTATGTTACTTCTTAAGTTTTTTTTTTAACTGGCGGTTTGCCTTTATTAACAAACTACTTCGAATTATATACAACACTACAGCTACTACAATAAAAGCATTACACCTATAACACCTATAAGCCATTGCAGACTCATAGGCAGTCCAAATGCTCTAGCCCAGTACCAGTTGGCAGCGTGCCCAGCATACTGGCAGCATTGCCCCGTTGAATTTTAATGCTTATTCTTTGTGCCAAATAGGTCCAGGCCAGCATTTTGATCACGCGTCGCATCGACCAAGCGCTCTGATAAGTTAGTTTTCTACGGTTCCATATTTCACGGATTAATACATATATGGTGAAAAAATCCGTGAAATTACTAAGAAAGTTCAATCCTATTATATAGATTAGCTAAAGTACAGAAACAAGGTCGTTATTCGAAAATACTGATGTATAATAAATTACCAAAAATCTTGACCATCTTAAAATATAGTTTGTTTAAACTAAAACTTAAGAACTTTTCTGAACACAATCCTTTCTACACATTAAAAGAATTCATGTCAATGCAGCTTTTAGAATCTTTGTTCTTAGGACAAGTGCAAACGTGATAACTGTAGATTTTATTTTACTGTATTCTGTATAAAAATTACGACTTTTTATTTTAAATCTATTATTTATATAAACGTATTTAGAATTTAATATATTTAAGTAGCATAAATATGTATTAAATGTACCTTGACTGGCCTGTAAAAAATTTACAAAAGGGTTAATAAAAGTTCTTTAAATCTTTATATATATTTATATCCTCATAAAGAGAAATTATTAATGCATAAGACTGCCTGTAAATATCTTGTGTCTCCTTCATACCTTTGCTTCGACCATATATTAACATAGAATCATTATCTTACTTTAAGCAAAGTTGCGTAGCTGTTCTTAACCAATGAGCTAACTTAAGCAATGCGGTCCACTGCGGTCGTGAGTTGGATGTTTGACCGCTATGGCATTACTACTGAGCGCTTTCGAGCTTCATAGGGCACGTTAAGCCGTCGGTCCCGGTTATTATCTTAGGATGACAGTCGTTACAGCAAGGTGGTAGGGCATTTCACGAGATGGGAGGTGATCCCGGCCTGCCACGAGTGTGGGGCGCCGGGGGATTCGGCACACGCTTTCAGCCCTCATTGGAGGGTATCTCTTTTGCACATCGTTGTAAGCGCCATGCTCGGCGACAAGTAATCGTGGCAGGTGGTGGTCACTTTCTGCGAAGCGGTAATGGCGCAGGAGGAAACCGCGGAGCAGTAGGGAGGGTGATGTCCATGCTGCCCCGCTCCCGCGCAGACGAACGGGGGCGAGTAGGTGGCAGTTATCTTATCAGCCATTAACATACATTCAATGTTACCTTAATTTAAGTAGCCACGAACGCCTTTATTTCTATACATACATCTTTATATTTTAAGAGAGCAATTAAAGACACATAATTATAAAGTTTGATCGTGTTCTCAGTATTCACCACTAATATTATACTGTTGAAATGCAGGTTATTTTTAATTTATCAATATACCTATTCTATTCATAATTTGCACACAAACATTTGAACAAACAGAGACGCGCGAATGCCCAACATTAGCTGAAAATATTTATAATATTTTTGTTACATTATGCAGTTTGCTGTTTTATACTGATTCTAGTATACTGACAGAAGTAATAAAATTACAATATGCTTATAATATTTCTTAAAACACAAAACAACGGTTAGCAAATTTTGCAATGCAAACACATTTTTGCATGATTATCATATCGTGACAAACAAATTGTCCATGCCAGACGACAAAAATCAATAAATAGGTGTATGCATACAACGTACAGTGCATTACTAATATATATAGACAGACGATAAAAAACTCAGAATTCTTATATATAAGGTAAAAATATAAAAATTAATTGTATTAGCAGAGTTCATCCATATGCAAGTAGACGCACTAGTAATATATTCTGTTAATATGAAAACATTAATTTTACTTGGATTTTTGTGTTTATATACCCAAGGTAAGCGTATATAACTGCTTAATTAATATATACTATTTTTGTTGGGGGACTATACTGCTCGCGTCCGTAGGATTTAGCCTTCGATGTCCTACACGTGTCCCCTGGGTGGCGCCAAAAGAGTCTACTTCTTCAGGTGGTAGGCTTAGGCCGCGGCGTGTTACCACCCACCAGACAAAGCCATGCCGCCAAGCGGTCGCGTTACGGCATGATGTTTGGTGAAGCCATTATGGGAAACGGGTCAAAAACAGTTGCGCTTATTACTATAGCTGGTCGTGATACATTGAGGGTAAATTTACCTGGCAGCTAATCTTGGAGAGCAGCAGGATCCGAGGCACGGTTCTCCGCTGGCCGACCGCAGATAGTTGGGGGCCCAAGTAGTGAGCCAGCCACTCATGAAAGGCTGCCCCACCATCTCGCAAAAAATCCTGGAGGTGCGCCATCGTGCTGGTTGGCGACCAGACGAGAGGTCCCGATGGACACCTCTGGGGGGGCTCGGGCGTCCCCGCGGTCTCCAGGATTGGTTTCCATTGGGTGAAAAGGCCTACTTTGTATCACGGGTTGATAATATGCGCCTCGTTTCCACTTCCGTTTCCCTTTACCTATCTTCACTCCCCATAAAATGAAAGGCAACAAAAACAGAATAAAGGTCCAACAGTGGAAGCACGTCCTATCTCTTCAAGTGCACCTCTCAAACATTCGAGGCTTGCACTCCAATATCGGCTCAGTCCACCACCATCTTGAGACCGCAAGACCGCATATTCTGAAGATCCGATCTTCTAGCGTATGCCACTCACATCTGGAGCTCAGCCATCGAGAACCACGGAGAGGCGCTTGCTATTTGTCTCGATATATCGAAGGCTTTCGACAGGGTCTGGCACGATAGCCTCATTAGCAAGCATCCTTCATACGGCCTTCCCACTGGTTTGTGTGTTTGGATTTCAGATTTCTTGAGGGATCGGTCGATTCAAGTGGTCATCGATGGCTGTTCTTCCGGCCAATGCTATAAATGCCGGAGTCCCCCAAGGATCAGTACTCTCTGCAACACTTTTTCTGCTGCATATTAATAACCTGCTGAAACCCGGTATTTTTGGGTACGCAGATGACAGCACCGTTGTGGAGAATTACACATCTAACGCACGAACCAGTGCATTACAAATCCAGTCTCATAGGGAAGCGATGGTCCAGCGCTTAAACTTTTTTTTGCTGCCTGTCTCCGATTGGGGCGATGTCAATCTAGTTAAGTTCAATGCTGCTAAAACCCAGGCGTGTCTTTTCTCCGCCTAACGGAGCCCTTTTCACCTGGCTCCTACTTTCAGTGATGTGTCCGTGCCGATAAGTAACCATTTCGAGCTTCTTGGCATCTCATTAACACCAACTCTCAATTTCGGCTCCTATATTGAGTCCAAAGCCCAGCTTGCCTCAAAAAAGCTTGGTGTTTTGGCTAAGGTGAGACAATACTTCACACCGGGACTGTTGCTTAATCTTTATCAAGCCCAAGTCCGGTCGTGTATGGAGTACTGTTCTCACCTTTGGGATGGTTCTGCCATATACCAGCTGAAGACACTGGAAGCTATTGAGAGGAGAGCCAAGAGACTCATTAACGACGACCACCTAGTACGCAAGAGACTCCAGAGTCTCAAGCATCGCCGCAAAGTTGCTTGTTTTGTTTTGTTTTGTTTTGTTCATCAGTTTCCTTAAAAACTCGGAAAATGTCGTAAAGATCCTTTTTTCTGCGGCCATCCCCTTGTCCAACTGTGAAACGAATATTGGTCACAGCAGTGTCGGCAAGAATTTTTTTGGCTTCTAGAATTTGAGCCACCGTAAAATGGGATAAACAGATTTGCTCCAAGCTCACTTCATCCATCACATCCAGTTTTTGCTGGATGAAGGCAAGTGCTTCATGAACGATGATAGTGTCCGAACGTTTTAAATGCGCCATTTTGCAATAATTTCAACATGTGTATACAAACTGGGTCAGGCATCGAGAAGTCGCTGTATGCGACCACTCTAGCCGGCTATAGAAACGACACTGATTATATGTATCGGGAAATAGAGACATAAACAGGGTTTTCCATACTTCATTCGTACACATTATGAAGCTGGATTATAACTGCTTCGTGCGTTTCTTCGTAGTATTGACTATATATCATACATATTGAGAAGCTTTTTTTATTTTATGCATGATAGGTTAGCCTTTCACCACTATCTCACCTGATGGTAAGTGATGATGTGGTCGAAGATGTTGTTCAGGCTAACCTAGAAGTACTGGCTCTCAAGGACAGCTGCCGAAACACACCGTTAGGTGCTTGGCGACAGATTTTCTACTTGAGGGTGGTAGCTAGCCAGGCGGGCAATCGCAAAATGCCCTACCACCATGCTATAACGACTGCCATCCTAAGACGACAACCGGGACCGACGGCTTAACGTGCCCTCCGAAGCACGGAAACGCTCAGTAGTAATGTCACTAGCGGTCACCCATCCAACTCATGACCGCGGGCGACGTTGCTTAACTTTGCTGATCGGTTGAGAACGGCTAAGTAAACTTCGCTACGAGCGCTTCAAAAGCTAACCAATTAAATTGAAATAAACTGTCAAAATTCGCATATATCAACATCAACTAGTCTCACTCAGCAGCCTTGCGGTTAAGAGATGGTGCGTAAAACCGGTGATTGTAGGATCCCGCTTGATCTGAAAGTTTTTTGGTTTGAAATTTTATAAATATGATATGTACTAAGCGTGTGTAAGTTAACGAAATTATGTTAAGACAAAATTCATTTCTTATTCCTCCATCCTTTAGTTATTCCAGTTGCTTTTTTATGATTGTCACCTTTTAAGATATGGTGTTCGCCTAGTGTTAAAATATTTGATCCTGTCTATTGTTGTATATTCTGTGTTTAAGTTTTATATCGATATATACAGTAATTATCAAAATTAATTAGTATGTCATCAAATTTATTTATTCATCAACAGCGAGAGAATTCAGATTTGACTACGAATTCAACGAAGAAGCGAATGGCTGGCTGAAGTACCATTTCATTCCATCAACGTGGGAGGAAGCTAGGCTAAGATGCCATGCAGAAGGTATGTGACATATTATGTCAAACATTTACACCTAAAAGTCGTACGTATTTGCAGTTGTTACAAATAAAATTTGGATAACACAACACAATGGATCAGCTATTTGTGTTTTCGATAACAGACAAAGTAACTGTAAAATTAAACAACTTAGATTCAATTAATTTAAAATTAACACTACTGTCTCCAGCACTGCATCTTATTCATTAGTGAAAACTTTTTCGGGACTAATCAAAGCTGATTCTTCCAACAGGTGCTGTTCTTGCATCCCCTCTACACCACCAGCTAAATTCAGCCATCTTTTCGTTTGTAAGGAAACATAGCGATACTATTCCAAGCACCATATTTACTGGAGTCCATGCTTCCTTCTCCAAAGGAGACTATTCGTCTATTGAAGGTATATAATATTATATAAACTATTTGGTTGAGCAAAATAGGAAATAACGAACGTGAAAAAATATTGAAACTGGTTTGTATTGATTTTTCCACAGACCCATGACTTAAATTGTTTCAAATGTTTGACCACAACAAGGGTAAAATTTACAGTTCTAAGAAATTAAATATATAGTAGTTAGTATATATAGTTGTGAAGATAAAAGTGCTTGAAATGCTCCACTTCGGCCAGATTGCATTATGTCACCCAGATAATTAAGCATCTACATTTTATTGATGTACTATTAGTTTTAAATACTAAGCAATAAATTTTATAAACGTAACTTCAAAGTTATGACCAGTTCTTCTTCGACGAGGCAAAGAGCCATTTTTTGAGTGCGAGTCTGAAATACTGTTTTGTGACAAACAATGTAACTTGTTAAACAGGAGTTCCACTGCTAAGACTAGCAGTCACTTGGGTGCCAGGCCAACCAGATAATTTAAAAAACTCCGAGAGCTGCCTCGCGATGTTGATTGACAGAGGTGGAGCCATGTTCGATACAAAATGCAATAACGTTTTTCCTTACGTTTGCTTTAAAAACTATACAGAGATACAGATAAGTGATTGTGGCACTTCGGACCCAGGTATGTTGAGCCCTCTCTTACACTATATATTGATACTCTCTGTGAGATAAGAAACTCCCAGCCCTTTTTAGTAAAGTTTCCAAAGTTCAGAAAAAAATTCTCCCCGCTGAGTCAAGCAAAAATTGCATTATCTTTTGTTGTATATTACGAAAAGAAAACCAAGAGTGCCCAGGTGGCCGAGTAGTTTACGCGTTGGACGCGGGATCAATTCCCGCCCGGGGCATAAAAGTTTGTGCTCCAATAATTTGTAAAATTTGCCAAGTGGTTTATTCTAATTCTTTGTCTGGGTTTCTGTTTGCTAGTGGCAAAAACTCCAAGAAACATTAATAAAAACGAATTATGTTTACTAGTCTTGTCGATTTGTTAACCATCGTTCACGACCGTAAGGTTTTTATTTTATGTTATTGTGAACGAACAAGCACGAGGCTCACCTGATGTTAAGTGGTATCCCCTGCCTATATGACGAACTGCACTGCGCCCGTCACCCTGAGACACTGTTCGGTGCTGGATTTCCTACTTGAGGATGATAGCTAGCCAGGCGGGTATTCGCAAAAAGCCCTTCCACCATGCGTTGAAGCTGAAGCCGGTGACCGAAGCGGGGATCGAACCATAGTCCTGCGGCATCGCAGGCCATAGATATAACCGCTCGGCTTCGAAAAATTGTACTCGGCACGTCCGTTATTTAAGGTGTCAATTTTTTCATTCATTTTCAGTGTCTGGCCTGATTTTTAATAGGAGTAATAACTGTGTAATGGAGCACTATTTTGTGTACAATCATTGTCTCCTACTAAGTTGGGTTTCCATGTTTTTTATACTTTTAGCAAACTTATTTCCAAAGTTATGTGTGTAAAGTAGTGCGTAACATAAAAAAATTGCAATTCCTCAAACATTGCTTATTTCAATTGAGTTATTAACCATCAAATATATCCGCTCTGTGGCTATCACAGCCTGACTGAAGTTCTTAAGTATTAGATATTTATAGTTATAATGAGCAGAAAATATCATAATAAGTTACTTATGTTCTATTTCTGGTTGATTTTCTATTTTTATGGGATTAGCACTAATTCATTAGGATCTCAAATATAAGTATATCTGAACCTCCCGCGACATAATAACTTCTACAAAGGGAGTATGTGAGAGAGTCAACTCGTGATTTTATCCTACAGAATATTACCTGGAACCTAGAACCGGCAGCTGCTATAAGTTCCACAGCAGAGGTCTAGTTTGGTCGGAAGCGTACATGACTTGTGTAGCCGAAGGTGGTTACTTGGCTGTAATTAACGACGATACAGAAGCAAAAGTAGTCGCTGAGATCTTCAGTAAACATCCCGATAACACCATTTTTTCACCCCATCGAGACTCGATGTTGGTTGGATTCCATGACTGGGGTCACTACGGCAACAGTTTTATGACAATACATGGTAGGTATCACAATTTACAAAAAAAAAAAAATGGTTGACAGAATTTCAGACAGAATAAATACTTATTTCGGGATTAATGTACCAGTACTTTGGAGAGCAGGTTTGGATTGATGATGTAATTGGAGTGAACTATATACAGCGTGTCCCAAAATTCAACGATAAGCCGGCATCGGAGCATGGACCTACTCATGACTCCTCGGAAAAAAAAAAAAAAAATTATAACTGTTTTTTTTATTAATTACAGAGACTTTTATAAATTTCACCGATATTCGATACCCATTATGCTATTTTCAACTACCATGACCACAATTTTTGACATATTTTTTATATTTTTTGTGCATTAGCAACCTAAGAAGGACGGCTATCTACCACAATCCTTTAAAATTACAGAAAGTCTGTAGCTATTTTACAAAAATCAGTAAAAAAAAAATTTTTTCTTATAATTTTCATAGATTTTAACATTCTATGCACTTTCTATAGTCTGGGTTAAAAAAAAAAGTATGGACACTACCATGGCAAGTTTTATTAAAAGTTGGCGCAACTTTATAAAAGTCTCTGTAATTAAAAAAAAAAAGAGTTATAATTTTTTTTTTTTTTCCCGAGTAGTCATGAGTAGGTCCATGCACCGATGCCGGCTTATCGTTGAATTTTGGGACACGGTGTATGTATACTCAAAAGTTAAAAACGTTTATTTAATTTAGGCATCTACGACTTTCTTATGAAGGTAAATTACAAATTTTAATACTAAAATATTCTACATTGTAATGCTATGTTCAGCGATTGGAGTCTCGTCACAACATGACCTTCAAATCATTTGTGGTGAGAGTGCCAACTCGCGAACTCCAAAAATTCATGAAGCAGAATTTTGGCCGAAGGGTGTCAAGTTCCGGCGTTTCCTTGGTCGGATACCTGACGCATCGCGCATCGCGTCAAAAGAAACATACAAATTAATGTCATCATATAAACTATTATGTTATTTTAAGATATATATTTTATGGGCCTGTGTTATTTATAAAGCTAAGTTGCCTGAAATAAATGGTTTATTATTATTATTAAAACAATTTAGAACCATGGCGAGAAAAAAACGGGCATGAAACTTGGGGCTATTTTCTTCAACGTCCTGTAGAAATCTGATACAATAATATATGTATTACAAAATTATTACAATAAATGTTTCAATTAGGTACGTAGGTGACAGATGATGGCTTGGCAGAGGCGTAATTGTGCAAGCATTTTAGTCGTTCAAGTGATCACAAACTGTGTAGTAGGATTTCTTAATCATTTCATGTTTCTCGTGCAATTTGAATTTGCCTTCTGTGAGCATTGTAATATCTTTGAGAACTATTGAACTAACTATTCTTCTTCCGTATTTGATACAATTACTGAAGATGGACCTTTTATTTGCCTTTGGTAATCTAAAACCTGGCACCGCTATTTTATCCTTATTCCTGTGTTGTAATCGTGATTGTCACTCCAGTGTTCATTACCGCATTGTATGTTGTACTTTACCGATTAGAATCTATATATGTCGTGAATTCTCAAGGCGAGATGGTATTAGGAAATAATTATGTAAGGGCGAATAATCTAAACTTAAGCTTTGACATTCGTCGTGTTTATTATATTTTTTTTGTAAAAGTGATCAATAAGTGTCTGGTGATACTTGTGAAATAACGAAGCACGTTCTTAAAAGGGGATATTCATTAAATTGAGCACTTTGCGTTAAGTTCATTTTAAAACATGTTTTATTTACATTTCAGGAGAGACACTAGAAAGTAACTACCATATTTGGGCAGAAAACGAGCCTGACAACGCGACCAATACACGATCAGGAGATCTGGGCCAGTATTGCGGCTCAATGTTCAGGAATGGTCTCTTGGACGATGAGCACTGCAATGTACGGATCGCTTTCCTTTGTGAAAAGAACCCCCATAGCTTACTGCCGTGGTGATTTATAAGAGTTCATGATACATATAATTGCTTGTGTAATTTAATCAAATGCTATCCTTGTATACCTATCGGCCTATTTAATGTTAATGTATTTATGAGTTATACGTGAAAGTTTGTGTTTATTTGCGTTATAATTGGTATTTTTTATCACAATTAAACGAACAGTTCGGATGAATTGTAACAGAAACAAAATAATCGCAAAGAGCAAAAGCAGTTTACGCATTCCGTAGTTGACGATACTACGCTGAAGTAACAAAGAAAGTAAAAACAATGTTTTTCTTTGGACAGTTCTTAACTATATTATACTGCTATAATAATAGTTTTAGTTGTTAGTATATACACATATACTTTATATATACCCTGCGTCGTTTAGCAGTGATATAATTGTATAAATTTTGTTTATTCTTTAAAATATTTTCTCATGATTTGGTTTCGTATGTTATGAATCATGTACTAATAAAGCAATTGCATTTGAAATTATTTTCATTTAATTTTAATCCCTGTTTAAAAACGCGTAAGTACAGTTTTCAGTAACTTGTAAATAATCAGGGTGCTAGCTATTGAAGTCTTTTTTATGACCCCCCAAAATAGTGCATAATTATACACTAATATATGCTTTACAATCAACCAGATTTTGCACGCTGTTTACAAAACATTACCCAGCTTTTATGAAAGTAACTGTTACTTGCGGCTTGGCTCGTGTACTATTTTAAAGTAAGATATGTATTGTCACTGAGTTTTTAGTACCTACACTGTCTTACTTGATGGTAAGTGATGATGTTGTCGGAGATGTTGTTCTGGCTAATCTAGAATTACTGGCTCTCAAGGACAGCTGCCGGAACACACCGTTAGGTGTATGGCGATAGAAGGCCCTACCACCATGCTATAACGACTCCCACCGAAAGACAACAACCATGCCATAATTACTTTCAGCATAACATGAAAGCACGGAAGCACTCAGTAGTAATGTCAGTAACGGTCGGTCACCCATCCAACTTATAACCGCAACGGACGTTGCTTAACATAGCTGATCGGTTAAGAACGGTTTAGCAAACTACACTACGAGCGCTTCAACTAATAAATAGTAATTTAAACTTACATAAGTATACATTTTTATATAAAAGGTAGCTGTTTGCTAAGTCCTAACTCCTAAGACGACAGGCAATGCTCTAGGTGGGCAGCAGCTTTTCTGAAGTACTGACATTTTACACTGCTACCCTCAAGATAGCTGCCAAGTTTGAGGAAAGCTGCACCTAATGGGAGAGGTGTTTATTTGACGATGAACGTTATGGCTGATGATGATAAATCAACGCAGTATAGGCGTCGTCTCGACTCCGGACAAGCTCAAAAACAGTCATAAATATCGACTTTTTGGCGTCTCTTGATCTCCCGCACTTCTAGGTATTACCTATAATTGGATGCTCCTCAAATAACACATTATTGAGGCACTTGAATATTCTAACGAAGCGTAAGTAATACAAACCGCGAAATAATTATTTTCGTGTGAAAGCGCTTGAAAATATTTAACAAAAAGCATCTTTCTTTGTAGAGATGATATTATTTTCCTGATACAAGTGTGTTGTTTTACCCACGGTCTTCAACAGCTAGGTTTATATCACTTATCTAAAAGGTAACTTCGATTGAGTAGTTTCAGTTGAAGTTTAAGGTAGTAAACAAGATTATCTTTTAATGGAAACAGGTTTTCAAGGACAGCTGCCGGGACACGACGCGAACTGATTTTCTACTTTAATGTAGATAGCTAGGCCAGTGTTGACATATGCAAAAGTTCTACCACTATTGTACATATTGATTAAAATGGATGGCAAGCAAGATAAGAGAAAGATATAATAAAAATATTGACAATAATAATCATAAAGGAACATCTGTTTTGAATATAAGATTGCACACTTTGTTTATCTCTCCGACTCTCTAATTAAGACAGAGGTCTAATTTTAATTTTAATTAAATATTAATAATTACTAATATGTTTACAATATGACTGTTCGGACCGATCAACTCCTCGGGCAATTGGAACGCACCCCTTTGCTAGTCGTCTATTTGTGATCTATGGATTTTTGAACGTGAAATTAACTTGAAACTTTTTGCGATTCATTCTCCTCTTGCACCCTTTGAATTGTACTTGGTAGTTATTTTGTTTGTAATGATTGGTTAATTATCCTTTGAAATTTATTTTGGATTTTTCTCGTGTTAATAATTTGTTACTTTGTCAATACTGTGCCGCGAGTGTTGTCGTCATCTATTTGTGTTGGACAATTTCAAGAGGAAGGAAGCACGGGAACGATCATCGCCACCCTGGCAGTAAGTGAGAATAAAAATTGTGTTGGCCAACATGTTTTTATTTTTGTAACAGTAAGGTGCGGGCGCCGAGGTCGACACGACTGCATAACTCTGTATGTTAATTAATATTTAACTTTTTTTTTCAGCCCAGTGAACCGCCGGCCAAGTTAAGCATTCAAAACAGATTGTCAAGGCAAAAGCTTCGCTGCTAAACAATCCCTGCCTGGGCAATCTGGAATCTTAACAATGACACAGATATATTTACATTCTATTATGTAATTTAAAACCGTACCTAACAATAAAATGTGATTACCGTAGGGCTGTAACGTATTTATTTCTTTACTTCTATATATCTTGTAATTCAAATCACACATGACAGAAAAGTATGTGAAATGAATACGTGCACTGTTGAACAAAAGCCTCCTCCATAGAATGCCACAATGCACGGTAATTATCCGCTTGGCTATCCACGATATTTACAATTTCTTCGGTCCACCTAGTCCTGCCTATATTGTATATAGTTTTAAACAGTGATCAAATGAGTCAAATATTTTGTTTTCACATTGTTTAGTTGTTGCCTCGGACTTGGCTGATTTTTATAATTGTACAAACTGACATGATGTGCTAGTTAACTTCAAATTCAAATTCAATTCAAATTCAAATAATTTATTTGTCAGAACACGGTGAGTATACTTCTTACAATAGCATACTAGGTGGTACAGTAACATAAATTTCGTAACTCATGTCATTGCCACATGTGGCGTACAAATTTAAAAAAAGAATCTAAGTCACATATTGAATAATTTTATTAATTACAAACAAATGAAATAATTAAAATTGATATATAAAAATATTAATGTCAATGCGTTAAAATTAAGTCAATATTTAGAATCATGTATGGTTGTTTTTAATAATTTTATCTTTCATAGTCTTATTTCGTCTATAATTATACCGATTATTTCAAAATTACATGTCAGAAAAAGCAATGTCAAAATTTATAATTAGTCATTTTATTTTTAGTCATTATTAACAAAAATTGATACATTCTTGTCAATCAGGAATTCATTAATTGTAAAGTAACATTTTTGGGCTAATATTCTTTTAAGTTTTCGTTTAAACACTGAAATATCAAGATCTCTTATTTGTTTAGGAATGTTAGTATATAATAAGGGAGCCATACAAAATATACTCTTTAACATAAGTGTCGTGTTAGCGTCAAGTGGGCAAAGTTTCATCTTGTCTTGCGTACGAGTTCGAACGCCAGCATCAACTTCGTGATGGATAGTGTCATATTCATCACAAATGCAGTGTCACTGTTCTGCATGACACTGCGCTGTATTCGTCACTCCTCGAGTAAGTCTCAACATGTCTAATTTATTTGGTATTTTGTACTTGCTACAGTGCCCCTAAGCCTAAACATATTAAAGTTTTCACCTATAAAAGAATATTATTCGTAGGTTTTCACACTTCTTCGAAACAGAATAACATGCACTGCGGTGATAGCCATATAGACGGACTTTTAGCTTTAACAACATAAGCAACTCGTAACTCGTTTAAATCAAATCAAATCAAATCAATCATTTATTTACAAGTGAGTTGACTGCCCGAAGTTCTCTTTCACATCGAGAAAAAGAGTTAAAATGTGAAACTATTTAAAATATAAATGTAGGATAATTAAAATATGTTTTGTTACTGCAGAGAGACCGAGCCGCAGCCCTTGTTGTGATTATTCAACAGTATATGGATAGACTCGATAACATCACGAGTGCGTAGGTAAAAGAGACGCCCACTTCAAGCGTAAAACATTAAAAATTAATAATGAATAGCCCAAAAATATATTGGATGTTCATATTGCTAAATACTGGTAAGGTTTTCGATATTTATATAGTATTAGATATTACCGATGTATTTTGTACGTTAAGTATTGTTATATTATTTTTTTCACCAATGCATGATAAAATTATAATATTTAGAGCGATTTCTTAAATTGTAATTATTATACTAACGCCCAGAATAAATTAGTATTTCGTACTTCCCCGTGAAGCATCAGAATAGATTGTCAATTTTTCTGTGTGCTTCGTAAGAGGCTACGAAATGAAAAATATTCGAAAGTGAGCAGCAGTACTATTCTTAAGATAATATCTTACACTGCAGTCCTCAAGACACCTGCTTAGTTTGGCTATTGTGGCAAAATCTAAACGTAATGGGATGGGAGAGGCTTTTGTTCACCTATGGACATTATGGCTTATGATGTGTTGGTATGAAAGTGATATTGCAGATGATATCATGACAGTACCTCTGTTTACAACTTATAAGACAAAGATCATCTTCCTGGCGGGAATAAAATTGATAAGATTGAATTAGGGAACAATTCTCAGAAAATGAAGATTGTTATGTGTGACGCAACCTAAATGACCAATAACACCAAAGCAGATCTGCAGCGAACCTATACGGGCTGTGCTATACCTACGTTCGCTCGCATGAACCATGTCAAAAAAAAGTACCATGTCAATAAGCAAGGAAGAAAAGGAAACTCTCGAGTCGGAACAAGTACTGAACAGAACCGACGGGACCAAATCATCGACTGCGTCTAGAAGTACCTACGATGTAGCTCTACGTGTCCCACCTTCACTTTAACACAGAAGCGGAGGAGCTGGTGGATTACCATCAGCCTTAAAGCATCTCGAGGAACGAACAGTTAAAATCGCGCCATAACTTAAAATTTATATTCTTTTATGTTGAGATAAATTGAAATAAAATAGTAAAACTTCATGGAGGAGTATTTTGGCAGAAGAGTTGTGTTTAGAAAATTCCGAGGGAGACTAAGTTAATCCGGAGAGCTACTTATCAGACTAACGTTTTTAATAGTTTTAGTTTTATTTTCACAAATGTTTGTTAGTTCTTGAGGTAAACATTGATATGGGTCATACTACGGTTATGAAAACGTATATATATTACGTAAAAGTAAAGATATTATTACATATATTTCAGGTTTAGCTAAGGAATTCAGATTTGACTATGAATTCAATGAACTGGCGGGGGGCTGGCTGAAGTTCCATATTATTCCTGCAACTTGGGACGCAGCCAGAATGCGATGTCATGCAGAAGGTTTGTAAAAAACTTGCTGAAAGTGCTAAAAATAATACCACTCTATGTGAAACAAAATACAATAAAAAAATACTATAAAGATAAGATGAACAAGCTATGGAAAATCCCTTATAATATGTTAAAGTAAACTCTGATGTATAGGGAGGAAATAAACTAGATTTTTCTTTATTTTTAGTTAGTCTAACTATTGTAGGTATTACTATCATCACTATCACTACATAGTATAAAACAAAGTCGCTTTCTCTGTCCCTATATCCCTATGTATGCTTAAATATTTTAAACTACGCAACGGATTTTGATGCGTTTTTTTTTAATAGATAGAATGATTGAAGAGAAAGGTTTATGTGTATAATAACATCCATTAAATAGTGGAGAAATACTGTTATTTTTGAGGTTCCTAATGTGATGTCGTAAATAATAATAATTTTCGAAGCGATTTTAACCAATATAGCATTAATCCTTATCTAATTAAATACTATAAATATATTCTTGATATAATAAAGATCTATATGGCCTTTTACAGCATATGATTCAAATGAATATTTTCAAAGATATTACAGATTTAAAAATTGCGGGATGTAGCGTTTGCGGTGGTTCCAGCCGGCCCGGGCGGCGGGAGCGTGTAGTAGTGTAAAAATGTATTGTATGAATTTAGATATTCCAAAGGTAGCAGGAAATCTTCATGGTTTAGGGAAAGAATTTTTGTACTCTAAATTTAACGCGTGCGGGCACGCGTTAAATTTAGAGGCACAGGCAGTAATGAATAAATCAAAACTACTGGATCGATTTTAATCATTTTTTCAGTGAATGACATAGGCTATATATTTTATGCCCGTGCGAAGCAGGAGCGGGCCTCTAGTATAAAATAAAATATATAAATGTAATTTCTTGCCAAAGACGTCAGCGTTTAGCATTCAATTTTATATCCACTGTCAATAAAGATGGAATGTCTGGATTTAAACTTATTAAATGGTTATAACAAACCAGCTATAGTCATAATCTGGTAAAGTCATAGTCTGGTATTATCCCCTTAGACACATGAAGTCATTTAAAACTTGTTCAAGATGAGGATCTACACGTGTTAAAATGATCTCGAGTTAAAATAGGGAAAATCAACTGGGATTAGAATTAACGCTGACTTAATAAACCAAGAGCTAATTATACAAAATGGAAAGAAATATGGTTGTCTGATGTGATTATAATACATTATTTACTGTTTTTTGTTGTACAAAGCATCATTCTAGCAAATGGAAACCGGTAGGTAGAGACCTACTCCTTGTGAAAACAAGTGTTACCCTTTGTTTAATTAATATTAATGTACAAAACTTCGCATTAATGTCTCAGATACATACTACAACCTCGTATTAAAAAATTGCTGAGCTTCAATATCAACATCAATGTTACAGGTGCAGTTCTAGCATCACCACTTAATGACCATATGAAAAAGGCAATGGTATCGTTCGTTAAGAAGGAAAAGGGTCATGATACGGAAGAAACACTTATTATATTCTCTGGAGTCCACGCAACCTTTTCCAAAGGAGACTTTGCATCTATTGAAGGTAAAAACATTTTCTTAAACAGTAGGTGTTCAATTTTCTTCAAATCCTTGTGCAATCAAATATTAAAGCATTGTATACGTTGTGTTGAAAATTGGCTTCAAGAGATCAATAGTTTGAATCATATCTGGCTTGAGTTTTAATGCACAATACTTGGTCAATAAGAGAGAGGTGGTGTTCAGTGGTATGTAGTACAACTATTATTAAAAAGGAGTCTGTAGTCGCGAAGCACCAACCTGTGTGTTCCGCCAGTTGCCCTTTGGGTAACAGTTTCTTTAATAATATTCTGCTTTTATTTTTGACCAGACCATTAGTCACTGATAGCTAAATAGCTGAGATTATGGCAAAATAAAACCAGTTAATTGCGAGTTGGATTTTGTCCCAAGGGTTCCGTACCAACACAGAATGTATCAATATCTCATATTTTTTAATTTATTTTTATGTTATTATAATTGTCCGAAATAAAAACATTTTGATTTGATTTGATTTAATTATGACTCAACAAACGCGAGGCCTACCTGATGTTAAGTGGACTAACCTCTGTCTATAACAGATGCATTTCACTGAGAGATACAGTTGTTGATTCATGTGCCTGTAATTTTACTGGCTCTCAAGGGCTGCTGCCGGAACGCACTGTTAGATGCTTGGTGATAGATTTTCTACTCCAGGGTGGTAGCTAGCTAGGTGGTCATTCCACAATGCGATGAAGTAGTTAGGTTAGTTAAACTGGCGGTGAGGATTGGAGCATGAACCTGCGGCAAGGCAGTCCATAGCTATTACCACTCGGCCATCATTGCTTCTATAGTTCGGGGTCCTCAGTGAGAGACCAATTTACACTGGGCCAATTTTCATGATTTTTAGTATACCTTAGATATTATGCATACTAAAATTGAACCTTGTGTGTATTACCGACTTTCCTATAGAGCAATAGAAAAAAATATTATATATTTTTCTGTATAGTGACCCCTATACAGAAAAAATATTTTTAACATTTTAGTTATTGTTATTTGTTAGGTAATCTGCTATACTTACAGATATTATGTGAAATTTTCAACTGGCTACTATTTACAGCTCCAAAGATTGAACTATTTAAAGGTCGGACAGACGGCAAGACGAACGTAGTAATAGGTGTCGTTACCTAGTTTGGAACCTTAAAAACAGCTATTATGAACCTTTTGTTCTGTTTTGGTTAACCAAGTAATTAATAAAGACGTTAGGTATGCTTGATAACAAGCACTCCTAAAGTCCTAGATGGGTGACCGCTAGCGACATTACTACTGAGCGTTTACGTGCTTTGGAGGGCATGTTAAGCCGTCGGTCCCGGTTATCATCTTAGAATGGCAGTCGTTATAGCATGGTGGTAGGGCATTTTGCCAGTGCTTGCCTGGGTAGCTACCACCCTCAAGTAGAAAATCTGTCGCCAAGCACCTAATGGTGTGTTCCGCCAGCAATTCTAGGTTAGCTTGAACAACATCTTCGACCATATCATCACCTACCATCAGGTGAGATAATGGTCAAAGGCTAACCTATCAAGACTAAAAAAAACGTGTTATGGAGGGGTTACCTCCAAAATCCACACCTTTCAGAACACTCTCTTCACGATCTCACTCTATTCATCATCGATTCCAAATATCACTGGCGAGTCCATCCCTATTTATCCCTCATCCCATTGTGGCACGTCCGCCACAACGAACTACGATGCCATCTTCGAAGTGTAGTGCTCCAAATACAACTGTCATCCCACATCACCCCCAAAGCTGCCCGCTTGGACGGGCCCAGCTGAGTGGAGACTGAGTATGAGCACGTACGGCTCGCCTTTGTGTCCGCGCTCTGCGGAGCGGAACAGAGAGCTGATATATCTCCCTTTCCCGCTCTTCCGCCTCCCTCTGTGAGACAATTGTCTCGCAAAACGGGGCCACAGCCTCCCACGACCTCTCGTCGCTGACCATCTTGATCGATGATGGCCGGCAAGGAGAGGTCAGACCCCACAACCGCGATCAGGTATCGGCGCGGTCCCGCTCCTTCTGGGCATGCCTCCAATGCACGCTGGGCGGTGTCTTTTACGCAACCGCACTGGTGGCAGGCAGGGGAGGGCTCTCTTCGTGCGATGTCACACAAGTATCTCCCGAAACAGCCATGTCCCGTGAGAACCTATGTCAATCTGAATGAAAGCCTCCCATGCCTTCTTTGGACACACTGTCCGAGTACGGGCTGGATCGCTTCGAGGAGTCGTCGAGCCCCGGCCCCCCTCTGACACAAATACAGGCCTCTGCCAACATTCACAAAATCCCCATATACAATCCCTAAAGAATATTACTGATGTAAACTGATTAGGCTGCGCACTGACCCCCAAATATTTACTATTACAAGCTTCATCACATAGCCAGGTGCTGCCCGGCGGTTGGTAAAAGACTTCCGAATCAACTGCATGGTCTAATGTCCAACAAAGATGTAAGCTATGTCCATCCACTAATCAAATACTTAGTTTGATGTTAAAAGCGTGACACTTTTTTTAAAATTTACAAATAAAGCAATTTGATCCACGCATCCATAGTTCACATTTTGGGTGGAAAACCAGTCTGAGCTTCGAACTGTCAGACAGTGCACGACAGACTCATAAATAATTGAAGGTTATGGCTTTATGAATCAACGTTTAGAAGATGAACCCGCTGCGGTCAAGTCATATATATCTGGTTCTTTTCAATGTTCATGTATCATCCATCAAGAAAATAACGTTCCGAAACGTCAAGTAATTAGCTGGAGTGAGTTCACTACGGGACTGGTAAGACTGATTTATGGATGTTTTTTGAAGCGTTCGTAGCGAAATTCGCGTAGCTGTTCTCAACCAATCAGCAAAGTTAAGCAACTTCCGCCGCGGTCATGAGTTGGATGGGTGACCGCTAGTGACATTACTACTGAGCGCTTCGGTCCCAGTTGTTGTATTAAGATGGCAGTCGTTATAGCATGATGGTAGGGAATTCGCGAATGCCCGCCTGGAAAGCTACCACCCTCAAGTAGAAAATCTGTCGTCAAGCACCTTACCACATAATGCCACTTTCCATCAGGTGAGATAGTGGTCAAAGGCTAACCTACCAGATATAAAAAAAAAAAAACTAGACTGTGATCGCTGATAGTCTATAGTTATTTGGCAGTCTGTAGTGCTGACGTCATAAGGCACTGCAGGTGATTCGTGATTCGTGTAGTAATTGTAGAACAAGCAACAGCTATGTAGTGAAATTTGCAACAGTAAATATTTGTAATTAGGTGCTTAGACTATTTAGTCTTCATCAGTACTAATTTTTGTGGTGATATTATGAATGGATAATAATAGCATACGTGTGGACGATTGTCTTATTTTGTGGAATCCATTTGGGTCCAATGATAACATGTACGCCCACATTATATGTGCTCTTGCCTTTAACCTGTTGTCGTAATGATTGTTTTTAATATTCCAACATATATAAATAGTTGGTGTACATGTGTATATCACGTGTATTTTATTTGTACTAAACTTATACCATCTTCTCTGCAAAACAGATTTCATTAATTGTTTTAGCTATAAGGCCACACTTTATACCTTACTATTGTTATTGTTTCTTTGTTATTTACTGTTCAGATGTTAATAAAGCTAGTATCATGTGACTAAAAATGATAGCATGCCTTATCTTGCCATTGCTATCATCATTAACTGGTCTTAATGCGCAGGAGTGCCACTTCTCCGACTGGCTATAGCTTGGGCACCAGATGAACCAGACAATGTCGAAAATGAAGAAAGCTGTCTCGTTATGCATATCAATAACAACGGAACCATGGCGGACGCACGCTGTGCCGAAGTCTTACCCTACGTGTGCTACAAAAAGGACACGTGTTTGACTATGTCTGAATGTGGAACGACTGACCATGGTGATTTTTTTACTATATATGAACTTTTTTTTCACATTCACGGCAAAATTGTATCACACTTAGATTGCCACACAAACTTATTTTTATACCTTTTGATAACAGTCTCACCCGAGAGAAAGCACCGCAAGGTCGTTGGTGGAACTTGCCTAGAATATACACGTTCACTCTATACTTGAAGACTTCCAGATTATATGTATCGGGAAATGAAGACGCTGATAAGGGTTCTACATTTCAGCTGTAGGCATAATAGTAACTTTAAGCTTTTCGCGACTTGAACACATATTTATAAGTATTTAATGGGCTTTATCGCGATAAAAAGTGTATACATTTATTTACCTCGACGTTTCGACGCTTTGCGTTTCAGTCCCATCGTGACCACGACCAATGCAACTTGGTCGAAACGTCGATGTAAATAAATGTATACACTTTTTATCGCGATTAAATCCCGTTAAATACTTTTAAATATGTAGGCATAATGTAGCTGAAATTACTGCTTTGTGTTTAGTCTAAGGATATCGGTCACATATGCAGCGTATCTTGCGTCTTGTTGTACGATGAAAAAAGTGAGGTAGTGCAACATACGTAATTGTAGGGTTCCTTCATTGTACATCATTTATCATAGCTATTTTTGAGTTAACTGCTTTATGGCATATAATTAATAGCTTTTTATTTTCTTCCTTTTTTATGCCTGATAGGTTAGCTTTGACCATTATCTCATCTGATGGTAAGTGATGACGTGGTCGAAGATGTTGTTCAGGCCAACCTAGAATAACTGTATCAATGTTACACCAAATGACATTAGGACAGCTAATATGAATAGAAAATTTTGAGGAGGTGTGGTGACACAGATTGCATCATTGCATACAGAGCGGAGCGACTTGAGTCGTTCCCTCGCCTCGCCACCACGCCATCCACGTATCAGTGTTAGTTCTTTAGTATAACATACATACATAGATATAATATACGCCGTTGTACAATAGCATATTATATATACAGTTTGTGATCAGACATTTTTTTTTTTTTATGTTATTGTGACGGAGCAAGCCCGACGCCCACCTGATGTTAAGTGCACTATCCTCTGCCTATAACAGACGCATTTCGTCAGCGACGAATTGCACTGTGCCCGTCACACTGAGACGTCCAGTTGATAGGTCTCATTAGCCTGTAATTTTTCTGGCTCTCAAGGACTGCTGCCGGAACACACTGTTAGGTGCTTGGCGACAGATTTTCTACTTGAGGGTGGTCGCTAGCCAGGCGGGCATTCACAAAATGCCCTTCCACCATGCAAATGCAAATTATAAGTGAATACCGAATATCTTTCCATTACATCCCCCTACTGCACTCTCTAAAGCTAGTTAGAAGAACACCAGCTAAAGAGGGATAAAATAATACTATAACTATGTATTCAACAGGATATACTCTAGATGCCAGAACAGGTAGCTGCTATAAGTTCCACAAAAGTGGCCTACTCTGGCCCCAAGCGTACATGACTTGTATGGCCGAAGGAGGATATCTGGCTATCATCAATAACGACCTGGAAGCGCAGGTGGTCAAAGAAATATATGCTAGATATCCAGAGAAAAGCATATTTTCTAATTATAAGGGTTCACTGATGATAGGATTCCACGACTGGGGTCACCGCGGTACGAGTTTCAGGACTATTCACGGTATGCTTTACTTTATTTTTAGCTGTACAGTTGCCGGTTTTTAAGTCATACCTGTTCCATATACTCACAATTTGAAGTCCATTATATAACGAATGAGTATTCTCAAATAACACCTGATAATTGGCAGCGTGTCTCGTTTTTATATTATCTCCGCAAATAATATGTGTAACACAAATTATTTTGTAAAATGTACTCAGGATAAAGAGCAGCTGCAGTGTGTTACAACTTATGCTGACGTACTCATAATAAGTATAAGTATTAGTGAAGGATGCTGAGCAGTAGGTGTTCACTAGTGCTCAGTAATATATTTTGCGCCATAGGGCCTTCCTTGTATGCAGTAGGATGATTAGCCGGAATCCTTGCAGATCAACGCACTAGCTCTTAGATTAAACAGGATACTGTTTAATCGAAAAGCTAACGCGTTGATTCAAGCAAGTGCTGTCTCTGAACCAATCCATGGCTTTGTTACTAGAAAAAAAAAGAACACGAGATCCAAACGTTAAAATAAGTAATTTTATTTTTACCTACCACCCTAAAGCAGCCTGTCGCTAAACACCTAACGGTGAGTTCCAGCAGCTGTCTTCGAGAGCCAATAATTTTATCCTGAACACTATTGTTGACCACATTACCACTTTACATCAGCTGAGGTAGTGGTCAATGGGTAATAGGCAATTTTCTCATCTCAAACATGCGACTTAAAGTCTAGCGAAGAGTCTGAGATGTGTCCTTTCTACCCTTTCAGGGACATACAAACATGATTACATTTGTAGTTTATCAATAATAAGTACTAAAGTATGGATCAAGTGTGTCTTAAGTTCTGTAACTTTTTATTTTAGGTGAATCTCTAGAATCTGTTTACAACAAGTGGTCTCCCGGGCAGCCCGACAACACTTGGAGATCGGCGACTGTGAAACCTGACGAAAAAACTCAATTCGGGGGCAATGTTTTCAGGAACGGTCTCATTGATGACGTCATTTGTACTGTACCTCTTGCTTTTTTATGTGAGATGACACCGAATAGTCTTCGTTGACAAGTTCTATGACCTCTTATTTACTTAATATAATTATTGAGTTAAAAGTATTTGTTTTATAATTTTCCTCTTCTCCCCTTAGATCTTTTATCAGCTTGCGTGTGACATAGTAGGCGTAAAAGTGACAGATCCTCTTCACCTTTCTGTTCAATAATTCAAAACGATCACAGAATCGATAACGGCTTTTAGATCATCAGAAAGATAACATGATGCTGAGATAAGTTTCCACAAATGACGTACACCATCCTTACAAGTAGAATTCAAAGTAGGAGTATAAACCTTCACTACAAAGGTTGTTAAAGTTACTAAATCATCAGAAGGGGATTCGGTCGACACATAGGCGCTGAATACAATAAACCCGAGTGAGCCACCTAGCATGGGACATCTTGTCAGGTGATTTGTTTGCCAGATCCTTAGGAAAAACACCGGTCGATATTGCAGTTGTAATGCTGTAAGATTGATCAGAATTAAGGTCTGTAGCAGTTCAGGCAATTCCGAGATGGTTTTCTGGAACTGTACAACAGATTTGCTTTGACATTTCTCCACAGTCCTCCTATCTTTCCAGAATATGTATTAGGCCCTGTTGTTATTCTGTCCATATGTGCGTTGATCGATTAGACAACTGTTCTCATTTAATGGTAATTTACGATCTCTAGGGCAGGCGCATGAGTTCAAGTCCTTTGCGAAACGAACATATCATACCACAAAGAGCTTCAGCACTGCTACGAAAGTTATCTATTTTTTATTTTTGATTGGTAAGTCTGACCGCAATCTCACCTGATGGTAAGTGATGAAGTGGTCGAATGTGTTAACAGGCTTGATCTAGAATTACTGGCTCTCAAGGACAGCTGCCAGAACACATTGTTAGGTGCTTGGCGACAGATTTTCTACTTGAGGGTGGTAGCTAATCAGGCGGGCATTCGCAAAATGCCCTACCATCTTGCATTTTTTTTTCTCAAGAATCTTAGGGCTCGAATTGATTGGTATGTTTTTGTACTTGAAATGAAACGCTCGTATTGCATTTGTTCGACTCTAGTATCTGACACAGTTGGCATAACTGCTTTATGCAAAATATCCTCTACTTTTGCTATTACAATACAAGATTTGTGAAATATTTGTCTCTTTTTGCGTATTATTGGTTAATTTGTACTCACGTTTTGTCCACTCATAAAATTTTATAAATAACACATTGGCTCAAATATCACTTACCACAGGATATACACAAATACACATTTTACCTATCACAGGGCACCTGACGAGTACGTACCATTGTAACACGCACAAAAATAACCTCCCTACTACTTAGCCGCGGAGTCATTGATGCATAAAAATAACCTCCCTACTACTTAGCCGCGGAGTCATTGATGCATAAAAATAACCTCCCTACTACTTAGCCGCGGAGTCATTGATGCATAAAAATAACCTCCCTACTACTTAGCCGCGGAGTCATTGATGCATAAAAATAACCTCCCTACTACTTACCCTCGGAGCCATTGATGCATAAAAAATCTCATACTTACCTTGTTATTTTTACGACCGCAAACGTCGAAGCATACGAGCGCAAGATCGAGACTGATCGTGCGCTCGTAAAGTCAAGACCTCCTGAGCATGCTTCGTGTAGAAGCGAAACGCAACGATTTGACTGCGTGGCGTGTGTGACGTCACGTTCGCTTAACAGGAAAATGAGGCGGAATTGTTACATATATTTTTTTGGTTTTAAGTGTTTTATTAAAATATGGATTTAGTTTTATAGTAAGTATTTTTTATTATAAATATGGATTAACGCCTGAATATATTTATCATCGAGCAGAACTTTGTTAAAAATATGATTTGCTAATTGTTTTTATTAATTTCCACATTCTCTTTGACTAATTAATGCAATTGGAACTCTAGTTTTCATTAGTTTGTTGTCTTCTATAATGGTCTTTATCATATTTTCTAGCCGTAAATAATGAAGCTCTTTAATAATCTGGTTATTGTGACGGAACAAGCTCGAGGCCCACCTGATGTTAAGTGGACCTACCTCTGCCTATAACAAATGCATTTCATTACAAGTCACCAATCGCACTGCGCTGCGCCCGACACTTTGAGACACAGTTGTTAAGTCTCATGTGCTTGTAATTTCACTGGCTCTCAAGGACTGCTGCGGGAACACACCGTGAGGTACTTGGCGACAGATTTTCTACCTGATGGTTGTCGCTAGCCAGGCGGACATTCGCAAAAATGCCCTACCACCATACGGTTAAGCTCAGTTATAGGCAGAGGTTAGTCCGCTTAACATCAGGTGGGCCTCGAGCTTGTTCCGTCATAATAACATAAAAAGATGCGCGGTAGTCCATAGCCAATGCCACTGAGCCATCACTGCTTCAAAGGTCAGTTATATAATAGTAGTTAAACTCTGTGAATAAGTTTGTACTACCCCCATTGTACTTATTTCTACTGCCAAGAAGTAATGTTCACATTTCTGTGATCTGATTTGAAGGGTGTGGGTGCCGATAAAATTACAGGCACTTGAGACTTAACAACTTTGTCTCACAGGGACGGGCGTCACTTGAGACCGAAATGCATATATCTACGGCGCAATTGCTGACTACTCTATAGACGGAAACGACGGCAGGGCCATAGTGGACTTGTGTTGTAGTGAAGTGTCTTGGATGCTCCATAATGATTAAGCACCTTCTTGAATGTATGAAAAGATGCCATTATTATAAGGGGTCACTAATTTAGGGTTGAAGCATTTAGTATAGGATGGTTAGTTACATATATAGGCAGAGGTTACTGCTTAACAAATAAAAAAAGTTATACACGTACTGTATCAGCGTTTCAGCGAGCAATGGAGAGAAGCATCTTAAGTATCAAATCAAAAGATAAACAAACGAACACAGCTATACGAAAAAAAACGAAGCTAATAGATGCACTGCAACATTCACAAAAGCTGAAATGGAAATGGGCAGGCCACGTAGCACGATCACCTGATGTAAAGTGGTCCAAACAAGTAGCCATGTGGGCAGGCCCTAGAAACGAAGACGGGGGAGACCACAGGAAAGATGGGCCGATGAAGTAATTAAAATAGCCGGCCAAAAATGGCTTTCAGCAGCCGAAAATAGAAAAGCGTGGCTGGAAATGGAGGAGGCCTTTACCCAAAGAGGGGTCTTTAAATAATTATTTTTAATATTGTTAGATTTGTGTTTTTTTTAAGGAATAAACAGCCTTTATTATTGTTATTATACACGTACCAACCCCACGTGCGTGGGTTAATGTTAGACGAATGAAGAATTTATTATACCTATATGTATAGCAGGTCCAGCAGAGCGCACGTTTCCTGTTCTTATTATCAATACTAAAGTTGAACATAACAGGAAAACCGCATGTAGAAACTAATGTAGATATACAAGCGGCAAGCTGCTATACAACTACATATTTGATAAAAATAATACTCGATGTATTCCATAGTAATAATATCTCGATGATGTATTCAAATACTTAGTCACCTTGTACTTAACGAGAAGGAAATTTATTACAGTTGATTCTTTTAAACAAGCACAACGACCTATGGTGACAACTATGCTTGGAGTTTCGCGCGTCATAATCTGAAAGAAGGAAAATCGCCAAAGAACCAAAGTTCCTGACCCGATAGACTATATTTGTCAAAATTCTCACTTAATTGTAAGTAGCAGTCGAAGATGTTGTTCAGGCTATCCTAGTATGTTGCTGGAATTCGTCACTTGTGGCGAAATGCATCTGTTATAGGACGAGTTTAGTCCACAAGTCCACACATCAGGTGGGCCTCGCGGTTGTTCCGTCACAAAACTAACCAATTTTTTTAAATCCTAACAAATCCTTTTGAAATTAAGATCGATAAAGTGACTTGGTAACGAATTATACTATATATATATATGTATATATATTCGGTATTGTAATATAACGAATTATATTATAATACCGAAGGGAAGAGGTGAGAAACACAGTTTATAGTACCACCAACTTAACTGTGCAGTTTTCGAGGACGCTACTGGTCAAGGAAATCAACTACAATCTCACAATTTGAGGGAAAGTTGTAGTTCATTTTTCTGCCACCTGAACAGATAAATTGGTGGGACTGTACACGAAATATGGTCAGTTTGGTGGCTGGCATTTATAACCGTGTACATGTAGTTGTACTATTTATATATCTTACTGTACTGTTTAAGCCAGATAGTCCACTGCTGAACAAAGCCACTCCCAATGTGGGGGGGTTTGCCATAGTCCCCACGCTTGGCGGCTGCGGAGATTACTGCGGAGATCGCAGTGTGAGATATCAGTTCTCAGAAAGTGCTGCTGCTCACCTTCTGATGTGTTACCCTTAGTCGCCTCTTACAACACCAACAGGTAGAGATGGGAGGGCGAGGGGAGATATTCAAGCTCGGCACCTCCTAGGCATCTCTTTGGGTTGTCTCTTACGCTCTTGGATTAATACACATGATATTTTCATGCATCCTGATATTCTATGTTAGTCCCGAGAATGAGTGATATTACCGATTTCCACGGAATCGAAGCCACTACTAGACGTAAACATAAGATAAAGAGAAGTTTTTTTTAAATTATGATAACACAATTTGTTTAGATATAAATTGCTGGATCCCATACAAAAGTCAAACTAGATCCGTATACTGTTGTGTGTAAAATACCGGTCCAATACTGGTAATGAACTCTTGCCGGTTTTAGAGGTTGCGTCGACCTTATAATGACCACTTTATATCGATTTGTAGATTATTTATCGATAAAATCGAAATGAAATTAAGTAACAACATAATTTTACTCCGTTGAAAAAATGTATGCAGGGACTTTTTCAATCAAAAACTATAACTACTAGAAATTATATCTAAAAAAATTTAATAGAAATGTTTTAAAACCAGTAAAATGTACATAAAACTACTTATTAGGTACAAAATATTGGATTGTTTACTAAACGCAAGACTTGATTTCATCGATTTAAGCCCTACTGGCGCCTGTTGCAATCGAAATGATTCCAAAAATTGCACATCTCTACTTGTGAGTAATCGAATAAAGATTGTCTCGAACAACGAACCTGATTGTTATTTACATAAAAGTGGTCGCTTGTTCGTGAATCGGTCGTGAATAAGGGCGAAGTTATTTGATAAGTTACAGAGGTTTTACATTATTTAATATGTTTAAAAGTTTGTTTGTGTTATGGATTTTGTCCCTTATATGCCAAGTGTTGAGTCAAGGTAAACCCTTTTTGTAATATGCTAGTTTTAAATCTGCCTCAAGATTTTAAAATATAGTGATGTGACATTAAAAAGTAGATGAAAAAAGGATATAAATGATGAGTTTATGAAGGATGCATGTATGACTTTATCTTATAAATGGTAATTGTCTAAATTTATTCATATCGACTATCGATGTTATAATTATGTTTATCGAACAAAATTTATGTTAAGGGATACAATGTCACATTAGTGGTAGAAAAATATAATTTTCATTATAGAATGTTGATTATATTTCGTTACACGCTGTCTACTGAATATTAAAAAAATATCACTGATATATTGTAGTAATATTTTGTGGAAGCCGCGTGGGATGCTGGGCTAGAATGCTACCTCTGGGTAAGAGGCGACTCAGGGTAAAATACCGTAAGCTGGGCAGCAGCGTCTTTTGAATAACTATTATCTTAAACAGCGATCACGAAGACGCCTGCCAAATGGCAAAACCCCCATAATGTGTTCAGCAGTGGACAATCCGGCTGATACAGTAATTTGTGTATATGTAATATAATGTTGTGTACAATATAGATATTATAGGCATTGTCTGCCAACATCAGTGGATTAAAAAGACCTGACTCTCAATAATAAAAATGTCATAAGATATTATAAATTGCTCCCCAGAATATTAATCCATATACATTATAAACGTGAAAGTAACTCTGTCTGTCTGTCTATCTATCTGTCTGTATCGCTTTCACGACAAAACTACTGGGCCGATTTAAATGAAATTTGGTATGGAAATAGTTTGAGATGCGGGGAAGGACATAGAATAGTTTTTATCCAATTGCGCAAAAAAACAGGTTAACTTTTTTGCGCGATAACTGACATACGCGCGGACCTAGCCGCGGCTGGAAAGCTAGTATAGAATATGTTTATGTTATATTTGGTGGTACGACTTTCCATTGACGTCCGTCGAATCCAGGGGGTAGAGGGGGTGGGGAGAGGGGGGGAGGGGGACCACTCCCCCCTCTTCAAAGGAAAAGTCCCGCATCCCCCCCCTTTTTTACTTATTTTAAATTTTCCTCATTTTCTGGATTAAAATTAAAATAATAATTTTAAAATCGATTGCCATTAAGGAGGGCAGTGGAAGAGGAGGGTCATCCCTTCCCTTTCCCACCACTTTTATTACAAGGTAATGCATAGTTTTCGAGTTATGCATATATTTGTAAAATCATCACCTCACTTTTTGTAACACTTCACTGATCAAATTTATTGTTTTGATGGATGTGTAACAGATTTTTTAGCGCTTCGCCGGCCGCTGCCGCGGCACGCTCGCTTCGCTCGCTCGGCTCGCGCGTTGTGTTGTCGCAGTTTCAACCTTTTTTTTTTTTTTTTTTTTTAACGTGTGAAAAATGCCTTTACGCATTCCCGTCCACCTCGGGGATGGTGGCCGGGATATGTCGGACTCGACACCAACTACTCCCACAGCAGCAAGTGCCCCTACCGACTAAATAACACACGGTGTTCCATCTTTACCGCTTCTCGGCGGGATCGTAGGGTCGCTTTAGCACTCAACCACGAACCCGCCACGGTTGTCCGTTGCCGGACCCCTCCTGGGGTGCTACCCCTCACGACGCACCAGAACACATGGCACGTCGCTACCACCCGGGGACCAAGCCCGCAAATGGGCGTCAGACGACCCCGCTTCCGACGCCCTAGGTCCCCCTGCGACGGGTCAGATGAGTAGCCCCGTCGCCTGCTACTTCGGCCGCAGAGGATAGGGAGAGCGGCGCCTCGCTATACCAACACTCCTCCTCCCCTGCGGCCCCTCCGCGTCCGCCATCCAACGGTGGCGGCCCCGCCGTGGCCACGGAAGGTAGGGAGAGCGGCGCACCGTGATACCGGCACTCCTCTCCCGCCGTGGCCCCTCACCGTCAGCTGTGGTGTCGCCCATACAACACCACAGCCCGCCTCAGATGCGGTGCTGCCCATACAGCACCGCAGCCTACCCGTTGCCGCTCCAGTCTGGACTTAGAGGCAAAGCCCAGTGGAGCGGCCCCTCTGGGGCCGGCCGACTGCCCAAGCCAGCACAGCCCCTGGTTCCTCTTCGCTTCACCGTGGGTGACGAAGCCACGGCTACTAAGCCCCACCGCCACGACAAGGCGGGAACCCTTCGGGGGGGTCGCAGTTTCAACCTAACCTAACCTGTTTTTTTTAATATAAAACGTTACCGAACGTATTCCACTTGACGCCAATTATTATCGCCGTTATTTTCAATTATTTTTACCACATATTGTATCTATGGTTCATATTAAATGTGGAACCATAGACGCAAAATTATCGAAATTAGCGTCAAGTGGAATAGGCCTTTAACCGTTCGTAAAACGAAACGTTCATTGGTGAGAATTCTATATAATCTATGCTACCAAAGATTTGTCAATCCCTATGGATTAGCATTAATATTGCAAAATAATTAATTTTCAATATTTTTTTTCTCAAAAACTACGCATTTTCTGATTTTGAAACTTTGCGTGTGTGCTTATAATAATGTAACCTTTCTGTGAAAAAAATATCAACCCTCAACCCGACGTCAGGCAATGGAAAACTGAGCCTATTTGGTTCTAAAGCAAGACGCTCGAAGGTGAAAGCGAACAGCTAAACACATTAATGAATGCTTCTGGCCGTTCCCTTGATTTGATTAATATAATATAATACTACCATGGCTCCCCTTGGGGTGCCAGGCTGTTCGTGGGGTCACTCGTCACTATTATACCAAAAAATAATAATTGAAATCGCACTACGCGTTAATAAATTACAACCCCGTGTACATTGTGACTTTCATTCCCTTTGCCGAAGGAACCGTGCTGAATTTCGGGATAAAAAGTATACAATAACCTTCTTCATAGTATGAACTGAAACCGTGTTAAGTTTCATTGAATTCCATTCAGTAGTTTTAGAGTGATGCGCGGCCGGGATACAGACAGACAGACAGACAGACAAAAAAAAACTTGTTTTGGCATTAGTGCAGCTCCAGAGAGCACTCAAATATATTTTTCAAAATTTCTGCCTTGTACAGAATTGGATCTGTTACAGTTTTATTATTAGTATAGATATTACTATTTGTCTACCTGTTTCCTATTTATCTTGTTTGTCAGGCAATACACTGAAAGCATATTGTTATGCACATAAACGCACCACTAGAAACGAGCGGTTATAGCTATAGACTGTGGTGCTACAGGTCCACGGTACGATGCCTACCGCCGGCTAGAGCTTCACCGCATTGCGGAAGGGCATTTTTGAATGTTCACCTGGCTAGATAGCTAGTAGAAAATCTGTTTCCAAGCACCTAACAGTGTGTTCCAGCAGCATTCCTTAGGAGCCAGTAAAAATTCAGGCATATTATTCTCAACAACTGTATGCGATATATTTTGAGAGCCAGTACTTCTAGGTTTCTAGGTTCACTTACCATCAGGTGAGATAGTGGTCAAAGGCTAACCCATCATGCATAAAAAAAAATGCCATGGGGTGACGGGCGCAGTGCAGTTCGTCAATTGTAATTAAATGTATCTGTTATAGGCAGAGGTTACTGCTTAATACCAGATGGGTTACGTGCTTCTTCCGTCACAATAACATTATCAACATTCCAGACCAACAATAGCTGAAACCCGATGGCGAGCTATTTAAATAGGTTCAGATATTAATCTACGAGATAGTATACAGTAATGGCTCTTCGCAGCCTAGTATAATTACGACAGGGAAATTCATGGAATACGAAATAATTATTCTTTCTTTCAATTTCAGGGAAGGAGTTTAGATATGACTATGATTTCAACACGCAGGCTGATGGCTGGCTGAAGTTCCATGTCATCCCTAGTACCTGGTCCAATGCCAGAATGAGGTGCCATGCTGAAGGTATTACATAGAAGTTTATGTAGCGCTTCGCACACAAAACGTAGATTTAAATATTGTTTTATGCAATTTACCAAAAATCTCTTTGAAATGCATCCATATCCTTGAGGCTAAATAATATGTATGATTATGGTTTGCCAGTTTATTATTATTTAGCCAACTGAATTGAATTACAAATAAGACTTACTTTTCAATTAGATTTAATTTTGTTGCAAAAACGCCTTCTAAGCAAATAAGCTTACAGCGTGCCCTCCGAAGATGGAAACGTTCTAAGTAATGCCACCCATCCAAGTCATGACCACAGCAGCGGACTTTGCTTCTTTGTTGATCGTCGGTCAAGAATGTCTAAACAAGCTACGAGCGTTTCAATTCAGTAAACTATATTATTAAGTTATATCTTACTGAACTATTTAAATGATGGTAATTATATAACCTACTTTTTCAACACCCTTGCTGGTAAAGTGAGCTTTATTATATCGTTCTTAGGGCCATAAACTGAACTATAACACCCTCGTGCATAATAATATTATACACTAGTGCGTAATAGAATTACCTCTACAAAGTTAAGTTAGTACCTAACTGCAAATTATATGCGAGTAAGCAGAGCATTTTCAATTTAACCGGGTAAATACAGATTTGTAACATCAAAGAGGTTTATATGTTATCAACCATAATACATTTAGAGCGCACAAATATAAACTTGTGCGATATTTTCCATAACTTTCGTATGTTGTTTGTATCGCATTTGTGCAGTTTTTTTTTTCCTCACAAGGGTATAGAAAAAGTGCGTTTGAAACTCGTGCGCGTTGTTTTTTACAATCTCTACTCCATTAAGGCACCCATTAAAACCCGTCTCGATTGTAATAAACAACTTTTCGCACTTGTTGTATAATGTACTATTAATTACTTGTACTTGTGCATTGTTCGTTACCCATTCATAATCAAATAGATATTAAATATTCATTGTAGCATAAACTCGATTACAAACTGTTATAAGTTAGCAATTATTGAAACATGTTTAAAACTCAACGCTCTTGGATTTAGATATCAATAAAAATATGTGCTTACTATAATGTGACGCTATTGTTAATGGCAATAATTATAAATTGTATGCAATTTGTCTGAAATTATAAGTTTATGTAAAATATGACTATCTAATATGACTAAATTGAAGCGCTCGTAGCGAAGTTTACTTAGCTGTTCTCAACCGATCAGCCAAGTTAAGCACCGTCGCGCGCGGTCATGAGTTGGATGGGTGACCGCTAGCGACATTACTACTGAGCGCTTCCGTGCTTCGGAGGGCACGTTAAGCCGTCGGTCCCGGTTGTCGTCTTAGGATGGCAGTCGTTATAGCATGGTGGTAGGGCATTTTGCGAATGTCCGCCTGGCTAGCTACCACCCTCAAGTAGAAAATCTGTCGCCAAGCACCTAACGGTGTGTTCCGGCAGCTGTCCTTGAGAGCCAGTACTTCTAGGTTAGCCTGAACAACATCTTCGACCACATCATCACTTACCATCAGGTGAGAAAGTGGCCAAAGGCTAACCTATCAGGCATAAAAAACATAAAAAGAGTATGAGATGTATTTGGCTGAAACGCAACAAGACTTACAATCCGATGGGGCAATGCTGCCAGCATCCTGGGTGCACTGCTAACTGGGAGAGGACTGGAGTAGTAGAGTACAGTATAAGCCTTAGTTTGAAGGTTGTCTACATAAATACTTTCGTTGTAGTACCTGTATTATAAGTTACTTGTAGCGTTTTCTGAATAAGGCATACAGCCGACAAAAAAGGGACTGAAAATAAATTGCGCTCCAATTATTTGTAGATGTGATCGCTTTGTGAAATTGTTTACCAAATAGAAAGTAATTGATTGTACAAATATTCTTTTATAATAACAGTTTTGCAAGGTTTTCTGTATTGCTGATAAATCAGCGTTTGTCAGGTACCTACTATCATACCAGTTAAAGTAAAATAAGATATAGTCGAAGATAAAAACAAGCTAGAGCCTATAAGCACAGAATAAAAAGGTTATAAGACTGCAACATGCTTTCTAGAACAACTATCAGCACTTATAATACTTTTGTTTTGGTAATTGCCATTGACCACAGTCTCATCTGACGGTAAGTGATGATGTGATCGAAGCTGTTAACAGGCGTTACTGGCTCTAAAGGGCAGCTGCCGGAACACACAGTTAGGTGATTTTCTACATGAGGGTGGTCAAACCCGCGGCGGGATTTAAACCATGGCCTGCTGCTCGGCAGTCCAAAACCTATGCCACTGAGCCAACACTGTTTCAAAAAAGTTTGAACCTTTTGAAAGCAAGACATTTTAACTCATCACACACAGAAGTACGAGTAGGTTTTTTGTTATATAGACATTTCAACGGTCAAAAACACGATATTGATTAAATTATAACTGCACTTGACTTTAAACATGTTTAACTTTTATAATTACTAGCTGCGTCCAGCGATTATACACCCGCGTGGTAATAAATGATGATGATAAATAGTATCATATATGTTAATCTAATGCATCATCTACCACAATACAAAATTTCATCAAAATTGTTCCAGCCTGTGAATGATCTAGAACGTGAATGAGTAACAATCATACAAACACACTCACAAACGTTCGTTTTTATAATATTAGTTTCATAGTTTCATAAACATCAATTTGCTACTACCAAATATACATTAGAAATAAATTATTATTATTTATTGTATGTATGGTTCACTATTTTGCCTACAATGGCTTACACACAATAGATAATTGTGCTGCCGCGTCCCAATGATCGCGTTCTTATGGCTCAGTGGCATTGACTATGGACTGCCGTGTAGCAGGTCCTTAGGTTGAATCCCGCCGCAGGCTTGAGCTTCACCGCATGGTGGAAGGGCATTTTGCGAATGCCCGCCTGGCTAGTGACCACCCTCACGTAGAAAATCTGTCGTCAAGCACCTAACGGTGTATTCCGGCAGCAGTCCTTGAGAGCCAGTAAAATTACAGGCACATGAGATTTAACAACTGCACGCCTCAGTGTTACTTACGGGCACATTTCAATTCGTCTTTGATGAAATGCATCTGTTATAGGCAGAGGTTAGTCCACTTAACATCAGGCGGGCTTGTTTCGTCACAATAAAATAAATAAATAAATATTTTAATAATAAATACTTTAATAAAATAAATATAATTTTATTACCTAATTGGTAACCATGAAATATCTGCTATTTTAGGTGCAGTTCTAGCATCGCCACTAAACACGCAACTGAAAGCAGCCATCATATCGCTGGTGGCGCACCACAAAGGATCAGCGCAAACCATGATATTTACTGGAGTTCACTCATTTTTCTCAAAGGGAGACTATTCCTCCGTTGAAGGTACGTACCACATGAAACGAAGACTCAGGAACGAGTGCTCAATGGAATGACTGATTGAATTTATGAATGACTGAAGAGAGCTCAAGGCAGATCCCCTACTCACTGGACCGGTTTGGTTGCATGCGCAATACCACCAAAGGGAACAAATAGAAAAGCATTGCCAGATCTCTGATCATCACCAGTAAGTGTCTATTTTGTGCTCTAAACATCTGTAAATGTGATGATTGCATATCTTGCGATAGTGATTGAATGCAAATTTAGGAATAAATAGGCCAGCGACATATCTGAAAGTTAAATGTTTAAAAAAGTACGTCTACAGGTATTATGAAATCCAATAGACCTGCTGGATTATATAATGACGGTTAAAATAGTAAAATTAGACCAAAAAAATCAAGTAAGTCCAGCCAATCTCGATAGCCAAGCGGATAAGGCACCCGAGGAGCATATGCACGTTTGAAATCGCACGAGACGAAAATTGTGTTTTGGAAATTAATAAATGTGATGTTCGCTTTGCGCGTCGAGGAAGTGCTTGAAATAAAATTTTGAAAAAAAGCTTATTCCATTTTCGATCATTTGTGGACCATAAACATGACAACCACGACCACTTTGAAGTAATTGTGGCCCAGGGGTAAAGTCAAACTCAAATAGCTAGGGACTGCCGTGCCGCAGGTTCCTAGTTCGATTCCCACCGCCAGCTTGAGCTTCATCGCATGGTGGAAGGGCATTTTGCGATTGCCCGCCTTAAAGTCAAAATCATTTATTCAATTTAGGCGTCTACGGCGCTCTTATGAAGGTCAATTACAAATTTTAGTATTGAAATATTCTACATTGTACTGCCACATTCACCAAATAAATTGTATGGAGCCACTGCGAGAAGAACGGGCAAGAAACTCGGGGCCATTCTTTTAAACATCTTTTAACAATGTGTTACATACTTACTATATAATAGTATTACAATATTTGTTTAAATTATGTAGGTGACAGTCAATAGATTGGCGGAGGCGGAATTGTCCAGGCATTTTTGTCGTTTATGTAATCAGAAACTGTGTAGTAGTATTTTTTAATCGATATGTTTTTCACATGCAACTTGAATTTCCCTTCTGTGAGCGTTGTAATATGTTTAGGAACTTTATTATAAAACCGCACACAATTACCTAAGAAGGACCTTTTATTTGTCTTTGCTAATCTAAAACCTGGCACCGCTATTTTATCTTTATTCCTAGTATTGTAATCGTGATTGTCACTGTTTAATTTAAATTTACTAAAATTTTTACGAACATACATAATATTTTCAAATATATACAGACTTGGTAAAGTTAAAATAGCCTGGCTAGCTACCACCCTCAAGTAGAAAAACTGTCACTAAGCACCTTACGGTATGTTCTGGCAGCAGTCCTTAAGAGCCAATGAAATTAAAGGCACATGAGACTTAACAACTATGTGACGGGCGCAGGGGTTAGTCCGCTTAACATCAGGTGGGCCTCGAGCTTGTTCCGTCACAATAACATTAAAAAACTGTGCCATGAGTGCTTAACTGAGACGAAGAAAAAGAAGGCCACAGAAAAACTTAATCAAACTAGCTAAACATGCTAGCCAGCCATGGCTGGCTAAACATGTCATTATCAAACGTATAAGTAAAACCGGCCCAGTGCAAGTCAAATACGAGACAGAGTCGCATTATTGCGAGAACAAGAAACTTAATTAATTTCATACATATCGGGATCCTTGCTGAGCGCCCGAGTCGTACCTGGCCATTAGGTGTTTATTTTTCTTATTTAACAGGTTTACTACAGCCTTATCAAGATTGTTGCTTGTATCTGTTACCATTTAAAAACTAACATGCCTTGTACAAATACATTCCATGCCAGTACGATGATCCCGAAAATGGCTTAAAGATTTTAACTTCTTGTTTTTCGGATGTTTTCTTTTGCAAGGTTATCTAAATATAGTACTGGATCACGTAATACGCGGATTTACAAAGTAATCATTTTTGATGACATCAAGTATTAATTGAGTTGACTACATTTGTTACGTATAAACGTAGTTTTTCATATTTTTGGTGGTTTCAGGGGCAACATTTAAAATAATATAATAAATAACTAAATAAAAGATAATTTATTGCCGCTAAAATAACAACTTTTTACACTATCCATTAACTGAAGTATTACAAACTAATAATTAACATACTAATATTAATTTAAAAAGTATATCTTAGGGCAATAGGGGTATACTCAGCATGAGTTATGTTCACACTGTGATGAGAACATAACGCTGTTTTTCAGTGTACTCCTGAGTTCGGGCTAAGGTCTTTATCGAGTTACGAAGGTAATAGAAAAATACAGGTGAAACACAAAATGACATTAACACAACACACAACGTACAATCACAACAGTCACCATACTGGCCCTACATATATTACAAACAAGTGCATTCAGTATTTATTTTTTCATAAAGGGGATCGATGTTCAATTAATTATCAAGATAATACTAGCATCACCAACTATTTAAACTGGCGAATTCCATGATCATGCAAAATGAATAACTAACTTAGCTAAAAGCGCTATAAAACTGTTTATTTTTAATTTACGCCACAGACGTAAGTTTCGACCATAGTGTAAACTGGAAAAATTGTTGTGCATAAACCATTTTGTGCAATGAATTCCCGAATTATGTATTTAATATCTGTAGAATTCATCATTAGGCAAGAAAATGTACACTTCGTTTTTCAACAACATTTACACTTCTTTCATGATGTACTTAACAACATTTCAGGAGTACCTCTGCTTCGACTGCCAATAACCTGGGCGCCAGGCGAGCCTGATAACGTTGACAACTCCGAGGACTGCCTTGCAATGATCACTGATCCCAAGGGCAGCACGTATGACGTAAAATGTGACATTGTGCTACCCTACGTGTGCTTTAAGAAAGACACACATGTTGTCATGACTCAATGTGGAACTACTGATCCAGGTACCTTTAACTTCCTTTTTTAAGTTTGTCACCGTCGAAGTCATAATTAAACATTCGTAAATACTTAGCCTAATTCTTATAGCTCTAGCGTTTAGCGAAAAATGATTCGTTTTGATTCCTTTCACATAATAGTTTTATGTAATATAAACCCTAGATCTGATCAATCTCAGCTAAATATATTCTCATTTCAATTAGAAAAAAACAGCATTTCAATTTTTAACTGATTGGTCAAAAGATGTAGTCAGTAAAATTAAAACTAGAAATTATTTTACCGAACCGACTCACAACTTTGATGAGTATGAAATAACTCGTTGAAGTCAGCTGGATTGTCCACTGCTGAACACAGTCACTAAGGAAGGGGGAGATTTTCCATAATGCACAAACTTGGCAGGCGTCTTGGTGATCGCAGTGTAATACAGCAGTTACTCAGATGGCACTGCTGTCCACCTTCCGGTGTATTACCCTTAGTCGCCTCTTACGACACCCACGAGAGGAGATGGGGGTGAAATTGTAGTAGCGACACCACGACAATTTATTTTTCTTTTTTTTATTCCTTAAAGGTTCGCCTTTGACCACTATCTCACCTGATGGTTTGTGATGATGTGGTCGAAAATGTTGTTCAGGCTAACCTAGAAGTAATGGCTCTCAAGGACAGCTGCCGGAACACACCGTTAGGTGCTTGGCGACAGATTTTCTACTTGAGGGTGGTAGCTACCCAGGCAATTTGCAAAATGCTTTACCACCATGCTATAACGACTGCCATCCTTAGACACCAACGGGGACCGATGGCTTAACGTGCCCTCCGAAGCACGGAAGCGCTCAATAGTAATGTCACTAGCGGTCACCCATCCAACTCATGACCACGGTGGACGTTGCTTAACTTTGCTGATCGGTTAAGAACAGCTTAGTAAACTACGCTACGAGCGTTTCAATATTTTTCAGTTCATTGACTGTAATATAAAGACTGCTAACCGATGTTGACGAAATATTAATGAAATCAACTTGGAGGTATACTCGACCCCTCATAAAGACTAAGGACATATGTTTGATAAAAAAATATACTTAAGTAAAAGAAAAATATATTTTAGCCATTCTTATGTTTTAGTGAACTTGAATCTTTGCATGTTAACATCACACAAGAATGTGACTTAGATCCTTAAATTAAAAAGACTGTGCTGTGTCTTAAAAATCAATTTTAATTCCAAAACCTTCTTTCCATTACAGGTTATACCCTGGAGCCGAGAACTGGTAGCTGTTACAAGTTCCACAACCGAGGCCTGCCATGGTCTGAAGCATACATGACCTGCGTGGCCGAGGGAGGCTACCTGGCCATTATCAATAGCGAAATAGAAGCGACGGTTATCAAGGAGATCTATGAAAAGCATCCTGACAATACCATACGCTCTAGAGACCCTGGTATAATGGCTATCGGTTTTCATGACTGGGGTCTGCATGGAACATACTTAACCATTCATGGTAGGCTAATATTGATGTTTACTATACAAATTATGCTAAATGGTAGCACAAACCAATGTAGCACAGAAAGCATCCTGCTTGATATACGAAGAGCTAAAAATCGTATTGAACAACGACTTGACCTTCTTGTCCATTCTTGTCGTAGTAGTTCTATACTTATGTCGAATAGTGACAGTTGAATGCTTTTAAATATATATTTTTTAATTTAGTTCATTTTTTTTTTATCTAGTACCGAAAGAACATCTGTGGATTTTTTTTTTGTATTATCTACATATTTAGAAGCAATAAATATTATGCAGGCAATGAATGTTATTCTAATAAGCATCGGAGTCCCTTACATAAATTTTGCTGCAGGCACATAAGGTGCCCAAAAGAATGTCAGCAATACAATTTTTCTGGCCAAGGTAAGCGCCAGCCTTATGGTGGTTTGTTTTTTTATCCCCCGTGGGGTGCCGGGTTAGAATTGCACCTCCCCATATCATCCCGTGGGTGTCGTAAGAGGTGACTAAGGGAAAAATACCGGAAGGTGGGCAGCAGCGCCTTCTAAAGATCTGCCAACGTACACTGCGATCCCCAAGCCGCCTGCCAAGCGTGGGGATTATGGCATATACCCCCTTCATAGGGTAGGCTGTGTTCAGCAGTGGACGAGTCAGCTGTTACAGTGCTGTGACAAAAATTTATAGAGAAACCATGCGTTTGGACCCCATGGACCTAATGTTTCTACTCTAAAAGGCAGAAATATGTAACCATCGCCGAGACTATCATATTTTTACTTCGATCAGGTATTTTTTATCGAAGTATTTTTACTTCGATCAAGAAGTATTTTTAGCATTTGAAGCAATTTGTAATTAAATAAAAACTATACTTCCTGAATCCACCCATTGCGATTAATTCCGCTCCTGTACAAGATTTAACAACAATTTCCATCGTGCTCAGAATGTCATTTGGTTCAACTCTGTGCTGGTGGTCTGCTTCTGTGTAGTGTTAAGAAAGTTTAAATTAAATTTTATTAATTGTTTTACGATTATACATTATTATTTTTGTCACTTACAGGCGAAACTCTAGACGCTGCTGGCTACCAGACCTGGGCTGAAAATCAGCCCGATAATGCCACTAGAGCGCGAACTGAAGACCTGGGAGAGTATTGCGGGAGTGTTTTTAGACCAGGAGTACTTAATGATTTGTGGTGCAACGTTCCTGTACCTTTTATATGTGAAAAGAGTCGCGACAGTCTTCTTAGAACATACATGTAATCACGTAGATAAACAATGGGGACATTACGACTGTTTCAAATTAAATTTGCCTGTTTAAACATAATAGAAATAAAAGTAATAATTCAGAAAATTGTATAAATAATTTTTTTCACTTTCGATGTTCCAAACTGTTTAGACTTTTAAAGATTATAACGTGTGTCTCAATAAGAGGGCATTATGTCATTTATATTGAGAAACAGTATTTTTAACGAGTTGTGATATTTGCATTGCTTTCTAAAGTGTGGAATAAAATATTCGGCTGTAGGCCCCGCAGCTCTAATGACAGGCCTTGGTGGCTTGGTGGTCAATTCACATCAGAATTCCATGAGATGATTTGGATTGAGAATCATTGCTGCAAAAAATCACTGGCGTGATGTTGCAGGTGGCGCTTCCTGCTAAAGCCACATGTAGTGAAAATCCACACCATCCACGTGAGGCTACCAGAACTCCGTTACCATGTCCATTTATTGAATGCCATGTGCACTTTCTCGGCCATAAACTCCGCAAATTTTGCGAACAATCTCAATGGAACTTCTCATGTTTGTAATGGTTTTCGTATAATATAGAACGCGTTCTTCTTTTGTTTTGCACTCCATTTTTAATTATTTGAACCAACAGAGATGTCAAAATTTCGGAGTTGCCACTTGCACGAATAAAATGACACAAAATTTAATTAGTGCACTCCTATTAAGACATCCAGTTACAACACACAAGATAATAATAAGTTAATTAAAATAATTTAAAGTATCGTGTCGTATCAATTACTTTCAGATATTTATTCCCAAAAAGCTCACGTGAAATAGAAATTATAGTCATCTCATTAGTGTGTGTTAGGGGGTGTGTGTGAGGGTGTGAGTGTGTGGCGAAGGAGATTGCATATGTGTTTGAAAGTTCTAGTTTGTTTGATTACCAGGTCAGGCATTTACTGTTTTTTTTTGACGTGGAAGTCTCAGTAACAGTTTGGAGTCTATAACTGAGCTGATGACAATAAGCTTGTACCTTATTACAGGCGACTACTCAAAATCAGGCGAAATGAGGTTGTTTAGATCTACAATAACTCCTTAGCCTGGGCTACGAAATCTCGGTAAACAAATATCTACTACATATTTCTGCAGATGGGTAGACAAAATAAGATTTAATTGAATTCCTTTATTTCACTTGCAAATATAATAGACCTGATATGTACCTATGCTATGTACTTAGTCTATCCATCTGGAGAAATATGTAATAGATATTTGTTTGTCTAGATTAAGTGAAGCCCTGTGGATTATTAATTATCTAGGAGTTTTGTAGCATCTGCTGAATATACATAGAGTTCAAAGTGAGATACGGTCATCAAGAAAAAGTAAGCGAAAGCTACTTTTGGTCAGATTTTGAAACTTAAACGAAGGCAAATTTAAGTCTAATTTGTTAACATATGATATTAGTGTCGTACATTTTTCATTTAAAATAAACATACAGAATTAAAGCGCTACAAGTATACATAAAAAAAAAAAATTAAAAACGCGCTTGCCAATTATTTATTTATAATAAACGTTTTATCGTTCCACTGACATTAAAACTGGTAGTTGTTTAAATTTTTGGTATCGTTTTTTAAAGCTCTTCATTTCGATACAACACTCAAGGAATCATATATGAAGACCCCACTGAAAAGTTGAATCTATTACCACTCTCAAGAAAATGTTACTTGATCAAGTCGAGTGTTTTATTCCATGTAATAAAAGACGAAGTTCTAATTACATAGTGTTAGATAAGGTACCTATAGTAAATAATAAACGAATTAAAATACAGGATGAACAAGAAGTAAAAATAAGGTCCTAGATGAGGACTGGAGCGTAGAGCTGTGGGTTACATTGTTGGGCAGCATCATGACGCTCACCAATATGGAGGTGTTCTTCACCTACGCATTTCATATAAATTTTTTTACCAACAAGTTATTACACACATTTGAGTGTTGAAGTCGGTTCTATTTTTTTGGTAAAAAATTTTATTTCGCCATTTTTAGTGACCCTTGCTACTAATGGGCTTATGTTTAACTTACTACCAGATATAGTAACATAGAACAGACTAAAATTAACCCCCCCATTTTAATGTAAACTTAGAACCAAAGTTTTAAAATCTCGCTATCCTATTTAAGCAAAATTACTCTTAGTAAATCATTGTTAACCCAAAAGTAGTAAATGATCACTGTTTAATATTGCCATATTAAATAAGTAAAGCTGTCTCACTCTCTCGTCTCACATCAATCAACATGCCTATTACATAATTTATTTTGTAGGAACACTCCTACACAATAAATTAATAAAAAATAGTAATTTAAGTGCTGTGTAACCCAAAGTATGTTCAAAGGACGCTACAAATATCAAGTCAGTTATTGAAGACTTTCATTTATAGCGAATACAACAGGATCCCTTAAATATTTAACAATCACCAAAAGTAGTAAATTATCATCAAAATTAAACTTGCTGTAATTCTTCTGGCGCATCGCCGGCCGCTGCCGCGGCACGCTCGCTATGCTCGCTCGGCTCGCGCGTTGTTGTGGTCGCAGGTAACCTAACGCTCCTCCTCGCTTCGCTCGTCGTCGCACCTAAACATGGCTTTGATATTTAGTGATAATTTACTACATTTGGTGTTCGATTACAATTTTTGGTAAAAGAACTAAGGGTATCCAAGCATTTTATGGTGATCATTATATTTAGTCCCCTACTTAAGGGATCAATTGTCATTTACTGTTAATGACATACGGTTTAAGAACGATAGGAAAGATTTGAGTTATGACATCGTGTCATGTTAGCTCAATTGGTTAGAGCATACCCCGGATCAAGGGGTGGATGGACGCTGGTTCGAATCCCGCACATGACTGAAATTTTTCCTATCGTATATTTGTGATTTTGTAATGTAATCCGCATAGCAGGCGTTATTGCAAACCTAACAATATTAAAATTATACGGTTGCGTCATCATTTACAAGTATAAAACCAATTGCAAAATTGGTCTTGTTTGTAGTACAACGCAAGTGTAACTATAGATGTCGCTCCATCCCAATTCGATGGTTAAAGAATGATAGGAAAGATTTGAGTTATGACGTCATGTCATGTAAGCTCAATTGGTTAGACCATACCCCGGCTCAAGGGGTGGATGGACGCGGGTTCGAATCCCGCATATGACTTAAATTTTTCCCATCGTATATTTGTGATTTTGTAATGTAATCCGCATAGCAGGCGTTATTGCAAATCTAACAATATTAAAATTTTATTTCCTATCCAAAAAAAATATTTCTATCTTATACCGTTGAGGAAATATTACTGTGCTACCACCAAATTTGAGCTTCGATGAGAATTCATCATGATAGGAAAATACTTTTCAGTTTTTGGGTTGTAACTCAAAAACGGCTAAATTGATATTGATTACATTTCAATGGGACCACACGGCAAGCATCAGCTATCAAATAAAAAAAGAATTATTAAAATCAGTTCACCCAGCGAGAAGATATGAGGTAACAAACGTCCTCCTTTTTTGAAGTCGGTAGAAAATCGAAAAAAAAACAGTCTTCAAATTGTACTTTTTGCTTTTTAATCAACCTTTCATTACTCTTCAAATAACGTTTATATTGGTCCTTGAATTAAGAGGAAGCAATACATAACGTGAAAATTAATTAATTAATTGCGCCGTAAAGGTTTCGGCACCTTTGAAGCGTCTTGAAAATTAGATTAAATTTTATACCTTTCCATCATTTCAGTGGTATGCCTTTATTTATAAGTAAATAATTAGTGTATATTAGTGAATAGTCCATAGATATTTTCGGATTCCTCGAGTATATTTAATATAATATAATATAATTTTATATATAACTAGCTGACCCGGCAAACGTTGTTTTGCCATATAAATCATTGGCTATTAAAAAATAAAGGTTGATCGTAGAAGGGTGAAAATTGAGGATTGTATGTATTTTTGTATGTTGTATCATAAAAAAATAGAAATTAAAAAATTATAGCTCAAGCCAGCGGTGGGGATCGAACCCTGGACCTGCGACACGGTGTAACAAAAGCTAACCCTATACATTTTTTCTAAGAAATGTTTATAATTCTATTAGTCTAACATCTAACAAATCCTGGTCACGTGAAGCAAAGATTAATAACAATAACGGTCCCTACACACTAGACTATACGTAAATATCTACTTTGACGCGTGAAATTGAATCGCAATGAGCACACATTTAGATGAAAGGAATCCAGCACAGTCAATACTAAGTCCTTCCGATTATTGAAATTATTGTAGTTCACGATCTCAAGACTGCGATAGAAACGCTGATCCTTAGGGAGTACCAAGTAATTGCACCCATCGCTCTTCCTCTATCTTCCTATGGGAGTAGTAAAAGCCGACGAAAAGAAAAAAGGCCGCCCGCAACAGTGCCTTCTGAAGTACTGACATCTGATATTGCGGAGGTATTATGGTAACCTATTAATGGGTGAGACGGTGTTGAGCATATGACGATCCGGCTGATACAGTACAGTACAGTATCTTTCTGTGGGATTCGTAAAAGGTGACGAAGTGAAAAACACCAGAAGGTAAGGTTTACAGCAGCGCTTTCAGCCTCGATTCGCAATAAGCTGGTTTTGATTTTATAATAAACATTATTACATCCTTATAACATTTTGTAAGACTCGTACAGCAAAAGTAATGCAAAACGACAAGTTCCAATTCAACACAGGCAGGTATTCTGTTGTACATTTTGGGGATAGAAGTACACCTCAGAACATAAAACAAAGTAGAAGCAAGGACGGAGCTATAAAAGTGTAAATAGCGACATTGATTTCAGTCTGTCTTGTTGGCTATAAACTTGAGGCTTTTTATGATGTGTACCTGCCTGAATAAGTTTATAAGAGAATAAATAAAGTATAATTAAGGTTGATATATCTTGCTGTAATTATCATTCATAACTTTAAATAAATCACTATCTCTTATCTTATTCGTGCGCGGTCTGTACAATATGTTTTCTCTGACAACATAGTCAGGGAAAAAATAACACAATAATTTATGTTTTTACTTCCCATGCTTGTAAAGTTGTTATTTATGTCTGATGTAAGCGGAATAAGATTAAGTTTTGATGAGACTGTCAATACCACTTTCAAAGATTCTCACTTCCAAATTTTTTTTAGAATAGGATTTAATGAACTACCGTGGCAATGTTGAAGTTGAAAGTACATAGCTAACAATGGGACAGTCACCTACAAAAACAACAAAACAAGTATACAGTTTATAATTTTCATAATAATGTAATGTACTTTAATTCTTAATAATCGAACTTAACATAAGCATGAGTAAAAATATTCAAGTTAATCTTTGATTTTAAGATACTTCTGTGGTACGATCCAAAATGTTTGTAATTATAACAATAAACAAGTCTATTTTAACCTATACATATAGTTTGTTTATATTAGATATTCAGCAATTAAACTTTCCATGAATTTACATAAAGCTGGTATACAACATGGTTTCCATAACTTTTTTGGAGGATTCATATCATGGGTGTAGATATAGTCTTGTATGCAAACTGTACATAATTAGGTATATGTAAAACACTCATGTGGTCAACCCACACTCGCCCTTATTATACAACAGTTGCATAAATAAATAACTATTATTATTGAATTTCTATAAAACAATTAATTCAGAGAACTTCGTATCATACATATGGCATCCATGTGATATTATTAATTAAATTCATCTAATTGAGAACAAATCATTACTAGTTCATTTGTCTAATAGGGCGCTCATTCTACATTTACATATAATTTTTTTTTATGCCTGCAGTATACCTTTCTTAACAAAATACTACGAACTATATACAACACTACAGCGACTACAATAAAAGCATTTGGACTCATATGCAGTCCAAATGCTCTAGCCCACTACCAGTTGGCAGCGTGCCCAGCATGCTGGCAGCATTGCCCCGTTGAATTGCAATGCTTATTCTTTGAGCCAAATAGGTGCCAGAATTTTGATCACGCGTCGCATCAACCAAGCGCTCTGATAAGTTTTGGAAAATACGATGAGCTCCCGGTCCCCACGGACCCAACGTCTCTACACCAAACGGCTCAAATATGTAACCCATACCGAGGTTAGCATACTTGCGCCGCTTGAGTTGCTCTGCCGAAGTAGCCGCGGCGCCAGTCCTCACGTTGGTTTTAGAAAGATGTGACGGCGCTAAAGTGTCTACGCATGTAGCGTCCCACACTAAGGGCCGTCCTTACTTCCATGGAACCAGAGACGTGCCGTCAGGTCTATTACCATCGTCACGCATCAGACCGTTCGGTTCGAGAACAGCTGCAACATTGGCGCTGGTAAAAGTCCAGCGAATAATATCGTTAAGGCTGGCGTTGCGGGAAATTCGACCAGCACTTCGAGAGCAGGAGAGGCCATGGTGACCGAGTTGGTCAACTGCAGTACCACATTGGCAGTGATGTGCAACACAACACCTTGCACCCAAGCGTAAGCTAATGGCGAGACGAAAAGCGGAAAGATCTATAAGGCTACCAGTTATGTAAGAAGGAATGGCTTGTAACCAAAGACCAGATTCCCACACAGAAACAGCGAGAATACGAGCATGATCTGCGAAACTAGGGCACGTATTTAAAAGATCTTTCCGTGCTAGCTCGCATAGGGGCTGATCCCACTGTTTCTGAGATGACAACATTTTTGGGAATTCAGTATTTGGACAAGCCAGTCCCCATATGGTTTTGGCCTCAGCCAGCTATGCTACATCAAAAGAGCCTAAAGATGGGTCAAGAATTTTTTCTACTAATTTGTGTGTACTGTGTACAGAAGACAAAAAAGCTGATAATGTCACTCCAGAAATTTTGCGTATCCCTATGCCCCCTAACCTCACAGGGAGGGAAGCTTGCACCCAAACCCTATCATCAATTTCAACATTCAAAACCGAAATTAACGTATCTTTTAATAAATTGTCTAAGCTTAAAAGAAGCTCACTGTGTTTCCACAGCTGACAACATCTCAAAAAGTATGTGAATTTAGTAACGAAAAGGCAAACTCTAATAATAATAGTAAAAGCCATATAAGCGTTAATTTTGAATAATCTGCTAGAAGCATTTCTAAACTTTTGAATTTGTTCTTTGACAAATGGTGACAAAGATTCGTCAAGAATCAGCGAACCCAAAAAACGGAGCGAACTTTTTTCTACTAATTTTATATTAGGCGCAAATAAGTTGAATTTTTCAATAATCGAAACTTTATCCGGAATAGTATTACAAACAAAAAGTTCACATTTGGAAAAAATTTGTTCAAGGCCAATAAGACGAAAATAGTCTATACGAATAAGTACTCGCAAGTCATTCAATACCGTGCTCGCATCACCTCCTAAGGTTCCGTCATCCAAATACCAAACGTTAAGTTTTGATTGGAGACGTTGAATTATTGAGTGGATGGCAAGGCTAAAGATGGCTGGTCCCAGAGGATCACCCTGTTGACATCCTACGGAAGATAATATAACGTTGTTTTGGTATGTTAATTTTGATGGTTTGCCGTAACATTGCCAAAGAAAAGGGTATAATTCCGGAATTTTATCTTTCGCTTCAGTCAAAAGGGTGCCCCTATCTAATGAGTTGAATGCATTTTTAACATCCACCTTCAAAAGCACATCTCCACAATTTTGATCAAGAAATGTGCGAAGTGAATGTACAGCAGCCTCACAACCACCCTGCGAACCAAAACCGAGTTGTAGTGGTTGAAAAAGATTACTTAAATCAACCTTTAGTTAAAGCAACTTTTTTCCTACAACCGCATTTGGCTGTGAGGTGGCGATAAGTGGTGCCTACTGCTATAGGCCTAATACCACCATCTTTTTTATTATGGGCACATAAATTCGCACCGTACAGAATTTCGGTAATTTCATTGTTGACTGGACCCGACAACATCAAATTAAACAAAGCCGTCACATCCCTTAGAAGTGTCTCGCCTACCTCACCAGAACTAAAAGATAAAATATCTTTTAAGTGCTGAGGCGTCAGGCCATCTAGACCACCGGCTGAACCACTTAGAAAAGATGCCAAGGCTGCAGAAACATCCTGTGGGGTCACCTCAACAATGTCATTATTTTGTTCAGGAAAGTCGGGAAGGTGGAGACCAGCAGTTGCAGGCGGATGCTTTTCTATTAGGGAATTCAAAGTGTCAGATGTGAAAGGGGCGATTGTATCACTCGAAAACAAGATGCGTGCCGCGTTTTTGATGTCACCATCACTAATTTTGTTTAATTTTGTTTTCTACTATTTTAATGGTAGCTGAATGGACATTATTTGTTCATTGTATTCCGCCGCAGTGGCGGAATTATTAAATTTGAGCCAAAAAATTGCTCTTCCCGTGCCCTGTATTTCACGCAGTTTTCCTTTACTCTAGTTGTAAGGGATTTTTTGTTGGAAGCATCAAAATTTACGTGAAATACGTGGTATGGGAATGCTAGAAGATGCTCCCAGGCTTGCGTAGTATTAGTAGCCAAAACGTTTTTAATCGAACACACTTTTTCAAATATTAAGCGCCATCTGGTTGGAACTAAATTAACTGTTAAAAATCCATTGCATAACGATAGCATTCAATTTTTTTTTCTTCTCATACATTTACTGTACTGCGTATCATTTCCCTTCCTAACGTATCTGATATATTTTTGAAATGTTTTTTTTTATATATTTAATTCAAAGAAAATTCATCATTGTCACTTATTGATTTTCAAACAATAGTTAAAAAAGTATAAAATTATAAAAAAAGTAAATATCCCGACTACGAATTATTTATTTTCGTTAAACTTTATATTGTTATATTTCAATTATAAATTTATTATGTTGCAACAGCAAGTTATATATATATATTTAAGGAATCGTTATTTACAGTCCTTCATTTTGATATCACACTTGGTGGATCTGGAAGAAAAAACAATATCTCATAATATGGCGTCTAAAATCCGCCGGTTAGTTTTTTAATTTCTTTTTATGTACCTAGTGTTACTTGCGCCATCAAGACAAATCTAACGATATCTCTTTCATTAAATCGGTGAAGCCGTTTAAAAGTTATGGTGGAATAAAGAAGCACACAAACATTACAAAATCACAAATATACGATAGGAAAAATTTAAGTCTTGTGCGACATGCGAGCACACAAACAAGTTATATACATACATAAATGAACTCTAAAGATATGACTCTTCTTTTTTTGGGCAGTAGTGTAATTAATATCACCTACTACTTGTTAGCTGTAGTAAGGTATTTATAATATACATTACAGACATATACAGTTCTATTATACATGGCGCTTTTAATAGACGTAGTTAAAAGTGAGTATATATAAAGTAAATATCCACTCTTTTTACATACATTTAACAAACATGTTGTCGACCCTGATTTCGTTAAGCTCTCGAATGGTATGCTATGTACAACAACTAAACAAGCCGAAAATTGTTTCATTTGGTGTACCACGTCCTCATTTCTGACATCAAAACTTCCTGCTTGACGGTATAAAACCTACGTTGGAATTCAGGTATATTAACGTCAGAAACACCTCGAAATCACTAAAATGATCAGCTCCATCTCAATGGCGTCAGTGACTAACGACACACAAAACTTGAAAGTTTTGTCAGAATTAACGCCTGTACCAATAAACTACTAATAATGCAAGATTACCATATTGGGTCATGCATGACTCATGAATCATGATATGGCATCGTAGACAATGTTATTTATATAACTTAGAACGTGTCTACTCATAAATTTTAAATTATTCAAATCAAAATGTTATTTCAATGTCAATTGTTACTTTTAAGTGAGCTTCCGACGGTCCGATATTTCACGGATTCTTACCTCCTTACCAAAGAGGATATCTTTATAGTGCGCGCTTCCAACTAAAGAAAACGGTCCTTGTTTGGAGAATTGTATGAGACTGTATTTGTATCAATGCGTTCCTTTCATCCCTTTGCTAAAAACGTGCAGAGTTACACGCCCAATAATTACTCAGTTATTCTAAGCGAACATTCCCTTACTTCTACTATACTACTTTCTACTAGATACTAACTACTTTTAAGAGGCATTTTACATTTTAATGCGGTATACGAAGATTTTAAGCGCTTAATTTACTATCATAGGAAATATCTACAAGTTGTTTAACAATTGATAAAAATAGAATAATCTGTTCTCTTTTCAGTTAATGTACCAGATTTACAAACATAACATTAATTATTTTGTAGTGACCAATCTCCCGCACCTTGTTATACGAATTAAAGTACACATAGCCATCTTCAGAGTTCTATCTCTTGTATGAAGATTCATCAAATTAACTAAAAAAAAAACTGTGCATCAGGCATATAATCCTGTTGACACATAGTGTACTAGAATATCGATAATCAATCGTCATTGTAGAAAAAAAAATAAAGATCTTGCGCCAATTTCCACGAATTATATCAGCAGTTTACTACGATATATTGCGTTTAATAAAGTGTAATTCCAAACAGATATTATATGAAAAGAAAGTTCATTCTTTAATTAATCTGATCTTTAATAAATTGTGCTATTAACTCTGTTTTGTTAGACAAGAAAAAATATTTAACATAACTCGAAATGCTTATAAATTGAAATGTACAAGCGCGAGGCGATCAGTACCGCGCGAGCGCTCATCGAGGTAGGACCTGCGTTCGTTTTGCCTTGCTCTGACGTCTCGTACGCGGAACGCTTAGACGCAAGTTTATAGTGCGACCACAGAGTTTTGATCATGTCTTTATTTTTTTAAGTAACAACCTATACTTTATTTTTGTTGTCCATAATATAATTATTGTTGTCTTGTTAAGTAACTACATCTTTAGTTTCTGTTCATCCATTGTGTTAAAAAAAAGGAAGCGTCACAATTATGCAGCCTTATACAGCGTTATTGGAAAAATGCTAACAACCTCAAAGGGTTGACTTCTTCTTTTTGGCCTGCTAGTTTTTATATTATTCTTGTTTAAATTAGTAACTCACTATAACTTTTGTTTTAGAAGGATAAGAGGACAGGCGAATAATTGATTTCCAATATTTTTGGATTCAGTTAATGTCTATAAGTGAACACAGCGATAACTTCAGCAGGAAATTAAACTACCTTCCTAATTTGTACAAAACGGCATCCCGGCTTTTCCATCATTTGTACAAACCGGGATACCAGTTAGCGGTCGATAGTCGTATTTACAAATTTACCATAAAATCTGCGTAAGTGTTTTCTGCGTAAGTTTAAGTTTTGAAGCAGTGATGGCTCAGTGGCATTGGCTATGGACTGCCGCGCAGCAGGTCCATGGTTCGAATCCCGCCCAGAGCTTGAGCTTCACCGCATGGTGGAAGGGCATTTTGCGAATGCCCGCCTGGCTAGCGACCACCCTCTAGTAGAAAATCTGTCGCCAAGCACCTAACGGTGAGTTCCGGCAGCAGTATTTCACTAGCTCTCAAGGAGCCAGTGAAATAACAGGCAAAAATGAGACTTAACAGGTATGTCTCCAGGTGATGGGCGCAGTGCAGTTCGTCACTTGTGATGAAATGCATCTGTTGTAGGCAGAGGATACCGCTTAACATCAGGTGGGCCTCGCGCTTGTTCCATCACAGTGACATAAAAAAATAAATTAAAAAAAGTCCGACTTTCATAATACAAATGGTTTTCAAAAGGATGCATCCTTGCCCATACAAGAAAGAATCCATACTTTTCTGAGATAACGGAAGTATTTTGAATATTTTGATGAAATCTGAAACCAGCACAAATTACATTTTGGCCCCAAAATATTACGTCATTTCATATTAATCTCGTAACTACGTCAACAGTTATAAACCTAGAAAAACGCAATTTCGCATAATATGTATAAGTCATTTTTCGCTCGATACATTTTGCAACGCAAACACTTACCGATGCAAATTTGCAAATTTGCAAATATTTTAAAGAAACATGATTAAAACAACCCAATTGTTTTAAGAACTTTGGCGGGAAAACTGTATTTAAGAGCAATATTTTTTTCTGAAAAACCATACCACCTACGGCTTTGGTCCTTCTTTGATATTATTATTTACATATAATTTATACACTTGTATTATTTCAGATTTTTTGGTTTAGAAGTTTAAAATTAGTTACGAGATTATTTAATACGCAAATTTGCATCGGTAAGTGTTTGCGTTGCAAAATGTATCGAGCGAAAAATGACTTACACATATGCAAAATTGCGTTTTTCTAGGTTTATAACTGTTGACGTAGTTACGAGATTAATATGAAATGACGTAATATTATGGGGCCAAAATGTAATTTGTGCTGGTTTCAGATTTTATCAAAATATTCAAAATACTTTCGTTATCTCAGAAAAGTATGGATTCTTTCTTGTATGGGCAAGGATGCATCCTTTTGAAAACCATTTGGATTATGAAAATCGGACTTTTTTTTATTTTTTTTTATGTATATACAAGCGCGAGGCCCACCTGATGTTAAGCGGTATCCTCTGCCTATAACATATGCATTTCATCACAAATGACGAACTGCACTGCGCCCATCACCTTGAGACATACCTGTTAAGTCTCATTTTTGCCTGTTATTTCACTGGCTCTCAAGGACTGCTGCCGAAACTCACCGTTAGGTGCTTGGCGACAGATTTTCTACTAGAGGGTGGTCGCTAGCCAGGCGGGCATTCGCAAAATGCCCGCCTGGCACCATGCGGTGAAGCTCAAGCTCTGGGCGGGATTCGAACCATGGACCTGCTGCGCGGCAGTCCATAGCCAATGCCACTGAGCCATCACTGCTTCAAAACTTAAACTTACGCAGAAAACACTTACGCAGATTTTATGGTAAATTTGTAAATACGACTATCGACCGCTAACTGGTATCCCGGTTTGTACAAATGATGGAAAAGCCGGAGGCCGTTCTGTACAAATTAGGAAGGTAGTTTAATTTCCTGCTGAAGTTATCGCTGTGTTCACTTATAGACATTAACTGAATCCAAAAATATTGGAAATCAATTATTCGCCTGTCATATTATCCTTCTAAAACAAAAGTTATAGTGAGTTACTAATTTAAACTAGAATAATATAAAAACTAGTAGATCAAAAAGAAGAAGTCAACCCTCTGAGGTTGTTAGTATTTTTCCAATAACGCTGTATAAGGCTGCACAATTGTGACGTTTCCTTTTTTTAACACAATGGATGAACAGAAACTAAAGATGTAGTTACGTAACAAGACAACAATAATTATATTATGGACAACAAAAATAAAGTATAGTTTGTTACTTAAAAAAATAAGGACATGATCAAAACTCTGTGGTCGCACTATAAACATGCGTCTAAGCGTTCCGCGTACGAGACGTCAGAGCAAGGCAAAACGAACGCAGGTCCTACCTCGATGAGCGCTCGCGCGGTACTGATCGCCTCGCGCTTGTACATTTCAATTTATGAGCATTTCGAGTTATGTTTAATATTTTTTCTTGTCTAACAAAACAGAGTTAATAGCACAATTTATTAAAGATCAGATTAATTAAAGCATGAACTTTCTTTTCATATAATATCTGTTTGGAATTACACTTTATTAAACGCAATATATCGTGGTAAACTGCAGATATAATTTGTGGAAATTGGAGCAAGATCTTTATTTTTTTTTCTACTATGACGATTAAATATCGATATTCTAGTACACTATGTGTCAACAGGATTATATGCCTGATGCACAGTTTTTTTTTAAGTTAATTTGATGAATCTTTATTCTAGAGATAGAACTCTGAAGTTGGCTATGTGTACTTTAATTCGTAAAACAAGGTGCGGGAGATTGGTCACTACAAAATAATTAATGTTATGTTTGTAAATCTGGTACATTAACTGAAAAGAGAACAGATTATTCTATTTTTATCAATTATTAAACAACTTGTAGATATTTCCTATGATAGTAAATTAAGCGCTTAAAATCTTCGTATAACGCAATAAAATGTAAAATGCCTCTTCTCCTCTTTTTTTTATGGTTTCGTAAAAGGTTGGAGTTGGCCCACAGGTCAACCAGATTTCCACACAGAAACAATGAGAACAGACAAAACCAGATTCCCACACAGACACAATGAGAATAAGAGCACGGTCTGCGATGCTAAGACACATATTTAAAAGATCTTTCCGTGCTAGCTCGCATCTAATCTACATTTTTTTGTCGTGGCTAATTTTATGATAAAATTTACCGTTTTGCTGCAAATCGCGAAAACCCAGTTTTTGTGACCTTTAACCCCGAGTAATTTTTTTTTCGGGTATCGGATCGATGAGGACTTTTCACATTTCATATATATTAGTGTTTTTAACAATCCTACCAATTTCAGCTGAGTGTGAATTTCTGTAACCTTGGATGTGTAAATTGGCCGGATATAGGTATTGCTCCATCCCCATACGATGGTTGAAGAACTAGAGGAAAACTTGGAGTCATTGACATGTTAGCTTAGTTGGTCTGAGCATACCCTGGCTATATGGGTGGATGGACGCGGGTTCAAAACCCGCTCATGACTATATTTTCTTCTCTCGTAATTTTTTAATTTTGTAACAATAATGTTTTTTTTCAATTATTTCGTGGAAACCGTACTACATCGTAATATTTTTACCGAACATTTTGTAAATGGTATACGTTTATAGTCAACGACAACCAAGACCCAATCTGGTTGTTTGTAACCAGTATGCTCCGATAACTTTGGCATAATTTTGAGCCGGAGCGTTGTACTCATACAAGACCAATTTGGCAATTGGTTTTAAACTTGTAAATGATGACGCAACCATATAAATTTAATATTTATATGTTTGCAATAACGCCTGCTCGGCGGATTACATTACAAAATTACAAATTTACGAAAGAAAAAGTTATAGTCATGTGCAGGATCCGAACCCGCGTCTGTTATAGGCAGAGGTAAATCTATTAATAATGTATGCCTATAACCAATGCATTTCGTGATGTGACGAATTGTTATGCGCCCATCACACAAAGACATATTACAGTTGTTAAGTCTTATGTGCCTCTAATTATTCTGGCTTTCAAGGACTGCTGCCGGAACACACTGTTAGGTGCTTGGTGACAGATTTTTTTATAACTATTACCGATCGGCCATCATTGCTTCGAGATATAAAAAGTTCCAATAGAAATTACAATTACTACAGAAGGAAGATTCAAGCTGCACGAACAATATAGTCTTCTATACTGTTTGTGCATAAGGACAAAAATCCTCTGCCAAGGAAGCCTCTGCTGCCTACGTCTTTAAGCAAATAATATTGTTATAATTTTATAATATACTGCACTTGTTAAAAGACGTTTAAAAGAATGGCCATATGCATATTGTTAAAAGACGTTTATAAGAATGGCCAAGAATTTCTTACCCGTTCTTCTCGCGGTGGCTTTATAATACTTCTTTCTCAACGTAGCAAATAGATTTGAAGCGCTCGTAGCGAAGTTTTCTTAGCTGTTCTTAACCGATCAGCAAAGTTAAGCAACGTCGCCCATGGTCATGAGTTGGATGGCTACTGCTAGTGACACTACTACTGAGCGAGCACGTGCTTCGAAAGGCACGTTAAGCCGTCGGTCCCGGTGGTTGTCTATGGATGGCAGTCGTTATAGCATGATGGTAGGGCATTTTGCGAATGCCCGCCTGGCTAGCCACCACCCTGAAGTAGAAAATCTATCGACAAGCACCTAACTATGTGTTCCGGCAGCTGTCCTTGAGAGCCAGTTCTTCTAGGTTAGCCTGAACAATATCTTCGACCACATCATCACGAACCATCAGGTGAGATAGTGATCAAAGGCTAACCTATAAGGAATTTAAAAAAACTAGAATATTTCAGTATTCAAATAATTGAACTGCATAAGAGCTTCGACTTTGACTTTGGCGGTAAATAAATCAATATTTGATAGTTACAGTGTCACGTTTGCAGTTGGATCATCAACCGTGCTATTTGTATACACCGATGTATGAAGGACCAATGGAGAACATTCTATTTCAACTGCAAAAGTTACCTATCCTTATATCAATTTTCTGTACACACTGTGCGAAACACGTAGATGAAATATTTAATAAGTATATCTTTGCCAATAAATACCGTTGTCTAGCTAACTTTTTGAAGCAGTGATGGATCAGTGGCATTGACTATGGACTGCCGCGCAGCAGGTCCATGGTTCGAATCTCGCCGCGGGCTTGAGCTTCACCGCATGGTGGAAGGGCATTATGCGAATGCCCGCCTGGCTAGCGACCACCCTCAATTAGAACATCTGTCTCCAAGCGCCTAACGGAATGTTCCGGCAGCGGTCCTTGAGAGCCAGTGAAATTACAGGCACATGAGACTTAACAACTAAGTACTCAAGGTGACGGGCACAGTGCAATTCGTGACTTGTGACGAAATGCATCTGTTATAGGCAGAGGTCTACCGGGCGGGCTATCGCTTTACATGAGGTGGGCCTCGAGCTTGTTCCATCACAAAAACAATTTAAAAAAAACTGCGAGGTTTCGTGACTAATTTAGCTACGACAAGATTGAACTTAGTTTTATTACTATGATCCTCTTCAGGAAGGTTCTCGACTTTAGCAAGCCGTCAACGCGGCATGTCCACCCAAAACTCACGCAGGACAAGATATTTAAATAGCTTCTAACTCAGTAGGTACTTGAATAATGTAGAACTGACCGACTCGATCCCGATGACGTCACCTCACTTCTGTTTATTACTAAATTAGAACTTTACAAATTTAAATACTCACTCACACTTTTAATTGCGTGAGTTTGTTTTGTGACGTTTTCGTTTCCAAATTAACTCACACAAAAGATTTAACTGCGTCTTATATAATCAGTGCATTTAAAGTTCCTCTCAGTTACAAACAGCAAAACGTTGGGTAAACAAATGTCAGCATCAGAGAGTTGGTGTACATTATCTATGTACTTAGTCGTACATATTTGCACTATCAATGGACTTATTTGCTTAGCTCAGTATTAAAAATAACCTTAAATTAAATGTTGTATATTCTTTAGACTGACAATCCGATGGTCTCACTTTCAACTAATATTTCCTCAGAATATTTCTTTGAATCAAGAAAACACATAAGTGTTTGATTTGTCTGAAGGTGATTGCAATGTCTTATAATATTTTCTATATATTTTTCTGGTGCCAGAAAATATTTTAGCCCTAAAATAGTTAATTACTTGTCTTTTTCGTAAGTAAAAAAATGCTCAAAATGATAGGTTGATGCCAATTTAAGAAATATTGAATTATGTTAATTAACTTTATAGTACTCGTGAGGAGTCGGTCTTAAAATTCTCCCCCTCACCACGCCTTCCTGAGGGTGTCGTTTGAGGCAACTAATTAAAAAATATCTACTTTTTGGCCAATTTGGAAGTCGCTCAACAGACTCTATACCCAAGTTGGTAGTTACAAAAGCAACCTGGCCATATGGGGAATAAAAGACAAGTTACATTTTGAAGCAGTGATAGCTCAGTGGCAATCGCTTTGGACTGCCGCGCAGCAGGTCCTTGGTTCAAATCCCGTCGTGAGCTTGAGCTTTACCGCATGGTGGAAGGGCATTTTGCGAATGCCCGCTTGGCTACCGACCAAGCAAGTAGAAAATCTGTCGCCAAGCCCCTAACGGTGTGTTCCGACAGCTGTCCTTGAGAGCCAGTGAAATTACAGGCAAATGTGACTTAAGAACTATGTCTCAAAGAGACGGGCGCAGACAGTGCAATTCGTGACTTGTGATGAAATGCATCTGTTATAGGCAGAGGTTAGTCCGCTTAACATCAGGTGGGCCTCGTGCTTGTTCCGTCACAATAACATAAAAAAGAAATGTGGAGTGTGGTGCTCTTGAGCAAAATATGGCACACTTACTGTCATGTCTCCAGTGCCGAACACCTGCACACAAGATGACCTCAAGTATGCATCTTACAGGGCCGTGGATGTGGCATCTCATAGGGCAAAAAATATCTAAGAGCCAATAAGCCATTGATACGAAATGAATGAATAAAAAAATATCGGAAGTGGGCAGCAGCACCTTCTAAAGAACTGCTATCTTATACAGTGATCCCTTAACGTGTGACGAAGGTGTCTTTGGCGTTTTTCTGGCGAACGGGGAAGGTTTGAACGTTGTTGAACGGTGTACGTCTTCCAGCTGCTGATATGATGTGAAATATATAACTAATGGTATTTAGCAACGTCTTTACATCATGCCTACATAAATATGCATCAGATGTGGATTGTTGAGATGTAATATCTGTTGGTAATTGTGTCTTCATACATATATACATCAGTTTTTAGTATCATTTTAAATCCATGTAATAGCAAAAAACCTGCTGGTCCTCTCGTTGGAGAATCATCAGGACGTTGATATGGATGAGTTGTATTAAAAATGCATCGAATACTATATCGACTGGGTAATAGGTGTTTAATTCACGAAAATTATTAATTTTAGAATTTGATGACAATATCTTCTTCTTTTTTTTTACTTTTTCATGACAATAGAAAACAATACTGCACTTCGGAGTGGAATGCAGAGATTTTTATTCAAAGTAAATGAAATACTCCAACCTTTGGATATACCTCTGGACATACAGAAACGCGTTTGTCCAACATATTTAATAATTTTGATACATTGCAAGCAATTCGCTGCTTTATACTGATTCTAATCTGAGCAAAGTAAACATATACAACGTAAATACTCATTATATTTCTTAGAACTCATAAAAAGTTGTTTGAATTTGCATGAATATCATATCGTGATAAACAAATCGTCCTTATCGGACGAGAAAAATTAACAAATAGGTGTTAATGCATACAACGTAAAGTGAATTTCTACTGTACATAAACAGACGATAAAAATATCTGAATTCTTATATATAAGTAAATACAGAAATTAATTGCATTAGGAGAGTTCATCCATATGCAAGTAGACGCGCTAGTAAAATATTCTGTTAATATGAAAACGTTAATTTTACTTGGGATTTTGTGTTATTATACCCAAGGTAAGCGATATGATTAGTTAAACAATAAAAATTTTGGTAACAAGTTTCGAATATATTAGTTAGAAATACATAACTACGATCTATTTTTTTTTATACAATATATTTTCAAGAATATAAAGACTGGATAGTTTCAAGAATGTAACGAAAATATACTTAGTAATATTATACAAGCATTAACTTCTTGTTAGAATTAATTAATATAAAGAAAATATATATATAAGATTTTATATAACAAATTGCCCTGTAGTCAATTTTATTTCATACTACATTGATACTAATACAGTGATCGTGGTCACGGGGTGACTGACACGATCACTGCAAAGTGTTTGAAACGTCGGGACAAAAATAATGATAAATATACGCGATTTAAACCGTTTAAAGTTGTTTAATTACTATGGGTAATAATCGCGAAAACCTAAGACAACATTCAATCTCGTTAGATTATAAACTTTCGATAGATTGAGAATGGAAACTAAAATTTACAATCTAACGTTTAAACTTTCGTCAGATTATAAACTGACCATGCCCAGCCGTCAAATTGTAATTATGTGAATCAGCAACAATTTACCATAGATCTAGGAAATTATTACAGTGGCCATAAGCAAAATACGTAGGTACAGGTTTTAATGTATTATTTTTTGGCTTATGTTTAACTTACGACCAGATATAGTAGAGTAACATATAACAGACAAAAATAGTAAATGATCACCAAAATTATACCCGCATTTTAATGTAATCTTATAACCAAAGTTTTCACATCTCGCTATCCTATTTAAGCAAAATTACTCAAAATAAATCATTGTTAACGCAAAAATAGTAAATGATCACCAAAAGTAGTATATGATCACCAAAATTAAATTCTTGTGGCGTTGTTTTGTCACAAGTAACCTAACGCTCCTCCTCGCTTCGCTCGTCATCGCACCTAAATATGGCTTTACCCTAGACTAAATGATGTTTAACCCTTCGCTAAAATATAGTGATCATTTACTACATTTGGTGTCCGATTAAAATTTTTGGTAAAAGAACTAAGGGTATCAAATAATTTGATGGTGGTCATTATTTTAAATCCCTTAGTTTTTTTAACGTACAAACTCGAAATGAATATGTTTTTTTTGTCTGACTATTATTTTTGTTCTTAACTCTATGAAATGAACTCATGGCACCTATAACGGCGACCAATCTGAGTACGGTTCACAATTTCGCGAGCGATTATAGATAGTTATATTATAAACTGCCAGCTAGACATGAACAGTTTATAATTTTTTACGAAAATGTAAGCGTTAGATTGTAAATTTTAATGTTCGTTCACAATCTATCGACAGTTTATAATCTCACTAGATTTTTTATAAACTAACGTATTGTACAATTATCTGGTGACATATATAATATTGATTATGTATATTGTTGTCTATTCTTTGTACCTATAAGTTTTATATCGACATTTATTCTTCAACAGCGAGACAATTTAGATTTGACTATGAATTTAGCGAAGAAGCGGATGGCTGGCTGAAGTACCACTTTATTCCATCAACTTGGGAGGAAGCTAGGTTAAGATGTCATGCAGAAGGTATGTGCGTCTTGTTATTATATCAATCAATTACACCTTACTGTTAAACGTAAAGCTGTTGGAAAAAAACAATTTCGGATAGCACAAATAAAAAATTTCTGCAAACGACCAGCCATTTGTGTTTTTAATAAAAAGACAAGCTAACAATAAAATTAAGGAACTAAGATTCCATTTATTTTGAATGAATACTGCTGTTTCTATCACTGCAACGAATTCGTTATTAGTACAAACTTCTTCTTCATGACTAATCAAAGCTGATTCTTCCAACAGGTGCTGTTCTTGCATCCCCTCTACACCATCGGCTAAAGTCAGCAATCTTATCTTTTGTGAGGAAACATAGCCATACTATTCCAAGCACCATATTTACTGGAGTCCATGCTTCCTTCTCCAAAGGAGACTATTCCTCTGTTGAAGGTACATACGATTATTTAAACTTCTTCCTAGTAGAGCGAAATAAATAAGAATGAACGTGAAAAAAGACTTAAACTGACTCGTAATGATTTTGCCACAGAACCATGACATAAATTATTTCAAACTTTGGATCAGAATAAAAATAAAATGTAAGAAAGAAAGAAAGAAAGAAAGAAACAGTTTATTTTGATCATAAGGAACACAATAGCAAAACATTATACATATAAAATAAGAAACAAACAAAAATAATATATTGAGAACATTGCCGTCGTGTACCTTCAGTCCAAAAAAGGTCCTGGCTCAGCATGATGCTGTGGGCGAACCTACAGCGCTGGTTTTCAGCCAAGGCCTAAGTGACACACAGACATGTAATAACTAAGTATTTATATGGAAACAATAATACATGTACGACATACATAGATAAATATTAAAATAAATACACACATATGATATATATATTAAATAAATTTCAATAGAGACGCAATAAATATAAATATAAATGCAGTGAAAGATTGAGAACCAAACCAACCAAGAAACAGCCAAAATATAGTCAATGTGGAATGTTCCAATTTTATAATTTGTATCAAACAAATTAAATTACAATAAGTAAATTAAAAACTCTGCCTACCAAAAGATACTCTGCTTACAAAAAAAGAAAATTAAAATAAAAATTTACAAATATATATATATTTGTGGTTAATATATTGATATTCACATAGTTAATAATTAATTTAAATGAATATCAATATAGATAATAATGAAATTGAAAAAAAAAAAAAAATAATAATGAAATTATTATAATAACATTGTTATAATAATAATATTAAAGAGAAGTAAGTTTATTGGGATATTTTCTGTAATTCTAGTAAATAGTGTTTGTATTTATTTCGAAAATTAGACTTTGACTTAAGTAACCTTAAGGGTGGGGGGAGCGAATTCCAGCATTTAGTGGCAGAGAATCGAAAACTTCCACGAAATGCGACAGTTCGAAAACGAGCGGTGATTAATAAGTAGGATGATGCTCGAGTCGCGTATGCATTATGTTCCCTGGACCAAATGAGTTTTTGAAACAGATAAGGCGGCTGTTGGGATTTGATCACACCGAACATCAAAGTCGCAAGGTGAAGTTCTCTTCTATGCTTCATGTTGAGTATATTGTGATGGTTTAGAAAAGGAGATACGTGACTTCGAGGGGGTATTCTAAAACAAAAACGAGCACAAGCGTTTTGAACTCTTTGAATTTGACGTGAGGTTTTGGCTAATAGACGAGGACCGTAGACAGTATCAACATAATTGAATTTGGAAAGAACAAGGGAGTCTACAAGTGATATTCGAAGATCTGTATTTAAGTATTTACGAATTTTATACAAAATTTTCAAACGGTAGAAGCAGTTACTGACACATGCAGAAACATGACGATCAAACCGTAAATGTTCATCAATAATAAGACCAAGATTTTTAGTCTCGGATACCTGCTCTATTTTATCACCATCAATATATAACAGCGGCTTCAATATGGATACATGTTCTATTTGATGCTTTGTACCTAAAATCATGTATTTTGTCTTTTTTGCATTTAATAATAATGAATTAGATGTGGCCCAGGCATTAATTCTCTCTAGATCTTCATTTAACTTGACCTCTGCGTCTCTTAATTCGTCAGGTTTAAAAGACAAGTATATTTGAATATCATCAGCATATATGTGATATTTACAGTGTAGAATTGTTGTAGTTACGTCTGCGCTGTATATAATGAATAATAATGGGCCGAGAATCGAACCTTGTGGTACACCACGGGAAACCTTATGATTATTTGAACGAGAGACCTGACCATCATCCTTTGTCAACTCTACTAGTTGGACGCGATCTATCAAATAACTGTTGAACCATTGAATCACATGTGAATCAAAGCCATAATAACTTAGCTTAGCCAGAAGCAATGCTGTATTAATGGAATCAAAAGCCCGCGAAAAATCTAGTAGCACTAATATAGTACCCATACCTTGATCCTGCGCTGCAATTATATTATCCGTCACATCTAATAACGCTGTAGTAGTGCTTCTAGCCCGACGAAATCCTGACTGCATATCGGGTAAAATTTTAAGTCTCTCCAAATAAATAATAATTTGGGAATAAACCACTTTCTCGAGCACTTTGGATAGGCAAGGTAAGATGCTTATTGGTCGTAAATCTTTCGGATCAACAGGAGTATTGACTTTTGGTATAGGTTTAACTACAGCAGTTTTCCATGCCGTAGGAAATACTGCCGTGGAAATAGATTTATTAATCAGTGCCGTGATTGAATCCAAACTTTGAGGCAGGGTTAGATTAATCATATCGAGAGATATTTGATCAATACCTAGAGCATTCGATTTAATTTCTTGTAAAAATTTCAATATTGTAATAGAATTAACAGCTTCAAACGAAAATGTACTATTTCCAAACCGGTGAAACTCAAAAAATGTTAAATAAGAAATGCTTATGGTTAAATTTCCGGGAATATTAAGAAAAATTTCATTCAAGACGTTAGGATCGTTAAATTGAGGTGGAAGATTGGCTAGCTTAGGCGGCAAAACTTTAGATTTTAGGTTTTTCCATAATGTTTTTGAATCATTAATGTGTTTATTTATATTTTGATTGAAAAATGCTCTCTTCTCATTATGTAATGCTAAAGTAACTTGATTTTTTAAATCTTTGTAAAAAGTTTTATGACTTTCCAATTTAGTCATATGGTATCTGGCTAGGGCCGCATCGCGGAGTCGCATCATGAGCTTAATATTATATGTAAGCCATGGACTTGGTAATTCTTTTATAATGATTGATTTCAGAGGGGCGTGCAAATCAAAAATTAGATGGATGACGTTGCTGAAATTATGTACCATATCATCAATATTATTCTCTACGCCGATTCGATCCCACCTAATAGCTTCTAGGTCATTATTAAATAGTTCTGGGCAAATATCCTTAATAGGTCTAAATAACATACATCGTGGTAATAGTTTAGGCTTTTTAAATATAAACTCACAAGTAATAAAAGCATGGCCTGTCTCCGACCCAATAAGATCAATACAAGTATTACGCGAACGTACGTTAGAACATACCAAATCAATTAAGGTCTGACTGTCGGCTGTAAAGTGAGTTGGTTTGTCTATGAGCTGATTTAAGCCTGTGTCCTTCAGAAACTCAACAAAACGCTTAGTTTTAGTGTCAGTTGTATCCAACAAATTTATATTAAAATCTCCTAATAGGATTAGTTTATCACAATATGAAAAAGAGTCTACTGATTCCATTACTGCATCCAAGAAAGCATTTACGTTTACCCATTGGGGGCGATATGCTGTGCCAATAATAACTTGCGATGATTTTACTTTTAGTTTAATCCACATCTGTTCAACGTTGGGACTTATTGGAAAAACACAACTTCTGGCATTGACTCCACGCTTAATGTAGAATCCAACTCCTCCACCACGTTTTTTTACACACGCATCAAGAGGACGTGGAATGTGACGTAGTCTAAAATTAGGGACGAAAGGAGCTACATTTTCTTTACCGGACTTTAGCCAAGTTTCATTTATTGCGAGAATATCTACACAGTGCTTTTCCATAGCCGCTACAAATTCATCATGACCGGTACCTAGAGAACCAGCATTATGGAGTCCAACTTTAAGCAATTTGTTGTTACCCATTATCAAAAACCTTAAATAAATTAACAATAAATGGTTCAGTGAAAATTAATATGTTAATGCTAGTTATAGTAGTAAGAAATAGGTGAAAGTAAAATATCTTATGTGAAACACGATACATTGTACAAAAAACATATGGATTTAAAAATGAAAAGTATAATATAATAATAAATGGGCTCCCAAATTTATTAGCACCAAATATTTCTCTCATACAATCAACGGCACAACGACAGCAATATTCTCTTACAAATATAAAAAACAAACACGAACAGTATTTATATTGATCGTGAGTAAATAGGTACAGTGTAGACGTGAAAAAATACAGTAATACTTTAATATTTTAAACATAATATCGCGTTTTTAATGCACAGGTATAATATGCAATAACCCGTATTAAAAACTTAATTAAAAAATAAATACACCATACATTATAAGACACTGTTCTACTCCGCAGATACACATAGATTGTTGCAATGAAATAAAATGATATTGCGTTTATTTTAGTAAACAAATAAAGTATAGTAGCAATAAAATATATAATTTGTTCTATTATTATACCAATATGAAATCTGCTTTTATATATTTGTAAGGGTATTATTAAAATAATGCATAACACCTTAGAATCAAATAATGATGTTAGTTTTAAATTAAAACAAAAGTCTAGCAATTCCATTTCAGTGGTGTTGGCACCAGCGCTATAAAAATGTTTTAAATGAAAATTGTGATTTGACATATGTGAGATAAAGAGTTGATAATAATATTCCACATAACATGTAAATAACTTGGGTTTAAACACGTAGTTTTGATTATTGTTACAGATGGTGCCATTAGAAGCTCCACATAGTATTAAAAGACGTAAAAACGTACATATCAAACATATCAATGAATAAAAAATTTCTCAATGTCCTTTTCTTGACGAATGCGGGAATAAGGGGTACCGTGCTCCTTACGAACGTATATTCGTCCGTCTCTTGACCAACAGTATTTCCACTTATATTCACGACATTTTTCTCTAGCATTTGCGAAAAGTTGACTGTTCAATCTGGTGAGGCGTTCATTAACGTATATGCGAGCTGTCGCCCCCTCCACGCCGAGGTCAGTAGTAGTCAGACCACGGCGGACGCGCGCCGCTCGGAGATAGTCATCTCGAGTGGAACGCCGCGCGCCGAGAGAAACGTACTGCAATGCGGCGCGAGCGCACCTGCGCCGGTGACTCATCCTGCGTGCGGCGAGGGGCACCCTCTCTCTCGGCAATAATGACGTCACGCTCGTCCAGCTCCATACCCATTTTCGAACTCAAGAGCAAAGCAAAATGTACCAGATTCTCTCCTTTTTTTTCTGGGATGCCTGTTATCAATACATCATTTAGTAAATATTCTTGTTCCCGGTCATTCATTTGTAACTTCATGTCAATAAGAGCTTGTTCCAAGCAACTAACATCCTGTGGCTTAGGTGAGTTGTCACGGGCCAGTTCCAAAGCTACAATTAGCGCATCAATCATATCCATTCGTTCATTGAAAGCTGTACGCGTAGCACTTATTTCTTTTTTAAGGTCCCGAATTTCATCACATACTGTCCTCACACTATCTTTTGACAATTGAAATTCAGCGGTCATAAGATTATTTATTTTTGTAAACTGTGACCGCATTTCATCTCTCAGTGCACGAACCGCTTCGGCATTTATTTGGATCGTTGCATCAGACACAGGGGTTAATGATTCCTCACATCCCGTAAGATAGGTGTCCTGCATGCCGCGAACCGGCGTGGAAGGGTCGCGTCCCTTAGGTATTTTAGATTGGCAGTCACCGCATCTCCAATTGTCGTCTACAGTAACGCCGGCAGGGACCCTAACGCACTCGTTGTGACTTTTAGAGCCGCATTTCGGACAAGTTACGCCACCTCTCGTGCCCATAAATTTGCCGCAAGCTGCACACTGCTTCATGATTGAGTTAGGTAACCTTGAGACTCAGAAACGTAGATCAGAATCACTGATTAGCAATGGTAGCGGGGACGTAGTGCACCCACTCACGTACAGGTGGCAGTGTTGTACAATTTACAATTTGTATTGATACTTAAACTTTGCTTTAATTTAAAATAAATATTGTTATCTGCTGAGTAGGTACTTACTTCACTTAAGGTTTACACTCAACACAGATACGATCCGTGCAGACTGACTCTAAGCAGAAACAGACTTTGATTCACACCACGAAAAAAACAGATTCCAATAGCGGGTAGATTGAACATAATCATTGAATTATTTTAGTAAACATTTCACTATCACAAAGCCATTAACATAGATAACAGCCTCACTATTGAATCACAATACTTCCTACTGATTTAACAAACTTTTACTGATAGTAAACAACTATTTATATTTTTATGAATAAAAAACGTAAGGTCCTAGAAGTATATGACAAGGCGTCCGTGATGCCACTGTACCGTCAACTGGTCCTTCGAGCCGGATCCTCCTTGTGGTAAGGAACAGCGCCGCTATCTTATCACCAGGAGTGACGTAAATTCACGCGTTCTCGTAATGTTGTCGATACTAGCATTCTTCAAACTACATCCTACGCTTATTTTGTTAAATAGGTAGTTATGTACTTAATTTAAAGCTACTGGTAATGCTAAATAATTAGGTAAAACAATTAATGTTCTACGGTTATTTGTCATAGCTTTCGTGTCGCGTCATTTTAATAGGTAATTTGCCCGGATATTGTTTTCGTGTTTTATCTATTCGAACCGCACTCGTTTTGCAACTTATTGTTTTCGGAAAATAATCAATCAGCAGATCGCTTAGGATCTTCGCTGTCTTATCATTATTTGCATATTTAATCTCGTATTAGTAAATTATATGTACATCTACATAGAATCGCTTATTGTCGGAGTTATCATAAAAATCGCCATTGTCATAGAAATTGTAATCTTGTTTCATTCGCGTCATATTGCAATATTTCACGTATATTACGTAATAATTAACCCCTATCTCAGAAACTAGTTTTTATTATACTATATCTTGTGATATCCCAGTGAAATAATTTCTATGTTTTCGCTTAGCATGCGCCAATGCTCTTATAGAATAATACTAGTAAAAATAAAAAATGGTTTTGTCGATTTGGTGCTCAGTGTTGATCGTATATCAACCTACTAGCCTAAGTAAATAATCTTCTGCTATCTGGATAGATGTCGCCAACGTCAAAAAGACGTGCATTCAAACGGATGGAGAAGATTCAACTGTACAGCACCCGCTTCCATATCATAATTGGTAATGCACTAGGACTGTATTCTGGGGGTTGCGGGTTCAAGTCCCGCTGGAAGTTATCTTTTTCCATCCGAAATAATTTCTATATCTTGTGATCTTTGCGAATAGTTCAAGGCTCGCACTAGCACTCGCTCTTGCACTCGCACAATGCTGTCCTCAAATGTTGAATCAGTTCAGTTGATGAAAGATGTACAGTTATATGAAATTAAATATGTGATTATTGTGAAGATAAAAGTGCTTGAAATGCTTCACTTTAGCCAATTAGCAGTATCTATTTAAGCATTTACATTTTATTGATATATTCTTTATAAATATTAAGCAAAAAATTGTATAAACATAACTTCAAAAGAATGACCAGTTCTTCTTTGACGAGGCAAAGAACCATTTTTTGAGTGCAATTCTGAAATACTGTGTTATGACAATTAATTTAATTTGCTAAACAGGAGTTCCACTGCTAAGACTAGCAGTCACTTGGGTCCCAGGTGAACCAGATAATTTAAACAACTCCGAAAGCTGCCTCACGATGTTGGTCCACAGTAACGGAGCCATGCTCGATACAAAATGTGATAACGTATTTCCCTATGTCTGCTTTAAACACTATACAGAGATAAAGATAAATGATTGTGGCACTTCGGACCCAGGTATGTTGAGCCCACTGTTACACCATATATTGATACTCTCTATGATATAAGAAATTCCCAGCCCTTCTTTGTATGCTCGAATCAAAAGCTCAAAAAAATGTTCTACTTCCTGAGTCAAACGTTTTGATCTTTTGTTGTGTATTACGCTAAGAAATGACCATTTCCGGCACCTCCTTCTTTAGCGGGTCAAGAGATAAGTCCTTCGACAAGGAATCCTAACGTTGCGTCAAACCTGTCTGTGGTCCCTTCGATAATTATACAGATATATCTGTAACTTCTCTTTAATCTAATGCACAATACTACCCTTACTAGGTTTCTACCTAGTTAGGGTAGTAGGTGACACGAGTTATTAACCATAAAATATATCGGCTCTGTGGCGGTCACAGCCTGACTGAAGTTCTTATGTATAAGATAGTTATAGTTTTCATGAGCGGATAATATCATAATAATATGTCCCTTATGTTCCATTTCTGGTTTATGTTCTTATTTTTATGGGATGAGCTTTTGAGTGAATTCCCTTAATTAAAAGTTCATCCCATAAAAATAAGCATGTATCTTAACCTCCCGAAACATAATGACTGCTACAAAGGGAGTGTGTGACAGTGTTAACTCATGATTTTATCCTACAGAATATAACTTGGAACCTAGAACCGGCAGCTGCTACAAGTTCCACAGCAGAGGTCTAGTTTGGTCGGAGGCCTATATGACCTGTGTAGCCGAAGGTGGTTACTTGGCTGTAATTAATGACGATAAAGAAGCAAAAGTAGTCACCGAGATCTTCAGTAAACATCCTGACAACACCATCTTTTCACCCGAGCGCGGCTCGCTGTTAGTTGGATTCCATGACTGGGGCCACCATGGCAACAGTTTTATGACAATACATGGTTTGTATTACAATACAAAAAATATTTTGTAAAATATTATTGATTGAATTTAATACAGTATGAATACTTATTTAGGGATAAAGGTACCAACCAGTACCTTGGGGAGCAGGTTTGGTTTGATAATGTAATGATCCTTACCATATTGCAGTGAATTAGATATATAGTCTACGACAATATCTATAATTATCTCTCATGAAGGTCAATTACATATTGTATTAATATACTGCCATGTTCAGCGAATAAAATTGTAGAACCACTGCAAGAAGAACGGGCAAGAAACTCGGGACTATTCTTTTAAACGTCTTTTCATAAGGTTACAAAATTATAACAATATGTTTTTCAATTACGTAGGTGACAGGCGATAGCTTGGCAGAGGCGGAATGGTCCAAGCATTTTTGTCGTTTAAGTAATCACAAACTGTGTAGTGGGGTTTCTAAATGAAAATGTTTTTGCCGCGTTTGAATCCCACCGCTTGAGCTTCGCCGTATGGTGGAAGGCCATTTTGCGAATGCCCGCCTGGCTAGCGACCACCCTCAAGTAGAAAATCTGTCGCCAAGCACTTAACGGTGTGTTCCGGCAGTAGTCCTTGAGAGCCAGTGAAATTACAGACACATATGAGACTTAACAAATATGTCTCAATGTACGCAATGCAATTCGTTACTTGTGACGAAATGCGTATGTTATAGGCAGAGGTCTGCTTAATATCAGGTGGGCATCAACCTTGCTCCGTCAGAATACCATAAAAAAACGTACTAACGAGAAGGTACTCACCTAAATTAAGCATTTTGGATTAAGTTAGTTTTAAGACATATTTTATTTATATTTCAGGAGAGACATTAGAAAGTCATTACCATATTTGGGCAGATACCGAGCCTGACAACGCGACCAGATTACGCTCAGGAGATCTGGGCTAGTATTGCGGCTCAGTGTTCAGGAATGGTCTCTTGGACGATGAGTACTGCAACCTACAGATCGCTTTCCTTTGCGAAAAGAACCCCCGTAGCTTATTGCCGTGGTGAGTTATACAAATTCTTGATACATCTTATTGCTTGTATAATTGAATGCTGGGCACGGTGCCAACTGGTAGTTGGCACCGTGGCTGGAGCATTTGGACTGCCTGTGAGTCTGCAATGACTTATATGTAATTTAATGCTTTTATTGTAGTAGCTGTAGTGTTATTTATAGTTCATAGTATTTTGATAATAAAGGCATACCGCTGGTTAAATTTATTGAAATGTTAACTTTGTATACCTAGCGGTATATTTAAGTGTTCTTAATTGATGTATTTACGAGTTATATGTGATAGTTTTGTGTTTATGTGCGTTATAATTGGCATTTTCTTCACAATTAAACGAGCAAATCTTATGGATTGTAAAAGAACCAAAACAACTGCAAAAAGCAACAGCAGGTTACGCATTCTGTGCCTGGTGAAGCAGCAAAACGAGAAATAAAAAGAGCAATGTCTTTTTGGACAGCTATTTTACGGATTAAGTATATATAGTATATATATATACACCCTACGTTAATAAGCGGAGTATTAGAATCGTTTCAACAACGTAAGGTAAATCAATGAATTAACTGTATAAATATTAGGTGGGTATTTTAAAAATTATTTTTTTTATTTTGTTATTGTTATGTTTGGGGGCGTCCATAAATTACGTGAGGTGTTTAAGGGGGGGAGGGGGTCGAGTCAAATCTCATCTAATCTTACGTTGGAGAGAGGGGGGGTCTCGGCAAATATCACGCAATTTTTTTTCTGATTGAAACAAAAAAAAAATTATACTATTTTGGTCCATTTAATCCAGATTGTACATGCATAAGATTTAATCTTAAGCGTAATCGTAATACGATAAAGATCATTCACTAATTCGTTCAATAGAAAATAATTTCATTCATACTTCGACGTTATACATTTACTAACTGTCAAACCACCATATTTGTTTTATACCAAATAGCTCAATTCAATCTGAATTCACGGTACAGTGTAGCCCGTCCTTTGTTTTCGCGCCACTGTCAGCCGAACGCGCGACTTTTTTTCTTTTTACAATAACAATCCAACACGTTTACGTAAGAAACTCACATTTTGAAAAATCTCACGTGAGATTGGGGGATGGGGGAGGGGGTTGAATAAAATCTCACGACATCTCACCAGGGGGGGAGGGAGGGGCAGAAAATTAAAAAAAACACCTCACGTAATTTATGGACGCCCCCTTTGCAATAACGCCTGCAATGAGGATTACATATGCGAATTATATGTAATCCGATAGGAAAAAATTGAGTTATGACTCATTGTCATGGTAGCTCAATTGGTTAGAGCATATCCCGGCTAAAGGGGTGGATGGACGCGGGTTCAAATCCCGCACATGACTCAAATTTTTCCTCTCGTATATTGGTAATTTTATAATATTTTTTTATGTTTTAGTTTCATATGTTACGAATCATGTACCAATAAAGCAATTTCATTAAAAATATTTTCATTTTATTTTAATCTGTAATTTGTAACTTGTCAGGATGCTAACTATTGAAGTCTATTTTATGACCCCCCAAAAAGTGTATAAATCATTTATTATTTTAAAATTTGTTGTTCTTAAAAATACTAATATATGCGTTACAAACAACCAACTCTGTAGCCCTAGCACGAATATCTTGTGAAAACATATCCGTTTCGTTAACGTATCGAAATGTCACTATTTGATCCTCCATCCAATGAGCGAAGTTGGTGTGAATGTGGGCTGAAACGCAATTGCAGTATTTGAAAAATGTTCTGGGTTGGATCTATCTTACATTAACATCACTTTCCTACAGTGCATAATAATATGGTGAATTTCTACTTGATATCTTGCTGCCACGTTTGTAACTCGTTTTATAGGTGATTTATATCTGGATTATCCATTTTATTGTTCAATAACTATAAACACTCAAATTAAAATAGAATACCTGCAAACATCAATAAAAATATATACCAGAGGTAGCAATGAACAGAAATTTCGTACACGAAAGATGTCAAAAAGTATTTGGCAACTCAGGCAACGTCAGATCCAAGAAGGGCTTTCCTGACCTGGGCGTTCCCCTGGGATCTTCTTTATCAAACACAACGTTTTCACTGCTCATGAACGATTTGCCGCCGTCTATCCATCGTGCCGATGTGTACATGTTTGCGGACGACGTGTTGACCCTGGTGACTGCACCGAACCTGCCCCTACTCAAGCAGTATCTCTCAGATGTTGCATCTCAACTGCATGAGTGGTTCGCTATAAACGTTTTTGCGCTCAATCTGCCGAAAATCTGCTATATTCACTTCAATCTCTCGAACAGACATAAAAAACCACAGACATCACTGTCCAGAACGCCACTCTACAGCAAGTACCGTCGGTGAAGCTAATTGGCTTTAATGTGGATCGAGCTTTAAAATGGCACCTGCATATAGACGCAATGTGTGCGCGACTCACCCAAGCTTGATTTGCCTTTGAGACGGCTGGCGACATCAGCGCCCCGGCACGCCGTGCTCGGCTGCTACTTTGCCACAGTCCACTTCTTGCTTATGTACGGAACTGAGCTGTAGGAAGACGCGGCTAAATCGGAGCCCGCTGATCCTACAGAAGCGCGCCGTTTGCGCAATTGTTGGGGTGAAATGGGATGTGTCAGCAAGACCCTATTTCAGAGAACTCGGGATATTGACATTACCGTCCATCCACATAAACCAGGCGTGTCTTTTTGTTCGGACCAACCCCGAGCACTTTAGCCCACTAGGGCTCTCCCACAGCTATAAAACGAGGTCAAGGGACAGACTGCGGACACCTGCTCACTCCCTCGCTAGATCGGTGAAGTCCGTGTATGAAGGCGGTCCGAACTAATACAACCTTTTTTTATGTTCTTGTGACGGAACAAGCTTGAGGACCACCTGATGTTAACCGGACTAGCCTCTGCCTATAACAGATGCATTTCATCACAAGTAACGAATTGCATTGCGCCCGTCACTTTGAGACGTAGTTATTAAGTCTCATGTGCCTGTAATTTCACCGGCTCTCAAGGACTGCTGCCGGAACACACCGTTAGGTGCTTGGTGACAGATTTTATATTTATATTATATTATATTTTAAGGGTGGTAGCTAGCCAGGCAAGGCAATCGCACCATGGGGTGAAGCTCAAGCCAGCGGTGGGGATCGAACCAGGGTTCTGCGGCACGGCAGTCCATAGCTATTACCGCTATTGTATTTGAATATTATTTCAGCTGCAGGTAGGATTCCATATCTGTACATATCAACCAGTCATTCAAGTATAAAAGAAGTGATGCATATGTACAACACAACAAGCGATTGCAACACGAATTCAATAACTTATCGAGTGCGATAAAGATAAATAATACTTCAATTACTGACACTGTGACTTGACAAATTCTACAACTGCAACAAACAACAGTAAAATATGAGAGTGTGAAAAAGACAACTGATGTTTGAGTATGTTCGTCGTGAGTTTATCTGGAGCTAACGAAACAAAATGCACTTACCTGATAACAACAAACCGGTCGGCAAGGGACTAAGGTAGAGGTTAAAAACAATGTGGTTAAGTTACTATAATCGAATAATAATTACAATTACAACTCAAAAGCTATGAGTTGGTGACATTTTATGCCAATTTGTTTAAATTCCTCTCGCTAACTATCACTATGACATTTGATGTGTCGTTTTTCCTAACATGTATTTTACCAAACTTCACCCACACATAATTATAACACTTCTCTTTTGCCAATGCCTTAGTTCTAATCAGCGCGTTCTTCATTTCTCCATCAAGGTGTTCACTAACAAAAATTCTCTTCTGCGGCTTTCAAATCGGGTGTCCATTGCTGATAACGTTTTAAGCAAACGTTAACGTTTTAAAAGGTCTTCAATTTCAAAGTCAAAATCATTTATTCAAGTTAGGCGTCGACAACACTTTTATGAAGGTCAATTACAAATTTTAATTTTGAAATATTCTATATTGTACTGCCACGTTCAGCAAAAAAATATTTATAGAGCTACTGCGAGAAGAACGGGCCGGAATCTCGGGGCCATTCTTTTAAATGTCTTTTAACAATGTGCTACATACTTACTTTATAATAAAATTATTACAATATTTGTTTAAATTGCGTAGGTGACAGACGATATCTAGGCATAGGCGGAATTGTCCAGGCATTTTTGCAAACTGTGTAGTAGGACTTCTTAATCAATATGTTTTCACATGCAATTTGAATTTTCCCTTCTGTGAGCATTGTTATATGTTTGGGAACTTTATTTTTAAACCCGTACACAATTACCTAAGATCCTTCTTAGATTCTTGTGTACGGTTTTATAATAAAGTTCCTTTTATTTGTCTTTGCTAATCGCTATTTTATCTTTATACCTAGTTTTGTAATCGTGATTGTCACTATTTAATTTAAATTAACTCAAAATTTTGAAAAAATGAACTTACATAATATTTTAAAATATATACCTACAGACTTGGTAAAGTTAATAATCAATTTCTTTAAAAAGATCCATCAGAGATTTCCTAGGATCCATTTTGATATATGGCTCCAATTGCACGCTTTTGTAAGATAAAGATTGTCTCTATCCCCAGATCAGGAAACAAGGGAGATGGGTAATGGAGGCGTGGCACGTGCGAACGCATCTAGCTTAAATCAGGCTTGTTTGTAAGAAAACCGTTGCGCGCTTAGTACAAATAAACTAACGAATCAGTTCTTCCAATGACGCAATGGATCAATGTTTTAATAGCTGTCTCTGTGAGTGTAGCTAGTGACCGTAGCTACAGGCTGAAGCGTAACCCATTTTTACATGTCGTACACATGTTAGTGTATTAGTTTGCGACGGGAATCTTGGTGTGCGTGGCAAAATGTGCGTATGTACGCCATACTTATTGTTTTTATAGATGATAGAGTGAAATGGGTGGGAGAGACGTGGCGACACTTTTATGTGAACAAACACGGACTGAAGGCAAATCTCCCTTGTTTCTCTGATCTGTGTCTCTATCTCAGCAGCAGCTCCCCACAGCAATATGCCATACGACAATACTGTGGAAGTACGCAAAATAAACTAGGCAAGCAGTAGCTACGTTTTTTAACTGTCTTATCTTACGAACTGCATATGCAGCAGAACTAAGTCTTCCGGATAGATCATGTATATGTGGATCCCACTGTAAAGTTGAATCCATTTTGATTCCCATGAAGTCGTTTTGTCGATAGAGTGTTCACTGGGCCAAGCTTAATGTTTGATTCAACATAAGTAACATGTGGTAAAGAAAACTTTAAACATTTCGTCATTTTTGAATTTTATTAGCGGCGAACCATTTGAAGGTCATAGATAACACATTATTTACATGAATGAGATCACTGTCTTTCCCATCTACTTAAAAATCAGAGAGGTATCATCTGCGAATAAAACTATATTGTACAAATCTTTTACCATGCAAGCAAGGCAGATTATTAATGTACGTTAGAAACAGAAAAAGTCCCAAAATTGATCCCTGCGGTACTCCCATTTTTACCAATAACCCGGAGACCGAATCTCTCGCGGCTGCAACAAATGTTACTTTGATGCAACGGTTGAGAAAGCTAACACTTATATTTTTTCGTTCAAATTGTGCAGTTCAAATGCTGCCAACTGGTAATGAGCTGGATCATTTGGACTGCCTATGAGTCTGAAATAGCTAATAGGTTGTCTGAATGCTTTATTTGTAGTAGCTGTAGTATTGTATATTGTTCGTAGTATTTTGTTAATAAAGGCATACCGCCTGTAAAAAATATATATTTTCTTGACAATTGTGAGTCCTAGACGAAGGACTTCAAACCAGTCTGAAAATGGTCTTTTCGGTTTACCGAAAAGTCAGTTATATTTATATAACGCGGGTCTTCGCCGGTTCCTATTAATGTAATAAAACATTTTTAAAAGATAGGATATTACTTATCTTCTGCTAAGATATAATAATCTTTGATTTATTTAGTTATTTATTTAATTTAAGGGAAACCAACAGCTTAAGTGAAAATAAACTCCTGATTCTTCTCAAGGATCACTGTATTTAATAACAATGGTAACAACTATTACTTATATACATTCCACAACTATATTTTCCACAGCCTAGAGAATAATTTCTCCACGTCCGGAGCCAACGAGTGATCATGCAAGAATGCCTCGGCATCGCTCGGTAGTGCGTTTCACCCCTTCCCCAGTAACCCATAGAGGTGGGGCGCGATCGGAATGGGAGGGGAGCACAATACCGGTGTTGCCACTTTATTAAAATCTGTTGAAGTTTTTAAATCAAGACAGAAGTTATTTTTATATAATACTAATAGTAACAGAAAGATAATTATAGGTTTTCACGAGTAGTGACAACATAATAACAAAATATGAGCAATAACAATATCGCTTATGAAACACATTCATGTGAAAATTCAAAGTAAAATGACCTAAATTCATTAAAAAAATAATTGATAATCAACTAATTATATCAAAATTAACATACAATTCAGTTTAAACTCCTCTGAAAAAACTAGTACTCAATCGTTGTCTGGTTTACGCTCGTACAAAATATATCTATATCATTATGCCTGAGGATTTTATGGTTGCTACAAATTTGTAGGTAATATATTTTATATATGTTTCATCTTATTGTGCCGTCGGTCCCCTAGAGTGCCAGAAATGATAGAACTGCACCTCCTCCTCATATCTTCCCGTACGTATCATAAGAAACGACTACGGGAAATATGCCAGAAAGTGGGCAGGAGCGCCTTAAATAATAATGACACCTTCAAATTTAGCATGCATAATTGACATAAACAATAATGACACCTTCAAATTTAGACTAAAGAAATTTCTTATCGATAAGATATATTATACCATAAATGAATTTTTAAATGATGAGGACATTGAATTATATAATTTCACTAATTGAATATAATTATGATATGCACGAGTAGGTAATAAGTAACAGCTATTAAATTGTATATATAATGATGATATAATATGATGATAATGTAATATTTTATAAACATATAACTATAATTAACATTTATTGTAACATTTAGATTTTGCATGCCAAACCGGCTAAACCATGGCGATCTAATTCCATTATATTATTCCAGCATAACACATATTATACCCATGTTTTGCAAAATAAATATTTTGAATTTGAATTTGACTTTGAATTTACACTGCGATCCCTAAGACACCAGTCATGCATGGAGATACTGGCAATGTGGAAGGAGTTTGTTCAACGGTGGACGTCTTCCGGCTATTCATATGATTATTTGAAGCAGTGATGGCTCAGTGGCATTGGCTATGGACTGCCGCGTAGCAAGTGCATGGTTCGAATCCCGCAGCGGGCTTGAGCTTTACCACATGGTGGAAGGGCATTTTGCGAATGCCCGCCTGGCTAACGCCACCTTCAAGTAGAAAATCTGTCGCCAAGCACCTAACGGTGTATTCCGGAAGCTGTCCTTGAGAGCTAGTAATTCTAGGCTAAGCCTGTTAACACCTTCGACGACATCATTCATTACCAGGTGAGATTTTGGACAAAGGCAGTAACAGAAAAAAAGTTAATAATAACATTCTGTCTTCAGCAACTTCATAAATCATGCCTACATATGTTTGTGGATGTAAGTGTAAAGATATAATTATCAGCTGGTTATTATGTCTTCATACATAAGTTTCTAGTAAGGCTTTGAGTCCCATGTAATAGCAAATAACCTACTGATCATGTCATCGGAGATTTAACACGACGATGATAAGCTTTCTAGAAGAAATCGCGTGAAAACTATTTCGACTAAGTGTTTGACTTTCGGTGACTCAGGTGTCCAATTCTTTCGCATTTTGGGAGAAATAACATCTCAATCGATAGCTTACTAAAACTCTTAGTTTGCCCTTTTGGGTCAGATATGGCATCGTAGACCATCTATATTATTATATAAGAATCAAAGTCCTGACTCACTGATTGTCAGACAACGCACAACCTAAGTTGCTGGTCGCAAAGGCTTGACATTTGGAGGGTATATTCGTCTTGAAGCGTAGGGATGCTACTAAGATAGGGTTTTTTGAAATTCAACCCTTGAACCGGTAAAACTTGGTGAAAACGTTTGTATGAAAGTTCTTTTCTTTTTACATTCTTGACTTAAGGGTTTGAATTTGTGGATAAAACTTTGTATGGAAAATTCATTGTTTTTGAAGTGATAGTGAAGAAAATTGGTGTATAAATAAACTTTTTAAAACAAAAACATGCCATAAAAATATTTTTATATTGATGTATCTTTTAAACTGTAATTAAAATAATTAATATTTAATCAAAAAATAAAATAAAAACTAGCTTACTAATAAAATTGTCTTATAAAAAATTATAATATTACTATATATTTGAAAAATTAAGATAATTTTCTATATCGAACCTATAATATTTTATTCAAACGAAATGCATCTGTTGTAGGCAGAGGTTAATCCGCTTAATATAAGGTGGGCCTCGACTTTGTTAATACTGTTCCTAAAGGGATACTCAACGCGGGCGAATCCGCCGGAAAGAGCTTATATTATAATATACTGTTTTGACATTTTAACGTACTAATTAGTTTTTTTTTAATTACAATGTTATTGACATTTCAATGTCAATGTCATTGTTAAGGTAGCTCTCTCCGATATTTCACGGATTCTTAAATTTTTGGTGATGAAAATCCGTGAAAACACCAAAGGCGTAAAATCCTATTGAAGCAGTGATGGCTGAGTGGCATTGGCTATGGACTGCCGTGCCGCAGGTCCATGGTTCGAATCCCGCCGCGGGCTTGAGCTTCACCTCAAGTCACAGCCATAGTCCTTGAGAGCAAGTGAAATTACAGGCACAAGAGACTTAACAACTATGTCTCAAGGTGACAGGCGCAGTGCAATTCGTGCCTTGTGAGGAAATGCATCTGTTATAGGCAGAGGTTAGTCCGCTTAACATCAGGTGGGCCTCGTGCTTTATCCGTCACAATAACATAAAAAAAAACTTCATAAAGGGGCGCGTTTCTAAGAAATTGGTACTGAATTAGACTGCATGTATGCATCGAATATAGGTATGTTATACTATGGGATCATTATCATAAACCAAATGACAGCATTAAAGTAGCCACGAACGCCTTTATTTCCATAAATCATCCTTATTGTAGAGGGTAATTGAAAAAATGCCCACAATCTCTTAAGGTTGACTTCAGTACATTTTACCAAACATCTTTAGTTGAACGTTTTTTCGAATTTCACTTTTTATTTTTTGTATAATATATTTGCTCGATCTAAATAGTCATAAGTTCGCAGGAGACAATATTGCCATAATTTTCTTTTACACAGAACTTTAGTGTCAGGCAGTACTAGAAGATATTTTATGACAAATGTTTTAGGTTTTGAGTAAAGTAGTATTACTTAACTTGTTAGCATTTTTTCCAATACCCTTACTGTACAGTAATAATAGAAATTCGAGACAGTAAAATGTTATCGTGATCACAGCATTTTACACATGTATACTGTTGTCTTACTGGCGACTCGGTACGTTTTGGTGCTTTTCAAAACCCTCGAAGCAGTGAATATAAGTAAATGTAGAAAGACATGGAGTAGACGAATATATGTTTATTTACAGTTTATTGCCGATGAATGTGGTCAGCCCACAGATTAAAAAACCGCAGGAAGTCCATGAACCAAATCCCATCGGTATGCTCGATTGGCGTTAGTTAACTTAATGGTGGTATCTTGAGTATTTTTAGTATGACCACCTGGGTAACTACCACCAGCTTCTTCCCACTTTTGAGTGTGAGTGTAAGTGTGAGGTCTGTACAATATGATCTGCAATGGTGCATACGGTACGACGTGTCTTTAACAACACAAAGGTCAACATAATGTACAAATGTATGACCTATATAATCTATGCCTTTCTTACACCTACCCTCGTCAGATTTTTTTCTTGGTGGTACTACAAAGTATACTAATACTAGCCATACGTTGGCTCACTATTAACCTTTGGTATTTATATTTGGCTAAGCAACTAATAGTTTAGTCGAGCAGCTACATTACCATTCTGAGCTAAGCTTGTTTGTTAGCTTCGATCACATTATCATTTACCATCAAGATGACTTTTTATTGTTCTTAAAAGCTTAAAAATTCTACATGTGATACAGATTTTCTACTTGAGGGTGGTCGCTAGCCAGGCGGGCATTCGCAAAATGCCCTTCCACCATGCGGTGAAGCTCAAGCCCGCGGTGGGATTCGAACCATGGACCTGCGGTGCGGCAGTACATAGCCAATGCTACTGAGCCATCACTGAAAAACCGTAGAACAGTTTTTCAGTGTTGGCTGCACGTGCGACATCCCGGATACCGCGTTCCCTTACTGCGCTCAACGCATTACCTAACTCTATGCAGGATTGTGACGTCTTTGCTATGGTAATTGGAAGGACATTATGTCAGAATGTTTGTTTTTCTGTGAAAGTAGTTGTTTTTTACATAGACGTGTAATAACATCACGTATATAGTCAAATAAAGTATCGTTTTTTAAAAGACCCAATGTGAACGTCATTATTAGATAAGTAATGCAACAAACTATGATATAATCGTCTGAACTACATAATTGATAAACGCATTAAGTACCAGTCAAGAACGCCGTAACGACGTCACTAATATACGTGTAAAGTACCGACCACTAAGTTATTAGTCACGGACGTCGTAATGACGTTTTTGTTAAAGGAATAATGACTGACCTTAAAACAACCAAAAACGGACGTCTATATGAAACGTCACAGACGTAATTTTTCCACCTGGGTGATGAAGGTTGCAACGTGGGCACGGAGATCGGCATTTGATGGCAATAAGCAGGTGGAGGCAATCAAACTGTTTCTTTTTGAAAAAGAAACGGATGTTTCAGGCGAGAAACAACTAAGCTGTCTGATAAACAATTTTTCTATAGCAATAGAAATCTATTCTGTACATTTTTTTTTTATGCCTGATAGGTTAGCCTTTGACCACTATCTCACCTGACGGTAAGTGACGATGATGTGATCGAAGATGTAGTTCAGGCTAACCTAGAAGTACTGGCTCTCAAGGACAGCTGCCGGAACACACCGTTAGGTGCTTGGCGACAGATTTTATACTTGAGGGTGGTAGCTAGCCAGGCGGGCATTCGCAAGATGCCCTACCACCATGCTATAACGACTGCCATCCTAAGACAACAACCGGGACCGACGGCTTAACGTGCCCTCCGAAGCACGGAAACGCTCAGTAGTAATGTCACTAGCGGTCACCCATCACACTCATGACCGCGCGCGACGTTGCTTAACTTTGCAGATCAGTTGAGAACAGCTTAGTAAACTTCGCTACGAGCGCTTCAAAATCATGGCATGGAATGCAGGGCAGTTTATTCACATATTATACTCCATGCATAAATATTTATTTGCACCGGAACCACAAACATTTGAATAGATACGCGCGCTTGCCCAACATTGGCTAAAATATTTATAATAATTTTGTTACATTATGAGCAATTTGCTGTTTTATACTGATTTTAAAACTGTCTGAATTAAAAAAACACCCAAGCGCGAGTCGGACTCGCGCACTTAGGAGTTCCGTACAAACCTGTAGGTGTATAAGTAAAAGTTACGGTATTTTGAATTGCTAAATGAATTCCATAACATTTTAAAATTATTAAAAATATATTAACTATATGATGTAACTAAAAATTTATGCTTTACGTTGCTTCGTACCAAATTTCAAGATTCTGAGTTCACGGGATGTACCCTGTAGGTTTTGATTCCCTTGCGAATGTCGAAAATTTGCGGCATAAGCGGCTGTACCTTTTAATAGCGTTGGCTTAGAAGTCTGATTTTTTGACAGCTCTAAGGGACAGTAGACCCGAGTATTTGATATGAATTTCAGCTTGATACCTCCACGCACTCCTGAGAAAAAGGGTCTTGACAGACAGACAGACAACAAAGTGATCCTACAAGGGTTCCGTTTTTTCCTTTTGTAGTATAGAACCCTAAAAATTACAACGTACTCGTTATATTTCTTATAACTCATGAAAAAATTTTTGAAAAATGCAAACACATTGTTTGCATGATTAGGTATAACATATCGTGGTAAAAAACTTTTTCAAAACCGACACAGTATTCATAGTGTGTGATGCGTGACTGATTGTCACCTTACGTTAGGATCCGTAAAACTCAACCCTATAGGCCCGGGTTACAAAGAATACGGCTACGGTTACCCTGCCTGTCGTAAGAACCGACTAAAAGGGGACTTAGAGTTCGGGGATTGTAGGGGATGGGGCTCTTATGATCCCACCAACGAGCTCGAAGAAGATAGCGTCACTGTGTGGCAAGTGATGTTATGCCATTTTACAGTGCTCCAGAAGACAAAAGTAATACCGAAGAGATGAGCCTATGGGCAATGTGACAGGATGGTTCCGGTGCGTTCCTCAGGAGAACTCGGGGCCCTCCGTTAGCTAGTCACAGAGGAAGTCCACCGCGGGGGTTGCAGTGGGTGAAAGCCCCACATAACGCGGCATGCTCCCCATAGCACCCAGGTATCTGTTAAGATTTCCCGCCCATCACAAAAAAAAAGGACCCGTAAAACTACTCAGCGTGGAGCGCTACCTTTATAATTAACAATTAGGTGTAGGCATACAACGTACAGTGCATTTTTAATGTAGGTACATATACAGACGATAAAAAAATGTGAATTCTTATAAATATAAGGTAAAAACAGAAATTAATTGTATTAGCAGAGTTCATCCATACAAGTAAACGCGTTGGTAATTTTGCTTTGTTAATATGAAAACATTAATTTTACTTAGTATTTTGTGTCTTTATACCCAAGGTAAGCGTATATGATTAGTTAAATAAAACATATTAAGTAATTATTACATAACATGCTATAATAAACTGTCTGCTACTTGCATATTATTAGTTGTATAATATTATTTTAAGTGGAAAAAAGATTGCCTCCTATTTAATAATGCCAAAGATAAAGATAAGACAAAGATCATTTATTGGCCATAATATAACATTCATTACAGGCAGGTCAACTAATAAATTTTTGAGGCAGTGATGGCTCAGTGGCATTGGCTATGGACTGCCGCGCAGCAGGTCCATGGTTAGAATCCCGCCGCGGGCTTGAGCTTCACCGCAAGGTGGAAGGGCATTATGCGAATGCCCGCCTGGCTAGCTACCACCCTCAAGTAGGAAATCTGTCGCCACGCACCTAACAGTGTGTTCCGGCAGCAGTCCTTGAGAGCCAGTGAAATTACAGGCACATGAGACAGAACTATGTCTCAAGGTGACGGGCGCAGTGCAATTCGAAGTGTATCTGTTATAGGAAGAGGTTAGTCCGTTTAACATCAGGTGGGCCTCGAACTTGATCCGTCACAATAACATAAAAAAAATATATATATTGGTAATCATGCTGGTTCCTGACACAAGAATGTCGTCTCCAAGATGTGCATTGACATGTACTCATTAACACTATAAAATGGATTATTTTGGATAAAAGTCTTTAACGTTTGCTTGAATTCCTTAAAATTTAATTTAGTAATACTAATTGGCAACTTATCGTACATCAATAGTTTAAAGCAACGGCCCTGATTACGGACTTTGGCTAGCCTAGTTTGTGGTATAACTAAACGTTCATTACGACGTAGGTAGTATGGTAAATCTTCACTTTATCTTTACTTTTCTTCTTCTGGGATGTGGACCTTCCTCCTACAAGGAGATGCTTTGCAAGCATTTGACAGCATTCTCACCCGATGAAAAATGACGGCGCGGTCGACGGGGAGATGATTTATATGATTATATTATATTTTATATATAGATTTATATGCTTGCCAAGAATATACCTATTCTCTCGGTATTTGAAGAATCCAAGGTTATATATAGAGCCGCTGCTGGTTGGGTGTTCCATACTACTGCCGTATGCAATATAAGATGGATTTAAAGTGTTTGTGCGTATTTGCGGTTACATAATGAGTAGCAAATCAATTAAATTGAAATAATTGTATTAAAATTTAAATGATAAAATTACAGTACAAAATTTGCGTCTCATTGACCAAACTTACTCAAGAGCCTTAGGCATGCGGTGCGTAAAATCGGTGAACGTAGGTTCAATGCCCGCTCCAGATGAAAGTTTTTGCACTGAAAATATATAAATGTAATATTCACTAAGCGCGCGTTAGTGCACGAAATCATTTAAAAAAAAATAGTTTTGTAGTTGCTATGTGTTGCTTGTCATCTTCGAAGATTTAGGTATGCGCCTTTAGAGTAAAATCTTGATTGTGTCTGTTATTGTTTATTCTTTGTATACGTTTTATATCGATAAAGATAGTTATGTTTAACAAAGCCTTAAATATTATTTATGCATCAACAGCGCGAGAATTCAGATTTGACTACGAATTCAACGAAGAAGCGAATGGCTGGCTGAAGTACCATTTCATCCCATCAACTTGGGAGGAAGCTAGGCTAAGATGTCATGCAGAAGGTATGTGAATCTTGTAATTATGTCAATCAATTATACCTTTGTTACATGTAATCGGCTTTGCTTAAAAAATAATTGGATACCACAATTTTAAAATTTTTCAATCGTCCAGATTTGTGTTTTGGAGGAATCACAAATAGAATGCTATTCTTTCCTTTTATTTTTTCAAATCCTTTTGACTGTAACCTTGTGGTACCAGTGAAATAAGGACAGTAAGATTACATTTATTTTAAATGATCATTATTGTCCCTAGCTCTGCTACGTATTTAATAGTGCAATTCTTCGAGACTAATCAATAAGCTGATTCTTCCAACAGGTGCTGTTCTTGCGTCCCCTCTAAACCACCAGCTAAAATCAGCAATCTTATCGTTTGTGAGGAAACATAGCCATACTGTTCCAAGCACCATATTTACTGGAGTACATGCTTTCTTCTCTAAAGGAGTCTATACCTCTATTGAAGGTACATAATATTATATATATATCTCTTGTTAGTTGAACGAAACATGATGAAACAAACATGAAAAAAGAATGAATTTGGCCCGTAATGATTTTGCCACAGACCAAGCTTCATTCAAAGTTTTTTCCACAGTAAAGGTAAAATGTAGAGTTCTATGAAATTAAATATGTGATTATTGTGGATATAAAAGTACTCAAATGCAACCAATTCTTCGGCCAATTTGCAGTAAGTCACCCATATATTTCAGCGTTTAAACATTATTGTTATTTTGGTTAGAAATATTAAACAACAGATTGTATTTACTTGCTATGAAAATGACAATTTCTGCTTCGAGCAAAGTGCTAATTTTTAGTGGAAATCCTAAAATACTGTCTTTTGACAAATAATTCATTTGCTAAACAGGAGTTCCACTGCTAAGACTAGCAATCACTTGGGTGCCAGGCGAACCAGATAACTTCAACAACTCCGAGAGCTGCCTCGCGATGTTGGTCAACAGCAACGGAGCCATGCTCGATACAAAATGTGATAACGTATTTCCCTACGTTTGCTTTAAAAAGAATACAGAGATAAAGATAAATGAATGTGGCACTTCGGACCCAGGTATGTTGAGCCCACTGTTACACCATATATTGATACTCTCTATGATATAAGATATTCCCAGCCCTTCTTTGCCAGCCTATCGAATTAAAAGCTCCGAAAAATTTACAACTGTTTGTGACTTCAGTTTTTATGTCACTATATTTTCGTTATGTATTACGAAAAGAAGTCCAAGAGGTTTAGTTGAATTCCATGAATGGATTTTTTTCTAACTGTCGCCAAATTAGACACTAAAAAAGAAAATTAATAAGATTGTTTTTTTCGGGGTGCTTTTCGGGTATCGTTACAAAATAACATATTATATATATGTCGGAGATCATAAGTAAAGGTTTATTATTTTCGATATCATCAGGTTTTTTGGCAGAGCTCTCATAATGTGGACGTACACGTGGGTATCGTGCAAATGGGATAACACAAATTATAAGAATACTCTTGGTTTATTTCGAATCCAAAGATTATGGGGTTGACCCCCAAAATGGCCTCCATCCACCGCCCCATAGCCATTCTGATCCTCGCCTTGCAGGACACTCTTCACCATCTCACTCTGTTCCTTGCTGGTCATAACTCCTCATTATTATAGGGTTTTTCTTTTTTTACGCCTGATAGGTTTACTTTTGACCACTATCTCACCTAATGGTAAGTGATGATGTGGTCCAAATAGTCGTTCAGGCTAACCTAGAAGTACAGGCTCTCAAGGACAGCTGTCAGAACGCACCGTTAGGTGCTTGGCAACTGATTTTCTACTTGATTGTGGTAGCTAGCCAGGCGGGCATTCGCAAAATGCCCTACCACCGTGCTATAACGACTGCCATCGTAAGACAACAACCGAAACGTACGACTTAACGTGCCCTCCGAAGCATGGGAGCGCTCGGTAGTAATGTCACCCATCCAACTGATGACCGCGGCGGACGTTGCTTAACTTTGCTGATCGGTTGAGAAGTAAGTAAACTTAGCTACGAGCGCTTCAAACGTATCACGTATGTCGTCTTCAATGTATACTTCTCCATGAACTGTTGTTATCTACCATCACTGATGTACACTGATGACAGCCATCACTATCAATGCTTACTGTCACTAGTTTCACTTCTTAGTTAGCTGTTGTCTCTTCAGCGTGGCGGCTGGTACAAGACTGACTTGTCAACTGCAGTGTCTTGTGACGTAAGCTTTGAGTCACAGTCACACACAGACAGTATCTTAAATGACTATAGACTAGTAGCGTTCAAAGACTAGAACAACGTCGGTAAATAATCGTTTTGCCGGTCTCGTAGCAAACTATCGGCTCAAGTTCCGACATATACATAAGGGGATGCCATTTTTGGGTGGACATAGATGCTGACTACCGCTATACGGACGTTCAGCTCCACCGGGTTTTGGGCGAGGGAAGGGCCTCTATAGCCCGACAGGGAGAAGTGCCGTAGGCACTTCTCCCTCTCCTCCGAGACGGGCATATAAGGCGAAAAGCGCCTTATACCTCCGTCTGCTGCGGGCGCCGAAAACGCTCCGTTACTATCGGGAGGGGTGACAGTGAGCTCAAGGGCACCACTGTGGTTCGGACCTCGGCTGCCGAGAGACAATGGGGGAATCGGAACTAAATGCCCCGGTACAACTGCAGTGTTGTACCGTTGAGAATAGGCCCTACTGAATATTTCTCTGTGACTATTTGGAGATACACTAATCGGGACTTTATTTTTGCCTCCTACTCGCTGGTAAAATAAATGTTTGTACTCAGCACTTCAATTATTTAAATTATCGATTTGTTTCTGAGTGATTTAAAAAAGTCACAAAATAATTTCATGCTGCAGTATTTTCTATACAATCAATGTCTCCTACTGAGTTGGGTTTCCATAGTTTTTATACTTGTAACAAACTGATTTCCATAGTAGAGGAGGAATTTTTCGGTGCGGAACAATTAGCCTTTCCTTATATATTACTTAGTTTAATTGAGTTGTTAACTATAAAAATATTTCATTTTTATCAACGGCATTGAGGTTTTGAGTAGGTACAGTTATAGGTTTAATGTGCACATAATATCTAAATATGTCCTATTTTTTTCTCTGAAAATTGAAATATTGTAATGTCCCTTATGTACAATTATTGATTGATGTTCTTATTTGTTTGGGATGAGCTTTTGAAGGAATTCACTAGGATCTTCAATATAACTTTAAATAAATATTGTTATAATTTCTTTATATAGTATGTAACACATTGTTAAAAGACGTTTAATAGAATGGCCCTGAGATGCTTGCCCGTTCCTCTAGCAGTGACTCTATAGACTTTTTTTTTGCTGAACGTGGCAGTACAATGTAGAATATTTCGATACTAAAATTTTTAATTGTCCTTCATAAGAGCGTCGTAGACGCCTAAATTGAATAAATGATTTTGACTTTGACTTTATCTTAACCTCCCGCGACATAATGACTGCTATAAATGGAGTGTGTGAGAGTTTTAACTGATGATTATATCCTACAGAATATTATCTGGATCATAGAACCGGCAGTTGCTACAAGTTCCACAGCAGAGGTCTAGTTTGGTCGGAGGCGTACATGACCTGTAGAGCCGAAGGTGGTTACTTAACTGTAATTAAAGACGATAAAGAAGCAAAAGTAGTCACCGAGATCTTCAGTAAACATCCTGAAAACACCATCTTTTCACCCTACCCCGTCTTGATGTTATTAGGATTCCATGACTGGGGTCACCATGGAACCAGTTTTATGATAATTCATGGTATGTATTACAAAACACAAAATTGTATGCAAAATATGGTTGACAGTACTTCAGACAGTATAAATACTTACTTAGTGATAAGCCTATCAGTACTTCGGTAAACAGGTTTGGTTTGATGATGTAATGCTCCTTACCTTATTGTAGTGTCTTAGGTATAAAGCAGTAGATACCTATTGCTTTATTCCACTAGCAAATTGTACATTATATTAAGCTGAATAGAACCTATATTTTTCAAACCTGAATTCTCAAAGAGAGATGGTGATAAGAAATAATAATGCTATTTGCTCTTGCATTATACTTAAGCTTTTAGATTAAGTGTACACACTACTTTTTTTATTGACTGCAATCAATATGTGGTGATGCTTTGTGAAATAACGAAGCACGTACTAAAGAGGTGTTTTTTTTTAAGCCTGGTAGGGTTAACCTTTTGACCACTATCTCACCTGATGGTAAGTGATGATGTTGTCGAAGATGTTGTTCAGGCGAACCTAGAAGTACTGGCTCTCAAGGACAGCTGCCGGAACACACCGTTAGGTGCTTGGCGACAGATTTTCTACTTGAGGGTGGTAGCTAGCCAGGCGAGCATTCGCAAAATGCCCTACCACCATGCTATAACGACTGCCATCCTAAGACAACAACCGGGACCGACGACTTAACGTGCCCTTCGAAGCACGGAAACGCTCAGTAGTAATGTCACTAGCGGTCACCCATCCAACTCATGATCGCGGGCGACGTTGCTTAATTTTGCTGATCGGTTGAGAACAGCTAAGTAAACTTCGCTACGAGCGCTTCAAAAAAAAAGGTTTTCATTTAAATCGAGCACTTTGGATCAAGTTCGTTTTAGGACATTGTGTTGTTAATATTTCAGGAGAGACCCTGGAAACCCACTACCATGCTTGGGAAGATAATGAGCCTGACAACGGGACCATCTTTCGCACTGGAGATCTAGGGCAGTCTTGTGGCGCAATGTTCAGGAATGGTCTCTTGGACGACGTGGCCTGCAACATACCGTTCGCTTTCCTTTGCGAAAAGAACCCCCGCAGTTTATTGACGTGGTGAGTTATAAAAAGTTTCGGAAAAGTTTTTCTTTTTATTTTAACTTTGTATACATATTCATATATTAACGTGTTGATAATTGATGTACCTATTTACGTCTTATATATGAAAGTTTTTGTGTGTGTATTATTATTAAAATTAACCGAACAGTTCGTATGCATTGTAATAGACCAAAGTACCCTCAAAAGGCAGAAGCAGGGACATATTCTGCGTTGCTATGCTAAGCGCAGCAGTAAAATGGGAGGTTGAAGCTTTTTTTTATCAGCTATTTCATTTACTCTGCGTTGTTTCGCCGATAATAGAATCCCTTTAACAACCAGAAAACAGACATGACCTGAAATCAGTGAACTGCATAAATGTAATTTTTTTTATGTTTTAGTGTTATATCTTATGAATAATATTATACAAATAAAAATATTTCAATGAAAATGATTTTTTTTTCATTTTAATCCCTGCTTCAAAGGATAACTGTATTTTGTAACTAATCAGGAAATCAGTAGTTACTGAAGTCTATTAAATGCCCCTAACACCATGCTATAGCGACTGCCATCCGAATACAACAACCGGGACTGGCGGCTTAACGTGCCATCCGAAGCACGGAAGCGCTCAGTAGTAATGTCACTAGCGGTCACCCATCCAACTCATGACCGCGGCGGACGTTGCTTAACTTTGCTGATCGGTTCAGATCACCTAACCAAACTTCACTACGAGCTCATCAAAATATACTGACAATATATCTATACTTAGTAATATCAATTTACAAAGTATACTATACAATTCAATACAGACAATACCTTCTCGTTGATAACATTCTTCAAAAATGTTCTTGTACTGTTTTTTGTCACATTTTTTCTATCTGTACCTTATTATTGATGATTTTATGGAAAATGATCTATCAAACTTGTTTCATTAACTATGTCTGTGGGTATAATTTACTCACACAGCGTTAGTACATTTTACTCATGATTTTAATCTATACCTATGGGTGTAGTAGAAACTATGCTATGGCAAACATAAAATAAAAAAGTCGTTTTCTATTACAGAATGACACTAAGAACTTTTAATAAGTTTTTAATAAATTCTATCCAGGATATATTGCGAATAGTTAGGTACATTTTTTATATAAAAACTAGCCTAGCCATCTCTGGAGTGGTGCACCGAAGTATCAGTTAGACCTACTTGACTCCTTACAGAGAAGAGCCGTTAGACTTGTCGATGACCCAAAATTGTCCAACAGGCTGGAATCGCTGAGCATACGTCGTGACGTAGGCTCTCTATGCCTGTTCTACAGATACTATAACGGGGAATGCTCTGATGAGATTTTTAACCTCATACCTCCTTCACACTTTTATCACCGAACTGGCCGTTATCGTCAGAAGGGCCACCCGCACATTATAGATACGTGGAAGTCTCGCACTACTCGATTTAATCGTCTGTTTCTGCCACGTACCTGTAAGTTGTGGAATGCTCTTCCACCTGAGGTTTTTCCTAAGATCTACAATCTTAACCGCTTCAAAAGAGACGTGAATAGAGTCCTTTCTTTTAATGGTAACGCACCAGTAATGCTGCGGATATTACAGGTGTTCATAGGCGGCGGTGACCACTTACCATCAGGTGGACGGTCTGCTTGTTTGTCAACTTTTGTATAAAAAAAAAACCTGTTGATACTGTTGATATTGGGTCACCAGATGATAGATCTCTTAAGCATGAATCCATATTTGTAGGTCCACTTCAGTGTCAGATATATATTATATTATTATGCCTTGAAAGTAGTGTGCAAATACTACTGTGTTGAAGCGTGAAGAGCACTGAAGCAAGTGAAAATAACAAATATCCTAACAATATTTGAAAAAAACATTCAATTAGTATTTTAATAAGACTCTTATTGCGCCTAATTATTTAATATTAAATATCGATTTCGCAAAGAAACGCCCGAATCCATTTCTTAACTGAAGCAAGTAATTTACTGAGCAAACGAGATAAGAGAACTAACGTATTGGAGTGACGAGTGCAGTGCGATTTCAAGCAGAACGAGACAGGTGACACTGCTACTGTAATAGACAGGCTAAGAGCTTGTCATTATGCTGGCAACATGACTGTCTCATCACTTTGCAAAAATAAAAAATACACGTTGATTCGTTGCTCCAGTGTAACCATCACAGATCTGCATTTATAATAACAATTATAAATGTATTTGATACTAGTATAAAAGTATTGTAAGAAGTAGACTTCGGAACTCGCTGCCTATTGACGCCAACCTTTAAACGCCTCTTACGACCCACAGGTAGCATTGGGGGGTTATGGCCCCGCACCCTACGGGGTTGCGTGTGTTGTAGAATATTGCCAATGCATTTAATTATTATTTTGCTGTCTTAGTAAAAAATTACGCACCAGTCGGTAACTAAAATACAGTTAAACAAACATCAAATTCAATATTTCTGACTCCAATAACGCAACGAATATTTTTAATATAATAATAGCTCTCAAAGACACAAAAAGTATAGGATACGATGGAGTACTGACCAGAGTATTAAAAGACACTGCTCATTTGATAGCCCCAGTGGTAACTCATATTATCAATCAATGTCTAGAGCTAGGTATATTCCCAGAATAATTGAAAATGTCTATAATAAAACCTCTTTATAAAAAGGATCTAAGCATGAATTGGGTTACTATAGGCCAGTAGCTCTTGTCCCAGTTTTCTCTAAAATTATTGAGAAAGTTATCTATAACAAGCTTTATGAATATTTAGAAATTAATAATGTATTAAGCGACAATCAATATGGTTTTCGGAAAAATAAGTCAATAAATTTGGCAATCTATAACTTTATCTACGAAGTGACAATGGCTATAAATAATCGTAAAAAAGCAATGGCATTATATGTCGATATGACAAAAGCTTTTGACCACGTTAGCCTCGAAATACTTTTAAACAAATTATATTGCTATGGAAACTGGGGGACAGCGCAAGAGCTAATTAAGTCATAGCTACATAACAGAAAACAAATAACACATATAAATAGAATCTGTTCAAAAACATTAATAGAAACAGAATAAATGGGGTACCCCAGGGCTGAGTAATAGGCCACCTTTTATTTCTATGCTATATTAACGATCTCCTAAATATAACGACAAATTCTATGACATTATTTGCGGATGATAGAACGATCTTATTTGTAGATGATCATTCTAATACAATTCTTAATGACATTAATATAACCTTGACATCTCTAATTGAATGGCTTAATGCAAATAATTTAATGATACATTTGGATAAGACCACCTTAATGGACTTCAAATAACATAAGATTCAGTACCTTCTAACCTTCACGTACCTTATCTAGATAATATATTAAACGTAATTGACGTAACAATTTTTTTAGGTATGACAATAAATTGACATGGCAATATCGCATTGATAATATATGCAAGAAACTATATAAATCTTCATATGCCCTTAACAAATTGAGCAAAATATCAAACACAAATACATTATTAACAGCATACTATGCTCATGTCGCTCCGATAATTAGATATGGTATCCTGTTTTGGGGAAACTCCACGGACAAACTATATAAAAGTTTTTATAGCGCAAAAACGATGTGTTCGAGCAATATTAGGCTTAAAGCCGCTTGATTCATGCAAAAAAATTTAAATTTTATCTATTATTTTAAATTGTGTGTATTATTATAAATTGTTACCTATTACTACTATTTTGAATCACCATTTGACATTGTATTTTTTTTTTTTTTAAATCGACATTTATTTTAAACTTTGACATTTTATTGAATATTCAATGTTTTTATAATATTTTATCATTAGTGTAAGTGGTGTTTGTAACCGTTCTAATTGAATAAATTAAATTAAAAAAAAAAAAAAAAAAAAATTTAAAAAAAAAAAACAATCCAAAACCTTAAAACTCTTAACAAGGCCGTCGACTTATATCAGCGAAATAGCGGTATTTGTAAAAACCTATCCGAAGTTATTTATAAAATATGAAGAAGCCAGTAGGCGAGATGGGCAACTGCGTCATCTGCCAATTAAATACAAATCCTTTTTGTTGCGTCGTAGTTTTTGTATGGCCCCAATCATTTACAATAAAGTACCAAACCGGAAGAATTTTCGACGCGTTTAACTTCTACACGAAGCATCCTCAGGAGGTCTTGAGTCTACGAGCGCATGATCGAGATACGCGTCGAAAATTCTTCCGGTTTGCCTGCGTGGCGTTTGTGACGTCACGTCGGCTTATCAGGTAAATTGGGCGGAATTGTCACTAGATATAATATTTTTTAAGTGTATTGTAATGTTTTCTTTAAATATTTTAAAAACATTTGTTATTATTAAATATGGATTTCCGCAAAGTAACGCCTGAATCTATTTATTACTTGTACCATCTACCCTGCAAAAAAGATTTAATTATTTATTCATTCAGTTTGTAGAGTTGCATTTAGCAATAAGACCGCAGAAGAACTATAGAATCTGTATAATCCTAGGTTAAGCCTGTTAACACCTTCGACCACATCGTCACTTGCCATCAGATGAGATTGTGGTCAAAGGCTTACCTGTGTGCTTATGTGCAATAAAAAAAAACACACAATATGTATACTATGTACATTTTACATATCTTCACTTTGGAAACTATCGCGAGTTTTATCCATATTAACTTATTAGGAACTGGTCGGAATCTTTCCGGTAAATATAACGCGGGTCCTAGCCGGTTCCTAATAAGTTAATTTTACATATCAGTACATAAAATGTACACATTATGTACTATAGGAAGGGGAGGAGGGGAGAGGGGTGTTTTGTAATAAAAGTGGTGGGAGCGGAAAGGAAGGACCCTCCCCTCCCTTTTTCCACCCCTATTTTCATGCCAATATTAATATAGACTTAAAATGTATCTTAATTTTAATCCATAAAATGAGGAAAATAAAAAAAAAACAAACCCCACAAGTAATAATCAAAAAGCAGAAAATATACAGCTTTATAAGTTTCCTTAGTTAATTTAATCCCCCACAGGTTATATGCAGGCAACGCTTTAAAGCCATGCATCTTTCTTATCTCAGAATATACTCGTGTACAAGTTTATTTTCCAGCGCCACACCTGATCCTTCCATTATGTCTACAGGTGGATACAATACGAGTGGGGTAAGGGGGGTATTATGTCGGTTGTGCTTGTATTACACAAGCACAATCGACATAATATATCTACGGTAGACATTTTACTTAATAAATTGTGCATAAGCGTGCTTTTACCATTTTAAACTAATTCAAAATAAAACAGGGATGGTTTTCGAATCTCGATTGTATTTTTTTTAACTCATAACTTTTTACTACATTATTTAGAAGATTTAAAGAGATAGAATAAACGTGTTTTTTTACACGACTGTCCAAAAAAGAAGTGTTATATTTTCAGGATTCATGTATGTATGTTTGTTTAAGAGTTTCTTTATTCCACCCTCACTTCTAAACGGCTTTACTTATAATTATAATGTATGCGATATAATTAGATTCGTATTGGCAGTGATACTGAGTGTAAAAAAAAAAATAAGTAAATAACAATCTAACGGATTTTAGGCGCCAAGTTTTGAGTTTTACGTCTAAAATCCGTAGTTTGTAACATTTTATGTCATATCTTGTCTCTAAATAAAATATATATTTTCAGTGCAATACGATAGCTAAAATATTCCAACAATTATTTTCATGTCACAATATTATTTCTAGTCTGCCGTTACTGTAACCGTACTGCCTAAGTCAGAAAAACGTATATAAATGTAATCACTGGACTATTTAAAATTATTTTAAGCAAAAAGTTACTGAGGCAAAACTGACAAAACACTGCCATAATTAATTCAAATTTTGTTACTAGTAGATGTAAATAAGAACTAAGTGCATGTTATTGTGATATATATCAGAGCATTAGAGAATATTTCAGATGTAGCTAGAATACACCCCCATGTTTACTTTCAAATTTATCTCGAATCCTCGAGTCTACGCAAGCAGCAGGTGCCTTATTAAAAATGCATTGAGTTAACTGAAAAGCATATACTAACCGTTATTCTACCACCTTTTTATGACGCAGTTTATGGAAGTTTACGGTTTTAGATAGTCTAAGTTTCAGTATAATCTTTGTCTTTTGGTTAAATTGGAATTTCGTAACGTTCAGTGGACTTACCATTCCAGTAGCGCGTCCATCGCGTTGCAAGGAAAAAAGATGAAGTCATGCCTGTGACTTACAATTAAGAGGCACTTCTAACAAATCACATTATGTATTTAATATCATCAATGTACCTATCACTTTTCAAACTTCTTCACCTGCCTAACAAAATTTTAACTTTGAAATTTCTATGGTTCCGTCCAGACAGCGGGACCTAATCTAAGACTACTCCGTGCCGTGTTAATTTCTCACCCGTTTTATGAGTTATGGTTTGTTTGTCTTTACAACCCTAACATTTTCACAGAAAATGTAGCACAGAGACATAACACAGCCCAAACTCATTAAACGAGTAATTTATGAGTCATGCCTGCGCTAATGTTTCAGAGGTGAATGCAAGATACACGTTGTTACGTTGTTACACGTTGTTTATAAACTAAACTCGGAAATTTTGAAGAAATGAAAATCATTCGTAGCTATTTTCTGAGGGGTAATATTACAATTACTTTAATATATAGACCATCATTAATGCATTACTACGAGTAATGTAGTAATGCTCGGCCGCTTGTTGTAAGAAAATGTATGTGAGAAAAAAGGCACTCTGTGTTAACGTTTTGTAAAAGACCCCGCAGACCATCAGAATTTTTCTGAAGCAGACATCCGCTTCTGACGCTAGCACGATGCATGTCGACCGTACGTCAGAAATATGTCATAAATGAATGTCTGCAGGCGCGCTCACCATACATTCTGTACTGGACCCCGCATACCATCAGAAATTCGCATCAGACGGCAGAGTTGCCAATATTTTTTCTCAGGTTAACACTCTAAATACATTTATTTTTCTTTTTTGATGAAAATGGGATATATGACAGAAAATAGGCCAGTATTAATAAAAAAACGTTTTCATCGTTATTTAGTGGGAGGCATAATTAAATACGGAATAATTTAAATAAAATAAAAAATCAAATAATATGTATACTAAAAATTCTATTTTGTTTTCTTTCTCAGTAAGAATATTCATTAGACACTACATATCAAAAACCATATAAAAAATCACAGCATAACTTATGTAATTTTTGCAGCTTCTAAGTTTCTAATGCTCGCCTGCCTAGCTAACACCCTCAGGTAAAAAATCTGTCGCAAGCACCTAACAGTGTGTTCCGGCAGCTGTGCTTGAGAGAAAATACAGGCACGAGACTCAGTTACTGTATGTCTCAGGGTGACTGGCGCAGTGTTAGAGAGATAAACAATGTTTTGGAAAGAATTGAAGCTTGATTTGTTTCTGTACTTGCCGACTTGGATTTACTAAGCCTTAAATAAGCTGCGCTCGTAATCCTAGCAGCTGCGTTCATTTTGTCGGTGTCAATGCACTCTCAGAATTTAATCTACTTTTACTAGCGCTATTCGTGCTCAAACGGATCAGTATTCGGAAGTTTGGATATCGACATATCGTTAAAGTGTAGCACCTGGTTTAGAAATCCATAGTGCAATTTATCGTTATACCATAGCTCAATTTTGTTCAAATTTTGTATACCAAAGTTACTATATATCAGTGTTAAGTTGTTATAAAATATCAACACTAATATTAAGAAGAGAATTATATTTTTGTATATGCAATGAATAAACTCAAAAACTACTGGACTGATTTGGATGAAATTTGGTATGAAAATAGTTTGAGACAGGACATAAGATAGTTTTTATCCAAATGCGCACAAAGAGGTTAATGGTTTTGCAATATAACAAAAATAAGCACGGGCGGAGGAAAGCTTGTATATTATACATCTCATCGCGTACATAAATCTCCTAATCTCTCATGTCAATAGTAAGACAACGTAGAAAAAACAAAACAAAATGTATAATGTATAGAATTTCCCGCCAGCATTTAACATAAGCATAAATTTACAGTTTTTTATCCACGTTATGTATTTTTGTATTGAATATATGAATCGTATTTCATTCTTTGTTTCCATGTTGTAACAACTTTAGTACCTATTAAGCCGAAGTGATCCTTGCACGCAACTTACTACGCAATATTTAAAAAGCATGTGCGATTTTTTACCAACTTCAAAAAAAGAGGAGGTACTTAATTCGACTGTATTTTTTATGTTTGTTACCTCAGAACTTTTGACTGTGTGTACCGATTATGATTTTTTTTTTATTTGAAAGCAGATGCATCCCGTATGGTCCTATTTAAATTTCATTAAAATCGTTTCAGCTTTCGAGAAACACTCCAATAACTGAAAAGTGTTTTCTTATCTCTCTTGATGATATAGTCATTGACAATGAATGACAATCGATCCCGTTAGTAGCATAGGTCACTAAAAATGACGAAAATTTTTTTTGACTAGAATAGGAACCGAATTCAACACTCAAAAGTGTGAAATAGCTTGTAGAAGTCGGTACCATGCGCACAATATTGTGATAATAGACTTTCTACTCGAGGGTGGTAGCTAGCCAGGCGGGCAATCACAAAATGCCCTTCCACCATGCAAGAGGTATATACAGCCATAAAGGAGTGTAAAAACAATTAAATAATTTTTGATGTTTTGATACAAAAAACTATTACAATCGATTATTAAGAACATTAGTTGAGTATTTAAGTAACATGTAGCGAGATCGCAAAATTCCTGTTTAGATAAAATTTGAAGACAATTTTTCAATTGCGTTTAAACTCCTTGGTTAAACTTGCATGACCTGTATGTTGCGCTATAAATTAATAAAAAAATACTTTTTTCATGACAAAAAGAAAGCTCGAGAGTTTTATATGGGGCATTACGGCCAAGGTAACCTGTATGTTTAGATACTGTAACGTGTACCAACGTGCAAGTGTGATAAAAATGAGTTAACATTTTACCACAGGTCTAAGATAGTTTTACGCTGTTAAATAATAGTTAAGATTTATTATTGCACAACGTTATATTGTTTAGCCTTAATATTCTTATAAATGTTATTTGTTATATTGAACTACTTTGAGAACATAGCCTTTATATCATAAATATGGAAATTTAACCATATTTATAGGAATATGAATAAGAAAAAATATTTGCGAGATTACATTACACAGTAGTACAAATATGGTCGTGGAATGGTCTTATAGAGTACAACAGTCATTGTAATCAGTCTGCATGTAGACGTGCTAATATTCTATAAAAAAGTTTATGATAAACTTTTTTATAAATTTTTTTTATAAAAAAGTTTGTCACAATGACTTACTAATTCCTTAATGTCATAAAAACAATGAAACAAGAGCCAGTCACTTATACATTTCTTAAATGTATGTCCTTCTAATAATAATAAACATTCTTGGAAGCTTGTTATACAAATATATACACTTATATGGTTAGTTATATTCGATTAGATTTAAGAAACCTGTTTATCATAACAATATGTACTTCTAGAAATTAAATTTTCATTATAGATTTTTGCATGCCAGTAATTTGGTGAAATGTGTAAGATCTTAAATTGATTTACTTTCAACAACATTATTGTTCCCGCATTTGAAGCAAATAAATGATATTCTATTCTATTCTATATAAAATATGACGAAACTACGTTTGTAGAGAAAGTGCTATGAAATAGTTTCAGTTACTAATATAGGAACCGATAGGTAGGGATAGGAACCAGTGGCCGGCCCTTCAACTTAGGATGATAAAAATACTGTAAATATTAATTTTAATTTTTCACCTGTTAACAAACTAGATAAAAGTAAAAAAAACGTATACAAATAAAAAAATATATATGGATTCACTTTGGTGTTAAGTTTATAACAAACTAACACCCTTCCATTCAGGAAGACTGATGTATTGGAGACAACGATTACTTAGTAAACTGTATTAAACTGATAAGGAAAAGGAAGATCTAAAAAGAGTACGGACCCAGAGTCTGTAGTGTAAAAGTATAATATATATATATATATATATATATATATATATAATATATATAATATATATAGTATAAAGTATAAAGTATAATATATATATATATATATATATATATATATATATATAGGAAGATATATGTTGTCTTTCTGTCTCGACAATCTGAAGGTTATGCAACTTAACCTGGTCATTTGTCCTGGATTCTAGCAAATGTATGACCTTCGAATATGACAGATTCCCAATTATATAAATATGTTCAATTAAAGTCTTTAGAAAACTCACAAAACTCTATCCACGCAATGAAATGGAAGACGGCAAAGTTTCCATGTGACTTGGCATTCAGTCAGACCAGTGAAGAGGAAAATGTAAGGAAAACCACAAAGCTTGGGGATTAAAGTCAAGCGGGAGAATGATTCGCGCCAGTGGTTGGCCACGAACAAAACGCTTATAACTTATTATAGTGCAAATTATAGTGCTAGCGATAAGTCATTACCTTCGTACCCCAGTAGTACTTTATGTCGGGTTGGTACTTATATGTTTTCTTTAACAATACTAACGTTATATTTTCTCTATAATACTTGATAAGAAAATAAAACAAGAACATAATATATGTAAATATATGTTCTTGCTTCTGTTTTATGACCAACTAGATGTTTATCCCTTTTGCAATGCTTCCGTTTTAGGTAAGTGTACCCACTATCATGTGGTTAATACTAACGTTGAGGCGGTAAAGCGCCGTTTGCGTCTAATGTGCAGCAAAATCCTACTCAAGTCGGCGTGAGCAGTAGTTTACTGCTCATTCGGAGAAAGAATCAGTTAGTCGGCTCTTACGACAGCCAAGTTAGGTAGTAACAGTCTCATTTTAATGCCGGAACTATACCTACACCTATACCTTGAGTAAATACATTTAATTGATACATAATATTAAGTTTGCGTCTAATGTGCAGCAAAATCCTACTCAAGTCGGCGTGAGCAGTAGTTTACTGCTCATTCGGAGAAAGAATCAGTTAGTCGGCTCTTACGACAGCCAAGTTAGGTAGTAACAGTCTCATTTTAATGCCGGAACTATACCTATACCTATACCTTGAGTAAATACATTTAATTGATACATAATATTATTACATCTTCACTAGCTGCGCTCCGCGGTTTTACCCGCGTCGACAATGATAATAAACGATGATGATGAAAGGTATTAATTATATTCATTCAGGACCTAACCTATTTATAATTTAACTTTAGAGTTGAAGAAACAAGGACTCAAAGCACATGTAAAATAAATCCTAAAATCATTAATGTAAAGTACATTTTTTATAACTACAATCTTATGCTCTGTCAAGAGCGTAACGACTGAGAAGAAGAAGATATTGCAATGCAAGTCTAAACATGTCTTGCATGTCACGCAAAGCGTCAAGTGGCGTCAACTATCGTTTCAAGGTCTCGCGCACCGACAACGATTGAGTAAGAAAGTAAAGATCCGTATCCGTATTTGCAGATATACATTTTTAACAATCCAGCACATCACTCATTCTTATTACCTTATTGTAAGAGCAATGTACGGCACTTACACACATTATATATAAGTACTAGTTAACCTACAGACGTTGATACTACATAAATTTGTTTTAAGATTATAGCGCCATCTATTGGGTCCAATTATAAATTTAATAGTTTTATTTCTACTGTTCTCTTCAAAATTTAGGAGTTGTGCAAACTTGTTGAGTACAAACACACACAATAATTTCACAAAACCGTACTATTTGGGAGAAGCTCAGTGACATTCATGTACTTAAGATTGAAACTCAAATAATGACATTGTGGTGGTGGTACTGAACCCTTAGTGCAGCGGCTTATTTTAAGATGACGTCGTTTGTTCATATATTTTCAATTATTTAGATAGGATTTACACCTACAGTACCACAATATATTGGTTTTATTCATAAATTAGAATCTGCATTTTTTTTATTTTTTCTATTTGTGACAGAACTAACTTGAGGCCCATCTGATGTTAAGCGGACTAACCTCTGCCTATAACAGATGCATTTCGTCACAAGTCACAAATTGCACTGCGCCCGACACCTTGAGACATAGTTGTTAAGTCTCATGTGCCTAATTTCACTGGCTCTCAAGGACTGCTGCCGGAACACACCGTTAGGTGCTTGGCGACAGATTTTCTACTTGAGGGTGGTCGCTAGCTAGGCGGGCATTCGCAATATGCCCCGTGCGTAAAAATGTAGTGTTTAATTATAGTTTTCTCCTCTTTTGGCAAGCGGATTGGCGCGGGCATTCGGAACGGTCATGCTCACGATAAAGTGTAGGCAAGCGGCGGCATCGTGTGTCGGGTCGCCCTCTTCCCTCACAAATGGTTGAGGAGGACGATGGCTGGCACGCGAGTCAACTCATGAACGAGTGCTGCTTGGAGACACTGGTCCATTCAGAATGCCTGTGCAAACCAGTTTGTAACTCTTTTGTAATAGTATATATATAATAGTTATGTAAAATTAGCATCCCTTATAACTGTGTTCCCCGCTAAGTATGTAATGCTCCCCATAGTAATGTAATTAATTAATTAATTTCTAAGTTAACCTAAAAAATGGCACGGACCCTGGAGTCTGTGGAAAATGTAATAAACCACTTATAAAAAAAAAAAACCCTCCACCATGCGGTGAAGCTCAAGCCCGCGGTGGGATTAGAACCAAGGACCTGCCGCGTGGCAGTCCATAGTCAATGGCACTGAGCTATCACTGCTTCAAAATTATTATTACTATTCTTGTTCCTATTTTGTCAGTCGCATATTGTCGTAACTATTCTGATTGATTATTTCTCGAGAATCAAACCCACGATTAAAGCGCTGGGAGATTTTTTCATGGCCCACAAATATATGTTGTAAATAAAATCCAAGTACACACAGTTACTTAAATTGGCCAGCATACATTTTCAAACTTTCATTTCAAGAAACCTACTATTACACAATATACCGTGTAAAGATATAAAATACTATACTGAAATAAACATACTATGTGTATATTATCACGCTTTTAATTTATAAATCAAATAAGTGTTTCTTATTTTTTTATTATATATGAAAAATTGTATCAGACAAATGGCGGCCCCTGGGATGGTCATTTGACTTGCAGGAGGTCGTTTGAAATAATTTTCGATGCCAATTTTGTAAGTTGCAGGATCTCAGCTAAAACTTGGGTGTTCGTTGTTAGGTGTTCTAACAATGCAGGTTTGTCCATATAGACACGATTCTTAAGAAAATCATCCGCAGTCCCATCCACAGATCTTGGCAGTCAAAGTCAAAGTCAAAATAATTTATCCAATTCAGGCGTCTACGACGCTCTTATGAAGGTCAATTACAAATTTTAGTATTGAAATATTCTACATTGTACTGCCACGTTCAGCAAATAAATTGTATAGAGCCACTGCGAGAAGAACGGCAAGAAACTCGGGGCCATTCTTTTAAATATCTTTAAACAATGTGTTACATACTTTCTATATAATAAAGTTATTACTGTAATTCAATGTCACTAGCGGTCACCCATCCAACTCATGACCGTGCGCGACGTTGCTTAACTTTGCTGATAGGTTGACAACAGCTAAACAGCTAGTTTCTGAAAATTAAATAGCGATACAAAAGTATACAATGAAAATTAGAACTGCGAGAAGATGAACTCATCATGATTCCTCACGGCCGTCCGATGGTGCTAATTCTATATGCTGATTACTTCTTTTCTCTTTCCGTTTCAATTCTGTGTGTTTATGTGGCATGCAATTGTAAATGCAAAATTACAATATTAAATTTATATTACAAAATTACAAATATACGAGAGGAAAAATTTAAGTCATGTGCGGTAGTCGAACCCGCGTCCATCCACCCCTTTAGCAGTAATGTAATCCGCATAGCAGGCGTTATTGCAAACGTAACAATATTAAAATTAAATTTGTGTTATCCTATTACACTTTCAATCGCCTTCGTGTACGTTTCAAAATCTCACCAAAACTAGATACAAAAAGCTTTGTCTTACTTTTTCTTGATCTCCGTATCTCACTTTAAACTCGAAGGATATACGGCATATGCTACAAAGCTCTTAGGTAATTAATAATCCACAGGGCTCCACTTAAACTGGACAAACATATATCCTACATATTTTTCCAGATGGATAGACTAGGTAATACTCAATTGGATTCCTTTATATCACTTACGAATTTCAAGGATTTGATTTCGTATCCCGGGCTAGAGAGTAATTGTATTTAATCCCTCAAGGAATGTTAACGGAGACAGAACCTGTACCTAGGACCAGGCACCCTATCTGAAGGAACAACAAACATACCCGGCGAAGTGTATTATAGCGCTGCATACCAAATTCAAATGTAATTTCTAAATAATTTACTCAATTTAAGCGTCTATAACGCTTTTATGAAGTTCAATTACAAATTTTAATATTGAAATATATCAATTCCGTACAGGGGTGTTTATTTTCGTTTTCAATCAGACACCGTTCATCTACGATGACTACAATTGTTTGTTTACGTGTTTGGATTCTTTATTAGACGACTTATAGTAGACTGGTACTTACTACCAACAATATTTTCTAAAAAGTGATGTCAGGCAATTGAGTTTGTTGCAATACTATACATATCGCATGTATACATATGCGTTCACTGATAATTTAAGCAGAGGTGTCTAAAGCCTAAACAACCACGTTTCGCCAGACATGGAGTGGTCGCCTGTAATAAGGGACAAGCCTATTGCCATCTAACTGACATAGTTCTATACTCCAGACTGATACTGAGACTTTTTCTATGGTAATCAAACCTTCAAACTTAATATTTCAAATCAGAACATTCAAACCAATGAGACGGATATAATTTATATTTCAAGTGAGCTTTTTGGCAATATATATTTAGAAGTAATTGATACAACACGATACTTTAAACTATTTTAATTTACATATTATATTAACTAGGGTTTCTTATGTGTAATAACTGGGTTTCCCGTGGGGTGTCGGGTTAGAATGTCACCTCCCCATCTCTACCCGTGGGTGTCGTAAGGGGCGACTAAGGGCAACACACCAGAAGGTGGGCAGCAGCACTTTCTGAAGAACTGATATCTCACACTGCGATCCCCAAGCCGCCTGCCAAGCGTGGGGATTATGGCAAACCCCTCCATATTGGGGGAGGCTGTGTTCAGCAGTGGACTATCCGGCTGATACAATAATAACTGAGTATCTTAATAAGAATGCACTTATATTTGTTTATTTTTTCGAGCAAGTGGCAACTCTGAAATTTACCAACTGACAACTCTGATTCTGAGTATCAAAATAATTTTTACTTTGGTATCGACTTCAACACTCAAATGTGTGAAATAACTTGTTGAAGTCGGTACCACGATGGTTCAAAAGTACCTATTATCACAATGTTGTGCGAATGGTAAGGACTTCGACAAGTTATTTCACACATTTGAATGTTGAATTCGGTGTCATTTTTTGTCATTTTTTTTCACACTTTTTAGTGGTTCTTGCTACTTAAGGGATCGATTGTCACATTCACTGTAATGTGTGTAAATGCGATACTTTTCAGTTATTAGAGTGTAACTTGCAAACGGCTACACCGATTTTGATGAAATGTATACAGTACAAGCGTCAGATTTCAAATAAAAAAAGAATCATCAAAATTGGTTCACCCAGTCAAAAGTTCTGAGAGAAAAAATACAGGCGAATTGGCTACCTCTTCCTTTTTTTGAAGTCGGTAGAATATGGAGCCCTACACAAAAAAATAATGCGTTATATATTATGCAAAAACCCATTACAAACATGAGAAAGTTACGCTAAGATCGCTCCCAAACTTTGCGCAGTTTCTGGCCGAGATAGTGCACACGGCATTTGATATAAGGACATGGTTCTAAAACTGAGTTCTTGTAGCCTCATTTGGACAGTATGGATCTGCACTTCATGTGATTTTAGCAGGACAGCACCACCTGCCACATCACGCTAGTGATTCTTTGCAGCCACGATTCCCAATCAAAATAATCTCACGAAATTCTGATGTGAACTGACCACCAAGCCACCAAGGCCTGTCATCAGAGCTGCGGGGCCATTAGCCGAATATTTTATTCCATACTTCATCGGAACATGTCTTCACAATGCCATAAAATATCACAACTTGCTCAAAAAATACGTGTTTCTAATATTAAATGACATAATGCACTGTTATTGAGACACCCTGTTTTACGGATCATCTCAATAACTTACATCATAAGATCAGCATCACCGTAGAAGAAGAAAAGGAAGGGGTATTGCCTTTCTTAGATGTGCGTGTTATCCGGATGCCAGACAACAGTCTGACGCACACGATTCATCGAAAACCGACACACACGGATCGATATCTTCATGCTAGCTCACATCATCATCCTGCACATTTGTCCTCCGTACCAAGAGCATTGATGGACCGAGCACTTAGGCTATGGTACTGGAGGACAACGGATACAGTTGGCGACAATGTTGCCGCTGGGCAAAGACAAGTGAACGTAAGCAACCAACAAGAGTGGAGCGTTCTCCTGCTTATCTTCCGTTTGTAAGAGGAATAACGGACAAAATCGGATATCTCTTGAGACGGAAATATGATATCAGAACGTTCTTCCGTCCACCCGGTCAAATAAGACAGATGCTACGTTCACCGAAGGACAAAGACCGCCTTTACGTACCGGGCGTATATAAAGTACCATGCGACTGTGGCAAGAGTTACGTGGGAGAGACTAGACGCAACATTGCTACTAGACTGACCGAACACATTAGGAGCATTAAGAACATGGACATTACTAATCGCCCTTGCGGAACATGCTCATCTCTTGGACTCCAATTGTTATATTCGTTTTGATAAAGCCTCCGTATTAGCTAGAGAAAAGTTTTATGTGCCTCGCAAAATACGTGAGGCTATAGAAATCAACCGACATCCCAATTTTAACAGAGATGGGGGTTGGACGCTACCACCAGCCTGGATTCCTACCCTTAATGTCACCTCGACGCAGAAGTTGTCGGGCAGTCTAGAGAGCGACACAGTCAGTTTTGTATGTCACGGTACGTGTGCTGATGATGATGATGAGATCACAGACGACGAAGTAGGCCCACCGTCTTCAGCCGGGCACGCTAGGACTTCATCACCTAGCACCAGCAGCGTGGGACTCGCTCCACCCCCACCCAGCTCCCCGCTGCCGCCGCCGGCGCCGGTATCGAGCCGAGCCGCGCGGGCGGCGCACCGCAGTGCCCGCCGGGAGCTCGCAGACGCAGCTGCGCACTCGCCCTGATGATGAGCATCTGATATGCTCGAAACCCGGGTCGACGTATTCGATCCTCAACGTGAGTGTTTTTTGCCGGTTTAATTTATAATATTTAAATTGAGACACCCGATATAATTTTAAATGTAAACAGTTTGGAACATTAAAAATGCAAAAATTTTATATACAGGTCGTTCCACGGCGATGCCACATGGAGGGAAAGTACCTTTAACATTGTAGATGGAACAATTTACTTAAAAAAGGCATTATTTGAATTAAAAAAAAACCATTTAAACTGCATTCATAGAATTTATTTTATTTTAATATTGTTAGGTTTGCAATAACGCCTGCTATGCGGATTACATTACAAGATGACAAATATACGATAGGAAAAATAAATCCCGCACATGACTTAAATTTTTCCTATTATAATTTAAGTGCATCATAAAGAGATACGTAATTAGTAGGTACCTGGTTGTATGCAACAAATCGAGCCGTATCCTGATCCGAAAGACGCGTAAATTATTTTGTCCAGCGCAATGCGGCTGGCTGATTATAAAGAAATAATTCAAAATTTCATATGTAATGTTAAAATTCATGGTTCTCCATTTATTTTTGACACTATGTTACTTAACAAAAAATAATTCTTATTATGAAATCTTTCGATCGGTATGATAAAACTACAGGGTGATTATTTTTTCTCCTGTAACGGGTTCGATTCCCGGTTCAACCATGTAATTATTTAAATATCTATAAATGCAGATTAAATTGTTTTTTAAATTCAAATAATGTGTTCTTAAAATGTTCCATCTACAATATTCAAGGTACTTTCCCTCCATGTGGCATCGCCGAGGGACGCCCTGTATACCATCTTCTGTATTATTACTTTTATTTGTATTATGTATAAGTAGACAAATATACTTTGAGACAGTCGTATGGTCCCCAGTTTTGATCTACGTGATTACATTTATGTTCTAAGAAGACTGTCGCGGCTCTTTTCACATATAAAAGGTACAGGAACGTTGCACCACAAATCATTAAGTACTCCTGGTCTAAAAACACTCCCGCAATACTCTCCCAGGTCTTCAGTTCGCGCTTTAGTGGCATTATCGGGCTGATTTTCAGCCCAGGTCTGGTAGCCAGCAGCTTCTAGAGTTTCACCTGTAAATAACAAAAATATGAATTTATAAAACAATAATCAAAATTTAATTTAGGCTTTCTTAACATTACACAGAAGCAGACCACCGGTACAGAGTTGAAGTGAATGTATTCTGAGCACGATGGAAATTTTTCCTAAAACTTGTACAGGACCGGAGAGAAGTACCCGAATTCACAATGGGTGGATTCGGGTAGTTTAGTTTAATTGCAAATTGCTCCAAAAGGCGAAAATATGAGAGTCTCGGCGATAGTTACATATTTCTGCCTTTTGAAATAGAAACATTAGGTAGGATTTGTCAAAGTGGCTGATTGAAAAGACGAAAAAGACCCAAGGGCTGGCGCTTACCTCGGTCAGAGAATTAATATTGCCATTCAACGGCGAATACTGCCAGCCTTTTGGGAACCCTACTCGTGGACAGAGACCTGCCTGGCTAGCATGTGCAAATAAGAAATATGTCACGCACGACACGAGAGACAAGCGATGTACGATAGCAGCGGCCACACCACGCTAAGATCTGTTCATTGAGATTATCTGCGGACGATTCTCCATTGCGCTGTTTTTTGGTTGAATTGGGCACAGTTTAAGGAAATAAGCAGTGATGGACTGTGAACCAATAAAATACTATACTTCCATGAACGATTAATTTATTTTTCCCGTTCTCGACACTTTAATAGGAATTATGTAAGGTATGATGGCTATGAAGGTTATGATTAAAAACTGTTCCCGTTCATGTAATTTTTAAACGAATGATACATTGAATTGTCGACTTTTATCCATCAAGTAAATTCTTTTATTCTTTGTTGCTATAAAATATTATTGCATATATTGTTTAATAAAGAACAAATAAATGGGACCCTGAAAACTAGTTCAGTAGCTGTGATAAAAACTTTTTTCCCTACTTAGCATTCGTCACAAAGAAAAGCAGCTTATCTGTTTCTCTTTTCATTAAAATATATGAGTACCTCCCAACCAGCAAAAATCCCTCTTACAACAGTCTCAAGACTAGACATTTTGGCTCTTATATTGATCCTATATCATCGTATAAGCCTGGATTTGGGCACAAATTATAAGCGTATTTAATTTAATATCGTCTTAATATCAGTCTTAATGAATGCTGTTTGCACTTATAGTAATCTTGCCAAAACTATTTTAAGCTGCCTTAGGCTAATATCGCTTTCGAGTAAGTATAATATAAGCCTATGTAAGCTTATATTAGTCTAACGTTAGAATAATAACCTTGAAACCTTATTACTTTGATTTTTTTATTTGACAGCACGGTATTCCTACGTTATCTGTAAAAATATTGTGAAAAACTGTGAGTTGTGTAAAAATATAATAACAACGTGTTAGTTATCAAACACACACAGTGTTTGTGTTGTACGATAAGTATTCCCTTTGGAATATATTATTTACTGTAAAATAGACCCTGTTTTACGCTTCAAACTTCATGCGCTCAATCAAATAAGCATTTTAAATTATATAATATATTCAATCCTCATTTTAATGTTTTATTTTTTTATTGTATGGATTTGATGTCATTGTTATAGTTGCATTTTGCCAGCGCACTATTAGACCATTGTAAGATCATTTGTGCTAATATTAGCATTCTAAAATGCAAAGGGTATGGCCATGTTGAATTAATTTAGGGTTCGTTGATTGACCTACATAAAACCTTAATTTTTCAATCTTTTCCTTTTTGACCCTTTAAATAACTTTAAATACTAAATGTTTTTACTTTTATTTAAGTGATAACGTTGGTAATTTGAAATGGTTATGGATATAGACCGTTTCCTAAAAAAGAAACACTTCCGTATGTTAATCCAATATCACTCTAATATCTTACGAAACTTGTGTAATTGATCTTATAACAGTTAAAAATAAGATCAGAAAAGCACGCACTTGTAGTGGTTTTATGTTATGCTGATATTAGTCTGACGTTCTTACAAAAGCATTTATCAAGACCATTATGAAATCAAATGAACTTAGAGAATGGGGATATAAGAGCAGTTATTCTCAAGTGCAATAAGTCTTCGTAAATGTTATTGTAGGAGTAAGAGGCTTATAATGGTATTATAAAATGCGCTTATATACATATATGGGACAAGGTAATAAGAGAGGGAGCTCTTGAGTCCGTACTAGCTTGTCAAATGCTATAATAAGAGCAATAACATGTTCCAAAACAATTATAAGAGCGTTATAAGCCTACCACTCTTATAAAAGGCGTAATCTAAGACTTTTTTGCTGGTTGGGCTATTAATATTTTATAGCAACATATTGGGTAAGGAACCCTAAGAGTAGTTATTCATTTAGATTACTTTAAATATTGACTGCTGCGAATTTCATTAAAATTTTAATATTTTTTTAATACCTACTGATTTACTTACATATGCCTGTTTTTTTTAGTAATCAGCAACATATAGCATATAATAATTAAAATAGTTGAAAACACTACCAACCGCTTTATTCAAAGACATTGAATTTAAGCTAAACAAGAGTTCGTGAGTTGTGTTTAAATTCAAATTTCGTTATTGTATTGATTTACAAACACAAATATTACGGGTCTGCTAACACTGGATGGAAAGTAAATTTGTACTAAATCGTCGATCGCCCCCATTATACTAGGACGCGCGAAATAGACTACAGATTTATCTCGTCCCCAAAAAGTAGGACGAGAAAATTCACGCAAATACTCGCAGATAAGTGTCAAAAATCGATTAAACTGAGGCGTGCATGTTAGTGTTGGTCGACAAGTAGCTGCGTGTAGCCATAATACAGGTAAACAAGGACGAGTTCTTTGCCCTGCCATGTTAGCACTCGTAGACACAGTGAGATATTTCTATTTTACACGAGATAAAGTGTAGACAAAATTCACTCGTGGCGCGCATGCTAGCCGGGCTGAGCTCTGTTTTCTACTTATGATTGCCTCTTGGTAGGAAACGGAGCTTACAATTTTTATGTATAACATTTTTAGGTCCTAGATATAGTTACATTATATAATTATTTATGTGTTGCTTCTCTTTTTATATGATTAACTACTGAGGTAATTAATTAGAATATGAAATATACGCATTATAAGTATCGTCTTTGAAATAAATAAATAAATATTGCAAATAGCCTAGTACTAGTACCTCACACTTTGGTAGTATCATTTGTATAGTAAACATCAATATTAGCCTACCATGAATGGTTAAGTATGTTCCGTGCTGACCCCAATCATGGAAACCGATAGCCATTATACCAGGTTCTGTAGAGCGTATGGTACTGTCAGGATGCTTTTCATAGATCTCCTTAATAGCCGTCGCTTCTATTTCGCTGTTGATAATGGCCAGGTAGCCTCCTTCGGCTATGCAAGTCATGTATGCTTCTGACCATGGCAGGCCTCGGTTGTGGAACTTGTAACAGCTACCAGTTCTTGGCTCCAGGGTATAACCTGTAATGAAAAGATGGTTTTGGAATTTAATTTTATTTTTAAGACAGCACAGTTTTTTTGTAATTGAAGGATTTAGATCCTTGTATAGTCACATTCTTGCCTGATGTTACTATACAAGGATTCGAGTGCCTACATATATATAGATGTACGTACTATTTGTAATTATCAAACGTTTTGTAAGTAATAATTGAAATTTCATTAAAATTGTGTGACTGTTTTTTCGAAGAAATCTATTGTTTTCTTGATTCTTGTAATGATAAGAAACTCTATTAGATTTTTTTACAAGTCTGATTATATATCATTTGATTTCATTTATTGATTTTTGGCATGATGGTAAGTGATTATGTTCAGACTGACCTAGAATTATTGGCGCACAAAGACAGCTGCCGGAACACACCGTTAGGTGCTAAGCGACAGATTTTCTACTTGAAGGTGGGACATTTGTTATTATCAAACGTTTTGTAAATAATTCTTAATCAAATAAATAATCATTAAATAAAATAATATTAATCGTAAAATAGGAGCGCATTTTTAAATAATTTTATGGAGTGAAAAAGGCTTTTGGTTATATTAAGATATATTTTATCTCAAGCTAATAAAATTTCCGAAATACCCAAGGTGACAGCTTAAAAAATTTGGTTTTATTTATAGCACATAAAATAGAAAACTATCAATACGTATATGTATAAAAATAAGTTTTAAAGGTTCTAAGGAAAGGCGTATCCAAAAGTATGTTTACACAGTATCATACAACATAAGCAATAATTACTATACAATATTGAAGAATAATAGAAGTATATGTAATAATCGAATACTAAAGAAGAATTGCTAAAATATGTTTTTTCATACTTTATAATCAAATCTGTAGGTAGGGTATATAGCTAAGTTGATCCCGTTTATATTTCATCAAGATCGATTGAGCAGTTTTTATATTACAGCCAATAAACTAAAAAATATTACTCAATTATGTGAAAAGTATTGTAGGGTGACAATATCTTGTAATCGTACGCATCACTAAAATGAGTAAATATTATACCTTTATTGAAATGGCAGTACCGACTTCCTACACTGAAAAGTATAAAATAACATAAGGAAGTCAGACCATGATAATGTGAGGTCAGTGTTTTAAGTCAGCATGGTACCAAATTCAACTATATATACAGAATACTTTTCAGAGTAGGTATCGTTCTGTTAATAAAAATTTCAAGATCCAAGATTTAATTTTCTGACTGCACCTTTTGACCAACCAGTTAAAAGTGGATATTTGCTGCTTTTTCTTCTTGAATTGAGAATAAATTTAGATGCGATTGACGAGGTCGAGGGTTAATGTTAGATAAAACCAATATGTAAAAGTCACGTACTGTTCTTATTGAGTATTTATGACTGAGATGGTGACAAGCTAAAATAGGAAGTTAACAGTACCTTGGTCAGTAGTTCCACATTGAGTCATGACAACATGTGTGTCTTTCTTAAAGCACACGTAGGGTAGCACAATGTCACATTTGACATCATACATGCTGCCCTTGGGATCAGTGATCATTGCAAGGCAGCCCTCGGAGTTGTCAACGTTATCAGGCTCGCCTGGCGCCCAGGTTATTGGCAGTCGAAGCAGAGGTACTCCTGAAAAGTTGTTAAGTACATCATAAAAGAAGTATAAATGTTCTCGAATAACGGAGTGTACATTTTCTTGCCTAATGATGACTTCTACAGATATTACATACTACTATTAATAATAATTGGGGATTTCATTGCACGAAATGGTTTATGCACAACAATTATTCCAATTTACACTATGGCATAAATATTAAACAGTTTTATAGCACTTGTAGCTAGGTTTCGTATTAATTTTGCATGATCATGGAATTCGCTAGTTAAAATAGTAGGCAATGCTCGTAATATCTTGAAATTTATTGAAAAATTTAATGGAAATAATGTGTATCGGACATTATTTCCAATAACCTTTCAATTCGCCAAAATTACTAAAATTTACGTAAATACGTAACCAATGTATTCAATTAAAATCAAAATAAGCGAACATGACATTTACTAATTTCCAAAACAAAATTTACGTCTCGTGCGATTTTCGCGCATAGTATACTCAACGGGTGCCTTAACCGGTTGGCTATTGAGTTTGTTTGGACAGACTTGAATTTTGTGGTCTAATTTATTATTTTAACCGTCATTATACTATCTACCAGGTCTACTGGACTTCATCGAAACGAAAGACGAACTTTTTTTAAACACCTAACTCTCAATTGATATCGCTGGTCTGTTAATTCCTTAATTTGCATTCAATCACTATCGCAAGATATGCAATCATCACATTTACACATTTTTAGAACACAAAATAGACACTCTTCCTGGTGGTGATCTGTAATGTGACAATGCTTCTCCATTTGTTCCGGTTGGTAGTATTGCGCGTGCAATCAGACCAGTTCATTAAGTATCTGCCTCGAGTTCTCCTCCATAATACCAGATTCTTGACTACTAATCATTCCGTTGAGCACTCGTTCCGGAGTCTTCGTTTTATGTGGTACGTACCTTCAATGGAGGAATAGTCTCCCTTTGAGAAAAATGAGTGAACTCCAGTATATATCATAGTCTGCGCTGATCCTTTGTGCTGCGCCACCAGCGATATGATAGCTGCTTTCAGTTGCGTGTTTAGTGGCGATGCTAGAACTGCACCTAAAATAGCAGACATTTTATTGTTACCAATTAAATTGTATGTTTTTTCATTAAAACATGGAGAATACAAGTGTTTTAGGTTTAATGATTTTTTTTTCTCAGAAAGAACTAAGTTCATTTATAATGAGATACAATGAATTATATTTAACTTAAAACAACGAATAAATCTAATTAGTCAAGTTTTTATAATATGTCATGTAAGTCCAGAAATCTTTTAAGATAAGATTTTTTAATCAAAGATATATATTTTTTCCTTTTTATATAAAAGAATTTGACAGTCATTGAGATGTTTAGGTAACTCGTTATAAAACTGAGCTCCTTCATACAATATGTTCCGATTATCGAACATTTCGGTTCTTGAAGCTATTGTCCTTAATTTGTTTGAATTTCTTAAGCCTCGGCTGTCCGTCCGTTCGTCCATCCGAGGGCTCTGTCTTTGGAACCGTAAAAAAAACAACAAAATATTAGAGGGGACTCATATAAGAAATGTGTATTTTTAATGTATTTTGTTTCTGCTCTATCGTAATAACGGTAATACATATTAGCGTTAAACTTTGCATGATTATAGTCCAATATCTACTGTATAGGAAGAACAAATAAAAATATGACAAGTGCCGGTCGCACATCCGCCAAAGATCTCAACTCTATGAGTAAAACAACGACTTTCTTGGTACATTATGTTGTATGGAACCATTAGTGCGCGACTCCAACACGTATTTGGCCTGATTTTTTGGATAATTTATAATTTTAAAAATAAAACAGGTTAAAAGTCAAGTGCAGGTGTTTTTTCATATTTTATATTTATTTTGAATAATTTCATAATAAAGGTTTTTCAAAAAGAACTTTGTTTTCAATCAATTTGTAAATGATAACAAATTGATTGCGAAAACATTCTTTAAGAATTGCAGTAAGTATTTTAATCGGCTGTATGCTTATATTCACATAACGCTACAAGTAAAATATAATACAGTAGCTACTACAACGAAAGCATTTATACAACCTACAAGCCTAACTCACTAGAGTTAGGCTTGTATGCTTGTGTGCCAGCTGCTAACTGGCAGTGGGCTAGAGCAGTAACTCTAGCCCACTGCCAGTTAGCAGCGTGCCCAGTATGCTGGCAGCATTGCCCCGTCGGATTGTAATTCTTATTCTTTGATCCAAATAAGTGCTAGCAATTCGATCATCATCTCTTACATACTTAAACTAATATATCGTTTGTATGAAGAGCGCTCCGTGCACCCGTCAGAGCGCTCACCATATATAGAAACGTAGTTTCGTCATATTTTAAATACCAAGTATTCAAACTCAGTGAAATTTTGTATGGGTATTGCTGAGCCTAATATGCTTCTGGTTTGATGGTTTTTCGATTTATTATTTATTATATTCCTATATGTCAAAATAACATGTCCCATACAAAACGTTTTGACTTATTTTTTTAAAAGAATATGTACCGAACAATGCCCAAGCACAAGTCATTAAAATCAGATTATATAATTACCATAATTTAAATAGTTGAGTAAGAGATTACTTAATAATATAGTTTAGTGGATTGTAACGCTCGTAGGCTCTTAACCGAACAACTATGTTAAGCAACGTCCGCTGCTGCGGTCAAGAGTCAAGACTTGGATGGGTGACCGCTAGTGGCATTACTGAGAGCGTTTTTGTATTCATTTATTTATTTTCAGAACATATGTAACATATGTAAAAGTTGTTACAAGTAAAAAAAATACTAAATACTTTCTACCAGTATAACTGGTGTGCAAATGTCTAAAAAGAAATATGATATTTAGTGAACAATTACAATCTTCATCAGTCAATAAAATTCTAATTAAATTATATTCACAACTTTAAAGGTCATTTAAAATACAAATTTAATAATTATGTCAGCAGAAATAAACTATGAGCTAAAACGTACCCTAATACGCAACGTAACGACAAGAGCTTTATAAAAGTAAATAAATTGAAGCGCTCGTAGCGAAGCTTACTTAGCTGTTCTTAACCGATCAGCAAAGTTAAGCAACGTCGCCCGCGGTCATGAGTTGGATGGGTGACCGCTAGTGACATTACTACTGAGCGCTTCCGTGCTTCGGAGGGCACGTTAAGCCGTCGGTCCCGGTTGTTATCTTAGGATGGCAGTCGTTACAGCATGGTGGTAGGGCATTTTGCGAATGCCCGCCTGGCTAGCTACCACCCTCAAGTAGAAAATGTGTCGCCAAGCACCTAACGGTGTGTTCCGGCAGCTGTCCTTGAGAGCCAGTACTTCTAGGTTAGCCTGTATAACATCTTCGACCACATCATCACTTACCATCAGGTGAGATAGTGGTAAAAGGCTAACCATCAGGCATAAAAAAAAAAAGTCGAGACAGTAAAAACCTTCCAAAATCAACCATTTTTCCAATTCAAGACAAAATTGTCTGCAAGGCAAACCAAAAAGACGCTGGGGGAGCGAGTTAAAGATGAGAGGTGCAGTATACATACAGCTTTCCCGAATTAATTCCTTGGCGTTTCCATCTTCAGAGGGCAAGTTGTAAGCTTATTAGCGTGGCGGGCGTTATTGCAAAAAATACAATGATAGAATTATCGTGTTGCATCATCTTAAGACAGTTTAAAGCTTATTGAAATATTTTATTTGTATGTAGTTCAATTCAGTTTGGCAATGAAATAATAAAACTGGCAAACCACAAGCATAAATATTATATAGCCTCAAGGATAGGGGTGCATTTTAAAGAGATTTTTGGTAAATTGCATAAAACAATATTTCGAAACTACGTTTTGTGTGCGAAGCGCTACACAAACTTCTTTAAGCAATACCTTCAGCATGGCACCTCATCCTGGCATCGGACCAGGTACTAGGGATGACGTGGAACTTCAGCCAGCCATCAGCTTGCGAGTTGAACTCATAGTCATATCTAAACTCCTTCCCTGAAATTGAAAGAAAGAATAATTATTTCGTATTCCATGAATTTCCCTGTCGTAATTATACTAGGCTGCGAACAGCCATTACTTACTACCTAGTAAATTGTTGTATTTAAATAGCTCGTCGTTTGTTTGGAATCTATAGTTATTTTTTTATGTTATTGTGACGGAAGAAGCACGTAGCCCACCGGGTGTTAAGCGGCAACATCTGCCTATAACTGAAACATTTAGTCAAAAATGACGAACTGCACTGCGCCCGTCACCCTGAGACGTACAGTTGTTGAGACTCATGTGCCTGTAGTTTTACTGGCTCTCAAGGACTGCTACCGGAACACTCTGCTAGGTGCTTCGGCACAGATTTTCTACTTGAGGGTGGTAGATAGCCAGGTAAGCATTCGCAAAATTCCCTTCTACAATGCGGTAAAGCTCAAGCTGGCGGTGGGGATTGAACCAGGGACCTGCGGCACGGCAGTCTATAGCTGTTACCGCAAATGCACGAACTAAACTAAATGGTAAATGTACTAACCGTCCGTAAAAAAGTTACAGTCTAATTGTTCTGCAGCAATAATATGCCGTAAAACTATGGTAAAACCGTTTCATAACATCGTAGCCGTGCGAGCGGGATAACGCCATATTATACATATCTATCTCGCTTGCACATCCGTGATTCATATGTATTTCATTCGTTCTTTAAGTAGTATCAAACCAATATTGTTCGAGGCGATTATGGGCATGAGGCGGTGAGAATTCGTGTCTGTGTATGATTATTTTGAGCATTAAATAAGGTGCTCATATTCTATGATGGTTTCGGAGAAGGTTGGACTTGGCCCCCTGAGAACCTTCCTCTTTTTTTGTAAGATGGTAAATAAACCAAAAAAAGACTGACAACCATAGTAAGCAAAGTAAAATCAGTGATAGCTCAGTGGCATTGGCTATGGACTGGCGCGCAGCAGGTTCGAATCCCGCCCCGTGTTTTTTTTTTTTTTTTTTTTTTTGCCTGATAGGTTAGCCTTTGACCACTATCTCACCTGATGGTAAGTGATGATGTGGTCGAAGATGTTGTTCAGGATAACCTAGAATTACTGGCTCTCAAGGACAGCTGCCGGAACACACCGGTAGGTGCTTGGCGACAGATTTTCTACTTGAGGGTGGTAGCTAGCCAGGCGGGCATTCGCAAAATGCCCTACCACCATGCTATAACGACTGCCGTCCTAAGACAACAATCGGGACCGACGGCTTAACGTGCCCTCCGAAGCACGGAAACGCTCAGTAGTAATGTCACTAGCGGTCACCCATCCAACTCATGACCGCGGACGACGTTGCTTAACTTTGCTGATCGGTTGGGAACAGCTAAGTAAACCTCGCTACGAGCGCTTCAAAAAAAAGCGCTACAAGGGCTTGAGCTTCACAACATGGTGGAAGGGCATTTTGCGAATGCCCGCCGGCTAGCGACCACCCTAAATTAAAAAATCTGTCGCCAAGCACCTAACGGTGTGTTCCGGCAGCAGTCTTTGAGAGCCAGTGAAATTACAGGCACAAGTGTTTTAGGACCGCTTCTTTTCCTCTGTTATATAAACGATATTCCTAAGTGTACTAAACACCCCATGGTATTGTTTGCTGACGACAGCACAGTAGTGATACAAAAAGAGAATAATAATTATCCAGATGAAATTAATAAAGCTGTGCATGATATCATTAACTGGTTGGAAGAAAACAATTTGAAAATAAATTACAATAAAACAAATGCATTTTAGCCAGAGGTTAAACAAGGAAAATGTAACGGTTGATGTAAAATTTAGAAACTATGTTATAGATGAAACACAAATATAAAATTCTTAGGGTTGCACATAGATGAACCATTGACGTGGAAACAACATACAGATCAATTAACTAAAAGGATAAATAGCTTGGCATATGTTCTGTATCATCTTTCAAAAGAAGTTAATCGCGAGACCGCAGTAACAGCAAACAATGGGTGTATATATTTTTTGGGCTAATTCTACTAATAAAGACCAAGTGTTTGTGGCCCAAAAAAGTGCATCAGAGCTATGTCACATTAATGGTACAGATAGTTGCAAACCATATTTTCAGGCTCTAAACATACTGACGTTGCCATGTCTGTATATTTATGAAGTAGCGTTGTTTGTGAGAATCAACATCAGGTACTTCCATTACATTCAATAATATTTATAACTTCAATATGCGAAATAAAAATAATTTACGTGCAATGCGCTCTAATACTTCACTTATGAGTAAAAGTATATTTCGTATGGCACCTAAAATATATAATAAACTGCCAAAGAACTTAAAAGAATGTAATATGTCAAGTTTTAAACATAAACTAAAAAAAAATCTAGTTGAAAAATATTATTACAGTATTGTGAAATTTTTAGAGGACAATAATTTAAGACAATAGTTATATAATTAATTAATTTGATTTTTATTGATAACCTGTTATGCCTAATTAAATATCTTTATGTAAATAATATTTAAATGAATGTAATTGAACATAATGTGAATGTATTTATGTTATTTTATTGGTACCTAATGACAACTAAATGGCTTCTATTGATGACAATATTATATCTTTGTTATGTAATTAGAAAAATGTGCATACCTAAATGGTAAGAATGTATGAGAAATATTTTGTTAATTTTACTATCTTGTTACACTACATTCTACAATTATTATTATATATTTGAATTTGAATGAGACTTAAAAACTATGTCTCAAGGTGACGGGCGCAGTACAATTCGTGACTTGTGACGAAATGCATCTGTTATAGGCAGAGGTTAGTCCGCTTAACATCAGGTGGGCCTCGAGCTTGTTCCTTCACAATAACAAAAAAAAAGTATAAAGCCCGACAGTAAATTATTTATGTTCTTTAATCGTTTTATCGTTCCATTGAATATAAAACTGCAAGTTATATTTATTTCTAGAATTGTTTTTTAAAGCACTTCATTTTGATACCACATTCGAAGTGTTTGGGAGAGAGAAAAACTTGTCACACAATATGGCGTCAAAAATCCGCGAGTTTGTTATTTTTTAAGTACCAAGTGTCATTTGCGCTATCAAGACAAATTTAAAGATATGTGATACATTGAAATCGGTTAAACCGTTCGGTAGTTACGGAGAAATAAAGAAACTCACACACATACATATATACGTGTACATGAACCCTGAAAACATAACACTCTTTTTTTTGGGCAGTCTTACACAAATTAGTAATTTATAACTATTATTATTACTTACGTGATTTGTAGCGTGGTGATTTTTATTTTTGAGCTCCCGTAATTTCGTATCAAAAGACAAAGAAAGAGGGTAGACCGTTTCGTCAGCTCTTGATTTTTTTCAACCGCTCGTTACTCCAGTCACCCCGCGATCTTGATGCATGCAACTGCGTCGAAAGTCCGGGAGCTCAAAAATAAAAATCACCACGGTAAAAATCCCGTAAGTATCCCGTTTTTGAAGCGCTCGTAGCGAAGTTTACTTAGCTGTTCTCTACCGATCAGCAACGTTAAGCAGCGTCGCGCGCGGTCATGTGTTGGATGGGTGACCGCTAGTGACATTACTACTGAGCGTTTCCGTGCTTCGGAGGGCACGTTAAGCCGTCGGTCCCGGTTGTTGTCTTATAGTATGGCAGTCGTTATAGCATGGTGGTAGGGCATTTTGCGAATGCCCGCCTGGCTAGCTACCACCCTCAAGTAGTAAATCTGTCGCCAAGCACTTAACGGTGTGTTCCGGCAGCTGTCCTTGAGAGCCAGTACTTCTAGGTTAGCCTGAACAACATCTTCGACCACATCCTCACTTACCATCAGATAGTGGTCAAAGGCTAACCTATCAGGCATAAAAAAAAAGTTATAATAATAGTTATCTAGTAAACCGTGATAGTTAAAAAAATAGTAATTTATAATCTAATCTCAGAAAGAAACTTAATAAGATACTCGTATATTATTATAGTATATGGTTTTCCTGTTACAAACAAAACCTCATCATATCAAAGTAACAGCGAGAAGCATGTCATTAATATGTTTAGTTGATAACCTTCACCTTTGAGCGTCTTGCTTTAGAACCAAATATAACATTGAGATATTCTGTCGATGCTACATATTTTTATTTTGATATTTTTATTACTGATGTCTCATCAACTTATGTTGGCAGACTATGCCTATATTATCTATATTCTACACAAATTTCTGTATCAGCTGGATTGTCCACTGCTGAACACAGCCTCTCCCATTAAGAGGAGGAGTTTTCCATAATCCACACGCTTGGCAGGGGTCTAGTGGTTCATCAGAAGGCGCTGCTGCCCCTCTTACGCTATTTTCCCTTAGTCGCCTTTTACGAAACCCACAGGTAGCATTGGTGACATTCTAGCCCGGCACCCCACGGGGCTTACACAAATTATTGCAACAATATTATCATTAAAGTATTGATACTTTTGAATATTTAATAGATAACGTATAACGAATAGGTAATAATCTTAATACTATGAATATTATATATATTACGGCCACTAATGTGACATTGTATCCGATACCAAAATATTTGCAAAATATAATAAAAATATAATTATGCAAAATTTTACACTATGACCATAAATAAGGTTCATCATATAGATATCCTTTTTCGATCTACTTCAAAAATATCACCTAACTATTTTCTAAATCCTAAGATAGATTTAAAACTATTAAAATATTACATAAATGATTTACCTTGACTTAACACTTGGCATATAAGGGACAAAATCCATAATACAAACAAACTTTTAAACATATTAAATAATGTAAAACCTCTGTAACTTATCAAATAACTTCGTCCTTATTCACGACCGATTCACGAACAAGCGACCACTTTTATGTAAATAACAATCAGGTTCGTTGTTCGAGACAATCTTTATTCGATTACTCACAAGTAGAGATGTGCAATTTTTTTAATCATTTCGATTCCAACAAGCGCCAGTAGAGATAAAATTTATGAAATCAAGTCATTATTTCGCAATATTAATTTCATTTTATTTGTTTTCAAACATTTCTATTAATTTATTAATTTAGGTAAACTTTCATGTAGTTACAGTTTCTGAATGAAAAGGATCCTGCGTTAATTTTTCAACTGAGTAAAGTTATATTATTTCATAATCACAAAAATACGATAGGAAAAATTTTAAGTCAGGTGCGTGATTCGAACCCGCGTCCATCCACCCCTTGTGCCGGGGTTTGCTCTAAACAATTGAGCTAACATGACATGACGTCATAACTCAAATCTTTCCTATCGTTCTTTAACCATCGTATTAGGATTAATAGGTTAGGGTTTGAATCCCGCACATGACTTAAAATTTTTCCTATCGTATATTTGTGATTTTGTAATTTAATCCGCATAGCAGGCGTTATTGCAAACCTAACAATATTAAAAATTATATTTTATCGTTAAGTATTTTTAATTTCGATTGTATCGATGTATAATTTACAAACCGATATAAAGTGACCATTATCATGTCGACGCAACCTCTAAAACTGGCAAGAGTTCATTACTGGACCGGTATTTTACACACAACAGCATATTAGTCATTACGGATTTTTATATGCGACCAAGCAACTTATACCTAGACAAAAACATTTTATAATGACTTGAAAAAAACTACTCCTTATTTTATGTTAACTTTTGGTTGTGGCGATTGCGTGGAAATATCATGTGTATTAATCCAGTGCGTAGGAGATAACCGTAAAAGAAGCCCGTGGGATGCCGGGCTATAATGTCAAGTCAATCTGTCGCCAAGCACCTAACGGTGTGTTCCAGCAGCTGTCCTTGAGAGCCAGTAATTCTGGACTAGCCTGAACAACATCTTCGACCAAATCATTACTTACCATCAGGTGAGATAGTGATCAAAGGCTAACGTATCAAGCATTAAAAAATATTGGGGGAAGCTGTGTTCATCAGTCCGGCTGATACAGTACAGTACAGTAAGAGACATAAATAATACAAATAGGTACACGTAAAGTTTATAAAAATTATTTACATAATTTTTATAATGATTTTTTAAGTGTTTTATTAAATAATCAATTTGATGTTTTCTTAAAATACTTTTAAAATATTTGTTATTATTAAATATGGATTTCCGCAAAGTAACGCCTGAATCTATTCAACAGTATATATACCTACATTCATTCTTGTTTATGGTTGCTACTCAAAAGCTGTTCTTACACATCGGTTATGGGTCCATCGAAAGGTTGTAGCTTGTTCATTGGCACTTCAACTGTTAAATTATGTGGGGTCAGTGACTTCGGTTCTTTGGCGTTGTCCTCGTTTCGAATTATGATGCGCAAAATTCCAAGCTTAGTTCTCTCCATAGATCATTGTGCTACTTGTTTTAAAGAATCAACTCTAATAAAATACCCTCTCGATGTGTGTATAAATGAAACGAAAGTAAATATATTCCCTTAAAATAGGGTGTTACGTTGGTATTAGGTTATTATATTAGTACTCCTATTTTGCCGTTACTCTGCATGTGAATTAGCAAAAAAATATATTTAAACGGTCATTATACAATTTATGTGTTATATAAAAAAAACATATAATTCAATATCAAATGTTAATTATTTAAAGATACAAAAACGAATTAAAAAAATATATGTAAGCGATACATGATTTCAATATATATATATAAAAAAACGAAGTATGAAAGTATAAAAAAATTAAAATAGAAAGTATATAGTTCAATGTCGAAAGGGTGACTAAGTATTAGATTACATCGACTAGTATGTTTTTAGGGTTCCGTAGTACCTACAAGGAACCTTTATAGTTTCGTCATGTCCGTCTGTCCAAGGTTTTGCTAAGAGACCGTTTGTACTAGAAAGCTGCAATTTTGTACGGTTATGTAAACTTACCACGCCGACAAAATGGTAAAATAAAATTTTGAATTTTTTTTTGTTTTAGGGTAGCTCCCATACAAGTGTTGTGGGTATGAATTTATTTTTCTTCGTCTATCCCATCGAATGGTGTATCATTGAATATGTATTTTAAAATGATTTAGGGGTTGCTAATACTATTTTTCGATTTAATGCTCCATTTACGAAATATTCAACTTTAAAGTGCAAATTTTTGTTCCAGTAGCACGTCCCCCCCACCCCCCCCCCCCCCCACTAAATACAAAATTCTTAGAATAAATCCTTTAAAGTTACTAAGGTGAAGTACTGGAAGGACTAGAATCGGTTTAGATAGTTATGTACTATAGGAAGGGGGAAGAGGGGGGGGGTTCAAGCATCCCCCCAGAGGGGTGGGGGATTACGAAAACATTTTTTTTTAAATAATAATAATTTAAAAAAAAATGTGTATCTACACACATTAGAAGGACTTTAGGTATGGTATATATTTTGTACAGTGGGCAGGGGGAGAGAGAAAGGAATATTCCCCATTGATAGGAGGGAGTTACAGAAACCTATAGTTTTTTTAATACCAATGAAATTTCCCAAAATTAGCTTCTTCTTCATGAAAATAATTAATCATAAATCACAAGCACGAAAACTTCAACACAAAAAGGTTAGGCTTAGAGACAAATGTCTTATTAAAAGTGAAGTAATTCTATGACAGCTCCGGCGCTGTGGGTACGCTGCTTTAGTCTTCTCGCAACCTCATCGCAGCGTACTCGCTACACCTTCGCAGTATACTTGCGCCGCTCCGTCTCCGCGTCTCCGGCTTATAAAAAACACTCTAGGGGTAGGGCAGACAAGACTGCTTGGAAGATGGGTGCTCCAAAAACAGCAAGTGACCCAGTAGATATTAGTATCATTTACTCGAATCACTTCCAACCAGTATTGGTACCCTCTACTGTTACCGACGGTTATAATGCAGATAATAAATTTTATATATCTGAAGATAACCACACGTCAGATTTAATTATCAGTGATGTTTATTTTACTAAAATCAACTGTATATCGAATCGGAACTACGTAGGCTCGATCCAACTAAGGGCGCTGGAGTTAATAATGTTTTACCATAAGTTCTTAAATACACCGCTGACACCATTTGTTTTCCAGTCCACCATATATTCAACCTAAGGATTATTTAAAGTTGTGTGTTGTGCAAACTATCGCCAAATCGCAATTTTGCCCGCCTTATCGAAGCTTCACTGAAATATATAAAACGTAGACAATAACAAACAAACAAACAGTGTGTATACTAAAAAATATTTTAAGTTTTTTAAATTGCTATTACATGCAGATGACCTGAAAATATATCATTCCTTATCAAGACCACTTAAAGTTCCAAAAGAATCTGGGCAGATTTTTAGTGTATTTTATTTGAAATAATTTTACTCCTAAGCCAAAATCAAATAATTTTATACAAATACAAATTAATTTTATTCCTCCTTATTGTGATAAATTTACGATGAGTCTATGACTCTAAAACTAGGCTGGTGGCTTGTATCTCAAGAGCCAGATCCTTCCTGGCTTTAGAGAATCTGAAGAACACATATATTTTTTCTTTTATATATACTATTTAGTAACAATTCAAAATTGAACCAATACATTGAAACATATATACATATAGGAAAAATATTTAACGAAATTGTTTTTATTCGAAATTAACGTCTATTTGAATATTTTTAATAATTATTATTTACGTGTAGTCATTATTCTGTGGTGTAATATTGGTGTACGAGTTTAAGTAAATGTTTGTGAGGAATTTGAAAGGTGTATGTTTCTGTATGTATGAGTATATGTGCACGTGAAGGGTATGTGATTTGTAATGTGTAATTTTAGATATGTGTTATGGGATTCTAACTTTGATGAAGTTCAAGTCATAAAGGATTAAGGAATAATATTAAATAGTAAATTAATCGTTAATGTAAATATTCAAAATAATATAATAATAGCACGTGGTTTAAAAATATTTAATTTTGTCATAAGGTCCTCTAGTAACTTCAACAATGAATTAACGTATTTATTGCATAATATTAAACCATTATGAAGAGCTGCTAATCAAATATAAATTATTGCAATTAAACTCTAGGAGGCAACAATTAGATATTTTGCTTCTGTATGACCTATAGATAGATAGATAAATAAACCCTTTACCGAACACCTTAAACTAAACTAGAATTAAAAATATTTGGCTTAAAAATAGTGAACAATTGGCGGCCTCATCGCTCAAAGCGATCTCTTCCAGACAACCGTTGAATGAAGAGGAGCAAGTCTTGAAAAGGGATGGCGGTGTACATTATATTTATTAGTATTTACACATATCTACAATACAATAATATATATACATACAAATACTATACATATACATACAACATACATACATATACACTTACACACATGAATAAACTAACATATATAATATAATATTTAAATGTATGGAGTTTATGCTAGCACGACAGATAAAGAGCTTTGACTTGGTCTTTAAAAACATTTGAGGATGGAGCTTGCTTGGTATCAAGTGGCAATGCATTCCAGAGTCTGATGGCCTCAACCGAAAAAGAACGGTCATAAAACGAGGTAGTGTGTAGGGGAAGCTTAAGTAAAGGATTAAGGATTGAGTTTCTTCGGTAAGGGAATAATATGTACTTCCTTCCATATTGACGGGACTGTAGCATTTGATATGGAAGTGTTAAAGATATAGCAAAGGATTGGGAGTATATCATAAGTCATAACAGATATGATTGTACAGAGTTTATCGATTAGCTTCGGTATAAGGTACTTTTTAGATCTCATCCTCGCCGTCTCATAATTATAATTATAAATAAGAATAATTTTTCATTAGGAAAATATTGTGACTGTTTGTTGGTTCTTGAATATATGTATATGCACAGTTCCTTCAGTGTCGTTATATAGTTTACACTTTATATATATACATATACAGTGTAAACTCTAGGGACTGAGCATTTTATGGCGTTATAAAGAGGTGTCGTTATATGGAGAGAAGAAAAAAGTTTGTGAGCAACTAAGAAACGTATAGATAACCTATAATTCCTACTTAATAGTCACGGTTCTATACGTGCAAGCAATCACAATTTATAAACAAAAGAACAAATTGCTTAGAAAGTTATAGGTAGAAGGATAAAAAGAAAAAGAACAACAGAATTATTCTATATTGTGATAACGGGCTACTACGGAACCCTACAATGCGCGTGGCCCGACACGCGCTTGACCGATTTTTTTATCAAATATGTTAGTTGTATAGCAGCTTGCCGTTTGTATATCTACATTAGTTTTTATATGCGGTTTTCCTGTTATTTTCCACTTTGATATTGAACAGGAAACGTGCGCTCTGCTGGACCTGCTTTAGGTATAGGTATCATAAATTCTCCCCTTAACTTAACGTACGCACAAACATGTGAAGGAAGAAAAAACACTTTTAGTTTGAAAATGTACCCTAGTGATAATTTAATTACATGCGTTAGACTACTAAACTATTGTTCACCTATATGAGGACATAACTAAAATTCTAACCAACTATTTCATAAACTTTTATGACAAGAACTATAACTTTCTTTACCAGTTTTATGATAGAAAAATCCAAAGAGGTCCAATTATTATAACTACAAAATACAGTCCAGATTTTTCTTATTTAGACTAATCTATTCGACCGGAAAATAATATAGATGCTATAAGTGTAAAAGTCAAAGTTCAATGCATGAATAATTAATGTTGTATAATATAATGTAAGATTTGTTAATAAATTGTTAATTCCACAATTCCCATAAGTTAGCTTTGTATCATCACATCATCATCAGTTGACACTGATGATTAAAAAATTACACCGTCCCCACAGTTTGTAGTGGGGACGTTGGTATTTTAAAAATAATAGTTTTTTTACCTGAAGCTGGTTCATGCTGAATGCCGCAATGACACTTATAATTATGTAAAACGGTGTTTTATTATCTCTAGGTGCAGTTCTAGCATCACCTATCACGAACGGGCTGAAGTCAGGTGTAATTGCATTAGTGAAAAAACATAAGGATTCGCTGCTCACAACTATATTCACGGGTGTCCATGCAAGTTTCTCCAAAGGGGATTATTCGTCCATCGAAGGTAAGAGTACAATAGACTAAAAAAAGTTTTTTGATAGAGTTGAACGAGTCAACGCTTGTTTCCAGACTAGCAGCGTGTATAGCACAATAGATACACACACACACCTTAGATTATTGATGGGTCTCCGCGCGCGCTCCGACTAGATACCGCCGGTGTCTTTGTAAAATGCGGCAACTAATACTACGCCGAAGTCGGCGTACCCGAGCCAGTTTCGCCTTTCATTAACCTTTATCTTTCAAACAATGTACGCTAAAACCTACATATAATTATAATTATTTTTAATCATATTATTTAAATATTAGTTAAGAGATGTAAATAATAAAATAACTGTTAAAAATGAGGCCTTCAACTAATTAAAATCTTATTTAATTGCCTTCGAGTTGCCGCATTTACGGATCTATTGTTTTCAGGTAGCGCGGTATCTAGTCGGAGCGCGAGCGGAGACCCATCAATAATCTAAGACACACACATACTACTAGTTGTTTGAGGCAGTATGGCCACATGAAAAAAGAACCGTATTAATTCATATGCTATAGCGTAAGGTGATTAACATGTTGTCGTGTACTGAAGCATAGTATGCACATTGCCATAAGATAATAATAATAATGTTTATTACTCAGTACTCATTAAATACACATCAGTAAATTTCTAACAGTAACACAATTTAAAGAAAAAAATACATAGGTTAAAATACATACAAATGATGATTTAATGGTTTTTTCGGTATAAATGTCTTGCAAAGCCCACACTAAGAATAAATCTTGTGTCTTGAGCATCTGCTGTGTAGATGGAAGCATTGACCTATATATACTAGACGCGACATCTCAAACGAAATTAGTCGACCAGTGCAGATATGCCAGCCGGCATACTTTCCCCCACACGCAGTAGGACACTCTAGGTCAATATAGGTCAATGGATGGAAGTCTGTTAAGGAGAATTAAATGTATGAGAAACCAATATTGATTGACTTTTATTTGACTCAGAGATCAATCAAAATGCAGATAAATATATATAAGACAATACAACTACACACGTGTTTTATTTTTTTTTATATTTTTTGGTTTGCAATAACACCTGCTCTGCAGATTACATTATAAAATTATAAATTTTCTATTTTACTTAATTTATTTTATTTATTTTACTTTATTATATATATTTTACCTTATTTTATATATTTATTTTTTGATGATGACATCCCGCATATGACTATAATTTTTTGTTTCGTAACATTTGGAATTTTGTGACGTGTTGTATCATTGTTCCTAATGTGTATACTTTCCATACATATTTCACAAAATTAAAAATCTAATTACACGTATTTCATCGCATAACAGGAGTTCCTCTGGCACGATTGCCAATTAACTGGGCGCCTGGCGAGCCTGACAACTATGCCAACGCAGAGAGCTGCCTCGCGATGCTCACCGATGCCCGAGGCAGCATGTCTGACGTCCGGTGCGGAGACGTCTTACCCTATGTCTGTTATAAAGCAGATAGTGTATTGACTGTGAATGAGTGTGGCACTACTGACCCAGGTACAGCATTCATTGAAATTTACGTTTCTTTAATCTAGACAAATATGTCAATGCTGATTACTGACTTGCAATATATGACGACTCCTGATATTGTGATGACGTCTTTAAATAACTGTATTTGAAGCAAGAATTATTATTGCACTGTAGTGACATAATTACAATCATTTTGCATTTCATGAAATTTTAAGCGTTAATTTTTTTAGAGTATGTACTCTAAAAGAATTAACGCGACGCTCACCGAGATAAATAGCTCGACGTTACTAAGTACCAGCTGATTCCTGCGAAATGTATTTTAGGAGCGATTATGGTACCATACCACATAGCATAGTGTTTTACTTATAAACTTCCCTCTAAGCAACTACATCGATAGAATTATGAAACCTATAAATACATCAAGGTTACAATAATGACTCAGGTTTAAAGGTTAACCATGGTAAGAATATTGATCAAGGTAAGAAAGTTGACCAAGGAAAGAAGGTCGACCGACTATAGAAGGTTGATCACGACGAGAGGGTTGACACTCTTCTTGATTAACTCAAAAGCTGTGATGTTATGTAAGCCATATTTTGTTTACAGGGTACATTTTGGATCCCAGAACAGGTAGCTGCTACAAATTCCATAGAGACTTTCTGGTTCGTACATGACTTGTGTGGCTGAAGGAGGACATTTGATTGTGATAGACAGCGCCACTGAATTGGAAGTTTTTAAGATAATCAACAAAAATAATCTACCTACTACGGCATTACCCTGGAGGGACATTGGATGGATTGGAATAGGATTCAATGATTGGGGTGAACGTACCCATTTTAGGACTATTCACGGTAAGATAAGCATATAATTAAAACAGAAATAAATAACTAAGCAAGTTCTTTTTTTCATATAAAAAATACCATTACATTTTTTCAGATAAACCCTTAAACTTGAATTACCTCAAATGGCATGAAAATGAACCAAGTAACACTACACGTCGCCCTCATCTCAATAACCCAGGAGAGTTTTGTGGGAGCGTCGATAGTGACGGATCTCTAAACGATATTGCCTGCGAGGAAGCAATACCTTTTGTGTGTGAAAAGAAACCAAGTAGCCTTCTAACTTTTTAATGATACGAACAATAAATTCATGATGTATTCAAATTCCCGTGCATACTACACGTTAAAAACATTTAATTAACTTAAATATTATAACGATGCTTGCAATAATTTTCAGCTTTTTATTATGTAAATAATAGTGTTCGGACCACCACACGGGCCACGTGCAAATAGAGCATCAACCTCATGCACCCGCAATGATTTGTTTAAAATAATTATGAACTTCTATAATAAATACTGGCTAATTAAGTCAGTCAGCCAAGTCGGCCCAAGCATATGGCTATATACTTAAATTTAAGATTCCTGGCTAGTTTCGTTTATGAGATAGACCTTAACAAAATGATCTTGACATCTTCGATGGCTCCAATTTTTATTAAATCTTTAGATAAAGAAGTAAAAATATGTGTCTTCGTCAGCTATAGACGTTAAGATGGACGCAAACAAGTTCTTTTTGCCATCTCCTCTTTTTTTTTTTTTATGCCTGATAGGTTAGCCTTTGACCACTATCTCACCTGATGGTAAGTGATGATGAGGTCGAAGATGTTGTTCAGGATAACCTAGAATTACTGGCTCTCTAGGACAGCTGCCGGAACACACCGGTAGGTGCTTGGCGACAGATTTTCTACTTGAGGGTGGTAGCTAGCCAGGCGGGCATTCGCAAAATGCCCTACCACCATGCTATAACGACTGCCATCCTAAGACAACAACCGGGACCGACGGCTTAACGTGCCCTCCGAAGCACGGAAACGCTCAGTAGTAATGTCACTAGCGGTCACCCATCCAACTCATGACCGCGGGCGACGTTGCTTAACTTTGCTGATCGGTTGAGAACAGCTAAGTAAACTTCGATACGAGCGCTTCGAATTCGCCTCATTATTCCCTCTCAAAAACCATTTAATATAATTTCTAGTCCAACGGTCGTCTTTAGGTCAAAGTTCAACATACGTGATCTCGATGTATATATACTGGTATTATATTTTACAGGTTTCACTTCAGGGAATTTGTAATTGATCTACACAACCTTATTCTCCCATCTCTTTACCTTCATCTGACAGAAATACGCACAGGAATGCGGCTTCCGTACAGGGTCGATATTCCGAATATATGCACGCATTGCTTTAAGGCGCTCCTGGCCAGAAAACGCCTTCCAAGAATTTACTTTTCTCAAAGAAAAAACTCAATTATTGAATTGAAAAAAATATATGTTATTTTTAAGCATATTATTGAGTGTAATCATACATCAAAATAACACTAGGTACACAATCACCCTAACATCATGTACTAAATAAAAACTACTGACTGAACCCCCAACAGTACCCGATTATTTTTCCGGCGTATGTACCAATGCACGACAAAAGCTAATTCCATTCTCAAATTTCATACTGACTTGATCTCCGTTCCAGGTGTAGGTAGGTACACAACCTGCTAACGAGCGAAAGACGTGCGCGCGGCGCATCGCACACAACTTTGTGTCGCATAAATGAATACGTCGAGCTCCCAAATAGTGCGGCCTGAGGTAGCGTAAAATACCTAAAGTCCATGGAAAGCCTCGCCTTAAGTTTAACTTCATAATGCGTACAGCTGCAGTGAGAAACACCTTATGAGCGTCTCTATTTCCTCTTATATATGTAATTTGGGAGTGTTCAAGTAAAAAGTTAATAGGTATCATCTAGGCAAGCATGTTCTACCGTCGACCGCGTGGTCGCTTTCCATGAGGTGAGACTTTTTTTTTATTGATGATAGGTAAGCCTTTGACCACAATCTCACCTGATGGTAAGTGATGATGTGGTCGAAGGTGTTAACATTTTCTACTTGAGGGTGGTAAGCTTGCCAGGCGGGTATTCGCAAAATGCCCTTCCAACATGCGGTGAAGCTCAAGCCCGCGGCAGGATTCGAACCATGGACCTGCTGCGCGGCTGTCCATAGCCAATGCCACTGAGCCATCACTGCTTCAAAACTGCACTCAAATACTTCCTTATCATATTAAAAAATAACTAAATTTCAAGTTTCTAACTCATTCCATTGACGAGCTAGATAGACGTACGGACCCGAGATACACGTACGGACGGACAGACAGACTAACGGCGGAGTAATGAGTATTATTTTATGGAACCTAAGAGCCTCACAAAAATTTTTAAGAACACTCTCTGTTATATATGTAGTTTCAGTGCTTCTCTTTCAGATTGATCACAAGATTGGATTTGTGGTACCATAAATATACAGCTGGCCTCGAGGTTCAGTGTTAACTAAAAGTAGATCACTCAAATGATCTACTTTCGGTCCATTCGGTAAATGCTATCATTAATCCCTGAACCATCTTTGATCTTTCTCTACCCTCTATGGATTTTATGTGACAAAGCTGATCGAGGTTATCTGAACTATTAACTCTCGTGAAGCTAAGGTAACACTTTTAGGTAACACCTCTTACTCATACTGTCATTAGCATCATAACCCAGGCAAAAATCCCACTAGCTATCATCTGATAAGCCACCTCAGTTCCCCAGGTAAGACCTATCCAATCATGACCTCAGTATTATAATTTGCATGTATAAGGCCTGATCCCAGTTATTGGCTCTCATTATATTTTTTTGTGTCCTAGTTCAGCGTTTCCCTCCCTTGATAACTACCACAAATATAACACGGCCCACAGTCCCCATAGCTCCTGGCCCTGGTTGAAATCCAGGTAACAGTGGAGCAGGGGATGCAAAGAATTGCCGGAAGATGCCCGGCTACCGCCCTCAAAAACGACGAACGTTGGCAGCACACATGCATGCTCAGGGATCACAAAATAGTCGAGCTGGAAGAAAAACTGAACAAGTTACCCTGGGATGTCATGAGATTATCAGACAAGACAGGGACAGGACATCGTTATCTTTCACTCCGGTAACATGTTATTTTACCGGGAAGGTCATTAATAATCTTAGAATGGTGTTGAGTTCCTCATCCGGGAGTCCCTTGTTAACAACGTTGAAATAGTCAAAAATGTGTCAAGCAGGGTAGCGTACCTTATAGGTACTCAGAATCGCCAAAGGATTTATACTGAAGATCATACTGGTTTACACACCGACCTCGACTAACTCAGACGGTGAAGTAGATGATATATATGAGGTGATATCGAAGATGTTGTTCAGGCTAACCTAGAAGTACTGGCTCTAAAGGGCACCTGCCGGAACATACCGTTAGGTGCTTGGCGACAGATTTTCTACTTGAACTACTGGTAGCTAGCCAGGCGGGCATTCGCAAAATGCCCTATCACCATGCTATAACGACTACCATCCTAAGACAACAACCGGGACTGACGGCCAGAAGCGCTCAGTAGTAATGTCACAAGCGGTCACCCATCCAAGTCATGACCGCGGTGGACGTATCTTAACTAGCTGATCAGTTCAGAACGGCTAAGCAACCTTCGCTGCTAGCGCTTTAATATTCCTCCGAAACATACTTTACCGTTGTCTGGGGGACTTCAACGTAAAACTAGGCATACGGAATAGCAATGAGCTGAGAGTGGGACCATTTAGATTTGGGCAGCGGATTTTACGATACATTATGTATGGTAAAATGTGATCTTCAACATAAAATATTTTGAATGTGTACTTATATAACAAAATATCACCAGGCCAAAATTGTGTACTTCGTTTACTCGATATTTTAATCGAATCCATTGTTATCTCTAGTGTCAAGAACCACACTCGTTTCATAGTTTTATTGGAGTAGTCAAGCTTTGGCTTTTGTTCAAGTCAGTCAATTATAGTTTTTAAGTCGAAAATGATTAAGCATTTAACTATTTTGGCAATTTCCATTATAGCAGTATGCAAAGGTTAGTGGTTATTTTTTATCATAGTTGGTGGTTATTATTAATTAAATTTAAGTCATGTTTTTCTGATAAATTGTAATTATACAAACTATAATTAAGAGCAAGTCTTCGTAGCTCCTTTCATACAAACGTATTTTCGCCATAATCTAAATACCAAGTGTTCTGACCCATTTAAATTTTGCATGCATATCTTTGAGCCTCATATCTAAGCTGGCCAGTTATTTATTATTTCATCTCTTAATGTGAAATTAAGAATTCCCATACAGAAGAAGTTTTTGAATATACACAGTTTTAAGCAGAACTGTCAAAACAGAAGCATAGATATTAGGCTCAGCAATATGCATACATAATTTCACTGAGTTTGAACACTTTGTATGTAAAATATTACGAATATACGTTTGTTTGGAAAGAGCTATAAAGCACTAGCCTTACGAATTATTGTGATAGTTATTACTACGATTTAATTATTTATTCAACAATGTATTCAAGAATACAATTATAATCCTTTGATGGCACGTGCCGAAAGAAGGCCATGTGTAGCACGATTCCAAGTATATTAATATTGACTTGTAGCAGGCATTTTACAGGGGCGTGTACCTTCTCAACCATACTGTAATAATCTTTTAAACACCCTTTCTCGTAAAGTGAGCTTTATTATATCGTTCTTAGAGCCATAAACCGAACTATAACACCCTCGTGCATAAAAATATTACACACTAGTGCGTAATAGAATTAACCCTACAAAGTTAAGTTAGTATCTAACTGCAAATAATATGCAAGTAAACAGAGCTTTTTCAATTTAATCGGGTAATTTATCCCTACAAAGTTAAGTTAGTACCTAACTAAAATACAGATTTGTAACATCAAAGAGGTTTATATGTATGTAATCAACCATCATATATATACCACACGCAAAAAAAAACATGCGCGCTAATTTCAATAATTTTCTTATGTTGTTTGTATCGCATTTGTGCAATATATATTTTTTTCCTCGCTGGGGTGTTGTAAAAGTGCGTATGAAACTCGTGAGCAACTTAGCTCACTTATATCATAATTTACTATTTCAACACTCTCGCTCGTAACGGGCCTATAAATGCACCGATTTTAGTGTCATATATTATGACAGTCTATTACGCACTCGTGCTTTTTTTTACTTTACCGCACTAATGTATTAAATAGAAAAAAAACAACGTTTCCACACTTCTCACCAAGGAGATTGTAGTTTGTTTCGTTCGTTTTTCATATAAAAACAAACCAAAGAGTTTTTACCTAGTGAAGTAGAACTTTAGAAGATTTAATTATAAACCTTCTTAATCAGATTATTATTGCTGTAAAAAAGAAAAAGAAAATATTTTCGTATAAAAATTTTCGTATTCGTTCCTCGCAAGTGTGTTGAAAAACGTCGTATGAAACTCGTGCGCGTTGTTTATTACAATCTCTACTCCATTTAAGCCTTCGGTCTTCGATCTCAGGCCTAAAACCCGTCTCCGTTGTAATAAACAACTTCGCGCACTTATTGCATCATGTACTATAATAACGACATTATTAATTTAATTATATCCTTTATTCAGGTAATAAAGATTTCAGATATGATTACGAGTTCAGCACTCAAGCAGGTGGGTGGCTGAAGTTCCACGTGATTCCCGGGACTTGGCGTGAGGCACGGCTGAGATGCTATGCGGAAGGTATGAAAGTCGTAATAAGACGAGTTATAGCAAAATATCAAGAATGTATTCTTGAGTTTTGTCTATACCTAATACTTATACTAGAATTTTAAAAAGCATTTCCAGCACTGGTATGCGCTAATAATTATTTAATTTTATCTAAAGATATATCAATATATTTATGTAAAAGCTAAGTACTATATCTCACCAGTGTAGTCAAAAATAGCAAAGACTATAATTAATTAAAATATTGATAATGATTTCCTCTTTGTACTTCATTAAAATAATCGATTTGTTGCCGGCAAATACCAACCTTGTATCAGCAAAACTCCAAGCGTTATCTTAAGGAAAACCGTCAATAACATAAACAATATCTCGAATATTTTGTAAAAAAAACTAATTGCTTATAACTTCAATGCCAAAGTGAGTCTAGTGGACTCGTAACTTATTTACATTGATGAGTTTTATAAATTACTTTCATAAAATACCAATTAAGGTAGTATTCATGAAAATACAAAAAAATCTACACCAATTATTAGGCAATAACCTAGAAATAATAGTCCAAATAAAATAATAAAAAAAGTTTAACGTCACGTTGCGAAAAATAACCCTGGACAATTATTATTTTATAGCAAGAAGGTATCTTATTACCAGCGAAAGCCGTTCCAGCGCCATTTTAAAACCTGCACGACATTTTACTATCATCAAAACATTAAGTTCAGTTTACGTAACAGTTGCTAAATTAGCAACTAACTGTCAACGAGTACGAAAATAAAATAAATTACCGTTGAAATAAGGATCCCTTTAGTGTGCTCTCCTATGTCGCAAATTCGTTAGTATTTTCGTTCAAAATGCGCGAGAATCTCACAAAACATTACATAACACAAGAACTACGGGATCAAAAAACTGTTATAAAGACAGTTTTTTATGCCTAAGGATTTATGTCATGCTTTCATTGATATTATATATATCCCCTGCAATAAAATATACTAACTTTATATAAATACTTTGTTATCACAGGTGCGGTTTTGGCATCACCACTGAATCGCTCGCTAAAAGATGCTCTCATATCGATCGTAAAGAAGCACAAAGGTGCAGCTCTTACTTCAGTATTCACAGGAGTCCACGCCAGCTTCTCGAAGGGGGACTATTCGTCTATTGAAGGTCAGAATATTAATACTACTATAAATAATAAAAAAAGCAAACCAATTACAACATTAATTTGATTTGAACATCTCGATGTGGCTAATTTATCCATCGATTTTGTCTTGACAGGTGTACCATTATTGAAGCTCTCAATAGAATGGGGGCCAGGTGAGCCTGACAATGATGGTAATGCTGAGAGTTGCCTTGCAATGTTCACCGATACTAAAGGGAGCATGTCCGACGTACGTTGTGATAACGTATTGCCCTATGTATGTTACAAAGAAGATACTCATTTAACGTTTTCTGAATGTGGAACTACTGATCTAGGTAAATATTCAATAAAAAGCATCAAGTAATTTTATATAAGAAAACGGTTTACGGCTATCATGTAGCTCGAGGCAATTGCAAAAAAGGCAAACACAGAGAGGATACATTGTTCTGTTTTAGATTATAATTGACGAAGCGGGCGCCTTCGGGCTGCCGAAGCATGCCATGCCGTGCCGTGACGTCAGTTAGAGCCGGCTCTAGCAGCTATTATAGAGATACTTTGCTTCTAGTATAATGATGAGCATGGATTTTAAACTTTTAAGGTGACTAATGTACCTATTTTAGCTCTAAATATGCATGCAAATTATGCTCACATCAGAGTGCCATTGCCATTGTAAGTAATGTTTGAAGTTGCTCGCGTTGACGAGTCTAGTTCATACCTTCTTTTGTTTTCAAATTCTGCGTTTTAACTACACTTGAACTCTGAAGGGTTGCCAGCTAACGATTCCCAGCTAGTGGGTTCAACGTTAGATTTCTTCATGTGTCTTTTCCGAACGTTTTTATAGCTAAGAAAATGTCACCATTTTTACGTTTATCAGAGTTAAGAAAAGAAAATGCGCTTTGTAATCTTTTTGTTAAGCATACGAGACAGATGTCCGCACCATCGCCATTGCCGACGCATGAGTCATGATATATACTTCAATACCGCACACATTAGCTAGTCGTAGTACTTGACCAATTTTAATTTAATTTAATTAACTATGTCAAAATCGTAGTATGTTTTGTAGTATGTTCATGCAGCTGTCTATTAAATAATTATCTCAGTTAGAAAATCGGTCTCTGAGCATCTAACAGTATATTCCAGCAGCTTTATTTTAGTATATTCAGTAATTTTAGGATAGCTTGAACAACATCTTCGACCTTATCAACAATGACCATCCGTTTACGTATCATACCATAAAAAAATATATACAATTTTAAAATTCAAGTATAATTAACATAATAATGTACAAGGTTATTGGTAAAATGCTAACAACCTCTTAGGGTTGACTTCTGCTAGTCCTAAGAAACATTTTGAGATAGTAGTTTATTGTTCTAAAAAAAATAATTAAATATGTTTTAATGCTCCGAGCCAAGAGCGCCCACCGCAGCAACACTGGACCGCGCCGTGGTCCCTCTGAATTTGAATATTTACATCGAGCAAAGTAATAAAAAATATGAAATAATACAATACAGGCACAAGAAACTTATGACATCAGGTGGTCCTCGTGCTTATTCAGTCAAAAACATATAAAAGAATACAAAAGAATATATAAAAAAAAATATACATATAATTAATACAATAAAAAACTCATTATGATTCTTAGGACTAGCAGAAGTCAACCCTAAGAGGTTGTTAGCATTTTACCAATAACCCTGTATACTTACAATTACCAATTTTTTTGTTCAGAACGGAACGCTATTATGTTTTAATTATTATAAAGTCACAATAGGCACACTGTAAGCACAATATTAGGTAATTTTTAACTCTGATATCTATGGCGGAAATTCTTGTATTTTTAACGTTATGTCTTTGTCTATTACTATTATAGTATATCGTAATACACCGCGACATTCAAAGATTTCTTACAGTAACTAACATATTTTAAATACTTAATGAATTGAATATTTTTTTATAAAACGCTCGTGGTGCTTACCCTTGACTAGATCTTCTTCGGTCTACGAGATCCGCTGCCAATTTGAGCTACCGTGGTGAAACTTTCGAACAATCAAAGTGAATTAAACTATGGACCTACTCAAGTGTTAAAAATGTTCCTTTAGTGATTGTAAGCTTATTCGCTTAAATTTGTTGTCAAAGCTACTTGAATATATGCCACGAGTAAACGTAATTTTTGATATTTGTATGGGTAACTTAAAGAATCACGTCCAAATCTGGCCCACACCGCAACGGAGAAGGCCGATCTTCTGGGTTCTCTATTTGCGTCTAACTCGATTTTGGATGACCAAGGGAACTCACTACCGACCATATCATGGAGTGATACCTCGATGCCGGATATAATTTTCCGGCAAAGTGCAGTACGTAAAGCACTTTTCTCCTTGTACATTCAGAAGTCGAGTGGACCTGATGGCATTCCTCCGATAGTGCTGCGGACTTGTGCTCCAGAGTTGACACCGGTTCTAATGCGTCTTCTCCGGCTCTGCTACACATCAGGCGTTGTCCCAAACATGGAAGACGGCTTTGGTGCACCCGATCCCTAAAAAAGGTGACCTCTCAGATCCGTCCAACTACCGCCCGATAGTCATAACGTTTCTGTTATCCAAGATAATGGAATCCATTATCAACAACCAGCTCTTGCAATATCTGGAAAAGCACCAGCTTATTAGCGATCGACAGTACGGTTTTCGTCGCGGTCGCTCAGCTATTGATCTTTAAGTATACCTTACGCATCGATGGGTGGAGGTGGTGGATTCCAAGGGTGAGGCGTTGGCAGCTAGTTTGATCATAGCGAAGGCCTTTGATCGGGTGTGGCATAAAGCGCTTCTTTCGAAAATTCCTTCCTTATGGGCTTTCTGAGAAATTGTGCGCGTGGATCTCGTTTTTTGGCAGATCGGAGTATCAAGGTCGTTGTCGACGGTGCATGCTCCGACTTGAAGCCAATTAATGCTGGCGTTCCTCAAGGCTGTGTGCTATCTCCGACTCTATTGCTCTTGCACATCAATGACATGCTGCAGCTCAGCGATATTAATTGTTATGCGGATGACAGTACCAGAGATGCCTCTTACACGGGCCGTGCTAAAATTTCTCTGGAAAAGTTGTCGAGAGTCGGAACAAACTTGTGTCTGAAGTCGAGACCATGTTGTCATATGTTTCGAAATGGGGCCGACTGAACTTAGTCCAATTTAACCCCAAGAAGACACAAATTTGTGCGTTTACCGCTAAATTATCCCCCTTTGTCGTATCCCTCCGTTTTGCAGATACTCCCCTTGCCTTGCAGATCTCCACTAGCATCGGAGTACTTGGCGTCGACATATCGAGCGTCGTTCAATTTCGCTGTCACTTGGAAGATAAGGCTAAATTAGCCTCTAAAAGGCTTGGTGTGCTCGGAAAGGCGAGAAGGTACTTCACGTCGGCCCATCGCCTGCAACTTAATAAGGCTCAGGTTCGGCCTCACATGCGTGAGTACTGCTCTCACCTCTGGGCGAGACCTCCCCAGTACCAGCTTCTTCCATTTGACCGCATACAACGCAGAGCGACTCGAATCGTCGACGATCAAGTTCTCTCCGGTCGGCTCGACCCTTTGGCACTGCGTAGAGATGTTGGATCACTCTGCATCTTTTACCGTATCTATCACGGGGAGTGCTACGAGAAACTGTTCGATTTACTACCTGCAGCTCAATTTCGCCATCGGACGTCCCGACAAACCATGATGTTTCATCAATTTCATGTCGATGTCTGAAAGTCTACAACCTTGCGATTTTCACGGCATTTCCTACCTCGCACTGCCAAAATTTGGAACCAGCTGCCTGGTGAAGTATTTCCAAATAGATACGACTTAGCACCCTTAAAAAAGCGAGCATATTCTCAAAGGCTGGCAACGCATCCTCGACACCTCTGGTGTTGCGGGTGTTCGTGGGCGACGGTAATCACTTACCACCAGGTGAGCTGTCTGCTCGTTTGCCCTCCTATCCCATAAAAAAAACACTTTATTGAACACGGATTCAATAACTTTTAAATTGTATATGTGCAACATTATTTTAAACTTACCAATACTTATAATTATACAAACATCGCTATTAATTTTGAACTCCACCATTGATAAAAAACACAATTTTTAACTTATTGTCAGGATTTAAATATCTTTCATGAGAATTGTTATTTTTTACAGCATACTTTCTGGATCCTAGAACTGGTAGCTGTTACAAGTTCCACAAATCAGGGCTGGTCTGGCACCAAGCATACATGACATGTGTAGCTGAAGGAGGTCACCTTGCAATCATCGACAGCGAACAGGAAAAGATAGTTGTTAAAGAAATCTACGCAAAACATCCAGACAAAACTATATTTTCTACGAGTAGACATACATTAGCAATTGGCTTTCACGATTGGGGGGAGCGCGTTACTTTTATGACTATTCATGGTAAGAAACTTCTTTGATTAGAGTTATCATATAAAGATACTGTAAACTTTTTTCTGGCTGTCTTCAAAAGCTTTATACCTACAACCGAATAACTAAAACCTAACTGCACAGGAGCCAAAAGACTTACTCCCCCACTAAGGGGGGTATTAAAAATCAAAAGTCAGTCATATATTAAGGCATGCCCATGGCGCAAGCCTGGCTATCCTGGCAAGGCTAGAATATCACCCCCTCATCTATTCCCGTGGGTGACGTAAGAGGCAAGTAAGGGTAAAATATCGGGAGGTAGGCAGCAATGCCTTCTGAGAAACTGCTTTCTTATACTGCGATCCCCAAGACGCCTTTCCAAGCGTGGGGATTGCCACTAGACAATCCCTCCTCCTTAATATGGGAGACTATGTTCAAAAGTGGATAATCCGACTGATACAATATATAAAAGCAACCACAAAAACTTGTTATAAATATAAATAAAAATACAACATTTTGTATATACACTTTTTTTTATATTTTAACGTATATATATTATCGTCCTCTAAACGCTATTACATCAATAGGCATAACGTCCACCATTGTCAAAACGCTTTGCAGGCGTAAGATAGCATTTCTTCAGGCAAGTTTACCATCGCTCGCCTTCGTACGTCTAACACAGGAAGATATGGGGGGTGCAATTCTATCCTGACTCCCCACGGCAATATGAGACAGTCTTTAACTTTCTGTTTTGATTTCAGGAAAGCCTGTTGAAACTGAATATCTGAAGTGGTCTGAAAGTGAGCCTAATAACCTCACCAACGCACGTACTTTAGACCAAGGTGAATTCTGTGGCAGCTTTGGGAGAGATGCTGTCCTTAACGACATTTGGTGCGGCATTGCTCTGCCTTTTCTCTGCGAGAAGAAACCAAATAGTCTACTTCGTCTATGAATAATTTTCAAATTTTGTTTCTAGCATGTAAGTTGACGTTTATGATATTCACGATATGTTTTTATTTTCATGTCTCAATCTCAATCAGAGATATTTAAATTAAAAGAGCTAATTCTAATGTTATTATTGACCAAGCGTGTGCGAAGTGCGAACAAAGCGTCTCTGCTGCAGCTTACTCAGAAATGCTTTCTTATGTCCGGTGTTTCTGCTCTACAGGTCTCATTTCTCAACCAATTGTCGTGAAATCTTGTGAGCATGATTGATAATTCCGTATTTTTTTTTGTTGAAGTAACGTAAATATGGGACTTCCAAACTTTTAAAAGAGACTCAGACACGCGAGGAGGAGCGACACGGCTCTGAGAGTCATTAGTATTTAAAAAAAAAACAGAAATCGTTTATGTGTCATTTATTTATTCCTGAAGCCATATAAATAGTTTCAAGACATAAGAATAGTACATTGTACATCGAGGGGAGAAAACGATATATTTCTGTTCGAGAGGTTGTTTAAGCCCGACGCGCAGCGGAGGGCTTAAAGGCAACTCGAGGACAGAAATAGAACTTTCTGCCGAGTTATACATAGTGCTTTATACTACACCTACGAGGAAAATTTAACCAAACATAACAAATTGGCGCGCTTTTATTCAGTGCAAAAAAAGGTTGCCAACCTCCTTTCATTGAACATCGAGTACAAATAAAAATCACACCTCTTTTTTGTAATTATTTGATATAAAACTTTTTTGAGATTGTGTTTTTTATATTAGCCGCTAAAAAAACAAAAGAACGCTACCAGAGCAGGTATAGATTTTCATACAACATTCCTTCACTACTACGGAGTGAAAGAATGAAAATCCATACAACTTTCCCCGCCGTACATTTATAAGGGAAAAATTACGAACTTTATAACATGTTTTTGAACGAGTAATGAGACGCTTTCTGAGTAGGTGTGGTATAAATATTTATTTCCTAGCTTGGTTTTTAATCATAGGCACTATTCCTAAGAAAAAAAGTAAACACAACCAAAACTAAACTAATATTTTCCGAATAAAAGAAATGTACTTCGTTTTTGATTATCAATTTGTCTAGTCTCATGCGATTACTTTTACCTGATGATGGAAAAACCGACCTTTGAAATGAAATTGAAATTTCAGTTATTTTGAATTTCAATAGCCTCGCGTAAACTGTTCGCAGAGCGGGTTCGTAAGGGCAACAAAATATTAATTTTGTTATTGTAAGGCCTCTGACTAAATCTGTAAATATTTAATTATGTAATCGTATTTTGATGACGAAACTACTCTATCGTATTAAGAAATTACCTGTAAGGATAGATGTATTGTTTTAATAAATAAAAATATATATCAAGAAAGGCTAAGGATTTATAGATCTAACTTCTGACTGACTTCATAGTTAAATTATTTTTGGTCCATATAAAACTAATTTGACTAAGGAATGTTTTTAATTGAAGCAGTGATAGCTGTAGTACCTTGGACTATCGTGCCGAGGGTTCTTGGTCCATCCCCACTCCCAGCTTGAGCTTCACTGCATAGTGGAAAAACATTTTGCTAATGCTCTCCTGGCTAGCTACTACCCTCAAGTAGAAAATCTACACTTTTTTTTGCCTCGTAGGTTAGCCTTTGACCACTATCTCACCTGATGATAAGTGATGATGTGGTCGAAGATATTGTTCAGACTAACCTAGAAGTACTGGCTTTCAAGGACAGCTGCCGAAGTACACCGTTAGGTGCTTTGCGATAGATTTTCTACCTGAAGGTGGTAGCTAGCCAGGCGGGCATTCGCAAAATGCCCTACCACCATGCTATAACGACTGCCATTCTAAGACAACAACCGGGACCGACGGCTTAACGTGCCGTCCGAAGCACGGAAACCTTCCTTCCTTCTCGAGAACCAGTAAGCTATTATAAATTTGCAAGGCCATGAAACTTAACAACTATGTCTCTCGATTACGGGCGCACTGAAGTTAGTAATTTGTGACGAAATGCTTCTATTATGGGCATTTTTTAATACTGAACTGGTTAGCTCTTGACCACTATCTCACCTGATGTTATGTGATGATGCGATCGACGATGGAGCGAGCTTACCCAGAAAGTTTTTTGTTCACTCGCGTTTTGAAGATATATATGGTACTTTACCGGAAACACAGACTCAAGCATGATGTACGAAGAAATTACTGCTTAATATTAGGACGGCATCGTCCATCGCAGTCCAAAAAAAAAGACGTAATTTTGGCAAAAGTATCATCAACATACTGTTTGAAGATCTTCAGTAAAGCCACAAATGTAGAAAGGGGCCTCTCCTTTAAGCCCTACGGGATAATAAAATTAAAGAACATTTTTTTTCATTTCGTCACAAGTCACGAATTGCACTGCGCCCTTCACCTTGAAACATAGTTCTTAAGTCTTATGTGCTTGTAATTTCACTGGCTCTCAAGGACTGCTGCCGGAACACACCTTTAGGTGCTTGGTGACAGATTTTCTACTTGAGGGTGGTCGCTAGCCAGGCGGACATTCACAAAATACCCTTTCATCATGCGGTGAAGCTCAAGCCCGCGGCGGGATTCGAACCATGGACCTGCTGCACGGCAGTCCATATACAAAGAGCCATCACTGCTTCAAATATTTCTCACAGACGTTAGGCAGTGTTTTAGTTATTCTGCATATTCCATGGGTTGATCATGGGTTGACTTAGATTTTTCTTGTCAATTACACAACACGCAATCAGGCACAGATAAGTTTGTAAGCAACAACTGTAAATTAATACTACTTCATTGTCTAACAATTGGACGTAGTTACTGAAAAACGTTCCAATTCACAAACATAACATTTTGAGAAAAACGTGCTTAATGTGGATGCATAGTGTGAGGTAGTGCATGTGGATTGGGCTACTAAGTCATGATTTCATGTAAAGAACAATAGCAGGGTTATCATATCTTGTCAGTCAGAAAATATGTATAACGTGATTAGTTTGGTATTCAGAACTAAATTTTTACATGATTGTGGTTTGGAACGTTTTTCAGGAACTACGTAGATGATTAATTTTATATTGCTGTTAGGCTAGCAATTAACCACAACTTCACCTGTTCCTTAATGATGTTGCGGTCGAAGATGTTGTTTAGGATAACCCACATGCCATTTACTAATAGAATTAATAAATGGCATGTGTTTTATTGGCCGTTTTCATTTTGCAATAACAGCAAAGAAAAAATCTATTTAATCATCTATTTTATTGATAGATCATCTTTCTTTGAAACACAAAAAAAAAGGAAATAAATCGATATTTCAGTCTGTTTTCAACTACGCAATTTTGTTCGAGATGTAGAAATTACGTCTGTATTTTTTTTTTAGACCAGATAGTCTAGGCTTTGACCACTATCTCACCTGATGGTAAGTGATGATGTGGTCGAAGATGTTGTTCAGGCTAGCCTAGAATTACTGGCTCTCAAGGACAACTGCCGGAACACACCTTTAGGTGCTTGCCGACAGATTTTCTACTTGAGGGTGGTAGCTAGCCAGGCGGGCATTCGCCAAATGTCCTACCACCATGCTGGCGTTACTGCCATCGTGAGACAACAACTGGGACCGACGGCTTAACGTGCCCTCCGAAGCATGGCAGCACTCAGTAGAAATGTCACTAGCACCCATCCAACTCCTGACCGCGGCGGACGTTGCTTAACTTAGCTGATCGGTTAAGAACGGCCAAGCAATCTTCGCTACGAGTGCTTTAGAGCATCAAACATCAAACCCCCATGCTTGGCAGACTGCCTGGGGATCGCAGTGTGAGATATCGTTAACCTACACAAAGAAATTAGATGCCATCGTAGTTGTGGGTATTCTTCTCCTCTTTTTCTTTTCCGGTACTACTTCTCGAGCTGCAGGTAAGATATATATACGTGAGATTGTGGTCAGAGGCTAACCTATCAGCAATAAAAAAAAATACATTAACAGCTGTCATACGTCTACTATTGAAGAAATGCCTCCCCTACTGTTTTACTACTATTCCTAAGCTTAGGAGGCGTCTTCGCCGTGCCTGTTGATGCCCATTTTCTGGCATTTTGCCTTCGTTACATCTTACAACTCTTAGAGGAAGATGTGTATATCATAATCCCATGAAACACCAGATTAAAATTATAACACTCGTTTAGGCTTACAGCACTATCGGAATTAATCAGGATCAGCATTTGTGCACGGTTAAAACAAAAACATATTATGACTGGAACAAGGGTAACGAATGGGAACTGCTAATGGTTTTGCTACAAAACCAACCATTACCTTTAGGATTGAGGACGACTATAGAGATGTTGATACCTTCACTGCAATGTTCACGATATAGCAAATTATCGAAGCAAGACGGCAGTAATGAGTATTACGAAATAAAAACAACGTATTTTACAAGTTTGAAAACAACGTATTTTACAAGTTTGAAAACAACAGTTTCCTTTATTTCATCTCCAGTTGAATGCTAAAGAAGGCTAGCTGGGTCCTTTTCACATATAAATGGTAGGGCTACGTTACAATATACGTCGTTAAGCAGCACGCTTCTAAAAGCGCTTCCACAGAACTCTCCTGGATCGCCAGTTTTCTTGTTGGTGGAATTGTCTGGCTGATTCCCACTCCATTGATCATAGCCAGCTTCTTCAAAAGTTTCACCTGGAAGTAAAAATATGTTTACACACTTTACTTAATAAGTTGGTCTCGTCAGGACCACTACGTCCTAGGTATGAATAAAATTCTATTGTTATCATTATCGCCGATACCAATGGGTTAAAGGGATTTCGTAGCATGATGAAGCAGCAGCACGATGAAGACAGAAGCAGTGATGGCTCAGTGGCATTTGCTATGGACTGCCTTGCAGCAGGTCCATGGTTCTAATCTCGCCGCGGGCTTGAGCTTCACCGCATGGTGCAAGGGCATTTTGCGAATGCCCGCCTGGCTAGCGACCACCCTCAAGTAGAAAATCTGTCGCCAAACACCTAACGGTGTGTTCCGGCAGCAGTCCTTGAGAGCCAGTGAAATTACAGGCACATGAGACTTAATAACTATGTCTCAAGGTGATGGGCGCAGTGCAATTCGTGACTTGTGACGAAATGCATCTGTTATAGGCAAAGGTTAGTCCACTTAACATCAAGTGGGCCACGGGCTTGTTCCGTCACAATAACATAAAAAAAAACAATGTTAATACTGAAACCATTACATGAGATCCCACTACGCCTACTTCATCATTTGTATGGCAGTTGCTGTGCTGTTTGCTGTATGTACTTGGAGCGCAAACGAGTTTCGAGCGAGACGTGAAAACCTAAGGAATACTTAACATATAACGTACTGTGGGCATGCTCTAACTAAAGTATTAAAAACATAAGCAGAAGAATGTTGCAGAAATGCGATGTACAGGAATCCCGAAAATGAAATGGTTAGACTGCGTGAAGCAGGGTATATGTGCAAATAGGTTAAATTCTGAGTTGACGGCTGATGATGATGAAAACCCGTTTTCTCCGTGCCAGTTCCAGTAGTTGTTGACGTTACTGTGCATCAAGCAGCCTTGAGTTTGATCCTACTGCGACCTAGTTTACAAGCAATATCTACTAGGGTGGCATAAATTGCAAGGAGGTTTGACATACATCTTTATTAGTAACACTCACCGTGGATCGTCATGAAACTCGTGCGTTGGCCCCAATCGTGGAAGCCAATTGAAAATCCATTGTTAGCTGGATGCGTTCCATACAGCTCTTTTATGACTTTGGCTTCAAGTCTACTGTTGATGATAAGAAGGTAGCCCCCCTCCGCTATACACGTCATGTATGCTTGCGACCAGACCAAACCTAGGCGTGTCTTGATTCTACTGTGGAACTTATAGCAGCTGCCAGTCCGTGCATCTAATTTGTAATCTGCAAATAGTATAAATAATAAATATATATTTAATAAAAATCTATCTTGCCAACATTTTTGAGGTAAATATCTTGTCTTCGTCACAATCCTAAGAAAATATTAATATATGTAATCAGTAACCATCTTGAGGTACTACTGGTGCCTTTTCTGCACTCAAATTGTGATAATTAATTATTGTAACATACTAGACTAGTGGCTTTCCGAGCTGTAAACGTCGCGAGTCTGTCCTTGCATAGCTTACAATTAAATAAAGGTTCACTGCGCACGCTGATGGGGAATGGGTCACAAAATCCAAATATCTAGATATATAATGTAAATATAAATGATTTTCTTGGACTTAAATCAATGACACGCGGGCCCCAGCGAAAGCTAGTTGCATCAGAAATAGGTAGGTAAGTAGTAAATATACAATAATTTGAAATACTTGGTAATGTTATCTATACTTATAATAAAACTGTAACAGGTCCAATTCTGAACATAGAAGATATTTTGCTAAAAAAAAATTGAGAGCACTCTGTAGCTGATACTGATGCAAAAACTGTATTTTATTTTATTTTTGTCTGTCTGTCTGTCTTTCTGTCTGTCTGTCTGTATCCCGGCCGCGCATCACTCCAAAACTACTGAATGGAATTCAATGAAACTTAACACGATTTGAGTTCATACTACAAAGAAGGTTATTGTATACTTTTTATCCAGAAATTCAGCACAGTTCCCTCGGGAAAGGGGGTGAAAGTCAAAATGTACACTTAGTTGTAATTTATTAACGCGTAGTCCGATTTCAATTATTCTATTTTGTTGGAATAGTGATAAGTGAGCTCGGAACCCCATGGGCAGCCCGGCACCCCACGGGCAGCCCAGCACCCCATGGGCTACTGAATGGAATTCAATGAAACTTAACACGATTTGAGTTCATACTACAAAGAAGGTTATTGTATATTGTTTATCCCGAAATTCAGCACCGTTCCCTAGGGAAAGGGGATGAAAGTCAAAATGTACACTTAGTTGTAATTTATTAACGCGTAGTCCGATTTAATTTATTCTTTTTTGTTAGAATAGTGATAAGTGAGCTCGGAACCCCATGGGCAGCTCAGCACCCCACGGGCAGCCCAGCACCCCATGGGCTACTGATTGGAATTCAATGAAACTTAACAAGATTTGAGTTCATACCACGAAGAACGTTATTGTATACTTATTATCCCGAAATTCAGCACGGTTCCCTCGGGAAAGGGGATGAAAGTCAAAATGTTACTTAGTTGTAATTTATGAACGCGTAGTCCGATTTCAATTATTCTTTTTTTGTTATAATAGTGACGAGTAAGCTCGGAACCCCAAGGGCAGCCCGGCACCCCACGGGCATTCCAGCACCCCATGGGCATACCGGCACACCACGGGCAGCCTTGCACTCCATGGGCAGCTCGGCACCCCAAGAGCATCTTGGCATCTTAAATAGATTTGCCAGCTTGCTAAGATAAAACTCTAAAATCTGGAACATTCGCCACAATAAATTTTTTTAACTATCTATCTTTTGTGGAAGAAATGGAAGTGTACAATCTAATATATTTTTGCTCTACCGCCAAACAAGGAGAACCTCGGCAAAAAGATACCGTTTTATAATCGCAATTCCAAAGAAACGCACAAAGTACCTACTTTTCTTCAACATTTATTGTGCGAACCGCGAAGGAACTCTCTGAGTTACTTAACTACTGTCTTCTGGAAAAACAAGCTGGGAGTTATCAAACCCAAAGTAAAAATCTCCTTTCTGAACTATGCTTTATTACGAGTGATTCACCACAGACCACAGCGTTGCTTTATATGTGATAAACAGTACTTAAATGTAAATAATTAGTTTGCAGGTACGGCAATCGCGAACGAAGTCGCAGGTACAGCTAGTAATTACATAATTTAGTTGTTTGTGACCTAATTTTCTGCCGTATTTATCTCGCATAAATATCAAACAATTAATTCTAATAAATAATTGATTACCTGAGAGAGAGAGAGACTATCACTTATAGGCAAGGTCAATCAGGGACATTGCCATTAAAATAATCGCAGGCGTCCATACTTTCAACACCATAATATAATGTATATCTCCGTCATTTTGAAAAGAATCCAAAAACTGAATCCACGAAAAAAATTAGGCATTATCAGTTAAGAAATGCGACCTGTAGAGGAGAACAACTGGACATACGAAAGCATTTATGTGTAAGTTAAAGCAGAGATACTTCGCTCGAACTAAGTCCTCGCTCAGTCAATAACGTCATATCCCAACAGTGGGTTCTAGACGAACCTAGACAAAAATGACGCTCGTGCGCCAATATTTTGAGTGCCTTTGAGTCACTCGACGTAAACTCTCTGATTTTCATTTTGAATATGAGTAAAGTAAAGTAAACCATGATAAGTAAAACAAACAATAATTTATAAATAAGATATTAATTTAAAAGTAAATTATTAGTATATTTAAACAGCAGGAAAATTTCCAAGATATGAAGTGCACTCTTAGTAGGCCTCTGATCAGTAACTTCAAGGATAATATTCAAGTATTATTTCATACCTGGATCTGTAGTTCCACATACATTTCTGGTTAACTGCGTTTCCTTCTTATAGCAGACGTAGTTCAAGACCTTGTTGCAGGATACATCCGACATATTCCCGTCTGTCGACATCTCAAGACAGCTCTCCTGATTTTCATAGTTATCAGGCTCGCCCGGCGCCCAGGTGATTGGAATTCGTGTTAACGGCACTCCTGAAACACATAATTCGAGTAAAAGCTTCTAAAAAACATTACTGTACTGTATCATCCAGATTATCTGTTGAACACAGCCTCCCCCATAATGGGGAAGGCTGTATTCCTGTGTGTTGTCTGTGTGAGGGGGGGGGGGGGTTTGCAATAATCCCCATGCTTGGCAAACGTCTTGGAGATCGCAGTTTGAGATATTAGTTCCTCAGAAGCCTTAGCGGCCTCTTACGCCACCCAAGGATAGAGATGGGTGGTGACATTTTACCCCGACACCACACGGGCAACAATCTAAAAAACATTGTGATTGGAAAAATACAAAGATGCACTCATCTTTATCTAACGACCAACTTCGTATAGCAGTCGTTATATTGTGGTAGGGCATATTTGGAATTTCCACCTGGCTAGCTACCACCTGTCGCCAGGAAATTAACGGTGTGTACTAGCAGCTGTCCTTGAGAGCTACTAATTATTTTCCTTGAGGTTAACCTGTACAATATCTTCGGCTGTCACATCACATATCACCAACTGAGATAATGGTCGAAAGCTATAAATACCCTAAAATAATACCTAAAATGATTTACTTGAAATTTGATCCCTTCTGTATATGAAGACCTCAAGCTAAATTAAATTCGAAATAATTATAGACCAAAGAGAACTAACATCACGACAGTATAATGTAGAGAAAATTTAACACACGCGTAAATTGCAGACAGCTACCCTTCCACTGTATATGTTGCGTTTTAATGAATTACAAAGACAGATAGACAAGTAGAATATTTCAACGTTAAAATTTATTGAGCTTCGTAGACGCCTAAATTGAATAAACAGTTGTGACTTTGATTAAATCAAACTAACAAGCGCGTGAATATAATTTAAAATACTTTCTATGAAAGGCAGAATATTAAACATATTGGAAACAAATCATACTGACATCGTCATCAATGAAGAATCACCGAAAACTGTCACTCGTGCACCTTCTATACATATCTCGTAGTGCGTGAATATTAAAGGTAGAAAAAGTTTCCCGTACCGTCAATAGAGGTATAGACGCCCTTAGCGAATGTAGCGTGGACTCCGGTAAATATCGATGTCGGTGCTGGCCCCCTCTTACTTTGGACAAACGACGTGATTGCAGTCTTCAGTGGAATGGACAGGGGCGATGCGAGTATGGCGCCTGCGAAGGAAATTGATTAACAAGAAAAAATCCTAATTTAGAAACCTTACGACGTAAACACCATATTTAGAAAAACATGAATTTCATAAAACGTCATAATAATAAATTTATTTGTCATAAAAATATACAGGGTTGTTAGAAAAATGATAATTCAACCTCTTAGATCTGACATCTGTTAGTAATAACAAACATTTTGAGTAGAATGTTTTATTTTATTTGTTTGTGACAGAATAAGCACGAGGGCCATCTGATGTTGAGATTTTGAAGCAGTGATTGCTCAGTGGCATTGCCTATGGACTGCCGCGCAGCAGGTCCATGGTTCGAATCCCGCCGCGGGCTTGAGCTTCATCGCATGGTGGAAGGATATTTTGCGAATGCCCGCCTGGCTAGCGACCATCCTGAAGTAGAAAATCTGTCGCTAAGCACCTAACAGTGTGTTCCAGCGACAGTCCTTGAGAGCCAGCCTTGCTCCGAGCCAGTGTAACTGTATTTCACATAAAATGGCCACTACCCAGAAGATATATAATAAATAAAACATTATCTTTGCGTTTCACAGTCATCGATTTAGCCTATCCATCAGTTAAAGCTTGAAACGCGCTGCATATTACCTGTCATTTTTATCATTAAGTTATTTTATGTTCTGGGTAGTAAAACCGGAACTTACTCGAACAATCTGAAACAGGCGCTAAGATTAATGTTATTTATTATTGCACCCAGAGGTAAATTTATGGATCAAATTAAAAAATGAACCCCAAAAATGGCTGCTTTATAAGTCGAATTCTAGAATAGACATGATTACTGACGATAGTGTGCCCCTCCCTACGAATAAATATGAATTTGTTCGTAGGCCCCTCCCGAGTAAGCATTGATGCACATTTATGTGTGTAAGCCTCGTTTGTACACTTCGTCTTAGTGTGGGTGTAAATGCAAATGGTACACGCTGTACAAAAATATAATGTAGAATATTGGTTGGGTAGGCACTATCAGGAACAACTTGGCAACTGGGGGAAGGCGGGAGGATCTTAGTGTGTGGAGAGGTTTGTAACAAACGAAGATAGTATTATATAAATACCTTCAGCCTGGCACCTCATCCGTGCATTGTGCCACGTGGCTGGAACCACGTGATATTTCATCCATCCGTTAGCCTGATTGTTGTATTCGTAATCAAATCGGAACACCTTCCCTATACAAAAAACAATTAGATTTTAACAGCCTCCTTTCGTATTTACTTTGCTCTATGAGCTGAAACTGTCACGAGTTATATCGATAACAATTATTTCGTAACCGGCTATGACTCGCGTAATATTTACCGGATATTGCTCCGACCAGTTTCGAACTTATTTGAAGTTCTTCGTCTGGGAGTCACGATTGTGCACAGCGTCGAGCGCGGGCTTTGACTGCCGAGGTCTCCAGTATATATTACGAGTCCTAGCCAGTTGCTAAATAATAATTACTGTATCAGCCGGATTGTCCACTGCTGAACACAGCCTCACCCTTGATCTTGGGGATCGCAGTATAACATAACAGTTCCTAAGAAGGCACTGCTGCCCACCTTCAGGTATTTTATCCTTAGTCGCCTCTTTCGGCACCCACGGCAAGAGATGGGGGGAGACATTCGTAACCGGCAACCCACGGGCGAAATAAAAAGTAATGATTACGTTTCTCTATTTGTAATATGATATATGAAAGTTTCTGTGTATGCAAAGAAACTTTCATACAGAGACGAATTTACTTAGCATTCCACGGCACGGGTGCCGGGTCCATAGCGTTGCAGAGAAAGAGGCCCAAGTCAAGGTGCTTGGGACTTGCAACCCAGTGAGTAAGGTAAAGGGGCCCCTTATCATCATCGTCATCAATAGCCATGACGTCCTCAGTCGAACAAAGATTGTTTACTAGACGGTGGTAGCTAACTAGGCGGACATTCGCAAAATGCCGGGAGCCGGGAATAACCAGGACCGATGGCTTAACCTGCCCTCCGAATAAGAAGCGTTCAGTAGTAATGTCACTAGCGGTCACCCATCCAAGTCATGACTGCAGCGAACGTCGTCGCTTAACTTAGCTGATCGGTTCAGAAGCTAAACAAACTACGCTTCGAGGCGAGGTGTTCGGAAAGTTTGATTAATTCAATAATGAAGAGATTAGAGATTAGAAGCGCTCGTAGCGAAGTTTACTTAGCTGTTCTCAACCGATCAGCAAAGTTAAGCAACATCGCGCGCGGTCATGAGTTGGATGGGTGACCGCTAGTGACATTACTACTGAGCGTTTCCGTGCTTCGGAGGGCACGTTAAGCCGTCGGTCCCGGTTGTTGTCTTAGGATGGCAGTCGTTATAGCATGGTGGTAGGGCATTTTGCGAATGCCCGCCTGGCTAGCTACCACCCTCAAGTAGAAAATCTGTCGCCAAGCACTTAACGGTGTGTTCCGGCAGCTGTCCTTGAGAGCCAGTACTACTAGGTTAGCCTTAACAACATCTTCGACCACATCCTCACTTACCATCAGGTGAGATAGTGGTCAAAGGATAAACCTATCAGGCATAAAAAAAAAAAAAAAAAAAAAAAAAAAAAAACTTTAGAGCAAGCTAGGGGCTTATATACTGGTTGGCAAGCTTAGGGGGTTTTAGTGGGTTCAAGTCCCACACATCCCCTTTCACCACCCCCTTGGTGGAAGAGTAGTGCGAAGGTATTGGCCCCCCTCAAAATATATAACGCTAGATGTTTGATCTGTTTTTTGATTCCACTCAACGAAAAATTAAATAATACATAATAAGTTGGATTTAGTCTTACCTTGAGAGAGTACACCAACTATTCCACTTAAAAAGAAGAACACCCGAATCATCTCCGATATTCAACACAACAATATAATTTAAAACAGGATAGCAAAAACTCAAACACAAAGGACTTGCTACAATTTTTTAAAATTATATGGATTGTGTATTTTATGCAAGAAGAAGACTTAACCTGGCAAGTTATATAAGTAATACTAGATGCCAATCGATTGAACTACACTTATTTTTGCGACAGATCAAAACAACAATCGATTTAAAATTAAAACATCTATTTACATGTTTGGTCGTCCTCAATCGTTTCACAGTATTCGATTCATGAAGATAACGTTGGCAAATAATAAATCAATGTATATCACAAAATAAACACGTAAATTTAAATAGAATGTTGTTATTAAAACTTTGATAATATTTACTACGGACAACACTGAGCCACAGAGATGACTGATAATTTTTAAAGTCGAATACAGTCCCACCAACTTATCTGTTCAGGCGGCAGAAAAAAGAACTACAACATTCCATCAAATTGTGACAGTTTGTAGTTGATTTCCTTGACCAGCTGCGCCCTCGCGAACTGCACAGTTAAGTTGGTGGTACTATACGTAGACATGCTTGTAGCTGATGAGAACACGTTTTGAAACCGGTATCACTGTTCCATAACAGTGATACCGGTTTCAAAACGTGTTTTGACACCGTGGTTTTTCCTCATATCGCATACCTATGTATGCGATATGAGGAAAAACTCAAAACATACGTGAGAAGAAAAAACTTAACCGCTTAGATGTAATCCATCTACTTGTCATTATTTAACACTGAGTATCCAGTCATAAAAATAAGATATTTTTATTGGTTGTACTTAAGTACCTATTCTAAAATCAACACCATAAAGTAACTTTTGAAGCAATGATGGCCGAGCGGTGATAGCTATGGATGTATTTATAGTACTTATCGCGATCCCGGTCCTGACAATATTTTTCTTGCAAACCGTGATCCATTAGTCTTCTTTGGGTATTGGTGTGTTTATTAGTGGTGGTTGAGCGGGCAGAGTATCTGCATTTGGCATTTTTGTCAGAACTTGTCACCTATTTTGCTGTTTTTTTTTGCGTATCTCTTTGCTTAGGGCATGGTATCGATACTACTTTGCTACTTGCTTGCTTATCCATTACTACAATCATACCTTTTTGAGACTGTGTCAGGTCCCTGGGGTCACTTGCATGTCTGATGCCGAAGGAACTCCCTTAGCAGACTCGATAGGTATCGATGGTCTAGGCTGCGGCGTAGACTGTGTCAGGTCAATGGGGGTCACGTGCATGTATGATGCCGAAGGAACTCCCTTGCAGACTCGATAGGTGTCGATGGTCTAGACTGTGGCCTAGATATATTGGAAACTGATGTCTCTATGGGTTAACATGAATTCAATTTCGTTTCTAAAGCTATTATTCTTCCGTTCAACTTATCAATGTGATCCATCAAAACAATTAAATTGTCGTCCATCTTTGTAGAGACCTGCTCTTGTACAATATTACCTACATTATACTTCATGAGTTCAAGAAGTGCCTCTGCGCTCTTCTGCAGTTCCACTTGAATGATATTACGGAGTACCGAAGTCAACATATTTATTTCCTGTGCCGTGTAAGGAGTGGTAGGAGACTGATGAACGCTGGTATGCCCACTATTGGTTTTTAGGGTAACATTGTTATATCCTTCCTTTGTGAATTCATCATTAAACGCTGAAAAAAAAAATCTGCTCCCTTATATTGGTGACATTCGACACAAACCCAGGATCTCATAGAATTGGTACTAAGTGTTTCAAAATCGACCAGGCTAATATGGGCGTTTAATAGAGCAAACTCGACAGAAAAGATCTTTAGAAACTTTATTATCTAGTTCTTAGGGCCATAAACCGAACTATGACACCCTCGTGCATATTAATATTATACACTAGTGCGTAATAGAATTATCCCTACATAGTTAAGTTAGTACCTAACCGCAAATTATATGCGAGGAAACAGAGCATTTTCAATTTAATCTGGTAACATATCCCTACAAAGTAGAGTTAGTACCTAACTGCAAATTATATGCGAGTAAACAGAGCATTTTCAATTTAACATCATACTTTTGCCACGCGCAAAAAAAAAACTTGTGCGCTATTTTCCATAACTGTCGTATGTTTTTTGTTTCGCATTTGTGCAAAATATTTTATATTTCCTCGCAAGGGTGTTGAAAAAATGCGTATGAAACTCGTGAGCAACTTTGAGGCTGTGTGTTGCGGCTCGGGCTGCAACACACAGCCTCATGTACAATGAGCAACTTAGCTCACTTGTACCATAATCTACTATTATTTACTGTTACGGCTAGAATAATTCTGACTGCACAATAACGCGATAGTCATAGAAATCAGTCAACGTGACTTTGAATTTTGATCACATTTGGCGGTTTTTTTCGCTTTTGGCTTAGTTGAAATGCGCCACTCCACTAAAGTCACGTCTCGGTCCAGTAACAATGCGTTTCATGAATGTTGGTTCGGAAATGACTCGTTTTAGCATATCCTCAGGGACTGTTATGCGATTGAGATTTTGCAGAAAATTCAGATCTTTTGGAACTAGCCGAGCGGCAACATCTTTCGTACCCAAGTAATTATTTAAAATAGTTCGGATCGACTGGTGAGACACAGACAGTTCAGCGCAACAGACAGACAGTATCTCTCATAAACTTGAATGAGGATTTAAGTCAGTATTTCCTTCATTTTTGCGATGTTATTACTTTCAGGCGAAATTCACAGCTAAAATGTATTTTCAGTCGCAATATAAGTGAACAAGTTGAATCATCGTTGAAGTATTATTCCTTCGTAATTCCCTGTTTCCTGATATTTCCCAGTGGCGACGAAACAAATGGACCTCTGAACGCGTGGCTAAATATTATTATTGTTGGAAAGTGCTATCTTATTAAAGAATGTCGATTGGAAGGATTCCGAAATTGGACTTTCACAAAGCAGATTGGAGGCTAAACGTTGACCGCCTCGAACAGTATTTCATCACTACATAGTATAAAACAAAGTCGCTTTCTCTGTCCCTATATCCCTATGTATGCTTAAATCTTTTAAACTACGCAACGGATTTTGATGCGGTTTTTGTAATAGATAGAGTGATTCAAGAGGGAGGTTTATATGTATAATACATACATACATACATACATTAAACAGTGGAGAAATACTGTTATTTTTGAGGTTGCTAATGTGATGTCGTAAATAATTTCATTTTTTCCGCTTACATTGCAAACGCAGGCTGAACCCTACGAGATTTATCAAAATAATGTACTAAGTATTGTACACATTGAAACGGTCTACAGAAAACTCTGCTATGGTACATGTCTATCTCTTATGGATATCCCACAATATTTTTTTTGTCGGTTACTTTTTACGACAAATAATGGCTAATTTTCGAAGCGATTTTAACCAATACAGCATTAATCCTTATCTAATTAAATACTTCAAATATATTTGATTGTTGATTTAATATAGATCTATATGGCCCTTTACAGCATATGATTTAAATGAATATTTTCGAAGATATTACTGATTTACAAATTGCGGGACGTAGCGTTTGCGGCGGTTCCGGCCGGCCCGTGCGGCGCGGCGGCGGGAGCGTGTAGTAAAAATGTAAAAAGTATATAAGTAAAAATGTAGTGTATGAATTTAGATATTCCAAAGATAGCAGGAAATCTTCATGGTTTAGAGAAAGAAGAATTGTTTAACTCTAAATTTAACGCGTGCGGGCCACGGGCAGTATGAATTGTATGAATAAATCAAAACTACTGGATCGAATTTCATCATTTTTTCAGTGAATGACAAAGGCTATATATTTTATACCCATTGCGAAGCCGGAGCGGGCCGCTAGTTGTGAATAAAGAAATACTGTTCGAGATCTGAATTTTCTGCAAAAACTAAAACGCATAACAGTCGCTGAGTATGCTAATACGAGACATTTCCGATCCAACATTCGTGAAACGCATTGTTACTGGTAACGAGACGTGACTTTAGTGGAGTGGCGCATTCCAACTAAACCAAAAGCGAAAAAAACCGCCAAATGTGATCAAAATTCAAAGTCACGTTGACTGATTTCTATGACTATCGCGTTATTGTGCACTCAGAATTCTAGTCGTAACAGTAAATAATAGTAGATTATGGTACAAGTGAGCTAAGTTGCTCATTGTACACGAGGCTGTATGTTGCAGCCCGAGCCGCAGGCGAGGGCGTAAATCAGCCGAGTGTATAATGAGCAAGTTGCTCACGAGTTTCATACGCATTTTTTCAACACCCTTGCGAGGAAAAAATATATTTTGCACAAATACGATACAAACAATATACGAAAATTATGGAGAATAGCGCGCAATTTTTTTTTTTGCGCGTGGCCAATGTATGATGGTTGATAAACCTTTTTGATGTTACAAATCTGTATTACCCGGTTAAATTGAAAATGCTCTGTTTAGTCGCATATAATTTGCAGTTAGGTACTAACTCAACGTTGTAGGAATATATTACCAGATTAAATTGAAAATGCTCTGTTTCCTCGCAAATAATTGGCGGTCAGGTACTAACTTAACTATGTAGGGATAATTCTATTACGCACTAGTGTATAATATTATTATGCACGAGGGTGTCATAGTTCGGTTTATGGCCCTAAGAACGATATAATAAAGCTCACTTTACGAGCAAGGGTGTTGAAAAGAATATTATTTGGGCGTTTAATAGTGCAAACTCGACGGAAAAGACCAATATGTGAAAAGAAAATTCTTCGAAATAAATAATAACAAATGCCACAAATATGGAGCCCTCTTGAAAATTGGTATCTGTATATAAGAAGCCGCTTTCACATAAGTTGCTTTATTTTGTTGTTGACTTTACTACTACAAGTTTTATCTTTGGAAGATGTGACTAGTATATCAACACAAGTACCATTCCGGGGAAAAAGTTTGGAAATTGAATTAGTAGTTAAACCACCATTAAACAATTTACAAATAATATACAAATATAAAATAGTTTATTTCATAATAAAAAATGACACAATATGTTAATTGGTGAAGCCCTACCTTTTGCCATAGAACATATAATAATACTACGTATAGAATGGACGCTCCTCTCCCTCTACCAAAACGAGCCTTCCTCACCCCGCCACCGATTCTGAGCTGTCGCTGAGCTGATTTGAGTACGGGACGCGGAACTCGAGCACGATAACGTGATAACGAAGCGTGACGATTGTACGAGTATTTTAAAAGTTAAGAATTGGGTACGCTTGTGTTGTTTACGGTTGCTTATCAACTAAACGAGAAAAAGATAGGAGTTTTTATAGATTCCCTAAGGATAAAACGAGGTAAGTCATTCTGGGTAACCTACACTAAATACCTACCTGTTTGTCGTTCTTCAGTTATAGAGTAGGTAACTCATAAAAACCGGTAATTTACAGTAGGTATTGAAAAAAGTACAAACAATACTTTATGTTTGTATTTTATTTAAACTGTTATTCAAATAATGAATATTTTAGAAGATTTTCGTTTGCAAAAAATATCCGTGAATATCGACTTCGTTTGCAGCGAAACAAGTGTCTTTGTAACCTTTACCTAGGCCTATACCTACCATAGAGAAAAGCAATACACAGACCTTCGCTACGGTTGACACGCCGCACATTTCATGATTGTTTATTATACGAGAAAAACATATTATTGCGATTGTAATTATTATCATTACTTGTATAAAATGTGAACTTGGAATAATACTTTTTGTATAGTATAGGTAGGTATAATCTATTATTGTATTAGTAATGGAGTGATATTTGAAGTAATGTTACCTACTCGGTTGTGTGTTGCATATTCCTACATCGTAAATGGAGTTGGATTGTTGTGCTTGTAAATGTTTCTGAAGGTAGGTAAGGTACGCATAACCTACGAAATCTAATAAGTCATAATAACAGCATCAAAATTTGTTAGGTAGGTAAGTACAATAATTACGCGTGTACAAGAACAACATTTATGTAGTATCTGTGTAAAAGGTAGTTAAAAAGCGGCTTTTGTATAGAGAATGAGTCGAGTGTCCAGGCTGTGCTTTTGCTCTAGTGTACACTGTGTTGCAAAAGGCAGTTTCTTCCCTGGAATAGCAACTTTTGCAATAAAATACGGTAATAAGAACAAAAAAGTTTTGGTAAACTAAATTATTACAATACTAAATATGTATTCAAGTAGGTATAAATGTATGTAAAGATATTCTAAATGTGTACGAAGAAAAGTAAGTATGTTATGTATTATGTTATTTAGTTTTCTTTGGGTTAGATTGTATTAGCTGTAAAAATCTTTCTCTATGAGTGTGTCTGTTTCACCGGAGTTTTTCTGTTCCAGTCATTCTATTAAAATTGGTTTAAGGTTGTGAAAGTTGAGATTTGGTATTTAAGTTTTTATTTGTAAATAAATTTAGTATTTAACAAGTTGATGGGTTGTGAGCGCTTTTGGTTTGATGCAAATAATTAGGGTCTACAGATTCAGTTCCTGCCGTGTGTTGGTAGACTCGCCACAAAAAATCTAATAATCACCCGTGGGATGCCGGATTAAAAAATTGGGTGACATTCTAGAATTGCATCTCTTCGGGTGTCATAAGAGGCAACTCAGGGTTAAATACCGGAAGGTGGGTAGGACCTTTTGAGGAACTGCTATCTTCCACAGTGATCCCCAAGACGCCTGCTAAGAGTGGGGATTATGGCATACCCGCTCTTAAGGAGCGGTACGAGTCTATATACAGTATTAATCTAATAATTGTTGAATAGTAATGATTCTTTAAAACTGGCTACCAAAATAAATATATGAATACAACTACTAAGTGAAAACAGACTATGTTGTTTTTGCAAGACGTACGGTATATAACATACGCCTTACGTGGGGTGTATGGGTAACCCCCGCCCCCTCCCAATTGCAGAAACCTTTATTGAACGGTCGACATACCGGTTGATGTGATGATGGTGATTAATTATTTTTTTCTATCCAGTAATAAAATAAACACTTGTTCAACCTGTGATGAACAGTGACTAATCAGGATCAGGCTCACAAAATGTCCTAGTTTGAAATGCTGGTGTTTAGAGTGGGGATATCTGAGATGATGTCGATATCTGTATATTGATGGAGAACGGTGTTCATATGCTGACCAGGCTTTGAGAACTGATATTGGTCTTGAGACTACGAATTGGATTGATGTAACTAGGTCTTCTGTAGATACACCGGTAGAGCCCCCGGGACGTCCAAATGGTGGAGACGGCGTTGTAAGCTCGAGTGGGATTAAAACAGTTTGATAGTCGTCTCCTGATTTAATGCTTCTTTGTATATTTATTCGAATAAAAACAATAACTATGTACACATGTAACCTGTCTGATTTAACGGTATGTACCCCTGCTTGGCGCTTGTGTGTGCGGTGACTGCGAGCGTGGTTGACAATATGTGTTCTGTTAGGTGGGAACTTTAACGCCCATCCTGTGCTCTGAGAGTGCTGGTTCCATGTTTTAGCTCTTTTCTTAACAGATTATCGAAACTCGCCTTAAAATCCAGTTTGACTATGAGATTGCCCATTTTTTTAATGTTTAGACCTATGTGGTTAATAAATATTTTACATCTAGAAAAAAATCTACAGCTCAACCACGACTACAACAAGATCTGATAGAGAATGAGTGTGTCAATAACGCAATTACAGGTTTGGAGCACTAAAATGTTGTTGTGGAGTGTGATTTTTATATTCTTTGTCCTAAAGCTTAGTACTATATTAGTATACCAAACAATAAAAGGAATTTATAGGAATATGAAACGGGGACGGGGACGGGGTCTTCTTAATGGTGCGGAGAAAGTTTTGGAATAAATGGACAAGTATGTTAATATAATTATTATTGTAGAATGTCAAACAATTGATTTATTATGTGACAATGTGCAACTTTAGAAATGTATTGACACATACAAGAGTGGGTGCTTCATACAGCAGTGCACCAAGACATGTCGTTATATGCCGTTCTTCAGGTCTTCAGGTGGGACGTTGCTGAGCCAGCGCCCATCCCCACAGTGCAGCCCGTTGACCCGCACGCTGGTTGAGGTTGAAATAAACACATAATCGGGTTTGGTCGGAAACAGCGCACGTCGTGCCCAGTACATGCGAGAGTCGCACTGGAGCCGTGGCTCCCCACCCAGCTTTACCTCTGCCCCACTGCGTGGCGCCACCAATGAGGTATTGTAATCCTCCTCGGAAAATTGCACAAGTGTGATGGGTGCTCCCTCAAGGCTAACATACGCGTGCGTAGAGTTGTCTCGGATATATATAAAGTCGGAGAACTGTAGATAGAAAATGAGATAATTTTATTTAATACATACATAAAATAAAATGTTTTAATTTTTAGTTTTGAACGTTAAGCCTTTGTCGTCAATATCACCTGATGGTAAGTGATGATGTAGTCGAAAGTGTTAACAGGCTTTGTAACGTCATATTTTTAATTTATTTTATTTTTTTTCATTTTTAGATTCAAGTTCACCGCTAATCAATATTTTCTCCTCATTCGTGGAATGAAACGTAATTCTTGTACTCGGTAATTGTTCATGGTAAACTAGCGCTTGCAAAATCTATTGATTGCATTATATGGATCCATGTTTGTTTGAATCGTACCCATTATCGATTACTTACTTTTACTTATCGATTGTAAATTATTGATTTATATTTTCATTGAATTGGTTAGAATCCCACTAAATCTGTCGTTGTACTACCTAACTTTACAGATAAATGGTTGCTCAGGCCAATAATTCATTAAATAAGAATATTTAACTCGATTCCATATATATTACTTTTCTTTTTAAAAATCGTTAATGTAAATATTACTTATTCTTAAAATTTATAGTTCCATTTATAGCGCCAATAGTGGGCAGGGTTATACGTGCTTTAGACAATTTAAGGGATTTTAACTTCTGCAAATGGAACAGCCGTGAGTTACCTGGGTAAAAATAAACATAAATAAATTAATCGTATCGTTTTCACTTTGCATCATATGTCGTTGAAGCGGTTTAACTTGCTTTTATTTATAAATATGATAACAAGCACTATCGCGTGCTGAACGAAAATCTAATCAATTTACATTATTTTTATTGTTATGTGGCTCACTTGATGTTAAGTGGACTAACCTCTGCCTATAACAGATGCATTGTCTCATATGCCTGTACTTTAACTGGCTCTCAAGGACTGCTGCCGGAACAGACCGTTTGGTTGGTGACAATTTTCTACTTGAAGGTGGTAGCTAGCCAGACGAGCATTTCCACCATGCGATGAAGTTTAAGTCGGCGGTGGGAATCGAACCATGGTCTATCGGAACATGCCTCGACTGAGCTGAATTTTGTGCTCTAACTGTGTATTTTTAACCAAGACAAGAATTTAGATTTTTTTTGTTATAAAATGTAACACCTCCGGCTATAGGGGTGGATGGACGCGGGTTCGGATCCTTATTTTAATCAATTGCAAACATAACAATATTAAAATCATAAGGTATCGTCATCATTTACAAGTTTAAACCCAATTGCAAAATTGGTCTTATTTGTAGTACAACGTAAGTTGAACTATAGGTGTCGCTCCATCCCCATACGATGGTTGAAGAATGAGAGCAGAATTAGAGTTATGAGTCATAATGTCATGTTAGCTCAGTCGGTAAGAGCATACCCCGGCTATAGGGGTGGATGGATGTGACTATAATTTTTTTCTCTCGTAAATATGTAAGTTTGTAATTATAAAATGTGATTTTGTTTGCTATTTGCACTAAAACTAACGCCTGTGCAGTGCATCAGGGATGTCCACCGAGGTCGACATTGCTCCATACACGAGGATTATTTTCCTTAATTTATTTTAGTTTTTATATTTTATATAGATTAAAAAAAAAACATTACATTGATGTTTTGGAAAAACATAAAAAATTTAAAAATATATTTAGTAAGTACCCAACAATTCCGCCTAATATTCCTGTTAAGCCGACGTGACTTCATAAACGCCACGCAGTCAAACCGGAAGATTTTTTCGAAGAAATATTGACAGGAGTCTTTGGCTCGCTGTCACGTTAGTGTGCCCGTTGAATAACTATAGGCTCGCCCCCTATTACATGGGACCAAAACCCAATTGGCGAAACGTGGGTGATTGATTACAAACCTTTTTTTTTATGCGTAATAGGTTAGCCTTTGACCACTATCTCACCTGATGGTAAGTGATGATGTGGTCGAAGATGTTGTTCAGGCTTTTTTTTTATGTTATTGTGATGGAACAAGCTCGATGCCCACCTGATGTTAAGTGGACTAACCTCTGCCTATAACAGTTGCAATTCATCACAAGTCACGAATTGCACTGCGCCCGTCACATTGAGACATTGTTGTTAAGTCTCATTATGCCTGTAATTTCACTGGCTCTCAAGGACTACTGGCGGAACACACCGTTAGGTGCTTGGTGACAGATTTTCTACTTGAAGGTGGTTACTACCACCATGCTATAACGACTGCCATCCTAAGACGACAACCGGGACCGTCGGCTTAACGTGCCCTCCGAAGCACGGAAGCGCTCAGTAGTAATGTCACTAGCGGTCACCCATCCAACTCATGACCGCGCGCTACCACTTCGGAGATTACAGGCGTGATTATAGAATGTATGTAGGATTATAGTAATTTGAACTAAGTATAACACCGTTAAGCATAAACGGTTATGTGGATCTAACTTTTGAAAGGAGAGTGCACAAACGATCGAACATAATTATATCTAACTCATCTTAAATACCACAATGGTCGCAGAGGTCCGTGAGGTACCAGTTGTCCCCAAGATCGAGCTCCTCGAGCGAGTGCAGTCCTGCCAGCGCGGAGACAGCATCAGCGCCGAGCTGGTTGTGCCTCAAGTTTAGCGTCTGCAGCGCGCCTTGATTAGCAAACAATCCGCTGTAATAACAAATCATGTTTTAATTTCATGACACTTATTTCACACAATTTTTGAAGCAGTTATGGCTCAGTGGCATTGGCTTTTGCCCTGCAGCAGGTAAATGGTTCGAACCCCGCCGCACAGTGTTTTGCCTAGAACAACGTAGGTGGACAAAAGTCATTTACCTAATCAGGTAATTAAGGGTCACATGCCATTAACAAAACCCCCAAGGTCTCGATAACAGGTAATAATTAGGGCAAACATTCCATAGTGGTGAGTTATAAGGGGTTGAAGGTAAGTGATAAGTTAATTGCATTTGTGAAATTAAATTAGTTGCAATTTTGCGGCACTTATGATAACATCTCTTAAAATTTGTAGTGATTATTTTAGTATTTTCTGTGATGGATTTTACCTTTGAGGGTAAGTACTTTCTTACTTAATATCGACTTAATATATTATTTGCCAACATGTGCTTTAAATATCCAATTGAAAAATTTGTTAAAAGAATGTCAAGTTTTTCTTCATATCTAAACTTTCAAGGATCGCAACTTTTTGTATCCACGTGTATCCAAGTTGATTTTTATGTATGTTACAGCCACAACATTAACCTTTTAAATGATATATAATATGGAGACCGCAACGAATGCTAAACATTTTTTTTTTTTTTTTTTCAGATCATGTGTACACTTTTTCGAAAATGGAGTTATTTGAAGAATGGCGTAAATATGACAAAGAAGCAAGAAATGCTCACCTGATGGAGTTTATTTTTAACAAATACAATCTGAGAGATGTGGCCTCCGATTCAAGAAGAGATATGCAAACAAAAATTGCCAGCATATCGTCAAAATTTGCTGAAAAGTGGGCTGCTTCGAAAACAATGGATGTTTTTTTAAACAAAAATAGAAGTTGGCTGGACGGAGCAGACATACAATTTAGCGTTCGTATGCATCGGCCTTCTGCTTCCTCCTCATCAGAAGATAATCGACCTAAAGGTAGACCCCGAAAAGACTTCGAAGACGCCAGTTTCAAAACAAAAAAACGCAGGGTTGAAGACTTGGTGAAATTGCGGAGTGCTAGTGAATTGACCACAGCTGCGGAAGTGGCAAATCGTTTATCGGGTCATAGAGCGGTTGCCTCTCGAATCCGAAAAAGTGGCGATCATTCCAGCACAGAAGGAAAGGCATCTGAAGAATCTCTTTGTAGTGCTAGGCAGTTAAATAGTGACGAAGCGCTAGCTTATTACGTAGATTCTAAGTGCACTTCTCACTCTTACAAACAGACGAGAAAGTGGGCAATGAAGGCTGGACATCAAGTGTTTCCATCATACCATAGCCTATGTAAGTCAAAAAAACTTTGTTATCCTTCTGATGACCATATATCTATAACGGAATCGCGCGCGGAAATAAAACTCCAAGCTATTTTGGATAAAACAACTGAACGACTAGTTGAAGCACAAAGTGAAGTCATTAAAAGTGTGCTGCCCAGTTCGTCATTCACATTAGTTAGCAAATGGGGATGTGATGGTAGTTCTGGTCACAGTACCTACAAGCAGAAGTTTGAAAACACTGAGGCTACTGATGAATTTCTGTTTGTATTTTCATTTGTGCCTTTGAGATTGTGTGATGGTCAAAATATTATTTGGCAAAACCCACGACCTTCCTCCACGTTATATTGCAGGCCAATTAAATTTATTTTTTCAAAGGAAACAAATGAATTTACGACTACAGAAACTAACAGAGTGTTGGAAGAAGTATCTCAACTTCTTCCAACAACATGTAGTGTTGGTGAATCACAAATTTCTGTGAAGCACACTCTTTTGCTAACAATGACAGACGGCAAAGTATGCAATGCTATGACTGACACACGATCTGCACAAAAGTGTTATATCTGTGGTGCGACTCCTAAGATGATGAATGGTGATTTAAGTGGATTGGAAAGTAATGTAGAACATTATGGGTTTGGTTTGTCTACATTACATGCTTGGATTCGCTGTTTTGAATGTCTGTTGCACATTAGCTATCGTTTGGATATTAAGAAGTGGCAGGTTAGAGGTGATGACGATAAAGCTAGTGTGAAACAGCGTTCAGACGACATAAAGCAAAAGTTTAAAACCCAAATGGGACTTATTGTAGACAAACCAAAACCTGGTTATGGTAACACAAATGATGGGAACACAGCTCGCAGATTCTTTACAAACCCGGAACTGAGTGGAGAGATTACAGGCTTAGACGTTAACCTCATTAAAAAATTCTGCATTTTGTTAAGAACTTTATCTTCTGGGTACGATATTAATTACAATGAATTTGAGAAAGTGTGTTCTGAAACCAGAACACTTTATCTAAATCTGTATTCGTGGTACTACATGCCAGCTACTGTACACAAAATACTTGTACATAGCACAGAAGTGATAAAAACTTGCATTCTTCCAATCGGACAGCTCTCAGAAGAAGCTCAAGAGGCTCGAAATAAAGACTGCCGGAGATTCCGTGAACACCACACCAGGAAACTGTCACGTATTGCCACAAATACAGATTTGTTGAATATGCTTTTAATAACGTCTGATCCTCTAATCAACTCTCTCAGAGAGGTACCCAAAAAGAAAATTGACAAATTACCTGAAGAAGTTTTAAATTTGATTGTTCCGCCTTCAATACAATCACATCGGGTTACAAGTAACGTTCTTCCGAGTCCGACTGATGAAGGTGATTACTTGTTACCAGACTCGACTGAATGTGAGAGTGACGAATCATCAGATGAGGATATTTAGGATAATTACGAGTATGATGTAGCATTTTTGTAAAATCTTGAGTTTACCTTTTTTTATAATATTTAAGTTATAAATAATAATGTATTTTTTTACTTTTTATTGTATAATTATGTTGTAATATATTATTGATTGTTTCTTTCTATTTTAATGTACTTATTTCTGCTGTATTTTTGCTTTTTTTTGTGCCTTTGTAAGAAATACAATACATTTTTTTATAAAGTATTTGGTTTTGCATTTTTAGACTTATAATTTAATCTGTACCTACCTGAAAATTATGAAATTAACAAATTATCATTGTCTAAGGCAAAAGCAATCGAAACCCATTATAAAATATTTTTGTCCAGCTAGCTTGTTCTAGGCGAAACACAGTGCGCCGTGGGCTTCAGCTTCACCGCATGGTGGAAGGACATTTAGCGAATGCGCGCCTGGTTAGCGATCACCTTCGAGTAGAAAAATTGTCGCCAAGCACCTACCAGTGTGTTTCGGCAGCAGTCCTTGAGAGCCAGTAAAATACAGGCACATGAGAGCTAACAATTTTACGTCTCAGTGTGACGGGCACAGTGCAATTCGTGATTGACGAAATGCATCTTTTATAGGCAGACGTTAGTAGTTCACTTAACATCAGGTAGGCCTCGATCTTGTTCCGTCATAATAACATTTTTTTATTATCTTCCTTACTCTGTTTGCAAAATGTTTAATTAATTTATTCATTTTGCAAACAGATTAAAAAAAAAAATTGATCTTATTACAGGAATTCGTTACTACGAATTTAACATATTTATATTATTTTAATAAACCTGCAATAGTTTTTACTTGGCATTATATATTATTATTATTATTCATGAGCCAGATGGTACGAAACTCGTAATTGCAGTCAGAAACCTCATCAGCATACTTAGACGTAAGCAGTAGACTTATTAGGTATCCACTCAGAGCAATGCAATCGCAGTCATCTAAATTTGTTATTTCCCGTGGGGTGCCGGGCTGGAATGTCACCCTATAGTTGCGTGTGGGTGTAGTAAGAGGTGAATAAATGTAAAATACCGCAAAGTGGGCAGCAGCGCTTTCTGAACAACTGCTATCTTAAACTGCGATCCCCATGACGCCTGCCAAGCGTGGGGCGTCTTTTTTTTTTAATGTTATTGTGGACATTATTGTTGACGTTATTGTTATTAAGGAACAAGTTCGAGGCTCACTTGATTTTAAGCGAACCTTTGCCTATAACAGATGCATTTCATCACAAGTCATGAATTGCACTGCGCCCGTCACTTTCAGACATAGTTGTTAAGTCTCATGTGCCTGTAATTTCACTGGCTCTCAAGGACAGCTGCCGGAATACACCGTTAGGTGCCTGGCGGCAGATTTTCTACTTGAGGGTGGTCGCTAGCCAGGCGGGCACTCGCAAAATGCCTTTCCACCATGCGGTGAAGCTCAAGCCCGCGGCGGGATTCGAACCATGGACCTGCTGCGCGGCAGTCCATAGCAAATGCCACTGAGCCATCACTGCTTCAAAGCGTCTGGCTAATCCCCCCTTAATCAGGAGACTGTGTTCAGCAGTGGACAATTCAATAGTCAAAATGTCGTCATGATAACACTGTATGTCCACGAGTAATATATTTTTGACAGTTATTAATTTTCGTACTGGAAAATATTTATACCATATAATTTGTATCTCGGGTGGAATTTTAATAATAATAAGCCCTTTATTACGAGTTACAAATTGTTTGAACAATGGTACAGTTTTTTTTTTTAAATATTATCACGCAATTCAGTGTGCCTTTTGGCATAGGCCTCCTCTAGTGCTTTCCATTGCGTTCTGTCCCTTGCGACTCGTCTTCAGTGGTGTCCACCGGTGATCCTCAGGTCGTCTGGCCATCTCACTTGTTGACGTCCTCTGTTTCGTTTGCTTCCTTTAGGATACCAGTCAGAGACAGTGGTACTCCACTTTCCCTAAGTTAAGTCTCTAATCATGTGGCCGGTCCACCTCCACTTCAGTTGGTCTATTCGAGTGAGAATATCTGCTACTTTCGTTTTTTCTCTTATTTCACTACTTCTTACTCTGTCCTGTTTCCTTAATCCTGTCATGCTTCCCTCCATGGCTTCTTGACACCGCTCCAGCTTTGCTCTGTGTAGTTTGGTGAGTGCCCATGTTTTACAACCATAGGTAATGACTGGAAGTATGCAGGTATTGAAAGCTTTCCTTTTCGTTGACATGCTGAGCTCATTTGATTTCATGATCTCTTTCAATGACCAGTACTTCTTCCATCCATTGGCTATTCGTCTGTTAACTTCTTTGGTAGTTTGATCCTCATGGGAGATAACTTGGCCTAGGTAAATGTACTCTTGTGCATATTCTAGCGTACGGTTGTCAACTGTTATGGGTGCTTGTTTGGAGTTTGTCAGAAGTTTAGTTTTATCCATATTCATGGATAGACCTACTTTTGTGCTTTCTACGATAAGTGATTTGATCATTTCTTCAAGGTTTGCCGGATCTTCTTCGAACAGTATTATATCATCTGCAAATCTTAGATGATTTAGTTTGAAGACTTATAAATTGAGGCCGAATGCATCCCAGTTCAATTTGCAGAAGATACTTTCTAGAACAGCTGAGAACAGTTTCGGTGATAAGGGATCTCCTTGTCGAAGTCCCCTCAAGATCATGAACTTTTTGCTCAGAGTTTCCAGTTGCATCCTAGCTTCACTGTTCGAATAAATGTTCTTGATGATTCTGATGTATTTTGAGGTTACTCCTTGTTGTTCTAGGCTCTCCCATATCGCTTTGTTGTGTACGCTATCAAAAGCTTTGGAGTAATCTATGAAAGCCATTAGGTGTTTGTTGAATTCATTGTATTTCTCTACTACAGTGCTTTACTGTGTGGATATGGTCCAAGGTTGAGAAAACTTGTCGAAAGCCCGCTTATTCTTGTTTGATGAGGTTGATTTTCATCGAGTTTTTTGCTTATCCTTTCCAGGATGACTTTGGAGAATACTTTATAAATATTAGACAGCAGGCTTATGGGCCTGTAGTTCCCTATGTCTTCTTTTTGTTCTTTCTTGTATATAAGAATGATATGGGATGATTTCCACTGTGTAGGCATTGTGCCCAACTCCATTATTTCATTGAATATTATGGTAAGAATGGGTAATAGTTCCTGAATAGTGCCTTTAAGGAGCTCGTTTATAATATTACCCAGATAATATTATAAACGAGCCTGGAGCTTTCTCCATCTTCTGGCTGCGTATAGCCTATTCTATTTCGCAAGGAAGTATTTTTGGTTCTGGTTCTTCATTGAGATGCCTTCCATTTTGGTCGTCCCATTGTTCATGGCAGTTTTCATTGTTGGAGTATAGATCCTGGAAAAATTTGGTGGCTGTTTCATTTATGCATTTTCAGTTTGTAGATACTTTCTCTTATTTATTTAGTTTTGGTATCCATTCCCTTCTCGCCTCTCTCAGCTCTCTCAGTGCCTTCTTTACTCCCCCTGTTTTTTAATGTGTTTTTCAAGTGTTTGCAGCCTCTTGTATTTTCTATCTTTCCTGATGTTTTCTCTGATTTCCTTGCTTAATGCAGTGATGAGTTTTATATTCTCTTTCCTTGGTTGATTTGTAAACAAGTTTTTTCTTCTCTCTATAAGTTGGAGTGTTGTATCGGTTAGTTTATATTTCGTAGTTCTCATTTTCCCAGTTCCAACAAGCGTTAGTTGTTTTTCTAGCTTTCCATATTCAGAGAGGGCATCACAGTTTTCTTCTCTCCTTGTTATGTCTTTTGCTTCTCTTAGGGACTTGGCAATGTCTTTAAAGTTTTCAGAGCTATTTTGTACTGTTATATGTATGTTCATACATTTTCTTACTGTTTTTGGAGGATCTGTTTTAGGGAGCTTCTTACCATGCGATGGTTTGTATGGAAATTGAATCTTGATAGGACCGATATATCAGTGAAAGCTTTTGGATAGTTAGTTGTAATGTAGTCGATCTCGTTTTTGCATCTACCGTCGGGGGATAACCATGTCCACTTTTTCTTCTTGCTGTTCTTGTACATTCCGTTGAGGAGTGTTAGGTTACTGGAACATCAGTAGTAGTTCAACAAGCAGTTCACCGTTTGGTTTTCTTTTCCCTTGCCCAAAATTTCCCAGGACATATTCTTCCTTATTTAGTTTTTCTGAAACTTGAGCATTGAAGTCTCCCATCGATATAATGTAGTTGTGTGAATACTTTGTTAATGTTTGTGTTAATTTTTAATAGAAGAGTTTGGTTTCTCCTTTTCTATTTTGCTCTGTAGAGGCATATGCTTGAATAATTATCCATGGTATACGGTATCCTGGTATGTTAATATTAAGCACAGCTACACGATCCGAAATACTAAAAAGCTCTTGAATGTTTAGTTTTAATTCTGATTTGATTAGGAATCCTACACCTCTTTGGCCAGGTATTGCGCCTCTATGGAATAGTATGTAATCTTCACGTTCCTCAATTTTTTCTCCTAGTCTTTGCAGCTCACTTATTCCTAGGATATCCCATTTTGTCCTCTAAAGCTTTTTCCAATTCATGTAGCCTTTCTTCTGTTCTGAGAGTCCATGCATTTAGCGTTGCAATTTTGAAGGTTTTGTTGCTTTTGTTTTTATTTCTTTTAACTAGTGGGTAATGGTCTTCTTCCCCCACGGTGACCAAACCGGCTTGGGGTGCTTTCTTCAGAGTTTGATTTATATGTAGTGGTGTTAATTGGTTTCGTTTGTTTCCAAATGCCGGTGGTCAATATTAGTTTTTTGTAGTTTTAGATAGTGTGCGTTGTCTCCCTTGTTAAACATAGTTGAGTATATTAGGTTTTGTTGTAGCTTTAGCGGATGTATAAGTTGAGTTTTCTTTTGTGTTCGCTTTCTTATGAGTTGAAGAGTTTGGTGAGATGGATTCCTCCCTCTTCCTTTTGTCCCTGGATATGTCTGTTGGTATCTTTACTATTATTTCGTCGTTTTTATAAAAACTACATTTCCTTTCTTTTTTTCTTCTACCACTTGTGTCTGTAACTGCTTACGCTTTTCAAGTACTTCTTTGGGGAAATCTTCTAAATCACTAGTTTGGTTTTGGTCGCAACTTAGTTGTCAGTGTCAAAGACACGTTGACGTTGATTGCCTCCTGTCACTGCGATTTGTTAGGTTGGTTATACTGCTGATGAGAATTGCACTTTTTAAAGTAATGTTGTTGAGTGGAAATTATTGCAGTTTTTACGCCAGACGAATGTTCTTTGCACTGTGATCACATTCTATAAATGCTCTTCACTGACTAATAAATCGGATTTTGGGTTGAAACCATAGGCTTAGCGTAGCGAAAAAATCCTAGGTCTGTGGTTGAAACACTTATAAAATACGCTTTGTGCACTGTTACAAATTTTTTATTTGCGGAAAACGTTGAAGTATGTATTCACTGTTAGATCGCCGAAACCGGAAAACGGAATTTTAATATGAACACATAAAGATGTATTCATATTAAAATGCCACCACTCTGCAGTTAATTGTCAAAATTTAGATAAAATTCATTTATATTACACTATCCAATATGCTTTGGACCTACGTTTGCATCAATGGTATAAATCAGTTTAAAATTATAAGAAGCTGATTAGATTTATCAAGGTACGTTAGTTTGTCTATCTGCAGCAAATTAATTACCTTGGAAGCGTTCGTAGATGGTTGTCCAAAAGGTCGAGCATAATAAGATTTGGCAAATCGTCCAACAGTCCCGCCGGCAAGGTTTCCAGGACGCCTTTAGATAGCGTAAAATGACGTAATGCAGTAGCATTTTTCAGTACATTTGAGGAAAGTGAGACGAGATGAGTTGCTTTGCTAATTGACAAGTACTCTAGACGTGGACAGCGTGCCACCCAGCCCTCAGGTTACATTACATTATCAAAAACCTCTCATTCCTTGTTTTTTTTTTCTTAATAATGTTTTGCTAGAGGCACCGAAATTGTTCATTTTTTTTTATTATATTGTGACAGAACAAGCTCGAGGTCCGTCTGATGTTAAGAGGGCTAACCACTGCCTATGCATTTCGTCATAAGTCACAAGTTATACTGCGCCCATCACCTTGAGACATATTTCTTAAGTCGCATGTGCTTGTAATTTCACTGGCTCTCAAGGACTATTGCCGGAACACACCGTTAGGTGCTTGGCGACAGATTTTCTACTTAAGGGTGGTCGCTAGCCAGGCGGGCATTCGCAAAATGCCCTTCCACCATGCGGTGAAGCTCAAGCTCTGGGCGGGGTTCGAACCATGGACCTGCTGCGCGGCAGTCCATAGCCAATGCCACTGAGCCATTACTGCTTCAAGGTGGGAAGCAGCGCCTTATAAAGAACTGTAATTTTACACTGCGATCCCCAAGACGCTTGCCGATAACGGAGGATGCCTGTGTTCAATGGTGGACGTTATAGCTGTTAATGATGGTTCATGATATTAATGTTTTAGATAAATAAAACTGAGGAGTAAATTGTCAAGCGTGAGTTACGAAAATTAAAGGTAATCCAAATGCTCCCGCCCACTACCAGTTGGCCAAGTCCAAATCGGTCCAGCCATTTGGAAGTTACGATGATAAACAGAAAGAATTTTTACCTGTGCCAAACTTTTTTCGTCGAGAGTAAAAAATAGGTAAATAACTAATAACTAGTAAATAAATAATAACTCAATATTGCTATTTATCATATCTGTCCAATTAATCTATGAATTTCGTGAAAATGGCTGCCTACGCCGTGCCGTGAAGCATGGCCTTGTGCGATTACAAATCGACAAAATAATAATGTAATAGGGCGTGTTTAATTCCAAAATCTGAATTTACTTGTGAAAATTGATTTCATTGCTTTTATTTGTTCTTTCCGAATGGTTTTTGCAGTATCTTAAGACGCAGGATGGCATTATAAATAAGCAATATTTGAACGAAATGTGCGTGTAATCTCTACGAGTGCCCAGTAGCGTATGAGTGAAAAGATGCCGGCCGGCTTCTTTGCACTGTTCAACTATGCTGAGAGATTTCGCGTCTAGTATATATACGTCAATGATTTTGTGAGCGCAAGTGTGTGCTGTTTGACAAGAATGCTGGATCACTGTATCTGGCGTCATGCGGTGGCGGCGGTGGCGGCCGCGTCTGTGCAGTCGTCATGCGCCGAGCTTGTTGCGATGCTGATGATTGTCTCTGCGGTTGGTATGTTTCAGTAATTTTACCGTCAACAATAAGTTTGTTGTTTCTTATAACTGCGTGACAGCCATCGAGTCGTGCTGCGCGAAGTTGTGCTTTTAGGCTATTCCTGTGTTTTAGGGCTGACTCATCGAGATATTCAGTAATAGACAATCCTGTTTTTTTTTTAAATCGGTCATTTTGCAGTAGATACTTGGTCATTTGTCATGCAATGGTAAGCTGAACTCTAACAGGAAAAATAAAGCGAATATTATTTCGGTTTTCGTTATATATATTTATCCGTATAACATATGTAATATTATAAGCTCCCAGCACCAGTATAACTCACATCTATCGCAGTCAAACCGATTTCAATTGATTAATTGAAATTGGTTTGACTTAATTGTAGGGCTCAGCCAGCGTGCAATGTAAGCACAAAAAAATTTGTTTATTCATGACATTAGAAACTTCTAAATGTATCAGTGTTTCTCTACTAAATTATGCATGTGTTATACCATATAAACCTTCTTCTTGAATCATTCTGTATATTAAAATAACCTCTAATTTTAAAGTTATAAGCATATAAAGAGACAAACAGATAGAGAGAAGAGACTTTGTTTTATACAATGTAGTGATAACAAGCTATTATATTTAATCATTATATTATAATTAAGTACCTAATTAACCGCAAGAATGTAATCCCTAAACTTTAAAATGTTCGTAAGTTGTTAGTAGTTAGTAATTACGTAAGTTGTTTTGACAATTGTGTCTTTTTATATATTCTGTCTTCGATGATTATATAACATATAGGGTTATGTTTGGATCAACAGATTGTAAAAAATTTAAATATCAATAACAATTATTTCTTAAATTAACTAAATACTTCTTGCTCTACTTCGCTCTATTAACATATCTTCAACGATGGTTGATTGGTTTCACAGTTATCTGAACGAACGCAGGCAGCGTGTTCGCCTTGAAGATAATTACTCTTCGTGGTGTAGCACGTCAGCAGGCGTCGCGCAAGGTGGCTTCTTATCACTTCTATTGTTTGCATTGTTTGTAGAAATATATTGTTAGTAGAAATAATGGTACCGTCAAAACCGTAGTTCAAAACTTTTGAACTAGTTGGCGTTAGTCAATTTAAAGGAAATACTAAATCGCGCAAGTGTTCGTCGCGTGTGATTCGAGTGGTCGTGGCTAAGCTCGGATTTTTTGTGAATAAACTCACCTGCACTCCAAACTGATTGTTTTATTTATAACTACTTGTACAAATTGGGCGGTTAAGAGTTAGCACCTTTTTACCACGGTAGTCTCCTTCAGGGGTAGGCTACCACCTATAAGCAGTGGGTCGCTGCTTGGGGCGGATTTACAGTGGGGCTGTTCTCACTAATGGAAGTGGATCATCTCTTCATCTAGCACCGGGTAGAGAGACCTTGGCAGCTTGAGGAAGCCCAGAGTGTGAAAGGGTCTTCATCAGCACTTAGGCTGGTCATCATCAGAACAGTGGCACCGTGAAGGGGTGCTGCATGTAGACGGAGCAAGGAGCCAGCCAGGTGCCCAGGACAGAGTGCAGCACTCAGTAGTAACGGACAGTGATGACAGTGACGTCACAAGCAAAGCAGGGAGTGACGTCATTAAACTGTCAAGTGTGAGTGACAATAAAATCGTGAGTACCTTGTTAAGATTCCAGATTGCCCAGGCAGGGATCGTTCAGCAGAGGCGCCTTCCACCTGGACAATCTGGAATCTTAACATCGCCGGCGGTACACCGGGAAGGCTGAAAAGGACAAGTTCAAAAACATGGTATCAATTACATACAATGTGATGGGCTTTCTCCGCTCCTTCCTTGAACCCAGCCTAGCCCTTCATCACGAATATAACAATTGGCCAATGCACAACACTATCACAAATTCAAAATTATCGCGTAGTCCAACAAATATAAAACAATTACGCGTAAGCAAAATAAAAGCTGCAAATTCAAAAAAACAATGACGATTGACGACAAAAAATACAAGAAAGAGAATGATTTTCTTAATATTTCAAGTTAATCTCACGTACAAAATTCCATAGATCACAAATAGACGACTACCAAAGCGGTGCGTTCCAATTGCCCGTGAAGTTGATCGGTCCGAACATACCTACTTTACTTTATTGTTTCATAGTGATTTGATTCAGCCAAGTTGAACTTTATTTGGTAGAGACTTTAAAGTTGTTAAATATGGAGTAATATTTTTAACTTTTGTTAAAATTTTGTGAATTGTATAGGGACTTAAAAATTAAAGAAAGCCAGTAGACACGGAAAACCTATGCCCGACTTTACATTTTTTATATAAGTTCTTAACACTTGTAAAAATTTATGGAATAATCGGGAATGATCTACATTAATATGTAAAAATTTTCAAGTTTTTGTTGACTTAAAATAAATCACAAATTTGTATTTAGTTTTATAATTTGGTTTATTTAGGCACTTGTAATATTTTTGTATATTTTTTCTTTCGGTTAGGAATTAAATAATAATCAACATGCAGGATTAAGTAAATGTACAAAAGGATGTGTACGGAAATATTATACGGGCACAAGCAAATTTTAGGAAATCACCCAGAGATCGAATTTCAGTATCATATGTACAAACTAGACTTGATATTCTTGAACAATTGTAGAATCGTTTTACTCAAGTACATCATGATATCATGTCGTAGTCAGTAGAATGGGAAGTTTTATAAGGCAGCACATAGATTAAAGATAATGTGTTGATCTCATGTAGCATCAGGTTCAAAAACTAAATATTGAAAATAGTAGTAGTACTAATAGTCAGAGCAACTCTTCATATTCGAAATTGCCTAGAATAACGATTCCTACGTTCTCTGGGAAGTAAGAGGAATGAATATCTTTCCGGGATCTGTTCCAATCGTTAGTTGACTCCAATGCTTCTTTAGATGACGTGCAAAAGATACATTATTTGAAAACGTATCTAACAGGATAGGACGAACAATTGATAAGGCAGTTGCCTATTACTGTAGATGCATTTATTTTAAAGAATTAAAAACATTGCACGTAACTTACACATGAATTAAACCCATTACTATCGTAAAATACCCAAAATCATTTTTAAATCCGCTGCTAAAAAGTTACTATTTTAAGATGGATAAACATGACGGATTTGTCGCTGGAACAGTAATAGTTCGTATTAAATGTAACGTCAGAGCTCGCGAAAATAGTGAACAAATTGTTGTGACATCATCAAATTTTTTTGCAATAAGATTAGATTATTATTACTATATAAAAGATGAGAGTTGGTGCCCAGAACGTCTTTATCTGATTTCGGAACGTTCGCCTAGGTCTTCCCCTTCCAACGCTTCCATTCACTTGTCCCATGTATACCTATTTAATCATTCTCATTTCATTCATTCTCCCTTCCAAACTATGTCCAAACCATCGTAACATACCTTTTTTGATTTTTGTCACTACATCCTCATTCTCACCACATCGTTTACTTATCACACTATTCCTTATCTTGTCACTCCGTTTGACTCCTATCATGCTCCCCAATGCTCTCATCTCCACTGAATTTATTCTACTGTCATGCTTTCTCTGCCATACCCAACTTTCAGTACCATACATTAGTGTCGGAACCAACACTCTCCCGTGAACAGTTACACGAGCCTTCTTAGACAACATGTAGCGAGATTGCGATGAAATTTCTGTTTAGATTACGTTTTAAGACAATTTTTTAATTACGTGTAAACTCCTTGTTTGAACCTTCATGACCTGTGTACTGTGTTATAAATTAAAAGAAAAACACTTTGGGTTTCATGACAAAAATATAGCTCGAGGGTTTTATATCGGGCATTACGCCCTGTATGTTTAGATACTGTTTACGTGCAAGTGTGAAAAAATAGTATGTTTATTGATCAATAAAACTTTACATAGGTTGTTAAGGCAATAGCAACGTAAACCTATTAATACACAGGTACCAACTTACACTATTTCTGTAGCTGAGAGGTAAAGGATAACAAGTGCCAGACACGAAAACATTCACAATCAGCAATAGTGTTCAGGGGTAGTGAGGTAGTTAAATGATAATAGCTTGTTATGTAATAATTGAATTTGGATTATCATTGTTTTTGTAGTTATAATACTACAATTTATAATATCATTTAATTGGTAAAACTCATTATTGTTATTTATATAAAATACTGAACTAATCATTGTTTGCCACGTATACTATAACCACTACGTAACCAAAAATTAATCTTTTGAATCAAATTATAATAATAAGTCACTGGTGGGAAATACTAGTTGGTTCACGACTCTTTCTCTCACCACAATGGATGTGAAAACGATGTTTCACAAGGGTTGATTTTATGAGTGGACTGTATTTTTAGCGAAAACTTTTAAATCCTGCACTTGTGCCTTGGTCGTAGATTTAACTACCCACAGAATCCAATAGCACTTATAACGATCCTTTAAAGTTAGTGAAAAAACACTGCTGCAGATGGACAGAACAGAGGAGTAGAATACAGCAGTCTACAGGATAAGAAGCATGCACGTTCCTGTTCATTTCTGGTGTATGGATCCTTTGCTCCAAGCCTAGGTCATAAGACCTGGCACTGCGTAGTAGTTGGATGATCACAAAACGACACAATATGGTTAGTTTCACTTGAAGATAAGAGACTCACATGTTCTTAAATAGCGGATATACAGTTAATTGAACTTGATTGTGACATTGTGTTATATTTAAGACATGCTTTAAAGCTATGTATTTCTTCTGTACCGATTTGACTTACCAATGTTATGTAATGTAACGAAATGGTTAAATAAATAAATAAAATAAAAAAATATTGGTGAGTTCACCAGACATAAATTTATTAGATCACACGCGCACACGTTGTAGTTTTGCAGAATATATTGTCTGTGACGTCTTTGCGAGGGTAAAGAGCGGAGCCGAATGCACTTCGGTGCAGTTCGGAGACATACGGCCGTCAGAGTAAGACGGCTATACTTATATGTGTGCGTGCATGCGGAGAGGAGATAGGAGTAGGAAGTAGACCGTTAAAAGTGCATTTTGGTAAATTAACCTATATAAACGATTGAATTAATATCCACCACGAATTAAAAACCAGTGTATAGTGACCTCTTTACTGAACAACTCAGCGCCAATTATTATTGTTAGATTTCATACACATTTACTTTAATACTCGGTCTTGTTTGCGAGAATTTAGAAACGAAATTATATAATTTTTTATTTATAGTTAATATGCATAGTGTAAGCAGTAACCTTGTAGAAGTATAGCATGAAAGTTTATGCAACGTAAGATGTGTGAAAGAGATAGAATGCAAGAAGTATTCGTATGCGAGACAGAGTGCAAAGAATATAATGTAGTTCGGAATGTAAAGGATCGTGTGAATGAGATGTATAGATATAAAATAGGTAGGTAAGAAAGAGAAGCAAAATAAAAGTCAATTGAAATGAATGTCCTCGTTTTAATTCGTACTTTACATGGCACTGCTTCATACTTTACAATAGTATATTATAACGAGCACCAGGTCCCAGATATATAATGAAGTAAGATCTCACTTAAATATTATTCTTCTATTCTTTGATGTAACAGATTTTGCATGAATTTTATACTAATAATTACTTTAATAATAATAAAACCGACTTCCATATCTAACAGAAAAGTATGAAACGTTTTATTTTCTTGGATCATATAGGTATCTTTTCCTGTAAGTTTGTTTTGAAACCAAACAAATAAGCCGGTGTTTATGAAATTTCTATATAGGACCAATGGGAGACATTATCCCCTCAAACAAAATAACAAAGTTGGATCATAAATGATGAAATTATGAAGTAATAAACATTCAAAAACAACCGAATTGATAACCCTCCTTTTTAAAGTCGGTTAAAAATATCAAAGTTTGGGATCCAATTGAGAGCCCTCCTTTTTTAATGTCGGTTAAAAATATCAATGTTTAGGACCGAATTGAGAGCTCTCCTTTTTTAAAGTCGGTTAAGAATATCATTGTTTGGGAAAAACATACCAAACTGAGAACCTGTAAACCAATATAAAAATTCCAGAATTGAAATACGCCTTCTAAGCTTATAAGTTAACATTAATACAAGGACAAGGAAATTCCGAACGAGGTGCGGGATTGAAAATGGCGACTATACGTACAAAAAAAATTACTCATAATACCTTGTAAATCTACAGAATTATCAAATAACAATCATTTCTATATAGCCCTCGGCATCTTTTTTGGAAATTAGTTCGTAGCGTGAGACGAGGCTAGAAAGCCCCCCACTAGGTGGACTGAAGACTTCGTAAAAGTTGGCGCCAATAGTTACAAGCGGCTAATAGCTGTTCATTGTAAGGTTCTATGGGGGAGGCTTTTATTCAACAGTGGACGTCTTCCGGCCGATGATGATGATGATGATAGCATATTGTCATTGAGAGTTGCCTACTACAACGAATAGACTCGGACGTTACTTTGCAGAAATCCATATTTAATAATAAAAAAAAATTAAAAAATATTGTAAGCAAACACTGAGTTAATATTTTCATGAAACACTTAAAAATTATAAAAATATATCTAGTGAAAATTCCGCCTTATTTACCTGCTGAGGTTCGCTTCTACACGAAGCATCCTCAGGAGGTCTTGACTCTACGAGCGCAGGACTGAGATCTCAAGTTGTCGGCGAAATTGTCACAAGACATATTTTTTATATTTTTTAAGTGTTTTATTAAAATATTAATTTGGTGTTTTCTTAATATATTTAAAAAATATTTGTTATTACTTGTCTATTACAGTTGCAGTGTCACCATCTTTTTTTTATACCTGTTACCGGTTAGCCTTTGACTACTATCTCACTTGATGGTAAGTGATGATGTGGTCGAAGATTTTGTGCAGGCTAACCTAGAATTACTGGCTCTCAAGGACAGCTGCCGGAACACTCCGTTAGGTGCTTGGTGACAGATTTCCTACTTGAGGGTGGTCGCTAGCCAGTAGTAGCGCCTGGCTAGCTACCAGCTAGTCAGGCGGGGCATTCGCAAAATGCCCTACCACCATGCTATAACGACTGCCATCGCAAAACAACAACCGACAGCTTAACCTGCCCTCCGAAGCACGTGCACACTCAGTAGTAAGTTACTAGCGGTCACGCATCCAACTCATGACCGCGGTGGACGTTTCTAAACTTAGCTGATCGGTTAAGAACGGCTAAGCAACTTCGCTACAAGCACTTCTAAAACGTTTTGTCTTGTTTGAGCAGGTACTAGGCACTTGGTACAGCGCCCTGCATAACAAAATAGTCTTTGCACAGTTATACGGCTTCGAAGCGGAATCACTGACACTGTGGTTGGTTGTACCATAACGAACTCTTAGTAAAGAGACCTACTACCTGCTGATGGCTACTAAAGTGATAAATAACACACATTTTTGTCACATATTCAAACAAATTAATTCCGCTTTAAAATTACATATTTAATTATCAAAATTAGAATAATCACTAAATAGTATAAATCAAAGTCACTTTCCGTTGTCTGTCTGTCCCTATGTATGCTTAGATCTTTAAATCCATGCAACGGATTTGGATGTGGTTTATATGTCTAATAAATGCATAATACGAGAGAGAAACACTGTAAATGTAAATGGTTTTTAATGTGATGTCAAGAGTAACCTTTCAAGAGTTAAAGAAAAAAGGTTTGTATTGCCTGATGACAAAAAACTGTGAACATTGTACATAAAGACATTCTGTAGTATATTTAGCATCAGAATTGCACCCGAGCGAAGCCGGGACGGTTTGCTAGTGATTAGTAAATTAATAAAATAATTACATAATTTACTTTTTTTTCGGAGCTCTATATTTTCTGCTTATGATTTTTATGTAATATATATATATATATTTAGTTACATTTTTTAATTATTTTGTGTTATAAATATTAGTTGGAGGTTGTGTAATATACATAATTTATTCAACAAACTATGTATAGGTAATAATAGACCTATTTAATGTAATAATTATTTACATTATGAATCGTACAATTATTGAAATGCACTTGAATATTTGCACCTTGTTGAATGTTGGCAGATCCTGATGTACTCGGAAAACTTTTGACTGGTAACGTTGTTTTTATATAACATGAGAGGTGAAATGAGGCCTGAAAGGCCTTTGTTTAATCTAGGCAGTGCTGAAAAATTATTACCTTGCCTTTCGTAGGGCTTTATATTGTAGAATAAATATATACATAATATTTTTATGTAAGAACAGGTAATTACAAAATTACTAGTCATATAAGAGGAATAAGACATATTGGTTTTCTATCTATATATATAAGAATCAGTCCTGGTTCACTAACTGACAGACAACGCACAGCCTAAACCGCTGGTCGCAGAGACTTGAAATTTGAAGGGTGTATTCGTCTTAATTCGTAAGGGTGTACTAAGCAAGGATTTATTGAAATTCAACCCCTAAGGGGGTAAAAGTGGATGAAAGTCCGATGTTTTTTAAATTACAGTTCTGAAAATTTGTATTCAGATAGATCATTTAAAATAAAAAAGGTCTTGATCAACATTTTTTTGACAGGGATAACTTGAAGCGGTGAAATTGGGGATGAAACTTTGTATGGAAAGTTTTTGAAGTGATATTTTTTTTTTATGCCTTATTGTTTAGCCTTTGACCACTATCTCACCTGATGGTAAGTAATGATGAGGTCGAAGATGTTGTTCAGGCTAACCTAGAAGTACTGGCTCTCAAGGACAGCTGCCGGAACACACCGTTACGTGCTTGGCGACAGATTTTCTACTTGAGGGTGGTAGCTAGCCAGGCGGGCATTCGCAAAATGCCCAACCACTATGCTATAATGCACCATGTACTATTTATTCTATGGGACTGACGATAGAGCAACGAATATCCATAAAGAGAGAGCCATGTAGTATCTAATTGGCAAGAGTTAACCACTACATGGCTAAGTGTAACGGAGACTATTTTACCACTGCGGCTGAGTACTCTATCTATATGTTACAACACTACATGGGGCACTACGTTTGAACTGGTAGCCGCAGCGCAAGTAGGTATATAACTATGTTAAACTTTATGAAAAATTTGTAACAGAAGATCGACGTATAAAACGATTACGATTTACGGGGCCAATTTAAAGATATTAAAAGGATTAAAAAAAGGCCTATTTACAGATGACACGTTTAACATGGCTTCTGAAAACCGGTAACGGTTCCTAAGGGATAGTCCACGTGGGCAAAGCCGCTGGTTAAAAGCGAGTAAAATTATAAGAACAACATCTTTACCTAAGATTATTTTTTTAAGACTCCTTTTATCTAATTGTCCCATTTTCATTGACACTTAGGACATAGTTGTTTTGCACTCTGAGGCACACATGGTATTTACACTTAACACATTTTAAGATGATAGAATACGCACACAATTCACATAATTACTATTTTTTATGATTTTTATTGTTTTCGTATGGCGTTTATTACCTCCAAATAATATATCGATAAAGTAACCATCGATTGCTAAAGTTGTTTGTTTAAATAAAATGTCCCTAACTAATACATTGTGTTATTGGAAAATTGCTAACTAATTATTAGCTAAAGAATTATTGACATGAGAAGAAGCAACGAATGGAATGATGTTTATGAAGTCACTGCCTTTACAAAACCTTATGCTACAACGTCACATATTTTGACCAGTGCTGAAAAATTTGTCGAAGAGTTTACGTAAAAACGATATTGTTATGTTAGGTCTAGGTGCCAACGACAAAAATCCATTTCATGTATACTCTAATTTGTATAAAATCATGTAATTGAAAGTTTTTTGCATGCGTGAGCTATATAATCCCCATATAAACGTTGACAGATTGAACCAAAACATTAATTTATTAATAAAATGTTATGGTAATTGTAAATATATAGACATCAATGATATGATAATTGCTAATAGTTTCTCAAGGAATTTCATTTGCTCAAAAATAAATATTGAAATAGATAACATTAACTTACAAAAAATCCTGGCAGTAGACAATACTGTTGAAACTTTAAAAAACCTGCAAAAAGAGAGACCGTATCTAATACATTATATAAAAAGAGAAAGGGAATAATTCCTTACTTAAATAACATACAAAATCTCCTGTAACTTCCAAACAGGCATACCAGCCAAAGGAACTATTCCCTATTTCTTTTCTAAAATGTCACATAAACAACATTTAAATAAAGATTTTTATGTCCGTAAAATCTTATGTACGCTTTTCCATCAGAACATAGCTGGCCTCATTAGCAAAAAAGATATACTTGACATAACACTTGCCGAATTTGAAAAGAAAAATATTAATGTAGACATTATATGTATGACGGAAACTTTTATTAAACAGGGTAAAGTATCTAACATTATTATAAAAAATAACAAACTTGTGTAATTTTTATCGAGACCTCATGAGAAAATAGGAGGTACTTGTATCTTGGTTAAAAATAATTTTGACTGTAAAACTCTGCAACCAATTGCACCTGTTTATTATCACTTTGAGTATAGTGCTGTTGAAATTCCAATTTTGAAACTTTTTGTTATATGCATCTACAGGAGTTGTACTAATGATAGAGCTGCAAAGGTAGAAATTTTTATGGACAATTTAGACAAGCTTCTGAAAAAACTTATAAAGAAAAACACAAAAAGGTGATCTTATCAAATCAAACCAAATCAAAATCATTTATTGCAACAATTTTTCTAGTCATATAAAATACACAATTCAAATTACATAATTAATCATTGTCATTGGCCATTAAAAACAATTATTATTAAAAATTACAAAAATTAAATTAAACTAAATTCATTATTCTTAAAACATTTTACAATACAAATCATTAACCAGGGCATGAATTATGTGACAATGATTAATGTACTGGCAGTCAAATCTATTGGAGAATACTTTTAGGGCCGCATGGTGGCGTAAAAGCAGTCGACGCGCCAATCTGCAAACATCCCTGATGCGCTACATCTCCGAGGTAACCCCACCACCACCCTAAAAGCACTATTATATTGCACACGGAGGGCGCTGTACTGTTTTTGCGTATATAACAGCCACAGGGCGCAAGTGTAGAAGGACGTACAAAATGCCTTGAAAAGAGTTATTTTGACGTCCCTTGAACACCGAGCAAACCTGCGGGCTATCATATTAGCCCCAACAAACAACGCCCTCCGCTCCCTTTCAATATCTTCATCATTTTTCAAGCCAGCGGATACAATATGCCCGAGATACTTAAACTGTTCAACCCTGTTAATAGCTGTACCGTACAGTTCAATGGATGGTACGGTATCCGGACATTTGCCTCCCCTGGCTCGAAAGACCATGTATTCGGTCTTCTTCGTTGTCCGCATAACTGATATTGTTGACGCATACGTCATCAATATGACAGCCGACACGAGTTCTACCGAGCTGCTCTATGAGGCCGTTGTCGTACAAGTTGAAGAGTTTCGGAGACTTCAACCCTCCCTACTTCACCCCACACTCCAACTTGTACGGCTCCGACAGCGCCTTACGCGCTTACGCGACAGTTTTTTTAAAATATATTAAAAAAAACCGGCCATATGCGAGTGGCACTCGCACACGAATGGTTCCGTACCATAACCTAATCTTGCAAGTTACAGTCACTTTTCGCAGTGTCCGATTGAGCTGGGTAGGTACGGTGAAAACATCTTTTATTGTATGGGAGCCCCCTTAATTATTTATTTTATTTTAATTAATTATATTTAAATAGAACATTAAACTAAATATTCTGTGAATAGTTAAGGCGTCTACCTATCACCGTTATTATCGAGCAAGGAACGGTAAAAAAATCAAGTTTGTTGTCTGAGAGCCCCCTTAAATATTAATTGTATTTTTAGTATTTGTTGTTAAAGCGGCAATAGAAATACATCTTCTGTGAAAATTTCAACTGTCTAGCTATCAACGTTTTTGAGATACAGCCTGGTGACAGACAGACGGACGGACAGCGAAGTCTCAGTAATAGGATCCCGATTTTACCCTTTGGGTACGGAACCCTAAAGCTAACCCACTTCCAACACTATAAAAAGTATAAAATAACTTGTTAAAGTCAGTACCATGCTGATTAATTGTTTGGTCCAAACTATAAGTTATTTTATAAATTTTTTTGTTAAATGACGGTTATGTTTATTTAATGTTATTTATTGTGATGCGTACTGCTTACAAGATCATTCTCTCGCCTAAAATACTGCTTACCAACAAGAGTTGCAATTACCATTAAATCATCCAGGTACCCAAATACAGAGACGAATTTACTTAGCATTCCATGGATTCACCGTGCGGGTGCCGGGTCCATCGCGTTGCAGAAGAAGAGACCCAAGTCGAGGTGCCTGGGACTTGCAACCCAGTGAGTAAGGTTAAGGGGCCCCTTTATGATGCATCAATGCTCCCTTTCACCGCTCGAGCCTCCTCCCCTGCCCAACCAAATTTGGTAAGATCCTATGCCGCCTTGGATACACGTTCTAGGATAGAAGTTGCGGTTGTTCTTGACAGGCCAAGGTCTTTTAGTAGGTTATATAGGGATTTCGCTGGTCCGACTACAGCATATAAATTAACCAAATAACCGTTTTTGGTTAATAGCATTCGTTTAGTCATAATATTTGTTAGTTTTTTATTGTGTGGTCTTTAGGTATGTTTGTTTCCCACGGCACAGTAAGTTCTATAAGTACTATGCGTTACCGATTTTGATGAATCTTAAATGGGACCAATTTGGATATAAACACTACCTTATAAAAAATAATCATCAAAATTAGTTCATAGTTGGTGGAGTAAGCGCGCAACAAACATACAAAAATAACCTCAGGCGAATTGAGATCCTCGACCTTATTTGGAAGTAGATTAAAAAATCTTTGGATGTATTCCGACGGCTACCATCTTCAACCACTAACGAACAGGTGAATTGGCACTCAAGGACTAACTTATATTATATTAAGGCGAGGTTGCACTTACTTTAGACATTTTTTAAAATCTGTAACTCGAATAGAATTGAAAATTTATAATATATAAAATCATTTATATAAAGTTGAACATACTCTCCAGGAACATACAAAGTCAAAACCGTGATTATGAACATTTTCTTCGATAAAAAAAATATCAAACATGACACCATATCGCTACTTAAATCAGGTAGAACTAAAAGATACTATCATGAAACTATGTGGAAGTTTTACCAATAGATAGAGATTGTTATTTATTAGTAACGTTTGAAGGCACATTTTCAAATTTAGCTATAGTTTTTTAACAATTAAAAATAAACTTAATATCTAACGGTTCAAGCTCTCGCGCACGTCATTTAGTAGTTAGTTAGTACCCGCCTAGGCCCCATCGAGGTAGGACGCGTGTCGTTTTCTCCAACAAAATCCTCCCCGGCGATTACGAACTAGAAATATTTATAAACAGAATTATTATTAGCAGAATAGTGACACTGCAACATTTATGGTTATCTGCTGGCGTGAATCTTCCATCAGGCGAGTGTCTTGTACGTCATTTCAAACCATGCCAAATAAATAAAATACTTTCTCGATGGCACTGTTTTCACGCGCCACAGTATAAAAATTACAGTATGGTTTTCTAAACAATTCGCGCATTTTAGTTCAGTGAGCTGTAAATAGTGTAGCCGAGCCCGTGGGGTGCCGGGCTATGGCACCCCCCAATTTCTTAAACAACCTCGAAAATTACTAACTGTGGGTGTCATAAGAGGCAACTAAGGGAAAGTACCGGAAGGTGAGCAGCATTGCCCTCTAAGGAACTGATATCGTAAACTGCGATCCCCGAGACGCCTGCCAAGCGTGGGGATTATGTTAAACCCCTTTAGTGGGAAAGGCTGAGTTCAGCAGTGGACAATCCGGTTAATACAGAGCTGTATAGTTTGCTGATTTTTATACAAGACTACGTACATTGTTTATTCGTCATAAATTTGCGTTGCATTTGTAATAGAAAACATTAAAACTATAGCAATTAGTTTATGGTATTTTAGAATACCTATACAAAACTAAAGCCATCATTGAAAAGTAAGCAATAACTTGTTAAAGTCGTTACCATGCTCATATAAAACACTCCATTTTCTTGTTTCAACGTCCACAAGTTATTTCATACTAGCTGCGGCTTCCACGAACTGTGGGCATCCAACAATAGGTAAAAGGGAAAAACTACTTTGTGAAGAAAGTATTTTTACCGCTTCCTATACGTGGCCTTAGGTTTTTTTTTATGTAAGGTTCTTCCCGTTCTCGTTGTAAAAGCAAGGTTTGCCTCTCTCTCTGTCGTGTCGTACAATGTATTATCTGAATAAACGATTCCTGCTAAAACAATAATAATAATAATAATAGTCATTTATTTCAGGTAGCGAACCCATATGTTTATGATAAACTTAACCTAAGACACTGTAAAAGGGTTTTTTGAATTGAAATTCTCGTGAGTTTCACACATATTTAAATATTATAAATTAAACCGGCAAAAAACACTCACGTTGAGGATCGAATACGTCGACCCGGGTTTCGAGCATATCAGATGCTCATCATCAGGGCGAGTGCGCAGCTGCGTCTGCGAGCTCCCGGCGGGCACTGCGGAGCGCCGCTCGCGCGGCTCGGCTCGATACCGGCGCCGGCGGCGGCAGCGGGGAGCTGGGTGGGGGTGGAGCGAGTCCCGCGCTGCTGGTGCTAGGTGATGAAGTCCTAGCTTGCCCGGCTGAAGACGGTGGGCCTACTTCGTCGTCTGTGATCTCATGATGCTGATGAGATCACAGACGACGAAGTAGGCCCACCGTCTTCAGCCGGGCAAGCTAGGACTTCATCACCTAGCACCAGCAGCGCGGGACTCGCTCCACCCCCACCCAGCTCCCCGCTGCCGCCGCCGGCGCCGGTATCGAGCCGAGCCGCGCGAGCGGCGCTCCGCAGTGCCCGCCGGGAGCTCGCAGACGCAGCTGCGCACTCGCCCTGATGATGAGCATCTGATATGCTCGAAACCCGGGTCGACGTATTCGATCCTCAACGTGAGTGTTTTTTGCCGGTTTAATTTATAATATTTAAACTGTAAAAGGGTGTTTAAAATAAAACTACAATTAAAGAAAATAATAATAGGTATGTGTATTTTTATTTCTGTCCATATGGACAGAAATCCAACGCTTATACATAGGACTACAAATATTGTCAGAGACAGCCACGAGGATTCTGTTGCTGGAACGACGCAACCGATGCCAGAATTAGAACATTAGAACAACAATGCCCATTCTGCACTTCAAGTGTCAAATTGACTCAAATTTCAAATTCAGTTCATTACCATTTCCATCCTAGTTAGACAATAAGGTTGGTATCGTACATCACAGAAGCAGCTAACAATATGTTATCTAACAGTTCTTAAACAATTCCTGCGAAAATAATGCCCATTCTGGTGATCAAATGTAAAATTGAAGTTCGTCACCAATACCATCCTTGTTAGACAATAACGTTGGATAGATGTCGTCTATCAGCATGTGAACTGACAATTCTTATGAAAACAATGCCAATTCTGGTGTTCAATATCAAATTGAAATTCGACACCATTACCATATTAGTTGGACAATAAGGTTGGATAGGTGTAGTGCATCACGGAAGCAGAGAACAATACCCATATAGCCAGCGTTTACTCTTTGCAAAAATGTTTATGGCGCCCTTTTTTATTTTTAAAAACGTCAAGCAGAATTTAGAAATTTTAGAGATAACAGAAGTAATTTAAGAAGTCTGCTTCTCACGCAAAAACTTACTCTCAGCTTTCTATCCAAAGCTTGATAAAGCCCAACAAAATATTTGGCAATGCCGTACTCTACCAATTACAGGGCATTCAGTAGCGAAAGTTCCGCAAAAATAACTTTTATGGCTCGCTCCATATCGAAAGGGCAAAACTTGAAAATTTTGTACATACAAATAACTATATCAGCCGTATTGTCCACCGCTGAATACAGCCTCCTCTCCAGTTACCTACTCGTACTTAAACCATATGTAAAAATCGTTTAGAGGTATTTAGAAGCTAGTTGGCAGAATGTAAGATTTATTGTAAATAGGTATAGATATTATAAGTAACAATGTTTGGTGAGCTAAGTTGATTGTTTCGTCTATTTTCAAGCAAACCTTGAATCCCTTTACTTTTTTTTATTTCATTTTTTTACTAAGGCCTTGTCTGTAGCAAATTTTATGATTCTGGTTCAACTCCCTATAGGTTATTGAGCCAAAATTTACACCTACAGAACACTACGAAACTTCGACAAAAAACCGACTTTAAAATTAAAATACGCATTATATTAGGAACAACTCGAAGATCTTACTCAAATTTAAATGGGACCACATACCGCATCAGCTATCGAATACAAAAAAAACACATTTGTTACAACCTGTAAAGAGTATTGTTACTAAAAATAAATAAAAAAAAAGCAGGACTAGACTGCTTTTTACATAATTCGTCTTTTGGTAAACGTTCTACACAATAAATCAAAATTTCAGGTTTGTTGTTCATTCCGTTTACGAGCTAACGACGGTGACATACGGACGGACATACAGACAGGCATCGGTTTGGCGGTATGGGTTTGGAAGTTTAAAAACAATGAAACAATCTAATAAAAATAGGTACTTATTGTGAATCGCAATTTTTTATTCATTAATAGTAATAGTTAAAGGTTATCAACTGTGTTAGTTGCACTATAAGGGAATAGTCCCAAGAATATAATAATTGAGTACTGGATTTAGTAGTAGATACCTAAAGTAGATCAACTGTTTTAGTTACACTATGAAAAAATATAATATAATATAAATCCTTGCGCTGCTTCATACCTGGGGTCCTTTTTATTCTGTGCCTGGGTCGGTACTTTCGCACTGAGTGTCAATGTCACTTCGGACTTCGGTAAGCTGCTGTTGGCGTCAGTCAGCATCGTGAGGCAGCTCTCGAAATTTGTGTAATAGTTTGTCCACTGGGTCTGATGTATAGGCACTGGCTGATATGATAGCAAACCATGGCAAAGTTAATTCTGAGATTTGGTGGATCTGCTCAAACAACCCGAACCGAGACCAAAATCAATTGAAGCCTTCGTCGCTCATTTCCAGAAATTATTATATATCAAATGGTCATACATTGTTTTATTCCAAGAAACTTGGTGTGCCTAATAAGGCAAAGCGGTCTTTACGTCGAGCCAACGACTTTTGCTTTACAAAGCACAAGTTCGCCCTCACATGGAGTACTGCTCTCACCTCTGGAATGGCGCACCAGAGTACCAACTCCAGTCTCTCGATGCTATACAGCGTCGAGCGGTAAGAATTGTCGACGATCCCGAGCTCTCTGACCGCCTTGAGCCACTGAGCCTCCGTAGAGACATCGGATCGCTCTGTATACTCTACCGGCTCTATAATAGGGAATGCTCCCAAGATCTGTTTGAGCTTATACCGGCATCGCGATTCTATAATCGTTCCTCGCGTCACCGGTTAAAAGCTCATCCACACATAATCGAGTCCTGGAATTCTCACACAGCTCGATTTATGCGCTCCTTCTTACCGCATACTTGCAAAATGTGGAATGATCTTCCATCTAGCGTTTTTCCGCAGGGCTACAGTATGGATTTCTTCAAAAAAGGTGTTAAAAGAGTCTTACAGGGTCGGCAACGCATAGGTAACGCCCCTGGTGCTGCAAATGTCCATAGGCGACGGTAACCGCTTACCATGAGTTGGGCAGTCTGCTTGTTTGCCAACACATTACATCAAAAAAAATATATATATACGCACTTAGATATATATATATATATGTAAGTGCGTCACCGCAGCAAGAAACATCGTCGGCAGGCAGAAATGAACAAACACACACTCTATGCACGATTTTTCAAGACGCATGTAATATGTATACATTGAATTTCCTGTAAGGAAAACAAATAAGATTCTGACCACAGCTATCTTATTGAACTTACTGTGAGCTATAATTGAACTTATTGCTGATTAGAAAACAAGTATCAATAAAAGAACCTTGCTACATTGTAGTTCAAAAAATAAAATGAAAATTTATATTCAAGACAGAAACATAAATCATAGATGATGATATCTTGAAGTATAATCATTATACTTAACAAGCATGGGCGTACCCAAGGGGGGGCAGGGGGGGGCACCTGCTCCCTGGATTATGACCTTGGTATCAGTGAATTTTTATTAACTCTAAATATTATTACAAGCTCTATCGCGAGGTAAGCGAAAAACACATTTACTTCAAACACTTAACTCTCGTAATGATTTCGCTACTCTTTTATATTTCTAAACATGATTACATGCACTATCGCGTGCTAAGCGAAAATCACATTTACACATTTTTAGAGTGCAACATTTCTCACCTTGAGTGGAAATCGAACCCACGTCCCCAGATTTTACGCACCGGTGCGGGTTGCCTTAACTACCATCGGGACATCGAGGATCGCTCGGGTGAGCCAAAATGTCGTACTCTAAAAGTTTGTAAGTATGGAAAATCATTCAGTTAGTTAAGTGAGTATTTTCTCTGCTCACAGTACACACATTCATATTTGGGGCTCTTCCTATTCTGTTCGTTGTCATCATAAAAAGTGAGGTTAAACAAATAAATATAAAAAATACTTTTTAGGGCTCTGCATCAAAACTGTAAAATGGAGCCCTAATAATGACATTCCCTTTAATATGTCTGTCAGTTCATCCTTATTTTTTGGGTCTCTAACTTGTAAACGTAAAATAACTTGTATTAAAAATTAACCCAAAAATTTAAAATTAAATAAGAAATTCTATCAAAGTTATTTTTCAGGTTTCAATTTCGGGACATAATGTAAAATTTAGTTTTTTTAAACAACAAATATACTGAAAACATCGATTAAAAATTTGTTTTGTTTCAGTAAACGTTTTCTTCTCCAGTTCGTTTCGACTGATGTGAGACTCTTACTAGCGAGGCCCGAAGAGCACTTGGCCTGTTTTTATTTATTTCAAAATGATTTTACTACGTGTCTGAAATTCCTGATTTGCTGCTCCGTCACAATAAAATAATAATAATAATAATAATAAAAAATACTATGATAAATTTATTTTCTTCATAGATGCAAGCGCCTTAGAAGTAATAACATTGCATTATTCACAAAATTATTAAAAATAATAAAATAAAAACTCGGACAGGGATCGAAGTTTTGAAGAAGTACACAATAGCAATACCCCAACTGCTGGTAACACACGCGGTGAGTTGAGTGCCAGTTATTCTAGGTTTAACATTCTCGACCACATCATCAATTACCATTGGTAACAGGTAACCTATCAGCTGCTAAAAATACGAACTTATCACTTCTGTTTCAAGTGTCGTGTTGTTTAAGGTATGAAGAACTTTGCATACATTTGAAACTCAGCTATTTTTATTTAAATGTATTGTCTTTTCAGTAAAAGAGGCTAAATCAAGTGAATTAGTCAGAGAGCTCCGACTATAGTTTCGACTATATACGTTATCAACTGTCATTCACGTGAGATTTCGTATTATTTACTTAAATAAGAAATAACTGCTTTAGTTTTTAGAATAAAAAAGTTTATTGTCGTTGTCAGTTTGACTTGGTAGTGAGACGTCGAACTTGGCACTGCAATATAAATAAATCTCAAGGACTTAAAAAAAAACAAATTTTGATGATTCCGTAGTTAGGTCTCCAAGTGCCTGTAATTTCACTGGCTCTCAAGGTCTGCTGCCGAGACACACCATTAGGTGCTTGTCGACAGATTTTCTACTTGAGGGTCGCTAGCCAGGCGAGCTTTCGCAAAATGCCCTTCCACCATGCGGTGAAGCTCAACCCCGCGGCGGGATTCGAACCATGGACCTGCTGCGTGGCAGTCATAGCCAATGCCACTGAGACATCACTGTTTCAATGTCACAGACGAAGACTATTTAATCCACGTTCCGTGTTAGTTCTTTAAAAGGGAGACATATTTCCTCGGAAAAGGCAGATGGAAATAGTTTTACTTACCCGTGTATATAGTTGTTTTCTCTCAAATGTGGGTAAAATTAGAAGATTTTTTTTCTTCAGTCTGCTGGGCTTGTTCCATCACGAAAGCATTAAAAGGAAATTGTTTATATACAACCAGGACATGAATGTAGTCCATTGGGTGAGAAAGTGGACTCTATTAATTGATTTGGGCGGGGTGGCCCACTCAAATCAAAGGGTTTATCGTCAGGCCTACATCAGCTAGGTTCAGGTATCAGCATCCTGGTCCAGCCAGCATTCAGCATTTGCTTAATAATAACCCGGGAAAAAAATGTAAATAGCTAAATTTGCATGGTGGTAGGGCATTTCGCGAAAGCCCGCCTGGCTAGCTTCCACCTTCAAGTAAAAAATCTATCGCCAAGCACCAACCAACATTTTCGAATTATCACTTACCAAAATTGTCAGTGCCATAAAAAAGTTAATAATAAGAAAATGATTGTGTTTGAGAATGTCTAGTTTAGCTTTATATATAACAATATAATTCAAGACCAATATTATTTTATAGGCATATTAATTTTTTTTTTGAAGATTATACTCGATATATATATATGTCTATCTCTAGGAAACATTTATTAAGATTCTTCCAAAGCGAAAATCAGTCAGTCATGCTCTATATACTGGATAAAAGGTGTATATTCAAATGAACAAAAACTTAAATTATATTCAAAATAATATATTGATTTATTTCAATTACAAAATGTAACGTCGACTACACGAGGGCTGTTTTGGGTGATATGTTGGATTGTATGAAAAATAATTCACACAGAATACTACATTACTATACGATACAATAACTCTTTATTGCAACTGTAAAAAGTAAACAATACATTAACAAAAACAAATATCAAGATATAAAGCAATAGAAGTTAAATGTAGGTGTTCATTTACAAATAATTATCATTAGATATGTAAAATTTTGAAGCAGTGTTGGCTCAGTGGCATTGGCTATGGACTGCCGTGGCGCAGGTCCATGGTTCGAATCCCGACGAGGGCTTGAGCTTCACCGCATGGTGGAAGGGCATTTTGCTAATGCCCGCCTGGCTAGCGACCACCATCAAGTAGAAAATCTGTCGCCAAGCACCTAACGGTGTGTTCCGACGGCAGTCCTTGAGAGCCAGTGAAATTACAGGCACATGAGACTTAACAACTATGTCTCAAGGTGACGGGCGCAGTGCAATTCGTGACTTGTGACGAAATGCATCTGTTATAGGCAGAGGTTAGTCCGCTTAACATCAAAATTAAATCAATACGCATCAATAAATTATAAAAGCGAAAGTAACTAACTCTGTCTGCGTGTGTATTATGCTTTTCCTGACAGAATGTCATAATGGATGTTATTTATATGTGTTAAGAAGATTATCACAGTGACTGTAATAGGTCCGTATTTTTTTTAAATAAATAACAGTATTTTGTTATTATTTTAAAAAGCATTGACGCATGCTAAGCGGATACAGAATTTCCGACGGAAGTCCCGCTGAAAGTTGTCTTTTTTCATCCGAAATAATATAAGTACTTATTCCATGTCCGCTACCTTTCGAAACTTGTAAGCAGCTTGCCCATAAATTCAACAACACACTACAAACTAAATACAGCTACCTACTACAACGAAAGCAAAGCAAATTTAGGGAACCTTTATTTATTTTTATCTATAGCTGATAAGCTAGCTTTTGACACTATCTCACCTGATGGTATGTGATGATGTGGTTGAAGATGTCAACTGTCACTTTGACAGCTGTCACACCTAAGATCTATCTGGAGGTATTTTTATCTCATTTGTTGCCTGATTATGAAGTTTTTTATAGGTGAAATATTAAATCAAAACTTAAAATAGGTTTTCACTTGTCACTTGAAGCGCTCGTAGCGTAGTTGGCTTAGCCTTCCTTAACCGATCAGCTAAGTTAAGCAACGTCCGCCGCGGTCATGACTTGGATTATGTGACCGCTAGTGACATTACAACTGAGTGCTTCAGAGGGTACGTTACGCTGTCGGTCCCGGTTATTGTCTTAGGTTGGGAGTCGTTACAGCATGGTGCTAGGGAATTTTGCAAATGCTCGCCTGCCTAGCTATAACCCTGAAGTAGCCTGAACAACATCTTCAACCACATCATCAGCTAGCATCAGGTGAGATAGTTATCAAAGGCTAGCCTATCAGATGTGAAAAAATTAAAAACTGACAGCTGTCACACCTACAACAAAAAAAATGCCATGAGCTTCAATGTTCGGTTATATTTATCTAGAGATCTACACGACAAACTTGTTACCTACTTATAAAAAAAATATAGTATATGCATATCCTTGTAATATACAGAATATTCTTATCTTATATTGCACAACCACTTAGCCATAAGAAGCCTATAAGCACGCAGTGAAACAGTTACTTTTGCTTATTAATTATATCAGTATATGGATTAACAAAACATCATCAATTCAGGCTGTTTGGATCCTTTTCACATACGAATTTGGTTGGGGCATTACAGAACATGTCATCTATTAAGCCAGCTTTGAAAAAGGCTCCACAGTACTGGCCTTTGTCTCCGTACAGAGGACTGGTGCCGTTGTCAGGCTGGTGCTCGCCCCACTTATGAAAGACATCTTTCAGAGAATCTCCTGAAAAATAAATGAAAGAGGATAAAGTGCACTTAATAAATAGTATACTTAAAAAAAATTGTTTATCGTTCGTGTAAAAAAATATTGATTATTGTAGAACATATACAGGGTTATTGGTAAAATGCTAACAACCTCTTAGGGTTGACTTCTAGTCCTAAGAAACATTGTGAGATATTTTTATGTTTTAAAAATATTATTTTTTATTTTTTTTAAACTTTCTTTTCTCTTTTTTTTAATATATGTTTTTGACTGCATAAGCACACGAGGCCCACCTGATGTCAAAAGTCTCTTGTGCCTGTAATGTTTCAAAACTCTATTCAAAGGGACCACGGCGCGGTCCGGTGTTGCCGCGGCGGGAGCTCTAGGCTCAGAGTAGGCATTAAAACCCAAAAAATATATAAAATCATATTAAAAAAAACCAAACCAAAATAAAAAAATATCTCAAAATGTTTCATAGGACTAGCAGAAGTCAACCCTAAGAGGTTGTTAGCATTTTATCAATAACCCTGTATAATTCGATTAACATTGAATTAGCTACAGGAATCAATTAGCTTAGCTGCGAAATCAATCTTTGCGCAATCATTGATCATCATAAGCTATTGCACCATTTGGTGACTTTATGCAAACTTTTGACGCGACGTCGATCGTGTAAATTATAATTTTTCAGTTATTGTCAAGAATTTAAGTTTTACAAATGTTACTGTAGTTTATATTAGAAACGTGATAAATACCACAGTATTTGATTGTTTATTAAGTTTCGATATTTCGGCACTACCCCTCGGTCTATCCCCTTTGTTCGGGTTTGTTCGACAAGGCGATACTATTACTGTTACAAATGCTCAAAAACAATCAAATACATGGTAGTGCAAGATTACGCCCAGTACTTCAGTCCAAACTGAAGCTGAACTCGAAACTGATGATCTATAAGGCCTACATCCGATTTCGGATTACGTACGCAGGACTGGCTTGGTATACATAGCACAGACGAACAAGAATAGACTCCAAGTCGTCGAAAATAGATGCCTGAGGAAAATTATGAGCGCACCAAGATATGTGCGGAACGCGACAATTATCAAAGGCCTCAAACACGAAGACATAAATCAGTTCATTCGAAGATTAGCCACTACTATGTTCGCCAAAGTGGACAAATCCAGCCTGCCTCACATAAAAGGCATCGCACCTCTGCACGCCAGACGGCCCGACATCAGCACAGAAAACACTCGAAGCCAAATCCTTGAGAGCTTATTCTCCCTACAGAAGCCAAAGAAGACGAAAACAGAGATGCCACGGTGAATGCGGCGATACCCCGCGAATGGGCAACGCCGTGGTCGCCGATCGGTCCGCTGGGCTTTCCACCAGCGGAATCAACCTGGCGCGGCCTGATCGCCCAGGCTCCTACTGCTCACTGGGTGGTAGGACTGCAAACACCTGATGGTATAACCCCAACCCCTATTGAATACCTCATCGTAATGAGGTAAGAAGAGCCATAGCAAGAGGGCAAACCGTCCTGAAGCTATTTCCCCTGCCACACAGAGTGACTGAGAAGTAGACCCATGGAATAGAAGGTAAATATCCCGTTTCTAATAATAAATATACTTTGAAAAGTATTGCGAGTTTAATCCATATTAACTTATTAGGAACCAGCTAGGACCCGCGTTATATTTAGTTACGCGCAAAGGCCCGTGCATGTCGCGTCGCGCAATCGTGACTCTCAAACGAAGGTTTTCAAAAAAGTCCGAAACTGGTCGAAATCTTTCCGATAATTATATAACGCGGTTCTAGTCTAATAATTTAATAACTATACAGTCGAGAATGATTAAGGCATCAATGCAATGTCGATTCCATGGGTCTAATAACACCCTAATAACAAGTTGCTGGTGAAATTTACCTACCATGAATAGTCATGAAGTTGCTGCCATAATGACCCCAGTCGTGGAATCCTACAAACACTTCGATGGGCACAGGTGTCGAGTCATACTTTAGAGGTTCATTTATGATTTCGGTAAGCACTCTAGCTTCCACCTCGTCATCGATGATCGCCAGGTATCCACCTTCAGACACACAGGTCATGTACGCCAACGACCAAGCGAGACCTGTGCTGTGCAATTTGTAACAGCTACCGGTTATATAATCCAAGAAATATTCTGTAGACAAAATAAATATTAGTAGGTAGTGGTTACATATTTGAGCCGTTTTGTGGAGATAAATTAGGTCGCTGTTAACTCGTATATCATACTGCTAGAGTCGGTTTTGTCTAGGTTATTTGAATTGTTTAAAAGAATTTATTCTAAATGCATAATTGTTGATCGGGTATATTTTTTCTGTGTAAATTCATTAAATTGTAGCTACTTGTGTATTTCATATCATTTTATGGGGACAATTCATACAGCAGCTATATAACGGTTAAACATTTCCATGATGATATTTCGTTAATGTTAAAGATTATCTAACAGGCCTTTCCTAGCAATAAAAAACTACCGATACTAGCTGTTGCAATAAAAACGAAATCAAGCTATTAAGCTTACCGGGGTCAGTAGTTCCGCACTTAGTGATAGCTAATTGAGTTTCCTTTTTATAGCAGACGAAGGGTAAGACAGCGTCGCATCGTGTATCCATCATCACACCATTTTTGTTGACCTGCATCGCGAGGCAGCTCTCGGAGTTTTCAAAGTTGTCAGGTTCGCCTTCAGCCCAGGTGATTGCCAGCCGTAGCAGGGGCACTCCTGTACAAGAAAAATGTATCAGCTATTAGATTTTATACCAACATAGATCCTCATATGGTTTAATATATAGGGTTATTGATAAAGTGCAACAACAAACAACATCTTAGAGTTGACTTCTGCTAGTCCTAAGAAACATTTTGAGTTTTTTTTTGTTTGTTTATGTGTGCCAATTTGACGGGATAAGCACGAAGACCACCTAATGTTAAAAGTCTCTTGTACCTGTAATGGAATATTTCATATTTTAATTTACTTAGATCGATGTAAATATTCAAAATTTTTATTTTTTTTATTTTTTATGCCTGATAGGTTAGCCTTTGACCACTATCTCACCTGATGGTAAGTGATGATGTGGTCGAAGATGTTGTTCAGGCTAACCTCGAAGTACTGGCTCTCAAGGACAGCTGCTGAAACACACCGTTAGGTGCTTGGCGACAGACTTTCTACTTGAGGGTGGTAGCTAGCTAGGCGGGCATTCGCAAAATGCCCTACCACCATGCTATAACGACTGCCACCCTAAGACAACAACCTGGACCGACGGCTTAACGTGCCCTCCGAAGCACGGAAACGCTCATTAGTAATGTCACTAGCGGTCACCCATCCAACTCATGACCGCGGGCGACGTTGCTTAACTTTGCTGATCGGTTGAGAACAGCTAAGGGTAGATTTATATTAGACCGGGCCGTGCCCGTGGCGTACCGTGTACGTGGCCCGGACGGGGCATTTTGTATGAAGCAGTTTATGCAGTGTTGTATGACAGTGCCTGATCCGTGTCCTGTCCGGGCTCGCCTACTAACGTACGCTCCGGCCCGCCCCGTCCTCGCCCCGGCCCGGACACGGCCCGGTCTAATATAAATCATCCCTTAGTAAACTTCGCTACGAGCGCTTCAATACAAACTCTATTCAATAGCGCGGCGCAATAAAAGACAATGCCTACTCCGAGCTAAGAGCGTCCGCCGCGGCAACACTGGACCGCGCCGTATAAAAATAAATAAAAACAAAAAAAAAATAGTACTATCAGAAGTCAATCCTAAGAGGTTGTTAGCATTTTACCTATAACCTTGTTCACTTCGGGGACATCGGTATGTAACGCAACAAATATAGGAGCAACTACGTCTTAGTGGCTCTATTTTGTATAAGTATAGCATGTCATATCAAATAAACATTTTCTTTATTTCTCTCCTTTTTTTTCAGTATAGTCGGTACTTAACTACTTTTTATCCTTTTGTATATGACTGTACTTTACATGTGCGCGCGAGTTGACGATAAAAAAAATAGGTTAACTCTGAAGGTGCCAACTCACGCGCACTCGCGAGTTTCACGCTCGCCAGTTGACGGATAAGTCAATATATCGACTGTCCTCTTGGAAGCAGGAAATTAGGCTTTTATCTCTAAACTAATTCAGTTCATATGCGAACATAAAAATATATTATAATAAACGTGTAAGTACGTTTTAGAATATTTAAGGTTAACAATAGGTAAAACTTATTGAGACATTTCATATGTCATCATATCAAACAGTTTTATGTCAATTGTATTACTGAAGAACAATTGGAGATTTAAAACATCCAAAATAATAATGGAAACAGTTTCATTATCAGTATTAGTTGTAGTGGTTATCGAGAGATATAATAAACGATGATGATGGGCTTGCAAATTTTAATTCGAGTGTCAACGAGTTTTCATTTATTTTGAGAATGAACATAGCTTCAGTCGTAAGTGACCCGTGATAAGATAAAGCTATGTGCAAGTCTCAAGCACGGTAACTATAAGACTATCTGAAGACCGTTATAAATGAATAGTGTCAAAGTATACATATAAACGTGTATACTTTGCAGCAGTGATGGCTCAGTGGCATTGGCTATGGACTGCCGCGCAGCAAGTCCATGGTTCGAATCCCGCCCAGAGCTTGAGCTTCACCGCATGGTGGAAGGGCATTTTGCGAATGCCCGCCTGGCTAGCGACCACCCTCAAGTAGAAAATCTGTCGCCAAGCACCTAACGGTGTGTTCCGGCAGCAGTCCTTGAGAGAGAAATTGAGAGAGAACCAGTGAAATAACAGGCAAAATGAGACTTAACAGGTATGTCTCATGGTGATGGGCGCAGTGCAGTTCGTCACTTGTGATGAAATGCATCTGTTATAGGCAGAGGATACCGCTTAACATTAGGTGGGCCTCGCGCTTGTTCCATCACAATCACATAAAAAAAAAATACGACGAAAGCGTTTTTTTATACATGTTCTAAAGTGATTCTACCTCGCCTGATAGAAAGCGGAGATGGAATCAAGAAGCGATGACCTATAATGCAGTCGTAGGTTACCTTAATCGCCATCTAAGGAGTTATAATTTAGTTATTAATTTATAAGTTATAGTTTTACCTAAGAACTTATACTGTATTGTAAATATACTTTCTCATATTATTACAAATAAATTGAATTTGAATTTAGATTGTGAAATTAATAAGACTTGGTCTCCTTTGCGCAAACTAAATTTAAACCTAATACAAAGTTTAGAAAGCGTTCAATTTAGCCTCCTATATCCTCAGGTCAAAATAACTACCATCGTGTGGTGATAATCAAGTTTAAGGAAAGGTTGGTGCCTTGTACCTCTTGCGCGGAAATCCACAGTCAATTGCCACCAGCCCTTATTGCTTCAAGTAACTCTAAAGTCAGTTTTGTAGATTTTTGCCTAATTCCGAAACAATACCTTGCAACTTTACAAAATCAAAAAATCCGCATAAAAGGCGTTATTGCAAACCTAACAATGTTAAAAACCTTGCAACTTGCAAACCTCACCTTCAATAGACGAGTAGATTCCTTTGAAAAATGATGCATGGACTCCAGTAAATATGATTGTTGGTTTAGTGCCTTTTTGCTGTGCCAAGTACGATAGTATTGCTGTCTTTATCTTTTCATTCAGCGGTGATGCAAGGACCGCACCTGTTAAGACATACAGTTTAACATTATGGAAAAACAATATATAGTATACATATTATATATATTTCAAACAAAAGTTTAATCCGAACTTAATATGTTTACGCTATATAGTAGGATGTCAAATGTTAATATGGATTTTTAGTGCACATAAATTGAAGAAATACGTCAAGCTGAACATAAATATGATTCAAGAATACTTTAGTATAACACACTACATATGACGAACATTAATTACGCGGGATGGTATGAGCTTATATACTGACTGATCTAATGCTGATAGATTCCCCGTGGGGTACCGGGTTAGAATTGCACCTCCCCATATCATCCCGTGGGTGTCGTAAGAGGCGACTAAGGGAAAAATACGGGAAGGTGGGCAGCAGCACCTTCTAAAGAACTGCCATCTTACACTGCGATCCCCAAGCCGCCTGCCAAGCGTGGGGATTATGGCAAATACGCCCTTAATAGGGGAGGCTGTGTTCAGCAGTGGACGACCCGGCTGATACAGTAAAGCTGATAGAGGCATGAGAGCTGCTTTTTACGATCCCCAGAAAAATATAAAAGGATGGTATTTTTTACGGATAGCCGAAGTGCTTTGCAGCATATTGCTCGATGCGCCTCTGGTATCAGAGGTGATTGTCATGACATCTCGTTTCAGAAAGGAATTTGGTACAAAATTTTGCAACATGAATCTCAGAAATCACCATGGTTTGTAAATTGTAACATGTAAAAAAAAATATAGTTTTGGCTCACAGACTTCGCTCTGGACACCTTCCACTGAATAAATTTAAGCACTTTACGAGAATATCAGACTCCCCTAATAGTGGCTTCTGTGGAGTCTTAGAGGACGTACAGTCGCCTGCAATAAGAAGTATACACTTCGCAATTTTCAAAATAATGTTATGTCGCTGAGTTATTATTAAACGAAGTTAACATTAACCTGAGTAAAAGTATTCAGATTATTCTTTGATTTTAAGATACTTCTGATTACATAGGGAAAAACAGAACTCTTTGCCACTATTTTGAAACTTACAATGTGTATACTTCTTATTGCAGGCGACTGTACATCACGTCCACGTGGAATGTGTGCGGATCCAATCTGTGTGAACGCATATGTTTAGTGAATACAGTTCCTTTCTTCTTGAGGTAGGAGCTATTCAAGGTATCCCGTCCGCGCCATTAAGCGATGCGGCAAAGTCTCTGTTTGTTTTAACCCATTGGCATCAACGATAATGATAACAATAGAATTTCATTCATAACTAGGACGCAGTGGTCCTGACGATGCCATCCTAATTAATGTACTCGATTTTAAAGTAGACTTCAAATGAATGTAAATAATGGAGCTAACATAGTCGCACAACGACTCAAGCTCCAAAGAAAATTACGAAAAAAATGATATATATTCCTGTTTTACTATGCCATAAACTTAGTAGCAGTACGTAAAAAGTTACTTTATGCTTAGTAGTCAACATTGGTCAATGTTGTGACAAACTTTCGTGGTCTGTGCCAAGTCTGTGCACATATCGTCTATTGCCTACGGATGTACATAAACACAGGGATAGCCTCTGTCCACGTTTAATACACTCGTAATACCTGTTTAGGATGGTATACCTTCCCCGTTTCTACAGTGCCTCGAATATGTTTGAACAATATAAATTAGATGATCCAGCCAAAAAGTATGCATTTGCATACACACAAAATAATAATGAATAATATACGCGTCGACCTAAAGAGCTTCCTCGTCTCTTTTATGTCGGTTCATAGAGAAAAAATATAGGTAAAGAAGTTATAAATAAAGAATAAAAAAAAACAATTATCAAACAAATTCCAACCTAAATAACTACTTCGTGGTTCGCTTCCAGTACAACGTATTTGCGTCTTCAAGCTCATGATCGAGAATAATTTGAACTAAAATAGAATATAAAGTTATCCTAAAATATTTTTTAAATAAATTATATTATTATATCCCTTTTCTATATCTGATATAGACCATCCGTTGACCACAATCTCACCAGATGGAAAGTGACGATGTGGTCGAAGATGAAGCATGCTTGCCTAAGAGGTACCTGTTCACTCTATACTTGAAGACACCCAGATTATAAGTACCAGGAAATAATGAAGACCTACAGCTTGCAATAGGCCTTACAAGGCACATATTATACTAAAAGGTTTTTTTTTTATAGCTGAGAGGCTTTTGTCCACTATCTCACCTAATGGTTATTGTTAATGTCTCAAAGTGACGGGCGCAGTGCAATTAGTGACTTGTGATGAAATGCATCTGTTATAGGCAGAGGTTAGTCCGCGTCATAAGCGCAATATCTGAGCAAAATAGCATAGTAGTATATTTTTTTTTTTTATGCCTGATAGGTTAGCCTTTGACCACTATCTCACCTGATGGTAAGTGATGATGTGGTCGAAGATGATGTTCAGGCTAACCTAGAAGTGCTGGCTCTCAAGGACAGCTGCCGGAACACACCGTTAGGTGCTTGGCGACAGATTTTCTACTTGAGGGTAGTAGCTAGCCAGGCGGGCATTCGCAAAATTCCCTACCACCATGCTATAACGACTGCCATCCTAAGACAACAACCGGGACCGACGACTTAACGTGCCCTCCGAAGCACGGAAACGCTCAGTAGTAATGTCACTAGCGGTCACCCATCCAACTCATGACCGCGTGCGACGTTGCTTAACTTTGCTGATCGGTGGAGAACAGCTAAGTAAACTTCGCTACGAGCGCTTCAAAATATGCCTATAAGTAAGTAGTAGGTATTATGGTCCTAATATGAAACGTCATGCACGTCTATAAATTTAAATTACAGTATTAGTAGCCTTTAAGACAATCTGTCTGTAAAATACTAGGTACCTATATATAAGTGAATAAATTAAATTAAAAATCTGTTTTGGACCCTTTTAAACACATATTATTTTGTTTTCCTTTATAGTAGTATCACGTACCTTCTGCGTGACATATCAATCTGGCTTCATCCCAAGTAGTAGGGATCACGTGGTACTTCAACCAACCTCCTGCCTCATCGCTAAACACGTAGTCGAATCTGAATTGTTTTGCTGTTGATTAAACACACCATTAACATTATAGTTGTTTTATATAAAATGGATTAAGACATTTACAGCTACTAAATTCGTCTTTTATCTATCCATCTTTTATGTACTTTAAACCCTTACAATACTCTACAGATATGCTCTACCGAGATTCAGGACTACTATCAGTCACAAAACTCTTAATCCTAAACGCTGTTTTAAAATTACATAATTCTCTTAATCACAATCCTAAAAATCTTAATAACCGAAGAAAAGGTAGAGTAGCCATTTGAACTGGCCGGTCGTTCAATCGATATCATGCTTTGTTTTGGACCTAAATCCTCAAATAAGGGAGTGATCACCCTACGACGTTTGTATGGAGAACTGACCGGCCAGTTTACCCTTAAAGTTACTGCTCGGTCTCGGTTTGAATCGCGACAGCATGCCAAGCAATCTACCTATCTCTACAACACTATTAATAACACTTTGAACATAAACCCTATGAATAATTATAAATGCAAAAAAATCCTTCATGAATGGCTATTGACACTGAGCTATGAGAAATTTGAAAAACTCCTTGAAATCGTTTCGTAACATACACTTACACAAACTCATCAACTCACCCTACACACATATACATACACTCACCCACACCTAGTCAGTCTACAAATATACAATTACACACAACATATTCTAAATTCTAAACTTTAAATTAATAAGATTTATTAAAACTTTCGTAAGTAGTACACATATTTAAACAATTATGAAACCGATTTCACTTACGTTAGAACAGCCGAGTAGTTCGATCTCGACCGGTTTCGCGACCTTCAGAGTCGCTTCATCATGGAGTACGTACGCTCCCGACCGCGTCCGCGCAAGCACTGTTGTTTGGTTGCGCGGCGGCGGCGGCGGTGGCGGCGGAGCGGGCCGCGCGCGCTGCTGCTCGCCTCGCACGCTCCGTCGGCACCGTCGGCGGCGCCGGCACAGGTGCACTATCTTCATCGTCGTCACTGCTGTCACTTATAATCAAACTTCCCGTACACGCCGTACTAATTGTGTCTTGCGACACGGTGTTTAATTGACTATACTGTGCGGTACTGTTCAGAACTGGTTTCCATGCTGGTGCCAACATCCATCCACGGTCGCGGTTGAAATTGGGATGACGGCCAATTTCTATAGCTTCCCGTACTTTCCGGGGTATGAGGAACTTCTCCCTTGCTAAGACGGTAGCCTAGTCAAACCTTAAAAAATGGCTCGCCTCTTGAGCGTGTTCTGCAACCGCGGATCTACTGATGTCCAAGTTCTTAACACTTTTTATGTGCTCAGTTAGTCTTGTTGCAATGTTACGTCGAGTTTCACCTATGTAACTTTTGCCGCAATCACAGGGGATCCTGTACACTCCTGGCACGTTTAATGGCTCCTTGTCCTTTGGCGTTCGCAACAACTGCCGTAATTGACCGGGTGGGCGATAAAATGTCCGTATGTTATACTTCCGCTGTAAAAAGGCCCCAATCTTATCGGTCACTCCCTTCACAAACGGCAAGTAAATCGGAACACGGTCAACTTTACTGGCTTTTTTGCGCTCTGTGCCATACGCCCAACGCGTACACTGCCGCCACTTGTATCCATTCTGCTCTAACACCTGCCTCACGTGACCCAACTCCGTGTTTATATACTGTGGATCACATAAACTATGTGCGCGGTTGATGAGAGCTTTTGGCACGGACATCAGTTGCGACGGGTGATGGTGGGAGTCTGCTCTCAGGTACCGGTCTGTGTGCGTGGCTTTCCGGTAAACCGAGTGGGTTATAGAACCGTCTGGTTCACGATATACCCTTACATCTATATACATCTATATATCTATGTCTTCTATATATATCTATCTATATATATATGTCTTTGCCATAATCACCAAGGACGCGTTGCCGTTATTCACCGCCCATTTAAATTCTGTGCACTCGAAAATACAGTTCACGGTTGAAGAAGAATGTGATGGGAGTTTGCCTTTCCTAGATGTAAGGGTATATCGTGAACCAGACGGTTCTATAACCCACTCGGTTTACCGGAAAGCCACGCACACAGACCGGTACCTGAGAGCAGACTCCCACCATCACCCGTCGCAACTGATGTCCGTGCCAAAAGCTCTCATCAACCGCGCACATAGTTTATGTGATCCACAGTATATAAACACGGAGTTGGGTCACGTGAGGCAGGTGTTAGAGCAGAATGGATACAAGTGGCGGCAGTGTACGCGTTGGGCGTATGGCACAGAGCGCAAAAAAGCCAGTAAAGTTGACCGTGTTCCGATTTACTTGCCGTTTGTGAAGGGAGTGACCGATAAGATTGGGGCCCTTTTACAGCGGAAGTATAACATACGGACATTTTATCGCCCACCCGGTCAATTACGGCAGTTGTTGCGAACGCCAAAGGACAAGGAGCCATTAAACGTGCCAGGAGTGTACAGGATCCCCTGTGATTGCGGCAAAAGTTACATAGGTGAAACTCGACGTAACATTGCAACAAGACTAACTGAGCACATAAAAAGTGTTAAGAACTTGGACATCAGTAGATCCGCGGTTGCAGAACACGCTCAAGAGGCGAGCCATTTTTTAAGGTTTGACTAGGCTACCGTCTTAGCAAGGGAGAAGTTCCTCATACCCCGGAAAGTACGGGAAGCTATAGAAATTGGCCGTCATCCCAATTTCAACCGCGACCGTGGATGGATGTTGGCACCAGCATGGAAACCAGTTCTGAACAGTACCGCACAGTATAGTCAATTAAACACCTTGTCGCAAGACACAATTAGTACGGCGTGTACGGGAAGTTTGATTATAAGTGACAGCAGTGACGACGATGAAGATAGTGCACCTGTGCCGGCGCCGCCGACGGTGCCGACGGAGCGTGCGAGGCGAGCAGCAGCGCGCGCGGCCCGCTCCGCCGCCACCGCCGCCGCCGCCGCGCAACCAAACAACAGTGCTTGCGCGGACGCGGTCGGGAGCGTACGTACTCCATGATGAAGCGACTCTGAAGGTCGCGAAACCGGTCGAGATCGAACTACTCGGCTGTTCTAACGTAAGTGAAATCGGTTTCATAATTGTTTAAATAATAAGATTTATATACATAATCTAAACTAAGACATAAATATATCTACATAATCTAACCTAGTACCACGGATGAGCGAGACCCTCTAACACAGGTATCTGCATACTTAAAAGAGAGTCTCAAACCCATGATATGTATAATAGATTAAGTTTACTGAAAAACAAATATTTATATTTGTCTTTGAATATGGCTCTTCTTACTAAATAGTACTACTAGTTTATAGCAAACTAAATCATAAGTAATAAAATCAATATCATCTTTATAATAACGTGTTCAGGCTGGTATTAAGACTTCCCGGTTTCTGCGCTCAAGTTTTACCTAATCTTTAATTATACCCTTGGTTTATTACCTCTGTGCAACAATTAAATAATAATCGAATAAATGTAGAAGTATTTTATTCTGACATTTCAAACACTGCAGTAACGTCGGGATACGATAATGATAAATATAAGTACTTTTTTTATACCTGATAGATTAGCCTTTGACCACTATCTCACTTGATGGTAAGTGATGATGTGGTCGAAGATGTTGTTCAGGCTAACCTAGAAGTACTGGCTCTCAAGGACAGCTGCCGGAACACATCATTAGGTGCTTGGCGACAGGTTTTCTACTTGAAGGTGGTAGCTAGCCAGACGGGCATTCGCAAAATGCCCTACCACCATGCTATAACGACTGCCATCCTAAGACAACAACCGGAACCGACGGCTTAACGTGCCCTCCGAAGCACGGAAGCGCTCAGTAGTAATGTCACTAGCGGTCACCCATCCAACTCATCGCGACGTTGCTTAACTTTGCTGATCGGTTGAGACCAGCGAAGTAAACTTCGCTACGAGCGCTTCAAAACATAATTTAATTTTTATGTTTCACACTAGCGTTAATTTAGATTTTACTCAAACATATTATACCTTAGCTAAATATATTTTTAAATCTTACATATTAGGTACGAGTGTTTTAATAAAGTCATTGTATATCGTTTAATTATTATTCAAAGTAGGTAGAAATATGAATAAATAACTAAAATATATTTAAAAAAATATTATTAACATGGGCAGCGCACGAAACATTATTTTTACAATATACATAAATTATGTTGTATAAAAGATGCAAAATGATCGTCACTAATTGATTTAAGGCTAGAAATTGAAAATTCAAGTAATTACACTTTTATTTAATGGTCATAGATTATATAAATTATGATTGCATAAATAATTAGACGCATAATTAAAACAGCATCTTACCTTCGCATATAAGAGCTAAAATCCCAGTAAATAACAAACTTGTGAGCATTTTAACAAATCAAAGAAATGATTAAAACAATTACTTAATTTAGCGTAGGCTCACCGCTCCGGTACACAAAAGTACTATGTGCTCGAAAACTGGTTAGACATCCTGTTAGGAATAGAAATGTTGATTATTAAATCGATTGTAAACAGTATAATAGATTGTATACATTGCAAAAATCGATTATGATATTTATTTGGGTGTTATAAAAAAAAGTTAAGCGTCGAACTAAAAACACATTATTTTTTCTATCAGTGGTAAAAAAAACACCGCTTATTTCATCTTATCATCTCAGAATAGAGAACAAACCCTATTCTGATCTTTGCGTACATAAACTCATTGATTTCACCTGCGTAGGAATTTCATGAAAAGAAATGTATAATAAAAGTTATTATACAGATTTGCACCCAAATTAAAAGACTACACTTTTAATAAAATAAATAAATATTTATAGGTACACTAGCAAAAAGCTGAGCTTTGTGAGGGTTCGCGTTTATTTTACCACCTGATTCTTATGGTGTCATCTAGCATAAATTGTATTAACTATAATGTACATATTTGAGCATTGTATTATATTATAGATGATAACTCTTTGGTTTCCTAACAGATGGCGTTAATAGTACAATAACATTCTATACATGAATGTTTTTTTAATAGTAACAATTATTTTTACAAATGAGATATCTAGATATTCAGTTAAATTATTATGTTATTGCCGAAATCTTTGATGGCTTGATAGTTTTTCAGGAAAGTGTGCCACAAACTGTTCAAGTTGTGGGATAGTGATTGACTAATAAACAAAATACAGACATTACTGTGATAAAAATAATAAAGTTTATTTCAGATAACTGCCATGTTCTACGTCTGCCATGAAATACAAACTAAAATATAATAATTTCGCAACTCTTTTTTACCAGAAAGCTGTCTTTTGGTTTCAATTTCAACTAGTGGTGCGTGAAAATGGTTATCGTGCTTAACCTAGAATGGGAACTGTATTTTTTATGGGATAGGATATCAAACGAGCTGGCCGCTTACCTGAAGGTAAGTGATTACTGTCGCCCAAAGACATCGCAACACCAGAAATTTCAAGGATACGTTGCTGACCTTTGAGGAAGGTATATGCTCTTTTCCTGAAAGTGTTTCCACAAAGTGGCAGTGCGAGTCTGTAAATGCCGTAAGAATAGCACAGGTTCGAATTTTAGACTTCAACATGGATTTGGTGAAACATCATCCAATGTCCTGACATCCGATGACGAAATTAAGCTGTTGGTGAAACAACCTCAGAACACTCCGTGAATGATGTAAAAAATGTAGGGTGATCCAGTCTCTACGCAATTTCAAAAGTAAATAGCAAAAAACTACAAAGGGTACTAAAAAGGGTGAAACATTTGTTTTTCCCTAAAAAGAAACCGATTTCAACACTCAAAAGTGTGAAATAATTTGTTGAAGTCGGTACCATGCTCACAATATTGTGATAATAGGTACTCTTGACCTATATCATGGAACCGACTTCAAGAACTTATTATACAAATTTTAGGTAAAAAAAAATCTGTTACAAGCTGCTAATTGGTGTGAATTGTTCTCTTAGATAAGTCGGAGCATACACTGCCGATAGCGACCTTGATGATCTGTCAAAAAAGTGGACATTCACTTGCACAATTTACATTACAGACTTTAATCGAATGTTTACTTCAATCGATTCAAACTAATTTGATAGACGTTCATCACTATACTACTACTATATATGCGCAAAACAATAAAATTAGTTTGAGGAAAATGTGAGAAACAAGTAGAATACTTATACATATACTTACATATGTATATGTATATGCATGTTAAAAAGTCCTCCAATACGTATAGTTGAAATGAAATTATTTTTATCTTATCTTCACAAACTTAATATAACTTGACACATAGTGGGTATTTAGGTGGGTATTAAAAGAACTTATTCTAAGTATGACAAAGTTAAAATTCCTAGGCAGATTATTGGCACACAATTGTTTTGTATAAGAATTCTTATTTTCACATGTAGGGGATAAAATAAAGAATTAAAGCATGCAAATTTCAACGAGTTTGAGGTCCTGTTTCAGAATTTTCGAGTAAGTTCCGGTTACTACCCAGAACATAAAATAACTGAATGATAAAAATCACAGTTAACAGCAGCGCGTTTCAAGCTTTAACCGATTGATAGGCTAAATCGATGATTGTGAAACGCAAAGAGTGTTTTATTTATTGAATATGTTCTGTGTAGTATAACCGAAAATTACTCGAACATTCTAAAACAGGCCTTAGTATATAAAATTTTACGAAACTTAGTTTGTATGGAAAGATCTCCGAAGACACTCACAAGTTTCTAATACCCACTTGATTGAAGCTTGCGAAGAAGTACAACATACTTATCAATAGATTTCTTGATTGACGCTGGAGGAGGGTTCATAAGTCGATGAGTTTAAGGTATTAAAGGTATGATAATGTGAAGATTTTCTCAGAAACTGCTCTAACGTTTGAAATATTTACAGGCGTCTGTATCATTTACCTCGTGTCAAATTTAGCAAAGTGTAGTGCAGAATATATTCATTCAGTATTACTTAAACAAGACTAGTACGGCGCGATCGTTAAATAATTACATCTCAGTTGTTGCCGACCGATCTCTTGGTACTGGCCGTTTTTCTACCTCTTTTGATACTGGCTGTTTTTCTACCTCTTTTGATACTGGCTGTTTTTCTATAATTTGATATTAGAAAAGAACTAATTTGGGTACCTAGTATGTATAGTGTTTTATTTTAGTGATGATGTAAAAAAGTATTTTTCATAAAAAATATTTATATTGTGCTTTTCCCTTTAGTTTTCATTTATATAGATCGGTTTTCCGCATCGGTTTCATCAGTTACAAATTAAGTTTGAATTCATGAAAGTTGGATGTATCACACTATTGCAGAGGTCAGGACTACATGCTGTATGTATTCTTTATACACCACGTGATCGGAATTTGCAATGGAAGAGCGAGACCCTCTAACACAGGTAGGTATGTTAAAACTTAAAAGAAATCTTTAAGGGATCTCAAACATATAAATTGAAAATTAGATTAGGATTTATATTAATCAAAATTTTATTTCTTTTTGTTTTCTTTTATGTTATTGTGACAGAACAAGCTCGAGGCCCGCCTGATGTTAAGCGGACTAACCTCTGCCTAGAACAGATGCATTTCATCACAAGTGACTAATTGCACTGCGCCTATGTATTTATTAAGTCTCATGTGCCTGTAATTTCACTGGCTCTCAAGGACTGCTGCCGGAACACACATTTAGGTGCTTGGCGACAAATTTTCTACTTGAGGGTGGTAGCTAAGCCCAAGTCAGCAAACTATTATTACGAAATACGTGAACTTTTTTTATGCGGATGGCGGACTTTTTGAGCATACCATAGATTATACAAATTCAATGTTTCGTTCAGAAACGTAAGGGCAAATACTTACGAAGTTATACAGACCTTACGGAGTGTAAAAAGAAAATTCTACGTTTTGATACAAAAAACTATTTAAATTGATTATTTATAAAATTTGTTAAGTATTTATCAGAATCAGAATATATTTATTGTCAACTGATAAAATTATACAAGTCTGCCAGATCTTACGGCAATAGAGTAATAATCAGTTTGCCCACATCGAGCATTCAATATTAATCATAATTGTATGAATACATTAATAATCTTATTGTTAAATGACTATTAATATTTTTAATATGTATATCAGAGAAGAATCTAATTTTAAATGTGTTATCAATCATTAATTCATTATAAATATACATAAGATTAATATATAATATAATTTAAACATGTCAGTAAAGTAAATTAAATAAATAAAAAAATTAAAATGTCAATAATTATAAATCAATAAATTGGCACATGTTACTGTTACACATATAATATTATTGTCATAAACTTATCAATCGTATATGTCAGCTGACTTATCCCTATTCAGAAACTCATTGTAAGTATAAAAAACATGATTAATTAGCCACCGTTTTAGTGTTGTCTTAAATTTCTTATTATTTGTTATATCTGTAATGTGACTTGGTAATGAGTTGTACACATTTATAGAGCTGATATACGTGCTTTTCTTATAAATCATTTTTAGTAAGTAGTAGCGAGCTTGCAATGAAATTCCTGTTTAGATAACATTTTAAGACAATTTTTTGATTGCGTGTAAACTCTTTGCTTGAAGTTGCATGAACTGCGTGCTGTGCTACAAATTTTAAAAAATTACTTACCGATCATTGGTTTCATGACAAAAAGAAAACTCGAGGGTTTGATATGGGGCATTACGGCCAAGTAAACTTGTATGTTTAGATACTGTTTACGTGCAAGTGTGATGAAAAGGATACATACAACATGTATTGGGCACCTCTATGCTAAATAGTGTGGTGGATCCAACAAGCGTTCAAAGTTCAAACTTAATTTGCGGCTGAGGCGCAATTAGCTAACGGTCGCGCTCGTCTTGTATACTAGTATACTGCACTTAACTAAGTTTTGCCACAAGGTAAAATATACAGACTATGCCTGTAATATTTCTAACGGTAGAGAAGTTTTTGAGAAAATTACCTACCCATAAAACCTACTGTACAGAAACCACATGTTCAACAGGTTTCGATATGTGGGCCTAAAAATTTTGACAGCTGAAATAAAGGTCGAAATGAAAGCTATCACTTCTATAGTACTATAGTTCTATAATATTTCAATAGCTATATACTTATGAAATACTATTTATTTGTATAGTAGTCTAGAATCAATAATTTATGAGATAGAGTCAGTTGAGTTTGACAACTATGAAGATATAAGTAAGTACTCTTGGTACAATAGATGTTAAAATGTAGCCTTTTAATTTTGTTAGTTTGAACCGTCATCTTAATATCTGTCATATCTTTATTCTGATAAAGAGTGTGAAAATGAATAGCAAACCAAGTATAATCCACCTTGAATTTGATTTCCATTAAAACGTTTGGTAAAATAATGAATAATGCTAATTATAATAAAACTATCTGACCCGGCAAACGTTGTTTTGCCATATAAATAATTAAAAAAATAAGGATTGATCGTAGAAGGGTGAAAATTGAGGATTGTATGTATTTTTGTATGTTGTATCATAAAAAAATAAAAAAAAAATTTTGTCTGAAAAATACAAATAAAAATTTAGGGGTGGACTACCCCTAACACTTAGGGGGATGAAAAATAGATGTTGGCCGATTCTCATAGATACCGGATAAGCACAAAAAATTTCATCAAAATCGGTCAAGCCGTTTCGGAGGAGTATGGCGACGAAAACTGTGACACGAGAATTTTATATATTAGATTAGCGTAGCCTACTCTTTCATAATTTGCACCCAGTGCGAGTGCTCGGTTACCCTATTACCAAAATGTAAGCATAACACGAAAGTTAGTCCCAACTCAAGTTTGTAAAAGCGCCTCGCCGTTATTTAAGACGGAGATATGAAATTCCGCTCCGTCTTTTGTTACATTTTCAACTGAGTACAAAATATTACTTATGATTCGGTACGTTATTATTTTTAAGACCTGTGTGTCTTCAGAGAAGTTTCTGTTATTATGATCTGGAGTTATATAAACTTTCAGCTTTCATTAACTTTCGTTTTGAATATGTTTTTATGTAGAAAGACACACTTGACTGAATTAAAAAATACTACTGTCTAAACTATCCCACGCGAACTCCCTCCCAGAAACTTTCCGTATATTTATCATGGTCACCATGATCACTGCAAAGTGTTTGAAACGTCGCGACGTTTCAAACACACACTTTGTAGTGATCAGTCAGGATAAAAATAATGATAAATATACGCGATTTAAACCGTTCAGAGTTTTTTAATTACCATGTGTAATAATCGCAAAAACCTGAGACAACATTATACTACTCTCTGAATGTACCGGTAAATAAAACTACACGTGGACCCGTTAATGTATGCTGAACTACGGGTACCTAATATATAATTATCTCCAAGGATATAATTATCTCCAATTTGTTATTCGTTTTTTGTGGTTTACTTAAAGCTGTAAATAAATGTTTTTCATTATAATATCAAAAAAATAAATAAAAAATAGCAGTATCATTTATTACGTGATGTTATGGTATAGACGTAATAAAATTATATGGAAACTATCCATATTACATTGACTCACACATTGCCGGATTTATTTCAGTCTCCTTAAGCAACGTCTATTACTTTTCTCTATGGCAACGGCTGTTACGTAACTTCCGACTTAAAAAAAATATGATAAAACCTTCATGGTTAAAATTTCATCAATCAAACAATGAATGACATAAAATGTCAATCAATAATTAAATAAAAACAATCACGGCACATGGCATTTATTCACATCTAATCACAGACCTAGGATTTTTTCGCTACGCCCTAAGCCTATGCATCTAATATTACAGTCTCCAGATTTACACAACATTCTCATAAATTACGAAACTGTTTTGACTACCTAATTGTACATGTTTTAGTTTAATAATAATCCATGTCTATAATAACCCAGAATCACTACTATTTTAGATTGAATAAACTTTGGCACCGTTAGTGAAAATCTGACAAGAGCCTGAAGCAGTTGTTTATGCAAACATTACTTTATCCAAAATGATCCAACTCCCTGAGAATAAAAGGAACCCAAAGATAACAGAGAATCTGTGCCAGTAAGTATTTATATTAGACCTCGTAACTATCAGAAAAATACATTCAAAGTATTGCTCCGTCGACTAGGATCACAAACAAGCTCGACAAACAACCGTGGATACATTCTCTATATTCCGATGTATTTTATATTATGAAAGTCACCGGAACATCGAGAGAACATTGCAAATTGTTGATGATAAAATATGAGAATTTGCTGACCATGTACGAACACATTGTCACTTACCATTCATGAAGTTATAAAAATGGTAAAATATCAAAACTATGGTGCCCCGAGTTACACACTACTCCGTCTGTACATACTCGGATCACACATTTAACAACATTTAAAAATATTGTAATTTTCATATTGTATTACACATACAAAACATGTTTGTGTGTGTAATACATTTGACCCTATAAAGACATGATTTTGGTGGTTCGAGGGGTTTCTCGCGTACGATGGAGAGAAACGTACAGTTCGTATAATATGTTCTTTATTACACACATCGCATTCATACAATACTGAAAAGCCACTGTTACATATAACTATACCTACTTACTCAGCTTACGTCTACACACTACAATAGGTACGGAACGATCTATTTTGATGTCATTCAATTTATCGTTGAAAAATTCGTCTAAGGTATAATAACATTTTGATTCAAGTGAGGATACGACTTAGGGGCCTTCAAGAAAAGAGCATATTCCCTCCTCAAAGGCCGGCAACGCATCCTCGAGATCTCTGGTGTTGCGGATGTTCGTGGGCGACGGTGATCACTTACCACCAGGTGAGCCGCCTGCTCGTTTGCCTTCCGATCCCATAAAAAAGAGGATAACTATTATAAATAAGATGGATTTGTTTTTTTAGTATTTTTATATTTTTGTATGTCACAAATAAACGCAAAAACTACTGGACCGATTTGAAAAATAATTTCAACTTTAGAATCCTACACTATGCCTGAGGAGCGTATGTGGCTATAGAATATTAAAAAAAAATGGGATCTGTATAAAAACTTCGATAATGTAACCCAGTGTGAAAAAAGTACCAGAAAAATCGTTAAATCGCGTACCCTGTGGAAATTGTTGACAATAGAGCAAAGTGATGTACTTACTACAATTTTATACGTCATCAATATCTACAAAAAGGTCTCCAATGCCATATATCTAACTATTTCTGTTACGTTACAATAGCTACTTTTAATGTGTTTAAATTTATATTTTTGTCAAAAACTCGTGCAAAGCCGGGGCGAGCCGCTAGTATAAAGTTAGCGATGTTTATTTACAAACAGATCTACACACTTCTAATGTTCATTTTGAAGCGCTCGTAGCGAAGTTTGCTTAGCCGTTCGTAACTGATCACTGATCAGCGAAGTTAAGCAACGTCTGTCGCGGTCATGAGTTGTATGGGTGACCGCTAGTGGCATTACTACTGGGCGTGCACGAGCTTTGGGGCAAGGGCAAGTTAAGCCGTCGGTCGCGGTTATTTATTGTCTTAGGATGACCGTCGTTATAGCATGATGGAAGGATATTTTGCGAATGCCTTTCTACTAGAGGGGGGTAGCCCCCTCTAGTAGAAAATCTGTCGCCAAGCACCCAACAGTGTGTTCCGGCAGCTGTCCCTGAGAGCCAGCCAAAATAACTTCTTCAACCACATCATCACTTACATCAGGTAAGATAGTACTCAAGAGCTAGCCTATCAGCTATAAATAAATTTAAAAAAACTTCTCCGTTCTCAATATTGACTCCCGAAGCTACGTTGGTAACGGTAATATGGCATTGCTAGGGAATAAGTAAAAAACAATCGTAGCGTAGCTTCCTTAGTAATTCTTAATAATGATCAACAAAGTTAAGCAACGTCCAGTGTCCACTGCGGTCATGACTTGGATGAGTGACCGCTAGTGGCATTACTGAGCGTGCACGTTCTTCGAAAGGCACGTTAAGCCTTCAGTCCCAGTTCTTGTCTTAGGATGGCAGTCGTGATACCAGGGTGATAAGTCATTTTGAGAATGCTCGCCCGGCTAGCTACCTAGAAAATCTGTCGCCAAACACTTAACGGTGTGTTTCTGCTGCCGTAATTGAGAGCCGGTATTTCTTGGTTAGTCTGAACAACATCTTTTACCGCATCATCACTTACCATTAGGTGAGATTTTGGTCAAAGGCTGGTCTATCAGATAAAAATAACTAAAGGGAAAGCACTGCTTCATCCACTAGAATTATAACAACTGAAGTCGTAGGAAGAGCTTCATAAAATATGTAAATACCCTCATTTTGCCAACATCAACCGACAAGACTCAACTGTAAAACATATAGATAATCATATCATACAGTTTTTTAAGGCTTGGGTTGGATGGAATCTGTTTTATCTTGAAAGCTAAGGTTTCCGCTAGAAACACTGCATTGGCCGCCAAAAGGGATTTTCAAAATAACCCAAATGTTTCTTTTAGATGCCGACCAATTTGCAAGAATCGTAGGAGAGTGTGGGAAGAAGAAATCCAAAATACTTCTGCAGAGCTGCTGTTTGAACGAAAAGCTTTACCTGAATGCTTTAGGCGATGGCCCAAGGTAAGGTTTTATATAAATTCCCAATAAAATCGGCTCTAATAGGTTTCACTATGGCGTTAGCAGTAATTTTATTTACTATTTTAATTGCAGTGCCTAATCGCTATTAAAAATGTAGTCAGCCAAATTGTCAAAAAAAATGCACCAGATACTTAAGTATCACACCTTACCAAAAGTTGCATCTTGCATGCTAACATAGGTTCTACTGATATTTTAGAAGTCTACCTACTAGAAGGGCTGGTAACTGAGCTTGCCTAGTTGTTGTTAATTGATCAAACGGAAAACAACAACCACTGCAGTCATTACTTGGGTGGGTAGCACCATTTAGTGAACGCCTCCATCTTTCGGATGTCTGGCCTAATATAGGTAATTTGTCACCGAGCAACCAACTAACGAAATAAAAAGGAAAATCTCCACGTTCCAGAAAGTTTACCCCAACAGTCCATGCCCGTTGTTTGGCCGTACTCGGCGCATCGCTGCCAAAGAGAGAGGTATTTGTAGGAAGCCTGACGTGGTGCGAATTTGTCAAGCCCCCATTGACGACCAGGTCGATGCGCCGTATTTAAGATTCGCTGAGATGGCGAAGAGACTCGGTAAAATTAACCTATACGTCATTTTTTATCCTATCATAAAATTACCATTCACGTGTTTCTATTCTAACAGAATAAATCTAAAAGATGACAAGCTTAGAATAAGGATCATAAGGGCCAAAACGACAGGAAAAGTAGCCGTTATCTTGCTATTAAAAACCTCATTCCTCAAACTTGACGTTCGCAATTTTAGTTATGCCTGCTTCGCTTTTTTCATTACTTGGAATTTTGCCCAAATTTATAAAATAAACCTTTATCATTCTTAATGTCATGTCAATAACGTATGACATACTAATTGGGATTGGTTGGAATAGAAGCACAAAAATGTTTTATGGTAGTCTTATTTTTTGACTACGTCTAGAGAGTTGACACGAAATCTAGTTTACGATATTTGATTGAAATTGATTATAATGAAGCGCTCGTAGCGAAGTTTGCTTAGCTGTTCTTAACCGATCAGCAAAGTTAAGCAACGTCCGCCGCGGTCATGAGTTGGATGGGTGACCGCTAGTGACATTACTACTGAGCGCTTCCGTGCTTCGGAGGGCACGTTAAGCCGTCGCACAGTAGATCGAAACTCGTCTTTCATAGACATAGAATCTTGAATTATTAAAGGTCAATTTTTTTGCTTGGGACGAGTTCTGTTAATCATTGTTATACTATAAAATGGGATGTGCGACAATTGTGAGCACAAATAGGCAAGATATAATTTTTTTTTGAAAAATTTGTATGGGACTAACATATAAAATGTCAATATCTCCGTAATCACAAGTTTGGCCGTTATATCCTTGCACACGTATATAGTACTAATTATTTATGATTTTTTGATATACTTTGTTTTGCGGCACCACTTGCGATTTTTTTTTTAAAAATCGTCAAAGTTATTAATTTTTTTTTATATTGATGACTGTTTGTAATGCTAAAATATGCGATTATTAGTTCTAGTTTAGGGTATTTTATAAATCTTAACAGAAAACTTTCTAAGAAATCACAAGACTGTTAACCAAAACATTTTCACGTCTCAATACAACTTGCACGGTAATAATAAATTATATATTTTTGAATCTAATCTAGTCACCTGTAATGGTATGGTAATCAATAACAAATGAGTACTGTAAAAGTACTCATTTGTTAATGACCTCCGTTAGGTGATCAGATAGACTAAATACCTAATAAAGCAATTAGCGAAAGGATACACTCAAAAGAATATGTATTAAGTTTAAGAGCTCCGTAATTTAATAATTAGTGCAGAATTATCATTCTTTTTTATAGGCTATATTTAATGCTTCAAATATACGTAATTTATCAGTTTTATACTATGCAGATCCATAGTATAAAACTATCATTAAATTAAGATAAAAACTTTTATCTTATATGAGATTTAAACTATCTAGTATTAGATACTTAGATAAGTTGGGTTATAAAATTAAAAAAGAAGTTTAGAAAGAATTGATTTTTTTATTAATGTAAAAAACATAATAAAATCATGAATATCAAATATAAATATCAGAAATCATAAAATTCTTCAAAATAAATTAAATTAAATACTTAAATCTAACAAAAGATGAAATCAACTGAAATTTAAAATAAATTGAAATTATTACACACAATAAATATTAAATTGGAATCAAATAAAATGATTTAGGTAAGTACAATTAATATAAGTAAAATAAATAAATAAATAAGTCAAATACAAGTGAAAATAAAATTACAATAATTAAGTAACTACTTATAATATTAAAAGTTAAATTATTCTAATACTTCACCACCATCAGAATCCACTTCAGAATCTGACTCTACAGTTCCCATTACATCCAAGAACTCTATCGGAGGTTCCTGAAGTTTGAGTAGATCTAAAGCTTCTCTAAAGTATACCTGCTTCTTATGGGCATCCAGTTTTGGTCTTATTGAAGAAATCAGAGGATCAGATGAGAGAAGAAGCATGTTGAGGATGTCTTCGTTAGATGTTTGTCTACTCTTCTTCCTTGAATGATGTTCCCTGAATCTTCTGAAGTCTTTATTGCGGGCCTCTGAAGCTTCTTCTGATAGACTCCCAATTGGCACAATAGCATTTTCGGCTATTATATCACCTCCGTGGATTAATAATTTGTGGACAGTTGAGGACATGTAATACCAATTATAAAGTTCTACATATCTTTCGGCAGTTAATTTGGTATACTCTTTAAACTTAGGCACATCAATTATCTCACCAGAAGTGATTGCCTGCAGAATCACGGCAAACCTGTAGATAAGGTTTTCATCCAGTCCTGTTATTGCTGCAGTTTTCTCAGGAAACTCGAAAAACCTTCTCGCAGTATTACCATCGTTAGTTGTGCCTGACCCTTGTTTAACGATGTCGATCAAGAGATTAAGATCATCTCTGAATCGATCTTGGATAAGCTTTTTTCTGGTCTGTAACAGTATCTTGTGAGATTCCTCCCTCGCAGACCACTTCTTAAAATCGAGGCGATAAGCTATGTGTAAAAGACATTCCATTACATTAATACGGGCATGTAGTGGTGACAATCCAAATTCATAGGAACCAGTAGAAACGGTCTTTGACGTTACATTATCTAACTGATTCATTTCGGTTGGCTTAGCCAAACACAGGTAGCAGGCCGCATTTGATTTAGCTTCCGAGAGATATGTACAAATTTTGCCATCGATCATTGTTAATAACAATTGATGACTAATCTCATTTGCTTGGTATTTTGTGGAAATCAAAGCCTGGATTTCATTATCCATTCTAGTTTTTTCATTCATGACAACTTCTTTGCTCTCCTTCAAAAAACTGAACTGCACTGGGCGGCAATATGTAGAAGAGCAGGGTTTTGGATTTATCCAAATAGTATCACCTTCTCCTGTTGTTAACTTTAGAGGAACCAAAGAGGTCATAAATATGCTGGAATCATCTTGCTCACTGTCTATTTTCTGCTTATATCTACTTTGGTTGGATGCACCGTCAAATCCCCACTTCGATATTAAAATCAATTGCTTGCCTTGTATTTCACTAGTACTAGGAAGACTTTCAATAATCCTGGTCACTGTTAAATCTAGTAATGCTTGGAGTGCAATCGAAGCTGAGCTATCCGTTATGGTCACAAATGTCTCCGGAGGGTAACACTGAAGCTTAGCCTTTTGAAGTTTATAATACGACGGATATATATCTTTCGAACCTTCTCGAGTTGTTGTTTCCCTCAAAGTGATGTATTGCCATTTTGATAATTTTAATGAAAGCAACAAACCCAGTGCTTTCTCTGGTGAAAATAATACTTTAGGGACTGGTTTTTTGATCATTTCCTTAATTCTTGCTGTTGCATCTGGATTTTTTAACATGTATTCAATAACGTATGCAATATCCTCACGACCATCTTGTTTTAAAAGTGCTGCAGCTGAATATGCTAATTCAACAGGTTCTTCATCTTTATGTTCATTTGATCTCCTCTTCTTCTGCTTGTTGCTTAAATCTTCAAAGGGCTTTCGCGACCTTTTTGTCATTGTTGAAGCCGATATCATCGTTGACGTTGATGGTAAGGGTTCAGCATAAGTACTTTCATTTACCGATTCTTGTATGAGCAAATTTGTTTGTACGCAGCTTGGCCAGTCAATATTTGCCTCAAGCCAATTGGAATAATCACGTCTAAAAATATCAGGTTTGCGGTGGGATCTTATCCATCTCTTCTGAACAGCCCGTGTGAATTTCCGACAAAATTCCTTGAGGGTAACACGGTCTTCATCGGAAAGGCTAGAATCTAGTCGATTAACAAGCGTGTTAAATAATATTTCGTGATCGAATTTAGTATTCTGACTACTCAGAATAACAAACAAGTCCGAGTTTGAAATTACACTTTCCATTATTCACAATCACGGGGTAAGCGGGTAGGTAGATACTATTAGTTGTTAGCAGTAGAAGTACTCAAAATGAACTGAAGCTACATAATTTGATTTTTGACTATTTATAGGTATTGACTAATTATGAGGGTACTATTTTTTCTTAATTTATAATTAGTTTTGGTAATGAGGGTATCATTATCACAACTAATTTTGAAATTAAGCAGCATTTGTCACTTTAGATGTTATATTCATTTACTTAATTAGGTACAATATTAATTAGTATTAACGGAAGTAACGGAGGTCATTAACAAATGAGTACTTAACCATAAGAAGTAACGGAGGTCATAAACAAATGACTACTTAACCATTAGAAGTAACGGAGGTCATTAACAAATGACTACTTAACCATTAGAAGTAACGGAGGTCATTAAGTTAGTTATTAGTCACCATTACTGGTGACTAGATTAGATTCAAAAATATATAATTTATTATTACCGTGCAAGTTGTATTGAGACGTGAAAATGTTTTGGTTAACAGTCTTGTGATTTCTTAGAAAGTTTTCTGTTAAGATTTATAAAATACCCTAAACTAGAACTAATAATCGCATATTTTAGCATTACAAACAGTCATCAATATAAAAAAAAATTAATAACTTTGACGATTTTTAAAAAAAAAATCGCAAGTGGTGCCGCAAAACAAAGTATATCAAAAAATCATAAATAATTAGTACTATATACGTGTGCAAGGATATAACGGCCAAACTTGTGATTACGGAGATATTGACATTTTATATGTTAGTCCCATACAAATTTTTCAAAAAAAAATTATATCTTGCCTATTTGTGCTCACAATTGTCGCACATCCCATTTTATAGTATAACAATGATTAACAGAACTCGTCCCAAGCAAAAAAATTGACCTTTAATAATTCAAGATTCTATGTCTATGAAAGACGAGTTTCGATCTACTGTGCGTCGGTCCCGGTTGTTGTCTTAGAATGGCAATCGTTAAAGCATGGTGGTAGGGCATTTTGCAAATGTCCGCCTGGTTAGCGACCACCCTCAAGTAGAAAATCTGTCGCCAAGCACCTTAAGGTGTGTTCCGGCAGCTGTCCTTGAGAGCCAGTAATTCTAGGTTAAACCTGTTTACACCTTCGACCACGTCATCACTTACCATCAGGTGAGATCGTGGTCAAAGGATAACCTGTCAATAAAAAAAAATTGGATACAATTTGCACAGTCACAGTTGTTTAGTTCTATGAATAAAACAATACATATTTTTTCTATGGGATTGTTCTTAAGAGATCCGATAGACGCTATCTATGTGCATATTGTCTGTTAAGAACAATCCTTTCACATTAATTTAAGAACATTTCCTACAAAAGCTCAGAGGCATGTTAGGTTAACGCACAGATAATAAAGTCCTTATTATAGGTTATAAGGACTTTAAGAGAGAGTATTAAGCCCTGTTTTTACTTTGACTATATCTTAATTTTTTAACATATTATATTTTGATAGTTAATGATATAATATTTATATTATATTATACTACTAGTACTAATAAATATATAGTATGTAGTATAAGTATATGTCTATAGTAGCAGCATTCTCTACTCATTTGTCGCATAATTTTCCCATGGGCTTATTTCAGACTGAAAATGGCCCATGAGCAGCGACCGCCAGATTTATTGTATTTTATTTTCGACTTTTTCTACCTGTAATCTAGTATGGGATGAAAGAAAGACAACAGAGATGGACCGCTTGTGCCGCACGACTTTCCATTGATATCCATTGTAATGATATAGACAATGTCTAAAATGGTTTGACAGTAAATCTGCCGCTGCGACATTAGAGTGAATAGATTCTTAGTGCCCCTTTCAAAACAAGTTAGCAGGATGATTTTGAAAAGTCTCTCTACAACTTTTGAAAATATGCAGGTGCGTTAGGCGTCGTTGGCAACGCCCGCTGTCCATTCTGCTCGTGCGGATCCTCCTGCACTTGCTCAGGCAGCTTGCAGGGATACATACCACGAGATGCGGAGCGAGCGCTCAGCCGGCGGGCAGACATGCGCCAGTTCGACCGGAGAGTCAAGTTCGATTGTGTTGACATGAAGATTATGTACGACAAGACGTTACGTTAGAACTCACTGAAGAACCGATCCTTAATATCAACTGGTAAGGTCTACGAACCGTATGAAAGAACGTTATAGTCCCCTGCGCGTAGATTTGTGAAATCAACTTCGGCTGGTTGGTGTCTAAGATTTTGGACCTTATCAGCCACCGGATAACGTTTTTTAACGTTGTTGGTGTTTAGAACCTTAGGGCCAAAACACGCATATACTGCACCATGGTCGTTGTGACGTACCATTATGCGACATCTTGTCAGAATATGTTGTTGCGTCATGGAAACTACAATGTTTATTTCCGAGAGTGACAACACAACGTTGTGCGACGTAACCCTTCACACATTGCGTTTGCAGTTAATGTTTAATAATCTTAAAATGTTTCACTATGGAAAGTAAACATTTGCTTTTTGTGTAATTCTATCTTCTGTATTTCTTTCTTTCTTATATAAAAATATATATTTTTCTGCCATACAATGGCATCTGAAAATGATTAATGTTTTTCTATTTATATTTATTACTTTTTTTGTTATATTTTTTTTTACTTTTATATTTCTTGTCTGACAAGATCGCTGGAGATACGAATTACTTAGCATTCCATGGATTCACCGCGCGTGTGCGGGGTCCATAGCGTTGCAGAGGAAGAGGCTAGAGGGGCCTGGGACTTGCAACCCAGGAGTAGGGTTAAGGGGCCCCTTTATGATGCATCAATGCTCTGCCCAACCAAGTTTGGTAAGATCCTACTAATGCCGCCTTGGATACAAGTTCTAGGATGGAAGTTATGGTTGTTCTTGATAGGCCAGTCTTTTAGTTGGTTATATAGGGGTTTGGCTGGTATACGCCTTGCTCCAACTTCTACAGCATAAAAAATTAACCACATAACCGTTTTTGGTTAATTCATTTGTAAAGTCGTAATATTTGTTAGTTTTTATTGCGTGGTTTTTAGGTATGTTTGTTTCCCACGGCACAGTAAGTTCTATAAGTGTTTTGCGTTTTAATTTTTTTGAGTATAGAAATATATCTGGTCTGGATGACGAAACACCAACATCCTCAGGAATTTCGTAGTGTTTTTCAATGAAGTCCAATCGGGAGCAGCGCCTAAGATGGATTAAGGCTTGGATTTAGATATTTTAGATGACCCTTCTTTTTCAAAAGCACATGTCGTTTGTTCGTGGTCAAACCTTTTTTTGCTCTAGCTACCGAGAGACTCGCTGCTTCTCGTATTTCGAGAACTCTATCATGACGACGTGAATAGTGACCCCTATCAAGAAGCACCTTGCATCCTACCAGTAGGTGCCTTGCTGTACCTATGGCTTCCCGACAAATACCGCAAGACTTTTCGGTAGCTTCCCCCATCTTACTTAATTACTTTGGTCTGCGAGGGTCATCTGGAAGACGTTTAGATAGAATTTTAATAAGGGTGGTGACCAATGTAATTTTATAACATATTTTGTCAAAAAATTTAAAGTTACCAACATTATAATGATTAAATAAATTCTTAATTGTCAAAAGTTTTATTTTCATTTTAAACGTAGGATGGTATCGAAAGTTAGGGTTTGGTTTCAAAATCCCGTTTGGTTTTCCTTTTGAAGGAGCTTTTCACTTTTGTCACAAAATCGCCGTCATTGATCCGCTTCCATAAACAATGAGGAGGTTCTTAGGTAAGTATTTTGAGTTGCCAAATCAGTATTTTTAACTCAATATATGTACTGAAAAAAGTATATAATCTGGCAACATTATAAAAATAATTCATCGTGATTAAGCAATTGAACTGAATTTAAATACATTTGCTCAATTATGTTTACAATAATATTTCTTATTTTTTCGAGAAGCTATAAAAAGCCTTTCTTCGGTATCTTTACAAACGTTTGTATGGCTACTACACATTTATGTACCCAACACAGTTCCTCCTCGGCTGCTTAGGTTTTAATTCCCTGGCAGTGAGGAGAGCAAGCGACCAACTGGTTACTATGTGCAAAATTCTACATTGTAAAATAGATATTCCAGACCGGCACAATTATTCCACGATCTCTTAAAAGGCACTTATTAGTCTCCTGGACTGGAACCCTAATTGTGATGTGCTTGCGGATGAATAGAAGGTGATTTTGATGAAGGTTATCTCTTTGAGTGTTTGTAAATTACTGTGGAAATGTATTTTAATTGACAATTTAAAATTAATTTAATTTTGATTGGAGTTGTATTTAATTATATAAGACGTTGTATTTAGTAAATTATTTACCTAATTTATTTCTATTGTGATAGATCGATTTTATTGTTACATGGTGTTTTTTAATATTGTATTTTTATCCATTTGTAAATCTTATCATAAGTAGTTAATAATATTCTTTAATTAATAATCTAATGTAATAATCTAGTGTAATTAGCAGCTGCCAGCTGTTAAATAATATGTGAAGTACAGAGACAAAAAATATTTTACTCATTCGGATAAGTTGAGAGAAAATAATTGTGATCTTACTAACTTAGATTGACAACACTGTTATTAAAAAAATGTGTATTTATGTATATGTGTGTGCAAGGGTGGGTGTATGGGTTTAGTGTGTGTTTGTTGGAACTTAGATTCAATACTTAGGTACAGGATATACACATATACGACATTCGTTGACGCATCGACTGTAGACGATAAGTGGTCGGCTGCAGTCGATACGACCAGGGCCTCAATTCTCTTAGCTATTCACCAAACGCCACACTACAGCGATGCTTCTGCGATCGAACTGCTGTTAAAGTCAAATTCGGTAGTCTGCTAATTCTAGCTCCTAATCGCAGTTGTATAGCAATTGCGTCGCTATCGTATGGCTGTGCTATGGCTTGCAAATGTTGACACTGAAATAATAATGAAAACTTCTATCAATCAAGCATCAGTCAAAACATGAATACAGTGGTTTTCTAGCAAACAATACATTAAATAAATATATTTAAATCATTTAGCTATTTTTCTATCTAAAATCCTCCAAAATGTTTTATGCCACTGTAGCAACGCAATCGCAACAAAATAGCTTACAGCATACCAAATATGTCAAAAACTATTGATAGCAAGCCACTGACTTGCGATCGGACCTAAATAGCGGGCAGACTACGGATACTGTCAAAAACTTCAATTTTCATGCAATTGAGTTGCGTTAACGCCGTTCAATAGCTAAGAGAATCGGGCCCCAGACGATCGACACGACTGCCTTTGACGGTTGATGGCTGCCTCTGACGTCTCGAAGACTGCCCTCAACAACGTGGCGATGGCTGCAGTTGCCTCTACCATTGGTAAATGCCGCTCATGTATAAGGGCACTAAAGCTGGAAGCGCAAGTTAGCAGAGGAGGATACAGAGGCCGTTACAAACTTATTGTTATTAGGTATGGGCTGCTTACAAAAAGATGGATGGCCAGAACAAAAAGTTTCGATCTATCTAGCTAGATTGGGAAGGTGTCTCGAAATAAAGGACGTTTAAAAACATATGACGTTTTTTCTCTATCAAATAGAACAAACGCTATTCCAAGAAAAGCCCTATTAAAAATTATATTTTTTTTTTTAATTCCAAAATGATTTCGTACACCGCTACTACACAAATATTTTACAAAATTACAAATATACGATAGAAAAAATTTAAGTCATGTGTGGGATTCGAACCCACGTCCATTAGCCGGGGTATGCTCTAACCAATTGAGCTAACATGACATGACGTCATAACTCAAATCTTTCCTATTGTTCTTCAAACATCGTATTAGGATGGGGCGACATCTATAGTATTACTTACGTTGTACTACAAACAAGACCAAACTCAATATTCCAAACGCACTCTATATTTTTGGATACGTTCCTATTTGCCTATTATAAAACTTCATCAATGATTTTTATTTTTATATAATCTTAGGTATTTATTACATAATAATGTACAGCTCGTGCTTTATCGGATACCTATGTATTAAAGTAACATTTAATGATGAAAAACTACTAATCTACAGAGTATATGTGGAACGGAACGTTAAAAAAACAGAGATAACTACTGTTCAAGTTATCTTGTCAATGTCATCTGTGGCGGATGGACGATTTTCTTCATAGATTATCTTTGCGTTTCCTACAATTAGCCATACTCTGTTTTTGATTACTTGATTTCATTGACAATTGCAAATCTACCTGACGCCGATGTTTTCCGCTTGTGCTGATTGACTATCATTTCATAAATGGTGACCTTGGTTCCAGCATCATTTGTTGAGATACCTACGAAAAATATTTTTTTATGTTCTTAAATAAAACTGTCGCATCCTCAGTCTTAGGGAAAATATGCATACCTAGCGACCCCATATTAAGTGGAACCAGGGTAAGAAGATGATAGTGATGGCAATCAATTGTAATATTTTTCTATTCCCAAATCTTTATCTGTGATAACACATAACGAAGCACTACGAAGCAGTGATGGCTCATTGGCATTGGCAATGGACTGCCGCGCAGCAGGTCCGTGGTTCAAATCCCGCCGCGGGCTTGAGCTGCACCGCATGGTGGAATGGTATTTTGCGAATGCCCGCATGGCTAGCGACCACCCTCAAGTAGAAAATCTGTCACCAAGCACCTAACGGTATGTTCCGGCAGCTGTCCTTGAGAGCCAGTAATTCTAGGTTAAGCCTGTTTTACACCTTCGACCACATCGTCACTTACCATCAGGTGATACTGTGGTAAAAGGCTTACATATCTGCAAAAAAAGCGTAAGTAGTCAGACATTTATATATTCATGAAAATCCTAACCTCGATCATATTTCTTAGTTATAAAAAAATGTGGCGCTAAGGCAAAAATATAAATATGGGATGGTTTTTTATATACTTTTACACGGGCTTTTAATAATGTCAAGGCTAAGATTTTTTATATCAGTTCCAAATCAGTATAAAAAGTGAATGACATTCTATATGCATTTAAAATGCATTTTATGGTCACCCTTGTCAGAACAGAAACGACGTGGTCAATTAAATTACTTTTACTTAATTTTATAATATATTTAAGTTATATTATTAACCTCTTACTCAGCACATTTCTGTCCGGTTGTATGTTTAATACTTAGAAGCTCTTTGGGAACGGTTGATTATCTTTGCCTACAGTTTTCTCAATCTGTCCCGTCAACTGCAGTCATAGAGTAACCAATGAGTATGTAATCCATAGATATTATCACTAGGTTTTATTGACAATACCTACATTATCTTGGATAGTACCTACTGCATAGAGAAAAGTAATAGACCGGTAAACTTACTGGTACCTAATTTAGGCTGCTTTCGGAAACGAGTGATTTCCTACCATTGTAAAATTTGTTAGTTCATCAAAATAAACGTCATGTAATACCTTAATACCTTAACCGTTTTCAAACGAGCATCGAGTAACTTTTTTTTTTCTATTTTATTATGACATTGTGCCGGAACAAGCCCTCCTATAACAGGAGGCATTTCGTTAAATGACGAACTGCACTGCGCCCGTCACCCTGAGACATACAGTTGTTAAGACTCATGTATCTGTATTTTTTCTGACTCTCAAGGACTGTTGCCGGAACACACTGTTAGGGGTTCTTCCGAAAAACCGAGTAGCTACTCGGCTATCATTGCTTCAAGTATCATTGTGTCGGAACATAATTAAATATTGTATAATAAAAGCTTTAAAAGGTACACGTTCATAATTTAAACAAATATTTTATAACGAATGTAATTTTTTTGCAACGAATAAATAAAATTGCATCAAATCTACTCGCAAATGACAACGGACAAGCATTCACATGACAGGTGACAATTCTCTCCCTATATTGAATCGGATAGCATATTCAAGTGTCAATTGAACTTTTACTTGTACTTCAAACGGCCTCGAGTGAATGTAAAAATTCACCGAGGTGATTTCCGCACTTGGGTAACTTTTACGTTCACTCAGTGATTTCAGAACGCGCCCTTAGTGCATACATAGTTTATTAATCTCTGGAGACCCTAGAGACTAGAGCACCGGTAGGAGTAATATTGTTCCATGGACTAGAGACTTTGTATGTTTATGATGACCACTGAGCCATGAGCAAGTAATGACGTAACAATTTGGCGGTTTTCACTTTTTAGGGTGCGTTTCATTTGAGTGAGATTCGCTAAAAACGATCACACTCCCAAAAAGTTTTCCACATGGGTCTTGGCGTTATTTTCGCCTTAAACGCTACATCTAATGTCAAAAGTGACAGAAGTTGCAAGTTTTAGTGGCATTCTTAGCGTTCTTATCCAAAAATGGAACGGGGATGACAGTTACAAACGATCACGTGATCACAACCACAGACGCAGAATGTGATCAAAATTATCGAAATTTACGTTCTTAGCGACTAATGGAACAGGCCCTTACATAGAAGCATTTAAAGTTTTGGTCTCTTTTACACAAATAGAAGTATTTTGGAATTATTTATTGAATTATTATTATAATAACCACCTTCACAGAAAAACATGTCGCATTAATGTTAACGATCAGCTGCTACACCTTCCACCCAATAATCCAGCGGTTCGTTCGGCTCTGGAAGAGAGTGCAGGTGATGCCTAGTTTTTAAAATAAATCTAACTACATACCTACTTGCCCTGCAGTACTCATTCGGGGATGCATGCGGGACGATATAATATGTTTGTTTTTTCTACTTGCACTATTATCGTCCGGCGTTTTGGTAGACCGTGAAAAAATGCCAGCCGATGTTATCCTCTCAAATTACGATAATTTTGTAAGTTCATCATATTAATAAGTAGGCAAAGCTATGTACTATAAGCGTAAACAAATATATAACTGCGACCATATATGATGACCCCACCACAATAGATATTTATTATAAAGCACTCGTAGCGAAGTTTGAAGCGCTCGTAGCGAAGTTTGCTTAGCCGTTCATAACCGGTCGGCAACGTCCGCCGCGGTCAGGAGTGGGATGGGTGACCGCTAGTGACATTATTACTGAGCGCTTCCGTGCTTCGGAGGGCACGTTAAGCCGTCGGTCTCGGTTGTTGTCTTAGGATGACAGTCGTTATAGCATGGTGGTAGGGCGTTTTGCGAACTACCCGCCTGGCTAGCTACCACCCTCAAGTAGATATTCTGTCGCTAAACACCTAACGGTGTGTTCCGGCAGCTTTCCTTGAGAGTCAGTATAAATACAGGCACATAAGTCTCAAAGTGACGGGCGCGTGCAATTCGTGACTTGTGATGAAATACATCTGTTATAGGCAGAGGTTAGTCCGCTTAACATCAGATGTGCCTCGAATATGTTCCGTCACAATTACCTACATGGAAAAAAATTACCAACAAATTAAATATTTCATTCGTCATTTTTTTTACATAGTAAGTATTTGTCGTTATATATTTTACGTGCGCTATGTAGGCGTCTACGATGTGGGTAGTCCAGAGTAATACTAATATTGCATTTTACTTTTCCCGTTTTCTCTCGATCGTATGTAAATCGTAGCGCTTTCTTTCGTCCATAACATTTTTTATTACCAGTTGTTACCCATTTTGGCCCATTATACACAACACAGACGATACCTCCCACCAAGCCGCACATGGCGGAGCTGACGTCACGTTTACGAGTTGCTAAGCTCTGCCCCTCGGTGGATGGCTTAACATAACAATAATAATTGATATCTCTACTAGCTGTTCCGTAGCCTTTTATTGGATGTTGTGAGGGGCAAATATGGCAGTTATCCTTTGTGTTGTTAGAGAAGACATTCATAGTATACTGACTAAACCCTACATTAGCGGAATAAGGGTAAGATGGTGATGATAAAATTCTGCTTTTACATATGTGTTGCGGTTATCTTTATTTCGTCCATGTTTTGTAACCAGAAAGGTGAATTTTGTTAAAAATTCTGAGCATCTAATAAATATAATATCATCATCATAATTTCAGTCGCAAGAAGTACACTGCTGGGTACAGGCCTCCCCCATAGATTTCCAAATAGAACGGTTGGAAACGGCCTGCATCCAGCGTCTTCCTGCGACCTTAGTAATGTCGTCCGTCCACCTTGTGGGTGATCTAATTTAATATGTTGCTTAATTATTTAATTCTATATTGGATATTTTTGCAGGTGGTATCAGACTGGGTGACTTGTGTCCTGTCAGTACTTTGCTGTCAATGTTTGCAAGAGATGCCGATGTCCACCGCGACTTCGGCAACCTCACAGGCGATATTTGTATGTCATTTACCTACTAAAATGTATCTTAGATCAGCTATCAGGCGCCCGAATCAATCAAATAAGGTGTAATCAATGCTGCTTTTTTATATAAAAGTATTAGAACTTTGGTGTAAGGTTAAGTCTGTGGCAGGAAATTTAAAATTTATACTATAACTAGTGCTTGTAGTAACTATCGCGAATAAAGGAAATGAAAAAGTAAAGTGTTATAATGGGCAGCATTATCACTAAGAGCGAAATCTCTACCAGGCAACCTTAAGATGGAATGTTAACAGCTAACATTTTGAAAGCGAGGGCAGTTATAGTGTAGTAGAAAATAAAATGTTTTTTTTTTTAATGTTATTGTGACGGAACAAGCTCGAGGCCCACCTAATGTTAAGCGGACTGACCTCTGCCTTTTTTTTTTTTTTTTTTTTTGGGGGGGAAATGCCTTCGCACTTCCCTTCCTCCACGGGGGGTGGCGGAAGGGTATGTGTGGGACTTGCACCCACTAAAACCCCCCCGTGAGCAGTCCTCCGCCGAGGTAGGGCAAGATAGGGTCACGATGGCATTCACTATCTCACCCCAACGGTAGGCCCGAACCCAACCGGGCCTCCGCCCTATGGAGGGGCAACCTAGCTCACCAAGGCCGCCCCCCAGACGCGAGGGGCCGTGCAAGCTGGTGGAGAATCCCCCGACTCTCCACCAGTGACCCCACTACGAAGAAGGGAGGAGGCGGGCGAACTCCCGCCTCCTCGCACCCGTTCGTCTCCGCCGGCGCGGGTCAGCTTGGACATCGTCTTCCCTGACCCGCTCCGCGGTCTCTTTCTGCACCATTACTGCTTCGCAGAAAGAGACCACCGCCTGCCACGATCTCTCATCACCAAGCATGGCATTTACCACGCTCGGTAGAGTGAGATCCCCTCCTATGATAGCTGAAAGTGCGTGCCGCTGTGGGCCCCACGCAGCACACACTTCCAGCGTATGAAGCGCCGTATCCTCCGGCGCCCCACACTCGTGGCAGGCCGGGGTCACTTCCCGCCTTGCGATCTGATGCAGGTACTTGCCGAAACATCCGTGTCCGGAAAGCACCTGCACCAATCGAAAGGTCAGTGACCCGAACCGCCGCCTCATCCACCTCCATAGGACCGGACGGATGGCCTCCACCGTCCACTGTCCAGGGACCGGCGGAGCCAGGTCCTCCGTCCACCGCCGCAACAGGGCGGTCCTTGCCTGCCATCGCATTCGCGTGACTTCTTCCCACGTTGGGGTATCCCCCCGAGCTCTCCTCGCTGCCACGAAGTGATAAACTTCAGCGAGGATCTCAGCCTGGAGCTCCCAAGGAGGATCCCCAGCCAGCACGCAGGCTGCCGTCCAGGACACCGTCCGGTATCCCCGTATCGCTCTCGTTGCGACAATCCGCTGCGGACGTCGCAGCAGTGTTTTATTGTCGCGATTGAGAGCGTCCACCCAGACAGGTGCCCCATACAGAGCCATACTCCGGATCACTCCGGAGTATAAACGGCGACAGTTGGCGTTCGGGCCACCAACGTTGGGCAGCAGCCTACCCAAGGCGGCCGCGGCTCCTACAACTTTTGGCGCCAACTTGGTGAAGTGGACCCCAAAAGACCACCTTCCATCCAGTATGAGACCCAGATATTTCATCTGGGTCCCAACCAGAATCATGACCCCCTCCAGTGATACCCGTGTTCCTGGAGGAGGTCCCCCTCGAGGCCCATGAAACAATAGGGCCTCAGTCTTGGAGAGGGCGACCTTCAGCCCAAGGGCACGAATGCGACCGATCACAAGGGTAGTGCCCACCGTAGCCAACCGCACCGCCTCCTTGAGATTCCTCTCCTTGACTACGACCAGGGTATCATCCGCGTAGCACACGACCCGCATACTTGCGGGAAGCGTGCCACGGAGCACCCAGTCGTAGCCCACGTTCCACAGGAGTGGTCCCAGAACTGACCCCTGTGGAACCCCACATGCAACGCGACGGCGCCTCAGACCGTCGCGTCCATCCACTAGAACCTCGCGGTCCAGGAGGTAATTAGCCAACAGCCTTCGTAGATACAGGGGCACTCCGTGATATCGGAGTGCCTCCTGTATTGTTTCATGTGGAAGGCTGTTGAAGGCATTCTCTATATCGAGCGATACTGCCATCACCTTTTCCCCCCCGCTGACCGCGTCCCGCGTCCATCTTTTGAGCCAGAGTAGGGCGTCTATCGTAGACCGCCCCGTTCTAAACCCATACTGGGCCTCCGACAGCTGAGGCCCAGTCCCCTCCAGGTGCTGGATGACACGGGAAGCCACCACTCTCTCAAGCAGCTTACCCGTATCATCCAGTAACACGATTGGCCTGTATGCGGAAGGCGAGTCGATGGGTCGTCCCTCCTTCCGCAACAGGCACAATCGACCATCCTTCCACAACTTCGGAAACCGTCCCGAAGTGAGGCACGCGTCGAACAGCTCCCGAAGCCGATCACCCATTTCCCCTAGAGTGATACTAAGGAGCCGTCCTGGGATCCCATCTGGGCCCGGGGCCGTCCTCTTTCCTCGCAGACGGCCAACCGCAACCTCCATTTCCACCTCTGACACAGGTGGAATGGAAGCCGGACTCAATTCCTCGGGGAGCGATGTCGCCATCGTTGGAGGAATGTGGACGGGATCACTGTCGGGGAAGAGCCCCTCCAGAACCCTACCCAGAAGCTCTGGCTCCAGGGACTTCACGACCGGGGGCATCTGACCCCGGAACATTTTCCGGGCGGCCCTGTACGGACGCCCCCAAGGATCCCTGTTTAACTCCTCAAGGCCCTCACCCCAGGCCTCTGACTTGGCCCGGGTGATGGCCAGCTGCAGCTCTCGCTTGGCCTCGCGGTATAAGTTGTACAGCTGGCGCTCAACCTCCAACTCCTCAGCCGACATTTGCACATCGGTGCGGCCGTTGCGCCGTCTCCTACAGCGGACGTAAGGACGGCGCGCATCTGAGCAGGTGGCTCGGAGATTTTCAATATCCGAACTCCACCAATAAACCTCGCGCCGGGCGGGACGGCGCTGGGACCTTGGCATTGCTGCGTCACATACGGCGGTAACCGCTGTGCGAAAATTGCCTGCGGCGAAATCCACCTCCGGGTGCGTGGTGGTTGTAAGCCACGACTGTACGATTGCCGCCTCTTTCGCCAGTTCGGCGTCGAGACGACTAATCGTCCAGCGTGGGAAATCCGCTCGCTCCACGCGCTGAGTACCTCCATGACTGTAGGAGGTAGAGATCTCGAACCTAATGTACTTATGGTCCGAGAGAGTCTCTACCTCCGACTCGACCCTCCAGGCCCGGACACGTGCCGCAACAGATGGTGTGGCAAATGAAATGTCCACCACGGATCCCCCATTGTGACGCACACACGTGTGGACCGACCCTCTGTTCAGCAGAGTCAGTCCTGTGGCAACCGCCCACTCCCTGACAATCTCACCACGAGAGTCAGTGAAGCGATTGCCCCAATCACGGGCCTTGGCGTTTAAGTCCCCCAGGAGAAGGACCTGCCGAGGCACCAGTCGTCTTACCACCGCGGCCAGGAGGTCCATAAAGACCTCCAGCTCCGCAGCGGTTTTATTGGGGGAGAAGTATGCACCGACGAGCGCGTACTCCCCCCATTTAGCCACCACGTACCCAGAGCCCCTCTCTTCCACAGAGAGAGGAATTCCGCCACTGGGACTGACCTCTGCCTATAACAGATGCATTTAATCCCAAGTCACGAATTGCACTGTGCCCGTCACTTTGAAAGACTGAAATATATAGTACATATTATACGACTACATATACATACATAACTTATTTATATTTTATATAATACCTATATATATATATGATTGCATGCCTGTCCAGACTAACAGTCGCTGTGGCCGAAATCGGTCAGGACTACATCATCATCATATATGATTGATTGGAATATATACCTAACATCTCATAGTAAAGCAGATTCTAAGTTAGCCTGAACAACATCTTCGACCACTTCATCTCTAACCATCAGGTGAGATAGCGGTCAAAGGCTAACATATCAGGCATAAAAATAATGACTCAACACTACCATTTGTATATATTATAGCTATAGCTGTAGCTATTTATATATACTAGCGGCTGCAGACACCGGCTGCAGACGAAACGCTATCACTATGGGTCTTATCTATCATCTGTCTCTCAAGTTGTAGATAAACATCATCGAGATAAAAATATTATATTTAGGGCCTGTTTCAGAATTTTCGAGTAATTTCCGGTTATACCACCCAGAACATATTTAATAAATAAAACACTATCTTTGCGTTTCACAGTCATCGATTTAGCCTATCCATCGGTTAAAGCTTGAAACGCGCTGCATATTAACTGTCATTTTTTGCAATTCAGCTATTTTATCTGTTGGTTAGCAACCCGAAACTTTATTAGTTCATCCTGACCCTTAATAGCATTAATAATACAAGTATAAATTAATTAAAACAAATATAAAACCCAACTGCAAATTATTTATTTTCGTTAAACGTTTTATCGTTCCATTGAAATTAAAACTACAAGTTATATATATTAGGTCCTTTTTTTTTTTTTTATCTTTATTACCACTAATAAGTAATGGAGGGTTTGATCACACACGATCATGCCACCCTCATAGGTCATATCACATCTTAGGATCTACGCTTAATAGCTAACTGCACAATTTTGTATAGCATTCTAGCCTCCTCTGATTGAGGAAATGCTAGGATGCTATTGCATTCACCCACCACCCGTAGGTCAACTCCGTTCTCGTAACACAACCTTGACCTCTCAGCTTCGTTCCGGACACATTCCACCAATATGTGATATACATCCTCAACAATGTTACATTCAACACAATTTGGTGAACTCAACTTACCCATAAAACTGTTTAATGGTATGTGCCCGGACCGAAGCCTCAAGGCAATTACAATTTCTTCTCGTGTCATAGATGACGTAGTAAACCACGGCGCACGACTGAGACCTGGTTGAATGGTCTTATACCATATGCCCTTGGTCACTGACCTCTCGTCAAAATGTTCTTTCCACATCTCAGTACTCTTATCCCTAACTAGGTATAAAAGATCAGTGAACAATGGCAAACAATTATAGGTTATTCCGTTTGTAAGGGCGTCTTTGGCTAGTCGATCTGCCTCCTCATTCCCCGCTATGCCTACATGTGACGGTATCCACTGTATTTTGACTATTTTGTTATTGTGAGCCAACTTGCCTAATGATTCCAGAACGCTGTAGGCTATCGGAACGCCTCGAATATTCGAGGTACACCGAGCCAGGTGTAGAATGGCACTTTTGGAATCTGTCAAAATTACGTACTTACCTGCTATGCAGGAGTCAATATATGAGACAGCCTCTGCTATGGCTATCAATTCCGTATGCATAATGGACACTTTAACATATAAACATAATTGCAAGGAAATGTTGGTTTGTGGGTCAAAGACGGCTAAACCACTCTTACCATTTGTATCCTTTGACCCATCTGTATATAATTGGTAATAATCACTGTACTTTTGACATAATAATTTCGCAGAAATTTGTCGTAGTTCATTAGCTTTATATCGATGCTTCGCCTTCTCAACTATTTCAATATTAGGTTCCACTACCATTGAAAGATCCACATTGCTGACCCACGTGTCCATAGCAAACATCTCTAATTGCTTTGTAGTATGTATTGATGTATTTTTAAGATAATTTTTAAGATTTCTGGGGTGAATGCCCCAACTGTTTCCAGCCAATGCTTTAAAAACGTTCACTAAACCTAAACTTCTGTTTCTCAGCTCATTAATATGTTTTGCCCAACGCAAAGATTTGTCTAACCATAGTCCTAAATATTTAATTTGATCAACTACTTGTACTGTTTTACTGTCAATATAAATGTCTAAACTTACTTTACGGTAACCTCTTTTAAAAATGCAAACTTTGGTTTTTGTTGATGAAATTTCGAGCCCGACTATAATAAGCAATTCAACCAATTGATTTAAGGCTTGTTGCAATTGAACCTTACCCTCTTCTAATGTATCAGAATTGATGTATAACACAAAGTCGTCTGCATATTGTGATATGTAAACGTTTTTTATATTTTTGCAAATATTAATAGTAGCTATATTAAAAAGTAAAGGAGATAACGGATCACCTTGAGCTAGACCACGACATGTAGTTCTACAGTTAGAATAGGAATCTACCTCCAACTTAAGAAAACGTTCCTTTAAAAATGTCCATAAATACCTACATATCATTGAACTAATTTTCAATTGTTGCATAATATGTATAAGGTTATTAACGTCGATGTTATTGTATGCGTTATCGATATCTATGAACGATGCGACGCACACCTGGTTTTGTGAGAAGCCGGTTTGTATTCTGAAAACCAACAATGATAGGTTGTCTAAAGTGGAGCGACATCTTCTGAACCCTGTGGTATCCGATGAGAGAAGGTTGTTATGTTCGATGAACCACTCTAATCTTTTCATTAAAATACAGTGAAAAATTTTACAAACGCAAGATATCATAGATATGGGGCGAAGTGAACCTGGAGACCGAACGTCACGACTTGGTTTAGGTATTGGTACAATACTGATATCTCGCCATTGATTAGGTACAAAGCTGTTCGAGTATATCTTGTTATATAATAATAATAAAATGTTTTTGCCATTCTCAGGTAAGTTAAACAACATTGAGTAGGATATTTTGTCTCTTCCGGGAGATGTGTCTTTATGACGCATGCAGCCGTCTAACTCACATCTAGTTATTTTAACATCTAAACATGTTTTGATTGTATTAAAATGTGGGTCGCATGGGTATACATAATCTGGTGTTAAAATTCGAAGAAGTTTATCTGCGCTCTCTGTGTTTACGGTAAACCTTGGGATTTTATAACCTTTTAACCATTTAATTCTACGCCAAAGCTCATTTTGTGTTATTTTTCCATCTAGCGACGAACAATATTCACGAAAGTTTTTATTTCTTTCTTGACGCATCAGCTTTTGGGTTTCTCGCAGTTTTGTTTGTAATATATCCAAATTTCGCGGGGTAGGATTGCGGCGGAACGTGGATAGGGCTAAACGTCTTTCAGCTACTAATTTAGATAGGGACGGTTGCCAGTATGGTTTAGGTATGAATTTATTGCATGGGTTATGGTTGATTTTAATTGGAGGTATAAAACGGTCTGCTGCTAGGTTAATACACTTTATAAAATTATCATATAATGTTTGGAGGCATTCACAGTTATAACTAAAACCTTCAAACATAATTTCTAATAAACGTTTATAGGAACTCCAATCTGCGTTTTTGTAGTTACGCCGAAAAGTTTTATTGTCAGAATAAACTTGCAGTTGTGTAGTTATCTTAATAATTAGATGGTCACTGCCTAAATTTTCATTAATAGTCCCCCAGTAAAATTTTATTGCGTTATCAGCTGAAACTAAACACAAGTCTGGAGAAGATTTTTGCAAAATATTATTGACTAATTTAACACGTGTAGGGCTGCTGCTATCATTCATAATAATAAAACCGCTTTCTGTTACTGCGTGCAATATTTGTGAACCTCGTGTATTGGTTTTATATGACCAGTTCGTATGGTGGCCGTTAAAATCACCTAGTATTACGCAATTTTTGTCTGAAATACTTAGTAATCGCTCCCAGTCTGTTTGACTAGTGCGAACAGTCTGTGAACAGTATATAGATGCTATATATTTAATATGTTCACAGTTAAAAAGTTTAACCATTACTACTTCGATGTCAGTATTTATATTATTTACTTCATAGATACAAGCTTTAATGGAACTGTGTATTAATAACATTACGCCACCGTACGAATCGGATCTGTCATTACGATATATATTATAACCCTTTACCTTAAATGGACTACCAGGTTCCAACCATGTTTCACTGATTGCAGCAATGTGGATCTTCTCTTTGTATAAAATATGCTCTAATGATAACATCTTAAGTCTAAGACTTTGCGCATTCCATTGTATAATATTAAGATTAATAATTTTAGGGTCGTGATCCATCATGTACTGAATCCAAAATAATCCAATAATGACTTCAATATAGGCCAGTCCGAAATATTTTCTACTATCACTAAAATTATCCATTCAATGCAACACTTTATGGCACTCTGTACTTTCTCAGGAATGGTCACTCCTCTTAAAAATAATATTTCTTTCAATCTACTTAAAAGCTCACTAAACTTCACTTCTTTCGTTTCCTTCTTTCCTTCTTCATCTTCTGCAATTTTCTGGTAGATGTGCGCGTCTTTATTAGTTTCTGTCTCCAGCTCAACAGAAAATTCGTTCGAGTTCGATGTCGTTGTTCTCGGCTCCTTACCGCGTCTTTGTTTATTGGAAGTTCTCATATTATTGTTGCTTTCTTGGTGTACCGTCGCTTTTGCAACAACTTTAGCAAATGTTGGTGTACTTGGACTGGGTTCAATAAATGCTGTCGTGCTTATAGCAGAGGAGGAATTAGGGACGTAAGTGTTAGTTTGCGGTTTAGAACACTGATATTCTTGCTGTAGGCCACGGACCGGTACATACATTGTCAAGGCGCGTCGATATGTGCAGTTAAACTCTGACATGATCTCTCTTAGTCTCTTCTCTTTTAGGTAAGCCGGACATGATCGTATTAAGGACATGTGTCGACCATCACAGTTGACACACTTAAATGTAGTAGTCTCACAATTGGGGTGGTTGTCACTGCATTTCGGGCACACAACTTTCTGTGAAGGACATTTTTTCGTCGTGTGACCGAGCTTCCAACAACGAGAGCATTGGGACACTGGGAACACATAGGGCTCAACCTTTATGCGTAAACCATCTACATTTATGAAAGGTGGCCGGAACGAACCCTTGAAGCATAGACGTACTGATTCGCTGGGTTTCCATCCAACACCATCCGAGCTACATCGCATCAATCTACTAGCACTCTGTAGTTCATCAGGTTCTGGACATACTATGCTTGTAAATATTTCTTCCTCCGTTAAGTCCATATCTACATCTTTGATAACTCCATACGATAGGTTAACCTGCATAGCTCTCTGGATTCTCCATCCTTTTCCAGTTAGAGTCATACTCCTTTCTAGTTTCTCCGCACTCAATTCATTACTTAAATCTACTCGAATTTTATAGGGATTAACATACTTAACTTTTTCGATATCTATTATATCTATATCTTTGAAAATTCTAGCAAGCGCGAATTGTTTTGGCAAAATTTCGTTGGACGAAATATAAATTTCAATGTTTTCTTCACCCTTCTGTGGTTTATACTTTTTTTCCTTACTCTTCACTACTGACCATTCCTCTTCTTCTAACTCTTCTTCTCTTCCTCTCTTAATAGGTCTTATCTGCTCTTCATTATTTTCTCTGTCACCATATGCTATAAATTCGCATTGTTCCAAATCCACCACTTCTGTAATCATTTCTTGTTCGCTTAATGAACTCGCGTTGCTCATATCTCGTTCGATATTATCTTCAGCCATGGTAAGCGGGCGGCCGCTGGAGCCCGTAGGTAAGAACCTAACGGTACACGCCAAGCGACGGCGCGCGAACTACATATATTAATATCATAAACACAGGACGCGTTCACCTCGTTCGAGTACCGAGACGAGACTGTATATTAGGTCCTTACATATGAAATTGGCGTTTTTCGTACTGGCCACTTTAATCACGAATTTCTCCTCTTTGGTAAGGAATTCCAAATTCAAATTTGTACAGCTATAGACTCATGTATTTGTGCTTCGATGATCGTCATTCATTTGTTTTTTTTCTTCTGTTTTTTTCTGTTTGCGTCACTCATTTTACAAAATGGAAAACAACTCGAAGGGTGAATGATGTGTATGGCGGTCGTGTTGCAAAAGAAAACACAGTTCGTTTTTGGTTCCAACGTTTTCGTTCTGGAAATTTCGACCTGCAGAACAAGCCCCGTGGACGGCCTGAGACTCAAGTTGATAATGAAGAGTTGAAGGCTATTGTGGAAGCGGATCCATCGCAAACCACCTCCGAGTTAGCTGCAGGCTGCAATGTTAGTGATAAAACTGTTTTAATTCACTTGAAGCAAATTGGGAAGATTAAAAAGCTTGAAAGGTGGGTACCTCACGAATTGACTGAAACAAACCGGCAAACGCGCGTCGACTGCTGCGTTACATTACTAAACCGGCACAATAATGAAGGTATTTTAAACCGAATCATTACCTGTGATGAAAAATGGGTTCTTTACGATAATCGGAAGCGCTCAGCGCAATGGTTAGATCCTGGCCAGCCAGCCAAATCCTGCCCCAAGCGAAAATTAACCCCAAAAAAGTTACTTGTAAGCGTTTGGTGGACTAGTGCCGGTATTGTTCATTACAGTTTTTTCAAATCTGGCCAGACTATTACGGCTGATGTCTATTGTCAGGAATTGCAAACCATGATGGAAAAGCTAGCGGCTAAACAACCTAGGCTGGTCAATCGCTCCACGCCACTGCTGCTCCACGACAACGCTAGACCACACACTGCGCTACAGACGGCTACTAAATTAGAAGAGCTTCAATTGGAAAGTCTAAGACATCCTCCGTACTCCCCGGACCTTGCTCCAACAGATTACCATTTTTTTCGAAATTTGGATATAACTTCTTGCAAGGGAAAAAATTCAACTCCGATGGGGCAGTCCAAATCGCCTTCAAAGATTTTATTGATTCCCGTCCGACTGGTTTTTTTAGTAAAGGGATCAATGAACTACCTATGAGATGGCAAAAGTGCATAGAAAATAATGGTTCATACTTTGATTAATTAAATATATTATATTAAAAAATATTCGACTTTTTGTTCCTCCCATACAAAACGCCAATTTCATATGTAAGGACCTAATATATATATATATATATATATATTTATTGAATTGCTTTTTAAAGCCCTTCATTTTGATATCGCTCTCGATAGGTTTGGAAAGCTTTATTTTTTCAAATATGGCGTCTGAAATTTTTGTTATTTAGTTTATGTACCGAGGGTCACTTGCACTATCAAGACAAATCTAACGATATCTCATACATACAAATCGGTTTAGCCGTTAAGAAGCTATGGCGGAACAAAGAAACTCACATACATACATATATGAACCCTGAAAACATAACACTCCTGTTTTTGGGCAGTCGTGTAATATATACGAAAGTTTGTGAGTCATTGTGTCAGTGTGTATGTTTGTTGTCACCCCGTGGGTTGCCGGGTTAAATTGTACCTCCCTCATATCATCCCGTGGGTGTCGTAAAAGGCGACTAAGGGAATAATTATACTGGAAGGTGGGCAGCAGCGCCTTCTAAAGAACTACTATCTTACACTGCGATCCCCAAGCCACCTGCCAAGCGTGGGGATTATGGCAAATATCCCCTTACATCCCCGCAATATTTATAGTCAACTGTGCCAGTAGCTTAGCCTTACCTATTTCCATTTTGTATAGGCGTTCTTTGAATGAAGGAATAGTACCTAAAGTCTGGAAAACCGCCTACATAACGCCAATACATAAAAAAGGACCCAAAAATAAAGTTGAGAATTATAGGCCTATTTCTAAATTATGTTTATTCGCTAAGGTTTTAGAAAAACTCGTTTATGCCCAACTCTATCCCTCACTTAAACATAGTATTGACCCTAACCAGCACGGGTTCTTAAAGGGTAGGTCTACCACGTCCAATCTACTGTTATGTAGTGAGTTCTTGTCCCGTTATATGTCTGAGCCTTCTCAAGTAGATGTAATCTACACGGACTATAGTAAATGTTTCGATCGTATAGACCATTTAATTCTTTTAGAGAAACTTCTGAAAATAGGCATAAGAGGCAACTTATTCAGATGGTTCTCTTCCTATGTTCGTAACCGATGTCAGACTATTGTATTGGGTGGGTTTTCCTCTTCTCCAATGAGGATACCTTCCGGTGTACCGCAGGGATCCCTACTTGGTCCTTTACTCTTTACAATTTTTGTAAATGACATTTCCTCGTGTTTTACTCACTCTAAAATTTTACTTTATGCAGATGACATGAAAATCCTTCATCCCATAAAAAGTATTGACGATGCAATTCACCTTCAGACTGATCTTATCCGTTTCGAAAACTATTGTACACTCAACAAACTACATCTTAATGTCACTAAATGTTATGTCTGCTCATTTACCCGTAAATCTGACACTTTAAAGTTTGATTACTCAATACAAAACATACCTTTGTCTAGAGTGAATAGGATAAAAGACTTAGGCGTGACCTTTGACAGTAAGCTTTTATTTGATGAACACATTCATACTATAGTAAATAAAGCCTCAAAAGCATTAGGTTTTGTTCTTAGGATGTCTTCTGAGTTTTCCAATATAAAAACAATAAAAATCTTATACTGTGCCTATGTTAGAAGTCACCTTGAGTATTGTTCTCAAGTATGGAACCCATGTTACGATATTTATATATCGCGCTTGGAAAAAATTCAGTCTAGATTTCTACGTTATTTACAATTTCGTGCAAAGATCTATTTACCTGACTATAACTCGAGATGCCGCAAATTTCATTTCCTGCCTCTCCAGGAACGGAGAGATATAGCTGACCTTTCATATCTTTTTGGCATAGCAAATAGCTCAGTGGACTGCTCGGAGCTGCTGCATCAACTTGGACTGCGCACTAATATTAGAAAAAGGAATCCAAAACTTCTTGAAACACCGCATTCTAAAACTAATTACAGACAGAACACATTTTTGATTCGGGCGTGCAGATGTTTTAACAACCTTGCTAGCGAACTTGACATAGATATATTCTTCACTTCCTCTGCTAAACTAAAAAGTACCCTATGTAATAAGTTTTCTGTAGGTTAACTTAGCGTCTTATCTCTATTATAATGTAATAGCATTAACAATTACATAAGTCTGTAATGACCAGCACACTGGGCATGCTCCTAATTGTCAGGTAGCTGGATCATCATTTGGACTACCTGTAGGCCTGCAATGGCCTTTAGTTTGCTTAAACGCTTGCTTTATAGTACCTATAGTGTTATACAAAGTTTGTAGTGTTTCGTCTTTATTATTTGTTTTTCTTTTGTCACTGATGATTAATTTTGTTTATTTTTTTAACTATTATATATACTCGTATTATATATTTTTATTACAAAAAGGAAAAAAACTATGTGAACATTCACTTACAGGTATGTTTTTAATGTTGTCTCTTCATGATGTGTTTATTGTGCTCAAAAACAGATGTTTTTGAGCACAATGTTGTTCACCCCTTACTCGCATACCGGTTTGCACTTCAAGTTTTATGCAGTCACCGTGCGGCGTGCGCCCGCCCGCATTGTTCTCTTATCGCTGCAGCAGCTACCTGTCATACGATTTGCTATCGCTTCCTCTGTTTCGATAATAGTTTAATTGCCATATCCATCAATGACAAAATTATTTGCTATTTTGGGCAATTGCAGACAGAACACATTTTTAATTCGGGTGTGCAGATGTTTTAAACTTGTAATATTCCTTAATATTTTATTATGTGTTTAGTAGTCGTTCATTAACTTTGATCTTTTTTAAAACTAGTTGCTATAAGTGGAAATTTTTAATTAGCCTTCAGAAAATTATTTGTTATGTTTGTTATTCCTAGATAGCTGTTAATTTCCCTAAGATTGTTAAATAAAATAAAATAAAATATTAATAGGGGAGGCTGTGTTCAGCAGTGGACGATTCGGCTGATACAGTACAGTATGTTTGTTACTTTTTCACTTTGAAGTGGCTGAACAAACTTTTAATATAGATGTTTAAGTCCTAGATTAAGACTACATCGACAACTTATTTTTTAACACCATTAATCATAACTTTTCATCATTGTCTTCGCCAGACGCAACTAATCTTCAATAATTGATTAAATTTACACGATTTTTATAATTTTGAAGCAATTGTACTAACGGCAAATGCAGATAGTTCAGTCAAAACTGGTGATTTGTATGTGTGGTGCGCATACAAAGCACCAGATACGCTACGTTGATACTGGGTACATACGCGCTACAATACACGCGTACACGGGTTCACGCGCGTAGTATGAATGGAATAACATTTCTATTAGGTCCTTACATATGAAATTGGCGTTTTTCGTACTGGCCACTTTAATCACGAATTTCTCCTCTTTGGTAAGGAATTCCAAATTCAAATTTGTACAGCTATAGACTCATGTATTTGTGCTTCGATGATCGTCATTCATTTGTTTTTTTTCTTCTGTTTTTTTCTGTTTGCGTCACTCATTTTACAAAATGGAAAACCTTAAATATCGCATTATTTACGAGTACGAGTTCCGCCGTGGCACTAGTGCTGCGGAAACAACTCGAAGGGTGAATGATGTGTATGGCGGTCGTGTTGCAAAAGAAAACACAGTTCGTTTTTGGTTCCAACGTTTTCGTTCTGGAAATTTCGACCTGCAGAACAAGCCCCGTGGACGGCCTGAGACTCAAGTTGATAATGAAGAGTTGAAGGCTATTGTGGAAGCGGATCCATCGCAAACCACGTCCGAGTTAGCTGCAGGCTGCAATGTTAGTGATAAAACTGTTTTAAAACACTTGAAGCAAATTGGGAAGATTAAAAAGCTTGAAAGGTGGGTACCTCACGAATTGACTGAAACAAACCGGCAAACGCGCGTCGACTGCTGCGTTACATTACTAAACCGGCACAATAATGAAGGTATTTTAAACCGAATCATTACCTGTGATGAAAAATGGGTTCTTTACGATAATCGGAAGCGCTCAGCGCAATGGTTAGATCCTGGCCAGCCAGCCAAATCCTGCCCCAAGCGAAAATTAACCCCAAAAAAGTTACTTGTAAGCGTTTGGTGGACTAGTGCCGGTATTGTTCATTACAGTTTTTTCAAATCTGGCCAGACTATTACGGCTGATGTTTATTGTCAGGAATTGCAAACCATGATGGAAAAGCTAGCGGCTAAACAACCTAGGCTGGTCAATCGCTCCACGCCACTGCTGCTTCACGACAACGCTAGACCACACACTGCGCTACAGACGGCTACTAAATTAGAAGAGCTTCAATTGGAAAGTCTAAGACATCCTCCGTACTCCCCGGACCTTGCTCCAACAGATTACCATTTTTTTCGAAATTTGGATAACTTCTTGCAAGGGAAAAAATTCAACTCCGATGGGGCAGTCCAAATCGCCTTCAAAGATTTTATTGATTCCCGTCCGACTGGTTTTTTTAGTAAAGGGATCAATGAACTACCTATGAGATGGCAAAAGTGCATAGAAAATAAAGGTTCATACTTTGATTAATTAAATATATTATATTAAAAAATATTCGACTTTTTGTTCCTCCCATACAAAACGCCAATTTCATATGTAAGGACCTAATATTTATGTTAGAACGTTTACGGTCTGTAGATAATAATGAAGGCTTTATTGGTATTTCCTACAGGACATAACGGATACATAATTCTCGAATGATTTTTTTTAACGTGATTGTGACGAATCAAGCACAAGACACAGATGTTAACAGGTAACCTAGGTTATACGCCTATAACAGATACATTTCGTCACAAATGACAAACTGCACTGCGCTCGTCACCCAGACACATACAGTTGTTAAATCTCATGTGCCTGTAATTTTACTGGCTCTCAAGGACAGCTACCGGTACACACTATTGTATGTTTTGCTCTTGGTGCTTGGTGACAGATTTCCTACTCGTATGTGGTAGCTAGTGAGGCGAACATTCTTAAAATGCTATTCCACAATGCGGAGTCTCTCAATCCCGGCGGTGAACTCAAGATCGCACCATGGACCTTCAGCACAGTAGTACATAGTTATTGACAGCTCGGTTATCATTGCTTCAACTACAACCGCCTACACAAGCGCCTACTTCTTTCAGTATATACCATTAGCATATACAGCCACACTACAAACAAGCCTTACTCGTACAAATGCACATCCATAATTATTTACTGTGGAGTGGCGCACCTTCGTGAGTGAACATGTTTGTAACAGTTCCGAATTCTGTTCCTGATCAGACAGAACTCGGTCGGCGGACGCGTAGTCAGCGTTATAGTAGACAAGGCGTATCTCCACGAAGCATATCTTCTTCCTATCCGAGCTACACGCCAAGAGTTGCTGCCACAACAAGTTCTTGCATCAAGCGTCAATGTTTCACAATGATATTACAGAATCTTAGCTTCTTTGCCGCAGGTGAAACCCAAGCCTCTGGTAGACCCTGGAAATGAACCTGGAGAGCCCCTGCGACCCCAGTGCACGAGAATAGACTTCACTCCTACAGTCAGAGATACTGACGAGACCGCTACCAGGTGTAATCAGTTCTGGGAGATGGTCAAGAGTAACCCCGAGTTGCAGGGGATCATGGTCACTCCGGTGGGAGCATTTCTTATAATAAACACCCTTTAACCATTATCTTCTCTATTAACTGTGGCATTAATAGGTGATGAATGTGGTTGAGAATGTAAGCTGGCTAACCTAACATGGGATCTGGCTCTCAGACAGCTTCGGCAAAACACCTTTATGTGCTTAGTGACCTATTGTCTTCCTTGATGGCGGTAGCAAGCTCATCTGGAGAAATTACAAAGTCACGCAAAATGCTGTAGTACCATGTTTGTTGTAGGATTTAAACCACAAACAACCAGATGCAGAAGATTATTCCGAACGTTTGCAGAGTTCAGTATTATTATTGCAGAGACTTCTAGGTTAGCCTGAACAACATCTTCGACCTCGTCATCACATACTATCAGGTGAGATAGTGGTCAAAGGCTAACCTATCATGAATAAAAAACAAAAAAAACTACTGCTGCCAAGAAGAGGTTTGTTTACTTGTCGGTTCAAGGATGGCATTGAACTCTGAAAATGTTCGGAATAATCTTCTACATCTCTATTCTTCGCGTAATCGAACAACTTCAAAAGAAGTGAGAGACTTCAAAAATAGAAAGGAAGCCTAGTCTTATGAGAACTCATGAGAACCAATGATACATTCGTACCTAGAGGATAGTATCTAGTTGATAATGTAGCTGACTACATAATGTAGAGAATGGTAGTTAAAAAAAGGGTTAGGGTTCCATACACCAAAGGCAAAACGGAGTTCCACTGTTTTCTGTCTCCGTCCATATGTCACGGGACTCTTGAATATAGCAGTTTTTAAACTAGCGATACAAGAATATACTCACGAACATAATTCTGAATGTATAAGTAGATATACTTACTTTTTTACGATTTTTCAACATCTTGTTACAGGAAAAACGTTCAGATCAAAAATTTAACGAAAATGTTCCGGTACACAAAAAACGCCCACAGACATCATCGAGCGACCGTCACTACCCTGCTATAAAAACTCTCAAGCAAATCAAGAGCAAAGGTAACAAATTTCTCTTTTTTTTAGGGAGGACATAGATGTTGGCTACCTCTATCGGCCGTCCTATTCCACCGGACTTTGGGCGAGGGAAGGCCCTCTTATAGCCCTGGATGGGGAAGTGCTGAAGGCACTTCTCCGAGACGGGCGTAGAAGGCGGAAAAACGCTTTCTACATAGTAGAAAGAGTGGGGAATTAAGTTATCTTCATACAAACGCACCCCTCGCGGCTTTTTTGTGTGCGCCATGGTATCTATGCGTCCCGCACGCACACTCTAACACAATCTCGACCCGTTTCTCAGTGCGCCAGCCGGTGCTATCACCAAACAAGGATCGCGCGTCACGGCTTTTCGCCACCGCTAAATAAATGAAAAATGTTTGATAATCGTAGGAGAACTTATTGCTGTGTGTTCGGCTGTCTAAATAATAAGAGTTGTCTCTGTTCAGATTACCTACTGAACAGGAAAGGTAAGCCAGTCACTTATTCTAGCATACCTATAATTTTTACTTGATAATGAGTGAGATACCTACTTATGTTTTTGTTTTATTAGGTATGCCCCGCGTCGCTCGTCTCTTGTCCCGCCATCACATAGGTATCGCCTGTCGCTCTTTCTTTCATCGTGAAAGGTTTCAGCATCGTAGAGGTAAAACTGACCTCACTAACCCAACTTCCGGGGCCTTGCCAATTTCTAACAACCTTAAATTAGTAACAACCCTGAGACAGGCAAGTATGATAGGTAATTATATCGTGAATTGGGCTGGAGATGGCCTACTTCCCCACTCTTTCTACTACGAGTATGCTTTCAACCTCCGACTCCTGCGGGCGCCGAACACTCACCGCCACTAAAGGAGGGGTTGACAAGCTCAAGGGCACCACTGTGTTACGGTCCTCGGCTTGACTCGCTGCCGAGAGACATTGGGAGGGTCGGAACTAAATGCCCCGGTACTACTGCAGTGTTGTACCGTTGTGAATGGACCCTACGGAGATGAACTCTGTGATTATTTGGATAGACACTGATAGGGACTTTATTTTTGCGTCGACGTCCCCGATGAGCTTCGTGTTTGATTGTATATATTAAAAACAAAGTTTTTGAAGGTTTATTTATATTAAAAAGCCCCTAGACGTGCCCTGCTGCACGTCAAACGCGCCGCTATCAACCAATTTTATATGCGAACTTAACCGCACCAAACGGTGCTCTAAGTGTATACGGCCTTGCTTCAGCGGAACCGAAGCACTTTGTATGACGGCCATGAATCCACCATTTTGTATTTTCTACAGGTGACATTCGTTTCCTCTCCTGACTTTTATGACATTTGAACAAACATCCCTTACCTCTTTCTTACCGTTTCCGAGTTACGCCGCGTATTTTAACAAGCATAATTTATTAAATGAGAATCAGTTTGGTTTCACCAAGAGCAAATCCACAACAGATGCAGGTGTTCAATTGATGTCGCATATACTGGAAGCCTGGGAGAGCTCACATGATGCTATTGGCGTATTTTGTGATCTTTCTAAGGCATTCGACTGTGTAGAGCACTGCACTCTGATTCGTAAACTTTACCACTATGGTATTCGTGGAAAAGCTCTGAATCTTATAGACTCATATCTGTCAGACAGGCTACAGAGGGTTGGAATAAGTGGCAATACTTCTTCCGGGTCATTGGTAAAAATGGGAGTACCACAGGGATAAATTTTGGGACCTTTTCTGTTTCTAACATATATTAATGATCTGCCTTGCATGGTCAAAGATTTCTGCGATATTGTTTTATTCGCAGATGATACCTCTCTGATTTTTAAAGTAGATAGGAAAGACAGTGAACTGACGCATGTAAATAATGTATTATCTAAGATTTGTAAATGGTTCGCCGCTAATAATCGTCTCCTAAATTCAAAAAAGACGAAATGTTTAAAGTTTTCTTTACCAAATGTTCCTTATGTTGAACCAAACATAAAGCTTGGCCCAGATAAGCTCCCTATTGACAAAGCGACAGTCTTCCTGGGAATCAAAATGGATTCCACTTTACAATGGGATCATGTATATGTATACATGATCTCTCCGGAAAACTTAGTTCTGCTGCATATGCAGTTCTTAGGATAAGACAGTTAACAGACGTAGCTACTGCTCGCCTAGTTTATTTCGCGTACTTCCACAGTATTATGTCGTATGGCGTATTGCTGTGGGGAACTGCTGCTGAGATAGAGACAATCTTTATCATACAAAAGCGTGCAATTCGAGCCATATATAAAATGGGTCCTAGGGAATCTGTGAGGGATCTTTTTAAAGAAATTGATATTTTAACTTTACCAAGTCTGTATATATTTGAAAATATTATGTATATTCGTAAAAATTTGAGTAAATTTAAATTAAACAGTGATAATCACGATTACAATACTAGGAATAAAGATAAAATAGCGGTGCCAGGTTTTTGATTAGCAAAGACAAATAAAAGGTCCTTCTTAGGTAATTGTGTGCGGTTTTATAATAAAGTTCCTAAACATATTACAACGCTCACAGAAAGGAAATTCAAGTTGCATGTGAAAAACATATTTATTAAAAAATCCTACTACACAGTTTCTGATTACATAAACGACAAAAATGCCTGGACAATTCCGCCTCCGCCAAGCTATTGCCTGTCACCTACATAATTTAAACAAATATTGTAATAACTCTATTATATAGTATGTATGTAACACATTGTTAAAATATGTTTAAAAGAATGGCCCCGAGTTTCTTGCCCGTTCTTCTCGCAGTGGCTCTATACAATTTATTTGCTGAACGTGGCAGTACAATGTAGAATATTTCAATACTAAAATTTGTAATTAACCTTCATAAGAGCGTCGTAGACGCCTAAATTGAATAAATAATTTTGACTTTGACTTTTGACTTTATTACTTACGAGTATACATACCAACTGCACAATCATGACTCTCAGACGAAAAGTTCAAATATGTTCGAAACTGGTCGGAGAATTTTCCATTAAATGTTACGCGAGTCCTAGCCGGTTGTAAAATAATACAATAGGTGTTAAATTATGAAATTGCCATTTTATTGTAATAGGTACTTCGAATTGACATAGAACCTTCATGGTGTGAAATTTTTGAGTGAAACTTTTTTCACATGGTACCTACGAGGTTCTTTTTTTAAAAAATGTGCAACATTCGATTATCGACCTTCAGTTGATTTTTTATCCAGCGTATACAAGAAAAATGGATATCTACTTCTAGCAAAACTAGCAGTGAAACAGCCACGACTCATGAATCGATCTTCACCATTATTACTCCATGATAACGCGAGACCTCATACAGCGCGAGAAATCGTTTTAACTCTACAGGAACTGCAATTATAATCCATTTGTCACCCTCCGTATTTGCCAGACCTTGATCCAACGGACTACCATTTTTTTCGTGATTTGAACAATTTTCTAAGTGATAAATAGTTTTATTCCCAAGAGGCGGTAAAAAATGCTTTCACACAGTTTGTCGAATCTAGATCACCAGAGATCTATCGCAAAGGCATAAGTGACCTTCCTATTTGATGGCAGCAATGTATAGATAATAATGGTAATTATTTTGATTAAATAAATATGTTACAAATAAATACGAATTTCATTTTTTTTAACAAATCGGCAATTTCAAACTTTAACCCCTAATATTATTATGTAAAGAAAACTAACGATATTTTTTACTCAAATTACATACAACTGTTATTTGAGATGACTTACACGACGGTAAAATGTTTGTTAAATATATTTTGTGCCTTCTAATACAGCTATTCAGTTGTTAAATACGTTTAGCAAATTATATAAGTTAAGGGTAGTTTGCACAGCGTTCCTTAAATTTGTTTAAGGAGCTTTTCATCGCACTTGTTAATTTAGCAACGTGCATAACCAGCTATTTACTTGCTACATGCGTTTAGGAAACTGTAAACGTTAAATGATCAAAATAGGAGATATATATTATAGTACTTAAATTGGTTTATCGGTTGACCAATGAAAATAGTTTCAATATTTTTTGCGCAATGACGCCTGCCCTTATAAAATTACAAAAGGCTTGCCACTATAAAATTATTGCCACTATAAAATTACAAAAGGAAAAATTATGGTTAATAATAACAAAAAAATATGTGATGAAATTATTATAATTCATCAGTTTTGTGACGCTTTTGCAATATGATTTTTGTTATAAGATTATATAATGTATTAGGATCTACGAATAAATATGTAAATAAATGTACGTGAAACTCAAAACCGGCAGAACGCAAACCTTACCGCGGGCGTGGTTTAACAAGTGTACCTACCGCGCGGCGGAACATTACTGCGACGCGACCAATCGGATGCGATCATTTCTAAGCGCCAAATCTATTAACCAATCCAATTGAATATGGAAAGTTGTGTGTGTTTTATCAATTGTGAACGAGTCCGAAATCAAAGCGCTTACTGTATAAGAGTTACACTTCTTCACATATATATTTGTAGATTAGGAGTATTTAAAAATGTACTTAGCACGATATCTTCTTAGATATTATTTCAGATTGAAACAGATAACTTACAGCGGGACTTGAACCCGCAACCCCAGAATACCGGCCTGGGGGCCAACTCTCACCTCTTATAGTAATAATAATTTAATCTTACAAACGGTAATAGAATCGTTTGTCGTTTTGATGACGTCACAAGAAATGCATCACTCTTCTCGCGAACTCTGACGTACGAACTATTAATTGTTCCAGCGACAAATCGCTTATGTTTGTCCATCCCAAAATAGGTTATTTTCTAGCAGCGGATTTAAACTAGATTTTGGGTATTTTATGGTAAAAATGGGTTTAATTAATGTGTAAATTACGCGCAACGGTTTTATTTATATTATTTTTTAAAATAAATGCAGCAAAATTATTTGATGAGTGAAACTAAAATATTTTGCAGACAGCAGTTGTACAATAAAATGTCGTAAAACTATGGTAAATCCGTTCCACAACTTCGTAGTTCGGAACAGTGCGAGCGGGATAACGGTATATCATAAATATATTGTATCTCGCTTGCACATCCGTGATACATATTTCATTCGTTCTTTAAGTAGGATCAAACCAATATTTCTTTATGCAGTTGTGGGTCGGTGATAGTTTGTGTCTACGAATGATTATTTTAAGCAAGAAACAAAACGCTCCTTTTTTATGATGGTTTCATAAAAGGTGGGAGTTGGCACCCTGGTGCATTTATAATCATGCTATGGAAGCGGGTGCTGGGCAGTCGATTTTTTTCCTTCTGTTTCAATGCACATTTTTCTATCTGTTTCGTTAACGCTCTATCTTTTTACTTTCAGATTTGGTTCAAACTGCTCTACGGTAGCCGAATTTTATACGGTGAATTTCTACGGATTTTATATTCAACATACATGATTTTCTACTTTAATTTATATAATTTTCTGTTAATTTACCTTATGATAAACTTTATTATAAGATACTTACATGGGTTTTCTCTCAATTTACGAATTCGATTGAAATTTTATTTATTTCATAATAATGTAAACTTTATTTTCTTTAAAATTCTCTGAATTAGTGTAATATTTCTTCGGTTAACGCTGAAATCCAAAATTGTACAACGATTGCCAATGAAAGTCCTTAAAGTTGACTTTTGTGTTCAAAAGTGGTCTGTTTAGCGCAAATTTAGTCGTCATGTAACTCGGTGTTCTCTAAACTGATGGCAAAATTGGCTACAATTTTGTATGGTACACCTACATGTACCATGGGTATGGTATATATACGTAATTAACCTAAATAGTTAGGCAACTACGTAAAAATGGAACCTATTCAAATACTATAATAATAATTTAATTGTAGTAACGTATGAAGCTTATTTTTTTTTACTATTAAACACAAGTAGATGTATGTACTGTGCTGTACTGTAGCAGCCGGATCGTTCACTGCTGAACACAGCCTCCCCTTTACGGGTGATATATAATTCCCACGCTTGGCAGGTGACTTGGAGATCGCAGTATAAGATGACAGTTCTTCAAAAGGCGCTGCTGTCCACCTTCTGGTATCCATAAGTCGCCACGGGACATTATATTTTACATAGAGACATATGTACGTAAATAATTATCGACAAAAGTACAAATGCCGAACTACCTCGGCTTCTGTTACGTATTGAATGAAATATCGAATTACAAGCAAGTGCCTACATACTTGCCTAGAACTGGAAGTTTAGAAACGATAATTCACAATTTAAAGTTAAATTTTACACTTACTAGCACTCCATAAATGCGCGAAAAACATGGCAAAAAGCGTGTCTGCTGCGGTTGGTAATCGCGTTTCAAATAAATATACCTATTATAGTATTTCATCCTACGAAACTACTACTATATTACGAAACGGCAATTTTATACATTAAGAAAGAAAAGTTGAGAAGATGATTGGTAATGTAATTTATAGGAAATAAATATTTTTTTCATTACCTGGTAGTTTAAACTGAAGTTAGATAAAGGTGACAATTCGTAAGTCTGAATACATAATAAAATAAATACAAAAAGCAGTCTGAAAGTAATTAATCATAAGACGGTGGAAGTGGTTCTCTGTAATACTTAGCATAGATAGAATCCCAGAAACGGAACCTTTCTCCTAACAATGATGAGTTTTCCAATTGTGGCTGATACTTTAACAACATGAACGGTGTCAAAAAACCGTCCACCGGCGGCCACGTTGGCAGCAATGAACCCCGAGGTGTTGGATTTCTGCAAACAAATGTTTTAATTAATTGTAAGCTTTTTGGCGTGATAATAGTCATCATCAATCTCCGCTGAAGTCTTAAATTACTGTTACATAAACTATAATACTAGGTTAGGTCTGAACAATTCAAGCCACACAGTTTTCAGTTTATTATTCTGCCTTAAATGCCAAAGATTATTAACTGATAAAGACTAATAGTCTCTTGATATTAATAAGCATATAACGTTGCTAAAATACACATAAGTTAGGTTTCAGAATTATACTGCTAACGCGACCCTATCTTGCCGCATCTTGGCGGAGGACTGCTCACGGGGGGGTTTTAGTGGGTTCAAGCCCCACACATCCCCTTCCACCGCCCCCGCGGTGGAGGGGCAGTGCGTAGGCATTTCCCCCCCTCAAAAAAAAAAAAAAAAAAAAAAAAATTATGTGAACAAATAAATAAATGTAGGTATCGTCATTTTGCACATGTAAGTTTCACTATATATCCAAGTCAAAGACACTGTGCACTCTAATATTTGCTCTATATTATTCTTAGGTAATTCCGCAACGCCTGATATTTTGGCCTCATTATGTGAAGACTATCGATATGATATGAAGATACGTACCTTGCTGTTGAGGAATTTAAAAGGCATTTCAATATCATTTCTCATGCGCATAGTATTAAAGCTATCTTTTAAAAACTCACCCTGTTACTATAAAGTCAAGCCACAAATGTCTCATGATGTCCTTCATACTTTTATATTCTTCCGAGTTATTTGTCTCTTCGTCGTCTATAACAGCGAAGGTTTGGTCACAATGACCGGGACCTCGATCGTTTGTGTTTGGTATTAGTGGCGTATTTTCATCGATGAATGAATATACAGATAAATATATCGTGTCGCCAAGAGAAGCTCTCCGAATGTTAGCACTCCTCAACATAGGAAATGCAAACATTACGTCAGTGAAGTAGTCTATGTACGACAAAATTGTATCCTCGCCAACAGATTGGTTTCCAAAATAAAAATATTTAACACTTTCTGCGATTTGTTCCTTTTCTACATTGTTTTCAAAATGAAGATCACCTGGCAAAAAATCTGAGAACTTATCGTTCATTCCAACCATCCACTTGCTTAAATCTGGTAAACGATACAACCCTTCCATTTCAGAAAAACTATAAAGCAGAGGCTCTTTCTGATAATTTCCTTCTTTTAAAATTTTTAACGGAGATTCATGGAGAAATATCTCACCTTCAGTTTCCCGTTCTACGCACGGTGCAAAAAGCAAAAGATTACCACGCGTGGATTCCATTATAAAATCACTTTCAGATAATAATAAATCATATGATGCAGTCTTATAAAAAAAATCTAAAGCATCGAAGTCGTTTATGTTTGTGAAATTGAGTTTATGGGCGTAAATTTTTGCGTTTTCTACGGGATTTGCTTGAGTTCCAGTGCCTCCGAAAACAGCACCACTTCCAACAATCGCTTTATTGAACAACCCAGTAGCCATAGGTGATATTGAAAGTAAGTCCACAGATCCACCACCGGCACTGCAACCAGAGATTGTTACATCTTGAGGATTTCCTCCGAAACTGGCAATGTGTTTGTTAACCCAGCGCAGCAACGTGATTTGGTCTTTCATTCCAGCATTCCCAGGAATATCTTCAGTTCCAAGACAAAGGAAACCATGTACCCCAAGGCGGTAGTTAAACGTTACTACGATGACTTTCTTAGTTCTTGCTAAATTAGTATACGAAAGCCCCAACTTGGTATGCTCCACCGTGTACTTCCACCAAGACAGGCAAGTTGGTTGTGTTTTTATTGGGTACGAAGATATTGGCGACGAGGCAATCTTCTTGAACATTAAACAAGGCACCAATACTTTCAGGAAGGCTTTGATGGCAAATAATATTTCTGGCAACAGCATCAAATATTTCTGTCCATACTGGAGGTTCAAGAGGGGCCTGGAACCAAGGAGAGTTTACTACATTAGTCAATAACAGAATTAGTAGGTTTTATTTTCACTTTACCTACCTTTCCTTTCCCTGATCAAATATTTAAACTTTTACTCGGCTTAAATATTTAATATTGAGGACAGCTCCATTATTTGAATGAATGTGAGTTCGTGGTTAAAAACCAAATCGTCAACAAAAATATGGAAATCAACACAGCATTTTTTGCATAAAGAAGAAACAGTTTATCAATATAAAAAGTAGCTAGTTGGAAATATGGGTAATATAATTTTTTAAATTTCACATAATAATATATCTGAAACCAACGTGAGGGCTTGCGCCGCGGCTACTTCGGCAGAGCAACTCGAGTTTTATTGGATTTTCAGACAAGAAATTCTTCATAACTATGCGTGGTATGAAACTGTTTCTTGGTCCTTTTTTATTATAAACATTCGTGTAGATCTGTGTGATTATTTTTTATATTTTGACCACTGATTTTTACTAAACCAGATATTTAACTTAGGCCTATTCTGTTTTTAAATGGAATATTTTTTTTATGTTAGATGCTGCACGACGCTTCGCCACGTAGAGGTCATTCGCTGGTCTTCACCACGATGTTACAAAATACATTGCGTCTATCGCTTATTCTATCGTTTACCATACAAACTATTGCTAAACTCGTATCGCTAGAATTTCGTGGTCCAGGGCCTACAATGACGCAACGGTACAAAATAAACAACTCTAAAATATACGAAATCTATTGCCATGCTATTTGGCACCGAGTATAAGTCCCAGACAGCTAAAATGGTACTAGCACTGGTAAAGCTTGGTCTAAAAAACAGGTTGAGTGTTCGTAGTGGTAGCTTTTTTTTTTTTTATGCTTGATAGGTTATCCTTTGACCACTATCTCACCTGATGGTAAGTGATGATGTGGTCGAAGATGTTGTTCAGGCTAACCTAGAAGTACTGGCTCTCAAGGACAGCTGCCGGAACACACCGTTAGGTGCTTGGCGACAGACTTTCTACTTGAGGGTGGTAGCTAGCCAGGCGGGCATTCGCAAAATGCCCTACCACCATGCAAAATGTCCTGTTATATATATCATATGCACCCCTTATTGCACACTCCGCTCCTTTCCTGCCTAATCATCATTTCTCTTGTCATAGTGCCTCAGCCAACTATCCTTCTCCTCAGTCTTCATCCTACTTCCAAATCTGACGGTCGGCTTAAAATTAATTTAGTATTTTATTTCTTTTTTGAAAAAGCCTCAAACCCGTAGGCTCATAACAGTCCCATAAAGCTAAAATGGTAGTAGCACTGGTAAAGCTTGGTCTAAAAAACAGGTTTAGTGTTCGTAGTGATAGCTAAGTGTAATTGTGATAGATTTTTTATTTTTTTTATACTATTGTGATGTAACAAGCTCGAGGCCCGCCTGATGTTAAGCTGACTAACCTCCGCCTATAACAGCTGCATTTCGTCAGGTCACGAATTGCACTGCGCCCGTCACCTTGAGACATAGTTGTTAAGTCTCATGTGCCTGTAATTTCACTGGCTCTCAAGGACTGCTCCCGGAACACACCGTTAGTTACTTGGCGACAGATTTTCTACTTGAGGGTACTCGCTAGCCAGGCGGGCATTCGCAAAATGCCCTTCAACCATGTGGTGAAGGTCAAGCCCGCGGCGGGGACCATGGACCTGTGGCACGGCAGTACATAGCCAATGCCACTGAGCCATCACTGCTTCAATGACACATGATGATAGTACAGTTTTACAAAGGTGGTATTTAGTAATATTGTGATAATATTATGTTTATAAACATGAGACTGCTATATACCAGTCTAATCTTCTATTATTTTTGTGTTTTCAGGTGTCCATTGTATCGGAACAAAAGTGTGATAGTAATAATACGACGTAGTTAACAATAACATACGGTCCACTCAAGTGAAATACGGGCACAGTAACACGTTTAAGGAACTACGAGGAAAAAACAAGAGTACATACATATACGTATATAAGTATCATTTAGTAGATCAAGCTGAGGCATACCATTTAATGGATGAAGTTTGCATTCGCTCAAGTTTAATTTGTAGTAAGTTGTTCATATGTCCGTGTTTTTTACCAAAAAAGCAGGATGTTCTCAATTAGACGTGTATATATACTTTTTTTTGTTTATGTTTGTTACCTCAGAACTTTGACTGGGGGAACTGTTTTTTTTTATATTTGTAAGATGGTGCTTCCCGTGTGGTCCCATTTAAATTTCATCAAAGTCGGTCTAGCTGTTTTGAGCTAGACTCCAATAACAGAAAAATGTTTTCCTATCTTGATGAAAGGAAATCGATCCCGTAAGTAGTAAGGGTCACTAAACAGGGTGACATTAATATTATAACAACAAACATAACACATAATACATAGGTAACATTTATTTAGAAAATAATGAAGCTGACTTCAACACTCAAAAGTGTGAAAAAATGTGGTAGTCTACACCGTGCGCTCAATATTGTGATAGGTACTTTTGAACTATCATGGTATAGATTTCAACAACTTGTTTCACACTTTTGAGTGTTGAAGTCGGTTATTGTTTTTTTTTATCGACTACGATAAACTTACATACTTATGATTCTAATAAAAAAATGTGAAATAAAAAACAACTGCAGAAAATGTTTTCAATGTTTTTAAATCAATAGAAATGGTAGAAATACCAATAAAAAGTTATTTTTTTTCCAGAAATTTTAAACTACATGTAAGCCCTTGGGTGCAATGGGGTCCTATGTATTAAAGCGACAATAGATCTATTCAAACTGTGATCGGGCGTGTTTACAGTTAACGTAATTCTTATACATTTTGAATTCTTGTTCTACTCGCAATATGCACGGCTACGTCCAAAACCAAACTAGCTTTTAACCGCACCTTCGCATTCTCGCACGACCACCGGATACAAGATCCACATGGCGTACACTGCCAAATGCCCACGGAGCTGGAACCACCAGCATCAGCAGAACAAGTGGACGACTATGAAATGTTATTTTAGGACTTTTGTATCAACCTGTATATATGGTATTAAAAGATTCACTGCTAGTATATTGCAAAATAGATTTATAACAGAAGAAGAGAAAAAAAAGCTGTGGAGATAAAGTTTAGGATAATAATCCTAACGAAAAAATCATAACTGAGTTTTAGCTTACCGTGCGTCCGTGCCCTTTAAAATAGGACTAGTCTTTTACATAAAGCATTTTATGGCATAGCTATTTACACCGACTCTGCTTTTCCTATGAAATGGCTTAGAATATAATGTGTTAATGTAGGTAATAGATAATAGGTAATAGAACATGTATTTACAAATAATTGTACCATATAGGAAGGTGGTCCCCAAGATACAGGTTTACCTAGTTTGGGGGCCAAAAGTATTTTGTAATTGTAAAACATTTTTATATCAATAAACGTTATTATTATTATTAATAATAATATATGTAAATAGTATGTCTTATTGGGTAGCAGGCGCTAAATTGATTGCGTCTCAGCAATTATTCAAAAACGGAATCCGAGAACTATGAAATTTTTCACTCCTGACTCACTTCAATCTGATGTAGTATTTAAAGTGATTAATAATAATCTAGGTTAAAATTTATAAAACAATAGAGTCACAGTGACTTCGATGCGAGATGGCGTTATCAGTTTGCAAAGCTCCTCGAGGGCGAGAGCTGGTCGGCTATGTTGCACTATAAAAGTTAGCGTAGACGACACAAATTATATATGCGGCTAAGCTGGCATCGTACTGGACCACTATGTCCTAGTTATGAATGAAATTCTACTGTTATCATTATCGCCGATGCCAAAGGGTTAAAAGTAGAGTGCACGGAGCGCTTTTCATACTAGCGTAGTTTTGTTATATTTTGTACGGATATTGCTGAGCCTAATATCTTTTCTACGGCTTTCGCTTCTGGTTTGCCAGTTTTTTTATTTATTATTTATTATATAACTACATGTCAAAATAACAATTTCCAAACAAAAGATTTGTCGAATTATTTTTGAAAATACTTAGTTTTACGGAAATCTGGCAAACCAGATACGTAGATATTAGGCTCAAGGATATTCATGGAAAGTTTCACCGAGTTTGAACACTTAGTATTTAAAATATGACGAAAATACGTTTCTATGGAAAGCGCTCTGTGAACTGTTAACTTCTCTGAAATATACAATATAGAAGAAAATCTGTTGCCAAGCACCTAACGATGTGTTCTGGCAGCAGTCCTTGAGAGCCAATGAAATTGCAGGCTAATGAGTATTAACAACTGTATGTCTCAATTGTTAATAGGCAGAGGTTAGTCAGCTTAACACCCGGTGGGACTCATTCTGTTTCCGTCACAATCACATAAAAAATACGTAGAACATAAAAGTAGTCAATAGTCAAATATCACTGTAATAAATTCACTGAATGCTGGAAATGGAACAAACATGCGATATTTATTTCAGCTTTGCCGTGATGATGGGTGTTGGCAGACGGTGATGAAGGTAATTCATAACGCTCATGAAGATAAGTCCTTACGGTGATTAAAGTAAGGCAACACGGTGAAGAACTTATTGTTAGGTATAATAGATATTGCCGATATAATTACCGCGTATTTATTTTAAATAAATAACAGGTAAATTTACTTCTGGTTTTCTCACAACGCAACGTACTTAAAATTTATAATTAGTAACTTTTCATTTATGCCTACGTATCAAGTATTCCTTTAGTTTAGATAATATTGTATGGACTAAGTTTGTGTTAGCCAATCGGGACGACAACGAATCATTTACTTTAGTCGGTCACAGCTCACTTCGTTCGTGTGGAATGGCCGGCAGTTATCACAGGCTTAATTTATTAAATTAAGCGTGCCATTCATAAGCTGAAGCTATCTAGCTCACCGGGCCTGACCTCTAGCCTAGTTTGTATTTGAGGCTTTTAAATATTACTTTGTTCTTACACACTATCGTATATTAAATCTGTCACATAAAACTCACTCTCACCATCTAGTGGAAGCTATCTAAGGTGATACAGCAGTCCGAGTCATCGCCAATTGCACTCGCGCACTCACTTATAACCCAGCGAAAATGTAGTTCCGACATTTAGGCTCTTGTCTTATGGCCCAGTGCCTAAATGTCGGAACTTACCGCCAACTCGTTTCTAGTTTCTAGCTATACTCACTTCTCGCTCATTGTCGTTGGTAGGACAGCCTACCAACGATCATGAGCGAGTTACTAATAAAGTTACTAATTTTTGAAGCAGTGATGGCTCAGTGACAATGGCTATGGACTGCCACGCAGGTCCATGGTTCGAATCCCGCCGCGGGCTTGAGCTTCACCGTTTGGAAGTAGGGCATATTGCGAATGCCCGCCTGGCTATCGATCACGCTCAAGTAGAAAATCTGTCGCCAAGCACCTAACGGTGTGTTCCGGCAGCAGTCCTTGAGAACCAGTGAAATTACAGCCACATGAGACTTAATATCTATGTCTCAAGGTGACGGGCGCAGTGCATTTCTTGACTTGTGACAAAATGCATCTGTTATAGGCAGAGGTCAGTCCGCTTAACATCAGGTGGGCCTCGAGCTTGGTCCGTCACAAAAACATATAAAAAGAAAACAAAAAAATAGCCCCATTGTGTTTGGGTTTGTTGGGTTTTTGGCTTGTAAATCTATTATGCAATCTGAGATAAAGATACGACTAGTATCTTTACAGATGAGGTACTATAATCGTCGAGAGTGTTGTGGAATCTTGTAGGACAGCTATCAAATAAGTACCTATTTAGTCGATAATTTGATTTCTTCATTTCCGTACCCTGATTGAGGTATGAATTTAAATCGATGCACTTTGGTACGAGCCTTTTTATTTTGTGGTCCGAGTGTTTATGTGTAGCAAAACATTACGATCTTGATGTTGCTGTTTAGTTGAGACTTGCGCTGATGTACAAGCGCTACCATAGCCAAGATTCCAGAAACTTATATACATCTTCACTAGTTGATCAGAACCACTTTCCTGAAATAAATTCTAGTCACTCGTAGAATGCCTTATCTGAAGACTATCAAATAAACTTTGGATATAAGGTTTATTTCATAATTATAAACCGCGATCTATCTGCCTCACGCCACTCATGTCAACGATCTATTTTAACTATTTACTTAATAATAGAAGAACGCGAACATAAACAATCAAATTCTTAATTTTTTTGGAAATAAACTTCGTTTATTATTGAATAATTATAAACGTGAACATATTATGTCAACAATTTGAAAATGAAAAAATTAAAATGTTCTTTATTTCTGTAGTCAAGATTTAACTAAAATTAAGGCAGGGTGCGACCTTCCAGTAAGTAGATAAACACTTGTGTCAGAAGACCTCGCTCTTCCATATCCATTCCATAACATTAAATGGTTACAGATAGTTAATTTAATGGTCGTGATGTCATGGTACGCCGACGGTGTTAGTGGGTAACGTTCTAAAGGGATTTAAAAGACAACGAGCCATTGGAGACACAGTTAATTTGATTCTAATAAAAACCTGGTCGTTTATTTGGAATGAAACGAAATTGCTGACGCGGATGTATTGGCGGTTGCACTGAAAAATATTCCATTTTAATGAAATCGGCCGCTCTTTCAGCGATCATCATGACGGCTGCATTTGTATTGACGCTGGGAATAGTTGGCATGATACTCGCATCCACAACTCGCAGGCCTTTCATCCCATGAACTTTCAGTTTACTGTCGACTACTGCAGTTGGATCATCTTTCTTACCCATCTTAGCTGTTCCAACTGGATGGTAAACATGGTAGGTGAGAGTCCTAGTAAAACATTCCCAGTACTCATTACTCCTAAATTCGAATCCATCACAATCTTTATATTGGACTCTTTTAATCTCAGCGTTGATTGACTTAAAAGTTGGAGTATTAACTATTTCAGTTAGTTTTTTCACACTCTTAATAAACGTATCCATGTCTCTTGGATCGCTGAAAAGTTTTGTCGTAATTTTTGGGTGCTCCATTGCATTTTTACCTCGAATTTCTATGTTTCCTCTGGAGTGAGGTCTGCAGAGTGCAACAAGAAAAATCAGCAGCTCTTTTCCATTATTGTACTCAACAAATTGATTGCAAATAGAGTCTTTGAAAGAGAATATATCTAAACATGTGGAATTGACATAGTGTGTGTTTGGCAGTAAAAAGTTATGGTCTATTTGAACATCGGGTAAAGGTTTGCCATCGGGAACAGAAAGAAAAGCATTTAAGTCAGGCTGGTCATAATTCGTCGCAAATGGTCCCGTTTGGTCAATTAGATATTCAAATAGTGCTTTTTTCCAAAACCTTTCATCACGTCGCTCCGCTCCTGTGCTTACTGTCACTGGGATTGGTATTCTTACATGATCTTGAAGATTTTTGCCAACAGGTAAATCAGCCAAAACTTCTATTTGCTTTTCCTTTAGTAATTGTTTAGGTCCTATACCAGAAAAAGATAGCAGTACTGGTGTATTTATAGATCCCGCACAAACTATGATCTCCTTTGCTGCAAAATAAGTCTCTGAATCGCCATTACGGAGGACGACATGAACTGACTTAGCAGTTTTACCTTCAAACTCTATTTTAGATGCAAATGCATTCTTTAATACTCGCAAATTAGGACGATCTTTAATAGGGCTCAAAAAAGCCGTTGCCGTACTCACTCTTTTTCCTTTGTAGCTGCCACCTCTAAGTTTACCAAAACCCATTTGTGTTGGTCCATTGAGATTTTCTAAGTACTTCAAGCCTAATTCTGCGTAACCTTTTGAAAGTTTGTCTATTATAATTGGATGTGTAAAATTGAGATGGTCGATAACGAACTCTCCTTTAGTTCCATAATCTTTAAGGAGCTGAGGTTTGTTCAGGATATAAGGATCAATGATTTTCTCACTCTTCTTAAAGTAATATTTTATCGAATTCCAGTCCCATCCATCGTTCTCCGACAAATGCCAGGGTGCGTAGTCTCCAGCACTGCCTTTCATATGTAGGCGGCTATTGATGGAACCACAGCCACCGATGACTCTACCTCGAGGCATGAACGATCGTTCATACTTGCATCCTCGGTTTATTGTCTCGTCTCGTTCCGAATAATATTCGAAGGCATGTCTGGAATGATGAATTGAACCTGAGAAATTTGGAATCTGAAAAAATACACACAATTAAATGCGCTAGGTTTTGGTTCTCAACAGATGACTTTTTGACAAGAGCCATAATATTGCACCGAATTCAGACAGATTATGTACAAAGGGATATGCATCTTCTAGGCAAGCGATTACCATAGTCAACTGCTTCATTCCTTAACATCTGGGCGAACGCAAACCTATTTCGAATAATACTGTAGTAATGAAGATGCTGGCTATTCTCTCAGTGCACGTCACATAGGGATCATCAAACTCTTCAACCAGTGTGTGTTGCAAGTGATAACTTATGACACTGAGACGTGGTCCTTAACTTTGACTTGCCAGCCTTGAATGTGGACTTGCTGGTCAATGATTGCGAGAGCTTCCTATTTCTTGTTTGCCTTCTAAAAAACCCAATACAGTGACGAAATTTGCGTCAAAGCTCCTTCTGCACTGTATTGTACTGTATCAGACGGATTGTTCACTGCTAAACACAGCCCATTAAGGGAGATTGGCCATTATTCCTACGCTTGACAGTTGGCTAGAGAATCATAGTGAAAGATGGCAATTCTTTAGAAGGCACTGCTGCCCACCTTTCAGTGTTTTTCTCCTAGGTATCACTAACGATACCCACGGGAAGATATAGAGGGATACAATTCTAATCCAGCACCTCACGGGGGGGAAGAGCTACTTCACACCTAGGTGTTAAGTCTAATCTCGTAAGCGCAGACTATAGCTGCATATAAAAGCATGAAATACTAACATCGCTCTCCATTGGAGGGTCCTCACCAGCCTCGATGAGCAGAACCTTCCAATCTTTAATCTCAGTCAGTCTGTTCGCAAGCAGGGAGCCTGCGGTGCCGGCGCCGATGATGATGAAATCAAATTGGTCTCCACCTATACATATTTTTTTTTAATTAGTAAACTATTTTTCTGATTACAAAATTACAACAAAAGAAATAATTTGAACCACTAGCGGCATTCGAACCCAGGACCATCCGTCCCTAGAATCAGTACATGCTCTGTCAATTGAGCTATCGTGGTGAGAGAGTAGAAATGTATTCTTTCATTCCCATTGTTTACGGACGGAGCGACAATTGCAGCCAAACTGAATTGAACTACAAACAAGTATTTTTTTAATTAGGCTTAAACCTGTTTACTTTGCCGCAACCCGATAATTCTAGCTGTATTTTTTGCATTAGCGCCTGCTAAGGGGATAAGCTAAAAAAATTACAAAGTATTACTTTATTTACGAATACATTATTAACTCTGTTGTATAGAAAACTATACATGTAAATGTGTTTTTACGCATGGATTCAGCTTGTTTTTTTTATGTTATTGTGACGGAACAAGCTAAAGGCCCACCTGATGTTAAGCGGACTAACCTCTGCCTATAACAGATGCATTTCGTCACAAGTCACGAATTGCACCGCGCCCGTCACCTTGAGAGGTAGTTCTTAAGTCTCATGTGCATGTAATTTCACTGGCTCTCAAGGACTGCTGCTGGAACGCACCGTTACGTGTTTGGCGACAGATTTTCTACTTCAGGGTTTAACGAAAGAACTCACTTTTTAGTTTGTACGAATAATCTTGAGGCCAGGGCTCTGAGATCAAGCAGGTAGCAGCCATGAGTTGGGTGACCAGGTAGTTGAAGGCTACACCAGCCGGACCCTGGTTGTATTCGGGACAGGTACTGTTAATGCACGACATTATTTCTGAAACAAAGACATAAATAGTCAATACTTCCCAATTCTGTTAAACGCTATTAATATAATAATCAATGTTCGTAGATATGTGCGCTTTACGTACGTATATATATATATGTATATATATAATCTGTTTATATCTTGTATTACTTTTTTCCAACATAATTTTAAGTTATTTACAACATTATTACAAAAATAAATATTGAAAAAAAAAAGACTAGGGTGCCGCTGGTAGCTCACCGGTGGTTAGGGCTGCAGAGAGAGGAATCTCCGGACAATGCGTGTTGTGTCCACTATCACTGCATTCTGCATCCGACCCTTGATCCAACCGTCTAGCGAGAGCCTCTTGAAGTGTATTATTATTATTATTTTCGAAAGTTTATTTCATCTCGAAATTTTAAGAATTTCGGTAGTATTATGAAATCCACGGGCCTAAACCAAGTGAAGATCACTATCGGGAGTTGCATCAATAGATGTGGTGGTGGTTTCGTCCTGCAAAAACTTACGAACAATGCGGCAAGTATTAAGTATGGCGGCTTTTTGCATTGTTAAATAAATATTTTTAGGTAAATATAATAATTTAATACTGTGGTGTAAGTATTTCGGAATAACTCCTGTACTCGAAAGCACCATCGGCACAATATACACTTTGTTCATTTTCCAAATTCTAGTTATTTCTTCTTTCAGCTCTGTATATTTATGTATTTTTTCAGTGATTGTTTTTTGTAGATTGTGGGTGTTAGGAACGGCTATGTCAATTAGATATACACATTTATTTGCTTTATCTATTACAGTTATGTCTGGTATATTGTTATGTATGGTTTTATCTGTTAATATAGCTCTATTAAAGTATATCTTGTGGGTAGAGCCTTCAAGCACAGGTTTAGGGGCGTATTGATAATAGGGTTTCGTTGGATTTCATTTAGTTTATGTTTGATTGTCAATTTTTGGTGGATTATATAAGCTACTTGATTGTGTCTATGGGTGTAGTCGGTTTGAGTGAGTGTTGGGCAGGCACTAGTAATATGTTAGATGGTCTCTGAATGTCGCTGGCATTTTCTGCATTTATCGTTTGGGGTATTTGCGTCTTTGATAATGAATTTTCTGTAGTTTCTAGTGTTTATTACTTGATCTTGAATAGCGATCATAAATCCCTCTGTTTCCGGAAACATTGATCCTAACTTAAGCCATTGATTTGAAGCTGCTAGATCTACGTGAGAAAGTTCTAAATCATGTATGTGTCGTCCATGAAGCTCCTTTCTACGCCATCTGTCTATTTTTTCTATTTCGTGGTCTTTACCAGATTTATATTGTATGTCTTTTTGGTTTAATTTCAAAGGTGTAAATTTGCTGTCTAACTGCACTATTGCATTATGAATCGGACTTGAGCCCATTTTTCTATAAAAGAATTCCCGTAAGTTTTTAATCTGATTTTCCCAAAGCAATTTCAAATCTATTAATCCTCGTCCCCCTTTTTCTCTTTTAATGGTCATTCGTTCAATAGCAGACTTTGGATGTAAATAGTTATGTTTGGTAAGTATAGTTCGAGTTTTTATTTCTAGTCTGTTTATATCAGTTGCTGTCCACTTAATTATTCCGAAAGTGTAAGTAAAAACTGGTATAGCGAAGGTATTGATAGCTTTGAAGAGGTTTTTGGAGTGTAGTTGCGATTTGCATATTTTATTTAGCCTGCGACTGTATTCTGTAGTTAGGTTATGTTTTATTTCGGTATGATTTATGATGCTAGATTGTTGGATTCCGAGGTATTTGTAAGAATCTGCTGGGTCCATTACTGAGAATGTATTGTTTGAGACTATGTCTTGGTTAGTGGGTTTTTAAATTTTGCCTTTTATTATGTGGAGGATTGTACATTTGTCTAGTCCAAACGTCATTTTTATATTTCTACTGAATTGTGTAGTAGTATTTATTAAATTCTGTAGGCATTTTTTTGATTTAGCAAACAATTTTATATCATCCATATATAATAAATGGGTGATGGCTGAATTTGATGTCAATTTGTAACCGTTATTAGTGTTATTTAGTAAGTTGGACAGAGGATTCAGGGCAAGACAAAACCATAGCGGACGCAGAGCATCTCCCTGGAAAATGCCATTGTCGATGGAAATTTCATCTGTACATACTGAAGAAGAGTTGTTTGATATATGCAATGTGGTTCTCCAGTCAACCATGGCGTTTTTCAGGAATTCTATTATGTGGGGGTTAATTTTATATATTTGTAAGATCCGTAGTAACCAAGAGTGTGGAACACTGTCAAAAGCTTTTTTGTAATCTATATAAGTTATATTGAGATTCCGTTTATGTGTACTAGCATGCTTAAGAACCGTCGTGTCTATTACAAGTTGTTCTTTACATCCTTTATAGTTTTTCCTACAACCTTTTATTCCTCTGTCATGATGTTGTGTTGTTCTACAAAGTTATTGATTTTACTTGATATGCAAGCTGTTATAAGTTTATATATAGTTGGTAAACAAGTAATAGGTCTATATTGTGATGGATCTGAAGTTATATCGCTCTTAGGGAGCATGTAAGTTATACCTTTAGTGATAAAATTTGGTATGGTCTGTTGACCTTTTAAGAGGTCTGTTATAGTTTTTGCTAAAACATCATGGAGAGTAAAGAATTTTTTGTACCAGAAGTTATGTATACTATCGACTCCAGCAGCTTTCCAGTTTTTCATTCGGTGTCTAATTGCAGCTATATCATCTATGGTAAGTTCTGAAAATTCCATGGTTTCAATATTTTTCCATTTACTTTCTTCTTCTTTGATCCACTCAGCTTGGTCATCGTGATCTCCTTGGTTTTTCCAGATATCAGACCAGTAGTTTTTTAATTCAGCTTCTGAAGGTAATTCGCAACTAACAGGTTCACTATTATCTCTCAACTTTCTGTAGAATCCCTTTTCATTGTTAACAAACAGTTTATTGTCCTCTTTTCTGCGCATAGCTGTTAAATACCTGCTTATTCTTTGTGATTTTAATGCTAATTTTTGTTTAAGTGTATCTAAATATTCTTCTGGCCTTTTATTGTTGTTTTCGTGAATAGAGTGGACTTTAGTTTTGCTGAAAATTTCTTCAACTGCTTTTAATATTTTTTTTGATCTATTGTTGTTGATGTATTGAGTTAATCTGGCAATATCTGCCCGTAGAGTCCTAATATCATTTCAGATCTGCCAGCACGGTTTGTTAGCTTTACTTTTACTGTTATGTCTAGGGGAGTTTTGAATCCTAATTTTGTAGCCTAAGTTTTCACATATTACCAGAGCGCTACAGTAAATTAATGTATGTATTTGGTTTAAATCAGACTCTATTGTGAAAAATCTTCCAAGTATTGGTTTGTTAAATATGTCGACTAAACTATACAGATTTTACTTTCTTTTAATCGCGGCAATTTTGGACGGGTTGTTGGGTCAGTACCACTATATTGGGTTAGAGCAGTTTCTAGCTGCTCTATGAGTTCTTGAGTATGTAGGTCAGTGGTTTCTAAGTTAGGTGTGTAATCCTGCTCTATCTGTAGTAGTGAAGTTAAAATTGGTAGTGAGTTTGTTTGTGTTGCTGCATGCACTGATTCTGGTATTGTTGAGCTAGGGATGAGAGAATACTGATGTGCATGGCCTGTATTACTGTTAGATAATGACTGAGAGGGCATGTTTTCAGGTACACCAGTAAAGGAGCTGCTCGGTGTTGTTGTGTCAGAAATTAAGTTCGAGTTCGTAAGTCCTGTTGTAGTATCCGAGTTTTCTTCTTGTGCAAGTTTAGTTGCTATTTCTTTTTTGATGTTGTTAATTGCTTCCTCTGAAAGTAACTTGTTCCTCGTAATAACCCTTCTCTGATCTGCTATTCTTTGAGCTGAAACTATGAGGTCTGGGTATTTTAAAATGAATTGTTCGTGTAGTTTATTGCAGTACATTGTTCTGTCAGTCTCTAATTTGGTGATATAGTAGTATGTGCGCATGATAAACAGGTGAATCTCATTGCTCCATTTCATGCGCACTCTGAGTTTACCGGCTTTGGTGGTCGCAGACTGAGTGGCGCTTGCCTCCTGCGAAACATCCTCGACCGGGGTAACTGCATTGCTGCAGTCACTGTTACTATCTCCTACGTCTCTGTTGTCGGCTGTAGTCCTTGAGGACAAAACCCCTCCCCCCGCGTCCCCGACTCCCATACAGCCGAAGGTCTGGGAGTCACTGGCTAGCATGCTGTCACGTCCGACACCAGCTACAGACGTGCCCCGACGATCACCCTCGGGCAGCGGCCCTAAACGTAATTTTCTTTGACGTGTCTCCATTTTACTGGGCTACCATGTTAGCCACATAAGTTTCTATAGTATGTGTGTCCGCCCCCCACGTAGTCTGGTGTTCGACTCGGACGAAAGGTTGGATTTTAGGGGGCAACGATTTTAGGGGGGTTATTATTATTATTCACTTTATTTATTATCCAACATAATTTTAAATTTTTTACAACATTATTACTAAAATAAATATTATAAAAAACTTAAAACTAGGGTGCCGCTGGTAGCGGGGCAGAGCCCAAGCGACCAGTGGTTAGGGCTGCAGAGAGAGGAACCTCCGGACAATGCGTGTTGTGTCCAGTATCACTGCCTTCTGCATCAGACCCTTGATCCAACCATCTAGCGAGAGCCTCTTAAGGTGTTGGTCGAGGCTCTTCGCTATAAGGCCGTTCGCCGAAACGACTATCGGGACAATGATCGTCGAGTCAACATCCCACATGGCGGTTACCTTGTGAGCCAAATCAAGGTACTTGCTGACTTTATCCTTTTCGGCCTTAACGAGATTCTCGTCATGTGGGATGGTGATATCTACGAGCACTGCCCGGCGCTGGGATCGGTCGACCACCACGATATCAGGTTTATTGCAAACAATAGTCCTGTCCGTGATGATAGAGCGGTCCCAGTAGAGCAATGCACGACCATTCTCGAGAACTGGCGCCGGTGCGTACTGGTAGTACGGCACCTCTGACTCAACAAGGCCGTATTGAAGGGCAAGTTGCTGGTGGATGATCTTGGCCACTTGGTTGTGCCTGTGCAAATACTCGCCGTTAGCAAGATGCGAACAACCGGAAATGATATGCCTGAGTGACTCTCCGGGTCGGCGGCATGCTCGACAAATGTCGACCGTACCGTCCTATTTATATATTATAATTATTATTATTATTACATCGTTTTTATATTTTTCGATAGTAATATAGATATTATGTATAATAGCAATATTTTATATATAATTACTTTTCTTTAAAGTTTCGTGAACTAAGCTCAGGGCTGGTCTTTGTCTCTCTCTCTCTCTTTCTTTATTATGGCGGGAAAGAGATAGAGTGTGAATGTTTCAAATTGTATGACTAACCCAAGGCTGAATAAGATATTCGCGGCTATATGAAAAAAAATAGTTAAAAGGTGACTTTGTCTCACTCACAACAAAATCGCATTTTGCTCACTGATTTCAGGCAGCAAAACCTACATGTTTGAGCTACTGAAGTGAAAAGAATATATTTTCTTTTGTGTTGGAGCCCTAACTAATATATTCGGTTGGGTCAAAGTTTTACACAGAATATCAGTAAGCAATAACCTCAATACGTCACTAGTACCATTTAAAAAAATATATTATATTCTTTGCGGTCTAAGAAATTACTCTCGCTGAAGTACCATTGATTGTATTACGGACACAGCTTTGCGTCACTAGTACCATTAAATAAAATATTATATTTAATGGTACTAGTGACGATAATACTATTGAAAGTACAAAATTCCAAATTTAAATGTAATCCGCAAAGCATGCGTTATTGCAAAAAAAGTATAAAAATATTAATAATAATACTTTTGATTGTTTTTACGTTATACAATTCAAAATACATCAGGGCGGTATTCTGGAGTGGCAAATTCATGTTACACTGGAAGTTATCTTTTCCATCCAAAATATCAAATTTAAAAGATACATAGTTTTGCTCCTGTGTTAACATATAATATACTTTTCATCACAGTCATATAATTTCATCATTATCTATGCGGGTGAAACCGTGGGTCGCTGCTAGTACTCAATAATGATGTTTACTTAGACCTCCTTTCCCAAAGTATGTAAAATATTTGAAAATAGCATAATATAAGGGATGAAATTAGAATCGCAATTTAATATTTTTCTTTCATTAATTGGTAAATAATACCAACCTGAGAGTGAGAGCCAGTAATTTTAGGTTAGCCTGAATAACATCCTCGACCACATCATCACTTACCATCGGGTGAGATAGTGGTCAAAGGCTAACCTATCAGGAATAAAAAAAAACCTAAGACTGAACAGTTATTTTTCGACTTTCTTTTGTTTTTTTGAAATTCAATTGTTTTTCCGTAGGACTATGAATAATCAGAATATTACTCTCACATGCACAATGTACCGTTAATGGCACTATAGTATGTCACGTAAAGATGTGTCAATAGTACCACCAATGGTACAACTGACGTGTATGTGAATCAGTAGTTCCATCAATGGTACTACTGACACAAAGGGATGATTCCCTTTGTGTCAGTAGTACCATTACCAATAAGCAAAGGAGAACATAACTTACCTACGCAATTTAATCCGTGAAAAGTCTTTAATTAATATTTATGAGTCAGTATAGCAACATAACATTTTGTATGGTTTTGTATGTGCACCAAACAACTTTCAACGCGCATTGAACAAAATGAACACGCGCAGGACCTGAATAGAACTACGTAAAATAAACATTGTACCTTTGTGGATATAATAGACGTGCTATTATATCCACAAAGACGATATTTGTTGTCTTAAAGATGCATTATTATTTATTGTACATGTTACAGTCAAAACTCTGTATAAAAAAAAACCAGTCAAAAGTGGTTTTGACTGCTCAACACGACATAGCAAAAACTACTTTTAAATGAGAGCTTGTTCAAAAGTACTATATATATTTATCTGAAAATATATGTTACAAGTATAATTAAAAGAGTAAAAACCCCGACTCCGCAATTTATTTATTTTCGTTAAACGTTTTATCGCTCCATTGTAATTAAAACTGCAAGTTATTATATATTTATGGAATATTTTCTTTAAACGCTACATTTTGATACCCCACTCGATGGATTTCAAGAAAAACAAAATATAAGTTGCAATATGGTGTGTAAAATTTGCCTTAAATATGTTTTTTTATGTACCTAGACTTAGTTTCACTTGCGCTATCAAGAAGATTCTAACGATATCTCATACATTAAAATCGGCTAAACCGTTTAGAAGTTATGGTGGAATAAAGAAACTCACAAACATACATACATGTATACCTACATGAACCCTGAAAACATACACTCCTTTTTTTGGGTAGTCATGCAAAAAGGTTTAAAAGGTGTTTTAATCGTTATTCGTGTTAAGTGTCGGACTAAAGGTAACCCCCCCCCCCCCTCTCCTCCCTACCCTCTACCCATTTTCTTCCGTGGGTGTCGTCACAGACGCGACAAACGGTAAAATACTGAAAGTGGGTAGCAGCACCCTCTGACAAACTACTTACTTACACCACGATCCCAAGACGACTGCCAAACCTGGTGATTATGGCAACCCCTCCCCCTTTAGAAGAGGATGCTGTGTTCAGCAGTGGACAATCCAGCTGATACAGTACAGTACCCGCAGCAGTCGTAAGTAAGACTCAGTATCATGAACGTCAATGTCTTAACCATTATGTTAGCTCACACACACAGTTAAAGATTAAAACGAAGCCGACATCAAGAATTCATTTGGACTGTTTTATTTTAGTCATTAATATTATTGGCTGGTTATGAGTTCTGCCTGTAACACTGACAACAGAGTCGCACTTTGTTGACCCAGGTGGAACAACTCTCCATTATTTTGAATGATTTATTTTGTTTTGAATAATATAAAAAATAAGTATATTTCTTTTAATTGCTGATAAAGGCTGCCTTTGATCATAATCATGTATTATAAACGAACTAGGCCTAGAATTACTGGCTGTCATAACTTAAGGACTGTTATTGGAACACACCGTTAAGGCATTTTGCGAATGCCCACCTGGGCACCTTTAAATAGAAAATTTTGCTACCACCTTTAAATAGAAAATTTGTCGCCAAGGACCTAGCGGTATGTTCCCGCAACTGTCCTTGAGCGATAGTAATTCTAGGATAGCCTGAACAACATCTTCGACCACATCTTTTCCTACAATCAGGTGAGATAGTGGTCAAAGGGTAGCATAATAATATGAACTATTAATAAATAAATAAAAAAAATAATGTCGGCAATCATTTATAGTCATGTTTAGTATTCCCTTCACCCTCTCACATAGCTTTTTTATCGAATTACGATAAATATATATATATAATAAATACATTGATGCATTTTAAACTTCAGAGTAACTTGCGGGTAGATTCGTATAACCTTCTTGGGTAGGTCGTACAGTGAAATTTGTAATAATAATGTTGATGGACATAATTTGTAGTTTATTACCTTTTTTGTGTTCTGTATTGTGAGATAAATGTAATTGAATCTGTGTCGTTTTTATCTCAATAAATAAATAAACATATCATAACTTTACTATCACCTTGTATTTATCAAGCATAATTTAAACTCCAAAATATATTAAAAGTAATGTTTTCTTAGGTTTTCGCGATTATTACTCATAGTAAATAAACAACCTTAAACGGTTAAAGTCGCGTATATTTATTATTATTTTTGTCCCGACGACGCGCGACGTTTCAAACACTTTGCAGGGTTCGTGGTCACGGGGTGCCTCAGTCACTGTTTAAAGTTATTTAATTACTATATTAAAAGTAGTAAAAATATGTATAGTTACAAGGTGATATAATAATTTTACATAATAATCAACAAATAATAATTTACTTCCTTACCTTAATACGTATAAATATGTATATAAGTCTGTCAATACCTTTTTTGTAAAATTATTGTATAGCTACAAATATTTTTGGACCCTTTTTCCATAGCCTAAGTGAGTACCGACGTGTTTTTATCTAAAAATACAGTTTGAAATGCAAAATTTATATTAATTAAAGTCTGTACTAATTTGGTATCGCATGTACCTTATTGACGAATATTATCAATAAAATTTGTGTCAAATGCGCAATGATTAATAATAACTTAAAACGCTTATCAGCTAACAATTAGTAATTTGTTGCAGTGAATTTATTGATTTATATAGATACTCTCAAATTATGTGCACATTTATGAGTAATGAAAGTTTAGTTACCACAATTCCACACTGCCAACCATTAGTGATAGTTATTTGATTTTGTTCTATAGACTATTATGATAGATTTTGAATATTATTGCAACTAATCACATAAATCATCACGTTAAATTTGATGTTTTAGGTTATATTATAACTAAGCGGTAATTTGTGTAATTTTGTTCATCATTCATCAATTATTTTTCTTATATAGTGAATACTATGATCACGTACAGTAGTAACCAAACCTAACTATATTTTTTACAAAATTTCAAATTTACGATAGGAAAAATTTAATTCATGTGCGGGATTCGAACCCGCGTCCATCATCCCTTTGGCCGGGGTGTGCTCTGACCAATTGAGCTCACATATTAAAAATTATAGGATTGTGTCCACATTACCAAGTTTAAAGCTAATTGCAAAATTAGTCTTGTTTGTAGTACAACGTAAGTTGAACTATAGGTGTCGCACCATCCCTATACGATGGTTAAAGAACGATAGAAATAAATTGAGTTATGACTCATTGTCATGTTAGCTCAATTGGTTGGAGCATACCCCAGCTAAAGGGGTGGATGGACGCGGGTTCGAATCCCGCACATGAATTAAATTTTTCCTATCGTAAATTTGAAATTTTGTAAAAAATATAGTTAGGTTTGGTTACTACTGTACGTGATCATAGTATTCACTATACTGGCAAGTATTTTGTTATCGTTTATCAATATATTATTATGTTTCTAAATACTTACAAGCACTATCGCGTGCTAAGCGATAATCACATTTACAAATTATTAGAGGACAAAATTCTTGGCTCCAGTACTGAGTATAAAATGTCCTGAGCGGGAATCGCATCTTCTCCTATTTGACGGTTAAAATAATAACTTTAGAACACAAGATACGGCTCAGTGGATCATGTTTCGATAGCCAGAATAGGAATTAGATAGGATAGGTCAGGACACTCCGCGCGATGCTACCCAGATTCGCGCGGAATTTTCGCTCGGAATAAGAATATTGTGTTATAATAATTTGTAATTGTGAACATATTATCAACATCATGTCGGATCGTAGACAAACCCTCAAGTTTGGAGAGAGATCGAGTGCTATCTTCAGGGCACAGTTCTATTTTGAACACTTCTGGGAACAAATGCCACGTAATTATGAAATAAACATTCATTGATTATTCTTCATTTTGTAGCTGTGGTGTCAGTATAGTATGCAGAAAATAAAGGCAACAAATATAAAAAAAAATTAAGGTATGTAAGTGTGAAATCTTTTAATACATATTTAATGAATAGATTCAGGCGTTACTTTGCGGAAATACATATTTAATAATAACAAATATTTCTAAAATATTTTTTATTATTTAATGTATTAATATATATAATTATTTAAGTTTTAGTAATTTACTACGGCTTTGTTTGCAAGTAAGTAATTAGAGGCGTGTTAAATAATTGGATACCGGATATCAGGTACGACATGCAGCGGAAGTAGAAGAAGAAGCAGAACGGTTAATAGGCACATAATATTATGAGAACTTATACTGTGCCTTTTTTTGGACGGGAAAATATGCGTAAATAAACTTCAGCTGCCTTGTTATTGCTTATTTACTAGCCTTTGACTTCTCTCTCACCATGGTAAGTAATGATGGAATATATGTTTCTCAGAATAACCCAGAATTATTGGCTCTCAAGGACAGCTGCCGAAACACACCGTTATGTGCTTGGCGACAGGTTTTCTACTTGAGAACGGACGGCTCAACAGTATAAATTCCACTAGCAGTCACCCATACAAATAATGACCGCAGCGGACGTGGCTTAAGGGGGCGATTCAGATCAGTTAGGAGCTTGTTGCTGGTGGAGTGCCGGGTTAGAATGTCGCCCCGTCATTACTACCTATGTGTGTCGTAAGAGGCGACTAAAGGTAAAAATACCGGAAAGTGGCCAGCGCCTTCTGAGAACCTCTCACACTGCGATCCCTAAGACGCCCGTCAAGCATGAGGATTATGGCAAACTACCCCTAAATGGGGGAGGCTGTGTTCAGCAGTGGACAATTTGGCTGATACAGTAGGAGTTTGTTACGGAACATGAAACAGAAAAGCATTAGTCACAATCTCAATGCGCTGCACGTGGCGGCTACGACCTTATATACTTTTAATTGTCCGAAATGCGCGAAATAGTAGCTTATGCTACAAGTGAGCTAAGTTGCTCACGAGTTTCATACGCACTTTTTCAACACGCTTGCGAGGAAAAACAATATATATTGCATAAATGCGATACAAACAACATACGAAATTATGGAAAATAGCGTGCAAGGTTTTTTTTAGCGCGTGGCAAATGTATGATGGTTGATTACATATAAACCTCTTTGATGTTACAAAATATCTGTAAGTATTACCGTTTCTGTAGTGTCGTGAATAATGAGCAATTTAGCTCACTTGTATCATAATCTACTATTTCATAGCAACCGGTCATTTCGTGATTAGGTCTTTTTGGGAAACGGTTATCAAGCTAATATGGGAAATGTAGTTTGTGGGAAACACATATATCAGAAAACGTAACTAACGTGAACGGGTGTTTTGGTAAACGGATTGCACGTTCCGAAAGGTCAAGTTCTGCGGTACCTATTACGGTTCAAAAGAACAAACAGACGGACGGAAAGTGTAGAGCGTAGACTACTGAATAGGTTCCAGTTTTTCGTACGGAACCCTAAAAAGTTTGACTTTATATTTATAATGATGACACGTGATATAACCTGTTTTCACTTAAAGTAATCGACAGTAGGTAATCTTGGAACAATAAATACAAACGTCGTATGAGATACCCAGTTTGCCATCAAACCTCATTTCACGTGAATAACAACAGAAGTGAAGAACATCGTAAGTATTAGAGATAGTACTATTATATTTATTTTTTCTCATGGCGGAGATGCATGTTGAGGCAGGTTATTCAAATACTTAAACTTTTTCTCGTTTGCCACTTAGATAGATGAACTCTTTATTGTAACACTAACCTAAATTAATTTAAAAAAATTATAACTAAATATATAACGTAACTAAGTGAAGCAATGGGCGGTCTTATCGCTTAAAGCGATCTTTTCCAAACAACCCAACAGTATTGGTTATTATGGAAGTACATGGACAGGATTAATATGCGAATATTAATAAATACTACAGTAAAAAAAATAACATATAATAATTAACAAAACCAAAATAGATTAAACGCTACGTAAATTTTTATGTATGTTATAGACATACATAAAAATGTACATATCGTATTATACTTACATATACACATTTTTAAACATATATAAATAAGTATAGTTAGTTTTATATAATTTTATGTTGGCAATACCGCATGCTCTGCGGATTACATAAAAAAATTACAAATTTACGAGAGGAAAATCGAAGTCATGTGCGGGATTCGAACCCGCGTCCATCCACCCCTTTAGCTGGGGTATGCTCCAACCAATTGAGCTAACATGACAATGAGTCATAACTCAATTTATTTCTATCGTTCTTTAACCATCGTATAGGGATGGTGCGACACCTATAGTTCAACTTACGTTGTACTACAAACAAGACTAATTTTGCAATTAGCTTTAAACTTGGTAATGTGGACACAATCCTATAATTTTTAATATGTGAGCTCAATTGGTCAGAGCACACCCCGGCCAAAGGGATGATGGACGCGGGTTCGAATCCCGCACATGAATTAAATTTTTCCTATCGTAAATTTGAAATTTTGTAAAAAATATAGTTAGGTTTGGTTACTACTGTACGTGATCATAGTATTCACTATATAAGAAAAATAATTGATGAATGATGAACAAAATTACACAAATTACCGCTTAGTTATAATATAACCTAAAACATCAAATTTAACGTGATGATTTATGTGATTAGTTGCAATAATATTCAAAATCTATCATAATAGTCTATAGAACAAAATCAAATAACTATCACTAATGGTTGGCAGTGTGGAATTGTGGTAACTAAACTTTCATTACTCATAAATGTGCACATAATTTGAGAGTATCTATATAAATCAATAAATTCACTGCAACAAATTACTAATTGTTAGCTGATAAGCGTTTTAAGTTATTATTAATCATTGCGCATTTGACACAAATTTTATTGATAATATTCGTCAATAAGGTACATGCGATACCAAATTAGTACAGACTTTAATTAATATAAATTTTGCATTTCAAACTGTATTTTTAGATAAAAACACGTCGGTACTCACTTAGGCTATGGAAAAAGGGTCCAAAAATATTTGTAGCTATACAATAATTTTACAAAAAAGGTATTGACAGACTTATATACATATTTATACGTATTAAGGTAAGGAAGTAAATTATTATTTGTTGATTATTATGTAAAATTATTATATCACCTTGTAACTATACATATTTTTACTACTTTTAATATAGTAATTAAATAACTTTAAACAGTGACTGAGGCACCCCGTGACCACGAACCCTGCAAAGTGTTTGAAACGTCGCGCGTCGTCGGGACAAAAATAATAATAAATATACGCGACTTTAACCGTTTAAGGTTGTTTATTTACTATGAGTAATAATCGCGAAAACCTAAGAAAACATTACTTTTAATATATTTTGGAGTTTAAATTATGCTTGATAAATACAAGGTGATAGTAAAGTTATGATATGTTTATTTATTTATTGAGATAAAAACGACACAGATTCAATTACATTTATCTCACAATACAGAACACAAAAAAGGTAATAAACTACAAATTATGTCCATCAACATTATTATTACAAATTTCACTGTACGACCTACCCAAGAAGGTTATACGAATCTACCCGCAAGTTACTCTGAAGTTTAAAATGCATCAATGTATTTATTATATATATATATTTATCGTAATTCGATAAAAAAGCTATGTGAGAGGGTGAAGGGAATACTAAACATGACTATAAATGATTGCCGACATTATTTTTTTTATTTATTTATTAATAGTTCATATTATTATGCTACCCTTTGACCACTATCTCACCTGATTGTAGGAAAAGATGTGGTCGAAGATGTTGTTCAGGCTATCCTAGAATTACCAGCATCTGTTGTGGATCTGCTCTTTGTGCAACCAAACAGATTATCTTTTAATATATTATGCTCATTAAAATAGGATGGAAGTTATTTGAGCATAATTATAAAATAGATATACTCTTAACTTTTTCCGCATAAAACCCTAATTTCACATTACGTGCTTAGATCATTAGCGGAAGAATGCAAGCATATTGTTAACTACTGTTCTATACTCCCGACTAGAACCGAGAACGTGTAGACGGAAACTCTAATGACACTTACCGACTTGGATTGAATCCCGTTCGTAATGTAAACATGACGCACATGACAACATACAAATGATTTAAAAAATATGAACGTATCCTGTTTCGACTCTTTCGTATGTTAGGGGCGTATTGAAACAATATCAACTATCATAGCTCATCTTTATTTTCTTTTTTGACAACGTGTTCCTTTTTTATAAAATCAGCTGCTCGTTCAGCGATCATCATGACAGCTGCATTTGTGTTAACACTGGGAATAGTTGGCATGATACTCGCATCTACAACTCGTAGGCCATTGAAGCCGATAACTTTTAGTTTGCTGTCTACTACTGCAGTTGGGTCGTTTTTCTTACCCATCTTAGCTGTTCCAACTGGATGATAAACATTGTAGGTGAGAGTCCTAGCCATACATTCCCAGTACTCATCAGTCCTAAATTCAAATCCATCACAATCTTCAAACTGAACCCTTTTCACCTCAGCTTTGATTGCCTTAAAAGTTGGAGTATCAATTATTTCAGTAAGTTTTTGCACACCCTTTATAAACGTTTCCATGTCTCTTGTATCGTTGAAATATTTTGGCGTAATTTTTGGGTGTTCCATGGCATTTCCACCACGAATTTCTATGTTTCCCCTAGAGTGAGGTCTGCAGAGTGCAACATAAAATATTAAAAGTTCCTTTTCAGAATTGAACTCTGCAAACTGTTTGCAAACAGAAGCTTTGAAAGAAAGTATATCCAAACAAGTAGAATAGACATAGGATGTGTTCTGCAGAAAATAATTGTGATCTATTTGAACATCAGGTAAAGATTTACCATCGGGGACAGAGAGAAAAGCATTAATGTTAGGCTGGTCATAATTTGTTGCATATGGGCCAGTTTGGTCGATTAGATATTCAGCTAGGGCTTTTTTAAAAAATGTTTCATCTCTTCGCTCTGCTCCTGTCTCTACTGTTACAGGGATTGGTATTCTTACATGATCTTGAAGATTTTCACCCACTGGTAAATTAGCCAACACATCAATCCGCTTTTCCTTTAATATTTCTTTTGGCCCTATACCAGACAACGATAGCACTACTGGTGTATTTACAGTACCTGCGCTAACTATGACCTCTTTTGTTGCGAAATAAGTCTCAACATCGCCATATTTGAGGATAACTTTTACTGAGTTTGCAGTTTTACCTGCAAATTCTATTTTGGATACGTAAGTGTTCTTCAGTACGCGCAAATTCTTACGATCTTTAATGGTACTCAAAAAAGCAGTCGCTGTACTAACTCTCTTTCCCTTGTGGTTACCGCCTCTAATTGTTCCAAAACCCATTTGTGTTGGTCCATTCAAGTTCTCTAAATGCTTTAATCCTAGTTCTGCGTACGCTTTTGTCAGTTTCTCGACTATAACAGTATGTGTGGAGTTAAGCTTATCGATGACAAACTCTCCTTCAGTACCATAATCTTCAAGGAGTTCAGGTTTGTTAAGGATGTAAGGGTCAACGATTTTCTCACTTTTCTTGAAGTATTGTTTAATAGTGGGCCAGTCCCACCCATCATTTTTAGACAGATGCCAAGATTCGTAGTCTCCAGCACTACCCTTCATGTGAAGAAGGCCATTAATGGAACCAGTGCCACCGAGAACGCGGCCTCGAGGCCAGTAAGACCTTTCAACCTTGCTACCTCTGTTTACGGTCTCGTCTAGTTCAGTATAGTATTGAAAGGCATGTTTAGACTTATGAGTTGATCCGGAGAAGTTTGGAATCTGTAATGTATACATAAAATAATTTATTTTCATTTTTGCTATGGTTGGAGATTTTAACCACCTTCTTGCATAGGCTAACGTAAAGTTAATTTGAGCGAATTAAAATAAAGATACCCGTGGGTTGCAGGGAATTGCACTCCCCATCACTTCCTGTGGGAGTCGCAAGAGGCGACGAAAGGAAAAATACTGGGTGGACGGCACGCCTTCTGAAGAACTGCCATCTGCACTGGGGATTAGCACATTTTATATAATTTTTTAAAGTATTTTTGTTCGCAACATTAATGTTCTCTCAAATAAAGGCGTATCATTATTTTTTATTATTATTCCTCATAGGTTTGCCTTTGACCACTATCTCACCTGATGGTAAGTGATGATGTGGTCGAAGATGTTGATCAGACTAACCTAGAATTACTGGCTCTCAAGGACAGCTGCCGGAACACACCGTTAGGTGTTTGGCGACACATTTTCTACTTGCGTGTGGTAGCTAGCCAGGCGGGCATTCGCAAAATGCCCTACCACCATGCTATAACGACTGTTATCCTTAGACAACAACCGGGACCGACGGCTTAACGTGCCCTCCGAAGCACGGAAGCGCTCAGTAGTAATGTCACAACCGGTCACCCATTCAACTCATGACTACGGCGGACGTTGCTTAACTTTGCTGATCGGTTAAGAACAGCTAAGTAAACTTCGCTACGAGCGCTTCAAATATTATATAAGGTCATAAAACTGAAAAACATAACTAAACAGATCAGAAGCGCTCGTTGCGAAGTTTGCTTAGCCGATTTTAATCGATCAGCTAAGTTAAGCAACATCCGCCGCGGTCAGGAGTTGGATGGATGAGCGCTAGTGACCCTACTCAGCCGTCGGTCCCGGTTGTTTCTTACGATGGCAGTCGTTACAGCATGGTAGGGCATTTTGCGAATGCCCACCTGGCTAGATACCACCCTAAGGTATAAAATCGGTCGCCAAACACCTAGCGATGTGTTCCAGCACCTTTTTTTTATGCCTAAGAAGTTAGTCTTTGACCACTATCTCACCTGATGGTAAGTGATGATGTGGTCGAAGATGATGTTCGTGTTGAAAGTTATAAAATAAAGAACATTTGCCATTGACACATTGACGCAAATGAACACGTTGGTTTGGTAAAGGAGTCTGTAGCTTAAGGATATCTCACACTGCGATCTCTAAGACTTTGGGTGCGTGGGGATTATGGCAAACCCCCCCCCCCCCCCCCCCACATAATGGGGAAGGCTGTGTTCAGCAGTGGATGATCCGGCTTACACAGTACAGTAACTCTGTATAAATTAGTGGAATACTCACAACACTCTCTAAAGGAGGATTTTCACCAGCCTCGATGAGCAGCACCTTCCAATCTTCAACCTCAGTCAGTCTGTTCGCGAGTAGGGAGCCTGCGGTGCCGGCGCCGATGATGATGAAGTCGAATTTGTCACCATCTGTTATCCAATATCAATGGTTTTAATATTCTAATTATGAAGATACTGTTTTTTATAAGCCGGCTTCCCCGACTGTTCTGCTGTGTCGATATAATTATAAGTACTTAATTGTGTATAATTTTATAGTAAGAATATAAATTGAAACGACGAAGGGTAAAATACTAAATGATGGGCAGCAGCGCTTCATAACAACAAAATCTACTCTAGGTTCCTCGAGACGGTGGCCAAGCGTGGGAATTACCTATGGCATAACCTATTAATGGAAGTGGCATACCTAAGTTCATCGGTGCAAGTTATGGCTGTTGAGTGTTATGTGTGTGTAATTTTAACTGGCTAGTTGGTTTTAAAAGTCGTTTTGCTACGAATCAATATGCAAAGAAGTGTAACCGCTTACCGCTTTGATTTCGGACTCATCAAGTTCACAATTAAAAAAACACGCACAATCTTCAAAATTCAATTGGATCGGTTAATTGATTTCGCGCTTAGAAATGATCGGTGCCAATTGGTCGCATCGCGGTAATGTTCCGCCGCACGGTACACTTGTTAAACCACGCCTCCCGCGGTAAGGTTTGCGTTCTGCTGGTTTTGAGCTTTACGTAAGTACATTTCTTTACATATTTATTCGTGACCGTTTTGGAATATTGAACACCTGTGTTCGATTAATTATTGAGTTTTTCTGACAGATTTTTAAAAGTAGTCTGGATCTGTGCCCGGTAAATGATGATAGGCTCGTATACTATGAGATACGCTGGAAGAAACGCGGGTGTTTAGTCACCTCTCTTCCAGGCTTCGAGTAATGAATATAATTCCTGAAAAAAGATGTAAATGCGGTAGAGTCTATGTAAATATATAAGCTTCGCATCTGGAAGGATCCTTCTAGGGCATAATTTTCTGTTATTATTCAGTTAAAGTTTTTAAACAAAAGTACTGTACACTGATACTGATGCCTATATCATCATAAGTTTATATGTCTGTGTCATATTTATTCTCGAGTAACTATCACAGTGTAGTAACTTCAGTTTTGCGTTAGTGGATCATTACAATTTTCAGAGCAGATTACACTCGTTATGAGAGCAATAACTACCTATATTAAAATAAAGTTGTCCTACCACTTGACTTTTGACTATTACAAAAAAAAATACACACAAGAAAATTCTAGGTTTATACTTATTACGATTTCAATGGTTGCCGCATGATAAGCAAATATCACATTTACAGAGAGCATGAGATCGCAAAATGTACACACTTTCTTCTCAGGTGGGAATCCAACCCACGTCTCCCTTATCTCTTCTCTTAGCGACAGATTTTCTACTTGATGGTGGTAGCTAGCCAGACGATCATTCCCCCATGCGGGGAAACTAAAGCTGGGTATAGTGGGGATCGACCCATGGACCTGCGGCATGGCAGTCCATAGCTGTTATCACTCGGCTATCACTGCCTTAAAATAATCATTTATTAATAATGATCATTTTATTTGGGACCATAACACTATTTAGTTATAAACACATGAGAATCGATGACACCTGCAGAAGTATACAGGGTGGAACCTTTCAGCGGGACTGTAGGGGAAGCACCTTATCCGTTGCAGCTACTCGGAAATGGTCTTAGGAGACTATATACTTTTTTATCTAATTTTGAGCCCAATTCACAGATTTTCAAAAAAAATTACAATGAGCAAGAAAATAACCATTTTACACAAAAACATTTTTGATGCCAATCGATACTGTTTCTAATACTGATCAAAAACTTCTATGGGACCAACCAACTTTGGAGTACTCAAAAAGTCACAAATTGCAAAAAACTTTTCTCGTAGATTTTGTATGAAAATTTTACGCAAAAGCTTTTTTAGCGACAGTTAAGATCCCTCCTCCATAAGTAAGCTAACGACATATATAGTTCCTCAGTAACAAACAAATTGCTTAAGTCAACTATTTAACATATATGTATTTACGTACGAGAAGACTACGGAAAGCCCATAGCTCTTCTTTATGATTAGCGTATTGTTGGAGCTTGGTAGAGATTAAGTTAGACTCACTTGTTAGGCCGTACGAATAATCCAGAGGCCAGGGATCAGTAACCAAACAGGTGGCGGCCAGCAGCTGGGTCACGAGGTTGGTGAAGGCCACGCCGCCTGGACCCTGGACGTACGCAGCGCAGGTGCTGTTGATGCACGGCATTTTTGCTGGAATATTGCCAGAACATCGAATAGTTATATAAACTTTATTTCCATAACGACGCTGTTATTAACATGTTAAAATATGTATACCTACTCTGTAATAGATTGGATTTCTTCTATGATGCATGATATATTTGTTGGTACTGCTTCGTTGTTTACAATCATTCCCACGGTACCATAAAAAAGATAAAAACTTATGTGATGTTGGTATTATAACATTAAATCAAATTGATTATTTATTTTTATTTTAGAACCACATTACAAAATAACAATCATTACATCAACTAAGGGCCTGTTTCAGAATGTTCGAGTAGGTTCCGGTTATACTACCCAGAACATATTTAATAAATAAAACACTATTTTTGCGTTTCACAGTTATAGATTTAGCCTATCCATCGGTTTAAGCTTGATACGCGCTGCATGTCAACTGTCATTTTTATCATTCAGTTATTTTATGTTCTGGGTATTATGGCTGTACTGTACTGTATACTGGCTGTACAATATGTATATAATATAAATATATTTACTTAGTTTTGAACTGGATTGTGATTTAATCAGATGTGCATTCAGCAAATACAAAAAGTTTTGAATGGGCACTTCTGTGCTCCTTTAATATAAGGAGTTATCATATACGTAATAAAAAAAGGTAATTTTTAAACCTGCAAGTTAATATAATGATGCTTATGTGGGCACACGTGCGCAAGCGAGCGTCGCGTCGTAGCGTGGATGTAAATGTTAATGGTACATAATAGTAAAACAGTAGGTAGTAGTGGGCACGCAGTAGTAGTTGCAAATACACTCAAAAATATAGAGGGGCGTGTCTTCCTCAGTAAAAAGGTCAGTCATTTTTACAACAGGTTCGATTATTCAATTCTTAAATCTGGACTTGTGTTGGTTATATATTTGTACTACTGACCACAGCCTGCCCCTTAAGAGTGGGATGTGGTCAGAATATATATAATCCCCTTGTTTGGCAGGCGTCTTAGGGATCACAATGTAAAATAACAGTTCTGCAGAAGTCGCTGCAGCCCGGTATTTTACCTGTAGTCGCCTTTTACGATACCCACGGGAAGAGATGACATTCTAGCCTGGAAACCACGGGCGGGCAAGTTATCATAATCATGTCAGAAATTAAAATAATAACAGACTACTATGTAAGCAGTTGATCGTAAGATCCCTTTGTTCTCTGTATGTCTGAAACATAATTAGTCTAAATCGCTAAAACTAAACTTCATTCTAAGTAGTGTTTAGTCTAAGTCGTTACTTGTCTAAAACATTAAACAATTCACACTATTATTATCTAAACCGAACATCTCGCCTCGCTCCACTCACACAATATCTCTGCCACTTTCATCAACTCCATAAAAAGTTGTATATCAGATTGCAAAGGTTAGTTTCAAATCTAATTCGTTTTTTATGTGTATTGAAAAATAATTTTATTTTTATCGCGAGAAGCGGAGCTTGCCTAGAGCTTGCCATTCTTAAACAATCAACAGGTTAGGCAATATGCATTGCAGCGGTCATTACATGGATAGTTGACCGACGGCATTTAGGAGTAAGCGCTTCCGGTCCACGTAGGTACGTGCGTCAGTCCTGTTACTTAATCTTAGGTGGTAGTCGTTATTACAAGATGGTAGGACATTTAGCTACCAAACTACCAACCTTAAAAATAAAATCTGCCATCAAACACCTAAAGGTGTATTCCGGCAGCTGTCCTTGAGAGCCAGTAATGCTAGGTTAGCCTGAACAACATAATTGACCACATCATTATATGAGTGCGTGGACAAAGTCCGCAGGTACACAAATAGGTGCTTGGCAGCAGCTTTTCAACTTGAAGGTGGCTAGCCAGGCGAAAATACGGTGATAGACCCACTGTGCGGCAGCCCATAGCTATTGCCTCTGATATCGAATCGCGTCGAAAATTCTTCCAGTTGGGTTACGTGTCATTTATGACGTCACGTTGGCTTACCCGAATCGTTAGGCAGAATTGTCACTAGGTAATTTTTATGTAGTTTTTAAATTACATCTGAAATATTTATTTAATTAATTCTTAAAATATTTTGGAATTAAGTATGAATTTCTTCAGGTTTCATTATTTGAATACTTAGATGATTATAATATAACTGACTTAAGCCAATAGTTAATTATAGATAATGCATAGATTCAGGCGTTACTTTGCGGAAATCCATATTTAATAATAACAAATATTTAAAATATTTTAAGAAAACATCAAATTAATATTTTAATAAAACACTTAAAAAATATAAAAATATATCTAGTGACAATTCCGCCTAATAATTTATTAATTATTGTTATTATTAGTTAGTGATAGTTCTGTCAAAATTCCAACAAACAGAAGACACGACGTGACGTCAGAAGCTCCACGTAATCCAGTCGGAAAAATAATCACCGCGTTTCGTCTCTACACGAGGGATCATCAGGAGGTAGAGAGTCGTAAATGTGTTCATATAGGCATACTAGGCATATACATTATACATAGGATGTTAGTAAGCCTTGTATATCCTTAAAGTTTTAGCCGTTGATCATGTACGTGTAAAACGTCCAAATTTTACAAATTATATTAGGTTAGGGTTATAGTACTATAACCCTAACCTAATATAATTTGTAAAATTTCAGTAGATAGGTATCTATCTACTGAACGTAATAACATACTCCGAATTCATTTAAATGTAACCATGGGTAATTAATTAATTATAGTATAACCTCCAGCTACACTGAGGGACATACAGTCGTGATATTAATTGAAACCCGTCGTTATTAAGCGCCTGTTTCAGAATCTTCGAGTAAGTTCCGGTTATACCTACTACCCACAAGATAAAATAACTGAATGATAAAAATGACAGTTAACATGCAGCGCGTTTAAAGCGTTAACCGATGGATAGGCTAAATCGATGACTGTGAAACGCAAAGATAGTGTTTTATTTATTAAATATGTTCTGGGTAGGATAACCGGAACTTACTCGAACATTCTGAAACAGGCGCTTAGTCTCCTAACTTGTTTTTTACATTACAACTCACCAATGTTACAATAAATATGTATAATACTATATAATACAATACAATAATACGTATAATATGATAATGTACAATAAATAAATACAATAAATCATATCTTCGACAACACCATCACATACTGACCGGTGAATATTGGTCAAAGGCTAGCCAATCAGTACATATCCATAATCATAAATATAAAAAACAAACTTCAGAATAAAATTTGGTTGTTTTATTATAAAAACTAACGTGGTTTTCACTCATTTTAGTAAATAATACGGGATAACTCACGTGAATAAGTCATATAGCTCCGACTATGGTTTCAACCACATAAACTATAGTCGGACCTATCTGACTTATTCGCGTGAGTTATCCCGTATTAATTATATTAAAAAAATTGGTTGTGAAACGTAACTGCACCATTCTTTGCAGTAGGTAGTAACTTAATACTATTGCAAGTCTTTGGCCAGTAAGATAATCTAGAAAAGCTAGCTATACATCACACCTGTTGTGATATATAGCTAGCTTATAAGTAATGACGTGGTCAACAAGAGCGGGCTAAACCCAAAATGAGAACGTAATACCAAGGAAAGCTGCCGAATCACGCCATTAGGTGCTTGGCGAAATTTTATTAATGTAATTATCAATTGGACTGCAAGTAGCCCGCCTGACAGTAGGCGTCCCACCTGCCCAATACAGTTGCAGTGTCACTGTACTCTGCCTGCTTGACAATGCACTGCGCTTGTCACCCCGAGACGTTAGGTGTTATGTCTTGTTCGGCCAGTAATTTCACCTGCTACAGTACCCTTCTAGGCTAAACTCAGTATTGTTTGCACACAACTGATTATCTGACACTGCTGTGGTACCCACCAAGACGGACTTTAGCTAAAGAGAACTATCACCTAAGTTGATCTAGGTAACTGCGCAATAAAAGTGTTATTGAAGTAGGTAGTATAGAAGTGTTTTGAAGCGCTCTAGCGAAGTTTGCTTGACATTCTTAACCGATCAGCTAAGTTAATCAACGTCCGCCGCGGTAATGCCTTGGATGTGTGACCGCTAGTGAAATTACTACTGAGCGTGCACGTGCTTCGGAGGGCAAGTAAAGTCGTTGGTCTCGGTTGCTGTCTTAGGATAGTAGTCGTTACAGCATGGTGGTAGGGCATTTTGCGAAAGCCCGCCTGGCTAGCTACCACCATCAAGTAGAAAACTATCGCCAAGCACCTTACAGTGTGTTCCGGCAGCTGTCCGTGAGAGCCAGTAATTCTCGGTTAGCCTGAACAACATCTTCGATCACATCATCACTTGCTGTCAGGTGAGATCGTGGTCAAGAGCCAATCAGCTGTAAATAAAATAAAAAATAAAAAGGTACATACGTGCCTCTCTTCTGCAATGATTACTTCAGCTTCTGTCCCACACTGTACTAAAAGCAATACATTAAAAATAAAGATAGGTATTAAATATTTTGTAATGTTTTTATATTTCAATCTCGAATCACGACTATTTTGTGGTCGTGCATTTGTAGCACTATCTCTACTCGATTAACAACCCAGGGCAGGGACGTAACGAGGCAACGCTAAAGGGGCTCTATCTCTATAGATAACTAAGTAGATAATGGCAATTATACGAGTACGTGGATGTAACACGTTATGTGTAAAATAATTACACGTCATTTGATTGATTACGAGCAGAAACAAATGTGGGACATATTCAAAGAGTTAATTCCAAGCCCACTAACAAGTACACGGCAAATAAGTACGTTCAAAGTAATCTGAGTATACATGGCGACAATTCAAAATAAAGTACTATTAGGTAAGTCTTTACTCTCGTCTGCTACGTCTGCTCCACGTCTGCTGCTCAGATTATTTTTATTCCGATAGGTAATTGATTTTGACGTAAACTGAGTTGTATTTTTACTATCTATGGCTTTCCTTCGATTACAACCTGATTGTAAGTGATGATGTGGTTGTAGATGGTAAACAGGGTTTTAACCTAATCAATATAACCCATAATAAACCTAAATAAAATGAAAACTGGATCACGCAAAATGCAAACTTCAATGCAAATCTTATCCCATAAAATGTCGGCAATATACTTTAAAAAAGCAATGGAAAGAGAATGTCATACAATTTGTCTTAAAAAGAGTAAAGTCCCTTGATTTTAAATTTCTACTAGACAGACAATAAATTTAAAATGAATGATGATTCTCCCTTTAAAATCTGTATCCACTATTTTCATAACACATAACACTCTCCACATGATTTATAACATAACACTAGCATGTAAAGATATAGGCAAAATTGTGGACAGAAGCTTGTCAACTTTTGAATTGTAACTTCAACAAATTCATGTTATTTCACGTGAAGATACCCTATCTTGGTATGTGGTAATCAGCGCTACGGATTTCAAAGGTTTATGCAAATTCTTCACATTATACGCATGATAGCATTATGTGTGAATAGAGATCTCAAGTCTCAACGCAAAGAATACGCTCATGAAGATTCACGATGCAGCACCCAGAGTGTGGCCAATGTCTACATTTGATCACTTTTAGAACAGCGGGTAGGTACTTTGAATATTTTAAATAAAACCAGCCATATGCAAGTATGGCTCGCGCACCGCAGATTTCGTATATACCAAAACAGAATATACCAAAAAAATACATATTTTCTTCATAAATATCGAGATTTTCAGCGGGAATCTAACACGCACTTGGCCATTTTTTATTATACGTTAGATATGCACTACAATTATACCAAATTTGCGTGTTATTTTTATAGAAACTTACGTGGTTTTCACTCATTTTAGTAAATAATACGGTATAACTCACGTAAATAAGTCTGATAGCTCCGCAGCTTAGTACAGTCATAGTAGAAAGAGTGGGTGAACCCACTCCTTCTACTATGGTGTATTATTATATGTTCTATGCTATGGTACAGTGCTAAGCGAGACGTCAACGCGGGCGTCCCGAGCTCTCCTTGAAAAGGACCACCGAATGTGGTTGAAACTATAGTCGGAGCTATCTGACTAATTCACGTGAGTTATCCCGTATTATTTACTAAAATCAGTTTGCGTGTATTATCGTTTTTACAATAGAGTTAAAACCAAATAAACGTTAAATATACTCAACATGTTTCTTGTATGGGGCCCGCTTGTATTTTAAACTTTTTGTTATAATTATTATTAATTATAGGATAATCCGCCGTACCAACCAGACAGCGAAGGCTTTTTAATAAGGTCCCGTTTTCAAATATTTATAGAACCTTAAAAATACCTGTCAAGTGTTCTTGTTGGAAGTCCAATGTTGGAGCTTATAAAATTTCATGGGAGGCACACACAGTTCAGCAGTTGAGAAGGAAGGCAACCGTTGATGCACGTCGTAGAGGCCCCTTGAGCTCACAAATCCCTCCTTCCTCTACATCTACAATATAGTGAATGCATATAATTCTAAATATTAATCAATCATTATTCACATCGCATCAACATTCATAAAACGTCTCGACTGTTTAACAAAATTACCCCATTACTTTGGTTTTGCCATATAATCTCCATGCTTTGCAGGCTTACTATAGTGATCTTGGAGATCGCAGTTTAAGATGATAGGTCTTCAGAAGGCGCTGCTGCCCGCATTAAGGTACTTTTCCCTTTGTCACCTCTTACAATTTTCAGAGAAAGTTATGGATGATCTAGCACGACATCTCAGAGGTTATCATTATGTAGCTTTTTTTTATATCATTGTGATAGAACAAGCCCGAGGCCCACCTGATGTTAAGTGGACTAACCTCTGCCTATAACAGATGCATTTCGTCAACACAAATTGCACTATGCCCGTCACTTTGAGACATAGTTGTTAAGTCTCTTGTGCCTGTAATTTCACTGGCTCTCAAGGACTGCTGCTGTTAGGTGCTTGGCGACAGATTTCCTACTTGAGGGTGGTAGCTAGCCAGGCGGGCAATCGAAAATTGCCTTTCCACCATGCGGTGAAGCTCAGGCCGGCGGTGGGTATCGAACCAGGGTTCTGCGGCACGGCAGTCTGTAGCTATTACCGCTCGGCCATCATTGCTTCAATAACTACTTAAAATATAATTTGAAAACATAATAATTGGCCCATAGACAGACTATTCATAATTATGATTGCGAGAGAATTAACTGAGTGAAGCTATCTGTGCCTTATCAGCCAGCCCCCGTCCCTTATCAAAACCTGATTCCGTCCATTAGCAGATTACCTACATACTCGTAGTTAAGGATAAATCTGGAGATAATACATGAATTATTACTATTATTATTATGTTTACATTTATTATGTTCGGGAATTCTAAATCCTTATCTAAGATTATTATAAAGTAAATTCCATTTTTATCAATTATATCCAGTATGAAGTAAATCCTACTAAGTATATAATATTATCCATACCTAATTATACCATGCGTTTCTAGTACCTACATTTATTCTGTGAAAACCTACAGAACGTCGTTCTTATGTATCTATCTGCCTATCTTACTATACCAATGAGTAAATTATATTAGTAGGTAGGTATTTAGGTACCCTACAGACATAGTAGAAAGAGTGGGAAAAAGTTATCTTCATACAAACGCACCGCGCGCGGCTTGTATGTGTGCGCCATAATATCTATGCGTCCCGCACGCACACTCTAACAAAATATCGACCCGTTTCGACTGTGCGCCAGTCGGGGCTAACATCGCACAAAGTTTGAGCGGCACGGCTTTTCGGCACCTCTAAATAAATTAAAAATGTGTGATAATCGCAGGAGAACTTATTGCTGTGTTTGGCTATTTAAACAGTTCATCTATTTCAGAGTTGTCACTGTTCAGATTACCTACTGAACAGGAAAGGTAAGCAAATTATTGTAGCATACCTATAATTTTTTATTGATGATGAGTGAGATACCTATAAATTTTATTTGGTAGTTTTCTATCAGGCAGACGAAGTAGGCAGGCCTACTTTCCCACTACAATGTATTACCTAGGTATATTTGATCTGTCAATTGATATGCCGCTATTGCTTTATTAAACAAAGGTTTACATTTAGTCATGCCGATTTCTCAGTATTGTAGGTAGGTAGTAGTAAGTAGTAAGATTAAAACAAAGTTAATTGAATGTGTCTGTCTCGAGATATTGCTATCAAAGCCCCATTATTGACATATTTTTAGTTCCACCAATAACTCCCATAGTACAACTTTTAAAAATGTAAGTTATAGTTTTCGAAATATAAAGGTATTTAGCATCAAATTACAGAAGCAAAGTTATTTTTTTTTTCATATAAAATGTATGCGAAAACAAACAAAACTTACAAACAATAAAAAACTAACGCAATAACTACATATGAACTACGAAACCTTACATATGGGCGTGTCCGAAACGGTGCTTTTTTTATAAATAGTACAGTTCTGAATCTTGAATACATTTCTGTATTTGTTAGGAAAACTATTGTTGAACTTTATTGAATCACTAAATTATCTATACAGAGATGTGTCATCTTTGGCAAGGGCCGGGCTTTAAACTAGTGAATTGGTTGACAGCACTATCAGTAAACTCACGTAAACTTTTTTTTTTTTTTTTTTTTTTATGGGATAGGAGGGCAAACGAGCAGGCGGCTCACCTGGTGGTAAGTGATCACCGTCGCCCACGAACATCCGCAACACCAGAGGTATCGAGGATGCGTTGCCGGCCTTTGAGGAGGGAATAAGCTCTCTTCTTGAAGGCCCCTAAGTCGTATCCGTTCGGAAATACTGCACCTGGCAGCTGGTTCCACATTGTGGCAGTGCGAGGTAGAAAATGCCGTGAAAATCGCAAAGTTGTGGACTTCCAGACGTCGACATGAAATTGATGAAACATCATGCTTTGTCTGGACGTCCTATGGCGAAATTGAGCTGCAGGTAGTAAATCGAACAGTTCCTCAGAACACTCCCCGTGATAGATGCGGTAGAAGATGCAGAGTGATCCAACATCTCTACGTAGTGCTAAAGGGTCGAGCCGGTCGGAGAGAACTTGGTCGTCAACGATTCGAGTCGCTCTGCGTTGTATGCGGTCAAATGGAAGAAGCTGGTATTGGGGAGCTCCCGCCCAGAGATGAGAGCAGTACTCCATGTGAGGCCGAACCTGAGCCTTATAAAGTTGCAGGCGATGGGCCGACGTGAAGTACCGCCTCGCCTTTCCAAGCACACCAAGCTTTTTCGAGGCTAATTTAGCCTTATCTTCCAAGTGACAGCGAAATTGAACGACGCTCGATATGTTGACGCCAAGTACTCCGATGCTAGTTGAGGGGGCAAGGGGAGTGTCTTCAAAACGGAGGGATACGACAAAGGGGGATAGTTTAGCGGTGAACGCACAAACTTGTGTCTTCTTGGGGTTAAATTGAACTAAGTTCAGTCGGCCCCACTTCGAAACATTAGACAACATGGTCTCGACTTCAGACACAAGTTTGTTCCGACTCTCCACAACGTTTTCCCGAGAAATTTTAGCACGGCCGGTGTAAGAGGCATCTCCGGTACTGTCATCCGCATAACAATGAATATCGCTGAGCTGCAGCATGTCATTGATGTGCAAGAGAAATAGAGTCGGAGATAGCACACAGCCTTGCGGAACGCCAGCATTAATTGGCTTCAAGTCGGAGCATGCACCGTCGACAACGACCTTGATGCTCCCATCTGCCAAAAAACTGGAGATCCACTTGCACAATTTCTCGGTAAGCCCATAGGAAGGAAGCTTCGAAAGAAGCGCTTTATGCCACACCCGATCAAAGGCCTTCGCTATGTCCAAACTAGCCGCCAACGCTTCACCCTTGGAATCCACCACCTCCGCCCATCGATGCGTAAGGTATACTAAAAGATCACCAGCTGAGCGACCGCGACGAAAACCGTACTGGCGATCGCTTATCAGTTGGTGCTCCTCTAGATACTGCAAGAGCTGGTTGTTGATAATGGATTCCATTATCTTGGAGAACAAAGACGTTATGGCAATAGGGCGGTAGTTGGACGGATCTGAGCGGTCACCTTTTTTAGGGATCGGGTGCACCAATGCCGTCTTCCATGTTTTTGGGACAACGCCTGATGTGTAGCAGAGCCGGAAAAGACGCGTTAGAACCGGAGTCAATTCTGGAGCACAAGTCCGCAGCACTATCGGAGAGATGCCATCAGGCCCACTCGACTTATGAATGTCCAAGGAGAACAGTGCTTTACGTACAGCACTTTGCCGGAAATTTATATCCGGCATCGAGGTATCACACCGTGGTATAGTCGGTGGTGAGTTCCCCTGGTCATCCAAAGTCGAGTTTGACGCAAAGAGAGAGCCCAGAAGATCGGCTTTCTCCTTTGCGGTATGGGCCAGTGTGTCATTCTCTCTGTGCAGGGGCGGTAGAGATGACTCACAAAAATTCCCCTGGACAGCCCTGGCGAGAGACCAGAACGCACGTGTTCCCGAAGGAAGGCGGGCTAATCTCTCGCCAATTCTGCCGATATGCTCCGACTTCGCTTTTGCGATTACTCTTTTGAAGGACCTGGAGGCAAAATTATATTCCTTTTTGAGATAGCTGGTATTTAAATCCTTAGATGCTACTGCGTTGGCCCAAGCTTGGTAACGCTCTCGTTTTTGGCTAGAGGCCATTTTACAAGTACGACCAAACCAGGGCTGGGACCTGCCACCGATGGGCACTGCAGAATATGGAATAAAGAGTTCCATACCCTGAAGCACTACATCAGCAACATAGTCGGCAGTGACATCTGGATCATCCGGCAAGAAACAGACTTGCCCCCATGGGTAGGATGCAAAAAAGGACCGCATCCCGTCCCAATCTGCAGACCTATAGTGCCACACGCGACGACAACCTACAAAACGGGGTCGAGTTGGGCGTGTAACCGGCACTGAACTCCGGATCAGGCAGTGGTCCGACGAACCGAGAGGAGCGTTCACGGATACTGAGTAGTTGTCCGGGTGAGAGGTCAGCAGAAGGTCCAACAGGGAAGGTGTATGGTCATCCACATCTGGGATACGCGTAGGCGAGGTGACCAGTTGTGTAAGATCATATGCCAAAGCGAAGTCGTGAACAGATCTCCCCGCATGATCGGTGGTGCGCGAACCAAGCCATTCGGTATGGTGGGCGTTGAAATCGCCAAGTATCACGATCTCTGCGGTGGGGATCTGCTCAAGCACGGAATCTATAGCCATCTGTAAGTGCTCCATGAAATGATCTATTTCGGCATTACCGTTGCTATGAGACCTATAAAGGCACGCGTAGATTCGCGGATGGTCATCGCAGTCTACGCGCAACCAAATGTCAGATAGGCCCCGTCCTTCAAGGCTACTGAGACGACGAGCACAGATATCCTCTCTGACGTAAAGACACACCCCCGCCCGCGGCAAAAAGGAATGCTCCAATTTGTACCCTGGGTATGTGAGGAATGAGGTGTCTGTCGGAGAGCATATCTGTGTTTCGGTTAAAAAGAGCAAGGCCGGCTTAGCAGTCTCCAGGTGATAGTGGACATCGTTCAGGTTAGAACGGAGACCCCGTATGTTGCAAAAGTCCACGGCTAACGTGGTGTGGGGTGACCGCCTGCTTCGTTTGCCTCGAGCAGCAGAAATATGATTGAGCACGGTTTTGCCCCCTCCAGAATACGCAGGGCAGCCCGAGCATCCACCTCCAGGTTCAGGTCCTGGAGGTGGATGCTCGGAGAGGGATTCTCCAGCGCTTTCGCAGCTGGTACCCTCCTGGAGTACTGTCTCTTGAAACTGTGCTGCCATATTCCTTTGGGGGGGGGGGGGGGGATTGGGCCTCCGGGTCTCCCACAAATCGATCGAAACGCAATGGCAAGCCACTACTTCACGTCGATATCATGTGGGAGAGTGGTACTTCCCCGGTCGTGCCGGCCCATGCAGCTGTAACCCGAAGAGCTTCAGCATGGCACTACCACTAGGGAGTACTACCGTAGGTACTCGTACACATCACCGCCCCGCGTCGCCCGTCTCTGGCCCCGCAACCACATAGGTATCTTCTGTCGCTCTTTCTATCATCGTGAAAGGCTTCATCATGGTTTAGGTAAAACTGACCTCACTTACCCTGAACCCACACAACATAAGTAACAAACACATCTTCCCGGCCGTTGCCAATTTCTAGGCACTGAATTAAAATTTTGCTAACAGTGACAACCCTGAGACAGACAAGTGTGGTAGGTAATTATATCGCGGATTGGGCCGGAGATGGCCTACTTCCTCTCTTTCTACTATGCTACAGAGTCAGCTTAAGTACATATACCTTACCATAGATCACACAATAAAAAGGACCAGAAGGACCACTCCGTCGGCCATTCCAATTAATAAATCGACTCTAGCCACAAAGCAATAAAGTGCACTTCAGCTCGCAAAGCACGGAGTACCTAATACTTATATTCAGCTATAAGGAGAGTCTGGTCGGTTAAAAAAATAATTGATTCGGATCAGTTTTGTAGGAAAAAACAGTATATTACGAAACGTGCATCTCGTGAAGGACCCTTGAATTCCTCCCAGGCCTCGTTCCCTCGCCAGAATAGTCTTTCTCTTCTTGAGGAAGCATAATCAGGTGTTGACTCTCCGCGGTTCTAACGTCGAGTCAGTGTATGTAAATAAGCATTCACATCTCGGCTGCTCATTTGCTCCCACCATTGTGGGGTACTCTGGAATTATGTTAATTGTAAATGTTCCCTTATTTTAAACGGAAACCGTGGTTCACACGTAGTGCCTATGATTTACTTCATTTCGCCAGTATTTAGCGCTTTGTAGGGTACCTAAGACTCTAACTGTCCGTCTGTCTGTCTAACACCTGTCTTTATCTCTTGAACCATGATAGCTAGATAGTTGAAATTTAAACAATTATGTATTTCTGTAACCGCTACAACAACGAATAGTAAAAATTAGCCAAGCGCGAGTTGAACTCGCACACGAAGGGTTCCATAACTTTCAATTATACAATATTATGTTACAGAAAAAAGCGGAACCAACTTCCAAGAACGAAAAGTATAAAATAACTTTTTTGGTGTCGGTACCATGCTCATTCAAAACACCGACCTCACATTATCATGGACCGAGGTATTTCATACATTTTAGTTTTGGAAATCGGTTCCGCTTGTTTTTTTAACATAAATATGTTAGCACTCTTTATAGTGACGCATACCTACTGCTTACAAGATTATTCACTCGCAATACTATTCACCATCGACAGGAGTTGCAGTTACCATTAAATCATCCATGTATGCAAATATATTTTCAGTTAATTGACTATAGCTAAAACTACTCACCCGATTTTGATGAAATTTCAAAGAAACTAACCGAGAGGTATTACTCTACCCAAGAATAAAAATACATTAAAATTTATTCATTATTGGTCGAATAAATGCATAACAAACATAAATCATTTCAAAAGAAAAAAATCATGCAGCCCAATTACGAACGTCCTCCTTTTTTGGAAGTCAGTTAAAAATATTATAAAGCAGGAATGTCTGCAAAAAGCAAACACAGGGCAGCACACACCTTGTGTCTTTCTTGAGACAAGATTGGCCCGCAAGCTACTAAAGTCACATGTGACTGGCAATTGCAATTACTAAATTCCTTCATCACCGCTGTCCTTATTAAAATCCTGACTACACACCCACCGTAAGATAAGATAATCGTTTATTTGCATTAAACATGAGTATTATACACACACAAGGAAGGTAGGTATGCACATAGATGGGACTTAAACAATTCAGTTCATCATGTTTTGCCTATTAGTAGGTAGGTCGTAACCTTTTAGGCAAATACGATGTAAACAAAACAATCAACCGATAGACGCTCTACTACTTAACGTTCTTGCACTAGTCGACCTACATGCAAATTATGTCGAAAAAAAACATAAAATGTCCTTAAATTTTCTAATATTCTTTGGTGGTTTAGCTAGGTACTTTTTTTTTTTTATGCCTGATAGGTTAGCCTTTGACCACTATCTCACCTGATGGTAAGTGATGATGTGGTCGAAGATGTTGTTCAGGCTAACCTAGAAGTACTGGCTCTCAAGGACAGCTGCCGGAACACACCGTTTGGTGCTTGGCGACAGATTTTCTACTTGAGGGTGGTAGCTAGCCAGGCGGGCATTCGCAAAATGCCCTACCACCAAGCAAAACTTTAGGTTTTTTTTTTCTCAATAATGGGACTATGCCTTATATAGGCCGTGCTCGTTATTGACTCTCCTCCTTGCATAATTTTATAGCCGTTTGCATTACATTTTGATCCCAGGAGCCTTGATTGATTTTCTTTTCATATTTATTTACTATCTAAAATAAAATATATATATATATTGTTCAGAAGTCTTATTACCATTAAGCCTAGCCGCGATTGATAATGCATTATAATGCTTTTATCGGAGTTCAGAATTATACCATTGGCATTTTACCAATAACCCTGTATAATATAAATATAGTTAGTAAAGTCACCTCAGTTGTAGAGTGGAATCCATTAATTCCATTATTATGAATCCTTGTAAAAACTAATATATACATGGGGCACACTAAAAGTTTTGTACTTCTAATTAGTCGGAACTATTTGAATTTCGAATGTTATATTATTTGAAACGACTTGCAACCTTTTTAATTATAATAAAAAAATTGGCGGGAAATCATTTGTCAATTGTTTTTTTTCACACATCAAAGTTGAAAGTTCTACGTACGCAACGATAATGGAATTAATAATAATAATAGTAATAATGCTTTATTGAGTAATAAGGAGATACAGTAGTATACATTGTTGAAATCACCTTTTAAGTATTAAGTAATACTTGTGTTAGGTGTTTACGCTCTTCCATAATCATATGTAAGCTAAATCTCCAATTTCACGTCACATTTAACTATTAAAACATTCGTATGTAACAAAACGAGATACTTTTATCTTAAAAATAATTAGGGTAGGACATACATTTTATTTGAACGTGCCTAGTAAAACGGTTTAGTGTTTGAGGTAAACAAAGTCACGCCACCGACGACAGCGGTAGGAGCGCGCGGCGCTGGTGGGTGCTCAATAGTGCGGTGAATTTGTTGTGTGGTCCAAGTAAAAAGATGTTAGCTGTTTACATATATATTGTCAGTTGTGAGTCTTGTATGAGATTGTACCTAATTAGCGGGCTAGTGTTATCGCACGTTTTTGTGTTTTGTTCATGAGAACATTAATGATAAAAATTAAATGTATATATAAAAATAAAATGTAAGTAATATTTATTAGTTTAGTATTTAATATGTGTGTGTGTGTGTGTGTGTGTGTGTGTGTGTGTGTGTGTGCGTGAGTTCGTATGTGTGTGCGTGTGTGTGTATGTGTGTGTGTATGTGTGTGCGTGAGTGTGGTATTTTTTTGATTTGCCATCTACAACATATTTCTCATATATACGTGTATTTATTAAGTAAGCCTTTCCATCATCATAACTTAGTTGCAGTAGCCAGTTTCTTACTGTAATTTTACATATAATTATAACTATGAAGTGGATATATATAATATTTAATATTTTATTTATCGTGTTATATAAATATTTAGATTGGCTTATATACTGCCGACTAGCAAATATTGAGTTTACATGAGGTTGAGCGATTACAATATCCCTTCTTCTTTTCGTTAAGGATTTAGGGTCAAATTCAAGGTTTTTACGCATTTTCAATATAGTATTTAGTACGTATAATTTCCTAACAGTCAGTATTTCTGTAGAAGAATATAGCATATCTGTAGGGTACTTGTAAGGCTTAAAAAACATTGATTTTTGTAATGACCTTTGCGTTCTTTCGAGATCTAAAAACGTCGTCATCGTTGCACCTCCTCAGACAGGTATACAGTATGTTAAAACTGATTGAGCTAATGCTACATAGATTTGTTTTAGTAGTTTTGGTGGTGCTACATGTCTGAGATTTTTAAAGACGTATCCTAGTTTTCTAATTCTAGTCATTACGAGTTCAATGTGAGCGTGCCATGATAATCGTTGATCAATGACCACTCCTAGGTATTTAGTGAATTCTACGTTTTCCAGAGTAGGACATTCACAGTATATATTATCGTTACAGGTGTGTATTTTAATATTAAAATTAGAATCAGGCTGCGAGTTATTATACATTGCGAAACATATGAAGTTGGTCTTTGAAACGTTGAGTGTCAATAAATTAAGTTTCAACCATTTATCAATCTGCTGTAGACCTTTTTCTGCTTTATCTTTGAATAAGTTTGAATTAAGTCGAACGAAAGATTTTAGAGCGGTGTTTTATTATGATTTTAAAAAGTTCTCTCTCTCTCCGCAAGACTGTGCTGTTCGTCTTCAAAATGCTTTTGGGAGAGAAGCACCTTGTTTGAGCACCGTGAGGCGATGGTTTGTTGAATTTGAGAGAAGTCGGGTTTCTTTACATGACTAATTTTGTGAAGGGCGGTTTTCAACTGCCGTCAACGAAAATAATGTGGCTACTATTAAGCGGCTAATTGAAGAAAGTTTTCTTCAATTAGCTCAATAGTAGCCATATTAGATAAAAAAAAAAAATTAAAAAAAAAAAAATTAGGTACATATGAGACAATTCGAGGACTATTGGGGATTGGTATGAGCCAAATTCAGAAAATTTTACACGAAGAATTAAAAGTTCGGACACCTTGTTGTCGTGGGATCCCTCATGAACTGACAGCGGAGCAGATGCGGGCTCGCGTGGAATCGTGATCACAGATGCAGGAGACGAAACGTGGAACGCGAATATCCAAAAAGCTCGGTGCGCTCTTAACGTATTACATGACGTGTTAAACCTTTATTAATAATAATCAATTAATATTAAACTTCTAAATATAATTACAAGCACTATCGCGTGCTAAGCGATATATATTTAACAAATTATTGGAGTACAACATTTTATGCCCAAGGCGGGAATTGAACCCGCGTCCTCCGATATCGAGGGGTATAGGCATCCGACGCGATATCGGACGCGGGTTCAATTCCCGCCTTGGGCATAAAATTTTGTGCTCCAATAATTTGTTAAATAATATTAAACTATTTAATTATTACCTACTTGACAGACGTGGTGAGAAATTACTCGTTTCCGAACGCAGCCTATATACTCCAAGGCGCAACTTTTTTTTAATACTTTTTTCGTGGCTTTGGATCGTAGAGAGAGAAGCGTAGACAGAGTATAAAAGAATAGAGGAGTCTTTAGCGTATACCACAGACCTAGGATTTTTTCGCTACGCTCAATAGACCTACGAAGTGTGGGAGTGAAAAGTCCTAAGCTACTACAAACCGTCGCGAGAGAAAAAGAGATAGTGAAACAAGAAGACAGTATGTCATTTTTAGGCCATAGCGTCCCGGCCTCTTCCAAGTCGGCGCGAATTTTGTGTATTTGCTCAAATATCTTACGATTATAATATAAAATATGTATTCTGGAAGCATGGTGTCTTGTTCAGTGAGTGAATGTGAGGTTACAAGACGCAGTAACCCGAATATATACACGTTTCACAGGTAATTTATGTTTATTTGTACTGCTTTTTTGATAATCATTATTTCGTCATTTTGTTTTAAAATGAGTTATAAGAACTATAGAAATATTAGATAATAGGTTTCTCTTCATACTTATCATCAAATTACATTGCTAAATGAAGAATTGGTTGGTATTTTACGAAAAACTATAAAAACATTTGTTTACGATAGGGCTTGACAAAGTCCTGACGTCACAAGTATCGATAAAGTCGCTAGTTTGTGTCTGACCTGTAGGTTTGACGTGACTGCTCGGGTACATATTCGTACCTCAAAAATAACCGGTAGTTAGTTTAATCATAAATTAGTTTAAAAAATAATATAATTACATAATAATTAGTGAGAAGTTGACAGATCAGTTTATAGCTTACAGAGTATTTACGAATCAGGGAGTAAAGATATATTATTCATAATTTATTATGATTTATTTTTTGTGAAAAGTTCCCCTAACACTCAATAAATAATTGGAAATATCTCTTACTTCTGTCATAAAATATTAGTACCTTTATACAAATGGCTATTTAACAGAATTTGAAATAACTATATGCACGTGTATAATAATGTTTGTGTTCTTGCAGATTTCCAACAAATTTTCAGTATGTGATAAAAGGGTTCGGATTATTGATGGAATCTAAATAAAAACTCTACAGTTTGTAGTAAACTTTGAATCAAAATGCTTCATACAAAGAAAACATTGATGTATACTAATGAAATTCTCAATACCAACTTTTAATGTCCCTGAATGCATGAAGCTGTGGAAATGGTAGTCAATAGCTTTAGGAAATGATGACACAAGTAACAGTTTCATTTGTAGTAAAATACATGGTCAAATCATTTTTTTTATGTAAAGACTGTATGATATGTAGATTTAATCTAATAACACTTCCCTTAGCGTCCCTGGTGCAATAAAATCTACAATACTCGCTTCATTACAGCGCTGGATAGTTATGGCTATACTGACACAAAATAATTTTTATTTTTCCATTCAGATCAAATTGAAAAGAGGCTGCGCTGTCCTTACTTTAATAGAGATATATCACCACCGTTAGCCATTACTTGGTCCTTCAAATCAAGTACTGTCTCTAAGGAAAAAACTTATTAACCAATGTTCTAAGTTGTGACAAAAAAGACAGAAAAAAATTTGCTCTTAAGAAGTTTAAAAGCTGAAACAAAAATAATGATAAAACGGCTTTTAGTCTTAAAAGCAGACTTTAAAGAATAATATGTTTTGTAGGCCAGTTAGTAAAGATCATCGAAATTATGTACACATCGTCATTTCTACAGCCCAAGGAGCAATGTTTACATAAGGGACAAATTCGATCTTTGCATACCACATGTGAATACTTTACGCAAATGGTATTCAGATAAATGTAATTTAATAATTTACAGTATCTGTATATTTGCAGCTTAATGATTTTGTTAATGGTAATCATAATACTTAGTAATGGTAAGTTTTATTTCATCTTGTTACGATGAAGTAAAGGATATAATTTAAGATTCATCCTATTGAAATTTCACCATAATCAGTTAAGTAGTTTGGTTTTTAAATCATAATAACTTGAAAAATAAGTTGTTCAAGTTAATTAAATTGCATATTTTGCATTTCTGTGATTTCCGTGTTGTTTACGATCATTACAATAGTATCAATGAACTATATAGGGCATAATTTCAAACGAATGTATCCTAAGATTCAACCAGTAAAACTGTCGATAGTATTTCGCCCGCGTCATGACAACACTATGTCACTCACACATTTACATTTCATTTTTTGTTACACCATTCATCCATCACTGTTGGTCTTGTACATCCTAAGCCTATGGCGTATACAGCATGAGAGAGCAATAATGCGACATACGTATATATATATATATATATCAGCATGAAGTAATTAGTATTGCCATAAGTAAAATTTTACCATTTTGTCTGGGTAAATCATGCTCTTCAGTTTAAAACAATTATTGCAGTGTATAACAATTACGGATATATGACAATTTCTTCTAAAGAACAAAGGTAAATTAAGAAAACAACGTCATTTATCGAACAATGAACTTTGAAAAACGCCTCTTTCCCGTCTATATATCTCTTTCGCTTCATCTACACTCATCAATCCTTTCATACATAAGCGTCGGTTTAGGGTACTCTTGACCTGGCCTTTTTTCAGAACGTCTTCAATCTGATTTCGGAACGTTCGGTTAGGTCTCCCCTTTCAACACTTCCTTTCACTTGTCCCATGTATACCTGTTTAGTCATTCTCATTTCATTCATTCTCTCCATATGTCCAAACCATCTTAACATACCTTTCTCGATTTTTGTCACTACATCCTCATTCACACCACATCGTTCCCTTATCACACTATTACTTATCCTGTCACTTTGTTCGACTCCAATCATGCTCTCATCTCCACTGCATTTATTCTACTTTCATGCTTTTTCTGCGATACCCAATTTTCACAAGTGTCGGAACCTACACTCCCCCATGAACAGCCAGACGTGCCTTTTTAGACACCCTTCTGACTGTTCATAAACGCGTGCAATGCTCCGTTTACCATGTTTTCAGCGTTCACTCTCCTGTCTATATTACTTTCACACTCTCCATCTTTTGTAAACGTGGATCCAAAGTATACAAACTCTTTCGCTTGTTCCACTTTTTCACCTCCAATCACAATATTGCAATCGATCACTCTATCATCTCGTTCAAACACCATACCTAGCTATCGTCTTATAACATTTATTTTCATTCCCTTTCTCTCTAATGCCTCATGCATAACATTAACCATCTCCTGCAACTCTTTTACCGACCACGCAAGTATCACGGTCATCAGCGTAGCGAAGACATTTGATGAGTAACTCGTTCATTCTTAATCCACATTCACTGTCTTTCAGGTTTGTCAAACAATTATCCATGAATAAGTTGAACAGCCACGGTGACGCTACACATCCTTGTCTAACAGTTTTAACACCTTTTTCGATGTTAAACCAATCAGTGTATGTCCCATTTATCCTAACGCAAGCATAGATCCCACAAAACAGTACTCACTTTACAAATAATTGACGTATAAGCATCGATGTAATACCTAGGTACTATGTAATACCGCGCGCATGTAGTTTCTTAATGAAATGGTGGAAATGCCTAGAATAAAATATGTAGGTGTGGATTAATCTAGACGTATGACCAAATATTGATGCAAGTACCTATATGTGTGATATATTTTTATTAAGTATTTTTATTAAGCAGCTATTTTGTAAGTGTATGTAAATTTACCACGCCGACAAAGTGGTACAATAAAAAGTAGAAAAAAAAAATTTTTTTTAGTGTAGCTCTCATACATGTGATGTGGGAATGAATATTTTTTTTGTCATCTATTCCATCGTGTATCATCGAATAGGTCTTATAGGTGTCTCATACTATTTTTCGATTTAATGCTCCATTTACGAAATATTCAACTTTAAAGTGCAAATGTTTGTTCCAGTAGGGCGTACCGCCCTTCTAAAACCGAAAATGCTGGCTTGAAAAATCTGAAAAAATTCATGATGATAGTGCAGTTCATGAACTTTAAAGGAAAATTGTTCATTCAGGCTTTACTTTGCGGAAATCCATATTTAATAATAACAAATATTTTTAAAATATTTTAAGAAAACATCAAATTAATATTTTAATAAAACACTAAATAAATATAAATAATATCTAGTGACAATTCCGCCTAACTTTCCTGTTTCGCTTCTACACGAAGCATCCTCAAGAGGTCTTGACTCTTCGAGCGCACGATCGAGAATGAGCGGCCGGCGGCTCAGCACGCCTTTATATAGACTCTAGCTGAGTCATCACGCCTTTTTCTAGACACGAGCATGAGTCACTGCTCTTTGTTGTAGCTAACAATTGGTAAGATATACGTTTTTAAAGTGACTAATCATAATGGCAATAAATTGATTATAAATAATAATTTTAAATTATATATACTATGCAATGTGTTTTTGAATATGATTAATATCGTAAAAAATAATTAAAAATTACTTCCTAAAACAAATACATGTTTAACTATTTCGTAGTGGCAAATTATCACTAAAAATACGTAACAGTGGTGATGAAACCAATTGCGTCTGTTCATTCAACAGTGCAACGCCTGCACTACGTTTCAATATTTCTAACTGTTCCAATAAATACAATCGAAATCCCTTATCACAACAATGTAAAATCTTAAAGGTATTACAATGGTATGATCAAGGAGTTGATGACTGCTTTCAATTAATAGTCCAGTAGCAGTACGTAAAAATTGCATGCTAACTTTTAAAAATTTAAGATTTAACGAATTTTGTACAGATGATTAGTTACAAGTTTACTAAGCTTTTTCCAAAAGTTAGAAAATTTTGACCGATGCAATTCGTATTATTTAGGTATTTCTAAAAAACCTACATAAAATCGTGAATATAAAATTAGAAATAAAAATTCTGATTGTATATGACTTAGGACATTGTTATCTTGTGTTTATTAATTTATTAGAAATATTAGAGACTTGGAACTTAGGTAAACTAAAAATTTCAATGCCTGCTTTGAATAAAATATTAGAATGGCTGGAAATCAGTTTAATGATATTTTTATGTACATTGTAACATGCTGAAAAAAGATTAGAAAAATATACAATGTGCTTCCCGACTTATTTAGTTTTTCTTTAATAGCGTGAGTAATATAAAATTAGAGTCCAGAAGTTAGTGGCTACTGGATAATAATGATATACTCCATCGTCATACAAAAGATTAGAAAAAATAGTTCATGGCATTTTAAGATATCATAAGATTTGTTAATGCGGCCATAGAATAAACTATATAGGTACCTACGCGGCATTAGCTCGAAGAGTGAGACGCAGCGCAAAGGGTCTCAACACAAGTCACAACGTGTCGCGGCCGCATACGCCGCGCCTTGTTATACGATTTTAGTGTTCCAAAAGCATTATATTTTGTTGATTATTCAGAATTATACAGCGGCAAGTTTCTTTTATACTATACCTTCTTTTCTTTCATTATATTATACCTTCACACACATAGTGTATTAATCTAAGGTTTCTATGGAAATGGTCAATCAACTGATGAAATTTCTATAAAACATGTGTAGGTACTTATGTGAATTATATACAAACTCCAGGCCAAAAAACTGGACTAGGTGTCTGTCGGATTAGCTAGTACCTACCTACTTATATGAATATAAATAGATACCTATAATATGTAGTTGACGCCTAGAGTTAACTCTAATTAAATATATGATATGTATTAAATTTACTTATATTTACCATTTTTCTGTAGGTAGGTACCTTATCTAGCTTGTTTGTAAATAATGAACGTAAAGAGATTTGTATATGAGGTATGAACCTATTTAAAAGTTTTATTATTAGATTAAATTTAATTGAACATCCGTTACGTAGGAAGATACGTTGGAATACGTTATCTTCAGTTTTCAATATAAATTGTCGGCCATCTGGACGAAAACTGATACAAGCATACCATATTTGGACTTTCTATTTATCGAGATTTGTAAAACCTACGTTGGGTAGTACTGACATATTTTAAACTTAAGTACATAATGTGCAATAAAAAATAATTTAAGATTTTCAACGCTGACGAAATCCGAGAGTTTATATATATATGTATTAGTATGATGTTTTATTATTATTATGTATATTTTTCAGAATGTACATAATAAAAATATGTTCAATCACGTGATGATGCTGAAAATCGCTACTTAGCCTTTTAAAACATTGATTACCTGAAGGTAGCGGAGAAACTACCATCAAGAGTATTCCCAAAGGGGATCAGCATTAATCCGGTGGCCAGCCAATTTCCGATTCGCTTTTAGCGAAGTTAAAACTTTTTACAATTATGCTCTTGTGGTGTAGGAGAAGATATATTGTACCAGCCAGACATGAGTCTTGCATGGTGGTAGGGCATTTTGCGAATGCCCGCCTGGCTAGCTACCACCCTCAAGTAGAAAATCTGTCGCCAAGCACCTAACGGTATGTTCCGGCAGCTGTCCTTGAGAGCCAGTACTTCTAGGTTAGCCTGAACAACATCTTCGACCACATCATCACTTACCATCAGGTGAGATAGTGGTCAAAGGCTAACCTATCAGACATAAAAACATGAGTGTGGTGATGCTAGAAAAAAGAAGAGTTATATAAAATGAATATGGTATCCAAATTCCGTATTTTATTTGTTCATCGCAAATTTAGAAAGTTGAGTTAACGACTACACTAGGACGAAACTAGTTAAATTCAAACTTTAGTTAATGAAAGTAATAAAAATAAAAGGGTAAGTATAAAATATACGTTTATACCACACCCACTCAGAAAGCGTCTCATTACTCGTTCCAAAACGAGTTATAAAATTCGTCATTTCTCCCTAATAAATGTACGGCGGGGAAAGTTATATGGATTTTCATTCCTTCACTCCGTAGCAGTGAAGGAATTAAAGCCGGGTGTGTTATTACTTGGCTTTAATTATGTGCTGGTATATTATAATATGTACTTAGCTGCTAGTTCAACGTCCGTTGAATAATACTCCAGGTATATAAGGCACAAATGTAATTAATCAATCCACAACACATATACTTCAGAAGGTCAATAAAACACGTAAAAATGCACAGAGATTACAATCACTACTATAACAGTCAATAGGTATATAGGCGGCTTAGGCACTGAGCGCGAGCGTGTACGAAATAGCGGGGAGCGATCGAGCGTGCGGTCCGCGTCAGCTTGTAAATCGGACTGGACGACATTCATTTGCCCGCTGTGCGCAAGCGACGCGCCGCAGCGTATATAAGCTGTTATTTACTCCGGCGCGTTAGGGATGGGGTAGTGTCGATGAAATTAACATATCGAATAATATTATCGACAAGCTGATCGACATGTGCTATTGTATAGTTAAGAAATGTGTAGCTGTAAATAAATAAATAATATGTTATGAAATAAATATATATTATGGAATAAATATTTTATATAATACAATTACAATAAATAATACAGTATGTATGAGTAGGGAAAGGAGCCTACACCACCCTCCTCCAGAGACCGTCAAGGGCGATAAAAGTTCGTGAATTTTACCTGACGACCTGACCGCGTTGTATAACTTTTCGGAATTTCTGGAGGGGCTTCTTCGTTCAGTGTCTGTTCCGACAATATGAACGCCGGTTTAAGACGATCGATTGAAACCGTCATTTCTTTATTATTATGCAATATTTTGAACACTTTATCTCCTCTGTTAAGAACTTTGTGAGGTCCAGAATATGCAGGTGTGAGAGAACCTCGTGATGCATCTTCACGAAGGAAAACATGATCACAAGTTTGAAGTTCTTTGTAGATAAAGACTTTGGGCTCACCGTGGCGGGAAGCTGGTACGGGGCGCAATTTTTCGGCAAAATGTCTGAGTCTAGCTGTAAATTCTGAGACATCAGTTGTACAACTTATAGTTGGCTCAAAGAACTCGCCAGGTAATCTAAGCGTCTCCCCGTATACAAGTTCTGCAGAAGAAGCTTGCAAGTCCGCTTTAAAGGCAGATCTTACACCTAATAAGACCCACGGCAATGACTCCGTCCACCTGTCATTGGCATGACATACGATTGCTGCCTTAAGGTGGCGGTGAAAACGCTCTACTAATCCATTGCACGCTGGATGGTAAGCTGTTGTCCGCTTATGTTCAAATCCAGTTATCTTGGACAGACATTGAAATAGGGCCGATTCGAACTGACGGCCACGATCAGTTGTAATGTCTGTTGGACAACCGAACCGAGAGATCCAAGTTGACAACAAAGCTTTAGCGACAGTTTCTGCTGTGATATCTTGTGTAGGTACTACTTCAGGCCAACGTGTGAATCTGTCTACGGCTGTAAGGCAGTATCGATATCCTTCAGACAATGGAAGGGGACCAATAAGATCTATGTGGATCTGTTTGAAGCGCGTGCGAGGTAAGTTGTATGTGCCAAGGGGTGCAGTCACATGTCGATTGACTTTGGCCCGCTGACACGATAGGCAACCACGCGACCACTCTCTACAGTCCTTCCTTATGCCTGGCCAGACAAAACGTTCGGACACTAATATGGTAGACGCGTTAGCGCCAGGGTGGCTTAGAGAATGCAGGCTGTTGAAGACCTGCTTTCGAAAGAATTTGGGGACATAAGGCCTGGATGTTGAGGTACTGACGTCGCAGTACAGGGGAGTTCGACATCCAGGGACGTAAAGTTTTTGCAACTTTAACGATGTGCTACCCTTTCGAAGCAACTCAAGTTCTGGGTCTGACGCTTGACTATGTGCCAATGTTTCAAGGCTTACTGGCTCTGACAGTTCTTCGATGCGCGATAAGGTATCGGCAACCACATTATCCTTACCGGATATGTGACGAATGTCAGTTGTAAACTGAGAGATAAAATCAAGATGTCTATACTGCCTAGGCGAACAGTTGTTCTTCCTTTCGTGGAATGCAAAACTGATCGGCTTATGGTCAGTATAGACGATGAAATGCCTTGCTTCGAGCATATGGCGAAAATATTTGATTGCCTCGTAAATGGCAAGTAACTCTCTGTCATAGGGAGAGTATTTTGTTTGTGAAGGACTTAATTTCCTAGAGAAGAATGCCAAAGGTTGCCATGCATCATCCTTAAACTGCTGCAAAACAGCTCCAATGGCTTTATCGGACGCATCTGTAACGACAGCAAGATTAGCTGAGCAGTCTGGATGAGCTAACAAAGCAGCGTTGGACAAGTTCTCCTTACAAGCTTGGAAAGCTGCCAAAGCCTCGCCATTGAGGTCTATTGGCTGCGTCCCTTTCACTGAACCTGTTAAAAGAGCGTGCAACGGGGCCTGGATCTGAGCTGCCTGAGGAAGGAATCTTCTATAGTAATTGAGCATGCCCAAGAAGCCTCTCAGTTGACGCACGTTCTTAGGAGGTGGAAAATCTTTCACTGCCTGCACCTTGGAGTCGAGAGGTTTTGTGCCGCTTTCTGAAATGGAGTACCCTAGAAAGGTTACCTCACTCTCACCAAATACACACTTTGAAGTGTTCAGCAACATACCGTAATCTTTCAGCCTTTTGAAGATCTCGCGCAGGTGCTGTTCGTGCTCAACCTCATTTTTCGAGAAAATCAAAAAATCGTCAAGGAAAGTATACACGTAATCGAGTCCTCTGGTTATTTCGTCAACGAAACGCTGAAATGTCTGCCCAGCATTGCGAAGACCGTAGCTCATGAAGGGAAATTCATATAAACCGAACGGCGTGGCGATCGCAGTTTTGGGAATGTCCTCCGCGCTGACAGGTACCTGGTTATAGGCTCGCTCAAGGTCTAAAGTACTAAATACCTTACATCCTGCAATGCTATGAGTAAAGTCATGTATATGCTTAATCGGGTATCTGTCAGGCACGGTGCGGGCATTCAGCTTACGATAATCACCGCATGGACGCCAACCGTTGTTCTTTTTAGGCGCCAAGTGCAAGGGGGACGACCAAGGGCTTTCCGAAGGTCTCGCTGTACCGTTGGCTAACATGGATTCGAATTCCTTTCGGGCGACCTTAAGTTTGTCTGGAGCTAAACGACGAGGTGGAGAAAATACTGGAGGTCCTGGTGTCGTTCGTATGTGATGGACAGTGTTGTGTGGTGTAGTATTATGTCTACCAGCTGGTCGTGTGATCTCTGGGAACTCATCAAGAATTTTATGAAACCGTGTCTCACCAGTCACGACTTTCACAGACGATACATTTTTACAATTAGCTATAGTAGCAATGGCAGTTATAGAAGTTAAATTATCAACTAATCGCTTATTACGACAATCTACTACAAGGTTGTAAAAATTTAAGAAATCTACACCAATTATTGGTTTCGTTACATCTGCTACTACAAAACGCCACACAAAATTCCTACGTAGGCCAAAATCTAAATTTAAATTTACATAACCATATGTAGAAATGTTCGATCCGTTAGCGGCACACAAGTTATAGTCTGTCCGAGTACGACGATCACGAAGCGCTGACCGTGGGAAGACACAGAGGTCGCTACCGGTGTCGACCAGGAACTGCGTCTTCGAAGACCGATCAGTGACGAACAGGCGACCAGTTGAAGAAGAAGGGCAATCGTCTGTCGCCATTACCGACCGCCCTTTAAGTTTTCCGACTTGTAATCGCAGGGGCGCGTGCACTTGCTAGCACTATCACCAAACTTGCTGTGGTACCAACATATCGGGAACTTCTTATAGTTTGAATGTGATCGGTGCCTGAAAGTGCTGCGGTTCCGTTGAGAAGATCGTGATTGAGATCTGCTGTTTCTGCTAGATGAAAGCTTCTCAAACTGCTTCCGAAGTTCTGCTACTTCCTTAGTGAGGTCGCTAAGTAAGGACGTAGGGATAGCGTTGCTCACAGCGGCGACTCTGGGTGTCGTTGAAGCCAGATCGTTCACCCTGTCGGCTAAATCAGCTAGTTCCTCGAGTGACGCCATCGATGGTTGACCTGCAAGCACGGTTTGAATTCCGTGCGGGAGGCGACTGGTCCAGATGGTTTTCAAAAAGTCGTCTGGAACGTCCAAACCTGCGAGATGTTTGAGGTGACGGAGGAATTGAGACGGTTTGCGGTCTCCAAGTTCCTCGTGCATAAGCAGTTGCTTGATCTTCTTCTCATTCGACGCACTGAGCCGCTTGATTAACTCGCTCTTGAGTTTTTCATACTTGTTGGTCGCGGGTGGGTTGATAATAATGTCCTTGACTTCCCTTGAATGTTGGTTGTCAAGGTGGCCGATGACATAATTAAATTTGGTAAAATCGCTGGTAATTCCAGAAATGGCAAATTGACCCTCTACTTGGGCGAACCAAATCTCAGGCTCCTCCGGCCAAAACGGTGGTACTCTTACACCAACCTTATAAACATCGCCACAATTTATCGACATGGTCCCATCACTAGTGCCGGGCGGCGGGGACGTAGTAGATGATTCATGTGCATCTCGAAAAGTGTCTCTTTCGGTATTCATAGTGGTCACCAATAAAGCCGGGTGTGTTATTACTTGGCTTTAATTATGTGCTGGTATATTATAATATGTACTTAGCTGCTAGTTCAACGTCCGTTGAATAATACTCCAGGTATATAAGGCACAAATGTAATTAATCAATCCACAACACATATACTTCAGAAGGTCAATAAAACACGTAAAAATGCACAGAGATTACAATCACTACTATAACAGTCAATAGGTATATAGGCGGCTTAGGCACTGAGCGCGAGCGTGTACGAAATAGCGGGGAGCGATCGAGCGTGCGGTCCGCGTCAGCTTGTAAATCGGACTGGACGACATTCATTTGCCCGCTGTGCGCAAGCGACGCGCCGCAGCGTATATAAGCTGTTATTTACTCCGGCGCGTTAGGGATGGGGTAGTGTCGATGAAATTAACATATCGAATAATATTATCGACAAGCTGATCGACATGTGCTATTGTATAGTTAAGAAATGTGTAGCTGTAAATAAATAAATAATATGTTATGAAATAAATATATATTATGGAATAAATATTTTATATAATACAATTACAATAAATAATACAGTATGTATGAGTAGGGAAAGGAGCCTACAGAATGTTGTATGAAAATCCATACCTGCCCTGATAGCGTTCTTTTGTTTTTTAGCCGCTAACATAAACAATCTCAAAAAGGTTTTATGTCAAATAAATAGAAAAAAGAGGTGTGATTTTTATTTGTACTCGATTTTCAATGCAAAGAGGTTGGCAACCTTTTCTGCACTACGAGAAAAGAAGCGCGACAATTTGATATGTTTGGTTAAATTTTGTTTTTTATTAAATTGATATTTTAACAGGCCGCTTTTAATAATTTTCAAAAATGTCATCTGCTAGTGAAAGTGACGTTTTTATTATGATGACGCCACCAGAAATAAGAAATGCAGCTCAAGAAGTCCTTATACTTATTGCCAGAGAAGTCTCGAGATAAGTATGAGAAAACGTACAATGATTTTATTTTCCTCGTAGGTGTAGTATAAAGCACTATGTATCACTCGGGAGAACTGTGTAATTTTAATCGGATCAAAAATGACAGGAGATTGTAATTAAATAATCCACAAAACTAGCACAAGTTGTGACACGCTGTGACGTCAACAAACCCCCAATTGCCCGAAAGTGACGAGTCGCCGCACAGTGGGCTAAAACAGCCGGTAGAGGACTTGCGTTTAAAAAAAAATAATCTTTTTCTGAAATTTTAAATAGTGCGTTGGATTTATCTATTGATTATAAGTAATTATTTATATGAGGGTTGTTTAGATAACTTGAGTATTTTCGGAGTTATTAATAACCAAAGTAATTTTTGCAAAGCAAAACAAAAAAACTTGAAATCTAGAAATTCTCAAATTTTGCAAAGAATTGACTTTACGTATGTATAGTACGTATTTTTGTCCTATCTTATCACCTATTATCAGGTTGCGATTTTCTGCGATTTGGTCGTTTTCAATACTGCCACTGTTTTTTAAAATAATCAAAAGGTCAAGGTTGGGCACCAAATCTTCAAACATCTTCACAAACACAAAATAACTCACACTCACTTCACTTATTTGTTTATGTAATAAATATGTTAGGGTAGTGCGTCTATTATGGTGGGTAATAGAACACTGAAGTACGTTTGAATGCAATAGTAAATTTTGTGCCCTATTATCGTTGCACCAATCAGGTAACGACACGTGTCATAACTTGATGTTGCGGTCGCGCATTCCTATCTCTTGATTCCCGGAAATAAGTGTCAAAACAAATTACGTCATACAAAATGAAAAATGAAAAAATGAATATGTATTCATTTCAGACATAACTGCACACAACAACATCAAATAAATTATAACATTAAAAAAAACAATAGTATCTTAAAATTAAAAGTATTAAAATAATATAGCATGTGCACATGTACTCGGACTGCTGTCATGTGCAGGTCTGCCAGAAATGAAATCAGAAGAATCAGAAATCACCATACCTACCTATGGTATATTACCTATGGTGGTGGAAAATGTCGAAATTTTTATTTTATTTAATGTATTAAGTAAGTATTGAAGTACTTCAGGCCGTTTAGTGTACATTATTTTCAATTTCAAATTAATTGGAATAAATTGCTAAACTAAAATTTCATGACTCTTCATACAAATTTGATATGGCTATATCTCCGAAAGTACGAGTCCAATTACAAAATGTCATGGAGTACAAACTTTTTAAATATATGTCTAGATACTAAAAAAATACATTTTAGTTCTTAAGACCCAACCTTGTAATCCCAGCCCACTGTGCGCCGGCTCAATAAGCCGTAATCCTCACAACATTGCGTATTATGTTTCTTTTATATATTTTTTGGTGGTGATAATGAATCTGATAAATATTACATTGTGCTAAACTGTTTTAAACATTGCCAAAATATGCACAAATAAGAAAATAAAGTGGTATAAAGTTACGAGGAGAGATGACAAAACTCCTCTTTCAAGCCAAAGTGGTTTATATACTATTGACTTCCTTTATTGGTCCGGGCCTTTTAATTAAATCCTTTCCAATGGAAACATACAAAGGGGTACATAATAATATAGTACCTACTATAAATTACAATGAGCTACAGCTATATATGTAACTATCTAACTAGCTTTGATTAATTAATTTAATAGTTATATGGGCAATATTACAACGTGATGGTGATAATAAAAGTATTATGTGTTAATCCAGGACTTAAATGATCTATATTTTATGTTTTACCGAAATAGGTCGAGTCGACCGATCGAGCTCTTACATACTTTCGCACTAATTATATAAGTGTGTTGCGATAACACATTTACATAGTAGATATTTGTAGGTACTAACTAGCCTGGCAAAAAGCAGTAATTATTACCGACTATTCAAGTGAACATATTTAGGTAAGTAGTTGGGTTCGTATCTAATCAAAATTATATTTGAATGGTATATAAAAGTTCAATCAATAGATTATTTAATCCAGAAAGTTTTAAATAGTCCACAAAATTTCCTTCTTCAAAGTACACAGTTTAAGTAGGCAGGTAGTTACAATGCATGATGTAACAATAGGTAGGTTTAACTACTCCGAGTCAAGCCTCTCACTTTTATGGATCAACGTTATACACCAAAATTTCAGGTTTGTAATTTCTTTCAATTTACGAGCTAGAGCCCCGTGATGTACGGACGGATGAAAGGACATGCAGATCACAATCAGAGAATAAACGGCAAAACGAATCCTATTAATGAGATTTCAGTCATTATAACTTAGCGCATAACATCAACATAATTATAATAAAAAAACATACAAAAAAACATTCCACGCCGCGACATGAGCGGAACGTTGAATTATCTGAACCGAACCATTGATTTTGTACGGGCGGGGCGGAGGGCGAGAGACGCGATGTCTGACGTCATCATACAACCGATGCTCCGAGCGGAAATGAAATGAAATGAAATTTATTTATTGCATAAACCGTGTACATATTAGATCTTATTAAGAGCACAAGTGCTAGTAGAACTACAGTTTGTCCATGACAGACGTACAATATAATATTATTAGTATTTATTTATTAATGAAATTACATGTCAAACAATTAAAACATATGTATATATTATTAAAATTATTACTAAATTATTAAATAAACATGTCATCCTCAATTTACACCGAATAATTCATTAATGTCATAAAAGCATTTTTCTTTTAGCCACTTAAAAAGTTTAGTTTTAAATTGTCTAATTGGTAATTCTCTAATATCTCTAGGAATCTTGTTAAATATTTTTACTGTCATAGTCACGCAGCTCTTTCGAGCAAGTGCAGTTTTCCATATAGGCACCATTAACCTCGTTGGGTCCCTATATTTTGCCCTAGAGTTAGATTTTTCCTCAAAGTGGTTAAAAAATGCGTCATGTTCTTTAACAAAACATCCTATTTGATAAATATATAAACCTATTAATGTCAGTGTATTCAGTTTTTTAAAAAGTGGTTTACATGATTCTAGTGGACCGACTCCACAAACAGCTCTAATACATTTTTTTTGAATAATAAAAGCTCTTTTTATATGAGTAGAGTTACCCCATAACATTAGTCCGTAACCTAGAACTGAGGCGACGTAACCAAAATATGCAGTCAGTGCGGTGTTTTGACCCGAAGTACGTCTTAATCGTCCAAGGGCAAATATGAATCTATTTAATTTCTTACATACGCTGTCTATGTGTGATTTCCAGTTAAGATTTTTATCTAATACGATTCCAAGAAATTTTATTTCGTCAACTTTTTCTATTATTTCATTTCTGCATGTCAATCTTGGATTAAAAATGTCAATATTATTATAGTTTTGAAAATTAATGAATTTCGTTTTAGATATATTAGCCCTTAAGTTATTTTGTTCTAACCAAGTTATTACTGAGTCTATTTCAAAATTAAGTGAATCTTCATGCGATGTATCGGTATTATCTGGCACTACAATGGACACGTCATCAGCAAACAGTACACACTGTTTATTCGTTATGTTTGGTAAGTCGTTAATATAAATAAGAAACAATAACGGTCCTAAAATACTGCCTTGGGGCACCCCGGTGTTGTAAGATTTAGTACTTGATTTAAACGCCGTTGATACTAAGTGCTCATCAACACTTTTCACCTCTACGTATTGTTTTCGACCGGACAAGTAGCTTGTTAACCAATCTAGAGCAACACCTCGGACACCATATAAATCACATTTTTTTAAAAGTATATTGTGGTCCACAAAGTCGAAAGCCTTGCTCATATCAAAGAATACTCCTGAGACGGGTATACGTTTATCAATGTGCATAATTAAACTATTTACCAGAGCAAAAGCAGCTAATGTCGTTGATTTTTTTTTCTGAAAACCATTCTGTTCTTCTTTTATCACTTTATATGCGTCAAAGAAATTTATCAAACGGTGATGCATCATTTTCTCAAATATTTTAGCTAAAGTAGGTATAAGAGTTATTGGTCTGTAGTTATTTAATTCTTTCCTACTGCCTTTTTTGTGTAAAGGCTTGACCACAGATACTTTTAGTCTTTGCGGAAAAACACCATCTGATATAGAAAGGTCAAGCAAGTACTTTAATACTGGGTATATTATGAACACACATTGTTTTAGTATATGAGTTGAAATGCCGTCATAACCCGTTGAATTGGTATTATTAAGCGAAAGAACCAGCTTGATCACCTCGATATCAGACACAGGTTTCATAAATATGGTTGAACTATTTTGGTTACCATTTAGTAAATTGTCAGGTGTATTAGTGTTAATTGGCTTAGGTTTGTTAGAGAGACTAATGAAGTAGTCATTGAAAGCTTCTGCTATTTGAATTGGATCTCTTGTCGTATGTCCATTTATGTTAATTGCACTCATACCATCCACAGTACGTTCACAGTCCACCTTGTCTTTAATAATGTGCCACGTTGCCTTGCACTTATTTTTTGAGTTAGTTAAAAAGGTATGGTTCATATTTTTTCTAGAATTATTGATACAATGTCTCAAAACTTTACTATATTTTTGATAAATTGTTTTACTGTCAGATGTTTTCAGTTTATAGCAATGATACCGCAATTCTCTTTTACGCTTTGCAGAGACTTTGATGCCTTTTGTTATCCATTTAGCGGATGTTGAATTACTCTGTACTTTGTGTTTTTCTATTGGGAAGCACAAATTATATAGGAGACAGAAAAGATCGTGAAAAATATTAAATGCTCTATCTAAGTTAGTTTCATTATACACATCCATCCATGTAAGGGCTGATAAATGCCTTAAAAATTTAACTACATTATCTTGGCTATAATTTCGTGACTCTATGTACCATTTATTAAAATGCTTCTCTATTTTTGGGACTGGAAATGTGGTAGTCTGACAAGTATCGTGATCAGAGAGGTGCATAGAATGAGTGCGGCCTACCGCCCCCTCAATGTTGCTAGCAATATGTTCAATACAGTTATTCTTTCTAGTAGGCTGTTTAATATGTAGAGTCGGAGGTTTTGAAATAGCCGAACTAAAAAGAAGACTTTAACAACTTCGTCATTTCTTAATTGTTTGAAATCATTTAAATCATGTTAAGTGATCCTCATTACGTCCATTAACCGTTTTGTGCTAGGGGCGAAAACATATTTCTTAAAATGTTCTTGTTTTGTCACTTGTGTTATAATATGTTATTGTACCGACCCCACAAGCGTAGAATAAAATTAGAGATGATGTATCCTGTTTTATAACCCTAAATGTAAAAGCAATTTGAGATCACAATTCTAACTCGACGAAAACTAGTTAGACCTGACGAAAACTGGCATCAAAGGACGTAAAATTGTATAGTTTTTTTTTGTCTTTTATATTCCATAAAAAATGTGTATTTTTTATAATTCAATTACACAACCCAAAATAGAATATTAAAGCAATAAAGAGATAAATGATTTGTTGAATTAATATATTATATATAGGTAGGTACCTACATTGTTTACGTGTTTGCAACTCCTCTAAATAGGCTTTATCTACCAACACCTTTTTAGAGGAAGATAAATCCTACCAAGGTCGGTAGGATTAAGAAAACAGTGGAAGGATAAGATAAGTAGTCTGTCTAATAATATCTAAAACTTCAAACTGCATAAAACTGCCCGCGCCCAAAGAGCAGTTGGCATATCTGTGTTGGGTGGGACACAGATAAATAGCAGTAGGTTCGTACTTGCATTCGCATCGCTCCGCGCTCCGTAGCGACCACGTGGCACTGCCGCCAGGGCGCGGCGCAGGGCCGCCCGCGGCTTTCCTGCGCGGATTTTAGTACTGAGGCTAGAAGTTTTGTTCTATTTTCCAAAACCATAAACTTTTTTTTCTAATCTTTTGTATGACGATGGAGTATATCATTATTATCCAGTAGCCTATTTACTTCTGGACTCTAATTTTATATTACTCACGCTATTAAAGAAAAACTAAATAAGTCGGGAAGCACATTGTATATTTTTCTAATCTTTTTTCAGCATGTTACAATATACATAAAAATATCATTAAACTGATTTCCAGCCATTCTAATATTTTATTGAAAGCAGGGTTTGAAATTTTTAGTTTACCTAAGTTCCAAGTCTCTAATATTTCTAATAAGTTAATAAACCAAAGATAACAATGTCCTAAGTCAAATACAATCAGAATTTTTAATTCTGATTTTATATTCACGATTTTATGTAGTTTTTTTACAAATACCTAAATAATTCCAAATGCATCGGTCAAAATTTTCTAACATTTTCAAAAAACCTTTGTAAACATATAACTAATAAACTGTGAAAAATTGGTTGAATCTTATATTTTCATAAGTTACGATCGTACTGCTACTGGACTATAAATGTTTTGCAAAGTGAGACTGTTCGGGATGGTCGTTCCTATACGCGGATTTGTGTTCTTTATATCTAATATCAAAATTACGACCGGTTTCACCAATATAAACACTGTTACATTCGTCACAGGTAAGTTAATAAACAACGGATTTTTTATTGTTTTCTAAACGATCTTTTCCGTTACATAAATGGCGTAGATTTTGGTTTGTTCGAAAAGCTACATGTACGTTATTTTTCCTAAATATATTGGCAATTTTTTAAGAGATTAGTCCCATATAAGTTAGGCTACCTACGTACTTGATGTTTCTATCAGTAGGGCAAGAATACAGGCGTGACATAGCTCTATTACGTTCTTTACGTTCCTTTTTGCATATTCTAAACTTCATCGATGTATTATTTTTGTACCGCATTTGTAAAAAGATTTTATAAATGTTATAATAATGTACAGTACGTGCTTAATACGTGCATATACATAGGTATTAAAGTTACATTTTATATTGAAAATATATTAATCTACAAACTATATGCAGAATGGAACGTAAAATACTTACCTACTGTTCAAGTGATTTTCTCCATGTCATCTGTGGCGGACGGACGATTTCCTTTACAGATTATCTTTGTGCTTGCTACAATATGCCCATACTCTGTTTTTGATTTCTTGATTTATTTGACCATTGCATACCTACATGACGCTTGTCGCTTATGCTGATTGCCTATCATTTCATAAACTATGACCTTGATTCTAGCTTCATTTGTAGAGATATCTACCTGTGAAAAAAATCCTTCGAGCATATACTATAGTGCAAGAGTGTCAGGCAAGTTTTAAAATAATTAAGTCGGTATCTGTACAGCATTCAATTGTATTTTTTTTTCTATTCCCATTTCTTTAACTGCATGAGAATAGAATATTTTGGTATATTTCCAAATTTCAAAACTGTCACACTACACTGCTTGCTGGCAACATTGCGTTGTCTGTGAGTGTGACTGTGACACAGTGTTGCCAGACATGCGATAATTATCCTAGATCCACGATAATTTTGAGTACAATGCGATATAAAATAATAAGTATGTATCGCACGATATTTTTATCCAACTTCTACGATATTTTTGTCAAATACACGATATTTTTGAGATGAATTCAGATATCTGTAATTTTTTGTAATATTTTTCTATAATCTAAGGGAGTCCAGAATCATTCGAACGTGAAATGTGAATTGATTTTTCCAAAATACTTAAATTAAGTTATAAAACAGCCGACACCGTCTTATAACAACTACTGTTAATGGCATAGATTTGGGTGTAGAAGGCTGTGACAGTGGTAGCGCAAAAACCTGCTGAATTGATTTTATACCAAACTGAGCATGATTGAGTGTATGAATAGGTACGGAGAATACGGCCCTGAAAATAAAAACAGAGCCCGTTAAGGCCTACATGGCTCATCCGCAGAAATTTAATCATTGTGTTCTGATTCTGAGGATTAATTACTTTTTATAAACCTATCTAAGATTTAATTTGTAGAACAACAGAAACAACCTGCGTGTAGTTTCCTGAAAATTAGGTGGGCACCCAACATCAAAATTGCCTAATATGACAAGTAAGTCGTATCAAGTTCTAGAATCTACTTAAAAAAATTAACGATGTCTATTAAGGTTACACACCCTATATTTTTGCCTATTTAGACTCGGTTGAGTAACTTATAGAATAAACTTGGACTTGCGATAAAAACACGATAATTTTGCATTAAATCTGGGATAATTTTTAACTCGCGGATCTGGCAACCCTGCTGTGACACAATTTCATTCAATTCAAAAAATAATAAGTTTTTCTTGATAATTTTGAACGTAAGAAGCAGTGTTGCCAGACATGCGATAATTATCCTAGATCCACGATATATTTGAGTATCATGCGATAAAAAATAATAAGTACGTATTGCACGATAGTTTATCAAACGTCTACGATATTTTTCTCACATACACGATAATTTTGTAATGGATTCAGATCTCTGTAACGAAACGCAACTGTTTGTAATATGTATCTATAATGTTCATGCATTCCAGACTCCAGTCGAATGAGATAGGGAATGTAATATGTTTTTTTTTCAAAACACTTCAATGTAGTTATAAAAAAGCCGACACAATCTTAAAACTACTTTTAATGGCATAGTTTTGGCTGATCAGGCTATTGAAGGCTATGACCGTAGTAGCGCAAAAACCTGCTGAATTGAATTTATACCAAAACGAGCTTGAATGAGGGAATGAACAACTCAGGAATTTACGGACCTGAGGAAACCAGCGCCCATCAAAGCCTTCATGCCTCATTCGCAGAAATTCAATCATGGAGTTCTGATTCTGAGGAAGAAATTACTTTTACATTAACATTATAATAACATACATACATATTCAAGAAAAAAATATTATTTATTTTTAATTTGTAGAAGAACAGAAAGAAGCTGCGTGTAGTTTCCAGAAAATTACTTGTAGGTGGGCGCCCAACATTAAAATTGCCTAATATGGTAATTGATAAGTAATAGGTCCTATCTAAATTTAGGATCTACTTATAAAAATTACGATATCTGTTAAATTGCCAGATCCTAAATTTTTGCCGTATATTCTATTGTGTTTTTAGACAAGGTTGCGAAACGTGTAAAGTTGCGATAAAAACACGATAACTTTGCATTAAATCTCGGATAATTTTTAACTCACGGATCTGGCAACACTGGTAAGAAGATATCAGCCATAAAGTAACTTTGTATATACTGAAATAGAGACCAAACTTGACATCCCTAGGTGTTAATAGATTTTTTTGATGACGTCACGGTTAGTAATGTCCGTATATAACAGATGGCACTAAAAAATATAATAAAAAAACAGTGCTGCCATCTGTTTTTCATAAATGCTCATCCCGGTTACGTATGGTTGATGCTTAGTACCTTTATTTATTTAAATATAGATATATCTATAAGTTTTTTATAGATATACTATATATTTAATGTCTAATATTAACCTGTTATCCTATAAATTACTTTCAAGGAACGCGTGAAGATCATTAACTCTTAAATATGGACCAAATCACCAATGCTTCCTGCCATGGGTCGAAACATATAGCATCAAAAGTAAAAGCAGTATTAAGATCCAGCCAAAAACCTACAATGAGCTTGATAACTAAATACAAAAGTCTATAAGTTTATGTATGTTTTATTATCCTAATTTATCTACTTGCATCTATACATAACAAAAAAATATCTTTCCACCTCATTGTAAAAATATCGTATATGGCACCATAACAACGTCCGTATATGATCACAGCCAGCATAAAAATGATGCACCATTCACAGCTAACTTTAAACTAAATAAATTTAAATTTCTGGTACAGAAAGTAAACAAATCGCCAAGATGCAAAATCAAATAGGAATAGGCTATAGGAATTAGGGATGCTCACCATCGATTCAAATCGATAATATAATTATATCACTAATGCACGAAACTAAAATTTCGTGAATTAATTATTTCGATTTGAATTGAATTATAACTATAATTGAATTATAAATATAAAATGAATTATAATTATAATAACAATATTTCTTAATAGAAGCTTAAAGTAAAACAAGCCGGGCAACCAAATTAATTTGCTGATAAGCCTTTTCCTTTTTTGAATCCTAGGCAGAATAACATATAAATTTAGTTTGTGGAGACATTGGAGGGCTCGTCTGGGCTTATCACCTCGAAGTTGTACCTCTCAATACATAAATTAAACATAATTAACCAGTTCCAGTTAGTAAACTCGATTTCCCATCGGTGAGTATTTTGATTTCTATCCGTTGTAAGTTTTACCTTTAATTAATAATATTAGTCTATCATGTATCGTGATATTTTTTTCTTTACTTTTATTATATTCGTATTTCTACGAGTATATTAGTCACACCTCTATTGTCTCTTTATTTGAAATCACGTCAGATTTGTGCTTTTGCCATAAAGTAAATTTTGTATATTTTTGTACAGCGGATTTTAATAAATATCTTCGTTTAGTAGCAGTACGATGTATATGTATACCCCACACGCTAGGATACGAGAATTATTTGTTGGGTCTCTTCTTCTGTATCAACGGATAAAAAGTTTAATTCTGTGAACTCCGCAAAGCCCACATATCCAATTCAATTCCTCGTTGCTAAATAATTACTCGTTTTTAGTACTAAACACATCACAATCAGTAGTAGCACTGGCAGGATTTTCTCCACTTGAAAGTGATCAATTAATTGAAAGCTCAATGCCAGCAAAAAATTACATCAATGAGGATCGTACTCAAAGTAAGTATATGTATTTGGTTCTATCAATACGATCACAATTACTTGCAGCTCGCTCGCAGAAAAGTAATACCAAATGTTTACTTGTCATTTTCTTTTACCGGAAAAAGGCACAGCACAGCACAATACCAGCCGGGAAGTAGTCATGAACCATCTTGAGATAGAATTCACTCCATTTTAAGATTGCACTAAATGTGAAAATGTAACTTTGGGACATTCTGATTATATACGGAGGAGAGTATGCTCAAGGATGGCTATGCACACCCAGTGATAAAATAACAAATGTTGTATCAAATATACAAGACATCGTTTATAATATAAAAAATGATTTATATCAAAATCATGTGAAAATGTACATAAAAACCCTTTGTTAAATATTAATTGATTTTGATGATATTGGGTGCCATGAACATAATAGGAAATTACAAATATTTATTTTAGACTGTAAACGATTTTTTTTGCATAATTTTTGCAAAGGCGTAAATTAAATATTAAATGGCAAGCGACCATTAGAAGAAAATGATGATTATGTTAAAACGAGAGCAATGAAAATATTTAAAAGATCACATAAAAAGAAAAATTGAAAGAGCGCATGTTCCCTCATAGAACTTAAACGATTCTGCTACTGATTTGTTCGAATTAAGCATTCGATCACTAACTAAGTGATTCCAACCCTAAATATCACATGGGAAATGAGTAGTACACTTGCAAACATAGCTAAGTTTCTACATCATAGTTTTGAGTAAAACAGAAATTACTGTCAAACGACATTATTGGTGTTACCAGTAATTAATAGGAGTTTACCCGGAAGAATACATTATTTCTGTTCTCTTTAGATAAGAAATAAACCGCGATTACTAATAAAATGCTTTAATAATTGTGATTTAAAATTGAACTTAACGAGTTTTGAAAGTTAATATTTAACTAAGAGGGTTCTGTTACAGTAATAAAATAACTTAGCTAGTTATGAAATAGTTTATTTAATGGTGAAATTATCTTAAGTTTCAAAATGAAATTAAAGGATAATGCAAATTTAACATGAACTTGTCGTTAATATTTAAAACATTTATTTTTCTTCAAATAAACGGTCAAATATTCCTTACACCCTAATATCTTCAGATTCTTCCATCAATGTTGACTCATTATCAGTCTCGTCATCAGCTCTTTGAGGTTCAATGGCCAGATCCTGATTTAATAAGGCTACAAAAAATTGTAAAATCTCAAACTTTTGCCATTGCTCACCAAAATGCTTTGTAAGGAGAGCCCGCACGTCTTTCAGTTTAGCAGTATTAACTGGGTGACCAATACCAATTCTTATTGGGTTCATGTTCATCAAGGTTTGGTTTTTCTTTACTATACTTCCGTAATTAGCATTTTGTGATACATACTGACATTCTCCTTTCACAACGATACGACCATTGTCATTCTTCATCATAGTAAATATTTTTGTCTGTTTGAAACCGAAATGCCAAGACACAGGTGGTTTCAGAGTTAAATTCACTGATTGTTTCCAATCATAACAATGAAATTCGTGACCCAGGCGTAAAACAGTTCCGTAGACTGCGAAATGCTCAAAATATTCGTTCGGTACTAATATGATCTCATTTTTTCTTATTTGGCGCTCAATGTTTCCAAAAATCCGATCAGGTGGTAGAAAACTATGTCCGACTATGGGAAATATCACGGAGATCTTTTGTATGTGATTAGGGGCCTTTACTTTAAGCCAGTAAGCCAACATGCCAAATAGTATGGTGTTTTTATTTTAGCCTCCACAACCATCACACATGAGACGTATGTGATGCACGTTTTCTGGATACTCTGTATTTATGAGTCTATGATACACTGCAGACTCTATTTGATTGGCTCCTTTTGGAGCTTCTGATTCAAACCAAGTATACATAAATGTATTGCTAGGGCATTGTTTATCACGGGACGAGCCTTGACAAATTGTGAAATTGCAAAATAACACCAATGGCCAAGATGGCGGGTTATTGTTAGTGGACACAATTAACGTAGGGATTTTTGCAAGTGCCGTTTAAGTAAGCGGTGTCTGCAACTGTCACTCGGTGTAACTTAGAGAGTTTTGAAACAGTATCCACTTTTGATTTGAATTTTGTACGACACTTGACGCTGTCTGCTGTAGCATCGTAGTATGAGTGTGTTCGTTGGGACGTGTACAAAATCAAACCATCCACCAGTCATTTTAAGAAAAAAATAAACTTAGAGGTGTTTGCAAGTGTATTACTCAAATGTCTGACAACTGTTCTTTTTTTTTTATTAAGGTATTGGCCTATGTCTTATTTAAGTTAATGCAATTGCCATATGTATTAACTAATTTCTCCATATTGTATAACAACGCCATCTGTTATTTAACGAAATCCCTAAATTTGAGTGCTATGCTACAAAATATAAAATACGTTAGAGCAATGACTTTGTATGTATGTCAGATATCTGTTATATTTGTTTGCATTACATGCTGTCATTATTTCACATAATTATTTATGAGATTGTATGGTCTGATATCAGCTAAAATAATACGTAAACTACTAGCTACCAAAATGATTTTGAAAAAAGTTTACACTCTTGTATTTGTAAGATCTGCCTGTGGTCAACAAATTCTTTTAGGCCTGAAAAAACGCGGTTTTGGTGTGAACAAGTGGAATGGATTTGGCGGCAAGTTGGAGCCAAATGAATGCGTTTTGGATGCAGCAGTTCGAGAGTTGCAAGAAGAATGTTATTTGATTGTTAAAAAGAGTGATTTGAAAAATGTAGGCCACTTGGAGTTTACGTTTGAAGGTGAACCTTTATTAATGGACGTAAGAGTCTTCACTACCAATGTTTTTGAAGGAATACCAAAAGAATCAGAAGAAATGCTTCCGAAATGGTTTCATCTTGATAAAATACCATACAGTGATATGTGGTTAGACGATAAATATTGGTTCCCTTGGTTGCTTCAAAATAAGCTTTTCAATGGAAGATTTCATTATCAAGGTTATGATAAAATTCTAACATGGAATATTGAAGAATTGCAGTCAATGGAAACTTTTTACGAGAAATGAGAATGCAAACCACTAATCAGGAATTCATTTCAAAACCACACATGGTGAAAAGAATAAAGATTAACAGACAGTTGCAGAAAGAATAATTTATAAGGGGTGCGGTTTGAACCAAATTGTGCTATTGGTACCAATGGCATGATCAGCTAGGTTGTCCAAATTATACAGAAGGTGCATATATCATATGCACAAAATAGCAGAATCTCTGAGAAAAGAATTAGAATTCCTCTGCATAATAAAAATATCCTACTCCTAGACAATAATTTAGAATTATGAAGAAAGGGAAGGATTTAGTCATATAATTGTGATATAGTTTTCAGTGTTTTGTTATCAGACGAAATTGTGATTGTTTTAAGTTCAATAATGAGATTAGTCAATAAGCAAGGCTAGTTTGTTAAGCTAATAATATATTGACCATCAACAAATGTGCTTTTTAATTTATTATCAGCAGGTCATTGAAATGTGAATGGGATTCATCTTTCATAATTGCACTTCTCATGTAAGATAACTGGATGTCTTAGAATAGTTGCCTCTGACACCTACAGATAGATTTGCTGGTTAGGGCCTATTTTCAGATTTTTTCAGTATACACTGAGACGTCCAAGCACTGATCACCATCAAGGTGCACACATTGTAAGAATTCATTTACATACCTCTGATTCACATTAAATATGATGTCTACATACTTAGAATTAAAACTTACTTATGTAAGCAAAAGTAAAATAAAACAAGTAATAAATACAAATAGTTGTTTATAATACAAAACGCTTATCTTAATGTTACATAGATTAACTTATTTCTAATTCAAAAATTATAACCTAGTTATAACTGGAGCCAATACTTTTGTGGTACTAACCTCAACCTGTGACTCCTTACAGGCATGCTATGGTCATTAGGGCTCCTTTATTTGAAAGTTTGATCATTTGTCTCAATATAGTATATTATTACCAGTTACACTGCAGAAAGTTCAAGTGAGTTCCCAACCAGCATCACTGGCTCGAGATTTTTTCCCATCAGCTATCAGTTACTATGTTTTTTTTTAAGTAATGTCTACAAATTACCTTGCTACTTAAGGGTACTTTTAAGTTCTTCCAATATGTAACAATGTTACAACACATTCGCACCAGAAATTCACAACTTGTTTTTAATCAACATTAATACATTTCAAAACTTGTTGTTTGATACAAATCAACATCATGTTATAGATATTAAGAAGTTTTATGAGCCCTTTTGAAAAAAATGCAGAATGTTTCATTTTATTCATATTTATATTATGTACAATGCGATTAAAATAAGAATAGGACGGGCTCTCGGCTAACTTCACTCATATTCACTCTAATAAGTACGATCAGCAGAACAAACTTAAAAATAGAGCAGTGCCATATATTTATACCTAATTTTAAATGAGTGACCCGAAATTGTTAATTTTAATAAATTCATATTTTTAAAGCCATCTTAGTTTGATGAAAACGCGGGCGTCGGCGTCTTATTTCTCTGACAGTGTACTACTACGCGACACGTTTCCTAGTGCTATTGATCTTCTCGTTTAATTTTTCTTTTTGATTGTTTAATTTGTTCTTGTTGACTGTTTACTATGTTTTTGGTGATTGTTATATTTGTTTTTGTTGTCCCTTACGATGATAACGATGAGTCTGACTCAGTGGGCCATCAGGACATGCGGCATGAGATTCAAATTAAGATACCTAAGTACAAAATATTGCTAACAAATAAAATCAGTTCAAATTATTTCTGTTTGTTGTACCTACAGTCACCTACAACTTCGTTTACCTACCTATGACTACTTGTTTTTTTATACGACTGCCCACATAAACGTGTGTTAAGTTTTCAGGTTTCATGTATGTATGTTTGTGAGTTTCTTTATTTCACCATAACTTCCAAACGGCTTAGCCGATTTTAATGTACGAGATATCGTTAGATTTATCTTGATAGCTCAGGTGAAACTATATACATAAAAAAATAAAAACAAATTGGTGGATTTTAGACGCCATATAGTGAGTATAACATGTGCGTGTGGACTGAGTGACCACATTTTTTTTTTGTTTATTTTTGTTAAGTTAGTAACTTCAAGATTTAGTAAAAGTCATAAAATAATTTGTTAAATGCGTATTGTAATTTGTAATGAATTAATAATGAAGTTATGATTCCTAAACTATGGTCTCTCAGTTCACACACTCAAAATTCCAAATCTGCGTAAATACATAACTTATAGTCACATATTGTATACAGATATATAGTAAAACATATTTTAAAGTGTTTAGAAGATAAAAAACCACTACGTGGAAACTAAAATAAAAAAATACAAAATTCTTCCTGGTGTCACTGAGAGACCACTTATAAAATACATATACTTTATTAATTATGCCACAAAAACTATATATTTTAACTGCTAACGTTAGTAAAAGTTACATGTAAATTTATAAAAGTAAAACAAGAGCACCGTTTTTGGCTACTTTAATGAAAGATAAAACACTTAACGAAAATTAATTATTTGCAGTCGGGTTTTTGTATTTTCTTTGTTAATTTATACATGTTTCATCATTTCTTTTTTTGCACACTGTAGCAAGTTCTAGTTTTGACGTCACAACATGGCGCTAGGCCGATCCTATTCTTATTTTAATCGCATTGTACTTAAATATTTGAAATTCTAAATTTGAATAAATTGAGGTTATTTCTTTTGCACTTGGTTTCTCATACTAACTAAGATTCCACAAACTGCATTGACATAAATTTATGAATTGTTTTCAAATAGTTTTAAAGATTTTATACAAAATTTATAACACATTGTGCATCTGACAAAAACAACAATATGTCTTGATCAACAACCTTTGAGTCTTGGAATTTGATCAGAGCCGGATGCATGAAGATTCCAAAATATTTCATAGCTTCCAGACACCAAACTGAGATACTTTTATAAAATGAGGTAGTAATGAAATCTTCTCAAAGATTACTTCGACAAACATGATAACATTCCTGGATTTTCACACTGATAATTCAGTATTATTTCAACTGAATGTTTTTTCATAGCTATTGCTATTCTCATTCGGGTTTCTCCGCAGTCTCCATAAGCGCAACCCTAGCAGCATTCCTAGCTAAGGCAAGACGCAGCAGCTGTGCCCGCTCTCCTTGCAGGGTGGAAGTGGGGCGGAGCTCCAGTGCTTGCATGATACTGCAGGTGTCAGATGTGGAAAACACAGGGGTATCGCATTCCAGCAGAGGTAAGGTGTCTAGGAGTAGTGTGTCCCAGAAGCTGAAAATACATATAGTTATTAATTCATATATTGTTGGTAAATTATAATTAATCCACACATGACTTAAATTTATCGTATATTTGTGATTTTGTAATGTAATCCGTATAGCAGGCGTTATTGCAAACATAACAATATTATAATTATAAGGTTGCGTCATCATTTACAAGTATAAAACCAATTGCAAAATTGGTCTTGTTTGTAGTACAACGCAAGTGGTACTATAGATGTCGCTCCATCCCAATACGATGGTTAAAGAACGATAGGAAAGATTTGAGTTATGACGTCATGTCATGTTAGCTCAATTGGTTAGAGCATACCCCGGCTCAAGGGGTGGATGGACGCGGGTTCGTATCCCGCACATGACTTAAATTTTTCCTATCGTATATATGTGATTTTGTAATGTAATCCGCATAGCAGGCGTTATTGCTAACCTAACAATATTAAAAATAAGCATTTATATATGTTTGCAAAACATACAAGGCATCACTGTAGTACATGAGTCATCAAATGCAGACAAGCATTAAATTGTTCAAGCTGCAATTATCGTGCACCACATTCCATTTATATAGATTAATAAACATTGTAAAAAACACTTAAAATCTATATGCAACACTACCGCCACTATAACAAAGGCATTTAGGGAATGGCCTTTCATTGCAGGTCCAAAGGCAGTCCTAACGCTCTACTACTAGTTACTAGCATTGTATTGCAGTTTTTATTAGTTGAGCTAAATAAGTGCCATCATTTTGATCACGCAACCCATCTACCAAGCGCTCTGTAGTTATGGAAAATAAGATTAGCTCCTGGCCTCCACGAACCAGAATATAACATTTGTGCAGCGCTGATTGTGTTGGATGCAAGCTCTAAAGAATGCAGTGTAAAGGACCGCAATGTGAATATGACAGATATCTGAATGTCTAGAATGTTACATCAGAGTGATCCAGTTATCGAGACATTCTACCATCCAGTTATACAACACATTCATATTGGGTTTCTTTCGCATGTTTCACTTCTTTACATGTTCTTTACATGTTGTAAACTCAGTTTGCAAATTTTGAACAGGCATGGTAAGTAGGTGTCATTGGTAGGGGTTAGGTATGCTTATTTGAATTGTCTACTGTCTCTTTCTAATATCTAGTTTCCTTTAAACTCAGTTATGTAAATTTTTCGTTATTATCGTAGTTTTAGGTTTGATACAGTTTTAACTAAGTTTTTCATGTTTTATATAAAAAGCAATAAATAATATTGTACGTCATATGTTATATAGGGAGTCATTTTCTTAATTTTAGAAGATCGAATTCTCAAGATCAAGATCACATTCTCCCTTTATTTCTTAACTATATTCATCTTAAAGCTCATAAAACGAAATTTGCTAAGCACTCATCCTAACTTATATTTTACAGTGTTTTAATCTTCTGCATTTTATTCTTTCAAACAACTATAACTTATTCTGGGTGTTGAAACGAAAATATTAACTAACATACTATGTACTTACCGCTACTAAAACTGTGCTGATTTAATTAAAAACAAACCAAAAAATGGTGAATGGCTTATTTCATAGTGTAATTACAATTACTTAGTCTGTAAAAATCGCGCCCCAAGCCGCCTGCTAAGTGTGTTCAGCAGTGGACTATCCGGCTGAGACAGTACTGTAAACCACGACGTGATGCCTTATTACGTACAAACCAAATATATAATTGCTTTTTTTTAGTTAGTTCTCGAAGCTCAGTTGGAACGTCTTGCCAGTTTAATTATTGCTTAGTATTCAATGTAAACTTACTAATCAGGTGCAATTTTGGAAGTAATCAATGAGACAAGTAGATCGCCCGCTTTTTTGAACTCTCTGTTTTTGTATAATCTGTGAAAATCGCAGTATTTCCCTGCAACAAACAAATATGACAACATAAATTTAAAATATCATCCAATTTACAACATTGGAGCATAGATTGACTTAATTTTATTTTCTAGAGGCTTTTATTTGTCTTAGAGAGCCTACTGTGGGCTTAGCAATGTTTCTTTTATCCTATATAGAAACTACCAAATCCATTATATATTATTTTATGTATATATATTTTTTATTTTAAGGCCTCTGACTAAATGTTATTAATTAATTGCTATTATGATTGTGTTATATATTGATGACTTAACTACTCTATTGTATAAGGACCTGTTGTATAACCTGTAAGGATAGATGTATTGTTTTAATAATAAATAAATAAATTATCCACTTTAGTAGTTGCTGTCCTTAGGAGTTAATTTCATTCTTTTTTTTTTTTAGGTAAAGGTCGTTAAACAAAGGTTCACCATCGATCGGTTAAGAAGAGCTAAGTTCTTAACCGATCAGCAATAATAAAATCTAAACAGGTTGAGTAACAGGTTCAGTGTAAGTGTGTTGTATATAACCTGCGAAGAGCAGCGTGTCGTTGAGCAGCATGGCGGCGCCGGCGGTGAGCAGCAGGTCGGCGGCGGGCAGCGCGCCCACACAGCAGTACGCGGCGAGCGCGGCGTGGGCGGCGCGGCCGGCCCCGCGCCCACACCGCGCCCGCAGCGCCCACGCCAGCGCGCCGCCCACGCGCCCGCAGCCCAGGTGCCGCCGCGACACGCACTCCGATACCGTCGACACTATCAACAAACATTACAACACTATAATGCGATTAAAATAAGAATAGGATCGGCCTAGCGCCATGTTGTGACGTCAAAACTAGAACTTGGTACAGTGTGCAAAAAAATAAATTATAAAACATGTATAAATTAATAAAGAAAATAAAAAACCCGACTGCAAATAATTTATTTTCGTTAAATGTTTTATCGATCAATTGAAATTAACACTGCCAGTGAATATATATAGGTATGGAATCTTTTTTTAAAGCCAATCATTTTGATACCCAACAAGATGGCTTTGGAAGAAAAAATAAATTGTTTTGCTCACTATATGGCGTCTAAAATACACCAGATTGTTTTTTATTTTTTTATGTATGTAGTGTCATTTGAGCTATCAAGATAAATCTAACGATATCTCGTACATTAAAATCGGTTAAGCCGTTTAGAAGTTATGGTGAAATAAAGAAACTCACAAACATACATATATACATGAAACCTGTAAACTTAACACACGTTTATGTGGGCAGTCGTGTAAAAAACAGGAAGTCATATGTAGGTAAACGAAGTTGTAGGTGACTGTACAGCAAACAGAAATAATTTGAACTGATTTTGTTTGTAAGCAATATTTTGTACTTAGGTTTCTTAATAACGGGTAACAAAAACAAATATAACAATCACCAAAAACATATTAAACAGTCAACAAGAACAAATTAAACAGTCAAAAAAAAATTAAACGAGAAGATCAATAAACACTCGGAAACGTGTCGCGTAGTAGTACACTGTCGAATAAGACCCTGACGCCCGCAGTTTCATCAAACCAAAATGGAGTCTGTACCTTAAAAATATGAATTCATTAAAATTAACAATTTCGAGTCACTCATTTAAAATTACCTATAAATATATGGCACTGCTTTATTTTTAAGTTTGTTCTGCTGATCGTACTTATTAGAGTGAACATGAGTGAAGTTAGCCGAGAGCACGTCCTATTCTTATTTTAATCGCATTGTAATTATAAACATTAAATACATTTATATAATCTCATACGGTAATATTATAATTATGAAATGAAATACAGACTTTTATTTACATACTTCTTTATGAAAATTAAAAAGTTAAATTAAAGCATTATTCTCCTAACAAAACATTTTTTTAATTATTAAAGTACAATGTCACGACCAAGGTTTCAATTCAATTTAAGTACACATTATCTGTGGTGAGCGCTGGTTCCGAGCCATAGACCAATAACAGACTTTTTCCATTTTGGCGCTATTTCGTACATACGAATTTGAGTAATATTTTGTTGGATAATTTTTTTATTTAATGTACCTATAACCATGAGATTAAATAAAGTAGTGTAATGCAACTGCATATAATTAGGAATTAAAACACACGTGTAATCTTATTTTGAAAAAACTACACGTTTTAATACCCTCTATTATATGAAAGTTGCATAAACTACTATTCTTAGGAAACAGTGTGCTATTTTTATTTAATAAAACTAGTATTGCAGGCAGTGTGTGGGCGACCTCATTAAACGATATAAATATGACATTCAATAAAAGCGCTCTAAATCTACACGCGTAGGGACAAACAACTATCAGTGCAATGAGACACTCGGTTTGAATTGCATATATTGTTATTCCTACGTTTCCAATACTTTGCAGTGATCATGGTCCCGGGGTGACTGAAACGTCGGGATAAAAATAATGACAATTATACGATATTTAAACTTGTTCAATCACTATGTGGAATGTAAAAATTGCGAAAACCTAAGACAACATTAGGTACTTTCCCAGTTCAAAATGTTCAATACATTTTCTTTTTAGGAAAAAATAAAATTGATTAACGGAAAAAATAACTCCCAAAAATATACTAACCAACACCGTGAAGGCCATATTTCTTAGCTTCAGCGACGATCCTCATTGCTTTCGCATCTGTCTCCACCGGTATACGTTCTAATATTAATTCGGCACGCCTCAGACCTATATACAAAGAACAATACTTTACTAACACACTTCATTCAATCCATCCATGACAAAAACAAAAGAAGATTAAGAACAGCTGCTGGCTCATCTTTAATCTACCCGTGTCAAATTCGGTCTTACTCTCAACAGAGAAAAGACGAAGATCATGATAGTAGACCGGGCTGAGCACAACACGCAAGGAGTCTCGTGTATAGCAAACTGCGAAGTAGTGCAGAGCTATACCTTGGATCTACTATATTCAACCTCGGCGGATGTGAGGACGATATACGACACCTGCGATTTTGAAGCAGTGATGGTTCAGTGGCATTGGCTATGGACTGCCGCGCAGCAGGTCCATGGTTCGAATCCCGCCCAGAGCTTGAGCTTCACCGCATGGTGGAAGGGCATTTTGCGAATGCCCGCCTGGCTAGCGACCACCCTCAAGTAGAAAGTCTGTCGCCAAGCACCGAAAGGTGTGTTCCGGCAGTAGTCCTTGAGAGCCAGTGAAATTACAGGCACAATGAGACTTAACAACTATGTCTCAATGTGACGGGCGCAGTGTAATTCGTGAGTTGTCATGAATTGCAACTGTTATAGGCAGTGGTTAGTCCACTTAACATCAGGTGGGCCTCGTGCCTGTTCCGTCATAATAACATTAAAAAAAAAAACCTTGTATAATAAATGATTTTGAGTTGAGGATCATTCGCTTGAAGACGAGACCTCCAAAAGTGAAGACCTTGAGACCTTGGAGTAGGTCGCAAAAAGTGACTTACCCTCAGGTGGACATGAGGCCAGATATGAAAGTCCCACGGGCCAAAGAGACTTGTGTTCCGTGAGGAGGCTCCCATACTCAAGGATCAAGCTCTCTCGCAGCCGGTTGGTCACGCTGGAAAGGAAAATGGAAATTCACACAGCTATTCGGGATGTTTGGAACTGATACATGAAAACCAGTTTTCATTTAGAATGCCTATTATGTAGTCATGGGGTTAATTCAGTAAAAAGGTGGAAGGGCATTTTACGAATGCCCGCCTGGCTAGCTACCACCCTCAAGTAGAAAATCTGTCGCCTATTATAAAATAAATTAAAACTGCAAATTAAACACCTAACGGTGTGTTCTGGTAGCAGTCCTTGAGAGTTAGTGAAATTACAGGCACATGAGACTGAACAGCTATGTCTTAAGGTGACGGGCGCAATGCAGTTCGTGACTTGTGATGAAATGCATCTGTTATAGGCAGAGGTTAGTCCGCTTAACATCAGGTGGGCTTCGTGCTTGTTCCGTCACAATAACATTAAAAAAAATGCACGCTGTAACATGGTAGGACCAATCAATAAATAAAAAATGCGCAAAAATTAGAGAATATAAGAATATTTTTGACAATAGTATGGTCCGATTACAAAATATTCAACGCAGATTCTACAGGATATATTAACCAAATTTACGAAAAAAAAAAATTATAGTCATGTGCGGGATAATAATTATTTTATTTTTTTCCCCTCGTAAATTTGTAATTTTGTTATTGCAAACATAACAGTATTAAACAATATAATACTCAGGTCAAAAATTTTTGTTATAGAAGATGAATATACCAAAAAATAAGTTAAAACGTATTACGTTAACGTATATAAGTGAAAGGTGTTAGCGCGCGCGCGCGCGCTTGTGTGTGTGTGTGTGTGTGTGTGTGGTGAGAGAGTGCCAGTCATTTTCTAACAGTTTTCGTGAAGCATTCTGAGAACTTCACGTCCAAATGCTTCCCTGCCATCATTGAAAATATCTGTGGATCCAAATCTTTTATTATAGCTATTGTGCAACCGACTGATGATAGAGTAAATTGTTGTGTCATCGGCGTACATAAGAAAACGGGCATGATCGAAACACTGACCTACATCATAAAGATAAGAAGCATATAGGAGGGGTCCCAAAATGGAGCCTTGTGGTAACTTACTCAGATGGGTAGAGTCATACCTGCGTAATCGTTCTCAGGCAGTTGTTATAGGGGGCTTCTGTTCTAACTTTGTTGAGGTCCCTTCTGGTACTCCAGAACAGTAGAACTTCTGGAGTACCAGAAGGGACCTCAACAAAGTTAGAACAGAAGCCCCCTATAACAACTGCCTGAGAACGATTACGCAGGTATGACTCTACCCATCTGAGTAAGTTACCACGGATACCGAGATGGTAAAGCTTACGCAGGAATATGATGTGGTCTACAAGGTCGAATGCTTTTTTGAAATCCGTGTATACCACATCAACCTGCGAGCCACCATCCATGCTGCTCGTAATGTGATCAGCAAAAATTAAAATGAAAAAACCCAACTGCAACTTATTTCTTTCCGTTAAGCGTTTTATCGTTCCATTAAAATTAAAACTGCAAGTATATATATTTTGATTCCTCAATCGATGGGTTTTTTTTACTTCTTCATGTACCTATCTATCAAGACAAATCCAGAGTTAGTAAGTTAGAACTTACTTATTCTGATGTTTGTCCAAGATCTTCAACTTGCCGCAGTGGTGCAGCATGTCCGTGAGGTGTGTTGCAAACCATCCGTTGTCAGAAACCTGCTGTATTTCATGTATCACCTGAAAACAACCATCGAACTCCATACAAATCGTTTCAGACATTATACTATCTGAAAGTTAGTGTCTGTCTCTATGTTGCGTCTTCACGATGACGTCACGGAACTGACTTCCATGAAATTTTACACAGAAATAGCATGCAGCTACACTTTTTATCTTGACTTCGCTCAAAGTTTGAGAGCCAAACATCACTTGCATACTAGTAAAAAATAAGAAGCATTAGTTTTTGGCAGTTAGGTGCTGAGCTACAACATTTTAGAGAACACATTTGCTCGTAAAGGATCTCCTATTTCAATATCGTATCTCATTACGTACTTGTGCGTTATTAACTAAATATGAACCGGCTAGGACCCGCGTTATATTTACCGCAAAGATTCCGACCAATTTCGGACTGTTTTGAAGTCTTCGTCTGGGAGTCACGATTGCGGGAAGCGACGAGCACGGGCTTTAGCGCGTAGCATTGTGCGTTATTGTAATGTAAAACGTTTTAATAAGCTAAACACACGGTTTATCAAGATGCTCAGTTTAAAATGAACCGGTACTTTTTTAAATCTTAGCAAAGAGTTTTTATGTCAGAAAATTGGTCAACATTTTATGAATAAAATTAACTTTGGGACATAAAATATAAGAGTGAGACTCGTGAAATTGTAACTAATAATAATAACTTCCAACATTAAAAATGCCAACCGGCAACGTAATAATAAATTTTACAAATTGTTAAAACTTTCTAACTGCTTTTAAAAGTGATTAAAGATTTATTCGTTTAAGAAAGTCCGAGTTTTATTTTTTCCTCAAAAATATGTTATAAAACGTCGTATGACATACGTGTGCTATGGTAATTGCAGCCTCTGCTTTCTTGTGGCAATATCGCCTAGGCAGTAATTTTCAACATACTGCACTCTTATCATAATGTACTATAATAAAATAAAAAGAAGCAGCAAATTTATCTGCTTTTTAATTTTATACTTGCTAATAATAGCTTTCCTTATCGCAACTGCAATTAAGCTCTCTGTGCCGTGGCTATACGAATTTTTATGTAACCACGAAAATTAACCTATTCTCCCACACATATTTTACCAGCAGCCCCTTCATAATGGAATGATTATAATATTATGATTATTTGTTACCTGATGCAAGTCTCCATCAAGCAGTGCCCGCACCATGTCGTCGAGGGGTCTGCGCGGCGCCGGCACCATGCCCGCGGCGGCCGCTGCGCACGCGCCCAGCTCGTGTCTCCGAGCCCACGGGCATGTGAACATCACCCACCCGCCCAGGATGTCGAACCAAGAAGAATACTTGCTGCGGATTGACGAAAACGCAGAATACTCACCGATTATTAGCTGGAAATCAAGACATTTATTTCAAATCCTATAAATAGTTATTAATATTTCATATTAAATTTTAAGTACATGCCTGGAATCTGAAATATACCATTATTATTTTTGTTTTAAATGAAGCAATGATGGCCGAGCGGTAATAGTTATGGACTGCCCTGCCGCAGGTCCCTGGTTCAATCCCTACCGCCGGCTTCAGCTTCACCGAATGGTGGAAGGGCATTTTGCGATTGCCCGCCTGGCTAGCTACCACCCTCAAGTAGAAAATCTGTCGCCAAGTACCTAAAGGTGTGTTCCGGCAACAGTCCTTGAGAGCCAGTGAAATAACAGGCGCATGAGACTGAACAACTGTGTGTCAAGGTGACGGGTACAGTGCAATTTGTCACTTGTGATGAAACGCATTTGTTCTAGGCCCAGGTTAGTTCACTTAACATCAGGTGGGCCTCGAACTTGTTCCATCACAATAACATAAAAAAATACCTGTTAAGGAGCAATATATTCATCTCCTATCACATGGGTGCTTAAAATGCCTGGCGATATATTTGGTTTGGGTGTATATGCACAACTGCCTACCCCTAGGAGATCAACAAGTTTGGATATTTCTTTTTAGTGTCTCCTTTAAAAGTTTATTTTAGTTCTGTTAATGAAAATCAGATTAAACTAGACTAATATTTACTTTTAAGCCCCTTGCATGTTTAAACAACAACAAATTAAATTATAGTTTGACACAATTTTAGATGTTTTAATAAATCAATTTCAGGCCTCTTTCACAAACTTCAAGTAAGTTTTGGTCAGCAAGTAACCATGTATAAAAAATTCGCAACGTGGAGTAGCACTAACCCACAGTCAAAGTGATTGCTAAATAAAAACTTATCTCGAAACATGCATGATGTCATAGGTTGGTGCCAGGGGAGGGGTGCCATTAGTTGTGTCGTCGAGTTCTAATGCGAATGCTCTTCTTTACTGGTGAAATCTCAGCTGGCATGGGGAACATCCCCAGCCAAATAAGCTTACTTCATTTCCACTAGACCCATTCTTAATCTCCAAATCAGTTCCATAAAGACACCGCTTCCAAGTAGGTGGCAAGAACCATCCTAAGTCTCTATTTGGTATTTCTTTTTAAGTTTGGACGTCTACAGTTGAAACTATAGTCGGAGCTATCTGACTTATTCACATGAGTTATCCTGGATTATTTACTAAAAATATAATGGTATTTTATATCGCAAAATAATATTGTTAAAGCCAGATTAAAATAAAACGAATTAAGAGATGTAGTTAGCTCACTGTATCCACTTAATATACACAACTGATGATAGTAAAATGTTGCAGGAATAAAAAGGAGCATTTCCAAAATGACTATAAGCACTATAACATGTCAAAATTTTGTCTTCAGTGGGAATCAATCCCGCTACCCCCAATTTCACTCCGGGTGCCTAAACCACTTGGTCACCGGAACATGCTTGTCTAAGCCGAATCTTGGCTTTAATGTTATTATTTTTAACCGACATATCCAATCAAAGGAGAGCTTTTTCAAAGACTGAACTCTGGCATTGATGTTGCTACCTATCTACATTTCTAAATATGATTATAAGTACTTTCACATACTATGTGAAAATTACATATTCAAATAATTGAGCACAACATTATTATCTTGAGCAAGACTCAAACCTAAACAATTGATTCCCACTCAGGACAAAAATGTTGTGCTCATATAATTAGAAAAATTAAAAGGAGCAGTATATTATATATAGTCATACAGGGATCATGGGTGTTATGTTATCTTTAGGATATCTCACTTTGCCAGACATGTAAGGGTCTAATTAATAATCTATCTAGCAGAATAAAAGGTCTTACTTTCATAATAAGTTCAAGCTTGGGTTCTGAAGCCAGTACTTGACTGCTTATCTTGGAGCGGCATTCTGCCTGCCAGTGTTTCCAGGATACTGTAAATTCTCCTGTAGATATACCTCCATATACCTGAAAGCATAATTATGTTATAATAAGCTAGAGTTTATTATAACCTAATGTGATGTATGAACTACACCAACATCAGTCAATAATAGAAAGTTAGTAGAATGCCAGTATTTGCCAGATTTATGATTAAAACTGATTTCTTACAAAAGGCTCAAATTTTATTTTTAGCAGTTCTGTTAAATGTGAAGTTTTGAAAAACTTACATTATATACAGGCATGCTTCTTAAAGAGTTATCCACCAATTTAAACTCCTTTGAATCTGAAGCAGAGTGTAATTTCATTAAAGCTCTCGCTACATCCACTCTTCCTTGTACCACCATCCCAACAACTGTGTCCCAATAGTCTTTGTGGTCCTCAGACCCACGCTCACAAGCTTCTAGAAGCTCTGCTGCAGTCTGTTCATGGCAAGGAAAGTGAAATCTGACCCATTCTAATAGAAATGGTAATACAACGTCCCCTGGCACATTGTCAAGGTACAATATCTCACATAAATGCCATATACACTCTACAGAGTAGAAGATAGTAACGTGAGCAAGCAACTCAGCTTTTTGCAAGGCGTCAGACTTTTGTGATGCTTCTTGAAGATTCTCGATGCAGACACGAATGATTGAGCGATACTGACGCGAGAGTTTCAAAAATTCCATTTGATTATCCGAAGTTTTTGACAATTCTGCAGCTTTTTGCAATGCTAAATATGTGCCGTTCGATTCATTGACTAATTTTCTCAGAATAGGGTTAAATAGCAAAATGTCTTGGCGAATGTTAAGGATTTTGTTTTCTATCGATACAGAATTTGGACCAGTAGTTTGGCTTCGAGGATATATTGAGAACTTGTTGCCTCGTCTCCATGCACATCCAACATTTCTTTCGAAGCATTTGCCGGGCAGGTTCTGAAATAACAATGAGAACATTGACCATTGGAAGTAAACATAACCTCTTCGTTAAATCTAATATACTTACGAATGTTTTTACTCGAGTTTTAGTTTCTAAATCACTGGGGCGAGAAACATTGCACGTAAAGCCCGGTATATTCATATTTACAATAATGGATTATGTATAATTGTAAATATAAATAAAATCAAAATAAAGATTCGAAAGAAAACCGAAAAGTGAAACCCTAAATTAAGTAGAATATATACTACTAGGCTATATACTAAGGCGTTCGGATAGCCTATCGGTGCCAAAAATAACACTCACAAACGCTAAAAATGATCACACGGGCCGTTCGTTTTGGGACTTCGTGATCAAAAATATCGTTTTCGCTCACCGTTCGGATAGCTTTGAAAACGCTACAAATGACAGAGAAAAGTGATATTTTTGGGCCGCAGCTATTTCCCCGCAGTAATTTTAGCACAGACTAAATATACCTGTTCGTTCTTCAGTGTAATGTTACCATTACTAAGATTTTCAAGTAACTCAGTATTGGCCATACAACTGACTTGTAACCGTGAATGGGATGCTTTGCAAAGCGATTTATTATCTGTGTTAAACGTCTGTTTAAGATTAGGTTTGTTTACATTATTGTATTTTATGAATTTCTGAAGTTCTCTAAATATAAAAGATAATGTAGATTGATTGTTTTAGAAATCGTCCGTCAAGTCCGATCCCATATCAAATGTAAGTAAGCGAGTATAATACAACAAAACGTCGTAATGAAAACCTGTAACTGTTGCATGGTAGGAATCACTGCAAATACTAACAATTTGCCATTAATAAAGAGATGCTTTTATTTTTTAATAATGAAACGCCCTCCTAATCTCGAAATAGGTCAGTTGAAAACGTTACTAATAGTCAATTGGTCACCTATAATAATATAACCTATATGGCCAGTGTCGCAAAACTTGCCATACCTATTATCTATCTTATTATAAAATACATATGAGGTTATAGCTTCGCGATGTACTAATGTATTTCTCATATCTGGATTCGTCTTCCTGTAGGCTGCTAATTCTTTGTTTCTGCTTCGCCTTGGTTATGGGTTGTTGTTGTGTCTCAGCCTGCTCTCTACATCCACCTCCTATAGATATTAATGCAAGATGAGTATACCTAATCACCCATCCTGCCGCGAAGTCACGGTAAGCCCGTGGCGCTCCTTGGTGCACTACTTGGTCAACTGCAAACATAACTAGTATCAAGGCAATGCCTAAAATTCAATCACCGTCTCGCGATACACGGATTAACATACAATCTCACTCTCAAAGGCGCGAGTGATATACCAGACGTCTCCGGTAACCCATGAAACGTAAACTTGGTCAAGTGGGCAGCTTAAGATTCTGAAACAACCCAGATCTCACCCCTCGCCTTGGAGACGAGATATGTGCCTGGGTCAACTTTGGAGCTGTAGTTAGCATAAGATATTCATCTTATGCTAACTACAGCTCCACACCAGTCAGGATTGATCCCACACAGCGTGTGCAGGCAACCATCCAAAATGGCATTCCTAATAAAGATGAAACAAGGGACAAGACGATTTTACTTAGCATTCCATGGGTTCACCATGCAGGTGCCGGGTCCATAGCGTTGCAGAGGAAGAGGCCCAAGTCAAGGTGCCTGGGACTTGCAACCCAGTGAGTAAGGTTAAGGGGCCCCTTTATGATGCATTAATGCTCCCTTTCACCGCTCGAGCCTCCTCCCCTGCCCAACCAAATTTGGTAAGATCCTACTAATGCCGCCTTGGATACACGTTCTAGGATGGAAGTTACGGTTGTTCTTGACAGGCCAAGGTCTTTTAGTAGGTTATATAGGGATTTTGCTGGTATACCCCTGCTCCGACTTCTACAGCATATAAATTAACCACATAACCGTTTTTGGTTAATTCATTTGTTAAGTCATAATATTTGTTAGTTTTTATTGTGTGGTCTTTAGGTATGTTTGTTTCCCACGGCGCAGTAAGTTCTATAAGTACTATGCGTTTTAGATTTTTTGTGTATAGAAATATATCCGGTCTGGATGATGAAACACCAACATCCTCAGGAATTTAGTAATGTTTTTCATACATGTCTATCAAAAGAGTCCAATCGGGAGCTGCGCCTAAGATGGAGTAAGGCTAACTTCGACAGCATATAAATTAACCAAATAACCGTTCTTGGTTAATTCATTTGTTAGGTCATAATATTTGTTTGTTTTTATTGTGTGGTCTTTAGGTATGTTTGTTTATCATTATCATCATAAGCCGAAGACTTACAATTTTGAACAAATGCCTCCCCCATCCACATATTATGTACTATTACATTAGATTGCAGTAATTATTACATTAGATTGCATATGCCGGGATTTTGTCCTTGTGTCTGGTCTAAAACTTATTCAAGTTTGAATTAGTGGAATCAAGCGTCTTTGTCAGATAGATTTTAATAACAATCAAAACCCTTGTACACAAGTTTTTTTTACCATGGCAGAGGTTATTTACACATCATTTTCTTTAAAAATGTATTAAAAAATGGTCAACATGTGTTGATGTTTTGTTACATGTCAGTAGACACACACTCATATATAGTATTTTAGTCGGCAAAGTACTTAAGTCAATAACTTATTTTAAATTAACATTTGAGCTAAGTGCTTTCATTAACTATAAGTTCAGTGTCAGTCAGAACATGTAAATGAAATAGTCTATCAGGCAATGTTTCAAGGTTCTTAGAACTATTTACAATAATTATATAAATAGGTACTTATTTTTGTACAAGAACTTCAAGTGTATTAAATGATTTACCTGTATTTTGATTCGACGACAATGGTGTTTGGTGTATGTTGTGAATTTAATCACTACTGCCATAACGAGGGTACTTTTCCAATGTTTTAATAAAATTACTTGTAGAAACGTGTTGGTAGAAAGATATTGTTTGTATTTTACACTAATTCATGTACAAACAAAAGGAACGAGATTTTAAGCTAATGTACTTTATACTGCATATCAGAAGTTTTTTTAGTTTTTTTTATGCTTGATAGGTTAGACTTTTGACCACTATCTCGCCTGATGGTAAGTGATGATGTGGTCGAAGGAGTTGTTAGGCTAGCCTAGAATTACTGGCTCTCAAGGACAGCTGCCGGAACACACCATTAGGTGCTTGGCGATAGATCTTCTACTTGAGGGTGGTAGCTAGCCAGTCGCCAACGTCCGCCGCGGTCATGAGTTGGATGGGTGACCGCTAGTGACATTACTACTGTGCGCTTCCGTACTTCGGAGGGCACGTTAAGCCGTCGGTCACGGTTGTCGTCTTAGGATGGCAGTCGTTATAGCATAGCGGTAGGGCATTTTGTGAATGCCCGCCTGGCTAGCTACCACCCTTAAGTAATGTAATCCGCATAGCAGGCATTATTGCAAACCTAACAATATTAATCTAACATAGTTATGTATATAGGTACAATTACTTAATCTGTGATTTGTTATACTGTTATTCATTAAACTATAGTAGAGCAATATTAATGAGTTTTTTGTTACATTTTTAGGGTTCCGTAGTCCTGACAAGGAACCTTTACTTAGGGGTTTCTGCTTCCTCAGGCTGCATGTCTAGTAAATAAGGTGTTATTACAAAATCACAAATATACGATAGGAAAAATTTAAGTCATGCGTGGGATTCGAACCCACGTCCATCCACCCCTTGAGCCGGGGTATGCTCTAACCAATTGAGCTGTGTGAGTGGTTGTGTAACTCCGCCTCATAATGTTCAATTTTGACAGTTATGATGCCGGTCCTCAGCCCGGACAAAGGAGGAAGGCACACACTTACTAATCATCCTACAATTACTGGCTCTCAAGGACAGCTCTCATTTTGCCAAGCACCTAACATCTGTTGCCAAGGTAGGTGCTTGGCACAAGATTTTCTACTCGAGGGTGGTTGCTAGCCAGGCGGGCATTCGCAAAATGCCCTACCAGCATGCTAAAAACAAAGTCAAAAGTATTACTTAGTGCTTCTTCATAATGGTATGCATACTGTGATTGTGGAATGTGTACAATAAGATACCATGTAACCTATCAAAAGGTACTATGTTAAAGTGCAAAACATGGTTTCATTGTTGTACTGTCACGATTGATTTTTATGTATAACCACGCATAGTAATGCATCTAGGTTAGTTAACTACACTAACTGGATCATATGTTTTTGGTGATATTTTTTGTGGGCTAGATTATACCTTCAGTATTTCTTATTAACTTTATCAATTTAATTTCAATAGTCTATAATAGTCTATAATTTCAATACTCTATAATTATGCTAATAAACGTGGCTAGGTGATAATGTAATTGCTATCATTAACAGACATACATATAGTAAATAATATTCATACATAGGGATAAATGAACTTAAGTTAACATCTGTCACAACCGGTAGATTGAAGTGGAAACCTTGGTAGGGGTAGGTGTACAAGCCGACTATAATGTAGAGATTTTATATTCCAGTAACGTAAAACCAAAACCGTCACTCCAGTAACAAACCTGGAGTGACGAGGGCAGAGCAGTGCACGCTCGTATTCAGATCTAAGCTCCTGGGTGACATTGCAACGGGAGCACGCGTGGTGCTTAGCTTCAGGCACAACTTGATGCTGCTCTACAGATTTTATTACGCCAGTTGAATAAGATGTGTGCTATTGCTCTAGGGCTATGATAGCAGTGGTGTGCTGTGATCACATCGCAGCTTTGTATGCAGTCAATAAGAACTTGTTGAGACATAGGTACTGATGAATATAATTTCCATTCTTTTTCAGGAACGTAAAATCTTTCTCCATTGACGTCTTCAATCAAGTCTTTAGTCAAGCCTGTGTACAGTCAAGCATATTCCTGTAACGTTTTTGTGATAATATCAATGTGCCTGTGTTTCAATACCTAAATAATTTACTATGTAGAAATTCTTTATAAATATTAAACTCTTCCTGTAATAACTGCTTTATTTATTCCTTTTCCATTGCCCATTAGTAGTATGACATCAACAAAGTGTTATCCATATTCCGTTACCATTGTTTAAGCATATAAGTATCATGTTTTAATCCCATAACTTATCTTTGGGTAGACTGATTTAGATAAAACAAAAACCTAAACCTCATGACTCCTATAAATATATAGGTATTAGAAATAAGAAAAAATATTAGTATCTAACCTTCCTATTTATTAAAAAAGATTTTTGTTGGTATATTACCAAGAAAAATGTTTTTAATATTTTTTTTATATCTATGATAGGCTAGCCTTTGATCACTATCTCACCTGATGGTAAGTGATGATATGGTCGAAGATGTTGTGCAGGCTAGTCTAGAATTACTGGTTCTCAAGGACAGTTGCCGAAACACACCGTTAGGTGCTTGGCGACAGATTTTCTACTTGAAGGTGGTAGCAAGCCAGGCAGGCATTCGCAAAATGCCCATCCACCATGCTGTAACGTGGGACAACAACCGGGACCGATGGCTTAACATGCCCTCAGAAGCACGAAAGCGCCCAGTAGTAATGTCAGTAGCGGTCACCCATCCAACTCCTGACCGCGGCGGACATTGCTTAACTTAGTTGATCGATTCAGAACGGCTACGCAAACTTCGCTACGTGTGCTTCAATTATCTGTCATGTATAGACATGACGTTTATTACAGATTTATTACATGTATAGATGATAGCTCCAAACGGAGAACTCACTTACAAGACACGCGATTTCACAGGTTCAAAGAAGTAAAGAACTTGAAACAATTTAGCCAAACATTGTTATTGTCATAAGAATGTGCGTGTAGTCACGGAAAGAAGGCATAACTTTTAACAGATTGTAGTCAGATTTCAATAATTCTTTTTTTTATTAGAAAGGATATACCATTATGTTGGGCCCGTATAAATTTCATTAAAATCGGTTGAATAGTTTATAATTATGTTATAGTCAATTAATTGAAAAATGTATTCGCTTACCTGGATGATTTAATGGTATTTGCTATTGTCGACGATGAACACTATTTTAGGCGAGTGAATGTTATTAGAACTTCATGAGTTTGACCTACAGCTTCGTTAGTTACTATCATCAGCTTTTGGCGTCGTGTCGTCGATTGAAAGCTCAATAGTTTTTTTTTTTAATGTTATTGCGACGGAACAAGCTGTGTTAAGTGGACTAACCTCTGCCTATAACAGACGCATTTTGTCAACGACGAATTGCACTGTGCCCGTCACGCTGAGACGTCCAGTTGTTTGGTCTCATTAGCCTGTAATTTTTCTGGCTCTTAAGGACTGCTGCCGGAACACACTGTTAGGTGCTTGGGGACAGATTTTCTACTTGAGGGTAGTCCCTAGCTAGGCGGGCATTCACATAATGCCCTTCCACCATGCGGTGAAGCTCAAGCCCGCGGCGGGATACGAACTATGGACCTGCTGCACGGCAGTCCATAGCCAATGCCACTGAGCCATCACTGCTTCAAAAAAGCTTCGGCCCTGCTATAGGTAAACCCCATAAATATCTTATATTAGTAAGTAATGGATAATAAGAATATATTAGGGTTTGCATATAGAGCACATGGGGTACTTATCTTCCCGGAAGAGTGATGTTGTGGGATAGCCACAGCCTATAGTGCATAGTGCACGTGTATGAAGTCGTGGGTGGAAACTGAAGCATTGTGACTACATAACTTGTGAACAAATACATAGATAAAATAAATTATTACCATTACGTAATGTCAAATGGTTTGAATTTCCAAATATCGAACATACATTTACATCTTAACAAGTCAGCATCGGCACCCGAATTCAGGCATAGGTACATATGAAATTCAATTGTTTTCATTACCTATGATGCGCAAGAATTAATGTATTCAAAAATACCGGAGATGCCTATGAAATGAACAAGATAGGAAAAAGGCCATGATCAACAAAAAAAACAGTAAAATATATACATTTTATTTCACTAGTGTACACAAATTCTCACTACCCTATTTGTATGTTAATATAATAAAACATTTATGTATGATTTTTTGATGGGATAAAAATACTCAAATTGTATATCAATCGAACTAAATTGAAACTAAAATAATGTACGTAATGAAAATATCTAATACTAGCTTTCCGTCCGCGACTCCGCCCGCGCGTAGGTATGTCAGTTATCGTTTTGCGCAATTGGAAAGAACTATTCTACGTCCTTCCCTGGATCTCTTTTACCAAAAAATGGAACCGACATCAACACTCAAATGTGTGAAATAACTTGTTGAAGTCAGTACCATGATGGTTAAAAAGTACCTACTATCACAATGTTGTACGCATGGTACCGACTTCGACAAGTTGTTTCACACATTTGAGTGTTGAAGTTGGTTCCATTTTTTGGTATACATTATTTTTCACCCTTTTTAGTGACCCTTGCTACTTATGGGATCGATTGTCATTCACTGTCAATCACTATATCATCAAGATAGGAAAATATTTTTCAACTATTGGAGTGTACCCCAAAAAAGGCTGATCCGATTTCTGATTTCCGATGATGAAATTTAAATGGCACGACACGGCAAGCATCAGTTTTCAAATAAAAACAGAATCATCAAAATCGGTTTACCCAGTCAACATTCTGAGGTAACAAACATAAAAAATAAAAATACTGAAGAATTGAGTACCTCGTCCTTTTTTGAAGTCGTTAAAAAATACGGCTGTATTTTGAAAATATCAATATAGACCAAAAGATTGTGTTTAAAATTTGTTAGGCAAGAATAATAAATAAAACAACAACGAAATCAAGAAATGTATGTTTGGAGTTTTGTAATTTTTTTTGCCAACATTAAAAAAAGGAGGAAGTACTCAATTCATATATATTTTTTTATTTAATTAACTACAAATAATATACGGGCTACAGAAACATCATAATTAAATAATTGATTGTACAAGAGAGAGAGAGAGCCTATCACTTATAGGCATCTGACGACGTGCGTATCCGAGACATTGCCATTAAATATAGCGCAGGAGTTAATACTTTCAACACCATAATATAATGTATAATCATAATATAATTTACTTTACCTTTCTGTACACACATTATGTTAAATTACAATCTAAATCAAAATTTGTATAACAGTTATAATTGACATAAGATAATGTATGACATAATTATCTGTGATTTGTTTTGTGTATCTAAATAAATGAAATAAATATTTCGGTCATTATGAAAAATTTCCAAAAACTTAATCGTAAAAAATATTTTATGGACTTATCAAACCTGCTCACAAAATTTCGTGAGAATCTGTTGAGAAATGCGACCTTTATAGAACAACCGGACATACGAAAGCATTTGTAGCAGCGACGACGCTTCGCTTGAATTAAGTTCTCGGTCGGTTAATTAGTGTATGTGTAGTGTATATCAAATTCTCATGTCAAAGTGTTAGTAACCAAACTCTACCGAAACGGCTTGACCGATTCCTATGAAATTTTGTGGGTATATTCAGTAGGTCTGAGAATAGGACGTTAACTATTTTTCATACCCAACATTTTATTTTTATCTTTCGGACAAAAACCCTTTTTTTTAATTTATCTACGATTTGGCATTAAAATACAATAAACCCTAAAATTTCACCCTTCTACCACCAACACCTATTTTTAATAGCTATACAAGTAGGTACTTTAATAATTTTCTACTCTCGGCGGTCGATAATTGATCAGGAAATGAATTGCCCAGAGATGAATTGCTGTGGCCGTTTTAGGGCTGCTATTACCACTCGTTCTGTTATTCCCGCCAGGCGTCTATCGGTGTCACTTCTCACCCCGTAAACAGCATTGAGTAGGCAGGACTCCTGTCTTATGCACACAATAAGCTTCCTATCACTTTCTAAAGTTTAGGGCTTGAACAGTTTTATTTCCTAAAATTTCACTATCTATACGGCACAAAAGTTCACGGATATCCAAAATAGCATAGCATGTTGAGTACGATGAGGAGCAGCAAACTTGCAAGTAATTGTGAATGAAAGAATTAACGCAATACAAAATAAGGCTGTATTTTGTATTGAAAATATCAATGTAGACTAAGAGATGTAGTTTAAAATTTATTTGGTAGTTAAGATAATCAAAGGACAATGAATTCAAGAAATGTATCTTTGGTGTTTTGTTATTTTTATATGCGGTTATCGTTAATAGCGCTTCTTTCCTCTTCCTTTTTTTACTTACTTACATAAAATAAGTTAGTCATTTTTATGTGACTAACATAATATTCACTAGTTAAAATTTATATGGCAAAACAACGTACAGACCCACCAACTTATCTGTTCAGGTGGCAGAAAAAAGAACTACAACATTCCTTCAAATTGTGACAGTTTGTAGTTGATTTCCATGACCAGTAGCGCCCTCGAAAACTGCACAGTTAAGTTGGTGGTACTATATACCGGGCCAGCTAGTATTCATATAATATTATGTCTATAGAATTTCTTATATTTTCTAAATTTACTTTACTTTAAGTATACATTTATACCTAATCCTTTTAAAAAGCCATTTACATATATTTACTAAAACAAAATTCGTAAAGAATAAGAACAACTCTTCCGTGTCACGGAACGTATATCTTCGTAAGAACGTAAAAGCCTTATACATACAGCACACTATAAAAGAACCAGTCTAAAAGACCCCTACAATCTAGAAAGGCGAACGGTGACAAAGGTTATTTTATGCTGGTACTGCGGGGAAATAGCCAAAACATTGCCCACGCAGTAGCACACATACACAAAAACCTTAACACTTTCAAAGAAATACATACACACATACACATATTTCTGACACTCCGGGCACCCATATTGCCATTTTTTAGAATATTCAGATTTCGTATTTATCTAGGACACTGTGAACATAATATGTTTATACAAAAATCAAAAGGAACGAAAAAAGAAGCAAAGGGAATTGTTAATGAAATATTTTTCAATAACTTTGGGATATTTCTATGCTCCCACAGCTATTTTTCGTCAGTAAAAAGCAAATAATTAAAACTATTAAAAGCTGCCCATTCACGCACTCAGTTTTACAGGGTTCATTCAATCTTTTATATTATCTATGCAAGGTTCCACAGATAATATATGCCTGTCATTTACTGCGGGGAAATAGCTACTGCGATATTTTTGACCCATGTCTTACCGTGGGATCGTTGTGATCGTTTTTTGACAACTGCTGTTTTGACAGTTGTATTTGGCGCAATTGAAGAGTTTCACAAGTTTTTTATATAGTATTTATATTATATATAAATATATAATATAAATACCATATTATTTAGTAGGTACCTACTTGTTTTGTTAATTTTAGAGATTGATTCCATGTTTCAAAATTGTTAAAATATTGTTGGTTGTCAAAGTATGTTTTAAGCCGTTCGGATAGCATGCAGTAATTGGTGGTCAAAAATAGCAAAAGCTTCTATCCGAACGCTAAAACACAAATGCCACTTTTGAAACTGCTACAAACGCAATCGAGCCAAAACGAACGCCCCTTACAAGGGCGTTCGGATAGCCTATCGGTGCCAAAAATAACACTCACAAACGCTAAAAATGATCACACGGGCCGTTCGTTTTGGGACTTCGTGAGCAAAAATATCGTTTTCACTCACCGTTCGGATAGCTTTGAAAACGCTACAAATGACAGAGAAAAGTGATATTTTTGACCCATGTCTTACCGTGGGATCGTTTTGATCGTTTTTTGACAACTGCTGGTTTGACAGTTGTATTTATTTGGCGCGATTGAAGAGTTTCATAAGTTTTTTATTTAAGTAACTATCAGAAGCCATTAACAATGAAATAATAATAATATAGGTACCTACTTTTTTGTTAATTTTAGAGATTGATTCCATGTTTCGTACTGTGCAAAATTGTTAAAACATTGTTGGTTGTCAATGTACGTTTTAAGCCGTTCGGATAGCATGCAGTAATTGGTGGTCAAAAATAGCAAAAGCTTCTATCCGAACGCTAATACACAATTGCCACTTTTAAAACTGCTACAAACGCAATCGAGCCAAAACGAACGCACCTTTTGACCTTTTTATTTTTATTATTTATTGGCCACTGGATACTATCCTCGATTGTCATCGGTTTTCGATGATCATCGATATTAGGAGGCAAAACATCGTTGTTCTGACATCAATGTCATAGAACATATAATAATAATGCTTACTCCTCAATGTTATTACCTAATATCGTAACATCAATGCCACATGGAAAGGGTGACAGCCACGTCACATGAGAAAATATAAGAAGGTTTTGAAAATGTAGAGATATTTTAATATTTTCTAGTAATACAACATACTTTTTTTACCGGCGGTATGCCTTTAACAAAATACTACGAACCATTTACAACTACAGCTACTACAACAAAAGCATTTAAACAACCCATATGTCATTGCAGACTCACAGGATGTCCAAATGCTCCAGCCCACTACCAGTTGGCAGCATGCTGGGCACGCTGGCAAAATCACCCATAAGGTAGATGAACTGTTATTTTGGGGGATTACAGGAAAACATCTGGTCATACCCTACACGGGGGACGGCTATGGGGGATTTCAGGAATAATCCTATTTAAGTTATTCTTTGAGTGTAACATTGTAATTTTTCAATATATGCCTAATAAGACTAAACTTACAATATTACACCGAAAGGAAAAAATAGAACAACGAGCGTTATTCGAAACCACGACCTGTCTGCGCCTGCACAGCTATTTGCCATCTGGAGACTCTGTAATCTTTGATGGCCATTGCTTTTAGTCCACTACTCATTCGAAACCCTTCACAATAAACATTGACATTTTTTTATAACAATTTGACGATTTTTTACATACTCCAGGTTCCGTGCCATTTTTGAAGTTAACGAAGATACTAATTAAACAATTAATTACTATGGGGAACATTTTTACATACTTAGGGGGAAGCACAGCTTTAAGGGATGCTAATTATACCCAATATAAACTATCACAAATCAGATACAAACAGGTTTGAACAGGCATTTTGAACGGACCAGTGTCCTCAAGCAGCACTCGTTTACGAGTTCACTTGCGTGCCAGCCATCGTCTTGCTCAACCTTTTCAGAGGGAAGAGGGCGACCCGACACACGAAGCCGCTGCTGGCCAACACATTTTCGTGAGCATGTCCGTTCCGAATGCGCGCGCCAATCCGTGTGCCAAAGTGTGAGAAGGCTATAATTGAAACTATAATTAAACACTACATATATATACATTACAATAAAAAGGGAAGTTATCATCTCTGAACATTCTTACTCTAATTCTGATCAAAATTTTCTTATTCTAGTTCGCCCACGTCCATTTTCACCAGGGCTACTATCACCACTCTGTTGCGATCTCTGATTGCCATCTTAAGATTATAATTGCGGATGTCTTTGCGCCTTGCAGCCACCGCTCTCCGAACGAACTGTCCAATGGCATCATTTGCGTCGTCAGCGTAATACGTGAAAGTCCCGGTGTGCCGTGAGACTGCGACGTCTGCGTTTGGGACGCTCTCGTGCAGCTTCATTCTACCCTTTGTTTAGATTGCGATTACTGACTCGTATATCAGCCCCTGTGCTTCGTGGATTGTGAGTATGCGAGATTCGATGCCTGCTCCGTAACCCTCGTTGGTCAGGGTCTCCATTTCTTCCTGGGTGAACCACGAGCAGGGTGTTTGGGAAGGTTTTGGGAATTTTCGCATCCGTATATCCTTTCTCCTTTAGGGACTGGATACGTGGAGCCGAGGAATATATACCTGAGTATATTTCCCTCAGCACATACGCGACATCCATTGGGTTCCGGTGCGTGCATGACAACTTTTGGCTGATGTTAGTAACCAAGTTTGGGCGATTGTACCTTAATTCGAAGAGATCTACTCTATCGATGACAGGGAACTGATTTACATCTCCGATGAGGACAAGTTCACCAACTCCAGACAGCTTCGAAGCCATCACTATGGCCCCGAAATAATTTATGAGAGCTTCATCCACGAAGAGGCGGCTGTAGCTTTCCTTCTTAAAACCATTAACGAGGACCGATGCCATGGTGCGCACCTTGGTTTTAGCCAAGTCACCGATTCGGTGCGCCAGCTTCTCCCTCAGATCTTTGACTGCCTCTTTTGTTGATGTGATGATGTCGTCTCTGATCACATCAAAGTTGGGTATTACCCAAGTTGTCTTACCGCATCCCGGCACTCCATTGACCCACTGTATTTTAGGTATATTATGGTACACCGGGCAGTGACTACAATGGGATCATTTTGGGGTACTTTGGTTTGCCTGTTCGTTCCGTATCTCCCTCATCCAGGACCACAAAACCACTTGTCGCATTATAAGCCTCCATATACTGACCAGACATCGTTCCCTTGATGACCTGGGTTGTGTCATTGTCGTATATTGCGGCTTCTGCTTCCTCAAGTCTCACCTTTAATAGATTTTCGTTTCCAAGCCTAAACGACTGCAAGATGTTTTCGCAGGTTTTAGCGTTGACTACTATTGTCGCTTTCGTTATGGCTAAGAACTCTAGGAAAGCGTTTGCTGCGTGGCTCGATGGTTCCTGAGCTGGGATTTATTCGGGCGGACGGGTAGGATATAGGGAGGATGGTGGTCGGAATAAGCTTCTTGTAGCAGCACTGAAAGCTTTCAGAAACGCCGAGACGTGGCGCTGCTCGTGGTTGGGGTGCATTGCTGGCTCTTTTCGGCTCTTGATTTTTCTACAGTCTCTCTGAGCCACTTTTCGAGCACGGGGTTGGATATCCCCAACTAACTGTTGCACGGTTGTATTTGGGACTATTGAGGAAACTCAAGTTTTCTCCTCTACCCTCGTACACAGCTACCTCATGGTGTTCCAAGGCTTTGATGCAACCTAGTTGGTCTTCAACTTCCCCCTTGCAGTACTAAATAACCATGGCGTCTATGCTTATGTGGCTACCGGTGTTTCCAGCAATATTTGAAAGCAGCGAGCATGCTTGCGCAAACGGTGTGTGCTCTGCCCATTCAATCAGGATGACTGTTTTTGTTTTTCAGTCGCACCAATCGGCATGGGTGGCCCACAACCGCCATCACTGGCATCGCGTTAAAAGTTTTGCGCTTCATTGTGGTTTTGAAGCTGCTCCCATTTACCTAACATGATAAACCAGGTGATAAACGTATCCAATTCTTGTTTCTAGCAAGACAGAAACTTATTCCGAGTCTTTCCTTACTGCCGTCCATAAAGAGAGCAACACCACAAATACGTATTCCTGGTTCCCTTTGCTCTCCGTGTGATAGCAGATCGGAAAATTCAAAATTTTTTAGTTGTCTTGGTGGGATTTGTGAAACTATGATAGGGTTGGGGGGAAAGTGCGAGGGGTATGCTATGATTGCTAAAAGAAGGCGGGAGACTAGAGGCTAGCGTTTGATTGGTGGGGATGATGATAGATGGTAGTGTATTCCGAGTGGGAAGCGGGAGGTTTGCGTTTTGTTACCGCTATTCGGAAAGACCTCTCTACGAAGGGCAGGAAGTGTTCACTAGTGTTTGGATTTGTTAATATATTAGGCAGATCCACTTCCAGCAGCTTTCTGTTTACCGCAGTTTCAGGGTCCTGCGTGGCAGCCAGGAAACGGGGACATTATAAAAAAAAGTGCCAGACAGTTTCGGGAAAGTTAGGGTCGCACTTGCACCCTGGGCTATCTTTTAACTTGAACCTGTGGAAGTATTCGGATATACCTCCATGTCCCGTCATCATTTGTACATTAAGGGGTGATAATTTCGCGGTTTGCGTCAGCCGGAATGCCTCTTTGACATTCGGTAGAAGATTCGTCTCGTGATTGCACCTGTGCTCGCGGTTTCGTATCGATCTTGCCAGTTTTGTACTGATTCCTCCCGGATTTTCCTTCTGATTTAGGACATGGGGATCTAGTTGTAGTCATAAGCGGCACCTGTGAGTGCCGCCGATTTCGCAAGCTCATCGGCTCTCTCTATTCCGGCGGATCCCACATGTGCTCTCAACCAGTACATGCGAACATCTCTTCCTTCTGCCCTGATCCTCCCAATATTTTCCTTTATGCCGTTTGCGAGGGGGTGCCTCGCTTTGGGACTTCTCAGTAGATCTAGTGACGATCTGGAATCGCTCAAGATCTTCACTAGTGGCTTGGTGCTGTGTGACACTAGGTGTGTCGCTTTGTAAAGGGCATAAAGTTCCGATTGGAAAACCGTGCAGTCGGGATGGAGCTTGAAGATGGATGATGCGATTTCCTTCCTCCCGCCAGGTTAAGGCAGCACCTACTTGACCCTCGATTTTGCGGCCATCTGTGTGTATTTGGGGTCCGGTAATGTGGCTGGTGTCGGTTTCAAGGAGCTCGTACTCTACGTAAACTTTCGTGGACGGATGCGATTGGTCCATTACTCTTACGCTTTGTTCGACCTCCATTTTTTTTTTTTTTTTAACATTGACAGTTTACAATTAGGTTGATTCCATATCATGAACTTGTTATTGGTCTTAGGCCTGTTAAATGCATTATTTGGTATTTGGAACAAGTTGATTAATAAAATCTTAATCGCAAAGATTAATTTACCAGAGACTAGTTAGTGCCAAAGTAATAAGCCTTCTTCTGTATTTTACTAGATATATTCTAGAGAATATTCGATGAGCGTTGGGTTGAGTCGAACCGCATATAATAATCGCTGTCATTGGTTTTGTTGATATTCAATCTATGAACTGGATATCAAAAATAGCTTCTGTCAACACATCGCTACGTACTTGGTGACTGATTACTACATGAGAGTGGCATCCAGTCAGGCGAGCATTCACAAATCAACATAAAATGTTTATATGCATGATTAAGATTCTAGAACTAAAGTTAATAGTGGAGTGGCTTGTCAAGTTATTCTTCACCTAGACAATGTGGTTTGATTTGTTTGGATGGATGGCTGCTAGTGGCATATTACTATTAAGAGTTTTCTTTTGTTGGAGGGCTGATTGAGTCGTCAGTACCAATTTTTATCTTAGAATAGCAGTCATTTCAACATGGTGGTAGCGTATTTTGCTTTGAGGGAGAATGCAGCGTGGCTAACTATCACCCTCAAGTAGAAAATCTGTCACCAAACATCTAACTGTGTGTTTCTGCAGCTGTCTTTGGACTTTCTATTCCAGGTTACGCATGTCAACCATCTTTGAAGGCATCTTCACCACTAGGTGGGATTGTGACTAACTGTTATTAAAACATATTGTTCAAGTCAGCATGTAGCGCGAAAGATGTTAAGCAACCCACTGAAATATTTTCAAACATGATTATAATAAGCACAATCGCATGCTAAACTTAAATCACACTAACAATTTTTCACAGTACAAAATTATTCATCTTGAGTGGGATTCGAACCGACATCCTGTGATTTTACGCACTGTGTGCCTTAGCCACTAGGCTACCAAAGATAAGTCAGACAAGCAGAAACTATTTAAACAAAAATATGCTATTATTGTATATTTTTTTACATTGTGTATTATTTTTATCAACAATATATATATCAGTTAACTCGTAGACACAACTACGTGCGCACGCGTACTTTCCGCTCGACCCTCACTTGCGCACTCACGCTACGCATACAAACGTACTTGCCGCGTGTGAACACAGTTGATCGGTTATCATTCAATCGTGTTTCTCAATCTTTTTTCACTTACGTAGTCCGCGATGGAGTCATTCAAATGCATACGCTGCGAAGCGGAGTTTAGGGATGGCGCACTGTGCTCCGTTTGCCAGGGAAGATTTGACTTCCCTTGCTCTGGTATAACTGAATCGGGTTATCGGAAACTAGGAGACAGGAAGTCTACCTGGAAGTGCCTGTCCTGTAAGGGTATCGTGAGTCCTCTCGTTCCTCTTGGTAAAAGCTTGGCTAAGTCTCCGGTACCTGCAGATTTAGAGAGTATTGCACTGGACATAAAGCGGCTTGGTGCTCAGATAGCGTCGCTGCCGACATTGATGGCTTCCGTCCAATCAATACAAGCTGATATCACCGATCTCAAAACCTTGAAGTCGGATATTGCTGATCTGAAGCTCATGAAGCCTGCCGTGGCAGACGTGAAAGCCTCAGTTGAATTTATGCAGAGCTCCTTTGAAACGCTGACTGCCAGGATTGCTGATATCAGCCAGGAAGTTCAAGGACTTCTGAAAACCAAGGATGAAGTCCGCTTTCTTCAGCAGCGTGTTGAACAGCTAGAGTGCGGCGCAAGAGAGATGGAACAACGATCACGCATGAATAACATTGAGATAAAAGGAGTACCAGTATCTCAATCAGAAAATTTATTTGAAATAGTTACGAAGATTGGTTGCCACATCAGCTGTTCCATTACGCAGGAGCAGATTAATTACATAGCAAGAATACCCATGCGGAACGATAAACTTAACAAGACGATCTTGATCTCTGTACACAATAGGTATGTTAAAGAAGACTTTGTAGCTGCAGCAAAAAAGTATACCATTGTCCCCGCCGACTTGGGTTTACGTGGCGACAAAAGAATATTTGTCAACGATCATCTTACCCTGGACAACAAGTTACTGCTCAACAAAGCGAAGGCCCTGGCCAAGGAACGGGGTTTCGCATACGTTTGGGTGAAGGGGTGCAAGATTTTTGCACGAAAAAGTCCCACCTCGAACATACTGGCTATAAAATCGGAGTTAGATCTGAAAAAAATCTCGTAAACTGCAACGTAATACTTTTATTTACGGTATCTCATTGTTTATGTTCTAGGCTCAGCTTTAAATGTTTGAGAAACATCGGCTTGCTCCCACGCTGGTCTGCGCATCGGACTGGTTTGGTCCAGTTTTATGCGCATGTGTGCGTCTCACACTCTGTACTTAAGCTAACGCTATATCTCGCTCGCACTCTGCTAGATAACTACCTTCATGCTATTATCTATGATGCACTATTTTACGCTCCATACGATTTATTCAAGCGCTCTTATGCTTTGTTTATCTTCTTGAATGACTCTAATGCTTTATTCTATTGTTATGTTCACTTTTACAATGTCATGCCTACTACACAGCTGCTATTTTTGATTTTTAACAATGTATAATATTTATTATCAAAACGTTCGTGGCTTACGAACGAAAACTTCCGATTTCTACAGAAATGTTTCTATGAATAATTACGACATTATATGTCTGACAGAAACCTGGCTTTTGGAAGGTATAAGAAGTAGCGAGTTATTTGACGATCGCTATATAGTTTTTAGACGTGACAGGGATTTATTGAAAGGGGGAGGGGTGAGGGGAGGGGGTGTATTATTAGCAGTCCATCGCGGGATTACGGCCGAAGCTTGTAATGAGTGGTGTTCGAACGCCGAAGATTTATGGATTACACTAACTCTTCATTGCCGCAGACCGAGGGTAGCTTATAAGCTTCATCTGTGTGTTGTTTACATTTGTGACGAGAAGAGAGGAAATTCTTTATCGGAGCAGTTAGAAGTTTTTTCTAATAATATGTCCGATATTGTACTGAAAAATCCATGTGATAAATTTCTTATAATGGGCGACTTTAATATGTCGAATTTAAGCTGGAAAGTGGCTGAGGATGGTTCCTTTTACATTGCTGGCAATATTCAGGGCACCGTACAGCAAAATTTATTTGATGATCTTGACCTGTGTAACTTAATGCAATTCAACCATATTCAAAACGCTAATAATAGACTACTTGATTTAATTTTTTCTAATAATGATGTCACAGTAGCCTGCTGCCAAAGCCCTCTTTCCAAATTAGATGCAGCACACCACCCTGCTCTTTGCATATCGGCCGATTTCGTTCAATTACATAAGCTAAAACCTTGTCCTTATTTAAAGTATCTATATCATAGTGGTGATTACGCCGCTATCAAATTAAAACTAGAAGATATAAATTGGCAACAGGTACTTTACAATAAGTCACTGGAGGATGCAGTTTCTTTCTTTTATAGTACTCTTAATGATCTTAGATCAAGTTATATACCTTCTAAAATTGTCACGCCAACACAGAAATACCCTCCTTGGTTTAAAAAACCACTTATTAAAATATTAAAAGAGAAATATAAATATCACCGGAAGTACAAAACTTACGGTAATCGGTCTGCCCACCAATCCTTTGTCATTTTAAGGGATCGTGCTAAATCATTGGAGAATCAGATGTTTGACGATTTTATATCTAGCATTGAATTAAGTATTTCTAAAAATCCCAAAACGTTTTGGTCTTATGTCAAAATTAAAAATCAAAATAACTCTTACCCCGCGCTATTACGTTTCGGTCAGCGCGCATCTGATTCCGGGGAGGAGATATGCAATATGTTTAGTGAATATTTTAATTCTACATTTTTAGATAGCACCGATACGGATTGCTCACTGGATGATTCCGTGAACAATATGACATCAACGGACATAGCGGATATCGAGTTTGACTGCTCAGAAATCTGCAAGCTGTTGGAGTCCTTGGACTTAAACAAATCTGCGGGTCCTGACAACATTCCGGCAATATTTATTGTTAAATGCGCTAAAAGCTTATCGGCTCCTCTAGCCCTTCTTTTTAGACGATCTGTAACAGAAGGCGTTATGCCTACGATCTGGAAATCAGCGTACGTCACACCGATACATAAAAAAGGACCTAAAAACTTAATTGAAAACTATAGACCTATCTCCAAATTATGCCTGTTTGCCAAAATTCTAGAAAAAGTGATATATAAGCAACTTTATGGTGCATTAAAACATTCGCTCAGCTCACAGCAGCATGGTTTTCTAAAAGGTAGGTCTACCACATCAAACTTGATCGTCTGTAGTGAATACTTGACGCTGCATATGTCCAAACCTTCTCAAGTCGACGTCATATACACAGACTACAATAAATGTTTTGACCGTATCGATCACACAGTACTTCTTCGTAAGCTGCAATCCGTAGGCATTCGAGGTAACTTGTACAGGTGGTTTACGTCGTACGTACGGAACAGGTGCCAGACAGTAGTACTTAGTGGATATACGTCATCACCTATGCATGTCCCCTCAGGAGTTCCTCAAGGATCTTTATTGGGCCCACTTTTGTTTAATATTATAGTCAATGATGTTTATTCATGCTTCAAATACTCTAAAGTTATTCTATATGCTGATGACATGAAGATACTTTGTCCAATTGACTCGCAAGAAAGTGCGCTCCTTCTTCAAGACGATCTCGATCGATTTAACAATTATTGTCTATTGAACAAATTGGACCTAAATGTATCTAAATGTTTCCTATGCACATTCACTCGTAAGCCACAACCTCTCGTATTCACTTATAAACTCAAAAATACCTGCATTACAAGAGTCCATTCAATTCGCGACTTAGGCATAATTTTTGATACAAAGTTACTTTTTGAGGAGCACATCAATAACATTATAAACAAGGCATCGAGAGCGCTTGGGTTTGTCTTGCGTTTATCGACTGAGTTTAAATCTATAAAAACTCTCAAAATTCTTTATTGTGCCTATGTACGTAGTCATTTAGAATATGCTTCACAAATTTGGAACCCCATGTATGACGTTTACATCACGCGCATTGAGCGCATTCAGAGGCGGTTTCTCCGTCATCTTCAGTTTAAAATCAAAAGATATCTCCCAGACTACAACCAGCGCTGTAATAAATTTCACATTCTTCCTTTAGATATAAGACGACAAATTGCTGATGTAGTATACTTAATTAAGATAGCGAACGGTACAGTTGACTGTCCTGCCTGAGTTGCTTAACTTAGTGGGAGTGAAGGTGTCAGCTGATCCTACTAGGAGACCGTGTAAACTATACACCCCAACAGTTAACTCTAATTACAGGAGAAATAGCTACTTGATAAGAGCAAGCCGTTGTTTCAATGACGTAGCATCTCGGCATGACCTTGATATTTTTAATACGTCTGTCGAGCAAGTTAAGAGGGTATAATGCATTTTTCAATTAATTCTATTCTTGTGCAAGTGTTGTATAATATTATTTTGATTTTCTCTATGTTTAAGTCTACTCGATAAGAATAATTATCTTAATTTATTAGTGGAATCTTTTAAATGGCCTTCAGCACCTACATAGATTTTTAAGCTATATACCTAGCTGTAAGAATCCCTAAATTGTAAATAATAAAAATAAAAATAAAATATCGATACTGTGAAATGTGTCGTTCTATCTGGGGCAAATCAATCTATCATAGACATAATCGATCATTGAGATTTTTTCGAATATAATTTTTTTCTCTACCTAGACCTAGTCAAACCTTACACTATATAGTGGTAGCAATTCTGTTGTACACTCACTAACTATACTAACTAATTAAAAAGTTCTTATTTTAGTTTTAGGAGTTCTAAAAGTAATTCTGCTGTTACCTCGAACTAAATTCCATACAGCAAATTATCAATACTAAATATTATTCACTTTGCCGCTACTCTACGCTAGATGGCGCACAAGTCAAGTTGTTTTATAAAAAAATATTCTGGCCCTATTCCATTTGAATTATTTTCGATAATTTTGATTACATTTTGCGTCTATGGATCCACATTTAATATGAAACATAGACAAAAAAAGTGATCAAAATTATCGAAAATAATGAATTTAGCGTCAAATGGTATACGCCCTATTTACCAATGAAAACTAAGGAAACCTGTGAAAAAGCCCAAAAATAATGATTTTGCCACGGTGCTTGGCAGAGCAGCTTCAACTGGTAGCTTCGTGATCTCGAAAGCCTAGGTTCAGTAAAAGAATCTACTGGTGATTACATATAAAAAAATAACAAAGCACAAAGCTGTCCAAAGTCTATCTAATAAAAGTGGGTATTTAAACACATCTGCCACCCCTCTGGGTATGCACAGATTATATTAATTCAAGTTTGCCTACAAGCTTTTTTCTCTAGTTATGCTTTTGAATTACCGAAAATTACAATCCTTTCTGGAAAACCCACAAGTCTAGCAACCACATAGCTGCATGCTCCATTGTTTATCCGACTAAGAAAGCCGTGATTATGATAAAATCCGCAAAAATATATTGATTGGAGAACATTACAGCTTTAGTCAACACCAATTTACATGTTGATTAATTTTAGGGTAAATTATCTATGATTCCACCTAATCTGACTAAATTATGGTACAACAGAATATCAAATATGCAAATTTTACTAAGTTTAGTAACTTTAATAATTTTAGAGTGAACTAACTAAACTATGGCCCCAACAGAATATGGAATGTTCATTTGACATTTCTAAATCTAATTTTACTAAATTTCAGTTTGCCAACAGAATTGCTACCAGTGTAAGGTTTGACAATAATTAGGCTTATTTTCACGACAAAATATTTTTAATGAAGTTATGGTTAAAATAAAATGTTTTAATTAAGTTATAATATTAGGGATTAGTTCGAATTAACTATAAGTCGAACTAATCCCGAGTTGGCCTCAATCACTAATTGATGTTTCATAATTCTCTCCAAATAATAACAGGCCAAGCCGAGCAAAAAACGGCGACGCGCTCCGCCGCGCCGTACCATCCTTTTCTCGAAGCAGTTCAGGCCATTTTTGATCCCCTATAACTTCGTTGTAGATTAAACTAGAAGCCTGAATTTTCAGTAACCAAGCAGGCATTGTATAAACACGGTATATTTCAAATTTTATTCAATTTGAATCAGTAGTTTAAGAATTATAAGTAAAAGGTATATAGTATGGTTTTTGTCGTTTTTGGCGAATTTAACTACAAATGGTACGCACCCTTATTCTATGCAAATTATATTCTGTGGTTGTAACATATTTCGATTGGGTGCGTACCATTTAAGTGAGATTCGCTAAAAACGATCACACTCCCAAAAAGTTTTCCACATGGGTCTTGGTGTTATTTTCGCCTTAAACGCTACATCTAATGTCAAAAGTGACAGAAGTGGCAAATTTTAGTGGCATTCTTAGCGTTCTTATCCAAAAATGGAACGGGGATGACAGTTACAAACGATCACGTGATCACAACCACAGACGCAGAATGTGATCAAAATTATCGAAATTAACGTTCTTAGCGACTAATGGAACATACCCTATTATTGATAAAAAATTTCAAAACGATTATAATGTTTATTGTATTTTTTTCTCCAATGATTATTATTTAGATTGATTTCTGATTTGTTTAACATAATTTATTAAAAAAAATACTATTTATATGACAATTCTTATCAACAGTCTTACAGTTGACCGGAAAACCTGTGGAAGACATATTGCATTTGTCACGACGAATAACGATAGATGTCAATTCACCAGAAACTTTTGTTTAGCAATAAATTTAAAACAAAATTGTACAGTAAATCAAGTGTTAGTTAATGTGTTGTGCATTGTGATAGCAGCATAAATGATGTGTGATATATATTTACGTAAATAAAGTCTGACTGCGGGAAACAAGAGTATTACGAAAGTCGAGTTAGTTTACTTCCTTTTGGTAAGTTTTCGATGTTGCATTATTTATTTGCCAGTCACTAGGTTTTAGTAACGTTATTGGGTCAGGGTGCGATTAGTACGCTTTTTGTGGTAGGACCTTCACCATATCAGGTGACAGTAGTTGTAAAAAGTGACCCCGGTGTGACGTAGCTATTTGTAGTGCTGTTGATTGAATTTAGGCCTCCGGGCCTCCACAGAGGATGTGCTAGTAATGTTTGCAAAGTGGTTGTTTTCGTGTAGTGACGTCAAGTGATACAAGCTAAAGATTCTTTGTGCCAATGTAGTGATATGATAAAAATTATCTGTATATATGGTTGATAGTGTTATCAAGCAGTCACTTCTGTGTTCTACATGCTAAAATTGTGTGCTGTCTCCGGAATTTGACTAGTTTTTACTATAAAGTGGATTTAGGAGACTGCTTTTCAACATTGTGTGAGTATGAAACCTTAAAATATTGAGGATAACGATAAACATAAATATTTGATAGCAGTAACAAATCAGCTGATATATAGATTGATGCAAATCAATCATATCATTATTTACCAATATAATATCTACTCATAAAATACCACCCGCCTTTATAAAACACAGCATGTTTTACTGCCATATGTACAAATATTTTATTACTATAGTGTACTAAAATTGTTGTTACATCACTAAATTAAATGAATTTTAACACCTTCTAAGCTGATCAAATACTTCTCGATAAGATCTCGTACGCTTAGGGCTGCCATTAGTCGGGATGTTTTGGTCCTTAGAATTCCGGATGCACTTGGGCTATGTTAGGATTTTTGGATTAGCAAACAAAATATAGTAGCAATAAAGTTTATTTTTTTGTTATTCAAAAGTGAATGTGGCACATTCACTTTTCATCACATGTCACAATTTGGTTAAAAAAACCCTTCTTTTCTGTACCGGTTTCACAAGATATAACAAGCTTCAGACATGGCCTATGCACCCATTTTTCAAGTTTTTTACTTTTACCTTTTTGATACTAATTAGTCAATATTGTGAGTATGCTAATGTCAAACTATTTAATTCTTAGATAGTTTGACACAGATCGGCTTCCACCATCACCTCTAAATCAATGTTATTTACCTTCGAGGTTGGTCTTCCACGGTTTTAATTCTTTAGGTTAAATTTATCACTATGAAAGCAGTCAACCCTTTGGCATCGGTGATAATGATAACAATTGAATTTCATTCATAACTAGAACGTAGTGGTCCTGACGATGCCAACTTATTAAACTAATTATTGCATTCATAATCCATATCCTCTCCATACAATGCATTAAAAAAACAACCAGTTTCTGCTGCATTAGTCTCATGTTGGAACTTGCATTAGAATATTACTATGATTTTAGGTGTTTCCATGTCTATGTTAAAATCTGAATATCAAAGGTAAAAACCATTCAATGTAAAACATCAATTAATGTCATGTTTTCTTTTTTAATTTAGCACCTTACTTTACTTGTGAAATAAAATACTAAATGTTTCACTCTGAAATTTGACACTATGCCAGTATAATTATTATTGTTATTCAAAGTGGCCAGGATATTAAGACTGCAACTTCATATTTAAGATAATATTAGTAGTAGACTGTGTGGCGTCAGTATTTATATTATTTTCCTTTGCCATTACTGCAAAAATCTATTGACATTGTTGCCTGTCTGAAGGGTGAAAAGATTTTATGAAGTTACTCAAAACAAATAAAGATAGTCAGCACAAACGGTAGATGGGATTTCAATTGGCAAGGGGAGGAATATTTGAGTGAAATTTTACAGCTAGCTCAAGTAATAATCAAGTAAGAGAAAGTAAAAAAAATGCAAGCCAGATATAACGCTGTTCACTTAACACAGAGCCACTAAGCGCCCAGAAGCATGCTGTATCTGCTAGTCAGCTTGTCCCCTATTACTCAGGGGTAAATAAAAAAGTGAGAGTAACAGAAAAATAAACTCGCTCCACCAATCAAGTCAGGTTATTGTATAAAAAAAAATTGCTTAATTACTCACATGCCAAACAATATATGAAACAAAAAAGCAAACAACACAATACAAATTGAGCTGAGACCTGAGACACCCACTCCATTGTGATTAGTAAACATTGATAAGTGAACATAATGTGCTTAATATCGGACAAATGTGCCACAATCACAGACAGTGCTTTATCTTTACTGCTATCAAACTTATCAGCTTGATATTTTGGCAACTGTACTTATAATTATATGGGTGTATGTATAAATATATATTCATATACATAAGTATGTAATGTTACTTTATGTTTATTTGTCACAGATTTAAACTATGATTTTGGTATATTTGACTTGTAAGCTATTCTTCATATGGCATGTCTATTCTGGGTAAACAAAACCTGGCACTTTACCAGAATGTCTCCTATATAGTCAAATTATGTTCATCTGGAGAGGTCTTCCTCGTTCGACTGTTCCATTTGCACTTGCCTTGTATGTATGTATATGTATGTACACATATAACTACATCAATATATTATCGTTTTTTATATGTTAAGAAGTGATGAGACGGACAGCCCGCCTGATGGCAAGAGCTGGTCCACTAAGTTAAGGCTGCGCATCTACCAGAGACGAGTCAGGAAGATGAGCGGTTAAGAGACGGTAAGAGGAAAAAAATCCGCCAATAGGATCGCTCGATCGCGCGCTCAGCTTGTCTAGGAATCTAGGAAATTTGTGTTTTATTTTTCGTCTTACACCGCTCATGTTCCTCGCATATCTCTGGTGGCTATGCAGCCATAGTGTACCGAAATGATGATCCATGAACCTCTTTTTGTCCTCGCGGTCAAATAAACGTGACCAGTGGTGGACCCCGTTGCCTCCAGTCGTAGAATAATATAACCCAATGTGTGAATAAAAAAAGTTATATCGCGTTCTACGCTGCGGAAATGATTGATAATAGAGCAAAGTAATGTACTACAATTTTATAGAGGGCATCAATATCTACAAAAAAGTCAGCAATACCATATGTCTAACTATTACAGTTATATCAGAATAACTATTTTTTTATATATTTGAATTTATGCGGGCCGCTAGTGAACTGTATTTTAACTTAAATGGTATAAAAAACGACAAAATGTAAAGTTATGCTGTTACTTCCAATACGATGGTTGAAGAACGAGAGCAAAAATTAGAGTTATGAGTCATAATTTCATGTTAGCTCAGTCGGTCAGAGCATATATATAGGGGTGGATGGAAGCGGGTTCGAATCCCGCACATGAAATTGTTTCCTCTCATTGTAATTTTGTAGTCTAAAAATATTTACAAAAGGTAAAAGAACTGAAGTGAAGCTGTTTTTAAATGAATGTTATATAATAAAATTCATTTAAAAACAGATTTTAAATTAATTTTACTCGACTGTCCAAAGAAGGAGTGTTATGTTTTCAGGGTTCATGTATGTTTGTGAGTTTCTTTATTCCATCATAACAGCTTAACCGATTCTAATGTATGAGATATCATTAGATTTGTCTTGATAGCGCTATTGACACTACATAAAAAAAAACTGGCGAATTTTGGACGCCATAATATGGTAAAAAAAAAGTACTTTTTTCTTCCAACGCTATTGTTATCAATATTGCTATTGTTATTGTTATCAAAATGAAGGGCTTTAAAAAAAGATTCCATTAGTATATATAACTTGCAGTTGTAATTTCAATCGAACAATATAAATAATAAATATAACAAATATAATAACGCAAATAAATAATTTGCTGTCGGATTTTTTTGCTTCTTTAAATGATTTTTTGGAACTCTAAAGGACGATGAATTTTCACATTTATCTTTCACAAAAAAAAATGAATTTGAATTTAAAATATGATTAGTTATATATCTGTAACAAATCATGGCTGAAAATGTTAAAAACAGACAATCGCGACCATTCCTGAGCGACAAGTTCCTGTTATCTCATCTAACGCGCATTTTGGACAAGTAAACGTCTTAGCCGCCACATGCCGCGCGTAATGAAATTGAACTTTATTTATTTCATGTTTTGTTTTATTTTCCATTACAAGCTCTTTAGATCTGAATCGCTCTCTTAAGAGCGTTAGTACTGCTAGTACATTTTTCATATCGGCTACGGTATGTACGCCTAGTATAGTTTGCATTAAATCATCACATCCGCATGGGATTTGACCGGATGACGTGTTTCCGGTGGACATCCAGTCGGGTCAACACCACTGGTGTTTTTATTCACATCTGTTTACGATTCTTCGACCTCGATGCCGTTCGTCTCGCGACTTTGATGTGTCGTTGAACTAGTCTGGATGGTTATTTAGCTGGCTCCTGAATTTCCTCAGTGATCTGTTTATGATTGACAAAACCAGCCTAACGTCAGGGGCCCAGCTTGCTGGTTTAAAGAATTTAATTTTATCTGATCAGGCTTGCAGCCGCATCATGGCCTAGTGTAGAGCCGTAGAACAATGTCCTTTGTACAACTCACAAACAATATTTTAACGCTGGTTCGAAACCTATATATTCTCTAACAATTTGACTACACAAGTCATAGTGTCAAGGTGCAGATTAATGGTTGATGCACACTGGTCCACCCAGCACCGTAATGTCATCTCCTTTTGCCGTTTAGCCGAGCAGTAATAGCTATGGACTGCCTTGCTGTGGCAGTCGTGTGGCATTTTCCGCCGCGGTCTGATTTTTTTTCAGCGTCGTATAATTCCATTTTTTTAAATTATTGTATTCAATTCGGGCCACTCTTCCTATTCACAGATATTTCTCCGTTTTGCCTTGTGTCTAGGAACCGTAAATACAGGGTATCACTGACAACCCGCCCTGATCGCTTGTTTTATCAACAAGTTTATAATCGTCCGTGCAGTTTATAGGACATGGGCTATGCGAGAGATCGACTGCTACCAGGAATAACTACCTTATAATATTGACCACAATCTCACATGATGGTAATTGACGAAGCTGATATACAGGCACAGTTTTAATGGGAACTCCCAAGGACAGCTGCCGCGAACACTAGTTGAGAGTAGGAATGCTAACCAGGAGAGCATTCGCTAAATGTCCTACCACTATGCTATAACGTCTGTCATCCTCAGATAACATTCGGAACCGACTACTTAAGGTTTTTATTTATGTTAGGCTTGACTTTGACCACTAACTCAAATGATGGTAAGCGATGATGTGGTCAAAGATTTTCTTCAGTTTGACCTAGAATGACTGGCTCTTAAGGACAGCTGCTAGAACGCACTGTTATTTGTGCTGGGTGACAGATTAACGACTCCCATCCTAAGACAACGACCGGTACCCACGGCTTAACGTGCCCTCCGAAGCACAGACGCGGTCAATAAATATATAGAGTAAATGCCACTAGCGGTCATCCATCCAAGTAATGACCGCAGTAGACGTCGCTTAACCTAACGACTAGGCAAACTGCGCTATGCTATTAGGATCTGATCTTTCAGAAATACGTATTTACACACTGAGGTACACGTTTAATATTAATTAGCTGAAGTATAAAAAAAAATGTATTGTCCCATTATGTTCTAATCACACCAAAACAATAATGTTTTCTATATAGCAATATTTTCTACCTAACACGTTGACATTGAAAGGTTGTTGTAGTTTATTAGCAAACATAATTCGCAACTCGCCTTGAAGTCGTATAACTTAATGCTCTTATAGGTTGAAGACTTATGGCCAACTTCACCAACCTAGGATAAAACTATACGTGGATAACTTAAATCTCTGTTACCAACAGAATATGATAGACCTGTGTCACTTCATCATCACGTTCGATGATATTGCTGTACTTTAAATTTGCCAAGGTATTTTGACTTTTATGACATTTGACATAACGCAGACGGCTGTAGCAGAAGAAAAAAACTGGTACAAGTTTATAAATGTATACCGTCGAACTTAGGAGATATAGATCCATAAACCAAAAAAAATATGGCCACTTTGCTAAAGCTGATAATACATACTATTTCTATGTCCACGCTGTTGTCACATATCATAAAAGTCAATACCAAGAAGTTTCTCTATTCCACCACCGAAAGCCAACAAATTCAGAAACAGCCTCTAGGTTTGAGGTTGTATGGTAGCAAAAGCCTATCACATTTTATTGGTCTATAGTATAAGAATATCTGCGTATTAATTTAGCCCAAGTTTGGTGAAATTGGGCCTTAATATAATAACGTATGTAAGGATAAAGGCTGTTGCGGTGGAGCTTATATCCTTCAATTCACGTGGAAAAATTCTTGTCTAGTAAATATATACAAGTATATGTACTTTGTACTGACAACATAAAACTAGTGGCTCTGTGAGCTGAAAACTTCGCGACTGAAATATGTTTTTTTTTACGTTTTTAACATCATATATCTGCCGATTTAAAAAAAATCCTAAATCTCTAAATCGACAGAAAAAAAACCCATATAATATCGGTTCAGAAATGCGCCCTGTAGAGGAGAAGAACCGGTAATCCAGGGACAGACCCGAAAACATGTTTGCCCTAGCTGAAACGGAGACGCTTTGCTCAGTCAAAAAAAATTAAACAAACCGACATTCTCGTAATGTGTTTGTTTTCCGAATATGCGACCATACAATTTTTTACGGGAGTGTTTCCGTTTTTATACCACTTTTTTATCTGCACTAATATTATAAAGAGATTTGTTTTTTGTATGTTACTAATAAATTTAAAAACTACTGAACTGATTTTAAAAATTCTTTCACCATTAGAATCCTACATTATCCCTGTTGAGCATAGACTATAGAATATTTTTCAAAAATGAGATATATTTTTTTGATTTTTTTTTATTACCCGTGCGAAGCCGATGCGCTCCGCTAGTACCTCATTTTTTTCCGTTGGTACATCTGCATATTAGAATTATGTTTGTTTTCCGTGGGCACATCCTATTAAAATTATGAGCAGCAGCACCTGCAGAACTGCCATTGTACACTGATATCCCCAAGACGCTTCCCAAGCGTGAGGATTATAGCAACCCTTTAACACTTGTTTTAACTTAGATATGCCATTTATTCTGTGTTTATGCCTAAATATGCACGTGGTATGTGAAATCACCTACCACGTGGTTTTCCACATACCTGGCATAGTACTGGCCTTATTAACATTTCTACCGTGGCATAGGTGCTGCAACCTCCAAGGTCGGCAACTCCACAACAGACCTTGGCCTTGCCTAATACATGACTTATTGATTACTACCACCATACTGCCCTATTTATAGACTGTTATTTGACGTTCAAGGTTTTCCTTTTCTGTCTTCTTTCTTTTTCTGTCGTTTGAATATAACAAGTTTGGGATTGCCTTCGAAACTTGATATATCCAGACGTGGCGGAAATTGATAGTTTTTTAATGATATGATGAGTATGTTTCAGAAAGACATATAGTTAATTCCTTGAACTCTAGACGCACGTGGTAATGACCAGAAATTTTCTCAGACTGGATTCAAATACTCATTTATTTATAAAGCTTGTTTACACGTTCGACTACGTATTTTGAAAGCAGCTTCTCTAGGTTACGGTTACGCACATCACGTGCCTCAGCGTAAGAATCACGATCTCTTTAGCTTTTTTTTTATAACTGCCAGTGAGCACCTGACTATTCTATAGCACCTAAGTTTTGATTCACTGCACTGACCTTCACCAATATATAACATCAGTATTATCTTCAAGATTAATGACAAAAATTAATAATTTAAATATAACAATTTTTTTTTTATTTGAAACCCATTGGGTGCCGGCCACTGTCATTTTGACAGCTGTCACATCAAACATGTTACATAATAATTCCTATTATTATGTTACATGAAACATGTAACATAATAATTCCTATTATTATTAAATTTTCGCCTGAAACAAATGTTTATCAACAAATATCTTGATCACAGCTATCAAATTCATGCCTTAGCCGTCGTATTCTTTTTCGTAAATTCCTACAAGTGTTGCGATATTTCGGTGCTTTTTCGTAACAGAACTACATATTGCCACTAAAAAGTTGCACTAGTTTGGCGACCGGACTAACAACCAAACTACTGCTACTAGTTATAACTCTTACTTATAAAATATATGTTAATTGTCTCTTTACTTTACAATAAACGTCGTTTGCTAAAGTGACCTTCTCCATTAGGGGGAGTAAGCCGGGTTACTCCTAAGGGACCCGTCCCGGAGTTATCTGATTGTAAATTATCACGATAAAGTCGGTAAAATTAAAGGCCATTGTTGCTTAAAATTACCATTTTTTCAATACGTATTATGATACTTGCCTTAACATTAAGGATTAGGAATAAATGATAACTTTTATTTTTATTTTATTTTTTCTCATGATTAAAATAATCAAATTTAAATATGTCTCTCATCCGGCTGGAGTAATAACAAATTTTAATTATCACAATAACTTTAACTCCTATCATAATTTTGTAACTAAGTTACAAAATTTTGAGAGGAAATATTACAGTCATTCGCCGGATTCGAATCCTTCTAATTTTCTAACGTAATCCGCAGAGTGTATGCATTAATGCAAAAATATTAATATGACAGGGTTGCGTCATCATTAACAAGTTTAAAGCTAATTGCAAGAAATACTCTTGTTTATAGTACAACGTAAGTTGAACTATAGGTGTCAGCCCCTTACGATGGTTAAAGAACGAGAGGACAAATTAGAGTTATGAGTCATATGTCATGTTAGCTTAAGGTTGAACTGGCCGGTAACTTTTCCATACAAACGCCGTAGGATGATCACTCCCTTATTTGAGGTTTTAGGTCCAGAACTAAGCATGATATCGATTTATCTCTTCATTATCTAGGCTTGTCTTGGCACCGATTTGTAAAAAAAATCTTCACATGATAGTTATAAGCCTCGAAACATCCCTGTAATATCACGAATTTTAGCGCATGTTTAGTCGTAAATAAACGACTTATAGAGCATGAAATCCCTAAAATTATTTACATAGAAGCATAGCTCAGTTCATGATCATTTTAGATAACATCTTGGAAAACAAATACATCCAGTAGTATAATCATAAACATCCTAGAGCCAAAGGTCGGCACACATAGTTTTGCGCGCTAGTTTTTCGTTCAAAATATTGGGCATCTCATGTCAATACTTCCATTCCGCGGTGAGGGAAGCGGGCGGGCGGGTCTCATGCGCAGCACACTAATATATAATTAACAAAACGCACACTACCAAAAGTCACGTGCACCGCGCCGCGATCTTAGAACATAATATTATATTGTAGGAATGCCCTGTTGCTTTTTGGTGTGCACGTATGTATATGTCACAGCCAAAGTAATAAATCTGGATATTATATATACTGTCTAGCCATTATATATAATGTCTACTCAATTTAGATAAAGTGATAATTGACACAAAATTGTTTTGGTAAATGTGAATAAACGATCGAAATGTATTACTTTTAGTAGTAATTATTAATAATTCACGACACATATTGGTAAAAGTTTTAAAAGGGGTTAAATATCATTTAGTCTAGGGCAAAGTCATATTTAGGTGCGACGACGAGCGAAGCGAGGAGGAGCGTTAGGTTACTTGTGACTACAACAATAAATTACTACTATTCTTATATTTATTTTTAAGCTCTAACCATTCTGGTGCGCCCTCCGTGACCTATAGAAATATGAGTCTCATGAATAATATCAAAATTTTGTGTTATATCAAATTATCACTTTATCTAAATTAAGTAGACATTATATATAATGGCTAGACAGTATATATAATATCCAGATTTGTTACTTTGGCTGTAACATATACACTACCAATATGTAGTGCCTATGCCTACTTACGTACTTATATATATATTAGGTCCTTACATATGAAATTGGCGTTTTTCGTACTGGCCACTTTAATCACGAATTTCTCCTCTTTGGTAAGGAATTCCAAATTCAAATTTGTACAGCTATAGACTCATGTATTTGTGCTTCGATGATCGTCATTCATTTGTTTTTTTTCTTCTGTTTTTTTCTGTTTGCGTCACTCATTTTACAAAATGGAAAACCTTAAATATCGCATTATTTACGAGTACGAGTTCCGCCGTGGCACTAGTGCTGCGGAAACAACTCGAAGGGTGAATGATGTGTATGGCGGTCGTGTTGCAAAAGAAAACACAGTTCGTTTTTGGTTCCAACGTTTTCGTTCTGGAAATTTCGACCTGCAGAACAAGCCCCGTGGACGGCCTGAGACTCAAGTTGATAATGAAGAGTTCAACTCTTCTATTGTGGAAGCGGATCCATCGCAAACCACGTCCGAGTTAGCTGCAGGCTGCAATGTTAGTGATAAAACTGTTTTAATTCACTTGAAGCAAATTGGGAAGATTAAAAAGCTTGAAAGGTGGGTACCTCACGAATTGACTGAAACAAACCGGCAAACGCGCGTCGACTGCTGCGTTACATTACTAAACCGGCACAATAATGAAGGTATTTTAAACCGAATCATTACCTGTGATGAAAAATGGGTTCTTTACGATAATCGGAAGCGCTCAGCGCAATGGTTAGATCCTGGCCAGCCAGCCAAATCCTGCCCCAAGCGAAAATTAACCCCAAAAAAGTTACTTGTAAGCGTTTGGTGGACTAGTGCCGGTATTGTTCATTACAGTTTTTTCAAATCTGGCCAGACTATTACGGCTGATGTCTATTGTCAGGAATTGCAAACCATGATGGAAAAGCTAGCGGCTAAACAACCTAGGCTGGTCAATCGCTCCACGCCACTGCTGCTTCACGACAACGCTAGACCACACACTGCGCTACAGACGGCTACTAAATTAGAAGAGCTTCAATTGGAAAGTCTAAGACATCCTCCGTACTCCCCGGACCTTGCTCCAACAGATTACCATTTTTTTCGAAATTTGGATAACTTCTTGCAAGGGAAAAAATTCAACTCCGATGGGGCAGTCCAAATCGCCTTCAAAGATTTTATTGATTCCCGTCCGACTGGTTTTTTTAGTAAAGGGATCAATGAACTACCTATGAGATGGCAAAAGTGCATAGAAAATAATGGTTCATACTTTGATTAATTAAATATATTATATTAAAAAATATTCGATTTTTGTTCCTCCCATACAAAACGCCAATTTCATATGTAAGGAACTAATATATATATTTACATATGTTGGGAGTTGGGGACCGGATTTTCTTTCGCATTTGATTAGTTTGTGCGTGATAGTAGGTGTCGGACGCCATAATCCATATAGATAGGTAGGTACTTGGGTAATATAAATACGTAACTATGTCTAGGTACTCACCTACTCTCACCTAAGTTAGAACCTAGTAGGTATTAGTCAATACGCAGGTCATGATAGCTATGGTGAGTACCTAATCATTTTAGCAACACTTAGACAATATAAAAAGCTGCATTTGGTTAGATGTGGTATGGACGTAGGTAGTCCGCATTCTTTTTAGAATATAGTCTAAGCACTAATATAGCTTCGAGAAAGTACCTACCTAACACAAAGTAGTAAAGGGTTAGAATTAGAAGCTCAATGGAAGATACCTACCTATCTACGATATAATTATCATTTATCATATAGGCCTGCCTAGGCACGCAACTGTCAGCGATGTCAAATCGACATTCGCGGGCGCGCATTACATTGCATACCTATCTACATAGCTATAAGATCACAACAAATAATAAAGTTAGTACTATGTATCTACCTACGTAAATTAGTAGAATAAGTATGTATATTTGTAGTAGGTACTTATACCTAAGGTAGTACGAAAGTTTATATGGTAAACTTAGCGATGATTGTAGGCACTTACCTAATCAAAAATAACCTATGATTAGTTATTGATTTTTATTGGAAATAATTTAAATCAGTTACGGGTAGGTAGAGAATTTTTATTCCAAATGTGTTCTACCAGGATTGGTAGATCCATCATGCCATCGTACATTACCGCCTAGAGACAGATTTTGAAATCGGTACGACATTTTGGCTCTCATCTCAAAGCTCGCTAGCCGGGCGAGCATTCGCAAAACAACCTTCCACCATGCGGTGAAGTTCATGCCCGCGGCGGGATTCGACCCATAGACCTGTTGCGCGGCAGTCCATTTTTAAGAGCCATCACTGCTTCCCGTTAAGTGTTTAGTGACAGAATTTCTACTTGAGGGTGGTAGCTATCCAGGCGAGCATTCGCAAAATGCTCTTCATCAACGCGGGGAAGCTCAATATCGCGGCTGGATTCGAACCATGGACCTGCTGTGCGGTAGTCACTAGCTAATGCCACTGGCCCATCACTGCTTCCCGTTAGGCGCTTACTGACAGATTTTCTGCTTGAGGATGGTGGCTAGCCAGGCGAACATTCGCAAAATGCCCTATGCCCTTCCACCAAGCGGTGAAGCTCGAGCCCGCAGCGGGATTCGAACCATAAACATGCTGCGAGGCAGTCCATAGCTAATGCCACTGAGTTCACGTTAGTTGCATGGTGACAGATTTTCTACTTGGGTAGCTATCCCGGCGAGCATTCGCAAAATGCTCTTTTCTTATGCCTGATAGGTTAGCCTTTGACCACTATCTCACCTGATGGTAAGTGATGATGTGGTCGAAGATGTTGTTCAGGCTAACCTAGAATTACTGGCTCTCAAGGACAGCTGCCGGAACACACCGTTAGGTGCTTGGCGACAGATTTTCTACTTGAGGGTGGTAGCTATACAGGCGGGCATTCGCAAAATGCCCTACCACCATGCTATAACGACTGCCATCCTAAGACTACAACCGGGACCAACGGCTTAACGTGCCCTCCGAAGCACGGAAGCGCTCAGTAGTATTGTCCTAGCGGTCACCCATCCAACTCATGACCGCGCGCGACGGTGCTAAACTTTGCTGATCGGTTGAGAACAGCTAAGTAAACTTCGCTACGAACTCTCCACCACGCGGTGAAGCTCAATATCGCGGCGGGATTCAAACTATGGACCTGCTGCGCAGCAGTCCATAACCAATGCCACTGAGCCATCACTGCTTCCCTTTAGGTGCTTGGCGACCGATTTTTTACTTGAGGGTAATAGCTATCCAGGCGGGCATTCGTAAAATGCTCTTCTACCACGCGGTGAAGATTAAGCCCGCGACGGGATTCGAACCATGGACCTGCTGCGCGGAAGTCCATAACCTATGCCACTGAGCCGTCACTGCTTTACAAAATATGTTGTAGTAAAAGCAGTAACTTGCTAATTATGTAATAAATAATTATTGTAGGTAAATATTTACTACATCAATATGAAAAGAACAAACTAATACATTAACTATGTACCTACAAATCATTGTACCTACTTACTAAATATTTACCTACTATAGGTGAAATAACATCAGTATGTTATTATAAAACGAACGAAAATTATAACAACAGGTACCTACTGTCCGAACCAAAATGTATTCCTCTGTGAATATATAATATTATTTTATAAGAAATACCTACACACGTCGTGACGTAGCTTGAGACACTATCTCCGTCCGTCGTCAAACATCGTAATTCGTTCGGCATGGTTCGGCTTTCATTGATATATCGCAAACAAGTGTGCGTAATTAGCGTAGATGCAATACGGGTGTGTGATGCGCGAGCACTATCTTCGTACTACTCATCACGGAGTCTTACCCTTTCCCACAAAGGTATAGGTGAAATAGCATGCTTTGTAGCCTCGCCCGCTGATAAGTTCGGGCCGCCGGCAAGTGCATCCTTAAACGGTCTGAGCATGCCTCGGCTACAGGGGTGGATGACTCCTACAGGAAGATATAGAAGCCATTCTAACCCATTTTATTAGAGTTACGAAAAACGTGTTGTAAACGTGTGTACATTATTTTAATTATAAATAGATTCAGGCGTTATTTTGGGTAAATCCATGATTAACAATAACAAGTATCTCTACTAGTACTCCGCGACCGCTGATTCACGACCTCCTGATGATTCTTCGTGTAGAATTCGTTTATCGCGTCACGTCGCCGTCTTATCAGGGAAATTATAAGTTACTATTTTTATATGTTTTGATTGCTATTAGATATATTTCTTATAATTATTTGCGATATAACCTTTGACCGCGACCTCTCCTGAGGGCAATTAAAGATATGGTCGTCAAGAAAGCTGCCGAGCCTTCCGGAACTCAACTTGACATTGCGACATATTTTCTACTATGGTAAGTACCATTTGGAGTTAAATTCGCTAAAAACGATCACACTCCCAAAAAGTTGTTCCACTTGGGTATTGGCATTATTTTCGCCATAAACGCTATGGAGCTACTGGAACAGTTTGAATTACCTACATCTTATGTCAAAAGTGACAGAAGTGGCTAATTTTAGTGGCATTCTTAGCGTTCTTATCCTAAATGGAACAGGGGAGAACAGTTGCAAACAATCACAGTGATCACAACCATAGACGCAGAATGTGATCAAAATTATCGAAAATAACGAAATTAGCGTCAAATGGAATAGGCCCTTGGTAGCTACTTAGCTAGATAGGCGGGCATGTGGAACATTCCCCATTACCACTTAAAGGGCATAAAACGTCAATTTGAAGGGCATGCCTTCAAGGGGTTGTATTTGTTGAACCGTTATTATTTACCGGTCGATATATTTACAGAATATTAGGGAGTCCTCGATGTGCAAGTCGCGATTATACATGACTGGTTTTTCATGGGATCTTGCCTCAAATGTCAGGGCTACCTAAAAACTCATCTACATATTATGAGATTATGGATATCCTTTTTTCACACCTACACACGCCTATACTAAGCCTTAAGTTATCGTCTTCGGTATGCAAGCTCTGATTAGGTATTGATAACGAGTAATTACATTGTTTGGTAAGTCTGACTCATACAAATCCCGGCTGCGTAATTTTTGTATCAGATAACTAAAATATTGATGGATCACGGCGCACAATGCAAGTGAATCCAAAAAAAACATGCTTATCGTACGTTCTCTTTCACGCTCCATGGATATCCCGTACTATTAAAAGGGATGGTATGATAGGAGAATGGTATTTTTTGGCTTAATTTGTATCGTGTCCCGTGCTCCATTAGAACTTTATTTATATGAGATGAGGTAACAATTTGTTGTCAAGTACAAAGTTTGATATTCATTGATTGAAGACAGATCGGCAAATGAGTTTAACAAACATCCTTAAACGGATTCTCGCACTCCGTATTGTATATTATTAGCCGTATAACTGTTTGTGGTTGAGTTCGTTCGGGGAAGTACGGTAGATAAGGTACATACCTTTTCCACTACAAAGCAGTAATGTTCACATTACTGTGTTCCAGTTTGAAGGGTATAGGTGCCGGTGACACGTGTGACGAAATGCATCTGTTATAGGCAACACCTCGTGCATTAATGTTACATGCATACCGCTTAACATCGCGTAACATCTCAGCACAAGCGCGGCGAATGCAATGCACAGGACTGCGCAGGCTTATTATCTTTGCTATCTGAGCGTCGGATGTCACAGACAATCGACATTATACTGATACCTTTTTTCGGATTCCGAACCTGAAGGGCAAAACGGGACCCTATTAGGGCATTTTCATTTTAAATGATGCAGGCTGTTTTTTGGTTGTCCCATGGTAATAATCCAATAAAAAAATATTTCGAAACATATTTTTTAAGAAAAAGATGAAGGTATTTTATAAATCTGTATTATATCTGTACAAATCTGTTTTATTTACTCCTGAAATAACACATTTTCAATTTTATTTTAATTAAAAACTATTCAAAAATGTGTAAAATGTTGCTGTCCCAATGACAGTTTGCCTCCTTGCATTTGATTTTTCGGAAGCTTTTTGTTCCACGGCTAACGTAGCGACGATTTACTTTCATTGTAAGATAGTTATTTATGCATTTAAACTAAGTATTTCACATCAATTAGTAAACGTAATTATTTAATAAATTAAAAAAGCTTGTCCCACGAATTCGCGATTACCGGACATGTCTGGATAGTCACGCGCTTTTTACTATTAAGATTCCCATTTAATAGAGCAAATTTGGGTTTTATGGCAACCCCATGTACAATATCAAGGTATGAAACGCCATTTTGAAGTTAGTCACGCATGGTGTTCGGTTGGTGCGGCACGCTCTCTTTCCTGACATTTTGGGCAAAAAAAATCTATTGAGGTTAGTAACGTTTTTTTTAATAAATATCAACTTTGTTTTTATTTCTTCTTGAGCTGTATATACCTTAAGTCCTGCTAAAGTATATAGAAGTTGAATTAGATAGTTTTTGATAGCATTGTTGAGTATTTTAATATATTTTTAAAATGATCTCGACATTCGTCACGTCTTGTTAGCAACCGTTACTATAGGATGGACAAAAAATGTTACGAAACAGACATATAAAGCATATTACTCATGACCATTTTAAATATAAACGGAATTTATTAGGTATTCATACCTAATAAATTGTATTGTTGTTGTTATCATGATAACAACAACAGCTTGTAAAGAGATCCTTTTAATATTCTAAATGTCAAAGTTTGTATGTTTGTTACTCATTCACGCAAAAACAGCGAACGAATTTGTATGTTTTTTTTTACTTACAGGTACCTAGAGGGGGGGGGGGGGCGAGTGCCGGGTACTTAGTGGTATATATATATTATAATCGCCTTTCAAAATGGTGGTATACTTTGATATAGATAAATTTTTGGAGAAGAAAGATTTTTATGCTTGTTTATCGGACAGCCATATCTGGCCCTGGCAGTCAACTCACTTTATTTTATCAGAACGCTGTCATGGCTGTGGGAATGTTAATATTTTTCATAATTTGCCATTACATTTTGTAAAGCCTATGACTGAAGAAGATGTTAGATTATTGTTAGAAAGTACTTTCTTTTGGTGTCCATCATGCAACTTGTTTACTGTATATGATCATTACCCATTAGACGAGTGTTATTATTGTAACCAAGTGAATATGTTATTACTACAACGTTTCTAATGAAAAAAATAATGTAATTCTAAGTTGTTTCCATTTTTTTTTTTAAATTAAGCCAACACAGAGGCGTTTCATTCATTGCATTTTTTTCTTTTATGCGATTATTTTGTTATGGCCATAGTTGTAACTATTAATAATTTTTACATGCTCAACAATGGTAGGTAATGTAAATTAATATTTTTAGATAAAAATGGCGTTAACACCTGCTGAAAGAGCCAAGCGGTATCGAAATAAATTAAAAGACAATCCTGAGAAGGCTGAAGAAGTTAGAAAAAAACAGTTAGCGCGAATGAAAGCCAAAAGAAAAAAAGTATCTGAAATGAACGAAGAAGAAAAAATTAATCATCGTAACAAATGGAAAATAGAAAAAAGAAGGCAAAGAGCTGGTAACCGAAATAAAAATGTTCCAACTGATGAAAAAACGAAAAAAGAAGCCTCTATAACCTTATCTCTCAGACGACGGCGGATGTTAAGACGTCTTAATAATAAAATTCAAGAAAAGCTGAATAAGATTAACCAGCTAACCAGGCAACTTAACAGACAAAGAAAACGTTATTATAGAAAAGAGCTAAAATCTAAAGAGAAAATTGAAAATCAACAAAAAATAATTGATAAATATAAAGCTAGAGAAGAGTTTTTAGAACATACATTGCGAAAGACGTATGAGAATTGTGAGAAAAGAGTTGAAAAAGAAGTTTTGAAACGAATAATACAAAACTCTAAAGCTGGAAATAAGACCTACGTCGCAAAACTAATGGGTCTTCAAAGAACAACTCGGGCGAAACTGAAAAAAAATAGGCATACGTGTTGCTCAGAAATTGAGAAGTTTTGGTTACGAGACGATGTTTCTAGATCAACAGCAGGAAAAAAAGAATGCAGAGTTCGTGGAAAAGAAAAGCGTCAAATAAGATACACAATCGACACATTACAGAATTTATTTAAAAAATACAAAGAGTTGGGTGGAAAATACGGGTTGACAACACTGTGGAAATACAAACCATTTTACGTCATATATCCGAAACTGAACTCAAGGAATACATGTTTATGTATCAAACACGCTAATATTGATCTAAAATATAAAGCCTTGCAACTATATGGACCATTAAAGCAAAAACCTCTGGACGAAATAATAAATGAAATTACTTGTGACCGCCAATCCTATTCTTGCGCGGCAAATCTTTGCCGTCAATGCAAGAATTACAAAGTACAATATAATATAAGTAATAACGACGAAAAACAAAATGTAACCTGGTGGCAGTGGGAACGCGTTGATCACGAATATGTAAAAAAAGAAGGAAATGAATCTAAAACAGTTAAGACGAAAAAGACAGTCAAATCTTTAAAAACAACATCGATTACTGAGCTTAAATGTAAATTTGATTCTGACATCATTAAATTCAAGAAGCATGTATTTGTTATGAAGCACCAGCACAATCAATATCAAATAGTAATAAACAATTTACAAGAGAATGAGGCTGTAGTAATTTGCGACTTCAGTGAAAACTACGAATGCAAAATGAGAGAAGAGGTGCAAGCTCTTCATTTCGGAGCGTCCAAAAACCAAGTGTGCCTCCATACTGGAGCTATTTTTTTTAAAGACTTCATGCAATCATTTTGTACAATATCCGAAAACACGAGCCATAAACCAGAAAACATATGGACACATTTAAATCCTATTTTGAACGAAATCAAAAAAACTAAACCAAATGTCAAAATTCTCCATTTTTACTCTGATGGCCCCACCTCCCAATATCGACAAAAGGGAAACTTCCATTTACTAAATACTCTGCCAAAAGAACTGGGATTTGAATATTGTACGTGGTCATTTTCGGAGAGTGGGCATGGAAAGAGCATAGCGGACGGCATTGGTGGATCCGTCAAACGTACTATAGATAAACACGTTGCTTTTGGTGCCGATGCAACAAATGCCTCTCAAATATATTACATTCTCACCCAATGCTTTAAGACTACAAAGTTTTTTCTTGTAGATGACAGTCAAATAGAAAAATATACGGAAAAACTTCAAAACCTGAAAACTTTGACTGGTACTTTAAATTTACATCAAGTAATCACGTTAAAGGATCGTGAGACAAAGGAGATAAAATATAGAGATTTGAGCTGCTATTGTGGTGATATAAAAGGACAATGTTCGTGCTTTTCTCCTAAGTATCATTCGCTTATTAATGCCACTGCTCGTCAAGCCAGTAATCTTTGTTCCGTTCGCCGTAATATACCAAAAGAATTAAAAAATAATCCCATCCATTTAAGACCCGAGTATTTCAAACTAGAGCCCAATCCAAAATCGAATAATTTGTTGACTGTACAAAATTTTAATCACGACAATGTTAAGGAATCGATAAACCAACACGAAAAAAATTTAGTTGCCTGTGTGGAAATGGAGAACTTCGTAGATTTTAGTCCGATCGAACTGTCAAATTTACTGACATGTGACAATATTCCACTTGACAATACTAAGACCCCCAGTCCAATAATTGAATTAATAGATTTGACACAATTTGCCGAAAATATGCCACCACCGCCTTTATGTCTAGAGGTTCTATTAGATGATCCAATTTTTACATCTACTGTTCTAGAAAACAAAAACGACAATGACAGTATTATAACAGGTGATAAAAATATGAATAAAGAAAATGAACCTAATAAGACTAAGAAACCTTTAAAAAGAACATCAAAGGAAAAAATTGGTAACTCTGTTTGTCAAGCTAAATGCGGAAGAAACAACATGTCAAAGGACTCAAAACGGGTTTTAAAATGTACTACGTGTGAAAGTAATTCGGTACAGTTAGCTAAATGTATAATTTGCAAGTTATGGTATTGCTCAGCATGCTCAGGAGGCCAGATCACAATTGATCTTATTTGTGATACTTGTTTAAACGAATTTTAAGTTAGAAAGACTAAATAAATAATAAGAAATGAGAAAAGAGACCAAAAATGTTAAGACTGAATGAAAATGACTGTTAATTAAAAATAAATAGTTTACGAGGCATAAAATAATGTAAATTACTAGTTTAAGAGGATATAATCACATATATTCGCATAGATTTCGCAGTATTTTTTTCTATTAGGATGTTGATATTGTGTTGTCACAACATTCGAATTGAGAGTAAAAGACAACTAATAAGCAATTTTGACAGTATAAAAATATAAGTTGATTTTATTTTTTGATTTTAGAGTTGAGATTATAGTGATTAAAAGTTTAATTTGTGATACTACAAGTACACGTAGGGCCTTACTACAAAAGATTTAGACAAGTGATGAGCGAAGTGTTAAGCAATTTTCCCATACAAAAACTTGAAAAATAGAATTGTTCAACGCGTGTCTAAAACTATTGCGGTAAGGCCCTACAGGTTTAACCATGTAACAGATTATTATGTTTTTATTAGTAGTTCCTCAAAGTATATTAGGTATAATTAAGATAACATGGAGGTTATGTTGACTGATTAAAGTTAAGATTTAAGATGATTAAGATTGTTAGTTTATTAGTTTCACAGAATACTGTAGTGTACCAAATAAATATTCAAAGTATTTCAACATAATGTTTTATTATATTACCTATACATATTTAATGTGCATATCTACTTTCATTTAGGTATATAATTTTATTTAATACATAATACTCATCCCAACATTATCTTGAATATTGTAAGATTTTAACCTCATAGTGAGTACTATTCTTATTAATTCTGTTTCGTCACTTCACCTGTCCATTTAGTGACTGTCCCTCAAATATTTTCACCGTATTTCTTTAAAAAAACTAAATATATTAAGCTTAATATTATTATTAATTTATTATAAAAAAGATAAATAAACAACAATTAAGATTCTATTTAAAATTTTTCATTCATTGACTGATCAAAAATGTTATACAAAAAATAAATCTTGCATTTGGACAATATGTTACGATACTGACCAAATTGTTGAATTTTAATTTAAAATAAATATCTAATGACCAGGTTATATATATTTAGTTTTATTAATTGGTACATTAAAAGGTCATTAGGAACGATTTTCTCAGTGCATTTCCAGCAGTTGAATATTTATCGAGATTTGATTTTTGTTACTAACAGTACATTTTTTCCCCTATCTACTATGAAAAAATTTAATTAAAACATTAAATACACATTTCTGCTCGGAACTTTTATATATATTACATAAATTATAATATTTTTTACAATGACTCAAAGTTTTAAGTCCTAAAACAATAATGCATTTTTAAAAGCTGTTTTTTTAACCAGCGCCATTTAAAATAAAAATGCCCATTAACGAGACTCCGCTATCTGTCTGTCCGGTTTCGTCCGTCATGTGTCTCTAGCTCGTAAATGGAACGAGTACATCCATTACACACAGACCCCATATCAAATTTAAGGTTAATTACATAACATTTGATATTCTTGAGTAATTTAATCAAATTAATTTACAGGTGGCCCCAAAACATTAAGAAAAAAATCAGTCTTTCATATTGTGGTGTTATCTTCTCTAGACGATAATGCGTTCTAGCGCATTGCAACAGAACACTCATTTATTGATATTTTTGTATTATTGAATAACTAATTCATTGAATTATTTATTGATATTATTAAAACAAGTAGGTACATCAATTTTTTTATAAGTTTTGTAACGGTATCTATTTCAAAAGCCAAACAAGTTAAGAATCATACATTTCGTTTGTAATGTCGTGTTGTATTATGTATATGTGCCATATCCTCTTTTTGACTAACAAATACTGAAAATGCTAATTTATTATGTGCCCTCGTATATCTGCTGTTAAAATGTCTAACACTACATACGTGGCACGACTCACACATTTTTTTTAACTAAATTTCATTGTTTTATCCTGTTTTCATATAAAAATATTAACGAATACGACATTGTCTAATCTGAAACCAGTAGTGAACTGAGAATATCGTAACTAGGATGCACCTTACGACATCAGCATCGCGTTACTTAATCACTCAGTATTGTCACAATCACAATTTTTCACACGTGTTCAGAATCCACACAGCTTATGTTGTAGTTAACGTTAAGGGGTTTATTCCACCGATGACCTTTAATGTTTTGCTGGTAACAAGTCGTTACTCAATACAAAACCAATTACCTGGCAGCAGTTCTTGAGAGCCAGTGAAATTACAGGCATATGAGACTTAACAACTATGTCTCAAGGTGACGGGCGCAGTGCAATTCGTGACTTGTGACGAAATGCATCTGTTATAGGCTGAGGTTAGTCTACTTAACATCAGGTGGGCCTCGTGCTTGATCCCTTACAATTTTATAAAAAAAAACATAGATTTAATTTTCACATCGGTAGGTACGTGCACTGTTCAAAACACCTGAAAATTAGATGTGATTAGACCTGAAAATTAGAAATATTTTTATTCGTAGTGTCTAGCTTAACTGAGTCCAGAGTAAAACTATGGGACGCCCAATATGCATCGATGAAAAAAAACGCAAAGAGGACCCTAAAAATATATTGATGAAATTCGTAAGAAGAAATGGACCTGGTCCAGTGTGGGTTGAACTCTGACTCCGATGGTTCCATACTAAAATAGAAAGTAAAAATAGTAAACAGTTAGATCTATAGCAGGAGTTCAAGTCGCACCTTGGCCGTTTTTATTATTTGTTTTTATATGTTGTATTTTGGACTATTTGTCACACTAAGTTGAAAACTTATGTGTTATCGTTTTTAAGATGTGTTAAAAATAAATAAGTTGTAGATACACGTTTCTTGTATGGTCACACATTTGATTTTATTTTTATTATTATTTATTATGTAATCCGTTATACAACACGTAATCTCTGAAAATGGCAACCTTTAAAGGTGCAAAGGAAGGTCGGTCAGCGGATCCTTTTTACCGTTTTCTAGTACAAATACCACAATATGATCTGAACAAAAGTCGATAAAATGAAATTCTACATACAGATATTGTTAACGGAGCTCAAGCACTCACCTGCAAAATGTAAAAAATAATGTTTGTTGCTTTTGATGACAGCTTAATAACTACAAACAGCAAGAAGCTTTCAGTATTTGTTCGTTAGAGGATATAAATTATTCTGGATATATAATATGCCACAATTTAAAGTTCGTGACTAGTTTCGTTTTTAACATAGAAATGTTCTATAATAGACAACTGCAACTGCTCCCAATTATTATTTCATAAAAACAACAATACAGTTAAAATTGTGCTACTACGAGGACGGACAGACTGACAGCGTAGTTTCATTTTTGTTGACTAAGTTTTGTCTTTTAGGTGCAGATTTTATTTTTATTCTTTTAGATCGTTGAAGCCTATAAGGTTACCGAACTTTATACGTATTAATAATCGCGTTCAATTTTAAATTTTGATATTAATTGCGTTGCAAAGACGTTTTTCTACAGTTCTCCTCCAACAAGAGTTATGATAGAGATATTATTTATATTATTTTTACACAATCCTCCATAATAACGTATATTCTGTGAACATTTCAACCGGTTGGTTTATTGGTTCAAAAATACAAGCCTAAAAGATTGAAGTACTGATTGCGGAGGCTGGTAATAGGCTCCTGTTTTCTGACACTGAACTCTATAAACCATAAAATTCGGCTCTGCTGTTTAAAACCTACGAGACTATAAGATAGACATATACACAAGCGCGTGCGCACAGACAAAGGCTTCAAATGTATAACACCCTAATGTTGTCTTAGGTTTTCGCGATTATTACATATAGTAATCGTCACCCCGTGACCACGATCACTGCAAAGTGTTTGAAACGTCGGGACAAAAATAATGATAAATATACGCGATTTAAACCGTTTAAAGTTGTTTAATTACACTATGTGTTTAACACCCTCTTTTAAATTATCAACGGTATCATGTCCTATCTTATCATACTTAGTTATTAATCACTTTTAATGACGTGTACAATTGTTTACTATTTAACACATTCTTCATCATACAAAGTAATATTTTCATTCATTAAACATATTTCTTAAGATAGGAATGATTATTCTATTCTAAATATTTTAGTATCCTGTTTGAGATTTAGGAAGGAAATAGCTAAATCATCATGCCTTTATCTTGATTGACTGTACTCTATTTGTTTATTTGGTCCCCAACAGAATGTACGCCGTTTCAAATCTCAAATAAAAGTATAATATAGAACATGTTAAGTGCCATAGACTTTGTTACACGATCGCTAATGGTAATGTAAGCAAGAGAGTGATTATAAGATATAACAGTTATGATATATCGATAAGCGTCCGTACAGTGTCGGCTTCAGAATGAGACTGTTCTATGTTTTTCTCCCAAGTCAACGAGGAAGGCTCTATGGTCAAATTGGGTTGTCGTATGAAATGACGAAGATGCTATTGGCGCACGATACACTGCTGCCATAATGACGTTTCTTTCAACAGTACCTATGGTATAGCAATTCTGTAAAACTTGAAAACGACAGTGTGACACGAGTAGTGTGATTGGTGAATTTTCTGCTTTCTTTATCTGAGGCGTGAAATGATCATCATGCCACTACTCACGTCGACGTGAGATGGATGTTGTTTAACATGACATGCACAAAAGGGCTCTACATCGTAACTTTTACTCCGAAAGGAATCTACCACCGAATACATTGCGAGTTAGAGGAATTAGCGCCAGAAATACAGCCGGCTAAAAAGCGAAGCCAAAACTTTTCAGAATATATTTTTGTATCCATAGGTACTTATTATAAGACCGGGACGATTAGTGTTAATTTTATATTTTTTATACGCGCATATCAAATCTTATCATATCACTATCAATTTCTCTAAATTGTGATATACTTGCAAAACAAGTTGCTTATCCTTTTATGTAAATAACATATCATAAAATTCGCGAAATACTCCAAAAACAAGAGTTCAACGCTCGTCTCACTCGCCGGGCCTGATTCTGCACACCTACAATCATTTTATCCATCCACTATCACCGTTTACATTCCCAGCCTTATCACAACGGCACAGAGACTAAAAGAGATGTTTTGAAGGCAGGTCGTTTCATCTGCCATGCCACATCTTTTCTGTCGGCTGCTGACAACATTTTAAACTTATATGGAATTAAAATAGAGTCTATTTTGAAGTTGGCAGACTGAGTTGGAAGTTTGTGAAGTACAGTTAGAATAGTGCAATAGTCTGCGTTTCAAGATCACTGAAATGTCTTGAGATTGTAGGTTGTGTAATTTGATCTTGGAATCTAAATTGCAGGACAGTGTTTCAGAAACAGTTCTAAAATTTTGGGGTTCCTTGCTCCCAAGTGCGCCCAATAGCATGACTTTTGACAATAAGGAGAAGAGAGTCGTCTAAAGGGCATATTTTGAACATGTTTTTTTTAGAAAGAGTGCAAGCGTTAAATATATGAATAATAGTAGATTATGATACAAGTGAGCTAAGTTGCTCACGAGTTTCATACGCACTTTTTCAACACCTTTGCGAGGAAAAAAATATATATTGCACAAATGCGATACAAACAACATACGAAAATTATGGAAAATAGTGCGCAAGTTTTTTTTTTTGCGCGCGCCAAATGTATGTTGTTGTTTGATTACATATAAACCTGTTTGATGTTACAAATCTGTATTACCCGGTTAAATTGAAAATGCTCTGTTTACTCGCATATAATTCGCAGTTAGGTACTAACTTAACTTTGTAGGGATAATTCTATTACGCACTAGTGTATAATATTATTATGCACGGGGGTGTTATAGTTTGGTTTACGGCCCTAAGAAAGATATAATAAAGCTCACTTTACGAGCAAGGGTGTTGAAAAATATATTATATTCTAGAGGATATCACAAATGCTATGTCTGGTCTGAAAACACGAAAACAAAAACAAATACAACTCTAAAATTTAAAATTTGCTCAATCAAGTTTTGTGTCCGTATAGTAAATCGTTTCAATAGAATTTTTATATTTAATTATTATGTAGCAACCATGTGATACAGTACAGTAGATTTTTGCAGTTTTTTAAACTAACTTTATATGGAGTTTAATACAGGGCTGCCCAAAAATTTTGAGTTATGTTTTCAGGGTTCATGTATGTATATGTTGGTGAGTTTCTTTATTCCACCATAACTTGTAAACGGCTTAACCGATTTTAATGTAAAATATCGTTAGATTCGTCTTGATAGTGCAAGTGACACTAGGTACATAAAAAAAAATGAGGTATTTTAGAATTCATATAGTGAGTTAAAAAAACTTCCACACACCGTGTGGGGCTATCAAAATGAAAGGCTTTAAAAAAGATTCCATAAATATATATAACTTGCAGTTTTAATTACAATGGAACGATAAAACATTTAACGAAAATAAATAATTTGCAATCGGGTCTTTTACTTTTTTAATTAAATAATCCTGGTTTTATAAAATCGGTCATGCTGTTTAAATATTGCACAGTTATGTTTGGCAGGTTGTTGAGGGCCATTGGATCAGTACTCACACCAAATGCATCTGTTATAGGCAACACCTCGTGCATTAATGTTACATGCATACCGCTTAACATCGCGTAACATCTCAGCACAAGCGCGGCGAATGCAATGCACAGGACTGCGCAGGCTTATTATCTTTGCTATCTGAGCGTCGGATGTCACAGACAATCGTCATTATACTGATACCTTTTTTCGGATTCCGAACCTGAAGGGCAAAACGGGACCCTATTAACGAGACTCCGCTATCTGTCTGTCCGGTTTCGTCCGTCATGTGTCTCTAGCTCGTAAATGGAACGAGTACATCCATTACACACAGACCCCATATCAAATTTAAGGTTAATTACATAACATTTGATATTCTTGAGTAATTTAATCAAATTAATTTACAGGTGGCCCCAAAACATTAAGAAAAAAATCAGTCTTTCATATTGTGGTGTTATCTTCTCTAGACGATAATGCGTTCTAGCGCATTGCAACAGAACACTCATTTATTGATATTTTTGTATTATTGAATAACTAATTCATTGAATTATTTATTGATATTATTAAAACAAGTAGGTACATCAATTTTTTTATAAGTTTTGTAACGGTATCTATTTCAAAAGCCAAACAAGTTAAGAATCATACATTTCGTTTGTAATGTCGTGTTGTATTATGTATATGTGCCATATCCTCTTTTTGACTAACAAATACTGAAAATGCTAATTTATTATGTGCCCTCGTATATCTGCTGTTAAAATGTCTAACACTACATACGTGGCACGACTCACACATTTTTTTTAACTAAATTTCATTGTTTTATCCTGTTTTCATATAAAAATATTAACGAATACGACATTGTCTAATCTGAAACCAGTAGTGAACTGAGAATATCGTAACTAGGATGCACCTTACGACATCAGCATCGCGTTACTTAATCACTCAGTATTGTCACAATCACAATTTTTCACACGTGTTCAGAATCCACACAGCTTATGTTGTAGTTAACGTTAAGGGGTTTATTCCACCGATGACCTTTAATGTTTTGCTGGTAACAAGTCGTTACTCAATACAAAACCAATTACCTGGCAGCAGTTCTTGAGAGCCAGTGAAATTACAGGCATATGAGACTTAACAACTATGTCTCAAGGTGACGGGCGCAGTGCAATTCGTGACTTGTGACGAAATGCATCTGTTATAGGCTGAGGTTAGTCTACTTAACATCAGGTGGGCCTCGTGCTTGATCCCTTACAATTTTATAAAAAAAAACATAGATTTAATTTTCACATCGGTAGGTACGTGCACTGTTCAAAACACCTGAAAATTAGATGTGATTAGACCTGAAAATTAGAAATATTTTTATTCGTAGTGTCTAGCTTAACTGAGTCCAGAGTAAAACTATGGGACGCCCAATATGCATCGATGAAAAAAAACGCAAAGAGGACCCTAAAAATATATTGATGAAATTCGTAAGAAGAAATGGACCTGGTCCAGTGTGGGTTGAACTCTGACTCCGATGGTTCCATACTAAAATAGAAAGTAAAAATAGTAAACAGTTAGATCTATAGCAGGAGTTCAAGTCGCACCTTGGCCGTTTTTATTATTTGTTTTTATATGTTGTATTTTGGACTATTTGTCACACTAAGTTGAAAACTTATGTGTTATCGTTTTTAAGATGTGTTAAAAATAAATAAGTTGTAGATACACGTTTCTTGTATGGTCACACATTTGATTTTATTTTTATTATTATTTATTATGTAATCCGTTATACAACACGTAATCTCTGAAAATGGCAACCTTTAAAGGTGCAAAGGAAGGTCGGTCAGCGGATCCTTTTTACCGTTTTCTAGTACAAATACCACAATATGATCTGAACAAAAGTCGATAAAATGAAATTCTACATACAGATATTGTTAACGGAGCTCAAGCACTCACCTGCAAAATGTAAAAAATAATGTTTGTTGCTTTTGATGACAGCTTAATAACTACAAACAGCAAGAAGCTTTCAGTATTTGTTCGTTAGAGGATATAAATTATTCTGGATATATAATATGCCACAATTTAAAGTTCGTGACTAGTTTCGTTTTTAACATAGAAATGTTCTATAATAGACAACTGCAACTGCTCCCAATTATTATTTCATAAAAACAACAATACAGTTAAAATTGTGCTACTACGAGGACGGACAGACTGACAGCGTAGTTTCATTTTTGTTGACTAAGTTTTGTCTTTTAGGTGCAGATTTTATTTTTATTCTTTTAGATCGTTGAAGCCTATAAGGTTACCGAACTTTATACGTATTAATAATCGCTATATTTCTTAATATGATTACTAGGACTATCGCGTGCTAAGCTAAAATCATATATTACAAATAATTGGCGCACCGTCCCTTATGACGGTTAAAGTTATACAATTAGAGCACGAAATTTCGGCTCGAAAGAGCGTGCTCAGTTGGCCGAGTGGTTTAGGCATCCGGCGTGAAATCGGAGGACGCGTGTTCGATTCCCGCCCAGGACAGAAGATAATTGTGTGCTCCAATAATTTCTAAAATAACACAATTAGCTTAAATTTTATTGGTAACCTAATTAGGGAGTCATTCTAATTCATTTGTATATGTACTGCTCCTATATAAATAAGCTCATTCATTAGATAATCGATAACCAATAATAGTAATAAGACAAATATTATTCAATTAGTTTTTATAAATAAAATTTTGAAGTTTCTTTTTATGAGTCCATAATCTTATACCGCCTGTACATAACAACCATCACAAAAATATTGTTCAACGCACCACTTCTATTCTACTTAGATGTTGCTACATAGTTTTTGGAATATTACTTATTATTTATTAAACAAATGTAAAATGTGGTCAAAAACAAGTCAATAAGCAAAACAAAAACTAATTTGAACGTTTCCTGCTACAACGTATTGACACAATCAGCAAATGTGTTCGATCATGTTGTTTACCTAAAAAAAATCTATCCGGCCGTGTGTTTAGAATCATTGTTAGTCATCAATGTATTATGTTTATGATAGCGCGATTCTAAAAAATGTTGATTCACGTTTTCCTTATCGTCATAATGTTTTCCGCGTGTGTAGCCGGCCTTACGGTCGCATTTCACTTTAGTTCAGACAATACAGTCTCCTTTGCCTCACGTTAGCGTCGCGCTACACGATTTTTGCGTACTGTGTGGTTTTTATTTTTGTGTTATCAGTGGTTGGTACGCTTTATTTCGAAATTTCGAATGTGTGCTTGGAAAATATGTTGTTTTATAGTGTAGTTTTTACTGTGATACAGTTGTTGTAGTGTGGTTATTGTAGTGTTTGTGTGTGTTTATTGGATTGAAGTTTAATTACTGTGAAGCTGATGTTCTAATTTTGTATTGAGGTTGATTAATCAGGTGAGTCAGTCAATGACCCATTCCTAATAGGTGTTCTGAATTTTCAGTTATGTCGGTTATTTCTATTTGTTATTCATTCATTCATTTTGAACTGTTTTATTATTTTATGAATCAGAAGTAATTAGCAATATGTCTGTATTATAAATCTGAATAGGAATATATCCTAGTCCATACGACATTCCATATATGTGGTGGTCGGTACAGTATGTTTTCTCTTACAACAAGAAGGATGACTCGTCCAATGCTTATTAAAAAAAATGGGTTTTTTAAGCACGTTTGTACGTGGATACGCAGCCCATCTCTGTGATGCGTGTGACAGAACTGTGTGATGAAGATGAGCGAAACTCCACCAATATGATCACTTCATCCTCCTAGATATGTTTTTTCTTGCACACCTTTGTCTTCCTTGGATATCTCCGGTAGATACGCAACCTTTACGCGTACTAGTTTTCTAATTTGTACTTATTTATGCATTGCCGAAGCAATGATGGCCGAGCGGTATTATCTATGAACTGCGGTGCCGCAGGTCCATGTTTCGAGCCCCGCCGGCGGCGGGGGCTTCACCGCATGGTGGAAGGGCTTTTGCGAATGCTCGCCTGGCTACCACCCTCGAGTAGAAAATCTATCGCCAAGCACCTAACAGCGTGTTTTGGCAGCAGTCCTTGAGAGCCAATAGAATTACAGGCACATGAGACTTAACAACTGTATGTCTCAAGGTGACGGGCGCTGTGCAATGTTGAAATGCATCTGTTATAGGCAGGGGTTAGTCCACTTAACATCAGGTGAGACTAGCGCTTGTTCCGTCACGATAACATTAAAAAATATTAAAAAAATAGTTTAAAGTCGGTGTACTTATAGTAATATGCCCGGTATATAGGGCAAAAACAAATACGAAACAGCTTAGGAAGTTATCGGTTTTCTACCATTATCCCAAGAACATGGTATCAGTATGATGTTTTCTTGATTTACACACAGAAAGATCCAATTGTCCATATTGTAAAACTGGCTGCGACCGGTGGTTTCAACTGCGTAGACATTGATGAAAAGTGATGATGGTGAAAAGTATCCAGGACCTATCTATAGAAGAGAGAACTTATACTAGAACTATATATGTCCCAAGATTAATTCGAATCGGTTCATCCGTTTCACCTGAGTATGTATGTGTGAGTGCGAATGCAAAAGTTTATGTGTGATAATCACTCCAAACTTTCGCATTTGTTAGTGTGATGTTTTGGCTTTAGTTTAACATCTGAGCACTATGCAGCAAAGCAATACTTACACCTGCTGAGCGCCGCATAATTTATTATTTTCTTATCCCTTTTTCTACGACAGCCAATAAGATATTATATTCCTAAACCGAGAACATACAGATATCATCATCATCTACAGCCATAACGTCATCTGTCGAACAAAAACCTCTCCGTTTGGTAGGGGGAGGGGGGGGGGGGTTGGTTATAATCCCCACGCGCAGCAGCGGCTTGGGGATCGCATTGTAAGATGGCAGTTGTTCAGAAGGCGCTGCTGCCCACCTTCTGGTATTTTACCTTCGTCGCCTCTTACGAAACCCACTGGACGATAAGGGGAGGGAAGGGTTTATTCAAGTTAAGCCCGGCATCCCATGGGGGATAAATAATATTACTTTGGTTAACTGATATTTTTAGTCCCGTGGTGTGTCTACATGCTTCTCTATGTGTAATGTTCGTTATTTCTGTGTAAAATGTCTATCTATTTCTTGTGTACTGCATGTGTGTATATGCGGGATTGTGTGTGTAAATTTGTGTGGTTTGTCAACAGAAGCGGGGGCTCCGCACCGCTGCACATTTGGCTGATATATCTAAAAGCTAATACACAGCATTAAGCACTAAAAGTAAGTGGTCACGTAGTCGTAGAGCTATTTAGTCGCAGCTGTGTATTCGTTTTTGCACTAACAACATAGCTAACGGATAAACGTCTCGGAATACCGGACGATTGCTAACGCTTTTTTATTTGAAACTAACGGATCTGAATGCTGAACGATGTCGCAGTATTATTTAATTAATTATATTAGTTCCGTCCTTTTTCGCTTTGCTAGGAGGTAGGTATATTTTAGGCTGCAACCAGAGAGTAATAATGATAAGGAAGATAAGCGGTGTGCGAGGAGAAAATCCATTCCTATAGGTGGATTTTTTTCATTTCTCTACCTTGGAGCAATCCTGTTGGCCTAGCACACCGCTAATTTTACTCCCACATCTCTGGCGGATACGGAACCTTAGGATTCATTAGTAGGAAACGGGACCCGACTAAGCCTCGCTGTACGTCAGGCCGTCCGTTTGTCCTACCTTTTAAGTAAGCTGGTTTAAATGTTCACAGAATATGTGTTAGGGCCTGTTTCAGAATGTTCGAGCAAGTTCCGGTTATACTACCCAGAACATAAAATAACTGAATGATAAAATTTGCAGTTAACATGCAGCGCGTTTCAAGCTTTAACCGATGGATAGGCTACATCGATAACTGTGAAACGCAAAGATAGTGTTTTATTTATTAAATATGTTATGGGTAGTATAACCGGAACTTACCCGAACATTCTGAAACAGGCCCTTAGTATAGCGAATTGCCCAACAAATAAGAATTTCAACTAAAAAATAGAAAGAGGTCCCCATACAAGAAACGTGTTTTTTAACGTTTATTGTTGTTGGTGTATCGTACAAACGGTGATACATACAAGCCTCAATCTGGGTACAAATGTAGTCAAATATATAATGTACAACAACATATAATAAAATCAGGCCAAGTGCAGGTCAGACAGACACTAAGGATCTCGAACTGTATATAAAAATAACGATGTTAAAGCTTGATTGACTCCGCACTTTAGGTACAAAGCTACAGAGGTCAAACTCCCATCTCTTAATTCGACTTATTCGTCAACTCGCGAGCGTGAAACTCGCGAGTGCTCGCGAGTTGGCACCTTCCGAGTTTACCTCAGTCTTACTTTAACCTTACAATAACAATTTTAAATTGCTCTACCATATACATTAGAACTTCAACGTGATAGCGGGCATTGCATCAAGTCATTTGTGCGATAGAGATAGCGCTATACGAACATTATGTTTCGTGACGGCCGTGTTACGTATCTTAGTATCAATATTTTAAGTTTGAAATAATGATGTTGGTTTTCCATGATAGTTTTTAAAAGGTGGGAGTTGGGCCCCAGGTATATCGGGTATCCGTCCGGGCAGGATTATTGTACGGTATGTGCCGCGCCAGAAGAGATCACAGCTATGCGTGGCTGAGACAGACAGAGAGACGCCTTGTAGGTTAATATAAATATTAGGTACTCCGTGCTTCGCAAGCTGAAGTGCACTTTATTGCTTCGTAGCTAGAGTCGCTTATTTATTAGAATGGCTTTGCGGGGTAATCCTTCTGGTAATTTTTATGGTACATTGTATAAATTTGATAAATTGATCATTTAATATGTAGATAGGACCACCTACCACTAAGTTTGTATGTGGTCTTAGCCAACAAGAGATGAAGTCATATGTTACACTATAATACTCATAGGATAATGTAATCGGTAGAACCCAGTTGTTTTAGGAGGTCTTTGTTGGATCTGCTTCAAGGTGGCGTCAATTATCACTTGTGATGATCCTCCCTTGTTGTGCCTTAGTAAATGAACTCAGCCATACCCTATTCATTTAAATACGAAGACTGGAAGCCATATAATATTTATTACTGTTGATCTATATAGTATGATACCCCTTTATAAGTTTACTTACATTTATTCGAAAAAAATTTTTTTCTTATTATATATTCAAATATTTGAAAGGTTAAATAACTTTTGTACATTATATTCGTAAATGTGTAACTCACTACAAATGTTTACTAAATTTATGGTCAACGATGTTGGTCTCACAATCACTACTTTAAATAAGAATACTTTAATATTAAGAAATATTGTGAAACTGTTTGTTGGTCATTAAAAATAAAATCCCATCTAGACATCTTTGCACTAGCAATAAGTACTACAGATACAGAAGATACGCTAAAATGAAGACAAAAGTGGAATACAAACAAAGACACGTAGTATATACACTATTTTTGATGAAATGTTTTGTATTTGAGGTCATTAGCATCGTGATAAAAATACGTGGTTTCAGACAGTGACGCGCGCTTTGTTTGGAGACGTGAACCGAAATAGTACTCTTTGTCATTAACACTGAGGAAATGGACTTGGTGCGTTGACCTTACTGATAGCTTGATAAGAGAGGAGCAGCTTATCGGCAACTCCATCATATTCCTGCCCTCTTACCATACACCGAGTATGTACAGTCGCCTGCAATAAGAAGCATACACGTTGTAATTTTCAAAATAGTGGCAAACAGTTCTAATCAGAAGTATCTTAATATCAAAGAATAAGTTGAATATTTTTACTCATTATTAATAAGTAGGCGACATCACACTATTTTGAAAATTACGAAGTGTATACTTCTTATTGCAGGCGACTGTACATTATGTTTTCATAGCATAACAAAATATTCTAATAAAATGATTGTATGACCTATATGCCAAAGTAGTCAATGTTTTTGTTACGGGACTATCTCCAAAATGAATCTAATTAGGAATGTCAAACTTCTGATTTTTTATGTAGCTGCCTTAAATCCTCTATAAATCCCATTTAATATATAAAACACGAAAAGAAATGGCATGTGGCACCCCCATGGCAATGTTAAATCAGGCGACGTCTCCTGATTGAGTATTAGTAGTGTGCGTGTGTGCGTCTACTGCATGCTTGTCTTCCTGTCTTTGTCATTCATAACGTATCATATACAATGGAAGTGTAGCTGTGTGCATTACATATATGTTTGTGTTAAATTTTCTCCACATTATATTAACGTGTTATAACGTACCGTATCTCCCTTTTTTTGTTGAAATCGATGATGAATACTAAAGACGCCGATTTTTTATGTAGTGTTGAAACTGTGAACAAAATGACAACAATTTTGTTTTGGCGGGCTTTTGTTTTATGGAACTTTAAAAGAGTGAGATGCAGCTCGAACTTGGCCCGTTTTTTGTCTTGCCCTAGAAAAGAAAACTTGTAATTGATTTAGAGATATTTATTTTATTTTTTTATTTTTTTATGCCTGATAGGTTAGCCTTCGACCACTATCTCACCTGATGGTAAGTGATGATGTGGTCGAAGATGATGTTCAGGCTAACCTAGAAGTACTGGCTCTCAAGGACAGCTGCCGGAACACACCGTTAGGTGCTTGGCGACAGATTTTCTACTTGAGGGTGGTAGCTAGCCAGGCGGGCATTCGCAAAATGCCCTACCACCATGCTATAACGACTGCCATCCTAAGACGACAACCGGGACCGGCTTAACGTGCCCTCCGAAGCACGGAAACGCTCAGTAGTAATGTCACTAGCGGTCACCCATCCAACTCATGACCGCGAGCGACGTTGCTTAACTTTGCTGATCGGTTGAGAACAGCTAAGTAAACTTCGCTACGAGCGCTTCAAATTCTCTTAAACGACTCTTATCTTATTTTGCAATTGAAAAACCTAAGAATAAGTTTGTTTTTACTTCGTTTATCGTTAAATTGTAACGAAAATACTCTCTAATGTTTTACTGATGGACATTCTTGCCTTTGAGGTTCAGGTTGATGGTTACTCTTTTGTTTTTGTTCTTACTACAATCCGTCCACTACCATCTGACTGTTACAGTTTCTGATACCAGATTGCTGTTGAAAATTTGCAAAATTAATTATTCATAATACCTAAATATTCATTAATAAATGAATAATCTAAACTAATATAATAAAGAGGAAAGATTTGATTGTTTGTTTGTTTGTTTGCATTGAATAGGCTCTGAAACTACTGGACCGATTAGGATGAAATTTGGTATGGAAATAGTTTGAGAAAATAGGTGAGAGAACAGAATGGTTTTGCGCGATAACCGGAAAGCTAGTTAATCACAATATCGAATAAAAAATATCTACCTAATTTAATTGAGAACCAAGAAAATCAGTCAATAATAATATAACTAGGTTTTTCATTAGTAGCAAGGAAAAAATAACACTATTATATTATGGTACATCTGCATGCCCTTCTGGGATATACTTAACTACAGGCTTTGTGATATTTTATAGTATTCTTCCGTATATAGTTGTATTTCCTGTTGTTTTAATATGCTATGGTGATGATATTGAAACTCAACAATACCGATTTTGTCATTGAAGGTACGCGTGATTATCTGCCTTACCTTTTGTGCTGCAGTTTCCTCAAAATTGTTTTATTTGTTTCTTTGGAACATTTTCCCTCGACGTTTCATTTGATTGCCAGTTCGTGTCATGGCTTCTAAACTAATAATATTTTATATCAAACAGATTCTAGACCTCGTAACTTTTCGTCTCTATCGGTCTCGGTTTCGGAAATGGATCGGGTGCGCGTTTCCGGAAGTGTTGTGGATATGATATTCGCTAAGCATTCGATAGCACTTAATGACCATATTTAGAGATACTTAGTGAGAATATTGGTGTAATCCTTCATCCGAGTTGTGAAAAGCCAATTATCGTATGTCTGCGACTGCTTGAAAGTTAATTATAACTATGTGTCACATGGTACTAACAGCTTTATTTGCTTTGGAAACATTATTTGTACATATATCGCTTATTTGTGGTATATTTCGTGACATTTTAGTTGTTGAATAATTTAGTATAAAAAACTCAGGAGTTCATGTAATTATTGGCGAACAATTTTTAAACGATACTTTGTAACTTGGCTGTCAGGTCTGATTCACGTTTGAAGAAATCAGTTCTGCAAATTATAAGGTAATATTAAACCTTAACATATTACGAGCGAGGCCACTACACTTAGGTTGCGTATCCACCGGAGAAGTACGATGGAGAGATGAGCGGTACGAAGATGCGTAGTTGACTCATTTTAGCTGTGCGAGTAAGCGCTATAACGCCTCATACATGTGAACGATGATGATATCGAGCATGTCCTCGCCCATCTCATCCACCTCTCTGTTGTAAATACACACCGTTTTACAGCTTCGCTACGAATCTTCGTACCGCTTATCTGCCTCGTTGTTGGTAGTTCAGCGTAAGTCTGCGATGTGCGAGTTAGTGAGCTGTACCTATATGTGCGAGGTAGAGGTACGAAGATGCTTAGCGATGCTGAGGAACGGTGTGTAACTGAGGGAGTAGCGGATTCTATGAAGCTGTGCGAGTAAGCGATATGTGGTATATATATTATACACTGAGAGAAATCTAAAGTAAAATCGCCCTAATGACGGCCAATTTATATGGTATGAAGGCAAAAAACCGACCAAACGTAAATACGTACAAAAACGCCTTCCAACTAGAAGGCGTTAAACGAGGTCAGTGAAGGCGAATGTTTCTTTTCGTCTTCATTTAAGGTGTATTTTGTGGTCTTTCTTAAATATTGACTTTTCGATGAGGCTGATTAAGTCGTACGTTATATAGTGATAATCACCGTATATAAACCGCCGTAAAAGTAAGGTATATTTTATGGTCAATACTGCAATTATTATCATATAATAAGTTCAATTCTGAAAATACTTTACGGAAGGCGTTTTTTGACGGTTGTGTTTATTATAAAACATGGTACATTTTTATTGATTTCGCTTTGCGTGGTGAAAATCATCTTAATACTTGTGAATTCACCTTGCGTAGTTACAATTCAACGGTAAAAGGTCAAATTTGATTTAAGTTCCAAAGCCGTTTTTCTCAGTGTATGCGCGCCACACTTTCTCGCACACAATCTGGCTAGCATCTCTCGCACACATGCTTCGAAGAATCCGCTGCAAAACATACTTATGCTAAATAGTCACGATCTCTTCCAAAGATTATGATGAGTTTGACATTATTCCGAAAGTAATATAGCAATAGGGTATTTCAAAGATGGAACATCTAATTCTTTATTGAACACCTGCTCTATTTGTAAGGTTAAATAAAACCATTCAAGGCATTTATAATCACTTCCTAAAAGGTTAAAATTCCACAATATCGTTTCCTATCACATTTATATTATTAATGGTAAAGTTTGTGAGTTAGTTAGAAAAGGATGTGTGCATGTACCTATGTTTGTTACTCCTTCACGCTGAAACTGCTGAACGGATTTGGATGTAACTTGGAATATGCCTAGATAGTTTTGGATTAACAAATAGGACACTTCATTATTCTCTAGGTTGATTAAGCCGCGGTGTGCTGCTTGTAATGTACATGTTTTTTTAATGTTGAATTCCCAACACGTTAAATTGTAATGTCCCCAAGAGTTTGAATGGGGATATTACAACTCTTGTGTTGTATTTTTTTGTGTATATCAACAATAAACACATGACGCGACGCGGCGACATGGCGACGCGAATATAGCTTTTATTTATTATATAAAATATTAACAAAATTACAACGATAGTGAGAAGTTCGATGTTAATGTAGGCTTGTTCGCTTATCAGACGTTATTGAAAATATTTCAATGTTAGAATGTGAAAAGTTGTCATTTGTTGTAAATGTTTTCCTTGAACTGATCATTACTCATTTATGCCTTATTCGTGGACATTTTCCTCTAGTGATAACCTCCGTTTTCAACCTGGAAAATAACACTAAATTAATAAATTGCATGGTGCTGGGGCAATTTGCGAATGCCCGCCTACCACCTTCAAGTAGAAAATCTGTCGCCAAACAACAGTGGCTTACGGCAGTTTTTCTTCAGAGGTCATTTCCCATTCATGTTTGATTCCAATTCAACCTTCGACATCAAAATCACCATACTTACCATCAGGTGAGATTATGGTCAACAGCCAACCTATCAGCATTAAAAAAATCAACATATATTTTAAAAACCAACGAATGGTTGAAATTGTCGAGGTTTGATCTGACTTTATTACAATTCATAAATAGAGTGTGGCTTTTATAGCTAAATCGAGCTCGTGAACCGCCTGATGTTAGATTACTGCTACTGCCCATTACAAGTAAACACCGTCTAGAACATGCAAAGGTTCTGCACAAAACTGACACAATGTTACAAATTGGGCACAACGTTAGCCTGAAACCAGATAAGGATACTTTAATCCTGTTTTATGGCGTAGTTACTGAAGCATCGCGAGTATTACCATCCTCCGCAAATGTAGACGCGGGCTGGGCTTCTAGTTTAAGCTTGTAACATCTTCGACCACATCATTACTTACCACCAGGTGAGATTGTGTTACAAAGTGTCAAAGCGATCTTCTAACCAGTAAAAAAGAACGATTTGTCATATAAACCCATTTTACCTGGGTTACCAAGCACTGCTCAGGCTATAACTAGATGCCACCAAATCAGATCGATTTTTCGCCTTTGAAATCACCCTTTACTATAAAAAAGAAATAAATTGATTTATGATTATTTACACAAAATTACAAATAACAGGTAGTATTGAAGAATTAAAATAAAAAGTATTATCCCGCACATGACTTAAATTTTTCCTATCGTATATTTGTGATTTTGTAATGTAATCCGCATAGCAGGCGTTATTGCAAACATAACAATATTAAAATTATAAGGTTGCGTCATCATTAACAAGTATAAAAAAATTGCAAAATTGGTCTTGTTTGTAGTACAACGCAAGTGGTAATATAGATGTCGCTCCATCCCAATACGATGGTTAAAGAACGATAGGAAAGATTTGAGTTATGACGTCATGTCATGTTAGCTCAATTGGTTACTGCATACCCCGGCTCAAGGGGTGGATGGACGCGGGTTCGTATCCCGCACATGACTTAAATTTTTCGTATCGTATATTTGTGATTTTGTAATAAAAACTGTTAATCACTATATTATACATAAAAATATTATATAATTATTCGAAGTTTAAGAGTTCTTATCACATTGCGTGAATGTTTGTTGACGATATGATTTTTCATATATTTTTTATGTAATAATGACATTGTACGTTTCAGATGCCCCGGGGACGGGACGATATGCAAGTAAACGTGGCGGGCCTAAGGAGAAATATTAAAAACCTCGCGCACAACTACTCCGATGCACAGGTGTGTGTGTGTGTGTATTGTATTTATATCCTTTCGTCAATGTGCAGGTTTACCTCGTTTGTGTGCCCTTGACCTGGCTACTGCCGATACAATTACCATAGTACTTGTTACTGAGCTGTTTCACTTGACGTCAAAGCCGACTAAGGGTTATAGTGCGCTGAATGGGTAGCATACCACCACTCGCGTTGATTTCCTTTGGGTACATTTTTTTTATGTTCTTGTGGCGGAACAAGCCCGAGGCCCACCTGATGTTAAGTGGACTAACATCTGCCTATAACAGATGCATTTCATCAACGACGAAAAGTCTCATTTGCCTGTAATTTTTCTGGCTCTCAAGGACTGCTGCCGGAACACACTGTTAGGTGCTTGGCGACAGATTTTCTACTTGAGGTTGGTCGCTTGCCAGGCGGGCATTCACAAAATGCCCTTCCACCATGCGTGAAGCACAAGCCCAGGGCGGGATTCGATCCAGGGACCTGCTGCACGGCAGTCCATAGCCAATGCCACTGAGCCGTCACTGCTTCACACATTAGATATGATCGCGTCAGTCTGGCAGGGGCGGACGACGCGTCGGATCCAATTTCTCTGTTAATAGGATTGAGGTTGCTGTATTAGTATTCGATTGTTATAAAATAAGTCGCGTGGCAACACGACGTGTGGCGTGAGTGACGTTTTCTGTCGCTTACTTAGGACATTGGGTCGCTTCGGGCGCGTACGAAACCAGAGGTTCGTAATTAGTTACGGTAGAAGAAAAGATCTTCCTAATACGGTGCTAGTTACTAGGGAATCCGAATTTTTCTTAACACGATACCGCTTTTTTTATTTCGTAAATAGTTTTATGTAAAGATTTTTGTTTATCAGAAACTTATGTTTTATTTGTAGGTAACTATTTCTGACCATATTTTTAGATGAGTTAATTAATATAATTTTAACGTAACATTTAGTTCATTCTCTTTTTTAGATATATTTATTTTTGTAGGAAATTCTGTAGAATAATTGTCGATTTTCTCACGCATCAACCGTATACTTTCTAGCTAAATATTTGTTTTATCATGTCATGTCATGACTGATCATGGCTATGGAATAAATACTATTAGTTTATTCTAGGTATAGATAAAACAAATGCTGTCATAATTCATACCATAAATTATTTAAAAAAAATTTCAACCAGAAATATTGTATCAAATACTTCATTTTAATTATACGTATGAAGAATAGAAACTACCATCTGGTATTAAATTACAAGATTCCTTTGTAGAAACTTAGTGTATTGTGTAAAGAAAAAACGGATATCCGTCGTAACTAGTATCGTATTAGGAAGATATTTTTCTGCTACCGTAACTAGTTATAAACCCCCGGTTTCAGACACAGCCCAAACTTACCTGGCTAGACAATATTAAAGTTATCATCAAACTGTCGCGACTTTCAGAGGTCGTTAAACTGCAGATCGTCTTTATAGGTAAGTATTATGTACCAAAGCTACCAGCTCTGTTGCGAAATTATGGATTGTCTTCAATAGAAGTGTTGCCATAAAGCTATTATGATTATCGTATATTGTTATTGATTAATCTTGGTAATAAGCTCATTCACTCGTTTTTTTTTATGTTATTGTGACTGAACAATCTACCACCTGATGTTAAGCGGACTAACCTCTGCCTATAACAGATGCATTCCAAAATGCACTGCGCCCGTCACCTTGAGACATAGTTCTTAAGTTCGTTACTTCGGACACTACTCCTCCAATCTCGGATTCTAAATTAACCCCTAAGTGGCACACGTGGGTATTTACTCTCTTTGAAGGAAATTACGAAAATATTGTCTGTGGTAGCGGGCACATTAACCGAAGTGGTACTTGAACTGAGAACAAAAATAACACCACCTGTTCTCAGTTTCATATCTAAAAACAATACACAAATAGGCAAAGCAGTTACAGTTCTTATTCAATTCTATTGAATTGGACTCCAAAACCACAACACCTTATATAATTTGAAAAAAAAAACACATTGCGTTACCTTTGCTTCATATACTTACATATTATGTACGAAGTAGGTATCAGGGCTAGATTTACAACCCCAATACGGAAGTTTTGGGGTTAAATTGGGGTGTACCTCTAGCCCGGGACCCCATTTGTAACAGCAGTAACAATACAATGCATTTTCCACCGATTTCCAGGTTAAAGTGCGCGAGGCCACATCGAACGACCCATGGGGTCCGTCGTCCACCCTCATGGCGGAGATCGCCGATCTCACCTACAACGTCATGGCCTTTACAGAAATCATGCAGGTAATGTGATAATTATTAGAAAACGGAGGGCCCTATAACTAACTTTTGAAGCAGTGATGGCTCAGTGGCATTGGCTATGGACTGCCGCGCGGCAGGTCCATGGTTCGAATCCCGCCCAGAGCTTGAGCTTCACCGCGTGGTGGAAGGGCATTTTGCGAATGCCCGCCTGGCTAGCGACCACCCTCAAGTAGAAAATCTGTCGCCAAGCACCGCACGGTGTGTTCCGGCAACAGTCCTTGAGAGCCAGTGAAATAACAGGCAAAATGAGACTTAACAGGTAGGTATGTCTCAAGGTGATGGGCGCAGTGCAGTTCGTCACTTGTGATGAAATGCATCTGTTATAGGCAGAGGATACCGCTTAACATCAGGTGGGCCTCGCGCTTGTTCCTTCTCAATAACAAAAAAAAAATTAATTTTAGTCATTATTTATTGTGTAATCGAAGATAATAGCAGCATAGGTCCAGAACAAGAAGCGTTAGTTTTCACATGACTTTTAAGTATACGAATCCTATCTCTAAATCTAAGGGCTGTTAAATCCCAATTAATTATTTATCATGTATAGCGGATTCAACACCGTTCATGCGAAATTCAGCTATTGAGTTCTGCAAGGCGACTGTATATCTTGATTTTGGTACACCATCTGTAGTATAACTCATAAATTGTCTGAACAATTTTTTCATTTAATGAAAAACAAAAAACATGCAGTATAAGTGTAAGATAATGACGCTATGAGATAACGTTGTTGGGCGTACCGCTGCGCTAGTGATACATCACCTTAATAAATTCTTTCATCAACTCACAAGCTGTCTTTTGTAAATAAAATGCATGTCTGTGCCGGAAAATTCAAATATAAAACCATTTATTCCCTTTTTACATGACTGCCCAACAAAGGTGTGTTATGATTTTAAGGTTCATATATGTATGTATGTTTGTGAGTTTCTTTATTTCATCATAACTTCTAAACGGCATAACCGATTTTAATGTATGAGATATAGTTAGATTCGTCTTGATAGCGCAAGTGGTACTAGGTTCATAAAAAAACATACTGGCGGATTTTAGACGTCATACTGTGAGATATTTTTTTTTCTTCCGAATCCATTGAATTCGCAGTCGGGTTTTTTACTTATTTAATTAATTTATACTTGTTTATCTATTTTTGGTGACTATTTTATTTAGGGCCTGTTTCAGAATGTTCGAGTAAGTTCCGGTTATAATACCCAGAACATAAAATAACTGAATGATAAAAATGACAGTTAACATGCAGCGCGTTTCAAGCTTTAACCGATGGATAGGCTAAATCGATGACTGAAACGCAAAGATTGTTTTATTTATTAAATATGTTCTGGGTGGATAACCGGAACTTACTCGAACATTCTGAAACAGGCCCTTAGTGTACATGGTCTTAGGATTCGTGACTAAAATAATTTTACTCCTGAAAAGTTCATACAACAGTAAGGAATATGATTATTTAGAAGATTAAAAAAACGATACTGTCTATAATATCAAAAAATACTTTTTTACCCGGATTTTACCAGTTGCATTAGAAATTACGAAAAAGAAAAATATAATGCACAGATTATTTTCCGAAACTTGCATATCTCGTGATTGACTACTAAAAGATGGGTATCTTACTAAAAATTACCTAACTACCATACATAAGACTGTTAAATTTAAAATATTTCGCCAATATCGTGAAATTTCACCGTGTCTTATATATGATTCCAGATGGTTTGGAAGCGGCTGAACGACCACGGCAAGAACTGGCGGCACGTGTACAAGGCGCTGGTGCTGCTCGAGTACCTCCTGAAGACGGGCAGCGACCGCGTGGCGCTGCAGTGCAAGGAGAACATCTACGCCATACAGACGCTCAAGGACTTCCAGTACATGGAAGAAGGGAAAGATCAAGGTCAGTATACACAACTGTACTGAGATTTACTATTGTTTCGATTTTATTTTTATTTATAATACAATTAGTACCGCTCACACGAATTACACTAATGACAATGATAATTATTAAAGAATAAAACTAATGTCAAAAATATAAATATGTCAAAAATCATAGTATCAGAATGAAAAAAAGGAATAACAAAAATATATACAAATGTCAATTATAAAGAAAAATAATAGTAATAATACAATACCTAATTACTATGTCACAACCTACCTAAATATACTAGATTGTTTCTGTGATGCGACAGACTCACAGTAATGTAAACATATCGATAGCACACTCGTAATATATACCCCCTATAATGTCTCTTCATACGAGGATCCCTTGTAGGATCTTCGTATCGTCCTTTGACTTTGTGGTATTTATTAACAAGCACTGTTGTAATATCTAATAAAAATACTATATACGTGAGGCATGACTTAATTGTAGTACTTCATAATTCTAGGTTAGCCTGAACAACATCTTCGACCACATCATCACTTACCTTACCACTAAAGATAGTGGTCAAAGGCTAACCTGTCAAACATAAAAAAATAACTATATCAGCCGGATAGTCCACTGGTGAACACAGCCTTCCCCAATATGGGGAGTTTGCCATGATCCCCACTACGTTGAGTACTCATCTCGTTGAGGATATACTACCGCCTTGGGGATCGCAGTATGAGATATCAGTTCCTAAGAAAGCGCTGCTACCCACCTGCTGGTGTGCCCTTAGGGCACAAATAAGGGGAGAAAACCTACAGGAAATCTAACCATAGAGGATGTAGATAATGTTGGCATTGTTGCCATACGTATATGAATATTCATAAAGCATTAAAATAAAACAACTACTATTCTAATTATTATTTTTGTATAGGAACAGGCAATTACAAAAATAATTATAAAAGATGAGATCAATATTTTGGTCCTAAAATTATAAAATACTATATTTTTATACACGGGATAACTTTTTTTTTACATGTAAGTTTATACGCCATCATACAATACTTAATTATTACAAAACTGATCACTTGACACAATTTTATTGACAATCAAGACATAGTTCTCTCGCACACTGCAGAAATACATTCTTGTATGATAAGGGTAGGAAGAGGATTGAGTCAGGGGCGAGACTATTGACATATTTACCGGGCACATTACCATATTCCGGGGACCGTTACCTAATTAACAATAGGAATGAGAATGCGTGGTTGGCTAAATTAAATTAGCATTGTACGTGTTCATCTAATTAGTCGCGGCTCGAAGCGACGCCGCCGACGCTGTCTAAACGTTGCGATATTGGAAAGTTCATATCTGTCTGTGATGGCGTCATGGATCTGTGTCGTGTCATGGACATAATGCAGCCGGTAATCGTTTTTACTAATTAAAAAAAAAGTCATTTAGAGGCAACTATGGATGACCGATAGTTACCTTGTATAATCAAATATACACTCTGTGGGGTGCCGGGATAGAATTTTACCCCCCCCCCATCTCTACCCTATAATATAATTCTATGAATATATTACATTTTACAATTATATCTGCGGTAAAGATAGACCGAAACGGGATTCGAACCACGGACCCTCTGTGGCAGTCCATCGCCATTGCCGCGGGACCATATCTGCTTTACAAATTTCAATAAAGGGAAAACAGCTAACAAAGAATTTCTAAAAAATAAACTGTATTTTTTTTATTATACATACTATGCAAAGTCTCCTCCTGTTTTTGAATAATAATAATAATTGATAATCTCATAATAATAACTGTGATAGTTCAACTACATGTTAAAATTGACGGCTGTCATCAGGTGGGCTAACTGTTTTCTTTTTATACAGGGTGCCCGGTAATGAATGGATAACCTTAAATTAGGTATTTGTATATCTAATGGCCATTCAGAAAAAAAAACAGAACAAAAAAAATCAAGTAGTACCAAAGTTATGGTCTTTTTAATAAACAAACATATTCATTTTGCCAAAGTTTAAGCATCCATAGCGTAAAAAAAAAGTATGAATACACATGTGACCAATCATTTTAAAATAAAGTGTGCCTAAAGCCGGTTTCAAAATGGTATTTGTTTTATTATTATTATTATAATAATTTTTTTTTGTTATTTTTTTTTTCTGAATGGCCATTAGATATACAAATACATAATTTAAGGTTATCCATTCATTACCGGGCACCCTGTATAAGCCGATAATAATCCTATTACAAATAATCACTAGCAATATGTTGAGGATACACTACCGTGTTTAAAAAAAAAAATCAAGCAATAAAGACTGATGAAGCGAACTATACCTAGGAGGTTCAAACTAAGCATAAACAGCCTTACTTATAAACGCTACTTAAATTTCAAACATTACTTAGCCGCTGATTAGCAAAATTTCTTACTTATGAACGCTACATAACTTTATCCAGTACTTTTTTTTTTATATTGTTATGATTGCAATAACGCCTGCTAAGCGGATCCCGCATTTTAAGTAACAAGATGGCGCCCATATTTCTGATCAGCTGATTTAGTTACGAATGAGGTTATTGTTGAGTAGGCACAAAAAACTATAGACAAACATACTCTGATAATAAATCATAAAAAATATATCAAGTAGAAACATAAATTGGATGATGAAATATATATTATGTGTACTTTTCGAGATCTTAATAAAGAGTAGATAGGTAGATAGATAGATAACACTTTATTGCACTTTTAAAATTATTAATACTAGTTACAAGATTTAAAAAATAACTTAAAAATAGTACAATCGGCGGCCTTATTGCTAAGCAGCAATCTCTTCCAGGCAACCGTAGGCTGAATTGAAACATATTAATTTAGATGGAGGTATAGGCTATAGTGCATTATGAATAAATCATAGTTATTACTACTTAACATATTTAAACTAGATAAAACATACGTTAATAGATATGTGATATATAATTCTTTATAATATAAATAAACATAATAGATAAACTTGGTACATTAAAATACAAATATAAATAAATAAAATAGATACATTATTATGCCAAATTGTAGTTATAATATATATTGTATACACATATATAATATATACATAAACAACAATACTAATAATATATATAAGCAAAAAGTTTAATATATATAAGCAAAGTTGGATTGTTAATCATTATGAATTGAAGAGAGGTAATATTTCTTAACTTCACTTTTAAATGAAAGGAGCGATGTGATCTTTCTAATTTCAACTGGTAGAGAGTTCCAAAGGCGAGCAGCTTGAACAGTAAAGGACTTGTCATAAAAAGAACTTGTGTGCGTAGGTAACTTCAATAGAAAATTTTCTGATGACCGAAGATTAAAATCATTGCAGCAGCAAAGGAATTCAAAGCGTTCTTTAAGATAACGCGGGGCCGAGGGATTAAACAGAACACTGTAGAGAAGGGAGAGGATATGAGTATTCCGGCGAAGACGAATAGGGAGCCACTTGAGCTTTTTACGAAAGTGAGAAACATGGTCATATTTACGCAAGCCAAATATGAACCGAATACAGAAGTTTTGAAGTCGCTCAAGTTTGTTTAACTGATCCTCAGTGATATCAAGATAACAGGCGTCAGCGTAGTCTAGAATAGGGAGAAGAAGAGATTGTGCAAGTGCAATTTTAGTAGCGGTGGGTAAAAAGTTACGAAGTCGTCGTAATGAACCTGCTGAAGCAAACATCTTACAGCTAACGGTTTCAAGCTGAGGTTTCCATGTCAACTGCTGATCAAATATGATGCCGAGATTTTTGACTGTCATACTATATGGTACAGTGATTCCATCTAAAATTAGAGAGAAGAGTACACCGCAGCTACAAACCTGACATAAGAATATAAGGACTGTGCCATATCTACCTATTGGACGCAGAATAAGCAACTTGGGAAATAAATAATGCGCCCAATGAGTGGTGTATGGTGTATGTAATGTTATGATATGAGCCAGCAGAGTGTCACGTCTATGCACGTCTGTGAAGATATTGCAATTGTATTGGCTTCCAAAATACATAGAGAAGCTACTGCAATTAAAAATCATCTTACCAGCATGCTTTTATGACGAATGTTTAGGAGTCGAAGTATTCTTATTTTGTATTAATGGTCTTATTTAATAGGATGCGAGCCTATTACTATGTACTAGACTACTTAGACCATGATATAAACTCATGATAATGCAATCAAACTATTGTGTTGTTTCATCCAAACCCTCAAGCCGACAAAACGTGAACAGAAGACAAAACACATTCACATAAACTTTCGCCTTTATAATATTAGTGTGATTTAAGGAAGCGTTATAACTTATAAAACAAAATAAAAGAAAGGTTGGAAACTTGGATTCATAAAGAAATACGTAGACATAATCGGGCATAGAATTAATTTCGGATGGAAAAAGATAACTTCCAAGGGACTTGAACCCGTAAGCCCAGAAAACCGTCCTAGTGCTTTTCCAATTATGCTATGGAGTCGGTTGCTGTCCAATATAACTCATAGAATATTATTGCACTTTGAATTTACCATATTGCGAAATAAAAACCCGCTTCAGAAGTCTCTAGTACATGTAACAATATGTACGAAAATCAGTACCTACAAAGAAAAGTATTATTTTTACTTTTTAATTTCAAGATATTTAGCACTAGATACATGCTATTTGGCCATTTAGGTCATTCATAATACCTTTTAGTACAATGTTGTCAGTTTAAAATACGTTCGACCTCATTATCCATTGCTTAGCTAAACAGGTGCTATGTAGCGTTTATAAGTAAGAAATATTTAAACATTACTTAAACACTGTTTAGCTATCCATTACTTAGCAACTACATAGCGATGTTTTTATAAGTAAGGGGGAAAGTCTATAACTTCCTTCAAATCTGCTACATCGGAGGCCAGTTAATCTTCCATATATACGTAAAACCAACATCTTTATTGTTTCGAATTATCTTTAAATCGATCGATAATTAGCTCTTATTTCATTTTAGATACGTACTTTGATATAATATATGTCCAGGAATATAGATAAATACTACCCGAACCTGAATAATAGCATAGTGTGGTAATCGTGTTGATTTTGGTACTAGTTTGTATGGGAAATCCTTCGCCGGCCTCCTTAACACGACCAGAGCTCTGTTTATTACGTGAACATTAGGTATATAATCTTTGCGTTAAATTTCCAGGTCTGAATGTGAGAGAGAAGGCAAAGCAGCTGGTAATCCTGCTGAAAGATGAAGAGCGTCTAAAATCAGAGAGGGACCGAGCGATGAAGGCCAAACAACGCTTCGCGCAGAGTGCCAGCGGGTTCGGTAGTGACGGAGCCTTGGACACGCCGTCCAGTCCCACGTATCCAGCGGTAACGACCTTACAATATTAGAAACTGCACAATTTATCTTCAGTTTCTGTTCTCCGTTGAACAGGATCTGAAGCTAAAAACAGATAACAAAAAAATCTAGCCAAGTCCGAGTCGTGCTTAAAATATGTTTGTTGGTTTTGATCGCATTTTTTTTATTTTTATGCTTTATAGGTTAGCCTTTGACCACCATCTCATCTGATGGTAAGTGATGATGTGGTCGAAGGTGTTGTTCAGGCTAACCTAGAATTGTTCAAAATTTTCCATTATATTTCGGGTTGGTATTTGTTGGTTATATATTATATGGTAAATATACCGGGATTTGAAATTCCTTACAACCAGACCCCGTAAAAATTATGGCCTAGATATTAGGTTAGATGTTTTCTTTTAACACGTCGTAGGGTCTCGTCATTTGTCACCTGTTGAGTCGTAAATATCACCATAATATGTCTGTAGGTCCACATTTCAAATGCTTCTACACATTTTCTGAGATGTTCTTGGACCATGTCCGAGCCTAGAATGCGTACAGATTATTAGTTTAATAATAATTTCAAGCTATTTCATAGTAGAAGCTATGAGGACTGTCATCATCTCAAATATGAGGTAGTTGTTGAGGCGTTCATTTAGTTTGATCGCAGTCAACATTTTCTGATGAGAATGTGTTATGATGACTTTCGAGTATTGATAGATTGTAGGTGATACAATGCAATCTTGTCCTTGGTAATCAGTGGTATTTCCTTTTTAAAATCGATGTTGACGTATTTGATTTCTGCAAATATTCCGAAGTTTACCAATGTCTAAGTCGATTCTGTTTAAGGAAATTATTCAAAGCCGTGGATTTTACAATATGGGGACTTGAAAACGTAAAAAAGCATTAGAGTCGCGAGGTTTCAGCTCACATAACCATTAAAATACATACTTTACAAACAAATTATATGATGCAAGATTTTAATCATTTGTTCAGACCGAAGGAAGTATTGAGCGTGGTAGATGTGCAGAGTTGTGAGTCGGTTGTTGTGTTGTTGCAGCTGAGCGGGTCTGGTTCCCCCGCGGAGTGGGGCGGCGTGGGCGCGGTGGGCGGGGGCGGGGGCGCGGGAGAGACGCGCGAGGCGGAGCTGGCGCGGCCGCTGACGGCGGGGGAGGAGGAGCTGCAGCTGCAGCTGGCGCTCGCCATGTCGCGCGAGGAGGCCGAGCGGGAGGAGCGGCGCCGCCGGTCCGACGACGTGCGGCTGCAGCTCGCGCTCAGCCAGTCGCAGAACGACTTCCAGTCAGTACCTCTACATAACTATACTGCATGCACTAACCTACCTATCTAACTTAACTTACTAAACTTAGGATAAGAGATAAAAATATTTATTTTACAAAAAGGATCAAAAAAAAATTATATGGACCCACTTAGTTCATATAACACCTTTACGCTAACCAACATCTAAGTGTAAAAAGTCAATGATGAATGGAGAATGATTTTATAAATTGTTTAATAATATAATAAAATAATAATCAATCAAAAAAGAGTATGGACCAAGAGTAGTGCATTGTTAACTTAATAAAAAAAAAACCTACCTACCTACCGGCAAACCTGATGAACCACCATATTCCACCACCTGTATTATCTCGTGTATCAACCAGATCGTCCTATGCTAAACACTGCCTCCCCATTCAGAGGGAGTTTGCCATAACCCCCCGCAGGCGGCTTGGGGATCCGTATAACATAGCAGTACTACAGGCGCTGCTGATCACCCACCTTCTGATGTTTTTCCCTTCGTCACCTCTGACGACCCCATTGGAAGAATGGGACTACAATTCCAGCCCGGTACCCCATGAGACATTCCATCAACCACCTTCATTATATCATGTAGTATACTATTAAAGTCCAAACACCTTTGTGAAATCTATAGGTACATGATCAGTTCTGAAAGTTTTAGTTTACTTAATCAAAGCAAAATAAAATCTCGGGTGAATGCAATACATGCATAATAAACTTCTTAGCTAATCTGGAACCATGATATTTATTTGATTGTTTGAATAATCTGTATCGAAATCCATCCGTACACTTTGCTACATGTCGCGACCCATATTAAAATGTAGGTACCAATCACGTGGGTTACCTTAATAATAAAAAAAACTAAACTATTAATTGCTGGCTCTATACACTGCTAAAATTCTATCATAATTAAATTAATACTCCTGTAATAACCTCATCCATCGAATTCAATTTTATTCAGACTCCCAATAATTCAAATTCATTGAATTCGAGCTACTTAGGACTCATATCATGACACAATCACATATTTTAACAGGATTGAAAATATGTAATAAGAAATTGAAATTGTAGTACAACTAAAATAATAATCACTACATAGTATAAAACAAAGTCGCTTTCTCTGTCTCTATATCCCTATGTATGCTTAAATCTTTTAAACTACGCTACGGATTTTGATGCGGTTTTTTTTACTAGATAGAGTGATTGAAGAGGAAGGTTTCATCCATTAAATAGTTGAGAAATACTATTTAGTTTTTTAAAGTAATGTCATAAAAATTTTTTTTTTCCAATTACATTGCAAACGCAGAACCCTACGAGATTTATCAAAATAATGTACTAAGTATTGTACACATTGAAAAGGTCTACAGAAAACTCTCTTATGGTATATGTCTATCTCTTATGGATATCCCACAATTTTTTTTTTGTCATTTACGTTTTACGACAAATAATGGCTAATTTTCGAAGCGATTTTAACCAATACAGCATTATTCCTTATCTAATTAAATACTTTATATACATTGTTGATTTAATAAAGATCTATAAGGCTCTTTACAACATATGATTTAAATGAATATTTTCGAAGATTTACAGATTTAAAAATTGCAGGACGTAGCGTTTGCGGCGGTTCCGGCCGGCCCGGGCCGTGGGAGCGTGTATTAGTGTAAAAAGTAAATAAGTAAAAATGTAGTGTATGAATTTAGATATTCCAAAGATAGCAGGAAATCTTCATGGTTTAGGGAAAGAAGAATTGTTTTACTCTAAATTTAACGCGTGCGGGCCACAGGCAGTAATGAATAAATCAAAACTACTGGATCGATTTTAATCATTTTTTCAATCAATGACATAGGCTATATATTTTATACCCTTGCGAAGCCGGAGCGGGCCGCTAGTTAATAATAAAATAAATCATATAGATACACATCCAAAAGTTTATAATGTCAATAAATTTATAATAAAAGTAAGTATGTCATATGATTAATCATAAACATTTCATTTAGACAAAAATAGTCATCTCTCATGGAATGACTGAGCATGCCTATCACAACAATGTCCAATAATACCTCCATTAACTGATTCTAACCTAGCTATACCAATTACAAAACAAGATAGACATAATTCAAAATTATGTGAGTTGTTGCTGCAGATTCTTTCTCTCACATCCGATCATATTCTATCCATCACCCTATCCTAATATCCACTTCCCTAAACTATTTCCCTTTAGACTCCAACAATACTTCCAACAAGCGTTCCTGCAGCTGCCAACCATTTCGGAACAAGATATGGCTCCAAGTTGGGATGATTCAAGTGTCAAGTGCCAGAGTCAGATGAGTTGCTGGTTGTACGGATGCTTCCAATGTCTTCAACAGAATGTACAGTTAGTTGTGTCCTTGTTGTATAAGTTGGCATTATATTTCTATAAAGATAAAAGGAAAATGTAGTTTGATCAGGTTTAATAAGTACTTTCCTGTAGAGTTTGGGCTATGAAAATGCTGAATTAGTTACATATTATTTATTAGTATTATTAGCATTCTAACGGTGCCTTTCTACCCATGATGTGTGGTGAATGTGAAAAATCCAATAGGATTGTTTGTCAAGATTTAAAAAAATAACAAAATTGGTTAAGTGGTAGGTATGGTTTAAAAATCAAAGCGACCGGAAAAAATACCTGTCACGCAAGTAACAAATAATAATTTTGTTTGATACTTTTTAGTTTTGTATGTCGGTTATTTAATTAAGTAATTTTGTAAATTTTCGAAAAACTACTTCATGTTATATATAAGTTTGGCGATTATGGAGTTATACATATATGATGTACACGTACTTTGTATAGTTCTACACTCTAGACATAACTCAATATGCTTGGGGCTTTTCCAATTCACAGCTTAGAACATAGTCACATTCATAGATATTCAGATTTTCACAGCCATTTATCTCAGCGGGGCGGTCATTTAGGCCATATTATAACAGAACATGAATGGTTTGTGATCACTAACCCTATCGATTGGTATAAATTTCATTCATATTCAAGAAAATACATTTTTTTTGGTCCGTGAATGTAGGTTATATTACGCTCTTATGCCCTCTCTAGCTATGGAGAAATGTTGCGGGGTTTCACTCATTATTTATCATCATTTATAAGTTGTTATCGTCTGAATTACGGACGATTTTCAATGCAAAACCAAAACACCTTATGACGAGTTAACTCGCCTTCTGTTGATGGTGAAGTATTTGCTTCAAGGAATACGACTTGTGTGATACAAAAAGTGTTTTTAAAACGATCATGCTACAATGAGTAAAGCTTGGCCGTGATTGGAGATTGGGATCTTAGCAAAAATCCTGTCATACTTTTAATAATTTTACTCTATTACAGTTTTAATTTATCATGTTAATCTTATTTTCCCTTTAACTCTTTCATTTTACTCCTTTATCTTTACTCATTTTACTTACCCCTTTTACGTGTATAATTTTTAAGTTACTGTTTATATGTTTAACAGTTACCTTTTTACTTTAGATTAAAAGGGTAACTGTAATATGCGCGTTTTAATCGCACTTATCATCTCTTCAATTTAATTTACGTTTAGACTGCGCAAGTAACATATAATTGTATGCAACTTCCAGACAACCTGAGCCGGCTGCATCGCCGCAGTCTCACCTGTTGGACCTCCTGGACGTGACCCTGTCCCCCCCGCCCCCCGCCGCCGCCGCCGCCCCCGCACACAACGGCGCCCCCGCGGACCCCTGGGCGCTGCCGATACATAACTCTGCTCACATTGCACAGGTTAATATTGCATTACAAAATCTATCATCTCACCTACAAACTCTCATACGATACAAGTTCTATATGTAACCATTCAAGTTAATATATTCTACCATACAAGCAGAAACGTTAAGGAACTACAAATATTTTTGGGAGAATATATAAACTTTTATAGTATGTATAACTATAAAAACTTGTACCACGGGTACTGTGTATGTAAGGACTAGCCAGAGGAGTATATGACACACTGCTTGTCAATGCCTACTTCTTCGTGATATCTAATTCCATGTCAACATATCCTTAGACATTGAAGTGCTATGTTATATAGAGGGAGAGCCTATTGCCATCCTCCGAGCATGATTTAACTTCCTACATAGAAAATCAATAACAATTGCCTGGGATTTGAATTGGAACCTCCCGATTTCAACTAACCAGGCATTTACAACATTAAAATCAACTTTAAGAGAAGTGTATTCATATAGTTTTCCTTGCAAGTGGTATCCCCAAGACGCCTGCCAAGAGTGGGGATTATGGCATATTTGGCCACTGTCTTCAGCAGTGGACAGTCCGACTGACGGTAGCTACGGTAAAAGTAGTATTGTCATAATTTTAATACCAAGTGTTCAAACCCGTAATAATTTTGCATACATGTCTTTCAGACTAATATTTTAATTGCTTCTGGTTTGCCAGCTTTTCGTAAAATAATACACAAAAAAAATCATAAGAGATTGCTTATATTCATATATAGTGTTAAAACAGATAATAAAACGGAAAACTGGAAACCAGAAGAATAGATCTGGTTGAGTGGATACACTCAAGGATAATCGAGCAAAATTTACGAGGTTTTAAAAATTTAATTTGAAATATGACATAAATCTGTTTGTATAGGAATATGCGATATGATAACTCTAATATTCTAAAGATGAGAGATTATTTCCTTTTTTTAAATCTGACACATAAATGTTTAGATCTTGGAATATCACATAAGATAATTTTATTCAATTTCGTTAAATATTTCCAGAAAAAGTGAGATATAACTATATAAGCTAATATGACGCCATTGGAACCACGGTTGGTAGCTATTATCATAATAATGCAAGAGTAAAGGAATGAAGGATGATTGACATTAATTTTGAATATTATTACTTGTATCAAGAATGGCAAAAATTAAGGACTAGTGGCAGTTCTGACAGTGATAAGTTGTGTATTAAATACATGGGTTGAAAATTTTAAAACCCATCATATGAAACTTTATGTTGGTATTATATTACAGTATGTTTAATAATAATTTGTACTGTGTTTAAGAGTTTATTTAAACTTTTTTGTCCTTAGCCGATGCCATTGGACTACGGCTATGGCATGTACTATGATGCCATGGTAAGACAGTGTGATGTTTTCGCTAGAAAATAAAGAATAACACGCAACTATGTAGCTGCTATTGTATGGCTAGTCGAAATTAGAGATAAGAAATCTTAATGGCTGCTTGAAGTGAATTGTTGTGTAACATATTTTCTTATATAAGTTACATAAATGCAAAATCTCAATATTGATATTAACAGTGTAAATGGCATAAATCTATACATGAGACTAGAAATTTAGAGGATATTCTGGGAAAGGAGGTAGTGAAACTAGAGTTTAAATGTGTTAAATACAATAGTTGACTTTGTCACCCATACATAAGATAGTTGACACTTACAAATATACATGCTATTGTAAAGAAAGTGTTTCGTTAATAAAGGCATAGGTACTGCCAGTAAAAAATAAACTCAAACATTACATTTAAGTATAATAATCAAATATTATACATTGAATCAATAAATCTTTTATTTGCTAGAATACAGTAATACATGTATGTGGCCTTTAACTAATAATATTATTTGTTCGGTGTATTCAGCCTGTCACAAAAAGTTATTTTACAATGAACTGAAATAATCCTTAATACCGTAAAACAACTACTTAATAACCAATTAATCAAAACCTTCTTAAATCTATTGCCATCTAATAATTTAATGTCATTTGGTAATGCATGATAAATTAAAATAATCATATTATATGCATTTTTCTTATAAATACACTTCCTACAAGGGTGTTGATATAGTAGGTTTTTGAATCTTTGTCTTTTCTGAACAACTTTAACGGTTTACGTCTCGGTCTATTTTACATTGTTTTAGTCCTGACGAGTCGCGTCATTTCAATCACTACAGTGATCGTGGCATGGGTAGAGTAAGGCGAAAGTTTCCTTATGTTCCTTGAGAAAAATACTTGTGTCTACCGCCATAGATCTTAAATAAGTAACTAAGACCTATCAAGGGCGATATTCCCATACAAGATGTAGGCGCTTTACGAGCTTGATTGTGATACATTCAATCGTAAAAAGAACGTTAAGTGAGGCTATTGAAATTTGAAAATACCAATATTTTAATAGAGGAGATTGTTGGCAAGTACTGGTCCTGGATCTAAGAAGTAGGGATACTCATCTCAAAGCGTTGGAAACTTCTGGATGTAAATAAAACCTCGTCGGTCAGGTCTATTTTCGAAATGTTGGGTCCCTCATTTTCACCCCCTTACATTTTCGAGTTTATAAAGATCTAAATTTTATGATTATTTATCATTACTTTTTCTATAACTATTAATATTTTACATATATTTCTACTGAGCTAGGATTCATCTATTCCAGTTCTGAGTCGAACAGTTCAATCCCTTAAACTTGTTAATTTGTGTGTCACAATAACGAAACCCACTAGTTAAATTTTATCAACCGGTTCCAGTTGTTTACTTTTAATTTATGTCACTAACTTAGTGTATATTGCCTTAATTTTATTTTTAATCAAACTCATTGTTATATGCATAGATGTTTTACTTAGGGCGTATTCCATTTGACGCTAATTTCGTTATTTTCGATAATTTTGCAAAGAAAATTATCGAAAATAACTATGGTTGTGATCACTGTGATCGTTTTTAATTGTTCTCCTCTGTTCCATTTAGGATAAGAATGCCACGAAAATATGCCACTTTTGTCACTAGATGTAGGTATTTCAAACTGTTCCAGTAGCTTCATAGCGTTTACGAAAATCATGCCAAGACCCAAGTGGAACAACTTTTTGGGAGTGTGATCGTTTTTATCGTTTTTGGCGAATTTAACTTCAAATGGTATGCCCCCTTAGTAGAAGTTGTCTTGTCCTATTATTTTCTTTTTATTAAGAAACGAGATGGCCATGTCGCTCACCCAATGGTAACCATCATGCCTGTCCATTACAATTGCCGTGTATTCTATATCTATCTCATACTGATTGACATTGCACTGCGCGCATAATTAGAAGTTACTTCGTATGTCTCGTTAGCCTAATTAGGCTACAGCGCCCTTCGCGCATAAACGCAGTTGTGTTTGTACACTAGTTGTTTGAGTAGCGGTATACAACGATGGTGTAACCACTTCGTAAAAATTAAGGTTTAGTCGTCGCAGCATGTTAACAGTATTATATTGATGCAGGACACCGGTGCGGACGCGTGGTCCGGCGTGGGCAGTCCGGTGCGGGACCCGTGGGCGCCGGCGGGGGCGGGGGTGGGGGCGGGTGTGGGGCCGGGGGCGGGGGCGGGCTCACTCCCCAAGGACCCGTGGGCGCCGGCGCTGCATCCGCACGGGTTCCCGCCGCTACAGGTATGCATACTACAATACTTCTTGCGGTTCATGAGACTAAATCATAAACATAACACTATGAGTGCGTTCGTTTTGGCTCGATTGCGTTTGTAGCAGTTTCGAAAGTGGCATTTGTGTATTAGCGTTCGGATAGAAGCTTTTGCTATTTTTGACCACCAATTACTGCATGCTATCCGAACGGCATATAACATACTTTGACAACCGACAATGTTTAAACCATTTTACACAGTACGAAATATGGAATCAATCCCTAAAATTAACAAAAAAGTAGGTACCTATATTATTATTATTTCTTTGTTAATGGCTTCTGCTAGTTACCTATATAAAAAACTTGTGAAACTCTTCAATCGCGCCAAATACAACTGTCAAACCAGCAGTTGTCAAAAAACGATCACAACGATCCCACGGTAAGACATGGGTCAAAAATATCACTTTTCTCTGTCATTTGTAGCGTTTTCAAAGCTATCCGAACGGTGAGCGAAAACGATATTTTTGCTCACGAAGTCCCAAAACGAACGGCCCGTGTGATCATTTTTAGCGTTTGCGAGTGTTATTTTTGGCACCGATAGGCTATCCGAACGCCCTATATAATTCGTCGAAGTATCAAACTTCGGGTCCGAAAGATAGGTATCCGCAAAACACGTATTGACTTTTTTTTTTTTTTTTTTTTTTTTTTTGTTCTCAGTAATACAATGCCCTACAGACTCATGGTTCGTACTCTTTTTAGACTATATTTTTTTTTTTCCGATTACAGTTCATTACTTATATCATACTCCATGCATCACATTATGACTTACAACTATGATGTTATGCGTTGTTAATTTATTTATTGCCTTAAAAACTAAAGTGAGTCCATATTATTTTTTTTTTTTTTTTTTTTTTTCCGCCGTATTTTATTTGTTATAAACTTAATTTTAACTTACTACTACAATTAAATTTCCTTTATGGATATATATATACATATATATATATATATATATATATATATATCATGCCGTTTATTATTTGTTACAATCTTACTTTTAACTTACTATGTTAATCCTATATAAATATGACACTACAATGAAAGTTGGTGCTACAATTAAATACATTTATATTTGTGTGCTGTTTTGTCATTTCATTGTGTTAGGTCCCTGATGGACCCGCCACTGACCCCGGGGTCCGTTGTCTGTTAAGGATTTCCTCCACGACGTTTTCGTTGCGGTCCTTCAATGCCATTTTGAGGTTGTGGTTGGTTATTTCCTCTTTCGTCGCTTTTTCTGCCCGCCGCACAAATTCGCCGATGGTGTCAGAGCTGTCGTCGGTGTAGTATGTGCAGCTCTCTTTGTGACGCGACAATGCCAAAACCGCATGCGGGACGCTGTCCCTGAGCCTGGTCACTTTTTCTCTCATTTGGATGATAATTACGATCTCGTATGTCAGTCCCTGTGACTCGTGCACGGTCAGAATGCGAGACCCCTGGCCACACCCATACCCTCTGCATACCAAGGTGGATTTCTCCTCCTGAGTCAGCGTCAGATATAGGGTGTTTGGGAGGTCTTTTGGTATTTTTGCACCTGTGTATCGTTGGAGTTTCAGGGAGTAAACACGAGACCTTGATGAGTAGAAGCCCGGGTACACCTCACGCAGGACATATGCCACATCCATCGGATTTCGGTGCGTGCAGAACAACTCTTGGCCGATGGTCGCCAGGACGTTTGGATTGCTGTACCTTACATTGAAAAGGTTCTCTCTCTCAATATAAGGCAGCTGGTTTACGTCTCCGATGATGACAACATCCTCAGCCTCCAGTAACCGCGCAGCCATTATGATGGCCCCGAAGTGGTTCATGTGAGCTTCGTCCATGAGAAGACGTTTTTCTCTACGCTCCATGAACCCATTGGCCAATACGGAGGCCAAGGTGCGCACTTTGGATTTAACTCCATCGCCTATGCGGTGCGCTACCTTGTCTCTCAGATCTTTGGCTGCTTCGGTTGTGGTAGTGACTATGATGTCTCTGTCAGCATCGAAGTTTTTAACTATCCAAGTTGTTTTTCCGCAACCGGGAACTCCGTTAATCCAAGTAATCCGTGGCATTGTCCAGTGGTCCCATGCTGCCGCTGGGTTGGAGTCATCCGAGATGGTTTTAGCCATCTCGATGATTTTCTCCTGCAGCATTATCTTCGTGCACCGGGCTGTGACCACAAGGGGATTGTCTGGTGGTGTGAAAAATGTAAGTTTACCAGTCCGTTCTGTCTCATCCTCATTCAGAGTAACGAAGCCCTCTGTGGAGCTGAATGCAGCCATATAACGACCCGTCATACTTCCCTTGATGACTCGGGATCTCTCGTTATCGTATATGGCTGCTTCCGCTTCCGTGAGTCTCACATTCAACAACCCCTCGTTTTCCCAGAGATAGGCTTGCATGATGTTCTTGCAAGTGGTCAGGTTGACATCTCTCGTTGCCTTCTCTATCGTTAGGAATTCGATGAATGCGTTGAATGCGTGGTCTGTTGGCTTCGTTACTTGGATGAGGTTTGGCGGGTTAACTTGCCCCTTGTCGGCTCTGGTCCGTTTAGTCTGCGGGGGGTCGGGATGTTTTGTGGAGGGTTTTGTGAATTCCTGAACGGCAGCTGATTGTCGTTCTGCCGTTCTGGAGATCATATCTCTTATGCCGTGTAATGCTGAGTTGACAACGTCTATAAAATGCTTTTTATGTCCGACTCGGCTTCCTCTTTTTTCTGGACTGGATTTTAGCCTCTGTGCTACGGATTTTTTGGCGTCGATCTTTTCTTGGAGGCGCTGAGCTCCTGTCTGCGTACTCGAGTATGGTTGGAGGCTTGTGATGTTTTTGGTTGCGGATACGGTGGGTGCTTTGAGGTAGCTAAGATCTTCTCCTCTGTCCTCGTACGCCACTATGTTGTGGCGCGATGAAGCTTTTATACACCCAATGTGGTCCGCAACTTCGCCTCGCAAGTACTCTATCACCATCGCGTCTACGCTGATAATGCGAGGTGTTGCGCCTTCATCCGCCTCTCCGAGTTTGGTGAGCACTACGTTTGCGAGAGAAAAGGGCGTCCGCCTACCCCAGTCGACCAGGATGATCGTTTTATTGTGCGACCTCACTATTCGACATAGGCAGCCGGCCACCCTCGTCTCCAGAAGCTCTTTGTATTTCTTCCGCTTCATGGTGGTCTTGGTAGTGCTCCCGTTTAGCAGAGATGCTAGTCCAGGTGATATTGCAACTCTGTTCTTTCCTTGTGCGTTGCAATAACTCAAGCCGAGTCTCTCGTTGTTATTGTCCATGAACATGGCCACTCCCCTTATCCTAATGCCTGGTTCGCCTCTCTCTCCGTATTCCAGAAGCTGGTTTAGTGCAGTTCTGCTTATAGAGGTTTGCCTTGCACCAGGGTCCGGGATTGTAACGATTGTAGCTGGTAGGGATGATTGGGTATCTGTGGGACGGGTTGTTGTTGTGCTGTGTCTTTTTGCCGCAATTTTGAAGATTGTATCCACATAGTCGAGGAACGGGGTCCTGCTTCCTGAGTCTGCCAGGATGTGCTGCAGACTATCTTTTGTAAGCCTGGTTTTGGTTTGTATTTCCAGGTCTTGTCTTACAGCTAGGAAGCGCGGACATTCCAAGACTATGTGCCATACCGATTCGCTAATGGTGGGATCGCATTCGCAACCTGGGCTGTCTAATAGTCTGAACCTATGGAGGTATTCGGCAATACCTCCGTGTCCCGTCAAGGCTTGCACTTGTGTTGGTGTCAGTTTAACAGTTCGTACCATACGGTATGCCTTGTCGACATCCGGTAGGAACCATTTAGTGACACTACCTGTGCTGGAAGAGCTGTATCTGTCCTGCCATTTGCGGACTGTCTCTTCCCTGATCTTCGTCTTGACGTAGGACAGTGGAACTTCTGCGTAGTCTGGATCTTGGTTCGCCTGTAAGGCCGCGGACTTTGCCAGCTCGTCGGCTCGCTCGTTCCCCGCGGTTCCTACGTGCGCTCGCAACCAGAAAAGCCGTACCTGTCTTCCCTCCGCACTCAACTCTCGTATGCACTCCTTTATCTGTTTTGTTAGGGGGTGTGTCAGCTTGGGATTTTCCAGCAGGTCGAGCGAAGATCTGGAGTCGCTCAGAATGTTGACTACTTTCGCCTCGCTGGATTTTGCTGACCGGACCGCCCTGAGAAGCGCGTAGAGTTCAGATTGCTCGCAGCACCATTTCCACTTCGGGCCATTCAAACGGCGGGTCGTCCTCCGATAAGCCTTCGATTTCCTCAGGTGGCCTGTCGTGTGTCAGCCCTCGGATATGCATGTGGTGTGGACTGTCTGTAGATGCAGAGTCATCAGGGTAGAACGTTTTCGCAAGAAGGTCCGCTGACTGGGCAGGAGTTAACGTCTGGCCCTCCGCTCCCCTCAGCAGCAGGTCCTCTTTTTTTCTGGTCGTTCTTCTGATTACTCTGTATATGCCATCCCACATGCTCTCCTTCTCTTGGGTCGTACAAAACTCTTTCCAACTCTTCGTTTCGGCTTCACTTGCTCTTTCAGCGTAGGTCGCTCGCGCGTCTTGGTAATCTTGGAGCACCGCATCGAGTCTTTGTGGAGCAGCGTTTCGTATTCGTCTTTTCTTGCGGATGACGTCTTTTTGCAAGTTTTGTAGTTCTTTAGTCCACCACGGGGGTAGTGGATCACCTTCCCACGAGCCTATCTTCGGTATTAAAGCATCGCAGGTCTTATTGATGGTTTCCGTGTAGGCTTCGGTGATGGCTTCCAGATCCTCTCCCGTTGAGACTCCCGCTACTGTGAAGGTTGTTATTTTTTGTTCTGCTAGTTGTATCCTGAAAAGTGCTTCGAAGTCTTCCCATTTTGCCTTTTTGGTGTTGTACCTCCGCGTCGTTATGGGCTTGAGTGTTTTCAATCGCCCCTCAAGACGTACGTCGAAGGTAATGGCATTGTGGTCTGACGTGGTTAAACTTCGATTCACTTTCCAGTTTTCGACCTTTCCTAGCAGTGACAGGCTACAGGCGGTAACGTCTACACAACTAGTGTATAGTTTCCCTGCCCTGTATTCCTCAAAAGTAGGAGTGTCCCCCGTGTTTAGGATCTGTAGGTCCATCTCGTTTAGGAAGGTGTTATAAGACTCTCCTCGGGTGTTTTCTGTTTTGCTGCCCCACCAGTGGCTCCATGCATTGGCGTCTCCACCGACCAGGATGTTTCTGGTCGGTAATTTCCCGCATGCCAGCTTTATGCGATCCAAGTATGGCTCAATATCTTCTTTTCCCTCGAGGTAAATAGACACCACCCCTAGCTTCAGACGGCCCGCCAGTATGAGAACAGCCGCCTCCGTCTCTGTCACCAACTGTGGGTCGTGTATGACTTCCACGTTGTTGCCGAAGACGATGATGGCTGCCTTCACTGGTTTTTGACGGTTAAGGGTGCACTGGATGACTTGAGTGCCTGGGCGTGGTTTCAATGTCCCTGCTGCGCCAACATACGGCTCTTGCACTAGGGCAATTGAAATTCCCTTTTCCGTCGCCGCCTGGTGGAGTTCGATGGTGGCCTTCTTACAACGTCGCAGGTTTGCTTGGATGATACGTAACCTGCTAGTGTCATTACCTGAGGGGGTTGAGCTGGTGTTGTCTTGGTCGCCTTTAGCAGTAATTAATGCGGGAGCGCGCTATTGCATCCCATTTCTGTTTTTCTTTGCATTCTAGGTTGAATGCGTTATGGGCTGTGTCTCCGGTAGTCCCTTGTGCCTTTGTACAATTTTTGCACTGTGGTGATTTGCCTTCTTGTCTTCTTTTGCAGTTCTCCCAGGTGTGTTTTCCTCCGCAGTGACTGCAGAAGTCATCTTTTTCTTGGCAGACTGCTTTTGTGTGGCCGAATCCAAGGCATTTTGTGTCACGTATTGACTTACTTTTGTTTAACTTCGTTCGTAGCATAGACTTGCAAGCATTTGTCTGTGTAGATTCTAACAAAAAATTTTTTTAATCATATACGTAGGTTTGTGCTTTTTATATATATAAAATTATAATTTATACATTTACTAAGTAGTCAAAGTCGAGTTCTACTTATGCAGACAGAACAAAAATACTAATGAGAATATACGTACCATTGTCCGGCAAAGCTCGCCCATGGTTCGGTCCTGAATGTGGACGCGCTGAGGCGTTAAAACATCAGGCATACCTGGCCTGGGTTGATGCTCGTAAGCATAAGGCCAAGGATATACACCTAAAGAAGAGAGCTTTTAACAAGGCTGCCAAATCCAGTAAAAAGGTCTTACAGAAGGCTCGTTTTGACCACATTGGCCGAATAGGGAACAAGCTTGCTTCGTACCCCACGGGTAGTAAAGCGTTTTGGTCCCTAGCTAAAGCGGTTGAATCGAACTTCTGCCGCCCCTCACTGCCTCCACTGCAGAATCCTGATGGAACGCTGGCTCACACCGCTGCAGAGAAAGCAAACCTGTTTGCTTCCCTGTTTGCGGAGTCTTCACGTCTTGATGCTGGTATCGCGACTCCTCCAATTCTACCACGAAGCGAAACTGTCATGAATGACATACGCATTCGTCAAAAGGAAGTTCGGAATACACTACGCAATCTGGACGTGAATAAAGCCAGTGGTCCTGATGGTATATCTGCAATTGTTTTAAAAACTTGTGCGCCTGAGTGGTCGCCTGTCCTGACACGCCTCTTTAGGCTATCTCTTGAGACTGGTACAGTGCCCAAATCATGGAAGCTTGCTAATGTGCAACCCGTGCCTAAAAAAGGTAGTCGTACCGACCCTGTCAACTACAGACCCATATCTGTTACGTCTATACTCTGTAAGAGTATGGAGCGCATTCTCAACAGCCGGCTCCTGGCATACCTGGAAGCGAATGACCTCCTCAGTGACCATCAATACGGGTTCCGCCGAAATCGGTCTACTGGGGATCTTCTAGCTTATGCCACTTATATCTGGAGCGAGGCCATTGAGAAACAAGGGGAAGCGCTTGCCGTTTCCCTGGACATCTCTAAGGCCTTTGACAGGGTTTGGCATGACGGCCTTATTAGCAAGCTTCCCGCATACGGCCTGCCTACCGGGTTTTGTGCGTGGATATCGGACTTCCTGAGGGATCGATCATTACGAGTAGTCGTGGACGGCTGCTCGTCTGATCAAATGGGTATTAATGCCGGCGTTCCCCAGGGGTCAGTGCTCTCTGCGACGCTCTTCCTGCTGCATATCAACGATCTGTTAAAGCCCGGTACCTTTGGGTATGCAGACGACAGCACGGTTGTAGAGAGCTATACTTCTACCGCGCGAGCCAGTGAGCCGGAGATCCGGAGACTCAGAGAAGCTATGGTCGAACGATTGAACTTGTCCCTTAAGGCAGTCTCCGATTGGGGCGATGCCAACCTGGTCAAGTTCAATGCCAACAAGACCCAGACGTGTCTGTTTTCCGCCAAAAGAAGACCATTCCAACTGTCTCCAACATTCCGAGATGTATCCGTGCCGGTCACAGACCACCTGGACCTTCTTGGTGTTACTCTATCGTCGACTCTAAATTTTGGCTCGTATATCGAGTCAAAGGCTGAGTTAGCCGCTAAAAAACTTGGCATCCTCTCAAAGGTGAGACGGTACTTCACAGCGGAACAAATGCTTACTTTGTACAAAGCTCAAGTAAGGTCCTGTGTTGAGTACTGCTCTCACCTCTGGGATGGCTCTGCCAAATACCAACTCGAGGCACTTGAGTCGATTGAGAGACGCGCCAAGAGGTTAATAGGCAGCGACTTTCTAGGGGAGTCTCGGCTGCAAAGCCTCGAGCACCGCCGTAAAGTCGCTTGTCTATCGGTCTTTTACCGGATACATTTCGGAGAATGTGCACAAGAACTGCACGACTTGGTTCCGCCCTCACCCTTTTTCCATCGGACGTCCAGACAAACGGAGAGGCGCCATCCGTACATGGTTGATATTCCCAGGACTCGTACGAAGCGCTTCGCTTCCACTTTTCTCGTGCGTACTGCGAAGGAGTGGAACTCCCTACCGTCGTCAGTTTTTCCCGATGGATACAACATGGGTGTCTTCAAATCGAGAGTAAATAGGTTTCTTCTAGGTAAGCGTGCTCCATCTTAGACCACATCAATGCTTAACATCAGGCAGGGTGTGGTCAAACGCGAACCTATTATGAATAAAAAAAAAAAATAACATTCCTATGGAGAACAAAGACATATTTTAAATATTTAACCTGTATTTTCTAGAACAGTAGCGACACCTCTCGCTGAGCTCCATAACTAGGATTCTCAGACTCTTGCCATTGGAAAATGTTCTTTAATTTCTCTACATTAAGACTTAAAAGTGATTGAGGCATAATAGCGTTCGCAGAGTAGTATGGGAGATTCCATAGCGGGCAAGATTTGTGATGAACGATGCGGTCCGACTATAGACTATATCAATCAACAACGTATCGCAAATAAAATTTTCGTTGTCTAAAGTGTCGCTCGAACACGAAAAACGAAACTTCGTTTAATTGTAGTATGTGCGTGGGGATTACGGCATACCCCCCCGTATTGGGGGAGGCTGTGTTCGACTATCCGGCTTATTCAGTACAGTACAGTGCAGTACCAGTGGAGGGAAGTGCAAGAAGTCGCCAAACTGACATTACCAAATGTTTTCGAGTGTTGTGCCATTGAACTAACAAAATATAAAATTTTCATAGTAGCTATAAATAGAATTACAAAAACAAAGAAAAAAATAAATATTTTAATATATTTTATAATAAATTAGACCAGCTTTTAGAATTTCTTTGTAAAAAACAATACGAATATATAGTTTTAGCTGGTGATTTCAATATAGATTTGTTAAAACCAAATAATATAACATTAGAATTTGAATGCATACTACTCAAATACAATTTAATATTACAATTAAAACAACCTACAAGACTCTTAAGTCAAACCTGTATTGAAAATTTTGCTCACAACTTCAAAAATAAAAATAAATGTAGTAGTGAAGTAATTGAATATGCGTTGTCGGATCACACTACGCAGTTAATAACTTTTCCAGTTAAAAAACACCTGGTACATATTGGCGAAAACGACGGCGTGATTACTGTCAAGTAAACGTAACAAAATTTAAAATGTATTTAAAAAAATTATCATTTCAAGAAATGTATAACTCGACAGACCCTAATACAGCGTACGATATCTTTATGTAAATAAAGATATCGTAATATATAGATGTTTCTACAAAAATCATTAAGGCTGTGGGTCAACTGCTGTGCCCTCACCTAAGTTTTTTAATAAACCTATGCATTGTTAATGGTTCATTTCCCCGACACTTAAAGATCACAGTTGTCAAGCCATTATTTAAAAAAGAAAATAGAGAAGAAATTGAGTATTACAGACCTATTGCTCTGTTATCAGTTTTTTCAAAGATTTTCGAGAAATACATATATAAAGAACTTAACACATATTTCGAACATTACAATATGTTCTGTAAGGAACAAAAAGGTTTTCGTAAAAATAAAACTATTAACATGGCAATTTACGAATTTATCAAGACAAATCTTTTAAATGTAGATAAAACCTCTCCCATATGTTCTGTCTTCTGTGATATGACACAGGCCTTTGATTATGTTGACCATACAACCTTACTAAGTAAACTTGATGTATATGGAGTTCGGGGTAATGTTTTGGCTCTAATTCAATCATATTTAACTGAAAGAACACAAATGATTAAAATATCAAGGATAAATTTTAAAACTAAGCGTGAGGATGTCTTTACTTCACGGAAGCGCAATACCATCTGCGGAGTTCCCCAAGGAAGCGTTTTGGGGCCTCTCTTATTTATCATTTATATAAATGACTTGCCCAATGCAGTTACGCAGCCAATGACTTTGTTTGCAGACGACAGTAACATAACGATAGCTTGTAATAACTTTGACTCATACAAAACTGACATTAATAATGCTCTTTCATCTGTAATTTCATGGCTAGATAATAATAATTTAAAAATTAATTTGACTAAGACAAATATCATGCATTTCAGCCAACGTTTTGAAAACCCGTCTAACATTACCTTGAGCTATAACAACAGCAAAATAAATGTAGTGGACAGTGAAAAGTTTTTGGGAATAATTATAGACAAAAAGTTAAATTGGAAACCACAGATAGAAGAGCTAAGTAAAAAAGTTAGTAGTTTGGCATACGCCTTATATAAACTTTCCGCTATATTAAACACTGACGCATTGCTTTGTGCTTACTATGGTTTGGTTGAATCTGTTATTAGATATGGAGTAATTTTTTGGGGAAATTCAACTAATAAAGAAGTCATATTCAAAATGCAAAAACGCTGTATTAGGGCAATGTTTGGGCTTCGAACAATAGAAAGTTGTAAGCCATATTTTCAAAAACATAAAATTTTGACCCTTCCGTCTTTGTATATACTGGAAATAGCTATATTTGTTAAAACAAACCCCGAATTGTTTCCAAAATTATCCGACTTTGTAGAGAGAAACAGACGTGACAATAATATAGTATGTCAATATTCAGGCAGCACTGCTCTTCTGGGAAAGAGTGCAGTCTGTATGGCACTCGTCAAAATTGTACGCCTGCATAGGCAAAACATGGTGGAACAATTTTTAACCCAACAACTCTGTGCATAACCATTATATTATGTATAATTTACCCATGTTTTGAACAATAAATATATCTTTATCTTTAAGTTTGGATTTGTATTAGCGGCACTCAATCCAACTTGACTCGTATGGTACCCAGGTCCCTCCACAACCATATTAGATAAATGAGCCTTGTCTGTTGTTATTTCCAGAGTAAATCCCCCATATCGGTGTTGTCGTCACCTTCCTCCTCGGAGTTGGAACAGTTTGATGCCCTCTCGCAGCGACGGAACCACAACAACAATGCTGAGGCTGACCCCTTCGACCTCACTGCGTTAGGTAACTCTTACATCATGTTTTATTTTTATTTATAAATAAAACATTATTAGTAATCTAAGTGTCTGTCGCCAAGCAGCCTAACGGTGTGTTTCGGCAGCAGTCCTTGAGAGCCATTGAAATTACAGGTACATGAGACTTAACAACTATGTCTCAAGGTGACGGGCACAGTGCAATTCGTGACTTGTGACGAAATGCATCTGTTATAGGCAGAGGTTAGTACGCTTAACATCAGGTGGGCCTCGAGCTTGTTCTGTCACAATAACATAAAAAAAAGCAGTGAAGTGCAATGCGAATAATAAAAATAAAAAATCTATTAGAAATTTTATGAATAATTCATTCATGACTGTAGACTACCATCGACGCCAAATAACTCTTATTAGTTTGAGCTTCACCGCATGACAGTAAGACTTTTTGTTAATGTCCCTGGCTACCAACGTTAGTCAAACATTCAGCCAAGAGATTAATTATAGGTTAATCTTGTTTACCACCTTCGACGGCTTACTATCTGATGAGATTCTGGTCAAAGGCTAAGCCTATCCACAGTAAGAACATAAGACTAGACCTTAGGAATAAATAAGAATAAATTTACTGAATAAAGAATATGAAGAGGCTTTGAATCAGAACCCCGTCAATGTTTAATATGTAACGTATATAAATTGTCCAGAGAGCACCCTGAAGCCGTCCCCGCCAGCATCATCAACAGGCGCCATCAAGAAGTCCCCGTCTGCGTTCCTCGGCGAGAATAGCTCCCTCGTGAACCTGGAGCGACTACTGCAGCCCCCCGCCCCCGACCCCGCCGCACCCCCCAACCCCTTCGCCGAGCCCCCTCGCCCGCAGCAGTTTGTTCAGCCGCAGCCGGTCAGTACTTCTACAGACCTAACGCTTCTTAGAACACATTATTAGGTGCTTGGCGTCCGTTTTTGTACTTGTGGGGTAGCTAGCCAAGCGAATATAGCAAACCTGACCTGCAATCATGTACAGTATCAAAGTATTCAGGCAACATCTGCCATCCTCTGAACAACTGGGATCAACTACCCAACATTTCTCACTCCGTAGTAAATGCAACTAGCGGTCACCCATCCAAGTCATGACCGCAGCAAACATTACTTAACCTCGTTAATTGGTTAAGAATGGCTCTACTGCAAGCGATTTATAGGTGTGGAGTGTATTGCACTTCTCACACAAATTACTACACATTGTTACAAAAAGTTATAATAGCTGGGGATGAAAAATGTTTTGTATGACAGACATACTTGTGTTTTACCACTTTTTGTCAGAATGAGAATTTACTGTTGAGTACAGCTGGAACATACCGTTCAGTGTCTGTTTTATCATAGTGTGGCCACAAGAGCCGAGAACTTTCTTTTAATTCGCGGTGTGAAGTTTAATGATAGAGGAGAAATAAAAAAAAATGCACTTATCAGCTACATAATTAATTTTAAACTGAACTGATAGATTAGTTCTATCAATAAAAGTGTCAAAATGCAGGTAACATTTTGTCATGGTTTATAATTTAATGACTAAAAGATTTTATAACTAATTCCAATTGAATAAACACAATGCTGTAGGTGTTTTGTGTAACATGCGTTGCAGAGCTATATCTTCAAATCAGGGATATCATAAATAATTCAAAGTAGATGAGAATCTTGTGCTTACAGTTTAATTATATCATTGTAACTATTACCTACCAATTAAACTTAAATAAAAACTTCGTCTGGAGATGAGAGTGGACTGCAAACATTGAATCAAGTTAGTACTGGAATGGTGATATCAATGTAAATAAACATCTAAATTTAAAAGATAACTTTAAGGGTGAACTGGCCGGCCCGTTCTCCATACAAACGTCGTAGGGTAATCACTCCCTTATTTGAGGATTTACGTCCAAAATAAAGCATAATAACGATTGATCTCGTCATTATCTAAGATTGTATGATGCCGAAATTATAATAAAATAATTGACTTGAGAATTATGAGCCTCAAAACATTCTCATATAAAGTTTTCGAGGCTCATAACTAACAATTTAATTGTCTTTTTAAAATGTTGGCATGATACAAGCCTAGATAATGACGATATCAGTCGGTATTATGCTTAAGTCTGGACCTAAAATCACAAATATGGGAGTGATCACCCTACGGAGTTTGTATGGAGAAGTGACCGGCCAGTTCAACCTTAAGTGGAAGTTGTCACGAGTAAACTGTCACGCATTTAAAAAGGTTAGTAATGTAATAATATCGAAATATTTATGAACAACTAAATATTTATGTAACATTGTCGTGTGTTGGTCATCACCATACAAATCTGGATATATTCTTGCTGTTGGCTTAAGCTTCTCTGTATGGTGTTAGTAACCTCTCTAAAGCAGAAAATCTTGAGAGACAATTCACATTATAGGTTAAGCCTGTTAGCCATCTTCGACCACATCATCACCTGAGGACTTACATTATGTCTAAAAAATGTATATTTTATGTTTCAATCATTTCGCAGGCGAAACTAACCATCAACGAGTTGAAGCAGCAGCAGATGGGCCTCACGGGGCTGTCGTTCCCGAGCTCATCCCCCGCCTTCCCTTCGGGCCCCCTCGGCATGCCGGCGGGAGGGCCCCCCATGATGGGCGCGCCCCCCTTGGCTCCCGCAGACCCGTGGGCCCCCGCACCAGTCCCGGCGCCCCGAGGGGCCTCCCCCTGGTCACCGCAGAACACCAGACACACGCCCAATCCGTTCCTCTCCTAGCCCACCTAATATCAGGTCAGTTGCAACAATAATGTGATGCAGATCTATAACTGGCTAAATGTGTTTTTTAATACTTTTGTCCTTATAGTTGTGATTTGTTGTACAAAGTTACTGGGGCGCAATTAATTACGCGACTCAAATTCCTTGATTGGACAGCCAACACATAGTATAATAATATAATATAGTACAGCACATACATCACGTTCCACATTTGCTAGATGTTTTTGTGGAATTACTACTGAATATTTATTTTTGTATATATATAACCGCAAGAAGAAGTAAAGGCTCAATCTATATTATTGCCTGATAATGTTTAAATCAGGCGATCTAGCTGCTTTATTCTAATAACAATCCCAACATTTATTTTGCTTCATTTGTATTCAGTTATTTAAATCCTTGGTTGTAAATAATGAGGATTGTTCGTTTCAGGTTAAGCGCTAACCATCGCTCGAGAAGCCTGCTCTGGCCGCACGCCACGCCTTCCCGCACTCGTGTGACGCTTGGAGGCACACACACACATATTGACAATCTTGCGGCCACACACACAAGTTTAAACTCAGAGACACGACTAAAATACCTGCTAGTATTGCACACTTGTCAAAACTATTGAGATTGAATAGTATTAGACAAAATAAAGTAGAACACAATCCTAAGTAACTAAGATTTGTCAATTGTGAATTATTGTTTTAAAATGAATTTATGTTTTTGTTTCGGCCGCAAGATTAAGTCCCATTGAACATTTTACAGGAAGTGATCAAACCCGCGATGAGTTTGTGTATAAAGTAGTATCACCCGCGTTGATTACCAATAAAGTAATATATTATTTTCTTACGTGATCGATTTATTATATCGCGTATTGTTTTTAAATGACGTGAAGTAACTAATAAAATGGTGGTAGGTTAACAAATTATATGTATATTTCAATAATAAGAAAGTGTGACGATTGTTTGGAACACCAAATTGTTGCGACTTTTTCTAATCGACTGTGCGAATGAAATAATTGGAAAGCCTTTATTTTCACCTCTATTGGCTTTGATTCAATTTAGATTCACAAAATATTTTTAATTTTTTAAACGTGAGTTTTGCCATGTTCTATCTTGTGAAAAGAACAAAAAAACATCTGTGGATTAATTATTAGGGTGAGTTCTTTTCGAAAGAGCCAGTATTCCATCCGTGGGAGAAAGCCCGTTACCCAGCAGTGTGAATATGAAGAACTGATGATGAAAATACACCCTCACTAAGGAGATTTACATAAATATGCTGGTACAGTAGTAAAGTAACAATAATTTATTTTTTAATAATACAGCTGTATACAATCTGAGTTGCAGTTCAGTCATAATTTATCTTTTCCATGCAACGTAATTAATATCAATCAGTTTTTTTGTAATACTGAGTAGTAAAAGTTAAATAATATTATCCCACATTATATTTTGTAATTTAAAATGAATTTTAGTACAATCAGAGGTTAGAAATCTTTATGTTAATGTTATTCGTAATTATTTAGATTTATAATCAAATCAATCGAGTGATTGTTTAGGGAAGGCTTATAACAAGTTTGTTCTCACAGTCGGTTACAAGATTATCATTTGTATTTAGTAATAACGGATAGATAACGTTAACACGATGTAAATGGAAGGTGTATAGACTGGGATATCGCTGTGACGTGTTTATAAAATAGGACACATCTTTTTGAGTATTTTCACGTCTTAGGTGAAACATAACTCTTTTGTAGGATAGTTATTAAGTGGGGTTTTATCTAATACATGGGTATTCGTATGAAATATATTTTAAATTGATTTAGGAAATGCAATAAATATTAAATTTTCTGAACTGAATGCACTGAGTAAGTACGAAAACTATATTTTTAATAAGAAAAGGCTAAGTATAGGTGTTTTTAAAACACAATAGTATTACCGAGTCTGTATTATAATTTTTTGAAAATGGATTTGATCTAAGTTCTGTGAAAATACTCAAAATAATAAACTAACATAGACTGTATAAATAAGCAACCGTAAATCCTAGATTTGGAGCCGAAATTTTATGTGAAACAAACTGTTTACTTGCTTGAAAATACTAAGTCAGATAAGAGTATATTGAATTAGCTTTTCGGTCCAAATCATAACTAAGTCGAGTGTAAGATACTATCAATATGTGCTAGTGGGCCTTCCTAATCAACAAATTACAATATAACCTACTTGTTGTATTTCTTTTCTGAATAATTTATGGAAAATAAAAAAGCAGAGCTAGTTTTTGTAATAGGTTTTTGGTTTTAAATTAGATTACCATAATGAAGGTCCACTAGTGTCCAAAATAACTAGAGACTAATGGCTGCCTGTATTGATTGAAACGTGACATGTTCTTGGCTAAAACCAGCTCATTATAACTGACGCTAGACTTCTTTGCAACAGATATCAAACTGTACCTTTCACGATGCAATCTGTTGGTTGTATCAGTTCTATCCACTCACGAAAGCGCGCCCAATTTTTATTGAATGTAGTTACAACTACCACTGTATGCCCGAGCGATCATATTATTTTTTACTGTATCATTAGCATTTCCGCCCTCACAGAGCGCGCCTTCGTGATTGAACAGGAAGTATCGAATAGGGGTCCCGCCTTCAAACCAATATGTCTCAGACGTGTGTGTCGTAACTCAGGTGTTAGATATAACTAATACAAAGTCAATACAGCTCGTCACACTAATACGGCTGGTCCGAATTATAGTGTGAACTTATGTATATAGATATCAGTATTGTATAACAAGAGTCGTACCGTATATATGCATCTCGATCAATTCGGGCAGTGTTTAGACTACATTGAGGTGAAGTTATAAATCGTGCCTTAGCTAACTGAACGTTATTGTAATGAGTGTTGTGTCGCCCTCCATTTCCTTTGCAGTGTCGCTAAGTCCCACGAGAGTTAAGGTTATTTATAAATATATATCACACACTATTACAGTTCCAGTTTTTTTGGAACTTATTTCGAATTATATAAAGTTGTTTTAAGAGTTACATGTATGTATTAACAAAGCGCATTAAAAAAATATAAATACTTGTGTATCAAAAGTTATTCGTAAGTCTGACTGTTTATGATATCCTGCGGAGTCGTCCATAGAGCGTAATCTATGTTTGTATAATAGATATTTGCGTTTTAAAAATAATCATCATCTGTCTGTAACAGAATGCAGATAATAATGAAGTCAATTGTGTAACTGTATATATACTATATCTGTATAATTACAAATGTATAATAGTAACTTCGCAATCAGCGGCAGTTAGCATGTAGATTTTGTTACAATTGACCTTCATAAGTATCGGACACGCAACATTACTATGACAGTGAAATACTGTCCTCAGTAGTTTGTTTTATACAAATGGGTATACGGTAAAGATTACGAATAACTTACAGAGGCATATAATATCTAAAACGCATTTAGCTACGTCGCTCTTATTGACTTGAAAAAGGGAGGTATTTAATTTGACGCGTATTTGTTTTTCTATAAATCTTAAGTTTGATATCTAAAATTGTAATGCAAAAAAAGGTCACATGCGTTTGACAAAATAAGCCTTATTGTTACCCCGCGCTTATTGGCGTTATGTATATTGCGTACAAAATACATATTATTCCATTTACTTTGCTATAATTATTGTATTATTTACTACTATAATATCCTCATTATGTAGTATTGATTATTAGTCAAATTATGTATGTGATTACACGGCTTCTGTGATGCCTGTGTGGAAACATTGCGGGGGCGGTTTGCCACTTAATAGCATTTAAATAGTTTTACAAACAAGACACCAATTTTCCTAAGTAGCGGATAATATACAAAGCAATATTTACAATTTTTTACTAAATAAGTACTTTTTCCACGCAGGCAACATAGGATCTTTTTCGATTAACTCAGGTTCAAACGGTTATTGACTTTATCAGAAATGTAGATAAATTATTTTTTAATATTTAATTAATTTCGACCAATAAAATGCATCGATGCTAATCCAATATGTCACTAGCTAGGGAGAACTGTAAAGATTTAATGTAACTATTTAATTAAAATATATAAGTTTTTCAATATGTTGTTGCGTATTATTGTCATACATGGTTCTACTAATTTGTGTTGCTAGTGGTTTGTTCTACTGGTGTAATGAAATTAAACAAAAAAAGTATCTCATGGAAAAAGCGATAACTTTTGATATATGTATGTATATGTTTTTGAACTATAAAATGACCAGACAAGCACCATTACGTATATGCCAGGGACCTGAATGAAATTTCATTGCCCGAAACTATCTCCTGTTTTTTTTATTGTAAAATAAGTCAGTAAGTAATGACTATTGTTGTAAATGTAAGTTTCATTCTAGGAGGTTCAGTCATATAAGTAGTAGGCTGTGTCGTATAGTCTCATTGCTTTCTAGTTTCCTGGCAATCGGGTAACATCCTATGGACCTATGTTTGCCTGGTACTTTTTAGTTGAAGAACCGTGTAACTACCAGTTTATACAAGTGGTACATGTTTGGAGTGTATCCCATCTGGCCCGGTGACTTGCCCGGCGCCGGGCCACATGGGAAAAAAGAGTTTTAACTGGCCCGGTGATATGTTTACCGGGCCAAATGACACAAATCAAGTGCCATCGTCCCCGGTAAGGTGACAAAGAAGATACGCCTCGAAATTTGTAAAATAATCTTGAAGTACCAGGAGATAAGAAACTTAGAGAAGGTTGCCATACTCCTTTAGACAAACAATATAATATATGCATTGTTTGCACACTTAGTAGTATGGTACTGCGGGTTGTCTCTCTAGCTCTATCTATGCGGTATGCACTGAGCTCTATGTTATTTCGATTCTATGGTTACACTAATACCTTCTTTATGATTCTTATCTCCTGGTACTCCAAGGTTTGATTTGGCTAGTTTGTAGTGTGTATTACATTCGCAAAACATTATATTCGCAAAATATGACATTCTCAAATGATTACATTTTGGACAATCACAGTCAGAAGGGTTAGAGTAATGTGGTGTCGCGTAATAAACGATACCTATCTTGATCTTATTTTAACCACTAGTCCAATTCTAAAAGATTCTGAAAATAATGAAACTAGTGTCGAGTTTTGTTATCACTAGTTACACATTATTATTTTAGGCACTTGTGAAATTTTTGTAGGGTGTAAAAACAGTCGAGGTAATGTGATGTTTTTACATAACACGCTACAAACTAGCCAAATCAAACCTTGGAGTACCAGGAGATAAGAATCATAAAGAAGGTATTAGCTTAACCATGGAATCCGAAATAACATAGAGCTCAGTGCATACCGCATAGATAGAAAGAGACTAGGGAGACAACCCGCAGTACCATACTACTACGTGTGCAAACAATGCATATGTATTTTTTGTCTAAAGGAGTATGGCAACCTTCTCTAAGTTTCGTATCTCCTGGTACTTCAAGATTATTTTAAAAATTACGAGGCGTATCCTCTTTCTCACCTTACCGGGGACGATGGCACTTGATTTGTGTCATTTGGCCCGGTAAACATATCACCGGGCCAGTTAAAACTTTTTTTTCCCATGTGGCCCGGCGCCGGGCCAAGTCACCGGGCCAGATGGGATACACTCCATGTTTGCGTCAAGGCATCAGTTGGACGAACATAAATAGGTCTGCTACTCGGTCCAACGTTCGGAACAATTAAGTAAGACAACAGATAGTGTAGCGTATTTTACAATACTTGCATCATTAGGTTCCATTCTGAAGTAGAAAAGTGATCATCAAGCATCTTTAGGTTGTTCCAGAATCTGTCTTTGATAGCCAGTGCCCATTCTTGTTTTGGATTGCTAACATACCTACTCGAGCATCACTTATTCACAGGCGTGATAAGGACGAAGGTAAGGACCAGCCTTATAGCAATAATAAAAGGAATTAACATTATAAATAAAACACTAAGCAAGTACAATATGATTATAATTTATTATTAATAGTTTACAAAATTATTTCCAGTGGCATTCGACATAGATATTCCCACAATAAACATAGTTTTGTTCGTCATTAACCTTAGGAGATTACAGCTTCCCAACTCGTGTAAGTACGTAGATATTAAATACATCGGAAACGTCGCTTATATACAATACACTAACGCACCACTTACAAAAACGTTTATAAAATCGTAAAAAATGGTTTGAAAAATCCCATGTAAGTCTAAAAAGCATGGAATGGACGATATCATAGTCGGAAGCGGCACTCTCGAAGCTTATCCTACACGTTACTTACAATAAACTTAACTAAGTAGCTTAAACTTTCATAATTAGTTAAGCCAGACTCGGTGCAACTTGTTAGTTGTTGAGCAATGAAAGGAAGCCATTGCTTGGAAGTAGAGGAGAGCCTCTGCACACGTCTGGTATTGCGTCAATCCCTGTTTTAAACTTAAAATAATTACGGTATAAAACGAACAGTAATTTGGGCAGATTTGTAGGAGTCAGTCTCGCGATGTTTACTTCACTAACCTACACGCTTGTCCGTCGCCGTCGGTACTTGAGGGCAGATTTAGCACAACACAAACACATCGACTAGACGCTACATTCACCAATAAATAATTTCCGAATACAATTCCAAACGACTTCTTTCATTCTAATCGATTAAATCTAAAATAAATAAATTCAAGCAATACCATATAAGGTGAAAACGTAGAAAAATATTAATCGAATAAAAGCAATATTTCGGCAGATCTTAATACCAATACGAAAAATAAATCTATGATTATAATGAATAGTGAAGCGATATTTTCGTATGATCACATTCGCGCCCTCGCGCGGTAGAACCTATGAACCTTAACGTACTAAATGCAAAACCGGACGAGTCGCCGGCGCTCGCCGCGTACCGCGAAGAACAATTTAAAATGAAAAATGTGATATCAATGCATTGGACATTGATTAACATTCTCGACCAATCATTAGTTTATTCCAGGCAGCGGATTCACTTCAGAATCAGCTGATCGGGTCGTTCGGCGCCGCCATTTTGTGTGCAACAAGTTGGCGGCTTGGTATTGCGAAATGGCGGCGGACGGCGGCGGTCGCCCTCAATCGATATGAAGTTAAGTCTCTCGCCAATCTACAACGTTACACATTCACGTTCTGAATATAACCGGGACAAAATGGAAGAGTATTGTGAACAGGCTTTTTCAGACAACGGAGATTCATTCGAGTGGATTAGGTAGAACTTAACGGTTAACTTTTAAAAAATCAGACCGTAAAGAATATAATGTAACTTAAAATGTCTGTTTTATCTATTCGTATTTAATCTCATACTATATTTCATATTTGCGGCTGTAAACTAACATACGAGTACATCAAACAAAGTAAATAACACTCCTATATAGTTTTACTTTTGTGTCAATTGCTTAGGTTATCTGGACAAAGTGCATAATACAATGGTGTTCACGATACGTTTAAAAACTTCAAACGTAGCGAGATCTTTCTACTTCACCTACTTTGTCTCAGACATAGAGAAGTTAACAATAATGTATTAGTCAAAATCGAAACGAATGGAGGAGTCCATAGATAACTTAATAAAACTTAACATTCCGTACGGTCTGATTCTACATAAACCCGAGCGAACTCCTCAGTTGCTGTTAGAAATGTGTACAGTATACCTACAGAAACTATATAAACCTTTCGCTGCGTCCATGATCCCCGGCGCTAACCGTAAGCAAGAACTGTTCAGTTTTCATATTACATTGACGTGGTATTTGCTGCTTGGTACTGTACATACCCTTGCTTACTGACTGTACTCGTTTCAGGCGCTGCAAAAGCACCATCACGAGGTGTGTATATTCCGCTAGGGTTCAGGTCTCCGAACTGGTATATGGTGGTTATGTAGGTAGAGGGTTGAGTAGAGTAGAGTATAACTCGAGAGAGAGAGTTAGTACTCCCAGTGCGTGGCGTCGGAGAGCGCGCTGCCGGCGAGACGGAAGTTCCCGTTCTTGGCGGCGGCGAGGTAGTCCCTGGAGGCGGCGGCGCGGATGGCGAGGCGCGTGGGCTCGCGCAGCTCCAGCAGGAAGCCCTGCGGGGACTCCGCGTCGCACGTCACGCTCTCGCTGTCCGCGTGCCAGTACTTGCCGTTCTGTCCTGCAACACAACCAACCAACCACTGCCCTTAGCATCCCATCTCTCCACTCACTATCAACCACCACCCCGACTGCGACGTCACTACATCGCTCCAAAATATAAGGGCACTGCCACGCGGTCTAAGTTGCCAAACTGAATTGCCCAGAAGGAACAGCAATCATTTCCTCTTAGCGAAACTCCTACGTCAAAGAGAATATTCCTAATTTTTGCACTATTTTGTAGTTCAGTTATAGGATAACACTAAAATCAGTGTAAAATTATGAACTTTTGTTTTTGAGATTACTAATGCAGGGGTCGAAACTGATTGTACAGTCAAATATACTGATTTTACTGACTGTAAGACAAAAAAATACTGACCTATTACTGACCTTTTACTGTCTAAACTTTTATGGACATGTATTATAATAATGGGGTTCCTAACAGAGTAATACTCGCAAAAGATAACTTGAGACTTCGGATGTAAAAGTCAACTCTTGCGGGTTGTAAATTAATTAAAAGAATATTTTATTTTCTGTTTGGCTTCCACCATCCCCATAGTCAACCCGTACCGTTTATCCTTTTTTATATGACTGTACTTTAAATGTGCGCGCGAGTTGACGACAAAAAAAATAGGTTAACTCCGAAGGTGCCAACTCGCGTGCACTCGCGAGTTTCACGCTCGCCATAGTTGACGAATAAGTCACCATATCACTACATCATCACTACTACATAGTATAAAACATAGTCGCTTTCCCTGTCCCTATATCCATATGTATGCTTTAATCTTTTAAACTACGCAACGGATTTTGATGCGGTTTTTTTAATAGTTAGAGTGATTCAAGAGAGTCATTCTTGAATCACTCTATCTATGCATTAAATAGTGTAGAAATACTGTTATTTTTGAGGTTTCTAATGTGATGTCGAAAATAATTTCATTTTTTCCGCTTACATTGCAAACGCAGGCTGAATCATACGAGATTTATCAAAATAATGAATGAGATTTATATAAGTATTGTACACATTGAAAAGGTCTACAGAAAACTCCGCTATGGTATATGTCTATCTTTTATGGATATCCCGCAATAATTTTTTTTTGTCATTTACTTTTTACGACAAATAATGGCTAATTTTCGATTTTAACCAATACAGCATGAATTCTTATCTAATTAAATACCTTAAATACATTGTTGATTTAATATAGGTCTATATGGCCCTTTACAGCATATGATTTAAATGAATATTATCGAAGATATTACAGATTTAAAAATTGCGGGCCGTAGCGTTTGCGGCGGTTCCGGCCGGCGTACCGGAGATGTATTGATTCCCCGAATCCCTCTGATATCATCGGATTTACCCTTCCAATTTAAACGTTTACAGTTTCCGGTAAAGACATCTTTTGCAATGACCATTAATAAATCGCAGGGTCAAACCTTCAACGTTGCAGGCTTAGATTTGAGCGTTGACTGATTTCCACATGGCCAACTGTATATCGCTCTTATAAGAGTAACTTCTAGAGAAAACTTGTTTAAATGTTTGTATTGTCATTAGACAATACAAACATTGTCTAATGACAAGAAAGCTGTGAATGTTGATTTAAAGACATTTTGTAATATATCAACTGTTGTAAAAATAAAATAAATATATACATATAAATAAAATACCTATTTAAGGTAAAAATTTAAAAAGTAAATAAGTAATGTAGTGTATGAATTTAGATATTCCAAAGAGAGCAGGAAATCTTCATGGTTTAGGAAAAGAAGAATTATTTTACTCTAAATTTAACGCGTGCGGGCCACGGGCAGTAATGAATAAATCAAAACTACTGGATCGATTTTTATAATTTTTTCAGTGAATGACATAGGCTATATATTTCATACCCGAGCGAAGCCGGAGCGGGCCGCTTATAAATAAAGCCGGTAACAAGAAATTAAATCTTAGGGTTATTAAATTAGCTAAAACAATTTATAAAATCAGACAAACATGCTATTATTACAAAATTACAAATTTACGAGAGGAAAAATTATTGTCTTGTACGGGATTGCCATAAAACTCTCCACTACAGCAGATAACATACAAAATACATAGATTTTGTTATTTTTAATCAGCACAAAACAGAAATAGACCACGGTAGATAATTTCTGAAACCAATAAAATTAATAATGGGATGAAACCCGTTAAAAAGGAAGAAAATATAGCAAAAATTAAAGGAAAAATAATTTACGGGCGATCTGAGGTCGGGAAGTGGAAGGGTAAAAATCGGTTTATCTCGATTTTCGGCAAAATTACAAGTCCTATGGAAAATATTATACGACAAAGTTGTAGATAATAAGAAGATCTACAACTTCTGTATTAACTGTGATCATTTGGGATGTATGTAGTATGGTCAGTTATTTTCCGTAGTTCCATTAGACGTCCCATTGACGGGACGATGTAAAAAGATATTTAACTGTGGATCCATTGGCCAATGGAACCACGGAAAATAAATTTTACTCCAGTATCATTTTGCTAACACCTACCTCATAGCTCATATAACATACTACACTTAATTTTTTTCTCTGTAGTGGCTAAAATAACATATTTTTGTTGATACATCAACATACATACAACGTACATAAATAAATATGTAATAAAACTTTTTTTAAATCTTAATATTCTTTATTATTCATCGATAATTATATCGATAAGTCTGAGATTTTCTCTTTTCTTTGCAGTTTTGAGAACTTTTTTACCATGGTAATGTATATATATATTTTTCATTATCAGAAAGAAGAGATTTCAACGAACAAAAAGCCTACCTACTATTTAAAAAAGCTGATATTTTGACGCGAGAATTTTCGGTTCGAAAATTAAATTATTATGTCAAAATAAAGTGAAAAATTAATATTTTCAAATAAAAAAAATTACAGTGTGTTTGGGACATAAAGAGGTAAGTTTTCAACAAATTTAGTAAAATGAAAAGTTTTTTTGTATAAGATATAAATAAAAAACCAAAAACTATTATTTTTATTTTTCTCATAAATTTTGAGGTTAAGGGAAAAAAGTGTCTTTAAAAAAGTTGTAGATCTTTATTACCTACAACTTTGTCATATATTTTTTTTCCATAAGTTGCGGGGAATCGAGATACTTTTACACTTAAAAACTCACCCCCTTCCACTTCCCGACCTCAGATATCCCGTCAATTATGTTTCCTTTCACTTTTGTTATATTCTCTACCTTTTTCATCGAGTTTCATGCTACTATTTTTTTTTTAACTTTTCACCATTTTCAAAGGCTTTTGCACTGGACTAAAATGCACCGGAGTATTTCTTTTTTTTAAAATGACACTATAATAGATCAATGAATTCATAGGTTCGTTGCAATAATAGCTCGGGGTATCCGGAAACGCGTAACCTGTGTCCTCAAATATCAATTACTGGACAAGCAATTGAATTGAGAACCCCCTGGAGACATCATTAGTTTTTAATTCACATTACCTAATTAATATCTCCTTTCGCTACTAGGTACCATGACACAGGGAATAAATGGAGAAAATAACGTGGATGGCTACAATATTGACATTCTTTTTCATCTTAGCGATCAATAAGGGCAACTTTTTTGTAGTCAGGGTCCAGTAGGAAAGCACTATTCCAAAATACTGACTTTACTGACCATTTTCAGGAAAAACTGACTTTTACTGACCGACGTTAAAAAAACTGACTTTTATTGACCAGTTTCGACCCCTGCTAATGGTAGCTATTACAGATGTCAAATTGCCGTAAGTAGGAGTGGGTTAGAGTGGTTACCTTTGAAGTAAACGGCTCCCTTGGGCCCGCGGATGACCTGGATGGTCTCGTAGTTGGCCTTGTTACACTCGAGCCGCACTCCCTTCGGGCCCACGAACCCTTGCTCGCACTTCAGCACCAGGATGGGCCTGCAAATATCACACAGATTAATCGATACATATCGCTTGACATCCACCGAGGGTAAGGTCTCTGTAACAAGAGTCCATCTTGGTGCGACCACCGTAGTCAGATATTCCGCTTCGAAGCAGTAGTGTGCAAACACTGCTGTGTTTAAGCGTGAAGGACACTGCAACAAGTGAAACTACTGGGCGAACGAGACTTAAAAACTAACGCTTCAGAGTGACGACCGCAGTGCAGTGTCAAGCAGAAAGAGAACGTTGACTTCGTTCTTGCAGTCAACAGGCGAGACGCTTACCATTAAGCGGGCGGGTTATCTGTCTCATCACTTCACGTAAAAACATATCTAAAAGGGCATTATTATTCAAAGCGCAACAGTAAGCTCTTGCGAATACCAACTAAATATTTACTATAGTGTTTACTAGCTCAACATCGAGCAGGACTAAAACAAAAAGAATCAGTTAAACCACTAGCGGGATTCGAACAAGTGGCTATCCCGGAATATGCTTTACAAAAACTGCATTGTTAGCATTGTAGGGTTGCATCCATCGTAAACAAGTCTAAATCTAATTGCAATATCAGACTTTTTTATAAGTATGTATTTCAATTCACATTCTAACTATGACTCCTTCACCGCGGAAGCTCAGATTGACAGATTATATCCCGGTACAGGGATGATTCGAATCCTGTTAGTGTTTAAACTTATTCCTTAAGTTGTAATTTTCACAGGTAAGTCGGCGTTAATGCCAAAATTACAATGTTGGCATCAGACAAGCAGTTTGCTCATTAACATTAAGGCTGTAGGTACCTGTTGATGAGATAGAAGTAGTATTTGCAGTTGTCGTCGATGGTATCTGCGTTGGCGTACAGATGTCCGGAACGTTTGGTCATCAGGTACTTGCCGTTGTTGGCTCGGAACGCAACCGCGCCGTCGCCTTGCCACTCCAACTCGAACAGTGCGTTCGAAGATCTGCAACAAACATATGTTACAATGAACTTGCGTTCTGATTCCTAATGCAGGATTATAATACTAGTGCAGTGATTCAGATTTTCGACCTCCAATAAGTTTTTTTTTGAGACAGTGACAGCGGAGTGCTTTTATCTATGGACTGCCGTGCGGCAGGTTCTTGGTTCTGCTTCGATCCCACCGCGCTGACTTGAGTTACACCGCATGGTGAAAGAGAATTTTGCGAATGCTTGCCTGGCTCTAGCTACCACCCTCAAGTAGAAGCGGTGGGGATCGAACCAGGGACCTGCGGCACGGCAGTCCATGAACTAACTATATAACTTTGCGTTGGTTGGACGAGGCTTACAGCCAGGGGGCCCAAAAAATCGAGGGGTTGTTACTATTCTATTAAAGCGTGTGACGTAGGTAAGCACGCAATCACGTAGGTAAGTAGGTAAGCATTTCCCTCCGAAGCTACTCCCCCACGCATAGTTTAGAGCAGTAACACGAGAGTCCAGTACCGCTCCAGTATTAGTGGGGATATATAAGCTAGGTGAGCTGTACACTCACTTATTGTCTCCGCTCGCCTGGATCCCGCCACCGGTCTCGAGCGTCCAGTACCGATCCTGCATAGTGCGGATGTACCAGCGCTTAGTGCCCCAGTCGAACTCCAGCTGGAACGTCTCGTGGGACGAGATCTCGTCCTGGTTAGCGGTCACGTCTACTCCTGAAAACAATACAAAAACATCATCATTTTATTGTACTTAACAATAACACAGACTTCGGATATAACTAATACAGTTGGATTCAGACGATGTTACTATAGGACTGATTTTCTCTATTTGAAGTCAGGGCTTTCACTCAGAGGCAGTTCAGGCAGAAAATCAAAAGAAAAATAAGGGAACGTCAAAAATGTGCGGGTGAGCAAATATAGCAGCTTCATAATGCGTAGGTACGGCTGAAGAATGTGCGTGCCCTACCGCAGCGTCTCTATATCACGATAGATATAATCTGGGAGCCTCCAAGTTATATGAAAGTGAATAGGTTTTTGCTCGGCAAGCATGTTGCACCGTCGACCGCGTCGTCACTTTCCATCAGTTGAGAAGAGTGAAATTACATGAATGGTCATTAAAAAAATTATACTGAAACGGTCGTATTCTAACTTTAAATTGTAGCCGCTATATCGGAATGGTTAGAAATTATTTAAACTCGTTTGAGATAGTGTTACAATGTGTTTTACATTACACGCCGTAGTGTTCGTTACGACAATATGGAATATAGAGTTATTTTTACACACACGACCACAGAAATACGTATGTATCCTATAACCTCATTGATATTTAAAATTGATATTTCAAGAACATGGCAACCTTGACCTAATGCTGCTGCATCACGCTTACCTTACCTATCTGAAGGATCTCCTACTGTCGTGTTTGGGTTCAGGGCTTTAAAATGTCTCAATTAATAATAATTATAGGTAGGTGATCAGGCGGTTGAAGCCGAGGGATTATTTCTCAATCAGTGAGGATATTCTGGCACGTCAGTATATTGGTTTGCTTTAAGCACGTATAAATGCGTTCTGCTCAACGCGAACAGTTGTTAGTTAAAAGCGCACAAGTGTGGATATAAAGCTTAGATTTATGTCTATCACTGTTGTTCCTCCCATCAAAACAAAACGAACGTCAACCACAAGTGGTTGCTTTCTCCATGACTGCACCACCGCTTTAAAAGCACTCGAAATGCCATTAACAGCTATTTCTATTAGACGTGCACTCGAGTCGAGACTAGCTGTGTGGGCAAACATGCTATACTCAGAGCAGCTTTTTATTTTATGTGACATGTAATACTGTTTGTGACATGTTTGTAAAAGCGCGACTCATACATTTAAATACTTAAAAGTCATTTGATAACAATGTACAATTTTTAAAAGTTAAGAATACCTAGAAAACCTCCTTTGCAAATAAGATTCCTCTTACAGTATTTTTAGTCTCCGTGTGCAGCGGCGGCGGCGCCAAGTGATAATATTTGTCTCCGTCCGTGTGAATGTATCATTCTGTCACTTGGCATTGTTGCTGCCAACGGCTGAACAGATTACGATGCTGTTTTATCAGCAAACATATTGACGTTTTAATATTGTTATGTTTTCAATAACGCCTGCTGTGCGGATTACGATAAGTTGTACTATAGATATCGCTCCATCCCGAAACGATGCGATGGTTAAAGAACGAATGGAAAAAAATTAACCAATTGAGCTAACATGACAATGTCGTCATCATTGTCAATAAGCTCAATTGGTTGGAGCATACCCCGGCTAAAGGGGTGGATGGACGCGGGTTCGAATCCCGCTCATGACTAAAATTTTTCCTATCGTATATTTGTAACATTGTAAAACATTGACGCTTAAAAAAATATTGACGGTCGTCATTGATTATGGTAGTTATAATAGTTGATTCCTTAATAACTGTTATTACATATACTAACAAATACTCTTAGAATTCGGCGTATTACGTGATCAAATACAATAGTTATTATATTACATGTTTAAATGTTGAATTTCCCGCCACAGACGTCCGCCTTAAGGTGAAGTAAGTCTCAAAAAGGCAAATTTTGAACATGTTTTAAGAAAGACTGTACGGATATGAATATAATATATAATATTCTAGAGGATGCCTATTACGAATACTATGTCTGACCCGAAAACACGATTCCATATAATTTTTTCCGATTCCGTTTTTAAAAGCTCACTTTTATATGAATTTATTAAAAAAATCTCCATCGCTATTTAAATATTGCGTAGTTCTGTTTCACTCGCTCTCATGCTAATCGAGGTCTCTTCATCCTCCGAACTCAAGTCTTACATTTTTCAAAGACCACTTCGTATTAAGCTTCTTTGGCATACGCAGGTCATATATTTCAAGAGATTTCCAAGAAGAGCCATTTCAGTCGGTACCTACTATTAGCAATACTAGCTATGAATACAAAACTATTCGCAAATACCTTGCAATAGAAAGACAAAGGAAGTGCACTGCGGCATTCCTCTGATGTACTGCAACCAATCTCTAGAGCAGACATCGCTCTGCGAGATTTGCTGCGCGGGCGACGCTCACTCGTGCACGACGCCGCAACGTCTAGGGCTGACCCAAGTTTTATTTTCGTATAATCGAATTTAATAAATACATACAGTCAGACAAAATGGTTAATGTCACTACTATAGGCTGCATTCTTGATATCGTTGGTATCAGCTATAGCACTCATTACTTTGATAATTAATATTTTGCATAATATTCATTAATTAGACTCACATTAATTATCATATATATATATATATATATATAATCACATCATTCATCAGGTTAGTTCCCGCAATACTATGAGGAAAGCCCTTTCTTAATATATTCGGCCCATATTACATTACGTTATATTTATGATAATATCCATAGACACTACAAATAATCTGTCGTTGTCTATGATTTGATTATGAAATAGGGTCCTTAAAACATCTTGCGAATTGTCGGTGTTTACTTATACGACTCTAGTAGCTCATCTCATTGGGAATATACAGGCTATATTATATGAGGATCTTACTTGGTTGGATCACCTAACGGTGTGTTCTGGCAGCAGTCCTTGAGAGCCAGTGAAATTACAGGCACATAAGACTTAACAACTATGTCCCAAGGTGACGGGCGCAGTGCAATTCGTGACTTGTGACGAAATGCATCTGTTATAGGCAGAGGTTAGTCCACTTAACATCAGGTGGGCCATGAGCTTGTTCCGTGACAAAAACATAAAAAAAAACTAATAAAAAAAATAATTACTAAGCAGTAATTCACTCCGAACTGATAGTATATCAGGATTCTCGCGACCTTTAGATCCTGAGGGTAGCTCGAGGTTACGCTGGCGTTCGCGTAATTCGCGTACGTAATGTCTTGTCAACCACAGCCCCTGCAGTAATATTATGTATGTACACCACAGAAAGTAACACTAACTTCTGTGTGTGTGAGTGGTCTATATCTATTATCATACTTTAAACTACATTTGGGACGTTGTTAAATCCTATATTTGACAACGTCCCAAGCGTAGTATACGTTTTGTGGTTTAAAATGGAAATCCAAAAAAATATATGAAGAGATTACGATACGAATATTACTATATTTTGCATTCAAAATGTGATGTTGTGTGCGCCAGGTAATATTCTTTTTGTGAAATGATGACAGCAGAAAAAAATGTTTAAGCGCGTGAGGCAACCCTAAACTCTTGAGTAGATCGGCCATCGACCGTCTGTACCGCTATCGCACGCCTGTTAGCTCCGAGATGCAATTCTATTCAATATTTCCGATATTCTACTACGAGCTTATGTTAACAGTGACTGAGCTAAATGGACCTAAGATCCCGCAGCCAAAGATAAGATCATTTTATTCCATATTAGATACTTCTAGAAGGCAATAAATGTATAAGTACTAACGTAAGTTTAGGCCAATTCAAGATGGAGATATATACATATATATATAAATACCGCCTCTGCCTATATCATCACAATTGACGAACTGCAGTGCGCCCGTCACCCTGAGACACCCTGGCTCTCAAGGACTGCTGCCGGAATACACTGATAGATGCTTGGCGACATATTTTTCACTTGTGGGTGGCAGCTAGCCAGCCTTTATCGATCCAATTACCACTATCCTCGTAGGCTAAAGGGTAGTCTCCCTTTCGCGGATATAAAGGCATATTACCAATGTGATATTGAAACGTCATGTTCGCCGCTTAAAAGAAAATAAGTTTGTTGGTTTGGATGACAGTTTCCAAACTAGGTACATTTTGTTTCGGCATCTTTAGTATTTATATCTAAATATGTTTTCAAACACTACGGCATGTTAAGCGAACATCACGTTTACATATTTTAAGATCAGATTTTTTCCCTGTTTTGACGAAAATTGTATGGCCTAAAAATATGACAACGAGATTTTTTGGATTTATATGGTTGTGGTAGGTAAGTACTTACATTATATTACATATTGCAATGTCAAATTCCTACTAGTTTAGTTTTTTAGATAGACCACAAAAAAGTCTAAAATAATAACTTTGTCAGCACCCCAATTATTTATTTTTCAATAAATAAACATAAAAACTATATTTGCATCTCTCAAGCTCGGAAAGGTGTTGGTTATCATTCGAAACAGTACCCTACCGCTATATGAAAAAGATTTTTGAAATTCGAACCTCTAATAAAATTATGTTCCAGAAAGATGAATTCACATTAAATATTATAACTTTTAGCAATTTTACGTAAATGTGTTACAATTAATTAACGCAAATTAACTTAACATTATTTAGGCTGTTTTCCTCGCTGGAATTAGGTGAAAAATTGTGTGTTTCGCTCGGCAGCAAAGTTATTTTGCGTCTCGTACCTTTCAAACCTTCGATGCCTACTCTCAGGACTCGATATTTGAACCGCTTCGCTAGTGATGCAATACTCGATTCCTGGTTTAAAAACAGGTACTTGCGTTAAACGACAACTTTGCAGTCTAGCATATATGAAATAACTATTGTACTGTTCTCAATAAGCTCTAGACGACACAGGACACCATGCTAGGGTTTTTTTCTACCTTCTCATGTGTAAAAACTCGAATTATGTTCCTGAAAATAATTTAGTCGAATTTTTAGTAAATTTTTTTTTTATCATAGGTGACAGACAAGCAGACGGCCGACCTGATGGTAAACGGTAACCGCCGCCTATGACATCTGCAACACTAGTTGCGCTGCCGATGCCTTGTCTGCCCAGAGAGCAATTTGAAGATGCCCCATTTGAAAAGGTCCATGTCGTAGCTTCGCGGAAAAATCTATCTTTAGGTAAACGTTCTACGTAAAATATTATAATTTTAGACTTGTGACATATTCCGTTCACGAACTCGAGACCCGTGACATACAGACTAACGAACAGACAGACAGAGTAGGGTTCCCTTTTGTCCTTCGGGTACTGAACACTACAAACAACTAACGGGCAAAACACGATCTAAAATACTGCAATCACAAGATGACGTCTCGACCACAAACTAATAATTGTGTCAAACAGTTTTTGTTCAATGGCCGAGGAAAGTTTATCCAAAATAGGATCGCAATTCGCTGACTCATGCTGTTTGAATTGAACTGGCGTTTCTTTCCAATCTGCTGCATGATCAGCAGAAAAACAAGTAGGTCAGTATCGTAAGAACTCAGAGTCGACGGTGACACAGCAGTACCTACTGATGCTCCGAGTATTGGGGACGCTAGTAATCATAAATATTGTCATAAGTACATGATTCGGAACAGGTGAAAGTGCATTAACAACAAATGAGTTTTAAATAATCATAACTGCGATCGCGTCTAAACAGTTTCGGCATCTACTTTAGCAGTGTACGCATATCCAGTTAAATAGATCAAATCATGATATATAATCCAATAAAGTAAATGTAGAAGATAGTATATATTCCTATATTACATAATATACCTAGCTGAAACATACGGAGCAAAATTGGCAGTTCATTCCCAAGTTTTGAATGTCTGAAGGTTTAAGGTACGCCTGGTCTGCGTGAAGTTTATTTTTTTGTTGTAACGAGCTGCATAAATTTGATTTTGTATAAGTACGAAAGGTGCAAACAGGAACACTGTGATGACAGCCAACAGAGCTGATTGGAAAAAGAATGCACGTTGTGCCGACAATACTTAGCGCAGGATAAGGGTAGGGAGAAGAAGAAGAAAAATACTGGTGGTCCACCTATGGTCCATTATGTCTATGGTTGGTAAAATATTTTCACTAAGTATCTAATATCCCTCGCGGGGTCCCTGACTAGAATAAAATTGCACTCCCACATATCTTCCCGTCGGAAATTTTTGAAGCAGTGATAGCTAAGTGGCATTGGCTATGGACTGCCGCGCAGCAGGTCCATGGTTCGAATCCCGCCCAGAGCTTGAGCTTCACCGCATGGTGGAAGGGCATTTGACGAATACCCGCCTGGCTAGCGACCACCCTCAAGTAGAAAATCTGTCGCCAAGCACCTAACGGTGTGTTCGGGCAGAAGTCCTTGAGAGCCAGTGAAATTACAAGCACATGAGACTTAACAACTATGTCTCAAAGTGACGGGCGCAGTGCAATTCGTGACTTGTGACGAAATGCATCTGTTATAGGCAGAGGTTAGTTCGTTTAACATCAGTTGGGCCTCGGGCTTGATCCGTCACAATAACAGCTGTGCGGGTCGAGTAACATCTTCAATTGTACGTTTTAATTTCCTTATTATAACCCTCTTTAGGTCTATTATCCTAAGAAAGGAATCGTATTCACAAGCCGAGCAATAAAACCGAACAACGATCATTTAATTAACGAGTAGTATCACTTCGCCGCATAACTACTGCCATTCCAGCTTCTCTGTAGATAATCGTAGCATCAAGTATGCAATTATAATTAATAAGTGATAACCAATTTAATTTTACTATAAACATAATCTGGCGCCGGCCGCGCCGCACCGCGCCGCATGCAAGCATCCGTGTAATAGAAACGGTAGAAAGCAAGCCAGAGCAGCGGCTCCCGAGTTTTTACGCGAATTTCTGTGCGCGAGCACGCCCCCCACGTAGGGTTACCAGCAAATTGTCTCATGTTCGTAAAAATAGGTCAATGAAAAAAAAGTAATATTTTGGTGGTGGTCTAACTTAACAGTTTTGTTTCGGTTTACTTATGATTTTTTTCCGCCGCTTCAATGGGTTTGGCAACTGTCAGAGTGGCGCTAGCATAGCTTGCACTAATTTCGATGTCAGTTTTCTCAATAACATGTTTAACTTTTATATATTTGTTGGCATATTCCAAAAACAAAAACATGCTTAAAAACTTGGTACAACGTATGCTGTTACTGGCAGGTAGAAACTGTTTACATATAACAGTTTCTACCTGCCATATCCATTCCCATGTGGATCTGTGATTAATTTTTCTCCTCTTTGATCCAAATTATATCCACGAAAATACTTTTTAAGCCCTACATGTGGACCCTTGCATAATTTTGTTTGCACAGAGTGGCAAAAATAGTAGACCTTTCACCTGTTAATTACATACCATTTGAACTACTCTCTAGTTTCATGCATGTAGGCTTACTACTGTAATTAGCTTGTTTTATGTGGAGTAAAATTAAGTTTACCTAGTTTACAATAATGAATTACTTCCTAGCCAAGCATCCCACACAATTTCTCCCTTGCTCATAACAAGTCGTAAACAATACCCTGATGATGTGGTCGAAGATGCTGTTCAGGCGAACCTAGAATTACTGGCTCTCAAAAAGTATATAAAACCTCACGTTGGTTTGGAATGTCGAGGGGTTAAATTTCCGTTCAGATAGTTATGGGGGTTTCAGACAATTTCAGTGGGACCTGTGCCCGGTACAAGGAACGCCCCTTTTCAAGTGGCCCCATTGGCAAAAGTTTCCTAGATGCGTAGACACTTCTGTTACTCGGATAATATAACGGTGTGATAATATGTATGATATATAAATAATACGGTCTAGTTCTCGTATGTGAAAAGTTGGCGATGGTAGGCCCCGTTAAAATAAATAAAATGTACCCAAACTCAATCAATTTAAGGCTTGAAAAGTTATTACAAAATTAATGAATTTATGAACGATAATTCTGTTGATAATTAAGTAGTCCCATTTTTTTATTTAATTAATTAAAATATATTTTTTAGGCAAATTTTCAAATTATATATGTCATAGATTATAATTAGGTAGGTAATGGTAATTTTAATATATCCTCCTATTGACCAATTTTTATATTTCGCTGTAATTTAATTTGAATTCTAATTTGACATTTTTATTTCGTATTTTATTGTGTAATTTAATTATATAATTCAATTATTTGTTATTGTATGTACCTAAGATAAATATTGCACGCCCTTAAAAGGCAGATTACATTGAAACAATTATAGTGTATAATATCATTTTACACATGTAATTCAGCAATAAATATACTTTGACTTTGACTTTGAGTGCCTTTATCCATCTTCCAGCTCTATCATCATCAGACCACCCTGGCAACAAATAATTGTATTGTCATCAACACTACACACTATTGCTATGTATGTGATATTATAGATGGTATGTGTAGTCATGATGATACGTCAATTTGAAACGGGTGCAGTTCAGTTTCAGTTGAAATGCCATAAAAAATACCCAGGCGTCTTCATAAAAGCGCTATAAAAATCTGAATATTTTAATTTAATACTTGAAAATTGTAACTGCTGTTTCTAGCAACGCGTAGTGACAACCCTGTGCACTAATCACAGATTCACAGATGATATCCGACGACAGTTCCGACTCGTGCGCATCCACACTACTCACCACTAATTAGCCACATTTAATTACACCGTTACAATTATAATATGACGGATGGTGTTAAGCGCTTCTCTCACAAAAGATAAAGTTTGAATTAAGGTTAATGGCTGAACGAGAAACGTGAATAAATGTGTACGGTTAATTAAGAGTTATAATATCTTTGAAAACTGTATATACGAATAAGTTACCGTTAATCATTAACAGAGAAGGAATGAATGAGTCAGCGGTTAAAAGTAGTTTTAATCTAATAATAATGTTATGTTCATATAATTTTATACATTGCTAGCCGGCGCGGTCATAGCTGAGGATGGCGGCACATGGTTCGAGCTCACGCCAAGCACCTTAATGGAGCGACATCTATAGTACTACTTGCGTTGTACTGCAAACAAGACCAATTTTGCAATTGGTTATGTACTTGTATATGATGACGCAACCTTGTAATTTTAATATTGTTGTTTGCATCCCAATACGATAGTTAAAGAACGATAGGAAAGATTTGAGTTATGATGCCATGCCATGTTAGCTTAATTGGTTAGAGCATACCCCGGCACAAGAGGTGGATGGACGCAGGTTCGATTCGCGCACATGACTTAAATTTTTCCTATCGTATATTTGTAATTTTGTAATGTTATCCGCATAGCAGGCGTTATTGCAAACATAACAATATTAATAAACCTAACAGTGTGTTCTGGAAGCAGTACTTGAGAACCAGTAAAATTACAGGCACATGAGACTCAACAACTGTATGTCTCAGGGTGACTGGTGCAGTGCAGTTCGTCAGGTGGGCCACTTGCTTGTTCCGTGACAATCATATAAATAAAAATACGGATGCTTGACAGGCGTCCTCGGGGGATCTGTGTATTAGCAGTCGTTCAGAAGGCGCTGCTGCCCACCTACTGGTGTTTTCCCTCTGTGGTCTCTTACTACCCCCACAGGAAGGCATGGTGGGGTACGATTCTAGCCCAACACTTCATCGACTGTGCGGCAAATACATTATGATATACCTATTATACTATGACAGCTCAAGCGGGTTCCGAACGCCTGTTTGTTAGTTGATAATGTTTCTCACTACCATAAATATTTACTATTACTTATTCAGTGCCACCTCGGAGTTGTGACCGCTTTCAAACAATTTTGTTTTTGTTTAGTGGTGATGTGGACGAAGGTGTTACAGGCTTAATCTAGCAGTACTGGCACTCAAGGACAGCTGCCGGAACACACCGTTAGGTGCTTGGCGACAGATTTGTATTTGGCATTTGTGAGGCATCTATCACGGGGAGTGTTCTGAGGAACTGTTCGATTTACTACCTGCAGCTCAATTTCGCCATCGGACGTCCAGACAAAGCATGATGTTTCATCAATTTCATGTCGACGTCTGGAAGTCCACAACTTTGCGATTTTCACGGCATTTTCTACCTCGCACTGCCACAATGTGGAACCAGCCGCCAGGTGCAGTATTTCCGAACGGATACGACTTAGGGGCCTTCAAGAAGAGAGCATATTCCCTCCTCAAAGGCCGGCAACGCATCCTCGATACCTCTGGTGTTGCAGATGTTCGTGGGCGACGGTGATCACTTACCACCAGGTGAGCCGCCTGCTCGTTTGCCCTACTATCCCATAAAAAATAAAACTACTTGAGTGTGGTCGCTAGCCAGGCGGGCATTCGCAAAATTCATGCCCATATTGGGGTACCGTTAAGGGTAAAAATGACTAATTTGTTTACCATACTAACAAATAAAGAATAAAAAACATTTAATGAAATATTAAATTTCATAAAAGCATTTATAGTGACAATTCCGATTAATTTTGCTGCTAAGCTGTCGTGAAGTCATAAGTACCACCGAGACTGAACGCGGTACGCTTCTACGTGATGCATCATCAAAAGGTGTTGACTCTTCGAGCGTACTTTTGAGATTGTGCTAAATGAAGTTTTGAAAGACATTTTGAAGCGCTCGTAGCGTAAATTACTTAGACATTCTTAACCAGCTAAGTTAAGCAACGTCCGCCGCGGTCATGAGTTGGATGGGTGACCGCTAGTGACAATACTGAGCGCTTCCGTGCTTCGGATGGCACGTTAAGACGTCGGTTTCGGCTGCTGTCTTAGATGCTTGCTATATAAAGCATAATACGTAGTAAAGCATTCGCAAAATGCTATACTACCACAATGCCAGAAACACTTAAAATATAATGAAACACTTAAATTATAAAGAGGTTAATAAACTTTACGGGTAATATACCGCGACACATTACGAAGTATAAATTTTAAAAGAAATGATATATACATTATTTTTTGTATAGAAACAGCTTCATGCGGTTTTTGAACTCTATGAATATATTGTGAATGCAAATTGTATTAGTTTTATCCACTAATGCATGTTAAAAAACTCAAATATTTTTTAAACGATTTAAATATTATACCCGTATCTTATTTTATCCAATTAAACGTCGTAAAAGTTGACGAAGAGAAAATAATATGATGTTATCAGTGCGCTTCGTCGATGCGACGCATTGCAATCAAACGAGGCATTTTTAAGATCATTCTCGATCGTGTTTTTCGCTAAAGTGTATTAATAATCAAATCAGTGTCATACATTATTAATCAATTAGCGATTAATATTGTGATTGTGTGATTTAAAAACGTGGAACGAAAGTTTTATAGGCCTACAATTTCGATCGGCTTTTAATTCTTGATTACATCCGGAACTTTCGTTTACAGTCGGATTTAAACCTAATCTAAATGGTAAAAGTTTATTTGGGAACTTCACTTATTATCAAATATTAGTAACGAAACGAATACCGAATGTTATCACTGGGGTACGTTCAGTTACAGGGTCACCGGTGCTATACGCTGGCTAATCATGTTGAGTGAACGGTTTGGTGTGTTCGAACGGACGAAGATAAAACTGACTTCGTAAACGCCAAAGTGCGATTGGTGCGTCGTCGAGCAATATAACTGAATGCACTCCTGGGTGAGCATATAATTATATTTTATACAGTTGATAAATTAGTCTTTGTCCACCATGCACGTGTTGGTAAGCGATGATGTAGTTGAACATGGTACATAGACTCAACTTAGAAGCTAAGGGCTCTACAACTGCTGAAACAAACCGTTACGTGCTTGTCGACAGATTTTCTACTTGAAAGTAAAATTACAGGCACATGAGACCTAACATCTGGACAAACTAACATCTCAATGTGACGGGCAAAGTGTAATTCGTATTGCCGAAATGCATCTGTTATAGGCAGAGGTCAGTCCACTTGACATCAGGTGGGCCTCGGGCTAGTTCCGTCACAACAACATAAAAAATAAAGTAATTAAGTAGCAAGGCGAACATTCGCAAAATGCCCTACCCCTTATATTCTGTGCTACCACTAATAAAGCCCGCGGCGGAATTCGAATCATGAACCTCCTGAACGGCATCCAATAGTTATTGCTACTAGGCCATCACTGCTCCAAGGTAGAGCAGACAAATCTCACTTTCTAGCTATACAACAACTCTAACCAATAAGTGAGAAAGATCAAGTTGTTTACTTTGAAACACTATACGCAGGCACAATAAAAGAAGGTTAGTTTAAAACTTTAGCGTTAGTTCTCAGTCAGATTTTATGGCACGACTAACATCACGGACGTTCCCAGACAACCCGAGTTGAGCACGGACGGTCGTGACTTCGCAAAGATATCGTAATACTTATCTAGACAGCTTCCTAGTTGTTGCACTTATCGACCCTCCCAGTTCGTTACTGCAGTATATTGTTACATTATGCCAGAAAGAAATACGCTTTAACCCTACCTAGATCGAAACCTTGAAACAGATCTCTCAAATATGAGACATTTCAAATTACTATCAGAGGGAGTGGTAATTTTGAATAGAAGAAGCAGTGTAGAAAAATAATCTGCCCTCTGCCACCAATTTAGCAATTTAACCAGGGAAGGGGTTTTTCAGCAAAATTCCGTCTTGGTGTATACCACTGCAGTGATAGATATTTTGATCCTAATCAGAAGTGTGTACGCACTACTGTTTGTGATTACACGGGAAGGGCATATACTTCATATGCTGGGCGAACGAGATTGGAGTGACAAGCACAGTGCAGTGTTACGCAGACCGCGACCGGTGATGCTGCAGCTGCAATGGGCAGGCGCGAAAGGGGCTATTAGTGCAAAGGGAAAAGAGTTTATGGTAGTTTTAATATTGTTAAGGTTGCAATAACGCCTGCTATGCGTATTACATTTCAAAATCACAAATATACGATAGGAATTTTTTTAAGTCATGTGCGGGATTCGAACCCATGTCATGTTAGCTCAATTGGTTAGAGCATACCCCGGCACAAGAGGTGGATGGACGCAGGTTCGATTCGCGCACATGACTTAAATTTTTCCTATCGTATATTTGTAATTTTGTAATGTTATCCGCATAGCAGGCGTTATTGCAAACATAACAATATTAATAAACCTAACAGTGTGTTCTGGAAGCAGTACTTGAGAACCAGTAAAATTACAGGCACATGAGACTCAACAACTGTATGTCTCAGGGTGACTGGTGCAGTGCAGTTCGTCAGGTGGGCCACTTGCTTGTTCCGTGACAATCATATAAATAAAAATACGGATGCTTGACAGGCGTCCTCGGGGGATCTGTGTATTAGCAGTCGTTCAGAAGGCGCTGCTGCCCACCTACTGGTGTTTTCCCTCTGTGGTCTCTTACTACCCCCACAGGAAGGCATGGTGGGGTACGATTCTAGCCCAACACTTCATCGACTGTGCGGCAAATACATTATGATATACCTATTATACTATGACAGCTCAAGCGGGTTCCGAACGCCTGTTTGTTAGTTGATAATGTTTCTCACTACCATAAATATTTACTATTACTTATTCAGTGCCACCTCGGAGTTGTGACCGCTTTCAAACAATTTTGTTTTTGTTTAGTGGTGATGTGGACGAAGGTGTTACAGGCTTAATCTAGCAGTACTGGCACTCAAGGACAGCTGCCGGAACACACCGTTAGGTGCTTGGCGACAGATTTGTATTTGGCATTTGTGAGGCATCTATCACGGGGAGTGTTCTGAGGAACTGTTCGATTTACTACCTGCAGCTCAATTTCGCCATCGGACGTCCAGACAAAGCATGATGTTTCATCAATTTCATGTCGACGTCTGGAAGTCCACAACTTTGCGATTTTCACGGCATTTTCTACCTCGCACTGCCACAATGTGGAACCAGCCGCCAGGTGCAGTATTTCCGAACGGATACGACTTAGGGGCCTTCAAGAAGAGAGCATATTCCCTCCTCAAAGGCCGGCAACGCATCCTCGATACCTCTGGTGTTGCAGATGTTCGTGGGCGACGGTGATCACTTACCACCAGGTGAGCCGCCTGCTCGTTTGCCCTACTATCCCATAAAAAAAAAAAAACTACTTGAGTGTGGTCGCTAGCCAGGCGGGCATTCGCAAAATTCATGCCCATATTGGGGTACCGTTAAGGGTAAAAATGACTAATTTGTTTACCATACTAACAAATAAAGAATAAAAAACATTTAATGAAATATTAAATTTCATAAAAGCATTTATAGTGACAATTCCGATTAATTTTGCTGCTAAGCTGTCGTGAAGTCATAAGTACCACCGAGACTGAACGCGGTACGCTTCTACGTGATGCATCATCAAAAGGTGTTGACTCTTCGAGCGTACTTTTGAGATTGTGCTAAATGAAGTTTTGAAAGACATTTTGAAGCGCTCGTAGCGTAAATTACTTAGACATTCTTAACCAGCTAAGTTAAGCAACGTCCGCCGCGGTCATGAGTTGGATGGGTGACCGCTAGTGACAATACTGAGCGCTTCCGTGCTTCGGATGGCACGTTAAGACGTCGGTTTCGGCTGCTGTCTTAGATGCTTGCTATATAAAGCATAATACGTAGTAAAGCATTCGCAAAATGCTATACTACCACAATGCCAGAAACACTTAAAATATAATGAAACACTTAAATTATAAAGAGGTTAATAAACTTTACGGGTAATATACCGCGACACATTACGAAGTATAAATTTTAAAAGAAATGATATATACATTATTTTTTGTATAGAAACAGCTTCATGCGGTTTTTGAACTCTATGAATATATTGTGAATGCAAATTGTATTAGTTTTATCCACTAATGCATGTTAAAAAACTCAAATATTTTTTAAACGATTTAAATATTATACCCGTATCTTATTTTATCCAATTAAACGTCGTAAAAGTTGACGAAGAGAAAATAATATGATGTTATCAGTGCGCTTCGTCGATGCGACGCATTGCAATCAAACGAGGCATTTTTAAGATCATTCTCGATCGTGTTTTTCGCTAAAGTGTATTAATAATCAAATCAGTGTCATACATTATTAATCAATTAGCGATTAATATTGTGATTGTGTGATTTAAAAACGTGGAACGAAAGTTTTATAGGCCTACAATTTCGATCGGCTTTTAATTCTTGATTACATCCGGAACTTTCGTTTACAGTCGGATTTAAACCTAATCTAAATGGTAAAAGTTTATTTGGGAACTTCACTTATTATCAAATATTAGTAACGAAACGAATACCGAATGTTATCACTGGGGTACGTTCAGTTACTTCGCTCTTGGTTAGTAAACGTAAGTCGTCCGGGCGAATGTCCCTATAAGATCTAAATAATAATAAGAATATTCCGTGCCCTATCGCTAATGAGAAAATCACCCTTTATAAAAAACGTAAAACTATAACCATCAAAATAGATTTAAAGAAAAATTACGCTAGGATCATTACTTAGTTCCTCTATTTTCGTCCGTTTGACATATCATCTGTCAAAGTGACAGCAGAGCGACATTCTCCATATTTTTTTACAGGGTCACCGGTGCTATACGCTGGCTAATCATGTTGAGTGAACGGTTTGGTGTGTTCGAACGGACGAAGATAAAACTGACTTCGTAAACGCCAAAGTGCGATTGGTGCGTCGTCGAGCAATATAACTGAATGCACTCCTGGGTGAGCATATAATTATATTTTATACAGTTGATAAATTAGTCTTTGTCCACCATGCACGTGTTGGTAAGCGATGATGTAGTTGAACATGGTACATAGACTCAACTTAGAAGCTAAGGGCTCTACAACTGCTGAAACAAACCGTTACGTGCTTGTCGACAGATTTTCTACTTGAAAGTAAAATTACAGGCACATGAGACCTAACATCTGGACAAACTAACATCTCAATGTGACGGGCAAAGTGTAATTCGTATTGCCGAAATGCATCTGTTATAGGCAGAGGTCAGTCCACTTGACATCAGGTGGGCCTCGGGCTAGTTCCGTCACAACAACATAAAAAATAAAGTAATTAAGTAGCAAGGCGAACATTCGCAAAATGCCCTACCCCTTATATTCTGTGCTACCACTAATAAAGCCCGCGGCGGAATTCGAATCATGAACCTCCTGAACGGCATCCAATAGTTATTGCTACTAGGCCATCACTGCTCCAAGGTAGAGCAGACAAATCTCACTTTCTAGCTATACAACAACTCTAACCAATAAGTGAGAAAGATCAAGTTGTTTACTTTGAAACACTATACGCAGGCACAATAAAAGAAGGTTAGTTTAAAACTTTAGCGTTAGTTCTCAGTCAGATTTTATGGCACGACTAACATCACGGACGTTCCCAGACAACCCGAGTTGAGCACGGACGGTCGTGACTTCGCAAAGATATCGTAATACTTATCTAGACAGCTTCCTAGTTGTTGCACTTATCGACCCTCCCAGTTCGTTACTGCAGTATATTGTTACATTATGCCAGAAAGAAATACGCTTTAACCCTACCTAGATCGAAACCTTGAAACAGATCTCTCAAATATGAGACATTTCAAATTACTATCAGAGGGAGTGGTAATTTTGAATAGAAGAAGCAGTGTAGAAAAATAATCTGCCCTCTGCCACCAATTTAGCAATTTAACCAGGGAAGGGGTTTTTCAGCAAAATTCCGTCTTGGTGTATACCACTGCAGTGATAGATATTTTGATCCTAATCAGAAGTGTGTACGCACTACTGTTTGTGATTACACGGGAAGGGCATATACTTCATATGCTGGGCGAACGAGATTGGAGTGACAAGCACAGTGCAGTGTTACGCAGACCGCGACCGGTGATGCTGCAGCTGCAATGGGCAGGCGCGAAAGGGGCTATTAGTGCAAAGGGAAAAGAGTTTATGGTAGTTTTAATATTGTTAAGGTTGCAATAACGCCTGCTATGCGTATTACATTTCAAAATCACAAATATACGATAGGAATTTTTTTAAGTCATGTGCGGGATTCGAACCCATGTCATGTTAGCTCAATTGGTTACAGCATACCCCGGCTCAAGGGGTGGATGGAGGCAGGTTCGAATCCCGCACGTGACTTAAAAATTTTCCTATCGTATATTTGTGATTTTGTAGTTTATGGTAGTGTTTCAAAATGCCACCGAAGAAGAAATTTCTTTTTGTTTCTGAAGTTACATTTAATTTTGACTTCTGTCACATTGACAGATGATTTATAGAACACAAGCTAATAACGTTATGGCATTTCTTAAATATTTACATCGCTTACAGTAAGAAAATTAAATCAGCAAGATACAAATGCGGTTTCCAAGAAGTAAATTCGGAAACAAAGTATGTACTTATACGCAGAAATTGAGGTCCATAAACAGTACATTTTACTACTGTTTCTGAGAATTTCCTATACCTTAAGGTTCCACCAAAGATTTACGAAGAAGATAAGCGTTATAAGAAGAAAACATCCACTAGTAGGAACGCTGCGCTCAACGAAGCTAGGAAAATGAAGAAAAAATCCATCAATAGCCGCTAATCGCCTATTGATGGTTTTTTTCTTCTTACACATTCATACAAACAGAGTGAGAGAGATACTTTAAAAAAAAACCAGCGATATGTTTGCCTGACCGAGGATCAAACCAACGACCTCGCGATTTGAACATAGCATCTCAAGCGATTCGACTGCTAGACCGAAAGTCGGTGTCGAAACTACATATTGGTATTCTGTAGTACCTATTGCATTTTAAACAACTAATTATAGTGGGATATATATGGGTTGTCTGAAAGAGATGGCTTTGAGCGATAAGACCGCCCATGGTAGCACTAAGTTTTATTATTTGTTTGTATTAATTGTATAAATGATGGTGTAACAATAAAGAGTTTATCTATCTATCTATAGTTTAAGTTAAAGAACCCGAACTACCGAATACTAAGAACATAAAACTAGTACAAAAGATTTATCCTATGTGACACCGTTAGCGTGCCGATGGACGACGGGATAAGCGAGAAGTGCGAGAAATCTCAGTAGAACGTGAGGTCAGCGCGGTTGAAGCTCGTAGGAGTGAGGAGCCTCTTCACGTTTCCTGCTTGCCTAGTACATACCTACTCTACAGTCAACGTACCTATACCAGTTTAATTAGGAAATAAGAAGTTTAGAAGTACTTTTTATAATTCGGTATACTTTGTATTATAATATTTATATGTATTATAATATCTTGTTTACCGAAAAATACTAAAAACGCAGAGTTATAATGTTCCTAGTTATAAGCTTAAAACAAGAAATATGTTTTCTTTCAGGGGCTGTTGAAGTGCGGTACCCTAAAATAGCGAGGTCCGACTCGCACTTAGAAGGTTTATTTTCATATCGAACACAATTTCAAAGTTTTATTGTCAATTCGCGAAGTTTTTTACAGACAACACACATAAATTTAAGATTTGAAAAACATACGAAAATTTGATCCCGCGCATGACTATAATTAATTTACAACACAACATTTAAAATACACTCGTTGTAATTTTGTAATACGAAGATTTATTTTCGTGTTATGAAGGTAAATATTTTATTAAACGTATCTTTTATATTTTACAAAAGCAAAACATTCCTTAGTATATCGGATTAACCAATTAACGACATTAGCCATATTACAGATAAATGATTAGTTACTATAAACGTCTCATTATGGATGTGATCATGCCACACGCAGCAATCGTCAGTAGAACAATGGCTCCAGGACGGCGTTCTCGGAATGGAACAATGCATCTGCATACGTAGATAGAAATGCGATCGTGTCGTCATTGTACTGGACATTATGATGATGCAGATCATTACAATGATTGCTAATGAAAGTTTATAATCCTTTTATTACTTATATTTTAGGATTATGATACAGCGACTTGCTTTGCGCGTCTTCTAATACCATTACATAGGTACGTATAGACACAGGCTATTTCTTCTTAAAATCACTATGTAAAATATTTTTATGCTTATATTGATAGGCTTTGATCACAATGTCTATTGGGAAGTGATGATGCGGGCGAAGATGTTAGCGGGCTTAGCCTAAGACAACAACATGCAGCACCTGGCACAATACACAGACAAATTCCTTTCTTGATTTTTCTGTGGAGCTAAAAATGCGATCTATGCCTTTTTACCATTCTGTGAAGGTAGGATAGTTTTCGAAGCAATGGTGTGCCATCAATAGCAGCTATGATCAGCCAGGTAGGGGTCCATGCAGCTTCACCACATGATGAACCGCATTTTGTGAATGCTCACCTGGCAAACTATCACCCTCAATTAGTAAATATGTCAAAAAAGCGCTCAAACCGTGTGTTTAACCGAGCCGATAATTCTAGTTTAAAGAGTCCCCCGTCCTTGGCCACACTGTCGTTTACGGTAGACATAGGCTTTCAGCTGTAAAAATAAATAATCAGTAGCGACCGCTGCTTCGCCAGATAGCACTACCGTATTACCGTAAATGATGGACCTTGAACATCAGTTGAACGGCTTTCCCAGTCTAGATGAGGATCAATAGAACTGTAGAAAACTCTTGTAAAGTAAAACAAAAGCAACCAGTTCGTCATCGACAGGAAACAGCTGACTACACGTCCGTCTTCCTGACTACACCCATCATTAACTTTCACTTCTGTCTGCCTGTGAATGCTATTAACAATGTTGCATTGGACACTTGACATGAGAATCCGTTAAGGCTGTTCTATTGCCATGTTGGACGATTTGATTGTGAGTTCATTGTGTTTTTGTTGGGCGTACATGTACATAATGTCAATTAATCTTATTTCCTTGTCTATTTTGACGCTTTTCTATCTTATTAGTTGATTTTTCTCCGTATTCATTACACTTCAATGTACTTATGATGATTGGAACACGCATGTCTCCATAATCTACCACTCTTGTTCCGTCAGGTCAGCTGTGCTGATATTTGTGATTGGGTGTTTTCCTTTACTACCTCCTAGCTCAGAACTGTAGGGCGCTCTGGGCCCAGTGCCTAAGTAAACTGAGGGACTTTTATTAACTTACTTAAAGGTAGATTTTTTTTATTATAAAAACTAACGTGTATTCAGTCATTTTAGTAAATAATACGGCATAACTCACGTGAATAAGTCAGATAGCTCCGACTATAGTTTCAACCACATTCAGTGGTATTTTTCAAGGAGAGCTCGGGACGCCCGCGTTGACGTCTTGCTTAGCACTCTTTCGCAACGTGAGTTATGCCGTATTATTTACCAAAAAAATATAAGGTAGATCTTGTCAGGTCAAATGACTATGACTGATGACTGGCGGATCTAGGAAACAAAATTAGCTAAAGCTTAAATAACAAGATTGAAATAAACGATGCACACATACTGGGACAATTAAGAAAGAATCTACTGACCTTGCTTAACAGAGACGTACTTCTCGTTGAGGGCAGCCACGAAGGCGGCCTGTGGGAGGCTGTCTTCTAGCGAGAACAGCTCGTCCCGCGTCACAGCGGTGGAGCGCGTCTTCAGCACAGCCTTCGAGCCGATGGGTGCGAGGTACGCGCCCGAGCTGTCGCGGAGCGCTAGGGCTCCCGCGTGGTACTCTGCGCTGAACAGGCAGTTGGCTTGGCATGTGTCTTGAAGCTGGGGAGGAAAAAATACGTTAATTATGTTCTTCCATTCAATTTTCAAGGTGAGATTAGACTACGTGAATTATAGGTAGATAAGTAAAGGTATAGGGTACTCAAAATGTTCGCCTGCGTATAATCTGACTGGTGATGATGCGACGCCTGCTATGGAATACCTAATCTATATCACATATCATAGGACATCGTCTACCCACCTTTTTCTGACACATGTTTTCGCTAATAACACACACGATTGTTGTGTCTTCAAAGACAGAGTGAGTCAGATATTGCTACTCATTTGGCGTATTTTATCTATTAATCACCTTTTACAACATCTAACAGAAGGACTTGGTACAACCCTTATATTAGTAAGCCGGAAATTGTATGTCTAAGCCGGTAACCATACGGGCTTAGAAGGGAGGTAGCTTTAAAAACTAAAATGAAGTAAATTTTTCGGTATTTAATTATAATTTGAAACCTTTAGATATCGTCGACAGACAGACCAGGGCGTGGTTCTGTCGTTATTAGTTAAGTTAGTTAAGTCCTAATGATGTGCCTAGTGTTACAATTACTGACACCTTTTCAACTGATGATGGGTCTACGACACATCCGCTTCAAAATGCAACTAATTGACAGCAATATCTTGAAAATTGCTTGTCACCTTAAATGACACCGCATAACGTAAAAATTATTGCGCCACAGTCTGAGCTGATAAGAGCATCCGATGAGACGGTAGGCCTTAATGCTATATTATTATGATAGCTTCTCAAATTACACCTTAGAACTCATCCTACTGTAATTCTACTATAATTATTTTACCGTTTCGCCGATGCATGGCGGGCATGTTGTCGTAACTATTATTTAGATTCGATAGATGTTGTGGTTAAGTTCTACAAGGACACTACTCTGCCTTGACCGCAGCAAACAAAATAAACTTCGAGTTTCTAGACTAGCTACTGTTTGAAAAATCACTTGTTCCGGTCTGACGAAGACCTTTAATGGTCGCATCGTTCCATAAGACGGTTAATATAATAATATTAGAGCACATTTGTACCGTGTGGTGCCGGGCTAGAATGTCCTCCCCATTGCTACCTGTGGGTGTTGTAAGAGGCGACTAAAGGTGAAATACTGGAAGGTGGGCAGCAGCGTTTTCTGAGGAACTGATATCTTAAACTGCGATCTCTAAGACGCCTGCGAAGCGTGGGGATTATGGCAAACATAACCCTTAATGAGGGAGGGTGTGTTCAGCAGTGGACAATCCAGCTAATACAAAAAAAACACAAAATTTGGATCTGTCTAGTCAGTCGCGATGGCCGAGCGGTTAAGGCAACCGACGCAAGTTCGAATCCCACTCCAGATGAAAGTTTTGGGAATCTAAAAATTCGTAGATGTCGTTAACTTAACACGCATGCTTGACATCATATTTAGAAATTTCTAGTTTTTCCACGATGATATGGTGCTAGAGATCTCAACGAAATCAATTTATCCAGGACATAAATCGTCATCATCTTCTTGTTCTTGTCCCACGCGTTTAGGGTCGCTACTGTTCTTACAAAAATTAAGTACAACAACTAGCATATAAAGTTTTGACCGTTGTTGCATGTGTAGCCACCTGCAGGAGGACATTCCATGGGAATGCTCTTTAGTAGTATACCCGGTACATGTATGCTTACAAACTTCCTTAAGAGTTTTTACTATTGTAAATATATAGGTAAGTGACTCGCTCTTGAAACATTGCTACGTATTTTAAAATTGTTTTAATATTGTTAATTAAACATGAGAGTGTAAATTTTTGTCACAAAAAGGTATTTGCATGTCTACATGCAGGCTGATTACAATGGCTATTGTCACTTGAATACCATTCTATGAATACCTATTGTGTAAGTAAGTACCGATGAAAATGTAATGTTACAAATAAACTATTCTTATCTCTTAGTACCGAAGATTAATGGCATGGGTGATGATGGGAGTCAGCCCGTAGGTACTGGTCTGTGTGTGTCGGTTTTCTATGCACAGTATGAGTCAACGTACCGTCAGGTCCCCGTATCAATTTGACGTCTAAAACGGTAGCACTCCCTCTTTCTCTTCCTCAATGGTAAACGATATCTTCGGGTGTACAGTGTTTAAATGCGACGTTAACTGACGAACAACTACTCCAGAAATTACAGAAAATACGTCGTCAACATACCGCCACCAGAATCGTGGTTTGGCGACAGCTGTTGATAATGCTGTATTCTCGAACCATTCCATAAAAATGTTTGCCGCTACTGGAGCAATTGGTGATCCATCGCTACTCCATCAACTTGCAGATCTCCACGCCACAGGAAATAGCCACTTTTCAGACAAAACTTCACCAAATCAATGTAAACAGTAGGTAAATTTATTTCCTGTATCATTTTAGATATGATGGTGATCGTGTCCTCCACTGGTACATTGGTAAACAATGTACTAATGTATTATTTTGTTATAATAGTAATGCACATTACATAGGTACTTACATATAAAACTTAGAGACATGTACCTGTACATGTACAACCTTTGTATCTAGACTTGAGTAGGCATTTGAATCTTCTATATACGGGCCTCCAGTCAAACTACTTTTCTGATCTTTAGTCACACTGATGTGTGCCAGTATGAACACAGTAATGTTCATACTGGCACACATCAGTGTGACTAAAGATTACACCTTTTACGACCTGCATGCAACAGGACGGGATATAAGAGTGCTTTTAGCCTCAAAAAGAAAATCTGTCACTATGCACCCAACGGAGTGATCCGGCCTTTCAGTCTTGAGATCCAGTCATTCTAAGTTAGACCGAACAATTTCTTCGACCTCATCATCACTTACCATCACTCATACTGGTCAAAGGCTAGCCTGTCAGCTGCAAATTAAAATAACTATGAAACTAAGACATTTCATATCGAGTGATTAGCATTAAGTTCTAGAAGAGCCACGCTGGGTTCCTTCATTTAACAGATTTCTCTCAAAGCTTTTAGTTATCTTACAGAAGCTTGTTATGTTTGGAAGAAATGCGCAAAACTTCAAATCGCGGCGTCAGCACAAGAAATGTTGTAACTTGACTTCCAGGAGTGATAATTTCTATGCTGGTGTATTGCGAAGGTTAAGCACGGAAAAGTGATGTTAACGTAAGCGCTAGTGATGTACTACATGCAAGAATGCCGTTCGACGTAAATGAGACAGTCACGCAGTTCTCATGGCATCGCTCCGACATCTTCCAATTATCGTTCGTTTAGTTCGCGCCTGTTCTCACGGTGAGGGACAAATGACATCGATATCAATATCACTACTACATACGCATGCGTATTTACAAAACCTATGTTCAGTATTGTTACCAGGTGAATTCTTGTCTAATTAGAATGGTAAAGAAGATGAAAGTCATTTTCGTTTGAAATCAAAGCTTATAGAGTTCAAATATCAAAATGAAGTTCATTTTCATTACCATTCAAGTTAGACAATAAGGCCCCTGTAGGCTGTACTTATCTACTTATTTGTGAAGACGATGTATTTATTTAAGTGTTAATGTAATAGCGATCTCATACAAAATCTTGTTATGAGACAAAAGTGTATTGAATTAAAAAAAACACTGTCAGCTGTGGGTAGATAAATATGAAAATCGTTTTGCTAGCAGTAAAGTTTCATAACCCGCCTGTGGATACAATACAAAAGATTTTTTTTTAAGAAAGTTCGATTGATCTCTCAAAGGAAACTGACAGTATCAGTTGTACTAAGTATCGTTATCATAATTCATCAACTTAATCGTTAAAATGATTAGAACGTTGATGGAGAAAAAACAATCGGCAACTAACAAAACCATGCTAATTTCATAGCCCTTTTTAAGTCTTTTGCAGAGATAAGTTATGACTTAGGAACGAACAATATCGAACATAATATTAAAAAAAGAAAAACAATGCTTATTCATCGTGTGTACATATTATATATTCAAATTGTGCGTCACATTAACATATGACGGCGTCGTATTCTAAGTACAACAATAATCAATAGCACTTTGTGAATTCGCATCCCATCTCCGAGAGGCATTGTTTGCAGACTCGCAAACAGAACAGTGCGTTGCTCGCAATAACAAACAATGCATTGTTCAGGCAGACTTGTTGACACATAAACTGTACCATAGTGCATGGTATTGGCATCTTCCTATCGACGTACTGTATACCAGTAGCTTTACTATCGTTCTTAGATATCGTAAATAACGTCAGGATAGTAAATGAAGTGGCCAGTAAGCCATAGTTGTTAAGTCTCATGTACCTGTAAATTCACTGGCTGAACTGCTGACAGATTTACTACTTGAGGGTGGTAGCTAGCCAGGAGGACAATCGCAAAAGCCCTTCCACCATGCGGTGAAGCTCAAGCCGGCGGTGGGGATCGAACCAAGGACCTGCGGAACGGCAGTCCATAGATAATACCGCTTGGCCATCATTGCTTCAAAGTCGTAAGCTTTTGCAATTGGACCGATGCCTGATACATTTGAAAATTATTTGAAAAAATATCTAAAAACTTATTGCGCAAAACATTGATAAACTAATCGGGATGTGCTTTAAATTTCAGTTACTAGATTCCACCCGGTACGACAGACAGATAAACAAACAAAAAAGTGACTTAATAACACCCTGGTAAAAATCGAGCTTAGTAAAACAGCCTCGTTTGTTTCTTGTTGCTTCAATAATGGAGCAGTTTAAATTGTCAAATTGTTGACCATATTTGTTACAGAGTCTATCCAAAAGATCACCTAGTTAGGAATCTAGTTTTTCAGTATATTACTTTACTATGCCCTCTATTTATACAACAAATACAGGAAGCGCTAAGTTATTTATTACGCGTGATCAAAACCAACAATTTTGTTTCACTGCTTTGCAATTTTAAAACCCTAATACATCGGTCTGACTGCGACTGCACTCGACCCTATTTTAGTTTTATTTTGTCTGCAGCACAAACGCGTATCCAGTGTTACTAAAGCCAACGTACTGATTCATAATAATGTGTTCGTAGCATTATGTTTACAAGAATCGTTTCTTGCGGCTGCGGATGGTCGATGGAAGACAAATTGAAGAAACAGCGCGCATATTGAATGAGCACTTGTGTATGGAGTCTTGCGATTGTGTGGGACACAGATCGTTTGTTACTTTGTTATTGTTAACAAAAAGGTTTCGCTTGACTTAGCCGTCGGTTGTTGCTCGCAATTTTTTATTTATAGGCTCCCCCTATGATATAAGTGACGATGTGGTCGAAAGTAAAGAAGTTATTCCGGCTAGCCTAGAATAACTGTCTCTTAAGGTCAGCTGCCGGAACACACCTTTAGGTGTATGCGAGCCGTTAGTCTGACTGCGAATTATGATCGGCGACAGTCACCATTGTCGAGAAGGAAGTAGGATTATCATCACCTCGTAGGCAAATTAATAGAACTCCTAAATGAAACGTCGAAACCAGCGTTTATGATCATCGTATAGAGTTATCTTATGCTTACAAAATGGAGTGCAAGTTCTAGGACATCTAGAATGAACGACCTGGAATCCTTACCTACTAAGTTTTTCCTTATTGATAGGCTAGCGTTTGACAATTATCCTACCGGTTGGTCAAAGGCCAAATCTAGAATGGGAATTGGCTTTTCAAGAACAGAACACAAACACAGCCGACACCCAGCTATACGTGTTTCTACTTGAGAGTGGCAGCTAGTCAGGCGGGATTTCGCAGAACGCTGTAGCAATTTGCGGTTAAGTACAAGCTACGACAAGACTCGAAGCATGGACCTTCGGTACGGCATGTCCATAGTAATTGCAACGGGGCTATCATAGCTCCAAGTGGTCCGTGTAATCCTCACCTTGCCACAGGCGCTGAGGTACTTGTTGTTGCAGGTGTGCAGCGCGTACTTGCCGCCCTCGTCCGCGCGGAACTCGAGCGTGAACAGCGTGTCCTCGCCCCAAGGGACGTTCGCGTCCACGTGGATCTCGTCCAGGGACTCCGACAGGTGGGCGAAGCGCTTGCGTCCGATCGAACGGAGGTTCACCTGGGAAATCAATGAAAAACAATGTAGCCTATATCGAAGCTATTAACGTCACTTCTGCAATGGATAAAGGCATTGTATGTAACGTGGCAGTACAATGTATAATACATTAATATTAATATTTGTAATTAACCTTCATAAGAGCGTCGTAGACGCCTAAATTGAATAAATGATTTTGATTTTAATATTGTTAGGTTTTCAATAACGCCTGCTATGCTGATTAAATGATAAAATCACAAATATAAGATAGAAAAAAAAATTGTCATGTGCGGGATTCGAACCCGCGTCCATCCACCCCTTGAGCCGGGGTATGCTCTAACCAATTGAGCTAACATGACATGACATCATAACTCGAATCTTTCCTATCGTTCTTTAACCATCGTATTGGGATGGAGCGACATCTATAGTACCACTTGCGTTGTACTACAAACAAGACCAATTTTGCAATTGGTTTTATACTTGTAAACCTAACAATATTAAAATTATAAGGTTTCGTCATCATTTACAGGTTCTACAGTGGAGGTGGCACCCACACAGACGTCTTCCTTATGACCGACCATTGAAAACACGACCATAGTTATTTGTGATGCAATGTAAGGCTGCAAAGTTGTTATTTTTTTATCGCCGAGGGTAACAAAGCTACGAGAGGTAAAAAAACTTTTCTGCCGAATGAGACACAATTTTCCCCTTCCAGCGAAGAAAATGTTAGGAGCAAAATACAGTTTTAATAATATATTAAATTAGTGATTATTTATTTAAATTAAAAATTTATCTTTTGCGCTTGTATGTATGTATTATATATATTCTATTTATTATCGTAATTCGTATTATATGGTAATCAAGCATTTGATTTATGTAATTTTTTTTTTAATTGGGGGTATGCCTTTATTAAACACATACTACAAACTATATACAACATTACAGCTACTACAATACTACAGCTACTACAGTAAAAGCATTTGGACTCATAGGGAGTCCAAATGCTCTAGCCCACTATCAGTTGGCAGCGTGCCCAGCATGCTGGCAGCATTGCCCCGTTGAATTGCAATGCTTATTCTTTGAGCCAAATATGTGCCAGCATTTTGATCACGCGTCGCATCGACCAAGCGCTCTGATAAATTTTGGAAAATACGATGAGCTCCCGGTCCCCACGGACCCAACGTCTCTACACCAAACGGCTCAAATATGTAACCCATACCGAGGTTAGCATATTTGCGCCGCTTGAGTTGCTCCGCCGAAGTAGCCGCGGCGCCAGCCCTCACGTGGGTTTCAGAAAGGTGTGACGGCGCTAAAGTGTCTACTTCTGTTTATGTAATTAGATATACATATATAATTAATTGATCTCCATCCATCAAACGTTGAATGGAAGAGATCGATTCAAGCGATATGGCCGCCCTTTGTACTTTAGTTTTAGGTTTTTGTGCTGTTAAGTGTTTTGTATTGTATTAAAAGTAAAACTTACTACAATTAGTGATATTAAAGATTTTTGATGGAACTTTTATGATGGTTCAAATTTTAAAAGCTTGTTCCACGTGTTGATGTATGCATATTTCGAATTACAAACAACACTTTTCCGAACTTGTCAGGATGAAAATGATTTTTGTTGAACAATATGTTTGTAAATAAGCGTGGGGTAGAATAAGTCAGTTCGTGCTGTCATAACAGTTCCGGTCGAGAGATAAGCATTATGCAGTTGTGATATCTTGTAACGTTTGAGAAAAGTGACTCTTGAAATCATGAGTCATGATTTATCGATCGATGTTCCTCGAATGTGGTCGAATATGTTTTCTATAGTGACAGATTCAACCGTTGTTAAATATCGTTAATTATTGTTATATTTATTTGTCTATGTGCTGCGGTAAATATAGTCTCAATCTTTTAGCTAGTTTTTTTAAAACAGATAGATCATTCTTTATTGTTACACGAGTAAAAATCAAATTTGTATCTTAACTAAATAGGCACCCGGCTGGGACTCACGTTATATTTATCGGATAGATTCCGACCAATATAACGTGAGTTCCAGCCGGGTATCTATTTAGATAATATTTTTATAACGGACAAAACTCGCGATAGTTTTCTAAATGAAAATTGTTTCAAAACTTAGCCTACAGTGTCATAATGGGCGGCCTTATCACTAATGGCGATCTCTTACGGGCTATTATAGATTACCTTTGGAATCTTAAAATCACGCATCTAAAGTGTTTTGGCGACAGCTTTTATAATTTTGGGTGCCAGCCCGTCACGATAACATCATAAAATGCCTTGCACCTTGCTATGAGGCTAAATCCAGCGAGCACAGTTTTTGATCATTCAACAGCAAATTTTCCAAGCTCTCCGAAATACATATTGTAAATAGTGTAATTAATTCTTAATATATAACTTATTCTTATGCCTTGTTACCAAGACTTTCAATGCTTTCAGGAAGCTTTCAAGATTATTAGCAAACGTTACAGATGAAAAAAAAAAAGGTCGTCATTCCGTTCCTGATTGACCTGGCCACAAAGCATTCGAAAAAATGCTTTCCTGCTCTTGCTTCTCACTGTTCCTGCTGCTCACATAGTCGGTGGCTTTTTTTGACCTAAATAATATATATAGCAACTTCATCTTTAGTAGTATGTGATTGACTTGTATACCTACTTGAATTTATAGGGAATCGTTGATTTATGATCTCGGTTTAAAATAGAGCATTGTTTTGTTTTGATATATTACCCCATAAATGTCAAGTGACACGTGTTTCCTTTGGAACTGGAGACAAAGAACCCGTCTAGAGCTAGATTAGTCTCAGTTGGCTGGACATAACTCAGTACAGGAGATATTGTTCTCGTTGTTACTGGGATGGGAGTAAATGATTAGAACGATCAGATCCTCGCTTGATTATGACTCATAGAAATTTAAAGTATTGGTAATATTAAAAATATTCTCGAGTTGTGGAATTTCATCCTATTAAATTTTTCTTGATTACTTTGTAAAGTAATAATTGAGTAACGCTTACGTGATAGATAATTAAGTGAATCGAGCCAGTGTGCATTTATTTTTATAGGTATTTTTTTTGTATGTTGAATCGATTTTAAAAATAATTTTATTATAAAGAATATAGTTTCAGATTGGTCTTATAGAAGTTTAATCAAAATCGGTTTACCTAATAGTATGATTTTCATTAATCAAAATAACTGGAATAAATTCATATGTCAACCAAGTAAATAAAACCAACTTGCGTATATACTTTCCAATTGTAGAAGTCAGTTTTTTATGATATTTTCATACTGAAAAATTATATATAGACTCACGAAAAAATATAAGGAGAAGGGTGGAGTAATTTCACTCCGCATTAGTTTAATTCTCATTAAACACTAATGAAAGCCAGTCTCCAGTTTCGATTTCCTAGTCATAGTACGGTTTATTGAGTACTTTATTAAAAATTCAACGAGCTATTTACATCACTAGGTACATCTACAAAGAAAGCTGTCTAGCAATCTATTGGCCGTTGAAGACCTATAAGTAGCCGAAATTCTCGAGCATACTAAACCAGCATAAGTAGCAGCTAAGAGTGGTAGCACTGCACCGTTTCATTGCAACGCTGATTCGAGAAGTCAAATTGAACATTTTGGTCCTGCGTTACATCAACGGGCGCTTTGAAGTCTATGTCTGGAAGAGATGGCTCCTAGTGAGAAGGCCGCTCATTACGACTCTTGAATCTTAAAAACTGATCAGTCTAGGCTGATTTTACAATCATCAGTTTTTACAGTTATTACACGACTAAAGTTTAAACTGTATATGGTTGTATTTCCACAAACTACAAATATTTAATTTTGGTTGCATAACATTTATTTCTATTATTAATTACATATGTATTCGGCTATTGAAATATTGGATGGGGTCATGAACAGGCCCTAAGGGTCAGGACCCTGAGGGCCTGTTTCATAATGTTCTAGAAGTTTCGGTTATACTAACCAGAACATAAAATAACTCAATGATAATATTTACAGTTAACATGCAGCGCGTTTCAAGCTTTAACCGATGGAAAGGCTAAATCGATGACTGTGAATCGCAAAGATAGTGTTTTATTTATTAAATATGTTCTGGGTAGTATAACCGGAACTTACTCGAACAATCTGAAAAAGGCCCTTAGAGTAACAATAAATCTATAATCTAACTATATGTTTTGGAAAATAACTCCCAATATCTTTTTAGATAATTATGAATACTAAAATACACCAATTAAGAAATGAAAAATATATCCAATCCTAATATAATCTAATAAGCCGTTTCCAGTTGGCAACGTTCTAAAATAATGCTTGCAGTATTGTCACGTTTATTGATAGGTAATGCTTCATTTGCAAAAAATATGCCGACCAAATTTGTTACATATCTTTATAGAGACCCACCCGTCCAATCCGTGGGCACCGGGGGCCCATGGACCAAGCGTTTCGACTCCAAAAGGTACAAAAATGTAGACGCTGTCTAGGCTACTATATTAGCGCCTTTCGTAGTCCTTCGCTGATTTAATCGCCAAACCAGCACTATTTTGAGTTCCTGGAAATTATGAAGGCGCTAGAAACTGTATCCCGGTATCCAGTTACAGTATGGTATATATTACCTGAGGTCTGGCGGCGAGATGGACATGCCAGAGCTCCGCGTCCCCGGGGACCTTGGCGGTGCAGGTCAGCTTGTCGGAGCTGGAGCCAAGGAAGTAGCCGCGCTCCACATTCTTCAGCGCCCAGCGTCCGCTGTTGTCATCTGACACACTGCAACAAGACACACGAGTCTCAGTCACGCTACAACTTAAATTTTAATACAAATATAGTTTTTAACCCAATATTTATTAAAATTACGTTACGCCAGATTGAAAACTTAAGTGGTATTCTTGTATTTTGTTAAATAAATTAGTTAACCTTTTTTTTATATAGCCTTTGACGACCATCTTACTTCTTGGTAAGGCATGATATTTTCGAAGACGTTGCTGGCGATAAGCCTAGAATACGGACAGGTTATCAAGCAGTCGGAACACACTTCGAAGTGTTCAGCAATTAACTTTATGCTAGAGATTTTCTTTACTCTAGTATGGAATTCTAAAACGACATGTAAAAAAAGAATTAATCAGGTGAAAATGTTAATTTGATAAAGTGAAACAAGTTTTTTGTTCATAAGTGATTCGTGTTCTATTTATTATATTATATAATATTGTCAAAGAAAAACTGAACACATCTGCAAAAATGTACAGTACTGGAAACAAGACCACTCCTCCCGTTAAAAACATATGTTTGTTTGTTTGGATCACAGCTCAAAACTACTATCAATCGCCATGTCCTGTTAAATTAAGTATAAAAAGAGGAAATTTCAGCTTCCTCACTAGATTAGTCAAAAAGGTAGCATCAAATTCTTACTCTTTAAGTTAAGTTTTTGAGATAGACCCCGTAACAAAAATGGTATAAAAATTACAGGCTATCCTATATGTTCATTTTAAAAGATAAAAAAATACTATACTTTTACTTGTATTCTACGCAATGAGCTACAGATACGATAACACCCTACATGCTGGGGTGCAAATAAGTTTTTATTCCGTTTACTTTTCTAATATTGGAGACCGCTGAAAAATAATTGAATTTAATTGAATAGAACTTATAGCATTTGAAGTTAGGGTAAAATATTTACATCAATGATGAAAATTTCAGGTTTGTAACTAACTCCGTTTACGAGTAACATACGTATGAACAGACAGACAGACGCCCCGTACCCAAAGGGCTACTAAAAAAGAAGACTATGCATAAAATCTTTCAACAATAACTACAAAACACGACCATGTCACAGAGCATGTCGAGTTATAAAAAAGGACAACAATTGTTTGTAATAAATAAACATTTTGTAAAATGTTAATGACTTAATTTTTCCGAGCGTGTCCAACCGAAGCATTACGCCAGTTTTTTGTGAAAATTCATATTAATTGAGGACCAGAATCCCACTATCTGGGTATTGACCTGCCTCGCCTTGCTCGTACCTCGGCAAACTGCATCGCTCACGTAATACGCCCTAGGGTGTGTTTGGGTTTCACGGCACCTGTTTATAAATTATGGCTATTTCAAGTTTATTATCTGATTAAGTTTAAGAAAGGGCTTCAGAAAGATAGAACGAGAGTTAAAAATTAACGAGCCGAATAGAAGAGAAGTGTTTCATAGCGCTTTTCATACAAACGTAGTTTTCTCATAGTTTTAATACCATGTGTTTAAACGCACTGAAACTTTGTATGCATGTCCTAAAAGCTATCTATCTATCTATTCTTGTAGTTTGCCAGTTTTCGTAAAACTAAGTATTTCAAAATTATTCTGAAAAATCTTTTAGTATAGGAATTCTTATTTTCATGATTGGAGATAAAATGAATACCTAACAAAATGCGAGCCTAAAGCAAGGATTTACTTGCAAAACTTGACCGAGTTTGGTATTTAATATATGACGAAACTATGATTTTAAATGGAAAGCGCTATTAAGACGTAACCTACCTTTCCTCTGTGTAAAATAAGACACAATACTAACTTGTTTCCAGAAGTCTACAAACTGAAATTTATAAACTGGAGTTCTAAAATGTACGTTCAGTCTAAAAAAACAATGTTCTTATGGTTACAGTTTAAAACATCAGAAAAGATACTTTAAATAATAAACATGGTACATTTCAGTGTCGTGATTATTCCTCAGGAAACCAGAACGAACCAACGAACCAACCTGTTTGTTAAATAACGAGTAATTGTTCTGCAAAAACTGGCGTCTGGTGGCCAATTACGGAGAGAATGCAATTATTTCATTGAACATCGGAATTGGATTGATGATCGGACAGGTTTTTGCAGCTGTTCTACGACAGATGTACCTGCTTGTTGTTGATAATACAAGCATTACTTGTAATATAATAGGTTATATAACGTTTGATATGCCAAGTTTCAGAATCGGAAAGTAATACTTACTCGATGTTTGTACATTCACCTTCTTTTTCTGACTTACCAGTAATCTTACTACATTGGTATTCTTCTTCACAATTTAAAAGTATCTCTTCTCGCATTAGATAGAAATCTTGTTTCTACTAACCCACTTAAAATTTTAAGACTGCTAACGATATGTTTGCATTTTCAAAGAAAGTCGAGCGATGAATTTGTCCGTTTTCATTATCTGTCCTTGAGTGAAATGCGCGGAGGTCACCCTCATGTCATATTTGTATGGTTTCCGTAGGGATTACACTCCCTTAATGGTTTCTAGAACTGACGAACGGAATCCACGAAGTTCAGCCAAAAGTAGTGCATTTCAAATACAAACCTAATTGAAATCTGATCTACTATAATTTTTGACGTGCAAAATGCTTGTAAACACAATACATTTTAGAAGGTGGTGAAAACAGATTTTTCATATTAATACCGACTAGTTTAAGATATGTTGTGTTTTACAAATATTGTTTTTCTGATGGTACATTTGACTTGTGTTTTGTATCCTAGTTCGAAAGAATAAGAATATTAAGCAAATAGAGTCGAGATCGGTTCTCTTACTTCCGGAAGAAGTAAATAACACTAAAACAACGAGAACAAACATTTATATCCAAGAAATCTATGCGTCAATAACATTTAAATAAGTGAAATTCTATTTAATGTTGTGTTTACTTTACGACCTTTTTGAATGTAAATAAGAATTCTGCTTAGTACCCATTCAACTGTCGCTTTTCTATTGAATACAGAAAGTGCTAAAGTTTTAGTACAAACTAAAAATACTCACTTCTATAAAACCCATAGAAAGTATCGTAGTTACTACAAAAATTTACGTTTTCTCCCATACAAATTTAACTTCACAAAATGGGGAAAACATTACCTGCCCTACGTAAAAATTTGCACCGTGTTCTAAAACTAAACTCGTATTATTGGTAATCCTATAAGCTAGGTATATTGCCATAATAGAATTAAGTATAATACAATGATGTGTTGCTAAGCTCTTTTTCAAGTGGATGATGATAACGCAGGTTTTGGAGAAGACTTTGTTTTACTGGTGTTTAGAGTAAGAGGGTTCTTTTCCAAAACTTTTGCAATGGCAATGACTGAAAGACCATCTTCCGAATTATTGTATACTGGGTCCGTTTTCCATGAAATATGATTGCAGTATCATCAGCGTACGTAATGATGTCTGCGTTATTCAACTTACTGTTCAGTAAATCATTAACATACAAAACAAACAACCTAGGGCCAAGTATACTCCCCTGCGGAACGCCGTAATTTATCGGCAGTTGTTGGCTAGAGTGATTGTTTATTTTGACATACTGCATACGATTTTTTAAATAACTTTTAAACCAATCAGGAGTCTTTTTTATAGAAGAGAAGCTCGTATAAAATAGGTTATATAATGAAGCAATGATGGCTCAGTGGCATTGGCTATGGACTGCCACGCAGCAGGTCCATAGTTCGAATCCCACCGCGGGCTTGAGGTTCACGCATGGTGGCAGGGCGTTTTGCGATTGCCCGCCTGGCTGGCTACCACCCCCAAGTAGAAGGTAATATAGAAAAAACCCTAAGGGTGTGTTCCGGCAGCAGTCCTTGAGAGCCAGTGAAATTATAGGCACACATGAGACTAAATGTCTGTCCAAGTTGACGGGCGCAGTGCAATTCGTAACATGTGATGAAATGCATCTGTTATAGGCAGAGGTTAGCCCGCTTAACATCAAGTGGGCTTCGAGCTTGTCGCGTCACAATAACATAAAAAATCTACCTTTATGCTTTTCAACTGTTTGTCCTGGGTGCCATGAGAAAGCATATCATACCATCATTCATTACTTAAAAAAGAAAAGATTGTAAAGACAACACCCTTCAAGTACCTCGAACTAACATTTGCCCTATGGCTGCCGTGAGGTTCATTACTATGCACTGCTTGACAAGCGGCCCTTATAGGGATTCCTCCCCTCATCTAAGGGGAGTAAAACGAAACTGTCGTGGAAGGAAATAACACGAGGAAACCTGTGTGCGTGTGTTTCCATAAACGTTAGGCAATATATAATTTTTAGAATATTTCTTTCGTAGACATAGGAAGTAAAGGTAGATATTGTTTTTTTTCCCTTTAATTCCGTATAAGTAAAATTAATAAAGCATCATCATCGATTTATTTAAATATATTTTCAGTCGTTGTCGCAATGACTTTGGAGTTGGTGCCCAGACCGTTTATAGTATATCTACGAATATAATCATATCGAGACTTGAGAGTCCAATGTATGACGTCAAACGAACTTAATATACCATACTATTTAATGATGGCTTAAAAAAAATAAAAACATACTACGGTAGTTTTTATGCCGACTTGACAAAAATAATCTTGTTTAGCATATATGGAAGCATAAATGGTAAGTATCTCGAATTAGAACTGTCTTAGAACATTTACCTATATATACTAGACGCGACATCTCAAACGAGTATAGTCAACCAGTGCAGGTAAGCCGGCCGGCATGCTCTCACCCACACGCAGTCGGGCACTCGTAGAGACTACACGCGCTTGGCGGTCGAAAATTGTGTATTCAAAATGCCATTCTACGGCCTAAGATACTGCAAAATCCAGTCGGGGAAAACAGACAAAACCGATGGAATCACTTTTCCTGAAATATGAATTAACTTGTATTCATATTTTGGGTTGGGATTAAACACGCCCGAATATATTATTATTGTGTCGATTTGTAATTGAACAAGACCATGCTTCACGGTACAGCATAGGCAGCTATGTTCACGGATTGAAATTCATAGATTACGTGTACAGATATGACAAATGGCAACATGAGTCAATAACCTATTTTATACTCTCGACGAAAAAAGTTTGACGTGTCTGTTTATCATCATAACTCCCAAATGACCGATTTGGATTAAATCTTTCGAATATACATAGAGACTTGATCAGGTGTAGCAGTGTAGTCAATTACTACTATAAGCATTGCAATCCAATGGGGCAATGCTGCTTGCATCCTGGGTACACTGCCAACTGGTAGTGGGTTGGAATATTACCCGTAGGCTTGCAATGACCTTTGGGTTGCCTAAGTGCTTTCAGTTTAGTAACTGTAGCGCTGCCACGCCAAATTCTGATTGAATAAAAAATATTGAAAGAATCATAATTAAAATATATAATTTTACTTAAATGAATTCAAAATACGATTTACACAATATAAAAACTCGATAAAAAATATGAAAATACCACTTTGTTTCTTGTAAAAAGTTTTAAGTAACTGAAACCAATTGTACCTTTACTATTTTATTAACTAATATATACTTCTATATACTTCATAAAGTTTGGTAGGTACAAAAGCTATATCCATTCTGTGTGCTGATAGTCTTTGATCCTAAGAAAGCATACCTCAGAATAAGTCTAGCGCTGGATGTTTGAATAGCTAATTGAAGAACAACAGAACTTTTGTAGGAAATATTAGCCTACAAGCATTATTGCGCTGATAGTTTGGTTAGACGATATAATTAGTTCTAGGCTGCAGTCTGTTCTCGTAAAGTGCTCAAACGCATTAAACATATTTAAAATTATCAAAAATTTATACGACTATTGCCTCAAATGACTTCTCTAGTATAACGTATTATCTCGATGTCTTAAAATTACATTACGGTACAAGACCAGCTCCCTGGGGTTGCCGGGCTAGAATGTAAAGTGCCGTTGGCGTCGTAAAAGGCGATTTAGGGGTAAAATATAGAAAGGTGGAGCGCATTCGGAACTCCTCACACTGCGATCCTCAATACACCTGCTAAGCGAGGGGATTATTTGATAGGTATATGGTGTTATATTTGTATAATAATTGGTAGTTACCAATATGGCACCTTGGAGGAGGCTATGTTGAGCATTGGACAACCCTACTGATACAGTACAGCACAACACCAGCGCAGCGTTGGAAATCGATACCAAAATAATTAAAAAAAAACGTCCATAACGCAAAGTGCATCATATCATCGTGAGTGAATATTGTTGAGATATGGTATTAATAGTTAAATAACAACATAAGTTAGGAAACGGAAGCAAACCATTTTGTTTTTCAAGACCAATAGTGCTATACTTATCTGTAATATCGTTGTTCGTTTGTTCGCTCGCTTGCTGTTACTACTCTGCTAAATAAAACGACTCTACTAATTCAACTGTTTTATTGTGAATATCCAATATACCTTATCACATATCCGAATTGACTCTTAATTGTCATTGTGTTAAGAATAAATCATAACATGACCTAGACAACTCTTGTAAATATAAATGTCTGCGCGGCGCGTTGGCCGGCCGGGAGAGTATTATATAAACGCATAAGTAAACTGGGTTTTACATTCCACCGTGGAAATGTCAAAGGGGATTAACTTCTGCAGTCGACTGGAAGTCGGATTAAATGTCGCGACGATTCCGCGAGCTAAGGGGACTTCACTCCGCGTTGTGCACCCACTAATACTTCAGTATGTTAAAATAAGGATCAGCTTGGCTTGTAATAACTGAAAAGTCTTTAACGGTTTATATCCACAAAATGAAGGAAGTTATTCAGTAGCTAATTACGAGTTGACGCATTTTTTCGATTCGAATGAAACATTCGGTTTAGATTGAGGATGTAAAGAGAGAGAAAGAGAACAAAACTGTGGTATTGCGGATGTCCGTGGGCGACGGTGATCACTTCATCAGCACCCCCTCACTTATCCACTCCATCACGTAAAATAAGCGTTTCTGACGTCACGTAGGCATAGAGACCAGACAGCTTCGGGGATATTTTTATTTAAGTCCATAAAGGAAAAGCAGAGTATCGATTTTTAAAACCTCGCTTTGTAGGGTACTGGCGGTATTGGCGGATATCTTGCATTGGCGGACCACACTGTTGCCTTACTGGCGCTCATCAGCATACCACCGGTACAATCCGCTCTAGAGCCTAGTCAAGGTAGAGAGATCATACAGACCTGCAGGACGTGACTACTCACTAACAGGATTAGTTCGGATGCTAGGATATAATAAATCAGAGAATTAAGAGTAGAGTGCACGAAGCGCTTTCCATACAACGTAGTTTCGTCATATTTTAAATACCAAGTCTACAAACTCAGTGAAATTTAGTATGCATATTGCTAAGCCCCAATATATGCTTCTGGTTTGTCAGTTTTTCGAGTTATTATTTAGTTTATCCCTTAATAACATTAATGTTACGATAATGTGATAAACCAGAAGCATATATATTAGGCAAAAGGATATACATGCAAAATTTCACCGAGTTTGAACACTTAGTAAATATGATAATTCTACTTTTGTATGGTAAGCGCCACGAGCACTCTAGCCTTAACTCTACCCGTATCATCACTTTTTAAGGGTGAACTGGCCGGTCAGTTCTCCATAGAAACGTAGTAGGGTGATTACTCCCTTATTTGAGCATTTAGGTCCAAAACAAAGCAAGATATCAATTGAACTCGTCATTATCTAGGTTTGTATTATAACGAAATTTTTAAAAGATAATTATCTTTGATTATTACTATAGATATGTTGAGAGTTATGAGCTTCGAAACATTTTCATATAAAGTTTTAAAGGCTCACAACTTTCAACTTAATTATCTTTTTCAAACTTCGGCACAATACAAACCTAGATAATGACGAGTTCAATCGATATTATGCTTAATTCTATACCTAAAATCTCAACTAAGGGAGTGATCACCCTACGGCGTTTGTATGGAGAACTGTACGGCCAGTTCAACCTTAAGTAGAATTTACAAAACCATAACCCTAAATTACTACTACTTTTGAATAATAACTATCTTATCGACCCTAAGAGATAACAAACTTAGGAACAATCTCATTTAAATTTCCTCTCCGTAAGTTCATTCTCCGCGGGAAATTACACCTTTAATCTTATAACGTAGAGTTTAAAATTTGTTGGCTGGAGGGGTGAAATAGGTATTTTCGTTTTAACCCTCGTAGACTCCCTTCTCTTGTGTGTTCTGAATGAAAATCAATAGTTTAGGGTTGTAATATGTTTGGAAAGGTTAACGAGGCTCTTCATCAGATACCCTCGTTAGCTCCCTCGGGGGTTGATTATATTTTTAATATCGGTTGTTTAGAATGTGGACAGATTCATAAGGGTTTTGAGGAAAATTGCGGGACCAATTATTATTATCAATAGAATTATTAAAATATAATTCTATAGTCTATTTAGTATCAGTAGTTAATAAGTGGAGGTTTCAAGTAGGTACAACGGCTGCTTAAATATTATAATACTCTGTTGAAGAGTATTTAAAGTCTCATAACCAAATTACAATGAAAAAAAAAATTACTACGAGCGGGATTCGAACCAGCGACCATCCCTCCCTAGAGCCGGGACATGCTCTTCCAATTGAGCTATCGTAGCGAGTTAGTCATAGCTCAAATTTCTCCTTTCGTTCGTATAGTTTAACAGACTAAAAAAGAGACAGACTAAATTTCACTCCTTCAGGAGTGAAATGTGCACCCAAATTTAAAAAAAAAGAAGACTAAGTTTTAATCTATCTATAAACTCGTTTGCGATACCGCAAATCGATAATTCAAAAAAAAAATTAAGCTTAACAGGCGTAAGTGGAAAAATTATAATGTTAGAAAATTCTGTCTATTCAGATTACTTCATTCAGGCGTGTCCTAAAAAGACTTATGTCCAGTTTCTAAGGTTCCTCACTAACTATTCATTAAGTAGCTATTTATTCATCAAATACCTCTACATAAGTTGATATATAATATTTGAATAATAATATGCCTACTTCTCAAAAAATATCAAATGTGCCATAAAATTATACACTAAATAAATAATCAAAAGAGCGAAGGTCTTTTTTTGTCGTTTTTGGGAATGTCGTCGTGAGAGTATTTATGTACATAAATGTTATAACTTTGAGAAATGGAGTTTGGCAAAAAACTACAGATAAGAAGGTAAGTTGTGTCTCACGTTTCTTGGTAAATACCAAATCAGATTCCGACGCAAGTACATGGTAGTATTGCTTTCCTTATCTCATTGTATTCTCGATCTTTTTTGTTCCGAAGGTACTTTACTGTCGTGAAAAATTATATTTAAATTCAACAATAACCTAACATTCGTGTGATGATTTCAGATAAGAAAACAGTAGGTAAGCTAAACGGCTCTCCCTGGCCTGCCAATAAAACCTCAAGAGAGAGGGTTCAGAAACGCATTTTCACAAGTTATCAATAGATTTAATGAATAGATAAACTTCAGTTCAAAATACCTCAGAAACCCAGCATGTTTGAAGTAATCAGAAAAATACCGACCAAGTGCAAATGGGACTCGCTCACGAAGGGTTCTGTACCATTATCTCGTTTTAATTAATTTTATTTTTACAAATAAACGGCGAAAAACTCTTTTATTGTATGGGAGCCCCCTTAATTATTTATTTTATTTTAATTAATTATATTTAAAGATAACATAAAACTAAATATTCTGTGAATAGTTAAAGCGTCTAACTGTCACCGTTACTAGTATCGAGCAAGAAACGGTAAAAAAATCAAGTTTGTTGTATTCTCATAATATTTATTTTATTTTTAGTATTTGTTGTTATAGCGGCAATAGAAATACATCACCCGTGAAAATTTCAACTATCAAGCTATCACGGTTCTTGAGATACAGCCTGGTGATAGACGGACGGACGGACGGACAGCGAAGTCTCAGTAATAGGGTCCCGTTATTACCCTTTGGGTACGGAACCCTAAAAAGGTCCGTAGTACTACTTTTAATGAGATACTTTCAGTTGACGGTTCATGGGTTGTCACTTTTTTACGAAAGTAAGATAGTGACGAGAAAAGTAATCTATATGTAAATGAACAGTTTCTTAATTATAAGCACTGATCAGTTTGGTCAGAGAGTGGCCATTGTTGCTGGAAATTTTGGTGATATAGCTTCGCCCGCGTGAAAAAAATAATGTTTTTTGTCTCTCACCTGATGGTAAGTGATGATGTGGTCAAAGGTGTTAACAGGCTTAACCTAGAATTACTGGCTCTCAAGGCCAGCTGCCGGAACACAACGTTAGGTGTTTGACGACAGATTTTTTACTAGAGTCTGATAGATAACCAGGAAGGCATTCGCAAAATGCCCTATCACAATGCCAAAATAAACACCATGATATATATTCATGTCAAATGTATATAGTGCAATCACTTTACAAGGTCAATTTGACAGTCAAACAATTATATTAATAAAATACGATATGATGCACTAAATATTTGCTTTAAAACAGAAACGTTATATGGTTAAGGGCCTGTTTCAGAATGTTCCGGTTATACTACCCAGAACATATTTAATAAATAAAACACATCTTTGCGTTTCACAGTCGTCGATTTAGCCTATCCATCGGTTATAGCTTGAAACGCACTGCATGTTAATTGTCATTTTTATCATTCAGTTATTTCATGTTCTGGGTAGTATAACCGGAACTTACTCGAACATTCTGAAACAGGCCCTAAAACAAACAATCTGGTCACAAGTCGACAACGTCTTCTGAGTCACGTCGTCCCTGTGACCTCGGACTCGGAGTGAGAAAGGGGATGATACAATGACTCACACACTGAGTGATTCACACTTAATTCACTCACTCTCCAAAATAACTTGAACTTATTGAACTTGGGGGATATATTTAATCTGGTCTTATAAGTACATGTATGTACTCGTTTTTAAAGGGAGGAAGGATTATTATAACCGTCTGTTGTATGTCGTTGATAAAAATGCGACTCCTGAGTAGCTTTCCACTACTCACGTGTGATGTGGGTTGAGTGTTGCTGCACGTTTGGCGCAAAATAAGACTACTTACTATCGTAACGCACTGACTTCACCAGGTGGTCTTGGTTGGGACGACCTCAGCGTCAAATATTCTGTCAAGTACTACTGTGTTAAGGCGTGAGGGGCACTGTAGTTAATGACATGAGAACTAACGTTTCGGAGTGACGAGCGTAGTGTAGTGTCAAACAGGGCGAGAACGGTGACTCTACTTACTGTAACGGACAAGCGTGACGCTTACCATCTGGTGGGCGAGTTATCCGTTATATTTTCATGTCATAACATAAAAAAAATGACTAGTTACCCGAATTGTGGCCATATAATACCACCAAGAGCATATTTTTTTGATTGTTTAGAAAGTCCGCCACATTAATATATAATAAATAGGTATTCTATAATGCAACGTAAGTTTAAGTAAGAATGTCGTTCCATCCACATACGATGGTTAATATGGTCGGCTTAGCGGTTAGAGCATACCCCGGCTGTAGGAGTGGATGAAACGAGTTCGAATGACTAGAAATTTTTCTCTCGTTGTAGTGTTGTAATGTATAAGAGAAGAATTTCAAAGGTAGCACGGACGGACTGATGATGATGGGCAGATTACGTTTTCAATGGAACCCTCGAAGAGTGTTACCACAAAATAGTTACAGGAGAAGGAGAGAGAAAATCTGTCGCAAATTGCTGATACGTAAGCCTTTGAGCACAATCTTACCTGATGGTAAGTAATGATGTGTGGAACAGGCTTAACCTGGAATTACTGGCCTTTAACGACAGCTGCTGGAAGCATCGGTAAGTGCTTGGCGACACTTGGCATCAGTGTCCCGTCAGCTATCCATGAGTGCTAGCTCCAAATCTAGGTTGAAGCTCATGTTACAGTTGCGTTTGGTCACCGATCTTAAAAAAATAACTAGGAAAGGTTTTGCTGTCATTAGAAATAGGTATACCTATATTTTAGAACGAAGTCATTTTAGCCGAAACATTTCAGTCCGAGCTTAGCCGAACAGTCCGAGCTAAAGGCGAGGGCTGATACTAAAGTCAAGGCTAAAATTCGTTTTATGCACGAGAATTTTGACTTTGATTGCGAGGAAAATATTAGTTTTACATTTTAACCTCTATTTAAAGTTGAAACTGAAAAGTTACTTCTGGGTCTTTATAGTAATACCCCTGCTCTATGGTTATTACTAAAGAGCCAGGCAAACTTCTTACATGAAATAAATAACAAACTGAACCTCTTTGGACAATTTTAAAAACGTTTTTAAGCACTTCTGCTCAAAAAGCAAGCTTTTGTGCTGTAGAGCATGAAAAGTCGTTTCCGTCCGCGAAACCGGGCATAAACAAGAACTTTACGAGCATGGGAAGTGAAACAGTATTTTTTATCGCTTAGCTTCTATGGCTAGCTTGGAAGAGGCTTTTAAAATTCGAACCTAAATAACAGTTAAAAAAACAATTTCACATTTAATATTACCAATAATTTTTAATGTAACTAAACACTAATTTTCTTGCGCCTACACCATTTTTCTCGCGGTAGTGAGGTAAAAAATTGTGTGCTTCGCTCGGCATAACAACTGCAAAGTTGCATAAGATTTCACTATTTCACAAATTATATTTGCAATCAATGACCGCTTCCGTTTTTCTCAAACAAACGCAGAATATAATATACTTAAAGCGTACAGTTACGAATGGCTTCAATAAATCACCAAGAGCAATAAACGTCAAGAATTCCGTAAAGAAATTATAATCATGCTAAGAAATAATACACTTCGTAAATAAAGAATACATTATGATGGTTCAAAAACCTCGCTTCCGGTGATTCACAGCGCGGCCGCGGTCTCGCGCGGGATTAGTATGCTAGGTACTGACCGATTCTTTACGTAGCAATGTTGCCGATTAGCAGGTTGAAAGGGAAGGTTGCAAGGGAAACTAGTAGCGGATGTCGTTGGACCAGGTGCTAGGGTTGCCAACCCTACCATATAGTCTAGTATCCTATTATTTTAATAGGTGTCCGAAGACTATTTTTGTGCGTTGTTATTAAAAATTACTTATAACGCTTATTTTTTATACAAATTACACATTTGCATATAAAATAAGTGCCATTATTTGTTTCAAATGTTTGCGTCTTCCAGTTCAATAATATAGTAATTACCGAAGTTGCAGATAGACACAGACCATGTAATTTTCTGTGATGAACTCAATATGGTTTTGTTGCTTAAATATATAAGGTAATTTTTTCTTTATATGGCAATAACACAAATGTGGTCTAGTCCAAAAGAACACTGTCCGAGGATTTCAACTTCCCAAGTTTTCGAGAGGCTCCAAAAGAAAGTCATTCACTATTATTTGAATATCTCTGATAAGAAATGACGTTTATCTCGTTTGTCGGAGAGATGAGATGATGATATGAAGTGTATGATAAAGAAATCTCAAAGTTTATTTTGTCGTCATATCTATCGAGTATAATCTGGCGATATCACTCACAGATCGCAATTCTGTATTAGATAAATCAGATTTTATTTTAAATGTTGTTAAATGGTATTTTCTTTTTACATGGTCGTAGGGCTTTGCCAATACCCGCCTGGCCAGCTACCACCCTCAAGTAGAAAAATTGTCGCCAAGCACCTGACAGTTTCTTCCGGCAGCTGTCCTTGAGAATCAGTAATAGTCTAGTCTACGGTAGCCTGAACAACATTTTCTACCATATCACCACTTACCATCTGGTTAGATGGTCAAATGATAAGCTATCAGCTATAAAAAGCAGTATTTTTTATCACGATTGCTTACCCAAGAAGCTAGGGTTGATACAGTCGTGTACGCAAATATTGGACTACACCTTCAAAGATTATGTTGCAACATAAACCACTGCACCGCCGCCGCCTAAGTTTACGTGTAAACTGCTAGTTGATGTAAAAGAATCTTTTGCGGCAGAACTGTCTTATGAAATACACTTTTATGGATACTAAGTACTTATACTATAAAGGGGCACTAAGAGGCACTGACCTGATTTGGAATTTGCTTCCGGGCTCCTTCTCCTCCCCCTCGCAAGTCACGTTCCCGAAGGAGTCCACCGCCAGGTACTTGTCCAGGTGTGACCGCAGGTAGATCATACCTGCACAACAAACATACATTATATAGAATATCTACAGCATAGTGGCCTAAGTTGCAGACTGGTTAAATGTTCTATTAGGGAACTCTGCACCCTTAGTCCATGCCCTAATTATGAGCTTTGATACAAACAAAATTCGACTTAAATAATAGATAAATAGCAGTTTAGCGATTATATAAATCAAATGTGTCACAAATATAGCTTATAGTAACTGATTAACTTTAGTAAAGCTTTTGTTGGTTACATTTGTAAATACAAAATCACTATATTTTGATACTAACATATAACTTAATTAGGCCATGCACTGACTATAATGTCCTTTTTATTCTGTGCTATAATGCCAATTTCATATTAATTACAAGATAGATTTTATTTCCTATAGGTACGAGCTTAGATTAAAAGCCGCTATTATTATTTTAAATACACATTAAATACTACCTGCGCCTCGCGGTTTCACTCACGTGGTTAAAGCTTAAAAGTGATGATAATGAAATATCCTGTGTTCAAGGACCTAAACTATATATTTTAAATCTAATTCATCCAAATAAGTTGAGCCGTTTTACCGTGAAGGATTAACATGCATATACACATCTATGTATGTGATACACACTCACATCCTGACATCCTCAATCACTCACTCACTCGCAAACTATTGCATTTATAGTATGAGCGTGATTTGACATTGAGAACCTCTTCTTCCTGATTATGGTACAATATAGTAAGCCATACATTTTTATTTTCCATCATAGGGTACCGAGGTAGGTACGACAAGATAATCATTTACCACCATGTAAAACTGATGTCAAAGCAGTTTTACATGGTGGTAAATGATTATCTTGTCGAAGACATGGAATGATTTAAGAACTGTTCCTCGAGGACAGCTGTGGCAACTCACCGTCAGGTGCATTTGCAAAATTATGGCGGTGCCCATGCCCCAGACCATGCGTTGACACTCAAACCTATGACTGGAATCTAGGCACTGGCTGTCTGCGGGGCAGTCCTACACAATCACGTTACCAGACCATTACTGGATCAAGATGAATCTTTTAAGTTTTTTTATAACCGTGCAAATCGCGCCATTGCCTGTAATGAAGCTTTAGCCTTACAGGGAAGTAGCTAAAAATTAAAAAACAACTAAAACAGAACAAAATAAAGCTCAAAGCTTCAGAGCTATATTCTTCATCCATGAAATTCTAATATCGGTAGCTAATTGCGCTCTCCGCTAGCACCATTAATCTAACAAACGCCGCATAAAACTAAATAATTTACTGCTAAACCTGAGAACTCAACCGCAGCAAGTAAATCATACGAGCCTAAGAAAACTGATCAGCAACGGAGATTAAATAGTTACCACTAGCACACCGCACACTTGATACTATTTGCAGCGATGGGTTGCATGGTCGGCGATTTTTAGTTTCTCACAGTTTTTACAGTGATGGTTAAATTTTTTACAGTTTTTCAAACGTCCTCGTTAACGCAAATTCATGAGCGTCCATATCAGCAATTCAGACAGCAAGTCCATAACGGTCAGAACCTTTACAATAATTATGTGCATTTATGGTTAGCGAAATATTACTTATTGCCAACGATTTCCATTGGAATTAAGCGTTTTTTATATGCTGTATCATCTAGATTGTCCACTGCTGAACACAGCCTCCCTCATTAAGGGGAGGTTTGCTATAATCCCCACGATTGGCAGGTGTCTCGGGGAACGCAGTTTAAGTTACAGTGCCTCAAAAGGAGCTGCTGCCCACCGTCCGGTATTATTTTACCTTTAGTTGCCTCTTACGACACCCACAGGTAGAAATGGGGAGGTGGCGTTCTACCCGGCACTGCACGGGGGTTTTAATATTATTTTGTTTTTATTATTTATAGAATTTACGGTACCTACTTTGAATCTTTTACAATTTTAAAATATATTGTTCAAGCAAGTAGCGAGGATAAGAAACTAGGTAAGTCACTAAATCTAAATATAATTGTCGACGCATCTCTCAAGTTTACTTTACAATAAAATAGAAATCAGTACGTCAAAAATTAAGGTTCGAAAACTACTCATAACAAACACCACACTAGTATTACAAAATCACAAATATACGATAGGAAAAAATTAAGTCATGTGCGGGATTCGCCAACCAATTGCAAAATTGGTCTTGTTTGTAGTACAACGCAAGTGGTACTATAGATGTCGCTCCATCCCAATACGATGGTTAAAGAACGATAGGAAAGATTCGAGTTATGACGTCATGTCATGTTAGCTCAATTGGTTAGAGCATACCCTGGCTCAAGGGGTGGATGGACGCGGGTTCGAATCCCGCACATGACTTAAATTTTTCCCATCGTATATTTGTGATTTTGTAATGTAATCCGCATGGCAGGGGTTATTGCAGAGATTTCTATAACTGTGCTCTGTTTTAGCACACAATACAGACCACAATTATAGATATATCGCACGCCCAAGTGCCATGTAAATTCTTTATAAAAACAATTTATAAGGCACTATTGATTCTGTGCAAACAATTGTTTGAACCATGAAACTACAAGGTATTAGAGTTTAGGACACAACTGCATCTCCAAAGCCACAAATCGCCGATGGAAAGTATCAAGTGTGCGTCTGGCAGACGCGAAAAGCAAAAATGAAAGGTAGTCGAGTGTGCCGCGAACGAAGCGAGCTAATTAAGCTCAGCCTATCAATATTAATGGTGGAATGGAACGGTGCGCGTTCATTAGCATTATGGATGATGATGATTCCGACTCCGACGGTAATTATGATGTTCTAAAGAAATGGACGGTAATGAAGTCATATCAGTGATTGATAATAGGACCCGAATTAAAGAGCCGACAGATGATAGTACTTCTTTGGTCAAGAGATGTAAAGTGTTGGAATATCAGTTCGATTACCGGGTCAGTCAGTTATTTAGTTTATTAAAGTATTTTTTCTGTTACTATGCCTTATGGATTCAGGCGTAAATTGGGTGTTTTACACCTACCCTTCGTTATTCAACATAACTTACCATATCATCACGCGTTTACAACCCTTTTTGAAAATTGGGCATACAACCATTTTTAACTTATTAGGAACCGGCTAGGACCCGCGTTATATTTACTGACTCCCAGACGAAGAACTTCAAAACAGTCCGAAACTGGTCGGAATCTTTCCGGTAAATATAACGCGGGTCCTAGCCGGTTCCTAATAAGCTAATACGGACAAAACTCGCGATAGTTTCCAACACAATCATTTTTATTATTTATAGGTAGCCTAGCCATTACTATCCAACCTGATGAGGTCGTCGTAAAATGTTGTTCAGGCTAACCTAAAATTACTGGTTCCACAAATAGCTGCCGGAACACACTGTTTGGAGCTTGAAGACAGATTTTCTTCTTGCGGGTTACAGACGGGCATTCACAAAACTACTACTACTACTGCCATCGCGTTCCATCTGGTTATATCGATTGCCATCTTAATATAACAACCGGGACCGAAGTCAAAGCACGTGGCATGTTCAGTAGAAATGCCACGTGCTTTGAAGATATATGACAGACAATACAGAAAGATTAATTTGTATCGTGAGACTGGGCAGGTATATACCGACATTGTTTTTGCGCCTTAAAACAATGCAAACGACCAAAACATTTTTTTTATTCGCGTATAATATAATTGTACGAATGTTCACGAATAATAGTGAGAAAAATCACGCCTATGAAAACAATAGCACCTGCACAAAAGCGATTTTGTTATGATATTGATCAGGCGGCTGGTGGCGGCCGCGGACCTTGACAATGGGGACCGTCGCGTCGGGCGAGCCACCCCTCGCGAGGGCAACACTCCCGCCTGTGGGCTCCTCACTTCCTGTGTGAGTGTTAGCCTCACAACGATACGAGAATAGTATACAATGTTCATGTTAATTAACGGACCTATTTGCGCATACATTAATACTAATCGAATTCCACGTACAAAATAATTTTAATAAATGAATAACATCAATTCAGATGGGTACAATAAAGTCTTAGATATTTCACTAACCGCGACTTTTCGTTTTTTTTTTGACAGTCACGAACAGACTCAACGCTTCACCGAAACATGTAAACTGTGCCGAAAATTATATTTGTTTCTAGGAATTATACGCGGTTAATGTTCGTTCTTTACGTTTAATTTTTCTAATGCTTAGTTTCTTTACAGTGGTCGCTATTTAGATATATAGTATATTTAGCGCATATACGAGTAGGTACTTAAAAGTTTGAAAGCTCACTTTTATAAGAATTAATTTAAAAAAATTCGCTTACGCATTTTATATCTTCTTGGTTAGCCTGAACATTATCTTCGACCACAACATCACTTACCATCAGGTGAGATAGTGGTCAAAGGCTAACCTATCAGACAAAAAAAAAAAAAAAAAAGCGTAGTTCTGTTTCGCTCACTCCCATGCGTAACGAGGACTCCTCGTCCCGAGGTTCCCCCTCAGTCTGATATTATTCAAATCTGTAATTTAATTATCAAGCAAAATTTTATTATTTTTTAATATTGTTATGTTTGCAATAACGCCTGCTATGCGGATTACATTACAAAATTACAAATATACGATAGGAAAAATTTTGGTAAAATTATAATGTTCGAGGTTATTTATTTTCTCTCTCCCGTAATTTATTTATTTATTCCACACAGAACAAAAAGCAATTAAAAAGAAATAATATAACAATGTAATGTATCAGACCTGAATTGCAGTTCAGATACCTGCGTGTTACAGCAAATGTATAAAGTAAACGTGTTTTGAGTAATGATGAATGTTAATACAATTTAAAATATTAGGCTATGGATGATACAAATATGATCATAATGATGATGACAAACATAATGATGATGATGAAGACAATATAATTAAGACGCAGAATGCACCCACCTACGCAATATATATCGCAGTTGAATGCATTCGGCGTGAATTGCACTTATTTGAAAGATTAGACCTACGTGCGCTATATTTAATGTTGAAATTTAACTGAGAAAGTAACTGAGGTATATCCAATATAGAATGAGTTAGTTTGTAGAGATAGATGAAATCGAAAAACCTTCGACGAGTTTCAAGCTTTTGTACGTTATATCTAATCAATCTTCCTTCGTAAGTTAGGTTAGAGCGACCCAATTATTGACGGTAACATACCATTCTCAAACATTTCCTCTGGACCCTTTCTATGCTATCAATATGTACTTTATAGTGCGGTGATATGCGTCGTAATACTGAACCTTTGTATAGTTGTTCTTATACTCTTTACTGTATTACGGTCCTGAACACGGGTAGCAGCCGGCGGCGGCTGTCACCACTTCACCAGACATCTCTGGAGATAACGCCTGCCCGGCCGGTAAAGGGACTCTACCCCACAATGGACACGTTCAGATAGTTTTGACATTGACATGTATTTTGAATGAGATTGTAGATGGGAACGCCCGCGTCGTTAAAATGGGTGATTCAACAAAGTTGTGGCTATTGCACAATTTTGTTCTTATTTGGAATATTGGACTTATTCGTAAATATTGTCTATTTTCGATGTAGGCAAATGCTTTTTACGGTTGAGCCGAGATTGCCTGCGTTGCATTGAAGCGTTGCATCGACCAGTTCTGACACGTTTTGGAAAAACTATCTAACTAAGAGTTCAGCCTCGATCTAGAAGATGACCGCATCGAACCAATCGTGAAATAAAATTGTTTGATTTTTTATAAGCTTAAATCTAATGTAACTATAAATCGGCGTTTTCAGTATTTGTTGTTTAGCAGAGGATATGGTACATGCTCTACAGAATAACAGATTACTCACTGAGGAAGTCGGTTAACGAAAATGGTCTAAACTCTAAAGTTTTCAAAACTCTTTAAGTATTTATATAGATTTATTATTATAATTATACTTCACATTCATAACCCCCCTATAATAACATAATATAAATTCGTTTTGTATCTCAAATTTGGTTATCATTCAACATTTACGCATAATGACAAACCATTAGGTTTGCAACTCAACTAGTGCACGAGCTAACCTGTGACATACGCGCGGACAGACAAACAGACAGATATAGGATTCCATTTTACACTTTATATACGCTGAAACCGTGACTAACACAATGTCTTTTTAATGGTACCCAAATAACAGGACATATAGGTACTCAAGCCGAAATGTTCCATTGTCTGCGTAATTTATATTATCCTTAAATCAATGACTACAAAACGAATGACTGTTGTAAATAACATCTCGTTGGGTGCTTGATGGGGAACTGTTGATTTAATCAGTTGCCATGACAACGACGATGGATGACAACTATAAACCTATAAACATGATCCAGGCTCAGTATATTCTTGTATGTACTGTCTTTATAGAGTTAGAGACAATTAATGTTTTATTAAGCCCAAATAAAAATGGAATAATTTAAACTCTTTTCGATGGTAAACAGTATTTTAGGCTAGTAAAGATAGTTTACTGGAGATACACGAAGACAAGGAATCAATGTTAAAAAACAGACATGTTGATAACTATAATTTGCGAAGAAAAGTTATTTAAGCCTAAAGTTAGACTGACAAAGGCCCGAAATCAGGAAATCTGCAATAAAATTTCCATGTATAATAAGTTACCTTTGTCCATATCAAAATTAAACATAATTGACTTTAAAAAAAGTACTAAAGCAGTATTTTGAAACACATCCATTCTATTCCTTAGATGAATTAATGGACATGCGTCTCACGGAATCTTCATTCTTGTAAAAGTTGAATTTTCATAAATGTGATTATGACAATTTAATTATTTATTAAAGAACACTTGACTGCATATGCTTAAAATAAGATTTATAACAGTAATTCATATAAAGTCTTGCATATATATTTTATTTATTATATTTGTGTATTGAATTTATTCCAGACATTCCATTTATTTACTATATACATTTACTATATACATTTATTTACTATAGACATTCCATTTATTTACTATACTTTTATTATTTTGATTTTCCTTATTTTTGTTTTTTTTTTTTTAGGAATATATAATAATTTTGTAGTGATACCTACCTAAATACATATTGCTGTTTTGTATTATGTGAGAACTTAAATTAATATTATCCAAAATTGTACTCCTGACTTGCCCAGTATGATAATCAATGTTATAAGGCCAATAAATATATTCTATTCGAACGTAAGCAGTATGCCATAAATAAGAAAAATAAATTATAAAAAAAGCAACCGACTTTCAACGCTGAAAAACAATAATGTAGAAGTTTGATCATGATAATATTAGGTCAGTATTTTGAATCACCACGTTACCGACTTCAACAAGTTGTTTCATGTTACAAAATTACAAATTTACGATATAAAAAGTATAGTTATATATGAGCCATTATCATGTTAGCTCAGTCGGTCAGAGCATACCCCGGCGAAAGGGGTGGATGGACACGGGTTCGGATCCCGCACATGACTATAATTTTATTTCTCTCGTAAATTTGTAATTTTGTAATGTAATCCGCCCAGCAGGCATTATGCAAACATAACAATAATAAAAGTTATTTCATACTTTTCACTGTTGGAAGAATTGGAAGTCGGTTCCGTTTATTGTAATATTTTTTCTAATATTTAGCATTTTTTATACAGGTACTAACTACCTCGTACCTATCTTCGTATCCCCCGAATAAACATTTCTATACATAATTGAGGGGCTCTCGGATTGCCGAGGGGAGGTTTTGCCACAATTAGTGTTGGCAGGGGTGCGTGCCCAAATGTGTTATTAAAAGTGCCGAGCATTTTTGCATTCAATATTTACCGAGACACTTTGCAATCTCATTTAAAATTATCCAAACGAACCAAACCATGTCTTGGATCTTGATATAATACAAAGTTAGCAGGCAAGTACGAGCTGACTGAAACCCATGCTCCAAGTCACGTCAATAATGACATATTGCTAGTATTATTTTAAAGAGCATTGGCACATGCTGAACGAAAACCGAATTGATTTTTTCACCTTGTTTATAATTCGAAATCTACGTAGAAAAGTTTTTTTTTTAAATTCGAACCTCTGTAATAGTTCCCTAAAAATATTTTTACTTTAAATATTACCAATTTTAGTAATATTACTATCAATTTAATCTATAAATTAACGCAAATTGACTACATTATTTTAAAATGAGCTGAAAAATTGTATGTTGCGCTCGGCAGCAAAGTACCTTTGAACCCTACGGTACGCTAATCAACTTAAATGCAGTGTCTCATTTATGAAATAAATGAATATGAATAAAAAAAAATGTCGGCCATGTATTGGTGTTGATTGTTTATCGTATATCGACCTACCAGCCTAAGTAGATAGTCTCATGCTATTTATATAGGTACATGTCGACAACGACAAAAAGAAGTGCATTCAAATGGATGGAACAAAGAGTGGCCAGCACCTGCTTCCATAGCATAATTGGAAATGAACCAGGACGGCATTCCGAGGTCCATCTAAATATAATCTCATCACAGTATTTGTACTTTACTTAATGAGCTTTTAAAGATGACGTGACGATAAGTCAGGGTAAATATGTTTACGTCTCTATAATTTTGGGTACCGCCCTGTCCTCTAGAGAGAACAAAATCGAATTCAATATTCAGTTTCAGATAGACAGCTGAGTGCCGGAAGTAAGGTTCCGTTTTGCCCATTAGGTATACGAATAAGAAGATAGCTACTGACTGTCATTGGCAGTGCCGGTGGCCGGCTCGAGCGTCCATATCTGCTTCTTCTTGAGGCTGGTGCCGTTGGCGTTGATCTTGAAGCCGAAGGTCTCGGCGGTGAGGTACCGGTACCGCGAGTTGATCAGCCCGATGGTCCACCAGCCGCGCTGCTGGTTCTGCGTGATGATGTCGCCAGAGCCGTTCACCTCGCCGTTGCTGTGACCGTTAAGACCGTTCATTGTGATCTGGAAAGATACAGATTTTTATAAATAAAAAAATGTTTATATATAATTAATTAATATATTCAGGCGTTTGCAGATTATTATTATACCTACTGTATCAGCCGGATCGTCCACTGCTGAACACAGCCTCCCCTATTAAGGGGGTATTTGCCATAATCCACACGCTTGGCAGGCGGCTTGGGGATCGCAGCGTAAGATAGCAGTTCTTTAAAAGGCGCTGCTGCCCACCTTCCAATATTTTTCCCTTAGTCGCCTCTTAAGACACCCACGGGATGATATATTATTATACCTACTTTATAAAAATATGATATTAATGTTTTAGGGAAATATTTAAACAAATTCGGAAAGTATATCAAGTGACAAAAAGTCTAGAAGTAATTTTTATATTTTTCTAAATTGTGCATGAATAACATATTTTGTTATTGAAAATATTATTTGTTGAATACATTAAAACAAGCCCAAACGCGTTTAGGAGCTCGATTATCGGGGATTATCTCGGTAAAATAGAGTTTAATAGATTACATAACATATATAGATCTGTCTCCTACAAGAAGATTCTATGTGAAGATTTTTTATATCCGTGACTCTTTAACTGCAATTAGAGGTAAATCCTAGTCTAAAATTCGTAGCTGCTCACAGCTGAAGTTTTCCCATAGTTTTTGCAATGTTTTTTGTTCCACCAGAACACCTAATTATCCCCAAGGCCAATAAAAAAAACAAAAACACTTCGCCATTTTCGGTGGCACCGACGTCACCGTCATAATCGATTGGAAGAGATGACAGCCGTGGAATTATGAGAAACTGAGAGAATGGCAAATTTCCGAGGCAATTGTGAAAAATGAGAAAATCTTGTTTGTTTGTATTGGAGCCGTGAACGGTCTGTGTCCATGGTTCATTTGTCAAAATAACGACAGTGGAACAATAGATCGTTACGCCTCATTAGGATTCTGTGAGGATGAGAATTGCTGTTGGGGTTTGGAGCTTCCTGTACCTAATCCCTGGCTGAAAAACTAAGGAGTCATTCGACGAGGCCAGAATAAACAAGTTATTACAACCACATTCAATAAAAATAAATTATTTTACTGCCACTTCGAGGATAAGCAAATAAGAAAATAAGCAAAATCATGTAACAAAACGTTTGAGATTTTCTTGCAACTCGCGCTAAATTTGATGTTGATTTTAGATTCCATCGACTTTTGCATATAAAGAACTACATAACAAATAAATATTTTAATGAGTAGTTTGTCTCAAACTGTGACTTTGTTTCTGTGTTTCTGTGGAAGCGTCTCCTAATAACATTCATTCATATCTGTTTATGCTAATTTAGCAGACTAGTTTAATCCAAACCCAGCAGAGATCTCATATGCTATGCTCCAAACATCACATAATATGCTCCAAAGGTCATTTCCCTGGCTGAAGCAGATGCACTGAGGCATTTGGCACAATTTATGACCTCTTGGAATAGAAACGGTCATTTGATCCGTCTGGACTTTTAGTTGGATATGTTATGAGTGGAGTTAAGATACCGTTGTCTGGTTTGTTTTACTGAATATTTAGGTAAATATACTTGGATTAAGAAGAAGGCGGAACGAGTCATCTTTTAAAATCACTTTTGTTCTGGTATTTCATTATAGATATTCAATGCTTTTGATACGTTAATATACATTTTATTTATTTGAAGTTTTCGGCCAAACTTGTAATAATCATCGAGAACTAAACAGAAGTCGAGGAAGACGTTGAAGAGATGAGGATTTTAATAACTTCGGTTTAGAGTACTTATATGGTCTAAAGAAAACATCATAAAAGTAGCGCTTGGGCCTGAGAAATTTGTATTATTATTGGATTTTTTGCGAAGCGAATAAGCTCACAAACACAACAAGAAAAATTTTAACAATGACTCATCCCCAAGATAGCTCAATGGGAACAGAATGTCACAGTCTGATATGACATTCTGTTCCCATTCACAAACTCATGAGTGATTAGTCCAATCACTCATGAGTTTGAATACCATTTGTGTTTCAAAATGTTACTTTCGTTGTGATTGTATGTACGTATGTTTGTTAGAGGACACCTTTCGAACGCCTTGTAATAAGAGCTCTTATTGCAGAATAATGCTAAAGTGGTCATGACGATATTGAGATATAGTCCTAAGAGGGGGTTAGAAGTTCTTAATTGACAAAAATTGGACAAAAGTTGATTTATTTGACCTCCTATTTTTTTGTTATGTTTATGTCGTTACAGAAGATATATTGTACCAACCCAACATTAATGGTATAAGGGTAAGCTGCTGATGACTCGAGCACGGATGTAAACAGCCTGAATAGTCCATATTATATTAGGTAGCCAGGCCTCAGAGCTATCCGTCACGGTGGTGGCAAGGCCGCACCGGGTCAAAGGCACTCCTGCCATTGTGACATTGTATTGAGTTACTCGACTCATTCATCAGATAATATCACTTCATTCAGGCACACAATATTCTAATTACGATGTCTATGACTCTATGGCCTACCTACTGCCTTCTAGCTAAGTGGAATTACGTTCCCGACAGACCGCGTGTTTATAATGCGTTCTATCGGGAACCTTCTGTAATTGCAGGCGCAGGTAAGAAACCCCAATTGTTCGCCCATAGCGAAGACCAATAGTAGGGCCAAACCCATGTACGTGCAAACATTTACATTTAGAGACTTAGAAGGATTCAGGAAGAATAATACATGTTTGGTTTTAGACGACGAGGTGCTATTCCTGTCACGTCACCCCTTAGCATGAGTCTCATAGAATTGAGCTGCGATACCTCCAGCCTGTCGTAGGAGATGACCCAAGAGATGGGGGGGGGGATCAATAAACTCCGTGTAGGCTGCAAAGTGCGCAACGTACATTACTAGAAGTTACTCTTAGGAAGAACCAGAAGTTGCGTTCTGACGGTACCGGTGGACCGGTGCGATCCACTTGCGTCTTGTAATCTCCGTATATCCAGACAGGGGCACATCAACGGAGTTTTCAGTAGACATAAACTTCAAATAATATAGCACCAAATGCTTCTGGGTATCGGTTTTTAGCTTTTCCAGTTTTAGCTAGTTGTACTCGTTTACAGTGACAGGAACAGGCGCATAAGTGGAATCTGCTATGGAAAACTTAGGTGAACGAAAGACCAATGATAGTGATGGTGACGGTGGATATTAAGTAACTGTCCCTACTGTATTAGATAGATTGTCTCATTGCTGAATTCAGCCTCCCCCCTTATTTGCCATAATCACCACGCTTGGCATGCGTTTTGGGGATCGCAGTGTCAGAAGGCGCTGCCAACTTCCGGTACTTTACCTTTGGTCGCCTCTTATGACACCACGGGAAGAGATGGGGGGTGACATTCTAGCCTAGCACCCTACGGACGTATTAAGTAACTGTCTGTTGAAATTAAACGTAGTAAGACTCAAGCCGAAAATCAGCAGCCAAGTACCTATCATTGTGTTCTGATGGGCGACGTTGAAGCCTGAAAGCCTATCCATATAGTCTAGCTGACATCATTACTCTCCAGTCAGGTGATGAATGCAGAACATGCCCATGGTTAAACCATCTTTTATAATAGCTACCATTTAGACGTTTAATCCAGCTATACAATAGGTACCACATTTTAGTAACATTCTGGGCTAATCTGTTAATGACGCTGAATGGTCACCAAGCCTAGGTTGACGGACCGTTTCAGTTGAACCAAACACAAAAATCCTATCATAATTAACTAGATTACATCGAGGTCGTGGTCAGAGGCGCGCCCTGGCAGTGGATGGGCATGGATTCCATGAAGGTCTCACCACAGCTTACAATGGTCTCGTAATAAGGCTTCTAGATTTATTTTTTGTCAGAGTGGCAAAGCGAGCAAGTAGCCAGCCTGATGTAATCTACTGCCCCTGCCAATAAAAAGTACTAAAAGTTTTGAACACTAAAATAATCTGCAAAGTACTTCTGAGGTTCTTCTAATATTCAAGTGGCCGTAATTTCTCTAGACTTTGACCTTCAATCCGGAACCTAACTATGTAAACACTGATGCTTTGCGATTGATTTAACGAATAAGGCGGTGGTGGTATAGATACCACCACCGCCTTATTCGTTAAATCAATGACGATCCTGACGTCGTAGTCTTCCTCCTCCACGAACCTCAACAACCTTTCAGAACATATCAATGACCTGTCGAGACTCGTCAACGAAGTCAAAAAATGGAACCTACCAAAGCTAGGTCATGTCAAGTATTCCAAGCACTTAGTATGACCTAGCATTGGTACCTTTTTGAATAAGGAAACGGTCTTGACTCATGACCACCATGTATGGATAACGATGGTGTTTAATGTAAATTCGATACCAGAATGGCAGTAAATAATATTATATGGTCATTTTGCTGAATATGGAACGTTTTCCTTTTGAGGTGGCGTGTGGCGGTGACTCAGTGTTTAGCAGTTCGGCTCTATTTGTATTTTTCCTTATAGGAAGTTGGACGGCATTAATTAGTGCTTTAGGTGCATTAATTTGTTGATTGCCTTGTTGTTCCAGTGGCGTTAAGTAATTTACAGTTTAAGCTTTTTTATTCGTTCTCCGGGTTTTTTTGTGTTTTGCTAACGAAGAATGGCCCCAAGATTCTTGCCAGTTCTTCTAAATTGAATAAATGATTTTGACTTTGAAACATTCTCAAAAGCCATCTGGAAACTTATAGAATCATATTTGTCAGACAGGCTTCAGAAGTTCAGTTCATCATAGAAGGGAGAAATGTCGTGCTAGAAACAGAAAAGGTCCTAATATTGATCCACTTCGACTGTTACGAATCACCCAGAAGATGTTTATCTATATATATTTTGGTTATCCTTTGACCACTATCTATATATATGAATTAAAAAAAATGAAAAACATTCCCGATGTCCCCATCGCCCAAATCCCCATCAATGGGGACACCGGGAATAGACCAAAAAGTTAAAAATCATTCCCACTGTCCCCATCGCCTGTCTTACCGTCAATGGGGATTGTAATTTTGTAATATTTTACAACTATTTTTAATTTATAGTTTAATTAACTGTTTTAAAAAAAATTTACTCTATTATTAGACGTATATAAATAGTTTTGTTGCGCGGTCACACATTTAATAATGAATGACAAACAACGTGGTGCATTGGCGATTCCGCGGATATAAAACAATATTGCTGATTGCATTGTTCTAATTTGCTTAGCTAGCTCTCATTGGTTCATTCCAAGTTCCAACCCCATTCTAGAAAACTTTTTCTACTCGTCATTGCCTGTGGTGTGAATAATTTTAAAATTTTATAATTTTGTTTAACTCTCAATAAAAGGAACTCGTTGGAAACTGGTTATTCATTTTAAATCTTTAAATTCTAATGTAACTTAAGAAAGGTGAATTTAGATAAAATACGCGAATAAATATGTAAAAGTTAAATATTGTGTAATAAATAGTATAAAAAATGTCTAAGTAATTATAAGGTTCTTCCTAGAACTTTGTCTTTTAACCTATTTGCGATGACATATTGATATAGTATTTATATACAAGAGCGTATCGCATGTTGTTATTGTATATATATGTAAATATGTTGTTACAAATATATTATTTATATCGACTTATTTTTTCACTAACAGCAAAGTCACAAGAGCCAGTTCATCAACGAAAAAATCGGTCCACAAAAATGGAGAAACGATATCAGCATGTCACTTAAGGAAAAATAATGTACTGGATCAGTAACAATTCATCTTAGTATTATTTACTACTCCCGAAATATAATAGTTCTACTGTTATTACGGTAATAAAAAAAAATCCAGTATGAACTCTTTCTGTATATTTTTGATTCTATTATTTTATAAAAAAGTTAGTAGTGTAAGCAGAAATAATATTTATATTTTTGATTAGGTTATATTATGTATAGTTTTCATATTTTATTCAATCTAAAAGTTGTTAATGTCAATTTTTTTTTAATTGCGATAAAAGATAATCTTTAATTTTGTTTTCCATTAAAAATTCAAAGTATTTTTAACTAATGTCCAAATTTCTTGCCCGTACTTCTCGCAGTAGCTCCATACATTTTTTTTTGCTTAACTTAGCCGTACAATGTAGAATATTTCTATATTAAAATTTACTTAGTAATTATAATATAGAAATTACGCTCTTATGAAGGTCAAGACCTTAATAAGGGCATAGTAGACGCCTAAATTGAATAAATGATTTAACTTTGACTTTGATTACTAAAACCATATTAAATAATACATTAAATTAATAAAACATATTTTTTAAGCATTAACCTAGTTTGTCTATTGTTTGTAAACACTAGACAAATCATGTAAGTGTTTAATAAAAAAGATGCATTTTCTGAATGAATACAAAAATGATTATTAATGATTGTTTGATTTTTTTCATAATTTATTGCGCTATGTATGGTTGACCTAAAGTATATTTGATAAAGCAGGGTAACATAGTAATAACAAGGAGGTGAGATCCGTTCTTAACCGTGGACCATACATGTAGAATACATAATAAATATTTTATATGACTTATAATTCATTGGTATTAAAAGTGATCAGTCAATCAATAGGGACAACGTGAATAAATTTACCGACTTCTTGCTGTCCACATTAACGGGGACAGACAATGGGGACAACGGGAAGACAAATAATGTCGTCTCGCTGTCCCCATCAATGGGCCAGGCCAATGGGGACAACGGGAAGAAAAAAAGCTATCGTCTCGTTGTCCCCATCAATGGGGATAAGTCAATGGGGACAGCGGGAACACACCCAAATGCCCTACCACCATGATAAAGTTCCAAACCAAATACTTAAGTATCTTCGGTTAGAAATGTCAGAGAACGCTGCGCTGCTGAACGCGGTTCGGGAACTTATCTTTCAGTCCATTTTCATATAATACTACGTTTTACTAGTTTAGCGATGTAATTGAATTCGTTTCTTTTTTGTAACCACATATGATAAGTTGCTAATAGCTCTTCAATTGTCTGGCCAAGATTGTATTGTTGTTTATTCATATTTGTCATAGTTTTTTGTTCCATTGTCATGACTAGCTATTGAAACTCTGCACTCATGCTCTGGATTCCACTATGCCAGTGTCATCCATAACTCAAAAGAATGCGATTAATTTCTTTAGAAATGCGTTATCTACATCTATACTAATTTATGATAAAGAGAAAAAAAATGTATTTGTGTATGTAACAAATAAACTTAAAAACTACTGGACCGATTTTATGAACATGGGTTAAATTTTTTTTTTATAAATAAGTTTTTTTTTTTTTTTAATTTAATAACAATACAATCTTGGCAAGACAATTGAAGAGCTATTAGCAACTTATCATATGTGGTTACAAAAAAGAAAAGAATTCAATTACATCGCTAAACTAGTAAAACGTAGTATTATATGAAAATGGACTGAAAGATAAGTTCCCGAACCGCGTTCAGCAGCGCAGCGTTCTCTGACATTTCTAACCGAAGATACTTAAGTATTTGGTTTGGAACTTTATCATGGTGGTAGGGCATTTGCGAATGCTTGCCTGGATAGCTACCACTCTCAAGTAGAAAAATCTGTCGCCAAGCATGCAACGGTGTGCCGGCAGCTGTCATTGTGAGCCAGAAATTCTAGGTTAGCCTATGAGTTATAAAAATAACTTAAAATTCTTGGACTAATCAACCAAAATATGCGGTCTGGCCACGGATACTGAAGGGACAATCTACGCCAGAACATACTTATTTAATTTTGTCCCTGAGAGCGAGAGCTACAATTTTTTTTTTTATTCTTCCTTTGACCACTATCTCACCTGATGGTAAGTGATGATGTGGTCGAAGATATTGTTCAGGCTAACCTAGAATTACTGGCTCTCAAGGACAGCTGCCGGAACACACCGTTAATTGCTTGGCGACAGATTTTCTACTTGAGGGTGGTAGCTAGCCAGGCGGGCATTCGCAAAATACCCTACCATCATGCTATAACGACTGCCATCTTAAGACGACTACCAGTACCGACGGCTTAACGAGCCCTCCGAAGCGCTCAGTAGTAGTCACTAAAGGTCACCCATCAAAGTCATGACCGCGGCGGACGTAGCTTAACTTTGCTGATCGATTAAGAACAGCTAAGCAAACTTCGCTACGAGCGCTTTAAAACATATACCGAAATATACCTCGACTTATAGCTTTGAAGTAAGACCACAGCCAAAGATTACCTACAGCGTGTTATATTATCATATCTGCCATTATCATATCCTTGTACCAAGTGAAGCAGCGGCCGAACGCTTTACTGATAAGGTAATAAAAGAATACGTCAGTACGATTCTGTAATCTTTGGTAAGATTCTCTTTTGATAGTTACCAGAAGGTTGGCTCCCACGGACTAAACATAAACTAGCTCATTTTTTCCACTGACCAGATTGTTTCTGCTGCCCTCACAATACGAGCATGAGCCATTATAGAATTAATTGCACAAATAATGTGAGTGAAAACACGTGTTGGGATAATCGCCGCAGGAGGTGAGGGTGCAATAACCTCAACAGATGAGATTCAGAACAGAGAACTAATAGGTGGCCGACAATATTTATTGAAAAGAAAGATATCATAGAAAAGTCATAAATGGGATGTATCCTATTCACTTAGTAATTGCGGCTAAATGGTTGGCTTCCTGAGCAACCTGCCTGAAAGCCAATTACTGCACAAATTCGCTATAATTAAAATTTTAAGAGAAAACATTGCAGGACTTTCCATTGTTTGTATCATAAATTCCAACTAAATGCAACATTTTCCAGGAATCTCCACTGGATAAATAAAATGTATTTTAAAAATCCAAACGTGCCTACAGTGCCATACTGGCCTTTAGCAAAAAATTGTATTATAATCCATTGAAGAGTATTTAAAAATAATGTCGCTACGTTGATATCGATTAAGAACAATGTACTTCAGTATTTTTAGTTTAGGTAGCAAGTATTAAAATTACTAAGTTTTCTCTGTTAACAAACTTCTGATTTAGTTACCTGGATAGTTCCCGGGGATCCAGGAAGTGCAGTATAACGGAAACGAATACGTCCGAAGCCGAGAACAGAGGCGAGTCAGATATAAGATACCTTTACAGTAAGTATGTTTACATTAAGATCCAAATACAGCTCGTAAGTTGTTGACCTCGGCCGGCATACGGCGAGTTATCAGTGATTCATGCTGTAGAAGCTATTAATACGCTTATCAATCAAGTTGGAAGCTCGCCGCGATGCGCCCGCGCAGCCGCCGACCTGAGGTCTTCGGCCCCTGGTGTTTGCGGCACCTTAACCTTTGTGATATCATTAGAGATGTGAAGAAGCTTTCACGGAAGACAAATTAGAATTTGACACAGTGGTATGTGGGGCGTGTATTTTATGTGACATAAGAATTCCCAAACTTCTTTGTTTTTTCATTACTGATTTGCTGTCCTTTGACCACTATCTCACCTGATGGTAAGTGATGAAGCTGTCGAAGATGTTGTTCAGGCTAATCTAGAATTACTGGCACTCAAGGAAAGTTACCTGAACACACCGTTAGGAGCTTCGCGACAGATTTTTTACTTGAGGGTGGTAACTAACGATAACAATCGGGAGTGAATGCCATCAGCGGTCACCCATCCAAGTCATAATCGCAGCGAAAGTTACAGAATTACAAATTTACGAGAGAAAAAATTATAGTCATGTGCGGGATTAGAACTCGCGTCCATTCAACTTCGATAGCCGAGGTATGCTCTGACCGACTGAGCTAACATAACAATATCTCATAACTCCATTTTTTCTTCTCGTTCTTAATTAACCATAGTATTGGGATGGAGCGACACCTATAGTTCTAGTTATACTTCAAATACTTGCTTAACTTAGTTGAACGGTTAAGAAAGCCTTAACAAGCTATGCTACGAGCGCTTCAAGACTGTTAATTAGGTATCACTGTACCACAACTAGGAATGTCAATGTTTTTTTTTTTTTATGCCTGATAGGTTAGCCTTTGACCACTATCTCACTTGATGGTAAGTGATGTTGTGGTCGAAGATGTTGTTCAGACTAACCTAGAAGTACTGGCTCTCAAGGACAGCTGCCGGAACACACCGTTAGGTGCTTGGCGACAGATTTTCTACTTGAGGGTGGTAGCTAGCCAGGCGGGCATTCGCAAAATGCCCTACCACCATGCAAAATTGGAGCAATGAGCACCGACTGCCTCGTCGCGACTGACTGACTATTTCTAACTTTACCATTGTTGTTACTAGTTTGTTTCAGTAACATGTAGGTAACATATCGATGTCGTTTGCCCACAAAAGAAAAAGAAGATATCGAAAACGGTCAACCTCCAACGCAGCATCGCCTTTCCGGGAAGGTCGTTCGTTTTCGCCAGATTATTCGGCAACCGGTTCACTGATCGATACGAGAGCACAAACTGCTCCGCAATTACTGTACCGGGCCGCAATTCTGCCATTTACACGGTTGATCAAGTTACTGTATAAGAAAAGTGCTGCCACCTGATGTCAATGAAGATTTATTTTATATGTGTATTGTTTGCGCGGTGCGCTATAAAGCCATCATTATGTAGATATTATTATTATTACACTAGCATATGTATAATTTGGTTCGAAAACTGGCATTTTATTTCAGTATTTATGTCAATTCTACGAGTATTAGCGTTTTATCGACCTGTAAGTGCCTAATATTTTGAGTCACCTTCGCTTAGGTAAATAGTGACCTTTAAAAGTTTTACATGGTGGTAGGGCATTTAGTTTGGGCGAATGCACGCCTGGCTATAGTGCGCGCGGAACTAGTTGGCCGCGCCTTAGGTATGTGAGCGGTGGAGAGGCGGGGGCGCTTGCTTTGGTCATCACTGTCTAATATCTCATGTGCGTTGCGAGCAGTCAGCAACACGACCCTGTCGCCACCTAAGACGGAGACGACCAGTTCCGCGTCTATAGATACACTATAGCTCACCACCCTAAAGTAGAAAATCTGTCGCCAAGGACCTAACGATGTGTCCCGGCAGCTGTCCTTGAAAGCCAGTAATTCTAGGTTATCATGAACAACACCATCGACCACATTATCACTTACCATCAGGTGATATAGTGGTCAAAGGTTAAACTATCAGGCATAAAAAATAGACACAAATTATTACACTTACTGAAGTTAGTTCGTTAGTTATACGTCCTTTTTATTCTGTGGTTATACACTGTACCACAGATTAAGTCATAGTATACCTACCTGTATAGTTAATATAATACCAGGCCATTTTTAATGACTTTCGATTAGTTCTGTTGTAGGACATTGAACAGTAATATGTGTATTAATGTCCAAAATGACAGAATCGTGCCTGTTATTGAAGTCAGTTTCGGCAGCCGGTCTTGTCGGACCGGTACCGGCGTCCAACGGTAGTTGAAGTGTGCACTGATTGTCCATAGTTAGAAGATATGTAATAACAAAAAGCGGGCAAATAGTGACAGGAACGCGAAATATAGAATATCTTTTAGAGTTTCGCTGCGAGGCTCTCTGTTGTAAAGTACATTCGAAGTTTGGATGGAGATAATATGCATAGAATAAATGTACTACGATATTTTTGTTGCATGTCCACGAGTATACAAAGCCTTGAGCTTGGGACGATTCCACTACAGATATTCTACCATGGCTCTTAGAAGAAAACTAGAGCAAAACTTGATGGTTTTGGATGCGCAAGAAAAATAAAAGAAAAAGACGTACTTAAATATGTTTTTTTTTCCGTCGATATGCCTTTATTAACAAAATACTACGAACTATATACATTTAGACAACCTACAAATCATTGCAGACTTACAGGCAGTCCAAATGCTCCAAGTTACAACCTATGTACTTCCAGTTGGCAGCGTGCCCAGCATGCTGACATTGATAAAAATTAGAGAGTTAGCTTAAACAATATCTTCGATTACTAATAATAACAAATATTTTAAAAGTATTTTAAGAAAACATCAATTTGATTATTTAATAAAACACTTAAAACATTTTTATAAAAATTATATATATCTAGTGACAATTCTGCCTAATTTCTTGTTAAGCCGACGTGACGTCACAAACGCCACGCAGCCAAACCGGAAGAATATTCGACGCGTTTCGCTTCTAAACGAAGCATCCTTAGGAGGTCTTGACTCTACGAGCGCACGATCGAGCTCAATCGTGCTAATAATAAGTATAATATAAATAAACGTTTAAAATATACTTTTAAAATAATAAATAACTTTTAATATATTTGTTATTTTTAAATATGGATTTCCACCAAGTAACGCCTGAATCTATTCATTATCTTCGATTACATCATCACTTACCATCAGGTGAGATAGTGGTCAAAGGCTAACGTAGGTACAACCACAGTTTCCTAAAGGTAGGTAAAAGTAGCAACAAAGTCTAGAAGTCAAAGTGAAGAGCTATAGTCAGAGGTGCGCAGTGCGACCCACATTGAGAAAATGTTATTAGCAAATATCTACAGTTAAACTTTCTACTAGCATATTCTGTGGCCGTCGTTATTACAGAAAAGCACTTGTTTCGAGCAAAACGAGCAAATAAAGTGAAAGAGGTATTGAGATGTTTGTTATTGAAGTTAACTGTTATTTGTTCGGTGAGCGATCACAGACGTTGGCCCAGATAACTATGTAACTAGTTTTGATGTTAATTTCTGTAAGAATATGCAGTGAGACATCATTTCGTGGCCGTCGATAGTCTGATTTAACCGACTTTCAAAAAGTAGGAGGTTCTCAATTTTACGCGTATTCGTTTTCATAAAGTTAGGTTACTATGTTCCAACGGCAATGATTTATTGTTTTGTTACTACGAATAAATATTCATATTTTTTTGTAGTTTTGTTATTTTTTTATTTATTCGATGGGAAAGTGGGAATGGTATATATATTATTTGGTGGGTTTCGTTGTAACAAATATTTAATAGAATGGTGACGGAACAATCCCGAGGCTCATCTGATGTTAGTTTAAATCTCTGCCTATAGCTGACACACTGTGCCCATCACCCTTGGACACACTATTACACCGTACGCGGTGTTTAAGTCTCATGTGCCTTTAATTTACTGGATTGCTGTTGGAAAGACACTGTTAGGTGCTTGGCGACAGATTATGAAGCCAGGCGAGCATTGCGGTTAAACTCAACGGCGATGGGGTTCCAATCATTTATACTTATCTGGGGATCGGCAGTCCATAGCTCCTCTTGGCTATCATTGCTTCAATAAAATTCTTAAGTAATTGTGTTAGTATAGAACATAATCCTCTTGGTGTGACTTAGACTCGCGCTTGGCCAATTTAATTTTAATTTCCATTATAGTATCGTGATAGGCGGTAGTTCCCTACAGCAGAGGGACACCGACACCGGCACCGGCACCGCGCCGCCTTGCGACACGCGAATCGCGAAGCGGACGTCCACCTATACTAGGTAGGTATAAACCGTTAAAACTGGTTCATAGGCACGATGCTCTTACCGCTCCTTCAAGCGGCAACAGATAACAAAAAAAAAAAAAGACTAAAACATTAACGTAATTATATTTGTGTAGGTGAAGTAAGTCTCATAATGGCATAATTGGATCGGTTTTTTAGAAAGAGTGTAAGCCTAACACATGAATAAAATATATAATATTGTAGAGAATTTGCCTAATACTTTTGCCTGACCCAAACACACGATTCCATATATTTCTCTTCATGGAAATAAAAATCATAAATACAGCTCTAGAATATCGCTTAAATAAGCGATTTTCCTAAAATAAACTTTTTATATTTTTTTATATTATTTTGATTTTGATAAGCAAGTATTCGACCACAGTCTCACCTGATGGAAAGTGACGACGCAGTCGACGGTGGAGCATGCTTGCTTAACAGATACCTGTTTACTCTGTACTTGAAGACTTCCAGATTATATTATATTGGGAAATAGAAACGCTGGTAGGGTGTTCCATAATTCGGACGTACGCATTATAAAACTAGATTTAAAACGCTTTGGAATTTCGTATTTTGTTGCGTATTTTCGGAAGGTCGACCATGTATAATAATAATTAAATCAATTAATAATAAAAGCCATATGTAATTACTTTACTTCACCATTGCTGGTAATGCATGCCACAGCCACAGCCCGAGCTATCAGCGGCGTTTTTATAATGCCGTAGAACATTATAACCTATAATATACCTATATCTTCGTTCATCAATTTGACAATCTAATGATCGAAGATATATATATAGACAATAGGCTATAGCTATAATTTATCGGGCGCTAACGCAGATGTGTGCTGTGGCCGCAGCATAATGAAATGACAGTTCATGCGTTACGACATGGCGAATAAAGCTGTATCTGGGATCAGACGTAAAGCGCTTTTATATCTTTGCCTATTGTTTAAATTTCAATCGCATTAAACTTCTTTTGTTATAACGTAATGATTTATTAGGTACTTATAGTTTATTTATAAAAGTTTGAGGAAGTAATTGAATACTAATAAAAATGTATTTTAGCTGACTCCATTATAGATAAATAAAATTGTAGACGTAGGACGAAACTACGTGGCATTTTTTGTCAGCTCAATGATTAATTCAAAAATCATGAGCATAGGTTTAAGACTATGATAAATAATATAAGGCAGTTAACTGTATAATTATAATAACTTGTTAGTCAGACATCAATAACCTCGGACATGCGACAGATAAGACGATAGCAGATGCAGACGTCGCCATCGCGCATCGTTCGCCGCGCTGTGGAATGTTGTGGTCAGATTTGATTGATGAGGCGCCTAACTGCAAAATAAGTCTTAGAACCTTCAATTCGATCATATATATTATGTTGTGTTAAGGTACTTAATGCGATCACGTAAATACTATAGTGAAAGTTTATAACCTGTTGAAACAGGAACCAAAGCAAACGTTTCGGTCATATTACGTTTATTACCTTAATGACATATTTGTGGTTCTCATATTTCTTGACATTGTCTTTGTTATATTTTCTATTAGATAAATGTGGCCATATAGAAGATATACTTTTAATTTTTGTAATTATAATATGTTTCCTTGATTTAGAGGGTCCTTCTATCTCGTACATTTTAAATTTTTAGTACCTACCTTACAACTTAATTGTACTCTACTAAAGTTTGTGATTTTGTAATACCTTAAATAATATTGACTACCACATTGGATAACCAGTTTGCGAGCCACCAGTGCGTGACAGACAGATGGGTCGTCGCGCTTATTGCACATCGTTCAAACCTGGCTGAGGTGGTCAGTAACGAGCAACAATAAATAACAACCATTATAGGATGAGTGTCAAGTATTATCTAACAAGCAGAATCTAACAAAGAAATAGATGAAAATACATACAATTAGATTTACTTGTATATTACTTACTGATTACTGAATCTAACAACTAGTTACATCCCACGGAGCAGTATGCCCAACTAAAATTAATGTATTGGCATAGATTGACTGGATAGTTAGATTTATATCTAACTAAAATATTTACCTTAAATTGATATGATTGATAAATATATAGTAAATGCCATAAGCGCCAAAACTATATAATTTAATTTAGAATGTACCGTTCCAGTAAACCCTTTTTGTCGTGGTAAAACTGTAGCTCTTCATTTGAGATATTTTTCAATGTAAGCGTCAATTCAATAAGTCAAAATGGTTAGAGTAGAAGGCAAATATAATTATCTCAGAATTAAGATATTTGTATTCATTGAACAAAATTTAACTAATCAAAAACAAATCTGCAAGTATATGAATCAAAACTTTAATATTTGAAAAGCAGTAGGAGCTCAAATATCCTATAAATGTTGATATTTTAGAACATTTACTTAAATTTATTTCGTATCTGCTGTCTATGTTTAACAATCTATTCAAGCCACGCGTCATCATATGAATCAATTTACAAGCAACTAATAATAACTAACTAACAATTTGTCCAAAGCAATCAAAGCATCCCCAATTTAGTTCCACTTATCTCTAAAAGGAACAGCTGTTCTATAAATAGTTTACGAATAAGCACAAGTCAAGCCAGCTGGCGTGCGTTCTGCTAGAATTTCTTCTTACATGAATCTGGTATTTATATGAGAATACAATGTTGTGGATGGTATAATATTACTGAATTTATATTTTCTATTACATTTCACCTGGCTCCTACGCTTTAATATTGTAACGTTGCTAGTGCTGCATAATACATAATATTGCATTTGCATTCCATTGAGAGCATCGTACTAACCTATTTCTATTTATATGTCGAGAATGCAACTAGTGGACTCAATGTACAGTGTACATTATTAAAATCTAGAACAAGATATTTAAATTATGTTTGGTGGTAAAAGTTAACCCCTAGTTACCTTACCCTAGTTACGTTACGCCAAAATTGTTTTTATACACATATTGTGATTGAGAGCCAAATAGTTAACGAAATTAATGCTTACTTAGTTGATCTAAAGTAAAGAGGTAAATTGTAGGAATTAAGTACACCGTCAATATCACACAACAATGTGTTGTGGAACACCCATTGCTTAGAGGTCTAAGACTTAGTGCCTTTTTTAAATATCCTACTTAGTAAGTATAAATTGGGATGCATTGGCATTATTTAGGAGTAGATTATGGCTGAAGTGTTTGTTTGTGTGAATATTTTTGTTAAATCGTAGGATCACGAGGGTAATGTTTTTTCTATTCCTATTACAACTAGATAACTCTTTATAGTACACACCACTTTATTACAATATAATGTGTGTGTAAGTGTTACAATGGGCGGTCTTATCACTAAAACCGACCTCTTCCTAGCAACTTTTTAAAGGAGAGGAAATGACATCGACCTAAAATATTACCATCACGTTTTGGTGGTGACAATATGACCTTAAGCTCCGAGTGTAATCAAAATAACACACGAAGTCACGCACGACATGAGCTTACAACTTACTCATGTCTGACAACCATAAAACAAATTCTAACGGCTAATAAAAACATTCCCCAAGCAGCTGCCAAAGCCAAAAAAATAAAGGGCTATTGCAGGAACACATAAAGCCAACATTGAAAGTTGAAGAAAAAAATATTAAAGTGCTAATGCGGCGCGTTCAGCCAGCAGCAGCGAGCGCGAGCGTTGAACGCACTGCGCCCGTGACCTTGACATTGTCGTCGGGACGAGAAGCGTGCTGTACTTTTTACATACAGGCAGTGTTATATTATTATAATGGTACTTATAAAACTTTACATAGAATTTAGAAGTTTAGAACATCTTATAGAAATGTTATGTAGTTATATCTTACTATGATTCACCTTCAATAAAATGTTAATCTAGTAATGTTTAACTATACCACGCTAGCAGCAAGTAAGCTTTCTAAGGTTGTATCTAAAGTTTTACTGGTCAGGTTGATATCACATAAATTGATTTATTTGGTTGCCTGTTTGTTACTCCTTTATTATTACAGAACCGACATTAATAAACATTTAAATGAAAAATGTTTCGATTTATCCTACCTTCACACTATCCTCTGAAGTGAAAGTAATTTCTAGCATAGGGTAAAAATTATATTCTAAACTTTATTGTACGACAAATCTTGGGTGTATTGTTTCCATCGAACTGTTTCCTATATCCACGGAAATGTACACTTTTGATGGATTTAGTATTAAAGTTAGGTAATCGGTTTAATTACATTTTATGGATGAAGTTTCATATTTCCAGGACATTGCACTCTCTTTGGGTGTGTCGTGGAGGAAACTCTATATATTTATATAAATGGATTATTTAAATAACATAGGCATAACACACCTCTTATTATATACTATACTCACAGAAATTTAGTCATCATCAAGTGACATAAATAAGACTGTATTATTGCCATCTGACGAACCTTTTTAGGTTTGTTTGGTATGTAGGTACCTTATTTTTTACTTACAGCTTGTTTGCACGTCAGTGTAACATTTAGGGATAAATATGTAGAAGATTGTTCTTTTCATTATAAATAAAACTTGTAATCGTCGAAAAATTTGCTGCCTAATATGTAATGTAATATAACTAATATGATACACAAGATCTAGATATTTTAAAATGTATATCTAGATATAATGTTCAGGCGAGAATAGCTGCTATAGCAGTGCGGCGCGGCGGCAGCCAGTGGCGGCTTAGTTTAGTATTATTAATAGTATTGTATCATCAATAATTTTCTTTTCACCCTCGTCGAGACATGGTCCCGTGGGTTCCGTACAAGGCGACGCACTCCGATTCACAATGAGGCATTCAGGCCCATGTCATGCTACATAATGTATGCACCCACACGATGTCTGTCTGTCATAAAGTGTTGCTTGCTTTATCCATTACAAGAGTTTTCTTCTATACAAAGTAACATATTCTCGAAAGATGCAAGTATTTAAATCGCAGTATTTGTAATTTATTATACTCACACAAAAATATAGGAGTTACACTTGTTAGTAAAATTCCTGGGTTCAAAAACATTCTGATTGAACTATTTATTACGTTAACACTAGCAAAGTGATAACAATAGGCTCGCCTCCTGTTCCGCCAAAACATATCTAGCGAAACAGGCGATTAAAGATGATTTTATTTAAATTTTTGTCTTGTATAAGTAAATGCAATCTCAATCATGTAAATTTGTATATTAGGAAGTAAATAGACTTCCCAAAACAGGGAATCTTAGTGAGAAGCCTATAGATAGAAATTAATTATTGTAAAACACAGTCTTTGGAAAAATTAAATTATTATTATACTCTACCGTTCTGCGTCTTTTATTAAATAAATGTCATCAACATTTAAGTAATTTATAGCTATTGCCTTACTTAAAAATTACAATCGTAGTAAGGTAAGTAATTACGTTTTAAAGTTCAGCGTTCAGTTAGTGTATGGATAACAATTTACAGCGTCAAATTTAGGTTTTTAATCTAAAGCTACATGTTTGTATTTAAATACGTTATTGCGTTGAACATAATTACAAGCCGTAAAATTGTGTCCAACAAGCAAGATGGCATCCCAAAAAGGTAAAATTGAGTCTCGCCGCGCTGTTCTAAAATTAAAACATGTCGCGCCAATCAGTGTTACCAACTGCAATACTGTGGAATGGTTGTTTTTATTTACGTCTATTTTGTTTTGGTTTCTGTGTACTTTATTTTGATTGTAACACATCTTTGTAGTAATAACTGGTAATCTAAGCTTATTCATTATCTGAGATATCTAATTATGTATCCTGATCATTACTATTCCATTTCTTAGTGTATGTTTAAAATCGTTATTAATAGTACAATTTTGTCATTTTCTACGAGAAAAACAGCAAATATTCTGTTTACAAAAATATCTTTCTACGGGTGTATTATCATAATAAAAGTGAGTGTGCACAGGTGTCCGACGGTGACTCTCTGCTATAGTTTTGTTGGATTACAAACAACTGGAATAATATAGTATGTGATAGTTATATAATTATTCTAGTAAATTATGAGGAAAGAAAACATAACAATACATATTTAATTATATTACCGTCAACCTTTTATATGATGGCTCATGAAAACTGTGGAAGTTACATTTTTATCAGACAGTTTACATATAAGTATCAAGTATCAATTTAGAGAAGTAATGTATTAAATAGCCTGGGATTTAGTTTCGTTCAAACCTTTGAGCGAATACGATCCAATAGAATATAGGACCATGTCAATAGGTATTCCACGCTTAATTGGTAAAAATAAGGATGAAGTAGGCACCATTCTACGTACGCAATTACAAATTTAATATATTGTCCGCAGTAAATTAAATTTGATGTTTGAAGTAAATAATGTTGTGATGGAACAAGCGCGAGGTCCACCTGATGTGAAGCGGTATCCTCTGCCTATAACAGATGCATTTCATCACAAGTGACGAACAGCACTGCGCCCGTCACCTTGAGACATTTATTTATTTATTTATTCATTCATTACAACTATTTTTACAGGATTAACCCCAATACAATAGCGTAGTCAAAATATTTCAATTACAAAAATAACTTTATACAGTAATTATTACATTTTCTTATTAAATTAGTATAGGTATATTATATAAAATCATGAAATTCAATTATCTTATTAAAATTAATAATAATATGTCATTCTTATTACATAACAAAAAAAAAAAAAATCATTGTCAATTACACTATTAGATACAATTGTGTCATCTTACATCTAATTCTGATTATTGTAATAATAAATTATGGATATGTCATATTAAATTATAAGTGTAGTCATCTGTCTTCGCATAACACAGATCGAACAATACTACAGTTTTGAATTCTGTTATGGAACATGCAAACAGATCTAATTGGTATGCAACTCGATTTAGCGCCTGCAGCGTTCGATTTAATGGGGTCTTTGCGAGTAAGTTAGTCCTGGCGCGAGGGACCCAGAACAGCCGAGGCCGACGACGGCGCGCCAGGTACCCGTCCGGCACGCACAGCCTCATCATTCCCAATATTTCCGGGTTTGTTAAAACGCCTCGGAATACCCTAATTACATAATATGCGAGTGCCCAATCCCTTCGCACCTCTAATTTATTGTATCCGACCATGCCTAGAACGAATAGCGTTGGATACATTAGAGGATAGAACGGGTAAACTCCGTATAACCTTAAATATAAGAACCTCATATACTTATTTTGTATCCGCTCGTGTACTTAGTCTCATGTGGAGCCCACACTGCGGAGTTATATTCAAGTTGGCTTCGTATAAGAGCATTATACAGAGCCGATATGGCTCTTATATTTTTGAAGCCTGCTGCTTGACGCAGTACAAAACCTAACGTTTTATAAGCTTTTTTACACACACATACTATGTGGTTTCTAAATGTCAGGTCGCTATTTATATGTACTCCGAGATCTTTCACCGAGTCTACCCGCTTTAAAACCTCGCCCTTCACGTTATATTCGACTTGGAGGGGATCTTGTGACCTGCCGAATGAGATTACCACGCACTTTGACACATTGAACGCAAGCTTATTATTTTGACTCCACTCGGTGACTCTGTCGATGTCCTCTTGTAGTCGCTGGCAGTCACCTCTGTTTTTGACAGCTAAGAGCAGCTTGAGGTCATCCGCGAAAAGCAAACATCTAGCTTCCCGAATTACATTTGGCAGGTCATTGATCATAATAATAAACTGAAGCGGCCCAAGATTCGATCCCTGGCTGACACCCGTTCTCGTTAAATATGGTTCAGACGTGAACCCAGCATATTCCACGTACTGCCTTCTTGCCCTCATGTAACTGGCAAAAAACGTTAACAGCTTATTGGTGCATCCGATAGCCGCCAATTTTGACAGTAATATATCGTTGTCGACTAAATCGAACGCTTTTTTAAAGTCAAAAAAGGCGGCATCGACTTGACCACCTGCGTCAACGTGAGGGACGACGTAATGCATCGCATTGAGCAAGTTACTGGTGGTGCTGCGTGTGGACCTGAACCCGTGCTGGGCGTCCGAGAGCTGCGGCGCTACCTGGCGCTGGATACTGCTCTGCACAGCACTCTCGAACACCTTCGCAGGCGTAGACAGGATCGCCACGGGCCTAAAGCCGCTCAATTCTGAACCAGCGTCACCCTTTGGAATCGGAATCACCCGTGTTATTTTCCAACAATCCGGAAAATATGACGCGTCCAAACACAAGTTGTAGATGTGATGCAGTGGTTTTTCTAGAACCGTGCGACAATCTTTTATAACAAAAGAAGGTATACCGTCTGGCCCCGCCGAGCGCTTCGGCTTAAGGCGAGCGAGCGCCGCCCGCACCTCGGCTCGCGTGAGGCACGGAAGATGGATTCGCAAGGCGCCCTCTCCTCCAGTAGCGGCCGCCGCCTCCACGTCCAGCACTGCTGGGCTGGTGCCATACACAGAATGGAAAAAGTTAGCGAACTCACTTGCACATTCTTGGTCTAGTAAAATTTTTCCCTCTTTGGTAATTTTTTTGTTACTAATTGTACCCTTTTTCGACCTTACATAACTCCAAAACCCCTTGGGATCTTTCGCAAAATTATTTTCGACCATTTCTAAATATTGTTTATGCGCACGCTCAATCATACTTTTTACCCGTGACCTACTTTCAGAAAAAAGTTTGTAATTTTCTGCCGTTTCACTAGATTTATAGTTCTTGTGTAGTTTAGACATACCTGTTAAGTCTCATTTTGCCTGTTATTTCACTGGCTCTCAAGGACTGCTGCCGGAACACACCGTTAGGTGCTTGGCGACAGGTTTTCTACTTGAGGGTGGTCGCTAGCCAGGCGGGCATTCGCAAAATGCCCTTCCACCATGCAAATTTAAAAAAGTTTTAAAAAGTTTACAGCTATTGGCTGGTTATCATGATCTCCTCAGTCCTAGTTTCAGCATGACTCACAGAGTGGCAGCCACATACATATGTAGTCACACGACACGCACTGACTAATGCAATAATGGACGGATGTCTTGTCTGCAATCGGAATCACGTCTCTCCTCGATAATGTTGTGAAGCCCATCCATATAAAATACTTATTACTTTACTTAAAATATATTCATTAGATAGATATGTATGGCAGCAACTCGCACTAATACCAAGGTGTTACAAACTGCTTGAACTTGGAACTGTAATAGCTAAGCACATTGCCTTTTATTCTTATCAGATATTACAAAAAGCCAATACTTTTTTGTTCTATGTAAATTTTAATAAGACGATGTACATAATATAATATGTAGTTTAATTTACAAATATAATGTCCAATGTAATGTTATAGGCATATGTATTTACAGGAAAAGTTTGCTGTTATTTGTTCGTATGCTGAGGCTGTTGCGTGATTTACCTCAACCGTATAAGTACTATGATTGTAAAAAAGTATTGATGCCCGATAACGACATAATGATGTTAATAGACCAGAAACATATGAAAACTCTCCAAAATGCTAATACGCGCCGTTACAACGACAAATATATCGATAAGATTATCTATCATCGATGTAGTTCATCGATATGTCAATCAAATTGTACTCAAAATAGTGTTATAAAGTTCACAAGTGATCTGCAAATATAGATACGTTTGGTTATATTCAGAAAGTATAAGAGTCTTAATATTGTTAGGTTTGCAATAACGCCTGCTATCCCAATACGATGGTTAAAGAACGATAGGAAAGATTTGAGTTATGACGTCATGTCATGTTAGCTCAATTGGTTAGAGCATACCCCGGCTCAAGGGGTGGATGGACGCGGGTTCGAATCCCGCACATGACTTAAATTTTTCCTATCGTATATTTGTGATTTTTTAAAGTATAAGAGTCTGTTTAAAATTTTGTTAAAATTTGTTGGCCGATATTAAAAGCAGTTAATAATCAAGAGCACCGAGCAGCCCGAGAATCCGTTCCGGTTTCCGCGTAACACAATAATTATAAAAACGTTTAATTACTAAAATGTAACATTCCAGCGGGCAGACATCGCAGCGGAGCCACGATCTTCAAACATTATCGTGATCTCGATTCACGATGGAAAGTTGAAAGTTTTAGAATGTCTCCTTACCACAACGTTGCATTCAGTTACTTATTAGATTCAACCACAATCACAAAGACATTTATATTGGAAAATGCTGAGTAGACAGATCGAATACCTATTATTTTATTACAATATATTTTTTCTTTTTTTATAGTGGGAGCTAAACAAATATTGAAGTGTCAAAAAGGTATTTTAAGTGCTTATATGAAGGAAATTGAATCATCTCAGAATTGCAATATAGCAGAAAGACATTTAAAACAAGCAGCAATAACCGTGCGTGCTTTCACCGATATTTCTCGGAACATTGATTGTTCAATGTTTGATAGTAAGCACAAATAATGAGCACAATTCGATCGACAAGCGGTATCTAACCAACCGCTAGTTAATACAAAATCGTAAGTATTATTATTTCTAACGATAAATAATATGCTCTTATAATATCATGGCGATCAGGCCTTAGGTTTCACTTATAGCTGGGTCACAACGATATGGCCCTTGAGAAAGATCACAACTGCCACTGTGGTTCAGTAGAGTTCAATGTGGCTTGGTAGATGTGACACGCCTTCAAATTATTCTTGGCCATTTTGACTCTTACATCCAACGACCTTCGCACACTCTTATTTGCCTTTAAACTAATCTTATAATAGGTATTTACTTCAGGCGTAATATATGATTGAATTGAAGACTACTCGTAAAATAATTTACACAATAAATTCTAACAAAATAAAATTAGTACCTTCTTAAATATTATATTATAAGTTAATAGCCCTAGGAACCGTAATAAAAATAATATTTGTAAAATATTAAGATGTAACCATGAGATTTTATACATTATATGAACAAAATATTTTGCGCGATAATACGTGGATACGTAAAACAGTAATTTAACGCTGTAAATTATTTCTGAATCCCGCGGCAATTAATGAAGTAGGTAAATATTTATGGTTATATTCGCTACGAGGATAGCCCTTGCAATAATAAATGGAAATAATTATTTAGCAGTCATACTAATTATGGAACCAACTTATTTCTGTAAATATAATAAAACCAATAATCATTTCATACAAAATGTATTTCTTGATTGTAGTAATTATTATTATATTTTAATTATTTTAAACACATATTTATCTGGAATGTGCAAACAACGATAGTTCTGTAACTTCTTGAAACATATTTCAAACGCAGAAAATGAAATCATTTCTCAAAGTAATTTTGTTTCTCATGAATGAGAGTATACTTATTGAAAATAGCAGGTGAACCCTATAACGTTAAGCTTTATGTTGAATGTAGATACACACTAAGTTTACATCATATTTATGTTCTGCACGGCTTTGAATTGCGTATACCACAAGATAGGCTAGCTGCGCAAAGTATTAAATGTCATGTGCGAGATAAAACACAAATACCTATACATAGGTAACAACAGAAGAGCTGCAGACTCCACTAAATAAGCAGTCTAGACTGAACTTCAGTTCGTAGGTAGGTACACATATAAATGTATTGATTTAACCAGACTCTGGCGCTAAAATGATTCATCAAAGCGTTGTTTTGAGGTTCAATGCACTGAAACTTCGGTTAACATTGAACTTGCTAAAAGTGTTTTCCACTGACTTCTCGGCCACAAAATTATATTTTATAATTTGTATGAATGAATTGTGACAATATGATGATTGTAATGTTTAAGTTTCCTATTGTTTGTCAATTGGTTTACCAGTTTGATGTATTTTTTTGGTTTATGAGATATACTTTCTTATTAATTAGTCATCATGATAAATATTATAATAACTACAATAATCAGAAAACAATGACAAAGATGCCATAATTCCAGTCATTTTGAGCTAAGTAGTATGTGTAGTGTCGTATGAGGCGCCTAAGGGAAAATACTACAAGGTGGGCAGCAGCGCCTTCTAAAGAACTACTATCTGACACTGCGATCCCCAAGACGCCTGCCAAGCGTGGGGATTATGGCAAATACCCCCTTTATAGGAGGCTGTGTTCAGCAGTGGACAATCCGACTGATACAGTACAGTAAGTGTAAGAATATAATACAAACCATTTTAAACGTTATAGGTAGGTATACGAACGCGTCTAGTAGCAATATGAACGCAATAATTGCTGACTTGGATTGTAATGTTGAATGCAAGATAATGTCGCATGCGTGTAATGATGTGTGAACACGGGAACCCGACACTGAGACGACAGGCCTTCAAACCACAGATAACAAGATACTAAGTAAGCCAGTAAGGAGTAACTTAGCTATACCGTCATTATAAGTAATAATAGGTGACTTACCATATATAATTATGTTAAGAAATCTACGTAGTCTGTTTATTTTCACCTCCATTAAAATTGTATGAATAATTCAGAATTGAAAGTGTAGAACATAATATGAAGTGAAAATATACGCACAATAGATTTAATCCTCATTTACATATTCATTGACTCTTCAATCCTCTCGAGTACATATACTATTATTTATTCTGTGCTGAGGATTAACATTCTATGCTTTTTAAATTAGGTCATACATTTCTAAAAAAAATACGTATTCTTAAATCATTAGTGGGTGTCTAGATTTGTACTCGGAAAATGACATTATGCTCACTCTTTATTACAATAAGGGCCTGTTTTAGAATGTTTGAGTAAGTTCCAGTTATACTACCCAGAAAATAAAATAACTGAATGATAAAAATGTCAGTTAACATGCAGCGCGTTTCAAGCTTTAACCGATGGATAGGCTAAATCGATGACTGTGAAACGCAAATATAGTGTTTTATTTATTAACATTCTGGGTAGTATAACCGGAACTTACTCGAACATTCTGAAACAGGCCCTAAACAAAACATGTCTTGCAAAACTGGGTGCTTAGACACTTCTCTGCCTATGCCTTTGCGAAATTCAGTGGTGACGCTGTTTGGACCCCCAATGAGACTCTGCTGTCTGTTGTCTGTCTCTCCATTCATGTCACGGGCTTCTAGCTAGTAAGCGGAAGGAGTTTAAAACCAGTTTTTTTATGTTATTGTGACGGAACAAGCTCAAGCCCCACCGGATGTTAAGCGGACTAACCTCTGCCTATAACAGATGCATTTCATCACTAGTCATGAATTGCGCTGTGCCCGTCACTTTGAGATATACTCGTAATTGTAAAGTCTCATGTGCCTGAAATTTGGGGAAGCTCTCAAGGACTGCTGCCGGAACACACTGTTAGGTGCTTGGTGACAGATTTTTTACTTGAGGGTAGTAGCTAGCCATCGCAAAATGCCCTTCCACGATGCGGTGAAGCCCAAACCGGCGCGGTAGAGATCGAACCAGGGACCTGCTGCACAGCAGCCCATAGCTATTACCGCTAGGCCATCATTGCTTCTATTCTTATTTTATGTGGAGCGTTGTACCCAAAGATAAATATTCGACTAGAAATTCAATTCAATATTTTTTACAGTAGGATCGCAGTGTAAGAGTTCAGTGCTTTAGAAGGCGTTGCTACCCACCTTCCAGTAGTTTTTCCTCTTAGTCTTACGAAACCCACGGGACGATATGGGGGGTTGCATTTTTAACTCGGCATTCCACGGGGATATTATGTATGTTCTCTATTTATCCCACAAATAATGAAAACGGCGATTTATCACGTATATTTGAAGCTGTGTTCACATACATTTTTTTTTATATTTACGTCCTATTGCAATGCAGATCCCTAAAAGAGCGAGGTCCGACCCACACTTGCCCTGTTTTTCGGTTTTTATGTAGGTACACGAAAATTTCTCAAAAATTAATATTGGGTTTATTTTACTATAAATGCACATGACTTGTTTTAATAAATGATATTTTACGATATTACCTACGTATAGGTAGTTTTTAAAGTTATGAGACGTGTAAAATTACTGTACGATTTGCCAGGGTTACGTTTTATTTTTTTCATGAAGAGTTAAATTCCGCATAGGTAGTTGTATTAGATATACCATGACACGACTTTCACCACTCATGTTATACTTTTTTATAATTTTTAATAAATATTCATCAATAATATAATAAGCTCAGATAATATGTATCCTTTACATGAAGTTAGTTAAAAGATGCGCTGTTTGCTATTACCACTTTATTCATATTGTAAGTCGATATTGGGTTTTTGATCAGTGCGGGAAAAGGACAACCCATGTTCAAAGGGACAATCTATTTCCAATTAGAAGACATTTATTTTTGTGTAGTTCTTTGGCACTAGTATTATATAAGAATATTATAGGTAGGTTAGGTTAGCCGAGGTAAAATAAGGTATTAAATTAAAAATTATTTCATTTTGAAGTAATTAATTTTGGTTCTGCTGTTAATTTTGACCTGAACATTATCATATTACCTACCTACTTGCGTTACACGGCATAGCTGTTTGGTTGTTATTGGGTGACATTTGACGAAATGAAATGGAAAAAAAATTGAACATGACTGAAATGAGGGTAGATACCACATGATCACATTGAAAGAATTGAAAAATATTTCTAGCGGCACAGCGCAGCACTTTTATTATGTATGCTTCCGCAAACATGCCCTTCAATACAACTCCTCATTACTCGTAGCGTATCTTATAAGAAGAATAGAACAATAATACCTTTTTATTTATATACAAATTCAGAATCCTATCAAATATGGTACACGAAAGCTTGCTCATTTCAAGATCATTGCCGCGCAATAGAAATAACGGATAGGGATGAGAATCGGGACTCGGGTCGGGAGCGAGGGTGTATAGCCCTAGAGCTATGTAAGTACGTAGGTAGGTGTCTACCCATATTACCCATCCCATTCCGGGAGTCGGGACAATCGATTCGCAAGCGCCGGGCTCCCCTACAGGCTGGCAGGCGCGCAGCGCTGCGACCACCCGCCCGCGCACACACTAAGCTAGCAAAACCGTCGTAAAAACTTACCTCTTTACACCCGAACGAGCTTAGAACGAAGAAATGCAGTCACGTAGCACGCGAGATCACCACTGATGCACTAAAGTACTGGATCAAGATCTCCACTGAGTAACAATGTCAAAAAAGTCACTAATTTAATAAATTATAATGAGTATATTATGTATATAATTGTCCGTGCCGGCTCAATTGGAACCGGTGAATTGATTACACGTACTGCTCTACAACGAAGTTACCCCCACGGAGTTTCGCGGTGAACTGACCGGTTTGAAGATGGCGCTCTCCGTGCGTCCGAGATGACGCGAGTGAATGTAGCCGCAGAAGCCCCGTTAGTTGCACGACCAATGAGAGATCATTGCGATTTTAGTTGACCAATGAAAAGCCAGAGCTCTTAATGATATTGCGCGTGAAAGTTCAAATTGTTCATGAATAGTTATAAAACTTTTGAAGATGATTTATGAAATGCTTTTTGTATATGTCGGTTCGGCGGTGCTTTGCATATGTTAATATTAGTTATTTTCTGTCAGATTAGCTGATTTAAGTAACGCACTAGATACAGATGGCTGATATTGAAGAAGAAATGCGGATATAAACTTTGAAACCCAGAACACTACTCTGAGACTCCAAATAAAACAGCTTGTCTTGTCATTGAAAAAAAAAAGAAGACTTTATTTAGCAACAGGGTTCCACATCAATTGCAGTTCATACGGAACCTTTACTAAAAACCCTGATTATGTCTACCCGTCCCACTTACAAAGAGATTATTAATCTTTGAAACCATAAATAGCTAGCTGTTCAAAATATTAATAGCCTTATTATTATTATACTCGTACTTAGCAGATAACCTATTAAATAATAATAAAAATGGTTAAGTGGGAGATGGACTCGCACAAGTATAAATTAAACAAGTCGAAATATTGGAGAAGATAGTTACAAAAGGGTTTATTATATTACGGGTTATTAAAAGTACTGTACCTATGTACTAACAGCCTTACTTATAAACGCTACTTAAATTTTAAACATTACTTAGACGCTGATTAGCAAAATTTCTTACTCATAAACGCTACATAACTTTATCCAGTACCTAAGTACTGCTTAAATCAGCTGTCAATTTAAACACCGTCCCACCCTTGTTTAAATTTTAAGTAAAAGATGGCGCCCATATTTCTGATCAGCTGATTAGTTACAGACCCACCAACTTATCTGTTCCGGTGGCAGAAAAAAGAACTACAACATTCCTACAAATTGTGACAGTTCGTAGTTGATTTCCTTGACCAGTAGCGCCCTCGAAAACTGCACAGTTAAGTTGGTGGTACTATACAAAGAAAAGTATTATATTTACTTTTTAATTTCAAGATATTTAGCACTAGATACATGCTATTTGGCCATTTAGGTCATTCATAATACTTTTTAGTAAAATGTTGTCAGTTTAAAATACGTTCGACCTCATTATCCATTGCTTAGCTAAACAGGTGCTATGTAGCGTTTATAAGTAAGAAATATTTAAGCATTACTTAAACACTGTTTAGTTATCCATTACTTAGCAACTACATAGCGATGTTTTTATAAGTAAGGGGGTAAGTTTTTTAAAATAGGAAGGAATAAAGAGCTGTAACTTGGTATCTACATTTCTAATAGTTTATAGACATTAGCTAAGAAATGATTTTATAACACACCCACTCAGAAAGCGTGTCATTACTCGTTCAAACAATGTTATACAGTTCGTCGTTTCTCCCTTGTAAATGTACGGCGGGAAAAGTTATATGGATTTTCATTCCTTCACTCCGTAGCAGTGAAGGAATGTTGTATGAAAATCCATACCTGCCCTGGTAGCATTATTTTGTTTTTTTAGCTGCTAAAATAAAAAAAATACAATCTCAAAAAGGTTTTATATCAAATAATAAACCAAAAATGAGGTGTGATTTTTATGTGTACTCGATTTTCAATGAATGGAGGTTGGCAATCTTTTTTGCACTACGAGAAAAAAAGCGCGGAAATTTGTTGTTTTGTTAAATTTTGTTTTTTATTAAATTGATATATTAACAGTTTTAATTATTCTAAATAATTTTCCTAAATGTCATCTGATAGTGAAAGTGACGATTTTATAATGATGACGCTACCAGGAATAAGAAATGCAGCACAAGTAGTCATAAAGAACTAACTGCCTGAGAAGTATCGAGATATGTACGAGAAAACGTATAATGATTTTATATTGTGGAAAAGTTTTGAAGCGCTCGTAGCGAAGTTTACTTAGGTGTTCTCAACCGATCAGCAAAGTTAAGCAACGTCGCGCGCGGTCATGAGTTGGATGGGTGACCGCTAGTGACATTACTACTGAGCGCTTCCGTGCTTCGGAGGGCACGTTAAGCCGTTGGTCCCGATTGTTGTCTTAGGATGGCAGTCGTTATAGCATGGTGGTAGGACATTTTACGAATGCACGCCTGGCTAGCTACCACCCTCAAGTAGGAAATCTGTCGCCAAGCACCTAACGGTGTGTTCCGGCAGCTGTCCTTGAGGGCCAGTACTTCTAGGTTAGCCTGAACAACATTTTCGACCACATAATCACTTACCATTAGGTGAGATAGTGGTCAAAGGCTAACCTATCAGGCATAAAAAAAGTAGCGAAAATGCACAATCATTCTCAGAAAACGTCCTACTACCATATTTTAGCGAAAAAGCGAAAAAATATAGGCAAAGAACCTTACGGTCCACATATTCCATGCTGGAAAGCTCTTGGGAAAACGTCACTATACATTTAAGTAATTGTAACAATTTTGATATAAACTTTAATTAAAGAAATTTGTCTTTTATTTTCCTCGTAGGTGTAGTGTATAAAGCACTATGTATCACTCGGGAGAAAGTTCTATTTCTGTTCTCGAGTTGCCTTTAAGCCCTCCGCTGACAAACTCTCGGACAGAAATAGATCGTTTTATCGATAAGGGTAGTACGTGTAAAATTCTTAAAGATTGGGAAGAAATTTAGAAAGTTGTAATTAGGCATGTAGGTAATATACCTATGTAGGAGACGACAGGTCTCAATGGATTTTGAAGGGCAAAGTTTAAAGGATTAAATTGGGGCTTAATTTTGTGTGAAATTTCTGTATAAGCTAAGCAACAGTAGTAAGATTTGTGACAAAATAAAAAAGTACTATACCAAGAATTTGGCCCTGTGGCATGCCGGGGTATGACTCAACAGAGCCAACCGTATCTTAAAATCAGCTCTTAGAATTTATTGTTTTGAAGCAGTGATGGCTCAGTGGCATTGGCTATGGACTGCCGCGCAGCAGGTCCATGGTTCGAATCCCGCCCAGAGCTTGAGCTTCACCGCATGGTGGAAGGGCATTTTGCGAATGCCCGCCTGGCTAGCGACCACCCTCAAGTAGAAAATCTGTGGCCAAGCACCTAACGGTGTGTTCCGGCAGCAGTCCTTGAGAGCCAGTGAAATAACAGGCAAAATGAGACTTAACAGGTATGTCCCAAGGTGATGGGCGCAGTGCAGTTCGTCACTTGTGATGAAATGCATCTGTTATAGGCAGAGGTTACCGCTTAATATCAGGTGAGACTCGCACTTGTTCCATCACAATAACATAAAAAAAAAATGATTTTTATTTATGAACTCTCCTGTCCTTGGAAAACAAAGATAGTTATTTCAAAAGGTAGAAAAGATAACTCCTGTGATAGTACCATCTTTGTCTGAATGCTACAGAATGAAGTTGTGTGTTGGGAAATATTCACGGCTGTATAAAAAATCCCCGTGGGGTTAGAATGTCACCGCCCATTGCTACCTGTGGGTGTGGTAAGAGGCTACTAAAGGTAAAATACCGGAAGGTGGGCAGCAGCGCCTTCTGAGGAACCGATATGTCTCCCCAAGACGGTTGCCAAGCGTGGAGATTATCGCAAACCCCAGAAGTGGACAATCCAGCTTATACAGTACCAATATTTATTTGTTAGGGACGAATGAGAGAATTAAATAGGGGATTAAAATTAATGTGAACGTTTGATGTTATGGCTTATATAACTAATTTAAGGGTTAATTAACCCTTAAATCTGAAATTTGCCGGATACATAGTAGATAGGTAAAACAGGTCAGTTCACAGGTTTTATGAAAGGGCAGCTCTAAGGGGTCAAATTGGAATTGAAATTTAGTATGGAAATCCTATGCTTCTTAAGTTGGAAGCATGAAATTTAAAAGTTAATTGACATAAAATAAAAAGTACTATCTTAACATTTTTAAAATAAGGATAAATAAAGGGACCAAATAGGGGTACCAATTTCAGATGGATGTCCTATGTATGTTTAATATAAAAGTGGGCATCTAGATATTATCACCTAAGAAATTACTGTTAGAGGGGCGGAATTGGGGGGGGGGGTTCACGAAGGGAGTAAGGGTGGGAATACGTGTGATAATATCCAGGTAGGGGGTCATTAGGGTAAATGTCAGGGTGTGAATAGTAATAATGGTAAATTAGAGTCTAATTCAAAAATAAACGCGAGCGAAGCCGCGGGAAAAAATTTTATATATGATAATGTGAGTAACGAGCAGTTTTTTTTTACCTCCAAGTTTATTGTTCATAGTAGTGGGGACTCAGAGTATCGTTTCCCCGAAAACCTCACACAGTGGGGTTGGACAGTTGGGATTTTGGAGAATAAATCCGCGAGCCGATAAGCGCCCACAAGCGGTCTACTGTCGTGATATAAACAAAGTCGAAAACCACTGCCACTTCTATTTCATCCAACTCTTTCGTTGCTCCGCACACGTGTATACATAGGTACATTACATATAGATATTCCAGATATTGTTCATATATTTTTAACTCAAATGGGAACTGCCTGCTGCCAAACATTTTATACTTTTCAGTGTGGGAAGTTAGGTCACAATACACATTATTTTAAAATTGTTAATAGACTATACTAAGGTGTGATGTATTGTAACATCTATATACCTGGTAAGTGATGATACCTGTCCATTAGAAAGTAAATGTAACTACCGTACAATGTACTGAACGAAACGCTAAATATCTTCACGCTCTGCTAACCTTCGACAGCCAATTCTCGCGATGAAATTCCAAGAAAATGGATGAAAATTGGCGAACAATACATTCCACATACCGCAATGCATGTGGTTTCAGCGGACACGCTCCTATGAGATATATTTGTATATATGTTACGGCTACGTCTAGGTTTAGTCGGTTAGAACTAGGTGTAACCATTTACTTTTGTTTAAATCTAGTATAAGCCGATTGTTTCCGGGTAGAACTAGGTCTAGCTGGTATCATTCCGGCTAGAACTAGGTCCAACCAAACCCTAGTGGCTGATACTAGGTTTAGCCAATATCATGCTCGCTATAACTAGATCCAACCGATCCCTCATGGCTAATAATAGGGGTAAACTTGGGTGGAAGTTTTCTACTAGATTATTTTTATTTAAAAAGAACAGAAATATAATATGGCTCTCTCTACAGATAAAAATAAGAAATTAAGAAAAAATAAAATTCAACAAATCTATTTTAATAATTGACTTTTGTTAAAGTAGTAATCCTACTTAACATTCCAGTTTTAACATAATAGGAACAATGATAAACATTTAATTTAACAACAGAAAATATTAGTATCTTTGAAAACTTTAAAGAATATTATTATAAACAATCACATTTTTTATAAATCAACACAAGCTATTTATTAGAACATCTCAAACTTGAGTGACACTTTGAGTTACACAAAATACCAGCAGCTTTGCAGAGGCACTTTTTATTGCCACATTTGACATCTGACTGATATTATAGCTCACCAGAGGTGGATTGTGCATTAGCTATTGGCTCACCCTAGTATTAGCCACTAGAGTTTGGTTGGACCTAGTTCTAGCCGCCTAGTTCTACTCGAAAACAATCGGCTTATAATAGATTTAACCAAGAGTAAATGGCTACACCTAGTTCTAACCGGCTAAAACTAGACGTAGCCGCGCTTCTGGTTCTAGCCGTAACATATAGTACATAATATATATATAACTTGAGAGCTGCTTTCCGAAATTGTAAGGTTCTTCTCGTCTCTCAGATATGTGAGCTCTAAGGCTGGATAGTAGGGAGACTTTCTTTAACAACAAAGCACATATAATAAAATCACATATATTTTTTTACTGCTCATCTCAATGAGCTAATAACATACTAATAATAACAATAATAACAAATATTTTTAAGAAAACATCAAATAAATATTTTAATTAAACACTTAAAAAATATAAAAATATATCTAGTGAAAATTCCGCCTAATTTTCATTTAAATATAATTTAATAAAAATTCATTTCTCGATCGTGCGCTCGTAGTGTCAAGACCTCCTGAGGATGCTTCGTGTAGAAGCGAACGCGTCGAAAATTCTTCCGGTTTGGCTGCGTGGCGTTTGTGACGTCACGTCGGCTAACCAGGAAAATTAGGCGGAATTGTCACTAGATTTCTTACCGAGTTTTGTAATAGACAGTATAACATTTGATCTTTGCATTTGTTATTATAATATTTCAAAATGTAAACTTTAATCGTAGATCATTTTAAACGTATCCAAAAAATAAATTATAGGCTATGTTGACGTCTGTCACTACATAGATTTCTGTGAAACTAACCTGGGAAATATATTTTGCGAAAATATCCAAATAAAATCGTTTTTTTTTTATTCGAACCATCTCTTGGCTTTGATTTTCAGTCTATGTGAGAAATTGTGTACTCTAAAAATGTATAAATAGGTAAACAGATATATAGACTTAAACCTACATGAACATTTTAATATTGTTATGTTTGCAATAACGCCTGGTATGCGGTTAACATTACAAAATTACAAATATACGATAGAAAAATGGCGTTTTTGCAAACATAACAATAGGTATTAAAATTATAAGGTTGCGTCATCATTTACAAGTATAAAACCAATTGCAAAATTGGTCTTGTTTGTAGTACAATGTAAGTGGTACTATAGATGTCGCTCCATCCCAATACGATGGTTAAAGAACGATAGGAAAGATTTGAGTTATGACGTTATGTCATGTTAGCTCAATTGGCTAGAGCAGACCCCGGCTAAAGGGGTGGATCCCGCACATGACTTAAATTTTTCCTATCGTATATTTGTGATTTTGTACTACATAGAACACTTAATACTTTTAAAGAGATTTACGAAATGAAGTCTCGTCCCGGTACATATGTATTCTACTTACACATATGTAAATGTAAACTTTTAGAAAGGAACTGTTACAGTCTGCAATTGAATAATTAATGTTTAAAGCGGTTTCTACTGCGCTAATCTGAGATAAGTGATGCTCGGTATATTTAACGACCGAGCTACTTGCTTATGACGTGAACATTTTCGTTATAATTACTTACCTGTCCGATTTTAGAAACGACTTCACCGCTCATAAATTGTTTTACGGCCCTCGCTCATTAATGTAAAGAATAGACAGTTTTTATTTTATGTCGTAAATGATAACCAGATGAATCTTTTCTGTTAATATCATATAACATAATATAAATAAACCATTGTAAAACATGCCATACAAGTAAGTATTCTAAAGCATCAGTGATGGCCTGATGGCTAATACCATATCTGTACCCATAGAGCAACTCGGACCTCCATAGAGGGATAGAGGTCCGAGTTGCATGTGTATCTAATTATCACATGCTATTTCTATGGACTGCCACACTGAAGGTCTAATGTTCACATCCCGCCGCAGGCTTTAGCTTCATCGCAAGGTATAAGGACTTTTTGCGATTACTCGCCTGACTGATCTTCTAATATTAACCCATTGGCATCGGCGATAATGATAACAATAGAATTTCATTCTTAACTAGGACATAGTGGTCCTGAGGATAACAACTTATTAAGTAGAAAATCTGTCGCCATATACCTAACGTTGTGTTGCGTCAGCTGTCATTTAGAGCCAGTTCCTTCAATACAATCTACTAATCTGTCACACTACAACTTACCTTCAGGGAACCTGAGATTGTGGTCAAACGCTAGACCGTTGGAAATAAAAAACGTTGCATAATTTGAACTATCAATTGACTTTAAAACTTGCGCATATTGGCTTGAAGAGTTGTAAATTAAATTTATTCATACCTGACTCGTAGATGAACTTCTGTTTTGGAACATAATTCACTTCTCCTTCTAAACGCCAAAGATATTTATCAAAACATGATACATTCTCAAGTAAGGTTCACTTGAACTTTAAAATAAAATTGCGCGTCAGCGATATATTATTATTTATAATATTTAATAATAGTCACGTTATGTTCACATATCAGAGAGTATATAATATGACTTTATCGACAGTTTGATTAATTTTCCTACACTAGGTGTGCTCATTTAGCTAATTTAAGACCATAATGGCTATAAGACGGTGTCACAGAATGACGGTGCGTAGCTATGATATTCAGTTATAGTCCAGTCAATTTAGACATCCGAGGGTACATAAATACGCAGTCAGCTGAAAATTGGTAGTAATGTTCAAAACAACATTATAAATTAAACCTTTAAGTCCCGATCCGACACCTGGAAAAAATAATCTCGGGGTCAAAGGGTTTTTCACGGTTTTCAGCAAAACGGTTAGTTTTACCAAAAAGATACCGTACACGAATATTGTAGATCAGATAATTAATTATCTATAAAAAATTCTCAATACTTTTTTCCTAAGAACCACCGTTTTTGAGATATAACAATTCAAAAAGTTGAAAGAGTTTTAATCGTCATGATATGCACACGTTTCCACGCCACCTTTGAGGTACATAGTGTACCTACTTAGCGCGTTTGCATGGAAGTACTACGTACTATTTCCCTAAGATCATTCTCAAAAAAAATCTCAAAAATCGTTGTCGTTTTTGTTCTTCTTAATGGTACGAGTATTTCCCAAACAAAATTGTACGTTGTATTTGTATTTGTATTTTACAATATTCACTAATAACAACTTATAAATGATTGTAAGTAGGTATTATTAAATAAAATAATAATTACGTCTAATGTCCATGTTACGAGTAGTTGTTGGGAATGGGAACGGATACGCTGTAAGTTGTCGATCATTCCCGTAGTATGTCAGTAGTCTATCCCAAGTAAATACTTGGGATAGACTATCCAGGTATAGGTAGGTCCAACTTTGACTAAGAATCGCCCGAAGAATCCAACTCGGATGGGCAGGTTCGGGACGTTTCGCGATATCTTCTCATCGAACATCCCGCAGTGCCTGAAGGCCAAAGTCATCAACCAGTACGTGTTGCCAATGATGACTTATAGCAGTGAGACGTGGTCCCTTACTGTGGCCCTTATGGACAAACTCAGTCACTCAACGATTTATGGAAAGAATTATGCTCGGAGTTTGTCTGCGCGATAAAATTTGGAACGTGGATAGTCGCTAAAGGACCAAACTTACCGACATTGATTTTTTATAATTTTTTTTATGTTATTGTGACGGAACAAGCTCGAGGCCCATCTGATGAAAAGCGCACTAACCTCTGCCTATAACAGATGCATTTCATCACAAGCCACGAATTTAATTGCACTGCGCCCGTCACTTTGAGACATAGTTGTTAAGTCTCATGTGCCTGTAATTTCACTGGCTCTCAAGGACTACTGCCGGAACACACCGTTAGGTGCTTGGCGACAGATTTTCTACTTGAGGGTGGTAGCTAGCCAGGTGGGCAATCGCAAAATGCTCTTCCACCATGCGGTGAAGCTCAGGCCGGCGGTGGGGATCGAACCAGGGTACTGCGGCGCGGCAGTCCATAGATATTACCGATCAGCCATCATTGCTTCAAAAAAAAAGCTTTCAGAATTAGCAAGTTGAAGTGGCAATGAGCGGGCTACATTGCTCGACGAACCGATAACCGATGGGGGAGCAATTTTCTCGAGTGGTTACAACATTACACCGGTAGACGTAGAGTTGGTAAGACTCCCACTAGGTGGACTGACGACATCGTAAAAGTCGCGGGTTAGCCAATGGTTACAATCGGCTTGTATAGCCGTACTTTGTGGCGTTCTATGGGGGGGAAGCTTTTGTTCAACAGTGGACGTCTTCCGGCTGATGATCATGATGTACTGTATCAGCCGGATTGTCCACTGCTGAACGCAGCGTCCCCTACTTAGGGGGTTTGCCATAATCCCCACGCTTGGCAGGCGTCTTGGGAATCGCAGTTTAAGATATCAGGTCCTTAGAAGGCGTTGCTGCCCACCTTCCAGTATTTTAGTCATCACTTACGACACCCACAGTTAGAAATGGGGGGTGACATTCTAACCCGGCACCCTACGGGAGGATCATGATGATGTAATGATGTTTATTTGCACTTACATTATACGAAGAAATATTGTAGTCCTTTACCTTACCAAATCCAACTACTCCCACTAAAACTAAAAACTATTTTAAACAATGGAATCAAAACTTTTAATAAACGATTTATAATATTATAACACATTCTCATATTTATAATATTATAATATTTATGAGTTACACTGACCACTATCCTTAACCGACTTGGCCTTTGACCACAATCTCACCTGATGGTAAGTGACGATGTGGTCGAAGATGTTGTTCAGGCTAACCTATAGAATTACTGGCTCTCAAGGAAAGCTGCCGGAACACACCGTTAGGCGGGCATTCGCAAAATGCCGTACTACCATGCTATAACGATTGCCATTCTAAGACGACAACCGGGACCGAGGGCTTAACGTGCACTCCGAAGCACGGAAGCGCTCAGTAGTAATTACAAAATTACAAAAAAAAAGCTCTGTAGTAATGTCACTAGCGGTCCCCCATCGAACTCATGACCGCGGCGGACGTTGCTTAACTTTGATCGGTTAAGAACAGCTAAGCAAACTTCACTACGAGCGCTTCAGTAAAAGAAGAATTTTTTTTATAAAAGCAAAGATTGATTGTGGCTTACAAAATGTTCCAGTAACCATTCAGTACATTTTACTTATCAGCTATTTATTAGCCATTAAACATTTAAGCTAATTGCCCGATTTCTAGCTCAGGGAATGTGCGATAGCGCCGGCCGCGTTAAGATCTCGATAAGCGGACACGTCGTCGCTAAGCACCGGAAAGATCACAGATAGCACGCAGCGGCCACCTCCCGGGTGCAGGATAGACATGTGAAGCTTGTAGCAAGCGAAAGCGACTGCCGCATGCCGGTCCAAAGAACAGCGCAGCGTAGAGAACGTTTCTGCAAAAATCTCCAAGATCCCTTGCCAAAGTAAAATGCCACCACGTAACGTAAGCGGCTATTATTTTAGTAGCAATATCTATGGACTGCCATGCCGCAGGTCCATGGGATCGACCCCCACCGCCGGCTTTAGCTACACAGCTTGGTGGAAGGGCATTTTGCGAATGCTCGCCTGTAAGTATCGGGGTGCCATCACCCCGATACTTACAGGCGAGTGCCCATGCAGATCATTTGGGACTTGTGCGTGTTCCATCTCAAACCTATCAAAATATAAAAAAAGCTCGTAAAAGAATTATAGTCATGTATTCGAATCCCGCAGATGACTATAATTTTTTCTCTTGTCAATTTGTATTTTTTTAATAAGCTTGTAACTTTTAGTACCTGACTGCGGCCAAGCTTCTATTAGTATTATCTGCGACCACATCATAGCAGCTGCCCTGTTAGCTACTTGTATCCCGCGAGTCTCACGATGTCATCTTTTCACTTAAGGCGCGTTCCGTTTTGTGCTTTAAGTGCGATGAGCAGCGTGAGCATGCTCAAACTCGTTCCGAGATACACTGACAGCTTTACACTACGAATATATAATGTATTTATTCGTAGGCTTTACACAAAATCCATGTGACGTGTTGTGACGTCATCAACCGGTACTTACAACGCTCATGACTTCGAGGTAGAGCAGAGTGAGCACTGTCCAACAGCTATCATTGCAATGTCAATAAACAACAAAAGTTGCCTGTTAAAAAATTTATGCATATATTCCAAGACTTTCCATTTATATTATTTTGGTAGACAAATTTTACTCATACACATTAACTGATTTTTCGTTCGCATGCTTTTAGTCTTTTACACTTCATAGTCGTTCCGATTAGCTTGTGCTCACAAGCTTCGGTTGGGAATCAGATTTTGGAACAGCTATGTTCTTACGTATAACAGAATTCTCTCTCAGTGGAGGTCTATCTACACACTACGTCTTCATATGTGGTGTGGAACGTGTTAGACTTGTGGCTCTGTGGAAAGTTATAAATTCTTCCGGCCATTTCACCTGCAATTAGCCCTCAAGCTTGCTTAATTTATAAAGTTATTATGTCAGTGACTATAATTCCTCGTTTCAGAATTGATCAGTGAAAAACTTAGGTCACGAACTTGAAAAGGGAATACGTGCCAGTGCCATAAGTCATCACGCGGAGCGTTAGGCGAGAAGATGTTGCGCAAAGGTAACTTCCAACCGCAGCGCAGGTGCCATATGGAGCTTGATTGTGGATCCTAATGGACGGAGCGACGACAGAAATGTTGTCTTGTCCAATTGATTTTAAAACCCATCACTAGCAGGGTGAGGTAGAGTTAAGCTTTAACATAGAAGTATTAATACGCATATTTGTATGGAATATTGTCTACGGGCAGCATGCCAGCACTGGGCCTGTAATAAAAAAGGGCAATTTATACCATCTCAGCGCTCTTATTAACTGAGAGGTAGGTAGAGTGTGTGTGTACCCACTCACAGTTGCCTATGCAATACCCTCATTGTTAGACTGGCTTGGAAGTATTACATTGATTGACTATGAAAGTCAATTAATGTGTTTTTTTGTAGTAGTATTTTAAGTTGATGTAATATTCTGTTAGAACTTCAATCGCTCCCGCTAATCTTATGCACTGTATCATCGCCTACCCTGTGATGGCAAATGGCAATTTCGCATAGTATGCAAATAAGAACAATTAGACAGGAGCAAACAATAACCGAGTAGACCCGACAATAACCGGGGAAAACCGACAATTATGCAATTTGTTGTTGAACATCGAGATAGCCGACCGTTTTGACAAAAACCGCTGATTCGATCGTTGCCGCATTCCGCTTCAATTGCTTTGCAATTTCCTTTGTATTTCATCACCGTACAGATAGACATTAGTTTGAAGGTTTTTAAAATATAATCTAGAGTGCCTCGTATTGTTTTTGCTGTTTTATTTAATGCGAGTTATATGGTTAAATCACAGGCGTGACTCTGCGAAATTGGAAAAAAAGCGGGAGCCTACTAGTATTAGCTACTTAGTGAAAACACAAAGAGAATCGACAAAATTGTATCACTTTCGGGATTAAGCTTCGTAAACAGTGGCACCTATAAAAACCAGCCCATTTTCAGCTAGTTTTTACTGAGAAAATTCTAGAGTATGGAAGGGTAGTCCATTATTCATTAATAAGAACCATTATTTTAAGAAAACATTAAATTGATATTTTGATAAAACACTTAAAAAAATATATCTAGTGACAATTCCCCCTAATTTTCCTGTAAGTTAGTTTTCCTGCGTGGCGTTTGTGACGTCATGTCGGCTTAACAGGAAAATTAGGCGGAATGTTCACTAGATATAATTTTTATATTTTTTAAGTGTTTTATTAAAATATTAATTTAGTGTTTTCCTAAAATATTTGTTATTATTAAATATGGATTTCCGCAAAGTCATGTCTTAATCTATTCATTACCATTCATCATCATCATCATTTCAGCCGCAAGAAGTCCACTGCTGGATATAGGCCTCCCCCATAGATTTCCAAATAGAACGGTTGGAAGCGGCCTGCATCCAGCGTCTTCCTGCGACCTTAATAACGTCGTCTGTCCACCTTGTAGGTGGTCTTCCGACGCTTCGCTTGCTTGTTTGTGGCCTCCATTCCAAAACCTTTCGGCCCCATCGACCATCAGTTCTGCGTGCTATGTGCCCTGCCCATTGCCACTTCAACTCGCTAATCCGCCGGGCTATGTCGGTAACTTTCGTTCGTCTACGGATCTCCTCATATCTGATTCGATCTCGTAGAGAAACACCGAGCATAGCCCTCTCCATAGCTCGTTGTGCGACTTTGAGCTTAATTATAAGGCCCACAGTTAGAGGCCACGTTTCAGTTCCATAAGTCATCACTGGTAACACTCATTACCATTATTCATTCTTAAATTATTTGAAGCGCTCGTAGTGGATCTTGCCTAGTTATTCTAAACCATTCAACTATATCTGCTGCGGTCATAACTTGGATGGGTGACCGACCGTTAGTGGCGTTTTAAACTGACCGCTTACGTGTTTCGGAGGTCACGTTTAACTAGCGTCAGTCCCGCTTGTTATCTAAAGATGGCAATCATTACGTTTGTTGTCTAAGGATGGCAATCATAATAGCATTATGATTGCCATCCTTATACAAGAAGCATATTGACGGGGCACTTTGGAAATGCTCGCCTTACTATATAGCAATCTATAGTCAAGCACTTAATAGTGTGTATCGGAAGCTGTCCTTGAGAACCAGTGATTCTAGATAAACCTAAATAATATCTTCGACCACATCATCTCTGACCATTAGATGATATAGCATAGTAAGCAAAGGCTAGCCCATAGCAATAAGAAAAAGCCATTAGTACCCGTACATATAGATCATGGATAATCGTAATCAACTTAGGTCCTTCTTAGGTAATTGTGTGCGTTTTTATAATAAAGTTCCCAAACATAATACAACACACACAGAAGGAAAATTCAAGTTGCAAGTGAAAAACATTTTGATTAAGAAATCCGTCTACACAGTTTGTGAAAAATACTTGGACAATTGCGCCTCTGCCACGCTATCGCCTGTCACCTACGTAATTTAAACAAATATTGTTAAATAGCAATTTTATTTTATTATAAAGTATGTAACACATTGTTAAAAGATGTTTAAAAGGATGGCCCCGAGTTTCTTGCCCGTTCTTCCCGCAGTGACTATACACATCTTTTTTGCTGAATGTGACAGTACAATGTAGAATATTTCAATGTAAAAATTTGTAATTGACCTTCATAATAGCGTCGTAGACGCTTAAATTGAATAAAAGATTTTGGCTTGACTTGATCGCTGAATTAAGATGCAATTAAATTTTAAATTAGAATTTGTCATACATATGGTTATTTTAAATATGTACCAAATGTACACAGTTAAGTACCTGTTTTATTAGTAGACTGAGTGCAATGCTCTATTCAACAAGCATTTTACTAACAGTAGACCTAGTCTAGATCTGGCGCGAATTAACAGACCACCCATCCCGTTAAGTCTGTAAAATGTTCGCGGTTTCACAGTAATTACTACACCATTCTGTACTGATCCCCCACACCTCCCTCTAGAACATCAAAACAGGAAACAGCAGAAGATTTCACCTGCTCGCTCAGGGGCCTAGACGTAATGGTGATGATTGTAGGCCAAACAACAAGACCGTGAAGAGAACTCACTGCAGACAATTTCGGTATGTAAGAGATTTAATTAGGCAGATTTTACTTAATTAAGTATGCGCTTTCACTTTGGGAGTAACGTCTTCATAAAATAATTTCATGGGCTCTATAATGTAACCAAAGTGATTACTATAACTGTTTATTGTATAATAATAATATAAAACACTAAGTAGGATAACTGGCAGTTTGATGTTTGATTTTCAACTGGGCTTAACATGTAGGTCTACTGGGAAGAATATCTTCAGTTAGTAGTAAGTCTATATGGCAAGACTACTGGGAATGGCCCTAACAATTTGTGACTATCTAGTAGCTGACGTTTCATTTAGTTTCCGGTAAGCGCACATACAGTTCCTGGCTTGACAGTATATAAGAACTGTTCGGTACGATATACATACCAGAGAGATAGACTGTCTTTATCCTCCCGCGTGATGCCAGTAAAAAGAATAGCGATAAAATTCCGTACGAGCAGCATGTTGCTATGGATATGATTCAGGTATTACTGCACATGAGGCGCAGAACAAGGTGCTTTACCATTTTAAGACCAACAAGACCATTCCCAAGTTGGGTTGCGTCATACAGAATGTTCTTGTCTCGTCCTTAATTAAATTAAGAACCTATTTTGTGAAAATTGTTGATCAACAATAATTTTCACAAACTAGGTTCTTCTAAAAATAGGTTCAGCTAGGTTTCAAACGCGTAGACAATGATGAAAACTGAGAATGATGAAGAATGGATTGACGTCATTTTAGCACGAAAAGTACGTGTGCCAGTCTAGTTGCTACGCTACAACGCCACAACTGTTTCGAATAGTTTAATGAACCGAAACACAAAGATGTCGTATTAGTATTATGTTCCTAAGTCACGATTGGTAATAAAGTATCATGACCAGTGGTACCGAATCACGCGATAATTGGGATTATAATCAACACAGGTGTGTTGTTAGGATGTAGTAGGGTATGTCGTCATTATATGAGTGGTACATATTTATACTTACCGTAGTTAGATAAATATTTTATGATCCTAATTTTCAATCGGGTCCGTGGGTTATGGCCCTGGTTTCTTTTGATCCCGTGGTCCAAAGAGGAATTTAGTTATTCCTTCGAAGACAATGTTATATTTATGTAAGAAGTAAGTAGATATTTAAATGAAGGTGTTCAGCCACCGTGCCTGCCCCTTCGGGTAATAGATATATACGTGTTTTGATAAGTAAGTTTTTTGATAGTAAAAGTTGAGCGTTACTTATTCCGAAATCTTGTCATTTTAATTTTTATTTCAATTACCTAGGTACGCTAATATTGACAATTTAATGAAGTAATTTTTGAACGCCCTCCTGACTAGCCATAATCAGATAATAAACCTGTAACCAAGTAACTACATACCGGTATTCTGCAGCATATAATGAACTCATATCAGAATATGCGCTTTTCAGAATTTTGCCATCAGCAACATCAGAGTTACTTGTTAAGAGATGAGAAGGTTATCTAAAAAGATTATTGGGACAACATAGCATAGTGATAAGCCCTGATTACAGCCGGTTGTAGCAGCCTGAATGAGCGTCGAATTTACGGCGTCAAGCTTCGTTGAAGAAGCGGAGGAGTGCGGAATTCGGAAAGCAGTGTCGCGTGCGCGTACGCAGCGCAGACGGACATTAACATAATTGATGAAAGCAGCGCCTCATGAGATTATCATTACTGGTATAGAATGCTATTGGATTTCAGAACAACACTAAACGCCACAAATACATTATCAAAAACATTAAATCTTCACTTACTATAAGCTGTAGGGAGGGATGGATTCCAATCCCTTTCGACTTTGTTTTAGGGGTATTAACGTCGTAGATCACTGTTATGTATCCAGATTTATAACTTTAAGTACCGCGCTTTTAATGTATAATTACTTATTTTTTAATTTTTAAAGCAATGATGTCCGAGCGGTAATAGCTATGCCCTGCCGTGCCGCAGGTCCATGGTTTGATCCCCACCACCTTCAGCTTCACCGCATGGTGGAAGGGCATTTCACGAATGCTCGCCTGGCTAGCTACCACCCTCAAGTAGAAAATCTGTCGCCAAGCGCACAACAGTGTGGTCCGGCAGTAGTTCTTGAGAGCCAAAAATATTATTACTGGCACATAGAACTGTATGTCTCAGGGTGACGGACGCATACAATTCGTCAGTTGTGACGAAATGCACGTTATAGACAGAGGTTAGTCCGCTTAACATCAGTTGAACCACGTGCGTGTTCAGACGCAATCACAAAGAATAAAAAAAATGCGACTCAATTATTGTTACTTTCCTTCTCCCACGCTAAGTAGAGTCGGCAAAACATGAAGTTCAAGCGGTATATTCTTTTTCTATGCCTTCTTCTCTGTTAGCGTAATCTCAAACCCCTTCCCTATCATGCATACACACATGATTTGTTACATTCATAGTATTATACTTCTGTGTTCGCCCCTGCTTCGAAAGGAACTAATAAGTATTTTGGATAGCACAGCTACTTGGAACATTCATACTCAAGCAAGTTAAACCTACGTAAATATTTTTCATCAAACATCTCTCCGGATTCTCGTGTTAATTCACTTGGAGCTCTCAACACAAGTAGAAAATGTCGTAAAACATTACAAAAGCATTTTTTAGGAAAGTGTCCAATTAAGGCAGCAGCAGATATTACCAATCACGCTAAGACAATTACCGGTCCGCGCAGCTTCAGTGCGCCGTTAAACTGATTTATCGATATCGCAGAATTATCGCTTTTATAGTTTACAGTCCTTCCTGCCTTCCTTCGGTCTATCTCGACACAAGAATATTTTTATCCGCAGTTCAAGACGTATAGAATCGTCTTGAACTGCGAATAAAAATATTCTTCAAAGTAAATACGGTTATATACGGATATATACGATAGGAAAAATTTAAGTCATGTGCGGGATGCGAACTCGCGTCCATCCACCCCTTGAGCCGGGGTATGCTCTAACTAATTGAGCTAATATGACATGACGTCATTACTCAAATTTTTCCTATCGTTCTTTAACCATCGTATTTGGATGGAGCGACCTCTATAGTACCACTTGCGTTGTACTACGAACAAGACCAATTTTGCAATTGGTTTTTTACTTGTAAATGACGACGCAAGCGTATAATTTTATTAGGTTTGCAATAACGCCTGCTATGCGGATTACATTACAAAATCACAAATATACGATAGGAAAATATTTTTTTTCCAATCGTATAATATTTGTGATTTTGCCGTCATAGGAGAATCAGAATATTAGGTAACTAACCGTATTTATTTTTATTAGGTATGCAATAACGCCTGCTATGCGGAAAATAAAAATTTTCATATCGTATATTTGTGATTTTGGAATGTAATCCGCATAGCAGGCGTTATTGCAAACCTAATAAAATAAAAAATTTCCTATCGTATATTTGTGATTTTGTAATGTAATCCGCATAGCAGGCGTTAAAAATAAATACGGTTACCTAATATTCTGATTCTCCTATGGGTATGTTCCATTAGTCGCTAAGAACGTTAATTTCGATAATTTTGATCACATTCTGCGTCTGTGGTTGTGATCACTGTGATCGTTTGTAACTGTCATCCCCTGTTCCATTTAGGATAAGAACGCTAAGAATGCCACTAAAATTTGCCACTTCTGTCACTTTTGACATTAGATGTAGGGAATTCAAACTGTTCCAGTAGCCTCATAGCGTTTATGGCGAAAATAACGCCAAGACCCATGTGGAACAACTTTTTGGGAGTGTGATCGTTTTTAGCATTTTTAGCGAATCTAACTTCAAATGGTATGCACCCTTTGACGGTAAAGTAATTAGAGTCGCGAAGTTTCACCTCAAACTTGAAAATCCATTTATTTCAATAAAATTTTCAAAATATAGTTTTTCTTTAATATAATCTTGATTTACCTGTGGCAGAACTTACGGTTTTTTTTAATGCTTCATGTTTAACTGAAAACTGTCGATCACGCTTATTGCTCACCTCTCTTTCATTCAATGATGGGATAACAATCTTCTCTAATCTATTCCAGTTGAGCTTTTAGTTCATATTCGTCATTTCGTTTAGCTCTAGAAGCCAAACAATCGTTCCACACTTTTTTATTTCTCACAAATCACATGTCATCTTTTCTTTTCTTCTAGTTCTTTTTTTTATTCTTATTTACTTCACATAAATGGGGAGCCTCATCTAATACTTCAGCAACTTCCAGAATTCCATAAACCCACAGGTATCAGAGATCCGGTAAAAATGTTCAGACAGCTTTACTTTCATACCCATTTCTCATAACTTCTTTTGCAGATTTCCTTACTTTTATAATATTATTTATATTTCAGTAGAGGGCAGGAGGAGCAAGTTTTCGTGGTCGCTATCATTTTAAAAATTACTCTTCAAGGTTTGTACCCAGGAAGTTGGCAGTATCGTTGCCAATTGCCTGGAATACACCTAGGGTCCCGTATCCCGTTCTACGCATCTTGAACCCACATTTCTATACTTTTGTACCTACTTAAAATATCCCCTGTTAAATTGTAGGTACTTCACTTTTACCATTCTCATTGGCTTTTTTGTATTTGATCCTCATACATTCCTAGAACCCTTCATATCTATCACGCTTCATCCGTACCCACCCATTCAAAACACATTACAATATTACTCTCTTATTAACTTTGCAAACATAAAAAAACATTCCAAAACATATCTCTTTCCCCCTGAAATGCCCCAGTACTCATGTAGGTACAATTAAATTTAGAGTTTGACTTTGACGTTCGCAAAAAAGTTTTTTTTTATGTTATTGTGACGGAATAAGCCCAAGGCCCACATGATGTTAAGTGGACTAACCTCTGCCTTTAACAGATGCATTTCGTCAACGATGAATTGCACTGTGCCCGTCACCTTGAGACATAGTTGTTAAGTCTCATGTGCCTGTAATTTCACTGGCTCTCAAGGACTGCCCGAACACACCGTTAGGTGCTTGGCGACAGATTTTCGACTTGAGGGTGGTAGCTAGCCAGGCGGACATTCGCAAAATGCCCTTCCACCATGCGGTGAAGCTCAAGCCCGCGGCGGGACTCGAACCATGGACCTGCTGCAGGACAGTCCATAGCCAATGCCACTGAGCCATCACTGCTTCAAAAGGTATACGGTTAAATGCAACTTTTATTCAAAGGCACAAAATTCTTGCATTCATACATAAATATAATACATCACACTGCGTGTGATCAAATCTTTGTAAAGCTCTCTTGGTACAAAGCATCTCATGCATAATTATCTTGATTGGTGGTGTTACACAATGTTTCCCTTCACTGATGCAAAGAACATCAATCAGTTATTCATCATCTCTTCCATTCCTCCCCTAAATGTAAAGGGCGGAAGGGAAATGTATCTCCCGTGCACTGATTTACGTCCTCTCTCGTGACGGGTGGTGGGCTGCATCATCACCGCTGCTGCCTTGTCTAATCGTCACCGAATTTGGTAGTAAGTTAGCTTAGATAAGTATAGGATTTGCAAGTCCATCTAAATCGGGGTTGTTGAGATTGAGACATAGGTCAAAAAAGAAGGTTGACATTTTCAGATTAACGAAAGTACTTAGGTCAAGTGGAGCTTCACGTGACAAAATGAGAAATTTCCTCGCAAATATGTTATAAAACGTCGTAAGACATACGTGCGCTTGGATAATAACAGCTTCTGCTTTCTTGTAGCAATATCGCCTTGACTGTAAATTTCAACTTTCCGCACTTATATCATAATGTACTATTTTTTGAAGATAAAGATCCATTAATTGTTCAAAACATGGGTAAATTATACATAATATAATGGTTACACACAAAGTTGTTAGGTTTAAAATTGTTCCACCATGTTTTGCCTATGCAGGCGTACAATTTTGACGAGATGGAACAACCGTAAATTCTTATTGTGATTAAATATAGAATTAAGCAATTATAACATTATTACAACTTATAATTTAAATAAAATTAAAACCTATCATTTCACACTAAACACAAAATACTATATATCGATGTCATCAAGAATTTTTATAATGTAAATTTTAAAATTGTATTTCTATTAAAATTTATAAATATATTGATTAGGTAAATATACCTATCATAGGTTAATTGTCAATTATTGTTAATAAATATTGATCATTTTAAAAGTCATAGACATTATAATAGCATTTATCAACTAATATTTTTTTACATCTAGTTTTGAATGCATTGATATTTAAATCTCTCAACAATGTTTGGATTTTACTATAAATTCGTGGTGCCATACAGACAGACTGCACTCTTTCCCAGAAGAGCAGTACTGCTTGAATATTGACATACTATATTATTGTCACGTCTGTTTCTCTCTACAAAGTCCGATAATTTTGGAAACAATTCGGGGTTTGTTTTAACGAATATAGTTATTTACAGTATATACAAAGCTATTATTCTGCGCCCAAGATTCATACATAAATAACAGCGACAGCAACGCCAACAAGTATTGTATCATTGCTCTATTTTTGCCCTCCACCAACCTGAAAATGTAGAACCTCGGTAGTTTTTTACGGAAATATGGTTAAGTTTAGCTCTGAATACAGTAAAAAGTGTCAAAATTGATGGATTTACAACTGTACAAGCAAATAGTTAAACAGTCCCGTAGAAACGTGAGGGATCCACGAAGCGTAACGGGATCCTAATTAAATTATCTGGAGCGTGAACATGCGCGCACATTTTACGCTCCGTATTTTTCTGAACATGAATTCATACTAGCAATTTTGTTACTACAGAATTAAAATGACTAAAGAACGCATAATAATGACTAGGTATGAGATTTTACAGATACGTCGTGGATGTCGGTTTTATTTTGTTAGTAGGTACTTTCTAAAGTATGCAATCCAAAAGCTAGGTATAGTACAGGCTAAAGTTAAACTACAGACCTCATTCAGTGATCCGTTACCAATTTTAGACCAAATCCCAGTTATGATAAAAAATAATCTTCCTTCAATAAACTTGAGTCGTACTTACTGTAAGTTTTTACAACTGCCAGTTAGGAATATTGTCAATGAAAAATTCATTCCAATTTAGAATAAATAGCTGCTCAAGCTTCGACAAACGTCTGTAACTTTTATCATTGTCAAAGCCTAAAACAATTTATCGTTTGTTTTTTTTTTAATAGTTCTTGCTTAATTAGATAACTTCCAGTAATAGTAATTAAACAACTTTAAACGGTTTAAATCGCGTATATTTATCATTATTTTTGTCCCAACGTTTCAAACACTTTGCAGTGTTCGTGGTCACGGGGTGACAAAAATAATGATAAATATACGCGATTTAAACCGTTTAAAGTTGTTTAATTACTAAGTATGTGTAATAATCGCGAAACCCTAAGACAACTTCGCATTGCGGCGGGCATTCGCAAAATGCTCTTCCACCATGCAGTGAAGCTCAAGTCCTTGGCGGGATTCGAACCATGGACCTGCTGCACGGCAGTCCATAGCCAACGCCACTGAGCCATCACTGCTTCAATATCAAGTAAAAATAGATTCTAATACAATATACATACGGTTCGAGATCTCCACCTCCAACAACCACAGAGGGACAAGTGACGCCGAAGTCCCGGTGCCGCCCCTTTGTCGACAGATGTATTGATGGTGTTCGGATATCGCAGATTTTCGATGCTTCTGATTTTGATCTTCATTCTTCGTGGTCGTAGGCACGCCCGCGCTCTCTCTACGCCCTATGTAGGAGATGGCGCAACGGTCTCGACGGTTATTGCTATCGTGGTGTTTATTTGGCATATTATGAACCGATCGATTGCGCAAGGTGCACATTTGCATGATTTGAACTGCAGGGCTGGTGACTTCTTATGATTAAAAGACTGTAGATCAGATCGGTAACTTTTTGTAACCACGTGTGATGCCTACGCAAGTTTAGGATACATTAACTACTGAAAAAAATATTGATGGTAATGTAACTGTTTTTTAAGAGTTAACATAATTATTTCAGACAATTTTACGGGGAGACTTAATGAGTGTATTTGCGTAAGTCGTGTACACAAGCAAAAATACTGTTTAATTTTAGAATTCCCGCCATGAGGTGCATATGTTATAAATTGATGACCTCGGTCTATATATTGTATGACGCTAAACTCCTCGGCTGACAGCTGTTCGGCTGAGTTGGAAACTATTGTGAAGCAAAGCGGGCACTGGAGCTGGCCATCAGCCGGTCCAAGTCTTAGAGCTTGGACCTAAATCCTTGGGGACGTCCTTATATGGCCGCTCGAAAAATGTTGTGGAGCCAGATACCCTTGGTTGTAGGAAGCCCTAGCTCCTAGACAGGGTGTTGGATGGGCTGTTTCTCGGTAATGACGCCATCCCTCCGACGATGGGCCTTCCTTCCCCTAAGGATCATGTTCGGTCGCCATCTGTGTTGGAGGTGGAGATGTAGGTTGCGGTCGGCCACCGTTGGGGAAAGAGGAAGGCACCGGGACCAGATGGGAAACCGGGGCGGGTCCCTCACCCCGTGGGAGATGAGCGATTGGCTTCGGGAGCTGTTTGACGCAAGCCTCACGTCAGGATGGTTCCTGAAATTGTGGAAGGAGAGCCGATTGTGCCAGTAGCGGAAGGAGGGTCGACCCATCGACTCACCGGCCACATACAGGCCAATCGTGTTGCTGGATGACACGGGTAAGCTGCTGTAGAGAGTTGTAGCTTCCCGGGTCATTCGGCATTTGGCCACTCCAAACTACGCCTCAGCTGCCGTAGGCCCAGTACGGATTTAGAGCGGGGCGGTCGACAACAGACGCCTTGCTCTGGCTTAAGGAATGGGCGCAGGATGCACTCAGCGAAGGGGAAAAGGCGTTGGCGGTTTCTTATAATCTTTTATGGTATAATTGATAGTACTGCGATGCCATTGCTCGATGAGCGTATAGTTAAGCACTACTGTAGCAGGCGAGTGTTCGTGACTTTTTCTCATAATCGTTCCAAAATAAATAAATACCCAAAAAACCATGTGACGTCGTATGTGGGAAAGTCATCATCCAGTGCTTATAACGCTCACGACTCTGAGGTAGAGCCACAAAACACAGAGTCAGAAGTAAAGTTCATGTATACAGGTACTACTTCATTTTTATACCTGGGTACCTTCGGTGGTCGCGCTAGGGCTGTCTGTCTATTTCATTTATCTACACTATGCAAAAAGGTGTCAGGCAGAAAACAATACTTATACAGGGTTATTAGTAAAATGCTAACAAGGGTTGACTTCTGCTAGTCCTAAAAACATTTTGAGATGATTTTCTTTTTGTTCTAAAGAATTATTCATGCAAAATTACCCTCTGATGGAGTTAATTTATTTTGTTGTAAATAGTTGTATTGAAAATGGAGTCTTCCCTGAAGATCTTAAAAAGGGAAAAATATTAGATACCACTCCATAAAAATGGTGAACATTCCGAGATCATTAATTATAGGCCAATTTGCACTTTACCAACATTGTCGAAATTGTTTGAGACAATAATAAAAAATAGAATCGTGAAATACCTACTTTGAAAAAAATATTATAAGGTCAACCGGGGCTAACGCGTCTATGGGGTTAAGGCATCTAATCCAATTATAATACGAAACACAAAACCTAGAACTACTTCCGCCATCTTTTGAACGTGTTTGATACTAACACCACATTATTTGATCGGTAGAGGTCGCAAGAGGCCTCATTTTTGTATAAATTTCCGCCATCTTGAATATGACATATTTTTCGGAACCTCACGTAAGTGACATGTGATATATAAATATCCTGAAATCCCAATGTTTTGAAGATGGTCGTTAATTTTTAACGGTGAATACTTTGTAATATGAATTTGTTTACGTGTTGTTCTTATTACTTTAAGGAAATTACTTAAGATTTGTAGTCCACGTGCAATAAAAATATTGTAGGTTATATTTTTGCATTGGGGCTATCGCGTCTGTCCCGTTGGGGTGATTGCGTCTTATGTAACGCAATAGCCACATTGTCTGAGGTCCTAAACCTTTTAATTTTATGATAACAGTGATTGAGGTATATGTATGTATATCTATGCTGTATAGACAGATAGTGGAAACGCGGTCGTTTTAAAATAAAATAAATAAATTGAAATTAATTGAAAGGCAGATTATACAAAGTTATAAATAGGTAGGCAAACTATTTCACTAGGTTTGCTATTTGTTCGGAACTATTTGCATGATGCAACATTATGTGTTAACTAATCGCCTACCTTCGTACGATATTTAAGTTACGTTATTATTGACGAGTTTGGTTTTCGGTTTAAAGGCTTGGAAACTCGTGTTTGTTTACCTTTGTTTGCCTTTGGAAGACTTGCGCACCAGGTTAGATTATTAACGTTTACTGCTGTTTTTTTTTCTTTGTGTTTATTACGTCCTTAGGCCCCTGTCCATACACCTTATATGGTTAAAACATGTAAAAGGAAACACCATATCCTTATAAAATATTATTTACCTAATTTCAGTGTTGTTGGTAGTATGTTTTTATTAATTTCTATATTAACACATAGAATAGAGGGTTGCAAGTACATTTCTATGCAAAACTGCAAAGTTCTACTTCGGAAGAATCTCTATTCCCACTATTAATTAATACTTAACCTTTGAGAAGAAAATTGTTTGTTACTCCTGGAATCTAGGATGGGGCGAATGCGTCTACAAGAGAAAGTATAAATTAGACGCTATAGCCCCGAACATTTTTCTGTCACCCGTAATGAGAGATCATGCCCAGAATTTAGCTCATGATATAATAACTAACTTGATCTCTAGTGCTTTTACATAGTTTCATGATTAACTTTGTTGATAACTCTTCCAGTTATGTGATGCTAAACAAAGACGCCATCGCCCCACGTGGGGCTATTGCATCTAAAAATCTCTGCTTTTAATAATTAATTATTTTCATACAACAAGGATTCAAAATGTCAAGAAATAAAATTAAAGTATAAAATTAGATAAAATATTATATTTTGAGTTCTAGGTTACAGTCTTATAAGTTCAACCATTAACTTGCTATAACCAGTTAAAAATGCCGTAAAAAGTATTGTAACGGAATAGCCCCGGTTGACCTTATTTTCATCTGAGCAGTTTGGTTTTCGAAAAGGCTGGTCCACAGAAATGGCAATAAGAAAAGTAATCTCTTATACTTACTGCAATATGGTGATTCTTATCTAGCCAATAGATCCCAAATAGTTTAAGTAAACGGAAAAAGTTCAGATTTATGTAATTTTAACATAGGAGTGACTTAGTAAATTAAGGGCCAAGGATGGTGTCAATCCTTGGCCCTTAATTTATTCGTGTTTTATTTATTGTCTCATTCTTAATTTATATTGTGCAAAATGTTTGCCGGAATGGAGTTTTGTTAGTCTTTTTGCAGACGAGACATGTTACTTTGGGATCACAGACAAGAATAAAAATGATTTAGAAAATAAGATACACCTTGTTATGAGCATTCTCAAAAACTGGTTTAGAGTTAATGGAATTATTTTGAACGCTGATAAAACCACAATTTTGGAATACCAAGCAAAGAAAGGTATAGAGCGTAACTTCACAGTGAAGGAAAATAAATTCTTAGGTTATCAAACAATTAGCCACTCTTCTCATATATATTCACTTAGCAAAAAACTTTCTAGAATCAAACTAGATGCATTATTTAGGCTTAACCCAGTATTAAATAAAAAACACTGATAACAGTTTATTATGCCTATGTGCATTCTCTTATTAGTTACGCTGTTACGGTTTGGGGAAATGCTGCAAATATATAAAAAAAAAACCTTAAATTTCAGAAGAGGTCAATTAGGATAATAAACGGTCTGCGAAAGCATGATACAGTTAACATTTTTTCATAAAAAATTGAATTATGACGGTAATATCTTCTAACATTTACAAGATTCTTAAAGAGATACACAGTGAAAAATAAAATTTCCCTAAAGTCATGTACTGTACAAGTTACAACTTACGCAACAAAGAAAAATTGCATCAGTCAAAGATCAAATTAGTTAGAGTAAAGAAGCAAGGTATCTATAATAAAATTAATATGTATAACAAACTTCCTCTTAGTAATACTGCATACAACAAACAATACTAATCTACATACTCCTATAAATGTATGTGATATATCTTACAGTAGAATTTATTCTGATGCCACAGAATATCTACCTACAGAAATTATCGAACGAGTGGAGTACGCCCGAAGTGGTACGAAATGGGGCGTACTCCACTTGACGTTAATTTCGTTATATTCGATAATTTTGGTCACATTTTCTGTCTATGCTTCAAAATGTGGGACGCAATATGTGGTCAAAATTATCGAAAAAAACGTAATTGGCGTCAAGTGGAATACGGCCATTGAAAACGACAAAGTTTACAAAAATTGTAATGTCATTGGGTGCGTTTCATTTGAGTGAGATTCGCTAAAAACGCTAAAAACGATCACACTCCCAAAAAGTTTTCCACATGGGTCTTGGCGTTATTTTCGCCTTAAACGCTACATCTAATGTCAAAAGTGACAGAAGTTGCAAGTTTTAGTGGCATTCTTAGCGTTCTTATCCAAAAATGGAACGGGGATGACAGTTACAAACGATCACGTGATCACAACCACAGACGCAGAATGTGATCAAAATTATCGAAATTTACGTTCTTAGCGACTAATGGAACAGGCCCATAGTTAGACGTGCGAGACCATACCCCGCTATAGGGGAAAAATAAAAGTACGTCACGTCAGTCAATGTCAATTAATTAAAGATTCTTGGATTGGAGAGTGGATTGGAGGTTATGTCAAATTTGAAATTGTATTTACTATGAAATAAAATAGAATTACTTTTTATTAAAGGAAGGAACAACTTCACTTACACATTACAATGGCATCTGCAGCTCTAAGGTTGCGTTTGCTGCAGAGGGTGGCCCAGAGTGCTTCTTATACCACTCTTCTCAAGAGGCCGATGGCGTACAAGAGCTCAATATCATTAGAAACCTTATATCCAAACAGCTCGCTAAAGCTCACAACACCTTCATTTGTAAGTTATTATTGTTTTTTAATTGTTATTGTAGTTTTTTTAAGTACCTTTACCATTGATTTGATTCCTTTCAAACTTTATTATGTTGATTAGGAAAATAATGGTATATCAATAAAATCATCAAGATCGAAGCAGGATATATTAAATCTTATATAGAGGTGTATGTAATAGTATATTATTATTGTTATTATATGCTCTTAGATTTGACTCAGTATGTAAGTCATAATATATATAAGTTGGCATCGTCCTGGACCACTATGGCCTAGTTATGAATGAAATTCTATTGTTATCATTATCGCCGATGCCAATGGGTTAAGCTGAAATATCCCTTAGTTACCGCCTTCATCACATTAGCCCCAACATTAGGATACCATGTGTTGTTGGTGATTTGGTCTATTACCTACCCCGCATGCAGATGGCAAACTAAGGTCTTGCATAATTTTGGCATAAGTGGCATAAGCGATATAGCCAGGCTAGCTCCATTTAGCACTTACGGTTAAATTAAACTTTTCTTACTTGAAACTATACCATATCATGGCTATATAGCAGGGGTTGCCAAACTTTTAAACCATGCTGTCTACATTATAATTTAAAAACACTCCACGGGCAACCGGCAATGGATAAAAAATGGCATAACTGTTTGTTTATATTCTATACAATATTAGGTAATGAAGTGAATTACAAAGTTTTCATAGTAATAAATACGTAGGTATTTAATAGGTATTTATTTTTAGGTATTTTCACTTATAATTTTTATAATTCACTTTTGAACATATTGAACAACAAAATCCTAGACTAGAATTTTGGCGCTGCACAGTTTCCACAAGTTTATAATGCTGCACAGTGTATGAACTAACTGCAATATGCAAGCAGGAAGTCAAATGCTCGTCTGACTGATGTGTCGCTTAAATCGCATTCATAGTTGAAAATATTCATTCAATTTATTATATACCATAAAATATTATTCAAAGATCTGAGTAAAAAAAAAATACCGTCAAAGATAAATAGTGTAATTTTTCAGAAGCATGGCATTTTATTTTTTGATGTATCAGTTCCATGTCTGTATTTTCAAATGCTCTTTCTTTCAATAAGAATTCTCACCTAATTTTGCTGAATTTATTCCTTCACTGAAACTGATTCAGTAGCGATGAATTCACCTATTTTCAGCAGCGATGAATCCAACAATTTTAATAGATTACACATCAATATTCATACCTTTGCATACAGAAAAACACCATAAATAAAGAAAAAATAGGTGTAAATTGTTCTTTGTTGTAATTGAGTTGACATTTGCGATTAATTTGTTCTTGTTTATTGCAATGTTTCAATATGCTGCTTCTCACGGGCTACCGAAAATTCCTCTGCAGTCAACCAGTCGACAGCGGTCGACGTTTTGGCCACCCCTGCTATATAGTATATACTCTGTTGAAAGTGTAATTTCTCTATGACAATGGAAATTATATCAAATCATGAAATGAAAACAACTTATTTTTGTGCTCTCCATTCGTTAATGCATGCACATTTCATTGGGTGTGATATTGCATAATAATATTCTCCCAGGGTGTTCTGTTTTATCATTTACCTTGTAAGATCAGGATGAAAACATCTAACACATTATATATGTAACTAAGAAAATTTTCTATAAAATTAACTTTTTAAAAAATATACTCTAAATTCTAAAATTTTTAATCTTTACAAATTAATACACATACTTAAAGCACCTCTAAAGATATAGCATGCAAATTCACACACCTGTTGCACATACATTTAATTAAAAAGCTTGTTCTGGATATTTAGGTTATTAGTATATGTAATAAAAAACTAAGGAATAGATATAAATGTCACTACCTGCAAGCAGCGATGCTTATACATTATCAGCCTTACTTATAAACACTACTTAAATTTTAAGCATTACTTAGCCGCTGATTAGCAAAATTCCTTACTCATAAACGCTACATAACTTTATCCAGTACCTAAGTACTGCTTAAATCAGCTGTCAATTTAAACACCGTCCCACCCATGTTTAAATATTTAAGTAGCAAGATGGCGCCGATATTTCGGATCAGCTGATTTAGTTACTGTTGAGGTTATTGTCAAGGAGGCATACAAAACTATAAACACGACATACTCTGTAAATAAATCGTAAAAATATAGCAAGTAGAAACATACATTGGATGATGAAATAAAATATTATGCGTAACCTTATTACTTTTCTTGATCTTATTGAAGAGTATACCGCAGGTACAGTTCCTGAATTAAGAATATAAGGATTGTGCTACACTCGTATATTCCTATTGGATGTATTAAAAGGCAACTTGGAAAACGATGCGCTCAATGAGTGGTGTAGGTATTTCAGTATTATACCACTATTCACGTTGATATATATATGAGTAGGGTGTTGCTGAACATTGGGTGGAAAACAGTTCTCCATGTCACGATTATGGCCGGAAAGGTAGCGGGTATACTATACCTGCTACTAATAAAGTTTGTTGTCGATTATAAAATCAAAGCCAAAACATTTTACATTTTTGTTCTCGTGTTATTCTATGCGTTGTTAACGAGTTTTTTAAATATGTTGTTGCTTTGTATTTTGTATTGATATAGCTGAGATATAAACTGACCCTACATAAGGGGGATATATCTCCCTAGCCTAACAATTGTAGGTATATATAATCCTTGTTAGGGTAGGACGATTCAATATTACTCTATACCTACTATAGTAGGTCTAGAATACCGGTAAGAAGACGTAAATAATACTAGTGATTCAATTTAAAAGCAGAATTGAGTACTTATTTGCTTATTTCAGCATAGATGTCGATTCAGTTCAGCAAAAAAAAATATTTTAGGAGTCAAAATATTCTTAATTGTATTAAGGATCTCATTTAATAGGGCGCGAGTTTATTACCAAATGGTAATAAACTGGTCAAAATTAGACACCAGACTGTTACTGAAAATCACTATCTCATTAAAACCCCAACATCTGATCCGATCCGGTGATCGAACTCATTGTAATTTTCTTATAGCCGCGCCACGCGGTTTCACCCGCGTAGGTAAGGATGATGAAAAGTAAGGAGAACCTAAACTAACTATTCTGTTGTTTCATCCAAACTCTACATATTATATATATGATGAGACGAATTACTTAGCATTCCATGGATTCACCGTGCGGGTGCCGGGTCCATCGCGTTGCAGAGGAAGAGGCTGGAGGGGCCTCCTCCTCTACCTAACCAAATTTGATAAGATCCTACTAATGCCGCCTTAGATACACGTTCTAGGATGGAAGTTACGGTTGTTCTTGGTAGGCCAAGGTCTTTAAGTAGGTTATATAGGGATTTCGCTGGTATACCCCTTGCTCCAACCTCTACAGCATATAAACTAACCACATAACCGTTTTTGGTTAATTCATTTGTTAGGTCATAATATTTGTTTGTTTTTATTGTGTGGTCTTTAGGTATGTTTGTTTCCCACGGCACAGTAAGTTCTATGAGTACTATGCGTTTTAGATTTTTTGAGTATAAAAATATGTCTGGTCTGGATGACGAAATACCAACATCCTCAGGAATTTTGTAATGTTTTTCATACGTGAACATCAAAAGAGTCCAATCGGGAGCTGCGCCTAAGATGATTATAATCACGCCTGTATTCCCCGAAGGAGTAGGCAATGTTGTGTAAACACCCATGTTTCGGCCAATTGGGTTTTGGTCCCATGTAATAAGGGGCGAGCCTATTGCCATGTTTTCTCGAGCACAATAGACGAAACACAAGAACATATTACGTCCTTTATAATTCCTTTGATAAGCGATACCTTAAATTACACTTACTGTGATTTAAGGAATCGCTATAAAATTATTAAATATAAATAAGGATTGTAATCTTGGCTTCATAGAAAAAAACGTAGACATAATTGGGCATAGGTATTGTTTGGGATGGAAAAAGATAACTTCCAGCGGGATTTGACGGTATTCTGGGGTTACACCCGTAAATTCTGGGGTAACCCCATAATGCATTTCCAATAATGCTATGGAATAGGTTGTTATTTCGTAGCATAATTGGAAATTTATTAGGGCACTTTTAAATTTACCAAATTACAAAATCTAAACTCACTACAAATGTCTCCAGTACACCTAACCATATGTACAAAAATACGTACCTACAAAGAATAGATATTTTTAAACTTTTTAATTTTAATATTTTTAGCACTAGATACGTGCTTTTTGGCAATTTGGGTCTTCCATAATAACTTTTAGTTCAATGTTGTCAGTTTAAAATACATTTGACCTCATTATCCATTGTTTAGCTAAATAGTTGCTAAGTAGCGTTTATAAGTAAGAAATATTTAAGCATTACTTAAACACTGTTTTGCATTACTTAGCAACTACATAGCGGATTTTTTATAAGTAAGGGGGTATATTTATATAATTTGACAGATGCCATATTCAAATGGCGCTGGCAAGTGTTAATTAATTTTTAAACATCATTAAGTAAATATTATGAAAGTTCTTCAAGAAATTTTAGTTCTGAAGTATCTACTTACTTAAGTACCAGAAGTATTATTAAGTATTATTTAACTATTTTATTTTTGATATTATGTTATTTACAGTAAAATAAGTAGTTTGTTATATATAGTTACAGAAGTAGTATTTTCTACACTAATACAAATAATATATACTGTAAAAAATAATATGGCAATCTTTAACATAGTAAGTAATTATCTTGTGTATGTCCAGATATGCTAGTCAATTAATTGGGGGCAAAGAACTTCCAATTTTCATTAAATAATTCTTGGAAGTGGTAGGAGAAGGATTTGAAAGATGTCCCCATATTTTACAGGTATTTATCATGTTTCAGAGTGCTGATCCCAAAGAGAAATTCAATGGATTCATCCCCATAGAAAAACTAGATATCACATACAGCGCCAGCTCTGGACCAGGAGGGCAAAATGTTAATAAGGTATGTAAAAAATTAAGCTGTCATTCTAATTACACTTAAACGCTAACTGGCATTACCATATGACATATTTTGTATATATTTTACATTAACCAATCGGCAAGCACCTATTGGTCTCATCATCTGGTAGTTGTGGACAGTTTGGACTATAACAGAATCTGCCAGTTTTGGGTCCAAATCTACAAACAAATTTAACAATGTCACCACTTAACCTCTTCAGAGCGGCTGCGCAAATTCACACACCTGTTGGAGATGCATCTAACTAATACCAAATCTATCCTGCAAGCTTGATGTAGAGGTCAAGAGATAAAGTAGTGGTCAAAGTCTAGTTATTAGTAGTAATAGAGAATCTTGAAATGTGACTAAAAAATTAAAACTTGGTCATGCCTGTATTTTGTCTGACATATTTTTGGTCTTATGAATAAGGATGCGAGCCTTTTCCCCATCCCTTTGGTATACATTCAGCCTCTGGAGAGATTCTTTATCAGAAAACCCTTAAATCCAGAACAACCTCAAGATTCCAAAGTAACACTTTCACCACTTCAAACAGGCACTCTGAAATTATGTGATTAGCCTAACAAATCTTTAGAATCCTTGATAAAATAAATTTTTAGTTAAGGTTTCTTTTCATAACAAAGGTAAATTATAAAGCAGTTAGATTTTAAATTCCTCAGAAAAGATAATTTTAATTTAGTGTTTAAATTGTTATGTACTTTTATCTCTATCTAGGTCAGGAAAAACTAAAATAGGGAACAGCACATGCGCTGTACAGTAAATGTTGGTTTAATACCCGATGAGTTTGCTGGATCTTGTTGTCTTCCTCATCCTGTCTTTATAAAAAGTAGTAAATCTAAAAAGTAGACTTGTCAGCTGGTGATTTTTTAGTACACCTTACGCATCAATGGGCGGGGGTGGTGGATTCCAAGGGTGAGGTGTTGGCGGCTAGTTTGGACATAGCGAAGGCCTTTGATCGGGTGTGGCATAAAGCGCTTCTTTCGAAGCTTCCTTCCTATGGGCTTTCCGAGAAATTGTGAGAGTGGATCTTGTCGACGGTGCATGCTAATACTTGAAGACAATTAATGCTGGCGTTCTGAAAGACTTTGTGCTATCTCTGACTCTATTTCTCTTTCACATCAATGACTTGCTGCAGCTCAGTGATATTCATTGCTATGCCTCTTACCTGCTAAAATTTCTCCGGAAAACGTGGAGAGTCGGAACAAACTTGTGTATGAAGTCGAGACCTCAGTCTAATGTTTCGAAGTGGGGCCGACTGAACTTAGTTCAATTTAACCCCAAGAAGACTCAAGTATGTGCGTTTACCGCTAAATTATCCCCCTTTGTCGTATCCCTCCGTTTTGAAGACACTCCCCTTGCCCCCTCAACTAGCATCGGAGTACTTGGCGTCGACATATCGCTGTAATACTATAATTTCGCTGTCACTTGGAACATAAGGCTAAATTAGCCTCTAAAAAGCTTGGTGTGCTTGGAAAGGCGAGGCGGTACTTCACGTCAGCCCATCACCTGCAACTTTATAAGGCTCAGGTTCGACCTCACATGGAGTACTGCTCTCACCTCTGGGCGGGTGCTCTCCAGTACCAGCTTCTTCCATTTGCCCGCATACAATGTAGAGCGACTCGATTCGTTGACGATCAAGTTCTCTCCGACCGGCTCGACCCTTTGGCACTAAGTAGAGATGTTGGATAACTCTGCATCTTCTACCACATCTATCATGGGGAGTGTTCTGAGGAACTGTTCGATTTACTACCTGCAGCTCAATTTCGCCATCGGACGTCCCGACAAAGCATGATGTTTCTTCAATTTCATGTCGACGTGTGCAAGGCCACAACCTTGCGATTTTCACGGCATTTTCTACCTCGCACTGCCACCAGCTGCCAGGTGCAGTATTTCCGAACGGATACGATTTAGGGGCCTTCAAGAAGAGAGCATATTCCCTCCTCAAAGACTGGCAACGCATCCTCGATACCTCTGGTGTTGCGGATGTTCGTTGGCGACGGTGATCACTTACCACCAGGTGAGCCGCCTGCTCGTTTGCCCTCCTATCCCATAAAAAAAGGACACAACTACAGTTAATGTCGCAGAACTACTACTTTCATGTTCATATTATTTTTACTCAGTCCCTTTGTACTTTCTAAGGCCTTCCTCACATTCATATCTGTCATCATTCAAACTCAACATTAGTCTTGTTATATGGTTCTCAAACCTCCAGTGCTACATGGCAAGTGAAATAATTGGGTGAACAAGACATAAGTACTAAATCTCTGAGTGAAGAACGCAGTGCAGTTTTAGCAGAACTAGGATGGTGAAACTGCAATTGTAATAGATAGGCGTGATGCTTACCATGAACTTGTCCGTCTTGTTGCACATAAAAAAGAACAAAAGGACACATATTTTACTACCATACAATATTAGAAACTTTTACAGGTGCATACAAAAGTAGATTTGAGATTCAAGCCCAGCGAAGCAGACTGGTTACATCCTGAGGTGAAAGAGAAGATTCTTGAACTGGTGAGTATCACACTTCTTTGCGAGGCTCTTGTTTTTATTATAGTAAAATGAATTCCTACAGTTTCTGGCTTAAGATTATAAAGACTAAAGATAATGAATAGATTCAGGCGTTACTTTGCGGAAAGCCATATTTAATAATGACAAATATTTTAAAAGTATTTTAAGAAAACACTTCAAAAATCTTTATATAAATTATATATATCTAGTGACCATTCCGCCTAATTTAAGCCGCGACGTGACGTCACAAACGCCACGCAGCCAAACCGGTAGAGTATTCGCTTCTAAACGTCTCGCATCCTCAAGAGGCCTCGACTCTACGAGCGCAGGATCGAGACTGAAATGAATATTGTATAGATTGTTCTATATCCTCCTATTGAATGTCATAGTAGGCGACTTAGGAAAAAATATGTCTAATGACTAATGAGTTGCGTGCCACGTTAATATGAGTGGGGTATTCGGCATGTGGGTTGTTACATTACCATCTGTTCTACTTTTTCAACTTCCAATGTTAGGCGCTTATTACGATCTTAAACCAGGATATTAGTGGGTGTGCTAACAACAAAAACATTCCCAAGAAGGGTTGGCGTCAGACGTCAACCATCAGGTGGCTGGCTATAAAACTGAAGCTAAAACTTTACAATTATGCGCTTGTGTTATCCCGTATGTTCGTACACTATAGTGATAGGGCGAAGATTTGCGCTATTACTCTGTACACAGTCTGACCAAGCAACTTGTCTAATATAATCAATAATAATAGGGTTTGCCATAATCAACTTGCTTGGCAGGTACGATGCCAGTTCTTCAGAAGATGCTTTTGCCTATCTCCTGGTAATTTCGTTGTATTGCCTTTAAAGACTTTCCCAGGGAGATATGGGGGTGCTATTGTAGCTCTCCACCCCATGAGGAAATACATACTACAAAATATGAATTAGTTGGTAACCAATCCACAAGGCACATACTACTTGTAGACAATAAAAGCTACAAATTAAAGCATAACATTGAATTCTAATTCTTTTCCTCCTCTTTGCTAATTCCAGCATAGGAACAAATTGACGAGAGAGGGTTACCTCATCATCAGATCAGACACGACGCGCTCCCAGCAGTTGAACCTCGCGGATTGCATGAAGAAGCTGCGGGACATGCTGCGACAAGCTGCTACCACTCAGAAACAACCCTCGCCGGAGACTGTTGAGAAGATCAGACAAAGGTAACTATTATTTTATATCATGTCAATTTGCCATTGACAAGCAGTACATTTTATGGTGAGACTGTTACATCAGAAGTGTTCAAAAGGCTGCTGCAGCATAATTCTACTGCATGGTGGTAGTAGCATATGGTGAATGGCCGGCTAGCTACCACCCTCAAGTAGAAAATCGTTCGCCAATAGCTGTCTTTGAGAGCATGTAATTTTAGGTTAGCTTGAACAACATCTTCAACCGCATCATCACTCAGTGACCTGTATGTTATCACCCTATATGATGGGTAGTGATAGTGTGATACTATTCCAAGGCTAGCATATCAGCTATAAAAATATATTTTATTGACCCCCACCAGGGGGATAAGAGTAGATAAATTATAAAAGATGATACATTTCACTGACTATTGAGATGTACCGTATGCTCGCTACGCGGCAACACTGGACCGCGCCGCGCTTCCTTTGAATAGAGTTTTGAATATTTACATAGAGCTAAGTAATTAAAAATATGAAATATTATATTACAGGCACAAGAGACTTTTAACATCAGGTGGTCCTCGCGCTTATTCCGCCATTTAAACATAAGCAAACATTTAAAAAAAAACATCAAAATGTTTGTCAGGACTATCTAAAGTCAACCCTAAGAGGTTCTTAGCATTTTACCTGTAACCTTGTCCTTATTTATAATTTATATTTATAATATTATAATTATACTTATATTATAATTTATAATATAATATAAATGCGAAAGTTTGTTAGTATGGATGTATGTATGGATGTTTGTTACTCTTTCACGCAAAATCTACTGAATGGATTTTAGTGAAACTTTCCAATTATATAGCTTACACATCAGAATAACACATAGACTATTATTTATTAAGATATTTTGTCAATTGTCCTAAATATAACGATAAGTGTCAAGTAAATAGGAAAAAAATCTGCCATATGTGACCTACTCCTCTCAATTGATTCTTATCAAACTAATATTAGAAATGCGAACGTTTGTGTGTTAGTATGTTTATTACTTCTTCACACTCAAACGGCTGAACCAAATTTGATGAAATTATGGAGGTAGATGAGGTGCTGGATTAACACATATGATACTTTTTATCATCATCATCCATCACTACGCGGGTGTAACCGCGGGGCGCAGCTAGTATATAATAAATAATAATTTCTGAAAGCATCGTTCGAGGCTTGATGCGCTGTTCAATGCTGCTTAAATAGTATTTAACAAAGGAGCAAAATATGTTTTGATAGTGAGAAAAAGCGCTATTTATGGTCGCGAGTGGAGCGAATTATTCAAAATAACGCTCTTGGGGACTAAATATAAAATACTAAAAAGGTAAAATACATATGTTACGAAAAAAAAATATTTTCTTACATTTTCCAAGCGATTAAATTGTCATATGTTTTCGAATATTGTTCTCGTGATTTTGTAGGTAACAGATTTTGTATCACGTTTTGAGCGTTCGCCACTACATTCTGGATTTCACTGGACATAGTAAAGTAAATGAACCGATCAAGTGCGAGTTTGTCTCGCACACCAAGGGTTCCGTACCAACACCGATTGTACCAAAAAATCGTTATTTAATCGTTTATTATTAATGCAGATCAATCCGATCTGCATTGGGCTGTTTCTTAGTATTTGTTGTTGTACATTAGATTATGGACTATCTAACCAAGTGTGACGCTTGTAAGTTTTTAACTTTCTTTTGCTCTATCGTAACATAGAACAAAAAAGCGTTAAAAATATTTGTCTTTGATCCCCTTTCATTTTATCTTTTTGGTGTTTTTTACTAGTTTTTAGGCAATACGCCATACTTTGACATAATATGTGAAATTGTCAACCTATTACCGTTCCCAAGATGCAGTCTTTTATAAGACGACGACGGATAGACAGCCGAGGCTTACTAATAGCATAGATAATAGAATACTAGGTAATAGGGTCCCGTTTTATAGTACGGAATCATAAAAAGGGATTGACTTGGATGATTATAAATTCGCGAACAAGAAATTTTGAATTCAAGGGTCATCGAACCAGCGTGGTACTGTTGTAACTTCAACAAGCTATTTCATATTTGTTAGTGTTGAAGTGGGTTCCTTTTTAGGGTTCCGTACCCAAAGGGTAAAAACGGGACCCTATTACTGAGACTTCGCTGTCCGTCCGTCCGTCTGTCACCAGGCTGTATCTCAAGAACAGTGATAGCTAGACAGTTGAAATATTCACAGATGATGTATTTATATTGCAGCTATAACAACAAATACTAAAAATAAAATAAATATTTAAGTGGGGCTCCCATACAACAAACTTGATTTTTTACCATTTCTTGCTCGATACTAATAACGGTGACAGATAGACGCTTTAACTATTCACAGAATATTTAGTTTTATATTCTCTTTAAATATAATTAAATAATTAAGGGGGCTACCATACAATAAAAGAGATTTTCGCCGTACCTACCCAGCTCAATCGGACACTGCGAAAAGTGTCTGTAACTTGCAAGATTAGGTTACAGATAATGGTACGGAACCCTTCGTGCGCGAGTCCCATTCGTTTCGTCCGGTATTTATTGCCTCTCATCCGAAAAGATAAACCCAAATGTATATTTATTGTTCGCAGGCACCTGAACGCGTCGCGACTCCGCGTGTCCATTAAACGCGAGGAGTCGATGAAGCGCGCACAGAAGCAGCCGCCCGGCATTATAGACTTATGATTCTTCCATCGCTAAATTGGGCACACATCTGTTCACTAGACCTTGGCAATGACAACTGAGACAGGAGCGCCAGACAATTATACATTTTGTGGTTTGATCGGCTTTGTTTCTACGGGTATTATTGGGTTATTAATATGAGCTTATGGGCATTTTACAGTTGGTATCTTTATGTATTGGTTGCAGCTGTGATGTTCACAGAGTATGAAGAATAGAAACTTAAATGTTACACTATGATTTGTACATTTACACTTACTAAGCGAAACATTTAAAAAAAAATACAAGGTGTGAGAAAATTTGGTACGCAATCGTAATTCGAATCTACAACTATCGCTCCCTAGGGTCGAGACATGTCATCATTTGATTTTGTAATTAAGAAAAATAATTTAATAAAAAGTGCACGTTTTTTTAAAGGATGATTGGTCCCTGTTGCCATCTTTAAATAATAATGAAAACAATAATAATTGTGCCTCTTGAATTCAAAGTGTATTGTTAGTAACTTATTTTTGAAAACGTCGTTTGCGAATTATAAAATAAAAGTTACTGAGATCTGAGAATTTGAGTAGAAAATTCGAAAATGCCAAATTTAAATTCGGTTCATTGCCAGATTCAGATTTTAGTATATTCATATTGGGCCTGTGTAATCTCTCTGGAAGTGACTGGGAGTTACGGTGTAGTTTATTCATTGAGCTTATTATTAAAATGTCAACTAAAAACTCAAAGTCAACCAAAATAATGCGGGGGTGGTGTAGAATCGCTAACTGAAAGTATTCTACTTATGTCTGTACAAAAACAGTATTAAATATTACCCAAGCTGTGGCAGGTTGACTTTGATCACCCCTTTAGGGGTATACAGCTGTAAGGTTTTATTTGGAGATTAAATGAATCAAAGTGTGAGGTAAATGTGCACATCAGACTATCAATATTCGGTTAGACAACTTTAGAAGATAATTTTGTTATATGTTTTACAGAATCGACCTCATTGAATTCTTAAAATACCATAAAATGGAGTATGTTACGGATGGTAAATTATACTTTGTCTGGCTCGTTCGTCTCATGATGTTGTCAATTGTTTGTGATGCCTAGGTCTGTGGAGTTTACTTGTTATGATATGATAGAGTTATGAATAAATAAATATATTGTTAGTTATAGAAATATGTGCAAGTTTATTTTTTGTTTAGTTTTAGTAGTTTTCTCATAGCTGCTCATATTAATAAGCAGGCATTTGGTTTAAAAGTTGAAGTTTTCGGCTGGAGAATATTGACTTTTATGTTTACTTAGGGGAAAATATCCCTCGCCGGGGCAAGATAGTGAATGCTAACGCGACTCCATCTTGCCCCACCTCGGCGGAAGACTGCTCACGGGGTTTTTACTAGGTTTATGTCTTACACATCCCCTTCCGTCACCCCGAGATGGTAATGTAATATAAAAGCATTTCCCCTACTCAAAAAAGAGGAAAATACCCATAATGCGCAGCATAACACGTCCATCTCCATCATCTCGAGTATACTACAAATCAGGCGCACCACAATCCTCTTTAGTATATTGACTTATAACCAAAAAGTAGCGATTGAGGAGATTCCCAAGAAAAAGTTGAGTCAGATAGGCGGTTGGACATTAAACCGAGGAGTCAAAACTATATAGAATAACGTTCTAGTGCTAAACTTATTGTATAAACCGCACATTAGAAGGACAGGGGTATGAGTATAGTGGATAATGTGCCCAGTGTTGTCGTAGAATGTCTATGCTGTTTGCTTATTCTCTCAATCTGAAAACCTCTCTCCATCAACTATACAAAAAGTCTGTTGAATATTTGTATTCCTATACCCGAGCGGTTATTGTACCCGGTGTGTAAAACCGGGGACGCGCCTACGATTCCCACTGAGGATGAAAAATTTGTGCTCTAAAAAATGAGAATATGTGATACTAATATATTGTTCTTGGAAGTCTAGCAAAAGTTGCAAAAAGTTGCATTTTCACCAGTAGGTAGGCTTCAACGAGTCAACGATGAGTGCGTCCGTTTTGGCTCGATTGCGTTTGTAGCAGTTTCGAAAGTGGCATTTGTGTACTAGCGTTCGGATAGAAGCTTTTGCTATTTTTGACCACCAATTACGGCATGCTATCCGAATGGCTTAAAACATACTTTGACAACCGACAATGTTTTTACCATTTTGTACAGTACGAAATATGGAATCAATCCCTAAAATTAACAAAAAGTAGGTACCTATATTATTATTATTTCTTTGTTAATGGCTTCTGCTAGTTACCTATATAAAAAACTAGTGAAACTCTTCAATCGCGCCAAATACAACTGTCAAACCAGCAGTTGTCAAAAAACGATCACAACGATCCCACGGTAAGACATGGGTCAAAAATATCACTTTTCTCTGTCATTTGTAGCGTTTTCAAAGCTATCCGAACGGTGAGCGAAAACGATATTTTTGCTCATGAAGTCCCAAAACGAACGGCCCGTGTGATCATTTTTAGCGTTTGTGAGTGTTATTTTTGGCACCGATAGGCTATCCGAACGCCCTAGATGTTATTCTTCTCTTCCCCACCCCCTATGGAATCTATAACTATGTGATTCAATGTTGAGGTAGAATGTCAAAGCTTCTTATTAGTTTATATAAAGTAATTATAATAAGTAACAAGGAAAACTAATCGTGGTTTAGAACGCCTTAACAATATGAGTAGCAAAACCATTAGGAAAAACGCCTGTCAAATGAATCGTCAAGCAGGCAATCTTTTTCTATCCCACGGTCCACTAAAATCCATCAGATTCAATGATGGACCACCTTTAGGTCCACTTTATTCTTTTATCTATGATTCTCTACAGTGGATTTTTTTAACAGACGTGTTCGTGTCCAGTACAGTCCCACCAACTTATCTGTTCAGGCGGCAAAAAAAAAGAACTACAACATTCCTTCAAATTGTGACAGTTTGTAGTTGATTTCCTTGACCAGTAGCGCCCTCGAAAACTGCACAGTTAAGTTGGTGGTACTATATTGAGTGCTTGCTCGAGCACGATGTGTCTCGAGAGAATTTTGTATTCGGACATGCACAACTACACAAAAAGTTACGTCTAAAATTATACAATTTCCATTAAATTCAATAAAAACATTTAACATTCAATTTCGAGAACGCACTCTAGATTTGCCACGTATTGTATTATTATCTAAGATATATGTAGATACGATAATGTTAATTATCATAACAAGTAAACTTTTGTAAGTACAAGCATATATTGTGATTCTTCATTGAGTAGAATCGCCTAAGAATACTTGTACTATAACGCCCAATTTAGCGATGCTATACCTTTTAAAGATAAGTATTTAATATTTAGATGAATTATGCCTCATATGCCACTCTTTTATTGAGGCAGTAGTACCTAGTAATATAACTAATCAGTTAAATATAATGCATAAATAAGTAGTGAAGCACATTAGTTTTATTTAACCATCTTCCACGGATTTTTGGCAAATGATATTGTGGTATGTACCATATCAGCCGGATTGTCCACTACTGAACACAGCCTCCCCCATTAAGGGTAGATTTACCATAATCCCCACGCTTGGCAGGCTTCTTGGGAATCGTAGTTAAATAGATCAGTTCCTCAGAAGGCGCTGCGGCCCACCTTCCGGTATTTTAACTTTAGTCGCCTCTTACGACACCCATATGTAGCAATAGCATTCCATCCCGGCACCCCACGGGGCATGTATGTACCAACAACGTAACTGAATTGTTTTTGTTGTTGTTGAATTATTTTAGCACGAATCCGTCTTTCATCATCATCACATCTACGAGAACGTCAATCGTTGAACAAAGGTCTCCTCCATCGGGGGATTAATATAATCCTTACGGTAGGCAGGCATATAAGAGATCGTAGTTATGGTGCAATTCGTCAGTAGATCAATCCGTCAGAATCCCATAGAAAATAAAAAACGATGAACGATTTCCCTGTCATTTTTGTGTATTTCAGCGGGTCCCAATAGAGAAAAGTACCTAAAACACCGGAAATGCGGGGAATAGAAGTGGGGTCCCTGCATGGTTTAGATTCATAATAGGTCCCAGTTGAAGGCTGCTTTGGTGACATTATTTAGAATAGATATTAGATATATAGATAATTCTTTATTGTACACACCACTAAATTACAATAGGCGGCCTTATCACTAACAGCGATCTCTTCCAGGCAACCTTGGAATGGAGAAGAAATACAGGAATAATATGACAGGGAATCAAACTAATATAAAAAATGAGGTTAAACAAACTATGCTAACTTAAAATTGAAGCAAAAAAATATTTTTCTGATATTATACAAAAACAAGAAGACCTATTGTTCCTATTGCTGATTTGTAGGTTTAAGTACCCACATAAATACTTAAACCCTGTACAATTTAAAAAATACTAAATAGTTCATGATAAATTAAAGTGTGTCCTTTCGGGAATATTATACACAGAATATAAAAATTACGCAACAAATCAAATATTATTGTGTCTATTATGCTTTCGCTTCGGTTTGGGCAGAAGCTGGAAGAGCTTGCGTGTAGGTAGTTATTTTCCAGTAATTATTTCCATCTTCCCCCTTTCGATCCAGTAAGATAGAAGGTGGGTTTTATTTTCTAAAACGGAGTAGGTATTATTATGATTCAAGATATATTTGTAGCATGGTATTACTTGCTCAGTGGTATTCTCTTTGGTTGTCATAGCAACTTGCAGGCCGTCATTATTGTAAACAAATAACCCCATCAGATAAAATTTACTAAAAGCTGATAATTTCCGTGTCCAATTCTCCATAGTGATTCTACTGTGTTATTCAGATGTCTTACAGAGATTTAAGAAGTACGTGGCAGTGCAGCTAGACAGCTTATATTTACAATATTATTATAACTCCGGTCCGTAGGTAAATTTGTGTTTTTGTGTAGATTTCAGCGAATCCATGCGGGTGCTGGGGTTCCCCCGACCTATATCGCTGGAAAGCTTTAGGATCCCCAACTGGGAGCTGATGGAGGAATGCCTGCGATGGCTGGCCAAGCGTGTGGAGTGGGATGCCGAGCTGCCCCGCGCTGGCCCGGAGCATCGGGTGGCGTTGGTTACGCAGGCCATTGCGCTCTTTGTGAGTTGTTCAAACGGACTTGTTTGCACGAGATTCAACGGTCTTAAGTTGCCATATTATATCAATGCTTATTAGAATTGATCATTGCGATAGGACCTACCTGATGGTGCAGTATTTTGTTTTTTTTCAACGGGTACCTATAACATCTGATAAGTAAAATTGATTTATAGTTAGAATTCAATGATGCAGATTAAAAATCCGCTTTGAGAATCGATAGAGCATTTTTTGGATTTTTCGTGAATTGTATTGTGTACTTGACATGTCTTAAATGTCAGGTACACTTACTGAAATTACTATGCACCCACCTATATAGAGCCAAACGTACTGCTGGTAGAAAGGACAAAAACGAACACATTTTGGATTACAGGGCCTTTTTTTATCGCTGATAGATTATCGTTTGACCACTGTCTCACCTGATGGTAAGTGATGATGTGGTCGAAGATGGTGTTCAGGCTAACCTAGAAGGCCTGTATCGCCCATCATTATGCCACCAGTCAATATGAAGCATATTTGTATAAAGAGCAATTTATGAAGCACCTATTGGTTTCATATTACCGAGGTATTGTAGAATTAATTATAATCCATCTCTACATAGAAGTCCGGTTCGTTGGTGAAATGGAAATTAAATCCCGGATTATGGTTGGCCGGACAGGAAACACTGACACGGATCCACCCAGCATTGTATCGGCATACTTATCAACGACGAGAGGGGAAATTTATACGGTGGTGATTCTGAATGCAGCATTCCAGAGCGAACCTGAAGCTGAACGGCAAGAAGCTGTACGGCGCCGACGGATGGGCGGTTCGGGAGCTGCTGAAGGTGGCCTCCTTCTTGCGAGAGGCGCTCAACGCGCCGCCACCCGAGCATCGCGAGGACGCCGCTGTCAGCTACGACATCAGTACCAGGGTACGCAAAACCTTCCTCATCTGCAATTGAAGCTTGAACCAGAATATTATAATTCTTTTCCATGGAAAAATAATTAGTAAGTAACTATCGGGATTCAAACCCAAGATAAGTAGCGGGTTCTACTTGTTGATTTATATTGTATCGTGGATGTTGTTTCCTCTCATACTAGAAGAAGGTTATATGCCATATATAATAAATTTAAAAATTAATATAAATACATTAATTTTATGTGCCTTAAAAAAAGAGACCAATCTGTAAGTGCCAAAATTTCAATAACTACAACAGACAGACTGACGAAAACGTGGTACAAATAATTCGCCTGATACGCATAGTTCTTTTTTATAATAATATGAGGTCTCGACTTCGCATCATGCTTCCAGTACAACTATTCCATCAGTTCTATTGCAGGCCTAGAGTAATTGCACTACATATTTCGTTACAGCTGGGAGAAATAAAGCAAGCAAGCGCTCTGTCTACAGAGATCACGGCTCAAGGCGCATTTCTTTACGATCTTCTAGCTAAGGAAGCTGAAAATAAGGTTAGTTATACTCGGTATCATCAAAGCAATGATACCCCGACACATAATTTAATTACATAATTTTCGTCCTGCCTGTTTGCCGCGACGGGTTGGATTAGGGGGCCTATTGTCGGTTTGTAGCTCCAGTCACCGGATTGACAGACTGCTAATGATCAGAAATTCACAATAAATATCAGGATCGGGGATCGCGCCATGGAACTTAATATTCCAGAACGACATTGCACCATTGCAACGTTGGTACGTTACTACTCGATCACTATGCTGCTGGACTGCGTAAGATCAAAAGAGAGGCAATAATGATGTCATCGCGATGCGTTTGGTTACAAAATTAAGGAAAGCCTATTTACACAAAACCAGTAGTATGTATAATAAATAAAAGAATCGCAGATGGCTGCAATACATCTCGCTTGCACACTTATGACTGTGTATAGTTTGGAAGGGAGATGCAATGATTTGCAGCGCTATCTCCGATTCGTTTTTTTATTGATCATCTTCTTTATTGATTCATTTGTTTGTGAGTAATAGTATATTACTGCAGAATCCAGTAAGTAAGCCTTCCTGACCAAGAATGAGTTAACGAGGCCAGGATGGCTTTCCTACTGATTGAGGCTTGTATAATGCTTTTCTCAAAAATGAATTTTCAGATTTTAAATCAGGAGGAGTACCATCTATTTCCGAATCAGATTCGCTTGAACTCATTTTTTGGGATTATCTATGTTCACGGTCGCGATTGAATATGAAATCCCGCCAGTCGTTGTTTTTTTTACTAAAAAGTTTGCGTTTGGGTTTGAACATTGTTCTATTTTTACATTACATGAATATTTAAGTCAAAAAAATTAAATGATTGTTTTTGAAACTCCATGTTAATTTTAGAATGGAAAGTTTTAATCCAACAAAATTTATAAACTGAAATTACTTAATACATACATTAAATCCCACACTATACTTCTATAACGTTATTGAGTACAAAACGCAACGTGCATACTTTTTCTGCATCGCGTTAATGTCACAGACTATAAAATGGTTGGTTAAGGCTCCAAAACTATACCTATATCATAAAATGTCATCCCAAAAAGGAGCGTCCTTCCTATAACCATGTTATAATGGCTAAAAACTAATATGTGTCTGGTACTACGTTTTTTTCTAAGCAGATCTAAAGAGGATGACCTAACTGTCCAGTAACATGACACTGGCAAATGCACAAGACGTGCGAGTCCAAATCATGAAATAGGAAAAAAATCAACTGTTCAGTAAGTAAATTACATACAGGACAGTAAGAGATTCCAAATTTAAAATTTCGCTTCTTACTGGACAGTTGTGATTAAGTCTCCGGTAAAGTTCACTTTCTGGATACATTTTAGAGATGTTATGGCAACATTACATACCATTTTTGAGAAAATATTGTGATGCTACAAACTGTATGTTTAGGATATTCGCGAGGAAGCCCTGTCCCGTCCGCTAGACATGTCCATGATGGAGGCGTGCCTGCGGCGCGCCCTGGAGGCGGCGGGGGCGCGCGTGGCGGCGGGACGGGACCAGATCGGCAACGTGGCGGCCAGCGAGGCGGCCATGGACGCCAAGCTCGAGCGGCGCCGCGCCGAGCTGCAGCGGGCAGAGAAACGGCTGCACACCGTGCAGAAGATCAAGTAATTATCGTCTATCGACCCACATTAACAGTATTATTTTGTTGCTTATAGACAAGCCTTCGACCACAATCTCACCTGATGAAGCGCTCGTAGCGAAGTTTGCTTAGCTGTTCTTAACCTATTAGCAAAGTTAAGCAACGTCCGCCGCGGTCATGAGTTGGATGGCTACGACCGCTAGTGACATTACTACTGAGCGCTTCCGTGCTTCGGAGGGCACGTTAAGCCGTCGGTTCCAGTTGTTGTCTTAGGATGGCAGTCTTTATAGCATGGTGGTAGGGCATTTCGCGAATGCCCGCCTGGCTAGCTACCACCCTCGAGTTGAAAATCTGTCGCCAAGCACTTAACGGTGTGTTCCGGCAGCCGTCCTTGAGAGCCAGTAATTCTAGCTTAGCCTGAACAACATCTTCGACCACATCAGTCTGAACGTGTGATGGGTAGTAAATAACAATAGTGGGGGACTAGGACTACGTAGTCCCCCACTACGTGGTACCAAAACATGTCCCGTTAAGGTACTTGTCCCACCGACGCGACGGCAAGTGTGCGATTACTCGCCTCCACTCTCTCGGGCCATTTGTATGCGAATTCACCAAGAGAGTGTCTCTCAGCTAGTGTACCGACCACCAAGCGAGACTCGCTGAGCGAGTTTACTTCTTCTCGCTGCGCTAACTAGTAGCCCGCCACCGCCGGCAGGGTGAACGTTCAGCGAACAACTATTAGGACCTATATCTTTATTTACACGAGATCTGCATCTATTGGAAGTTTCTTGAGCGAGAAGATAGTCGATAGCTACTCACTTCTAGCGGGGGGCGCTTTAGGCCAGTGCCAAAACGTGGGTGCTTAGAGTTATAAACTTGTGGGTAAACATGCCCTCCCCCTCCCTCCCCAGGCCGGCGTACCAAGGCGAGCTGACCTCGCTGGAGTCGGAGATAGAACAGCTGTGGGAACAGTACGTGCTGCGCTACCGATGTGTCGAGGCGCTCAAACACCAGCTCAGTCTCCTAGAGACCACGCAGCAACAGGTACTATACCTACACTTATATTTATAATCTTTATTCACTTTATAACAATGGTACGTTATATGTCATTATTCTGTATTATCTAATAGTATTTGCAATTTTTTAAAACATAACCATATTAAAATTATACAATTGTAAAATTGAAACTACTTAATAATTACGAGTAATTTATAAATAACATACCCGGGGTGGGTATGTTATTACTTTTCGGTTGTAGAATTATTTTTCATAACTAGCTATGAAATGAGATTTTATCTTCATGTGTTTTCTAGGAAGCTGAGGAACAGCAAGCTGCAATTATGCAGCTCATACATAAATACGAAGCTGAGGATGTGCTGGGGAAGCTCAGCGATTCCGGTTTGTACCGCTTTGTATTGTAGATTTGTAACAAATAAAAAAAGATGTGTTAGCCAGTTCCCATTCTAGGTTAAGCCTGTTAACCATCTTCGACCACATGTGTGTGACCAATGACAAAATTGTTTGCAAGATGTCGCGGATCCTTTACCAGAGTATTCCAATACCATCAAACCTTTCGTTTCTGTAAGCGGTCCACTTACAAAACATATCAAATGATAAATATAATAAAAAAAAATTGAAATAGCAATAAATATATATTTAAAGTGTTTCTATATCTATTGGTTTTTTATTGCCGATAGGTTGTCTTTTGACTACAATTGCATCTGATGGCAAGCGATGATTAATATCATCGCTTCGAAATTTTACAATATTAATTTTTGTATCTTCGACAATTTTGGTGATATCCACGAATAAATGGATGAATTGTAAGTGACGCTCAAAAACAACAACGCAAACCTTACCGCGGCGGGCAGGGTTATCCAACGATGACAGCGACGCGACCAATCGGTACCAACAATTTCAAAGCGACAAATCAATTAACCAATCCAATTGAGTTTGAAAGATCTTATTTAGTTGATTGTGTACTAGATGATTCCGAAATCAAAGCGGTATTTATATGGAAGTTACACTTCTCATACATACAGTCATAGTTATTTATTCGTAGGATAGTTGAATACCACCTCATCATGGCGCATGGCAGTGCCAAATTTTCGGGCGAGATATATTGTGTATTAATGTAATAGAAGGTGACCCTATGGTTGTCTACTGGTCACAACACCAGACTCTAGATTTCTTTCACTGATAGTTCATGTTTCTTTTCACTTTCCCGAAGGGCTTGGCATGTGACTAAAACACCCACGTATCGCAAGGTTGCTTGATTTTGCACTAGTCCGCCTTGCAGGGTACCACCGCAGTGTCAGATACTCTGCCTCGAAGCAGTAGTGTGCAAACACTATTGTGTTCAGCCGTGATGTAAAGGGCTCTGTAGTGTATACGTTTCGTCAATACACAACGTTTAAAAAAACAGAAAGGTTAGGCCTCATGTTACTGAGGGCCTATTGCTATCAACGGCACACTTTTACTGAACATTTATTTGATAGAAAATCGAATAACTTGTCCGTCCCGGGAATTGAACCCACAAGTTTAGACATTCCAAAGCGGCACCAACGTGGCAGTCTAATGTAAAAAAGTAATACTGGGTTTAGAAATGTTGTTGTAATTTTCAGAAGACGAGGAGTCGAGCGACGATGACAAGGACATCAGCGAAGTGCGACAGCCGCGTCCCGCCACGAGACCCAAGACCAGGCTTAGGATCAAGACTGCCGGTTTGTACTTAGGCCCAACTTTACATAATATATGTCTCTGGCCCGTGAGAGGGCTGTTGCCTTCTAACGCCATTATTAATCGAAAAGTAGTGATACAATACCTTTTACCACTACTTTCCTACATAAATCCAACCTCATCTTAGTAGAGTCTTAGTGAGTCTTCTAAGATGAGGTTGGACTCAGGAAGAAGGACAGCTGTAACAAACAACGAAGCCAACACATTTTCTTACGTGTGTTATTTATTGGACAAATCATATTTATGGGAACATGATGAAGCTATCTGTATTTTCTTGCTATCAAAAAAAAAACGGGGGAGGAATTCCTATAACTTACATTTTTATGATAGAAATCTTGCTTGTCTTAACAATGCAAAAAATCGAGAATAATAAAAAAAATAACATCCCATTCATCATACTTAAGTGTTAACAAAAATAATACCAGATAACATTACAAATTTTAACACTGCGAGGGTCGTTAGTACCTGTTCGAGGATTCCTACTACGATTCCTACTTCTGGACCTGGCCACACAGACACTAAGGCCATGAACATTTTATAAAAAAAGTATAAGTACTAAATTGGATTAGTTACATACCTAGTATTAGCAAAATAAAAGATGCAAAGATATCTAGAGAAGACCAGCATGATTATTAATTGTAACAAATTTTTTTTTGTCTAAGTGGCCATCAAGTGTTATGACTTTCCTGATGATATGCTCTAGTGCCAAATTGAATAACAGGGGACAGGGCATCTCCTTGCTTAACAACTTCGAATGCCTCGGTCAATTCGCCTGCTACTTTCACGCGCATTTTGCTCACTTTAGTAGTCACTTCTAACATGGTAATAAGTTTTTGTAGGATGCTAAAGTTGTTGAGTATGGCGTATAGTGAGTCTCGGTCGATGCTGTCGTAGGCCTTACTGAAGTCTACAAACAGTAAGTGCATGCTCTGACCGTACTATTTCTCCATAAGCTGTCTCAGGAGGAAGATTTGATCCACGGTGTTGCGGTTGCGTCGGAACCCACGCTGATAGTCGCTTCCAACTTATTCCGCGTAGGGTTGAATTCTATCCAGTAACACATAGGATGAAATCTAGTAGGCAGTTGGAAGTAGCTCTACTTTGACACTTCTGCGCAAGTTTTACAAATTAATACGTTTACAGCTGTCAGATTCTGTCAATCAAAATAAAGATCTTGAAATTATCTATTACTTTTGTAAATTAACTCCTATAGTCTAGATATAATAGTTTCCTAGATAAAGTACTTTTTAATTTGACTAAAATGAAGATTTTTATGAGATGTATAACTTCTTTCAACAAACTCCTAGAATAGTCTCCAAGATAAAGCCCCTTTTAGTTTGACAGTTGTCAACTGAAATGAAGATCTTAATCAGATCTATCAGTTCTGTGACGACATTCATGGTTTGGATGCTATAGTTTCTGAGATCAAACCGTTTTTAATTTGGTAGCGGTATTCCGATCAACACTTGTCCCATTGACAGGTATCACAACTGCGGTATCACCTATTTACGAGTTGCTTGACTCGTCTGGGCGCCAAATATGATATACGTCAACTGACACTCTTACAGTTGACATTTAATTGACATCAGTCAAATCTAACTACTACAAAAATCTCATCTTATGTGTAAGTAAACTTTGTGTGGCATATGTCACTTTGTCAGCTGTCATATTAAATTCTGTTATGTAAAATAAATCGTCCTTCGTAGGCGGCAGCGGCAGCGGCATGGACCGTCGCCGTACGTTCGGCAACATGGCTGCGGTGGGAGCGGCGCGGGACTCGCTCGACGAGATACGGGACGAGGACGACTCGCCCACTGACTCTGACTTCTCGGACAAACACGCCTACGGTACCTCATCCCTCATCATTGCTCACCATCACATCCCTCTCGCTGCTTCACATATGTATATCTCTAAAGTGTCTCCAAAGTCCATATATACAAATACTCGTAATACCTCGTAACGAAAATTATGAACAGTGTCCAAAATGTACTACATTGACGCTGACTTCACTATATTTCCTCGCACTTTAAAGATTAACTAATATAAAACAGTATATTATACAACTAGTGCTTGAAACAAGTCAATTCAGACGAGAAACTTTTGACATTTTGTTTCAATCTCAATGTTTTCTATACGTATTATTTATGTTAACTTTTTCATTTTCTCGCAGTTAAAGTGAAAATCTGAGTGTATATAGCACGTGCATAAGTGCTTTTTATTTTGTGGCATAAGCCCATAAGGATGAGTTCAGTATTTTTATCAGCGTTCTTAAAGACGAGTGAGTGCACCTAAATGCTACAAGTGTGTTTGGTGTGTTCAGTACCACTAACGAGAATTTTCATACTCTATAAAAAGTTAACATGTTCAAACAAACACTGTGTATCTGTCGCCAAGCACCTAACGGTGTGTTCCGGCAGCAGTCCTTGAGAGCCAGTGAAATTACAGGCACATGAGACTTAACAATTGCGTCTCAAAGTGACGAGCGCAGTGCAATTCATGACTTGTGATGAAATGCATCTGTTATAGACAGAGATTAGTTCACTTAACATCAGGTGGGCCTCGAGCTTGTTTCGTCACAAGAACAAGAAAAAAAAATACGCCAAATATTTGCTTCACCTTGTGGTGATAGTGTTAGAGCATTTAGCGAATGCCTGTCGAGCTTGCTACCATTCTTTAGTAGAAAGTCTGTAGCCAATAACCTAACCGTAGGTTCCGGCAGTTATCCTTGAGAGACAGTGATCTAGAAGATCTGCACTGCACCCGTCACCCTCATGAGACAAGTTGTTAAATCATAAGAAAATACATGTGCATATAATCCCTTCAAACCGGAAGACAGTAATGAGAATATTACTGGTTGTCGGTAGATGTAGGTAAAGTTATATTTAAGAATGTAATATAAAATAGATACATACATATGGTATGTATTGTTGTGTGTTTAGGCGAGGTCCCCCCGCGCTGGTCCGTCCGCGCCCCCCGCCCGACCACTCGCACGCTGGCGCCGGCAGGCGGGGACGATGACTTCGCGGACCTCATTGCAGGTCAACATTCAATACATTATTTTTAATTATATAAAGTTACTAGCTGGTCAGGCAAATGTTGTTTTAATGCTATGAAATTGTATCTTATATGAAACGTTTGTATTTACAACATAGCGCCATCTATTGAGTATTTACTCATTTCAGTCAACAGATTTCGCTATCTGTTAGAATCGTTTGGAGCTAACAGATAATTGTGACTGTCTTATAGACAAATTTAATTATAGACAATTTGAAGCGCTCGTAGCGAAGTTTACTTAGCTGTTCTCAACCGATCAGCAAAGTTAAGCAACGTCGCGCTCGGTCAGGAGTTGGATGGGTGACCGCTAGTGACATTACTACTGAGCGTTTCCGTGCTTCGGAGGGCACGTTAAGCCGTCGGTCCCGGTTGTCGTCTTAGGATGGCAGTCGTTATAGCATGGTGGTAGGGCATTTTGCGAATGCCCGCCTGGCTAGCTACCACCCTCAAGTAGAAAGTCTGTCGCCAAGCACCTAACGGTGTGTTCCGGCAGCTGTCCTTGAGAGCCAGTACTTCTAGGTTAGCCTGAACAACATCTTCGACCACATCATCACTTACCATCAGGTGAGATAGTAGTCAAAGGCTAACCTACCAGGCATAAAAAAAAAAAAAAAAAAAAATTATGTGCAATAAAAAATATTGGGACCATAAATTGAGATGTAAGCTATCCTATCTTTAAATTTGGATCAAATTGCACACGATGTGCAAATCAAATTTAAAATCGGTTCAGTAGTTTAGGAGTCCATCGCGGACAAACAACGTGACGCGTAATTTTTATATATAAAGATGAGACGTGCATGACGATGAAATAGAGTACGAGACATAAGTTCTTATGATCTATGTGCCCTTCACACCTAAACACAGTAGTGTGTGCACACTACTACTTCGAGGTAGAATATCTTCAGATCGATCTCAACTTTGCTGATGATGATGCCTTTATTAATACAAGCCTAAATGCCGATTTCACCGTACTTATTACTAAACGCGATTTCCTTACCTAATCTCCAGTTTCTGAAACATCAAACAAAAGTTTGATTAGTTGAGAGGCTAAATAATGAAGGCTCATTGGTAAATATTTTCCAATGACGCGACCGGCGACCAATGAGCGTTCAGTATTCACTCAGTTAACTGACCAAGACTTTGACACACCTTTCAGAACTGGGGGTAAGATTAATTTCAAAGAGTTTAAATGCCAACTTTACTCGTAAGTTCAAGTCAAACCGATTTTACCGATTTATTTAGCAAAGCTGTCAATATATTTCCGTGGAATGTAAATTTCTTACGCGATTGGCTGTAATTTCTTGATGAGAGTGAAAACTCTAGAAAACTCAAGAAAAACGTTTAGTTGAGCAAAACGCCAGAAATCAGGCGTTTAAAAGTAAATCTTGGATAAGCTCAATTTATTTCGGCGAATTTCAAAGTGGACCTTTAAACTCAGTCAAACGCTTGGAATTTGTTCAGCCTGAATTCATTTGCGTTTGGTATTCAGATTAATGGTGAAATCCGCCCTTAATAGCACTATTAATGCTATATTTAATCCACCCGGGCTTTTTATATACAAATTATTAAAAATAAACACCTGAAATCTGTATACTATGAAACAACGGAGTGGTTGTTGAGTACCCACTTTTTTCCATAATAATGCTTTTTATTCTCATATGATAGTGTAACCTAGTATGAGTTCTTTTCTCTGGTTTTGTATGGCAACATACTTGATTCACGAACGCACCGCCGCCGCCTGGGGCGTTGTGTTTGCGCCAAACAAATTTGCGTTGACGCGCTTGCGACATACTCGTATCTTGAGAAAAAATCGCATAGGTCTACTGCTCTGCTAATGTCACTGAGATTAATGTTAACTGTTAATTGTATACTGTGCAGGAGTGGGAGACGGCGCGGGAGAGTCCCTCGACAGCTCGTCGGAGAGCGAACTGCGCGTGACCAGCGCCGCGCCCCCCCACCACCCGCCCCCCGCCGGCAGGCTCTCGCAGCTTAGCGATAACGAGTTCTAGTCTCTCTCATGTCGCTCTTCTATTGGGTAATACAAGATTTTATTGCATCTCTCTATAGAAATACTCTTTTATTGTATCCCTCACAACCTTTCCTACACCATACCTACACTATAATATACGTCGTTGAAAAAGGTTTTAACGGTCTTTACAACATCTTCATTTTATACAGGGTTATTGGTTAAATGCTAACAACCTCTCAGGGTTGACTTCTGCTAGCCCTATGAAACATTTTGAGATGATATTTTTTTTGCTTTGAAACTTTTTTTTTATATATATATTTTGTGTTTTATTACCTACTCCGAGCCTAAAGCGCCCGCCGAAGCAACACTGGACCGCGCCGTGGCCTTTGAATAGAGTTTTAAATATTTGCATCGAGCAAAGTTATAAAAATATGATATAATATATTACAGGCACAAGAGACTTATGACATCAGATGGTCCCCGTGCTTATTCAGTCAAAAAAAAAAACACAAAAGAAAATTTCAAAAATATTTAGAAAATTTCTTTTTTTTTAAACAATTTTTTTTTATCTCAAAATGTTTGTAGGAATAGCAGAAGTCAAACCTAAGAGGTTGTTAGCATGTTACCAATAACCCTGTATAGGTACTGTTCCATTAATAATATTTCATGTATACCTGAATTTTCAGTGGCAGAAAATAGGTCTGGCTAAGTAAGCTACTAGTTTCACTGCGTAAGGTGGTAGGATTCCGGGGGAAATCGTAATCGTCTTCTTTTCGTCTTAACAATGAAGTATTTGGCAACATTACAACGAAGGTATATCGGAATCGCAATAGTTTAATTGGTTATGTATAATTATATGTTATTGACCGAGCGAAGCGTCCCTGCTTCAACTTAGACAAAAATGATTTGGTAGGTAAGTCTGGTTGTTCTCCTCTACAGGTCGCATTTCTCAACCGATTTTCACGAAATTTTGTGAGGAGGTTTGGTAAGTCCATAATTTTTTTTGTCGTTTTAGTTTTTGGATTTTTTTTCAAAATGACGGAGATAAACATGATAAGATGTTGAAAGTATGCACGCCTATGCTTAATTTAATGGCAATGTACTGATACGCACGTCAGTTGCCTAAAAGTGATAGGCTCTCTCTCTCTCGTATAATCATTTATTTATTTTCTATGTTTTTGTAACCAATATATTAAAACGAGACATTAATACATTACCATGTAAAAATATTGTATATTTACTACTTGCCGACCTCTTTCTGATACAACTAGCCTTCGTTGGGGTCCGCGTGTCATTGACATAAGTCCAAGAAAATCATTTATTAATTACATTAGGTACATATCTAGATTTTTGGATTTCTTGACCCATTATTTTATTACTTATTGCGCATTAGCATGCGCAGTAAACCTTTATTCAATTGTAAGCTATGCAAGGGCAGACTCGTGAGGTCTACAGCTCGGAGAGCCACTAGTTTTAAAACGAAAGCTGGTGCTTGTCTTGTTGTCCCATTTAAATTGGAGTGAGAACTGACGAGTAGTATTTGAAATATCCCTTATAATACGTATTTAATGATTGAAGTCGGTTGTTTTTTGTTAAAAATTTATGATTATTAAATTTCAATGATAATTAGCAACAGCTGCTGTTAAACTCAAGTTGTGTCGGTTGAATAAGTATTCCATGTCATGTATTATTTGAAACGTTTCACCTGATCTTCCATAAAATATGTTAAGTTACTAAATACAACATATCACAAATACACTAAAATGTCCCTTTAAACGCGTCAATGCCCCTGAGATATGACAAGAATATATGGAACGGGTACAGAAATACATAAATGAAAGTGTATAAAGTTAAAAGAAATATATTTAATTGTAATATACAAGCTTTTGTCGCCGATTTTAATAAATAACTAATACACTAACAAACTCATATCTACAGTTCGCAGTAGATACATATAGTCTATTACAACCTCTTTAATGCCTCAATACCTGCCTCCACTCCATACCTTTAACTATAAACAAGAAATATTATGTCGAATCAGAAAATTAATATTAAAACTTTGCATGTTTCATATTCTTTGTATTATTATGACAAATGTATTTTATACACAGAAACATGACAAAGTGACTTGCTGTACATTATGCAAAGGCCAGAAAAATACAGTATTTTTACAAGTGGATAGGTACTAACAAGTATGTGACATGCTTAAACACAGATAAAAAAAACCTATTTATGGAAAAAATGTTACAGTTTTTCTTCTTGGCTGTAGCACATTTATGAGAGTTTGTCAAAAGATCGAATTAAAAACATGCGGTGTAGTTTCTGCCCAACTTGGCTTGATACAAATACAAAATTATGTGACACGAGTATATATAATCTACTTATCCACTTCAATTTATACAATTAAAATAAAATTATTACGCATAGTATAAAATTTACGATATTTTTAAATGATTTTTATACACAAAATAAGTCAACTAATGACAGTCTAACACACAGTAAGGGATATCTACTCTATACTTATATTTTTATATGTTAAAATATAAACGTAATGGTAACAAGATTTTAAGAAGTGCCTACATATAGTGAATCTGACGAAAGCAACTTATTTTCTAGACTTTGTTGAAAAGTCACAAAATAAAACAGTCGCTGTCAAATTCCGTCACTTAGATACACTAATTATTTCTAACGAGAGAAGTACAGTTCAATGCCCGGTACTGCTGCTCAGAATTTCGTTTTAGAAAAATCAAATGACACTTTTCGGGCAATTAAACTGATAAGTGTATAGTGTTAAAATAAGTTTGAGCAAAATTTTAGTGGCAGTAAGGAATAATTAAGAAATAAAAACAATATTTACAAAAATCCAATTGCATCTCGTTTCGTCGATTATTTGGCACCGTTTAGGTACATATGACTTGTATTGTTATATTTACAAGAACTTAACATTTATTTATACTAAATATGTTTAAAAAATCTTAAAAAACTAGTCAAGACTTAGAATATAGAATATAACACAGATATTTGACGATATTACAAAATTTACACGTAGATGAGTTAGTAAAATGTTAGTAGTAAGTTACTAGGCATTAAAAGTTTCAAAGCTTTCAAACATTTTCAGGAGGGTTTGAGACCAAGATGCCTTACTGGTCATCAGTCATTGTAGGTATAATGTTAACTTTGGTTAATTCTCAGAAAGTATAGATACGTCTGCCCATTGTATATAAAAGATGCGGTGAAAAGCTTAATCTCACATTCAGGACTTTGAAGTCTTAGAATACCTACTCTTTAAATAATCATGAATTGTTAATTGCAATGATTAGCTAGTTAAACTGAAGCAAAAATATACAAAAGCAAATATCTGACCTAAGATAACATTATAATATGTAATTGTAGAGTTTGGTATTGATATGTACAAAAAGATGTCATTCCCGAAGGGATAGTCGTCTCAATGGAAACACACGTTTTGTCATACATATTTTGGTCTCATAAGATAAGCCCATAGACTCCTACCGGGAGTAGTTCCAGATACCGGACTGCTAATGATAATTTAACATAGTACTTCCCTACCTAGATTCTAAAACGACCTAGAGGTACACTTACAATCAGTATAAATCATACAATACATTCTAGGTACGCCTTGTGTTTAGTAAGTTCACTAATCGTATTTCAATGTCTAAATATTACAAACTTATGAACTTCTATTTTTACTTACATATACGTTTTTACTTACATGTATGTGTACATAAATAACAAACTAATTATAATCTCAACAGTTCCTCAGGATACTGAAGCGCTTATATTTACTTATAAAGTATTGAACGGATAAACCAATATTAAACAGAATATAAATTATAGAGTTCCGCGAAACCACGAGGTGCTCGAGACGCTTCAGGATAAATAAGAAACCAAGTTTCGTAACCTCGAACATATAAAATATGTCACATAAATATTGATTTTTGACACAATTTTCTTACACACTGATTTTATTCCTGTGCCCGTAGCAAGTTACTGATAAACGTAGACGCCACTGTGTCGTAGAAAAGCGCACTTCATTTTTTACACACTATGGGTGCGTATCATTTGGAGTTAAATTCGCCAAATACTATAAAAACGATCACACTCCCAAAAAGTTGTTCCACTTGGGTCTTGACATTATTTTCGTCATAAACGCTATGAAGCTACTGGAACAGTTTGTAGTACCTACATCTAATGTCAAAAGTGACAAAAGTGGCAAACTTTAATTGTCATTCTTAGCGTTTATATCCTAAATGGAACAGGGGATAACAGTTACAAACGATCCCAACCATAGACGCAAATGTGGTCAAAATTATCGATAATAACGAAATTGGCGTCAAATGGAATACGCCCCAAATTAATTTCAATCCTTTACGTTACGTATAGATGACAAGAAATTATCTATTGCAAGTAAGCATACGTGCTACGCATTTCCTCCGAGGTGCTACGGCAACAGGCTACAGGACTTTTTGAGAACCTCGCTATCTGCTTTCAAGTAATTTTTCAGAGTTTACGGAGCATAGAGTCCTTATATAGTCCTTCTGTTATATTTTTGAATGTTTCATCCGGTTGTTGATAAATGGGAACTTGCGTACTTTGCTACGTTTATGAGTGGCTATATCCCAGGGTAGTGGAGGAGGTTCAGTGTGAGTTAGTTGGATGTTTAGAGGTGGAGTGTGTGGAGTCGGTGGTGGCGGTGCTGGCGAGAGAGTCGTGTTGCTCGGCGGCGTGCCGGCTCTCGTCGATCACTGCGATGAACTGCTCTGCGTATGCTCTGCAATTATACCGAGATACGTGAATATATATGCAGCAAGGAGAATACTGGAGTTATACCGCCTTATTGAATATCATGTACTGGTATTCGTTCTAGATATGTAAAATAAATAGTACACAATTTTGAAGTTCTTATTTCAAACTAAAATGTGCGTACCGAATTTGAAAAATAGATTGTTAGTGATACACCGATGGAAGGGATGAAAATGCAGAAATTATGTAAGTAGCATTTTTTAAAAATTTGTAGTAATTAAAATAAAGTAAATTCTGCAGGAATTTAGTGATCAATTGTGTAACTTTAGTATCAATATATACTGATGACGGTATGAAAACTAGGCAACTAACATTTTGCCACATAAAGTTACTTTTATGATGAAAACATTAGGGACTAATATAGGCTCAAAATAAGTAAAAACTATAGGTTAGATAATAAGAGAGTTGTTTACTCGTAGTTGTTTCCTTTTTTTCTTGTTAAAACACTTAAAGAAAACAAGATTATATAAAAATATGTTTTGCTACCATTAACTGCCGCTTTCAGGTTTTACTTAAGCTTGATATAAGCAAAGACTAGGATGTACGGTAGGTACTTGTATATAGAAGTCTTTAGATACTAAAGACGTTTATTTATCTGTCAGATATATTTGTCGCAAAAAGTCTCTTTATGATAGACGAGCCTTTCACCACTATTTCACGTAATGGTAACGGATGCCAACATAGTGTTGATGCTATCGAAATGTTGATTAGGCTAAGTTTAAAATTACTGGCTCTCAAGGATAGGTGCTGGAATATACGGTTAGGTGCTTGGCGACACCTATTTTACTTGAGAGTGGTATATCCTACGACCATGCTATACCATTGCTATTGTAAGACAACAACCGGGACCGAGCTGCGGTTAAGACTGCCCTCCGAAGCAGGGAAGCGCTCACTATCCAGTAAATGACGCTATCGGTCACCCATCTAAGTAATAACTGCCGCAGATGTAGCTAGTTGATCGATTATGAACAGACACGGTGTGAGCAACTCCGTTTGTGATGATTGTAACATTTGTATCCTTTGAACAAGGATTAAATCGAAGCTGGGTGTTCAAATGCATGATACCGATGAAGTACGCTTCGGATAGGATCAACATAATCTAATGTAGAAGTGGATGAGTGAATAGTAGTTGTCACCTGTCGAGGCCAGTGTAGGTTTGCTTGAGTTCTGCGTCGGAGGGATGTTTGTCGTCTGCAGTGCGTCGCTTGCGGTGGATGCGCTCGAGCGAGCGCGCGAGCTGCGAGTCTCGTTCGCGAGCGTGTTCGCGTCGCCGGCGCTCGCCGTGCGCGCGGGGCGAGCGGCGTCGCCGAACGCGCTGGAACATTACGAGGAATACATCAATAGATGCTAAGCGAGCTGCCACATGTGATTGAACGTGTTGGTGGACTAGATTCTGGGCTCTGGATCTTAATGCAGGAACAAAGTTTTAAGTGCTTAGCGATACATTTTCTAAATGCTAGATAGGCAAGCATAAAAAATGCCCTATCGTACACATCATAGTGTGAAGTCGGTTGTGGAATCAGTGCTTCATAGGGCCGATTGTAATTACCTGACCGTTTCGACATCAGTAACTACCTACAATTTTTCCACATTTTCTTAAATATACGTTTCATCATCATCTACGGTCATAACGCCCACGAACAAATGGCTAATACCGCCATGAGGGGTTTGCCATAATTGCTTTGCAGGCGTCTTGAGAATCGCATCGTAAGATGGCAGTTCTTTAGAAGGCGCTGCTGCTTTCTTCTGGTTTTTCTCTTCGTCACCTATTACAACTCTCACAGGTAGATATGGGGCGTGTAATTCTAACCTCACGGGGTGGACTACACGTTTAATCTAGCTTAAGTTTTAGATCTATGTAGGTACTGTATACTGTACTGCATCAGCCAAAGTCCACTGCTGAACACAGCCTCCCTCATCAAGGGGGGTTTGCCATAACCCCCACGCTTGGCAGGCTTCTTGGGAATCGTCAGTTCCCCAGAAAGCGCTGCTGCCCACCTTTTCGTGCGTTACCCTTAGTCGCCTCTTACGACACCCAATGGGTTGAGATGGGGGGGGGTGACATTCTATCCCGGCACCCCACGGTTCTATGTAGGTAACCTGTACAAAACATGTTAATCGCTGCAGACTTACCGTGTCATGCACAGGGTAGTATATCGGCGCTGGCGGCGGCAGCGGCAGCGTGGCGTACCTCTGCGGCACCATCACGCACGCCGTCGGCATGCGGCCCAGCTGTCGACAATGTATACAATACTATTTATATTTCATTATCACTGTGGTTTTTGTTATATTCGCATCATCACGTCACGTGCCCTACGAGCCTCTGCCTGCAATCAGAAATAAGTCGTTGCAATTTTTTGTTCCAATTGTCACGCAGTAATAGATAGTACCTACTGCGTGTCAATTTTCCCTGCGTAATGTAATTTTTGTATTTTTGTAATTTGTAGTTGGGACTGGGACAAAAAAACTACAATTACAAAACTAACTTATTTACGTGTTTATAGAATAATAGTGTATTACAAAGTTCAGTCGCGCAAAGAGCGTTTTATTTTTTTAATATAAATTGGGGTTGGTAACTATAACCCTTGTTTGTTGTTCAGGCTAACCTAGAAGTAATAGCTCTCTATATATACTCGTACTGTAATAATCTTCTAGCGCACCCCAGTAGTCCACGTGTGCCCGCATCATTGCGACCAAACTCGCTACAAATTGAGCAGCTATTTCCAGCCTCTACTGCGCCATTACTGTCATCGACAACGCGTAAATAAGTAGAAGGAAGTTCACAGATTTTTTTTTGAAAAATATATGCTGTGACAATGTTACTAAAATTTTCTGTTAGGCTGAGGTGACGTCAAAACGCCATGTATGCTACCAAGAGTTCTTAACGCGTTTTTAATCCACACGTAGCAGCTTTAGGAGAGGTGCTTACATGGCGTTTTGACGACAAGTCGGCTTAGCAGGAAATTGAAGCAGATTTGTCACTAGATACCTATATTTTTAAGTAATGTTTCTATTTAATATTTATTTAAGCTTCTCTTAAAATATTTCTTCGTTATTAAGCACCAACAAAAAAAATTATTATAACTTGATAAAAATTAACGACTCTCCTTCTATTACATGTAGGTACATACACGAAGAATTGTAAGAAAAGTGCAAGAAAGGTATACGTTGTAAGTCAATTCACCTTGAATTGATCTTCACCTGCTAACGCTCCAGGGTAACTGGTGCAAGGGCAATGTGGTGCAAGCGGGGCGCGGTATGCCCGATTGTCTTCGCCAATATTTAGCATTGTATTGACTACCATTGCCAGCTGAATACCATTGCCTCCTATTCTGCTACTTGTGATTGAATTAAACATGACCCATCTCGCCTAATACCTATCATAATATATGTCAATACATACAAGCTAAATCTGTAGATAGTGTCAAGAAATGAAATAGTCTAAAGATGTTTATAGTCACTTTCGTGATACTTGCAAGCACATAACCACGTTAAATTATGCATCGCTTTTCGCATCGAGCACCGAATGATGTCAGTGTGTTAACCAATCCGACAAGATTTAACGCGTCGTCGTCCGCAGGAAAAGAAACTGCATACCTATGTGCATTCACGTCCCAAGCGTCGTTTGTCAACAGCTTCGAACAAAAACACACGTAAAATTCGCATGCCGTTGCGACAATAGCTAGTCACAGATACTGATGTCATGGTTGGACTTAACAATAGATAGTGATCGTCAACATAGCTTATCCTTCCAAGTTTTATACCTCTGTTATTTGATATGTGCCTAAGATCCTAGGATTACTATAAATTACATTTGTAAACTATACTTCACTACTATATGACACTGCACGCTAAGATAGTTGTTTTATTATTTGTTCCCGATACTTATGTCCGCTCTGGTGAATGCCGTATGCGTAATTTGTTTCTTTGTAAAGTCTCAGGAACGAGCTATGCTAAAAATACACCTATGTGTAATAATTAATCACAACAATCAATACACAGCGAACGCTGGCTCTTCTTAACGCGACCACGCAGATCCAGGATGTTAATGTGTTTTTGACATGATAGAGACTGTCACAAATGTATTTAAAGTCCACGTTTACAAATCTTAAATAGCGGTACTTGACCGTGGAACACCTGTAGCACTTTGGTATAAGTTATTGTTATTAAGGAATAAATAAATAAATCTTGTAAACTATGTACACCGGGTAAACACACCAATGTTGTAGATGACATAGAGTTAGTGCAGTCCAATCGAGTTTTTTTATGGCACTACACTACCACATATTATGTTAGATGCTTAGAAGCTTCTTGTTGTATTTTCTAGAAGGTATGAAGAACATAAATCATATAGCCTTCGACAATAGTGATCCGTAAAAAGGGCAAGGGGCAAGAGAAAATAATGCATTAACTATTATTCACCTCAGCGCAAATCATGGCGAGCTTTCGAAAACCTACGATTCCGACGCATTTCTCTTATAAATGAGATTTTGGAATAAGCATTCCCAGAAGATACATATTCACTCCATAAATATACAACAAGACTTCTGGATTGAATGTCAGGAATTAAAGGCATTGTTTGTGCTCTATACGCTTAAGTCGTGCGCATAATAGAAGCGGACGCATATTAAATGCGGCAGACAGTATGGAGATGTGGGCATAATATTTTGTTCATATGCATTTTTTATATGCTATTGTGACTAAACAAGCCCGAGGCCCACCTGATGTTAAGTGACTGACTGAGTTGTTAAGTGACTAACCTCTGCCTATAACAGATGCAATTCTATAAACGAATTGCACTGTGCCCTTCACACTGAGACTTACAGTTGTTAGGTCTCATGTGCCTGTAATTTTATCTCCGAAATTAATTATAAAATAACGATCAGCTTTGCAACCAAGTCGGCTATGAATTTTCTAGATGAAACGACTTCTCAACTATACATGCAATAATATTTCGCTATCTTCAGATTTTAACAATCTGAATTTGGATTAAAAGTCATGACGGCATCGTGCATGATTTTGCAATCAGATCTAAAATTGCCGAGACTTTCAGAAGGTCCTGAGCTGAATAGAAGCCATACGTGACCAGCAATACCTGCTTCAAACAAAGACATCGAAGCTTAAACAACAAACCTGCTTACCTAATTATATTCTATCGAAACTAAGAGCCACTAAACATGTCGTGATTTGCCGTGACTGGAATGTGGAGCGCAGTCCCACTTCCTAAACACAGGGCAGTACAAACTACTAGATATTCTGTGAGACAGTGGCATACTGATGCTGAATTATTTATAACACGCAGTATGCAAACTTGTCTTAGCGTTAAGGTCATTGCAAACGATACTTACCTTACTTCATATTGAAATAACGCTCATTTGCGTGACAATAGAACGTGCGCTCATGAGATGTCCAAAACTTGGCACCAAACAAATAGACGTGTACCTATAAAGATACTCACCGACCTCTTTTCTTGAGAAATTAAGCTATCGTTCTAACTTTATTCACTTGTTTCGGAAAATATTGAAAAGAAAATTTTCAACGTTTCTAAATTCCCTCCTCCGACCTCCAATTTTGTGGGAACCGCTTATCAAGTGTTCACTTCATTGTGGTAAGTCAGTATTTTTTTTAGAAATGCGTAAGTATCCAGAACAAATAATAGCCGCGCAGGACGTCCATATTTCGAATAGGCACTGCCACGCGCTTGAGCTACAGTGCATTTTGTGTAACTATAAGTAGAAAATATGTCGTCAGGGACCTAATAGTGTGTAAGCTCACTATTTAGCAGCTGTCCTTGAGAACTAGTTATCATACTAATCTTAGCATGAACAACATCTTCGCTCACATCATCACTTACCAACTGATGACATGGTGGCTAAATATCAGCAATACAAATAATATTATATTAATTACAAATAATGCTAAGTCACCGGTGCTTATTGTCTATCGTTCATAACTAACTATACATAAGTCTGTGTTGCTACTAAGTATATTTTTTTTATTATATCATAACTGATCACTATCATACCATTTTTTCTCGAATTCCTTTCGCAGGAGCGGCATGCAGTCGACCTCAAAGTGTTATTTATTGCAAAAACTTAGTCACAAGTTGTTATATCGGCGGTACTTTTACCATCAGATCTGTTGACCTTCGAGACACTGAGGATATCTAAATAAAGGATAAATAAATAGTGTTTAGCTTAGCAAATGTTTTATGAACGTTTTAAACTATTGACAGAGCAACAGGCTTAAACACGTCTGTTAGTTGACACACATGTGAAACAAGTTATCTGAGAATCGTTTAAAATAATTTTAGGATTCTATAAGTTTTTAGTAGACAAGTAATTCAAGCTCTATAACGTCTATGAAATAGTTAAAAAGACAACATATTTTAATCCACAACAAGATGTTTGTATAGAAACGAATACTATTGAACTTTGTTTCAAATTGTTTTCGTACTGCTTTTACATTTTTCATTTGTCAAGTTCGTTCGTTTTACATAAAAAGCTGAGACGTGGTCCTTAACTGTGGCCCTTATGGAGAAGCTCAGAGTTGCTCAATGAGCTATGGAGATAGCTATGCTCGGAGTTTCCTTGCGCGGAGGATATTCGCCGAAGAACCAAAATTTGCTAGTTGAAGTGGCAACATTGCTCGACGAACCGATAACCGATGGGGAAGAAAGTTATTCGAGTGGTTACCACATTACAGCGACCGACGTAGAGTTGGTAGACCCTCCACTAGGTGAACTGACGACATCGTAAAAGCCAATGGTTACAAGTGGCTAATAGCCGTTCAGTGAGGCGTTTGTTCAACAGTGGACGTCTTCCGGCTGATGATGATGATTATGATTCAAAATGAACTCACCCTCTTAGATACATTTCTTATTGCATTTTTATCTTATTAGTAATAATATTTTTGCCTGCAGAAAAGTAGCGTTTTTATTATATCTATTTCAATCGCTTATTGAATACTCCTTAAATCTAATTTTCTATTGTTCATTTGTTTAACGATTTAACATGGAATGCAGTTTGTCTTTGAGACGTACTATTGACGCAACAAGCTATATTAAGTAAGTTTTAGTTTAGTTTTACTCGATCTAATTCCGAATTAGTGTCAATGTCCGCCTATACGGTTAACTAGTGAACTAAAACCATGCACATTTTGGTATACCTACTAAACCAGTTTTCTCTTATTTACCTTAGTATATCTAATGATTTCCATTGTCTGAATATCCGCTAACACACATGTGCCTGGCGCCTGCAGCATACCAAGTGAGTACCTACCCACTTGTCCTGCCTTCTCTCTAGAACCAAACCTCCTTGATACACTTACCTGCCGGTGCGGTTCATGGAACGTGTACCTCACTTGTTACTATTGATAGATGTGACACAATATTATGACTAAAACATTTTTTAAAGGTATTAGATTGCCTAATTGTTGTGCTTGTGTAAAACCTTCGCTTTTGAATCTCAATGGCAATGAAATTCAAATCAAATCCATAAAAGTGGCAGAAAAAATCGATTTTCATGTCTGGAGGGTTATTATTTTTTGACAAAGAAATATTCAGTGATATTTCCGAGTTTGGAACAAGAGGAGATTAATGAGATGGTTAAAGGCTCATTTACCATTACACGGGATCTAAATATCTCTGGCAGAAGCGGGATGCTTAGACACATAGGTGTAGGCCCACCCCTTGGGGGAAAACATGCAAACGTGACTTTAAATTAATGTTAGATCGTTTAAATAGGTACCTATGAAGCTGTTATTGCTGTAGTATTAAATAAATTAATCTGTTAAAATGTAATTTTATATTATCGAAAATATATGTACCCCTGCGTACTACTGCGCCACTTTGCCACTGCAGTTGCCCTAAAAAGACGATGAGTGATAACTGATAATGTACCTACTTTATATCACGCCTTTACATAAATAGTAGGGCCTTTTGCGAATGCCCGCCTAGCTAGTTACCATCCTCAAGCAGAAAATCTGTCCCCAAAAACCTAATGGTGTGTTCCGGCAGATGTCCTTGTTAACCAGCTCCTATACTAGGTTAAGCTCGTTTACAATTTTCGACAACATCATCACTTACATATGAGATTGTGATAAAAGGTAAAATCCGCCGTAAAAAAAAATTACTCATAAACTACACAATCTGGCTGTAATTTCAGGTTTATTCGTTAATTATAATAATTATGACATGATTAAAGTACGTATTATTTAAAAACACATCTTTTCGGCATGAAGCCAAGCCCACAGATAAGACAAAACTTTTTAAAATGTGAATGTGGTGGATCAAGCACGAGGCCCACCTGATGTTGGTTTCACATTTAATATGAACCATAGACACAAAATGTGATCAAAATTATCGAAAATAACGAAATTGGCGTCAAGTGGAGTACACCCTTAGCGATAGAAATAGGAATAGTGGCAGTACTGTACCTGGCGAACTTATTTACAAACAGTTCTACAGGTGCTGAAACTATGTTTCACGTCGACAAGAGAAGAAATACTTGCGTACGCGCAGAGCAGCCTTGACACAGGTGCGGCAACAATGCGGACCGGTTGCATTGTGTACTGTGTACTGCACAGGTTGATTCGATATCGTCATCTATTCGGTTACCTTATCAGTTTTATTGTTATTGTTTTTGGGGGTCAGCACATTCTGTACATTATTGCACCTATGCTATCAGCGGTTGCGGGATTTCTGGAGCGATAAAATTTAAAATGACTAAGAATGCAAAGGCTATATGTTATATAAATAGGAATTCTACGAAAGAACAACATTTTACTATAGATATACTAAATTTATCAAAATTTACCCATAACATGGGTATTTGTATTTTGTGTAAACCAACCAGACCATATATACCTTTAGATATGTTATTACGTCTGTCATCTCAGCTTTTCCATCGCTCTAAATTTTATCTCTTATTTTTTTAAGGTATTCGCTGTAAGCAAGCGGCCTGGATTAGTGAGCTCAGGGCGATAAGGGTTTAGTGACATTGTTAATTGTTTTTTTTTCGGAGGTTTATATCGCGTCAATGACTACAATCTAACATTTACGTTCCGGCTGATTTAACAAGGGAACTGTATCTTAAGGCCAGAGTGCACATAGCGCTTCCCATACAAACAAAATAGTTGACTTATTCGTCAACTCGCGAGCGTGAGACTCGCGAGTGCACGCGAGTTGGCACCTTCCGAGTTTACCTATTTTTTTTTGTCGTCAACTCGCGCGCACTTATAAAGTACAGTCATATACAAAACGATAAAAACTACTTAAATATCGACTAACCAAGAAAAAGAGAGAGATAGATATATAGAAAATATCTTTATTTGACATGACCTGCTTTACGTATACAAAATAAAGCCACTTAGAAGTAAGTTAGAACAGACAAAAATATGGAACTGCTTATTTCCTTAATAATTATTAACAATATCACAAATCAATAATATCAACAATTTGGTTTATTGCCTGTAATTGTAAAAATCTAAATAAAAATTGTCTAAAACTAAGCAAATAAAACAAACAAAAAAACAACCAAATAATAATATTAAGTGAAGTTTATCATATTTTAAACACCAAGTGTTCTTTACATTTTTTGTATGGACACTTTCCTTAAGCTCGTCAAACACAATGCTACTATAAAAAGCGCCAAATGTAAATTCCCCGTGGGGTGCTGGGCTAGAATTGCACCCACATGTACCTTCCTCTGGAAGTCGTAAGGGGAGACGATAGGGAAAATACCAGAAAGTGGATTGCAGGCATTCTGGAAAACTTCCAGCTTACACTGCGATTACGAAGCCTGCCAAGCGTGTGGATCATGGCGAACCTAAATGACCTGCGGCATAGCAAAATGGGGAACACCTTTGTTCAATGATAGATGCCATGGATGTTGATGATAATGATGATGATGATATGTCTATTATAGCAGCGAATGTACCGGCTTTAAAAGTAATACATCGTCATCGCTGCATCATGGATAAAGGTATCGTACCCGCGAGAACCTCTCCTTCGAGAACATTCGACTAGGATGCACTTGCAGAATGTTTCCGTAGTGTTAGGTATTATAAACGTGAAAAGGCAGTAAATAAAATTTAAAATGATACAACGACATTTCAATTTTATTTAAACAGAAAAGCTAGTAGACATTGACATATCTATGCATGACTAACTCTAGTCTCAACAGATAAAACAAGTGCGTGCAAAATTTTATAAATGTTGGCTGTCAGAAACAATTATTTAAACTAACTATAATGACCACAGATCACATGTAATGAATAAGCGCTTAGAAACTGACAAATTGCTATTGACTGGCTGCCGTAGTAATTTAGTTAACTCAACAAAGAACAAGGTCCGGTTATCTGGTAAGTCAGTTGTTAATCACCTGTTTTGCCAGTTAAATTAACGTACGTTTAGTAACTAGATAATCACGGGAAATAAAGATGGGTCTGCACGACGACTGTAACGAGTTAGGCTTAAGTACAGGCGTACAAGATTTTTCAACTAGTTTTGTGTGGTTTTCTTGAAAAGGTAGTTAGGTACCTACTTTTTTCTATCGTACAAATATAGTTTTATGACGTGCTGGATCTTCCAACAAAAATATCGGTAAAATTTCATAAAACTAAAAGGAAAAAATATTTATTCGTAGGTAAATACTTATGTATAAAATTTTGAGCTTAATGTTAATCTATACATATAATAAAACGTAATAGGTCCAATGCTGTACATTACAGATATTTGGAAAAAAAATATTTGAGAGCACTCTGTAGCTGATACTGATGCCAAAACTGTATTTTATTTATTTTTGTCTGTATGTCTGTCTGTCTGTATCGTGGCCGCGCATCACGCCAAAACTGCTGAATGAATTTCAATGAAACTTAGCATAATTTCAGTTCATACTACGAGATAAAACATGGTATACTTTTTATCCCGAAATTCAGCACGGTTTCTTGGGAGAGGGGATGAAAGTCAAAATGTACATTATATTGTAATTTATTAACGCGTAGTCTGATCTAATACATTTTTTTTGTTAAAATGAGACGAATTTACTTAGCATTCCATGGATTCACCGTGCGGGTGCCGGGTCCATAGCGTTGCAGAGGAAGAGGCTCCAGTCAAGGTGCCTGAGACTTGCAGAGAAATTACAGACATCACAACCTAAATATTTCGTTCCAAATAACTTGAAACGCGGAATGTACAACAACCTTCGAATGTACGGCTCATTTTAAGCTGGCGTTTGCTTTTTATCGTATAGGCATCATATATAGGTCTATTGTCAAAGTCGGATCACTCCAAAAGCTGTAAATAAAGGTAACACTGCCATAATATACGGACACATTACTGAAATTGCATACTTATTCAGGGTTATCAATAATAAGTAACCGGGATATGATCAACTTCAACCACGAGGGTAACCTTAAAATAATGAAAAAAATCAGCTTTAAGTACTAAGAATCCATTTAGGCGCAGCTAATGTATGAAACAACTGTGCGTTTTGTTTACTCTCATTCGGTTTTGGTTCCTGATATCTCTTTATTGACATTTTGTTGCTAACTTTTACTGTACGGGTATCAGCCGGATCGTCCACTGCTGAACATAGCCTCCCCTATTAAGGGGGGTATTTGTCATGATCCCCGCGCTTGGCAGGCGGCTTGGGGATCGCAGTGTAAGATGGCAGTTCTTTAGAAGTAGCTGCTGCCCACCTTCCAACTTAGTACTTTTATTACTATTTATGTTTTTATTACTCAAGTAATAATTTTTATTCATGGGCATCTACGAAAATACATTATATTCCATTATTGGAGAATTTTGAGATACATCCGCTAAATATCAGCTAGAGACTTAACTGCGAGGCAACGAGGCAAGAGGCTCAAGAGGGAAAAATTTGCCTTGCTAAGTTAAAACTCTAAAGCAGTGCTAAGATAAAACTCTAAAACCTGGAACATTCGCCGCAATCAGTTTAAACTATTTAAGTTTTGCCAGATATATTTCGGAGGCTGCGCAATGGAAGTGCAAAAACTAATATATTACATTTTCGTTCTAACGCCGAACAAGGAGAGCATCGGCGAAAAGACACCGTTTTACAATCGGAATTACAAAGACACGCACAATGTACTTTGCTCAACATTTATTGTGCGAACCGCGAAGGAACTCTCTTAATTACCTACTGGAAAATACAACCTGGGAGTTTTCAAATCCAGAGGAAAAAGCTCCTTTCTGAACTATGTTTTACTAATCGTGCTTCACCGCAGATCCCAGCGTTGCTCATAATGAGATAAACAGTGGTCAAATGTGAATAATTAGTCTGTAGGTACGGCAATCGCGAACAAAGTCGCAGGTACAGCTAGTGCTTAATAATGTGACGACAAAGTCGAAATTTATTGTTTTCTTTTACTGGTGTGCCTTTGTTAATAAAACACTTCAAACTATATACAACACTACAGCTACTACAACGAAAGCATTTGGGAAAAACAAAGGCCATTACAGGCCTACACGCAGTATAATTTTTAACAGAAAGAAGGTTGTGCTTTAAATATTTGATGGGTTTTCGGATTTTAATGATTTTTGTTGGGTAGAATATACCTCTAAATTGTTTCTATTTTAATTTCTTCCACGTGGGTTGCCAAGCTAGAATTGCATGAAATTTCGACACCATTGATTTAATAGTTCTTAAGTTAAACTGAATTAACTGAAAAAGTATTTGCCAATATCCATGGCCGATGTTGACCATTATATTGTGGCAAACGATACAATTAATCCTGCTTGCATTACCTATGCACCACTACAAGTAACGATTAGAATGCTAAACCGAGTTCTAACACTGAAAGTATGAAATAACTCGTGGAAGTCAGACCATGATAACGTGAGCAGAGTATTTGAATCAGTGAGGAACCTACAAGTTATTACATACTTCTAAGGTTAAAATTCCGTTTTTTTGCGTATTCATTAAAATGTTCCATATGATATGAAGATTCTAAATACATAATTTACACCTTTGTTTTAAGTAAACGTAATCAACTATTTCGAATTTTACAACTTTTAGCCATCACTTTCATCTAGTGACATAATCTTGTTCTCTCACGTTTACTCGGGTAATACTTAGTAAATTGCGATACATAGGATTCTTTCTGTATGCTATGTCAGGTTCTCAATTATGCAATATTAGCAAAATGTATCTGTAAACGTACTCGCGAAATTACTTTAATGGTTTAGATAAAATTCACTCACGGTTTAAAAGAAAAAGTAGTATATAGGTCTCAGCTCTTATAGGTACACTTTGTAGTGTGATATCTATTAAAAGTGGAACTAATTTACTCAGGTCTTTATAGTTAACGTACTTATACCAAGTATAAACTCTTTTATTATATACTCTTTAGAACATTTAGTCACGGCAAACAAGACATTAAAATTATGAGTTAATTACTCTAGCAACATTTACATTAAACAAATAACCCACTTCAGAAACTGGATCCGACTATCTTCTAGATAATCTCCGACCTTGTCCAACACATTCACTAGTTTTTGTTTATTTTCCCACAAAAACTAAACAAACTGTAAACAACTTTAAAGCTATGTAATATGATTGAAATTTAAATGTATTTAGAGGTGCAAAAGTGAAATTACAAAGAAAAGTTTGTGTGAAATATCTGGTTTAGAAACAGTGGGTTTCTATATGTTTCGTGGTGACCAAGTTTCTAAACCGAGATGTTATCGATTGGACCACTGCGAAATTTAGATACAATGAATTAAAACACATTAAATAGCTACGTATTGCTCTATCGTGCAGTTATCAATAAAGTTCGTTACATTGATATCATAGCAATAGATTAAATTTAGCAACCTGTAATATAGCTGGTCCTGCAACATACGTACGAGTACATATAAAAATAAATTATTGCTAATCGCACTGACTGATGATTATTCTACGTAAAAAGTGGCGAGGTACGAGGCGGACTCACAAAGCTTCTGCAACATTTGTCGTTTAACTAAACTTAAGCTTGTTCTGTAATGACATCAAGTCTAACACGTGTTTGTAGTTATAGTTATTATGATAAAGCAAAGACTAAAACGTTGAAGAAAACATATTTCACAAATCCATTTTTGTGTTTTTTATATTTCTGATAGCAAATTTTTTGACCACAATCTCGTTACAACAAGGCGTCATAGTTCTTATACTTCTTATATCTCGTTTATCCAATAACTTCACTTGCTTCAGTGCCTTAACATATTAGGGTTTGAACACCAGTGCTTTAAGTCAGAATAGTTGACACTGAGGTGGTACGCACCAAGACTAACTCTCGCTAAAAAAACTTACCACTTAAAGCCTCAAATATCTTTTGATTGTAATCACGTTTTTTAATTTTATTATAGCCAAATCTAGAAAGTTATGTCATTAAAATATTAAATTCTCCTAATGGGAATTCCCCTGATACCCATAATGTTAAACTTACAGAATGTTGAGTCCCAAATTGGAGTTTAATATCGGCCCCAAGTATACACTAACTGTTAACTAACGGTATATTCAAAACAACCGACATAACTGTGCAAAAATTAGGACCTCACATATCGTAACTATAGTCTATTTAAACATACAAATGTTCCATGACCCAGTCTTTAAATAAATACTGCTTCACTAACGGGTCTTACCTCCCACAGAAACTCCCGGAACCTTCCAGACCTTAGGACCACCGCGCCGCGTGGGGCCGCAATAACCCAGGGGCGTGGAAATATCTTGATTTATGCATCAACATCGCCCTCACGATCACCTTCCACCTTTTGGATCTTATGTAGAAGCGTTAAGACTTAAATAACAAACATACGTATGATGCTAGGGTGTGAGCTTTTCTTTCATAGAGACGGAGAATAATCATCGAAGACTGATTTTTTCGCCATTAAGGCAGAACCATAAGGTTCAATTTAGTTTACAAGACAAAGCACTTCCTGATTAAATGGGAAAATAATACGAATATAATGTTACACGAGAATTTGATCGCTTGTCTCATAAAAACTTTATGTAAATTGAAAATTCCTTATGTACGGAAATCATTTTCTTATAGCGGAACCTGGCGTGAGTGCGTACTTTATAGCCACTATAGAAATGTTATAAGTATATTTACCGATATATTTTATTGCTTTCTAAATATGAAAAAGCAAGTGACGAGTGTTTAAAATAAATGAGTCGCCTTGTCCTTATCATGTTTTTTGATTGCGCAAGCGATAAAATTCAATTAAAATATTTCGGTATGCATTCTTGCGAATTGCGCCATAGCCGGCTCTGCGACAGAGCGGCCGGCGGCGAGCGCAGTGCGTGCGGCGCGGCGGCCATCACCCGACCCGACTTGCGCAAGCACAGGTGTACGCTGCGCCCATCTCTGTTTGCGCATCTTGGATCTTGACATCGATTTACGCCGATTTCGTGATGTGTACCTTAAATATTTGAGCTCGCCAAGCTGTGTTTATACGAGTATCGTGTCGACACCCTTAAAACTTGGAAGACAAATTATCTTATTAACTTTGATATGTAAGCTTAGAGTTAGTAACACTTAGGTTCTTAACGCAGTATCAATGTACCTTTATAAATATAGGTATATATATGTACTTTCATAATACCTAGTCTGTTTTTTATGCGCGGGTATTACAGAACTTCTATGGATTCAGCAACGCACCCTGCATTATCCTATAAGAAGTAGGCTTAAAAATGTTACACCTCTTAATTAAATCTGTAAGCTTTACAATCATGTAATAAAATGCCGGATGTTCAAAATTCGTAAACTTTGAACGGCGCGGCGGCGCTCCGCATACATTTAAATATTTAGATGAAAGAAAATGTTAACTAGTTCCATTATGTTGAGATTCAATCTACTTTCACTGACAAGTGGCATATAAATTTAGTGCTATCAACAAGGCCAATGGTTTTCGACGAAATAAATTAATAATGGAACAAGAAAAACTGCAATTTGATAATCTGCATTCTAGATGCGAGCGCGTTGAAGTCTTTTCTATGGCGAATTGAAAACATAGAGTTCGAGTTTGTGTGACATTGTAGTTTTGTTAATCGTTTTATATGCAGATTGAGTTTGCATTTCTGCTTAATATAAATAATACTATAGAAACTTTCTTCAAATGTTGATGTTACCACCTCAACAAGAGTGAAAGATGGCTAATGACCGGAACTATATTATACAACAGTATATGTTACCTGGTTGTTTTGTCCGGACATACAGACGTGTTCCTATTAGACGCAGTTTACGTTTCATTACATCACATATTATGTAAATTGAATTAACTCGTTTCGGCAGTTTGACCGGTGAATGTGCAATGTTGATTCTAATAATAGATACTTTTTGAGTTTTATTTCAACTAATGTTGCGTTTGCAGGAAGTTTATTCTGCAACATAATGCTAGAAAATGTTGTAAAACACTTAAGTCTATATATTTTGTAGTTAAACAAGTAAGTAAAACAGTATTTGAGGTGTTTTATTCGATTTACATACTTATCTAAATACTTATTACCTTTGTGTTTTTAAATTTCTGTTGTAGATAATAGACCGTTGTAACAGTTTTAGATACGTATCTTATAATTTTATTTACAGATAGTTGACACAATCGTTAGTCAAAAATGTTAGTATATTTAGTAGACTAAAGAAGTAGCCGCACGCACCATTATAAAAATATATAATTATGTAACTTCAAAGACTCGTTGTATGTACTCATTTACGAGTTCATAATGATTATTTATCCTGATGATATTTAAATAATTTTTTTATGAATTTAACAATTGGAATTATTATAATGCAATTAGCCACCGTTATAATTAATGGATAGAGAAATCTGTATAACGTTATATTAGCATAGTAGGCGCTTGCGGGTCATCGAGGTTGTCCATCGTTCGGGGTCAGACCACGGTCTATCCTTATCTCTCATTTGTATTGATATTTCATACGTTTTTTGTATTGACTCGATCGTCGATAAATTTGTGCTAGGTTTCTCATTGGTATAGGTATATTATATCGAGTGTTTTGATCTGTTCCGCTCGGTGAAAGTTTAGCTTCTTTATTTGTGTTATTTTGTTAGTGGGGTGTTGTGCCGTATAGTTTGAAAATAAATAAATCAATCGTGACCTCGATTCGCTGTTTATTCATTTAGGTATTTTCACATAATTTTAATATCTGTGATTGGGGATAAGTTTAAAATGTTAGTTTACAGTTATCAAAATTCAAAATATGTAATAAGCATAGCAAATTATCATTATGTAAGAACCAACTTCCTAAATAATTAAATAATAGTTTGTTGTAAACATTCAAACCCTTAGAACTATTAAGTTAATGATGTATTTTGCTGGACTATAACTATTATTTATTTAAATACTTTTGAGAGTTTCAAGACTTAAATACGAATATACCTACCTGCCTACTCTGTATTATATGTTAAATGATCTTTACTTAAATTTAGACAAAAATACGGAATCAAACTGTGTAATTGTAAACGCAGTGCTGATTTTCATTCATTTAAACTCTTATAGGTATTCGTATCTACTGTAATAAGGTGTTGATGGTCTACAGCTGGAAATTCCTAAATTGAATAGGATTGGGCTGGGCATGGGTGTGATCGGAACAGTACCTCCGGAGTGGGAGAGGGCTGACCTTTGCGACTGGCTGCGGGCGGCGGTTTCCAAATAAACATTGCACTAATACTGAAATAATACTAGGTACTCGTAGCAGCAACAGTCTGTTAGGCTTGTCTTTGATCTCTTCTATAATTGAGTGAAATTAAAGATCGTACTGGTATCCAGTTAGAGCCAAGAAAACATGCGATATGGACGTAAAATCATCTGAATATCTATTACGCGGGAAAGTAGTTTAGTAACCGTCGCTTCATCGTTAATTCTGGACTTCACGAGAATTATGAGAGAAAGAGAGACTGATGATAATTGCCTCCACAAAATATAGGTTTGAATACTAGTTATTTATAGTAACATCAACTAAATAATATGTAGGTACTCATTTAAAGCGTGCTCACAATTAAAAAAAACACATTTTCTTTTTTTTTAATATTGGTAGGTTTGCAATAACGCCTGCTGTGCGGTTTACATTACATTGCTCCATCCCAAATACGATGGTTAAAGAACGATGTCATATTAGCAAAATTGGTTAGAGCATACCCCGGCTCAAGGGGTGGATGGACGTGGGTTCGAATCCCGCACATGATTTAAATTTGTCCTTGTTGAAACATGTTTTCTTCTTTCTACTGTAGATAGGATAGCTTATGACCACATATTCGCCGGATGGTAGTGATGATTATTCGAAGGTAAGCTAGGTAATGCTCCTAACTACTACAGTTGGAACTGGCTCTCAACGACAGCTGCTGGAATACAGCGTTTGGTGTTTGGCGACCGATTTTCTATTTGAGAGTCGTGGCTACTGTAGCTGCCCAGGCGGGCATTCGCAAAACGCCCTAAACCATGCAATTAAAATTCAAATTATTTTTATGAAATTGTTATTTCATTTAGGTTTAGGTAATCTGGAAGATTGCTTCATGTTTAGTTTAATTTATTAGTAAATTCTAGTATTTAGTAAAATCAACTGCGACCTTTGATTGGATGAAAAAAAAACAACAAAACGATAGTAAACAAAGGTAGGCATTAAATTTTATATCTTTTTTATACATATATTCTAACTGTACAGAGCAGAGATCGCGTGAGAAGTAATTGAGCCCCCTCCCCGCTTTCCCCTCAGGGTCTGCACGCCTTTGTATTGTACAAATACAAGTAACACTTAATTGTTCCTTTATTGTATTGTAAACTTCAATATTTCAATGCCATGCGTACACAACAATATAATAAAATCATTATGTACTCGTTGACGTTACAGCTATAATTAGTTGATAAGCTTTTGTTTATAGGCCTATTTACTACTATTCACGAAGCAGCAAGTTAAAATATTTAAATGGTTTTAAAGATAATAAAATGAGACTAGCTATTATATATTCATGACGAAGTGAAGAGGCGACAATCAATCAATAATCATGTACCTACTTACATACAAAAAATCGCATTAAATTTGTATGAAGGAGTACCTAAGTATGTTATGTTTATACAAATTTACAGCCTTACTTATAAACGCTACTTAAATTTTAAACATTACTTAGCCGCTGATTAGCAAAATTTCTTACTCATAAACGCTACATAACTTTATCCAGTACCTAAGTACTGCTTAAATCAGCTGTCAATTTAAACACCGTCACACCCTTGTTTAAATTTTAAGTAACAAGATGGCGCCCATATTTCTGATCAGCTGATTTAGTTACAGACCCACCAACTTATCTGTTCAGGTTGCAGAAAAAAGAACTACAACATTCCTTCAAATTGTGACAGTTCGTAGTTGATTTCCTTGACCAGTAGCGCCCTCAAAAACTGCACAGTTAAGTTGGTGGTACTATACAAAGAAAAGTATTATATTTACTTTTTAATTACAAGATATTTAGCACTAGATACATGCTATTTGGCCATTTAGGTCATTCATAATACTTTTTAGTACAATGTTGTCAGTTTAAAATACGTTCGACCTCATTATCCATTGCTTAGCTAAACAGGTGCTATGTAGCGTTTATAAGTAAGAAATATTTAAGCATTACTTAAACACTGTTTAGTTATCCATTGCTTAGCAACTACATAGCGATGTTTTTATAAGTAAGGGGGATAAAGCGTAATTAGGTAAATTGTCTTCCTATACATTATCAAGTATATATATTACGTTTGTTTAAATTATCTATCTATTGTTTAACGATTGATTTAGAATGGATAAAGATTGAGATCGCCGCGCCTGTGAGCTTGTACGATTTGAGGGTTGCTGTAAAAACAGTACCTTTATGATATATATCTTCTGGTGAACAACAAGCGTTACCTAATCCAAAATGCTTTTATCATAACCACAGCCCTGTCAGGCAGCCTTTAGTCGTATTGACAAGCCGTCGCGTGGTTTCCTAGCTAATCACGTCGATCTAAATATCGACCTGTCAAAACTCTTGTTGCGTAAATCAATTTATTTTAACTCATATACGTCCGTAACACTAGTAATTAGAGCTCCAAAATATTGGTACTAAAATAGATACGAACGAAAGTAGGTTACATATAGGCAGCACAGTGTAATTCTAATTACAGATCCAAAGTGTAATTATTACCTACGAGTAGATTATTAATAAAATAAAGATCTATCATCCAAAAATTTCATCCAAGATATACTATAGTAGTACTAAAGTAGTACATCTTGGATAAAAGGAGTTTAATATTTCCTGATACAGATACGTATATATTCTCAATTGATGCAGTCATAACAAAACATAAATTATGTACAATAACTTAAGACGCCGTTTCGCTACGGTTTTAGCGACGACGACTGTACGACGAAAATATATTCGTACATGCAACATTAAATAGAGGAAACAAACGGTGAATATAAAAAAGAATATTTCGCTGCCGGAGTATTTACTAATAATGTAGTAATAAAACATTTTAAAACACTGAAAATGTCACTGTTAGTTACTAAATCAACAGAATGGTATATTATATTCGGTATTTTTGAGATTACGAAGCTATTCTAAATAAAATTAGTATGATCGAAGTATTACCGGATGAGCAATGGGTGAATGCATCTAATCAATATAAATTAGTGTTTTTTCACATATATATTTTGCATCGATAAACCACAAATAACGTTCTGGTTTTAAGAACTGAATATTTGCATATATTATTTTGTATTTAAGCTATTACAGTCGCTGACGCTAGGACTGATAGACATTAGAGCTATTAGAAGCAAAATATTTAGCGGATGCTTTATTTATTTTGAGCTCATGCAGCACCATTGCAAGCCCAATGATCACTAGTAAAATATCCGTTAGATTCTAATGAATAACTTGGTTTATTTGAGTCTGTTAAAATCCCCGTTGGATGCTTATTAGTAGGTCCACAATATTCGAGCCGAAGTAGTCGCACGTTGCACCATGTAATTACCTTTTATGGCGTTTATAACGCCAGTATGTGGTCAATACTATCTAGTGCTTATGTATGCCATGCTGGGCTTTAAAATGCAGCTAAACGGTGATTGCACAAGACTTACCACAGACTTTGATACATAACATAATCTAACTTTAAGTATTATTAACCGTTGGGTATGAAATATTTAGATATGGTTCCTTATCAATTATCATCCAGGAACTTTAAACTGTTCAGAGGCTGTTTCTGATACAAAATAAGAAAGTCTAACTCGCCTAAAATGTATTTATCATAGCCAAATCTGATTTTATGCACCAAGAATTTATATCACTGAGATTAGTAGATATATATAAATCTGATGTTATTTTTGGGATATATGGACAAAAGAGCCAGCTGTTCACCTGGTTCTCACCGCCACATGCGGAATTTCGGAACACCAGATAATGATGCGTTGTCGGCTTTTGAGGAGGGAATACGCCCAGTCTTTATGTATTGGTTAAAATAGGCGAAAAGAAGAGGAGTGAAAGAGAACTGTAACATGGTGGCAAAGTTGATTAAAGTTAAGATTGATTTTGAAGTAACTAATAGGTGCAATATTTTAAATATAGTATACATGGGTATACTATCATTATCAAAGGAAGCTAAAAAGAACCGCAAACGCTAAGTGATGGCAAAGTTGAGAACGAATAGATAAAGGAAACACGTTAACGAGAAGAATATAAGAATGAAGAAGATTACAAATGTGGACGGATAGAACGATAGAAGAAGGTGTAGAATGATTATGTGGACGATACAGCAGCCAATAAAGTAGCGAAACGTAATATTCTGTTCGTCACTAAAAAGAAATTACGAAATAGCAGAAAACACATATTGTGCTGACCACACTTGGTGTGGGCTCAGGACAGAAAGAAGTCCAATAGGTCAGATAATAGCCAAATGCTAGCGTATAGGGTATAATAAACAAAACCTACCCGGACGAAGTCAAAGAAGTTTAAACAGTTTACGTAGAGCTTACAATCGCTAAAAGTTCAGAAAATCTGTTGATACTACTGCGGGAATTACTGAATGGTCTAGAATGTAGTAGGGCAAGGCGTCGGCGGCAGTTGCACAGGTGAAAGGGACGGCCCTCCGACACAGATTATACAACAGTTGGTATGACTACATCGAGCACGTATTGTACTGGTCGGAGCAAAACGTAAGCAATTTGCGGTTGCTGTTGAAAACGTTCTTTGAAATTTCTTAGAAATTCTTATAATATATGGTTGAGGGTTTCTATGACAGTGAGACTATGAGCTGTCCAAAGTTAATGTTTTATATCTTCATTTAAACACATAACAAAGCTATTGCTATACTTACTGTGCGCAAAAATCGCTTGACACTCTGCGTATACAATATAATAATATTTTCAGGATGATGTTGAGACTCCCTCGTTTTTGCAGTGCCTACGAAATGTTTGCGCATGCCCATACCGACGGCTTTTATGCCGTAATTAGAAAGAAAGTAGCGTCATTGATGAGCAGGGTGCGGGGGAGTAGCAACATCGTCTTGAAAACTGTGCCAGATGAACAGGGATCACCTTTACTTGCACATTTTATGCGAACAATGTTTTCACGTGAATTACCTCGTAGATATATTACATGACTAAGTTGTGGTTTGTAATAATCTTCGAAATTAGTATAAATAGTTTTTAAGTTTTTATTTTTGTACTAATGATTTTTATATATGGATTTCTGTTGTCCGAAATATTATTTGATTTGATTTTGCGTTTCACAGTCATCGATTTAGCCTATCCATCGGTTAAAGCTTGAAACGCGCTGCATGTTAACTGTCATTTTTATCATTCAGTTATTTATGTTCTTGGTAGTATAACCGGAACTTACTCGAACATTCTGAAAGAGGCCCTTAGTGTGCCGATACGAATAAAGCGTTTTTCGTAGGTGACATAATTGAAACTACGCTGTAATATAATGCTGCCAGCATGATGGGCACGCTGCGAACTGATAGTGGGCTGTACCATTTGGACTGCCTGTGAGTCTGCAATGACTTATATATGTTGTCTAAGTGCTTTTATTGTAGAAGCTGTAGTATTGTACATATATAGTTCGTAGTATTTGTTAACAAAAGTTTACGTCATTAAAATATTATATACTTAAATTTTTAAGCAAAAATTTTACTTTTCTCTTGACGTATTTTAAATACATACGAAATACATCGAAATCTGTTCCGGTTAGGTTACGTATGTACTTCGTGTTATAAACATAGTGAATAAATAACCGTGTATTTATTCATGTGCCCATAGTCATTATTACATTTAGGTTACGAATGGTATCGTATAAAATAAATAATAACTGACAGTAGTTCCATTACGAATTAATTTGTCACGAATAAATTTTGGCAATCGAACTACTGCGAGTTTATCCTCATTGATGTTCCAGATAGTTTAACTAGATAACCGTGAGTCTAGTAGTGAAACTAATGCAATTTTATTTATAGATTCTCGGCCAATAATCCGTTTTTTGCCAGTATTGGATCATGTGTTAAAAGATTCTTATAAAAACGTTTTGTAGCTTATAAACTTGAGTATCGACCAGTACTAAGTTCGTGACTGGTCGCTCGTCGTTCAGCATTCTACGTTGATTTCACAAACGACAACCTGCTGGCTGCAGTACTGCACCGAGCGCTTTGAGCAGCTGTTGGTGAATGGTGACAAGCCGTGTGAAAACTTGCCAAAACAATAGCCCAGGGAGAGCCACGGAGAGAGCAACTCGTATCTTCAAATGTGACATAAGCTAAACTATGCTTTATTTCAAGAAAAATGGCGTAACTGGGCCAAAAAATTACGTTCAGTTCCCGGCTTAAGAATATAAAATGTTTCTTATCCTTCTATTGGATTTGTAAAGCGCGACTAAAGGAAAGTAAGCGCCGAATGAGCAGCATATACTCACTACTACGAACTTTACAATCTCATTAAACGAAATGTAACGGGTATTCTACAACAAAGATCATTCTCAAAGGGTTGGCGTCAGGTAGGTAGGTAAACATTACACCGAAGCCTACTTTTTCTGCAATATGTTCTTGTGTGCGTGCTATAAAGTGATGAGATAATGAAAAGATGATGAGAATTCTTTTTACATTATTTCAAACAGCATTAAAATATGCTGAGCATAAACAGAACATTTTAGATAGGAAAATAATTACTATTTTTTCATAGGCAATGTTTTGAACTGGTTTATTCTAAATTATGTTATGTTCGACCCACGTAGATTGTTTGTTTGCTAAGTAGTTATTGAGAAGTCGTTTCCTTTCACATTAGTGGCCAGAGTACAATCAAAGTATTTTGAGTTGACACGGGTCCATCCATCATCACAAAGCCCTTTTAAATTGCACAATGCTGTGCGGCCACTTGCCACTGATCTATATTAGTGTACAATTCTGTCCACCTCCAAGGTAACTAACTATAAGGCTACTTCGACAGAGCAATTCAAGCGGCGCAAGTATGCTTACCTCGGTATGGGTTACATATTTGAGCCGTTTGTTGTTGAGACGTTGGGTCCGTGGGGACCGGGAGCTCATCGTATGTTCCAAAATTTATCAGAGCGCTTGGTCGACGCGAGGCGTGATCAAAATGCTGGAACCTATTTGGCTCAAAGAATAAGCATTGCAATTCACCGGGGCAATGCTGCCAGCATGCTGGGCACGCTGCCAACTGATAGTGGGCTAGTGCATTTGGACTGCCTATGAGTTCAAATGCTTTTATTGTAGTAGCTGTAGTGTTGTATATAGTTAGTAGTATTTTGTTTATAAAGAAGAAAAAACTAACTATAGCAGGATCGATAAATCAATACAAGTACATAAAATTAAGTCTGAAGACACCCTGAAGAATTAGAGGAGGTTCTCGAATCGACTGTATTTGTTTAGTGGACTGGTGGACCGTTTTGATGATTCTTTTTTTATTTGAAAGCTGGTGCTTCCCGTGTAGTCTCATTTAAATTTCAATGAAAATCGGTCAAGGTGTTTTTGAGTTACACTATAACTGAAAAGTGTTTTCCTATCTTGATGATATAGTCATTGACAGTGAATGACAATTGGTTCCCTAAGTAGCAAGGGAGACTAAAAAGGAAGAAAAAATTTTTACCAAAAAATGTTCAATGTGAATATTACAAAAGTACCTATTTTCAATATTGTGCGCATCGTACCGACTTCAACAATTTATTTCACACTTTTGAGTATTGAAGTCGGTTCCATTTTGAGTTTTTTTTTCTAATATCTAGGACAGGTTAAACATAGAATAATATACGGAATTGATTATCAAGATCATTGGGACATAAACAGTATAATTCTTTCTAACTTAATAGGTAGCGCTGATACACGTAAAGTAAACATTTTAGGAGTTAAACTCTTCTCCTGTCACCTACGAATAAATAAAGTACCTGTAACACTCATTATATTTTCTATACCATTGTCACACAGAAATATCTGATCTGATTAGTAAAGCACCGTTGACACAACTGCAATAACCCCTGTGAACTGTGGCTGCGTAACGCGTTTTGCTCAGTTTGGTTATAATCGGCGCTACGTTTTTTCTAAACTATTTGCAATTGCAGTTCACATAAGTTTTTGCCGCAAATTGCAGCGTTAGTGTTACCACGAAATAGTTATTGCTAATGTAAATACCAGTAATCTGGAATTTGCTCATGCCTTATGGCAAAACTACTCGCTTTTCGTGATTTCGTCTATGTGTGAATTGATTGTACCAAACGCACTTGAAGAGTTAATTAAATGCATATTTTGCTCCGGACCATATAAAATAAAAAATTATGATACATTTTAAAAAGTTGCGCTGTTGAAAGCGTTACATAACAACATAAAAATATCGTCAAACTTGAATCCAGAATTCCTATACCACCTGAAGTGTATATAACACAGATGAAAAATGTCTATACAAACCTACATATGTACCCGCGTTATGCCAGACGTGTTTTGATTCCATGTAATAGGGGACGAGTATATTACTACCTAAGAGCCACAGTGTTAGAAAATAACTGCTGCTAGTTGAAATCAGGCCCACGGCATTCCAAAGCGACATGATGCCTGTATGATGCCGACATGTGCAGTAAATCGTTTGTGGAGTGTCAAAAAGGTATGTTTTAATAAATATATATATATTACGTTTTCTATATATTAATCTAAATAGTTTTGATCATAGGAATACCAGTTCGATATCATTCTGGTATTTTCGAAATAGCCTTATATTATATACATATACCAAAGGTGTCAAAGCGCATTAGATTGCTATAATTAAATTGATTTATTGACATTAGCCAACTCTGTATATGATTAGGAAACTGTAGTGTTCGTGTGAGTGCGATTGGCGTTCGGAACGTAAGGCGGTTGGGACACAAAGGGCAATGTTTTGTAGAGAAAGCACGATAATTGACTAACGCAACCTTATCATTATCTGCTGACTGCAGAGCACAAAACATAGTAACACTCCTATTTATTCTGTGACATAGTGCTTTATATAGAATTGCTTTTTCTCTTCTTAAGACATAAATGTGATATATGGATGATACGTATTGTTTCTATTGGGTTGCAATGAGATGCAGGGCAATAATAATTTACAAATATATATCAATAACTTTATCAATTAATATAAATACAGGAATTGATAAAGAAAAATAATAAGAAATAGACTATATATAATTTAAAAAAAGACGTAAGACCACGTAATGTTAGGTAGTATGTAAATCAACAGAGAGCGAAATTATTAAAAGAGTGACACTTTGAATACCGCAGAATGGATTAGCTACAGTTAGAGATAGTAATTAACTTTATTTTTAATTCGTTCAGAATTGTAATAAGTAATCAACTATCAATATCAAAAATCCAAAGTAAAAAAAAGATATTAATTATATATATTATGAATATAATATATTATATTTTAAAAGAATCATCAAAACTCTTGTGATTGTGTTACTTGGATTGTAAGCATTTGATAACGCAGTAGGACACACGAGCTTATCCTATGTCAAAAAAATCATTTTACGAGATTGATCGCTTTTGTAAATGTATACGTTCGTGAACATTCCTATGTGTTAATTAGCAGAAACAAATGATACCATTTAGTTTTACTATCAGAAAATATACCGGGAAGAAAATTTCTAGCAGCCTTACTATACTCGGTGCCAAATAGCATGGCCTACAAGGACGCAATGGTACAAATAAACAACTCTAAAATATACGAAACCTATTGCCATGCGATTTGGCACCGACTATAGTAAGATTATTTGGTCAGACTACTGGGAATGACCGTCTTTTGAAGTTTATGATCAAAACATCTATATAATATATGTTATTGTATACATACGATATAGTCAAAAAATACTGTAGAGCTGATGTACGTATTGTTGAAGCGTTTGAGTGCTAACTACGAGATTGTTTCTAGGGGTGCCGCAACGCCACTTTCCTGCGGTTAACCTGCAATCCGCTTGTGCAACTTTGTACCTATTACTTGCATACCTGTCTTGTACTCACATTGGAATATATATAGAGCATTGCGAATATTTGTTCTAAAAACTCTCTGTGAGCTAGAGACCCCTGGAGAGAGAAATCGACTAAGAATTTTCATTGAATTATTGAACCTGCTCACAAGAATCAGTCGAGAAATGCGTCCTGTAGAGGAGAACAGATAGATATCTGCCGGACATAAGACAGCATGTTTGTCCAAGCTGAAACGGAGAGGCTTACCTCGCGCTTCGGGGTCGCTCTGTCAATAACATAACTTTTCTATCTCCAGAACCAAATAGAAAAAAAATGAGTTTACCGTTTTACTCACGGACCCGTTCACGTGGTTAAAGTTATATTATTGTGTTCACTTACCTGCAACAAACAAATAACATAATATTAGTATACACGATAAGTATAAATAAGTACAGCGTATTGTAAATAAAAATGGATATACTCATACAATCGACCTAAACCTAGTTTTAAAGTCTGGAAGGGTTTGAACCTCGGGTCGGACAACTGACAAGCAATTTGTCCTGTAGATGGAAATAGATCCCCCCATAAATGTATATTATACAGAGTTAGGCTAGAATTCTTTTATTCTTGAGAGCTTCCTAGCTCTTTAAAACAGCTCCCGGAACACACCGATAGATACTTTGCGACAGATTTTCTACATGAGGGTGGTATGTAGCTGGATGAGCAATCGCAAAATGTTCTACCAGCATGCTATAACGACAACCACCCGGAGACGACAACCGGCCCCGCAGCATGAAGCGGCGCCCATCCAAGTTATGACCGGACGTTACTTACGAACGCTCAAATAATAAACGTTTGATATATTATAAACATCTCTAGCGATAATATCTGGGTGTTTATAAACTACTTTGGCTACCTCTTCGTGACGATAGCTATGTTTATTTATGAGTGAATATAGTAAAAACCTAAATTGAACAAATGCTACTCTTCAGCCTTGTATCAATGAGCGAGAAAATATACCAATCGAGAAGGTCCCTAGTGTGGTGTTTTTTTCACTGTTCACTGTTTCAGCCGGATTGTCCACTGCTAAACACAGCCTCCCCTATTTAGGGGGGATTTGTTATAATCCCCACGCTTGGCAGGCGGCTTGGGGATCGCAGTGTAAGATGGCAGTTCTTTAGAAGGCGCTGCTGCCCACCTTCCAGTATTTTTCCCTTAGTCGCCTCTTACGACACCCACGGGATGATATGGGGAGGTGCAATTCTAACCCGGCACCCCGCGGGAAATTGTGTTGGGTGTTTTTTTACTGGTTTACAACCCAGTACCAATACATATTTGGTATAAGTTTTTTTTTTTTTTTTTTTTTTTATACCACTAAGTTGGCAAACAAGCATACGGCCCGCCTGATGGTAAGCAGTTACCGTAGCCTATGGACGCTTGCAACACCAGGGGTATCACTCGCGCGTTGCCGACCCTGAAGAAATCTCTTCACGCCCTTTTTGAAGAACCCCATGCTGTACTCCATCGGGAAAACCTCGGCAGGGAGCTCGTTCCACAACCTGAGCGTCCGCGGGAGGAAGCTCCTTTGAGCCCGCACAGTACGAAACAACTCAGGTTTCAATGTGTGGGGTTGGATTCCCCGTCGATGGCGAGAGTTGCGATGGTGGAAGGTAGCCGTGGGCATCAAGTCGAATAATTCCTTAGAACACTCTCCGTTGTACAAGCGGTAGAACACACATAAGGAGGCAAAGTCTCTCCTCAGACTTAGGGGTTCTAAACCGCTTGTGAGCTCAGGATCGTCAACAATTCTGATGGCACGTCGCTGAACCGAGTCTAAAGGCCCAAGCTGGTATCCAGGTGCTCCCGCCCACAGATGACAGCAGTACTCCATATGAGGCCGGACCTGCGACTTATAAAGTTGCAGCCTTTGCCCCGATGTGAAGTACTGCCTCGCTCTGTTGAGCACTCCTAGCTTTTTGGAAGCCAGCTTCACCTTGTCTTCCAAGTGACTTCGGAACAAAACGTCGCTGGAAATGTTGACGCCAAGGATCCCGATGCTTTGACTGACGTTTAGGAGAGTGTTCTGGAATTTTGGAGCCACAGACCATGGGGTTTTCTTAGCGGTGAACGCGCAGGCTTGAGTCTTAGTGGGGTTGAAATGGACTTGGTTTAGTCGACCCCAATCGGAGACACAAGTAAGTGTACTCTCGATTTCAGACACCAGCCGTTCGCGGCTTTCCTCCACCTCAGAACGAGGGATGTTTGCACGGCCCGTGTAATGGGTGTCCCCTGTACTGTCGTCCGCATAGCAATGAATGCCGTCAATAGACAGCATATCATTGATATGCATTAGGAACAGTGTTGGGGACAGCACACAGCCTTGCGGGACGCCAGCATTTATGTCCATGCTATCAGAGCAACTACCGTCAACGACGGCTCTTATGCTTCTGCTAGACAGAAAGCTGGCAACCCATTTGCATAATCCCTCGGGAAGCCCGTATGATGGTAACTTCGTTAGGAGACCCCTGTGCCAGACCCGATCGAACGCCTTCGCCACATCTAGGCTCACTGCCAATGCCTCACCTTGACTCTCAATGGCGAGTGACCAACGGTGCGTGAGATACACAAGGAGGTCACCAGCTGAGCGACTGTGGCGGAAGCCATATTCGCTCAACAACTCGTGATCCTCCAGGTATCTCAAAAGTTGCGTGTTGATCACACGCTCCATCACTTTGGAGAGAAGGGAGGTGATGGCGATAGGCCTGTAATTCGTCGGGTCTGATCTGTCGCCCTTTTTAGGCACTGGGTGCACATGGGCAGTCTTCCACGAAGACGGGACTTCATTTTTGGTGTAGGAAAGTGCGAAAAGACGCGTCAATACTGGACACAATTCAGGAGCACACCGCTTCAGTACCACTGCCGGTATGCCGTCTGGCCCACTCGACTTATGGATGTCCAGAGAAAGCAATTCCCGCCGGACCTCCCGTTGGGTAATGCTTATCTCCGGCATGGAGCTAGCACACTGCGGGATGGTAGGCGGTGTGGCGCCCCCGTCATCCAAAGTCGAGTTCGAGGCAAAGAGAGAGCCCAAAAGATCAGCTTTCTCCTTTGCACTTTGGGCCAAGTTTCCGTCCGGCTTACGGAGTGGTGGTAAAGACGACTGGCAAAAGTTTCCTTCAGCAGCTTTGGCAAGAGACCAGAAAGCACGACTTCCAGAGGGAAGGCTAGCCAGCCTCTCACCAAACCTGCCGACGAAATTGAACTTAGCCCTGGCGATCATTCGCTTACTGAACCTGGAGGCAGCGTTAAATTTGCGTTTCGCATCAGAGATGTTGGGGTCCTGATTAGTTCGGGCCGTGGTCCAAGCCTCATACAAAGTTTGCTTATTTTGTCTAGCATCTTTGCAAGGCCGATTAAACCACGGTCGCTTCTTCACCCCTGCTGCCACAAGCGGGTTTGGAATATAACATTCCATTCCAGCCAGTATCGCCTCAGCGACGGCAGCTGCACAGGTGTCAGGATCATCTGATGCGAAGCAAAGCTGTCTCCACGGGTACGATGCGTAGAAATCTCGCAATCCATCCCAGTCTGCTGACTTGTAGTGCCATACCCGTCGCCTTCCGGGAGGCCGGGGCGAATCATGTCGGGCGCATGGCACTTGCGTCCGGACTAGACAGTGGTCCGATGACCCAAGTGGCGCATCCACTTTCACTGCATAGTTGTCCGGTCGCGTAGTCAGCAGAAGGTCCAGTAAGGAACTAGTATGGCTCTCAATATCTGGGATTCTCGTAGGAGAAACAACCAGTTGTGAGAAGCCATAGGCCAGGGCAAAGTCGTGAGCAGTCCTCCCCGCGAAGTCAGTGGACTGAGAACTAAGCCATTCAACGTGGTGTGCGTTGAAGTCTCCTAATATCACTAACTCCGCGGAAGGGTACAGCTCCAGTACTTTGTCAGTCGTAAATTGCAGGTGCTCAAATAACCGGATTGTGTCCGCGTCACCGCTGTGGGACCTGTAAAGACACGCGTAAACTTTGGTGTGGCTTCCGTGATCTACGCGTGCCCACAGAATCGACAGGTCCCGGTCTTCTAGGCCATGGAGCCGGCGACAGCAAATATCCTCCCTGACGTACATACATACCCCGGCACGGCGCACAAAATTGTGTTCCAGCTTGTACCCGGGGTAGTGTAAATACGATGTATCATCAGGGCAGGATATTTGCGTCTCCGTTAGAAATAGCAGGGTCGGCTGTGCAGTCTCAAGATGTTGATGTACTGCATTGATATTAGCGTGAAGTCCCCTGATGTTACAAAAATCCATCGATAGTGTGGACGGGGAGGCCGCTGAAGAACCATTTCGTTTATTTCTCCGAGGCATTATAAATAAGGGGTTGTTAAGAGATTTAAAGGAATCGCTGTGCTAGCAGTGACAGGGACAAAGGGCAGTGTTATTAGTCGAGAGTGCTGGAAAGGTGATGCGGTTTGTTGGTGCGGCAGCCGGAAGGGCCCCCGGTCCCCCCATGATACAGTTGGCCGGGTCCACTCCGGTCTCCTCCTCCGGCACGACCAACTATACCATAGATTATGCGCGAGGCGGCGGGTCAGCCTCCCAGGGCGGAGATTAAGTGATCCCTGGGCTCGGGACCCCTACAACCTGCGGGCAGCCAGCGGGCAGCTGTTTCACCGGGTCTCCCTGACCGCCGCAACAACACACCGCGCCTGCACACAACACAACGGTAGTGCGACACCGCTGGTCCCCAAACACTGCCAGCACAGCGTTTCCTCATGGAGCTCTGGCGACCTTACTCACCGCAGGAACACAACACCACATTAAGAAGCGTTATTTGGCTGCGATCTTCTGTAAGGTGGAGGTACTTCCCCAGTCGGGCTACTCCAAATTTTGAACGGGACAACCCGTTATGCCCTTCCTCTCTTATAAGTGGCACTACTTGATGTTACTCTAGACAATATTTAAAATGTTTATAATTTCATTGGCCACTGCTTTAAGAGAGCATGTTACCGTGGAAACCTTCGCGTCTTAGTAAACCTGGCAGGGGTGATGGCAGCACCCATCAGATTTCTACATCGCGTGGTGCGTCCGGGACAGGTTCCTATAATAACTCTCGCTATTGAAACGGAAAGCAACCGGACGGCATGCCGGCGGCTGGCGGCCGGTCGGCTGCGGCTTTTTCTACATTCGGCGACAAGTTGAAAGCGCATTGCACGCGAGTCCCTTTCCCGGAAACTGCACTGTACAGCTTTTTATGTTGCCCATTATGGATGTTGAAGGTGCTTGGAGAAATTAGAAATTGTTTTCTGTAGCTGTATGGAATACTTTCATCCGGAATTGAAAGCAAATTTCCTTAAGATGAACATTACGCCTTTTTGCACATCTTAGAATTCATACAGTGGTAACACACAAGGAAATTAATATAGACTGATATTGAGATAGTTTGTTGCCCTTTGTACGGCACAAAAAAATATGACTTTCGTAGGGTGCACTGCTGAAACCTGCTTCTTTCACGTTATCCTGTTGGAGTCGTATATGGTGACGAAAGGAAAACATCAGAGGATGGGCAGAATGTCAACAGTATACTCAAGTAGAGGAATAGTAAACTCCACTTGGAGCGTATATGCAGTAATGAACGATTATTTATACGAGTACAGTTCAGTATAAATAATGTTTTTTGTTACTTATGAAATTAGTTGCCTAGTTTGAATTGACATAACATCATGGCGTCAGACGCAGGCAGCTCTTGATAAGATTAAAACAGAAGTGCTATGTAAAAGTTCTCACTGAAACTTCTTATCAGATCTCTATTAGTAACTGGAGCAGGCCCCATTGCTGCAATTTGGTCATATTCTCGGAACAATGCCTTACAACATGTCTGCGCTATTTAGTTGTAATAAATACGAGTAATCCGAGACGGGTAATGTAGCGTGAGCGCATAATAGCATGTTACAGTAATTCCAGAGTCTGAAATGTAATGAAATGATTGCGGATGTTATTGCGCTTCTCCCGAAGATATTCGGGGTAGCTTGAACTAATTAGAGAAACATGCATGGAAGTACATATATTTTTGTAACTATGATCTATCATAACAGTTCCACTGCGACGCAGAGTTAACTAAGTTAACTCTACCTACCTATCTCTTAAACGCGTTAACTGTTTAAGAGATAGGTAGGTAGAGAAGCGAGTGGGCAATGGGCATAGAACATATAATAAAAATGGGATCAAAAATTGTGCAGTTGTTCCGTTCGGATACGCTCATTAGTTTGTCACGGTATGACACGGTCACACCTTTGTTGAACCTTATCAACTTATGTATTTAATATTTTTGACCGATTCCACGCATATTTCTAGTATTTTATACTAGAAAATAGTTATGCATTTTATACAGTATTGGATACCTGTTTTCTTACGAGACATTAATTGAAGACAGATATTTCAGTTAATCCATGTGCCCATGGTTCATATTGTAAGGTGGTACTCAGTTCACCGATGTTGCTTATTATCTTTCTAAATAAAAGTTTGATTTATTGCAAATTATGTAACTACATATATCGACTTACGCACAAACTACATATACGTACCTACTTCTTACGTTCCGTCACGTTGAAATTCTTCAACATGGCAACCTCAGTTATTCATAACCAGAACTAAAGCCGCCCAAAAATCAATATGTATTAGTAATATATTATGCGTTTCCGCATTCATGTAGGTGTTTGTTACATCTGCGTTACACAATATTAAGAGGACACTCACAAGAATATACAGTTACGGATATTATGTGAATTTCAAGTACCGTCGCATCTAAAGTAAAGAAATAGGTATATCTGTAATGTGTTAAATTAACAAATTATCATATTTTATTATCGACTCACGCAAACAGTTCTTAGGTATGATTTACTTTGTAATTATTCCTCTAAGCAGTAATTTATCAAATGGTTGTTCAAATTAAGTATCAAGATACTTTTATCAAGTTATTATATTAAGGGCCGTTCAGAATTCGAGTAAGTTCCGGGTATACAAAAATAACTGAATGATAAAAATGACAGTTAACATGCAGCGCGTTTCAAGCCTTATCCGATGGATAGGCTAAATCGATGACAGTGAAACGCAAAGATAGTGTTTTATTTATTAAATATGTTCTGGGTAGTATAACCGGAACTTACTCGAACATTTTGAAACAGGCCCTAAATATAATAATGCATGTGCATATGTAAACATATGTAGTCTGTCGAATAATTCAAAAAGTATCTCCAACGCAACAAGTTGGTACTATGCTATTTATAAATTGGCGTACAGTACCATCGACGAACATCATCTCTGTTTGCACAATATGACGGTAACTCACATAAAATTCTTCGGTGTTTTATGTATTGAGCAATATTGTATGGTTAGAGTCTTAACTTGTTATTTTGCTTATTCAAACACGATGTGCTCACTTTTTTATGGTCTCGACTTCCACAAGTTATATTAAGGCGAAGCCTGTGGCGGGATATATATAAAAATATATATTATAATTGTAAATTCTATCACGATATTTGAATTAGTGTTTTAACAATACCTATTAGATAATTTTTTAAACTAATTGAATTTATCACGGTAGATGTAATTTTAAATATTTTTGGCGGTTAAAATGGTAATTTATGGGATCATGTACATTGGTGTCTAATAACTGTTCTAGATAATACGAGCAACGTTGTCGTAAACTCGCAAATACCATGATCTTGTGGAATTGTTACGGAACCTAACCACATGCGTGAATAAACTATATATTTTTTTAATTTCTTGCCACAAACGTGAGTATCCACCTTAATACGTTTATGTTATATATTATATGTAAGGTAAGGCTTAAAACAAACAATAAAAATATCATCAACAGCTATAACGTCCACCAAAGCGTAGCCCCTGCTGTGCTATTACGGTATAGATGGTTTTAAAATGTCTAGATCGGTAACTAATTGAAATAATTGTAATTATGGTAATTCTGTGTGAACTATAATCAGCCGATATTTAGTTGATAAGACAGACCTTATAAGGCAGATTGAGATATCCTATCAAAAGCTTTTGAATAATCCTTATATAAGAAATTTATTAACAGATAGACAAATTTGCTTGTGTACTGTACGTTCCTATGTCAAAATACACAGGATATTATATCGATAAAAGTAAGGATAAAATACAGAGAATATAATATCGATAAAACAAAGAGTAAAATAAAGAGGATATAACATCGATAAAACAAAGAGTAAAATACAGAGAATATAATATCGATAAAACAAAGAGTAAAATACAGAAGATATAATATCGATAAAACAAAGAGTAAAATATCGATAAAACAAAGAGTAAAATTTAGAGAAACAAAGGTAACCGACAATTGCTAGTAAATAAAAAGCTTTCCTATAATAGTAACATGTTCGTTCATTCATGAATACCTATTTAATTATAAAATCTTATATTTCTGCGTAATTGATCATCATTAGCAACAATAGCAGTATTCAGAAGTATGTAGTATTGAGGTAAAGGTGCGTACACACGGTCTCTTTGTTGTTTGTTTTTGTGCGCGGCACATCAATAGGCTGCAAAAAGTTTTCAGCGTCCGACAATAAAGTAAGGTAGCCACAAGTTCGTAGAATGACAGATTTATTTAAAGTCATCAAATGATAAGATGGATAAATGATGGTAAACGTCACGCCTGTCTATTATGGTTGCAATGTCACCGTTCCCGTTCCATTTGACACTGACTTCATCACTTCAAAAGTCAAAATAATTTATTGAATTTAGGCGTCTCCGATGCTCTTATGAAGGTCAATTACAAATTTTAATATTGAAATATTCTACATTGTACTGCCACGTTCAACAAACAAAAATGTATAGAGCCACTGCGACATGAACGGAAAAGAAACTCGGGGCCATTCTTTTAAATGTCTTTTAACATGTGTTACATACTATATAATAAATTATTACGATATATTTTGTTTAAATTACGTAGGTGAGAGACGAGTTCGAGACGAGTTCTTATGTCTCGTTAGCCCAGTAATGTCACTTGCTAGTGTACTTACGTAACGTAGTGTTTGCACACTACTGCTTCGTGGCAGAATATCTGACACTGCGGTGGCAGCCACCAAGACGGACTCCTACTGAAGAGATTTACGACCTGGTACAGGTAAGGAAAATAATTCTTTGTCACATGGTGACAAATATTCTACTAAAGGATGATATTCTATTAAAGAAGTATTTTTGACAGTATTTTTTTAACCGCGTTTATTGCTTCTGCAGCCCTTCACAGGAAATTTTCTATAGTTACACGACTGCCCAAAAAAGGAGTGTTATGGATTCAGGTTTAGGGTTCATGTATGTATGTACCTATCTATGTTTGTGACTTTCTATATTCCACCACAACTTCTAAACGGATTAACTGATTTTAATGTATTTAAGTGTCACTTGCGCTATAAAGACGAATCTAAAGACATCTCATATATTAAAATCGGTGAAGCCATTTGGAAGTTATGGTGGCATAAAGAAACTCACAAACATACATACCTACACGAACCTGAAAACACTCCTTTTTTGGGCAGTCGTGTAAAAAAGCCGATCGCTAATTTATGAATTGATGGTTACCCAGCATAGCTTTTCCAGCGTAGACAGGGGCGGGCGGGAATGGCGAGAGTTCATCGCCCCGCCATTGTTTAAGATTGATTCTAAAGACTCGAGCACGCATCGGTAATACGCATCCAATCATAGAAATTACATGATAACGAGATCGTGAGTGAACCCGAATGGCCTTTGTACACAAAAAACGTGATCAAATTCTTGCCTAATTACAGAAAATTCAACATTGTGCAATGTATGAAATCAATTTGCGATTAGACGTTTGTAAGGACCTTTACCCTTACATATACGCAATCATGCGCACGTATTTGTATTTCTTCTAGGTCGCTGTGTGTGTGTGGTCTTGGTTTTACTAGATGGTAGGTCTTCAGCAAGAACGGATTCTTCCGGTTTGGCTGCGTGGCGTTTGTGACGTCGGCTTAGCAGGAAAATTAGGCAGAATTGTCACTAGATATATTTTAAGTGTTTTATTAAAATATTAATTAAATGTTTTCTCAAAACATTTTAAAAATATTTGTTATTATTAAATGTAGTGACACGCAAAGTAACGCCTGAATCTATTCATTAAAATGTAGGATTCTAATGGTGAAATCATTTTTCAAATCGGTCCAGTAGTTTTTATGTTTATGCGTTACCGCGGGCGTTACATACAAAAATACAAATCTTTCCTCTTTATAATATTAGTATAGATATAGATTAAATAAGCGTCATTTATTAAATATATATACAATGTTGGAGCACACACTTTAATAATAAGTGGAATCTTCTCCTAGTTTACCTATAGCTATAGAAAAAGCATAAACGTACAGATTGTACAACACTATCCAACTCATAAACGTCCATAAACACATCACTGACGATTTCTCTGGCCATCATAAACGTGGAGAAAGTACCATTTGATTGCCGGCCGGCGATGCCGCGGGCGCAGCCGGGTTTTTGCGATAGTCGCTATATGGTCACTACTGGAAGACTTCGAGAACCCCTTTAGAATAAGAAGACAACGCACTTCACGGAAGTACTGAGAAGAAAATACAAAGTAAACAAAAGAGCTTTTTTTAAGCGGTAGCGGTTTTAAGGTTAGCCACCTTTTACCTATAATAAAAAAAACAAATCATAAAGTTTTGTTTTTCATTCAAAATAACCGTACAAAAGTATTTTAAATTCCTATAAAACCTTTCCAAAATAAATCCCATTATTGTAGTAAGTTTTACTTTTAATTTTTAAATAAATAATTATAACGCAAAAACAGCGTTGAGTACAAGGTAACCTATCTTGTATTTAACGCTGTTTTTGCGCGTAGTCCTAGTAGTTTTCCTCGCCGTAGTGAGGTGCGGCTACCACTAGAATTTTCAGCGCTGCCTCAGCTACTGCCTAGACGGGCACTGGAAACGCATAGCCGGCAATGCAAGTGTTGGTACGAGTGCATTCAGCACTCACCCCACAATATAAGGAAGTTGCATGACCTCGCCCAACATCCCGTAGAGTTGAGATTACCGACTTTTGATTGTTAGTGATGATGCGGTCGACGATAGAAGAACACGCTCCTAAAAAATACTCCTTTATCGAAGTCTGTGTTATAAGGTAATTGATCTGTTTTTTTTACGATATTAGATATTTTAATTTCTTTAGCCTATTTGACTAACGTATTCGTATTAGTGTTGGAAAAAATCAGCTTAACGCCATTTTTCAATACCTTTGCTGCCGCGTAGTAGCGTGAACTCCCAAGGAGGGTTTTGCCAGGCAGGCGGACAGCCATAAAATCTAAGCCTAACCTTTAACATCATGTGCAATGGTGTGCAAATTTATTAGTATGCCAAAGACATAATATTGTATTGAGTACATACCTGACCCCGTATGTGAAAAAAGGATTAATTTAGTCTGCAACGGAACTTGTGTTTAGTACCAATTCGCACTTGGCTCATTTCAACATGGTACAGTTTTTCGAAGCGAATGATTTACGATCGACAACACAAGTGTCCGCGCACTGGAGCCTGTTATTACTTTAAATTGATTACGTAACGAGTCGCTACGTGTTTGATCCAAAAGCTCTCAAAGAGCTTTCAATTCCGCTTCTCACTCGTTATATGTAATTTGTTTTTACCCGTAACGTTACACCACACACAGTTTTTACTGCTATCTAGGGTTAAGCTTGACGAGGATTTCAGGTGGACACGGTATCCAAGAAGTGTCAAAAAGAATTGGAGGTATACCATCAGCTCGATGATCAGACGACAATATAGTGAGGTATGTCGGAGAAAAACGGACGACGGAACTAGACGCAAGTTTTGCTGAGGAGCGACCTGTATGGCTCATTGCATGCACAAGTCTGTTTTTCGTTTAGTTTTATGCTTGATATATTTTGTGATAAGTAGTTAAATTATTTTAACATACTTCGAAACGGAAGGCGGTTTCGTTATCTTATGTTTATACATACAAATTCCGTCGTTTATGAACCGATTAAAAAAACTTTTTAAGTGCATACTTTCACATTGCTGACATATAAATTTCATCAAAATCGGTTCAGTATTTTGGTATTTGAAATAAAAATAAGTGGAAAAAATATCTATGTCTTCCGAATAAATAAAACCAAATTGCGTTTCATATTTTTTTTAAGTAATTATATTATTTTCTTTACAGGTAAATTCTATTACAAATGTTAAACGACAGTTAACACTACTTTGATATGATCCTGGTAAAATAATACTTGAAAATTAAAAATAATTAAGGTGGAAACTCACATATGCTGTGGGAAATTCAAAATTTAGACAATATTCTCACTATTATAGCTGAGTTTGTTCTCGATATAGGTTTGGTACCTATATGCTTACGGTATTAAACTCGTAAGTTGAAAATAATATTTGCAAATGATTCCATAAGCACAATAGTGAGACCTACGAGTATCAACAAAACCAAAATAATGTTAAAACTTCAAAATTCCCGCTGCAGAATACTATGAAACTGGATTAAGTAACGTAACTTTAGACATCCTCTGTATAAACAACGAAAGTCATTTTATTCTAGCTACATTTCTGCTCTGCTTGCTATCAATCATTAATGCAAAAAGACCCTCTGCAGAGCACATTGTAACCAGCCATTTTGAATGAGCAATGAAGCTCAGACTTCAGTTTCAGTCATTCTTTCTAATGTATTCTGTATTGTGTGTCCATCGTGTATAATATTGGGTGATGGTTTGTTTCTATTTTCAATTTATTGTAATCGTATCAGCCAGAATTGTTTCGACGTGGATGTATTGGTAAGCAGTCGCAGTACAGGTGGAATTATTCCTCGTGAGCAATATCTTCGGATGGTTATATATGTACTATTATATTTTCTTGTCTATATATCAGCCACCGAGAATTGTTCATATTTTTATATTTCAAAACAAATGACAGCCTTGGTAGTGTGGTTGGCATGGCGGTAAAGCTCAAGTCAATCTTCAAATGAAGAAAATCTGCCAAGCACATAACATTGTGTTCCGACAGCTGCCATTGAAAATTAGTTCACATTCTAGGTTAAGGAAAACTAAAACGTCTTCTTCATAAAAAGTCACAATAAACGGTTATAAGTCTACTTGTCTCCATCGGCTCCTAGTGACTCTATGACGATGTCGTCTCTCCAACTAGTGGGCTGCCTCTTTATCACTTATCATGAGGTGATTTATTTGGTCGAAGGCTAGTTAGCCTAACCGGAAATAAAAAATGAATAACAGGCATTTAAGATGACCTTAAATTTCAGGCAGTTAAGGCAAATTTAAAAGAAAAACATTGCAACATAATACACTTATTATATCATAAAGCGTTTGTAATCCAAGCACAGGTCAAGTAAAATATATGGGTAGTAAAATATATCTGACCGTTTTTAAATATGTTGAGCGAAGTGAAGTACCAAGAAGGATATGTACGTCTTTGAAAGTTCTAAACTGACTGGGCAAGAAGCTTTTGTTTGACATGAAGCAGGCCTAATGATCGTTCCGCCATACTGTTCTACCAAAACAAAAATTAGTGTCATGGTGGTGGGCAGAGATTGAGTACGTTTACTTTACCTAATTTTACAGCTAAAATGCTACCATAGCTAAATATTTAACCCACATTTTACGGATATTATAATACCCATCGTCATCTCACCCAGCAAATCGGTACTTCACAATGTTTTGTCGATAGTTATGTAATTGGCGATTAGAGACCCTTCGCTACGCATTTTTTAGAGCGGCAAATCGAGTTAGTAGTGGTTAGTTATTAGAGAGTGTGGACCTAGTCACATTACATTTTAAGGATCATAATAAGGGTGACATTTAGAAAACTTCGTCGGTTAACCATCATTAGTTTTTCACAATCGTACTTCGATATCTTATGCATGACAGATGACGCGGAAATGTTGACTTAAATCGGCACGGCGCTGTTATAAAAATGTACTCACAATACAGTGAAATTTCAAAAAAATTAATACCCACGATGGTGGCCGTAAACAATCATTCTTCAGAGAAGGATTAAAGTATGTTTTGGAGGGTAAAGACAAAATGACTTTGCACTGTAAGTTTATTGAGATTGTAGGGGTCTATATGGAAAAAAATATTACAGATTTTACTGTCATTCTTTCATATCTTTATATCGTAAGCTTCAAACTTTGACTTCAAAATTTGATTTTAAAAGATTTAATTCAAATTTTGAAGTCACTGTTTCACTATTTGGAAGTCACAGCCAACGTAAGAGGCAGCTCGGTGTTCCGTTATGAAATGACAGACTCAATAATTGAATGCACCCGTTTCTTGTAGTTATTACGACGAGTCACGATAGCAACCTTTAGTTTTGCAAAGCCCCAGCATGAACAAATTTTAATGTTTTCGCAGAAAACCCTTTTCTATTCTGTCAGTCTAGAATATATGTCCTAAAGCACGTCTGTACCTAAATTTGGACCAGAGGTTTAAAACAAAGTTTATGTTTTATTATGTTATGTAGTGAAGACGGGCAAGTCGCCCGCCTGATGATAAGCGTCACGCTGTCCATAATACCTATCTCATATTACAGTGTCACCTATTTCACTCTGATTGACATTGCACTGCGCCCGTCACTCTAGATTCTAGAGTCTAGAATATTAGTGCTTATGTCTTGTTCGCCCAGTAATTTCACTTGCTACAGTGCCCTTCACGCTTAAGCGAATTAGTGTTTGCACACTACTGCTTCAAAGGAGAATAACTGTTAGTAAATGTATGCCTAATATATTTCAGTTTTAACTTATTAGCTTATTGTGTGCGTTGACTTTCTGTAAGCACAGTAAGCATATTATATTTATAAATCAATATCTGTCAGTGCGGTGGTCTTAAAGTAGAGTGGCAATGGACTGCCGCGCAAGTATCCACTATATGTTGAGTTCCGACATCTGGCCTTAACGTTAACAGATGCAGTTCGTCACTTGTGTGAGGAACTGCACTGCTCTCATCACCTTGAGTCATACAGTTGGTAATTCTGTCTGTTATTTCACCGGCAATTTCCAGTTTTGGTCACTGAAGGTGATTGTTTTGAATTAGAAAAAATATATACAAGTAAATATCTACCTATTATGTACAGACATTTTGGAAACAAATCCGTGCTAATAGTTTTAAATAAGTCTTTGTATAATAGCTTATAAAAAAATTCAATGGAGCTGTATAGCAAATAATGTTTAGAACTCCTCAACGTAAGCGAATTTTCACATCTAACTTACGCTTAAACGTGACCCAGCAGGTATATCCTTAGCACATCCGTGTTGAACATTTTTTTATTCGGATAACCGCATTTACCTAAGAATTATTGTTTTCTCAAATTTATGCGCTTTTTGAACAAACACATGGCCTTAGACGCCACGCGTAGCGCACATTCATAATGAATTTTGTGTTATTCAAGTTTTGTTTTATTTTCCGTTTCTAATTGATCTGCATCGACCCCTTAAAATATGACAAAACTACGCTGTTATGGAAAGCACTATAAAGACACTTTACTTAAGAAAATCGTTCGTACCACTCGAATAACTTAAGATTATTTTTCATAATAAATAGTGACGGAATTAATAAATCGCACGCTTGATGTTGAGCTGCAGGTTTTGAAAATCAAAAGTTCCTATACGCTGCTCAAAACCAAAAAATATCCTCAAAAACACTTTATTGCGATCGTCACATTACAATAAATGTTTTATTTCGAAAATGTATATAATTTAACTGGTTTAATAATAGGGAGTACTTACTTACATTTATCATTACACAAAATAAATACGAAACAATAATAAAAGCAAACACTTGTCAGGTATTTCTTTCCGTGGAAACTTCTCGAGAAAATCAGTTTTTATTGCCGAAAATTGGCCGCCAGCTGTATTAATTATGGCTATTTGTCTCTTCCGTAGGTAGTTCTATCTTTCTTGTTCTGTCATGAAATTCATTTGAGCCATCGTTAATTGCACACTCCTGCCGGAAACACTATTATTATACTATTACTTCGGGTAGCAGCCTCGAGGCTAAAGCGCAAGCCACACTGTAAGCGTCGCTACTCCAGCTTTATTAGTGATGAGAGTTATCTTACTTCAACTCTCTTCAAGTTAAAAAAGCGACCTATCTTGATGATTACATGACCGACTTTATGTAGACCACATTAACATGCTATACCTATGGGAAATATTTGAAAACAGTCCAGCTGTTTTGACGATGTCAGTCAGGATATGTTATTTCTATCATTTAGTCGGAAAAGTGTAAAGGAATAAAGGGAAGCCTTCACCTCCTTGCACATACCCGGCTAATATACTTGTATAAAACGCTTCGTATAACCGTTAGTATGAACTTCACTTAGTCTCAAACCATTAGTTCCGATTTCGAGTTCTTTGACAGAGTCTGAGTTATGTGGTTTTATACAAATATCTACCTTTATATCCATTGTGCCAATTTAGTTAGGTGCTACTTAGGAATAAATGGAATATTCAAAGTCAGAACGTTAAGACGTGACCTTAGCGTATGAAACTTCATAAGATAGGCGCATTATTCCTGTTACGGCCGTCGCATAATAGACATTTTTCGCTTTGCGCCACTCACTTTTGGTCAGTAGAGATTGCGGTGAATTCTTTGACTATATTTTGTAAAAAAACGCACTTGAATTCGATTGCGTGCATTCGTTATGTAGGCAAAGCAGTGGGTAGGGCTTGCTAACGTATAGACTAGAGATATTATAATGTTTGTCTTCATTTCCCCCAGCTTTGTGTACTGCGTATCCGAATTCTCGATATTTGCCTGCTGTGTGTCCTGCGCATAATGCTTACCTGTGCCAATCAAACGAGGCCATTACGCTGACTTCTTCAGACTATTTATGTCTATATGATAGCGATAAACGCCCGAGACGCTTTACACACAAATAAATACTGCCGTATTAAGGGCCGTATTACATTACACGACTGATTGCAACTTGCCATTTATTACCGCTATAGAGTCTTATTTCCGCCTATGAGTACCTAATGGTCTAGTGCTGAATTTTAACAACTGCATCGATTTTCTAAGTGATAGACATGCACATGGTAAAAGTCTCGGAAGGATTGGTAGAGTGGGTAAAGCTATTCAATTTACGGTTTTCAAATCAACAATAATATACTTCGCTCCAGATACAACCGCAAAGAAATGTATCATAAACAACAATAAACATAATTTTATCTAAGCAGTTCATTGTGAAAATCAACCGTTTCAATAAAACGTTAAAGCTCAAAATGCTGCAGTTATATCGGTCTAATTATGAAACATGTGCGTGAACGCATCTCGGCAATCTAGTTTTCTATTCTAAGTTCATAAATAGCGGATATACAATTACTAATAATTGGCAAGATTGCAATAATTATGTGACTTGCTGCAGTATTTAGGGCTGAATACCTTCAAACAAAGAGCCTACCTGTACAAGTATGTACAAGTGTTTCATGAGAAAGTATGTTAGTTATTTCTATAATCAGCGCTTGTGATATTATACTACTATATTTATCGTTCTTATTTTTTGTAACAAAAAGATTTATGAACTATTTTATAACATCCTTGACGAGTGTTAACTATGCTCTTAGCAAATTACAGATACGCTGAAATTCATATGTAATCTGCGCGGCGGCACTACTATGGGAATTATTCGATAGTGTATATATTTGTGTGAATTGGACCTACTTGGCTATATCTGAAACTAAGGGAAATTGCGGAAAATGTTCATAGGGGTTTCGAGCAATATGAATATTGCCAATAAATAGCTATTGGATTTCAGATTATACTAGTGCCTGGTGTACTAATACAAAATTTAGTGTTTTTGCATTTGATATTTGATGTCTGTTACACATCTTTGTTTAATCTTCGTCCGGGGTTCAACCTGCGGCACTGTTTGCAATGTCATTGTATCATATTTGCATAAGAAAATGAATAGAAAACGAATTTTAAAATACACTCGAGAGCAATGAATCCGGGTCACTTAAAGAATCCTAAAAATCTCGGAAACTAAAAATGCTAGGTTAATGCAATAAATTGTATTTAATAGACAATGTAATACTCCTTAAATGAAGGTATTAAAACTTCTTAGTTATTGTAAAGTTATATCATAAAAAAATCAAATTTAAAAAAGGGCCACTTTCGAAGATGGAACTACGAAATTACAGCATTTGGTTTTGCTTTTGTTTGTAATCTGTCATTTATGTGGGTACATAAACCATGTTGATAGTGCTCTATATTCATTATTCAAGCTGAAATTATGTCGCTTACGCCTGAAGAATGCACCAGAATACTTACAATGCTGGAAACCGGCCGGAGTCAGCGCGATACAGCCAGGACTGTCGGTGTGTCGCTGTCAACAGTACAAAGAGTTCTCCGACGTTACGAAGAAACTGGCTCTAACCTACGCAGACCAGGAACGGGCAGAACCAGGTGTACCACAGCACGAGAAGACCGATACTTGGTGAACACCATGCTTCGAAATCGCTTTCTCACAGGAACTGAACTCACCAATCAGTTTCGACGCCTCGGAGGAAGTAACCCAAGTGCAAGTGCATACAAGCACGATGGAAGACACAGAGTGTATCGAAGACCAGGGGAAAGATTCAAGCAAGCATGCATCGAAGAAAAAGTAGCCTACGGTGGTGGGTCTGTACTTGTGTGGGCCGGAATTTCTTCTGAAAGTCGCACAGAGCTGGTGATCATAGAAAACGGCTCTTTAACTAGCGTAAGATATGTGGAAGAAATCCTCAATGATCACGTTGGTCCATTTATGGTCAATTTAGGTGAGGATGCTATATTTATGCATGACAATGCCCGACCTCATACAGGTAGGATTGTGAATGACTACCTTCAAGAGATGAACATTACTCGTATGGAGTGGCCAGCGCGCAGCCCGGATATCAACCCGATCGAGCATGCTTGGGACGAGCTAGGCAGATGCGTAAAACAACGAAACCCTCCCCCAATCACGCTTCGTGAGCTCAAAATTGCTCTCACAGAGGAATGGGAGAATATTCCCCAAAATCGTATAAGGAACTTGGTGTACAGCATGCCAAACCGCGTAAACGCAGTAATGGAAGCACGAGGAGGCAATACGAAGTATTAAAATTCAAGAAAATCGTAATAAAGTTCAAAAATTTCATGTTTCCTATTTTTGTTTTAAGGAGAGATCAGCAGTTTTTTTCTTTATGTAATTTTGTGTTAATAAAATGTATGGTGACTCATATTTTTTTTACTTTCATTTAAGGAGTATTACATTGTCTATTAAATACAATTTATTGCATTAACCTATCATTTTTAGTTTCCGAGATTTTTAACATTCTTTAAGTGACCCGGATTCATTGCTCTCGAGTGTAATAATAAAAAAACTACGGGAAAAGTTTTTTGCAATTTGTGACTTTTTGAGTACTAAAACGATGATTGGTCCCATAGAAGTTTTTGATCAGTATTAGAAACAGGATCGATTGGCATCAAAAACTGTTTCTGTGTAAAATGGCTATTTTCTTGCTAACTGTATTTTTTTTGAAAATCTGTCAATGGGGATCAAAATTCCATAAAAAAATATGGATAGTCTCCTAAGACCATTTCCGAGTAGCTGCAACGGATAAGGTACTTCCCCTACTGTCCCGCTGAAAGTTTCCAACCTGTATATATACATCGAAAATTGGTAGATTGTTATATCCTTCCCTATATAATATTACAGTTTTCGTATACTCATCAAATTGAACTGGTTTTATTCCAATGCACAAATACACATATAAAATATATATTTTCAATTTTTTTTTTCTGTAGTTTTCTCACCGTATATCTTCAGCTCCGCGGACGGGGCTGGCTGGGGTGTCGAGGTTTTGCTCACGACCCCTGCGGTTCCTCATGCGAGCACTATCGCACGGTCACTATCACTGCTAACGAAATAATTGATAACAAATGTTTCGAATTTTCCTACTTATCGAGAGTTGAGGGCCACTTCAAGTCTGATTCATCATCATCAAGTATCATCTTAAAAAACAGCAAAACGAAATGGAGTCACAAAATTTTATCGTATTATTGATATCTTTAATTTTATCCCTCCAAATAATATAATACTTTATATTTAAAACTATACCCCGAGACGTTTTTTTTTAATCAGGACCAATCTTTTCTAAATTCCGCAGTGCGTATATAAATAAGGCAGGGCTGCACGGTATGTAGGCCAAGGATGGGTCAACGAACTGCCTTGATTGTGTCGCACAGCCAACCTGTCACCAACCATACATATATTTATACAATATTGAACTCTATCAATACGAAGTACCGGTCCTAACCGTGTAATTAAGTTGTTACCGATTGAGCAATAAATTCGTTGGCTATTACCGGTAATAAATAAAAAAATAGTCAACTTAGGTAATAAAATCATGTGTTCAATATTACCGGTTTATATTTAAGTAACCTAATTTATTAGATTGGCAAGTCTGGGTTCATTTATATTCAAATTCTATCCTCGTTACATACTGAAAGTGTGTTAATATGAATCGTAAATCTGTGTACATCAATCAATCAGCAGTTTACGTAGATACGATCTCCGAATATTATATATATACGTAGCGCATTGATTTAAATAAAAAAGGAAGATAGACGCGCTACGCTCTAATGCCATGACAATATAATGTGGAGAAAATTTAACACAAGCATAAAATTCACACAGCTACACTCCTATTGTATATGATACGATTTATTGAATGACAAAAACAGGAAGACCAGCACGCAATAGACCCATACGCTTACTACTGAGACTCGATCAGGAGACGTCGCACGTCACCTGATTTGACATTGCCATGTTCGAGGTATGGATGCCGCTTCTCCCGTTTTTATAAGTTGCATGACGTAGCGAGAAAAGGAGCTTGTAAAGAAATTCCAATAATTATATATCTTTACATGATTTCAACTTTACATGTTATGCAAACATCACATTTACCAATTTTTGGTACTCAAATTTTTGTCTCATGTGTTTTGAGCCCTCATCGAAATATCCAGTCATTTTTATACTCTATATTATTTTATTTATTTGCTTTCATCTGTTGTGTGTTTTTTTTATCTGTGGGGGCAGGAAGCTCACTTTATTTTCCAAAACTTATCAAAGCGCGTGGTCGATGCAATGTTTAATTAAACATGCTGGTACTTATTTGGCTCTACGAATAAGCATCGAAATTCAACGGGGCAATGATGCCAGCATGCTGGGCACGCTGCCAATCGGTAGTGGGCATTTGGACTGCCTGTAGGCCTGCAATGGCCTTAATGTTGCTGCTTTTATTGTAGTAGCTGTAGTGTTGATATAATTTGTAGTGCTATTTTATAGAAGGCATACCGCCCGTAAAAAATATATCCTTCCTCATGACATGCTGGTGCTAGACCATTTACTCCTTCTGGTCGCTGGGCTCCTTTTTTTATTACTAATAGGCCAGCGTTACCACAATCTCACCAGATGGTGCGTGTTATTACAGTCATAAATGCTAAGGCGAATTACTATACTATGTTCTTGCCTAGAATTACTGGCTCTCAAGGACAGCTGCCGAAACATACCGATTATCTACGAATTATACATTACTACGATATAACGACGTTCGTATTATATCAAAATCAGAATTTCAATAAGTGGGTAGGTAGGTACAACTCGCCCCTCAGGCTGTGCCTCCGGCGACCACTGATCTACAGTGTGCAAAAGGTCATCATTGAGCCAAATAACTACAACGCAATAATATCGTCGAAAAACGCTACGTTATTACTAACGAACTGAAAAAGGCATTGTTAGATGACAGGTACGGTAGGTATACCAATATAATATCTATCAGCTTAGTGGCAGCTACTGCAGAATTTCGCTGAGAAGGTGCATAATTCGAACGTGAACAGTTTTAGCATCACCGTATTCTGGTAGAGCATATCACTAACATCAAACCTCATGTCCAAAATCTTTCGGCAATCTAATCGAGTGTGTTGTGTTCCTATTCCAGGTGAAGTTTGAGTAACGCCAAGGACTAAGTAAGGTTGTGGTCACAGGCCTATCAGCAATACACAAAGAAAACCACTTTCATCGAACTACGTTGGACAGGAGTACGCTAATCACTACAATATCTCACTTGCACATTATACAAATCAATAGTTTGCATGTAATTAACGGTGCCATTTTCGATTAGTTTCTTCACTAAACCGGGTAATATAAGGTTACTAATCCCACTGCATTACTTGCCTACAATATAGTCCCTTGCATCAATAAATACAGTCTACTAAATTAATACTAAGTTTGAATAGATTTAAACAAGGATGTACACAATTGTTATACATATTCACATTTGTATGTGACAGATGCCATGCTGTCATTGAAGGCAATATTGTTCAGCACTGATATGACTTTGTGCTGCGACTTAAAAATAAATCATAGCCGTGATGACGGTATATAATAACGACAATCGTCAAATTAGCATAACATAAGTTTCGTTCTAAGAGGGAATATTCTAATATGTTTAATCCACCCTGGGATGGCTGAATAGGAAAAGTGGAATATCTATGTCGGTCCGAAAGCGGTGGGCTATAAATCGAAGTCAAATCTACTCTACTTATGACCTTATGTTGTTAGCGAAAACATATTTCCTACTATGTTCTTGAGTTGTTAGACGTACTCGTACGACATATGACGACTCCCCCACGAGAGTTGGATAAAGGCAAGAAGATGATGATGACGACTGCAGCATAGCGGACGTACGCTGAGTTTTTTCCGGCCCGTTACGCTCTCATACCGCGCAGCGAATTTCCCGTGACTGCACGCGCTGCGCCCGCGCAGGCCGCCCGCGCCGCTGTCTTATTGGATAACGAGATAACAAGGCTCCCAATTATTTACATTATATACCATTTGTTCTGTGACATAGCTACTGTTTTACTGTTAAATGGAGTACTATTAGGTATTATTGACTTTAGGACCTAATGGCAATGGCTGTTGACTGCTGATGCCGTCAACGATCAACTACTGTCATTTTTGTTACTGTGGTGAATGCGCGCTCTAATCTTTCAACCCCTTCATCACTTACATCAGGTGGGATCGGTCGGTACAATATTTCTTTCACCATCCAAAAATGCATCACGGCATGCATAATATTCATAACATAAACGTTCCGGTGTGAGATAAGGTTGGGGAGTTTGAAAAAATGTAACAGGAAATCGGGAGAGCAGTCAGAATGACATGTGACAAAAATCCGAAATGGTGGATTCAAGATAGACGCCATACTGAATGCTTCGATTGAATGTTCTTAAGTAGCTTTCCTTCCATTTTGACAAATGCGTAGTTATGTACACCTACCAGATTTTAAAGACTATTGGGTGGTTTAGCCATAGAACATATATTAATACTACGTTTAACAAAATTTTATGAATAGTAGGTATATTGGTAAATCTGATAACGATTAAGGAAATGAACACTAAAACACGGCACTAAGGCATTTGTTGTCATAGAATGTGAAATGTTGTTGCTCTATTTTAAATTTGTTGTTGTCATTTCTTGCTTTCACGTTTATAAAATATGATGACAACAGGCAGGATGACAGTTCTAACAAAGAAAAAGAATATACAACAAGCGACTTATGACCATAATAGATGTACCCATATATAGATCATTTATTACTTCCATAAATAGTAAGTACAATATAAGTTGTAATAATATTATGATGATAAATGTACTGAGTCTTATAAGTACGACCCTCGTTGGACAGAGCAAGTTTGAAGAGAAAAGAACTCTTTTGATTTTATTTTATTTCTCTATTCATTTTGAATGTGCCTGTTGTATGTTATATGTATGTTATTATATATATATGCTTACGTATATATTATGTTTAATGTATATTTTTTAAAGTAAATTAAAAATATATGTGAATTCAAAATGTTAATTGGTCGATAATAACTTATACATATCTGGCTACGAGTATATCAGATGTTCTTATTCTTATTCTTATTCTAATTGGGGGCGATATGTCCTGCACTGACGTCCCGCTTGGGGTGTATTGTGCATTTCCCCCGCCAGCTTCTACCCAAGCCATCCCAACTCCTTAACGTAGCGGAGAAGGACTCTGGGTCGCTGGCATAGCTGCTCCAGTGACGTGTGTGGTGGTGGAAAGGATTTTGATGTTGAGAATGGCTCACATAGACCCGTTTCAACTCAGATGTTACATTTTGTACATAAGTACCTACAGCTTTTTTTAAAATATAACTAATAAATAAGTATCTATTAAAAATAAGTAATATTGCCGGTTGCTTTAAGTAAATATTAACTTGTATATTTTTTTATATATTTTACGCCATTTGTCATCATATTTTGAAGCAAGGATAGAGGTAATAGCTATGGACTACCACAGGTCCATGGTTTGATCCCCACCGCCCGCTTGAGTTTCACCGCATGGCGGAAAAGCATTTTGCGAATGCTTGCCTGGCTAGCTTCCACCCTTAAGTAAAAAATATGTCGCCAAGCACCTATTGGTGTGTTCCGGCAGCAGTTCTTGAAAGGCAGTATTAATTATGAAATTACAGACACACGAGACTTTACAAATGTCTCAGGATGATGACGAAATTCATCGCTTAACATCAGGTGGGCTACGTGGGTGTTTGTAAAAATCCTACAAAAAAAAACTTCACTCTTCGGTGAGTCACTGTTGTATAATATACCCATATACTGTCATAGGAACCTAATTTACTTTACGAAGTAACCGGGTTACTACAGTTGATGATAGATTATAAAAACTCGAATCAAGTCCATCGTGGACGATGCTTTTTTAAGGTTGCACTGGCCGGCCCGTTCTCCATACAAACGCCGTTGGGTGATCACTCCCTTATTTGAGGAGATAGGTCCAAAATAAAGCATAATACCGATTGATCTCGTCATTATCTAGGCTACAAGCCTAGATAATGACGAGATGCCGAAATTTTAATAAAATAATTAACCTGAGAATTATGAGCCTCGAAACATTTTCATATAAAGTTTTCGAGGCTCATAACTTACAACTTAATTATCTTTTTCAAATTTTGGCATCATACAAGCCTAGATAATGACGAGATCAATCGGTGTTATGCTTTATTCTGGACCTAAATCCTCAAATAAGGGAGTGATCACCCAACGGCGTTTGTATGGAGAACCGTCCGGCCAGTTCACCCTTAAACATAATTATTGTAATACGACCATAGTCAAATCAGACGACACACGAACCGCTGCCAGACCAAGTCTACTGACATCACTGTTGTCACTTGCTATAAAATTACAAAAAATAAAAACTACGCAGGTAATTTTAATTCATTTACTAATGTATTTTCTAAGACCCCCATTACGCTGACATATATAAATATATAGTGACATAGTTAAAGCTTACGTAATTTTTTATGAAATATTGTCGTAACTTTTGTGCGTGGAAACGCACAAAAGTTACGACAATATTCCTGTAAAGCTCGGCACTATATACACGTATTGAAAACACAAAAAATTACAATATTTGTGATAATGTAGGATTATAATGGTGAAAGAATTTTTCAAATCGATCCAGTCGTTTCAAAGCCCATTCAATGCAAACAAACAATCAATTATTTTCTCTTTATAATATTAATATAGAAGACACATTGAATAACAATGCTTTCCCGTCAATACAGTCGATTTATATTTCCGTGGCAATAGGCAAGTCGGTTTCCAATGATTTTTTATCGAATATTTCTTTAATAACTTCTTTCATGTTCTTAGATTTGGGTGAGTTGGTCGGTCGTGTTGTGAAAAATAGTATTATCGCGACATGGTTCGTTGGTTCCTTAGTAAGTACCTATGATGGATGAACGGTCAGACAGGTAACGAAAGTGTTTTATTAGACAAGGTGTCCATTGCACGGTTGCAAAGATTAATGAGTAGATACCGATTCATTTCACAGCAATTAACTTAACCAGACTATGTGATATCTACAGAGCAGCGATAAAATCATAGCTACCACATACCTACCTAAATGCGTTTACCTTTATAGTTAGGTATATGCTTAAGGACCCGTCACTGTGGGCCACGATTTATCATTATGAGCGTATTCCATTTGACGCTAATTTCGTTATTTTAGATAATTTTGACCACATTCTGCGTCTATTGTTGTGATAACGTGATCGTTTGTAACTGTTCTCCCCTGTTTTATTAAGGATAAAAACGCTAAGAATGCCACTAAAATTTGCCACTTCTGTAACTTTTGACATTAGATGTAGGTAATGAAATACCGAATACCGTAGGTACAATGCGATTAAAATAAGAATAGGACGGGCTCTCGGCTAACTTCACTCATATTCACTCTAATAAGTACGATCAGCAGAACAGACTTAAAAATATAGCAGTGCCATATATTTATACGTAATTTTAAATGAGTGACCCGAAATTGTTAATTTTAATAAATTCATATTTTTATGGTTGACAGCACAGACGCCATGTTGATTCGATAACAACGCGGGCGTCAGGTTATAGTTATGTATGTATGTATGTTTGTGAGTTTCTTTATTTCACCATACATTATAAACAGCTAAACCGATTTTAATGTACGAGATATCGTTAGATTTATCTTGATAGCTCAAGTGACACTATGTACGTGTATGTACTACATAAAAAATTTAAAAAAAACTGGTGGATTTTAGACGCCATATAGTGAGAAAACAATTTATTTTCTTCCAAAGCCATCATGTTGGGTATCAAAATGAAGGGCTTTAAAAACGATTCCATAAATAGATTAACTTGCAGTTTTAATTTCAATGGATCGATAACACGCTTAACAAAAATAAATTATTTGCAGTCGAGATTTATATTTTCTTTTTAATTTTTTTTTGTACACTGTACCAAGTTCTAGTTTTGACGTCACAACATGGTGCTAGGCTGATCCTATTCTTATTTTAATCGCATTGTATGTAATTAATCACTGTTCCAGTAACTTCATAGCGTTTATGGCGAAAATAATGCCAAGACCAAACTGGAACAAAGGAGTGTGATCATTTTTATCGTTTTTGGCGAATTTAACTCCAAATGGTACGCACCCTATATCGATAAAGTCGAGTATTGATTAAACGTAACCCCCAAAAGTTACCAAGCACCTATCGTGCTGCCACTTTCAACAGTATAGCAACCCCGAGGAGCGTGAATCTGTTAATCCGTAGTAAGAGGTCGACATGAGAGATAAATATAAATTATACCTATATGGCTTAGAAGCCCAAAACTATTTACCAACAATTATGGAATAATATTTTATATTAATTATTTATTTCCAGCTAAATCGACGTGCGACGAAGCATCAAAAAAGCTGCTTGATGCTTCGTGTATGTAAAAGCGAAACAAAAAGTATACGGGCTTCCGGAAAATAACGCTTGAATCTATTAAAACTAAAATTAATTACATAGCTTAACTATAATAGTTATTTTTTTGAATAGTACAGTATTAGGCACCTACTGGTTAGTACTTGGTACTACAATCACGTGAACGCTACTGAATTAATTTCGACGGAAATTACTTTTTATCTATCTAAAATTAGATTAGACCCCTTTGTGTTAAAAGGATAGGTAATTTTAACACAAAGGGGTCTAATGTTTTAGAATTCATAATGTACCTTTTTTGACTTTTTTTTTACCCATGTAAGCTTCTTTATTCCACCACTAGCTCTCCGGCCGCGGCTCTGCCCGCGCGTATGTCGGTTATCGCGGAGAATCATTAACCTCTTTTTGCGCAGTTGGATCAAAACTATTTTGTGTCCTTCCCCGGGTCTCACACTATTCCCATACCAAATTTTATCCAAAACAGTCCAGTAGTTTTTAAATGTATACGTTGCATACAAAACTACAAATCTTTCCTTATTATAATATTAGTGTAACTTTTAAATAACTAAACAGATTTGATTGTTATGCTTAGAATCCCTACATGCATCATTCCAAGTTAAACCAGCTATACATTTTAAGCAGGACAATCGTTTTTTTAAATATTATTTCATTCCTTATCTCCTAATCTAAACTCGTATAACGGTCGCGAGTGGCAGTCATTTGACATTTCTGTTCATTTGTGGATATGTTTTAAGCAGATTTAGTTTTAACTCAACAGCTTATACCTATATAAATAAACACAGGCATATCATTAAATCGCACTTCTAATTCTAGTCGATTGAGCGTCGCTGCTGTTATTACCTAAGTCGCAAAAAGTTTAGGCAAACGGAACACCGTTGAAGATGAGTCACGTTTTTGCACGAGTTATTTCGCTAATGCCCTGTTTTGTATTCTGAAGAGAGAAGTACAGGAGACCCCTTTATTGACTGACATGTTTTCTGAGTGCAATGCGTATTGTGTACTGAATAAACTCAATTACGAACCTCTCTAACCGGATCTTCCTTTTATTGTCAAAAAGTTAGAAAACAAAAGTGAGTTGTGAATATGTCACTTTTTTATAACTTTCGTAAAAGTTTTGCTGGAACTTAGGAGAGTTAGACATGTGCAAAAGAGTGGACGAAGTAGATGATTGGAACACTTGCAGCAGTATATCTTATAGAGGTGGCAGGGTAACAACTTGGCTAAGGTATCTGATCATTTATGATAACCAGTATATCTTTTCAAAATTCAAACAAAATAGGTAGGAATTCGAGCAAATTCCTCAGAAAAGTTATAGGCCTCATTACCTCTCTTGAAATATTAGTCCCACACAAGTAGACGCGCGTAACTACACTAGACTTTATTCCATAAATCAAAATGAATATACAATAAATCAGCCGAAAATAAAAGAGAAGTTAATAAATAATATTATATACCTCATGTCGTGTAGTGTATATCCGTATATGATTACAGGAAGGCGTCGCCGACTGCGGAACCCACATGCTTATGTAATACGTCTGTGTGTGAGCTACCACAACCAGTACCGTTTTTATATGTAGCTACCGAATAATGTCAATTCACTGAGTTGGTTAGGCGAGTATGTCCGGAAGATGCCAGTAGGCTTAACTTGTAGAAGCTGAGGCCTGAACATGACCGCACAGTACTGGTGCTTAGGCACGTGGTTTTCCTTTACCCGTAGTTTTTCTTCTTCTGTGCCTTTTTCTTCTCCTACTAGGACTCCCTAACAGGTGGGGTGTCAGGTTAGAATTAAACCTCCCCATATCAGCCCGTGTGTTTCGTAAGAGGCGACTTAGGGAAAAATACTGGAAGGTGGGCAGCAGCACCTTCGAAAGAACTGCCATCTTACACTGCGATCCCCAAGCCGCCTGCCAAGTGGGGATTATGGCAAATACCCATTTAATAGGGGAGGCTGTGTTCAGCAGTGGACGATCCGGTTGATCCAGTACAGTACAGTACTAGTCAAACAAATCAGACCGCAGAACTTTCAATATTCAATTAATTATAATTTTCGATTAACATGATGTTGTGAGAAAAACTATACGCAATCGAAAGTGATTTTGTTGGTAACGTTGCGTGGTTGTCGTGACTGCGTGGGTCCACGATGACCCCTCGGTCGGAGGTCGATGCGAGCTGTGACCCATGCCATAGATTATTATTCTCCGTATAGGCACTGCCATCTACCGGTGGTTAAATTTGTGCCCACTCACAAACGTTTAATGTCTTATATTGGCTGTGGTAAGCGCTGTTAGATAAAGGGCCGTTATAACAATCATTGATTTTAGGAACTATTTTCATTGGTCGGGTTATAATAGGCCGCTAACTTTAGGCCGCTCACTTCACATCGCTATTGATAATAATTACTATTCATGAGCATACATAACCAATATTTAAAAACGAACGTTGGTTCTTTGAGAGATAAGTTAATTTGTTTTAAATTTAGTCGGTTAACATTATAATCTAATACGTTATTTGTTAATTGAAAAACGAGGCCTAAGTGGAAATTCGGTAGGATGTGTGCGTACGAATCGCACTTGTATATATATTTCAAAAACAATATCAGACCATAGTTAATTAATTTCTAGCTGCGCATCTTGGTTTCACCCGCGTAGACAATGATGAAAAGTGATGATGAGTGTTAATCCAGGAGTTAACCTAGATATATTCCAAGTTTCATCCAAATCGATTCAGCAGTTTCAGTGTGAAGGAGTAACAAACATGCACACGGCTACCCGCTGTCACATCCTCACCGAACTTTCGTATTTATAATATTAGTGTGATTTTATACAAAAGGGAAAAATAACTTGTCAAAATATGGAGCAAATCAAACTGACGACAGCAGCGCGTTGATGTCTTTTGTATAAACGGCTTGTATGTACCTAATGTTTGTTCAGCATCTAGACGTGTTCTGCTACTTACACTAATTATTGCGACTTTGGTCTTACTCAAATTCTTCGCTAGTAGTTAGTATCTCGTGGGTAGTCCTTATAGTAGATATCAATGTGGTTCATTACGATAGTATCCTAATTGTTGTAAATTGTATTACTTATATCTAAAATTATCAGCTTTACATAGTTACATAGTTATTTATTACTTTAGTTTAAAATGAAATTTCTTACCGTGCTAGCAGGATGTGCAGGAAGCAACACGACGGGCGGAGGGCGCGGCCTCTGCTTGCGCACACCGCGGCGCTCGACGCGAGGCGGCGCTCGCGAGCCGACCGCGCCCACCGCGCCCGCCGCGGCCTCCGCCGGGCTGTGGTGGTGCCCGAGCCAACGCGTCACTAGCTTCTCTTTACTGTTGGCGCTGCCAAACTCGCCACTCTCCTCCTAAAGGAAAGGATTATTTGTTGAATTTAGTATAAGAATTATTAAACAAAGGTTATGTGTATGGAGCGGACGTTGATGTACAAAGTTTTGTGTGCAAATTTATGTTCAATATTTCAAAAAACATTGGTAGGAGATCCGCCTTAAAGTATTTGTTATTTAGTATGACGCGGTCGATGTTGTTTAGGTTAACCTAAAATTACTAGCACAGCTGCCGAAACACACTTTTAGGGGTTTGGTGTCAGATTTTTACTCAAGGGTGCTAGCTAGCTTTGAATTCGCAAAATGCTCTACCACCATGAAATCCATTCGTTCTGCAGTGTCACCCTTTTGTACTGCCTTCAGGGCTACTAGCCCAACACTTTTACAAGATAAAAAGTATTTCACCAATTTTTGAGAATTAATGGTGTTCGAAAGTAAATAATACCTTTTTCTTCTTGACTGGTTCCCCTTGCAGCTTGACTTCCAGGTCCTTGCAGAGCTCGTGGTTCCTAGTTCGTTCTACATCCTTAGCCTTCTTCTCGTCCAGTTGTATCACAAATGGCTGGACTGCCTTGAAGGCTGGATCGAACTGAAAGTTAATAATAACTTAACAATGTCCAACACATTCATTTAAAATAACAGAAAGAAGTTTTACATGTATAAACGATTAACATTCGTCAGTTTCCCGCCTTTATCTCACACAATATGTAGGGTCGTTAAATATATAACGGTAGAGCAATTGGCCCCATGATGGATACATATAGAGTAACCGTAGAAAAAGAAGTCATTACCTGATTATGATCAAAAGGAGGCTTCTTCCGGAAGCAGGGACACACCCGCTTGGAGAGATGGTAGATGGTGACTACACACACCAAGCAGTGAAGGGTTGCGATGATGAGCAGCGCGATGTTGGTCAGCACCGGCGTCCACGCCTGCATCTCATCCTACGGAGAGAAGGAAATTATCAATATTAAGAGGGAACGAGACCTGTGAGGAATAACAAGAACCTGCGCTAGATAGATTTTTCGAATTCAGGAGAATTCCTGTTTTCTCCTTCAAAACTGAGCCATATCAATAACTTTTAGGGCATTAAAATTTTAAAGAAGAGTATAATCTCAGCTTCGAGCAAGTATTTTATTTTATGTTATAAACTTTTCCAGTTTGTATGGTGGTCCTGTGATTTTTAGTGATTTTCAGGGTCATACATTCTTTAGGAATAATTAGTTACTGATCAGATTATAAGTAAACAAATAATTGCTGACGGAGGCATTATGGAGGAAGAAAATAAGAGAATTAGAATACATGTGCGTGGAGAATCGCACGCCGTCATCTCTCTTTGATTGGCGCACACTGATTCACTCAGCACCGTGCCGACATAGTCTCAAATCGAACCGTTCAGTAATGTTCGGATGGAACTCCATACCATCCAAACGTTTAACGCACACTAATGAACGCCGCGCCGTACGACGAGTAGAATGAGGCGAGCGATAAGTCGCCACCCTGCCTACTTTCCAACTTTATGTCTCAGGGTGATGGGTGCACTGCAGTTCGTCACTTTTGTGACTGTATGCATCTGTTATAGGGCTTATAGTACCGGGTGGGCCTCGTGCTTGTGCCGTCACAATCGCATTAAAAAGGTAATTACGTGGTTTTAATGAATAAACACATCGTACATAAAGCTAAAAGAAAATTATCTCAGAGTGAAGAAAGAAACCTGCTCACTGTGAGTAGGTCTCGCACACCGAAGGGTTCTGCACAGATACTTATAATTAGTAATTGTTATTAATATAATCTTTTTTTTTTATATGAAGTAATGAGACGGACAAATCGCCCGATGGTAAGCGACACGCCCGCCCCTTTCAGTTGCAGTGTCACATTTCTCATTCTGCTTGACACTACAAGACGTTACTTCTTGTGTCTCGTTTGCCTAGAAATTTCATTTGGTTTAGCGCCTTTCATAAGGTGGTAAACACGTTAGTGTTTGCACACTACTGCTTCGAGGAAGAATATCTGTGGTTGTAAGCAGAGTAGCAATGGACTGCCGCGTAGAAGGCTAATGGTTCACCGTATTGTATTAGGGCATTTTAACAATGCTTACCACCTTCAAAAGAAAATATGTCCCAAGTACTAGACGTTGTGTTCCGGCAGGTGTCCTCGAGCGCCGGAAATTCTAGATAAAGCTTCTCACCTTCGACTACATCATCACTCACCATCATGAGTTTGTGCACAAGGACACCAAGACTGTCTCTCACTCAAAGGACCTACTACACGTACCACTTGGTAAATAATAATTGTTATTACTGCATTAATGTCTCGAAACGAAATAAAGTAGTTTAAATTAGCTTATTATTAAATATATCGTTATATTTTCTTTTAGATCAGAATATTTGGCAAGTGTTTTACTCACACCTGGATGTACTTAATTATTATAAATTACTCCTGAGTCTCTACCATGATTGTTATTATTTATTTTTTTATTTTATTCGCTCGTTGTCATTTTGTGATTTAATCTACGGAACAAGCGTTATTGCAAAAAGAAAAATATTTAAAATACTATTTTGATATTTGTTAAACTATCGAACTCTGATAGGATACAGAGGGACGGGCCCTCTGTATCCTATCAGAGTTCCGTTTCACGAACGGAACCCTAGAAATGTAGAAAAGACACTAAAGAATGATTTACTGACACTGCACAAGAAACACTGAAATTGTTATTTGATTTACTGTTTAATATTCCAGTTTATTCTTTAACTTTGAGTTAATTAAACAGTTTCTTTTTTAAATATTTATTCTGTTATTGTTAACAGAATAAATATTTAAAATACAATAATGATCGCCAGCACTCATAATGACAATTCAGTAATTATAAGTGCTGGCGATCATTATTGTCATTTTGCTTTATACTGGAATAACCACAAAGGCAAATGAAGGATTCCTAGCGTTACTCTTGCCAGTTTTCCGTAAAACTATGTATTTTTTTAATTGATCGAAGTAATCGTTTAGTAAATGAAAACACTCTTCGTCGCTCTTTACGTTGTTAAACAAATCATATACATGTTACTGATTTGACATACCTACCCACATGTTAAGGTTGACAATTGCCATATATCCAGAATTTTCTGCACCTGTCCGGAATTTAAGAAGATTTCTTCCTCGGGGTGTGTTAGGGAGAAGAGACAAATACGACATGGTGGGCGAGGGTGTCCTTTTCAATCATATAATGCCATTCTACACTACTATAGGTTAAAGTTGGCGGAGAAGCAGTGATGGCTCAGTGGAATTGGCTTTGGATTGTCGCGCAGCAAGTTCATGTTTCGAACGAAACCCGCTCCTGGCTTGAGCTTCACCGCATGCTGTAAGGTCATTTTGCGAATGCCCGCCTGCCTAGCGACCACCCTCAAGTAGAAAATCTGTCGCAAAGCACCTAACGGTGTGTTCCGGCAGCAGTCCTTGAGAGCCAGTGAGGCAGGCACATGAGACTTAACAATTATGTCTCAAGGTGACGGGCGCAGTGCAATTCGTGACTTGTGACGAAATGCATCTGTTATAGACAGAGGTTGGTCCACTTAACATCAGGTGGGCCTCGAGCTTGTTTCGTCACAATAACATAAAAAAAGAAGCACGTTGACCCACCACACCGACTCTACTACTCCGGAGTGTACAAGTTGAGAACCATTAGTTAAGTAGGTACATAGTAAACTAACTCGGTACAAAATCGAACAAAAGTGTCTTTCATCTATTGACGCAGTGTGACCCACATTTGTAACGTTTGCTCATTACTTGTCGCTAAGTTGCATTTGAACCGGTCGGCTCGCGGGGCAATGACCCGACCAGAATACCTATAGTAATGAGATTTGCACAAATTAACACGCTACGTTTAGATGTTACAGAATGTTGCGACGCCGACGTCTCCGAACGGGTCACTGCGGACAATTGATTGTATCCACTTTGTTGTTTTGTTTGCGATAAAAGTGAAGGAGTAATACGTTTTCATGATGTGGGCAATGTTCATGTCAAGTGAAGAATTGTAGATATGTAATTTAATTCCATGGCTTTTAAACTTGCATGGTTTTACATGAAGGGAAATATCGGAGAATGTTTGGCTTATTGTTTAAAATGTGATATATGCGTAAGTTTGAAGTTGAGCGGAATGAGGAAGACAGAACTATAAAAACGTATCGTGGGTAGTAAATAGACGTAGCACTGTAGTAACACAATCCTTTGAAGGTGCCCTCCTTCGCAAAATGCCCTCCCACGATACTTGTGCTCATCTTTATCCTGAAGGTTTTGAGTTTGTTATTCTTGTCTGGCATTTGTTTATAAGCTTTCAAAGCCATGTACCTATATACACTAAGCCATTCTTGGATACTAAACCCGTTTATTTTGCAACAAAACAATTGTTAGTAGATAATTGTTTTACCCTTCAATATGGTTACCCAAACAAACATTACAAACGTACTGAATAGTAATGTGATCGACTTCAGCGTATGAAATGTAGAAACACGTGAAAACGTAAATAGAAGACATTGCGCAGCTCCTAGCATCCGGTGCATCCAGTCGCTTGTACAATATTTTATTCAGGACGGATGTTCTTTCTCAACACAAATGTTCATTTTGGTAGATTTTATTTCAATGTAGAAAGGCGCTATTTCTATGTAAATAGTACTTTCACATCATTAACGAAATCACTTATGTTCTTTTTCAAGTAACGAATTCATCTATAGTACCTGATTAAGGTCTTATTATGAATTTTTAAGTTCTATTCGTAATACTCTAATAACACTAACTAGAGTTCTAATACAATATAGTTATTTGCGATTCGTACATTCAAGTACAAGTTCTATGTATTTTTCTTATTGCGACTGTACTAAAGGCAACAACAGACTCTTCTTGAGATTCCCCGTGAGGGACCGGAGCAGAAAATAATTAAAAGCAGAGATATCTATGCATAAGAGTACGTTGTTCAACCGTCAGTTACAGAAACCAGTTTTGGAACTCAGTTATATGGGTGGTCGAAAGAAAATTAAACAATTAACATTTTCTATGAACGAAATTAATCAACATATTTTTCTCTGCTCTGTGCTCACTCAGTTTTAAAGTTTTCACCTAAAATTGTCGAAAAAATATTTTTGTTTTTGAAAACTCCAAGGCAAAACCGCAATTAACTTAGCACCAAATTGTACTTCTTGGCAGTTTACGTCATTGAAAATATTACATGTCCCAGTTTACGTTTAGTTTGACGAACAAAAACATTCTTCATTGAATAAAATTTTATTCGTACTTATATAACACTAAATCCAGATTGTTATTTTTTTATCCTAAACATGCGTCTTGTTCATAAGAGAATTACTTTAATATTGCAAAAACCATTCAATTAGTTTGTCCCTATAAACATAAAAAATGATGCACGACGCTTTCTTTAAATCCTAAAGACTTCCTTCACCTGCTTGGGTCATTATTAACACACTTGATATACCAAAGAACATAGGACAAAGCCTTATTGACCCATTCAATTACATAAAAAGGGGGGGCTACATCATTTATATTCAAAGCGTGAAAGCTCTTACCCTCATTCAACTTAGAAAAATGTATAGCAAGATTATTATATACCCCGTGGGGTGCCTGGTTAGAATGGCACCTCTCCATATCATTCCGTGGGTGTCGTAAAAGGCGATTAAGGGAAAAATACTGGAAGGTGGGCAGCAGCGCCTTCTAAATAACTGTCATCTGACACTGCGATCCCCAAGACGCCTGCCAAGCGTGGGGATTATGGCAAATACCCCCTTTATAGGAGAGGCTGTGTTCAGCAGTGGACGATCCAGCTGATACAGTACAGATATCATTACTCTCACTGAAATATTAGTATTTTACTAATATTGCTTTCTTATTGATATTCACCAAACATTGAGAAAGTTTTGTAAATGATGTTTGCCTCTAATACTCGTCAGGTATTATGTAAGTATAGGTACTTGTATCATTGCTGGAATGCAAATTGTATGCATTGATTTATGGTAACCATCCATTTATAAGAAGCATGAATGTTTTTATATATAAAAAAATGGATTAATATTTGCTGTACCTAGAAGAAAATTCGACGGTTTTCTTAATGCAGCATAATCGCCTTCCTCACATAGATGGCTTATGGTAAGGAATTTTTAACCTAGCCAACCTCCAGAACGTACACTTGGTCTACACGTACAATATAGAGAAGTTGAAGAGTCATCCCATATAGTGAGTATAGGTCGCGGTACTTACAAGTTTTTAAAACCACAGTTAGTTACAGAGGAGGAGAACTTGTAACGTAAGCCTGACTTGACACTTTATTAATTCTATGTTCAGATGTACATCTACTCGTACATGGTATTATTACACTTTTCTCATGCCTCGCTTAGATAGTGTTTTTATTATTGTGAATAGACAAGCATTACGCTGCTATCTCACCTTAGCTACGACATGGTCGACAGTGGAGCATGCTTGTCTAGAAGACATCTATTCATTCTAGAACTGAAAACTTCCAGATTTTAGCTTTCGGGAAAAAAAGACGCGTGGAGGGTGCTCCATTCCTTTGCAGTTCGTATTCTAAAGGTCAAGCAAATCGCTTTGTGCGGTTAAAAGGAATGTCAACCATATACGGATGCCGTGTTTCCATACGTCTTGTAGTCCAGTGGTGGAGTAGAAGATGCAGGAATTAATTTGTGCAACTCCATCGCACACTCTACAAAATGTATCCTGTAGAACACTGAAAGACCGGCAATTTTGCGACAATGTTTTTGGAGTCTGGTCTTAACCAAAGCTATGTGTTACCTAATCTGTGGCATATTGGATGATTACTTCTGCCAGAAGTATTTTGTTTTCTCACAGAAGGGGTTAAAAGTAGACTGTTTCTCCAAAGACATAAAGCTATCTTCATCAGGAGCGAGCCTAGTAGAGGATTCTAGTAGTAGGAGCCAAATGAATTCCTCTTACCTAATATGTTTGAAACTCGTGCATGTTATGTGAAAATAATAATAAAGTTTATCGTACCTAAACTAGGGACCTTATTAAAATCTAGCCTACTTTTCCTAAGTAGAGGCACATATATATAGAGAGGTAGAGTTGGCAAAAAGTATGTAAGACATATTCGAATCAATACTCCACGCAATACCCTAAATAATCTTCAACGAAACATAATACTCGTATATCAAGAGCGTTCAACAATACTACTATTAATTAGTAATTACAGATTGAAATAAGAAGGCCACACGTCCATAAGTATCTATTGTAACTCACGCAACTCAGTCCACCTGTTGTATCTCCATAACCTCGACCTGACATCTCGGCTAATTGTCATGGTGGCCACCACACCATATGTGAGATACACATTAGCAATTAAACATACATTATGTACCTATCTAGGAGTACTAGCGATTTGTAACTACAGATGGTATGGCTTCATCAGACAAACGAGTATAGTCAATATATTAATAACTAAAATATGTATCTTAAAGGAATATAAGTACGTTCTTTGTAAAACGGGAACCATTTTTATGCAATATTGTAAGGAACTTGGTCATTACAATTTGATTTGGTGATTATTACAATTAGAATTAGACAATAAATGGTATTGTCTAATTCAAATTGTAATGAAAATTATCTTCATTTTGTAATTCGATCTCTTTAATGGGCATTGCTTTCAAAGGAAAATTACAATTTATGTCAAGATTAAGTTAATCTTTCTTACAATTTTGTTAGACAATAAAAGCCCAGGATGAAAATAGGTACTTTTATGCTTTTAAGTTATAAATCAACTAACTCCCTAGCAATTATAATAAAAGTGGTGTTGTGATTTTCGTTTTCAATCTAAACTTAATTATCATCTGGCAGGGCAACTGCTGTTCCCAACGTTAAATCACGTAGAGAATAATTTAAAGACTAGCTATTGCTAGTGCGACATTACGAAAATGATTAAAAACCTACTTATGATCAAAATTTACATATGCATCATACAGCCCTAGCTTGGTACGACCTATATAAAGAAAAGACTGGCGCATTATACAAGATCATAGATAAATACAACTAGATCATAGAGAAATACAAGATCTATGACTAGAGATATCTATGACTAGAGTCATTACTTTCGTCACGAATATAGATAAGTTTAAGGAAAAGTCTAAAGCTTGATATATTGGACAAGTTTGTAGTCTTTTTAGCCAAGAAGATATACAATATGGCGGATAAGAATCACCAAATAATATAAGTAATAGGCTATAAAGCAGTCAAAAACACCACTGACTGGCACTAAAATAAAAGGTAAAAATAAAGTGAAAAATCTTTATTTATCACAATAGTGATAAATATACATGGCCGAGCAGCAATCTTTCTAAATCATTGCTGTCGGTTAATACTTAGAAATGCAAACCTGATCTTGTGTACAACCTTCTTTGATATGAAACAAACTGACAAAGAATTATTACAAATAGGTTCTATATTCCGCTGGTCAAGGTCCAAAACTACCACAGTACTTACTATAATATGTAATAATAATATAGGTACACGATGATAACCGAAGAATATTATAATAATGATGTTCAAATATCATGAAGTCACGAACGGTGCGCCCGCGCCGCGCCTCCCCGCCGAGGTGGGCTCTAATTGCTTAAAGCATATGCTTTGTTTCGTAACGGGAAGCGTGTGAAACTATTTGTTTTATCTTGTGGAAATTATTATCAGCAAAAAGCCCGTGATTGTCTTTAGATTTTTGCATTGCTAAATTGTTTATAATTCTCTTGTTTATTCGCGTTTATGTGGTGTAGTTTTGAATCGGCGGAGCGACGCGGTGGCGCGGTATGATTAATATAATTACAAAATCATAAGCCCAGTGTTTCTTAAATCAAACTCCAAACTATATTTTGAAAGTTTAGTCCTATTTCTAGGTTAGGTTAAGTTAGTAAATTTATATGTACCTCTTGAGTTTTCATACTATAACTTTTGCATGGTGCTAGATGCGTGGAGACAGATTTTATAATTGAGGGTGGTCGCTAGCCACGCGGGACTTCGCAAAATGCCCTTCCACTATGCGACGAAGCTCAAGCCTGTGGCGGGATTCGAAGTGTCATTGGCTGCGCAGCAGTCCATAGCCAATGCCACTGAGCCATCACTGCTTCAAAGTTATTGTTAATCACCTTCTATTAAATACCACGAACTTCTCACATGCCAAACTTAATATGCAATTGAAAAATAAATTGATAAATTACTGCAACAACCAACCAATTACACCAACAAGGTCGTCCACGAAATGGACGAGCCGCCAACCTTCGCCATGTCATGATACCGTTCACAGACAATTTGTGAACATGTTAAACTGTATCGAAATTGTTTCAGGACCAGTTTGGGTAAAGATCGACTCTCGGATCAGATAAACAATACTGACCAGTTGAATAAGAAACCTTCAATTGCTTTCATCGTGGAAAACAAACGGTTACGCAACCAATGTGATATTTAAGCCTTAAGTAAAAGTAGTAAGTTTAAGTACAAGACTTGTTTTGATCTGTTTTATACTTTTATCTCTCTTTATTTATAGCTAGCCCTTGACCACTATCTTACCTGTTGGTAAGTGATGATGTCGTCGAGGATGGTAAACGGACTAGGCCTAGAGTTACTGTTTCTCAAGGACTGCTGCCAGAACACACCGCTAGGTGCTTGGCGACAGATTATCTACTTGAGGGTGGTAGGCGCACCCAGGCGCCGGGTATTGGCAAATTGCCTTACCACCATTGTATAACGACTGCCATCCTAAGACAATAACCGGAACCAACGGCTTAACATACCCTCCGAAGCACGTGCAAGTTCAGTAGTAATGCCACTAGCGGTCACCCATCCAAGTCATGACCGCAACGGACGTTGCGCTTAACTTGATAGGTTAAGAACGACTAAGCTAGCTACACTACGAGCGCTTCAATTATTTATTTAGTAGTTTTTCTATCAAATGTATTATTGTAATCGATATTGTATCATTTCTTTGCTGGTGAAGGTGTTACTTGCAACGTTAGTTACATTAGCTGCAGGTCCCGAGGCGATGGCAAGCGTTTTCACCTTCGTTCTAATTACTTACGTCAATAAAGACAAGATCGTTTAGCGCGGTTTGATCTACGATCGTGCTGGCATCGTACAGGCACTATACTAAATGTACTCATGTGCAATGACTTCGCATGTAATAGAGCACCTTTTGTGCTAGAGGTAACTAATTTTTAACCTATACATACCTATGTTTCCACAGATTGAGCTGAATACTTTAATACCTTTAAACTTCACAAAAATAGAATTCCATAAACCATACTTTATAAAATATAAAATCCTAACTGTTGCGTCCATCTATATCTTAGAAACTTGTAATTTCGTTAAAAAATACCCTGAATATTTCATAAAGTTTGCAGACAAACCACGCAATTACCCGCTCAGGTTTAGACATAACTTAGAAGTACATAAGTGCAGATTATTAATGCAAAGTAATGGTCCCCATGCAATGGCCATAGGAATATTCAATAAATTACCGGACGAGTTAAAGAATGTTCATAATGAATATAACCTTAGTAAAAAACTTATTAATCGAAAAATCTTATTACACCTTAGAACAATACCTATGTGACAAATATTAATAAATCGGGCCGCTCCACACAAACATACCCAATCCTGGGTCTTTATGTAGTGATATGTAAATAGTTATTAAGATACCTACATAATGTGCAATAAATGATTTGATTTGAACTTGCATATAAATTCTTTGTTTAGGATGGAATGGCTAATTTATGTCCAAATATTGTAACGATATTTGTAACATAGAATTTTTACTAACTAAATGAATATGACTACTATCCTAGTTAATATTAGCCACAAAAGACGATGTACACAATGAACAGGTTTATGTTTACCTTTTTTGACAGGTTTGTGAAGGATTAACTCTGCCTGTAAAAGTGTTAACAGTTCGTCACATGTGACGAACACGTGTATAGTGCACTTATATTGTTTTATTATTATTATTTATAATCGCTGATATAAAACATGATCAGTACGATTATACATTTCTGATTTAGTAAAAAAGTAAAACAAGTGAAGGTATATAGTTATAAAAAAATATTGATGATAATTAATAAATAATTTTCAGTAAAAGCGCTTCGCCGCGCCGCCGCGCCGCATCTTCTCTTCGCGATATACTCGTACGAACAGTGACGTAGAGAAAATGTATACAATATTTTTTTAATTAGGATTGTTAATTTTATTTATATTAAATATAGATAAACATCATTTTAATACCAATGTTTACATACATAGCTACATAGATACAAAATAGGTTATAAAATTATTGCAATATTTCGTAGCAGTTGGCAGAGGGGGAATCGTCCACGCATTTTGGTTTTTAAAATAGTCACAAACTGTAGATGTTATAGGCAGTGGGGTTTCTCGAAAAAAAGTATTTTCTTTTATTTTTAACTTGATTTTTTTTCTTTGTGATTTGTAATATCTGTAAGAACTTTATTATTAATCGCACACTATTTGCATTACGGACATTTTATTCATATTTGCTAATTTAATATTTGGCACCGTTATTTTATCTAAATTCCTAATAATGTCATCATGATGTCACTGTTTATTTATATTTTCTCTATATATAATATTATGAAATATATTCATACAGACTCAGTAATGTCAAAATATCAATTTATTTAAAATACAACCTAGACAGCGGCCACCTTAATGACACTCGTAACTTAGTAAAAATTATATCTCAAAATTGTATTATTAAAAAAAATGTTCGTGGTCAAGCCTTTTACGTGCCATCAGTGGAACAGAAGGTTAACATAAATAAAAAACCAAAAAGCATCGTTTGGCAGCATATCCAGATTGATTTGATACAAATCAGTGCAGTTTTTACACTATTCTTGAGTAATGTGCGGGCACTCGTGCATAATCAATAATATAACATTTATATTTGAAATATTCATAACTCATTCATTACATTGACTCGGGTAATATTTGTTTAGTAATCACATCAAGTACTTACTCGTATTTATGTTGAAGCCGTTTCAGTGCCCTACTGTCGCAAGGCACGTACCACAAACGTAGTTTCTTTATTTCATACTAAATTATAATCTTAGGGTTATGACATCGTTTCTGTTTATCATGATGTACTGTTGACTTTTTAAATGTTATTTTTTATTTTTCTTGAGGTAGACGTCTGGATAGGTGAAAGAAAAATAAAAAAAAATCTAATATTTATTTTTTGTTTTTGTTTTTATGGGATTGTGACAGAACAAGCACCTGCCTATAACAGATGAAGGTTCGTCACAAGTGATGAACTGCACTGCACCCATCACCCTGAGACTCAAAGAAAAAACAGTGATCATAATATAGGGTAGTCAGTGGAAGTTTACTATACTTAACATATTATAAAAGATTTTGCCTGAATACAATGTGGCTTTAAAGTATTATTTTGTGTTTAAGTTACCCGAATAAAGTTAACTAAATTTAGTTCTACACTGCGATCCCCAGCGCCATCGAAGCGTGGTGGCAAATTCCCCCCGATGAGACCTTGTTAAACGGTGGATATTCCGGTTTATGAATTAATGATGATGAAATTTAATTTACAATGCCACCTTTATCTTTGGAGCGAGAGTTAAAAACGAAAGCAGGAAAGTTTATTTTTCGTCCTATTTTTGAACTATGGCTGATTAACATGGAATATCATCCAGCTTGAAGGGTGGATCTGTCCTGGATTCAATTCCTGTTCGGCGTAAATAAATCTTTTTGTTGTGACTTTAGACGAGTAATTACATGAGAAGGTATTCTTACCTCAAAACTAGTGTGTTCATCGGGCTGGGCTCGCAACGAGTCGCGCTGCAGGCCGGTGGCTGCCAACACTGCTGCACTGTTGCCGCATGCTAGGCAAAGCAGCGATAGTGCCAGGAACGCTGTCAACAGCGGACTCCTGTCAACAAAGAAAATAAACATGTTCAAGTATATAAAAATATGTAAACATCTCTTTTGGACTTCTGCACGTTCTGTTTTTATTGAGCTTGGACAATTATGACCGTTATCACGCGAACGTTTCCCAGATTAGGTATTTACCTTTTTTTGTGTTCATAACCTTTCGAGGGTCAATAGCTTAACATCAGGTGGTCATTTACTTAATAGGTCATCCAGTCATTTAAAAATACAAAAATTTGCTAGTAATCTAGAAAATATTAGCAAAATATTAGTTTTTTGTGTTCTATAGGTTTATCAGAAAATACAGGTAGGTACTTATCACAGCGCGCAACTGAAATGGAAAAAAGTCAAGATGGTGGAAGCATGACTATGTCAAAATAATAATAGCCCTTTCTTATGTAGGTATGCTGTTAATAAGTTCCAAACTTTCAGTAGTACTTTAAATTGCTTCAGAATTCCTAACACCCGATGAACAAAACGGAACCCTTCTATGATTTCCGTCTTGTCCGTCTGTCTGCCGTCTATCACAGTCTATTTTCTAGGACACTGTAGAGTTATATAGAGACTGGAACGTGGAACTTAAAAGATACATAGAAATAGAAGTTGAAAAGTATATCTTACTTCAATAACTAAAAAGTGCTCGTACTGGGGAAACAAATTTAAACGAAAATATTACTTCCTGGATTTTCTGGAGAAGAATGATGTGCATTTACATTTTACCTTCCAATCAAAACATCACTATTGCATTGTGAAACTTAGAAGACATCGCCAATAGGACATATACCTACAGCTCTATCACGAAGATGTCTTCGTAAATAATAATGCCAGACATAGATATACACATGTGATGGGGTCTAGATTTTTTAGGCAAGCCCTGAATTGGATTTCATATGGCTGGCTCATATATGGATGCCACTGCGCTCTGACATTTTAAAAGTAATAAAAATCTTACTAAAAATCAGCAAACAAAAAATGAGAGTCAAAGGGAGAGAAAAATGGCGTAACACCATGACTATCTTATTTATCCTCTGTCCCGACGCGGGGATAAAGGGTGCGTAGAATATGATGTATCGACTTAACTAGATGATCAAAAAACACTTTATTTAAGTGGATTATCGGCTGTTTCAAATTAACTGCTTGTCATAATAGCAATCTCCTGTGTTGTGTCAAATTTTGGGTTAAATGAGTAATATTTTTAGCCTCAAAGATTAATTAAGGATAATAGAGCTTTCCCCATCCCTCTGGTCTCTAGTTTATAGAATTAGATCGAAAAAGATTTTAAAAGCATTTAAATTATCTGTAACGGATTCTTCCGCCACACGAACCCTGAACGCAGTAGTTATTTTCCCATTTCACTAATTAACTATCCTCATAATTAATTATCATATCATAAATGAAAGCCGTCATCGATCGAAGAACATCGCGTCCCTCGCAATTACCAGATATTGATCACGATGATTGACATCACTTTCTCCTCCTGACGGACTTCATTATTAAATGATATTCATATAAAGAGGCTGATGATGAGATTTTTTATTAACTAGATGATTAAACAGCGATCCCATTTGATATCTCTCTGAGTATTTCGATTAGTTTTTCTTTTTATTATGACAACACTAGCAGACGGTTTCCTAATGCTGAAACTAGTGAGCGTGATAACTTCATGGAATCTATACTTATAATAAAAACTGTAACAATTCCAATACTGAAAATGGAAGATATTTTGAAAAAAAATATTGAGAGCACTCTGTAGCTGAAACTGATGCCAAAACTGTATTTTTTATTATTTTTGTCTGTCTGTCTGTGTGTATCCCGGCCGCGCATCACTCCAAAACTACGGAATGGAATTCAATGAAACTTAACACGATTTGAGTTCATACTACGAAGTGGGTTATTGTATACTTTTTATCTCAAAATTCAGCACGGTTCCCACGGGGAAGGGGATGAGAGTTAAAATGTACACTTAGTTGTAATTTATAACCGCGCTCTGATTTTTTTTTTTTTGTTATAATAGTTCTAACCCCACGGACAGCCCGGCACCCCACGGACAGCCCAGCACCCCACGGGCAGCCCAGCACCCCACGGGCAGCCCAGCACCCCACGGGCAGCCCGGCAACTCACTGGAAGCCCGGCACCCTTATTCAGTTTTGCAAGCTTGCTAAAATAAAACTCTAAAATCTGGTATATTCGCCACAATCAGTTTTTTTTAATTATCTATCTTTTGCCGGATATATTTTGGGGACTGCGCAATGGAAGTGCACGATCTAATATAATTTCGTTCTACCGCCAAACAAGGAGAACCTTGGCAAAAAGATGCCGCTTTAAAATCGAAATTCCAAAGAAACGCACAGTAGTAAGTATTTTGCTTCAACATTTATTGTGCGAACCGCGAAGGAACTCGCTGAGTCACTTAACTACTGTCTTACAAACGTCTTACAACCCCTCCCGGGTTGTATTTTCCAGAATTTTTTTCAAGCCCAAAGCAAAAAGTTCCTTTCTGAGCTATGCTTTACTAAGAGTGCTTCACCGCAGACCACAGCGTTGCTTAATATGAGATAAACAGTGCTCAATTGTGAATAATTAGTCTGCAGGTACGGCAATCGCGAACGAAGTCGCAGGTACAGCTAGTATTTAAATAAAATTTCAAACGGGAATTCTGCACTTTATACTAGCATACAAAATACAATGGTGCCAGCCTGCTGGGCTGGGGGCCACGTCATGTAATGTAACAACATACACAAAAAAAGGCGTATGTCCTATACACATTTTTTTGGAGAATCGTTTTGAAGGCTCAAAAGATTATACAAATATATTTTCAATTAAAAAAAAATTGGGTAAGCGTAACATATTACCTTCTAACAAGTTGATATAGGCAGTGGTAGTTCCAACGGCGGTAATAAACAATAACTTCCGTCCACCAAAAGATAAATCACGGAAGAAGAGTCACGCACATTTCATGATACTACTCCAAAGCGCAACTGTACTGCATTGTTCGATAATCGACCTCAATCTGAAAGCCATATGACACACATTGCACTGCAGTGATGCAACTCACGTCACCGCACAGAATACACAGCTGTAGCTAGTAGAAATGGCGGTGAAAGCATGGACCACTTCTCTGATAACTTTTCACATTATTTTTAATGTCAAGTCTCGTGTAGTAGACAGGTTCTTAGCCCCGATTCTAGGTCAGCAACACTATTGTCTTAAATGTTTGTAAATATTTATTCTAAGGCTTCTAAGAAATTTGGCATGTGCTTTGTTAAATTGAATTCATTTATTCACAGCCTCAGTTGCTTTATGTTGCATTTTAATGGTCTCAGTGTGGTGATGACCGTGGTAAAGCCAGATAAATGAGAGCTATTAGAAATTTAATTTATGTCAAAGGGAATGCAGTGCCAAGCAGATCGTGTCAGCCAGTATACTATGGCTAGATGATGCTGCACTGGCATCAGCGCGCCATCATCCAGACGACACCCTATACTTATCAAAACGTTCTCACACAAATACGAGTATGTATAAATGTTTTATCGAGCGTCTCTCTGTTTTATGTCTTTACTCTACCTTCGGCATCTTAGTGATTATATCTCTAGCTAGTTGTTACAATAATTATGATACGCCCATTTTCAGCTGTTCCGTTAGCCTGTTCCATCATTTCTCACTAAGTTTTCTTTTCGACACTTCTAATGCTCTATTACCGAAATTTCAGTGACGTAGAAGAAAGAGTGATCAATACGGAAGAAAATTTCCAATAGCACGGAATGATCTATAACTAAAAGTTAATTGTTAGTTGATAGTACCATAGAAGCTCGCACACACACAAACACACAGATATGTGTAATTAGCGTGCGGTTATTGTATGCGTGCGACAATGCGCGCGCGCCGGTGTGGTACCGTTTTAATACATTTCTTTGCACTTCCTCATCGCTTAAGCATCCGACCATGACTTTGGAGAGCATGGAATGGTTGTATCATACCGGCGTTATTAATTTTAACTTTTTTTTAAATAATAAGTACCGTAGTCCTACGTACTATTTATTACATTTTTCAAGTTCCAAGTTCATGATCCTGGCAAGGTTACATGGAGTAAGTGGTTATGAGGGACAAAATGTGTTGAAAATATCAAATGATAGGACTTATAAAAACTTACTCGTTAGTGGTACCCACAAAGCTTTTGGCATGATCGAGTTTGGTGCAAGTCACCTACTTACCAGTAAATCAGTTATTGTTGGCTGCGATCATATTTATAAAGTATGTATTTAAAGATTGTTCCATCATAAGACCATTATTTGGTATAATGTACATGTTGTATCTTACAATTGGTATATTATGAAAGTTTTCATTTGGTTTACATCATTATCGAGAAAAGGTTCTGGGTTGTGAATGAGTAGAAATATTTAATATAGCCTTATATTATTTTTTTTTCTGTTGAAATAAATGCTACATAATTTTTTACAAACACATAAGTGAAACCGCGGCTTAAGCTAATTATGTGTATGAAAGTGGATTGAAAAGTTCGCTGATTAGGCAGAAAACTAAATTATATGGATAAAGGATATGTATAAACTGCATTTAATGTTATGAGTTATTTCCTAACTAAACAAATACTCCTCTTCTAGTTATGAAAGCTGTTTACATGCCGCAATAACAAAGGGTCAAAAACACCGCTATGTCAATGAATATTAATATTTTCGAGTAAAGATGTTATAGTGCAACTACTTACACACAATAATATCTCCTTATCTCAGTATGCGTGAGGCAAGTGCATGCGGGAGAGCATCTTGCGCGTGCGCATCGACCGGAACCACTACTCGTCTATACTGTATACCACATTGCGCCGCCAACCGTGCCGGAAACATTTCACGTCATGTTCAATTTCTTATACCACTGAGCTGGGATATTGTTACTAACTGTTTAGAGTATTAACCAATTTCTGACGTTAAGGTACTCACATATATAATAAGAAATTGAAACAGCATGTTAGCGCTTGTGCTATGTTTGGTAATATACTCCAACAGATTGCGAGTATTTTTTTATATAATAGTTCAAATTCAAATTATTTATTTGCTTATACATGGGTAAAATTAAATTACAGATGTTATTGTTAACAATGTTTCGTTCATACCTGTTTGAGGTATGCAAAATTATTGTATAAAAACACATGCACCTATTTAATTAAGCAAGTAATATAAATTATCAGCCATGCTTAGACTATATTTAGCAAATTTTTATTAATGTTTAAGATGACATAGACTAATTGCAAATTTTGATTAATTCATTCCAATACAAGTCAGACAATATTTGTGTGTGTATTAAATAAACAATAACTTAACAGAACATACACAAAACATTTATACTACAAGTGCTTGCTTTATCTTAAAAAGTTGTTGAACGACATTACACATGGCTAGAAAATGGTATTACGGTTATTTTCGAGGTTTTAGAGCTTACTTATCTATAAGTCGTTGATGTTTTAGGGCTTACTTATAGAAAAGTAAGCCTTAAAACCTCAAAAATAACCGTAATACCGCCTTCTAGCGATTTTCCCATTGAGATGAATTATAGAACCGAGGAATTGAGAGGAATTGTAGAATCAACACCGAGAACTATATAATTTATTCGTAGTTAAATACATTTAGCTTATTCATTTAGACGCTACCTTAGTACAAATTTACATTCAGAAACTGAAAGAAAAAAAAATGAATAATATAATCATCCCAACACAAAAATACTTCATGCATGCATAATATCGTCATATCATCCATACATAAGTCATTCATAACATAGTCATACCCACTTGTTTCCAAGTGACGCACTTGTTTCCAAGTCACTCCGAAAACTCAATAAAAAAGAAAAACAGGCATTTTGTCGTACGTAGTAATAATGTACCTTTAGCTCTGTGATGCTTCGATCTTTAGTTATGCAATCGTTCTACATCTAATTGATTTTCTGCAATCATTGATTATTTGCAAAAAACCGGAAAGCTAACTAATTTACAATCACAATAAAATTACAACATCCTTAAAATCAGGCCCTTTAACTGAGCGTTCCGCAGTATTTGTGGACACGAGCGATAATAAGCTGTGTTAGATGTTTTAATATGATTCTTCTTCATCATATGATTCATCTTTCACTAGGTTGCACCCCGTCAGTTTCAACCACGTAGACGTTCAAAGTGATGTCAATGAAAAGTATTCTGAGTGTTTCTATTCCAGTACCCAAGTTATCTATATTCCATGTGTCATTCAAGTCCGTACAGTCCTTTCATCGTGATGGAGAAACAAACATACACACTCATATCCTCACATCCTTACTTACTCACAAACATTCGCATAACAGGACATGATATCATATTAATTCTATTATAATATAATGTATTTAATTTCGTCGTTCTCACTGATTTTTACATATTATCATAGTAAAAAAATTAAGTAGTTTCTCTCAAAGGGCATTTTCCACTTTTATAGACCTTTTGGCCAACAATGAACAGACACTATAGATGTAAATATGATATAGGTTTAATATCAGGATGTTAGACAAGCCCTTGTTTACCATGGTCCAACTTAAATAGCTTTTGAAAAAAAAGACAAACTTCTTACTTTTATTATTACTTGTTATCATAAGTTAACAATATGTTATCTAGAAACTAATGATGAAATGTGCGTATATTATCAGACAAATACTTTTATTACTTATTTTGAGCAGGTTTAAGTTGATACAAAGGTGACACAGAAGTGAATTTTAAATACAGTCTGATTTATAGACAAATTTACTTTTTTTCGGGCACCTTGTTCACGCAAAGCCGAAAATTGATAATCCTCTTTATGAAATAAGTTGTTGAAGTCGATACCATGATGGTTCAAAATTACCTGTTATCACAATATTGTGCGCAGGGTACCTACTAAGTTATTACATACATATGAGTGTTGAAGTCGGTTCCATTTTTTGGTAAATTTTTTTTCACCATTTGTTTGACTCTTGCTACTTATGGGATTGATTGTCTTTTACTGTCAATGACATATCATCAAGATAGGAAAATAATTTTCATTTTATTGGTATTGGTAACTCAAAAAAAGCTTGACGGATTTTGATGAAATTTAAGTACCTCTTGCTTTTTTTAAGTCGGTAAAGAACATGTTCAAAATGTGTGCCTTTTTGAGACTCATTTCACCTTAAATGTCAAGTTAAGTACCTTAAAGTGTACAAATACATCGTAATACTTGACCTTCTCACTTGATACTTACTTAATGATTACGTAAATCCTAAGTAAATTATTAACCTATTTTCACGTAAATCCGATATCGAGTTACGCCATGAGCTCATGCAGGTGTTACAGGTGACTTATCAGTTAATGTACAAGTGACACAGAATAGTTGTCAGGTAGTAGGGAGGCCACAGATTATGTTACAGTTACAAGGTGCCGTCTTGACCGCAGAGAAAGCCGACGGACTTTCATAAGCGTTTATCGAGGAAGTACGTGAAGTACAAGCCAACATGAGTGAGTGCTGCAACTTGGACATATAAAGAAATCATACGGAATTTATATGAGTATAAGAACTGTAAAATAGGAATTAAGTGTATGCGATTGCTTCTTTATTCAATAAATAACGATTCAACTTCGGACATAATGTGTTCTAAGCGGTTGTAAACACTTAATCCGTTTATCTAAAACTAATATAATAAAGAGGATTGATTGTTTGTTTGTTTGCATTGTATAGGCTCTGAAATTACTGGACCGATTAGGATGAAACTTTGTATGGAAATAGTTTGAGACACGGGGAAGGACATAGGATAGTTTTTATCCAACTTTGCAAAAAGAGGTTAAAGGTTTTTCGCCATATTCGATATACCCGCGGGCTGAGCCGCGGCCGGAAGAAAGATGTATCAAAGGCGTATGTACGTATCAGCTCTTGTTGTTTACTACCAACCTGCATGTCCAGTAGTTCAACCCTCCTGTCATGCAAGCTGTTGGAACGAAGAAAAACTCTGTATGTAAGCGAAGATATATAAAATGATTTTGTTTTGTTCACGAATACATATTTTACCGATCCCATATTATTGGGATAAGCGTTGATATATTAATGATAATACAATATTCTAAAACTCGTGAATGTGTCTTTCAAAACTTAAAAATATAACTGACTTCCTAGACATTAATAGGAACATTATTCTTTACCTCTGGTATTTGCTCTGCCGTTAAATTTAATTTTATCGTTCAATAGAGTAATTTCAAAACTATGCAACGGCCTCTGACATTTCATTTTGTTCGTAACATATGCAATTATGCTAGAAATAGCCAATAATGTAAGAACGATATACATTTTCATTGCAGCTATTTTACTGCGCTAAAGTTTTTTAAAGCGATACTGATGTACCTAGATAAGATTCATAACACACTAGTCAATACTGCATTCTCATCAAGCCTACAACGCCACGGTAGCATATAGTTTTCTTTGCAATGTAGCTTTAAAGTGTTACATCCAAGCTACCAGGTGGGTAATCTTTATTCCTATAACGTGTGCGACGTCTACAACCAGTAAATTTAAAATCCAACACAATAAAAACTCTCTAGAAAAGCTACCGAAAGCTGCCCTCAAGAAAATATTTCGGCAGTTTTTCCCGAGTTTGTTCTCTCTAGGTACTTATGTCCTTCTATCATTGACCCGCATGTGAGATATTTAATATGTTTTCGAGGGTTATTTAATTACATATCGCAATGTTCTTATAATTGGGACAAGAATAGCGCTAAACACTTCCGAATGATGGAAATAACGTGCGCTACTCAAAATTAGTTATTTGATAAGCAAGGCCTCAAAGTTGCTGTTTGGTGCGAGTACTTCAATTGGAGCCTGAAGAAGCCTGGGAGCTGTAAGATATAAAAAAATATAGAATCCTGAGCATACGAAGTTTTCAAAAATACGTGACCACAAATAACTTTGCTGCCGAGCGCAAAACACAATTTTTCACCTTACTTTATCGAGGACCTACAAGAAAAGCATTTTATAATTTAGTAAAAATTATAAATTAACTCAAAAAGTAAATTTATTAATATTGGTAATGCTTAAGGTAAATTTATTTTTCTGTAACTTTTATAGAGATTTGAATTTCTAAACCATTTCCACGCTAGCGGATAAAAAACACTTTTCCACGCAGAATTCGATTGATGAAAAGCGGCTTTCCGACCTTGTGAGGTAAAAAAATATATTTTTTTCCCATTATTGTGTGACATAATATTATGGTTATGGTAACGTATCTACTCGTCCTAAATTAACAATCATTAATATTATACGTAATAAGTTTTAAAATCCATCAGAGAATAGGTTAAAAAATAATTTTTTTTTTATTTCGTCTATTTTTCTACATACAAAATAAGTCCTGTCTATGAAGTAGAATAATTAAATATAATGTGGTTATGAAGTTTCTTAGTTTTTTTATGTTATTGCGAAGTACGAAACAGACTCGAAGCCCACCTGATGTTAAGGTTTAAACTCGGCCTATTTATAACAGACACATTTCGTCACAAGTGACGAATGCACTGCGCCCATCACCCTGAGACATACACAAAAATGCTCCGTGCTATCGCCGTGGACCACCAGACAAATTTGAAGAGTAGAAAATTACCTTTCATTATACATTGAGATCAAGATATAATTACTAACGTACCATACGTTAGTAATTATATCTTGATGTCATTATATTATTTTCTCTAGGCTCTTTCTATATATGTTTTTTGCCAAAAAAATATTGTTTCCAAAAAAAGCTCAGTTTTGGAGGAGGAAAACATCGACTTTGTAAATTTTTCTTCAGTCGGTACTTCTCACTAAGAAGTGAGCATGTATTATATTGTGTATTCGCTTAGCTGGCAAATTAAATATTACGACATCTGAAATATTCACGGAGTTCATTAGTAAACTATCTGTCCGTCCATCCGTGTGTCGCCTCGTCTTGAACAGAAAGTGCTACAGTCCCCGAAGTGTCACGGAATCGAACTGACTTGTTTATTTGTAGTGCGTCCGCAGCACCGCCACCGCGCCGCCGCGGCCCCATCCGTTATGTAACCTGATACTCTGATAACTACTTAATTAGTTGAATGGTGATCGCTTTCCGTCTTCCGTTGCCGTAACAAGAGGCACAAATCGATACATAGTTACATAATAATTTTATTAGTCACAGAAATACTAACATGCACATATCTGAGAGTTTACGATTATTAATTATACAATGTTGGGAAGTACATACCTAGTATGTTTTTTATTGTTTATATAACTAATAAAATGACAACGAAAAGAAGCACGAGTGGGATACGAAGTTTGAAATCAAAAAACCCTAGAGCTGAGATTTGAGCTATTAGTCACCCACCACGATAATCCAATTGGCACATCATGTCCCGGCTATAGGGATGGATAGTTGCGGGTTGGAATCCCGCTGGTGCTCAGAGACAGCCTGTAGTACAACACTTTCAGTGTAACTCCGTTTATATCCTAGATATTTGTTAAATTATGAGAATATCATCTTTCAGCGTCCATAACTACAAAATACATATAATAAAAGTCGTTTCTTAGGTTCTTGCATTTACCTATAGTTAAAATACATACATAGGTAATATGTATTGTAGGGTCTACATATTAGGTGTATGTGAATATATTGAAAATGCAGAACTACAAAGGGCAGACCATGACAAGGTATACGTTTTTTTAGTAGCATGTGGGATGATGTTACCATGGACAAAATCTCAATCTAGAGGAAAAATACATTTTCATATGAATTATGTTTCAATATAAGAGTGTATCAAGAATTGTCAGTTATAGACCATATATGTAAGGGGTTCTATTTCAATAACTTAAATGATTAAGAGTATAGAATTTATAACCATTATAATTATACCAAAATATACGCTTTCAAAAAATGCCATAGAATTACTGATACATTTTATAGTATGATGCGGAGAGCGAGGTCCATTTCGCACTTTTTTATGAATTTCAATGTTTATTCATCTCCCTAAAATTTATGACTTAAGAATGGTAAAAGTAGTAGATACCAGATAGATACCTATCTACTTTGCATTTGACATCGTTGCGTCACCCGACTTTCTCTCTGCTAAAATATTTGTTGGTCTTAGCTTTTCCGTGATTCTATTACCTTGGCTACACGATCTTTATTTATTTTAAATTGTGAGTTAAACTAGTTTTGTCATTGGTATCATTTATTGGAAATAGCATTGATGAGGTTTATTACCTATGCAAATCTAACAGTCAGGAATGGTTTACTCACAGTAAGAAACAATTGACACTCAAAATGTATGTTATTGTTTAATTTCACTTGTGACTTTAGACAAAAACCTATTATAATAGTCCTAGCTCCTAGCGATCGCATGTCCAAGGATGACAGCAATGAACGCTGCATACCATAGTTGAACTAATAGTGAAGCCTCATTACATTAACGAACGTTCCAGATCGTGGAATGTAGGTAGGTTATATAACTTTTCAAAAGATTATAAAATATGTACTCTGTTTTTCTATTCCATGCTGAATTCAAGCCATTAACATGCTGCGGGCTATTAGTCAGTTTATGTACTTTATTAATTAATTTCGTCCTTTGAGTGTCTACCATTTTCCCTCGGATAGTGTTGGCTTTGTCTTTGTAATACGTAAATATTTTTTCTATTGCAGATAGTTCAAAAACGATATTACCATAGTATATAAATGAAAACGGTACTACCTTATAACACAACCTGAACGTAGAAAAATAAATCTCTCAATAGTCAAGAATTCAGAAGCCGGAAATACAAATTTAGAATGTTTTTTTTTAATTTGCCGAGATGGCAAATTAAATGGGAAACTACTCAGTACATCGGAATAAAAAGTAGGTATAAGTATCGTAACGGAGGACCTAACTGTGGAAAAACTTAACTTCAAACCTAACCTAACTAACTTAAGTACCAATTATCATCACAATCATTTATGACTGGTAACAAACACACAAAGATTTGTTGCGATATAATAAAGGGCTACACATCATGGTATAAATCTTATATTGTAAAAGAATATAAATACACTCGAGAGCAATGAATCCGGGTCACTTAAAGAATCCTAAAAATCTCGGAAACTAAAAATGCTAGGTTAATGCAATAAATTGTATTTAATAGACAATGTAATACTCCTTAAATGAAGGTATTAAAACTTCTTAGTTATTGTAAAGTTATATCATAAAAAAATCAAATTTGAAAAAGGGCCACTTTCGAAGATGGAACTACGAAATTACAGCATTTGGTTTTGCTTTTGTTTGTAATCTGTCATTTATGTGGGTACATAAACCATGTTGATAGTGCTCTATATTCATTATTCAAGCTGAAATTATGTCGCTTACGCCTGAAGAATGCACCAGAATACTTACAATGCTGGAAACCGGCCGGAGTCAGCGCGATACAGCCAGGACTGTCGGTGTGTCGCTGTCAACAGTACAAAGAGTTCTCCGACGTTACGAAGAAACTGGTTCTAACCTACGCAGACCAGGAACGGGCAGAACCAGGTGTACCACAGCACGAGAAGACCGATACTTGGTGAACACCATGCTTCGAAATCGCTTTCTCACAGGAACTGAACTCACCAATCAGTTTCGACGCCTCGGAGGAAGTAACCCAAGTGCATGGACAGTAAGACGTCGGCTTGCTGAATCTAACTTAAAACCCCTTAGACCTGCAAACGGCCCTAAACTGGAGCGTGGGCATCGTATTTCGAGACTAAGATATGCCCAGAGCCACGTAAATTGGAGTATTGAAGATTGGTCAAAAGTTATGTTCTCCGACGAATCAAAATTTATGCTCTACAAGCACGATGGAAGACACAGAGTGTATCGAAGACCAGGGGAAAGATTCAAGCAAGCATGCATCGAAGAAAAAGTAGCCTACGGTGGTGGGTCTGTACTTGTGTGGGCCGGAATTTCTTCTGAAAGTCGCACAGAGCTGGTGATCATAGAAAACGGCTCTTTAACTAGCGTAAGATATGTGGAAGAAATCCTCAATGATCACGTTGGTCCATTTATGGTCAATTTAGGTGAGGATGCTATATTTATGCATGACAATGCCCGACCTCATACAGGTAGGATTGTGAATGACTACCTTCAAGAGATGAACATTACTCGTATGGAGTGGCCAGCGCGCAGCCCGGATATCAACCCGATCGAGCATGCTTGGGACGAGCTAGGCAGATGCGTAAAACAACGAAACCCTCCCCCAATCACGCTTCGTGAGCTCAAAATTGCTCTCACAGAGGAATGGGAGAATATTCCCCAAAATCGTATAAGGAACTTGGTGTACAGCATGCCAAACCGCGTAAACGCAGTAATGGAAGCACGAGGAGGCAATACGAAGTATTAAAATTCAAGAAAATCGTAATAAAGTTCAAAAATTTCATGTTTCCTATTTTTGTTTTAAGGAGAGATCAGCAGTTTTTTTCTTTATGTAATTTTGTGTTAATAAAATGTATGGTGACTCATATTTTTTTTACTTTCATTTAAGGAGTATTACATTGTCTATTAAATACAATTTATTGCATTAACCTATCATTTTTAGTTTCCGAGATTTTTAACATTCTTTAAGTGACCCGGATTCATTGCTCTCGGTACAATTTAAGAGTAATCGAATTGGCGTAGCGGGGTATGAACAAATCATGTGAAGGGATGAATTTATACTTTGTACAAAAATGCCGATCATAAAAAGATTAGTGTTCAGTGAGTTTAAGGGGGAATATAGAAGTTTTGACGATTTGTGTGAAGTGAGTACTGAAGTGGATATTGATACAGGAGAGTGAAAAAAACATATTTAAGATTTTATTAACACCATTGGAGTGTGCCACAGGCTTTATTATATGATTGAACAAAAGTATTGTATGAACTTTGTTTAGTTTATAAACGAACTTTTTTTACATCAAAAAGTTAACACACATTCCCCGATCGAACCAGGGCCCTGGAGCTTTGTAGGCAAGTCCATACTAACAACTAAGTTACTGACCATTTCTTTAATGTTAAACTATAAAAATAATACAGTGAGTGGTACAAACCCCGTGCCAGCTCCATAAAGTCCATAGCAATCGTTGATGCCGGCCAACACCCCGACGACACCTGCCACTACAGCTACGCAGCCCGCCCAAAGGCCGGCGCCCACGCGCGACAGGGCGGCGCCCTTCACCACGGCCAGAGCACCCACCCCGACCAGCAGGGCGCCTAGCACTACCTGTGCCAACCCCAGGAACACCACCAAACGTTTGCGCCCCGGCTCATCACTGCCCGCTTCCACACTCTTCGACGTAACACTCTGTTCTTTCACTTCCTTAATTTTTTTGGTCTTTTTCTGAGGGGACTTGCATATGAGATGCTCCGTTGAGTCCTCGGATTTGAGGCTGGAGACTGTTGCGGTGGGCGCGCTCGTGTTGTATTCGTGCGGCGAGCCGCGCTCGGCGTCCGACATGGCTGCTAGTGCTGGAGCATCACTCGCGTGCGTCGCGTCGCGGTCTCGCTACTACTGCCGCATGCCGGCGCACGCGCACGCGCCGCCTCGCCGCCGCCGCCGCCGCGCCGCTGCCGCACAGTCCGATGGGGAAAGTGCCCGGAGATCAGAGATGTGTGATCTACGTGTTGCATCTTTACTGATGCATGATTTCGTAGGAATATGTAAATTCTTTGCAATTTATGATCCAGAATAAATGTTCTAATAATGAATACCTAGCGTGCTATTGCGATGGGTGTACGTTACCTAATAGCGAACGTCGAGTGCGCAGGTGAAAGCGCATCTCTGGTGAGTTGCCGCGTTCAACGCAACAGGTCATCGGTCAACCTGCGCTTCCTACTAATTTATTGATACATATACAATAAATGTTAAAATTGTAATCTGCCGGAATGTCCAATGCTGAACACAGCCTCCCATTAAGGGGTGGTTTGGAATAATCCCCACGCTTGGCAGGCGTCTTGGGGATTGCAGTGTAAGGAAGCAGTTCCTCTGAAGTCGCTGCTACCCACCTTCCAGTATTTTACCCTGAGTCACCCTGAGTACCCATGGGAAGTGGGAATTTCTAGCCCACACCCCACGGGCAGTATTACATAATATTACATTCAAAAATATAATATAAATTAATTCTAATGAAGATTTTTTCAATTCTGAGAAAAAAATATTAAAAGTACCTCAATCATTTCAGCGTAAATATCTGTGTGGGAGAGGCATTTGTTCAACAGTAAACGTACTCCGGCTGATTATGATGATGATTATATTGTACCAATAAGACACTGTGATAGTGCTTATTTATATTAGACAAGAACACCTGCGATATTCATAATAAAAATCAGCAACATTCATCTCAAGATTCTCGACTGTTTCATTAATTCAGGCATAATTGAAATATCATAAAAATATATGCTGATTTAATGTAATTTTGTCTTCCGTTTAAGCGATTATTGCACATTGCAATTAAATAACTTTAAATATGTAATTTGAAACTTTTAACGTTCATTTTAATATTTTTATTGTTGTCATTACACATTAATTTTGTAAAGTTTAAAGTTGTTTTAATTTAAATTTAATGTTACAGTTAATAATATTAATTATAATAACAAAAAATAATTGTATAATATGAATAATAAAATGATCAACTCATTATTTTTTTAATAATGAGTTGATCATTTGAAATTTAAGTATGTTATATTTTAATTTAATTTAGTCAACTTTAACATGCGCAAAAAGCAATACAATTCAGTATTATTTTTGCGTTGAAATCTACACTAAAATACACGACTTCATTCTCGCTTTTAGTCGTTCCTCTTCATTTACCACAACGACTGCACCAGTCCCTTTAGAAGGTACTTCCGGCGGTCATTAAGCCGGAAGTCGAAACTTAGGGTAGCACGCGCCTGTCGCTGCCGTCACTTTACACCTGTCAAGACACGGAATCCAAACGGAAATCAGTTTGTTCGAACGACATTGAACGACATCGACCACATCATCACTGACCATCAGGTGATAATTACTTTAAGGCTAGCCTTATGTGCTATAATAGTAGATTATGATACAAGTGAGCTAAGTTGCTCATTATACACGAGGCTGTGTGTTGCAGCCCGAGCCGTAGGCGTGGGCGTAAATCAGCCGAGTGTATAATGAACAAGTTTCTCACGAGTTTCATACGCACTTTTTCAACACCCTTGCGAGAAAAAAAATATATATTGCACAAATGCGATACAAACAAAATACGAAAATTATGGAAATAGCGCGTAAGCTTCTTTTTTTGCGCATTGCAAATGTATGATGTTTGATTAGATATAAACCTCTTTGATGTTACAAATCTGTATTACCCGGTTAAATTGAAAATGCTCTGTTTACTCGCATATAATTTGCAGTTAGGTACTAACTTAACTTTGTAATGATAAATTACCCGATTAAATTGAAAATGCTCTGTTCACTCACATATAATTTGCAGTTAGGTACTAACTTAACTTTGTAATGATAAATTACCCGATTAAATTGAAAATGCTCTGTTTACTCGCATATAATTTGCAGTTAGGTACTAACTTAACTTTGTAATGATAAATTACCCGATTAAATTGAAAATGCTCTGTTCACTCACATATAATTTGCAGTTAGGTACTAACTTAACTTTGTAATGATAAATTACCCGATTAAATTGAAAATGCTCTGTTTACTCGCATATAATTTGCAGTTAGGTACTAACTTAACTTTGTAATGATAAATTACCCGATTAAATTGAAAATGCTCTGTTCACTCACATATAATTTGCAGTTAGGTACTAACTTAACTTTGTAATGATAAATTACCCGATTAAATTGAAAATGCTCTGTTTACTCGCATATAATTTGCAGTTAGGTACTAACTTAACTTTGTAATGATAAATTACCCGATTAAATTGAAAATGCTCTGTTCACTCACATATAATTTGCAGTTAGGTACTAACTTAACTTTGTAATGATAAATTACCCGATTAAATTGAAAATGCTCTGTTTACTCGCATATAATTTGCAGTTAGGTACTAACTTAACTTTGTAATGATAAATTACCCGATTAAATTGAAAATGCTCTGTTCACTCACATATAATTCGCAGTTAGGTACTAACTTAACTTTGTAATGATAAATTACCCGATTAAATTGAAAATGCTCTGTTCACTCACATATAATTTGCAGTTAGGTACTAACTTAACTTTGTAGGGATAATTCTATTACGCACTAAATTATAATATTATTATGCACGGGGGTGTTATAGTTCGGTTTATGGCCCTAAGAACGATATAATAAAGCTCACTTTACGAGCAAGGGTGTTGAAAATAAAATTATAAGTACCAACGGCTGGGTTTTGTGCTTCGGAGCTCCCCGGAAATCCACAACATTGATGTGATCAAGCTTATATTTAGCGCTTTGGTTCGAAGTAAGCTGGAGGCTAGTGGATCTGATGCCGGAACACACCGTTAGGTTCTTGGCGACAGATTTTCTACTTGAGGGTGGTCGCTAGCCAGGCGGGCATTCGCAAAAAGCCCTTCCACCATGCGGTGAAGCTCAAGCCCGCGGCGGGATTCGAACCCTGGACCTGCTGCGCGGCAGTCCATAGCCAATGCCACTGAGCCATCACTGCTTCAAAAGAGAAACTCAGAGAGTTCCTTCGAGGTTCGCACAATAAATGTTGAAGCAAAGTACTTTGTGCGTTACTTTGGAATTTAAATTATCTTTTTGCCGAGGTTCTCCTTGTTTGGCGGTAGAACGAAAATATATTAGATTGTACCCATCCCTTGCGCAGTCTTCAAAATGTATACAAAACTCTTTCTTTTGCCTACATATGTAGGTAAAAGAAAGAGTTAAAAAAAAATATTGTGGCTAATTTTCCAGATTTTAGAGTTTTATCTTAGCAAGCTGGCAATTTTAAATAAGGATGCTGAGATGCCCGTGGGGTGCCGAGCTGCCCATAGGGTGCTGGCTGCCCATGGGGTGCCTGGCTGCCCGTAAGGTGCCGGGCTGCCCTTGGGGTACCGGATGGCCCGTGGGGTGCCGGATGGCCCGTGGGGTGCCGGATGGCCAGTGGGGTGCCGGATGGCCAGTGGGGTGCCGGATGGCCCGTGGGGTGCCGGATGGCCCGTGGGGTGCCGGGCTGCAAGGGGTGTTGGTTGGGTTGTGGGGTTTCAAGCTCACTCGTCACTATTGTAACAAAAAAAAATAATTGAAATTGGACTACGAGTTCATAATTTACAACTAAGTAATATTTTGATTTTCGTCCCCTTTCCCGAGGGAACCGTGCTGAATTTCGGGATAAAAAATATACAATAACGATCTTTGTAGTATGAACTCATATCGTGTTAAGTTTCATTGCATTCCATTCAGTAGCCCATGGGGTGCTGGGCTTCCCGTGGGGTGCTGGGCTGCCCATGGGGTTCCGAGCTCACTCGTCACTATTCTAACAAAAAAATAATAATTGAAATCGGGCTAAACGTTAATAAATAACAACTAAGTGTACATTTGACTTTAATCCCCTTTCCCGAGGGAACCGTGCTGAATTTCGGGATAAAAAGTATACAATAACCTTCTTCGTAGTATGAACTCAAATCGTGTTAAGTTTCATTGAATTCCATTCAGTAGTTTTGGAGTGATGCGCGGCCGGGATACAGACAGACAGACAGACAAAAATAAAAAAACACACAGTTTTGGCATCAGTGTCAGCTACAGAGTACTCTCAAATTTTTTTTTTCTTTAAATCTGCCATGTACGGAATTGGATCTGTTATAGTTTTATTATAAGTATAGATTGTTGTCACTATTATTTTGACTCATCTGACTCATTTGAATATAAACTAAGTTTACATACACTACTACATTATATTTGAAGTCGACATTTATTTTAATTTTTGTAATTTTTTTTCTCTAGTGTAACGTATGAGCTGAATTTTAGTAAATAATACGGGATAACTCACATAAATAAGTCAGATAGCTCCGACTATAATTTAGTATTAGCTCAATGATTAAAATTATGTAAGATGGAAAGATGGTTTCTAGCTGGATTCGAACCTGGGGCTCCAGGCATCCAGCCCTCTTGCGGTGCACCGAGCCGTTACCGTCCCGCTTCCACGAAGGACTTATTTATTTTTATGAGCTCGGTAAAACTTTGTACCGGATCAATGCCGCAAGAACCAATCAGGAAGTGGCCCTACACCAAAGTATCCTATAGCAGCACCCGCCAGTAACCTCATGTCCGGTTCGAATCCCGCTAGAAAATAATTACTTTCCTATCTAACACATTTATTGATTCGAAAGTCTCAGGCACTATATATTTCCTATATTTCTGTATTTCCTCTCCATCCAAAGGTTGCCTGCAACAGATCACTATTAGTGATACGGCCGCCCATTGTGACACTTTATTGAAAGCATTTTTTTACTTGTATGTTATTTTTGTATAGTAGTGGTGTAACAATAAAGAATTACATATCTATCTATTTTCAAAAATAGAGTCAAAGAATTTTACATGTCCACTCTGAGCATAGTACTTATTATATTTTATTTGTAATTAGAATTTAAATATTATATATAGTAGTGAGTAGTAGTAGTAGTAGTAGTTTATTTAGTTAGTATCTGATGTATTTATGTAGTTTATTATAGATATTATATATTTTATTTTATTTTAAAAATTTATTTAAACATTACTTCCTGAATAATTAACTATCTAACCAATGTTTACGTATTAAACTGTTAGCCTACCTAAGTTTTGGCAATATTTTTTGTTCGGTTGTCTGGAAGAAATTGCTTTAAGTAATAGGACCGTCTGTACTTTGTATACATACCTAATATGTGTGTTAATGTTCACTGTAATGTTTTAAGGTACGTACGAGTAATTAAAGTATTTTCTATCTATCTACTTTTATATTCTCGGTCAGCATTCGTAAATGCAATAGAAATTATTCTCATAAGAGCATATTGTTACAGTTTTGGCTTTGCTGTCAAGGCCGGCCATCTTATACGACCTATAACCTATAAAGCTGCGGTGGCTTATAAGGACGTAAGGGTGGTGATGTAAGCCTCACGGTGCGCTTAGTTACAATAGAGGTTACCGTCAATCAGATACTCGTAACAGGCGGTAGGTCTCTTTAGCAGCAGTCCGTCTTGGTGGGTACCACCGCAGCAACTCTGCCACGAACCAGTAGTGTGCAAACACTACTGTGTTAGGCATGAAGTGCAATGTAGGAAGTGAAATGACTGGGTGAACGAGACGTAAGCACTAGTATCTAAGAGCGACGAGCCCGCGTGGACCGTAGACGGACACTGCAACTGTAATGGACAGGCGTGACGCTTACCATCAGGTGGGCGACTTGACCGTCTCATCACTTCATAACATGAAAAAAATATAAACAAACTAGATATATAGGTTGGGTTCATCAGTTACAAGAAAGAGCAATGTTTTCCCAGAGTAAAGGTCACCCAAGCTCGCTATTGCGAGACAGAACCTCTTATCATCCATTGTTTCACCAATCATCATCAAACCAATCATGACGTGATGTCACCGTCATTACCCAAGTCGGACACGTAACGTATCGCAACGTATCGTCGCGTCAGTCGCGTAGTGGCAGCGGAACGATTACGTTCATGTTACGTTACTGTTACGTTAGTGTCTACTGCAGTGCCCTTTCATGGGGTGAAATGAGAAGTAATTAGATATGCTCGTAAGGAAATGCGCGTGATTTGAATAGTCAACAGTCCTTTGATAAACTGACCTGAAGTGAACCAAAACAGGAGGAAAGTCGACCACGTGTTTTTGTTATGTATGACCATCCATAACTTTTCACCATATCATCTGGATGATACTTTTTTGTAGAGTATACTTTCAAATTGATCCTATTCAAATTTTGAAAATCAGTTCAAGTTGTTTTTAAGTTCCACTCAAATTAATGAAGAAAGTATTGGCCAATAAGCTTATAACTGGATGACATGGTAATTGCATCTCATGTCGATAGTATTGTAGGCGAATGAAAATTTACATGTCCTATGTAAGGGCACGAGACCTAAAAAAATGCTCTTGTGTGAAACAAAGTTTAGACGTTTAAGTGTGACACATACAACTTTTCCCGTCTACCAGCGCGAATTAGTAAAGATTACTCAAGTGATACAGAAAGTCCATTTAATGCCATTTCATTTAATGTCCATTCTGGTATTTTTCCCTTCGTCGGCCTCGCGACGCCCATAGAAAGGCCTATTTGTTTACATACATATAAAACAACAATAAATCAGTAGGAGCTATAGGAGCTAGTGGTCCAACTGATTCTATTCCCACGAAAATAGGTAATAATTGGACCACAGCCGTGACAGCCTTTACCAGACGCCATTCTAAAAGTGTTTGGTCTTATTGCAATTTTTTACATAATAATAACAAATATTTTAGAAGTATTTTAAGAAAACATCAAATTAATAGTTTAATAAAACACTTAAAAAAACTTTATAAAAATTATATATATCTAGTGACAATTCCGTCTAATTTCCTGTTAAGCCGACGTGACGTCACAAACGCCACGCAGCCAAACCGGAAGAGTATTCGACGCGTTTCGCTTCTAAACGAAGCATCCTTAGGAGGTCTTGACTCTACGAGCGCACGATCGAGACTTTATTATTTTTATAAAGATAATATATATAATTTTTATACTGATTTTTAAGTGTTTTATTAAATAATTAATTTGATGTTTTCTTAAAATACAAAATATTTGTTATTATTAAATATGGATTTCCGCAAAGTAACGCCTGAATCTATTCATTAACTTTTTACATATTTTTAACCGACTTTCAAAAAAGGAGGAGGTTCTCAAGACGCGTGTATATTTTTTTGTGTATGACCACGCATAACTTTTTATAGAGTAGTCCAATTTTTCTTGAGATGCATTCTAACAATTTAAAAAAATGCTTTTTTTAAGTTTGGTCGAAATGAATACCTAAGTACTTACGTCATTGAACATTTTTATGATCTTTTTGTTGTATATAATGTGCACCAACATTAGCTCTGGATAAAATATTTTCAAGTATCTTGGCCATGACTCTTAAAAATTGTTAGGTTATGTTTTTAGTGTAGTTTTTATGAGATAAGTTACAGCCTGGGATCAATTGGGCAAATCTAATGCCTATACAAGATTGTGTGTGTTATATTTTTTTATATTGCACTTAGTTAATTAGACATCTCTTTTATACTATTTCAATGAAAGGGAATAATGTTGATAAAATCGCGTAATATATAGGAATGTACTCTTTTTCTAATTACCTGATGTCATTAAATTGAATTGTAAAATAAAGCAATTATAAAATCATCATCATTAATGACATGCCCAAGTGAAGCTTGTATATGAATTCATAATTTCAATTGAAATTTTGCGAGAAGAAGATTAAGTCCTCTCGGGCTCGGGAATTCTATTTTGAGAAACAAATTATTCATCCTAAATTATTAATTGAAAAAAAAAGCTATCATTTGTCGTAAAAATGTTTGTATTAATCCTCCATTAGCTCCAATAATAATTCTTTAAAAAAATATAAAAGCTTAGAAAAGAAAGAGGTGAATTAGGTAACAAACCAGCATTTATTTAAGGTCGAGTGCTAATATTATTTTTAATTCAGCTAACATTACCGATGGAAGAGATCAAATGGCACTAGGAATCTGTATTACTTATTATATACATTATTTATTTACTATTATTAATATAATCATTTACTACAAACGTTTGGTCAATACGCTAACAATTCAAATCAATTACCTAACCTAATTCACATAGTGAAGAAATATCGAAATCGCCACGTACTTTCCTCACGAACTTCAACCGCAACCATCGTCAAAAGTATCCATTATTCCGCTCCATAACACTTCTTAATGAAGTGGGCCGCTTTCTCGGCCATCATCACCACGGGCGCGTTGGTGTTGCCTCGCACCACCTTCGGCATCGCACTCGCGTCCACCACTCTGAGACCTTCAATGCCCAACACCTTCAGCTCTGCGTCAAGAACAAGGCCCATGGCAGCAGTGCCGACCGCATGCCATGCGGACGTAGCCATAGCTGTCGCTTCACATTTTATCTCCTCAGGTCCCTTCAAATCTTTGCACACCTCCAATTTTAAGTCTATGGTTCGCGCCGACTTCTCTTTGAAATATCGAGACCCCACCAAAGAATGAACGACATCAACCGCTTCCGGATAGCCGTCCAAATCTTCAGAATTGTCGAAAGTACCTGAGTAAATTAAGGGGTCAACGAAAGGGTCTACGGACTTCAGTCGAACCTTACCCCTAGATTTAGGTTTAAGTAAAACGACAGCTATTGACAGCAATTCGTAATTTTGATTCTCCGCATCCAGCTGAGAACAAATCTCGTGATTGAATCCTATTACAGTGATACAACCTTCGTAAAATCCGCTTTGAAGTGGAATACAAATGGGATAAAAGGCGAAGTCTGGCGTGTTTGGTTCTGATCCTTTCAATACAAGTAAAGCACCCATGCTATCGGCTCTTGAGAACGCCCCGCTGCCATCATACAAGTATTTTATCATATCCATATATTGTAAGGCCTCAGTTGTCGCACAAGTGCCGGTTTCAGCTGCGACGTAGTTGAGATACATCACGTGATCGTGCAAATTATCTCCAACTGGTAGATTTTTAACAACTTCAATTTTTAAGTCTGTTAAATGTTCTTTCGGTCCAATACCAGAGAGCATCAGAAGTTTTGGAGTGTTAAATGCTCCTGCAGATACTATCACTTCTTTATCTGCATAAAAAAATAACTTTTCGTCACCAATCAGCACCTTGACTCCGACAGCAGTTGCATTCTCTATCAGAATTTTGGAAACCAGCGAATTTTTCAAAATATTTAAATTGTCTGTCTTTACCTTGTTCAAAAGAGCGGTCAATGTGCTATCTCTCTTGCCATTTCTAACAGTGTGAGAGAATCTACCAGCGCCAGTTTTGTGTGGATACGTCATATCGTCAACAACATTAAATCCGACTTCTTTGAAGGCTTCTAAAAATCGGTCAATTACGAATGTGGTATTTCTGAATCCTGTCACCTCTATTTCACCAAAATAGCCATGATATTTCATAAGTTCAGGGTCATCAATGATATTTTGATCGGTCATTTGTTCTGTCTTTTTGAAGTATGGAAGGACGTTGTCCCAGCTCCAGGTATCACCGACGAGAGTCGCCCACTCGTCATAATCTGCGGGGAAGCCCCGCGCATAGATCATGTTGTTGATGGAGCCGCTACCCCCGAGCATCTTCCCCCGTGGCTGCCTCTGACTGCCCCCCGACAGGGCTTGACTGGACCTACCGTCATACATTGTTGTGAAATTCCAGTCGTATGGGCTCCCCAACATAGCTTCCTTAAAGCCTGGTATCTGTAAACGACAATACAAAAGTTTTGTCTGTAGACTCTTTAAAATCATGCAGTGGTCTGTTAAGTTAATTATTGAAGCACCATTATTGGACTGCAGCATCAGATGTTCCTGATACAAAATATGTCATGTGTATCTCTGATTACTGTTCCATGAAGAGAACTGATTGATGGAGAACATAATAAAGTTATCATAAAGTGTACTTACGATGCTCTCCTGTGGCGGGTCAGGACCGGCTTCCACAAGGAGGATGGTGAAGTTGGCGACCTCGGCCAGTCTTGCAGCCAGCGTTGCGCCCGCCGTGCCTCCACCGACCACAATAAAGTCAAATCTTGATCCATCTGTAAGTAAAATAATATGGCGAAACTATAACATTGGGTAGGTTCGTATTATAGCTCAATAAATCACTAGCTTTTTTATTGTATACTATATAGACATTTGCTTGATGGTAAGTGATGATGTCAAATATGTTGTTCAGGCTAACCAGCGTTCAGGTTCAGGCTAAACCTAGAATTACTGCCTGTTAAGGACAGCTGTCGGATCACAAAATTAGTTGCTGGGCCACAGAATTTTCTACCCAAGGGTGGAGACTAGCCAGACGAGCATTTGCAAAAAGCCCTACTACCATGCGAATGTGCAGTTTATTTATACAATACGATAAATAACCTAATCTCACCCATCTAAAATGTCGATTTTGCATAAAGGGTACCCTTCAGTAGTCCATGCTTTTTCCAAGTTTTTCACCCTCGACGCCCCGTGACGTTTTTTTAGTACTATGTTGTTTTCCAATACCTAAACTTGTTACCCCCATATCCACATACCCCAATATATCACTTATATAATATAAAAATAACATTTTCATCCATTTATTTTGTGTAGACCGAATAACGAAATGTAAATATATTTTTATAGATTTTGAGGTATTTTGTTTTTAAATCGGGTTTATTTGATGCAATGTGAGATATATATAATAACTTCTTGGTACCGATGATATTCTTATCATATAGACTTTACGGAAAAAGAAATGAAAGTAGACCTTTTCATGGAAAATTTTGCAGCATAAGAGTTTTGAACACACGACGAAAATGGTGAGAAACAGTGATTTTTTTAATTTAATTTTTGGTGAATCTACCTACAACTTTGGTTTTTCTTTTAATATGATTATTGACTATAGTTCTTTACCCATGACTTATTACAGGCAAAATACGGGCATGGACTGGAAAATAGCCATTGCTGAAATTTAGGTAGGTATTTCCACAGAATGCATTCAATGTCGTGCTTTCTAAATACCGTACAGAATCTTATAGCACGCGCGAGAAAACAAAAATAATATATGTATATATTATAATCAGTCGCGAATGACCTAAACGGGGTTCCTAAAGTTCCGCTCTAGCTCACCGCTGCTATTGTCATTCAGCATGCCTACGGCAGGGTTTCACTTCAACCCTCTCACCAAGTCACAATTACCGAAAACATAACACTAATAGCAAAGGACTCCCAGCGGGAATAAAAATATAAGCGATAAAAGAGCATAGAAAATAATTATTACTTTGCCACTTCATCAGTCAAATAGTTTACAAGCATAGTTTCATTTTAGCGGGCCCAGATAAAAACATCCGTACACTAAACGATAGCTTACTGAGGGCATTTGTGTTCTGAGGCCAAGACTCGTCGACCAGACACTGCGAAGCTGCGAAGAAATGGAGAGCAGCAGCGATGGTGGCCCCCACTGCGCTGCCACTGCTGGTGCAGTTTCCCAACCCAGCTGCTGACAGCATCTCTGAAACTTCACAAGGTTGAGACTATGAGAATAAAACCAAAGCTTTTCGAACGACATTTAAATAGGGCTCCGTTTTTCCGTTTTGGTACTGAATCGTAATATCTATATTTATTTTGAATTGTTCTTGCTTATTTCTTATTTTTGTGACCGCCATTTTTTTTTACCTATCACTAACACATAAAAATGTAAATCATTTATTTTTATACCTATTATTTTAATAGAAGAATTAATCTACTAATTATCAGTGATTAATTTTTTTGTGTGAGTTTTCGCCAGATCGAGTTGCTGCCATGGGGTTTCCACCTTCATATTATTTTGATGAGAAGACGAAAATAATCACAGTGATAAAATAAGCTTACTCACGTATGTGCCTTGTAGGAGATAATTTAAAGATATATACCTAAATTAAAATAGCTCAGATCACATCACATAACTTATTACATTATATATAATTACATTATATATAAAAACACAGAGCAAAGACTGTATTCCCAGAAAGGGTACAGGAAAAATTACACGTTTAATGTTTAAGACTTTAATAATATATTGTAGATATTTTATTCTGCTCTTTATTAAGATTACTTTACAAAACGCTGTGCGTCAAAATACTAATTGAAAAACATCAAAAACAACAATCTTATCTCACCCCAAACAATGTACCTGCGTACTACAGTAGGTACCGTACCGGCTAATTGTACCTATGTCACACCAACATATTTAAGTTATCTTTGAAGAATTCAGGCTAATTGCGATTTCTAAAAACCGAATGCAAAATTTATGTCATCGACATCATTGTTTGAATCTATTATCAAAAAATACGTCTCGAAATATGTGAGCTGAGGTACTTATAGTCTAAGATCCCGCTGCAGATTGGTGTGCTCATCGACTTTTTGTTTAAAACCAAATTTTTATGTTTATTTATAGTTAAGAGTATATATATTTACTAGGGTGCCTATCAAAATTTGGCCGCCATTATTTTTAATTAAATTATTTTTAATTGATTTTTGGTAAAAAATTTCGTTTATTTATTTTTTAAATAAAATAACGTCTACATCACGGTAATTAATATGAAGATTCTAAAAAATCACGGTTGCCGTTGCGCACCTGGCCGCACCTCTTTGCAGCCAGGTGTAAACAGGTATGATTTCGATGAATTTATACGTTTATAACCTATTTTTATTAATTATATGTCAAATTGAAGCTAATTTTTTTCTATTAATTATCATATAAAGTTGCTTAATTAAATCTGGCCGCAAATAAGGGTTGCTGGCTGTTAAAGATAATTAATATTTAAGGTAGAGTGAAAGAGAGTTAGCGCGTAACATCATTTGTCAGACGAGGACAGCGATTGCCGGCTGTGCGGCGCTTTTAAGCCATTGCGCATGCGTCGAATGTTAGTGTTCTCAACCACCGGGGAGTTATAGAGACGACTTATAATAAATACTCCAAAAAATATGTAATTTTTTTCAAAATGACAAATTTAAAAATTGCAACAAAAAATTAATATTGATTTGATATATCGACGGTCTAGTTAGCAATTTTTCTAACTCCTTATTTTTTAGAGGGTAATTTTTTTAACATTTTGATAAAGCAATAATCCAATTACAAATTATTTGAATGATTCAAACTTAAATATTATATCTCTATTAGATATAAAGGATATTAAATGGTTTTTTAAAATGATAATAAATTTTGAAGTAATTGTTTTTTTCCGTACAAATAAAAGATTCTCTAAAATGGAGTTAGATAATTTGCTAATTAGAACGTCGATATTTAATATTAATTTAAAAAATAAAAAAATAAAACCAAGGTGACTTAAGTAAAAGAAAATTTTATTGCGAAAGTATTTTTATTATGGTAACGAGAAGTTACTCAAATCATGAAATGAAAAAAAATAACTTTCACTCGATGCATTTTGCCGCGCAAACACTCACCGATCGAAATTTACGTAATAAATAATCTCGTAACTACTTTTAAACCTGTAAACCTAAACATCTGAAACAATTCAGGTGTATAGATTACATCTGAATAATCATATCAAAAGAAAAACCAAATTCGTAGGTGGTATAGTTTTTGAGAAAAAAAAAAAAATCCGCTTATGTACAGTTTTCCCGCCAAAATTCTTAAAAAAAATCGCGTTGTTTTAATCTCGTTACTACTTATAAAATATTTATCCTTACAATCTGGTATTATTCATGGGTAAAGAACCATAATAAATACACACATTAAAAAAAAAACAAAGTTGTAGGTGGAATAGTTTCGGAAAAAAAAATAGAAAAAATATATAAAAAATGCCGTTTCCCGCCATTTTCATCGTCTGTTCAAACCCATTTTCCTGTAAAATTTTCCATGAAAAGGTCTATTTTCATTTCTTTTCCCGTAAAGAGAATATGATGAGGATTGCATTGGTACCAAGAAGTTTATATGTTGATTGGAGACTGCCACAAATAAACTCGATTAAAAAACAAAATACCTTTAAAATCTGGAAAAATATATTTTTATTCGCTGTTTGATCCACTCAAACTAAATGTATGAAAATGTTATTTTTTGTATGGTATAGGTAATATATTGGGGTATGGGGATGTTAGGGTGACATGTTTAGGTAATGGAAAACTACTTAGTACTACAAAAAAACGTTACGGGGCGTCGCGGGATAAAAAAACGTGAGCAGTTTGGACGATTGTGTCATAGGAGGTGGACAGATTGTACTCACGAGGGGAAAACGTTGTTTATTACGAACTCCAAAACAGCGTGGTTTTTATGTTAGAATAAAAATGCTGCATCTGTTCAGTTGAGAACACTAACATTCGACGCATGCGCAATGGCTTAAAAGCGTCGCACAGCCGGCAATCGCTGTCCTCGTCTGACAAATGATGTTACGCGCTAACTCTCTTTCACTCTACCTTAAATATTAATTATCTTTAACAGCCAGCAACCCTTATTTGCGGCCAGATTTAATTAAGCAACTTTATATGATAATTAATAGAAAAAAATTAGCTTCAATTTGACATATAATTAATAAAAATAGGTTATAAACGTATAAATTTATCGAAATCATACCTGTTTACACCTGGCTGCAAAGAGGTGCGGCCAGGTGCGCAACGGCAACCGTGATTTTTTAGAATCTTCATATTAATTACCGTGATGTAGACGTTATTTTATTTAAAAAATAAATAAACGAAATTTTTTACCAAAAATCAATTAAAAATAATTTAATTAAAAATAATGGCGGCCAAATTTTGATAGGCACCCTAGTAAATATATATACTCTTAACTATAAATAAACATAAAAATTTGGTTTTAAACAAAAAGTCGATGAGCACACCAATCTGCAGCGGGATCTCGTACTATTACATAAAAGATTACGCGATGTCTAAGCCCTAATATTTTATATTTTTATTTTTGAGGCTAGAAACTTTCATGCGTTTGCATCGGCTTACCTAAATGTCAAGCCATGTTATTTTAACAAATAGAGGTGCATAACATAATCGTTGAGTAGTTACCATCTCTTCTACTATACTGTGCTGTATCAGCCGGATTATCCACTGCTGAACACAGGCTCCCCCATTTTGATTGGATGTGCCATAATCCCCACGCTTGGCAGGCGTCTTGGGGATCGCACTTTAAGATATCAGTTCCTCAGAAGGCGCTGCTGCCCACCTTCCGGTATTCTACATTTAGTCGCCTCTTTGCGACACCCACAGGTAGTAATGGGGTCACATTCTAACCCGGCACCCCACGAGGCTGTTCTGTTATTAGTTACACTAATATTAGTAAAAAGTTGTAAGGATATAATAAAATTAAGTAACAGTTATGGTATGGGTGCTTGTATCCTTTCACATTAGCAATATGTGTCGTTCATGAGCAAGATTCGATAATGTGATTAGCAGGCGTTATTTTTAGGCTGGTTGTTGTGACATGAGCAATTAGCTAATAATATTATATTCGACCTATGACTCCTTATCACGGTAGCTCAGATTAGAAAAGGAGAAGAAGAAAAGTCCATCGCGGTCAATACTTTGTATGGGTGACCGCTAGTGGCATTTGCTAATTGAGCGCTTCCATGATACGGAGGGGAGGGCACGTTAGCCGTCAGTCCCAGTTAGGATGGGATTCGCTATAACATAGTGGTTATTAACAAAATGCCCTACAAGCATGTTATAGCTAATATACTGGTAGGGCATTTTGCAAATTTCTGCCTGAACCCTATCAAAATCAAGTAGAAAATCTGTCGCTAAGCACCTAATTAATATATTTTAATCTGGACTTAGATGAAGGATAATTCATTTAAATATTTGTAATAGGTATATTATTGTTAATTTTCATAAAGTAGGTTGTATTTATATGATTTGTAATTTAATTATTTAATTTAAAATTGATTGTAAACATAACTTGCCTAATGTAACATTCTCTGTTATAAGGCCAATAAATATTTGAATTTGAATAACGGTGTGCTCCGTCAGCCATCCTTGAGAGTCTATAATTCTAGATTAGCTCGAACAAGATCTTCAACAGCATCATCACTTACTATCACGTGATAACTAAAAGGTCCAAACTTCCACATTTAGCCACGCATGTTTGGTCCTGTGTCAAAATAGAACAAGCATATTGCCATGTAGTGCGCACAGTTGCAAACTCCGGATTGCTACTGATCTCGCTAGAAAACCCAATCCGAGTCGGGATCGAACCTATTCCTAAACAACGATGTACACCACTACACCAACGACGCAGTCATCGAGCCTTTCTCAAATGTTAGTGCAACGTTGAGGAATGAAGATATAGAAAAGATTATTTTGATGCGTATTCAATAGATACATATACTACAGTGAAAATAATAATTCGGAGAAGTCATCGCACTCACTTAATTTCAGCGATAAACCTGCGGGGCAATGAACTTGCCGGGGGCCTTGAACGATGTAAATGTGGAAAATTAATATTAATATACGGAAAACTATATATATATAGATTTATTTATATCTACGTTTTAGGGTTCTGTAATTAGAAAACAAACCCTATTACTAAGCCTTTGATGTCCCTCCGTCCGTCCGTACGACCTTTATAGGGTATCTTTGGAACGGCAACAGTTACCCGGTTGAATTGTTGGTTGAGTTTTCATAGTATAATTATAGCTAATTACTACAGTTAAAATTAAAGGGGGATCCCCCTTTAATTTTTTTTTTGCGTTTACATGAAACGTGTTTTTTAACGTTTTTTCTTTCGATATATCGTAAAAACGGTACTACATTTATATTTGTCATACTTGGTACGATTATATTCCAAAATCTAACCCACAACAACAAATTCCTAAAAATCGGCCAATAGCAGGTTGAAATCCTGCTAAGAATCTCGATCTGTATGAAAAATAATATAGCAATTTTCTGGTAAGTACATTCTGTGTTAGAACCGAAGGTTCAGTATGTGAATCCAACTCACACTTTGCCGGTTTTAACAACGATGACGTTCACTCACTTGTAGAGAACAGGAGCAATAACGTAGGATGTAATAGTTGTTCGTACAATATGAGAGTAAGTTATCCAAGATCTCGTCACATCATGGATGTTTCCTTTTTCCGATGGAAATTTTGCTATAGGATCAACTACTACGGCCAGACGAAGTTTTATGTTGAAATTAAAATCAATTACTACCGCATGGTGGAAGGGCTTTTTGCGATTGCCCGCCTGGCTAGCTACCACCCTCAAGTAGAAAGTCCGTCGCCAAGCACCTAACGGTGTGCTCCGGCATTAGTCCTTGAGAGCCAGTGAAATTACAGGTATATGAGACTTAACAACTATGTCTCAAGGTGACGGGCGCAGTACAATTCGTGACTTGTGACGAAATGCATCTGTTATAGGCAGAGGTTAGTCCGCTTAACATCAGGTGGGCCTCGAGCTTGTGCCGTCACAATAACATAAAAAATATAATATATCTGTGAAATAGACATATGGTTAATAAAATAGTTTTACCTACATCATAAATCTCCAAATCAGCATATTTGCTAGTTTAATTAAAAAACCAGCACCATCATAAAATGGCAATATGTTCAAAAATCACAAAAATGTGTGAGCAACAGCTCAGATTGTACCACATGACCATATACATTATTTCTAAAATGCAATTGTAGTGGAAAAAAGAATCATAAAAGAAATGTAACAAAGTCAACCCATGCTGTAAAAGTAGTTGTTCAGTGATTTACAAATATAATATAATAACATTAGAAAATGTACTTGAACAAATATGAGTATTTTTTACACAAAAAACTCGCGTTATAACTCCAAGGCCAATAAGATGTACATTTTATATAACGTACGTTCATGGTCCATGGATGTTATTTTCACCCAGCTTCTGGTTCAGGGAGGGGCAAACTAAGAATGTCTTATAGGTAGTCAAAGAAGTACAAAAAATCGGCCAAGTGCGTGTCGGGCCTAGATTTTCAAGGTCTCAGTCTCGCATTAAAACAAACCGAAGTCAAACAATGTTTACTGGTAAATCTGCATTGTTTATCGATGTTTTTAGTAAGTATATATTTATTGTAATAAGAGGAAATGGTGCAGTATGTTTCGAAATTTCAGTTTAGATTGAGTTAGACCGCCTATCAAAAATAGTCTAAAATTCACAGCCTCCATATTTTGTGAGTTTTTAAGTCATAAAAATAATTAATTATATTATGTTCACCACTCATTGTGTTCTAGACAATCTCACTCGCTGGAGTACCTACATCAGGACCTAATCTGATTTTTTTTTAGTTTCCGCTACCTTCTCGTGTATTAGTTCTCAGGTTTTACCCTTTCGATATAGCCTTCTAATTTTGATATTTTGTGAATAATCCCGACTCAAACATATTGGATTAAAAATTAAAGTTTTTCTTAGGAGGGGTTAAAGACATTTTCGTGGAACTTCAATCAAATCCTTTATATCATTATTCGTGAAAGTATCGCTACTAAATGCCCTGCTTATAGTAGAATACGGCATTGCCAAATAATTTTATTGGCCAGTATCAAACTTTGGATAGAAAGTTAAAATTATAGTTGCGTGAAAAGCAGACTTATTGAACCACTTCCGTTATCTCTAAATTTTCAAAATTGTCCTTAACGTTTTTAAACAAAAATGCCCGCCCTATATACATTTTTGAAAAGAGCCAATGTTAGCTATGCTTTCAATAAGGAGGACAACGAGGAGAACGCAAAGAACTTTTTGAAGCGCTCGTAGCGAAGTTTACTTAACTGTTCTTAACCGATCCGCAAAGTTAAGCAACGTCACCCGCGGTCATGAGTTGGATGGGTGACCGCTAGTGACATTACTACTGAGCGTTTCCGTGCTTCGGAGGGCACGTTAAGCCGTCGGTCCAAGTTGTAGTCTTAGGATGGCAGTCGTTATAGCCTGGCGGTAGGGCATTTTACGAATGCCCGTCTGGCTAGCTACCACCCTCAAGTAAAAAATCTGTCGCTAAGTACCTAGCGGTGTGTTCCAGCAGCTGTCATTGAGAGCCAGTCCTTCTAGGTTAGCCTGAACAACATCTTCGACCACATCATCACTTACCATCAGGTGCGATAGTGGTCAAAGACTAACCTATGAAGAATAAAAAAACAAAACTCCAAACAGGACACGAATAGCAAGCGGTGAAATACTCGCTTCACAAACCAGCTAGATGATCTATCTGCCTTTTACCTATTATTTATTGTTGGATATATTAAGCTATTTCACTAATACCAACGTGGATATCAGTAATAACCAATAGGCGTAAAAAATCCGGAGGGGGGGGGGGGGGCTAGCTGCTGCCCCCTCCTGTACCCCCCCTGGTAGCTGCTGTCCCCTCCTGCCCCCCCCCCCCCCCCCCCCTGGGTAAGCCCATGGGTACATTCCGTTCCACGTTCAAAGTTCAAATGCTGATGTTGTGTTGTGCGCCCTAACGCCTGTCTTTAAGCGTATAGCTGAGTGGACGAGTGGCTTATTGCCATGGGTATGTGGTATTTTTTTTATAGAATCTGTATTAAAATATTCTTATAAATTAATTTATTTCAAATTGAATCTGTAAAATTGATTATTGCCTAACTAATGTTCAAATAATTGAGAAATAATGTTGTAATGTATTTATGTAAACTCACGAGCAAAAATGTTGACAAGTTTTGCGAGCTAAAAATTCGCATTACCTATGTATAAATGTGATAAGAGTGCATATACTTACATTTTCAAGGGAATTTTCCAAACTTTCTTTTTTAATTCAAGTAAGTTTATATTTTTACATATGCATCTATATTACTTTGTTGATCCTTATTTAATTCATTTATGATAAAATGTTCATTTTATATCCGAAAATAGTTCCTCGTTCAGCTTTGTTACAATGTTTATTCTACATTCCATATATCCCAAATAGGTTTTATTCGTAATAGGTAGTTCTAAGTATTACTTTAAATAATTGTAATGACATTTTGTCCTTAATTAAATGTACTTGGGAGAAACTATTCAACACAGGGTATCCTAGTGTGGGGGCTAATGTGATGTAAGACAACTTTCTTGCTAGGCATATTATTATATACCTAGTATTAAATTATTAGGCAAATGATACTCATATACCTAATGTTGAAATTCCATAGTCATGTCTGCTCTATGTGCGTGTTTTTTTGTGCTTTTAGTACAATAAACCTTATTATTATTATACTTTAGGTACCGCTACGAGTATTTTTATATTGTGTAATAATTAGCTACTCATATTATGACATGGTTATATGTCAACACTGATGAAACCCAAAATATGGCACATACGGACGAAATCAAACATCAACAGATCAGCTGTAAACTACCTGCACAAATAAATATTTGAAAAAAATACAACCTTAAAAGCTTTAGAATTAGAACTGCTTATTGTACTAGGAATTTTAGGTTAAACCTTCACATACTGATAAATGGCAAAATGTTTGAAATACATACCTATTTTTCAAACTTCTAGATTCTGCAGTTGCCTAATAAGATATGAAGACTACATATGAAGGCTGTGCAGTGTGTTTTTTTTAATTTTATTGCTGATAGCCTTTGACCACAAAAACACTGCACACTGTACAGAGGAAAACAAGGAATGACAGTTTGCCTCAATGACTAGGCATGCCGGCTTACATAGTTGGCCACAATCATGCATGAGAATACAGGAAAATCCATCTTTGTCATATTTTTGTTTGACAACCATGAAAAATATTGCATTTATTTAGCTGTTATTTTTATCTGTCTCTCACGTCCCGTGTGGGTTTGAATTGCAACCCCTCTAATCTGCCTGTGGGAGTCGTAGGTGGCGACAAAGAGAATAATACCAGAAGTTGGCGGCGGCGCATTGTAATGAACTACCTACCCCATACCAGTAACCCACAAACCTATAAATGCCTAGCCTATAAGAGGAAATCCGTGGGGTGACGGGGTAGAATGTCACCCCCCAAATCTACCCGTGGGTATCGTTAGACGCGACTAGGAGTAAAATACCGGACGGTGGGCAGCAGTGCCTTCAGAAAAGCTGCTATCTTACACTGCGTACCCCAAAACGCATGCCAAGCATGGATTATGACAGAACCTCTTAATGGGGGAGGCTGTATTCAGCAGTGGACAATCCGGCTGATAGAGTAATAGGGGGTGAGGGCTAATGGGGTAAGCATTTAAACATTACCTCGCTATCGTTTCGGTAAATTAAATATACTTATATATCTTGAGAAGGATATATACAATGAAAAATTTGTTTTCCGTTTTTTTAAATTTTGGATGTTTTTGCTGTTGATGTGTGTTTTTCTTTATGCGTAAGGTACTTAAAAAAAATCACCCTACCGCCTTAACAAAGTTATAGGTAAGGGCAGAATTATTGTATCAAAGCAATGAGTCACTTTGGTTAAGAAATAACCACGAGGAATGAGTCGTTTTGTGACATTTGAACAGGTATGATATACATTTAAAATGATGTATTTATATACTATTTAGGTACAAACGCAACCCATATTCAAGTGTAAAAACAATGAATATAAGAAATTTAGCATTCCAGTTTATCCGAATTTGTGCTGAAATGGAATTCCTGGTTTTTCCCCTACGGTGTTCATGTAACACCCACAAACCACACAGACTTTTATACGTGATTGTTTAGGTAGGTAAACTATAAGAATTTTACTTTAGAAGAGCTTACCTTAATCCAAAATAAAAGTAGAAAGGTTTCGCATCACTGCAAAAATAGTATCCTTCGGATAAACAACATTTTAATACGACAATTTTAAGGAAGTATGTTGAACCACAGTTTAAAGTATGTATTTTACTATTCCAATGACGTACAATCAAAAAACACATATATAATAGATTAATTAGCAATATTTCACATATGACTACGAAATATCTCGCTTGCGTGCTTCACTAAAGACTACAGGTACTTACTGATGCTTTTGTAGAATCGAGAACGTATCGTTACGTGCCAACTAAACAAGGTACCTATATAGATAACATCTATGATGTTGTTTAAGCGTGTTTGATTTATTACTAATATTGTTTCAGAATACACAGACGGTGCGAGTGAAATTAACCCATTGGCATCGGCGATCATGATAACAATAGAATTTCATTCATAACTAGGACATAGTGGTCCAGTACGATGCCAACTTATAAACACTAAATATCAAACATCAGAGCTAGGAAAAATCACAAAATTTGGTCCTAAGTTCAGAACCTGCTACCAGCATCATTAGTATGTGCCATGCCTATTAGACGAGCTCTCCGGAATCCGGATAAAATTACTGGTACATCGAGAAAGTACCCCGGAGTGTAAGTCGCACTCACTTAAAAAATCTACAGCGGCACGACACAGAGACAATTGTAACCAAGCAGCGTCCAAATCAACAGATCGTTTGAAGCAACCGAACTCTTCAATGCTGATTATTATCTATCTAGCGATGTAGGTATTACCTATAGATATCTTCCGCTCCAGTTTTACATAAAGCGTCCTTCAGTTTGACCGATACGCGGTTCTCGGCCTATAACATTAACATCCTATAGCACCACAATTATTGAGTGGGTGACTCATACTTATTGTATATTATATAAATTATATGCACTTAAATAATTAATATTCTACACTATGATTTATATGCACTATAGCTTTGACCTCCATGTCAATTAACTTGTGTGTATTCAGCGTATGGTTGCCTGCAAGGGCTACCATTTTAATTTTGGGTAAAAAATAAATAACAGTTAAGGAATTTATATTTTTATCAGTTATATTAGTCAGACATATTTACAACTACATTATTTAAAATGAGCACTAAAGAAAATTGCAAAATGGGCGCTAAATATGGAACAGGTACTGGGCCATATGGAACAGGTAGATGGGCCATATATAATATATGGCCCATCTAATGATTTAATTATTTTATGTCAGGAGAAAATAGCAATAATATTTGTTTACCTTGTAAAATATGAAATCACCTTGGTGAGTGTAAAAATTACTTTAATTACTTGCAAAGAACACATGTCCAAACATTCAACTCTGGCCCAGCGCAGTCATTACGTGCTCAGAACCGGCACATCACACATTTGATCCATAGATCTCCTCGTATGTCGTTAGAAAATGTAGTTTACAAAACATATAGGTACACTACTTTGCTGAGCCATGAGCGTCGCTCCCTATTAGCAGAAGATTTACCACCATGCTTCTATCTAGTTCCTTCTGTGTGTGTATCATATCCCGCCAAACGCAGATGTCAAAATGGATGTGAAATTTCTATTTTACATTTAGATATTGAGTATAACGTTTTGCTAGAAATCAAATTGTCATTATTAAGAATACAAGTCCAGAAAGAAGAAAAAGAAGAAATGGTTGGAGTAAAGTCAGTGCATCCATCTTTGAGAGCATTTGGTTCCGCAGCAACGAAATCTACATAGCTGAGTATGATTCTATTGACCAGAGTATTGTAACTTCGTTCATTTGATAGAGTGATATCCTGAAAAGACACTGTAGAAACAAATTTCAGAACACCTTAGTACTTGTACCTAAATATGGGCTAGCCTATAGGACCGTTGTCACAGCCCATATTCGAATTTCTTTTTTCTTCTTTTTCTTTTACTTACAAGTAATTCTAACTTGACTTCACATTTTACAAGTCATACATCACAAACAATTAATCGACCAAAAGACATTAAATTAAACATAATTATATTCTACAAATCCAACATATAGTCACAGTATTTAACACTAATTTTCACCTATAAAATAACATACTTTTACGTATATTACAGAACTTTTTAACTGCGAAGAAACACCACCCTCCCTTAAGAGGTCCCTTCCCGGTACGTCTACCGTCAAAGCGAGCATGATTGAAAAGCATGATGTTTCATATTTTTTCATCTTCAGCGCTTGGCATTCAACTCTCCATCTCACTCCGTCCCCCGTATACCTCTTTTCGCCACTTGGCTAACAAGCAAGGGAGAACGAGATAAAATTGAACGAAAAATAGTGTGCGTAAACTTTATAAAGCTTGATCCAATCCAGGAATTACGTGTTTATTGATAAGCCTTGAAAGTTTGTAAAATAAATGTTTGTTATTTAGAATTTGCATTATATTTGCAAGGTTTCTATCAAAATATGTTCTCTACTTTTATAATTTAGGAGTACATTCTGAACGCCCAAAGTTCAGGTAGAAATTGTGCAAAAAGCAGATTTTAGGAGGCTTATATTGAAGTTGTTTCTCCAAATTTTACTTTTTTGTTTCCATAAGAACCTATATATAATGCACAAGATACCCAGTAGGTAAAAGTTTCAAAGAAAGATCCGTTACAATGCCATACTCACGTACGAGCGTTTGCATGAAAAGTAAGACGGGTTGGCCGGTCTAACCACAGATCGCGCCGAAATGACGAGATCGGGTGAATGAGAGGCCATGGCAAAGAAACGCTATTGAAGATGGTCGTTTGCAGTGTCTTTCAATTGTTTGTTTCCGAGAATTGCTACTATCCCACATTTAGTTACTTTCCTTACAATCGGCAACCTTATTGCTTGGAAGCAATCTCTTTCAGGCAACCGTACGCTGAATGCGATATATTAGTTTGTAACTAGTATTAATTATCTCAAAATGCAATCAAATCTATCTATCTAACCACGAGTATCTCCTTGCCTAAGTCTTTCATGAACTATCTACCTATTATATTTATTTATTTATTTCAACTATGCCAGTTACATTTACAGCAACGCCAAGGCATGCAACTAGATAACTACTATAGTGGTATGTATTTAATCCGAGCGAAGCGAACGTCTTGTTAATAACTAGGAAAAACAACAAAAAATTACATAGGTACCTATGGATCGATCTAAATAATTATCATTATTCATATCCGCTTTTGTTGTCATATAAATTTAAAAACTCAATAGGTGGTTAGTAAAGTCCGGTTCCAATTCCGAAGAAATATATATATTTATCCTCAGTGTAACGAACGTATGTTAACAAAATAACTTAACAATAACAATTGCAATGATTTTCCTACATGAATAAAACCTATAATTAGGTACCTCCGTTTAGGAAATATGTCGCTTGCGCGCTTCACGACTACTAAGGTAATACCTTTTCTAGAATCGGGAACATTTTCATGCACAGACCAATATAGGTCTGTTGTTTCATGCAAATCTAAACTATACATTGTGGACAATATCTATGATGTATAAGTTGTTTTCTTGATAATATGTGAAAATATAAGTAATATGGTTTGATCATTCAGTTTGATCATAAGTATGGGTACCCGGAAGATGCCCTGCTACCAAAGAATTGAACAAGTTACGTTGTTATGTCATGGGGTTATCGGAAGTCCGAAGACCGGACACCGTTATCCTGGAAGGTCATCAAAAATCTCAGGGTGGTGTTGGGTTTCTCGTCCGGAAGTCCCTTGTTAACAATGTGGTAAGAGAACAACCGGCGTCTGAATAAAAAATCGTCTGATAAACTCCACGCTCCTAACTTTAACCAAATACAAAACCCTGAGAGCTTACAACTCGAACTACATAACCGCTTCCAGTACCTAGCTGAATGCGAAACAGTGGACGTGATAAACAAAGGGTTGGTGGAAGCTGTCGAAGTCCCCACCGCTTCTCAGTTCTTTAAACCCCCCCCGAAATAAACCGAAGAACCAAGCTGATGGAAGACCGCAATGAGATGAGACTACAATCTTCAGCTAAGATGTCGAACTAAGGCAAGCTCAATAGACGAATTTCGAAGCCACTGCGACACGACTTGCGCGCCTGCAATACAAATCGTATAAAGGCTCCAAAGTGTACGCAAAAAAATCTATGGGGCAAAGCAAAATGACAAAGCTGAAGGTCGACGATGGCAGAATCATCTCATCTAAACCGGAGATTCTGAGAGAGCTTGAGAGGTTTTATGGACAGCTATACACCCGGACACAAGAACCCGTTGTCAGTGCAGCTCAGGGGCCCAACTCCCACCCTTTAACACTAACTATTATGGAACACCAACGTCATTACTTCAAGTCTAAAATATTGATAATAAGATATGTACCGTGTCGTCACGAAACAATACTGTTCATATAGCGCTATCTCTATCGCACAAATGACTTGATTCAATGCATGCAGCCCGCTCTCACGTTGAAGTTCCAATGCAAGTTTACGATTGTGATATGTGGAAGTGCGAATTAAAATTGTTAATGTAAGGTTAAAATGAGACTATAAGAGTTGGCCCCCAGGACAAGAGAGCTAAACTGACCCGACACTATACCGAAGATATCCCAGACATCAGCCTATTCGGATTAGAATAGCTCTGAACAAGCCGGGTCCCGAAAAGGCTTTAGGCCATAGACCACATCCATACGCTCCGCCAGATTAAACAATAGACTGAGAAGTATAATCAGCCATTATTTTTAGTGAGTAGGTACTAAGAAAATGCCTTCAATTTAATTAAAACCTGGGCAGTACTGTAGTCTCTTCAGCGATGCCAAATTGACTATAGGTACATCGAAGCGCTGAAGTGTTTGTATAGGAATTCCACCATGTCGATTCGACTACAGGACAAGAGACAATCCAATACAGCAGCGAGGCGTGAGACAGGGAGACCTTATTTCTCCGAAACTGTTCAAGAATGCGTTGGAGGATGTTTTTAAGCTCTTGAACTGGTAAGAATTCGGCATCAACCTCTATGGCGAATACATCAGTCACCTTCTTTTTGCCGATGACATAGTCATAATGGCAGAGTCGCTTGAGGAACTCAGTATAATGCTGAGCGACCTCATTAGTTTCCCAGCAGGTGTGTCTTAAAATGAACATGAACAAGACGAAAATTATGTCTGATGTCCACGTTGCAGTCTTACCAGTAGTTGCCGGGAACGCTTGAAGTTGTTGACCATTACATTTAACTCCGGAACGTGGATATTCGCCAAAAAACCAAAGTCACCGACATAGCTTTCAGAATTTGCAAGTTGAAGTGGCATTGGGCGGGCCACATTGCTCGACGAACTGATGACCAATGGCGAAGAAAGGATCTCGAGTGGTTACCACATTACACCGGAAGACGTAGAGTTGGTAGGCCTCCCACTAGGTGGACAGACTACATCGTAAAAATCGCTGGTAGCCAAGGGTTGCAAGCGGCTACTAACCGTTCTTTGTGGCGTTCTATGGGAGAGGCATTTGTTCACCAGTGGACGTCTTCCGGCTGATGATGATGACTATGGGTACAAACGGCGTGAGTGAAATTATTAATGTTCCAGACACCAGAGCTATGAAGCAGAATAACAAAATTTAGCCCTAGGTTCAGAACCTGCTACTAACATAGTTAGTATTACATGCTATCGACGTTTGCGGTATATTGTCCCGGAAAAACAACTAGGTCATAGGGAAATTACCTACCACATCAGGTTAGTCGCACTCACCTAAAAAATCTTCAGCGGCAGGTCAGGAGTCAGGAGAGACCAACTGCGAATAATCCACAGTTGTAACAAAGCAGCGTGCTGATCAACAGGTCCTTTGAAACAATCGACCTCTTAATAAGCTGATTATTATCTACATATCTAGCGACTATCAATATCTTACACTTGTTATCTTACGCTCCAGTTTTACATAATGCGTCCTTCAGTTTGACCGATAGGCGTCTCAGGCACAGATTAAATAATAGTAGGTATTATAACCACGAGTGTGCCTAACTCCTAACATAAGTAAAACTATTCGTGAAGTAGGTATTATGTTATGCAGCTGGTTATTTATATTGAAACCGTGCGAAGCGATCGTCTCAGTGACAATTAGAAATATGAAATAATAATAATAATAGTAATAGATCCAAAATGGTAATGTTCAGTTTTAAACTACATAATCTGTAATTTTAAAGCTAAATGGTAAATTTACCTACGTACCGCGCTGAGCTGATATCGTTCATTTCTGAATGAAATTATTTTATGATGCACATGGATTTAGCTAGGAAAATATACTTTCGAAAGTAGGTAATCAGGAATTGGTTCAGAAAGATTATTATCAACGTCTGCATTATATTGAATCTTTAGGTGCTCTTATTTTACCTCCGTGTTTATCTACCATTCGCTTTTTTCTTCCATTAATTTTATTATTAGACTTACCTACCTACGTTTTTTATATTTTGCAACTAGGTATAGGTGTATATTTGTATACTTCTTAAAGCTTTGGATCACGCCAATAATCTTGAGGCTTTGATTGTATGGGCGAGCGCAGGATGTTTTTTTTTTTATAAGAAGATGCATTTCTAATTCAAATTTAAATATTTTATTGGTACTTATAGCTGAGAATGTTACATTGGGCAAGTCATGTTTACGATCAATTTTAAATTAAATCATTAAATTACATATAATATAAATACAACCTAATTTATGAAAATTATCGATCAATAATATACCTATTACAAATGTCAAAATAATATATCCATCATCTAAGTCTAAATTAAAATAATTAATAAATGTCAAAAACTAATTGATGCCTTAAAATCTATATAGGTAAATTTATACAGTTTATTTTTAATATTGTTTGGTTTGCAATAACGCCTGCTATGCGGATTTCATTACAAAATCACAAATATACGATAGGAAAAATTTAAGTCATGTGCGGGATTCGAACCCGCGTCCATCCACCTCTTGAGCCGGGGTATGCTCTAACCAATTGAGCTAACATGACATGACGTCATAACTCGAATCTTTCCCATAGTTCTTTAACCATCGTATTGGGATGGAGCGACATCTATAGTACCACTTGCGTTGTACTACAAACAAGACCAATTTTGCAATTGGTTTTATACTTGTAAATGATGACGCAATCTTATAATTTTAATATTGTTAGGTTTGCAATAACGCCTGCTATGCGGATTTCATTACAAAATTACAAATATACGATAGGATTTTTTTTAATTTAAAATTCGAATCCCGCACACGACTTAAATTTTTCCTATCGTATATTTGTGATTTTGTAATAATACAGCTTATGTTTTAAATAAAATCAAATTATAAAATTATCAAGCACATAAAAAGATAAAAATGTCCTTGAACGTACACAACAAATATGAATAATACATGGAAGGCGTAAATTTTTTACCCATTATTATTTATTATTAGACTTGTACGAGAATTGAAGATTATGTTAGACGCAAAACCATAAATTCATTAACTGAGTAAAAGGGATTTATTTAAAAAAAACTCTTTGAATACCTTTTTGAAGTCGTTATTATTTAATTTAGTAACATTATTTGGAAGCTGATTATACATTGATATCTTATCATAAATGCCTTGTTTCTTAACTTTTTCTAATTTCGTTTTATACTTGAAAAGTTTTTCTCTAATGCGTAAGTTATAATTCTGAACATCTTTATTTTTATTCATATTTATTTTGTAATTTATAGTACCTTAATAAAAAAAATACAATATTTTATTTAAAAGCGACAGAACCATATTATTAATATAAGCTTTGTATAAATAAATTTTCGTGCCCTTTTATTACATGTCAAGCCATTTGCATGGTTCCAACTGCGTAAAATATAGTTTTTAAGATTTTGTAACATTAAAATTATTTGAAAAAAATTACTCCTCATATCTTGTAGGTGTAGAAAATTTGTTTGGAATATAATAACCCAAAAATTTTCAGCAAAAGCTTGCTTTAACCTCGAAGAGCGGCCGTAAGAAACTTGTGACTCAAAATTTGCGCCGCTTCTATGTAGATGTCAAATCTTTGGGGTACAACTTTATCATTTCTCTAGGAAAATAGCAAAACTATTAAATACATACCTTAAGAATGTAAAAGCAACTTTCACATTTATAGCATCTGTCGAAAGCGTGAACATTCGTTTTGTATAACACAACTGCAAATACTTTAAAAAACTTAAATTAAATACGTCCAGAGTAACCTGAAGTCTTGTAATATGACTTGAAAGCCATTTTCTGACATGTATTAAATTTAAAAAAAGAGAGGTAGAAACCAAACAGCAGCTTTTTTTGAGGCACCTTGCATTTTCCTGCAATATTGATAAAATCACAGCGTGATGATAGCTGAGATGGTGGCCAATGGGGCAGCTTGAACTGTCCCAGGTGGTAGATTTGGGAATAAAATATCAAGGCTCGTAGAACTCGATGACGTCATACGGGTCGGAAAGTCCACAGCATGATATATGGGTTTATTAAGTCAGTAATTTTTTTTTCTGCTCCGAGTTAATGTTACCTATGATATTAATGTTTAGATCACCTAATATAACATCCGACGAGGTTAACACATCCACCACCTGAACACCCATGTGGGCACGAAGACGCTGGCGTGACTTGAATCCGTGTCAACAATGTTCTCTAGGGCTTCGAAGCCCAATGTTCTATATATATTCAAATATTATACCAACAACTTTGTATAATATAAATATTAGGAAATGTTCAAACTTTTCCTTGACGCTTTTTGAAGCGCTCGTAGCGAAGTTTACTTAGCTGTTCTCAACCGATCAGCAAAGCGCGCGGTCATGAGTTGGATGGGTGACTGCTAGTGACAATACACTGAGAAAAAAAATTTGCTATTTTTCTTCTTTTCTATTTTTTTGGTAAAAATTTTTATTTCGCCTTTTTTAGTGAACCTTGCTACTTATGGGCTTATGGGCTTATGTTTAACTTACCACCAGATATAGTAACATATAACAGACTACAATTAACCCCCATTTAATGTAAACTTAGAACCAAAGTTTTAACATCTCGCTATCATATTTAAGCAAAATTACTCTTAGTAAATCATTGTTAACCCAAAAGTAGTAAATGATCACTGTTTAATATTGCCATAATTTGAATAAGTAAAGCTGTCTCACATCAACCAACATGCCATATGTGTTCCTACAAAATAAATTAATAAAAATAGTAATTTAAGTGCTGTGTAACCCAAACTATGTTCAAAGGACAATACAAATATCAGTTATTGAAGACTTTCATTTAAAGCGAATACAACAGGATCCCTTAAATATTTAACAATCACCAAAAGTAGTAAATTATCATCAAAATTAAACTTGCTGTATTCTTCTAGCGCATCGCCGGCCGCTGCCGCGGCACGCTCGCTATGCTCGCTCGGCTCGCGCGTTGTTGTGGTCGGAAGTAAACTAACGCTCCTCCTCGCTTCGCTCGTCGTCGCACCTAAACATGGCTTTGAGATTTAGTGATCATTTACTACATTTGGTGTTCGATTACAAATTTGGTAAAAGAACTAAGGGTATCCAAGCATTTTATGGTGATCATTATATTTAGTCCCCTACTTATGGGATCAATTGTCATTTACTGTTAATAACATTTACGGTTTAAGAACGATAGGAAAGATTTGAGTTATGACATCATGTCATGTTAGCTCAATTGGTTAGAACTTACCCCGGTTCAAGGGGTGGATGGACGCGGGTTCGAATCCCGCACATGACTGAAATATTTCCTATCGTATATTTGTGATTTTGTAATGTAATCCGCATAGCAGGCGTTATTGCAAACCTAAGAATATTAAAATTATACGGTTGCGTCATCATTTACAAGTATAAAACCAATTGCAAAATTTGTCTTGTTTGTAGTATAACGCAAGTGGTACTATAGTTGTCGCTCCATCCCAATACGATGGTTAAAGAACAATAGGAAAGATTTGAGTTATGACGTGATGTCATGTTAGCTCAATTGGTTAGACCATAACCCGGCTCAAGGGGTGGATGGCCGCGGGTTCGAATCCCGCACATGACTTACATTTTTCGTTGTATATTTGTGATTTTGTAATATAATCCGCATAGCAGGCGTTATTGCAAACCTAACAATATTAAAATAAGACTAGTTTTTTTTTTAGTTTGCAGCATAATACAGTTATTGTACTAGTTTTGCTATCATTGTTCGGAGTTCGGCACAGAAGACATCTGCCGTTATTGCTTGACCAGATCGGAGAAAGCTATAGTGAATAACACCATGCTGAGACCACCAAACAGTCACCATTACCTTTTTATTTATAAGCTTTGCTTTAGGAGACTGTTGCGGCGTTTGACCAGGGGTCAGCCATTGCATTTTTGGCTTACGGTTAACGTGAAGAATCCACTTTTTATCACATGTCACAATTCAATCCAATATTTCTGCATTTATGTATCGATTCAATAAGGCAACACAAGTTTCAACACGCGTTTCTTTCTGCAGATCAGTCAAATCATAAGGCACCCATGTTAATTTTTTATTTTTTTTTGACACAAATGAGTCAATATTGATGATAAGGTAACGTTAAACCATGCTGCTAATTCCTGGGTAGTTTGGCTCGGATCGGCTTCCATCATCTCTTTCAAATAATTGTTATTCACCTGTGTGGGCGGTCTTCCACGTGGTTCGTTCTTCAAATCAAAGTTTCCATCACGAAAGCTTTTAAACCAAAATCGCACGGTGCGTTCATTAGCAGTCCCCTCTCCAAACGCAACATCATCAACGTTACTACAGACTTAACAGCAATGAGTTCTTTAATTGCTTTTGTTGACATTTTAGCTGTTAATTTCAGGGCCCACCCAATATTTGCTTGCAGTGGGTCCTGAGCTTGTCGTGACCCATACATTGGAAACTACTGCAAAGTCTAAGTCAAAATCATTTATACAATTTAATCATTTATAACGTCTACGACGCTCTTATGAAGGTCAATTACAAATTTTAATATTGAAATATTCTACATTCTACTGCCACGTTCAGCAAAAATGAGTGTATAGAGCCACTGCGAGAAGAAAGGGCAAGAAACTCGGGGCCTTTGTTTTAAACGTGTTTCAACTATGTGTTACATACTATATGTATAATAAAATTATAACAATATTTGATTATATCACAAAGGTGACAGGCGGTAGCTTGGCAGAGGCGGAAATGTCCAAGCATTTTTGTCATTTAAGTATTCACAAACCGTGTAGTACGATTTCTTAATCAAAATGTTTTTACGTGCAACTTGAATTTCCCTTCTGCGAGTGTTGTAATATGTTTGGGAAGTTTATTATAAAACCGCGCATAATTATCTAAGAAGATCCTTTTATTTGTCTTTGCTAATCTAAAACCTGGTACCGCTATTTTATTTTTATTCCTAGTGTTGTATTGTAATCGTGATTGTCACTGTTTAATTTAAATTTACACATTTTTTTTACGAACATACATAATATTTTCAAATATATACATACACTGCACTAGCCCACTACCAGTTGGCATCGTTTGGCTAGCCCTCACGGACCAAATGTGTCTACACCAAACGGCTCAAATTATGTAACCACTACCTACCTATATTAGCATAATTGGAAATAACACGTCTCCCTCTAAATAAATTCAAAATTATACTCATAAATTTTTTTGAAAGCCACCCATTTTACCATATCTACTAAATGAACAACTCATGCACTCGTTGTACATGAGTTGTTCATTTTCTGATTTGCATGTTTAGTTAGTTAGTTTTGTTTATTTTTTTATGAGGATGTAAAGAAGTTGCTTATTTGTACTTGATTGTGACATTGTGTTATATTTAAGACATGCTTTAATGCTATGTATTTCTTCTGTACCGATTTGACTTACCAATGTTATGTAATGTAACGAAATGGTTAAATAAATAAATAAAATAAATAAATTATAAATAAATACTTGTACTACTTCATTCGCTCCGCTGAAGTCACTACAACTAACTTACGTAACTTGTTGCACGTCAAATTTGTTTCAGGAACAAGTGACGGCGCTAAAGTGTCAACGCACGTAACGTTCCAGGGCATTAGGTCCTCCCTTACCTCCATGGAACCAGAATAACAAAATAAGTCATGAACTTCTTCAATAAATGTCTTTATTTGTGACTTACTATAAAAATATACATTTACTTAACTAAATCAATGGCTATGTAATCGGAATGGCATTAAACTGTCATAGAAAAAAAGTAAATCTGCTATTTTATAATTTATTGTCGTTGCCGATGGTGTCGCTGCTCAAGTCCCGAGAGTGTCCTTTTGTTTATTTCCGCACCTGAAACGTACATTAAGTTTATATGGTGTATTGTCAATGGCCTGTGTATCATGTCATGTCTAGTTTTTATGTCTTTTTGGTATCGGAGGCCAGACTACTGCCATGTGCTCTAAGTCTGAAACAGAATAACGCTGTCCAAACTGGGGATTGAACCCAGGACCTTTAAGATGTACGATGACGTTAAGGCAGAAAATAAAAATTATATATATTTATTGTTATGATATTATTTTATCTGATATGCTTTTCTCACTATTATCGATCTCGTAATACGCGAGATTTCCTTAGATAAGATTTTGCCGCTATAATTTTACTAAAGCTTTTGACTCGACTACATTTGCAACAGGTAAACGTACAGTTCAATATTTATGACGGTTTTGGAGTAACTTGTCTTTGGAGGAATCATGTATATTCGTGTTCAATAACGTTTTAAGATAATCTGAACAATATTATTTTAAACTCATTTTACTCATTATTTTGAAGCAAAGATGGCAGAGCGGTAATAGCTATGGACTGCCGTGCTGCAGTACCCTGGTTCGATTCCCATCGCCGGCTTGAGCTTCTACGCAGGGTGGAAGGGCATTTTGCGATTGCCCTCCTGGCTAGCTACCACCCTCAAGTAGAAAATCTGTCTCTAAACATCTAACGCTGTGTTCCGGCAGCAGTCCTTGAGAGCCAGTGAAATTACACGCACATGAGACTTAACAACTGTGTCTCAAAGTGACGGGCGCAGTGCAATTCGTGACTTGTGATGAAATGCATCTGTTATAGGTATAGGATACCACTTAACATCAGGTGGACCTCTAGCTTGTTCCGTCACTATGACATAAAAAAAAACTAAAAAAAACGCGAATATAATGTACCAATTTATTGCCATACTTAGTTAAAGGTGTAATAAATTTAGTAGTAGTTAAGTTTATCCCGTCACAGACGTGAAGTCATATCTTTGGCCGACATCTAAAAAAGGAGGAGGAACTCAATTCCACTGATTTTTTCTTATTTTTTTATGTTTGTTACCTCAGAAGTTTTGACTGGGTGAATCGATTATGATGATTCTCATTTGAAGTCCTTTTTATTAGATAGCTGATGCTTCCCGTGTGGTCCCATTTCAATTTCATCAAAATCGGTCCAGCCGTTTTTGAGTTACACTCCAATAACTGAAAAGTCCTTACATATCTTGATGATATAGTCATTGGACAGTGAATGACAATCGATCCCATAAGTATCTAGTCTATGGTCATTAAAAAGGGTGAAAAAAAATGTATACCTAAAAATGGAACCGGCTTCAACACTCAAAAGTGTGAAATAACTTGTCGCAGTTGGTACCATGCGCACAATATTGTAATAACAGGTAGGTACTTTTGAACTATCATGGTACCGACTTCCACAAGTTATTTCACACACTTGAGTTAGACAAAACTCTTATCTTGGACAAAACAAATACAGATATTGAGTAATCGCTTACGATTTTCAATAGACTTAGAGCAGTGGTAGACTTGAAAACTATAGCAATGGTTTACTCGGCACTATGTTAGTCAATTATCATCTATTGTATAACCACATGGGAAGCAACGTATGCAACCCACATTATGAGGGCAGAACGTGTACAACGGGCTGTACCAAAAGTTGCCCATAAAAAACCTTTTCGGTACCAAACTCATAAATTGTACCAAGAAACCAGCGAACTCAGTTATTTTAGCCACTGCATTGAGGTTTCATAAATGAGTCATAAAAACCACAAACAAAACACTATCTAGACCCAGAAGAACACCCAAATGGTACTCAGTAAAGACTTAAGGAAGAATAGGACCAATGTGTCGCAAATATTTAGGACCATTTATAAATAATCAGCTTAACAAAATACTAAAGGTAATATATGATACGAAACGAGTATGTAGAAACAAAATAACAAACTATCTTTTGTCGTCGGATTACGCAAATACAGAGAGATTGCTTAGAATCAATAAATACCTATAACATTAATTTATTTTTATTTTTTATTGCGGTGTACAGAAATAATTTGTAATAAAATCTAATTATTTACAATAATATCAACACAATTATATTAAGCTTGAATTTGTGTGACTTAGGAAAATTACTAAATACAAAACAAAATTCGAAAATTACATTATATTTTTTAGAATAATTAACAGAATAGCACCTACATTTTTTTTTTATTGCATAATCATATATACAAAACTTTTCTTGATCACTGATTTAGTCAATATTTAAAAATACACGCAATTACGATACAATTTACGAATCTCGCATAGAACACTGCTCACGAACTATAACGTTACCTATGTAACTAGCACACTGGGACCCGTAATTTAAAATAACTCCACGGGCCACCAACCAGCAATGTATAAAAATGGCAAAACTGTTTGTTTATATTCTATACAATAGTAGGTAACGAATTTAATTACAAAGTTTTTCATAGTAATAAACTATGTACCTACTTCACTTATAATTTTTAAAATTCACATTTGAACATATTGAACTACAATATCCTAGGCTAGATTTTTGGCGCTGCACAGTTTCCACAAGTTTATATTGCTGCACAGTGTATGAACCAACTGTGATACGCAAGCAGGAAGTCAAATGCTCCTCTGACTGATGTGTCGTTTTAATCGCATATTAGTTGAAGTCATTCTCAAAAATCTAAAATTCGTGGATCTAAAAAAAATACCGTCAAAGATAATAGTGTAAGTTTTCGGAAGCGTGGCATTTTATTTATTGATGTATCGTGCCATGTCTGTATTTTCAAATGCTCTTGCTTTCAATAAGAATTCTCACCAAATTTTACTGAATTTCTTCCTTCACCGAAACTGATTCAGCAGCGATGAATTCACCTATTTTCAGCACCGATGAATTCAACAATTTTAATAGATGACATATCAATATGCATGCCTTCGCATACAGGAAAACACCATAAATAAAGAAAAAATAAGTGCAAATTGTTCTTGGTTGTAATTAAGTTGACATTTGCGATTAATTTCTTCCTGTTCATTGCAATGTTTTGATATGCCGCTTCTCACAGGCTACCGAAAATGCCTCCGCGGTCGACCAGTCGACCGCGGTCGACGTCTTGGCCACCCCTGCTATATTGGAATAGTTTTTAACGGTGACAGGTAGACGTTTTTAACAATTCACAGAATATTTAGTTTTATGTTCTCTTTAAATATAATTAATTAATATAAAATAAAAAATTAAGGGGGCTCCCATACAATAAAAGAGGTTTACGCCGTTTATTTGCTAAAAATAATAATAATTAATTAAATTGCTAAAAATAATATAATGGCAAGGAACCCTTCGTGCGCGAGTTCCACTCGCACTTGGCCGGTTTTATTGACATATTTGGTAGGCTGTAAGCTATTTTCTTGCGATTGCGTTGCTACAGTGGCATAAAATATTATGGAGGATTTTAGATAGAAAAATAGCTAAATGATATAAATATATTTATTTAGGGTGCGTACCATTTGGAGTTAAATTCGCCAAAAACGATCACACTCCTAAAAAGTTGTTTCACTTGGGTCTTGGCATTATTTTCGCCATAAACGCTATGAAGCTGTTGGAACAGTTTGAATTACCTACATCTAATTACTAGTGACAAAAGTAGCATATTTTAGTGGCATTCTTAGCGTTATTATCCTAAATGGAACAGAGGAGAACATTTACAAACGATCACAGTGTTCACAACCATAGACACAGAATGTGGTGAAAATTATCGAAAATAACGAAATTTGCGTCAAATGGAATACGCCTTTTCTGTATTGTTAACTACAAAACCAGTGTTGATGTTTTGACTGAAGCTTGATTGATAGAAGTTTTCATTATTAATTCAGTGGCAACATTTGCAAGCCATAGCACAGCCATACGATAGCGAAGCGATTGCTATAATACTGCGATTAGGAGCTAGAATTAGCAGACTACCGAATTTGACATTAACAGCAGTTCGATCGCAGAAGCATCGCAGTAGTGTGGCGTTTGGTCAATAGCTAAGGGAATTGAGGCCCTGGAAGTGAACTAGTCCTCACAAACTCAGGGTATCCTACAGTGAGGTTTAGAGATTACCTCTAATCTAGTGATTAGTTACCTCTAATCACTAAGTTAATAATATACAGATTTGAGTGTTGAAGTCGGTTCCATTTTAGGTAAAATAGGGGGTGTGGCCATAGACCTATAAATACTAGACGCGACATCTCAAACGAAAACGACCAGTGCAAGTATGCCGGCCGGCATACTCTCCCGCACACGCAGCTGGACACTCGTAGAGATTACACGCGCTTTACGTTCAAAAATTGTGTATTCAAAATACACAATTGATAATATACAATTATATTATCTCTACGAGTGTCCAGCTGCGTGTGAGGGAGAGTATGCTAGCCGGCATACTTGCACTGGTCGACTATCCTCGTTTGAGATGTCGCGTCTAGATAAGTCAATGGGTGTGGCTGTGTTATGGACACGGCGGTTAGATTAGATGTACGTGAATACATCAAAAAGACGGGATCCCCTCCACCGCGCGCGATGTGTTACAGACCTTACTTACGTAATAAATTCTTTGATTCTTTAGGTATCCAGATTCTCAACTCCCACCTTTTACAAAACCATCATAAAAAAGGAGCGTTTTGTTTCATGCTTAAAATAATCATCCGCAGTCACGAACTATCACCGACCCACAATCGCAACAAGCAATATTGGTTTGATCCTACATAACGAACGAATGAAATATGTATCACGGATGTGCAAGCGAGATACACGATGTGTATTATATAGCGTTCTCTCTCGCACTGTTCCGAACTACGATGTTTAGTTTTTAGTCACAAACGGTTTTACGACATTTTATTGTATAGTACCACCAACTTAACTGTGCAGTTCGCGAGAGCGCTGCTGGTCAAGGAAATCAACTACAAACTCACAATTTGAAGGAAAGTTGTAGTTCTTTTTTCTGCCGCCTGAACAGATAAGTTGGTGGGACTGTATCTGCAACACGACACCTGCCGCTAATACTTTTTTAGTTTTTCATTAGACTCATATGGTTAGTACATTTGTCCTGTATCATGTAATATTGTAAACACACAAAGAAAAATTTGCATTTAAGTTCATAGTAGTCAAAGACAAGTTTTGCCAAATAGTCACCGTCGTGTTATCGTAGGAAGGTGGATACAATAAATACTAAAAACATGATTTAAAATGAAACAATTTATTTGTTGTCCTGTACAGTTGGCTATTTTGATTTCCGCGGTGTTAGAATTTAAGCGACCTAATGTTTCATAGAAAAATTAGGTGAGAACGCTGAAAGTAACATTTCTAAATACACTGCACGGAATTCGAGAGTGAATAAATAAATTGATTTATTTAAGGAGTAAAGTAAATACAGGCAGACAAGCAAAAGCGTTGTCTGCCTTAAGTTTAAAATGTTATATGCATCCGCCATCCAGAATCACATTACTTAATGATTTTACTTACTACTTTTTTATTATAAAATAGCCAACATCGAGTTTAAATCCTCTATTTTTTTTATGAATGATTTGATAGATTTGTCGTTGGAACAATAATACTTTATGTCAAATTTCACATCAGAGTACGCGAATGGAGTGAACAATTTATTGTCACGGCATTAAACGGCCTTTACCGTCTGTAAGCTTGCTTTGTTGACATGGAGGTATAACATTCCGCAGTAAGATTACTGCTGTAAGAGGTGAGAGTTGGCCCCTAGGAGATGTAAGCCCACGCTTTTCTTTAGATATACTTGCCCAATATGTGCGGTTAGACCACCAATTGTAAGTGGTTATTTAGGCATCCTGGGAAAGGTGTGTGGCGTGGCATAGCCCGAAGTAGCCGAGCAGAATGGGCCCCCGCGCCTCCCCCGTGCGCAGGTTTATCGACACCACGCGACCTTCGTCCAGGAATATTTCGTAGTACCTGCATTAATGATGTTCTTATTAGTGTAGGGATATGATGTACACCATTTTAAGCACACGTATTCGATGGCATAGAAATCGTTTTCACTCTTTATGAACTGAAATCATTATTAAAAATATTACACAAATTTAACTATGGTAATAAAGGTCATAAAGATCTAATTGCGGGAGAGTCACTATCGACTATTTCTTCGGGACTGATGATGTAGGTATTCGCTCCTCTTATACTAACCTGACGTTCCAATCATAGGAGTTCTCCACGGGCACGTAGAATCCGGGCTCATGCAAGAGCAGATGCCTCTGCAGCGCCTTGAACCTGGGGTCGCCGTAGTCGAGCGGCGCGACGGTGAGGATGGGCATGGGCACGCGGCCCCCGCGCGGGTCGGCGGGGCGCGGCGCGACGGGCAGCGTGCGGCCCACGAGCACAGCGCGCGTGCCCAGCCCGCCCGCCCCCGCCCCCGCCCCGCGCCACTCCACGTGCACGTTCAGGTACTGCGTGCGCGCCTCGCTGTCCGCCTTGGTGACGACGACGGCGACGAGCGGCCCGCGGCACGGGAACTCGCAGTGCAACAGCCGCGTCGTGCGGTGCTCGTGGCACAGCTTGTCGGAGGGATGCACGCGGAGGCACGAACCTCCCGAGAAGCTGTCCTCCTCCCACACCTGCAGACACTCCCGCTCCTCCGGCACGTACGCGAGCCCCACGCGCGCCTTGGCTCGCTCCGCGCCGTGTCCCAGCCGCAGGTTCACTGACATCGTCACCATGGACTTGCCGGTCGACACCTGTATGCTCGACGGGCCCGGCTTCGGCTCCCTCTCCTCACCCTCCCCCTCGGCGGACGCGACGGGCTCTTGTGCGATCACCTGTTCGGAGGAATTCTTCGGTGTCTTCAGTTTGAAGAATTGCTTGAGAGCCTTCTTCATTTTCGACCCTACGCTCGACGAGTCGACGGTTGTGAGGCTGCTGGGTTGGCTGCCCGGTACGCTCGCGGGGGCAGGGAGCGTATGAGGATTTATGCTAATGTTGTCGGGCTCGACGGGTTCGGGCGGCGTTTTAGTCGATAGCAGCTCCGTCCGGGTCGCGAGGAACGATTCCCGGTACCGGATGATGCCCTTGGGGTCTTTGAATATGGCGTTGCGCGACACCGCCATAATATTTTCGTGTGTCGAGAGCATGTAGCCGTGCGGGCCGTGCGATGAGTTCGGCTGGTACTGCTGATGCCGGAGGTTGAACCACGGCCCGGGACAGATCACCTGGAATTGTCACACTAGTTTTATATGGAAAGGCGGTAGATAAAGGGATATAGGATACACTCACAACAACATACCTCCCCGTGCACTCTCCTCTTTTTTCCTTGTCCCCTGCAGAAAGAGGTCTGGAAAGGAAGTTGACTCGGCAGGGTGGTGTTGAGGAAGGGCCAAAAGCTGCCCCAAAGCGCACGATCACGCAACCGGAACTGCTCAGAGCGGTCGAGCAGCTCACCCATCAGGACGGCGTTCGCATCGCTTGTGTTGTCAGCCATAGCCTCGTGCGTCCACGCAGGCGCGAAGATCGCCATGGAACATCCCAGTTCGTGCACCAGTTTGATTGCCTACCGTGAGTACCAAGGATTCGTGACATAATTAACTAGAACATATAGAAGCTTCGGTAGGCATTTTCAATATGCCTAATCTAAGGAATATTGCTACTCTAAACTTATAAATAAAAAACTTAAAAATACTTTAATGTAGGTACTTCTATACAGTAAATATTCAAAAAATGTACGCTTCAATAACTTCTATCCCATTTTAATGAGCATTATATATTGAATGAGAATCAGTTTGGTTTCACAATAGATGCAGGTGTTACATTGTTGTCACATATTAGTAAATTTTTTGAAGCATTAATGGCTCAGTGGCATTGGCTATGGACTGCCGCGCAGCAGGTCCATAGTTCGAATCCCGCCGTGGGCTTGAGCCTTCACCGCATGGTGGAAGGGCATTTAGCGAATGCCCGCCTGGCTAGCGACCACCCTCAAGTAGAAAATCTGTCGCGAAGCACCTAATGGTGTGTTCCGGCAGCAGTCACTTGAGAGTCAGTGAAACTACAGGCAAAAATTGGACGATGGTTTAATCCACAAAAAATGCAACCCTATTCCGACGAACAATTAAATTGACAAACTAAAGGATGTTAACCAGTGATGGTGCAACCCAGCTTTAACAACTTTGTCTCAAGGTGATGGGTGCAGTGCAATTCGTGACTTGTGAGGAAATGCATCTGTTATAGGCAGATGTTAGTCCGCTTAACATCAGGTGGGCCTCGAGCATGTTCTGTCACAATAACATTAAACAAATATAAATAAAACAATAAACTTAAAGCCTGGGAGAGTTCACATAATGCTATTGGCGTATTTTGTGATCTTTCCAAGGCATTCGACTGTGTAGAGCACCACACTCTGATTCGTAAATTTTGCCACTATGGTATTCGTGGAAAAGCTCTGGACCTATAAAGCGATATCTGTCAGACCAGCTACAGAAGGTTGGAATAAATGGCATGGCATTTGGCATGCAATATAATTCCGGGTCTTTGGTAAATATAGGAGTACCGCAAAGATACATTTTAGGACCTTTTCTGTTTCTAGCGTATACTAATGATCTGTCTTGCGTGGTCAAACATTTCAGCGATATTGTTTTATTCGCAGATGATACTTCTCTGATTTTAAAGTAGATAGGAAAGATAGTGGACTCATTCATGTAAAAAATTACGTGTATTATTAATGATCTCTAAATGGTTCGCTGCTAATAATCTTTTCATCAATTCAAAAAAGACCAAATGTTTAAAGGTTTCTTAGAAGATTTTGACTTTGACTAGAGAAGTATTTCTTCAAATTCTAGTAGGTTGTTCTTGTATTTGCAGAAATACCTATTTTAGCTGCTTTTATAAAAATTCTAAAGTCCTTCTCAAGTTGATGTGTAGTTAAGTTATGTAACAACAAGATAACGTCCTTCCTTTTTACTCGTTACTGCATAGAGCGAGCATCATAGCAACAGCTGGAATATCCACCGTTGAATAAATGCCTTCCCCAATAGAGGTTGCCATAATCCCCACGCCGGTCAGTAGTCTCGGATATAGCAGTGTAATGGTAGTTCTTCATCATCCGACATTTTTTTGCGAGCCATTGTAATGCGGAGCCCTAAAAGAGCGATGACCAACTTGCACTTGGCCTGTTCTTTTAATATTAAAACCTACAACATCGTTACATCACACTAGTCTATTCAGATCTCCAAATTCAGCCGTCTTGAATAAAAACCTTACAAACCTCTTGCGTGTTAAATTCACCACCGCCATAAAAGTTCCTTCCCCATACGTCAATGCCGATGTAAAGATCTCTGATGCGGTCACCAGCTTCTAGTGAGCTAGTTGTCAAATCAAATTCAGTCCATGAATAGTTTGTGAATATACCGTCACAGACGTCAAAGAATGCCCTGCAAATAAAACCATAGTACGCTTTGAATATTACTGGAATGTTCTGTGTGCGTAATAAAAAGTTTAAAATGAGTAACGATGGTGGAATTATATAGCTAACTTATTAATCATAAGGAAGCGTCAAGGTACCCAGTCCTGAAACTACAGTTGACCTTAATTAACAAAAATATTGTTTACTCTATATTTTGCACTTACTATAGCGCTGTTATCCATTTTAACTACTTGTGACTTATTGGTTAGGTATGATTTGAACATCTTAGCGCGCTTCAATCGATACCGATACATTCTAGTTTATTAACTAAGAAGCTGTGGCTAGCGGTATCCATAAGCTTCTAGAGGTGAATGAAAATGCCCAGGGCTGTATTTTTGTTGTATAAGTTAGATTTTATTTTTATCACAAAATCAATCGTTGCAGCAAAAGTATTACTTTATGGTCGAAAACCATTTAGAAGATTAGAGATAAGATTAATAGAGTTCAAATAATTTTGTAAGCGTTATTTTTTCAAGAATTTTGGATAGTGTTGGCAACATTTAAATGAGCAGTTACCAGGGTCAGTCTTAAGATCTGATTTCAAAATGGGGACTTTGGTTTTAAGGTATCAAGAAAATAAATTTGAAATTAATTACCGTTTTTTGTTACCTAGCACAGTTTGCCAATGTCAATAACTGTACTAAAATATTACATCATAATATACTATTAAAATAATAATATTGTAATTAATGTATAGTTGTAAATGTACTATGGGATTTTTATAAAATAAATATTTGTATTTGTTAAATACTATGATCTTACGATATATTATTTTTAGTAACAGTATAACTCTTTGTGCAAGTTCGTCTGAAGAAGTACTGCCACCATACCTATATCTACCGCCAAGCAGTAATGTTCACTTTACTGCGATCCGGTTTGAAGGGTTCGGGTACCGGTGAAATTACAGGCACATGAAACATAACAACTTTATGTCTCAGGGTGATGGGTGCAGTGCAGTTCGCCACTTGCTATGAACTGTATCTGTTTAAACCGTTTAAAGTTTTGTTGTGTAATTACTATTTGTAATTATCGCGAAAACCTAAGACAACGTTGTATATGTTATAACCTAACACCAGATGGGCCTCAAGCTTTTCGTTCAAGATATCATTAACAAAATACATCTACTAAGATATGTACTTTTGCATGTTTCGGATAATGACAATTGTATCAGCATCATAAAAAACACAGATAGACAATAACCGGCCAGTTTCTACGATCATTATGTACATTTTTACGGTGCTACAAAAACATTATTATTTATAGCTGATATGCTAGCCTTTGACCACTATGTCATCTGATGGTAAGTGTTGATGTGGTCGAAGATGATATTCAGGCTAACGTAAAATTACTGGCTCTCCGGAAGACACCTTTAGTTAGTGATTGGCGACCGATTTTCTACTTGAGAGTGGTAACTAAAAAGGCGGGCATTCGCAAAATCTCATACCACCATGCTATAAGACAACAACCGATAATATAAGTCCCGCAACAACACTGGTGACAATCATACTCTCTTTTGTGTTTTTGCAATTATTTTCATGTCGACAATGTCGGCGTTCAAATGCTTATTTTGGTGACTATAAACTATGGAAATTTCGAAGGGCAACACATGACCTTTTTTTTGCTAAGATAAAGATGACCAAACTCCTATTTTCTCGAGTGCTTTTCTATGTCAGGTACGTACCTAACCACTTTATATTTTTCTCACTGTTCCAGTTGAATTATAATAATAATAATATTTATTTATTTTTCAGATAAGATGATCCATTTTGTTAGTATTTTTTTTTTACATTCTCACCTATTTTTTTCGTTAAGTCCATTTTGCCAATTGAGATGGCCTGAAATAGTGACACTGTCGTACCAAATTAGTTCAGCATGTGGAATCTCTTGATGTAATAATTTGTTGAGAAATCGCACAAAATCTAACAACATATCAGGTTTTGCAATCTAAAAAATAAAAATAAAGTTTTAACAATGACAGAATATAGAGGTCATAGCTCTTTTATATAGTTACTAAATATAAATGTATCCTGGATGAGCCACGTGTTTATAAATAAATTTCGTATAAGAATGCTAGTTGCCTTATTTTCAACATTTAAGAGCCAACCCTCGAATTTCAATGTCTTTGCAATAGCGACCAATGCACTGGCAAAGTCTTGATATTTCGTCTCTGATTCCAAGACTTCGTCCCAAAAGTCCATTCCTTCTGCCCATTCGGTTATAACCGTGCCTGAAAGTTAAGTAGTACGGTGTACCTCTTTCAACATATTATTGTAGATCAAAGCGTAAAGCCAGTTCTAAACTAGGAACGAGCAAGGAGGGAAAAGAATAGGAACTTACCAATAACTTTAACGCCATGGGCATGGCCGACGTTTATGTAACTCAACGGAGGAATTGTAATTAAATGATGACTAAAATAGCAGAAAATATCTATTCCAGCCCAGTTATAAAAAGTGTAAGAATCACGGTGTACAGTTCCGTCGATGTAACTGAAACAGATTAAGTAGGTATATACAAGCAATATGTATAAAGATATAAAGAAGTTTTATTAGCCCTTTTGTAAATTGTTTACAGGCAAGTCAAGGTACATTTAATACATATTTATACTAGTTAAATATATTAATTCTAATTACGTCTATATAAATATACATAATACAGTTAAATAAAATTTACAGTTATCACGTTTGCACTTCTCCTATGAACAAAGATTCTAAAAGCTGCATTGACAAGAATTCTTTTAATGTGTAGAAGGGATTTTTTTCAAAAAAGTTCTTAAGTTTTAGTTTGAACAAACTATATTTTAAGGTGGTCAAGCTTTTTGGTAATTTATTATATATCAGTATTTTCGAATAACGACCTTGTTTCTGTACTTTAGCTAATCTGGTTTTTGGTACAACCTGAATTTCATTATGTTTTATAATTCGCTTTTCATTATTACGCAAACTGTAAGGTAAAACCTTTCCTGTTTTTCTGGAATATCCCTATCCTCATGAATTTCTAATAAACAATTATAGATGTAAATAGAAACAACTGTCATAATTTTGTCTTTCTGAAAGTGCTCCCTTGCGGGGCTACGCTTTTTCAGCCCATATACTATAGCAAGAACACAATAATATAGAATATAAGATTATTTCTATAATACCTAGTTCAGATACAGAATGTTCTAATTCTAGAACTGATAAATAGTCATTCTTGTGTGTATTTTTTTTTCTGACCGTGGCTGTATTATGTTTAATATTTCAATAAATTGACGTTAATCTAAGTGACGTAGACCTCTAATAGAATATTTGATTTTGAAATTAAAATAACATTCCTGTGTATGCATGTAAAACAACATTAACATTCTATATAGTAGATTGTGGCACTGAAAAGAAAGTAACTTATTGTTTCAACCAGTGTTACATAGTTTTAATATGTTTATTATAGCAATAAAGCAAGCTCCGCGGATTACATTGCATAATTAACAAATTCCGAGTGGAAATATTATAGTCATGTACGGGATTCGAACCCACGCCATCCATCCCTACAGCCGGGGCATGCTCTCACCGCTAAGCCAACATAACTAATGACTCGTGTCATGACTCTAATTTGCCATCTCGTTCGTAACCATCGTATGGGGATGGAGCGACATCTATTATGACAATGACACTTATAATAATTTGTCATTTTACAATGTAATCCACGGAGCATGCGTTATTGTAATAATAAAAATATATGGTTGCGTCATCATTAACAAGTTTAAAGCTAATTGCAAAAATTAGTCTTGTTTGTAGTAAAACTTAAGTTGAGCTATAGATGTCGCTCCATCCTCATACGATGGTTAAGGAACGAGAGGAAAAATTACAGTTTGAATGATTTCGGAACTGGCAATTATTTATTGGTTCTTGGTTCCTTGGAACAGGAAGGTTTCTTAGAACCAAGCAAGATGTTTTATAGTCAGGTTTTATGCACTCATAATTATTTTTTTAAGAGGAACACTTGCTTCTCTTCTATCTTGAAACCCTAAAAATAGTACCTAGATACATGTACCATTTTGACAGAGAGCGAGCTTTGATTCTTCTCTATTAGGCTTTGCAATTCTATACAAAAGCTGCCAGCATACGAAAATACTTTTCAACACCTGAAGGAAGAAAGTATATTTTTTATATAAGTAATTGCAATCTTCTGACACACTGCGATCGCTTCCATTGCCCAACATACGAGTTGCTATCTTGATAAACCGTTTATCGCAAAAATGTAACGATATTATTGCTATTATCCTGTTCCTTGTCTAGCTGATTCGCGGAGTTGTTTCATCAACTGCTAAGTCAGAACATGATGACGTGTTCTAACAAAGACTTCGTCCATTTTATGATTTTAAGGCTTTGCAGGAGAATTGATGGACATACTGAGACTCTTGAATTTATGTCCTCGTAGTAAATAATGATAATCCCATAGATCCTATTAGTGAGCTCTTTTTGCTGGGACGTTCCCCATACCAGCCGGGATTTCACCAGCAGCGGCGAAAAGGACTCGCATCGAAGTTCTCCGACACGACCAACTGCAACCCACCCCGACCTATGACGTCGCACGCGCAACGAGCCCGTCCAAAGTCGTCCCAAGCTCCTTGAAAAAGACTACCGGATGTGGCCGAAACTAAAGTCGAAGCATCTGACTTATTCACGCGAGTTATCCCGTATTGTGTATTTATTATAATATTTATCCATATTTAAAAAAAATACATTCTAGCAAAGGATTTAAATATGATGTTGATCATCTTACAATAAAAAGGATTGAATTAAGTAAAATTAGTGGAATGCTATATTTATATTATACTTTAAAATAAATGCAAAGAAAATAATTGTGAGTGTTAAATTTAGCACATAACATCATTAAGCGATGTAATATTTTATTCGTTCTTTGCCCCATTGCTAGGTCTTATCAAACCAATATTGTTTGAGGCGATTTTGAGTTGGTGATAGTTTGTGTCTACGCATGATTATTTTAAGCTTGAAACAAAACACGCTTTTTCTATGATGATTTCGTAAAAGGTGGGAGTTATCCCCCAGGCATTTAAAAGCTATGGTGGAATAATGAAATGAAACTCTTCTTCTACTAAATATTCTTCGGGGAAATAAGCCATTCATTAAGCCATTGAAGCGCTCGTAGCGAAGTTTACTTAGCTGTTCTCAACCGATCAGCAAAGTTAAGCAACGTCACGCGCGGTCATGAGTTGGATGGGTGACTACTAGTGACATTACTACTGAGCGTTTCCGTGCTTTGGAGGGCACGTTAAGCCGTTCGGTCCCGGTTGTCGTCAGGATGGCAGTCGTTATAGCATGGTGGTAGGACATTTTGCGAATGCCCGCCTGGCTAGCTACCACCCTCAAGTAGAAAATCTGTCGCCAAGCACCTAACGGTGTGTTCCGGCAGCTATCCTTGAGAGCCAGTAGGTACCTACTTCTAGGTTAGCCTGAACAACATCTTCGACCACGTCATCACTTACCATCAGGTGAGATAGTGGTCAAAGGCTAACCTATAAGGCATAAAAAAAAGCCGGTATATCCTAACCTACCTACCTGTACCTACTTAATGGGGATGCAAATAAAATTGGAAATAAAAAGATTTTTTTCAATATACTGAGTGAAATAGCAACACAATCTTTTGTTACGAAAGCCATAGTTACCTCTATGAGTTATGTACCTACCGACGTAAGAACTGTCAAAGTATAGTACCACCAACTTAACTGTGCGATCTCGAGGGAGCTACTGGTCAAGGAAATCAACTACTACAGGGGCGTTCGTTTTGGCTCGATTGCGTTTGTAGCAGTTTCAAAAGTGGCATTAGTGTTTTAGCGTTCGGATAGAAGCTTTTGCTATTTTTGACCACCAATTACTGCATGCTATCCGAACGGCTTAAAACATACTTTGACAACCGACAATATTTTAACAATTTTGCACAGTACGAAACATGGAATCAATCTTTAAAATTAACAAAACAAGTAGGTACCTACTATATAATATAGTATTTATATTATATATAATATAAATACTATATAAAAAACTTGTGAATTCTTCAATCGCGCCAAATACAACTGTCAAAACAGCAGTTGTCAAAAAACGATCACAACGATCCCACGGTAAGACATGGGTCAAAAATATCACTTTTCTCTGTCATTTGTAGCGTTTTCAAAGCTATCCGAACGGTGAGCGAAAACGATATTTTTGCTCACGTAGTCCCAAAACGAACGGCCCGTGTGATCATTTTTAGCGTTTGTGAGTGTTATTTTTGGCACCGATAGGCTATCCGAACGCCCTAAAACTGTCACAATTTCAGGGTATTTTGTAGTTCTTTTTTCTGCCACCTGAACAGATAAATTGGTGGGACTGTATAGTGCCAACGGTCATAAATCACAAGCACACGAATTCGCACGTTTTTTTTGCTCCCTATGTCGAGATTTGGTCTCGCACAATTTGGGCATTTATGAAAAATTTTATTGTTATCGTTATTCCGCATTGATAATATGTAATGGTAAAAGCTCGCCTCCGCCCGGCTGGCTGCATGAATAAATCATGCCAGGAAAAACATGCATTTGCGTTTCAAATCTATGGTTTATCAATTGACATTATTGAAGGTGCGTTCGTTTTGGCTCGATTGCGTTTGTAGCAGTTTTTTTTTTTTTTTTTTTTTTCGTTTGCTCCCTATGTCGGGATATGGTCTCGCACGTCTTGTGCATTTGCCAGTGTCACGTTTTAAATCCTCGTTAGTTTTACTTAGAGATGACTTTGGTTTTTGTTATGTTAAGTTGATATAAAAACGGGGAAACCTTAAGAAATCTAAAAATGGGAGGAAAAAAGACGGATCACGGGAAATTTGGAACAGGTAATCGGATCAGGAAAGTATAACATGGAAAAGGAATAGAAGAGGAGGATAGAGAAAGGAATAACTACCTTTATATGTACCTATCATAAGATAATACTACCTACTAATATATTCATTTTTAAATTTTAGTCATAATACATACAAAGATAAGTGATAAATATTTATATACAATGTATATTTACATATTTACAGTTTAATATTATTAGTAATGATATATTCAGAAATTGCCTTATATACATCTGGGTCAGAACATTGAAGAATACAAACAATACTGGTTGGAAACGGAATTTTAAGAACAGCCAAAGCCTCAAGCATTGCAGTTTGGTCATGTTGGGGGCAAGAGAGCATAATGTGATTTAAATCTCCCACATCCTCCCCGCATGCACAGGTAGGAGAATCAACAATATGAAGCTTTGCAAGATGAGCTGGACTGCAAACATGGCCCAGCCGCATTCTTATTATTATTGACGTCACTTTCTTGCGTAACTTCAAACAGTTGAACCATGGTTTATTCATTATATTTGGTTGTATTTGAAAATAGTGCTTTCCCTTACATTGAGCACTGCTGGCCCAATTTCTGTTCCATGATTCCTTGAGAAAAACTTTTGGTAAAGATGTTAAATCATGGGAATAGTTTACAAATGGAAAAATGTCTCCAGATGTAACAGCTTCATTTGCTATGCGATCAGCATTTTCATTACCTCTAATGCCGCAATGACTTGGGATCCAAGCAAACGAAACTGAATAACCTAAGAGAGTACATTGATATAATTTTGATCTGGCTTCAATAATTATAGGGATATGTGATTGAGGTTTAAATGGAAACTTAGCTAAAGCTTGAAGAGCACTTAGGGAGTCCGAGAATATTACAGTTTTAAATAGTTTCATAAGTAGAATATATTCCAATGCTTTTAGAATTCCAAAACATTCGCCAGTGAAAGCAGAGGTTTCAGGGGGGAATTTAATTTTTTGCACAATATTATACTGCGGGTGATAAACTCCCACACCAACACAATCAGCAGATGTGTGTTTGGATGCATCACTATAAAGGTGGTGCCATCCATTCCATCTTTCTTGAACTATTGAATTGAAGTGAATATTAGCATTGGGATCATCTCTATCAATACCAATGTTGTAGATAATTACAGGATCCTGTGATAGACATTCATACCTAACATTATAAATGGGAAGTTTGTCAATGCTGTGAGTAGGCGCTTTTAAGTCCATGAATTTATGCCTGCTATTAATAAGACAGGGTGTAGTTTTATGTGACCAATAACTGGAATGTGATGTGATATGTTGAGATAATTGTTGTAACTTGAAAAATATAGGATGTCTAGAGAATCTAAGTGAACGGAAAAGAAATTTATCGGAAAGATACTGGCGCCGTAAATAAAATGGAGGATCAATGCATTCCACTTGGAGTGCATTTATTGGACTAGACTTCATTGCTCCAGTGATGATTCTCAAAGCTTTGGATTGAATAGCATCTAACTTCCTTATTCCAGCAATGCTACATGGTTCTAACAAAAATGAGCCATAATCAATGACACTTCTTATTAGAGCAATGTAGACAATTCTCAAAGAAGAGGGATGTGCTCCCCACCAAACACCCGAGAGACATCTTAAAATGTTAAGAAGGCGTTCACATTTTGTTGCGACATAATCACAATGTGGAAGAAATGTAAGTTTAGAATCTAAAACCAAACCTAAAAACTTAACTTGATTTTGAACTGGAATTGGTTGCCCATTACAGAGAATATTAACAGGTGGAGCGGTGCGTTGCCTAGTAAAAACTACCACATTACTTTTAGAAACGGAAAGTTCTAGACCATTATTCTTTCATCCAAGTGTTTAGATTGTTTAAAGCTGATGACACATTGGAACTAGAATTATTTATATTGCGATCTGAACAATAGAGAAGGAGATCATCTGCATATTGAAGAATTTTAACTGGGCTTTTAATTGTCAATTCAAGGTCATAAGTGTAAATGTTATAAAGTATCGGACTAAGAACTGAACCTTGTGGTAAGCCTTTCCATAAAAATCTAATTTCATTTGAATTATCCAATTTCACAGATCTACCGTAAAGCATATTAAGTATAGAGTTACAAATAATAGGAGGAACATGTAACAGTTGCAGTTTTTCTTTAAGTATTGGCAAAAGTACACTGTCATATGCGGAATTAATATCTAAGAACAGTGCAACAATGGATTCATTATTTGTAAAAGCCAGTCGAATATCCGTTACAAAAATGCTCAAACTGTCCAAAGTACTTCTACCTCTACGGAAACCATACTGGGAGTCTGCAAGCAAACCACGACTTTCTATAAACCAATCAAGACGATTTTTCACAAGATGTTCCGCGATTTTGGCAATGACTGAAGAAAGTGCAATAGGACGGTATGATGTTACAGATGTTGGTGGTTTATTTGGCTTTAATATTGGTATAACTATTTGAGACTTCCAAGATTGGGGAACGTTACCAGACATGATTATGCCATTAATCATATTAAGGTAATATAAAAGAGTGTTGTCACTTAAATTACACAAAAATGAATATGGAATACCGTCTTCACCAGGCGCAGAGTCACGAAGCTTAGAAAACACTCCTTTAATCTCCGTCAATGTAAAGGGGGAAGAAATATCTGATTGAATCAAAGGAAGTTGTTGGGGAATTGGAATTAGTATTGTATGTGGTGAAGGAGCAACTGAAGGTGGTGCAAGATAGTCTAAATATGAGCTAGACATAGAAGTTGGAAGTGGAGGTTGGTTAGTATTAGACATACCTGCTTTGAATCTTCTGATGTAAATCCATACAGTAGAAGGGTGTGACCTAGGCGAAATTGAATGACAAAATCTTTTAAATGCCGAAAACTTTTTTTCTCTTAAAATTTTTTTTGTATCTGAAATGATTTTAGTAAGGACATCAAAGTTTTCTTGGCTCATATAGTTATTATAATTTATTTCTGCCTGTTTACATTTTTGAACTTCTATTGTACATTCATTGTCCCACCAGGGAGGTGAGGGTATCAAATTGGAAGCAGAATTTTTACGGGGGAAAACTTGGTCCGCAGCTGACAAAATAGCTTTTGCAAGTGCTTCAGAACATATATCACTGTTACCTGCAGATATTTCCGGAAGATCTTTAAAGTAACATTCCACACAAGATTTGAATTTATCCCAATCATTTTCCTGGATTCTATATTTAAGACGAGGTTGCCGAATCAGAATCGGATCTAAAGATTTTTCTATGGAAGAGATAATGATAGGAAAGTGATCACTACCATATGTGGATGGGAGTGTATACCACGTTAACTGAGAGGCTAAATTAGGAGTGCATATAGATAGATCTACAGCACTAATATTTTCATTAGGGCTAGTGCGACGAGTTGGGGAACCAGTGTTTAATAAACATAGGTTATGTATGTCAATTATTTCTAACAAATCTTTACCGTGGCTACTGGATATGGAACTACCCCAAGATTGGTGTTGGGAATTAAAATCCCCTAAAATTGAGTTAAGTTCATCAAATATAGCAGTAGAAGGCTCAGGAATATAAACAGAAACATAACAGGTACCATTGACTAAGGCGGCGACAACAGAATACTCATTACTATGTTGGGGAAGACAAATTTGTGTATAAGAAAGAGAATGTTTAATAAGTATGGCTACACCGCCATACCCATCTTGTCTGTCCTCTCTGAGACATGAGTATCCCCCAATTTTAAATATAAAACTGGGTTTTAACCATGTCTCAGAGAGGACGAAGACATTTGGTTTAAATTTATTTATAAGATATATAAGATCGTTTTTCTTACTATTTATGCTGCGGCAGTTCCACTGAACTACCTGGACTTGATCCATATTGGACCGATAAATTTGTAATAGCTGCAATTAATGGGGCAACGTTGGACGGTTCAATATTTTGGGACTGAGAAAGTAAATTAATTAAAGCAATAATAATATCAGCAACAGATTGTTTTTCTGTTGCACTAGAAGAAATATTATTTTTCAGTGCACACCCATTGGAGGGTGTTGGTGCATCATACTCTTTGGTTAGCTCATTATGAGCATGTTGGTCATAACCCTTAGAAAATTTAGGAAGTGAGTGGGGTTTCTTAAAAACAGTTTTTTTGTATGATTGTGAGGTGCTAGTATTATTAGTGGGTTGTGAACTGATAGGGATAGAGTACTTTTGTGGTTGTTGCTTAGTAGTAATATCTGCAAAAGATTTTGAAATAGGAGGATATAGTTTACAAGCCTCAAAATAGGATAAACAACTTTCAGCCATTGATAACTTAATCTGTTTCTGACGGACAAATTCTGGACACGATTTACTATTTGCAAAATGTGAGCCTTCACATAAACAGCATGTTGCATTGTCTTCTTCAGTATTGCAAGTACTCCCAGGATGATCTTGGCCGCATTTGAAGCAACGGGGTTTGGACCTGCACTGACTCTTGGTATGACCGAAGCGGCAGCATAGGTAACACTGTATTGTGGGGTAGGTATACAATTCTACTTGTAGTGCATTGTAGCACATAAAAATACGCTTGGGTAAAATCTGACCATCAAAAGTAAGAACCATTGTTTGAGATGGTTTCCATGTTGTCTCACCATTGATTGTAACTTTATAGTTAAGTCGTCGAGCTTTTAAAATCTTTCCACACCCTATGGGAACATTAATGTTTTCAATTACTTCTTCAGGGGTCCACTCACTAGGCACTCCGCGAACTAAACCCATGCGAGTTACAGTAAATGAAGGTATGAAGGCTTTTAGGTTGTGTGAAGAAAGGCTATTATGTGTAAGGAATGAGTTTGCATTTAAATGGTGTGAAAATGAGATGGTGATTCTATTCCGTCCAATACGTTTTAAGGTCCCGTTCATAATGTTTTGAATATTATATTGCTTCAAAAATTTACCAAAAGCTATGGGGTGGAGTACTGTTCCATCATTGGGGGCAGATTGTTCCTTTTGGATGTGTACAACATAAGGGGCACTATCAGAAGGTTCATATAAAGTTCTAGCAACCGGGGTCGGACGTGGAGGGTTGGTATCAGCGGGTACAATTGGTTCCGAATTTAATTTCTCCATAAGAGGCTCATTTTCAGCGCAATGACAATCGGTAGATTTCAATTCAGAATTATGTTTTCTCCTGCGTTTGTTACAATGCTTGCAAACTTTATGTAGGCGACTACGCTTAATGGCTCGTACACTATGCGATCCATCCGTCTCCATACCAGATGCAGATGCAATGGTTACATTACATCCGACGGAGGGAATTGTTCCCCCAGGGTCTGGGGGATCATTCATCGTCGACGAAAATAAGTTTTAAAAGACTTACCAGAAAATTATATACACAAATATACAAAATCTGTACAATAAGTAACTTAACTAACTACAAAGTACTACTTAACTGATCACCAAAACCATAAAAAAATAAAATTGAAATTTTCAAATGAAAAAACACAACCGTTCAAAAGAAAGTTTCCCGCGCTTTTTTCTTTGTAGCAGTTTCAAAGGTGGCATTTGTGTATTAGCGTTCGGAATTCAGATAGAAGCTTTTGCTATTTTTGACCACCAATTACTGCATGCTATTCGAACGGCTTAAAACATACTTTGACAACCAACAATATTTTAACAGTTTTGCACAGTACGAAACATGGAATCAATCTCTAAAATTAAGAAAACAAGTAGATACCTATATAAAAAACTTATATAAGAAACTCTTCAATCGCGCCAAATACAAATGTCAAACCAGCAGTTGTCAAAAATCGATCACAACGATACGACAGGGGCGTTCGTTTTGGCTCGATTGCGTTTGTAGCAGTTTCAAAAGTGGCATCAGTGTTTTAGCGTTCGGATAGAAGCTTTTGCTATTTTTGACCACCGATTACTGCATGCTATCCGAACGGCTTAAAACATACTTTGACAACCGACAATATTTTAACAATTTTGCACAGTACGAAACATGGAATCAATCTCTAAAATTAACAAAACAAGTAGGTACCTACTATATAATATAGTATTTATATTATATATTTATATATAATATAAATACTATATAAAAAACTTGTGAATTCTTCAATCGCGCCAAATACAACTGTCAAAACAGCAGTTGTCAAAAAACGATCACAACGATCCCACGGTAAGACATGGGTCAAAAATATCACTTTTCTCTGTCATTTGTAGCGTTTTCAAAGCTATCCGAACGGTGAGCGAAAACGATATTTTTGCTCACGTAGTCCCAAAACGAACGGCCCGTGTGATCATTTTTAGCGTTTGTGAGTGTTATTTTTGGCACCGATAGGCTATCCGAACGCCCTAGACATGGGTCAAAAATATCACTTTTCTCTGTCATTTGTAGCGTTTTCAAAGCTATCCGAACGGTGAGCGAAAACGATATTTTTGCTCACGAAGTCCCAAATCGAACGGCCCGTGTGATCATTTTTAGCGTTTGTGAGTGTTATTTTTGGCACCGATAGGCTATCCGAACGCACTACCAGTTGCCTTGACTCTGACAGTCAAATATTGTGACTTGTGACAGCCAGCACACACACACGTACCTACCACAACAGCTGTTTCTGACGAATTGTGGAGTTTTTATTATCTCAAAAGTGCAGTGCGAAAACAAGATATTGAAATATTTACCTGTCGTCTGCATAACCATTAGCCATATCGTGGCAAACTAATGTTTTCGGCAACGTGTTTCCGTCACAACGTATCGGATCTTCCGCATCCAATTTGAAATGGCAATAAGTTTCTGGTGTATCATATGAGATTTCGTAGCGTTTGTTTATATCTATATTCTTTATCTTTGATTCACTATGAGTCACTAATTCTTTACACAAAGACCTCCAAGGTGGTGGACTATCCAAAAATTGCATGATTTCGAAGTAAGTGTCGAGAGGCTTACAGGTTAGTTCTTCGTTAGGTATATTAGTTTGTTGTGTATCACTCATTTTTAGTATTCACTTTTCCAGTAATCACAACTATATATTTTTTATTCACTTTGCATGTTATCTTCCTACAATCTGTATATATTTTTTAAAGGAATGGTTTATTTACGTCGTAAAATGTCAAATTTGACAAGTGACTGAACGCGATTTATTGGCGGGCAATACAAACGAACCGTGTTATGTTTTTACTGAAACTAAAATGTTTAAATGCGTTTACAATTTATAGTGGAACTAATGAATGCAGTATCTACGATGTGCATCAAGGTCACTGTTGATTTGTGTTTAATAATTTAATGCAGTCATTCATTAGATAAAGGTCCATTTGATAACACATCCTATTTGAATGCCTACTCTAACCACAATCTATAACCACAATTACATATTGAGTACAAATTCTGTACCTATATTATTATTCACATAATGTAATGAGCATACATTCCGAACTGTAGTATAAGTACACATAAGTATCTGCTATTGCCTGGACTTGCAATGTGCTATGCTAAATAATCAGAGCCAAGTTTATTCTAGTCCATTTTTTAATGACTATTAATTGTTATTGTGCTAGTAGGAAATAGTTTGTCCCACTTTTGATAAATATTCAGGGTATTAGGGCAAAAAGATAGATACCTAATGAAGAACATTAGATTGTAGGTATTTCCTATGAGAACTGGGTTAATAATAAAATAATGATTATATTAAGACTTAATATGATAATGGCATGTGCAACCAATTTACATGAATAATAATATGTACCCATCTGTGTCCATTTCCTAGAATGACTTAATGTTTTATTTAATATAAGCCTGTTAACACCGTCAACCACATCATCACTTACCATCAGGTGAGATTGTGGTCAAAGGCTTACCCATCAGCAATAAAAATAAAGTTAATTGCCAAAGTTTTGTGACATATAATAAGACTCAAAAGATATTTAAAGCAATATTTACTTAAAACCTAATAATAAATTGAGCATGAAGCTAGAAATTATCAATAGTTTGACGAAATTATGTAATGTAATTAGTTTTAAATGCTAAGTAAGCATTGCCTAGTTATGTAATTTAATAATGTATCTACAAATAATTACAAAATTACTGAGGAGGTCTTTGACTAATATATTTTCTTAACAAACAGGTTACACCTCAACATTTTATGAAGAAACTAGCATAAAGTGGATTGCAAAGTGAAAAACACCAAGTCATTAATGTTACAAATTCATACTAAAAGAGTCTACATAATCTTGTTCTACAAATGCCAAAATTTTCTTTAAAAAAGTAAGTGGACATTAATTGTATTCACAGAATTTAAAAAGTATCTAAGCTCTCCATAAAATAAAGCATAATCATTGATTGGCCACTGTGCAGATGGCTCAGTTCAAGCTGCCCAGCAAAACTAAAACTGATGGTTAAGATCAAAAAAGTTTGTATAACTTATCAATTATGAACTTATAAAACATATTGTAATTTTACACAGTTTTACAAGCTTTTATTTAGTTTTACCTTTCCTGATGTTTATCATCAAATCTTCCCAATAAAATTTGATCCACTTCCTGGTTACCGGTTGGGCTGAAATTTTGCATATATATATGTAAATCACATGACAATGCAATATTATGATGACATGGTGCTGATCTGATGATGGAGTTGGAAGATGGCTTATGGAACTTTGCAATGAAACGATACAACGTCATAGAGTTTGGGCTCATTTGGATTGTCCTGAAGAGTATTATTTTTAATTTTTTGTTCTTTTTATTAGCAAATACATAAAAGCTTATTTTTAAAAAGTATTTTTAAAGAGAAAAGCTTTTTATTATTGCAGACAGGTTAGGCTTTGACCATTGCTTACCCGATGATAAGTAATGATGTGGTTGAGGATGTTAACAGGCTTAACCTAGATTAACTGCATCTCATTCACAGCTGGCGGAACATACGGTTAGGTGCTGTGCAACAGATTTTCCATGTGAGGGTGGTAAGCTAGTGGTGTGAATCTAAGAATGCTAGACAAGGATTTCAAAAATGCCCTACCAAATAATGCTCTTCAAGCCTGTGGTGGGATTCAAATAATTTACTTTCTGGGCCGTCACCGCTTCAATACCTTTTAATATATTTGAATTAATTGTTATTATTATCAAGTTTTATCTACATAACTTCAATACACAGTATTTTATTAAATTATCATAATTATTAATTGTCAGGTAGCATATAATACATTTCAGGTAGCATTAATACATTATACATATTGTGTCCATGTTTTATTGTTATATAAAATTTAGTAATGTAATGTTTATTTTTGTTCCAGGTTGTTGCAGATCCGTATTATATCATGCATATTCTACACCTTGTGCCTTACAGCAATCATACAATTTTTCACTTTCTTTGGCTATTACAACTACACTCACGTTCCAGAAGAAAATATACAGATTGAACTGTTCAGAGAAACTAATCCATTACTAGTCAAGAAATCTAAAATAGAATGTAAATATGATGAAATATTAACAAGTACTAAGGCTATAAACAGTTGGGAAGTCAACAGGAAATATGATGATTTTTTGCCAACGGGTATAGCCAATGGCTCCTATGCTCCCGAACACTGTAATCCTGCTTTCAGTGTTGCCATTCTAGTTACATATAGAAATAGACAGAAGCAATTGGACGTTTTTCTACCTTATATGCATAATTTTCTAAGAAAACAAAACATCCACTACAAGTAAGTAGTTTGAGTATTATCTATGCCGTAAAACTAACGTGTCCTGCGATGCGGCGCGGCCACTATTACTTATGGTAGTTAAAGTTAGGTATTTAAATTGTACGGAAATTGTACCATCTGTACCTAAAAGAAAAAAATAAGTACTATCTTCGTTTACGAACTAGAGCATATTTTAGGTGGCCGCGCTACACCATATACGTTCCAGCGCGGCCACCCTAATAACTAAAGAAATTGCTTATTCTCATTTTAATAAAGTGTGTCAAGTAATTGTACGTATAAAGTACTTCACCATATATCCATCATTAATATTTAAAAGCCTTCGAACTCTGAATTTCTTTTAGTTTCCTAATTATATTGAGCCGCCTGATGTAAACATCATAGCAATAATGTTCACCTGTAATATTAGTATTATTTTATAGGCACCGCTCACCTGTAAAACTATTTTACTATTATTTTATAGGCTCTTAGGTTTTTGCGACGCGCGAACTTAGCTAAAATGTTTTTTGTTGGATGAACTCATGAAATTGTAACCTTGAATAATAGCGGACTTTGGTGAGTTTTGCCGCCTTTTGACCAGCTGGTAAGCGAGTACCTATAATTGTTTTGATAACATTGTTTTCAAAGTTGGTTGGTTTTGGTGTTGGTTCGATAAGTACACGTTTGTCTGTCATAATTCTGGCCAGTATTATTAGGTAGTTATTCGTGTACTTAACCACCTTTACAGATTCATCACTGATGTGGTGCATTGAAGCGCTCGTAGCGAAGTTTACTTAGCTGTTCTCAACCGATCAGCAAAGTTAAGCAACGTCGCCCGCGGTCATGAGTTGGAGTGGTGACCGCTAGTGACATTACTACTGAGAGTTATAGTATGGTGGTAGGCCATTTTGCGAATGTCCGCCTGGCTAGCTACCACCCTCAAGTAGAAAATCTGCCGCCAAGCACCTAACGGTGTGTTCCGGCAGCTGTCCTTGAGAGCCAGTACTTCTAGGTTAGCCTGAACAACATCTTCGACCACATCATCACTTACCATCAGGTGAGATAGTGGTCAAAGGCTAACCAATCTGGCATAAAAAAAAAGTCGAGTGAGTACAAAATTCTAGTTTCTTAGCTTCGCGAATCGCTAATAAGTATCCGTCCGTCTCTAGGGCTGTTCCAGCAGAAGATATTTTCTTCCACTGCACTCATATTTCCTGCTGGAACAATTCCTGGACGATACAAAGGGTTTTAATACCCTTTAAATATAATTTCATATTTATTTCGTTTGATATGAAATATACTTCACATTATGTTTGTTTTCGTCACACATTTGTGATATATTGTGTTTATTATTATATGCCCGACATGATATCAAATTTTGGTATAGGTAATAATAATAAAAAAACGCCTATAAAATAATACTAATATTACAGGTGAACATTATTGCTATGAGGTTTACATCAGGCGGCTCAATTTAAATTAGGAAATTAAAAGAAATTCAGAGTTCGGCTTTTAAATATTAATGATGCATATATGGTGAAGTACTTTATACGTACAATTACTTAACGCACTTGATTAAAATGAGAATAAGCAATTTCGTTAGTTATTAGGGTGGCCGCGCTGGCGTAGCGCGCAGGGTAAAATATAGCACGTATATGGTGTAGCGCGGCCACCTAAAATATGCTCTAGTTCGTAAACGAAGATAGTACTTATTTTTTCTTTTAGGTACAGATGGTACAATTTCCGTACAATTAAAATACCTAACTTTAACTACCATAAGTAATAGTGGCCGCGCCGCATCGCAGGACACAAAACTAACTTGAAGTTATTTTATTTTTGTCCTGATAACAATGTGATATCTCATAAGGTACAAAACTTCATAAATGCTATTAAAGTGTAGGATATTGTAATAACACTGTGCAGCAAGTATTGGTTTGGTTTCTTTGCACCTTAATTATATCAAGTAATTTAACCTTGCATTGACTTTAAGTGGAAAATCTGTCGCCAAGCACCTGACAGTGTGTTCCGGCACCTGTCCTTGAGAGCCAGTAATTCTAGGTTAGACTGAACAACATCTTCGACCACATCATCACTTACATATCTTACAATCTGGTGAGATAGTGGTGAAAGGCAAATCAATCAGGGTAAAAAAAGGTTTCAACAAATACCTACACTGACGTGATATCCTAAAAAAAGCATTGTTTTTTTAACAGAATATATTTGATCGAGCAGAAAGATGATAAGATTTTTAACAAGGGCATGTTAATCAACATTGGAGCCAAGCGAGCGATTGCAGACAAGTTCCCCTGCCTCATCCAGCATGACGTCGACCTCCTTCCATTGGACCTCAGCAACCTTTACGCATGCTTACATCACCCGCGCCACATGAGTGCCTCCATAGACAAGTTCCGCTATGTGCTTCCTTATGATTGGCTGGTGGGAGGAGTGCTGGCCATCCGCTCCGACCAGTTTGTGGCTATGGACGGATTCTCCAATAGATTCGAGGGCTGGGGAGGGGAGGATGACGACTTTTTCTCCAGAATAAAGAAACATCAAGAAAGTGTTTTGAGGTGAGAGTATTTTCATTTATTTTGTGTTCTTTATAGTTTTATTGTTTATAGTTTTGCCACCTGGCACACCAGCCCCATCATATCCTGGTTAAGTGCTTGGCGATAGATTTTCTACTAGTGGGTGGTAGCTAACCAGGCGGGCAATCGCAAAATGCTCTTCCATCATGCGGTGAAGCTCAAGCCGGCGGTGGGGATCGAACCAGGGACCTGCGGCACGGCAGCCGCATAGCTTTTACCGCTCGGCCATCATTGCTTCAAATAACTTGCTATATAACCGCGCGTATGTGAGTCGAGTAGTACATTTTGTATTGGACAGAATCCAATAAGCCTCTGAAGGCAGAATACAATCTGAATGAGCAGCCTCATTCTTAAAATGAATCGGGTTGGACCGAAAGCTATACGCCCAAATTAAATCAATGCCTAGGACATGAAACAATAATACACCTATCTAATATGGAAAGAATTTTCAAAATTGTAGTTCCTGAGATTACTCTCCACGAATATATAAATGACAAACTGATTATTGTAACATGCGACATTACGAAGTTAAAACTAGGTCACGTTATGCATGGTTGTTTCAAATATAATCACCTTCCTACCCTTATCCACGTACCTGGAGTCAACACAAGAACATAACGTAAAAAGTTTTGTCTTTAATGATTTACCGCTTACCTTACCTCAACCGTCCTAAGTAATGCTCTTGTAGTAACCGCTACATTTCGGTTAATAAAAGCGTTAAGATGGCAAAGTGTCTTGTGCACCTCATGTACGTTAGGTATACCCTTCTCACATCGACGTGAGTAGTGGCTTGCTGCTCATTCGGCACACAATATGAACTATTCGCTTTTTACTACTTCCAAAAGTAGTATAAAGAAGAATCCTTATATTCTTGACTCTGGAACGGTGTCCAAAATAATTATAACACCCTGAAGTTTTTACGCAATATTTCATGTTTAATTTCGACTTTTTGTTTTGGTCACCAACCAGAATTTTCTTGATAAATTATTTAGTTCTTGACATATGCACAATTTAGGGCGCGTTTCTTTTTCCAGAGAAATTACACAAAAACGCGATTTTTTTATTTTTGTTTCGACCATATACCAATCTATGGTCAAAACAAAAACGTGGTTTAATGATGGATGAACCAATAGAATGTACAATGCGCCATCCTGAAACGAAAGTTATGTGTATAAGCTATTGCGCGGACAACGCCAGAAAAAAATATTGTGTGTAAGTTTTAGTTCAATGTTTAGAAAAACATTTATGGGAAGGAAAAGCGCCTTTACAGTAAGTATTAGCCCACTCTTATAATTGTAACATATGTAGTACATTGCGCAGATTTCCCCGCGGGATGTCTCGCTACACGATGCTGGCACACAAGCCGGAGCGCAAGAACGCGCTGCGGCTCCGCATCATGGCGGAGAACGCGCAGAGCGGCCCGCGACCCGCCGACGGGTACAGCACTGTGCGCTACCGCGCGCTGCACGTCGCCAACCATCGCCTCTTCACCATGCTCGCCGTGCGCCTATAACTAAACTATACGGAACCACCAACACTCACCGATCCCGTATCAACTGTCACAACTACATATAGGGAACATCCCACGGAACTTATATACATATACCCCGTTTTGTTATTGATGACGTGGAATACTTTAGTCATTTACACTTGTAACACTTTGTTGAGGGAAGGGTATTTATAACGCTTTGCATACAAACATATTTTAGCATATTTTAAATTCTAAGTACCTATAAACAAACTCAGTGAAATTTTGCACGTATGTCCTTGAGTCTAATATGCGTGCTTTTGTTTGCGAGTTTTACGTTTTATTATTTATTTTATTTCTATGTGTAAAAATAGAATTCCCATACAAAACGATTAATCTAAATCATTTAGAAAAAACTTAATTTAATGAGAAACTGACAAACCAAAAGCTTAGATAAAATTTGTTCAGGCTCTCTTGGATATGCACGCAAAATTTCACCGACTTTTGAATAGGTAGGTAGGTACTTGTTATTTAAAATTTGACGAAACTATTTTTTTATGGAACAGCTGTGAATTCCCTTGCGTTAAGGGCTCAAATAGCGATACATATTATTGAATATGTCAGTTTAACACTGCTATAATATCTCTAATATATATATATTTATCTAACCAGGATAAAATGTAGGATATTTTATCTTTCTATTAATATGCTCAGTTTGACGCGTAGTAGTATGCGTAGGGATTATTAATAAAAATAGATACTGATTCCGTACTTACAATTCTCAATTTGTATTGCAATCAATTGCTAAGGACATGCAAGAATTTGAAACAAATCTCTTTGCAGAATGCCTGTTAGGGAACTTTGAAGTGACGATATGACCAAACCTACGAATGAAATTTTGATATCGACGGATTTATGGAATTATTAAATTTAATTTCTCGATAAGACTACATTTAAAATAAACAGGATGACATATTTTGTGGGCATGGATGGTCAATCCGAAAGTACGAGAAATACTGAAAGTCGACTCGTAAATATCGCACTGTGAATTTTCAATTTCCCTAATTTAACGCTATTCTTTTTAGGGCCGGTTTTCTATCATCAGATACTAACTATTCATAAGAAGAAATACATGTATGTATATACCTCCATGTATTATACATATACATTCAATATAAAAACAAAGAGTTTTGGTTGTTTATAAGAAATTTTTATTTCTTTTTTATATTTAGTCGGTTAACATCTTGTTAGACTGATGTTTTTTTTATCTTAGATTGCAAAAACAAGTCTTTAATATTATGTACCTATGTAAGTAATGAAATAGAAGCTATATTTGTACTACCTTACCTGACGCTTCTGCGTTTAGTGGATTGCGTAGATCACTTTGTGAATTATCATAATAGATTGCCCGATGGCGCGCCCTGCTCGAGGCTCTTCCAGAAAGACAAATTTGTCGTACGGAACGTCCTGCTGGATGAGAACCATATGTGTAATGTGTACTGCTGGCAGCACGGGATTTATATGCAATATGGTCTCGCCCTTCTGACAGTACAGTGACATTGAACGCATTCTCATCAAAACTGGTAAACGTTTGGTCAGTGGTTTTAAAAACTTACGAGATTTCTTTGTGTAATAGGGGATAACTCACGTGAATAAGTCTGATCTGACCAGACTTTAATTTCCACTTTATCCGTTAGTACATTTCAAAGACAGACGTCAACAGAAATGGGAACTGCTCTCAAGGACTGATGCACACCACACACCATTAGTTGTTATAGCGCGGAGTTGAGCGCAGACGACCATTCACAAAATGCCCTACCACCGTGCAACGCCACGCTACTTTCCATATACAGCAGTAGCTTCCTACTTTCTTTAAAATACGAAAATGTGTTATTTCAAAGCTTGTCATTAGTAGTATCTATCAAATTAATGTGAATCATTGAGCGCGATCATTAAAATTGAGTCCTGCGGAAAGGACAAAGTCCTGCTGCAGGAAGCCGGGCAATCTACAATCTTACCAAAAGCATAATGTACTTAACTGTTGTAATATACAATATACTTAGTTATAATAGCTATGAATTTTAATGATTCTCTGTTCCATAATTAGAACAATGTAATTCTAATTGTTATGAATCTGATTGATTAAGCAGTGAATCTGTTAATGTCACGATAATATAAGTAATAAATTTATATTTCGTTGTTTCTATCATTATAATATAAACGTTGCTTATACGCTTATTTTATCAGTTGTTATTTGGTTATTTTCGCTGTGCTATGCTTAATTTTTGTTTTTTTAGTTTTAATTAGGACCTTTGGTTGATAAGTAGAGATAAGGGGAAGCATTATTTTTATATGTACCTATTGTCAAAGTTATTTACTGTTATAACGTAATTTATACCATGTAAATCGGAACGAAATCCTAGTAAGTACCAATTTCTGTTGTAGAAATAATTAAAATTAGAATGAATGAAAGTTTTTTGGTTTCCAAATAAAATGTATTACAATATATTTATACGATCAAACCTAAGAGAACATTGTATAATGTTATATTCTACTAGAAACACCTTCACACACACAGCGACAGCTGTCAATACAATACATCCTAAGATAATACTGTTTTATATTCGTGAAAATAGGAACAAAAACCTATTTCAAGGTTCTAAAGACAGTCAATGAATTAAACTTAGGAGAACACTAATAGGGACAAATAACTTTGTGTCAAATATGACAGCTGTCAAAGTACCTACGTATGAACTTTGTTTTATTTGTCTAAAATAAACATGATATCATAGGTAGCAATTTTTTGTTTAAATTCGTTTTAGAAATGTTTATAGCTTAGTAATAAAATCAATGTCTACCAAGGAACAAGTCATTATTGGTTATTACTTTAACAGCTGTCAAATAACTCACATAGCAGACATGTCTCCGTGACCTTAAAAAAATGTAAATTTTTGCTCTGCAGTTGACTTTAATATGAATTAGGACATCGCCGACCTGCCGCATCGGCACCGTATCAACGTTATGTAACCTCTTCCGATACTACGGCGGATGGCGTCAGTGAGCATAAGCAATAAGCATACAAAGAATACTGACCGAGTTGAGTCGAGGTGATGTCGATACGGATTACGGTGCCGAGAGTATTATTGTGCGCCAACCATTACTAATACTTGTGATATTTTTTCTATTAAATAAAGCAATATCAATATATACACGTTTTTCATGTTATGAAGAATGAATGGCGCTCCCGTTTAAATTTATTTTAATTCAACATGTTGGCCACATACCTATATTCAACACTTACCATCGTCCTCTTTTATTATATGCTTATAGCCTAGCCTTTTACCACTATCTCACCTGATAGTAAGTGATGATGTGGTCGAAGATGTTGTTCAGGCTAACCTATAATTACTGGCTCTCAAGGGCAACTGCCGGAACACACCGTTAGGCGCTTGGCGGTAGATTTTCTACTTGAGGGTGGTCGCTAGGCAGGCAGGCATTCGTCAAATGCCCTACCACCATGCTGTAAGGACTGCTCTGCTGGCTCTGTGGGGCACACTAGCGTTGTTTATAGTACGGCAGGCAAACCAGTAGGTACCTATATGAGAAGTTAAGGGAACGCAGTGCGTTTACGTATGGTTCGTTTTGTTTGGGAGTTAAGTTTTATCGACTTCTTATAATGTAAATGTAAGCTATCTGAAAACATTCTAGTGGTTTGGTCTGGTTCACACCTTTTAAAGCTTTCACAATTTCTGATTACATACATTAGGAAAGGCTGCGGGATGTGGCAGGATGTCCAATAATGTCGATCGAGAAACTAAAGGCTGAACAAGGCGCCGCACGTAGCGAGTCAACTGTATCGCCTATTTATCCTTTGCTTAGGATTTTTTAACTTGTATACCTTATTACTGTTAGAGAGAACATAGGATCTGAACAGGTCAAGCTGGACACAGACACGTCAAATATGTAAAAAAATATCATATAGAGATACACGAGCGCGTCAGATATTTATAGTGTAAATGCTCCACGTGTATCTGAGAAGTATGTTAATCTGCCTTTTTCCGTTGTGGACTGGACACCAACCGTACGGAAGGGTAAACATAACAATTATTCGAACGCGTCTGATTTCTATAGGGGATGTTAAGTGAACCCGAAATAATCTCCCATTCAAAAGAATGACGATTCAGACGTGAAGCAAGCTCGTGGCGGCTTTTTATTTTAAATATCTGTGATTTTATTTGTCACATTATAAATTAAAAAACGGGACTTACACCAAACACGAATAAATATGAAATACCTCATATGTTGAAGTCGGTACCTGATTCAAAACATTCTGAGTTCACACTTTGACGGTTCGAGTTCCTCGAGTGATTTCATAAGTTCAGTGCTAGTATTCGGTTTCATTCCTTATTTCTTTTCAGTCATATCAGTGATGCTTAGGTACTGCTTACAAGACCGATTGTCACTCGCCTACAATACTGGGCACCATCACGGTTACCATGAAATCATCCAGATAGACGCACATTGACCAATACTTTTTTCAGTTAACTGAGTGTAACTTAATGCCTACTCCACTGATGATGGTGGTGGCGAACTGGACTGTGCCCCTCACCCTTAGACATGAAGTTGTGCCTGTAATTTCACTGGCAACCACACTCGTACCCTTCAAACCGGCAGGCAGTAATGTGCCGGTAGAAATAGGTAGCTACGGTGGCTGTATTACCCCGAACGAACTCACACAGAGCTCTACCGCTATATACTGAGACTATTGACTACTTGGTTGTTTACGAATTCTTTACAGGTAATACGCCAGTCACGTTCAGTGAATCACTTGACAGCAGTCATGGTATCTTTAGTTTCAATGCATGGTGGAAGGAAAATTTGCGTATGTGTCTGGCTAGCTGGTGTGTTCCGGCATCTTCCAGCATTAAATCTGTCGTCAAACACCTCACGTTCGGCTGCTGTCTTTCAGAGCCAGTATTTCTTAGGCTAATCCTTGTAAAACCTTCGATCACAATATCTGTCATCACTTAAGTACTGTATATATACTGTATTGTATCAGCCGGATTGTCCACTGCTGAACACAGCCTCCCCTATTAAGTGGGGCCATGATCCCCACGCTTGGCAGACATCTTGGGGATTGTAGGATAGGATATCAATTTCTCAGAAGGTCCAACTTCCGTTATTTTACCTTTAGTTGACACCTACAGGTAGCAATGTGGGGGTGACATTCTAGCCCAGCAACCCATGGGGAGAAAGATAATAAGTAGGTACTATCAGGTGAGAAATATATCATAGAAAATCAGCGCTCTAAAACATTTCGCATTTAATTCATTTGTGTGCATCATCAGCTTATTTTAGTTCTTTCAATCATAGAAAACAAATTAGCCTATTTTATATATCCTGAGAACGGTTACACGTGACTTAACACCCAATACAGTGCAATCTTACTATACTAGACTGAATTATAGGTAGGTACGTAGTACTTATAATAGGTACTTTTTTCATATATCAGTTGAAAATATTAGATTCTAAGTGAACACACAAAGTATATCTAGTTACATTCTCAACGCATTAATTACATAAGTATCTTCAATTAATTATTGCACTAAGGTAAGGTACTATTTATTGGTCGGTAGGTATATCTGGTGATGTTGTTCCATTCGGGAAGTATTCCGTCATCTCCCCCCAGTTGTTCCCGACAGAGAGAGCGACGGGCAGCGAGAGTGCCATCCCGCACTCGTGGCCGCATCCCTCCATCACTCGCTTTATTATCACTGTAAACCATCACGTTTTGTTTATGACGATTTAGAGGAAGACTAGCTGGATAATATCAATAATTAATTTCCTAATAAAAAACAATAAAGCACAGAACAGGCACTTACAGGAAGATAAACTTATAGCCTCTAAGTACCGTGAACCTTGCCTGTTCTAAGTGAACATTGAAAGCTATGCCATATATTCTCCAAAGCTGACATGCGATCGTAGGCAGGCACATATCCCTGCTTGAATAAGTCAATTGTGCCGGATTCCATAAAACGGATGATAAAATGTTGATTTATGACTTTGATATCCCAATAATCCTTGTAATGGCGATTCGAAATAGCGAAATATCATAGTTTTATGTGACGTTGTCCACTCAGAGTACCTAGGTACCTTGGTTACGGGTTTTTAGCCAAAAATGCAACGAAAACCTATGATCGAACTACAAAATACATTACTATACCTAAGTATTATTTAAACAGCATTGATGCTAAGCGAAAACATAGAAATTATTTCGAATAAGGGTTTTGTCGAATATATTATATCTCTACATATATAATTCTTTTTAAATAAAAATATACTTTGCGAATATTTTTTGCAAAGAAGTAAATAAGTAATACTTATACGTCGTGATTGCGCAAATGCAAGTGTGTATGACAAGCTACATGGATAGACAGCGTTCTGGCGGCGCCGCGGCAGCAGCGGCGCGTTAGTGAATTATGCATCACGTCATATCATGCCATACAAAACGCGGGTTGCGGGAAAAATCACACTTTGACCACAGGGTTCGACGATGTGATGATGTAGGATAAAGGAAGGCACTCCTAAAAAAACAAAGTCGCTACGGGTGCTCGAACAAACCTTATACCTATTGCAAGTAGTATCTATAACTAAGAACATAAATAGCCTCGTACATATACCACTATTGAAGACAGCCATCACTTAATCGCTACACCAAGTAAGACAATAATGAAAACGTTACAGTTCTTACCTGCTGCAGTGTCCAAATGTTGGCTTCTGATCTCCCAGACCAGCTCATCGTGTATCTGCAGCAGGAGATGGCCCTCTACTGGCGGCGAGTGGCCGCGGAGCTGCTCTGACGTCAGCACCATCGCCTTCTTGCACAAATCTGCTGCTGAACCTAAAATATTATACTCAAAATCCCTGACTGAGCAGTTGCCACTTGATTAACTGTTAACATTATGAAGTCAGTTGATTTTTCCGAAGGTCTTTTGTTCTAAAGATCTGGATAAGCATACCTATATAAGCGGAAGTCTATTAGTATTCTGCCAAAGATAGACTATAGACTCAAATTAAAAAAAATATCGCTTAATTACGAGTTGCACATCGATGGTTCCCTGCCCTGCTAACATGAAATGTACTGAACAATCGTTATGTTTTTCATACAGTTAGAGATCCTCAGTAGGAGTCCGACCCGCACTTGGCTGGTTTATATGATAGGTATAGGAATATAATCTCACCAAGTCTGACGCTTGTATGTAAATATTACTTACCTAAGTTCTACTGCTTTTTACGATAGTGCAAAAACAAAAAACGTATAAAAATACTTCTTTCTTGTATGGGACCCGGTTTTATTTATAATTCTTAGTTATTGTTATAATTTGCTAGGCAATCCGCTATACCAACACATATTCAGCGAAAATCTTAATCGGCTACATATTACAGTTCCAGATATACAACTTTGACTTAGTTATAGGGTCCCGTTTTCTAGTATGGAACTCTAAAAATTATAACAGTTTACTATATCACGCTATTCTTACTAATACCTATATCGATTATTAATATTTGTATAACTTTATTTTTTCATAGAGGCGTATAAATGTCAGCGTGCCGTGAACACGAAGACATTAATATCTTTATCCTGGATGTCTATACCTAACAGATGTATACTCGTAACAAGTGACGAACTGCCATCATCCTGAGACGTACTGTAAGGCTCATGTGCCTGTAAATTTGTTTACTGGCTCTCAAGAAATCCTGCTGGAACACACTTTATGGTGACTGTCGACAAATTTTCCACCTGACGGTGGAGGTAGCCAGGAGGGAATCTTAATTAAGATTCCCCGCATGGTAGAAGGCCATTTTGCGAATGCTCGCTACCTTCACAGCCAGGCGAGCATTTGCAAAATGGCCTTCTACCATGCGGGGAAGCTTAATTAAGCCTGAGATGGCGATCGAACCATAGACCTGCGGCACGGCAGTCCGTAGCTAACATCGGTATTCTATCAACGCTAAAAAAAGGAAATCCGCATACAAAATTAGAGTGTATATACGCGAGGCTAATTTTTCTGCGAGCGTGCAGATTGGAACCGAACTCATTGCTGAAGATATTCTTCAATAAACTCATGGCCGTGCAGAGTCCACAGTCGCACGCCACCGCCCTGCTCGGACTACATATGTACCTACCTACTCTGTGGCTCGCACTGAAAGACCTCTAGTAGATATGAGACTACACTGACGGCATAGTCCTAGGTACCTTGGACGATGAAGTTGACAGCCTGCCGTTCAGCTTGCGACTTGAGCGTGAAGTCGTTACTGCAGATGTTCTTGAACCGCCTGACGCGGCCACATAGCGTCGCCAGCCGCCCGCCATTCTGCTCACATCGAGACACCACAGAACGACTGAAGTTCTTCAAAGCGGGAAACGTTCCTACAACAGTTTTTGGAGTAGTGATGGATGAAAATATAAAAATGCTGATTTATAACGCAGTTATAAATTATTGTGACGGTATGGGATTGTGAAGATGTGTGATGATGGTAACACGCACGAGGCCCACTTATGTTATGTTATTATATACTTATGTTATTTCGTCACAACTGACGAACTGCGCTGTGCCCATCACCCTGAGACTTTTTTTTTATTTATGAGACAAAATCCACAGCCATTAATGATAAGTAATATATACAATTTTTCTTAAAAAATATAACTTACGGCCAATTAAGGATTTAAATTATATCTATAGATTTTCTAATAAAAACAAACAGTCGATTGTGTAAATTCTTTAGATACAATTATGTAAGTAAATAACACATACAGAACATACAGTTGTTAAGTCTCATGTTCCTGTAACTTTATATTTACACACTGTAATATGCTTGGCGACAGATTTTCTACTTGACAGTAGTAGCTAGCCAGGCAATACCTTGTTCCAGAAACGTTCCTTTTCATATATCTATACTGTAGGTACTATATTAACCGGATTGTCCACTGCGGATCACAGCCTCCACCATTAAGGGAGGGTTTTGCCATAACGCATAAACGCTTGGCAGGTGACTAAAATATTTTACCTTTAGTCGCCTCTTACGACATCCACAGGTAGCAGTGGGGGGAGAGAGAATATAGGTGGAACATAATAGATAGAAAACAAAAGAATAAATGAGGAGTATATACTGTTGAAGCTGGCGATGACGGCGAGCGCCTGTTCGTAGGTAACTTGGAGGATGTCCATGAGCTTGTTGCATCCCGCGCCGTACAGGGACGCGTACACGATGCGCTTAGTGCGCTCGCGGTCCTGCAAGCTCACTTCGCTCAACGGCTTCTTCAACCTGCGCAGGACACCCCCGCCCCCGCACTTATTAACCTCGTCCAGAAGCAGAAAGCGCTACCCATGCATATCCGGGTCAGGGCCTTCCGAGACCCGGGCAGCTCGTGCTTAGTGCCCCTTCAGGTTCGTGGCATCCGTTACCCGTGTTCACACGTATCAGGGAAATCCATCTAGTGTATCATAGTGCTCGTTTCATACAGAAGAATCTATAGTTTTATAGAGAAACCGCAGGCTAGTATCAAACAGGCTACAATAAACTTAGGCAACACCCTATATAATTAAAATTGCATAGTACCTACTAGTTACAAATTGGATAGATTAGAGTCCGGGACTCTGATGATGGCCCGGACAATGAACTGTGTGTACATGTTCATACATGATGACTTCAAGCATTTTTTTCCGTCCCTGACGGAGCACTAACTGGACCCTAAACCGTAAATGTTTGGATAGCGCTTTTAAGTTTAGAGAAAGATTTAATTTATTACTGAATTGATTGGCTTTATTGACTGAGTTGCTCCCAACGTCCCAACTTCACATCAATCCAATAAACTCGAAGCCAACAGTTACATTATATTAAACAGCATCGCACGCTAAGCTTTTCTGGGTATGTTTCTTCGGTCCAGAAAACTGAGTACTTAGAAAGTAAAATTATAAGATGGGTGTGGCTAGAGCGTCACTTTCAAAATCACGAGGTCTATCCTCGTGGCAGACCATGATTTTGGTTTTTGAACCCGGACTCTCATGTTTGCGACTATTAGATAAAAACAGACTAACCTCCTATTGCATAATACATCACCCTAAAACCATCCACCGCAAAGTAGGTGTCTATCAGCGGTGTAAAGACACCTATTTGCACCTTCAAAGATCTGCAAACTTATTTCCTACAACCAATAAAACTGGAATGTATTTTATAATTGTCAGTAGTTGCAGCCATCACCGTCGGGCCCGTGGTGGTGACCACCTGGCCATGGCCGCGATGGGATAGATGTCCCCTCACCACGTGTGCGCCAGCACTCGGAACAGGTCGGCAGCACCGCGCAGCGCGGCCAGTAGCGGCCGGTCGGCGGCGGCGTGCGCGAACACGCGACACTCCACGTGCTTGAAGTCCGCCGCCAGCAGCGTGAACCCCGCGCGGGCCACGTACACGGACCGAATGCTTACCACCTGCTTATCTGCATTTAATTATAACAAAAGCAATACGTCAATGAGTTCTTGTCGATAACACGCTAACGGTTTCTAACACTAATAAGAATCGAGAATCAAGAATAGAAATTACTTTGTGATGTTTGTGATTTTTTAAGTGTTAGGGATATTTTTATCGCTCTTCTCCTATCTCCTAGGAAATACTCGGTTTTGTCCTGTCCTTCCAATATTACTCAGCCGTCAATGGCTGTGTTTCAGACCAGGACAACTATTTATTGATCTTGCTTTAATTGCCTATCTTGACTCCTTTCACTCGTCAGTAAGTGATGAGATAGTCGAAGAAGAATAGATCTAGTATGGGAAATGGCAGTCAAAGACAGCTGTAAAACGCACTATTAGAAGCCTGGCGACAGATATACTGACTGAGGATGGTACGCGAGCATGCGATGGTGTACACAAGCTAATACTTGAATTACTGGCCCTCAAGAATAGCTACCAGAACGCACCTTTGTGCTCGACATTAGATTAGTTACTTGATGGTAGCCAGATGTACACTGGAAAAAATCTTTTATTCCCAGTAAAATACCAAGAAGCGCCTGGTCTATGTTTTCACAGTAAGAGATAAATGGATGAGATTCGAGCCCAGCATCCCATGGTCAACATTGAAAATGCAGCAAGTTTTAGTTACCACTATCGTTAACATCAGGAAACATGACGAGGTTAAACGGTGCTTTGGGTATTGCTTGCAGATTAGGGTTGTTAGAAGCTATACGTCCCGTGGCAGCTGCAGTCTGCACCCTAAAATATGGTTAATAGTAAGTCACATTGTTGTTTTAGGAGAAATATTGCCCATATCATGTTTTCTACGTAGTTCAGTGACTTACCAGGTGGGTCTGACGATGCCGTCTTTCACTTGCTGAGCGATGCCAGTAAGAAAAGTAGCGTGTGCTTTGTGTAGATGACGATACTCCAGAATAAGCTTGGGAAGGGGGTGCTTGGACACCAAACTACGGAGCTAGAGAAATAGGGATAAAATAAGGGCGCTATAAACAAATAGAACACTTTACAAAAAATAAAAAGTTAATATAATGACCGGGAGTTGGTGTAGCGTCAAAGCGATTATCATACCAACCATTGATTCAGAAGTAGATTTAGCTCCTTTTGTTAGCGTCTCTCTAATCTTAACATTGCATTTAGTATCTAACTGCAGTTCATCGTAAATCAAAGCTCGAACTTGCACCGTCGAGTTGATTTGAAAACTCTTTCCGGCTGCCTTGTGGCACTCCAGTTCAGTTGATTTCATTTTTTCTAATAATATATCCTCCATTGACTTGAGTTTCTCTGAGTCTACGGTTACACCGCGTCTCTCCATTTCTGTGAAAGTTATGAGTACCGTTGTAGTCGGCAACGTTTCACATTACAGAAAATAGATTTTAGGTTAGAAAGAAGAAAGAAAGAAGATCTTCTACTTGTACTTATCGTGTTCTTTTGTACTAGACAGCATCTACTCTTCACTTTGAAAACTATCAAGAGCTTTATCCATATTAGCTTATTAGGAACCGGGTAGGACCCACGTTATATTGATCGAAAAGATTCCGACCAGTTTAGGACTGTTTTGAAGTCCGTCGTCTGGGAGTCACGATTGCGAGAAGCGACGAGCACGGGCACGTAATTGTTCGGAATACTTCCGGTAAATATAACGCGGGTCCTTACCAGTTCCTTATAAGCTAGCATGTACCCTTTTCCCAGTACGCTCGATCAGCTCTTATTGCTTACATACTCTATATCATCTCCATCCACATTCACACTTAACACCACTCTCGTTATATGGTTTTCATCCCTCCTCCTTTTTCGTCACTATATAGCTAAGTCCAAATGTAAATATCTACAACACACATTGATCTTAACATTCGCAACTCTACCACAGTCAATCTCTTGTCATCCGTCTTTTTATATGCAGAACTATTCGATCGACATTGTCTTAAGACTAATATACATAGATATTCCCATTATGTATCATCGGTGTAAGTGTTTTATATAAATCTACCTGCAATTATTGGAAGCAACTTCATCTCGATCTCAACAAACACGTTCCAAAGCTGTTCTTCCGACAGCAAACTCATGAGTCTGGAGCCGCATTCTTTTAGCAGCAATGCATACCACGCTATCTTTTGCAGCGCGCACTCCGTTGCGATTGTGAATTCTGGAGTGAAGGAGAGTACCTTTTGGAGCTCGGAGAAATTCTCAGGGGGACAGTCTGGCTCTAAAAGACTTCCACCTATCTGAAAGTTATGAATTATTAGGTACCAGCGCCCCACCCTGGCTTCGCACGGGTGCAATGCTGATACTAATTAATATTAGTACTATACAGAATGTCCTTATATACAACTTTCACAGTGATCTAAGTACATTAAATGCACAATGAAAAAATATGGTAGGTACTTAATTGAATAATGGTTAATGTTGTGTTGCTTAAAATCGCTTTGTAAATTACGCCATTATTTCTTGTAAAAAGTAACGGATAAAAATTAGTTATTAAGCGCAAAAACATGTTTATTTACAACATCTAATAATAATAATATAATAATAATAATAAAGCCCCTTATTCAGACGAACTTATTTCTATTTACAATGTATTAAGAACAAAAAATTATGACTAAAGATATATATGGATATATTTTGTAGTTAAAGTTGTCTTGATCTGTTCTATTCTAATACTTAATTATTTTTTGTAGGTCTGTTTGCCAATCGGCAAAGGCCTCCTCCGACCTTTTCCATTCCTGTCTCTCTTGGGCCACTGTATTCCACGTTACTCCTGCTACTTGCCTAATGTCATCATCCCACCTTTTCTGTGGTCTGCCCCTTTTCATTTTCCCTTCTCTAGGGTACCATCGTGTCACAATTTTGCTCCATTTCTCTTGGCCTCTTATCATGTGTCCTGCCCATTGCCATTTGAGTCTTTTGATTTTGGATGTTATGTCTATGACCATCGTCTTCTTCCTGATGACATGGTTTTTTATTCGGTCCGACTTTTTCACATTCAGCATACTTCTTTCCATGGCATATTGGCAGGTTTCTAGTTTTCTCGTCGTATTTTGTGTTAGAGCCCATGTTTGGCTGCCATACGTTAAAACAGGTAGTACGCAGGTGTCGAAAAGTTTTTTCTTTATATTAATGTGAAGAGTTTTGTCTTTCATGGCCTCTCTCAAACTCCAGTATCTCTTCCGGCCTTTTGTAATTCTTCTCTCAATTTCTTTGCGTATAGGATCCTCTTTTGTTATTAGCTGTCCCAGATATATGTATTCGTCAGTATAATCGATTTGGTTATTTCCTAGATGTATGGTGGTTTTCTTCCCGTTTGTCATAACCTTTGTTTTATCTGGGTTCAACTTTAAACCTACCTTCTCACTTTCATCCGCTAGTTCATGTATCATTTGCTGTATGTTTTCCGGTGATTCAGCAAATAGCACTATGTCATCTGCGAACCTCAAGTGTGTTAGGGATGTTCCATCGATATTGATTCCGAGGTTTTCCCAGTTGAGACCCCTAAAGATTGTTTCGAGAACCGCTGAGAATAGTTTTGGAGATAGAGGATCTCCTTGTCTGACACCCTTTCCCACTCTAAATGGTTTACCTTTCTTTTCTAGTTGGATTCTCGCGGTACTATGACTATATACGTTTTTTATTAAGCGGATATATTTCGGTTCGATTCCTTGTTCCTTTAGGGACTTCCATATCTTTTCGTGGTACAAGGAGTTGAATGCTTTGGTATAGTCGATGAAAGCAATGTAGTACTCGCGCTGGTAAGCTTTATACTTGCCTAAGACCTGGCGGACAACATGAATGTGATCGATTACCGAGTAGCCTTTCCGAAAACCCGCCTGTTCGATGGGTTGATGTTCATCTAGTGTTCTTTCTATTCGTTTTAAAATTATCTTGGCAAATATCTTATATATGTTAGACATGAGACTGATCGGACGGTAGTTTCCTATGTCGTGTTTGTCTCCCTTTTTATATAGAAGGATAATGTTTGACTCTGTCCATTGCTGTGGGATAATTTCTGTGTCTATGATATCTTTAAACATTTCCGAGAGGATTGGTGTGATAGCCTGCTTATTTTATAATAAGATCTCGTTGTTTATACCATCAGGTCCTGGTGCTTTATCTTTCCGTAGTGTGTCTGTTCCTTTCTCTATTTCTACGTGGAGAATTTTGGGGATATCTGATGCCTCTACCAAATTTATTTCTTCTCTCGAGACGTGGTTGTATTCATACAGTTCTTTGTAATAGGATGTTGCAATTTCCAATATGTCTTTTCTGTCGTGGTTCCATTTTCCTCTATTGCTTTTCATTTTTACTACCCAGTCTATAGATTTTGATAGTTCCTTGTATGCTTTTTTGACGCCACCCGTTTTTATTATAAATTTTTCAATAGTTTCCATTCTATTTCTGTTCCTATCTATTCGTATGTTTTTCTTTATTTCTTTGTTAATTTCTGTTAGATGTTTTCTTCGGTCCTTTGCGTCTGTTGTCTTAATTAAGTGACTCCTTTGTTCTAGCAATTTTATAGTGGTAGTTGTAAGCCATTGCTTATGTTCTCTACTGGTGTTTGTAGCGATTTTTGTTTCATTTTGAATAATATTCTCTATCCAGTTATATTTTTCCTGTATGTTTAGGTTCTTTGTGTTTTCTTTAAAGTTTGTGAATTTGTCTCTGAGGCTGGCTGTTAATTGTTCCATTTGGTGTTTTTCGAGTTTCACGTTTACTGGTTCTTGTCTTGGTCTAGGTTTCCTTGGTGGTTTTGTTTTTAATTCTGCCCTGATCAGTCTATGATTGGTGTTTAAGTTTAATTGGTTAATGACGTTGAAGTTGCTGAAGTAACTGTTTTTGTTAGTCATGAAGAAATCAATTTCATTTTTGTCTTCCCGTCTGGTGAGATCCAAGTCCACATGTGTAAGGTCATTTTCTTGTGTGAAGTTAAAATTTTTTCTCCGTTCCTGCTTCCGCTTTGTTACAGTATGTGAATGGTCCTAGTGTTTTCACCAGGACGCTTGTCTCTAATTTTGCCATTGAAGTCTCCCATAACTATTAAGTTTTTGTGTGCGTGATCTCGGATGACTTTATTTAATTCAAGATAAAATGTATCTATTGTTTCTAGGTCTGACTGTTCTGTAGGTGAGTATACTTGTATGATAGACCATGAGTCTTGGTACCCTGGTAGCTTTAAATTCATCATTGCTGTGCGCTCCGAAATGCCTATAAACCCTTCTATACAGTCAGTCAGGTGTTTCTTTACAATAAAGCCAACCCCATGGTGGCCAGGAGTGGTCCCTATATGGTATAATAAGAAATCCTGATACGAAACAATTATTTTTCCTAATCGTCTCACTTCGCTAAGTCCAACGATGTCCCATTTGATTTTTTCTAGCGCGTATGTTAATTCTATTAAATTTTCTTCATTTTTTAAAGTAAGGGTATTAAGTGCAGCAATATAGATTTTTTCTTTTCTTTTTTGGAATGTTGGAGGGTTGTGGTCTTCATCCCCCACGAGGACCAGTCGGATTGGGGGAGATTGTGTTATGTTTTGTTGGTTTTCGTAGTTTGTTTGAATTTCCGGTGTTCCGTATGTTAATTGCTATTGGTTTAGTGAAAATATTGGTGAGGGAGTTTAATTTAATTCTCATTGCATCGAAGGCGTTTGTTCTGTTGTTTTTGAGAGAGCTCATCGTTTGTTGTTTTTTGGGCTGAGTTTTTGACGGTGACTGTGGTGAGGTAGATTGTTTCCTTTTCCTTTTATCATTGTTGGTGTTATGTTCTTTGATTATCATTTTATCATATTTCAGAAAAGCTATGTTTCCTTTTTTCCTCTCTTCTAGTAATTGTGGTTGTAGAGCTTTCCTTTTCACTAATACTTCTTTCGAATAATCTTCCGATATGTAAATTCCGTTTAGTTTCTTTTTGTTTTTCGTTGAAATTCTTCATTCTTCTTCCATTCGCTTAAAAGGGAACAAAGTACAGGTCTCGGATTGTTCTCAGCTTTTGGTTTTCCTAAGCGGTTTAATTTGTTTACTTCATTTTCTTCTAAATTGATGTTCAAATCTCTTTTGAAGTTACAACATCACATTAGAAACCTCTAATATTATCAGTGTTTCTCTACTATATGCAAGCATACATCATACATCAACCTTCCTCTTGAATCACTATATCTATTAAAAATACGCATCAAAATCCGTTGCGTAGTTTTAAAGATCTAAGCATACATAGTAACAGCGGGAAGCGAATTTGTTTTAACCGGCTTCAAAAAAATGGAGGAGGTTCTCAATTCGAATGTACACATTAGACTGTGTGAACAGATTTTGATGATACTTTTTTATTAGAAAGCTGGTTATTCCCGTGTTAACCGATTTTGATGAAACTTAAATGGGACTCCATTTAAGTTTCATCAAAATCGGTCGAGCTGTTTTGGAGTAACACTCGAACAACTGAAAAGTGTTTGTAAATGGTTCGCCGCTAATAATCTTCTCCTAAATTCAAAAAAGACGAAATGTTTAATGTTTTCTTTACCAAATGTTCCTTATGATAAACCAAACATAAAGCTTGGCCCAGATAAACTCCCTATTGACAAAGCGACAGTCTTCCTGGGAATCAAAATGGATTCCACTTTACAGTGGGATCCACATATACATGATCTCTCCGGAAGACTTAGTTCTGCTGCATATGCAGTTCTTAGGATAAGACAGTTAACAGACGTAGCTACTGCTCGCCTAGTTTATTTCGCGTACTTCCAAAGTATTATGTCGTATGGTGTATTGCTGTGGGGAACTGCTGCTGAGATAGAGATAATCTTTATCATACAAAAGCGTGCAATTCGAGCCTTAAATAAAATGGGTCCTAGGGAATCTGTGAGGGATCTTTTTAAAGAAATCGATATTTTAACTTTACCAAGTCTTTATATATTTGAAAATATTATATATGTTCGTTAAAAATTGAGTAAATTTAAATTAAACAGTGACGATTACAATACTAGGAATTAAGATAAAATAGCGGTGCCAGGTTTTAGCTTAGCAAAGACAAATAAAAGGTCCTTCTTAGGTAATTGTGTACGGTTTTATAATAAAGTTCCCAAACATATTACAACGCTCACAGAAGGGAAATTCAAGTTGCATGTGAAAAACATATTGATTAAAAAATCCTACTACACAGTTTCTGATTACTTAAACGACAAAAATGCCTGGACACTTCCGCCTCTGCCAAGCCAATATTGCCTGTCACCTACATAATTTAAACAAATATTGTAATAACTCTATTATAAAGTAAGTATGTAACACATTGTTAAAAGATGTTTAAAAGAATGGCCCCGAGTTTCTTTCCCGGTCTTCTCGCAATGGCTCTATACAATTTATTTGCTGAACGTGGCAGTACAATGTAGAATATTTCAATACTAAAATTTGTAATTGACCTTCATAAGAGCGTCGTAGACGCCTAAATTGAATAAATGATTTTGACTTTGACTTTTTGAAATTGGTACCATGCGGCCAATATTGTGATAATAGGTACTTTTGAACTATCATGGTACCGACTTCAACAAGTTATTTCACACTTTTGACTGTTGAAGTCGATTCCATTTTTAGGTAAAATATATTATGTAGTGATGACGATGAAGATATTTTTGCGAATACAGAACGAATCTATTGTTTCCTAGTTCCAAAATAGTGATAGTAGTCTAGTGTACCTAAGTTATAGAATACCAAATACTTTGCATTTCATGAATCCACCATGCGGGTGCAGAGCAATCACGTAGGAGAAGGAGCTAGAGTCACGGCTGGGTAATCCACAATGTAAGGTTCACTCCCCGAGCTCCTTCCGCTGCATATCCAAATTTGATAAAATTCCATTAATGCCACTGGATACGTGTTCTAAGATGGCGATAGGATATATAATAGTAGGTTAGGTTGTTAGTTTATTAAGGAGCGATTAATTGCAATGGACTGCCGTGCCGCAGGTCTACGTTTCGATTTCCACCGCCGCGCCGCCGGCAAGAGCTTCACCGCATGGTGGACCGTGGAAGAGCATTTTGGGAACGCTCGCCTGGCTAGCTACGACCCTCAAATAGAAAATCTGTCGCCAAGCAACTAACAGTGTGTTCCAGCAGCAGTGCTTGAGAGTCAATAAATTACTGTCATATGAGACTTAGCAACTTTATGTCTCAGGGTGATAGGCGCAGTGTAATTCGTCACTCGTGACGAAATGCATTAATATACAGGCAGAGGTCACCGCTTAAAATTACTTAACTTAAAAAAGTAGAAATAGTTACGTATATAAGTATACTTGCTTTTGTATCAATCATATTGATGTTGTAGATGTCTACATTAAATATAGATTTTAAATATATAAGCAAACATTTTCCCTCATAGCATATTATTCTATTGTTCTCCAACAGCTCTTGAATATTTTTCCTGAAATTAATGACATAGGAGATAATTATAACCACTATATTTAATGCTATAAGTCAAACAAATGAAGGTATATGATTATCTTGTTGAAGTCGGTACAGTGCTGATTCATAACACTCTTTTTCATTTCAGATTTTCATGGCCCGACAACTGTAATATAATTATATGTGAGACAATGAAACAGCCAGCTCGTGTAGTAAGATACAACTGATTTAATTGAACTACCCACATGCCATACATATAAATCGTTACGGTACTACCGTCACTAAGGTCATATATAACACATAAGTTATACTTATGAAGGTAATCTGTACTTATGACTTATAATATCTATATATTTATAATCGTATATTATTGCTCTGAAAGTCTGTGAACCCAATTCTCGGGTTGCGAAAATAAAAAGTTAGATGCAACAAAGACAGTGACAAGCACAGGCAAATTTGAAAACTGTCTGCAATGTGATCTTATTCGAAATACATTGTTTTAGCACTTTTAACAACAATTACTGCAATACAGCTTATAATTACTCGCTGTGTAAAACAGCCGGAGACAAGCGCAGGTTATATACATGTATATTCTATTTGATCTATGATATACATCAGAATTTCTAAATTGAGACGTTTAAGTACAATAAATAAGTATAAAACGCATAATTTCAAATACTGAATAATTCAAAACAAGTGCATAATTTTTAATCTCATAAAACTATTAGACAGGATAATAGTTATATTGTATTCTAAGATCTAACCTGATGACATGACTCTGATTCCGTGGAAGATAGGGCGGTCCTTAGTGTGGGACGCCACATGCGTAGACACCAAAGACAAAAGGAATTGGTAGACACTTTAGCACCGTCACATCTTGCTGAAACCAACGTGAGGGCTGGCGCCGCGGCTACTTCGGCGGAGCAACTCAAGCGGCGCAAGTCTGCTAACCTCGGTATGGGTTACATATTTGAGCCGTTTGGTGTAGAGACGTTGGGTCCGTGGGGATCGGGAGCTCATCGTATATTCCAATACTTATCCGAGCACTAAGTGTTTGAGACGCGTGATCAAAATGCGGGCAACTATTTGGCTCAACGGATAAGCATTTCAATTCAACGGGGCAACTAAATAAAATAATATAAAATACTTACAGAGTACTAAAGACTCGTCTAAGGTAAAGTCAGATGTAGCAGCGACGACGATCGAGTGAGGAGGAGCGCTAGGTATGTTATCACAACAAGAGGAGTTCTTTTTAATATGTAACGTGTTTTAACGCTCGATTTCGTTTGCATTTCAATAGATATTAGATAGACAACATGTTATAATTATATGTATATTAAAGACATAAACATGATGTATTTTGATACATGATAACTTCGTTGTTTCGTTCCAAGAAATATGGTAGTATTGAAGCAGGTTTCGGACAAACCAATGCTTCAAGTGATTTGCAACATAATGCAAGATGGGTGTCTGCATGGAATTTGAATGCCTTATATGTACATATACAAAAAATTGTGTCTGCACTACAAACCACTATGTTGCACCTAAGTACGGATAGAGTGGGTATTAGTTAGTGCAGCACTGGCTATGGATGACATGGGTGTCTGTGTTGCATCTGCCTTTGTATTTTCGCCTCCGGGTTTTTAATTAATTAAGGAACCTACTTATTTTTGTCACAGTATTTTTTGAAGTAGAAATAATCCTCGTTGTTTACTATAATGATGCCTTCAGGCTCACATGTATCTTCGGTGTGATGATTATTCAACTGAGAGAAGCCGTTGCTGTAAAGTAGAAAAAAGTTATTTTGATGGATAAATAGTAATTATAAAATTTCATTGCAGTCGTATCTCAGAGCTTTATTGTCTTTATAATCGTACCTATATACGAGAACGATAACTAGATCTTGATTCATAATGCAGCTCAATGTTTCCAAATATTGTTGAGCGTTATTTTCATTGATGGTAATTACTTTAAACAAAACGTCTTTCACGGGAATTTGTGACTTTATTGGAGCTATGAATTTCGGTTTATTTTTCTTATCTTTAATACACTCCTTCTCTATTTTATTATCTTTAGGTATTTTCGATTTTTTTGAGCTATTCTTATTTAAAGTTTCTGTAGTTGAGGTTATCTCATTTGCATTATAATGAGTAGTGTTTACAGTTTCATCACTTAACATAACATCTTTCCGTTTCTCATTATCAAGTGTTTTAGGTTTTTTGAATTTCATTACACCATCTTTATTCGCTAGTTGAGCTTGAACGACTTTCTTACACGACTTTCCTTTGTTTTTCTCAATTATAATTTTAGCTTGCTTACCTGCATGATTCTGTTCTAAATAAATGGAACTTGTTAAATCTTTTTCAACTGGATTATTTGGGTCTATATCATCTAGCCAGTTATTCACAGTTTTTGTGTATGGCTGTTTTCTAAAAGTAGCCTTTTTCATATATGACACTTTTTTTACTTTTGGTGGTATAACATCTGTGATCGGTTCCTGTTTACGTTTTGGTTTCTTAGTATTATTAGTTGGGGACTTGTTTTGTTTCATATCAATTGAATTCCTCGTTGTACTTGACATATCCCGGGGAAATTTTATATCGAATGGTTGAATTTCGATCGGTTTGAAAAGAAATTCTGCTTTTTCCGTAGCAACCGTAGAAAATAATTCACTATCAAACATGTCATCCCACTCGATATCTTTTGATTTGTTTTTATCTGATTCACAATTACTATTCACTGCCAAACTAGGGTTGGATACACCATATCCATCAGTTTTTGTAAAAAAATCAGCACGTGCACTTATATTTCCGCTTATAACTGGATTAACTAGATCATGACTGGATACATTAATGTCTATAATATTGTCAGTAGCCTTCTTATTTGTTTTAACTGTTTGAAATAATTGTAAATTAGTAGGAACACAGGGTAAGTTTCGTTCTATGAAATTCTCATCGGTTGTTTGATCAGCATTTGATCCGCCCTCTGTATTTATTTCATGAAAAAATGTTGGTGGAGATGATATGAAAGTTTCTTCATTTCTGAAACTGAATGTGTTAACTTACATAGGATTATTATCCAAAATATACTACTATTTTTGGAAGGTTTATGGTTGTATGATTGCTTTCTTTGGGTTACTAACTATTACTAACTTCCATTTATTTCAGGTGACACAAACATCTACGTTTGGCAATACTTCATATCAGTAAAATCGGTTTAGTTACCCAGGGGTTTTCATACGATGCGCGAACAGATAGGTAAATTTCTAACTCTGTTAGGCGTACCATTCGCATCAATGCTATGCCTCTCGAGCCTCGATAACTTTTGATTAAGATCGATTTCCCAAAGGGGATTTGGTAGAAGACAGGCGGCCAGCCATGAAACCAATGTGAGTTTTGATAATTGTTGGTTTATTGTTAAAGTCTCGTGAACGGTATATTCAAGTATACCTTACTTTCTCATTGTATAGATTATCGTTTCGTTGAATGACGTTGCAAAGATTATTTAAAGCGCTCGTAGCGAAGTTTACTTAGCTGTTCTTAACCGATCAGCAAAGTTAAGCAACGTCGCCCGCGGTCATGAGTTAGATGAGGGTGACCGCTAGTGACATTACTACTGAGCGGTTCCGTGCTTCGGAGGGCACGTTAGGCCGTCGGTCCGGGTTGTTGTCTTAGGATGGCAGTCGTTATAGCATGGTGGTAGGGCATTTTACGAATGCCCGCCTGGCTAGCTACCACCCTCAAGTAGAAAATCAGTCGCCAAACACCTAACGGTGTGCTCCGGCAGCTATCCTATACAAATACACCTTAATGTTGGAGAAGGTTCAAAAGGCCTTCCTCAGATACTTATACAAACGTAAATTTGGGTACTATCCTTTTATGTATCCTACGGATTTCCTGCTCGGTGCCCTAGGGTACAATACAACTCACTTAAAGTTAGGAGATCCCATGACCAGCTAACGATTATGTGCAAAATTTTGCGAGGGAAAATTGACGCACCAAATCTTCACAACCAGCTTTGTCGTTTGTTCGTCCCCGACAGTTACAATCGGGGCAGGGTACATAAACTGATGACTGTGCCGAAGTGTAGAACTGTAGCACAAGCAGTTTCCCCGATACCGCGATCCCTTGCTTCACTCAATGCTCTTGTCGAAGCAAAACCTGAGTATGATCTCTTTGATGGCAGGTGGCAAGATATCATGATGGAGAGTTTAAAATACTGTGAGACTACTTCGAAATAGAAAAGACAATTTCGTCTATATCAGTATCAGTGCAATATGACGTGAATATATATTTTGAATGTGAATTTTCACTTTCATTTTAATATTTTTGACATCTGTTAATAATTATTTTTTTTATTTTGACATATTATTATTGTATTATATCTATATATCATTAGTAATTCGTGTGTAAATGCGGTACTAATTTGAATAAAATAAATAAATAAATAAATCCTTGAGAGCCAGTAATTCTAGGTTAGTCTAAACAACATCTTCGACCACATCATCACTTACCATCAGGTGAGATAGTGGTCAAAGGCTAACCTACCAGGCATAAAAAAATAAAAAATAATAAGAATTTCATGCGCCAGCATGTTCTGGATAGAGCTGTTCGTTGTGTGATAAAACTTTTTCAAAGGGACCACAGTTAAGGACCACATCTCAGTTCCAAAAGTCGTGACTGGTATTACAGCGAATTATACCTTCCGAAAATAGGAGATAAAATTTAGGGCGATGGAAAAGCTGAGATGACAGACGTATTAATCTATCTGTAGGTATATATGGTCTGGTTGGTTTACACAAAATATGAATACCCATGTTATGGGTAAATTTTGATAAATTTAGTATGTCTTTAATAAAATGTTGTTCTATCGTAGAATCCCCATTTATATAACCTTTAGCCTTTGCATTCTTAGTAATTTTTATTCGGTTGCGTTGTGTACTGTGTTCTGCACAGGTTGATTCGATACCGTCATCTATTCGTTTACCTTATCGGTTTTATTGGTATTGTTTTTCAGAACATTCTGTACATTATTGCACCCTATTTTATCAGCGGCAGCGGAATTTCTGGAGCGACAAAAATTAAAATGACTAAGAATGCAAAGGCTAAAGGTTATATAAATGGGGATGCTACGATAGAACAACATTTTATTAAAGACATACTAAATTTATCAAAATTTACCCATAACATGGGTATTCATATTTTGTGTAAACCAACCAGACCATATATACCTACAGATAGATTAATACGTCTGTCATCTCAGCTTTCCATCGCCCTAAATTTTATCTCCTATTTTTAGAAGGTATAAAACACATTGGCTACAGCTATACAAGCCAACCTAATTATTTTCTGCAGCAGTGGTGCTAAAATCCCATCGAGATAATATAGTTCAATGTAAAATCCCCACCAATTGGTAAATTCGCTATAAAACATATTGAAACGGAGTCTATTGCTGCCAGCAGCAACATTTAGGTTATTGACACCCAATGATGTTATAAAAAAAGGGGTAGATACCTACGCAATATGCGCACCGCCAATGGCACATCAAAACCTTTCAACTTGATGTACTTACCTTTTTTTTTTTTATGCTGGATAGGTTAGCCTTTGACCACTATCTCACCTGATGGTAAGTGATGATGTGGTCGAAGATGTTGTTCAGGCTAACCTAGAAGTACTGGCTCTCAAGGACAACTTCCGGAACACACCGTTAGGTGCTTGGCGACAGATTTTCTACTTGAGGGTGGTAGCTAGCCAGGCGAGCATTCGCAAAATGCCCTACCACCATGCTATAACGACTGCCATCCTAAGACAACAACCGGGACCGACGGCTTAACGTGCCCTCCGAAGCACGGAAGCGCTCAGTAGTAATGTCACTAGCGGTCACCCATCCAACTCATGACCGCGCGCGACGTTGCTTAACTTTGCTGATTGGTTGAGAACAGCTAAGTAAACTTCGCTACGAGCGCTTCAATTGACCTAATTACCTAATTGACCAACCCGAAATCAGCCGTCGTGTCATCAACGAAGGCGTATTTTGAGTTTTGTTTTTCGCTACAACTATAGCTGTGGCTAAAAGTACACTATCCTTCTCCCACATTTACTCTGCCTTGAGTGAAGTTATAATGTACCTATGCATTCATTTATGTGTGTACGAGTCGTGCGGCGGTGATGCAACGTGCAACTTCTAAACATTGAATGTGATCTACCTCTTTTTCTTCTAAAATCATTGGTTATACCTGTTTGATTTGACAAGGATAGCTCGGATAGAAAGCTATAGACAGCAGAGCGCGTTTGTTGCAAAAAATGAACTGAAATACAACATTTCTAAAACTTCGGATTCATTTTAATTAGTTAACTTTAATCACTTACCTTAGAGCTGCTCTCCTATTTTGTAAAGAATAAAATCTTTGATGATGAGCATTTCGTGTACGATTTTGATCTAAAACAAAAAAGCAATACTCTAATTTTAGAAAAAACTACTGTAATTTTGAAGCAAAAAAACAGTTTTTGCCGTGAGGTGTAAAATTTCGTACGTACGACGTATGTTTTACAAATGAGGTGCCAGAACTTTTTATATATGGCACGCATCGGTGCAATTTGGTTTGAACTTCAAACTTCTATATGTATTTTTTTTTCTATTTTTTATGTTGTTGTGACGGAACAAGCCTGAGGCCCACCTGATGTTAAGCGGACTAACCTCTGCCTATAACGGATGCATTTCGTCACGAGTAACGAATTGCACTGCAGCTGTCACCTTGAGACATAGGTAGTTATGCCTGTAATTCACTGGCTCTCAAAGACTGCTGCCGGAACACACCGTTAGGTGCTTGGCGACAGATTTTCTACTTGAGGGTGGTCGCTAGCCAGGCGAACATTCGCAAAATGCCCTTCCACCATGCGGTGAAGCTCAAGCCCGCGGCGCGATTCGAACCATGGACCTGCTGCGCGGCAGTCCATAGCCAATGCCACTGAGCCATCACTGCTTCTAACCCCTAATCTAGCTTCTAATCTTACCCTTTTTAGGCTGTTTTGCAAAAAGTTTCCTTTTCGATTACTTACACTTTGGTGTTGGAGCCCCTCTGAAAACTACATATATTCATTGAATGTATTTATGTCCTTTTAATACCCATTTTTTCAATTTCAACTCTTTTACTCATTCCGTTTAGATTACGTTGTTTTGTAAATCAATACCCACAATCCAAGAATCCGAAAATTATGTTATCACGAGTGAATAAAACCGGACAAATGTGAATTTGACTCGAACGCCGACGCGAGACGGTTCCCCACCAATACAGAATGTACCTACCATTTTTTATGCATATACCTATGTAGATTTAGATTATTATATATTAGTCCAACCCACACGTGGTTGATTCTAAGGGTTCCGTACCAATAGGGCCAAACGGAGCCTTATTGGTGAGACTCCTGTCTCACTGTCTTTTCTGTCTGTAATAGGTGCGTTCGTTTTGGCTCGATTGCGTTTGTAGCAGTTTCAAAAGTGGCATTTGTGTACTAGCGTTCGGATAGAAGCTTTTGCTATTTTTGACCACCAATTACTTCATGCTATCCGAACGGCTTAAAACATACTTTGACAACCGACAATATTTTAACAATTTTGCACAGTACGAAAAATGGAATCAATCTCTAAAATTAACAAAACAAGTAGGTACCTAAATATAGATAGTTTCACAAGTTTTCCATAAAAATATAAATACTTTATGGAAAACTTGTGAAACTATCAATCGCGCCATATACAACTGTCAAACCAGCAGTTGTCAAAAAACGATCACAACGATCCCACGGTAAGACATGGGTCAAAAATATCACTTTTCTCTGTCATTTGTAGCGTTTTCAAAGCTATCCGAAGGGATCGAACGGCCCGTGTGATCATTTTTAGCGTTTGTGAGTGTTATTTTTGGAACTGATAGGCTATACGAACGCCCCATATATGTAATAATAAATAAATGGGAGCTATCAAAGTTGTAAATTTGATACCATTTTTGTTACGGACTACGACTTGTTGGAAATCTGAAACTTCTTTAAATTATGAACCGTTATCTGTATCTAATCAATAAATACTGAAAATCCTGATTTTACCTTAGTGTCGATGCTGTGATCAAAACCATAAAACATTTTTTTCTTTTAAGTGCTAAATTTACGTGTAAATCTGTCCCCAAGCACCTGACGGTGTTCTGGTAGCTGTCCTTTACAGCCAGTAATTCTAGGCTAGCCTGAACAACATCATCACTTACCATCAGGTGAGATAGAAGTAAAAGGCTAGCCTATCAGCTATAAAAAAAAACCTTAAAGAGCGAGGCGTGACGCAGTTGGCCAGTATTTAATGTTTGGTTTTATACGTCAGATTAACAACTATGACGGTTAGGTAGGCTTATATATATAGGCATGTAGGTTACAATGTTATTTTACAAACAAATATATTTACCAGATTTCCATTTGTGAATAAGAACATTCAATACTTTTTTACCAAAAACTGAGAGGTGTTCTTCACAACGATGTGGATTAAATCGAAAATCCATACTTTAATAGATACAAGACATGAACGTTCACTATTCTATATTATTATATAGTAAGCTGCAACCCAGCGTGTATAGAATTATTTAATTCCTAAGCAAGTAGGTAAATATGTCGCTCTGAGATGTATACCTACTACTCTAAATTCGACTACGCGACGTACGCGGCCAACGAAATTGAAAATCCCGCCATTTCAATTCAAAAAAAAATAACCATCGACAAAATTTGTTCTCTTTAACATAATTACATAGTAGTTTTTACATTAGGTTTTTAAATTTAAGGGTGCAAACAGAAATGAGCTTGTAGTACAATAGGTGCAACTGCTAACAGTACTGACGATTTTTTTTTTCCGGCGGTATGCCTTTATTAAACAAATACTACAAACTATATACAACACTACAGCTACTACAATACTACAGCTACTACAATAAAAGCATTTGGACTCATAGGCAGTCCAAATGCTCTAGCCCACTATCAGTTGGCAGCGTGCCCGCTGGCAGCATTGCCCCGTTGAATTGCAATGCTTATTCATTGAGCCAAATAGGTGCCAGCATTTTGATCACGCGTCGCATCGACCAAGCGCTCTGATAAATTTTGGAAAATACGATGAGCTCCCGGTCCCCACGGCCCCAACGTCTCCACACTGACGATTGGTAGTTAAAGAATTATAAAAAATCTGCCAGGTACGGGTAAGGGTAGATTTATATTAGAGCGGGCCGTGCCCGGGGCGTGCCGTGCACGTGGCCCGTACGGGGCACGGATTTGAAACGTTACATACATTTTGTATGAAGCAATTTATATTAGACCGTGCCTGATCCGTGTCCCGTCCGGGCCCGCCTACTAACGTACGGACGGGCTTCGCCCCGGGCCCGCCCCGTCCACGGCCCGGCCCGGACACGGCCCGGTCTAATATAAATCATCCCTAAGACCTCGCTTTTCAAGGCCTCAGATCAGACTCTCAACGAAACAAACAAGGCAAAAAATGTTTACTGAAGAATCTGCATTTATATCAATGTTTTCATTGAGTACTTGTTGGTTCAATAGAGGAAATGTGTGCATAATATACCGAAATTTCAGTTTAGATTGAGATAGACCACGTATTAAAAATAGTCTAAAATTCACAGCCGCCATTTGGTTACTTTTTTGGTTATAGAAATAATTATTAGATCTCACTCGTTGGGGTTGAAAGTTTTAGTTTCGGCTACCTTCTTGAGTATTGGAGCCCCCTGAAAAATAATACTAATTGAATTTCAAATCCAATATTTTTTGATTTAGCATTCTTCTCAAAACATCAAAATTTCAGGTTTCGCCCTCACGCTATAGAGGGAGCCCTAAAAGTTATTATTGCGGAACTTCAATAAAATCGTATATAGGTAATGTTATCTGTGAAAGTATCGCTACTGAATTTTATTCACGTATTGGTTCTTGTCATAGGTAAAATACGACATTGCCAAATAAATTTCATAGGCTGCACTGGTGTAATCCATAGGTTAACTATGGATTACACTACTACTTAGCCGCTCTGATGGAGGATTATAACGACCGTAAAACGGTCGTAGTACACAGTAAGTTTCGCGAACACGACCATTATTTGATTAAAAAATTCAATAATTTGCAAATTTGTTCTGGCGTGAGTCTATTGATTATGAAAAGGCAAACCAAACCACTGAGCAAATAATAGGTATTTAAGACTAAACTAACCACAAAGTAACTGTCAGCTGTCAAATCAAACCGTGTTGCCAATTCAAAGATGTGAAGCTCTAAAAAACATTGTAGCTCGTGTCAAACTAAATGTATAGGACTTGCCTGAATTTTTATTCTTAACTCATGCTAAAAATGCCAGGTTTCGCATCTGCAGCCAAAATTGCGTCAAAACAGGGTAATTCTGCGGGCCGATCACGTATCTTCTGTAGCAATGAACTGCTGATTGCAACAATCAAAAATGACAGTTTTCCGATTACGTATCCATAATTTGACAGATCTTGTAGCAAAGAAATCTTGATAGCTACAGAGCCTCGTTTGACGTATCTTGTATCTATCGATAGATACTGTTTTGTATGAAATAGCGATCACGTACAGGGGTGCGTTCCGAACCTTGGTTAGAGCGCACTCGGAGTGCAACTTTTCACTCTAACGTCGTTCACAACCTTCGAGTAGAGCGTTCGGTTGTCACAACTGGACCGTTCCAAACCTTTGAAGGTTGCAACTTTTTAACCATAAAACGCGTGACATGAAATGACTTTGACGTTTATATCGTATTCTATCTGATGCGCTTACCCATATATCTCAAAAAATATAAATACTAATATAATTTCTCAAAATATAAAACTTAAATAAAAATGGAAAACGAATTTGTGATAGTGTTAAATAGCAATTATTATTACGATAATGATGTAAGTCTGTCAATGTCACAATTTGTTTGAGGTTATAAAACAACCGGTCGTTCCATACCTCAGGGTAAGTTGTAAAACAACCAAACAACGAAACAACTACACTCTGAGCCTCTGAACGCACTCCTGTCAATATCAATTAGAATGACAGTTTCTGTAGCAATCTTCATTGATACAAGTATTGGGTTGTATCAAAGTATAGAAATCATTAGCTACAGCCAAAAGTAAATTACAAAATTAAGATATTGCAGTGATTATGCTGAATATAAATAGGAAATTACTGCATAAGTTAACGTAGGTATTTAAATAACTACTGTAGAAAAAATAATATTGTTATATTTTCCGTTTTAGCTAAATTACCTATGTCGAGAACTTTTTTGTTGGCATTGGCGGGCGAAGAGCGGCGCAAAAAGCTCCTCAAAATCTCGAGACGAACAATGAGAGACTCTAGCAACCCAACAACGAGTTTGTCTCTCATAGACCCCCATCTTGAGAGCAGCAGAAGGATCCTCTGAAGAGCACTACACTCATTTATACTACCGTGCACGCAATGTTATGGAACGGTGCTTTGGGGTTCTGAAAGCTCGATGGCGGTGTTTGTTATCACATCGTGTGCTTCACTATACTCCTAGGAAAGCTAGTGAAGGCATGTGTTGTACTACATAACATTGCCAATGCGCACAATGGCCCAGTACCCCAGCTCTCCCATGATGATTGAGAGGCCCTACAATGCAGTCAGCAAGATTTGACGATTGCTGATAATGCTGAATCAGACACAAGGACCATGCTGGTCCAAAGTTTGTGGGCAGCAAGACGGCAGCAGTGAAGGATTCATAGCCTCTAAATACCCAAACCGGAACACAGTAATGCGAGCATTACTACTTGGCTGTAGAAATAGGTATAGTGGCAGTCTTCCTGCGGGCTAACTTGTTTCCAACAGAGTTCTACTATATTTGTATAACAAGCTTCCAAGAGTTTTTATTATTAGGACATACATTTAAGAAATGTATAAGTGACTGGCTCTTGCATAATTGTTTTTATGACATTAAGGAATTAGTAAGTTATTGTGACAAACTTGTATAAATATATTTGCACATCAGCATGCAGACTGATTACAATGACTGATGTACTCTATAAGACCATTCCACGAATATTGTTTACTGTGTGTTTAGGCTGTTGGGAATGCTATCTTGAAAATAAGTATATTTTTTATGTAAGATGTTCTTGAAATAAAACCAAGATAAAATTAATATTTTTAAGTTTTATTAGGTATATAATCTATCATCTAAAAAGACATAACTGGCTTAGTGTCATATAAATTTTAAATTTCCTGTTGTGTGACTTTGTAAGACCTAACAAACAATAATAACAAAATACAATAAAGGACCTCAGAGTTACTATACATATATATTATTTTTAAGTATACATTAAGTATTAATTAACAGTAATGTTATTAGAACTTTATATTAAACAATTACATGCAGCTTTGCAAGCACAACTTAAAACTTCACATCACATAATATAGTTTGTAAACACAAGCACATTTCCATAATTATGGAATATTTTCATTAAATATAAGTATATATTTTAATAATATTAACAACTTGTTACAATAAGTTTATAATAATCTTGTATCTTTAACATGACAGCGACATGTTACTTTACAGAAGTAGAATTTTGGCAAGCATTTGGAGACTAAATTACAAACCTTTCCATATACCTAATAAAAAGCCCAATGCAAATTGAATTTTCTTTCTGTAAACAGACTTGTATTTTTAAGTTTTATTCTGCATAAAATTACACACTATGAAAGATGCCAAAAAATACAAAAGGCAGGTTATGTTGTGTTGGTTACATCCTAGAAAACGCATTTGGCTCTGTACAATATTAAGTGCTAATCGCTTTGAAATTGTATAAAACTGTCCATCTGCGGTTAGCAACATTAATGCTACCTATTATTCTCAATATTTTTTAGCCAGTTTCCTGTAGGTATACTAACTTCAAACACATCATCACTTATGAATGAAAGTCATGAGTACAGCTCATGATTGCTGACCACCCCGCAGTAACTGTATTATTAAGTTCATCTCGTGACGCGGCAATTTTCTGCAACCAGCCCTCTATCCTCTCAACCACACTCAGCCTGCCCTCTATCCTTTCCACAGCACTTGCAATACATTCTTCAGTGGCAATCCGGTGTTCTTCTAGGTCGTATGCCCACTGAGGAACGTTTGCATCGTGACCTGTAATAAAGGTATTAACATAAATACAATTTTAAATAAGTACTTGGATTAAAAAGATCATAAAATAATCTTTGGTATGAGGAATAAATTTTCCTAATTAATAAACCATTCTTAGTTACTGGTTCTTGGGCTACCACAGCTTGGTCTTTGCCCAGAGACTGAGGGCTGGGGGCGGCTGATCCCTCTGTTTTGAGATGATACAGCAAAATGTATTATATATTATTATCACAATTAAAAATTTGTATAATATTTTCTGTTTTTGTATTTTATTCTTTAAAAAACATTAAGATTTGCTCTGAAGTGTACAACATACTAACTGCACTAAATTTCACTAGATCCTTCTTTGTACCTAGGAACTTGTACTTGATAATTCCAGTTAAAATCCATTTTAAAACTAACAATTCAGAAATACTAATCTTGAGATAGTAGGTGGTATGGAAGTAGAATGGATGGTATTGTCTACCATCCAAGTCTTCTACTTAATGAGTTGAATATCTTAACAGCCAATGTAACATGTACCTAGTGTCGGCTCAGCTGGTTGTATGGGTATGGTTGTTGGCATCTCTATCAGTATTTCTGATTCTGTATCTGATATGTCATTAGTTACTTAGGTCAAAATTACTAGGCGTCAATTATGGTAGACTGTGAGAATGCTTTGTGAATTCAATAAATAGTTTTTAACCTCTGACTGATTTTTATTCAATTATATATTATAACATAACTTAAACTGAGTGTTAACATTTTTGAACTTTCTTTCAATGCCATATTTCTGTCCTAAGCTAAGGGGTATATGATTGATGAAGCTGCCTTCACTCTGCTCAGTTTTTAAATTTATATTCATTGTAATTTTGTAAGCATGTTTCGCTTAGTAGCAGCACTGAATAAAGATACTATGTAGTAGCAGTTTGTTCAAAAGGAACATTATTATTTTTAAAACAATGTTTACTGTAGATATTTTGATAATTAACTGATTTGGATACATTCTAAGAAACTTACTTGTGCTGTCTTCTTCCACGGCATGCAACGGTTCTACCACCATCTCTATTTGAGAGGAAGGCCCAAGATAATTATGGTCATCATGTAGCTGAAAATTACATGCACAACTATTGGTTCAAATAAGTTGATTACTTAGATCCTAATAAAACCATAAATAGCCCACGTTGTATTATCTTATGGTAACAATGTTCAGAGTTTAACGGCTAAAACAATCTAAACTAATATAATAATGAGGAAAGATTTGATTGTTTGTTTGCATTGAATAGGCTCTGAAACTATTGGACCGATTAGGATGAACTTTGGTATGGAAATAGTTTGAGACACGGGGACGGACATAAAATTGCCGCTGGTGACCAAGAGGTCCGCTACCACGGCAGGAGTTTAGCGCCACTTCGGTGTTTTGCACCGCCAACTCCACCAACAGTTGCAGCTGGCGGTTCGAAACCTTTCGAATTGGCGCCATAGCTTTGAAAGAATCACAAGTGAGTACGGTCACACTTAACCTGCGTAATTATTCTATTGAGAAAAATGTTTAATGACCCATGATAAGTACATACCTCTTCACAATACAAGTTCTTTCTTGAATTGAAGTCAAAGCTCACAACATTATATTACTATTCACAATTTCAATTCGCTTCGCGGGAATAGGTTATATTGTTTTTAATGACAGTTTCTGTATCAATCACCGGTTAGAAAGAGACATAAAAGTATTATACTATTGAATAAAGTTGTGCCTTGTTTATTTTGACGTTCATAGTAGATGGCGCCATTTAAATTGGTCAGATAGCCAATGATTCGCATCAACTTCACTTTGCAATTTATCGATAGATACACATTGATATTTGAATGCTACAAGATACATGATCGCATAATATCGATTGCTACAAAACTTTCGCAGGATTTTGTTCTACGATTTTGTAGCAGGATGCTACAAAATCGTAGCATCCTGCTAATCTTGTCATACAATAAATGTCAATGTCAAAACTGGAACAACAAATAAGGATGTCCTTTTTTGAACTCATTCCGATTTTGTTGATCGAAATGTCTCGATCCATTCTGCGTGGATTGGATCGTATTTATTCGATATGATTTTCATAATACATACTATCATAGATTGAACAACCGCATGCAAATACAACATAAATATTAATAAATGACATCTTTTCCATACAAATTACTGACATATTCACATTTGGTGATAGAGGGACGAGGGGATGTCTTCTTATATTATGTCAGTTATTCTGGATGTTATGTTTTCACTTGTTGTCATCAAACATAGTTTACAATTTCCATATCTCTCAATCTGTTGCACTGCTGGGTTTCACATTACCAGCGCCCTGGGGGAGATTTCTACAGCGCACCCAGTGAGATTGAGTAGCATATAGCCATTAAAACTCATGAAAAATTTTTAAGAAATTGAATTCCACAGAACTCTTTTATTTAGTCACCTAAGTCCATGTAAGCACATGTACATTTTGAAGTAATGATAGCCGAGTGGTAATAGCTATGGACTCCGGTGACGCTGGTCCATTGTTTTATCCCCACTGCTGGCTTGAGCTTCACCGTGGAAGGCAATTTTGCGAGTACTCGCCTGGCTAGATACCACCCTCAAGTGAACTACTAACTAGATAAAAGTCTAAAATCTGGAACAATCGCCGCAATCAGTTATTTTTAAACTATCTACATTTTTCTGGATACATTCGTAGACTGCGCAATGGAAGTGCACAATCTAATACCTATATCTTCGTTCTACCGTCAAACAAGGAGAGCATCGGCGAAAAGACGCCGTTTACAATCGAAATTCTAAAGACACGCACAAAGTACTTTGCTTTAACATTTATTGTGCGAACCGCAAAAGAACTCTCTGAGTTTACTACTGTCTTTTGTAAATACAACCGGGGAGTTTCCAAATCCAAAGTAAAAAGATCCTTTTAAAGTTATGGTTTACTATACAAAACAAAAAACTGCACAAAAAAGGAGCCACAACTAACAAACAAACAAACAAACAAACAAATATATTTTTATTGACATAATTGATCACAGTACTTATTAATGAACCCATAGGTTCCCGAACTAGTGTATAACTGTGTTTCAGGAACCAGTGGCTTCTCCCATTTTCAACTTCTTAACAATATACATTATATCATATTAAGTAAGATAGTTAATACCAAAATAAATAAATATTACATGGAAAATTAAATAATTAAAAACGGTATGTGTGTTGTGAGTGTAGAGTGTAGATTGAAGTGTAGTGAATGTATGTTTTGGGGTGTGAGTAGTTTTTGAATATTGAATGAATAAATAAATATTTAAAGAAGCTTATTTTAACATTAGGAATAAAAGTGTGATAGCATATCCTCAATACTTTCATAATTGAAATTCTTCAGCCAAGTCACTATAGTCGCCTTAATCTCGTTATTAGACTTGTTTTTCAATTTGACCTTCTTATTTAGGACATTATAAAGATGTGGAACCATTACCTTATACTGCTTTTGTGCAAACCTACTAGATACTCTGGGGATCGGACAGTTGTCCAGCCTCTTTGAAACTGTTGGTAGTAAGGGTACGGTTTTTTTATGGTAGCGTCGCAAACTTTCATAAATAAATAGTTTTCGCACGGATAGTACATTCGCTTGCTTATAGACTTCAGTAGTAGGGTGCCTGCGAGGAAGATACATTAGCACTTTGAGAGCAGCACGTTGAGCTCGTTCCACAATAATAAGATGAGTTTTAGCCGCGCTTCCCCATGCACATACGCAATACCTTATTAGGCACTCACATAAAGCTTTATATGTGTCCACAGCCAGTTTGGGATGAGCGACAGATCTTAAATTTTTAAAAATGTATATGAATTTTCTTACTCTAGATGCTAATTTATTTATGTGTGTTATCCAGTTTAATCTATTGTCAATCCAGACACCTAGATATTTAGTTGCATCAACACAAGTCAAAGTTGCGCAGCTACAATTAGATGGGGTAACGCTAGTACGGTTACAAGGAAATGTGTGGGTTTTTAATTTTACTTTAACTTTAGGTTCAGCAGCAGCAGTAATACTATAGCACATAAATTTGGTTTTCTCTGTATTAAGTACCAGAAGGCTATTTTCTAGCCATTTTGTTACATCTGCAAGACATCTTTCTGCAAGGTTTGTTACTCTCTCCCAAGAATTGTCATGTAGGAGTAGCACCGTGTCATCTGCAAACATAAGTAAGTCCATGCCTGGCAAGGTAGTACTACATAAATCATTAATATAAATGAGAAATAGTGCAGGGCCAAGCGTACTACCTTGTGGTACACCAAATGAACACACTGCACTCTCACTGTCATACCCATCAACTCGAACTATCTGCGATCTTCCGACTAGATAGTCAGAAAACCATTCCAGGGCTAAGCCTCTAATTCCGATATTTTCCAATCTTGTCAATAATATGGGTATTGAGACTGTATCAAAAGCTTTCTGTAAATCCAGAAACACTCCGATACATTTGTAATCATTATCTAGATAAGATGTGATTAATGTAGTCAAAGTCAGGACCGCATCTTCAGTTGATTTATTTCCTCTAAAACCATACTGATTTTGATGAATCAGGTTATTTATTTCGCAATAATGCATTAATCTTTTTTTTACTAATTTTTCCAAAATTTTTGATAGGTTAGAAAGGAGAGAAATGGGCCGATAGTTTCCTGGTACTGTTTTGTCACCAGCTTTAAAAATTGGACAAACGATTGCCTTTTTGAAAGCTGATGGAAAGGTACCGGTTTCGAAGCTTAAATTACAAATAAATGCGATGGGTTCTGCTAAAAGTAATATAAACCGTTTGAGAATATTAGTTGTGACATTATCCCAACCTGGTGCACTATTTGACCTGAGTTCCATACAAACACTTTTGACTTCTACCGGGTCTGTGGGAGCAAGGGACATAGATTTCACAGGCTGGTTATTTGTTTTTGCACACATAGCAAGTTCAGTCTCAGTCGTTTTCATCGTGCTTAAAGTTTTGTCAGCTAATGTTCCCCCAACGGAAGTAAAATACGAATTCACAGCATTGAGTGACTGGGTAGGATTATTATTTATTTTTAACAAATCACGTGAATGCATTCTTGTTTGTTTTATGTTACACACTTCTTTTACTACTTTCCATGTTTCCTTCATGTTACCTTGATTTTTTAATAATTGATATTTATAATAGTCACTTTTCAAGTTTCGAATAATTTTGTTACATATATTTCTATATCTGGTGTATTTTTCTTTTAGTTTGTTATCTTCTGGTACCTTTTTTGATTTCATGTGGAGTCTGTCTCTTCTTCTTATACATCTCACTACTCCTTTAGTGATCCAAGGCTTAAGCGGTTGGTTTTTTCTGGGTAAAGATGTAATTTTGGTATGAGTATTAATTACGCTCAGAAGTTTCGTACAAAATAATTCAGTTGCCATATTAACATCGTCAAGTTTGTACAAATCTTTCCATAACTCTTCTTTAAGGAAATCTCTAATGCCGTCAAAATTAATTATTGTTTTATTTATCTTTACAACTTTTTTAGTAATTTGGCTATTATGTATGTATAGGAGTATTGGCAAGTGGTCCGTTATTGTCTCTTCAAAAACAATAGTTTTCCACGTATAAGTAGTTTTTACCATGAAGTGGTCTAGACACGTGGTAAATCTCGTAGGGCGATTAATTCCTTGTTTGAAATTGTGCACAGCCATTAGATTCAAATACTCGTGGGCAAATGACTCCAGATTGATGCCGGGTAGAATATTTATGTTAATGTCTCCAGTTAGAATGATATTACTAGTTGTTACATTTTGCAAAAGTATATCCATAGATGCTAAATAGTTAGTGGGGTTTTTGAAGCTCGGTGAACGATAACTACAGATGATTGTGTAGTTTGGTACAATATCTAGAACAAGGCAATTTCCATCTAAAAAATTTGTAGGTTCATAGCAAGAGACGCTAATTTCATCGCGGACATATACAACCACGCCATCGTTCTGGTTATAACTAATTCTAGTCCAGAACGTATTATAATTGTCTATATTAGGAAGTACACTATCAGCATTAGTCCAACATTCTGTTAATACAAAAACGTCCACTAATACATCAAGGTTTGCTGCAAATATAAGAAACTTGTCAAAATTACAGCTTATGCTACGAATATTAACAGTGAAGATTATTAACGCATCCCTAATGTTCACGTGACCGTTGAGCACCTCGCGACAACCGTTATTTTCACTTAGTGAGAACATTCCACATTGTCTGACCTATCAACCTCTGCAGATATAAAGGAGATATTATCCATTATTATACGAGAAAGTAATAGGGTGCCGGTTATTGTAAACAATAGTTGTTGTTTTTATTTATGAACTGAATTATTGCCAGTAATATATTTGTGGAAACTATCATGTATGGAAAATCGAATGTTATTTTAGGAATAATTGAAGGACTGGAATAAAAATACATAAAAATGAATGACTTGTGTGTAAGAATATGGAATAATGATTGTATATAATATGTGTAAGTGTGAAAGTTAAGTGTAAATATTACCAATTGTGTTTGTGTGTTATAATATAAGGTTTGTTTTTTTATGTGCCTTTGTCTAATATAAAAAAATGAATATAGAAAAATACAAACAGATACACAAGGTCTACCAATATCACAAAAAAATATGAAGAAAAAAGTAATCCTTCCTTCTGTATGCCTGAGGTATATTCTACCTCTCGATGTCCAGCAGTATTTGTAGTTATGACTTTTTGCGAACTCTCTGGCCATAAAGAATAGTTTCTTTGCCTGCGTCGTCAAGCCTTCAGAAACAAAGATTGGTTTCGGTGGTCCATCAATTTTTAAATGTGTGCTATTGAATTTATTATTCGCATATTTCTTGTTATAAGCTTTAACAGACTCGACGATTTTATCTCTTGTGATCACAGTAGAGAGCTCTGCCACGATGGGCTGACTATTTTCTGATTTAGTGTTTAAGCGGTATACGTCGCGGACCTCCGCCGGCTGAAATGGTACGCTGAGTGCGTTTCCCACCCTTTTTATGATGTTGACTAGGTCCTGTTTTGATTCACCCGTTTTTTTAGGTACATTGCGTATTTCAATAGTTGAGCTCCGTAGGTTACGCTCTATCTGCTCAATTCGGACTTCCAGACTCTTTATATATTGGCGATCCACATTTTTTTCTTTTTCCAGTGTCGCAACTCTAGACACCATCTCATCATATTTTTGACCAAAAAAGTCTATGGAAGTCAGAATATGCGTATTTTGCTCTGAGTGTTTCTCAATTCCGCTCTGTATCTTACTAGTTAAAGTACCAAACCTTTCCTCCTGCTCTTTTTTGAGTAACGCAAACATAGCCATAATTTCTGCTCTACTGACCTCATCACCTATACAATGTAGCTCACTACTAGTCTGTTTATCTCCCTGCACCGTGTTCATGAGGGCTGTAAATTTTGCGTCCTGATCCTTCTTTAGCGTTGCGAACATTTCTAGAATTTCTTCCCTGCTCACATCATCTTTCCTTTTACGTTTACGTGCTACTGCTATGTTAGGTTCGCTGCTAGCATGATCTCGAGAGATTATAGGTGCAGCGAGTGTACTTGATGTCGAGGGCGTACTTATATTGGAGTCTGACTTACAGTGGCCAAGCGACTGCGTTACTAACACCGTAGACGGCGTCGGTGGCGGGGTACGTTTAAGCGGCATCTTAATTCGGAGATGTTACCTGGTTATATATTCTAAGCAATCGAGGGAGGCAGATAAGGTACCAGGCAATCAGAACGCAGCAAGCGATGCACGTATGTAGCCGTCTGGGGTGCACACTGACGCACTTTGTATCTGTGTGCACTGTGCAGTAACAGCGGCAACAGGTGGTCGTCGTTGTACACGCACGCTTCTGTGTGTGAAGAGGAAGCAAAGCAATGCACACGTGTTTTTCGTTGAGTGCGTGAATGAGATAACACTCACCAGTTAACTGCACACAGACAATCCTCGCCAGTTGCCTTCCGCCTGTCTTGCTCCTTATAGTTTATGCACTCCTATTATTTCAAAATGTTTAAATTTTTGAATTTTTGTATAATTTACATAAAAATAAAAAACTAAGGGGACTCTTTGAATACGTTTGCTCTGGGCAGAGGTCCGGGGGAGGAGAGGACTAATAAAGTTAATTTCAGACACATCTCTTTTGTAACTCTTTTGTTTGTGGTGGTGTTGTCTAAAGTAAAAAAAAAAAAAAAAAAAAAAAAAAAAAAAAAAAAAAAAAAAAAAAAAAAAAAAAAAGTCTTTGAGCGTGTCGTATATAACCGTTAGCAAAATTTTCTTGATAAGTACAATATTAGCAAAAGAGCAATGTGGTTTATGGAAATACGAATCTACGGCATTGGCAACTTTTCATTTAATTATTAGAACAATTCTATCGAATTTAAATAAAAAAATACCATGTTTGACTTTGTTCCTAGATTTGAGCAAGGCGTTCGATTTTGTGGATCACACTATTCTTTCATTACAACTGCAAAAATACCGTATAAGAGGTCCAGCAGAAAACTGGATTATAAAAAAATCAAGTTTAAATCATATCTAACAGACTACCAGCAATTCACTAGAATGACAAAACTTAATAAAAACACTAGCACTGTAGAGAATTTTGACTCTGGTTTGCGAAGTAGCTACTGTGGCGTTCCTCAGGGCAGCATTCTGGGGCCACTTCTGATTCTTATTTACATAAAAGATTTGCCAAGAGCAGTAACACAACATTGTGTGCTATTTGCGGATGATACTACGGCTATAATAAAATGTCTCAACATTGTAATAAATACCGCATTATCTGAAATTGTATCTTGGTTGAATCTGAATAAGTTAAAAATGAATGTAAATAAAACGAAAATAATACTAATTCGAACATACAAGAGTGAAGCGCTTAATATAAATATTAATTACAATGGTGGCATCGTTGAGAACACTAAATGCACAAAATTTTTAGGCGTAATAATAGATGAACACCTGTTATGGAAGGATCATACAGACTACATTAGGTACGTTTAAAATAAATAAGTTTGTATACGCATTCAAAAGGTTAAGGAATTGCACATCTACGAAAACAGCTTTAATGGTATATAATGCCTGTGTCCTCTAATAAATAAATAAATAAATAAAATAAAATATCCATTTATTGCCTTGTTACAAAATAAAGATATGTATAGAATAATACAATTCTTAAAAATTAATGACAGTAATATTCTAAGGCAAAAGGGTTATGCTCAGCATTATGCAGCGCTATCAATCACATGCATGAGCGTGCGCTGCGCTGTTTTTCAGCATATCCCCACTCGGGCGGATGTTTGCCGAGAGACATAAGGTAAAAAAGTGGTTCATAAATTAACAAAATAAACATACAGAAACAACTTACAATCTAATATATTAAATTACATAAAAATTAAATTACAAAAAAGTTACTCACCTGATGGTAAGTGATAATGTGGTCGAAGATGTTGTCCAGGCTAACCTAGAAGTTTCCTTTAACTTTACCTTAACAGTTAATCATGAAACGCATAATACTACAAGTTAGTATTTCCGAATCAAATGATTGCCGTGGAACGTATGATTACCATTTTGCTCATTTGTAGCAAAGGTAGACACCCGAGACCCTGGTGAAGCCAGATTTTGGTTCCGTCAGGCCTAGCACACTCCGCACTATAAGTATTAAAAGACAATGCCTACTCCGAGCCAAGAGCGCCCGCCGCGCTCTCTTTGAATAGAGTTTTGAATATGTACATCAAGCAAAGTAATAAAAATAATAACTTACAGGCACAAGACACTTTTAAGATCGCATGTTCCTCGTGCTTAATACATCGTAAAAAATATTTAAAAAAACATTCATATTGTTGGCTAGGAAACAGAAATCTAAGTGCTTGTTGCGCCAACATGAATTCTAGATTTAAAGTTGGGTTTACTTGTTTTCCTCGTTGGCGCAAGTGGACCTAAGAGAGTTTTTTCCAATAACCGTATTGAATGCATCCAAGATGAGGAGTAATCAACAAGAGCTTCAAAGCCAAGTCAATCTATGGTTCTAAAATACTGGGTGCTCCTTGGTGCACATTGTACGTTTCACATTTTCGTCAACAACTGTGAAATAAAAGACTGTCGATGTCAATGTCGCGACGCCAACGACGAAGCCAATGCTGATTGCCGACGTCGCGTCGGTTCCTTCAATTAAATGTTGAAAAATAGATAGATATTGTGTAATATCTGTCTGTGTCTGTGTCGCAATTCTCAAAATTGGGATAAATTTATCGATTCTCGTTATTTATCCCGTGTCACCTATAGACTATTAATATCCCAAAAATATCGACTTTTCACAAAAATGCTATTCTCGCGAGTGGTAGATATAAAAATATGTCCAAAGATGAACTTGTGTTCATGTGTATAGAAAGTATAATGATAATCCCGATATCGCAATGTTGCGTTTCGATCGCTAGGGCTTGATGTTTATCGATAGTGATATTGCGAGAATAACACAAAACAACACGACTCGATATTCGCTATATTTTCTCGATATTTATCTACTATGATATTCATATCACTGCACGAGAATCGCCGTCGGGGGCAATTCTCAAAATTGGGATAAATTTATCGATTCTCGATATTTATCCCGTGTCACCTATAGACTATTAGTATCCCAAAAATATCGACTTTTCACAAAAATGCTATTCTCGCGAGTGGTAGATATAAAAATATGTCCAAAGATGAACTTGTGTTCATGTGTATAGAAAGTATAATGATAATCCCGATATCGCAATGTTGCGTGTCGATCGCTAGGGCTTGATATTTATCGATAGTGATATTGCGAGAATAACACAAAACAACACGACTCGATATTCGCCATGTTTTCTCGATATTTATCTACTATGATATTCATATCACTGCATGAGAATCGCCGTCCAGGAGTGCTCCGACCGAACACTGCTCTCCACCCTAGTGTTGCCACCTCAGCGATTTTGTTGCTAGACTCAGTGACTTTACGAGTAACTAAGATTCTTTCAACGTGCGAGCAAATATTAAGGTGAGCCTGTGGCGCTCCTTCATATCTGGCACCTTGGGCGGCCGCCCAACCGCACCCTACCCTAACGCCGGTACTGATCTGATGTTTTTTATAAAATTGGACTAAACATTTGATGTTACAGGCAGTGCCATTTTAAGAATTAGACTTGCTGATTAGAGCAATAAAATGAAACAGTGGACGAAATAATAACATATTCATGTCATAAACATTTGCAAGTTCACATTTTACCTCGATTATTTCAATAGTTTTGATCCGATTTGAAATCGATTGTATTGATTGGGCATACGTACCTACGATCCGATCTTCAAAAAATCGAATCGAACTGGCGCATCGCTAATATTGCACTGAAAAAAAGTACAAAACAAGGAAAATATTTGGATATTTCTCTGTATTACGTACCTACATCCTCTTTGGCGTTAAAAATCCACAATGTGAATATATTAAGTGTTTACAATCATGGCTGTGTATAATTCAGATTGCAAAAACCAGCCTCCCGATGAGGAACCGAAACTTAAATATGATCGAATGGGGAACGATGTCCAAAACATTTTACAAAAGGACGCAGTTAGTTGTATTTGTGTGCACACTAAGTTTATTTGCCTGGGAACGCAGTGGGGAGTAATACACCTCTTGGACCATGAGGGAAATACAGTTCCCATATCCCAAGATGGGAATAGCAAGGAGCTCCAGGCGCACGCCATAGCTGTGAACCAGATATCTGTAGATATTAACGGGGACTACATTGCTAGCTGTTCCGACGATGGCAAAGTTTTAGTGTATGGGCTATATACTAGTGACAATGTCCATAGTTTGAACTTAGGAAGAAAAGTGAAGTCAATAGCTTTGGACCCTTATTACTTTAAATCTGGTTCTGGAAGACGGTTTCTCACAGGTATTATATTTCTATTAATTCCAAAATATTTCTCAATCTAAAAGCTTCTATGGAGATACAATCTTTTGCGACGCTGTGTTTATCTTCCAACACATAGTAACAATTTTGTTTTAATGCAAAATGTTATACTATGTGTCTCCAATAAACACAGCGTTGGTATGAAGACATGTTTGTTATCTGCTGGTGACGAACACAAATGCTATGTTGACAATAATTATCTTTTATCAACTTCCTCTGCAAAAAATCAGAGCCTTTATCAACACAACATAATTAATAAGCACAGAAAAAAAACTTTTGGTGCCAAGCAATTATAAGGAAATAAAATAAAACTCATATTTCTTTCAAGGATTACAAGTATACTAACATAGGAATTACCTATTATCATTACCAGTTTGCTATTCACTATTGCATATGAAAATCTGGTCTGAGCATTGTATAATATGCAATAGCTTGAACCATACTGGAATCATTATTATTTCCAATAGTTACTTGGATAAAATTTGTGATTATAATAACTAAGAATGTAGACATATACCTTGAATTAAGTAGTTTATCCTGTAAAAGCATGTACATACCTTCCATCAACCAAGTGAGCTTAAGTTCAGTAAACTGCAAATCTAACCAGTTATAATATTGTTAGGTTTGCAATAATGCCTGCTTACATACATATACATGGATTACATTACCAGTTTAGTAAACATACATTGTATATGTAGGTAGGTATATATATATATATATATATATAAGAGGCCAAGTTCCCATTACTGGCCTGTCATATCACCCATTACTGAAAATAGGTAATGTCCAAGTTTGCCAGAAGTCCTTCAGGAAGTCTTCCAGGAATCTGTATTGTAAACAATGTTAAGTACTATATACTAACTCCAGTATTGGTATTTTATACTGTTGACACTGTTTTGTAGTGAATGGTCTGTTGAACATGGCTGATATCTACAGACTTGTCTGGAGGGCCCCAACAATTTATTTAATTGGTTGGTTCCATGGGAGGCAGTTGTAATTCATTGATTAAAGTATTGATCTATCCAATAAGTAATATTATCTGGTTGATGATGACAAATTGTTTTTACAATGTATCAAGCCTGCCGAGCCTTGTGTCTGATATTACCAACTACATCATGATGAGGTTGTGCACTTGGCGGTTTCCTTGACATAATTGTCCCAATACATAAGTAGGACATTATTATGTTCCTATACATAACTAATGTTTAGTTTTACAAACTGTATAAATTTTTTTTTTGTTGTAACGTTAGCCTTTGACCACTATTTCACCTGATGGTAAGTGATGATGAGGTAGAAGATGTTGTTCAGGCTAACTTAGAATTGCTGGCTCTCAGGAACAGCTGCCGGAACACACCGTTAGGTACTTGGCGACAGATTTTCTACTTGAAGGTGGTAGCTAGCCAGGCGGGCATTCGCAAAATGCCCTACCACCATGCTATAACCACTGCCATCCTAAGACAACAACCGAGACCGATGGCTTAACGTGCCCTCCGAAGCATGGAAACGCTCAATAGTAATGTCACTAGCGGTCACCCATCCATCTCATGACCGCACGCGACATTGCTTTACTTTGCTGATTGGTTGAGAACATCTAAGTAAACTTCGCTACGAGCGCTTCAATATTAGTCTTAAAGCTACCAATTATAAATATTACTTTATTGTTTTGCTGCAACTGTTATTTATATCGATTCAATCACACTCAGAATCTCAAGATACAGGCCCTCGCCTACTTTGAGAGTCACTGGTTAAATATTAACGCTAACTTTAACAGTACAACTCTGGAGTACTTTCATTAGCTATAAGATTAACTTTTTTGAAATTAAATATTTATTATTATTATATTGCAGCCAGTATACCATTTCGTAGGGTCTTTAGACTTATAGAGTGTATCATCCTATCAGTCTTAATAGCTTGTATATTAAATTAAGAAGAACATCAGGCACTGTTCTAAACATAAATGTGTCATGTTCTTATAGGACCAACTGAATCCTTCTGTAAGATAATAGACTGATAGGGGAGTTGCCCTGTCAACTTTAACAGTTTTTCATTTTAAATAAATATGGTATCTATTCCAACATTATTTGTGCTGATCATGATTATCTTGGAGGAAACTGTACCCTTCCGTAAGGTAATTGGCTGATGAGGGAAATCACCCTGCCAGTCTCAACAGTGCATGTTAAATTAAGTGGGATATTGTGGCTGTCCTAAAATTATATATATATATATATATATATATATATATATACCATGATTATGTTGGAGCATCTGTAACCTTCCGAAGGGTAATGGGCTGATGGAGGAATCGCCCCATCAGTCTTTACAGCTTGCATGTTAAATGAAGTAGAATATTGTGCCTGTTCCAAAAGTATTAGTTATCCTGATCTTCTTGATACAACTGCACCCTTCCGTAAGTAGTGGGCTGCTGATGAGAATCATCCGAAGCCATTAAAGCCCCAATAGTTTTCATATGAAACTAGTTTGAATGGGCTGGTCCAATTTCAAGGATATATTTTTCCTTGATATGTTATATTTGGCAGTTGATATTAACATAAAACGTTCAAATGGGTATTTAACTCTTTTCCTGGTTAAAGTTCTTTAATCCAACTGCATTGTAAATAATAGTAACAACATAATTCCACTCTTTAAATAGACAGCATCGGTTCCACGTGATATGCAGTGGTTAGTTACTATGACTATAACATGGAAAGATGCACAGCTACCTTGTTATGTCATCTTATCATAGCATGAATATATATATATATACATGTATAATAAAACAGCATCTTTTTGCCGAGGTTCTCCTTGTTTAGCGGCAGAATGAAAATATATTAAATTGTGCACTTCAATTGCACAGTCTCAAAGATATACATCCGGCAATAGTTAAAAAAAAATATTGTGGCGAATATTCCAGATTTTAGAGTTTTATCTTAGCAAGATGGCAAGTCTAAATAAGGATGCCAAGATGCCCGTGGGGTGCCGAGCTGCCCTTGCAGTGCCGGGCTGCCCTTGGGGTGCCGGGCTGCCCATGGGGTTCCAAGCACACTTGTCACTATTCTAACAAAAAAGAATAATTGAAATCAGACTATGTATCAATAAATTACAAATAAGTAACATTTAGACTTTCATCCCCTTTCCTGAGGAGGTTTCCTCTGTACTGAATTTCGGGATAAAAAGTATACAATGACGTTCTTCATAGTATGAACTCAAATCGTGTTAAGTTTAATTGAATTCCATGCAGTAGCCCATATTCTAACAAATACAGAATAATTAAAATCAGACTAGGCGTTAATAAATTACAACTAAGTGTACATTTTGACTTTCATCCCCTTTCCCAAGGGAACCGTGCTGAATTTCGGGATAAAAAGTATACAATAACCTTCTTCGTAGTATGAACTCAAATCGTGTTAAGGTTCAAGTTGGTAGCGGACGACATGAAGCTGCAGCAAATGGTGTGTCGCAGCGACACTACTGGTTTCTACGTATTTCAATGAAATACCCTCCGTAGTTAGCGACATGAAGCTAGCGACGCGTCGTCGAGCGGCAGACGGCAGTGTCGTCCGACCGCAGATCAGTTAGTGCCGCTGACGCCGCACATAGGAGTATTTACATGATCTAGCCGGGCAAAATTACATTTCTCAGAATTACGCTCAGGTAAAAAAAAATGCGTTCCTAGAAGAGCCAGGTAGTTGGGCGACCCAACCCTATTGTTATTTTTTTTACCCACCCCAAATTGAACAAGATATAGTCAGTTGAAACTGAGACATTGCTCGAAGCGGTTGTTTATTTTCAATATTCGTGCTTTAAAACTCAATTTTAACTATTTTTTATTTTATGTTGTGTTGTGAATAATCCAAAATTTACTATGGATTCTGAAACTGCTGGTAAGTGACTTATTTTACATATTTAAAATATTTAATTTTGTGACGGGATTATATTATTTTTCGTCATTTGAAAAAATACCGGTTTAATTCCCTAATTTTTTCAAGAAAATTTAGTTTTACGAGGCTTTTTGTTTTAGTGCCCGGCATTACCCGGCTATAATTTTTATATATTCGTAATATATAGACTTTCTACTTTTAAAAAAGGAAAAAATTGGTTCCTACTAATTCCTACTCCGTCATCTGGAGCGATTTTAGATATCGTACTTAAAAATGTAAAAAAAATGAAATTTTGATTTAATTTAGTTTTTATTATTTCAGGACCATCTGGAAGTACTTTAATGACTCGCAAGGAGATATTTGGTCTAATGAGATCACAAAATGATCTCAATTTTAACGACCAATTAGAATATGTTGAAAATTATTTGATTTCACATAAGTCGTACTCGGAAGAACAAATAAAGGACATAAAGCGTAATTTTGCACGCATGAAATCAGAAATGAAGCATCGATGGATAGCAGCAAAATATAGAAGTGATCTATTTGAAAAAACCAACGAAAAATGGCTGAATGGGACTTTTGAATTACCTCTAATACCCACAAGAGCAGGTAGACCCGCTAAACCGTTTGAAGAGACTAGTGAACGAGGCAAAAGACGTAAAACTGAGACAATACGTTTGTCGGATAGCCCTGAGAAAATAATTTATACAGCTCAAATGGAATTGCGAGCCCAGGGCAATAGAAGTGCTTCAAATATTTTGAAAGAGATTTCGGAAAATAGGGACCGCGCTAAGGAATACCGGAAGTCAGTAGACCGTGACATGGCACATGTTAAGCATATCAATCCAGAAGAAGCGCTGGCAATGTTTGTAGATGCGAATCTTTCAAGGTCCCAATATGAAAGGATAAGACAAACCACAGGAAATCTTCCATGCTATTCAGTTTTGCAGCTGTATAAGAAACAATGTTATCCTTCCAATGAATTTTTTAGCGTAACCGAAACCTGTGCCGAAGTGAATTTACAAGGAATAATGAATCATACTGCCGAAAGATTACTTATTCACTTAGAAGACGTTTTGAAAACCCTTAGCGATAATAAGAGAGATCTTCAAATGATCTGTAAATGGGGTTGTGATGGCTCACAACAGGCTCAGTTCAAACAAAAGTTTGAAAATGATAGCGGATGCGACTCGCACATTTTTCAAAGTTCATTTGTGCCTCTACGCTTAGTGTATGGGGAAAAAAATAAAATATTATGGCATAACACAACTCCATCATCGCCCCGCTACTGTAGACCTATCCGTATACGATTTTTAAAGGAAACAGTTGATATAACGAACGACGAAATCAACAATGTGGAAGCCGCAGCTAAAAAATTAGAACCTATATCAGTAACAATCGGTGGAAGATCATATGTTGTTAAAACCAAAATGATGCTAACAATGATAGATGCAAAAGTGTGCAACGCGGCAACTGGGACAAAATCTACAATGAGATGTTACATATGTGGAGCAACATCAAAAGATTTTAACGATTTGAATAAAACAAATGTAGTTAATACAGATACATTGAAGTTCGGCTTATCTACTTTACATGCCAGAATTCGGCTATTTGAAAATTTATTACATATTGCCTACAAGCTCGGTGTGTAAGATTTGCCACCAAAATCTGAAGCAGACAAACTGCTAATACAAAAAAAAACAAAGAAAAAATTCAAAACGAATTTAAAAATAAACTATGTCTTCGGGTAGATTTTCCTAAAGCTGGATTTGGCAATACAAATGACGGAAATACCAGTCGAAGATTTTTTGAAAATCCAGAGCAGCAGAATGGCAGCTGAAATTACAGGTCTAGATATAAATTTTATCAAAAAAATCAAAGTGATTCTTGAGTGCATTTCATGTGGGTACAAAATAGACGCAGAAAAATTCAAAAAATTTACTACAGAGACTGCCGCACTTTATGTTAGTTTATATGGTAGACATAATATGACGCCTACTATGCATAAAATCTTAATGCATGGGGCTACTGTAATAGAAGATGCACTTTTACCAATAGGACAATTATCTGAAGAAGCAGCAGAAGCAAGAAATAAACATTTTCGTTTATACAGGCAAAACTTTGCAAGAAAATTCAGCAGATTAGAATGTAATACAGATGTTTTGAATAGATTGTTGTTAACATCAGATCCCCTACTTGCATCAAGAAGAATTGTTAAAAAAATAAAACAAAATCATTTTATGAAGGAAACATTAGAAATGTTAATATATGAAGAAAGTTATGCCTAATTATTATTTATATTTTAAGTTTTTAAATTTGTTTTGCGATAGTTGTTTATTATAATTATATTTATACATTATTTTGTGTTATAAAATATATTTTCTTATACAAAACTACGCTTTTTTTTCTACCGCATCTTTTTGTCTCTTTATTCAAATTTAATGTATGAATTTGTCCTGTAACTGAAGGTTAAGAGTATTTATACACTTGTATTTAAGGTTTTATGAGATACTGAACCATTTCTAATTGATTAAGAGCGATAAATAATTTTGGCCAGCTAGATGTCTCAAATACCCCTCTGTGCGCCGGAGCAACGACACGTCAAGCGTGTTTCTTTTCAAAATGGATTTCTTTCATATCGCTTTTCAAATGGTTTTTGATCAGTATTGAATAAGTTCCCTCACTTGCTCTGCATTTAAGCATAGGACGTGTGGCTTTTCATCTTTTTCAGTATAATAAAAACAAGTCATCATCGTCTTCATCCTCTTCTAATAAAAGATATAATAAACGGTCAAGCGCGTGTCGGGCCACGCGCAATGTAGGGTTCCATATAGTAGTCTGTTATCATAATATAGAACGATTCTGTTGTGCTTTTTTATCTTTTCCATTTTCTTCCTGCTAAAATTCAAAAATAAGAGTACGATGCCTATAAAATGGGCTCTTAACATCTAATTGTTGCCTCCTGGAGTTTAATTCCAATAATTTATATTTGCCTAGTTCAATAAAAAGTTTAATTTTATGAACTAGGCAAATATTTATGAACTGTAATACACACAGCGTAAGAATACGCTGAAAGTCTGTCAAGATCCTGTTGAAATTTTATGTGGTCTGGATAAGTATTTATAGAATGATATATTTTCAGGTCATTGGCATATTATGGCAATTTACAAAACTTAAAACATTTTTCAATATCATTGATGTATAAGTTAAAAAGTAACGGGCCTAATATTGACCCTTGGGGGACCCCAGAACTAATTGGAACCAACCACATCTGATTCAAAGCCATTGATCACCACTTTCTCTCTTTCATCACCACTGTTCTTGATATATGATTTGAACCAGCGCAGTGCCGTAAATGACAAATTCGTGTTGCTGGGGAATAATAATATGTAAGCTAAGATAAATATAATGGTGTATAAGCGTCTCGAAAAGGTTCGATAAGGCGGGAAAAAATTGCGATTGGGCGATCTACAGAAATATAAAATGTATTATTTGCATTATATCCGTTATTAATAATTGAGTTATCCAACACCCAAGTTCATCGACTATTACTGCGAAAAAATAAAGTTATCTTAACCGCTATAGTTTTCCTTTAAAGTTCATCAACTGCACTATTATCATGATTTTTTGCAGATTTTTCAAGCCAACAGTTTAGTTTTTAGAGGGCGGGAGACGCCTTACTGGAACAAAAATGAGGACACGATGAGGTACACCGCAATAAAAATATTCACATGTATAGGAGCTACTATAAAAAAAAATTTTTTTTTTCAAAACTTTATTGTACCTCTTTGTCGGCATGATAAATATACATACCTCTACAACATGACAGGTTTCTAGCTCTAACGGTCTCTTAGCAAAACCACGGACAGACAGACGGACATGACGAAACTAGAAGGATTCCTTGTCAGGACTACGGAACCCTAAAAAATGCGATCACTTTTCTCGAACACGTCAGACATCTTGTTTGATGGAGCACTCAAAACAACTGGTTGACTTCAGCTTTTGCCGCCTGCAGTCGGGTTCGAAATCATGACTGCAGCGACATGACGCAACGACGTGTCGTGACGACATGAAGCGACGACATGTCGTCTGCTGCTGCTGCGTGCAGTCGGCTACCAACTTGTACCTTTAAGTTACATTAAATTCCATTCAGTAGTTTTGGAGTGAGCGCGGTCGGGTTACAGACAGACAGACAAAAATTTAAAAAAATACTGTTTTGGCATCAGTGTCAGCTACGGAGTTCTATCAATATATATTTTTTTTCAAAATATCTGCCATGTTTAGAATTGGTGCTGTTACAGTTTTACTATAACTATAGATACTTTCAAAGGGTTGTTCATATAATAGGTGTTAAAGGTGTATCATGGAGAACATGTTCAGTGCAAGCTTCAAAAAGTTTACATTGGATGTGGGTTTGATGATTAATCTACAGCTAAACAATCCTCTTGAAGTTAGAATTATTTCTCTTGAATATCTGTGTTCTTGTACAGTGATGAGACTCTGACTCTGTAGGTGATACTGATGCCAAAACTTTTTATTTTTGTCTGTCTTACTGTCTGTATCCCGACCATGCATCACTCCAAAACTACTGAATCGACTTAAATGAAACTTAGCAACATTAGAGTTCATACTTCGAGATAGGATACTTTACTATAATACCTAATTAAAATTTTAATTGACAAGTTAATTAGTAATGTTAAAAAGTGGGGCTATCGGTTTAAAATCAATAACAAATCAACACAGAGTCCATATTAGCTTTTGCTGTCGACCTTGCAATACTGACACATAATCCAAACAATCTCAGGAACTTTCACGAGAAGTGGATTAGTTCTGTGCAAGGTCTGAAGGGTTGAGAAAATAACCAAGTAAATGCCACTTTCTGTGTCTGAGTAGATGGAATACGAATATAATAATACGAAATACCTCTTATGATCCGGGACTCTTGATAGGAGGAGAATGTGATTCCAATATTGCTGAAGCTGTGCCATTTAAATTTCTTGGTAGAAAGATTGATGTCAAAAGGACGCACACCATCTCTAGACGCAGTTGTCGATAGCTTTCTAAAAGACCTTAGTATGGTAGACCAACAACCAATAAGTAACATTAAAAAAGCTTGGATATACGACAACTACTTAACATCACGTCTGACTTGGCCTTATCTAGTATACGACATTACTAAATCCCTTTTAATAAAGTTGGATGTAGACGTCATAAGGACATTGAAGTCATGGTTAGGGCTCGCCCTTTCGGCAGACCCATCTACTTTATTTAGGGATCAAACTAATTTTGGGTTGCAATTAAAGAAAATTATATCTAAACGCCTTTCAGATGACCGTCCCAGACAAAAGTAACTTAGTAAGATGGGGGAAAGCCACCGAAAAGTCTTGCGGTATTTGTCGGGAGGCGATCGGTACAGCAAGGCACTTGTTGGTGGGATGCAAGGTGCTCGTTGATCGGGGTCATTATTCACGTCGCCATGATAGAATCCTCGAAATCATACGAGAAGCGGCAAGTCTCTCGGTAACTAGAGCAAAAAAGGTTTGACCATGAATAAACGACACGTCGATTTTGTAAAAGAAGGGTCATCTACAAAATCTAAATCCAAGGCTGACTCCATCTTAGGCGCAGCTCCCGATTGGACGCTTTTGATGGACACGTATGAAAAACACTACAAAATTCCTGAGGATGTTGGTGTTTCGTCATAAAGACTAGGCATTTATCTATACTCAAAAAATCTAAAACGCATAATACTTATAGAACTTCCTGTGCCGTGGGAAACAAACATACCTAAAGACCACACAATTAAAACAAACAAGTATTATGACCTAATAAATGAAATAACCAAAAACGGTTATGTGGTTAATCTATATGCTGTAGAAGTTGAAGCAAGGGGTATACCAGCTGGAGGAGAGGTTTCGGGACCTATTCAGCGCGTGTTTCACGTCTGGTAGGTTCCCGAAACCTTTGAAGGAGGGGCAGTTGTGCCTCCTTCGAAAAGAGGGACGCCCGGTGGACTCCCCCTCGGCTTACCGGCCCATCGTTCTGCTCGATGAGGTCGGTAAAATGTTCGAGGGGATCATCGCCAACAGGCTCAATGGCCACCTGCGGAGGGTCGGGCCGGACCTGTCTGACGCCCAATTCGGCTTTCGAAGGGGGCGTTCGACTGTGGACGCGCTGGCCCGACTCAAGGGACAGGTACAGGAGGCTACAGAGGCAGGGGATGGGGTTTTGGCTGTGTCATTTGACATAGCCAACGCTTTCAACTCCATCCCCCACTCGACAATCTTGGAGGCGCTCCGGTACCATGGAGTGCCTCAGTACCTGCGCAGGCTCCTGGGCGACTACTTGAGGGACCGAGCTGTCCTTCTTGTGGATCGCACGGGACAGCTCCGCCGTTACAATGCGGGTTCCGGTGTTCCACAGGGGTCTGTTCTGGGACCACTCCTGTGGAACATCGGATTCGACTGGCTCCTGCGAGGAAGTCTCCTCTGTGGCACGAGTGTCATCTGCTATGCGGATGACACTCTCCTCACCGCCCGGGGGAGGGACTTTAGAGAGGCGGCCAGTCTAGCCTCGGCTGGCGGATCCCTGGTTGCGGGTAGGATCCGCCACTTAGGATTGAAAGTGGCGCTACAAAAGACCGAGGCCGTATTCTTCCACAGGCCTCGGCAGCGCATTCCACCTGACGCCCACATTGTCGTGGAAGGCGTCAGGATCGAGGTGAAGGCCCAGATGAAATATCTGGGCCTAGTGTTGGACAGCAGGTGGCGCTTTGGCCCGCACTTTAGCGGGCTGTCGACGCGCCTGCTGAAGGTCGCGGGCGCACTCTCTTGGCTCCTTCCAAACAAGGGGGGGCCCAGAGGACGGTGCCGGCATTTGTATGCTGGCATATTGAAAAGTATGGCCCTCTACGGGGCGCCTATATGGGCTGACTCCCTCCGTAGGAGGGAGAACGCTACTGCTCTCCGCAGGCCCCAAAGGGCCATAGCACTGCGGGTAGTGAGGGCCTACCGCTCGGTGGGATTTGCGGCGGCCTGCGCTCTGGCTGGCACCCCTCCTTGGGAGCTCGAGGCGGGAGTGCTCGCCAAAGTGTACGACTGGATGTCGGGGCGTAAGGCTCTCGGAGAGTCCATCGCCCTGGAAGAGCGGGAGTCCGTACGGCGTGAGGCGAGGGAAGCTGTCGTCCAGCATTGGACGGAGGACCTCGCCTCCGCCACTTTTGGCCGCCGTACATTGGATGCAGTTGGGCCAGTCCTGCAGGATTGGCTAGGGCGGTCCCATGGGTTCCTCTCGTTTCGTCTGGTGCAGGTGTTATCCGGGCATGGATGCTTCGGATCATACCTGCACCGGATCGGAAGGGAGGAATCACCGGCGTGTCACGATTGTGGCGCCGCAGAGGACACGGCGCAGCACACGCTGGAGGTGTGCCCTACGTGGTCCGACTTGCGCCGTAGTTTGGTCACAGTAGTCGGGCCGGACCTCTCGCTCCCCAGCGTGGTCAATGCCATGTTGGAGGGCGAGGTGGCCTGGGCAGCGGTCGCCTCCTTTTGCGAGGAAGTGATTTCCCAAAAGGAGGCGGCAGAGCGCGCAAGGGAGGAAGACCCCCTTGCGGCGCCACTGCGTAGGCGAAGAAGGGGTGGGAGAAGACGAGTTCTCCCTCCCGGTGGTGAATAGCGAGAGACAGGCGCGGGGGTGCCTTCTCTCGCATTGCACTTATTCACCACCTCCGTCGGGCGGGAATGACCGAGCATTCCTGGTCATTCCCGGGCCTCTCCTGCTGGGAGGGGCGTGTGGGCCCCGCTGTAAAGGCGGGCGGTCGTCGGCGGAGGACTGGACGTAAAGGCTCTGCCAGTCTCCCAATCCTCCTCCATACAGGCGAAGCTGGAATGCCGCTGGGTCGTTTAGTGGGTATACCGGTCTCTCACCGGGGAGTCCCACATAACCCTCCCATCCCCCGACGGGAGGGTATGCGTAATGCATTTTTCCCAGCGAGAAAAAAAAAAAAAAAAAAAAAAAAAGGGGTATACCAGCGAAATCCCTGTATAACCTACTTAAAGACCTTGGCCTGTCAAGAACAACCGTAATTTCCATCCTAGAACGTGTATCTAAGGCGGCATTAATAGGATCCTACCAAATTTGGTTAGGCAGAGGAAGAGGCTCGAGCGTAGAATGGTATGTAAGACATACCACTCTACTGCAAAAGCTTGAAGGTTATGGTATTAGAGGTAACGCTTTACAATTAATAAAGTCATATTTAGATAACAGGCGACAATATACACAAATAAACAAAATAAATGTTAAAACTAAAATTGAAGAAAGTTACACATCTAACAAGCGTAACCCACAATACGGCGTACCACAAGGCAGCGTGCTAGAACCGCTTCTTTTCCTAGCATACATGAATGACCTTCAAAAGGCCACCGCACAACCCATTGCACTCTTTGCAGATGATAGCGCCGTGACCATAGAATGTAGCAATATTGACTCATACAAAACTGACATCAATGTATCTCTCAGAGATATTATTACATGGTTAATTAATAATAACTTAAAAATTAATTTCAATAAAACTAAAATAATTCATTTCCGACAACGCGATAATGATACGCAATATATACCAGACATACAGTATGAAAATAATGAAATCGAAAAGGTAGACTCAATAAAAATTTTAGGACTAACAATTGACAAAAAACTTAACTGGAAAGAACACATAAATAATTTGTGCAAAAAACTAAATAGTCAAATGTATGCTCTTCATAAACTCTCTACAATAGTTAGTGCACAAGCTCTTTTAACTGCATACCATGGTCTTATCACCTCAAACATTAGATATGGGATTATATTTTGGGGCAATTCTACTTTAAATGCCTTTTCTTATTTAAATGCCAAAAACGAGCTATTAGAGCTATGTTTCGGCTTAAAATGACTGACACATGTGCACCTTTTTTCAAAAAGTACAACTTATTAACAATTCCGTCATTATACATTTATGAAACTTCGATGTTCGTTAAAAATAATCCACATATATTCCATCGGCAATCAGAGCTAGTGATTAGAAAAAGACGTGACAACCATAAAATGTGCGTTCAAGGCTCTAGAACAAAATTGTTACGCAAGAGTATCTTCCGTATGTCTGTCACTGTATATAATAAGTTACCAAAATCCATAAGAGAATTACCGGTTAGAGTATTTCAAAGAAAATTGAAAACATTTTTATTAAATAAATGCTACTACACATCTAAAGAATTCTTGAATGACAAGAACATGACATTTTAAAAACAGTATTATTTTTTTATTCGGGTGACTATTTATGTATTCGTGTTAGTTTATTTTATGATTATTATTAATTATGTAATTTAATTTCATATATTTGATTTAACATGACATATTTACGTATAATTTTTATGACTAATGATAATAATTAATAGGCTATATTTTGAGAATTATTTTGACAATTAATTTGGTGTATTTAGATATAAAATTAGTCTAATTAATTTAATGAAATTTGTAATAATATTAACATTGCACGCCTTATGAAGGCAGAATACATTGAACCTATATTTATAATAATTATAACATCTTCTGTACATGTATTTCATGCAATAAATAATTTGATTTGATTTGATTTGCGGTAACGGGGAGCATTGATGCATCATAAAGGGGCCCCTTAACCCTACTCCTGGGTTGCAAGTCCCAGGCCCCTCTGGCCTCTTCCTCTGCAACGCTATAGACCCGGCAACCGCACGGTGAATCCATGGAATGCTAAGAAATTCGTCTCTCAATTTATATGCAGTAGAAGTCGGAGCAAGGGGTATACCAGCGAAATCCCTATATAACCTACTAAAAGATCTTGGCCTGTCAAGAACAACCGTTACTTCCATCCTAGAACGTGTATCCAAGCTTTAACATTTCCAGGCTGAGATTTATTTTATAATACCGACATGTATTTTGTAAATGATCAATCCTCTCTGTTATTTCAAAAATTCTATCGTGACAAAGTAACTAATGACGCAACACTAATATAGACCCCAAACCAATAAAGGCCGAGGCGCTGATGAATAACAGCTTCTGTTTGCGATAACAAAGCTAGCACTGTGCGAGCTGTAGCGGCTGAGTTTATTCACGTGTGTGAAGCTCGGCCCGTATGTACTGTATCAGCCGGATCGTCCGCTGCTGAACATAGCCTCCCCTATTATGTATAAAGTATTTGCCTTAATCCCCACGCTCGGCAGGCGGCTTGGGGATCGCAGTGTCAGATGGCAGTTCTATAGAAGGCGCTGCTGCCCACCTTCCAGTATTTTTCACTTAGTCGCCTCTTACGTGACCCACGGTTTGATATGGGAAGGTGCAATCCTAACCCGGCACCCCACGGGGCATGCAGCCCGTATAGTAACAGTGAAATTGAATTATTTCAGGAGACAATAAACTGACGCTGTACGAGAAGTCCTTCCTGAACCGCATCCGTAGCACAGTAGTGTGCGAGTGCGAAGGGTACGTGCAGGCCATGGCATGGCACGAGCGGTTCGTGGCGTGGGCCAGTGAGGTGGGCGTGCGCATCTACGACCTCGTGGCTCGCTGCTCGCTCGGCCTCATCCAGTGGGAGAAGAGCCCCGACAGGAACATCGAAGACTACCGATGCAACTTGCTCTGGTCCGCTCCCAACACTCTCATGATCGGCTGGGTCGACACCGTCAGGATCTGCGTCATCAGAAAACGAAGTCAAGTCGAACTCCAAACCCGTGACGTTACTGAGTACCTCGTCGATCCCGTATACACCTTCCAGACTGACTACTTCATCAGTGGTTTAGGACCGTTCAATGACCAATTAATTTTACTTGGAGTTCCGAAAAAATGTGACCCTGAAAATGGCAAACCGATCAATGATAGGCCTATTCTTACGGTCGCCGATTACAAGGACTGTGGTGAACTATGTGAATTGTCAGCCGACACGCTCTCCATGCGTGGATATGATGAGTATTCCTGTAACGATTATCATTTGGACATGCTCATTGAGGAGAATAGGTTTTTCATTGTATCACCGAAAGATATAGTGATCGCAAGCCCTAACGATATTGATGATAAAGTGAAATGGTTAACGGAAAATGGCAGATATGAAAAAGCTATAACTGTTTTAGAAGAAGCTGGTGGTAGAACTGCGAAAAATTCTGTGGTAACAGTGGGAGAACAGTACTTAGATAATTTGTTATCGAAAAAACTTTACGAAGACGCAGCTGTACTCTGCGCGCGAATATGTAAAAACGATAAAGTTTTGTGGGAGAGTCAGATACTGAAGTTCTCAGCAGTGAACCAACTGAGAGCGATCAGTCCGTACGTGCCTAAGACGCCGGAGCAAGCTCTCAGCTCAGAAATATACGAACTTATATTTTGCGAATATCTCAGAGTAGATCCGCACGGATTCCTAAAAATTGTTCAGACTTGGAATCCTGCATTATATAAAACTGCTGTTATTGTGAAAGCAGTAATAGAACACCTGTTAGCAACAGAAGTTGAGAAGAACATTTACCTGGAAGCTCTAGCCTTACTTTACTGTTATCAAAAAAAATATGACAAAGCTCTGACGGCGTATTTGAAGCTTCAGCATCATGACGCGTTTAAATTAATCAAGGAACATAATATGTATAATGTAATACATGATAAAATACTCGATCTGATGATGCTCGACTGTGATAAAACTATTTCAGTACTTCTTGAAATCAAAAAGCCTGAATTCAAAAAACCTAGAGTACCGGTGGAAGTTGTCCAAAAACAGTTGGCGAACCATGAAGTATTTCTCTTTAAGTATTTACATGCATACAGCAAAATTGAACCCAATGGATGGGATCATGGTATTCTAGTCAAATTGTATGCAAAATATGACAAAGATAAACTTCTCCCGTTTTTAAAAAGCAGTGATAATTATCCCATACAAGACGCATTAGACGTATGTCAGAGCAACTCATTTTACCCAGAAATGGTGTTCCTGTTGGGTAGGATAGGAAACACTAGAGATGCTCTACAAATCATAATTGAACAACTCAAAGATATAAACCAAGCCATCAACTTCTGTCAGGAGCACAATGACAAGGAACTCTGGGTCGACTTAATTCAGCAGACCATCGACAAGCCAGAATATGTGACTTTGCTTCTGAAGAGAATAGGTAACTACGTAGACCCCAGAATGTTGATAGAGAATATACAGTCGGGCTGTGAAATAAAGGATCTGAAGGATGCTCTTGCGAAGATGATGTGCGACTATCACTTGCAACTTTCAGTGCAAGAAGCTTGTAAAGTGATCACATTGCACAATTACTTTGACTTGCATGAGAAGCTGATAATGGGGCAGCAGCGAGGCATCTCGGTGACGGATGAGTTCATGTGCTGCATATGTCAGGGACGGATCATTATTAGAGACTTGTCAAACGCCTCTGACCTGATGGTCTATAACTGCCGACATTCCTTCCACATAGAGTGTCTGCCCGATGGGGCCCATTGTCAGAACTGTACGGTTTGCAGTGCTGTGAAAATGTGACCCCATGATACAATAAAGCTCAATATTATGTCATAGGTAAAACTGTATAAAGCAATTGAACAATATTTTCGATACCGTGTAGCCATATAACTGTAATGAACTGTATTTTAATATTTATCATGTATTTACATATTTATCACTGTTTTGGTGCTTTTATAATGAAGTGGCTTGTTTTATTTTCCTTGTTTGTATTAGATAAAGAACTTAACAATTGAAATAATAATTATTCGACTTTATTGTAATGTTTAAATTAAAGCCAGCTGATCGCCTGTGACTACAGCTGCGTGGGTTTCGCTCCCCATCCCTCGCCAACCACATATTAAATAGAATATACCTAGGTACCTGTTTTAGAAGTAGCTGATGGTACAACTGCGAAAATGTTATTGCATTGAGACATACTTATTATGTCTGTTTTTTTATGTGATTGTGACTGAACAAGCACTAGGCCCACCCGATGTTAAGCAGACTAACTTCTGCCTCTTATATATGCATTTCGCCAAGGTGACGAATTGCACTGCACCTGTCAGTCTGAGACATACAGTTATTAAGTATCATGTGCCTGTAATTTTACTGGCTCTCAAGGACTGCTGCCGGAGCACACTGTTATGTGATTGGCGACAAATTTTCAGCCTGAAGATGGTAGCTAGCCAGGTGAGCACCCACAATTACACCATGCGGTGAAGCTACAGCCGGCGGCAGTGAGGATCGAACCATGGCCCTGCGGCACGGCGGCATTCCATAGTTATTATCACTCGGCCATCATTGCTTCAAAATAGTATAATAATCATATAAAAGCTAAGGGGAAAAAGCGCCTAATGAACGGTATTTCCCTTTAATAACAGTACAGTTGCCGAAATATTGGTACTAAAGAATTGCACTAGGTAACTCGTCAACGTGTCTCCATACTAAAATTAAATGTAGGTATACAGGGTTATTGGTTAAATACTAACAATCTCTTAGGGCTGACTTCTGCAAGTCCTAAGAAACATGAGTTGTTTTTTTTTGTTTGACATTTTTTAAATATTTTGAATATTTTCTTTTGCGTTTTTTTATATATTTGTATGACTGAATAAGCACGAAGACCACATAATGTCTCAACACTCTTTTGTCCCGTAATATATTATTTCATATTTTTTATTACTTTGCTCGATGTTAATATTCCAAACTCTATTCGAAGGGACCACGGCGCGGTCCAGTGTTGCTACGGCGGGCGCTCTTGCCTTGAGTAGGCATTAAAACACAAAAAAAAAAATAGTTAAAAACACTAAATAAAATATCTCATAATGTTTCTTAGGACTAGCAGAAGTCAACCCTATGAGCTTGTTAGCATTTTATAACACTATATATATGTACAATAACCGTGTATATTTATTCGCACCTAGTCTTCATATACCTAACACGGTGCTGTTGGCCCGACTAGGAGAGCAATCGGAAGATGTTTTTATTTATTCATAATTATTTGCTCTCGATTTGTGTTGTATCCATGGAGAAAAACTGAAGACAGTAAGGAGTTCCACTCCTTCGCAGTATGTTGGGTTATATGTTGCAGTTTTGTGAGACCACGTAAAGCTGACTCGCATGGGTACATAATATTCTTTAAATAGGAACTAAAAAGAGCATACTGGTGTTTATGGAACGGTAAGGGTAGATTTATATTAGAGCGGGCCGTGCACGTGGCCCGTACGGGGCACGGATTTGAAACGTTACATACATTTTGTATGAAGCAATTCATATTAGACCGTGCCTGATCCGTGTCCCGTCCGGGCCCGCCTACTAACGTACGGACGGGCTTCGCCCCGGGCCCGCCCCGTCCACGGCCCGGTCTAATATAAATCATCCCTAAGTGTTAGGAATCTAGTTAGCGTAATGGCTGCTGTAATGTGGGAGTTTATCCAAGACTTGTAATGTTTTATGGTATTGTGAAGGAATAATCATGATGCTAACCTGGTGTTAAGCGTTAACCCTCACCTATATCAGATGTATTGCACCCTGAGATTAAGTCTCATGTGGCTGTTATTTTCCCGGCACCCATACCCTTCAAACTGGAACACAGTAATGCGAACATTACCTACTGCTTGTCAGCATCAATAAGCATGGGGGCAGTAGGTCTTGGACGATCTTGTTCAATAATTTACTGTGGAGGGGTTTGCCTTCGTGAGTGAACAGTTCACTCTTGAAGGTACTAGTAAAGTGATAACTAAATATAGCGCTACTATTTTTAATACGGAACTCTAAAAATCAAACAACAATCGCTAGGTAAATAGCTATTGGTATGTTCATTTTTTTTATTTTGAATCTAATAAGGTTCCTATACGATAAGTGTGACGCTTTTACCATAATATCCTCACTCCTGTAGGTACTGTATGAAGGGTACAGCCGTTTGAACCTGAAGTTTCGGCAGACATGTTTTGGTCCCAAACTGCCCATACTCATCACCTATATATAGGTACATATATCTAGGTAGTGCCAGTTGTGTTTTAATGGGGACAACAGTTTTAAAGCGCTCGAAGCGAAGTTTGTTTAGCCGTTTTTAACCGATCAGCTAAGTTAAGCAACATCCGCCGCGGTCATGAAGCCGTTGGTTCCGGTTGTTGTCTTAGGATGGTAGTCATAGCATGGTGGTAGGGCATATTGCGAATGCCCGCCTGTCTAGCTACCATCCTCAAGTAGAAATCTGTTACCAAGCATCTAAATGTGCGTTCCGGCAGCTGTCCTTAAGAGCCAGTAATTCTAGGTTAGCCTGAACAACATCTTCATCCATACCATCACGTGAATATATTTTTCAGAAAAATGCAAAGATTTTCGACTTGTCTTAAGCTGTAAGAAAGGTTTAAGTTTTGACATCAGTGAGTGCCGTATCAGAACAACAGTAGATGGCATACCGCGAAGGCAGATCCACCACCTCTCTAACGAGGGCAATGGTTTGCTGTGTTCTGGTTGCTCGCGAGCGTCCCACGCTGGGGTGCGTTCCCGCACGCCTTCGGCCAAGACAAATTTTGGTCTAAGCGCGGATATACGCCGTTCCAGCACTCCAATCGAGCTTAACGTGATCCTGGCAAGATTTGATCATACCCGTTCCGGGCGACCTGTCAGAGCTAATTTTGCTCTACTTGGCCAAAATTTTTCTACCTTTTGAATCGGCCAAATCTTGGCTAGCTGTCAAATGTGACAGATTGTACAATAAATAATAAATTGTGTACAAGCTAAGCCAAGGATTAGTGATTTCTATGCTGTCTTTGCTTAATTACGTAATGGGGCTCATTCTAAAACATACAGAAAATATTTGATCACTTAAGAACATCGCTGTCAATTTCATATTGTGACAATAGCGCCAAAAGGTCGTTCCAGGTACCTTGGATCAAATCTAGCTCGACCAATATTTGGCCCGGCCTTACTGGAACGCACCCAGGTAGCATAAGTAATGTTGCTGTTCTATGCTGCAACGCCTGCAACCTCTCGAAGGCCTGTGAAGTGGTATGTACACCGATTCTAAAGACAAGCCATCGCCCACAACATATTTTACAAAGAGTTGGATAATCATGACCCAGACTCAATCATACATACATTTCAGAATAATTTACTTAATTCATTTAATTAGAATAAGAGTTAATTTTCCACTTGGATGGCGGACGTTTGTTTGCGAGTTAGACGCTTGCAGCATAGGATAGGTAACTTATATACATGTAGTACCTATGCAGTAGGTAACTATCTCGTTTATAAATAACTAGCAGCCCGCCCCGGCTTCGCACGGGTATTAAAAAAATAATTATAATAATTTTTACACAAACACATTTAAACCCTTCTATTTAAGTCAGGTTATTAAGAAAAGAAAATAATAAAGAATGTTTAATATATTTTTTTTATGAACTTATATTTATATTTGTTTTTTGTTCTAATGTTTATTTATCGGGCAAAATTATTAATCTCTTTTTGCGCAGTTGGATAAAAACTGTTCTATGTCCTTACCCATGTCTCCAACCATTTCCATACCAAATTTCATCCTAATCGGTTGAGTAGATCGGTTATCGCGCAAAATCATTAACCTCTGTATGCGCTGTTGGATAAAAACTTCCCTATGTCCTCCCCGGTGTCTCAAACCATTTCCATACCAAATTTCATCCTAATCTGTCCAGTAGATCGGTTATGGCGCAAAACCAATAACCTCTTTTTTGCGCAGTTGGATAAAAACTATCCTATGTCCATCCCCTTATCTCAAACTATTTCCCTACCAAATTTCATCCTAATCGGTTGAGTAGATCGGTTATCGCGCAAAATCTTTAACCTCTTTTTGCTCAGTTGGTTAAAAACTATCCTATGTTCATCCCCGTGTCTCAAACTATTTCCATACCAAAGTTCATCCTAATCGGTCCAGTAGATCGGTTATCGCGCAAAACCATTGACCTCTTTTTTGTTCAGTTGGATAAAAACTATCCTATGTTCATCCCCGTGTCTCAAACTATTTCCATACCAAATTTCATCCTAATCGGTCCAGTAGATCGGTTATCGCGCAAAACCATTGACCTCTTTTTGCGCAGTTGGATAAAAACTATCCTATGTTCATCCCCGTGTCTCAAACTATTTCCATACCAAATTTCATCCTAATCGGTCCAGTAGTTTCAGAGCCTATTCAATGCAAACAAACAATCAAATCTTTCCTGTTTATTATATTAGTTTAGATAGCAAAGCGGATAATAAAATCATTAAGTATAAGTTTTCTAGTATTTGTCCCGAGACTTCTCAGGAAGTTTTGAAGCAGTGATGGCTCAGTGGCATTTGCTATGGACTGCCGCGCAGCAGGTCTTTGGTTCGAATCCCACCACGGGCTTGAGCTTCACCGCATGGTGGAAGGGCATTTTGGGAATGCCCGCCTGGCTAGCGACCACCCTTAAGTAGAAAATATGTCGCCAAGCACCTAACAGTGTTTTCCGGCAGAAGTCCTTGAGAGCCAGTAAAATTACAGACACATAAGACCTTACAACTGTACGTGTCAGTGTGACGGGCACAAGGCAATTTGTCGTTGAAGAAATGCATCTGTTATAGGCAGAGGTTTCGAAACAGTGATGGCTCAGTGGCATTGGCTATGGACTGCCGTAAAGCAGGTCCATGGTTCGAATCCCGCCGCGGGCTTGAGTTTCACCGCATGGTGGAAGGAAGGGCTTTTTGTGAATGCCCGCCATGCTAGCGACCACCCTCAAGTAGAAAATCTGTCGCCAAGCACCTAACAGTGTGTCCGGAACACACAGCAGTCCTTGAGACCCAGTAAAATTACAGGCACATGAGACCTAACAACTGTCCGTCTCAGTGTGACGGGCGCGGTGCAATTCGTTATTGACGAAATGCATCTGTTATAGGCAGAGGTTAGTGCAACATCAGGTGGGCCTCGGGCTTGTTCGTTTCTGGTGGCGCATGGCGTCATCATTATAAAATCGTCACTTTCATTATCAGATGACATTATGGAAAATTATTTGGTACAATTAAAAGCGTACATGTATACTGATATATCACCAATTTAATAAAAATAAAATTTAACTAAACCATGATACTACGTATACTGCGCCTAAACAAAACAAATTGTCACGCTTTTTTTTTCGCAGTGCAGAAAAAGGTTCCCATCCTCCATTTATTGAAAATCGAGTACTTACCTACTAATAAATCCCCTCTTTTTTCTAATTATTTGATATAATAGTATCGTAATCGAGGGGAGAAAACGATCTATTTCTGTTCGAGAGTTTGTTAAAGCCCGTCGCGCAGCGAATGGGCTTAAAGGCAACTCGAGAACAGAAATAGAACTTTCTCCCGAGTGATACATAGTGATTTATACTACACCTACGAGGAAAATAAAATCATTACCTATACGTTTTCTCGTACTTATCACAAGATTATTCAGGCAGTAAGTTCTTTATGACTTCTTGAGCTGCGTTTCTTATTTCTGGTGGCGTCATCATTATAAAATCGTCACTTTCACTATCAGGTAATTATTTTTAAATTATTATAATAATAAAAAAAGCGTAGGTACAGTTAAAATATCAATTTAATAAAAAACAACATTTAACCAAACATAATGTGAGAGTACATAAAAATGTTTTGTCCAAAATTAGTGCGATGTCCAAGACCGGTGCCGTCACCAATTATTTTCATTGCGGAAAACAAGGAGAAAAAAAACATATCTTTAATAATAAAAAATATATTGGAACTAGACGGGGATTATATTAATACAGATTCATGCAAACCACACTTCTAAAATCCTAAAATATAAACCTTCAATTCAAAATATTATTATTGCATGAATATGGGTGGTAAAAAATTTCTTGATAACACAAAGTTATTCATATTCCACCTGTATGCAAAAGTTATTAAAAATTTAAGTTTTTTCAGAAAATTAAAATGTTATTATACAACTCAACAATTGCGCGGTATATCTACGAAACCTTAATATCTAATTAGTTAAAAGTGAAAACAAATCTCAAAAGCTATGAAACGAAAGGCATATGATACTACTGCTAGTCTGCTACTACTTATACACTTATACTTCGTACTGTTATATGGAACACTACTTGCTGAGCTGAGAATATTTTTGATAAGGGCGTAAAAATCCTTCACCGGTTTTTGTTACTGACTTGTATCTATGTGTGAAACGAAACGTAAATTACGCTATCTTGGGTTATATTCCATTTGTCGCTAAGAACGTTATTTTCGATAATTTTGGTCACATTCTGCGTCTATGGTTGTGATCACTGTGATCGTTTGTAACTGTCATCCCCTGTTCCATTTAGGATAAGAACGCTAAGAATGCCACTTAAATTTGCCACTTCTGTCACTTTTGACATTAGATGTAGCGTTTATGGCGAAAATAACGCCAAGACCCATTTGGAACAAATTTTTGGGTGTGTGATCGTTTTTAACGAATCTAACTTCAAATGGTAAGCACCCTTGAACGGAATGTGGCTTGACTTTCCCTGCGGTTCAAATCACGCAATTATGGGCTTTTAGCACTGTACCTATTCACGTTTTTGTTACTGACTTTTGTCAACGTGTGAAACGAAACATAAATGACGCCATCTCGACCATCCCACATCTATAACATTTTGTGGCACACTCTACTGAAAAAACGATCATGCCTATAGATTTGTGCTTTAAAATAGAATGTTAACTTCATATCTAGAAGTGTTATCTGTCAAGAAATAACAAATCCAAATCATTAAAAAAAATAGCAATTTTGTATTCATTACATAGAATGTTATTGTACTACTAACGCTATCAAATTAGAAAAACTTAAGTGTTAACATCGCTGCAACAGAACTAAACCATAGAACATATAATAATACTACGTATAGAATGAACACTCCGCTCCCCCCACCAATACGAGCCTTCCTCACCCCGCCACGGATTCTGAGCTGTCGCTGAGCTGACTTGAGTACGGCACGCGCAACTCGTGCACAATGACGTGACGACGAAGTGTGACGATTGTACGAGTATTTTAAAAGATTAGAGGAGGGTACTCTTTTGCTGTTTACGGTTGATTAGCAACTAAACCAGAAAAGGATAGGCATTTTTATAGATTTCCTAAGGATAAAATGAGGTAAGTAAGTCATTTATGGTAACCTACACTAGCACTAACCTACTTATTTGTCGTTCTTCAGTTATACAGTAGGTAACTTATAAAAACCGGTAATTTACAGTAGGTATTGAAAAAAATACATATCCGTGATAAGCTGTCAGCAGTTGTCTTAATTTATAAAATAATGAAAAGATATCATAAAATTTATCAAATGCTAAATTTAAATCAGATTCATTGTAAATGTCAAAAAATGTTAACTGATTAAGGCAAAAGTGAAATCGAGAGATATTTTTATTACTGTAATCCCTCCTGGTTGTATAAAAATAAGAGGGTATTGAAGTCTTGCTTTTTATCGGAAAGTAAAGCATTTGGGCTGTATTGTGATCTGAAAGGCAAATAACTCACCAACTGCCCTTTTAATATTGCTAATTATATGATCTATACAAGCTTCTTGTCTGGTTGGTTGATTGATATGACACTCCATATTATAATTTTGTGTCAAATGTAGTAAGTTTGTACTAGAATTATGTTTTTTAAGAGTGTTAATATTAAAATCTCCTACCAAAACAATTGTATGTCTTGAAAGTTGTTTTGTAAGATTGTACAAATGTAAGTCTAGTTTGGAGATAAACACAGTACTGTTTGGCCCTGGTATACTATAGATGCAAACTACTATTAAACTATATGTTGGTATAATAACACCACAGCACTCAAACTGCTTGTCCTCAGCCAGTTCTTTTACCAATTCAAATTCTTTGTTAGGAAGACTTATTTCAACTAATATCGCTACTCCTCCCCTTCGCTGCCACCTTTTTCTACTATAATTAGCTGCGACACGATAACCATATAATTTATTGTTATATTTAAATTACTCTCGTTACCTAATTCAATAAAAGTTTCTGAAAGACAAAGTATGTTTGGCCTCCTACCTAGATTTCAAAGTCCGGTCATCGTTACATCCATGACATCTCTCTGGGATAAAACACCAGCTATACTCTGGTGGAGAATTCGCAAATTATGACACTCACTTTTTTTTATTCCTGATAGGTTAGCCTTTGACCACTATCTCACCTGATGGTAAGTGATGATGTGAATTCTCACGTTTTATAGGGACGAAAAAATGTTTTATTAACTGATTGTAGGGAATAATCTGAAAGTGTTTTTTTAATAGTTTGTAAATAGAAAGGTATTGTACCTTTCTTGGGTAGTGCTGATGATAAGGCCGGTGGTGCATATTTTACAAATTTATGTGAGTTGTGGGATTTTTTGATAGTGTATTGTGCATCGAGTTTGTGGTTCATTAAATATTTGCCATCGTAGTCAAATTGGTCTATGATATGGTTAACTTCATAACTAATATAAAATGTAGCCTAGACGACCCATTATAATTTGTCGGGTACATGAAGTGATAATATCTATGAATACGTTTGTACTTGTATCGGAAAAATGTCTTTTGGACTTTTTAAACTGAAATGTATGCGTTTATTCGAGCGGATTCCACACACATACATCGACTTTCAATTTATTACGTACTAATGTGCTGTACATAAGGCGGATTACATGCTGATTATAAAAATCATTTGAATTCCTTGGAATGAAACCCAAACGCCTGAAAGATTCCTTCACCAGCACATTAAGGTGGTCGTGAAACGTCAACTCTTGGTCGAAAATAACACCCAAATATTTAATGTTAATTAAGGGTGGTATGCTCTCATTGTATATTTTGTAATCATAATTGACTTGGTGCCATATTTGAACAAAAGTCGTTACGTGACATTTGGAGGCATCAAATTCCATCCCGTTTATTCGACTCCATTGAGCCACTGCATGGACGGGTCTAGAATCAAATTATCCAAGCCTCATATAGCTTTAAAAAGGCTGCGCAACTTTCTTCCTATCACTACTAAAATTGCTCTAGTTCAATCTCTTTTACTCCCAATTCTAGATTACGCTGATGTCTGCTATCCAGATCTCACTGAGGAACAGCTAGATAAGTTTGAGCGTCTTCAAAACTTCTGCATAAGATTTATATTTGGTTTGCGCAAGTATGATCACATATCTCAATATCGATCAAAGCTCAAGTGGCTCCCTATACGTCTTCGCCGGAATGCTCACATACTCTCTCTCCTTTACAATATTTTGTTCAATCCTTTGACCCCGCGCTATCTTAAGGAACGTTTCAATTTCCTTCACAATGCCAACGTTCTCAATCTTAGGTCATCAGAAAATCTTGCCCTCAGTATACCTCAACATGGCACAGTATTTTATGATCACTCATTTTCAGCTGAAAGCTGTTCGCTTATGGAACTTATTACCAGTTACTATCAGGCGTGCACAATCCTTGTCGATCTTCAAAAGCCAAGTAAAAAGTTTCTATATCACTGATTAGTTTAACCCGTGTGAACTTGGGTTTTGATTATAATACACCAAAGAATTAATGTATATATTTATATACAAAAAAAGAAAAATAACTACTAATACATAAACATACACTAATACATATTGAAATATGTATAATTAATACATTGATATACTTACATAATATATATGTTTATATATATATATTTCAATATGTATTAGTGTATTTTTATGTATTAGTAGTTATTTTTCTTTTCTTGTTTATAATTTATTATTAATTTGATTTAGTAATGTATTATTGTCTTGATTTGATTGTACCTTTATCTTTATATTACACCCCGTCTTGTTATTCCTGTATTTCCTCTCCATCCTAAGGTTGCCTGGAAGAGATCACTATTAGTGATAAGGCCGCCCATTGTAACACTTTATTGTATGCTTTCTTTTACTCTTATGTTATTTTTGTATATTAAGTGGTGTAACAATAAAGAATTATCTATGTATCTATCTATCTATCTATAGTCAGCAAGCAGCTGTAGAGCAATAGAAGCGAGCTTAGCCAGCAGAATGTCGTTATTAACTCTATCAATCGCCTTCCGAAAGTCAAAGTAGAGCACGTCAACCTGGGAACGATGGCACAGCCTGGACACTCAACTCATTCTCCATACAAAAGCCGCGTTCTAACTACCTATTACACAGACACTACACTAAAGTTGTTTTTGTACACGCGTAAATGTGTGCGTGAAGTCTAAGGTTGTCATCGTATGAATATTATTGTACATACTTACCCAACAATCTTTTGATGCTGTTATTATGACTTATTAGATTTCGTAGGTTTTGCGTACCTTACCTACCTTCAGAAACATTTACAAGCACAACAATCCGACTCCATGTACGACATAGGAATATGCAACACAACCGAGTAGGTAACATTACTTCACATTTTACTCCATTACTTATACAATAATAGATACCTACACTATAAAAAAAGTGTCATTCCAAATTCACATAAGTAATGATAATAATTACAATCACAATAATAATGTATGTTCTTCTCGTATAATAAACAATCATGAAGTGTGCCGCGTGTCAACCGTAGCGAAGGTCGGTATATGTATTGCTTTTCTCTATGGTATGTATAGGTCTATGTATAGGTAACAAAGACACTTGTTTTGCTGCAAACGAAGTCGATATCCACGAATATTTTTTGCAAACGAAAATCTTCTCAAATAACCATTATTTGAATAGCAGTTTGAATAAAATACAAAGATAACGTATTATGTTTGTACGTGAGATAGTGGTCAAAGGCTAACCTATCAGGTGTATTAAAAAAAAACGAAGTCGATATCCACGGATATTTTTTGCAAACGAAAATCTTCTCAAATAATCATTATTTGAATAGCAGTTTGAATAAAATACAAAGATAAAGTATTATGTTTGTATTTTTTTCAATACCTACTGTAAATTACCGGTTTTAATAAGTTACCTACTATATAAAAAAAAAAAAAAAAAAAAAAAAAATAGCCATTTATTGCCTTCATACACAAGAAAAAAAAAATTATAAACATAAGAAAATTGACAAACAATTAAAAATAAATAAAACAAAAGACAAAAGGAGTATGCTCAGCATTGTGCAGCGCATACGTTAAGTACTAACGTGCGCTGCGCTGTTTTTCAGCATATACCTACTCGGACGGATGTTTGCCGAGAGACATAGATAGTAAAGCGGATCACAAATAAAATAAACATAAGGAAACAGCTTACAGTAGTAGCGTGATAAAAAAAATAATCAAATAGGTAGAGTTTACAGAAAGGTGTGAAAAACATTACATTACAAAATACCTAAATAAGTTGCTAGTTGAAGAACTTTATATAGTGTATGGATGATGGTGTGTGTGTGTGTGTGTTTGTGTTTGCGGCGGTATGTGTGTCTAAGAGGTCATGTTTATGTGAGAGGGATTTTTTACGTTGTGTTTGACATTTCTGTGTGTTATAAAAGTTGCTTTAAAATTATGATTTTGACGGTCTAAAAGAATTCGTTTTAGTTTAATTTTGAAAAAATTGCAGCTTGTCTTTGCCCTTAAAGGAGGTGGGAGATCGTTCCATATCTTAGATGCACTGAATTTAAAGCAACCTTTAAAACCACTGGATCTATGTTTAGGGATTGCAAGTGTGTTGCGGAATTTTGAGCGTGTGTTTACAGGATGAGTGTTTTTAGACCATGTAAGCTTTTCAAAAAGGTACTCAGGTCTCTTGTTCCACAAAACCTTTTGAGTAAAGCATGCCAAATATAGTTCCCTTCGTAACTTCATATTCAACATTCCTTTTTCTAATAGATAGGGAGTGACATGTTCTCTTCTAGGTATCGTGAAACTATACCTAGAAGAGAACATGTCATGTAGTAGTGTAGCTCGTTCAGTCACTGCCCAAATTCTGGGACTATAAACTGCACTGCAGTAGTTGAATGGTGATAGTACTATTAGATCACATAATAAAATTCTTATCTTCTCTGATATGTATTTTTTTATGTTATACAAAACCTTGAGTTTAAAAAAAGAAGTTCTAATTTTTTCGTTCACATGTTTCACATATCTTAGCTCGCTATCCATTAGAAGACCAAGGTTTCTCGCCTCTGACTCTATGGGTATATCAATACCATTTATCTTTGCTTTTGGATCACATTCCAACACCTTACTGATCTGACTTTTAGTGCCCAACACTAGCATTTTAGATTTGGTGGGGTTTAAGATCAAGGAATTACGATTCGCCCAGCTATAAATCTCGTCTAAATCTTTGTTAATTTGAACTATTGCTGCAGCTGTATTTTCGGGCTTAAAACTATGGTATATCTGCGTATCATCGGCGTATAAATGATATTTACATACTTTTATGTGCTCTGGCATGTCTGAAGATATAACTGAAGAACGACAAATAGGTAGGTACTTACCGTAGGTTACGAAGAATGACTTACCTCGTTTTATCCTTAGGGAATCTACAAAAACTCCTATCCTTTTCTCGTTTAGCTGATAAGCAACCGTAAACAGCACAAGAGTACCCCATTCTCAACTTTTGAAATACTCCTACGCACGTCACACTTCGTCGTCACGTCTATGTGCGCGAGTTGCGCGTCCCGTACTCAAGTCAGCTCAGCGACAGCTCAGAATCGTTGGCGGGGTGAGGATGGCTCGTTTTGGTGGGGGGTGAGGAGTGTCCATTCTATACGTAGTATTATATATGTTCTATGACGATGGTCCAATTTGGAGACAATCAATTCCTCAATAGTCAGCAGGTTGGTATCGACGGACCGCTCCCGCCTAAAGCCATGCTGGGCGACACAAAGATATTTACCCACTTGTGCATAATTATATGTATTTGTGGAGTATGCTGTGTTCTAATTCGTAAGCAAGCTCAGTACTCAACGACGGTATGTCTGGCAAAACAAAAAAAGACACCTGCGAAATAGGCAGCGAATACCTTAGCTGCCTTCACCCCAGTGAACGATTCACTCATGTACGAGACTGTTGGTTCAAAGCCTCCTATGCTACGTACTCTAGAAACGTATCTCCAAAAATGTCTAGGGTTTAACTTAATATTAGCTTGAATACCTTCAAAGTAAATAGTGTAGGCAGTCGCAGCACTAAGACTCGAGAATTGGTGATAAATCTCATCCGACTTCGTTTGTTTCCAAGAGTCATGTAATTTATTCTAGCGTTTATGACTCACGAATAATATCGCCAGAGAATCAAACAGGATAGCGTATAACTTTCCTAGTCATCCGTCGTTTTCTGGACATACATTAAACATTGGTAGACGATCTTGTACAAACAGTAAATAGCAGTACAAACGTCAGATGCTTCCTAGACAGAACTCCAAGAACGTTCACTTAGTAAAAGAAATAACTGTTCGTAGTTCGCATTCATTAAAGTTCCAGTCTTTAGCAGTATCTATATTAGAAGGTTCTAGACAATCTGATCGAAAGGGCATGTCAATTTTCACGTTGATTTGTAAAAGTAGATGAAGGGGGTCGTTTTTAAAATGTTTTCAGCGTGTATTTCATTTTTGTATTTTACATCGTCTTTATATGCTTTTTTATAATAATTTCCCTCTCTTTGTCATATTTGTGTCGAGGAGAAAGTTAATTTGAATTAAACAAAACTACGTCGAGCATCTTCGAACGATATATAAAATCGCACCGCTGAGTTAATTTGAATTTACAGGATTTTTGGACTTGGAATAATCCTGTTCAAGTATCCATTAATAAGTTATTGGCAAAGTTATAAACAGGTGCAACGAAAAGCATTAATTAGGAGAATGTTGGTGAACAGAAAAATGAGAGGCAGAGCGAGTGAAGTAAGTGTGCCGCGATAAGTGGCAAATATGTGATAGATTAGTCGGTGGCTATTATTTATATTAAATCTAAAAAAAAAAGTGAAAATGCGTGTGCGCGGGCCACGCGCTGCGTAGGGTACCGTAGTAGCCCATAATCACAAAAGAACAATTCTGCTGTTCATTATTCTCTTCCACTTTCTTCCTGCTAAAGCTAGTAAATAAAAGTACGATTGCTTCCAAGTTGTTATTTCAATTCACGAAATTGTAATTTGAAAATTAAACATTGTTCGTTTGTGACTTCTATGGGTAGTTGAATGAAAACGTAACGGTTTCGCGATTCAGAACCCTTACGGTACAGCGCCAGTAGTGGCAGTTGTGTGAAACTTATGATAATGTATTATGGTTATTTTTTATTTATTTTAGATTTTGTTTTTAAATACAAGCCTTTGCCTGTTATATACAAGCAACTATTTAATCTTAGTCACTTTAAAGGATTCATTGTAAGGATTTTGTATTTCATACAAAATTATGCAACTCCCAAGTTCAACGACTATATATGTTATTACTAAGCTAATAAAGTTATCCCAAACAAGATTTTTTCAGATTTTGCATTTAAAATTTCGTAAATGGAGCAGTTAATCGAAAAATAATAGTATTAGTAAACCCTATAATCATTTTAAAAGACCTATTCAGCAATAGAACAAACGACACAACAAAATTTATTCACACGTTTGGGGTTACTAGCTACCATACAGAAAATATTTTATCTCTTTGTCGGCGTATGCACTCCCCTACAAAATTACAGCTTGCTAGTACAAACCGTCTCTTAGCAAAACCTCGGACAGACAGACAGATAGACAGACATACATGACGAAACTATAAGGGTTCCTTATGAGGACGACGGAACCCTAAAAACTAAATATATAAATATTTGTATATTAGTGTAGACGAGCCCTGATAGGGATTTTTTTGCGACCTTGAATATAAAAGTATTACCTTAGTAGAGAGGCGGTTCTACATCTTCCACTCTTCTGCCATCGATTGGTGTGAAACTAAATTCCTACCTGGGGCCTAACTCCCACCTTTTAAAAACTATTATGGAAAAGCAACATCATTATTTCAAACTTAAAATATGAATACTAAGATTCGTACACTGGCCGTCACGAAACAATAATGCTCTTGTAGCGCTATCTCTATCGCACAAATGACTTGATTCAATGCTTGCAGCTCGCTCTCACGTAAAAGTTATTATGTAAGTTTACTATTGTGGTATGTGGGGATGCAAATTTAAATTGTTAATGTAAGGTTAAAATAAGACTGAATTAACAGATGGGAGTTGGCCACCTCAGGTTATTAAACAACCGTGTCGATGGGTACCTGTGAGTAAGGTAAAAAGCAACCAAACATCTACACTTTGAGACTCTGTGACTGAACGTTAACGGGTACGTCTGATGAAAGGCACCATTTGCGCAGCTGATATCCGATGATATCAGCTGCGCCAATGGTGCCTTTCGTACAATTCGGACTAGCTCTGAGCGTAGGTATTTTTATTGATACCAACAGTGTAATTCAGACCGCACCCCCTGTGCACTAAGCAAGTAATATTTTACCCCTGTGTTCATCGGAATCGGAACGGAACGTACTTTATATTGTTTATTCCCATGTGGTGAAAATGGACGCGCACATGATCCTGTGAGGTTTTGAAAATGTTTTTATTTAATGTTTACGTCCGTTGAGCGGTGAAATTTGACGAGTTTGTGATTAAGTGTTGTGTGAAAATGACAGAAATGCCTCCTTATCTCGCGGTCAAAGATGAGGATAAAAACAGTGCTCAAGGTGACAATGATTCTTCGAACGACGTAGATGACTGGGATTTACCTCTGTGTTTTGATAAACCGAGGCACTTGGAGCCTATCAAAGGTGCCGAACGTGTAGAACATTCTTGGAGGGTGAAGGAGAAGGTGAGGGACAGGCCAGAGATTTGTGTACTTCTCGCGTAATAATTGCGTACATCGATGAAAACAAACGCACATGGGTTTGTCAATGCGTAATATTATTGCCGTTTTCGCATATTTGATTGATTTTATACCAAAGGTGGTTTAGATCACTATAATAACTTATGAATTATTTGAATTTAAAATATAAACTGCAGGTATTAGTCATCTTTGAGATAACACGGAAAACCTGTTCTGAGTGTTATCAAAATATACATATAAAGTGTTATTATTAAACTTCCGTATTTATTGTATTTAATCATTAGCAGAATTTCGAATTAAAAGAAATATTTTTTCTGAAATCTAACTGACCAGTCACTTCTACACTCATACAAACATCGAAGGGTGATTACTTCCTTAATACTAATGTTATCATTATCGCTGATGCCAACCGGTTAACTGTAGTTTTATTGTTGAAAATGAAAATATATTTATTTGACAGAGTAATAATAATACATGACCTAAACATCTACAAATATATGTCGGAGATGATAGATAGTAGCAAGTAAGGGGTTATCTCTCAACATCAGGATGTTTAATGGCAGAGCTATGAGGGCTCTGCCATTACGGGGGAGTAGGTGTGGGTATCGTGCAAATTAAATGACACATATCACTTGAAACCTTGATTTAATTTTTATTTATTTATTTATTTATTATTAATGGACGAGCAGCAATATGCTGATATGTCCATATCATTGCAGTGTTGGATTTATAGTTTCAGAAGAGATTTCTTTTCTGTAGATAGCCATTTGTCCAGTTTATTTTTAAAATTGTTTATTGATGTGGCTGACACAACATGTTCTGGTAGTATTTTCCAGTTATGCACTACTCTGTTACTCAGGAAATGGTGTACAGGCTTTGTTATGGCCGAATCCCGAGTAAGCTGGATTTTATGTCCCCGGTTTGGCCTAGAGATTTATCTGATTATATAAATGTCTTCTATATTAGGTAGGTTATAATATTGATTAATTATCTTAAATGTCTCAATAAGATCACCCCTAAGGCGTCTTTCTTCTAGACTAGTGAGGCGTAGTGTTAGGAGTCTCTCTTCATAGGACTTCTTGACGCAGGACCTGTGGTAATTTGGTTGCTTTCCTCTGGACACTTTCTAGAAGGTTAATATCTTTTTGGAAGTATGGGCTCCAAACTTGAAAACCATACTCTAGCAGGGGTCTGATATATGTTTTATATATTTTTAGAAAGACTTCTATAGTGAAGAATTGGAATGATCACCGTATGACATATAAAAACGAGTTGGCCTTTTTCACTATAGACATGATTTGATCTTCCCATTTAAGATTAGATGCTATTAACACTCCTAGGTCTTTTTGCAGATCAACAGATTCTATATCACTGTTGTCTAACATATACTTTACTCTAGGGTTTGCTGAGCCCAAGTGTAATACAGTACATTTTGCTGCATTCAGTTTGATAATCCAATCCCTGGCCCAGGCTTGGATGCAATTAAGGTCTTCCTGTAACTGTCCGGATTTAATTAGTGGGTTGGCAAAGATTTTACCATCATCAGCAAAGAAGGCAGTCTGGGATTGAATCACCTCTACCAGGTCAGTGATATAAATTCCAAATAGATGAGCTGAGAGCACCAACCCCTGGGGAACTCCAGTAAATACTTGTTTTGGTTGAGATAGGTATGTTCCAACACATACTTGAAAAGTTCTATCTTTTAAGTAGTTTCCTATCCACTTGAGTAGTCTACCCTGTACTCCAAAATGCACTAGTTTAATCAGTAGTTGTTGGACCTTGTCAAAGGCGCGTTCAAAGTCTAAGTACACAATATCCACAGGATTGTTGTTGTAAAGGCTTTTTGTCCATGAGTGTATGCATGACAGCAGATTTGTAATGGTGGATCTCTTTTTTGTGAAGCCATGCTGTTTAACTCATATTACACATTCTCTGCTTAAAAATTGGGTCAGTTTTATGCTTATAATTTATCCATTAATTTTACATAAGTACTGGTAAGACTAATAGGACGGTAGTTTCCAGTGCCCATCTTGTCACCTTTCTTATAAATCGGTGTAACCATGGCACGCTTCCAGTTTTGAGGTAAGTAATTATTTTTTAAAAAAGTGTGCTAAGTACAGGAGCCAAGATGTGGGTACTGTTCTTAAGTATAAGGCTTGGAACTTGATCAGGGCCAGGAAATGAGTTGATACGCAGGCTTGCAATTGCTTTCTCCACATCTTCTACAGAAAAGGATATATCGCATAGATCATGTTCCACAGGAGCCACACCAACTTTCATCAATTGTGACGAAGAGGGCTCTAATGAGTATGTTTTTTTAAATTCTTCGGCAAAAACATCAGTCATTTGAGAAGGCTGCGTTACCAGGTCACCACTCTGGCTCCAGATGGCTGTTGGGATTCTCACTTTTGAAGATGAACATCTCCGAATGTAAGAGTAAAATGTTTTGTCCCCATATTTAAGTATTTCGGCTTCATAGCAGCTCCTTTGTTTCCTCGACATATCAACACACTTGTTGTTTGTTTCTCTGTAGAGTTGGTAGTCATTTTCTGACCCAGAGATTCTGTAATTGTCCCACAGAGTTTTTTTTCCAGCCACTAGTTTTAAGACATTTTTATCAATCCATGGTTTATTTCGAAGTTTATTCTTGACTTTTCTTTCTGGAGCATGTTTATCAACAGTTGTGTTGATTGCAGACAAGATCTCCATCCACAATTTTTCTGTATCATTGAAACAATTTACCTCCTCTAAATTATTCCTTAAATCATTATTGAAACTGTCAAAGTTAGTAATGTTTAAACTTAGGCGTATCATTAGATTTTCTTAATAGGCACGGAAGTCTGAATTCTAGTACAGCATGGTCACTTTTGCCGATTGTAGGTTTGTGCGTTACTTCATCAATTAGAGAATCCTCATTTACCATAACAAGATCTAGTAAGGATGATACTTGCCCTTGTCAACTGAAGGAGATTGCTGTCTCTGAACATCATCATCTCAGCAAAGAGTTCTTTGGGGCCAGAATAACTTTGGCCTGGTGGAATAGGCCCTTTAATAGTTGGATAGTTGAAGTCACCTGCAATGATCACTGTATTTCTTTTAGTAGCAGTTATGAGATTATTAAGAAAAGAAAACATGCTCATTGAATCACTTCTCCTACATGCCTAAAAAGCTAGAAAAAATCCTGCCCATAATCTGAAAGCTGATAGCAGATTAAAACAAAGCAATAAATATGCTACATTCTCAGCAACACTTGGCTGGGGGGTTTATGGTTTTACTATTTAAGTTTTAATATATTCATTAGTGATGTACTGACTAGTAGCCAAATACTCGCTCATTAGTCTTTGTAGTAGGTGACTTATCGGTAAAGAAGAGGGGTATGGAAATGAATTGGATTGATTACTCTCACTATAAATTATATAAGCTAAGTAATTCACATAAGTTTTTATTCTTCTATAAACAAAGGGTCGCTGTCATTGACCCTAATTCACATATACACCGCAAACCTAATAAAATTAAGTAAACTACTTAAGTTCTTATCCTGTTTAACCCTCCACGTACAAGGTGAATAAAAGTCACATGGCATCCAAGGTGGGATTTATCCCAAAAACAAACTACCATATACATAACAATACATTACATTAGTCCAGTTAGGTGTTGCATTCGAACTGTGGCATAAATAAATTATATAACATGTATGTTCCAGTACAAAACACACTGTGTGGCGCTAGTCCTGTGCTTAAATGTGGGAGTGGATCCCCCAGATGTGGTCAAAACTCAGCCCTGTGCCCGCCTCGAGTGCTGGATTGGTAAGTATTTATTTTTATTTATACATTTAGGCGTTACTTTGCGGAAATTAATAATAACAAATGTTCAGAAATCATTAAGTTCATATTGCAGAAAACCATAAAAAAAAATACATTTTATGATGACCGCCTGCCGACGTTACGTCATATGATCGCTACGTTGCCGAACTTGAATAATTATTAAAGTGATTCACATGTTCACGAAGCATCGTCAGGAGGTCGCGACCCTTAGAGCGCACCATCGAGCATGGACTTCCGATGAATGATTCTTAACTACAGCGTCAGTGTGACGTAAACGACGCGAGGTGCAAACTTTCTTGGTCGAGTAGTACGTAGCGTACGTCAATAACTACGTAGCGTTTATTATGTCACGTCGATCACGTCTATGTTACACTAAATGTGGGCGAAATTGTCACTAAACATATTACTAAAACATTATTTACAAAAAAATATTAACCAACTTCCAAAAAAAGGCAAGAGCCAAAGGCGAATGTATTGATTTGTCGAAGCCAGGCTAAAATGGATTTTAATTCACCACTTAAATACTGTCAACTGTTTTGTAGTAGCAGTATGCATCACTAAACAAAGAGACATCAAAAAAAAAAACAGTTACCCATCACTGAAAAGTATGAATTAGCTTGTGGAAGTCGAACCATAATATTGTGAGGTTGGTGTTTAGACCCATGCACTCAGCATTGTACCGACTTCTTCAACTTATTTCATACATTTCTCAATAAAAAAAAGGTATTGTTTGTTTTTAATATTCATTATCTTTCACTGATGCATACTGCTTACAAATTGTCATTCGCCTAAAATACAGTTCACCATCGGCTAGACTTGCAATCACCATTAATATTGCACCATGGTCCAGGTATGCAAATACACTTTTCACTTCTCATGCTCATATAGTTCTTGTTTGTGCCCAATATACTGTTCTTAATTGCATCATTATTCATAATGCATAAATTAGGGTGTGGTGATATCATACAAATTACATAAGTAACAGTCGTGGCGTCAGTCTATTAAAACTGTACAAAGTATGTGACCTTCCAAAACTTTATTTGGATAATTATCAATAAACAAAGGGTTAGTTGTAAATGTACCTGTAGTAATTCAGCCAGTATGTACGGTATGACTATTAGTACCCAAATTTTCCCAATGAGTCACTTGTTCTCAATGGACGCATGATTCACACACCAGCATTAGCTAATGCAAAGTGGGTCTATGTTTAGAAAGCACACTTTTAAATTGCTTTGCATCGGGATTGAACTGGAATTTAGATACATTTGTTTGTATTGAATTTACCTACAATTTAATGACATAGTTGAATGCTCGTTATAAACACTTACATTAGACCTCCTCCTGTACTGTGCCAAAATTAAAACACCTTTGTACTTAAAAATATTATGGGATAGTAGTAGTAAAGTAAACTCACTAATTACGTATTGCGATTTATATGGTACAAATTACAACTAAATTATTAGCAGAATGTAATAATCGGTATCGAACTGTTAAAAAATATGACAGGCGTAGGATCCCGGTTGTGTGTCGGGCTGGAATTGTCCCCCTATTCTTCCTGTGGGAGTCGTAACAGGCGATGTATGGAAAAACACCGAAAGGTGGGCAGCAGCAACTTCTGAAACACTCTGCAATCCCTAATCTTGCCCATCTTACGCCTGTAAAGCGTGGCAATTATGGTAAACCCCCCGTAACACATAATGGGGAAGCCTTTGTCAATGGTGGACGTTATGTGTATTGACGAAGGTTCTGGTTTGCTGCGGACTAAAATAAAAGGGGTATGCCATTTCCTTATCTCCTTTCTGTCATCGGACAACAGGAGGAGGCACAAAACGCAGAATTCATGGTCAAAATTAAAAAAATACACAATCTAAATCAATAAATACACACGAAGCGCTTTATTCGAGCTTCATTATGCTTACAGCTGAAGTATGGAAAACCTACAACATTTCTGTTTCCCGATAGTAGTAATCTGGGAGTCGTATATTACAGTCTACTAGAAAAGATATCTACTATGTAAGCATATGCTACCGTCGACCGCGGCGTCGCTTTCCATTACGTCAGATTGCGCTCAAAATATTGTTCATCTTATAAAATTACAAATATACGATAAAACATTTAAGTCATGTGCGGGATTCGAACCCGCGTCCATCCACCCCTTTAGCCGGGGTATGCACTAACCAATTGAGCTAACGTGACATGACGTCATTACTCAAATCTTTCCTATCGTTCTTTAACCACCGTATTGGGATGGAGCGACATCTATAGTACAACTTAGGTTGTACTACAAACAAGACCAATTTTGCAATTGGTTTTATACTTGTAAATGATGACGGAATACTATGTTTGCAATAACGCCTGCTATGCGGATTACATTACAAAAATACGATAGATTTATTTAATAATGTTTTCGAAAAGAAAGGTTCTCGTATTAGAAAACATAAAATTTACTAAACACAGACCCTGTATATTAGTTTTACTGAATTAGCCGAATCGTCTACTGCTGAACACAGCCATTAGGGGTTGTCATAATTCCTACTCTTGTCAGACGGCCTGGTATCGCAGTATTCATATACCCGGCACCCCACGGGGATATTAACTCGTGTCAATTGTTTAGATCCACAGTCGATGTCGCAGAGCAAAGCCCTGGAGAGCATCGGGCACGCGCTGCAGTCGCAGTATGAGCGGTGGCAGCCTCGCGCGCGGTACAAGCAGTCACTTGATCCCACCAGCGACGAGGTAAATATGGCTTATCGGGTCCTTAGGGTACCCTATTATGTTTTAAGGGTACAGTAAGATAAAACGGGAACCTATTACTAAGGTTATGGAGCCCGTCTATGCGCCAGTCGTTAAAGGGCTGTAAATTGTCATAGGTGCCTAAAAAATAACGATAAAAGCAAAAAACTCTTGTACACCAGAACAGTTTTTTTTTCAACATTTTTATTCTCTTTTGTAAAACTGTAATAAATGTCAACAAAATAATCAGTTTGTATTTTATAATTATTATAACAATCGGGATATTATGATGACCATGATACGAGTAAACTCGTGATAATGGCGCTTGCAACAGGGCCGAAATATCGAGAGCTCAAAAGTAATCAAAAACATGATATATATCCCGTTTGGTATAATAATTATAGTGTTAATGACCGTGACCGTTCGTATTTCACCGATTGATGGTATCAAGATGAATCGTATTTTGTTTTTCTAGAAAGAAGTAGGTAAGTAAGTATGCATAGTCCTATTATTTACTCTGTACTTGTACTAGGTAGGACAATCAAAATTACATTTTGATAAAACTTCCCCATACTCTTCACCGCACGTCCTTTTTTCCCGAACGCTTTTGACGGCCAAAATAGATAATTGTTGGCAAAATCCAGAACACTGGTCTTGTAATTTAGAAAATTACACAAAAGATATAAAACATAGCTTGGTTGTTGATTAACTAATTCGAGATTGGCCGTGAGATCCAGTCCAAATATATTTGTTGAAAAATAAAGACTGTTGTTAATTGCTACATATAGCATGTTCAGATTACATTAACACATCAGGGCTTCATTATTCTATGTTTAATTAAAAATGTTTTAATTAGGTAGGTACTTAATTGAAAATCAGCCTTGTACCGTATGTTGGTTGTATGGTTGGTACGCCGCGCCTCTGCCGAATGACGGCCGATGATCACGACATGGCGCCCTAGCGGAACTTTTTTGGGTGGTGAATGACTGATAAAATAGAAATATTTACAGGCATGCATTTCGTCACATGTGACGTGCTGCACTGTGCCCTGCACCCTGAGACATACAGTCGTTAAGTCTCATGTAGTCTGTAATTTTACTGGCTCTCAAGGACTGCTGCCGGAAGAGACTTTAAGTTGCTTGGTGACAGATTTGAGGGTGGTATCTAGCCAGACGAACATTTTCAAAATGCCCTTCCACCATGCGGTGAAGTTTAAACTATACTAACGGTGTGGGGATCGAACTAAGGACATGCTGCACGGCAGTCCATAGCTATTACCGCTCGACTACTAATGCTTCAATAATGCATTCTGCGAATGCCAGCCTGGTTAGCTACCACCCTTAAGTAGTAGATCTGCCGCCAATCATGTAACAGTGTTATTGAACAGATGTTCTTTAGAACACTAGATTAGCCTCTACAACATCTTCGACATCACCATACATTCGGGTACAGTTATCAAAGGCTAGCTAATAACCTAAGAGTGCAGTGTCAAGCAGATCGACACTGCAACTGTAGTGGACAAGCGTCAAGTTTACCATTAAGCGGGTGATTGACCGTCTCATTACTTAGTAACATAAAAAATATACCGAAATAAAGGTTCTTATGATGGAGTCTAAGACGCGGGTTGTTGCGTTTCTTCCTAGCTAGTTTCTAGGGAAATGGATTGAGATTTATTTAATTTATAAAATGAAATGTCCACCGTTTCAGGTGAAGAAGCTGTGCTGTTCCCTGCGGCGCAACGCGAAGGACGAGCGCGTGCTGTTCCACTACAACGGACACGGCGTGCCGAAGCCGACCACGCAGGGAGAGATATGGGTCTTCAACCGGGTACTGGTGCTTGATAAGTCTCAATTAGTCACTCCTTGCGATGTCGATGGGCAGCTTGGTTCTTGCTGGTGCCGCTTATGTTATTGCAATCCTCGTCTAACTGCAGGTGGCCATATACGACGACAGTTACTTTGGTAGTAAGTCTGATAGACACCACAAACTAAAATTAAGTTGAGTACCAAAATCGTTATTCCTTTTATGCTACTATCCATATTGGTAAAACATAAGAACGATAAGCTTAAAATGTACATATTCTATTCAATTTTCAGTCAAGTGAGCACTATAATAAGACTAAATTTGCTTAAAACTACCCACAATTGCAAATATAAAATGTTAGGATTATCATTTTTAACTTTTATACCAATTTGTACTTTAGCAGAAACAAATTCAGAACTTATTTAATTTAGTTTAAGTTAATTCGGTTTGTGGGGCATTACAGAATAACGTCCAAGGCGAAGACACCACAGTGTAAGGGAGAACTGGCCCGTCATTGCTCCATACGAACGTTGAAAGGTGATCACTCCCTTACTTCAGGTTTTAGGTACAGAACATATCATAACTTTCATGTTATTTATTATGTAGCAAATGTGTATTGATACAAGTCTAGATAATGAAGAGATAAATCGATATCATGCTAAGTTCTGGACCTAAAACCTGAAATAAGGGAATGATCATCCTTTTGTACAGAGAAGGCACCGGCTGGTTCAACCTTCACATTTTTGTAGCATTAAGATTTGTTTTCAGGTCCCCGTCCTGACTTAAATTAATTAGTCGTCAACCATTAAAAATGTAGGCCGGCGCCGATTCCATGTGTTAAGAGGCGGTTTACAACTATCTTATTAATTCATTTATTTTTACTTTATTCTTTATCTTCTGAATGAAATGGTACTAATTATAATAATAATAATCATCACTTATTCATGTTAAATACATGCTTGGTGAAACTTATGTGGCTAAAATTATACAAATACTACTAATAGCGATTTGTACGTGTTGTTTTTATTCTTGCTCGCAACAAATTAATTGCTAAAATTAGGTTAAAGTTGGTTTTAAGTGTGAAATAAGTGTTTAATGTTTAACAGTGTATACGTGTGATGCAGTAGTGATGTTTGTAAACAATTATATAGCTTGCAAAAAATTATCATCAGATAATCACATTGATTCTGCCGATAATGTACCTAACGGTCGTGCACTGTGTTTACTGTGTCTCTAGTTGGAAAGCGTCGGTGTCCTGTGTCGCTCTGTGCTGTGAGTTGTGACGTTTCGAACGCAAATAACTGGCGAATTAGTGAAATTGACGAGTAAGGAAACTGGCCAGTGGTACGCTAATCCATAAACATTAGCCAATGAATTAAGCTCATGGAATTGGCCCCATTTGCTTTGCAAACTAATTTTATAACGCTGACACTAATAAGAGAATCTATTATTTTTTTATATAACAGTTTCACTTCTGAGTGGCTATATTAATACTAGCTGTACCTGCGACTTCGTCCGCGATTGCCGTACCTGCAGACTAATTATTCACATTTGAGCACTGTTTATCTCATATTAAGCAACGCTGTGGTCTGCGTTGACGCACTCTTAGTAAAGCATAACTCAGAAAGGAGCTTTTTACTTTGGGTTTGAAAACTCCCGGGTTGTATTTTCCAGAAGACAGTAGTTAATCTCTATCTCAGAGAGTTCCTTCGCGGTTCGCGCAATAAGGTGTTGAAGCTAAGTACTTTGTGCGTTTCTTTGGAATTTTGATTTTATAACGGGGTGTTTTTGCCGAGGTTCTCCTTGTTTCGGGGTAAAACGAAAATATATTAGATCGTGCACTTTCATTGCGCAATCTCCAAAATACATCCGGCAAAAGATAAATAGTTAAAAAAACTGATTGTGGCGAATGTTCCAGATTTTAGAGTTTTATCTTAGCAAGCTTGCAAAACTAATTAAGGGTGACCTTCTTCGTAGTATGAACTCAAATCGTGTTAAGTTAAATTGAATTCCATTCAGTAGTTTTGGAGTGATGCGCGGCCGGGATACAGACGGACAAAAATAGAAAAAAATATAGTTTTGGCATCAGTGCCAGCTACAAAAAAAATTGAGAGCACTCTCTCAATTTCTATTTTTTTCTCAATATCTGCCATGTACAGAATTGTTACAGTTTTATTATAAGTATAGATTTATTTAAGTTTTATCATTTATCGTATTAGCTTAAAAGTATATTTTTCCAAGCATGTAGATTATATAACATTCTCTGTTCTGGTAACATTTTCCTTATTATATTTCTGTAGCTGATATATATATTTATTTTATGCAAGTGACAACTTTTCTATTTATCTCCAAATTCATTGTTTTTCACATTTACAAATATCCTTTGTTTCTATGTAGAAACAAGTTAGTGGCTGGTCAGCGCGTGAGACAAAGAGAGACAGTATACGTTATATTGCATTTCCAGTCGTACACCCAGTACATCCCCCTGTCGATGTACGACCTGCAGACGTGGATGGGCGCGCCCTCGCTCTACGTGTACGACTGCTCCAACGCGGGCGTCATCCTCGACAACTTCCGCCAGTTCGCAGAGCAGCACGAGCGGGAGTACGAGGTATGTCCGTCGCCTTCCGACCGCACTACCTCTCTCACTCACACTCACACTCGCATGTTCGCACACTACACACATAACCTATTGATAATCTTGCATCTCGCAAGGAGCGTTGGTGACCCAACCAGAGTAGCCTCACTCTCATAAATTTTTTGTTGTTTTTTTTTATGCGTGATAGGTTTTAGCCTTGGACCACTATCTCACCTAATGGTAAGTGAGGATGTGGTAGGTGTTGTTTAGGCTAACCTAGAATTACTGGCTCTCAAGGACAACTGCCGGAACACACCGTTAGGTGCTTGGCGACAAATTTTCTACTTGAGGATGGTAGCTAGCCAGGCGGGCATTCGCAAAATGCCCTACCACCATGCTATAACGACTGCCATCCTAAGACAACAACCGGGACCGACGCGTCGGTTCCGGTTGTTAAGCCGTCGCGACGGCTTAACGTGCCCTCCGAAGCACGGAAGCGCTCAGTTGTAATGTCACTACCGGTCACCCATTCAACTCTTGACCGCGGCGGACGTTGCTTAACTTTGCTGATCGGTTAAGAACATCTAAGCAAACTTCGCTACGAGCGTTTCAGAATGTAGGTATTCGAATATAACGATAATATTGGCGGCTGAATATATGATATGAGTTTTTTGGATGAAAAAACTCATATATTGATAAATAGTGTATTGGGAAAACGTTAAGCGCTGACGAGTGCTAAATAGTTTTATTTGAACAGGTTTTTAGCAAAATATACACACATCAAAAGTGCCTAGGGATCAAGTACATTTCGAGTATTATCGCAATAGAGGATTTTATTCGTGTGCTTTTCTGATGAGTCTCGTTTTGGTATGCGGCCTGATACAAGACGTACTCGAGTTTGGAGAAGCTCTGGACGTCACGAACGTTTAAAATTCTGTCAAGAAGTTCACCCATATGGAGGGGGAACAATAATGGTTTGGGCCGGTATTTGGATCGGAGGAAGAACAGATCTCATTTGGATCAGAGGCAACATTCATGTTCAGATTTATGCGGAGAGTATTGTTTGAGAAGTGATTATCCCTTTCACGAAGCCGTTTGAGTAATTCGTTTCGTCTAATGCACGTTCACACACGGCTAGAGTCGTAACTCGCTCGAATCAACGTTCTACCGTGGCCTGCTCAATCGCCAGACTTCAACCCCATTGAACATGCATGGGACATGCTACAAAGAAGAGCTCTGCCAAGTATCGATGCCGTGCATAACCCACAACAGCTTTTTGACTTGTTGCAAAGAACGTGGGCGGCCATTCCTCAAAGTGATTTTAAGCATTCCAAATCGCAGTGCTTGCGTGATTAGTGTAAATGGTAGAAACACAGATTATTAATTAATATAATTTTACAATAAGCAGCAAAAATCCCATTTTTTTTTAGTTTTTCTGCTATTTCGTTTTCTTAGGTAACATAGGTTTCTTCAAATTGCAAAAAATATTTTTTTTCTATATTCGTTCATAATATAGGGATTCGTCGATAACTTAAACATAGAAATTAAATTAAAAAACCAGTCTGGATAGTTAGATTTGGTAAATATTCATTGAATATTTTTTTTAAGATCAAAATATACATGATCACTAGGCTCTTTTGATGTCTGTATTTAGTTTGTAACAGTAAGAAAGTTATATGTTAATGTTGATCATATTCAGTAAGGTCGAGTTGATTCAAAAACAAGTTTCTAGAAACAAAATTCACGATAGAATATAATTGAAAGTTATCTCTAAATTAAGATCATAACGAAAATATGTTATGTATGACAATAAAAATATAACAATAAAATAGCAAAACCTTATCATGAGCGACAAGTTAATCCTGACAAAAAAGTGCTCGAGTCGTTAATTGTATGCAATCGCGTGCAAGTTCCGATACGGTTAGTGTGCCTGATCCACACCTTCGACCACTTCATCTCTTACCATCTGGGCCCCAATTCTCTTAGCTATTGACCAAACGCCACACTACTGCCATGCTTTTGCAATCGAACTGCTGTTAATGATGCTATATAATTATATAGCAATCGCGACGCTATCGTATGGCTGCGCTACGGCTTGCAAATTTTGCCACTGAAATAATAATGAAAACTTCTATCAATCAAGCATCAGTCAAAACATCAATACAGTGGTTTTCTACCAAACAATACATTAAATATATTTAAATCACTTAGCTATTTTTCTATCTAAAATCCTCCAAAATACTTTATGCCACTGTAGCAACGCAATCGCAGCAAAATAGCTTACAGCATACCAAATATGTCAAAAACTATTGATAGCAAGCCACTGACTTGCGATGGAACCTAAATAGCGGGCAGACTACAAATACTGTCAAAATCTAAAATTTTCATGCAATTAAGTTGCGTTAACAACGTTCAGTAGCTAAGAGAATCAGGACCCAGGTGAGATAGTGGTTAAAGGTCAACTTATAAGACATAAAAAAATACTTAAGGAACTCGTAGCGGGTACAGCAGTAGTAATATTAGTGGGGTGTACAGGCGCAGATAAACAGTAAACCTGAGAGCGGCGACGTGCCCCCCGGGGCGGGGGCGGGGGCGGGTGCGGGGGTGGGTGTTGGTGCGGTATCGTACAAGAACTGCATCCAGCTGGCAGCGTGCGCGGCGGGGCAGGCGCTGCCCATGAACCCGGAGCTGCCGGCGGACCTGTTCACGGCGTGCCTCACGACGCCCGTCAAGATGGCCGTCAAGTGGTTCGTGCTGCGGACCAGGACTCCTCACAGGATCGCCACGCACAACCTGCACGATCTCATCGACAAGTGAGCGCTCTCAAACCTCCCTCCCTCCCTCTCTTACGCACTTACTCACCTACGCGTCACACAATTACTGTCTCTTCCACAGATCATGGGAACGGGAGTTTGGCTGTTCTCGCCTTGCACTATATCTAATAGCACATTTTTCATCTTATCATCATCAGCCGGAAGATATCCACTGTTGAACGAAGGCCTCCCCACTTGTAACCATTGGCTACCCGTGACTTTCACGATGTCGTCAGTCCATCTAGTGCGGGTCCTACCGACTCTACCTCTTCCGGTATAATGTGGTAATCGCTCGAGAACCTTTCTTCCCCGTCGGTTATCGATTCGTCGAGCAATATGGCCCGCCCATTGCCACTTCAACTTACAAATTATGAAAGCTATGTCGGTGACTCAACTAATAAAATGCATTTGAAAGCTGGATAGCGAAAACTCAAGATCTATGTTACGGGACATATTTATTTCGGAGCTTAACACGCTATACTTTGTCCAGGAAACGTTCCCTAAACAACAAACGAGGGTTTATGTGTTTTCCCCTTACAATGGTTACACAAAAATACAAATGCGAGTGATAGCGGGATAGAATTAGCGCACCCGGCACTAATTGAAAATGTTGAAGTATCAATATATCAGATTTTTTTTAGAGCTGTATCCAATTTTTGATATCAAACTTGGGTTAGCTATTCTTTAATTTCGTACGGATGTTTTCATGGTCTTAACTGTAATGGAGCGGGCTGGAGGGTTCGAACCTCGTCCGTCCATTTGACATTCTACGCACGAGGGGTGCGTAGTTTAGTGGGGGCTGGCCTGCTAGCTTTCCTAGTCTGAGGACTTAGGAATTGAAACAAGGATTATATTAGTACTGTTAATATATTTTCATCGAAAACCTTAATCTATTTAACAAAATCTGGGGAGAGACATGCTATGTAATTAGAAACGGGGATTCTACACCATCGACGCGCAGGAGTAATTACCTACGCTCGCGAAGACCTACCTACTCAGAGTTTTCTCTAAGATATCGGGAGGTACCGTGCGACTCGAATTGCCGCGAGCCGCACAGGGTGTCTTGGTTACGTAGAATACCGTGCTCGGAGAGCCCCGAGCCGCACTGGGCAGAGTCTGGGAGTGAGCCCCTAGCCTTGGGTTCCTTCAGCAATGCAGGTACGAATCGAGACCTCAATCCGCACGTCTGCACCGCTTGGGAGCCCGCGAGCAGTGCCGTTGACTGTACTTATACCGTCGCCCGCAGTGGGGTGAGGCTGGTGTGGTGCGATAACGCAGAGGCGGCCGGCGCGGTGGTCCGCTCGGCTACTCTTCCTTATTCTGTGCCTTGGAATGCGCTGTCTATTTTCTGTTGCTGCCCGTGACATAACAATAAAATGAAGTATTGAATCATGTCGCGATTTAATGAATGATAAACAATGTGGTACTGTAGGATCCCGGGGCAGGTGACAGACCGACGCACGATGCTGGGGGAGCTGAACTGGATCTTCACGGCCATCACGGACACCATCGCGTGGAGCTCGCTGCCACCAGACCTGTTCCAGCAGCTGTTCCGGGCTGACCTGCTCACCGCCAGCCTCTGCAGGAACTTCCTGCTCGCCGACAGGATCATGAGGTAGGCTGCTCTATTCTCTTTACTACCCTGGGTCGTAGGTAGGTAGGTATATTAATATACACATCCCACTCACAACCAAGATATTTGAACTGCTTGACTAAAGCTTGGTTTATCAATCATAAGAAAAACATATCAGACTGATAAAATGTTTATCGACCCAATTTAAATCTGATTACCTTTTCTTTTCAGCAATCACTATTCTATTATTAAATCTTACTCTACTATTTATATATCATTAATTCATTTCGTGTCAATGGCCAATTGGCTCTTATATATTATGTGTAGCCTCCACGGCCTTATCAGATGCATTCTTTCATTATATATAAATGATTATAAAAACATGGGTATTAAAGCATAAACGACTTACTAAGAGTCGATATCACAATCGACAATTACTTGGGCTTCTATCGGCAGTCTGGTTGCCGCGGCTACATACGGCGGCGGACGTCACACTCAAGATGCTAAAGAAGGCTGCCGATACAAGCCTAAACAATAGTCGATCGTTATATCGACCCTTAGTAAGTCGTTTAGGCTTTAATACCCTTTGTTTTACAATCAATATTCTTGTTAGCATTCATTTAGAATAATTATTATTTGATGATTGTAAAACCGGCCTAATACATTGTATTTTTTTTATGTTATTGTGACGGATCAAGCACGAGGCCCACCTGTTAAGTGGACTAACCTCTGCCCATGACAGATGCATTTCGTCACAAATTACGAATTGCACTGCGCCCTCGAGGCGTAGTTGCTAAGTCCCATGAGCCTGTAATTTCATTGGCTCTCAAGGACTTCTGCCGTTTGGTGCTTGGTGACAGATTTTCTACTTGAGGGTGGTCGCTGGCCAGGCGGGCATTCGCAATATGCTCTTCCACCATGCGGTGAAGCTCAAGCCCGCGGCGGGATTCGAACCATAGACCTGCGGCACGGCAGTCAATGCCACTGAGTCATCACTGCTTCAAACATATAGTCACAAACTATAGCCACAAATCTACAAAATATAATTAAATAAAACCTAGTTGATTAGTTAGGAACGACTAGGCAAGCTCCTCTACGAGTGATTCAAAATATTGTGTAGTCTTACTGCCCTTCCCAGTGACGTCATTTAACTTTTAACAAATAATCTTTGTTTTTTATTGTATTTAGAAATGGATAATTAGTATTAATTTATGATATGAGTGTGGCGGTTACTTGAGTAAGCCAAAAAATGCACGCCTCTCTAATGTCTTTACCCGTACATGCACAAAATAGTATATAGATGCAATACACACACATTGTTAATGTAATTGGTTGTTGAGTGTTGGATGTTGTTGGGTATAGAGGTATATATGTGTTAGATCGTACAACTGCACGCCGGTGTCGGTGCCGGCGCTGCCGTCGCTGGCGGCGCACCCGCTGTGGGCGGCGTGGGAGGCGACGCTGGACGCGGCGCTGGCGCAGCTGCCGGCGCTGCTGCAGGACCGCGCCCCGCACCAAGAGTACCGCCACTCGCCCTTCTTCCGCGACCAGCTCACCGCCTTCAAAGTCTGGCTCGATCTAGGTCTGTACACAACCATACTACACACAACTACACTCCGCACACTACACTCGATATACATACTACTCTAAGGAACTCTTTCAGAATGTACGAGTAACTTCCGGTTATACTACCCAGAACATATTTAATAAATAAAACACTATCTTTGCGTTTCAGTCATCGATTTAGCCTATCCATCGGTTGAAGCTTGAATCGCGCTGCATGTTAACTGACATTTTTATCATTCAGTTATTTTATGTTCTGGATAGTATAACTGGAACTTACTCGAACATTCTGAAATAGGCCCTTAGATTACTTTTCAATACACTTTCTCTTAAAGACTATATTACTTAGATAACAAAATGTGGTTCTCTAAACACACAAGATTTTTTGCAAAGAAAAAAAATTGTGTAACGATGCGCGCATAGTAGTTATACGTACGTAGGTATACGCGAACCGACATTGCGTTCCGCGCTCCGCACTACCTCTCGCCTCTCCACACCGCAAGCTGCGATCATTCGAGAAGTGAGTCCGCCCGCGACTCGACACTCGTCTAACTACAGCGCCACACTCTGCGCTTGCCTTTCTATTCGACGGACGTTCATACCTATCTATTGTATATACCTATGATACTATATTTGAATTTGGAACATGTTGTTAATTGTGAACTCGATAAGTCACCAATCAAAGCGGTTACTCTATGGAGACACTTTGCATATTTATTCGTAGATTAAAATATATGTTACATAATGTTGTCTTAGGATTTATGTTTATTTTTCAAACACTTTGCAATGATCGTGGTCACGGGGTGACTAATTGGTTTTAATTGGTGACTATGTCACTTCAAATATTAAAAAAATATTTGTACTACCGTCAGAAATTTCATTTTAATCATAACATTCCTTATTCACGCAGTATTCGTTCACAGTGACCAGAGGTCTTGCAGATTTGTGTCGGCCATGGGATTTAATTAATTTGATAACAGGATCCCAAGAAAATAGTACTTAACTTGCCAACCATCATGTCTATTGAAATTTGGGTAATCTTTGATATCAATAGCCTTGCGTAACATTCTTGGCATAAACCGGGTCTCTCTGGCGAGGATTTGTGGTATGTCGATCCGAATGTTACTACATTCGGTTAGGTTTGTCCTGAGCATGTTCACAAACTGCAGACTTGGTCGAGCCTCTATTCTTCATGTCAGCAATGTGTTCTTTTTCCCGGATGCAAATGCTCCTCTTCTTGCCCAATGTATGACAGCCCACATTCACAATCAAGCTTGTAAACACCTGCATCTTGTAGGAATATCGCATTTGACAGGTCTTAAAAATTGGTTGATCTTCTTGTGCGACTTGAAGTAAGTTTTTATTGAAGCTCATCTTAAGATATTAGCAATTTTATCTGTGACACCTTTGACGTTAGATAAGATGGCAGGTTATCGCTCAACTGCGGAAGGCTTGGGCTTCTGTGACGCATTCTTGGGAGCTTGTGATTATTGCTTCGCAGTACTTGTTTTACATACTGAAGCTCCTCCTTGACATGGTCTGTGTCGCAGATGCCATGTGCTCTCTGTAACAAAGATTTGCCGTACGGTAGCTAACTGACATGGTTATGGATGGTGATTGGAGTTTACATTGAGATATTTATCATACGCAAGTTAAACCGTTTTAAGTTGTTTAATTACTATATTTACATGTAGTAAAAATATTATTTCAAGTTTTACGGAACCAAAAAGAATAGTTACACATTTTACTCGAAATCATACGAGAAGCGGCGAGTCTCTCGGTAGCTAGAACAAATAAAAAAGTTTGACGACGAACAAACGACATGTTGCTTTTGTGAAAGAAGAAATCTACAAAATCGAAATCCAAGCCTTACTCCATCTTATGCGCAGCTCCCGTTTGGGCTCTTTTGATGGACACGTATGAAAAAAACTACAAAATTCCTGAGGATATTGGTGTTTCGTCATCCAGACCAGATATATTTCTATACTCAATAAATTAATAGCTTAAAACTTTTTTAAACAAGCTTTTATTTAAACGCGCTAACGACGAAATAAGTATAGACGCCATTACGCGTTTACTTTAATCCTAATGTAAGATTTATAAGAGACCTAACCTAACCTAACCATCGTTTGTTCTCGAGTGGCAGAAACATTTACAGCGACCCAATTTATAATCGCTCGAGTCCCCAAGTTAGGTTATAAGTTAAACTGACTGGACACTAGCGAGTTAAGGGAAGGAAATAAAAGAAGAAGGGTGTATTGATAGGTACTGTTGGTGGTCCCGTAGGGTCCCCTAGCCGGCCGCCGCCGGCGCAGCTGCCGATGGTGCTGCAAGTGCTGCTGTCGACGCTGCACCGCGTGCGGGCGCTGCAGCTGCTGTGCCGCTTCCTGGCGCTGGGCAGCCGCGCCGTGCGGGCCGTGCTCGCCGTCGGCATCTTCCCTTACATGCTGAAGCTGCTGCAGGCCTCCGCGCCCAACCTGCGCGCCTCCATGGTCTACATCTGGGCGCGCATCGTCGCCGTCGACCCGGTCAGTCTAACGGCACTGCACTACACTACACACTAATGCCCTACGGCTCTACTGGCACTCACTCCCAGTATAGTGCACTGTACTACACTATTATTGAGCCGCCACGCCACAACTCCTTTGAAATAATCATCTCCCTGTGCATGTACACATTGTTGTAAAGTATTTCAAATAAAAACAAGTTGTATTGCATTTCCGCAGAGTTGTCAAGCTGATCTAGTCAACGCGAAAGGGCACAAGTACTTCCTCTCGGTATTGCAGGATCCCTCCGTAGATGTAAGTAAAACTGAATCATTAAATATAGCAATGGTACAGTGGTAGAATAACAATTCTTATCATATTTAACATTGTTAGAATGAAGTTGGTAATATTTGTCTATGTATTAAATTCTGGTAGACTGACATAGGGACGTAATAATCATGTCCCGAATTATATGCAGTTTAGTAGCTGAATTTTTATTGACGCTATCTGAGGTTCATTATATTCGTATTTCCTTTCTCTTTTCAGTAGGCTGTACGGTGCTCTTCATATAAAAGTAAATGATAATGCAAGGTTAGGGGATATATACTATATATATACTATATCCCCTAACCTTGCGTTGTACTATGTCCGACTGCGTATACCGCTGAATGTGCCCAAAGTACAATGCTCGCGTCTTACAGATGCTGTATTTAACAAAGCTATAATGTAGTATTGTACACATAAGTGTTGTTTGATGTCACAACAGTGTTGGATTGTTGCAGAGTGAACACAGGACGTTAGCAGCGTACGTGCTGGCTGGCATCGTGGATAACTACCCGCCAGGGCAAGAAGCTGCCTTGCAGGTAATGTTCCGGATAATTCTTTTGACATCACTTTTTGCTATATTATTGCCACTGTTTTAAAATATACTCCGTAGACATTCAGTATTGGTCGCAATTATATGCCTCACATGTATGTTTTATGAGGTCTAGGCGTCAGCCTATTCACCATTATACGTCAGTATAAACATAGTTTTAAAGCATTGTTTGTGCGCAGGGGTCGATGATCTCCATCTGCCTGGAGCAGCTGGGTGATGAAAACGCTACGTTGGTGCAGTGGGCGTGCATCGCTCTAGGGCGGCTGTGGCGGGGGTACGACGCCGCGCGCTGGGCCGGCGTCAGGGACCTCGCGCATGAGAAACTGTACCCGCTCATGCGGCACTCACACCCCGAGGTACACACACACTAGACTAGCGGGCGGGGTCAGGTTCCCTGAATGCGAGTGATTATGTTGTATCGTGTATTGTAGGTACGCGCTGCGTGTGCGTTCTCCCTGGGCGCGTTCGTGGCGGCGGGCGGCGCGCGCACGGAGCACGCCAACGCGCTGGACCAGCAGGTCGGCGTGCAGCTCGCGCACTGCCTCACTACCGACGCCGCGGCGCTCGTCCGGGCAGAGATACTCGCCGGTCAGTACAGTACCCACACACCACACCACTGCACTGCACTGCACTGCACTGCACTGCACTGCACACACTTGTGTGCTACGGAACCATTGCACGGCTCTCTACAGAATATATGTTATTGGCGCACACATAGCGCCATCAATTTGCAAAGCAGATGAAGTACCTCACTTTTATTGAGTCGAGCCGAACCTTGTTTCTTTCGAAGCATCATATTCATTCAGGATGTTTGTGCTTTGGTTTTTTAAATTGATATCTAATTTCGATTGAAATCGAGTTTTGAGCAAATGTCTGTATCACACATTTGTTCGCCTGATGATATCGTAACTTTACGAGCTATTCTCTCGAATTGAATTATCTATCAGAAAATTGACGTGATCAAAATTTTGGCATACAAGAATTATTGAGATGTTTGTTACTTGGCACGATTCAATTCCGTCTACACACCTCCTTCGCACCAGACTAAACAATTATCAAGGGTGTAATCATCCTCACATCACCAAATTCTATATGAACTCGGATCCTTAACTGTTGACCAACCATTCTTCTATTCTACTTATTCTATAATGTAGTAATTGTAGCGCTACAATTACTACATTGTCTTATGTATGCTTATGTAATATGTGTCAATCGCACATGTCAAACATTAATTGTGCTTTCCATTGTTTACAATCTGGAACATCCAAATTTTGCTCCCATCCTCAACTTAACTGTTCTTAATTCCGCAACTGAAACTCTTGTGAGCATGGTCTTAAGTATGAGACTATGCAGCTGTTCAGATTTTCCTGTTTTGTAAATACTCAAATGTTTTGTCGATACAGTAATTATCTTATTTGCAAATGTAGGAAGAACTCTATTCGATGATTTTAAATAAATAAACTAAAATAATTCTAAAATTGCTAAATGTAATATAGCCGCCGTTTCAGCCCATATGTCAATAGAAAATAATTGCCTACGTGTGATCATTGAAACATAATGGCATTTTTTATTGTAGATAGTGAAGAAAAACATATTGAAAATTTGGAACTAGGATCACCACCAGGAAACGTGTGTATATGTTTAACAAAGTATTAGATATGTAACCGAATCAAAATGTCTAAAAATTTTTTCTTTGCATTACTATGATCAGCAATGAAATGTAAAAAATCTTAATCAATCCTAACTTACTGCACAGCTTTATTAGGCGGGTCCGTTGAAACATACATGCTCAAACATAAAAGTGCAAAATGATCAATTCTCAAAATCCTTCCATAAAACTGTTCCTGTTTCGTATAAAATATATAAAAAACTGTTTTACTACGAGAGTGCATTCGCACCTCTGTTAAGCAAAGGTGGTAAAGTGTCCGGTGCCGGAAGACACGTCTTTGTACCGTCACTAGAGGCGACCGCAGACCTCTAAAAATTGGTGCTGTTGATATTGCAGTAGTGTTTGAAAATCAATCAAACTTATTTGAATGTTTCACTGACAGCTCTGCAATGGCTGGTGCTGATCTTCGAGCAGACATTCATCGCCGTGTACATCCAGGAAAGGATCAGGCGAGGCGATAGGTGAATATGTATTATATTTATATTTTTAAAATACTTAATTTCTTAAACAATGTGTGAACGTCAATGGTTGAGGCATTAATTATCGAAGTACTCTAATTTTTAGAATTCACTCATTGTTGACCCGTTTCATGCTAACAAGAAGATTAATCAATCAAATTATATTCTAATAAATCACACTTTCGTTTGATTGCATCAATTCTAAAATTTATTGTAATATGATTTAGCCTGATTGTTATAAACAGTAGGTTGTGAACCTATCCAGTAAGGGTCCGTCTTGGTAGGTACGAGTGAGTCTAGGAGCTGTTCTTGAGAGCCAGTAATTCTAGGTTAGCCTGAACGACATCTTCGTCCAAATTATTACTTAGGCTTGTTTTTGTCACTATCAGATGAGATAGTGGTCAAAAGCTAGCCTAACCTAGCTACTAATAAAAATATTGAAGGAAGGAAGTACTAAGGGAACAAACAAAATTATAAGAAGCTATTTCTCGGAGTGACCAATGATAGACCAATATAGGTTTACGCAGAATGTTGACATGAGTGTGGAACATGTGCACATCTAGATGTTTGAGTAAAGACCTAACTGACTTCAAATAATATTATGAACTTTACTATGAGACATCCATTTATTCAATACTAGCTGTACCCGCGACTTCGTACGCGATTGCCGTACCCGCAAACTAATTATTCACATTTGAGCACTGTTTATCTCATATTAAGCAACGTTGTGGTCTGTGGTGAAGCACTCTTAGTAAAGCATAGCTTAGAAAGGAGCTTTTTACTTTGGGTTTGATAACCCCCAGCTTGTTTTTCCGACCGAAGACAGTAGTTAAGTAACTCAGAGAGTTCCTTCGCGGTTCGCACAATAAATGTTGAAGCAAAGTAGGTACTTTGTGCGTTTCTTTGGAATTTCGATTATAAAACGATATCTTTTTGCCGAGGTTCTCCTTGTTTGGCGGTAGAACAAAAATATATTAGATTGTACACTTCCATTGCGCAGTCTCCAAAATGTATCCGGCAAAAGATAGATCGTTAAAAAAATAGATTGTGGCGAATGTTCAAGATTTTAGAGTTTTATCTTATCAAGCTGGCAAATCTAAATAAGGATGCCGAGATGCCCCTGGGGTGCCGAGCTGCCCATGGGGTGCTGGACTGCCCGTGGGGTGCCGGGATGCCCATGGGGTGCCGGGCTGCCCGTGGGGTTCCGAGCTCGCTCATCACTATTCTAACAAAAAAAGAATAGTTGAAATTGGATTACGCGTTCATAAAGTACAACTAATTAACATTTTGACTTTCATCCCCTTTTCCGAGGGAACCGTGCTAAATTTAGCGATAAAAAGTATACAATAACGTTCTTCGTTGTATGAACTCAAATCGTGTTAAGTTTCATTGAATTTCATTCAGTAGCCCATGGGTTGCTGGGCTGCCCGTGGGGTGCCAGGCTGCCCATGGGGTTCCGGGCTCATTCATCACTATTCTAACAAAAAAGAATAATTAAAATCGGACTACGCGTTCATAAATTACAACTAAGTAACATTTTGACTTTCATCCCCTTTCTTGAGGGAACCGTGCTGAATTTCGGGATAAAAAGTATACAATAACCTTCTTCGTAGTATGTACTCAAATCGTGTTAAGTTTCATTGAATTCCATTCAGTAGCCCATGGGGTGCTGGGCTGCCCGTGGGGTGCCAGGCTGCCCATGGGGTTCCGGGCTCACTCATCACTATTCTAACAAAAAATAATAATTGAAATCGGACTACGCGTTCATAAATTACAACTAAGTAACATTTTAACTTTCATCCCCTTTCCCGAGGGAACCGTGCTGAATTTCGGGATAAAAAGTATACAATAACCTTCTTCGCAGTATGTACTCAAATCGTGTTAAGTTTCATTGAATTCCATTCAGTAGCCCATGGGGTGCTGGGCTGCCCGTGGGGTGCCAGGCTGCCCATGGGGTTCCGGGCTCACTTGTCACTATTCTAACAAAAAAAGAATAATTAAAATCGGACTACGCGTTAATAAATTACAACTAAGTATACATTTTGACTTTTATCCCTTTTCCCGAGGGAACCGTGCTGAATTTCGGGATAAACAGTATACAGTAACCTTCTTCGTGGTATGAACTCAAATCGTGTTAAGTTTCATTGAATTCCATTCAGTAGCCCATGGGGTGCTGGGCTGCCCGTGGGGTGCCGGGCTGCCCATGGGGTTCCGAGCTCACTCATCACTATTCTAACAAAAAAGAATCTTTGAAATCGGACTACGCGTTAGTAAATTACAACTAAGTGTACATTTTGACTTTCATCCCCTTTCCCGAGGGAACCGTGCTGAATTTCGGGATAAAAAGTATGCAATAACCTTCTTCGTAGTATGAACTCAAATCGTGTTAAGTTTCATTGAATTCCATTCAGTAGTTTTGGAGTGATGCGCGGTCGGGATACAGACAGACAGACAGACAGACAAAAATAAAAAAAAATACAGTTTTGGCATCAGTATCAGCTACAGAGTGCACTCAAGTTTTTTTTTGCAAATTATCTTCAATGTACAGAATTGGACCTGTTACAGTTTTATTATAAGTATAGATAATCTTTTTAAATCATGCATAGAAATTATTTACATTTTCTTGTGTTTTCCTTTCTGTTTTATCATTACCGTCCAAATTTTACATCAATACATCCGAAACGATTCCTATTAAGAAGGTTATAATTTCAAAGTGAAGTTTATCTCCATTATTACATAAAATAAATCTGAGATTCAGTTCAGCCACAGTGGGTAAAAACTTGTTTACCCACAAAGGCGTACCCCTCCACAGTAAATTATTGATTTGTGTGTGAAGGCCTCGTTTGTAGCACGTCTCAGTGTGGGCGTAAGTGCTAACGGTAAATACAGGAAAACACTAATACAAAATATGATCGCTTGATGTTGTCTTAGGTTTTCGCGATTATTACACATAGTAATTAAACAACTTTAAACGGTTTAAATCGAGTATATTTATCATTATTATTGGTCACCCCGTGACCACGATCACTGCAAAGTGTTTGAAACGTCGGGACAAAAATAATGATAAATATACGCGATTTAAACCGTTTAAAGTTGTTTAATTACTATATGATCGCTTCGTTGTGTAGTTGTGGTAGCTAGTACGCTACAATCAATAAATATGGAGGGATGCTTCTTTGTGAGTGGAAACGTGTGTACTATTTTTAGGTTAGTTGATTAATGTCAGGGAATGAATAATAGTAATAGATGTAATTTCCCCACGTTAGACAAGGGTCGGGACCGGGGTCGACACCGGGAGGGGGCAGCGGCGCGTGGCGCGTGGACACCGGGCAGGACGCGCTGGCGCCGGCGCCGCGCCCCCCCGCGCGCCCGCACACCCCGCGCCACGCCGCGCACCTCGCGCTGCCGCCCATCGGTAACTACTGCACTACACACCACACCACACTACACTACACTACGCAACACCACACTACATTAAACTTGTCTATACTTATCTTATATACGATGATATAAAATGTTGTCATTTTACTAAGAACACAATAAGTTTTTGTAAAGTAATTAAAAGTTTCTTTACATTTTATAATCAGGATATTATCGTATATAAGTACTTCAATAACCTAGAGAGAGATGGAGATCTACAATAAATAAAGCCTACCTAGTTCATTTTCGTAGTTGACACTTATCGGTTGATGCAGCTAGTAGGTAGTTTTCCAGAAGAGCAACATCGTAACATTTAGTAGCAGCAGAAGTCTTGTGAACGAATTCTTACCGGGAGCTACAGCCACCATACCTATTTCTACCCCCAAACAATAATGTTCGCATTACTGTGATCCGGTTTAAAGGGTGTTGGTGAAATGACAGACACATGAGACTTAACAACTATGTATCTCAAAGTGATGGGCGCAGTGACGTTCGACAGTGACTAAATGCATCTGTTGTACGCAGGTGTTACCGCTTAACATCAGATGGCCTTCGTGCTAGTTCCGTAACATGATCACATAAAAAGCTTTTGTCTTTATTTCCCATGCACTGTACACTGATCAACTTGTGACAACTACTTTCAATGTGCAAAATATACATGTAAAGTTTGTACTTGTAACGGTATGACTGAGATAAAAGTAATATAAATGTAGGGCTAAGTAATAGAATGTCAGTATCGCAAGTTTTCATCGGCAGAAGAAAAAGTCAATGTTAATATATATACTCGTAGGTAAAAGGCTTAGTCCTGTGAGACTACTGATAGGGAACTTTGAGACTAACCAGGTATGACGTAATATTTTAATATGATTTTGGCCGAATGCACGATTTGCGTCCTTGACATTGATACTTAGGCGAAATGCCAGCTTGGCCGTTTCGAGTCTGATATTATGATACTTGGGCAATTTATCATTTAGACGCATGACATATGGCTACCTAGTCGATTTGCCTACTTACTTATATGATACTAGTTTTGGTTATCTCATATGGTTATATTATAGTTTAGTTACTTACTGATAGGAAATCATTGCCACCCTTCACAAACGAACAAATATTTTATCTAAATATTTGTTCTATATATACATATGTGTATTTTATAATATGAAACCCGAGTCGACGTATTCGTTCCTAACAAGAGTATTTTGCACGTTAATGTATAATAATTGAATATAAATCACAAGAAATGCATTTTAAACATATGTTATTATGTGACGATATCGGAACACGTCCATAGAGTGGAGTGTCGTCATGATGTATAAGGTGTGACGTAGGTAGGTATATAATGTGTAGATATGACTGTGCAGGGTTCGGCTCTAACTACATGAAGCTGTGGAAGACCCTGACGGCGATGTCGCGCGAGCCGCACCCGCAGGTCTCGCAGATGGCTAACGACATCATCAACTACATATCCAACCAGGTAACGTTCACAAACACTCACACTCACACTCCAACCTACGCATCCTGTCTATACTACACACTATGTAGCATTCATAGTTAATACAACACTTCTTTAAGATAATGAATAGATTCAGGCGTTACTTTGCGGTAATCCATATTTAATAACAACAAGTATTTTTAAAATATTTTACGAAAACATCAAATTAATATTTTAATAAAACACTTAAAAATATAAAAATATATCTAGTGACGATTCCGCCCAATTTTCCTGCTAAGCTGACGTGACGTCACAAACGCCACGCAGCCAAACCGGAAGAACCTTCGACGCATTTCGATTCTACACAAAGCATCCTCTTGACTCTTCGAGCGCACGATCGAGAATACTCGATTTTGGCTGCGTGGCGTTTGTGACGTCACGTCGGCTTAGCAGGAAAATTAGGCGGAATCGTCACTAGATATATTTTTTATATGTTTTAAGTGTTTTATTAAAATATTAATTTGATGTTTTCGTAAAATATTTTAAAAATATTTGTTATTATTTTCATATAAAGTTGTCGAGGCTCATAATTTAAAATTAAATTATCTTATTCAAATTTTGGAATCATACAAGCCTAGATAATGACGATATCAATCGGTATTAAGCTTAAGTCTGTACCTAAAATCTCAAATAAGATAATGAATAGATTCAGGCGTTACTTTGCGGAAATCCATATTTAATATTAACTACCTATATATAAAATAAAATAACACTTCTTTACACTTAGGGCCTGTTTCAGAATGTTCGAGTAAGTTCCGGTTATACTACTCAGAACATATTTAATAAATAAAACACTATCTTTGCGTTTCACACTCATCGATTTAGCCTATCCATCGATTAAAGCTTGAAACGCGCTGAATGTTAACTGACATTTTTATCATTCAGTTATTTTATGTTCTGGGTAGTATAACCGAAACATACTCGAACATTCTGAAACAGGCCCTGAGAGTGCCACGGGAATTTGTTTTATATCAACTAAAAAGGCTAAGCTATAATGAATATGATTATACAATCATTTTCACACACAGATGTGTTCTTTTATATAATAACACAAACAAAATGACCATGTATTTTTTTTATGTTATTGTGACGGTACAAGCTCGATGCCCGCCTGGGGACTAGCCTCTGCCTATAATAGATGCATTTTGGCACAAGTGACGACTTGCACTGCGCCTGTCACCCTGAGACATAGATGTTAAGTTTCATGTTCATACTAGCCTCTGCCTATAATAGATGCATTTTGGCACAAGTGACGACTTGCACTGCGCCTGTCACCCTGAGACATAGATGTTAAGTTTCATGTTCATGTAATTCTACTGGCTATCAAGGACTGCTGCTGCCGGAACACACTGTTAGGTGCTTGGCAACAGATTTTCTACTTGAGGGTGGTAGCCAGCCAGGCGAGCAATCGCAAATTGCCCTTCCACCATACGGGGGGGATCGAACGATGGACCTTCGGCATGGCAGTTCATAGCTAATACCATTCGGCCATCAAGTATCCCATCCCATATTTATATTGTTGTTTTCTAGTAGAAACTGTTTGACTTTGTTATTAAAAACTCTGCCTCTGCTGGACGGAAGGTCAAAAGTTTAGTAGATTGTATAACGAATGCATAAAACAATTCACCTTAGCTTGGACGTTAGCTAGAGCTGCTGTCTAAATCGAGGATAAAGATGATTTTATGCATTAGTTGAACACTCGGATTTTCACTTACAATTCAATCGCGAGGAAATAAAATGATCATATTAAAGTATTCTATTTTGAGTTTAATATTTTCCAAAAAATATATGACCCCTGATGACCAGTGTTATCAATGACACAGTCAAACCTCCTAAATAAAATATATTAAAAATTGTTTTTTTGCATGAGAAGTAAAAATAGATTTTAATGAACTTGTTAAATTTTATGTATTGGATTCAATCAGTTATTGAATTTGTCAATAAAAAAATTTGTAATTGACTTTCACAAGAGTGTAGTAGACGCCTGAATTTAATAAAAAATGATTGTGACTTTAACTGACAAGAGTGATGAAAATATTTTAGGCGGACCTCATGAGCCGGGAGCCGGAAGCGCGCACTGCCAGCGGCGGCAGTGCAAGCGGTGGCAGTGCCAGCGGCAGCAGTAGCCTGCCGCCCTCGCCCAACACTCAGCCGTCGCCGTTGCACGACCACGCCAGGACGCTGCCGCATGGTAACATCAAAATCTAACATTTATATAATTATCCTATTCAACACACTTCCTCGTAACGAGCTTTTTATTAGTAAAAGGTAAAAAGGAGGCAGAAAGAGTTCAGTAGTGGTTGCTGTTTCTCCCTCATAACCTCCCCTAAAAATTGCACCATATTATTGGACAACGCTTCGTGTTATTTTTTCCAAACCGGTTAAGTGACAACGCGAAAAATAAAAAACGTACATTTAGTGGCAGGACTGTAACGACAAGGTGTAATGGCATAAACATGCTAAAAACAGACTTGATGTCAATAATACAACAATTTAGACTATTGAAACTGGGATACGTCGTAGATGCATTGACAGTAGAACATGGCCATGATTTTTTTAAATTATTTTACAATAGGAATAAAAATAATTAGACTAATTAATTTAATACTAATATGAACTTTTAGGTATATATTAAATACAAAATTGCAAATATACAAGAAAAAAAATATAGTCATGTGCGGGATTCGAACCCGCGTCCATCCCCTATAGCCGGGGTATGCTTTGTCCACTTGAGCTAACTCAATCCTACCTCTCAAATTTTTCCTCTCGTTCTTTATTTAATCATCGTACTGGGATGGAGCGGTTCGAATCCCGCACATATTTTTCGCTCGTATATTTGTAATTTTGTAATGTAATCTGCCGAGCAGGCGCTATTGCAAACATAACAATTAAAAAAAAATTGATTGTTAAATTCATTTATTGCGTACACATAACACAATTGTCTAAAAGTATTTCGTGTTACTACCTCGTACACCCGTGATTAATTAATAGAACCTATTAGTTTACGCAATATTGGTGCAAAAGCGTTTATCGCGCTTATATCCCTTGTAGTTATTTAAGTATGCGCACAACCGTCGGCAGGTAACCGCCGCGGCAGGACAGGGCTGCCGCACACGATATCTGAAGACTCCGTGTCGCTCCGAGCCGGGCCCGACCGGGACCCGACACCCGCCAGGGAACGGGACTCTACCTCATGCAATTCTAGTCAGTATTCATTACCAGTTCAACTTGCTATATCCACTACTTATGTCAACTTTGATATTTTATTTATAGACGATACATAATAAGGTAGGAAAAGGGCGAAGAAGGTATGGATGGATTTAGTGAACGCAGATATTATATGTGCGTTGCGAAACGTGTCGGTAGTGAGATGAGAAGAGACTGAACAGATTGGAAGAAAAATATATTTAGTATCGTACATAAATAGAGCTAACAAGGAATTACAGAGACCATTTGGACTAAATGGTACATATATGCAGTGAAAACATGGCCACGTTTAAAATTGTCTCGGTATCTTTCCCTATTAAAATTTAATTTATGTCAAAGATGCTTCTTGATCTTTATATTGCAGTAGCCATAATTATCGACCTGTCAACTTTTATGTCTTTTAGAACACAACTCCCTCTAGAACTTTATATAATATTAGGGGTTAAAGTATGAAATAGTCGATTTGTATTTAAAAAAAAAGTTTTTTTTAAATTTAACATATATATTTAGTCAAAATAATTACCATTATTGTCTATACATTGCTGCCATCTAATAGGAAGTTCATTTATGCCTTTGCGATAGAATTCTGGTGATCTAGATTCGACCAACTGTCTGAAAGCATTTTGGACTGCCTCCTGGGAATAAAACTTTATCACGTAGAAAATTCTCGAAATCATGAAAAAAATGGTAGTCCGTTGGAGCAAGGTCTGGCGAATACGGAGGTTGACGAATGGTTTCTAATTGTAGTTTATGTAGAGTTAAAACGGTTTCTCGTGCCGTATGAGGTCTCGCGTTATAATGGAGCAAAAATGGTTCAGATCGATCCATGAGTTGGGGCTGTTTCACTGCTAGTTTTGCTATCATTGTTCGGAGTTGGGCACAGTAGACATCTGCCGTTATTGTTTGACTAGATCGGAGAAAGCTATAGTGAATAACACCATGCTGAGACCACCAAAAAGTTACAATAACTTTTTATTGTTAAGCTTTGCTTTAGCACACAGTTGCGGCGTTTGACCAGGGGTCAGCCATTGCATTTTTCGCTTAGGGTTATCGTAAATAATACACTTTTCATCACATGTCACAACTCGATCCAATATTCCTTCATTCTTGTTTCGATTCAAGAAGGGAACACAAGTTTCAACATACGTTTCTTTCTGCAGATCAGTCAAATCATGAGGCAACCAAATGAGTCAATATTGTTGGTAAGGTAACGTTAAACCATGCCGCTAATTCCTGGGTAGTTTGGCTCGGATCGGCTTCCACCATGTCTTTCAATTCATTGTTATTCACCTGTGTGGCCGTGTGGTATTCCACGTGGTTCGTTCTTCAAATCAAAGTTTCCATCACGAAAGCGTTTAAACCAAAATCGCACAGTGAGCTAATAGTCCTCTCTCCAAACCCAACATTGATATTGCGAACTGTTTCTGCCGCGTTTGTTCCGCGTCGGAACTCGTATTCAAAAATCACTCGAATATTCGAAGTATCCATCTTACTTGTCTTAGCTGAATAAAAAAACAACTGAAAGTCGATAATCGAATGTTGCACATTTTTATTTAGGCACCATGTGAAAATATTTCAAAACGTGAAGGTTCTATATCAGTTCGAAGTAAGTACCTATTACAATAAAACGGCAATTTCATACATTAACCTCTATTATTTAAAATTAAGGTATAAAATTCAATATGTGCATACATAATCCCTGCGTTCGGAAATGTTAGTGTGGGGGGCTAATTATTGGTGTGAGTGTGTAAACGTACAATTCCAGGTCAAATGTTAAAGAAGCCGATAGTGAGCACTCAGTACGTAGAGTGGGCGGCGACGCAACTGTCGCTGGGGCGCGAGCGCGAGTGCGAGCGGGACGTCGAGAGTCGGGAGCACCACGAGCGGGTGTGGCGGCGCGCCAGGAACCAGAGCCTCAGGAAGGAAGCCGCAGGTGACTACACCACACCATCCCGCTCGAAGGAACAATATGCCACACCAAAGTTCCTAGTTCTCTATCAAACTTTCCCTCCTTGTTACAAATATAACTATATGCGTTTAAAAAATTCAAAAAGAATATTAGTGTAGTACTAGTAGTGGTCCTTACGGCCGGGATTCATAATGTGGTTAGTGACGTATATCCGTTTGAGGAGGTTGTTGTCGGTTTGTGCAGGACTGCGCAACATGCGCGTGGGCCGGCTGGAGAGCGTAGCGTTCCACTCGCGCTGCACGCTGCCTCCCGCCGTCGTGCTGTTCCATCCGTACGAACAGCACGCCGCCGTCGCCTCCAAGGATAACTTCGGGTGAGTCTACTGTACATACACGGTAAGTAGGGAGAATGCGTGTTTAGTATAACGGTAGTGTTGGTTGGTATTGTTGCAGTATCTGGGAGTGGGGCAGCGCGGCGAAGCTGTGCGTGGGCGGGTGGGTGCGCGAGTGGGGCCGCATCACGTCGCTGGCGTACGTGAACGCGCACGCGGTGGCGCTGGTGGCGGCCGCCTCGCACGCCGGCCACCTCGCGCTCTACCGCCCCCACACCCACCCCCACCCCCACCCGCACCACGCGCGCCCGCCCACGCTGCTCGCCGCCTGGCGCGCGCTGCCCTCCAACGCGCGCCGCCAGGACTACCATCCGCCGCCCGCGCAGCCCATCTACAGTCAGTACATCACTCTACTACATATCTATACATTCTGTCGCTTACGTCACAATCATACTCATAACACAGGCAACAAAGTTAACATGACAATGATTCATAACTCCAATTATTCCTCTCGTTCTTTAATAACTCGTTATTAATAATAATAATTATATTTTTTTTATTTACCAGATCGGTTCAGTTACATACTAATTATATTATGTAACTGAACCGATCTGGTACTAATTATATTCCCTTAGTACATTTATTACAATTTAACAATGGGCCCCAAACTAGGCGAAGCCTGTATCTTGGTAACCCAGGTTTTAGAATTAGATTTTAGAAATATCGCGCGTTTAATATTGAATTGAATTAAATAAAGAACAAGACGGAAAAATGGAGTCATGAGTCATTGTCGTGTTAGCTCAAGCGGTCAGAGCATCCTCCCCCGGCTATATGGGTGGATTGACGTGAAATCGAATCCCGCACATGATTATAATTTTGTCTCACGTAAATTTGTAAAGTGATATGCAAGCTAATGTTTAAATTAGATTGAATCGCGGTGCTTCGGGAACTTAACAGTGAAGGAGGATACAATTTATATTATGTTGGGATCTAGGACGCAAGCAGTACTTATACCAATTCTAATCAAAATCTGTTCACCAACATTGAAGTCAGTAACAACAAAACACGCACACTCCCACACTTATAAAATTAGTGAGTGTAATACCGACACAATAACTAAAGACATACGAGACTTCTAACTAATCAACGACTTGTAATGATACTACTGTTTGGATGTCACTTGCATAGCCGGAAGTAATATATTTGATTGATTTTATTTTTGTCATGGTAACATTACAGTTTGCTTTAATTTTTCAAGTTCGTGTGAAATGTATGAAAAAGAAACGTTATCTGTCTTAGTTATCATATGATTCTATGAAGTTGCAATGTCATGTTTGTATGTCCTGTTTGTGAGTCTCCACACCCAACTTAGTATACATACAACGTCGATTTTTTAACATAGATTGGAACTCCCATGATCTATTTTTTCCTGTCTAGTGTGAGCAATTTATGATTTGCCTTTAAGTAGCAATCCAGGCGGTTTGGAACCTCGCTCATTATTTTTATATTGGTGACGAATTACCTCCATCTGCCTGGTTCATGGAAACATTAAAAGGGTATTAGTTCCTAGACACTGAGCGAGGATTTATTCAGAACTCTAATTATTGTCTCATAACTACAGAAATAAACATATGAACAAATATAAGAAATAACTTCTTCTAAACAGTATTCGGCACATTGGCTCATTATTTGGCTGAAACAATTTATGCAAGCATTATGGCATTTTTAAGGCCATTGGAGGCCCACAAACAGTCCAAATGGTCTAGCCCACTAACAGTTGGCAGGGTTCCAAAGGAGACATCAATAATATAATATCACTGCAAGTCCTCACAGAGCTCGCACTTTGCAGCTTCGTCAGCTTTCAGAGACATCTCGGTATCATCTTGTTTATGTGTTTTTATATTTCAAACCTTATATCTAACTGTTAACTACATTTTAACACTAATAAATTTATTACCTAACAGAAATTAAATAAGATGCCTCCAAATGACCAATATTTCAAAATAGCCCTGTTACGTCAGTACGAGGGTTATTTTGAGATATTGGTCATTCTCTCATTACAATTTCCTCCTAGGAGCGATTGCATGTATTGTAAAAACTCTCAAATTTACACACGGCTTCGTAAGGTTCGATATTAGGGTTAAGTAATATAACACCTTTTCGATTCCAAATCCAAGACAAATTTACTTTCCATACAAAAAGTATCATATGATCGGTGCGAATCTCGTCACCGCGATTCAGAAAACTTGCCGCTCAACTACATCGGCCATCTAGTTATAAAGTCCGGAACTATTTGCTAAGGTAAGCTACTCATAAATGAACCATCAATGGTTGGGGTTCTAGTTAGGAGTTTCTTTGCATGTTTAACTTCTACATATATTTTTGTGTTAATCTTTATTTATTATATCCAATGGCACTCCATGTAGACTATGCGCCTACGTACAAGCTTATCACCATCGTAGCACCAATTCATTCATAAACACTATCATTTTTAGTTGCCGTAGATCTGCTACTTATAACACCATTTAACTTGACTTTTTTAATGTTTATTCCACACAGTATTTAATGTAAACTTCTACTCAAACTGAATTGAAGCGTCGTCGTTGGACTATGGACCTTAATTATATTTAATATAGTTGATTTTTATCCTTATGGCGCGTTTGAGATAGCATCGATTGAACTGCGTAATTACGGAGTGATCTGTTAAATAAAGAAAATAAATCGCCAATATTCGTCTCGAAAGTAAATAAAACAATTGCATTTTATTTTAATCATGTTTAAAAACACTGATCTCAGCCTTCGCACATGTTCTGTACAAAACTCAAATTCATAAACATCGGCAGAAAATATATGATAAAAATTATTTTTCTTTCTGTTCCGGTACATTGGTAGCCAATAAAAATGTAGCTGGTAAAAAGTATTTTTAGCACACCACCACACCAACCAGGAGACAATAAAATTAACCCATTATCTATGAACATATTTACATGTGCATTAGGTCAGTAATCAGTATAGTAGTCCCGCCGTCATTTTCACAGAAAAGATTTCGTCTGTGCTAGTACGCGTGCTGGGGTGTCATTCGAACGTGTACCTCCGCCCCTGCAGCAATCTAAACCTGATTGTGTTTCAAATGCTTGGTTACTGAGCTGCCTCTAAGTACGGCCACGTTAAGCCGTCGGTCCAGGTACGGCCACGTTGGTATGGAGGGCACGTTTAGCCGCCGGTCCAGGTTGTATTCTTTATATCATATATCTTTAAATCATGGCGTTAGGGCATTTTACTTGTGGGTGGTAGCTAGCCGGGTAAGCCCCGGCTAGCTAGTAAAATGCAATAAATGTGGAAATTCTGTGGCCTAATGGTGTGGTTCGGCAGCTGTCGTTAAGAGACGGTAATTCTATGTTAGCCTGAACGACATCTTCGACCGAATCATCACTTACCATCAAGTGAGATTGTGGTCAAAGGCTTAGCTTCGTTTTTTTTTCCCTAAGATTGATAAAAAACATACCTGAATCTTTTCGAAGAAGTCATGAAACGTAATAGTTAATGTAACTAAAATAATTAGCGTATAGAACAGGTACATTTCTAAATTTTGAGTACAGTTCAAACAATAGTCAGAAAAAGACAGGTACAAGCGAAACGTAGATCTGGGATAGTTTTATGTTGAATGTTGTCAGTATTATATAGTCGCACATGCATATTTTGTATTGATATCGTTATATGTCAAAATATATGCTTGAGAGAGATTAAAACTGAAATTAAAACATGATACATAGTCCCCATACAAGTAAATATAACATTTTTTTTTTTGCTGAAATTTGTTTACTATACTCGAGACGAATATTAGTGAATGGTAGTAAATATTTGACATTTCTGTTTAACAAAAACATATTATTTCGTAATTTCCTCTTGTTAATGATAACGCGTGGTTAAATAACGCAGGTCTAGCGCAGCTGGTGTCGGATCAGTTCATCTCCTCGGAAGACAAGCAAGCGAATGCCAAAAGCAAACAGGACAACGATCGTGAGTCATTATTCATCTCATTATCATCTATCCCGTCGCATATATCAATACTTACTCGACTATATATCTCGTGGTGTGTGAAGTGCATGACAGTCTGTGTACTTTGCTTGTGTCAGATGTTTTTACCTTATATTTGTGCTTTTTAACTTTTTAGATATAATAATTGTTGTTTTTTCACTTGAGCAATCGGAGCTTTATCTTTGTTAAGGTAATATTCCCACTTACAGCTGTTACAAGCGCCAGCGAGAGAGGAGAAGATATTATCCTTGTTAAAAATTGATATTTGCCTTGTTAAAAAATATGATTATTGATGTTGTTCATCTATTAACTCAACATCTAACATGTTATGTTTTTTAACAATAGACATTTTAATACTATTAATGTTTAGTTGCATTTGAATAATACACTTGATATAGTTTTTCCAATTGTTTATTTGAAAATTGGGTATAAACAAGATTATCGAAAACGATTATGGTCACGGACGCAAGCGAGAGCATCAGAAGCCGTAAACATATCAATGCTGAAGGGGATGGTCTATGGGTCAGCTGAGATGAGTCAGTCAATTCTTTGGTTCATAGAGAGGTCTTCAGTATCGAATTGGACACGCATGTAGGTTTTTTATTTCGTACTTAAATTTTTACATAGCGGTCGAGATCCAAGTTGCTCTTATTTTGTAACGTGGTTTGAAACACCGCCCGATGGACCATTGTCGCATAGCGATGGTGCGGTTTGTTCGTCTCGTGAGTGAGTCGGTGTGTGTTCGCAGTGAGCGGCGTGGCGGGCGGCGGCGGAGGCGCGGGCGGCGGCGCTGGGGGCGGCGGGGGCGGTGTGGGGGCGGGCGGCGCGGAGGGCGGCGGGGGGCTGGCGCCGCCGGGCACGCTGGTGCGGTGGAGCGCGCGGCGGCAGTCGCTGGGCGTGGGCGGCGCGGCGAGCGTGGTGCGGCTGTGGGACGCGCACGCGGAGCTGCTGGCGGGCGAGGTGGCGACGGGCACGGCGGCGGCGGCGACGGCGCTGTGGCGGCACCAGCACGCCGCCACCATGCTCGCGGGGTTCGAGGACGGGGCGCTGCGCGAGTGGGACGAGCGGGCGCACGACAAGCCGCTGCTGCACCTGCACCACCACCACCACCCGCTGCTCGCCGCTGTCATCAGGGACGATCTCTACACCATGCTCACTGCCTGGTCAGTACGACACACGACACTCGCTTACCTTACCCACGAACGTATCACACGACCTCTCGCTTTGGAGGGGGTCCGCCATGCCATCTCCGCGGATGGCAGGTGACTTGATTCTTCAAAAGGTCCTCCTACCCACCTTTTGGTATTTTTCCTATAGTCGCCTCTTACTTTTAGTATGCAATTTTGACATTACATGCACGAGGCCCACCTGATGTAAAGCGGTAAACTCTGCCTGTAACAGATGCATTTCGTCACAAGTGGCGAACTGCACTGCGTCCGTCACTGGTCTTGAGACTTATTGTGTTAGTGCCTGTAATTCATCATTACTTCCTGGCTCCAAGACTGCTTCTGGAAGACACTATTACATGCTTGGCTACAGATCAGTTTTTTTACTTGAGGGTAGTAGCTAATCAGGACGTCAAGTCTGCTATTCAATATGAATCTATAATGGACTCGGCCTGGTCTACTTTGACAGTTTTGGTAGTCTACTAACATTATATCGTTCATATTGAGTCAATATTGATTCAATCTCGGTTTCGTATGAACCTTTCATAGTCTGCTGGCACCTTGTATCTCAATGGGAGGCAAAATCGGTAGTCCACTATTTTTGACACATGTCACGTAGTACAAATTTCATAGATTGAGCCGAGATTGTTTGCCTATATATTTATTTCGTAAAGTTTACTGGTGCGGGATACTTTAGAGAGTTAATTACGGTCTGAAACACTTTGCTTGTTATGAGTATTTGGTTGTACATGTGTGTTAGTGTATTTCCTGTTGAAGTAGAACACTTGTTTATATAAATAATCGTATTTTAGAACCTAAAATACTTCAATTCCATAGGGACACATTTTGACGTTAGTTGACCACTAAATGAGTGTGACATGAGCCGTTAGCAGTCCACTCGAAGACCTTCCAAGGCGGAATCGTTCAAGATATGTTGCCCCTGATATAAAGACGAATATCGAAGAAGTGTGGATCGAAATGTTGCCAAACCGTATCAGGGTATCATATTCCCACACCTGGGACATGGAATTTCCTCAGTAATATAGAAAGAAGTGTGGGCTATGATCCACTATGTAGTGAAGATAGTAGGCACTCAGAGTTTTCAGACTACCTCAAGACCTCTAGCGCTCACGTATCTATTCAGTGAATGTTAATGTTGTTTAAGCTCATGAACTAGGCAAGCCCCCGCTACAGTCACTACTAATATGTGCTAACCAACTTACGTTGTACAAGTTACCAACTTATGGTGTACTTGTAACAGAGCATACGCCAGCTATACGGGTGGGTGACGCGGGTTCGAATCCCGCACACGACTATAATTTTACCTCTCGTTGTAGTTTTGTAATATTTAGATATGTTAACAAGTGTGAAAGGTAAATCGTTTCCCCCAGCACGAACGGCGAGGTCCGCATCTACGACACACGCAAGATGGAGGTGATGTCAGTGATCCGCGCGCCCGGCCCGCTCGCCGCCGTCGACGTGCATCCGAGGGCCAATCTACTCGCCTGGTACTGTACCTGCCTACTGCCTACCCTACTTATGTTTTTTTAACAAACGAGTATCGAGAATGTTTTTGCTTTGCTATTGGCCCACGTAATCAACATAAACTCCGTTCCACACGTAGTTACATTGAGTCTTTGACTAACTGCGCGTCGAAAAAAATTGCTGGTAACGAATCAAGACTAAAGTTGCAACTTTTGAATTAGGGTCAGAAAATCAAAGACCGTTTTGAAATATTTGTTGTAGCTAAGTCGACAAAGTCTCGTCATACATTTGCCGCCGTATCACTGAGAATTCGTTTGGTTCCAAGTGAAATCAAAAGTTATAAAATTGTTGAAGTTTGAACTCTTTTGGTACAAGGAGTAGCTTACAAGTGGATAGAACGCTGGTCATGTCTCAATCATGTGATATCGAAGATAGAAACACAAATGTATGGAGTCGACAATAATGTACAAAATATGTTACACCAATATATTATTGACGTATCTGCAGAAAGTCCATCGCAAAGAATACTAAGTATGCAATTTCAATCATAGAATAATAATTGAATTGTACTTATTGTAAATTTTCCGGTCCGCAAGAGGGCGCAGTATAGATAACATTGTTTTGTACGGCCTCCAAATTAAATTACGTGTCATCGGAAAATACTTCATATTTCAAGCAACAAATAGAAGAAATAGGAATAAGAACTCGCTTTACTGGTGCAACAGTGTAGACAGTGTTCAATAACCGTTCTGTGAAGTGCAATAAAGCGTGGAAAACGTAGCGAACTTTTCGATAAAAATATGTCCAAACAGTGGGCAGAACGAAGTAAATACTTAATTCCCCAGACTGTGCAAGTGCGCTACATACACAACCAACAACACGAGTGACTCAGTGAAAGATCAGTGTTTTTCAAAACCTAACCTCAAAAACCGTTATCGACAATCAAATTGTTCGAAATTGGTATAGCGCCATCTGTTTGGAAGTGGACAAACTAATATTTGGTTCAAAGTCAAAGTCAAAATCATTTATTCAATTTAGGCGTCTATGACGCTCTTATGAAGGTCAATTACAAATTTTAGTATTGAAATATTCTACATTGTACTGCCACGTTCAGCAAATAAAGTGTATAGAGCCACTGCGAGAAGAACGGGCAAGAAACTCGGGGCCATTCTTTTAAACATCTTTTAACAATGTGTTACATACATACTATATAATAGAGTTATTACAATATTTGTTTAAATTATGTAGGTGACAGGCAATAGCTTGGCGGAGGCGGAATTGTCCAGGCATTTTTGTCGTTTATGTAATCAGAAACTGTGTAGTAGGATTTTTTAATCAATATGTTTTTCACATGCAACTTGAATTTCCCTTCTGTGAGCGTTGTAATATGTTTAGGAACTTTATTATAAAACCGCACACAATTACCTAAGAAGGACCTTTTATTTGTCTTTGCTAATCTAAAACCTGGCACCGCTATTTTATCTTTATTCCTAGTATTGTAATCGTGATTGTCACTGTTTAATTTAAATTTACTCAAATTTTTACGAACATACATAATATTTTCAAATATATACAGACTTGGTAAAGTTAAAATATCAATTTCTTTAAAAAGATCCCTCACAGATTCCCTAGGACCCATTTTATATATGGCGCGAATTGCACGCTTTTGTATGATAAAGATTGTCTCTATCTCAGCAGCAGTTCCCCACAGCAATACGCCATACGACATAATACTGTGGAAGTACGCGAAATAAACTAGGCGAGCAGTAGCTACGTCTGTTAACTGTCTTATCCTAAGAACTGCATATGCAGCAGAACTAAGTCTTCCGGAGAGATCATGTATATGTGGATCCCATTGTAAAGTGGAATCCATTTTGATTCCCAGGAAGACTGTCGCTTTGTCAATAGGGAGTTTATCTGGTCCAAGCTTAATGTTTGGTTCAACATAAGGAACATTTGGTAAAGAAAACTTTAAACATTTCGTCTTTTTTGAATTTAGGAGAAGATTATTAGCGGCGAACCATTTACAAATCTTAGATAATACATTATTTACATGCGTCAGTTCACTGTCTTTCCTATCTACTTTAAAAATCAGAGAGGTATCATCTGCGAATAAAACAATATCGCAGAAATCTTTGACCATGCAAGGCAGATCATTAATATATGTTAAAACAGAAAAGGTCCCAAAATTGATCCCTGTGGTACTCCCATTTTTACCAATGACCCGGAAGAAGTATTGCCACTTATTCCAACCCTCTGTAGCCTGTCTGACAGATATGACTCTATAAGATTCAGAGCTTTTCCACGAATACCATAGTGGTAAAGTTTACGAATCAGAGTGCAGTGCTTTACACAGTCGAATGCCTTGGAAAGATCACAAAATACGCCAATAGCATCATGTGAACTCTCCCAGGCTTCCAGTATATGCGACATCAATTGAACACCTGCATCTGTTGTGGATTTGCTCTTGGTGAAACCAAACTGATTCTCATTTAATAAATTATGCTTGTTAAAATGGGATAGTAGTTGTTTGAGCATAATTTTTTCGAATACTTTACTCAGAACAGGTAAGATGGAAATAGGTCTATAATTGCAAGGGTCAGATGTAGACCCCGACTTTAAAATTGGAGTGATTTTACTTTGTTTCATTAAATCGGGGAAGTTTCCACTATCGACACACAGATTGAATATTGTTTCTAAATATGGTGCGATAATGTAAATTATAGACTCTACCACTTTTACTGACATACCCCACAAGTCTTCAGTACTCTTTATGTTTAAACTTTGAAATGTTTTTATAATTTCAAATCTTGTGGTGTGTCTGAAAGAAAAGTCCGGTGATTTGCTTGGAAAATTATGTTATAACAGAGTTTCTGCTACATTGGGACAAGAATCCAATGACTTAGTGGCTTCTAGGGGCAAGGTAGAGAAAAAATTTTCAAATATATTCGCCACCTGTATTGAATCAGAGATTTGATTATTATCAATAGTTAAGACATATGTTGAATCTCTAGGTTTATTTTTACCAGTTTCACTATTTATAGTCTTCCAAATGGTTTTTATTTTATTTTTAGACTTGCTAATTTTGTTTCTAATAAAAAGAGATTTAGCACACAAGCAAACAGACTTGAACATTTTTGAATAATTCCTATCATAATCATGAAACTGTTTGCAAGATGTTAAATTTTTCCTGCGATACAGATCAAACAAATAATCTCTACTTTTTCTAATACCTGTTGTGGCCCAATCACCGAACTTCAACTTTCCATCAATATTTAGTTCAGCCGAAACGAACGTTTTGCATGGTGGTAGGGCATTTTGCGAATGCCCACCTGGCTAGCTACCACCCTCAAGTAGAAAATCTGTCGCCAATCACCTAACGGTGTGTTCCGGCAGCTGTCCTTGAGAGCCAGTACTTCTAGGTTAGCCTGAACAACATCTTCGACCACATCATCACTTACCATCAGGTGAGATAGTGGACAGAGGCTAACATAACAGGCATAAGAACTAGAGGGCGCTGCACGAGCCACCTAGCGGCGAGTAGCGACAACACTCAAGAACTGAACTTCAACTATTTTTAGTACAAGTACGTATAATCGCCACTAGGGGTCATTAGCTGTCACAACCAATAATTATAAACCCAAGCACACAAAATTGACACCAAAAGGCACCAACTGTAGCTAATAACATAAAGAAATACAAATTATGGAAAAATTACTTTACGATCTCAGATTCCAGATTAAAAGCGATATAAATATCACAATGAGCGAACATGAAGAACTTGTAAATTCAAAAATCAACGAAAATATTGATCAGAAATTCGATTATATAAATAAAGAGATAGAAAAAATCAACCAAACAAATGCAGACCAAGAGAGAAGAATAGATCAAATAGAGAAACAAGTAAGAGAAAGAAATACAATTAATTTGCTGGCACTGCCGCGCGCGCGCACTAACTTGCTGCGCGATGCGCCTCTGACGCGTGCACTCCGCAACCTCAACATTATCGCGGCGGAAGTGGACCTGTTTTGTTGTGCTCTGAGCGAATTTACAAAAATCGCATTACATGTTCTGTGTTACAGAAATTAAGTTGTTTATAGTTTTTGTTGTGTTAATGTTGTTTATAGCTACTCTATTGTATTGGGTGTGTACCTGTAAAGATAGTTGTATGTATGGAAATAAATAAATAAATAAATTTTCTTTGGTATCGACGAAAGCGAGAAGTCTTATGTAGAGATGAAAGAAAAAGTAATAACTGTTTTAAGAAAAAATAATATAGAGTGCAATAAAAATGAAATCGAAGTAGTGAGAAGAATGGGAAAACTTAAAGATCAGAAAATACGCCCAGTAAAACTTACTCTCACCACATTTGGAAAGAAATTATCTATATATAATACCTTTATTATATATTGTACGTAATTTACACATTAGTTAAACACATTTGATCGTAACTTTTTTAAGATGGATAAACATGACGGATTTGTCGTTGGAACAGTAATACTTCGTATTAAATGTCACGTCAGAGTTCGCGAAAAGAGTGAACATTAAAATTACATTACATAAAAATTATAGGCTAATGAGACCTAACAACTGTACGTCTCAGTGTGGCAGGCACAGTAAAATTCGTCGTTGACGAAATGCGTCTGTTATAGGCAGAGGTTAAAGCAATTAACATCAGGTGGGCGTCGGGCTTGTTCCGTAACAATAACATAAAAAAAAGTGACATTATCAAAACGACGAGCGATTCTATTACCGTTTGTAAGCTTGCTTAATTGACGTGGAAGTATAAAATTTAGCAGTAACATTGACTTATTATTACTATAAGAGGTGAGAGTTAGCCGCCAGAGGTTCCCCAAACAAGAACCAAATATGAGAGTTTTGGGAACTACAGTAATCTCGCATTTAAATTACATTTTCGTATTATTTTTTATAAAAATTATTTTGTGGTGTATGTCCATAAGTTGCTTTTTATTTATGACAACTGAATAAATTCGTATGTTGCGAGCCGATCCACTCACGGTTTCGAGAGAGGAGTAGTCATTTGTACTTTTGAAGCGCTCGTACCGAAGTTTGCTTATCTGTTCTTAACCGATCAGCAAAATTAAACAACGTCCGCCGCGGTCATGAGTCGGATGGGTGACCGCTAGTGACATTACTGCTGAGCGTTATGCCCGGTTGTCGTCTTATAAGGGCAGTCGTTATAGCATGGTGGTAGAGCATTTTGTGAATGCCCGCCTGGCTAGCTACCAGCCTCAAGTAGAAAATCTGTCGCCAAGCACCTAACCATGTGTTCCGGCAGCTATCCATGAGAGCCAGTAATTTTAGGTTAACAATATCTTACACCACAATATCAATCACTATCAAGCAAACCTATCGAGCATTAAAAAAAAAAGTCGGCCTTGTCTCCATCAAGTCGGCCGTGATGTCAATGGTAGGGGCGTAGTGCAGGATAGTCTTCTCGAGGCGCTTGCATGTCAACCATGTTTGAAAATATCGTGACTATAAATATATCTCGCAAAGATGAAGTGTTGATTGTGAAGTGTATTTTATCTTGCAAAAATAGTTTTGATCAACTAACAAAAGCAGCCGATGGCATTACATTTTCAAGGTATATTATCTACCGGTGTGTCACCTTTCTCTATGGTATACCAGCTCAAACATTTTGCTGTTTATTACTAGATGTCTTCAGCTTTTGGAACTCGTTATATCGCCGTAAATGCAGATTACATATTATATAACTCCCAACCTTACGTATTGATTCCTTTATTAGATGTTCTTTGTATATATCTCATGAAAAAGAACTAGTTGTTTTTAGATTATATCAATAAATTTTAAAGTGCGCCATCTTACGCCTTGGGACTGTTCTATTTGCACAAAAGCAGGGCCTTATTCATCACGGTTGAGGGTGGATTTCTTAACTAAGAGCTTTTGCTATTCACCCGTCAGACGATTTTTTGAATAAGGTGGGGCCAGGCCCTCTTTCCTCCTTCCCTCACCCCGCAAACTGGCGATACGTTTAGTCATGGGATGGATGTGATTAGCCTTTCCTCACCCCTTCATGGTCCTAATAGAATTACTTCGTGACATTGTCCATTTTTATAAATTAATAGAGTATGAACGATTTCCAAATTACAAACTATTTCAATAAATGTAAAAGAAAATTCGCATAGCGCTAAATATTACAACAGGTACTTTCGCAACAAACATTCGAGACTTAAAGATTACACATTTTATTGTGATTTAATTTATTTACAAAAAAATTGTGAAACGTTAGCATACGTCGTTACAATTAGTTTTATTCGCGATATTTGATTCCGCCATAACATATAAGTACACCTTCACACTATTTCCACAAAAAAGATCTTGTCGATCAATATGAGTAGCATATAAGTACATTACTATATGTGATCTAAGCACATTACTATATGTGATTTAAGTAACATAATAGTTTTCAATAAATCACTAACTACACACACCTTGGCATACATATTCAGGTTTAACACTTCCACAAACTCAAGTAAAAAACTAAGAGAACATGATAAATCAATAAAAAACCCTGTTCAGGCACTAGCAAACTTGTACGAGGGCGACACTGAAAGTTTTTATAACTGGCCATTTGTCAACAAAGTAAGAAAAAACTAATTTGAAATTTTGAAAATGGAACTCATTGTCAATATAATTGAGTATTTTTTTTATTAATTTGTCATTTGTTTTGCGATTTGATGGCAAATTTAAAATTGTCTGTGTCACGTCAGCATGAATTTAACGCGAGGAAATTTTATATCCGCACATTTATACCTTCCATACATGTTGCTTATACATCAGTTTACATATTTAAAAAACAATTACTTCTTGACAATAAATCAGTGTCTGAAATATGAGTTTCCTACATTAACATTACCTGCTCTTCACACGTATCACATACAGTGATTATGCACATCCACAGTGTAACAATACAACAAAATCATAGAAAAATGGCATTTTCGTAATTACGTATAATACAATAATAATAAAGAAGATGTTGGATCATACAATGTCGCATTTACTACCTACAGTGTTATGGATTACATTATCAAGATGCCTTTGTTAATTGTTTGAACATGTTTCTTTTTCATCATTATATTGATTTGTATATTGTGTGTGTAGCGGGTCGGTGAACCAGTCAATCAGCGTGTACGACCTGAAGGGCACGCACCTCAACACGATCAAGTTCCACGAAGGGTTCATGGGCGCACGCATCGGGCCCGTCTCCTGTCTCACCTTCCATCCGCTCAGGTACTGTACCTCACCTCGCGTACACTCCCTCAACACGATCAAGTTCCACGAAGGGTTCATGGGCGCACGCATCGGGCCCGTCTCCTGTCTCACCTTCCATCCGCTCAGGTACTGTACCTCACCTCGCGTACACTCCCTCAACACGATCAAGTTCCACGAAGGGTTCATGGGCGCACGCATCGGGCCCGTCTCCTGTCTCACCTTCCATCCGCTCAGGTACTGTACCTCACCTCGCGTACACTCCCTCAACACGATCAAGTTCCACGAAGGGTTCATGGGCGCACGCATCGGGCCCGTCTCCTGTCTCACCTTCCATCCGCTCAGGTACTGTACCTCACCTCGCGTACACTCCCTCAACACGATCAAGTTCCACGAAGGGTTCATGGGCGCACGCATCGGGCCCGTCTCCTGTCTCACCTTCCATCCGCTCAGGTACTGTACCTCACCTCGCGTACACTCCCTCAACACGATCAAGTTCCACGAAGGGTTCATGGGCGCACGCATCGGGCCCGTCTCCTGTCTCACCTTCCATCCGCTCAGGTACTGTACCTCACCTCGCGTACACTCCCTCAACACGATCAAGTTCCACGAAGGGTTCATGGGCGCACGCATCGGGCCCGTCTCCTGTCTCACCTTCCATCCGCTCAGGTACTGTACCTCACCTCGCGTACACTCCCTCAACACGATCAAGTTCCACGAAGGGTTCATGGGCGCACGCAACGGGCCCGTCTCCTGTCTCACCTTCCATCCGCTCAGGTACTGTACCTCACCTCGCGTACACTCCCTCAACACGATCAAGTTCCACGAAGGGTTCATGGGCGCACGCAACGGGCCCGTCTCCTGTCTCACCTTCCATCCGCTCAGGTACTGTACCTCACCTCGCGTACACTCCCTCAACACGATCAAGTTCCACGAAGGGTTCATGGGCGCACGCAACGGGCCCGTCTCCTGTCTCACCTTCCATCCGCTCAGGTACTGTACCTCACCTCGCGTACACTCCCTCAACACGATCAAGTTCCACGAAGGGTTCATGGGCGCACGCATCGGGCCCGTCTCCTGTCTCACCTTCCATCCGCTCAGGTACTGTACCTCACCTCGCGTACACTCCCTCAACACGATCAAGTTCCACGAAGGGTTCATGGGCGCACGCATCGGGCCCGTCTCCTGTCTCACCTTCCATCCGCTCAGGTACTGTACCTCACCTCGCGTACACTCCCTCAACACGATCAAGTTCCACGAAGGGTTCATGGGCGCACGCATCGGGCCCGTCTCCTGTCTCACCTTCCATCCGCTCAGGTACTGTACCTCACCTCGCGTACACTCCCTCAACACGATCAAGTTCCACGAAGGGTTCATGGGCGCACGCATCGGGCCCGTCTCCTGTCTCACCTTCCATCCGCTCAGGTACTGTACCTCACCTCGCGTACACTCCCTCAACACGATCAAGTTCCACGAAGGGTTCATGGGCGCACGCATCGGGCCCGTCTCCTGTCTCACCTTCCATCCGCTCAGGTACTGTACCTCACCTCGCGTACACTCCCTCAACACGATCAAGTTCCACGAAGGGTTCATGGGCGCACGCATCGGGCCCGTCTCCTGTCTCACCTTCCATCCGCTCAGGTACTGTACCTCACCTCGCGTACACTCCCTCAACACGATCAAGTTCCACGAAGGGTTCATGGGCGCACGCATCGGGCCCGTCTCCTGTCTCACCTTCCATCCGCTCAGGTACTGTACCTCACCTCGCGTACACTCCCTCAACACGATCAAGTTCCACGAAGGGTTCATGGGCGCACGCATCGGGCCCGTCTCCTGTCTCACCTTCCATCCGCTCAGGTACTGTACCTCACCTCGCGTACACTCCCTCAACACGATCAAGTTCCACGAAGGGTTCATGGGCGCACGCATCGGGCCCGTCTCCTGTCTCACCTTCCATCCGCTCAGGTACTGTACCTCACCTCGCGTACACTCCCTCAACACGATCAAGTTCCACGAAGGGTTCATGGGCGCACGCATCGGGCCCGTCTCCTGTCTCACCTTCCATCCGCTCAGGTACTGTACCTCACCTCGCGTACACTCCCTCAACACGATCAAGTTCCACGAAGGGTTCATGGGCGCACGCATCGGGCCCGTCTCCTGTCTCACCTTCCATCCGCTCAGGTACTGTACCTCACCTCGCGTACACTCCCTCAACACGATCAAGTTCCACGAAGGGTTCATGGGCGCACGCATCGGGCCCGTCTCCTGTCTCACCTTCCATCCGCTCAGGTACTGTACCTCACCTCGCGTACACTCCCTCAACACGATCAAGTTCCACGAAGGGTTCATGGGCGCACGCATCGGGCCCGTCTCCTGTCTCACCTTCCATCCGCTCAGGTACTGTACCTCACCTCGCGTACACTCCCTCAACACGATCAAGTACACACGATTAATTTTGCTGAGTTGGTTGGTATTGTAGCTGAATCTGATGAACTGAATACCATTGACAAGTAAATTGGATAACTGATAAATTTTATTATATTTGTATGTTGCACCAAAATACGGTTTCTGTGCGATTTTCTAAAGGCCAACTTTGCACATCCATCTCAAAGTTCTATTGGAGGGTATATTGTAAATAATCGTCCATTCGTTTGGAACTGGTATGTGGTTTGCATCGCGAGACGATAAAGACAAAAAATATGTTTTCTACTTGATGAATTTCCATATGCTAGGATGCTAAAGATAATAAATTTTTGGTTATTATCTTATGTTTTAAACCCGTCCCAAATTACAATCTGACTTTTGTTTATGAATCAACTTTAAAATATCTACATATTTTGTGTTAATGTTGATCTAGGTTTTGTGTTGATTATGGTTTTTAAGTCATTTCGTTAACGAGCTAGAAACTCGTGATACGGAAGGACAGACAGTGTGTGGGGCTCCACTTAGCCCTGTGGGTAGGGAAGGGGCGTGGCATTGCCGTGATGTGTAGAATGGTAAGATGGCGTGCGTACGTTCGTTGCAGATGCGCGCTGGGCGTCGGGTCGAAGGACTCGACGGTGTCGGTGTACGTGACGGAGACGCGCCGGTGACCCTCGCTCTACAGCCTCGCGCTGCCGCTGCCCTTCCACTAGCTAACCTAGCAGGTATACTACCCTACCTACCTACCCTACTTACTGCTATCTCGTCTGTCAACTATTCAACACTTCCTCACAACTGCTGCAGTCTTTGTTTCTTACAACGCCCACGCAAATTTCATTTTCTTATGTCATGCTAGTTCATATTTTTCCGGTGTAAGAGGTCTAAACAGTCTTTTTATGCTCTTGTCTATCAAAACCTGTTTTAAGCACAAATGCATAAACTTATATTTTTTCTAAGTGTTCAAAGTAGTTCAGTTAGTTATAAACTTTATGTAGGAAATTTGTCTTTAATAATACCAAAACATCAGGGGTATTATTAAAGACATAGATATTTTTCGAAACTTCAGAATATCACACTCGAAATAATACTTTGTTGAAATACATATCAGTTTTTATTTTATATAAAGCTTAATGCATCAATAGTTTCCTCACAATCAATTTAAGTCATGCGCACAGATAATTATAACAATATATATGGACGATATCGTCCACTGCGGCTGCTAAGAGATCAAAGTTGTAATGATGGTATCAACTTTTACTAAATGTGACGTTAGGCAGACAGCTGCTGCAAAAGAAATAATCTAATGCGAGATAAAAAAATCATATTGTTGAACTAGACTGTATAGCAGTTTAAAATAAAAATAAAGATGGCCACTTTTCTCTGTAATAATACTTACTATGTCTATGTCAACGGTTGCTGTCACATGTTATTAATTCCTCTCGTAATTTTGTAATGTTATACGCAGAGGATGCGTTATTGAAGAAAAAAAATATTTAAATGATAGGGTTGCGTCATCGTTAACAAGTTTAAAGCTAATTGCAAAAAAAAACTTGTTTGTAGAGATTATGGAAAACCCCCCTTAACCGAACATATTTGTCCGCGCGTCCAAGTTCTTAGTTTTTGCATGATTTTAGCGATGTTACATATTTTTCATCTGTAGAATGTATGAGACAAAGAGAGATGGATATATCATGCTCTAAGTACCGAACACCAAACATGGAACGCCAAAAAAAGAGATATATTGCTTTCAAAGTGATCATAGGTGTTAATGTGGGAGGCTGTATTCAGCAGTGGACAATCCGGCTTATACAGTAGAGTATAGTAGTAGTGTTTGATGTTCTATGATAATAATACACTCTAGGCTTATCAATTTTATATGGTTTACAGTATATTGGTGGAATTTGGCATTAATATTAGAATAACCGTAAGCAAAACGTCAAGCTTATAAAAACCATATAATTGAATGTCAAGTATCACTGCGTGTTTCAGGTACATAATGCAGAAGAGCGAGTCCGCGATCACACAAGGCAAGCTTAGAGCATTATTATTGTGGGATACACAACCGCTGACTAGTTACCATAATAGACTTTTAGCATTATTTATTACTTGTGTAAATAACAATATTTCGAACAACCAAAATTATTTTGTCTAGAAATTATGTTAAAATTGTACAGCATTTTTATGTTAATAAAACAGGTGTAGGTTGCTATGCCTCTGATCAATAATTTAAAATGTCACGATATGATCAATGGTATATTCATATAACAAGCGTGGTTCTGTGAGCATTACTTTAATAAAGACATATTTTGTGGTAAACAGTCACGACTGTATGATTTGTCATGGTCACATTACAGCAGGTTTGTTTAAAATGTAAGGCTCGCATTATTGTTGTACTTGTATACAAAATAAATCAAATCTTGGACAAACATTACAATATTCATCGATGCCAGATGCTATGATATTTATACAAATTTAGGAATGGCCCCGCATTGTATTTATGTCACAACACACACTTGGCGAAATAATTATATACAAATTAATTTGAATGGTTTCTAGCATCATCTTAATTTAGTCACATGGACTCCAACATGGGTGTCGATTGTTTCAAGTAACCATAACCAAAAATACGTTTTTTTTTAATATCAATCTTGTTCATTGATCATAAACAGTTTGTATTTTTTTCTTCTAATACTAAACTAAACCCATTGGGGTAAACCTGTGCTATTTACAAATATCTTACTTGATAACTCAGTGCTCCATCTGTCTTTTGCGTGGTCAAATAGCAAGATTCTATTGAAGCTGAAGCTTTAACTGTAGTCTGTTTTTTTTAACAAACTAGTACTGAGTATGTCTCTCGCACATTTCCGATATTGACAGAGTGAGATGGGTCATTGCCGTCATTGGTCAATGCCTTTGTTCTAATTTTGAAATGTTTAAGACCCGTCCATATTGAATACTTCTAAAATTTACCGTAGAGAAAATTAAATTATTATTTTATGATTTAAATTTGCATTAAGTATGCATTCCTAACAAAAATTTCAGTTCGCTTTATTTGATATAAAATAATATTGTAATAGTATATATACTATAATTATATACATATATCATGCACTAGAACAAAATAAATAAATAATTCGTAGTCGAAGACTCAACTGAATGTACCTACATGTAACTACGTGTGGAACGGACTTTATGTTGGTTACGTGTGCCAATAGCAACGCAGTAAAATTCACGGTACTAGTTTGTTAAAAAAACAGATTATAGCTGAACGCTATTATCTTCTTCTACCCCCAAAATAAATGATTGTCCACAAGAGAACGGAAGTTATTTTTAACGATAAATTATGTTTCAATTAACACAATACTGTGATTACTAAATACGGATGGTACTTAAATACACAAAATTCAACGTCAAAATTCACTAAGACAATATTAACAAACAATCAAGTTGAATCAGTCACACACAAACTTGTCACATTTCTGCATGAAATTAGTATTTTGTGGACATTTAAAGCTTTAATTTAGTTAACACAACTGTGTTATGACGACATCTTCTATAATCTGTAACCGCATACATAGTTTTTCTTTGTTGTGAAAGACTACACGAATATTTGGTGCTATTATTATAATACCTATACCATTTTACATAAGCTGTCGTGGATTCGACGACCTATCTAAGTCTAGTCCTTAGATCACATGTGATGCACAAAGAGAGATCACGCGAATATTGACGACGCGAATACATTGCGTCGCATGAATATCTCTGATATTTGTCTATACCAACTAGTCGAGCATACTATAATAAAACAACATCGGGGACACACGCAACCAAACCTAGACCAATACATTTTATACATTATAAGTAAAAGAGGGAGCTAAAACCTAACTGCATTTTAGTATCCAATTGATTGTTCTACTCAAGCTGAGTATTGCCCACAATTTAAAGATTTATTGTTATAAACAATAAAGCCAATTAAATTCACAAAACTGCACGTTAAGCCCTCACGTTTAAGGTTTGTAATTAATATGTAAATAAATAAATAGGACATTAGATTAGTAACGCTAATTATATCTTATTAAATGCAATACCCTTAGTTAAATATAGGTAAGGTAATTTGCTAGAATAATGTTTTGTATGTACAGCATTGTCGCTGATGATAACGGCATCCAAACTACACAATTATTTTATTTACATTTGGGATGATGTTATTCCGCATGAGTAACTATGAACTTTTGAAAATAAATGTGTTTATTTGTCATAACATAGATTACATAATACCACTGCCAGCTGAATAAAATATTGTTAATTTGAAATAAAGTGTATGTAATAGTTTAAAGTAAGCTTGATCCCGCCGCGCGCCGCCATCGCTGTTATTGTCTCTGGTGGGAGTGGAGGAGCCCACAGACAAAAGAGAGACAAGTGGAGTGGCATAGTTCATCGAATAAAGTGTTCAAAGGGGTGCTACACATTGTCATACAAATTATTATTATAATGTTGTCTTAGACTTTCAATGCTTACAATTATCCTACAGTTTTACCTATATAAATAAATAATATATATTAAGCTTAGTTTGCTGGTGTACGCTGTTAACGCGCATTCGACATAGTATTTTGTACAAAAAAAACTTATTATGTTGTTCATGAATTTATTTTTGTGATTAGCGAGTTACAGAAAGTTCCTAAGACTTAGTAATTACCTTAAAATAGATGCCATTTTATTTTACATAATTATGTAGGTTTTGTTCATAAGACAATCTTTGTGTTCTTAAATAAGCCCTAAGTATGTGCATGTAAGTTTATAATATCCTAATTTTAATGTTATTGTTCTACTGATATGGAAATTGCCGGTAGCTATAGGGTTAAGTGGTGAAACCAGCATTTATATTTTAGTCAAATTAGGGAAATCTATTTGAACAAAAAATACATCATCATATATGATTTGAAATACAATAAAAATTAATATAGATTACGATTTACTGAAATTATGTTCTTTGAAATCACATAGTTGAATGATTGATTTAAAAAAAGGGTAGAGATGAATTTTAGAGGTGCAGCTTAAAGGCTTTTTTATGTTTTAGATATAGAAACATAAATGAAATTATACTGAGAACAGAGATCATTCAAAAATAAATGTAATATTTAGTTTTATTGGTCATGATATCAATAATTGTGAATTGTTCTGGCTTGTGCATTGCCAAATTTAAAAGATTTCTAAGAATTTCAAGGAGCTCTATTGAGTTTTTAATATACTATAGCATTTTCAACAATGAACAAATTAAGACAGTTGCCAATTGATTATTTAATTGGATTAAATAATATGATTATTGAATTATGTCAATAATTTGATTGTTTTTTTTCGCTTTTACATATTGTATAATTATAATGTACATTTTACATAATATTAATTGTTGTTGTTAAATAAAATGTGATTATAAATGGTTATTTTTTCTCACTACTCTCTTATGCATGAGTTTTAGTAAAAAAAACACATAGATTTGAGTGTGCCCAAACAAAAGAACGCTGTAATCAATCATAGAATTATACCTAATTTCCCAACGACAATATTGGGAAACCACTGCCATAATTTGCAGATAACTTTTTGGAGAAGACGAAAACTTATCACATTGTACGATTGTATCGAAATAAATTAACGTGAATTCTAAAATCAGTGTATATAGGTTAAAAATAACTTGATCCAGAAAATTTGCCGTGCCGCAACGTCGCGACGTCAATTAGCGCTGGCCCTTAGCTATTAATCAGAATCATTAATTGACCATAATGTTATACTAGGTGTACGGTCCGAAACCGTATTCTTAAGATGATATAAAATTATAATGCTTGATTTGATATAAATGTTTATTTGCTATATAAAAATGATAAATGATTTAATGATAACGAGCCGCGCGCGATACGATCTAATCGTTGCTAAATGCGAACTGGTCGTTTACTTAGAACGATGCAAAAATGCTTACGCGGGAGAATGTGCGGTTGCACCGTACATGCTCCCGGCCGCGAGATGAGAGTGAGATGAAATGAGGTGATAACAAGGTGATAAACAATATTAACAAGGTGATACCGACAATGATCGCTTAAAGTTAAATTTAGTGTCTCTAATCGCGAAATACGACACTATGCAAAATAGGCGACGACGCTTTATCTTGCCGATCACTCACAACACTAACTTGTGACATTTCTAAATCCCTAAAAGTGGGCCTTGACACTTCACTATAGACAACACTGGGTGCACTAAAAACTGCTGATCGCGGTTGGGGAGCCGCCGCCGCCGCCACTACCGGTGGAGCAGGCTGCTCCAAGTGCTTGGCGCGGACACGTCTCACGCGCCGCCACGCCCACGCTGCTCCCATGCAGGCTGCTATACCCATCACTACGTATATGGCCGTATAATGATGAATATCATGGTATGATATGTGGTCTAATTGTGCAGTTTCCTGTTTCATTTGGTCTATTTGCTGTTTGATGATATGTAGGTGATATTGCTCGTCTGTGGCATTTTCCTGGTCTGCTGGCAGGATTGACAGAGTGACATTAATTATATTGTTGATGGGCGCAATTTCTTGAGTATATATCTTCGGTTGTACATTTAAAATTGATGAAATCTGTTGATGGGAATATATGGTGAAATCATCACCCCTTATTAGGCAGTTTGCACTCAGGCTAATGATTCCTGCTCCAACTATTTTCTCGGCTGATATTTGATCTTTACATATGATTCGAAGTGTGCAATAATCGCAACAAAAATATAGGTAAGTATTAGGTACCTCTAATTCTCTCCACTTGTTTGTGCATATTGATGTCGTTTTCACACAGTTCTCTGTTTTCTGATCTTTGATACACATGCTACGATCTGATTCGACATTATAGATGGGACCTTGCACGTGGCAGAGGTAAGTATGTAGGTCGGAATTTACGCAGGATTTGATGTCTAAAATGGGTACGAAGGTATCCTTGCTAAGGTTTATCGCTAGGATATCGGACACCGGGGATATGCTGACGACGTTTTTATTAACTTGTCGGGGAATTGGTATTAAATGATAAATCTCGAAGCGTTCCCTGCTGACAAGTGGAACCCTAACTTCGAAAATTAGTTGTGCTTTGGTCATCCTGGTTCTCACCCGGAGAAGATGATATATATTTTTTAAGTCTGTTTGTATGTTGATAATAGGTAAAGACAGATCTCGGGGTAGGTGCCCTGATATGATGTTGAGTTCTGTCTGGAGCTGTTCTGGTGTTAATAAGTGAATATTAAACTTGGCGTTGTAAATATTTGTTATGATGTCTTGCAAGGTTTCTTGTATGCTGTTAAGTTTTGATAACATATTGCTGGCAATCATGGCTGACAATATGAATTCGTCAGTTTTAGCTTGACTATGCAGTACGGAGTTTAGTATGTTAGTTGCGTTTTCTACATTTTTTAGGTGCTGACTGATCATAATATGCTGCTTATTCATTGATTCTTCTGTCCGTTTCAGTAAATTGTACTCAGCCTCTACAATTGAAGTCTGATTTTTCCATAATAGTGCTATATGTCTTTGATTGTCATTTACGAGTGCGATATCGCGTTTGTATTGTTCTGCGAATTCTTCGTCTAATACGCCGAACAGGCTGTGAGCGATGTAACCCACACCGTTGATAAGACCTCGGCGCGAGCGACGTCTGTAGTACGCCGAGAACTGCTGATTCAATAACAATTGATCATAGTATTTAAGTTCGGAGAAGCCAAGTCTTAATTGTGATGATGTGATGTTGCAGTATATTTTCATGTTGACTTCCGCATTATCGCATGACCTGATTGTATTTTTTAAGTACTTGTCGAGAGCCATCCTTCCTTCCCAATATGGTGCCATGTCATAATACACTATGATCTTCCAATCATCTCTGATTATTTGCATATTTGCGATCTTATCGAAGTAAAGTGCCTTTTCGCTATTTAAAGCCGTGAAGTTGTATGAGCCAAATACGGATGTTAGCATATTTAGCATGAGGAAGATTGATAACAGAGTTGATAAAATGCCCGACCTTTGATTCCCTTTTTTTACGGATTGTTTTGTTTCGACTGATGGTTGCTCATTATGTAGTTCAGGTTTTGTTGACGTGTTTTCTTGAACCGGTAGGATTGATAGTTTGACGATTGGCCGTTTGACGATACCGCCTTTTGTTCTGACTGATACTACACGTACCCGTCCCGTCCCGGGACCGTCTTGTCCCGGGTGGAGATCTATGACCCTGCCTAAAGCCCACTTTCCCGGGGGTAGGTTGGCTTCGTGGATGATAACTACGTCGTTGATCTTTATGTTTGGTTGTTCTTGTTTCCATTTGCTTTTGATAGATAGTTAGCTCAAATATTCGGCACGCCATCTTTTCCAGACGTCATCGAATATTTTTTGTGTCAAATACCACCTAGTACGAAGGTCCTTTTCCGTCTCAATGATATTTAAAGTGGGCCCACTTGCCAGAAAATGTGCTGGAGTAAGACAATCAAGGTCGTCAGGATCTTCTGTCAATGCGCAAAGTGGACGACTGTTTAAGCAACCTTCAAGCTGCGCCAACAATGTAGAGAACTCTTCAAATGTTAGTTTTTGATCTCCAATGACTCTCTTCATGTGATACTTTAAACTTTTCACTGCAGCTTCCCATAAGCCCCCAGCACTTGGCCAGGAAGGAGCGATAAAATGCCACTGACACTCCATGCTGGTGATTTCAGTGAGAAATTCGGGTGATATTAATTGTTTAAGATTTAAATATTCCTCCTGTAACCTTCTGCTGGCGCCAACATTGTTGGTACCGTTGTCACTGTAGATGTGGCCTGGAGTTCGACGTCTTGCAGCCATTCTGCGCAACGCAGCTAAGAACGATGATGATGTTAAATCTGATACAAGTTCTAGGTGGATTCCTCTCGTGACCATGCATACGAAGACTGCGACGTAGCCCTTGGTAGTTTTTGCACCCCTTCCTTTGTTGTATTTGATATTTACAAACCCCGTGAAGTCTACGCCTACGTGATAAAATGGAGGTGAGGCATTCACCCTGGCTGCAGGCAGGTCACCCATAATCTGATGTTGTTTATAAGGGTCGTTCCTCCTGCATTTGACGCAGCTGCGAAGATGCTGTTTTATAGTTCGATTTCCACCCATGATCCAGTATTTCAGCCTTATATGTGAAGTGGTGAGGCGTGCGCCGCCGTGAAATGTTTGCCGATGAGCTTGATTGATAATCAAAGGTGTTATTATGCTGTCATTTGGCAGGATAAGCGGGTGCTTTCTGTTGTCGCTGATGTTGGCGTTCTTAAGCCTTCCTGATACACGCAAAAGACCCTCTTTATCCAAAAATGGAGATATATTGAGAAGTTAGCTTTTATGATGCAATGGTTTATTTGCCCGCAGATTTGCGATCTCTTCAATAAAGTGTGTTTCTTGAACGCATTTGATAATTTTATTATGTGCCGCATTCAATTCATGTAGTGTCAAGTACGGCAGTTTGACGTCACTATGACGTGTCACTCGCAGTACCCATGCAAGTACACGGACAACACGAGTCATATTACTGTATTTCTTCAGTAGCTCATTGATAAGAATGTTTTGGCCTTGGTTTCCTTGATATGATGCCGTTGATACATTAGTTTGCTTCTTCCTCTCCATGTTTTTTGTGTACTTAGATGGTTTAATTGATTTTTGAGGGTCAAATGAAGGTAGCCGTGGGCCCGTTCCACCATAGCTGATGCTGAACCAATTTTGATGCTGTCAGTCCCCTACTGGCGGGGTCAGCTGGGTTGTCCGCTGATTTTACATCAACATCAAGTCAGTATACAATGTAATATGTTTTTTATATAATTATTTAAATATCATTAGGCTCTAATAAATAATGCATTGGTTACCTAATATTTACTAAGTACATAAAAGCAATCATTTTCATAGAAATATTACTTAGCATTGTAATTAGTGAAAGTAATATGAAACGACCTCATTTATACAATTATAATAAACAGATAAGCATACAATTTTGTTTTGACATGTTGGCAAGAAAACAATAAAATTTGTGAAAAATCGTAAAAAATATTCAAAATTATATAAAAAATAATCGCTCATCATTCTCATCAATTAAGGTTGAACTGGCCGGTAACTTTTCCATACAAACGCCGTAGGATGATCACTCCCTTATTTGAGGTTTTAGGTCCAGAACTAAGCATGATATCGATTTATCTCTTCATTATGTAGGCTTGTCTTGGCACCGATTTGTAAAAAAAATCTTCACATGGTAGTTATAAGGCTCGAAACATCCCTGTAATATCACGAATTTTAGCGCATGTTTAGTCGTAAATAAACGACTTATAGAGCATGAAATCCCTAAAATTATTTACATAGAAGCATAGCTCAGTTCATGATCATTTTAGATAACATTTTGGAAAACAAATACATCCAGTAGTATAATCATAAACATCCTAGAGCCAAAGGTCGGCACACATAGTTTTGCGCGCTAGTTTTTCGTTCAAAATATTGGGCATCTCATGTCAATACTTCCATTCCGCGGTGAGGGAAGCGGGCGGGCGGGTCTCATGCGCAGCACACTAATATATAATTAACAAAACGCACACTACGAAAAGTCACGTGCATCGCGCCGCGATCTTAGAACATAATATTATATTGAAGGAATGCCCTGTTGCTTTTTGGTGTGCACGTATGTATACACTACCAATATGTAGTGCCTATGCTTACAATAAAGTGTGTTTCTTGAACGCATTTGATAATTTTATTATGTGCCGCATTCAATTCATGTAGTGTCAAGTACGGCAGTTTGACGTCACTATGACGTGTCACTCGCAGTACCCATGCAAGTACACGGACAACACGAGTCATATTACTGTATTTCTTCAGTAGCTCATTGATAAGAATGTTTTGGCCTTGGTTTCCTTGATATGATGCCGTTGATACATTAGTTTGCTTCTTCCTCTCCATGTTTTTTGTGTACTTAGATGGTTTAATTGATTTTTGAGGGTCAAATGAAGGTAGCCGTGGGCCCGTTCCACCATAGCTGATGCTGAACCAATTTTGATGCTGTCAGTCCCCTACTGGCGGGGTCAGCTGGGTTGTCCGCTGATTTTACATCAACATCAAGTCAGTATACAATGTAATATGTTTTTTATATAATTATTTAAATATCATTAGGCTCTAATAAATAATGCATTGGTTACCTAATATTTACTAAGTACATAAAAGCAATCATTTTCATAGAAATATTACTTAGCATTGTAATTAGTGAAAGTAATATGAAACGACCTCATTTATACAATTATAATAAACAGATAAGCATACAATTTTGTTTTGACATGTTGGCAAGAAAACAATAAAATTTGTGAAAAATCGTAAAAAATATTCAAAATTATATAAAAAATAATCGCTCATCATTCTCATCAATTAAGGTTGAACTGGCCGGTAACTTTTCCATACAAACGCCGTAGGATGATCACTCCCTTATTTGAGGTTTTAGGTCCAGAACTAAGCATGATATCGATTTATCTCTTCATTATGTAGGCTTGTCTTGGCACCGATTTGTAAAAAAAATCTTCACATGGTAGTTATAAGGCTCGAAACATCCCTGTAATATCACGAATTTTAGCGCATGTTTAGTCGTAAATAAACGACTTATAGAGCATGAAATCCCTAAAATTATTTACATAGAAGCATAGCTCAGTTCATGATCATTTTAGATAACATTTTGGAAAACAAATACATCCAGTAGTATAATCATAAACATCCTAGAGCCAAAGGTCGGCACACATAGTTTTGCGCGCTAGTTTTTCGTTCAAAATATTGGGCATCTCATGTCAATACTTCCATTCCGCGGTGAGGGAAGCGGGCGGGCGGGTCTCATGCGCAGCACACTAATATATAATTAACAAAACGCACACTACGAAAAGTCACGTGCATCGCGCCGCGATCTTAGAACATAATATTATATTGAAGGAATGCCCTGTTGCTTTTTGGTGTGCACGTATGTATACACTACCAATATGTAGTGCCTATGCCTACTTACGTACTTATATATATATATATATATTTACATATGTTGGGAGTTGGGGACCGGATTTTCTTTCGCATTTGATTAGTTTGTTCGTGATAGTAAGTGTCGGACGCCATAATCCATATAGATAGGTACTTGGGTAACATAAATACGTAACTATGTCTAGGTACTCACCTACTCTCACCTAAGTTAGTACCTAGTAGGTATTAGTCAATACGCAGGTCATGATAGCTATGGTGAGTACCTAATCATTTTAGCAACACTTAGACAATATAAAAAGCTGCATTTGGTTAGATATGGTATGGACGTAGGTAGTCCGCATTCTTTTTAGAATATAGTCTAAGCAGTAATATAGCTTCGAGAAAGTACCTACCTAACACAAAGTAGTAAAGGGTTAGAATTAGAAGCTCAATGGAAGATACCTACCTATCTACGATATAATTAACATGTATCATATAGGCCTGCCTAGGCACGCAACTGTCAGCGATGTCAAATCGACATTCGCGGGCGCGCATTACATTGCATACCTATAAGATCACAACAAATAATAAAGTTAGTACTATGTATCTACCTGCGTAAATTAGTAGAATAAGTATGTATATTTGTAGTAGGTACTTATACCTAAGGTAGTACGAAAGTTTATATGGTAAACTTAGCGATGATTGTAGGCACTTACCTAATCAAAAATAACCTATGATTAGTTATTGATTTTTATTGGAAATAATTTAAATCAGTTGCGGGTAGGTAGAGAATTTTTATTCCAAATGTGTTCTACCAGGATTAGAGAATTTTTATTCCAAATGTGTTACCGCTTAGAGACAGATTTTGAAATCGGTACGACACACTCTCATCTCAAAGCTCGCTAGCCGGGCGAACATTCGCAAAACAACCTTCCACCATGCGGTGAAGTTCATGCCCGCGGCGGGATTCGACCCATAGACCTGTTGCGCGGCAGTCCATTGCTAAGAGCCATCACTGCTTCCCGTTAAGTGTTTAGTGACAGAATTTCTACTTGAGGGTGGTAGCTAGCCAAGCGAGCATTCGCAAAATGCCCTTCTACCAAGCGGTGAATTTCAAGCCCGCGGCGGGATTCGAACCATAGACCTGCTGCGTGGCAGTCCAAACCTAATGCCACTGAGCCATCACTGCTTCCCGTTAGGTGCTTTCTAACAGATTTTCTACTTGAGGGTGGTAGCTATCCAGGCGAGCATTCGCAAAATGCTCTTCACCAACGCGGGGAAGCTCAATATCGCGGCTGGATTCGAACCATGGACCTGCTGCGCGGCAGTCACTAGCTAATGCCACTGGCCCATCACTGCTTCCCGTTAGGCGCTTACTGACAGATTTTCTGCTTGAGGATGGTGGCTAGCCAGGCGAACATTCGCAAAATGCCCTATGCCCTTCCACCAACCGGTGAAGCTCGAGCACGCAGCGGGATTCGAACCATAAACATGCTGCGAGGCAGTCCATAGCTAATGCCACTGAGTTCACGTTAGTTGCATGGTGACAGATTTTCTACTTGGGTAGCTATCCCGGCGAGCATTCGCAAAATGCTCTTTTTTTATGCCTGATAGGTTAGCCTTTGACCACTATCTCACCTGATGGTAAGTGATGATGTGGTCGAAGATGTTGTTCAGGCTAACCTAGAAGTACTGGCTCTCAAGGACAGCTGCCGGAACACACCGTTAGGTGCTTGGCGACAGATTTTCTTCTTGAGGGTGGTAGCTATACAGGCGGGCATTCGCAAAATGCCCTACCACCATGCTATAACGACTGCCATCCTAAGACCACAACCGGGACCAACGGCTTAACGTGCCCTCCGAAGCACGGAAGCGCTCAGTAGTATTGTCCTAGCGGTCACCCATCCAACTCATGACCGCGCGCGACGGTGCTAAACTTTGCTGATCGGTTGAGAACAGCTAAGTAAACTTCGCTACGAACTCTCCACCACGCGGTGAAGCTCAATATCGCGGCGGGATTCAAACTATGGACCTGCTGCGCAGCAGTCCATAACCAATGCCACTGAGCCATGATTGCTTCCCTTTAGGTGCTTGGCGACCGATTTTTTACTTGAGGGTAGTAGCTATCCAGGCATTCGTAAAATGCTCTTCTACCACGCGGTGAAGATTAAGCCCGCGACGGGATTCGAACCATGGACCTGCTGCGCGGAAGTCCATAACCTATGCCACTGAGCCGTCACTGCTTTAAAAAATATGTTGTAGTAAAAGCAGTAACTTGCTAATTATGTAATAAATAATTATTGTAAGTAAATATTTACTACATCAATATGAAAAGAACAAACTAATACATTTACTATGTACCTACAAATCATTGTCCCTACAAATCATTGTCCCTACTTACTAAATATTTACCTACTGTAGGTGAAATAACATCAGTATGTTATTATAAAACGAACGAAAATTATAACAACAGGTACCTACTGTCCGAACCAAAATGTATTCCTCTGTGAATATATAATATTATTTTATAAGAAATACCAACACACGTCGTCGTGACGTAGCTTGAGACACTATCTCCGTCCGTCGTCAAACATCGTAATTCGTTCGGCATGGTTCGGCTTTCATTGATATATCGCAAACAAGTGTGCGTAATTAGCGTAGATGCAATACGGGTGTGTGATGCGCGATCACTATCTTCGTACTACTCATCACGGAGTCTTACCCTTTCCCACAAAGGTATAGGTGAAATAGCATGCTTTGTTCCCTCGCCCGCTGATAAGTTCGAGCCGTCGGCAAGTGCATCCTTAAGCAAAAAAATGAAAAGATTTGACGTCACATTTGAAAGCAATATTTATTGAATGATTACATATTGGTAATATCAGTTGTACATATATGAAGATTCTGTTAATTGCATATTCAAAAATTCATTAATATTAGGTCCTTACATATGAAATTGGCGTTTTTCGTACTGGCCACTTTAATCACGAATTTCTCCTCTTTGGTAAGGAATTCCAAATTCAAATTTGTACAGCTATAGACTCATGTATTTGTGCTTCGATGATCGTCATTCATTTCTTTTTTTTTTCTTCTGTTTTTTTCTGTTTGCGTCACTCATTTTACAAAATGGAAAACCTTAAATATCGCATTATTTACGAGTACGAGTTCCGCCGTGGCACTAGTGCTGCGGAAACAAAACAACTCGAAGGGTGAATGATGTGTATGGCGGTCGTGTTGCAAAAGAAAACACAGTTCGTTTTTGGTTCCAACGTTTTCGTTCTGGAAATTTCGACCTGCAGAACAAGCCCCGTGGACGGCCTGAGACTCAAGTTGATAATGAAGAGTTGAAGGCTATTGTGGAAGCGGATCCATCGCAAACCACGTCCGAGTTAGCTGCAGGCTGCAATGTTAGTGATAAAACTGTTTTAATTCACTTGAAGCAAATTGGGAAGATTAAAAAGCTTGAAAGGTGGGTACCTCACGAATTGACTGAAACAAACCGGCAAACGCGCGTCGACTGCTGCGTTACATTACTAAACCGGCACAATAATGAAGGTATTTTAAACCGAATCATTACCTGTGATGAAAAATGGGTTCTTTACGATAATCGGAAGCGCTCAGCGCAATGGTTAGATCCTGGCCAGCCAGCCAAATCCTGCCCCAAGCGAAAATTAACCCCAAAAAAGTTACTTGTAAGCGTTTGGTGGACTAGTGCCGGTATTGTTCATTACAGTTTTTTCAAATCTGGCCAGACTATTACGGCTGATGTCTATTGTCAGGAATTGCAAACCATGATGGAAAAGCTAGCGGCTAAACAACCTAGGCTGGTCAATCGCTCCACGCCACTGCTGCTTCACGACAACGCTAGACCACACACTGCGCTACAGACGGCTACTAAATTAGAAGAGCTTCAATTGGAAAGTCTAAGACATCCTCCGTACTCCCCGGACCTTGCTCCAACAGATTACCATTTTTTTCGAAATTTGGATAACTTCTAGCAAGGGAAAAAATTCAACTCCGATGGGGCAGTCCAAATCGCCTTCAAAGATTTTATTGATTCCCGTCCGACTGGTTTTTTTAGTAAAGGGATCAATGAACTACCTATGAGATGGCAAAAGTGCATAGAAAATAATGGTTCATACTTTGATTAATTAAATATATTATATTAAAAAATATTCGACTTTTTGTTCCTCCCATACAAAACGCCAATTTCATATGTAAGGACCTAATATTATAGAATGGATTATATTACAAAAATAATTTATTATACATTTTAATTTTTAAATACATGCCTTGTTTTTTAGTTTTGGCATTCATTTCTTGTTTTTGGTACAAACATCTTGTCTTTATTCCGGAGATTATATGAAAGCATGTCACTATTTTTAGTAGTATTAATCAGTAAATTGGTGCGAAAGGAATAATCAGACATCTAGCTATGCAAAAAATAATAAGATTTTTAGTGATTAGAAGAAAACAAAAACACAAAATTAAAAACAGTAAAAAGTGAATACTCATGAAAACAGAAACTGTCGCGCATTGAAGTATTATAAAACCTTGTATACTCCCGTGCCATGAAAAGGATATTTTCCTTCACGATGCATGACTGTCCATACTTTCCACGTGGATATGCCGAGGTTTCGAAACACTGTTCTGACGCTTATCTTACGGTCATTTTGAAATGCTTATAAAATAAGCTCTTCATCTTGAACATAATGTCGACCTGAATTCACTTCGGGATTCAGCTTTGGTCTCTACCGGTTTCACCAGAGAACACTCTGATGTTAGGCAATCGACGATCAGGATAACGTTCTTGATACATTCGTCGCGCCAAATATCCGTTTCCATGTGCTTGACCGTACATGAAATGATATAGGCATACTATCCATTGGTAAATGAACTCATTTTGACAGCAATTTGTCCAAATAGGTCCAAGAACATGCATTCACTACAAGTTAAGGAGCTCGACGCCAAGTGGATGGCGGAGCTACAACTTAACACTGTCAACACACAATAAATGCGCGAATATGGAAGTAAATGCGCCAATATGCCCGAGAAGTCTTAGGTAGACTGAAGAATAATCAAAATTCAAATATGTAGTCTTATAAAAGTCGCCCGTTGGGAACGCTCCCTGCGTCCTTTGTTAAAAAGGGCCTATTTTTATTGAGACTCGGGGAGTTTGGGTTTAAGTATGTGCTCTATAGTCTGTTTCAAATCTTCTGAGAAACTCGTGCATTGTTCTTCGGTATTATGTAAGTGCCGAAAAAAGCGATAAGTATAGCTTTCCATTATATAGTTATAGTATATTAAAGTTCTGAGAATTAGGCAGGTATCTACGTGTATGATACACACATTGAAAGGGCATTAATACTGGATGTTTTTATAATGTTTTAGTCTACGAACTCATTTTTGTTTTACTTAGCATTTTTTATTTTTGATTTGGTCAATGTTAATTTATTAAACACCAGCCATTTAGTCAGTTATGTGGATACATGTGATTGTATTGGTGTTTATCGATTGAATACACAATACACTAGGACCCAAATATTTTTTTAGGTACTAGCATATAGAAGCAATGATGGGCGAGCGGTAGCCATGGACTGCCGTGCCGCAGTACCCTGGTTCGATCCCACCGCCGGCTTGAGCTTCACCGCATGGTGGAAGGGCATTTTGCGATTGCCTGTCTGGCTAGCTACCACCCTCAAGTAGAAAATCTGTCGCCAAACACCTAACGGTGTGTTCCGGCAGCAGTCCTTGAGAGCCAGTGAATTTACAGGCAAATGAGACTTAACAACTATGTCTTGTGACGAAATGCATCTGTTATAGGCAGAGGTTAGTCCGCTTAACATCAGGTGGAGCTTTGTTCCATCACAAGTCTGTTTGAACACTATGAACGAATAAGCATATGATTTTGGTATAGATAGATGCCTCACGAGGTGACTCCTTTTCATCCCTCACTATACGTGACCTATTTGGGGGGTCCTATCGTTTCTGTTCGTTGTCATCTTCATTAAAAACAAGGTTGAGTAAGATATCTTCTATACTTATAATAAAACTGTAACAGATCTAATTCTGTACATGGCAGATATTTTGAAGAAATAAATGGAGAGCACTCTGTAGCTGGTACTGATGCCAAAACTGTATTTATTTTTGTCTGTCTGTCTGTATCCCGGCCGCACATCACTCCAAAACTAATGAATGGAATTCAATGAAACTTAACACGATTTGAGTTCATACTACAAAGGTTATTGTATACTTTTTATCACGAAATTCAGCACGGTTCACACGGGAAATGGGATGAAAGTCAAAATGTACACTTAGTTGTAATTTATTAGCGCGTAGTCTGATTTCAATTATTATTTTTTTGTTAGAATAGTGACGAGTGAGGCCAGAACCCCACGGACAGCCCGGCACCAAACGGGGATTCTGGCACCCCACGGGCAGTCTGGCACCCCAGGGGCAGCCCAGTACCCTACGGGCAGCTAATGGTGTGGTCCGGCTGCTGTCCTTGAGAGCCAGTGAAATTACAGGCACATAAGACTTAACAACCATGTCTGAAGGTGACGGGCACAGTGCAATTCGTCGTTGACAAACGCATCTGTTATAGGCAGAGGTTAGTCCACTTAACATCACGTGAGGGCTTGTTCTGTCACAATAACATAAAAAAAACTCCTCTCTTGAAGGCAGATCTCACTCGCCCTCTCCTCGAGTTTGCCACCATAGCAGCTGCTGTCCCTATGGTCCCCGTATCCGACTCTAAAAACTAAGGAACCATCCGCTTTCGGCGGCAGCTCTCCACATCCGTGGTATTCACACACACCACTGGACCAGGAATCCATGTTAGGTGAGCTCTCCATATTTTAAGAGATACATTTTGAGCTTTTTGGACAATTCACAGTCGGAACTTGAGCAGCTGCCTCATTGTAAGTAATCATTGGAAACCAGTCTTCATATTGTTTTGCTGTTGTGTTTGAGACATTTTTGTTGATAGCAAAATGTCTGCCAGACCAAAGAAACACAAGTTACTTCAGCCTCTATAACTAATTGGTATTAATTCACATTTGTTGTGCATTTTTGTGAGTCAACCATAAGGACAGGAAGAACGCAGGTATCAAATACTTTCTGTTTGATATGTTGTATGTTAATATAATTTCTTATATCTAGGACACTTAAAGAAGGGGTAAAAAATAAAACTAGCCCAACCTTTAGAAATAATAAAAAAAAGTTAATGTGAAACAAAACTTTTAGTGACCATTTTACTTACAACTAAATCAAGTATTTCATTTTCACACATAACATCATTTATTTTATACACTTGCTTTAATTCCTTCATGTTAGTAAATTCCCGTAACTCACTAATTGGGCAGAGGTCTCCATCTATTTGAGGAATAATGTCTGAACTGACATCAGTATTGGGTGTTACCAAGAAGCAAACCAAGAGTTCTTTGTCTTTCTCTATACCAAATTTGCTCAGACTTTGTGAAATATTCTTGGACAGAGACAAATTAAATAATAACTCAGTAAATATCGTTCTTGTAACCATAGCATTCTGTTTGTCAGCCAAAACTGCCTTGTTAGCAGCAACGGCTAGCTGGAACGGGTCCTTTATCAAACTAGGCTTCACAATGGCACATTTCCATATTCCCTTGATTATGTTATCACGGATATCATCAGCATTCTGAACGTTTTTGAATAAATACACTTTAAGACTGGTATTTGTGTCTGGTTCAAGTTCAACGCTATAGGGATCAATGGACATTTTGCTCAGAAGTGCTTTTATCTGGACTGCGAATTAGAAGCATACAATAATATTACTTCTCTACCTGAGAATTATTAGAAACAATAACAAATAACAAAACAGCAAAATGTGATCAAACTCACTGACCCAGTGTTGCCAGTGGCATATAGACAAAAGTAACATGATACAGCTCAAAAAGTAACATTTTCACGTGCAATGTAACATCATCATATTTTATCTATAAAACGAAAGTAATACTATCATATGGCACTTTATTAAGTACATTTGTTTTTCTAGGCTCTTAGGTCATGACTCTTGGAGCGCGTGATCGAGAAACTTGTCTTGTCACTAGATTTTTTTAATTTAATTATTTATAAAAAACAAATAATATATTATTTTCATCAAAATAATTGTTTTTAATTTTAGCTTTATTAGATACATACCAGAAATCGTTTCAGTGCTTAACCTGTTCCGGTTAATTGCTCAGTGGTTCCGGTTTGCATACTTTATCAGTTTCAGTTGACTTGACAGACTATTCTTTCGAACGCATGCGTTCGACAACACAAGTAAATTTGAAAACAATGGAGTACCGGTCAATTCATTCATTTTCATATTTTTTTCTCAATATTCCTCAACATTCGACGACAAATTAAACTCATTGTATTAACTTACTCCAAGGTTCAGAACGACTCGGTTGTTTTATAACCTCAAATATCGATTTTTAGTGGGAACTAGTAAAATATATAGACCTCTTAAGATGTTTGAAAAGCAATAACTACCGTTACCTACAAATTACAAAACAGTGTTCTCTCATCATCGAAGGTTGTGAACGAAGTTATATTGAAAAGAAAAGTTGCATTCCGATTGCGCTCTAAGGGTATGTTCCATTTGTCGCTAAGAACGTTAATTTCGATAATTTTGATCACATTCTGCGTCTGTGGTTGTGATTACTGTGATCGTTTGTAACTGTCATCCCCGTTCCATTTTTGGATAAGAACGCTAAGGGTGCATACCATTTGAAGTTAGATTCGCTAAAAACGATCACACTCCCAAAAAGTTGTTCCACATGGGTCTTGGCGTTATTTTCGCCATAAACGCCATGAGGCTACTGGAACAGTTTGAATTCCCTACATCTAATGTCAAAAGTGACAGAAGTGGCAAATTTTAGTAGCATTCTTAGCGTTCTTATCCTAAATGGAACAGGGGATGACAGTTACAAACGATCACAGTGATCACAACCACAGACGCAGAATGTGATCAAAATTATCGAAATTAACGTTCTTAGCGACAAATGGAACATACCCTATGGCCAATTTATGAATGAAATTCTATTGTTATCTAGGTACATACGTACGTGTATATATATATATATAAATTTATATTTATATGCGTTGGTTGTTTGTACTGGGGTGCGTTCCGAACCTTGGTTAGAGCGCACTCGGAGTGCAACTTTTCACTCTATCGTCGTTCACAACCTTCGAGTAGAGCGTTCGGTTGTCACAACTGGACCGTTCCAAACCTTTGAAGGTTGCAACTTTTTAACCATAAAACGCGTGACATGAAATGTCTTTGACGTTTATATCGTCTTCTATCTGATGCGCTCACCCATATATCTCAAAAAATATAAATACTAATATAATTTCTCAAAATATAAAACTTAAATAAAAATGGAAAACGAGTTTGTGATAGTGTTAAATAGCAATTATTATTACGATAATGATGTAAGTCTGTCAATGTCACAATTTGTTTGAGGTTATAAAACAACCGGTCGTTCCATACCTCAGGGTAAGTTGCAAAACAACCAAACAACGAAACAACTACACTCTGAGCCTCTGAACGCACTCCTATTGTTTTGGTATTTGTAAATATTTTTAATGGAACCACGCACATTATCATATGTACCGTTGAGTTATTTGATTAGATTGGAAAAGATAAGAAGAAACTACCATCACCAATTCACTACATTAATAGTGATTACACGCTCAGAGCAGTACTTTAGTCTAAAAAGATATTATGCTAACTGCAAAGTTAAATCAATTTAGGGTTAGTGCTGCAAGCCTCGCGAAAGTTCGATGCATGGCAACGCAGACACAGCAGCAAATTGACAATGTGTCACCTGTTGTGTTCAACCGACTCACTGGCGCAGACAGCGGTATTGCCGTCTACGGCCTCAACAGCCCAAAGAATAGAAACGCACTTGGGTTCGAGCTCCTCGACGCGATGAAAGAAGTCAATCAGATTATACGTGAAGACACAAAGCTGTCCGTTGTTATACTGCACAGTCTTGTGCCTGGGATATTCTGTGCAGGTAATGCTTACAAATATCACTTATACATAATACATTGTGCTAAGCTAATTAATAACTTGGTGATGGTTAAAGAGTTGTGTGGAGTGTTGTCCAGAAATCTCATTTTTTAAATTTTCATATTACCTTAGGCCGTTCAAAACACAGCTTGAAGTTCATCTGCCATACAGTTGAATTTGTTACCCGAAGTAAAATAGTATGAGGATTTTCTTCTGTAAAGTGATTGGTAGTTTGTATTGTGATTTTAGTTTCACTGGACTATCTTAAACTTAAAGTTGGCATCGTACTGGACCACTATGGCCTAGTTATGAATGAAATTCTATTGTTATCATTATTATGGTTATTCCTGGAAAAAATATTTGTTATTTTTAGCATATTTGTAAGGTATTCAAATAATAACATCTATTATTTGATTCTTGCTGAACAATTAGGTTAACTTATTGCATGATGTTTCACCTTGAGTAACAGACAAGTGTTACACTGGTGAGCCGACACTAGTATCTAAACCCGCTCCTATATATGTTATATAGAATAATGATAAACTTTGTTTCAGGAGCTAACTTAAAGGAACGTTTTAAAATGACAAATGAAGAAGTTGCTAAGTTTGTTCGTGGTTTGCGTGGAATATTTATTGAAATAGAAGATTTGCCTATGCCAACAATAGCAGCGGTTGAAGGTGTGGCAGTGGGTGGAGGCCTGGAGTTGGCTCTTGCCTGTGATATCAGAATAGCAGCTGATACAGCAAAGTTAGGTCTTGTGGAAACAGGACGTGGCCTGATACCGGGTGCTGGGGGTACACAGAGGCTACCCAGAGCTGTCCATCTCAATGTCGCCAAGGAGCTCATATTTACATCCAGAATAGTCAGTGGATCTGTAGCTAAGGATTTAGGTTAGTACATTTTTTTCATTAAAATGATAAATAAAGGTATGATGTCATTTATTTAGAAATAGACTCAGTTAATCAAGTTCATATTAAAAATTATATGGGTTGGAGTTCACCTGCATACACACCTCTAAACGGGTGTAACAATATGGAATGTGCACAATCACTGCTTGAAGCTACAATTTTAATGGACTTGATGACTGAATTTGAGTAGCAGCCATACTGTATGATTAAATCATTAAGTACATGATTAAATTTGTTAATTATTGCAATTTTGAAGGTATTTTATTTATTTGTTTTATTTTAGCAATCAAAATCTATGCAACAGGATTAACTTGTTTCTAAATTAGCATAATCAGTCATCAGGAGAGATTTTGGTCAAAGACTTAAAAAAAAAAAAAGGCATAAATTAATTTTCCATTAAGGATGGATTTCTACTAATGGCTCATATAAAGTATTTATTAATCTCAATTCCTTGTATTTTTTCAGGTATATTGAATCATGTTGTGCCACAAAATAGCAGTAAAAATGCAGCATTTGAGAAGGCACTGGATCTGGCCAGAGAGATTATACCTAACGCTCCCATTGCACTTCGGTGTGCCAAGCAAGCTATCAATGAGGGAGTTCAGCTTAGCATCAAGGATGGCTACGAAGTGGAACAAAAATGTTATGAAATGAACGTTCCTACAAAAGACAGGCAAGAAGGCATGATTTCTTTCATTGAGAAGAGGAAGCCTGTTTATAAGGGACACTGAACACATTCTATAAATAATCTGTTACATAATTATTAAGTTTTTCGTTGTGTGCATTTTTGCACTTTGACATCACATATCATATTAATAGGAGAACATGTTTGTTATTTTATGATAAGCCTATTCTTGAAGCACTGATAACTAGTGAGTACATGAAATGTACAAAATATGTTAAACAAAGATTAACACATCTACTATTTTTGTTATGTTTTAATAAATTTATATATGTATAACAGTTAATCATGAATTTCATAATTTTTTAAATAAATTTAAGAATTCTTTTCCTGCCGATATTGCAACTGGTATGAACTATCCTAACTGGTAGAAATATGGCTACCAAGCGATGAAAGTACGAGAGGATTGTATCTCTTGAAGAGATATCTTCAAAGTATCTAATATGACATCTTTCTAGCTGTGTTCATAAGGGGTACCATCTATTAGTGTCATTTTTGTGACAGCTTTTGTTTTGAAGTGCTCGTAGCGAAGTTTACTTAGCTGTTCTCAACCGATCAGCAAAGTTAAGCAACGTCGCCCGCGGTCATGAGTTGGATGGGTGACCGCTAGTGACATTACTACTAAGCTTTTCCGTGCTTCGGAGGGCAAGTTAAGCCATCGGTCCCGATTGTCATCGTAGGATGGCAGTCGTTATAGCGTGGTGGTAGGGCATTTTGCGAATGCCCCCTGGCTAGCTACCACCCTCAAGTAGAAAATCTGTCGCAAAGCACCGAACGGTGTGTTCCGGCAGCTGTCGTTGAGAGCCAGTAGGTTCTTCTAGGTTAGCCTGAACAACCTCTTTGACCACATCATCACTTACCATCAGGTGAGATAAAGGACATAGGCATAAAAAAAAAGAATAAAAAGCTATTATATCATTTAAGGGAATTTTGCAAGTGCCTGGCACGACATGCCCTTGAGTTGAAAATCTGCTGCCTAGCACCTACGATGCATCTTGGCAGCTGTCCTTGAAAGCCAGTGGACAATGACTTCAAATGTTTGAGTATATTAATATGAACATGACACAGGTATACTATTATTTTAAATGTATCAATATATTTAATATAGAAAATCAGAGGACTGAAAGCTTGTGTTACACATTAAAACAAAACTATCAGAAGTATGGGCATGATTTTTTAATTTCATGATGCTATACAGGTTACTCAGGACATTACCAAGCATTAGCTCTGTTGCTGTTGCCAAATAGCAGCTACCTTTTTCGTAAAAATAATAAAGGCTATAGTGCAGCGCTTGCAATACTTTATCTTATCTCTTTCTATACAAGTCTATTATCTCGTAACAATAGTATAGCTATCTCTGTCAAGTTCATGGAGTATGTTTGGTTGTGATAACTAGTGTGTTGTGATTCTGAATGACTACACAAGTACTTCTAATTATCATTACCAACAATATAATTTTTATCCCTTTGTATCCTGGGATCTAAGATGTATCCATACCATGAAATCATGTCACAAGTACTAAGAAAAGCTCTGTCTACCCCGATCGCTGATAATGATGTAGTACTGTATCAGCCAGATTGTCCACTGCTGAACAGAGCCTCAAGAGGGGGGTTTGCCATAATCCCCACACTTGGCAGGCAGCTTGGGGATCGCGAATGATGTAGTACTTTTCTATTATTATTAGAAAATAGTTTAAGTAGTCTCTTTTATATAGCTGATAGACTAGCCTTTGACCACTGTCTCACCTGTTGGTAAGTGATGATGTGGTGGAAGATGTAAATGATCTTAAGCTAGATAGAAGCTAGTATAATTATAAATATTGTGCCTAAAACAGGAACAAAATTTGTCATATTTGATAAATACCTACCTAACAGTTATATTACATTTCACATAAAATATATAATTATAAAAGTAAAACTGCTAGCCAAATGAGGACATTTATCTAACAATACCTATCAGTTTAACTGCTATGGTAAATAATTATGCGCTCGTAAATCATGCATTTTTATGTAAAAATTTAAACTTAATATATAATTAAAATGTTAATAATATAACTATTCAATGCATGACAATAAAACAGAAACAATTTACAACAGATAATAATAATATTTTACACATATAAATTATCACAATTCCAATGTTATAAATCAATATTCAGGCACTTGGCAACCTGTACTTTGGTGTCCTCTGGGGAGGTGACCCTATGTCCAAGAGTCCGCGAGTCATTGTAGATCTCATAGTCATTGCCTCCTGCATCTGTTTTATCGCCAAAGAAACGGATCTCTGTGAAGCTTTCATTTGCTATGTGGTTGAGGCAATAAGTCTTATCCCATCCAATAGGAAACACATCTACACTGATTTGTCCTCCGAGAGCAAACTTGAGGCCCAAAGTCCCAAACTTGTCAATTAAAGCATCTACAAACTTTTGTCTTATATTGTGCTGCTTATCAAATGCAACAAACTGGTCCCGCTCAGCCTGGCTGCAGGAGCGCCCTACTGGGCAAATATTGATCATGCTAGAGCGAAACTCAACAAAATTCCCTCTTTTAGCTGGTAGCTCAAGTTTTGACATATACTCTAAAGCAAAGTTGATCACTTTTTGTAGTGTTTGCTCTCCTATTTGACCAAGAATACTTTCTGAACTAATCAACTTTCCAGCTCTATATTGTACAACACCATTCTCACAAAAGACATAATCAAACTTATGAGCAACTTCATCTCCATCCATTTGTTCAACTATCTTGGCATAATCAGAGCCGCTGACGAGACCCACGGAGACTTGCGACTTTACCTTGTTTAGCAAAAAGCTCTTCAAATCTTCTGATATTACCTGCCGAGGTTTGGTTAATGTTCCGTCCACGTCGAACAAATATAAAGTCTTGTTTTTATTCGCCATCGTCAAGGCTCGACAAAAAAAAGTGCGATACAGTTTAAATTTGGAGCCAAGTTAAAGTGGGGCGCCAGTGGCAGATGCCGCAAAGTGAAGCAGAGATTGTAAAGTGAAGTACCGCTAGTGCCAGCGCCCAGCAGCCACTTTACAGCGACACGTCAAACGAACTAACGTGTTATCAGCGCGAGATGGAGAGCGCGCCAGTCACGACCGTGTTATTACTGTGTTTAGTTTTCATCGACACAGTGTTAACAGATAAGCCAAAAAATGTTGTTATACTGCTTGGTAAGTAATCACCACAAAACTTTTATTCATGATTCATTTGGTGATCGGTGAAGTGCATGGAATTGAATCATTTAAGTACACACAATCATTATAATATAACGTAGTGCTAGGTTAATCTTAAACACTGTGCAAGTAATAAAATAAATAATTTAAGTACTATTACTACGTGTCCTCAATCCTCATTCCTCATTCATTTTTACAAACAGTCAAATGAATGAATTTTCTAATTTGTTTTTTTTTTTTTTTTTTAAATTAACATGGCTTTGGATACTTGTCCTTATGCCATATCTTATTGTTGTCAGGTTCCTGAATTCTCTTCACTAAACTTGTCAATGTCAGTGTTTTCTTCAAAATTAATCGGGTGTTCAAATCTATGGTTTCACGTGTGGTATGTGTATATTTGTTTGACATTTTCTCAGTTTACGTAAAAAATTTCTAATTTGTTTGTATCCAGTGTTGCTAGAGCTCGTTTATCAAACGTAGAGAAGCCATAGATTAACGTTTTTCAACAAAAAAAAGAACGAATTCAACAAAATACAAGTGGGCCAGCGAAACGAGCCCTATCACTATCCCACAACTTGAACATTTTGTGGCCCCCTTTACTGAAAAATTATCACATCTATAGATTTGTGATTAACTTCATATCTAGAAGTATCAAAAAAAATATAATTCTTTAACCATTAAAAAAATAGTAAGTAGGTACATTGTACATCGAGGGGAGAAAACGATCTATTTCTGTTCGAGAGTTTGTTTAAGGCGTTAAGTTCTTTATGATTTCTTGAGCTGCATTTCTTATTTCTCGTGGCGTCATCATTTTAAAATCGTCACTTTTACTATCAGATGACATTTTGGAAAATTATTTAGTATAATTAAAAGCGTACATACTGTTAAAATATCAATTTAATAAAAAACAAAATTTAACCAAACATAACAAATTGCCGCGCTTTTTTTCTCGTAGTGCAAAAGAAGGTTACCAACCACCTTTCATTGAAAATCGAGTACAAATAAAAATCACACCTCATTTTTCTAAGTATTTGATATAAAACCTTTTTGAGATTGATTTTTTTTATGTAAGCAGCTAAAAACAACAGGTATGGATTTTCATACAACATTCCTTCACTGCTACGGAGTGAAGGAATAAAAATCCATATAACTTTCCCCGCCGTACATTTATAAGGGAAAAATGACGAACTTTATAACATGTTTTTGAACGAGTAATGAGACCTTTTCTGAGTGGGTGTGGTATAAATGTAATTAATAAGTTATTCAATGGATATAATGTTATTGTAATACTAACGCCATCTGTTAGAAAACCAAAAAGTTAACATCGCTGCAACACTCAACAGAACTTCTGAAACCTTTCGTACCATAAATATCCTGCTTCATGCAGTGTATCCATTTCTTTTTGACCTTCCTCTACCCTAAAAACGTCAGCTGTCACCTACTAGTAATTGGGGTGGTACCTTTAGGGTGCATACCATTTGAAGTTAGATTCGCTAAAAACGCTAACAACGATCACACTCCCAAAAAGTTGTTCCACATGGGTCTTGGCGTTACTTTCGCCATAAACGCTATGAGGCTACTGGAACAGTTTGAATTCCCTACATCTAATGTCAAAAGTGACAGAAGTGGCAAATTTTAGTGGCATTCTTAGCGTTCTTATCCTAAATGGAACAGGGGATGACATTTACAAACGATCACAGTGATCACAACCACAGACGCAATGTGATCAAAATTATCGAAATTAACGTTCTTAGCGACTAATGGAACACGCCCTTAGTTGACCTAACCTAGAATAATAGGTAGGTACTTATCATTAAACAACAACAACTTAACAACCTATACAAATTCGTGTTCATGTTAAGTATTTTATTGTGACGATAAAGCATGAAAGTATAGAATTAAAACACCAACTGCTTGAATTTCATACAGTGGTGACACTGTATTCTTGATGCGTGAGGCTGACATATGTTTAGCCGACTATTTGACGAATACTTAATTTTTTCCTAATTTGAACCCAGGCAAGAGAGCTAACGAAAAAACATCGAATTTAGGATACTAACGAAAAAGTTGTTACTTTTTCGTTAGTATCATATAGAAGCCACAAGTAACGAAAACCGTAACCAAAGTACCGTATCGCTACTGGGTGCGTACCATTTGGAGTTAAAATCACCAAAAACGACCACACTCCAAAAAGTTGTTCCACTTGGGTCTTGGCATAATTTTCGCCATAAACGCTATGAAGCTAATGGAACAGTTTGAATTCCCTACATCTAATGTCAAAAGTGACAGAAGTGGCAATTTTTAGTGGCATTCTTAGCGTTCTTATCCTAAATGGAACAGGGGAGAACAGTTACAAACGAGGCGCAGAATGTGGTCAAAATAATCGAAAATAACGAAATTGGCGTCAAATGGAATACGCCCACTATCGATACGATTCGTAGGTATTTATTTATCGATAAATACTTTACAATAAAAAATAACACACACTGCTGAAAAAGAACACATTGTTCGTTCGTTTTGGGATGTTGTGAGTCAAAATACCGTTTGAACGTATTCATACGAGTATCGCGCACCGATCGGCTAGCTTTGAAAACGCCTACATACTTACAAAATAAATATCATCCGCAGATAAGATAATCTAGTTTTGTATATCGCATAGGATTTATATTCGCTTTGTTAGCAAAATCAAAGTCAAAATCATTCATTCAATTTTGGCATTTATGACGCTCTTATAAACGTCAAATTACAAGATTGTACTATTAAAAAACCTAATGTCGAGCTTAGCAAAAAATATATAGAGCCTGAAGTGGCTCTATACCAATTATATATAATTTTTGCTAAACGCAGATAGAGAGAAGAACAGGCAAGAAACTCGGGGCCAATCTTATTATGTTTTTACTCATTTATGATTTGTAAGTCTATTATAAAATGATTACAGTATTTAATACATATGATAATGAATAGATTCAGGCGTTACTTTGCGGAAATCCATTTTTAATAATAACAAATATTTTAAAAGTATTTTAAGAAAACATTTAATTAATTATTTAATAAAACACTTAAAAAATCTTTATAAAAATGATATATATCTAGTGACAATTCCGCCTAATTTCCTATTAAGCCGACGTGACGTCACAAACGCCACGCAGCCAAACCGGAAGAGTATTCGAAACGCGTCGAATACTCTGGTAAAAGTATTCGCCGTTAAAGTAGCGGTGGTTTGGCAGAGGTGGAACTTCTCAAACATTTTTGTCTACTAAATAATCGCCAATTATGTGATTAAAATGTTTTTGACTTGCAGCTTGATTTTTCCTTTAATATCTTTAGGAATTTTATTATAAAAAAGCACACAATCACCTAAGAAAGACTTTTCATTTGTCTTTGCTAATCTGAAACCTGGCACCGCTTGTTCATTATTGTTCATGAGTATACGATATATTTTGGAAAATATAAACACTTGCTAATGTTTGCTTTAGCAAGTTTTATTATGTTGATTTTGACAAATCCCTAAGTGATTCGCTTGAATCCATTCCATATACAGGGTGTCCCGTAAGTAGTGGACCAACGGGGTGTGGGGTGATAGGGGGAACTATTATCTACCAAAAAGAAAAAAAAAAGGAAAAAAAAGAAAAAAAAAGTCAAAAGTTAAAAATAAAACAAAGAAAAAAAAGTATAAAGTTTACAAAGAAACTTTATACGAAGATGTTGGTTATGCATAAGGGCTAGAGGAAAGCATTTTGAGCACTTAATGTAAGAAAAAATATGTGTAATAAAAGCTTCTCCATTATTAACAATGTATTTTTATTTTCTTGCAAAAAAGTCGTTTGGTTTTGATAGTTATTAAAATAGGAAAAATACTTATTTAAACCACAGTGTTATACTTATGATTGGTATGACATGTAGATGTTTTTATAATAAAGTTTCACTAGGCTATAATACATTTTTTTTACACCAGCTTAGCTCAAACACCACATAGAGCATCTGGAAATGTAAAAATTGCACTAGTTTTATTTTGTAATTTTCATGAATAGCAAGAATTGTCCTCTTTTGCAAGATAAAGATGGTATCTATATTAGCTGCTGCTCCCCACAACAATACAAAATACATGAAATACTTCATTAATATTCTTATGAATCAAACAAAAAAACGAGCGCTATCACTTGAGAATGAAAGCTATTGTAAAAGTATTATATGTCGATACGAATGGCGATTTTGAAACTGCTACAAATGCTATAATCTCAATTCAAACGCACTTAGTATGTTGAGGCCATCAATGAGTGTTGCCAACTCGTTTTTTTTATTATCGTAGGCCGTACCTCTACTCCAGCTAGAGGATAGCTGTAGCGATGGGACGGGTTGCATTTTTATCAACTCGGGCAACCCAAGTTCACATGTGGCATGACCCTGGTCGCAACTCGGGTTGACGCGAGTTGAGAGGAATGGGAGGCTGGCCGTCCGAAGTGCGGATGGAATTGAGAACTCGAGTAGAGTTGGCCCGTTATCTGCTTATTCGATATACAACAGACTAGCTCGACTTGAGCGTATTCGGCTTGGCCTGGGTTGTCTTGTAGTACCTAAGTTGGAAAATTTATCGAATACTTAGATAGTAAAGAACGCAACACTTTATCAGTTATGCAATAATAAACACCGCATATTTTTGTCAAATCAACTGTATATTTCGTAATAAATAACTGATATGGCTTTTTTATAACAAATAATTAATATTTTGATTACTTATTTGTTAAAAAGAAATAATTAATATACCTATGTTAAATAAATATATTAATTTTAATGATAATCATTTTTAGATAGAAAGAAGATAGATAGATAGAAAACTCTTTATTGTTACACCACTGTTAAAATATTAAAGTTTACATATTAAATAATGATAACATGGTGTTACAATGGGCGGCCTTATCACTAAAAGTGATCTCTACCAGGCAACCTTAGGATGGAGTTGAACTAACAAAACAATTGGGGCGGGTGTAGTCCAAAAATAGTACATACTCAAATGTCATAAAAATATTTTAAAATAAAATAAAATTAATATTAAAACGTATTTTAGTGTAACTATCAAACAAATATATAAAAATAGAATACTTATAAGTTTTTTATAATAATTAAATAAATACAATTATAAATATATATATATATACGTGTATATACATACCAACATACATATATAGATAATGATATATACATATCTAAATAATATATAAATTATATACAAGAAATACATACATATTATAATATTATCTCATATATAGCCTAGACATTGACAAAAATGTACTGTTAAATCAAGGAGACAAATAAAACCTTTTAACTTTATCCTTGAACATTCTGAGAGTCGGTGCTTGTCTGATTGATACAGGAAGAGAATTCCACAAGCGGGCAGCCTGAATAGTGAAAGATTTAGTATAAAAGATTCAGTATAAAACGAACTCGTATGAGGATGGATTTCAAGTGTGAGATTTTCTGATGACCTTAAAGTGTATGAAGTACAGTGAAGGAAATCAAAGCGTTCCTTGAGATAGCGCGGGGATGTAGGATTGAACAATATATTGTAAAGGAGACTAAGAATATGAGTATTCCGGCGAAAGCGTTTCATTTTTAATATTCACTAAAAAGACAACAAATACAAAGATTTAAATTTACGCTCACGTAATCAATTGAATTACGTACATGAAGGAAGAATAATAGCCCGGGCCCGACTTCCATTCAATCATATTAATGTTACGACCTGACCCGTTGTCTAAGCAGCAAGAATGCAAAAATAGTCATTATTACTAGACGTATAAGTAAATAATTGCGAACTCGTGATTATTTATGAGTGAACAAACGAGAGAAAGCATTTGTCGCGTGCCGGTACCGAGTTGCGTCGACCCGGGCCTATCTCAATGCCCGGGCCGCCCGGCGCGGCGGCCCGCCGACAATCTCCCCATCATCGGTACCGTACCGAGTCAGCCCGAGTTACGAAAGTATGAACTCGGGCTAAGGGGGTTGGAAGGCTGACCCGAGTTACCCGGGTTACTTAACTCGAGTCGCCCATTACTAAGCTGTAGGTAGTAAAAGTTTGTAGATTTGCGTAATAATTGAGACGTAGGGGACAAACACTTTTATAGAAAAATACATGTAATTTTACGTAAGTTAACAATCATAAGTAATTTTTGTTGAATTTATAAATTTTTAATCACAATCTCACCTTAATATGGTTTGCATATGATGATTCAGTTGAAGGTGGCAGACAGGTATGAGTGCTTAGCGACAGATATAGTATAACGAAAAGGAAAGTGAATGCATAGTCTTTCGAGTCAGGGGACAATGTCTGGATACAATTCCACCAATAAAACTAAACCGTACACTGAAAAAGGTGGATCAATTTAAGTATGTCGGAAATTTGTTGACCTCTGACCTGTCAAACGATGCAGACATGGAAAGGGAACGTACGGCCCTGTCAGCCAGAGCTAACATGTTGACACGCAGATATGCTCGCTGTTCGAGGGAGGTCAAATATACTCACCTTAGAGCCTTTTACCCTCATCATCATCATCATCATCATCAGCCGGAAGACGTCCACTGTTGAACAAAGGCCTCCCCCATAGAGCGCCACAAAGAACGGCTATTAGCCGCTTGTAACCATTGGCTACCCGCGACTTTCACGATGTCGTCAGTCCACCTAGTGGGGGGCCTACCAACTCTACGTCTTCCGGTGTAGTGTGGTAACCACTCGAGAACCTTTCTTCCCCATCGGTTATCAGTTCTTCGAGCAATGTGGCCCGCCCATTGCCACTTCAACTTGCAAATTCTGAGAGCTATGTCAGTGACTTTGGTTCTTTGCCGAATATCCACGTTCCGGATTTTATCGCGCAAAGAAACTCCGAGCATAGCTCTCTCCATAGCTCGTTGAGTGACTTTGAGCTTGTCCATAAGGGCCACAGTTAGGGACCACGTCTCAGTGCCATAAGTCATCACTGGCAACACACACTGGTTGAAGACTTTGGTCTTCAGGCTCTGCGGGATCTTCGACGAGAAGATGTCGCGTAACTTCCCGAACGCTGCCCATCCGAGTTGGATTCTTCGGGCGACCTCTTTGTCGAAGTTGGACCTACCTAACTGGACAGTCTGTCCCAGGTAAATGTAATGGTCAACAACTTCGAGTGTATCGTTCCCAACAACTACTGGTACGGGTGCAACATGGACATTAGACATAATTTTCGTCTTGTCCATGTTCATTTTAAGACCAACCTGCTGGGAAACTCTACTGAGGTCGCTGAGCATTGTACTGAGTTCTTCAAGCGATTCTGCCAATATGACTATGTCGTCGGCGAAACGAAGGTGAGTGATGTATTCGCCATAGATGTTGATGCCGAATTCTTTCCAGTCCAAGAGCTTAAAAACGTCTTCCAACGCATTCGTGAACAGTTTCGGAGAAATAACGTCTCCCTGTCTCACGCCTCGTTGCAGTTGGATTGGTTCCGTGCTCTTGTCCTGTAATCGAATCGACATGGTGGCGTTTCTATACAAACACTTCAGCGCTTCGATATACCTATAGTCGATTTGGCATCGCTGAAGAGACTGCAGTACGGCCCAGGTTTCGATTGAATCGAAGGCTTTTTCATAGTCCACAAACGCTAAACATAATGGCCGATTATACTCCTCAGTCTTCTGTATAATCTGGCGGAGCGTATGAATGTGGTCTATGGTACTAAAGCCTTTTCGGAACCCGGCTTGTTCGGGAGGCTGGAAGTCATCAAACCTACGAGCAAGACGATTCGTAATGACTCTCGAGAACAGCTTATAAACATGGCTCAGAAGTGAAATGGGCCTGTAGTTCTTCAACAAGGTCTTGTCGCCTTTTTTGAAGAACAGTACCACTACACTTCTGCTCCATGCTTCTGGCGTTTTACCTTCAAGGATGACGGAATTAAATAACTTCTGGAGGACTGAGAGTACCGGTTTTCCACCCGCTCTCAGAAGTTCTGTCGTGATTCCGTCATCACCTGGCGCCTTGTTGTTCTTAAGCTGTTTGAGAGCCATTCTAATCTCGTATAGGCTGATGTCCGGGATGTCTTCGGTGTAGTGTCGGGTCAGTTTAGCTCTCGTGTCCTGAGCTGTACTGACAACGGGTTCTTGTGTCGAGGTGTATAGCTGTCCATAAAACCTCTCAAGTTCTCTCAGAATCTCCGGTTTTGATGAGATGATTCTGCCATCGTCGATCTTCAGCTTAGTCATTTGGCTTTGCCCTATAGACGAATTTTTAGCGAACACTTTGGAGCCATGATTACGCTCAATTGCGGCCTTTATACGATTTGTATTGAAGGCGCGCAAGTCGTGTCGCAGTGCCTTCGAAATTCGTCTATTGAGCTTGCCGTAGTTCGACATGTCAGCTGAAGATTGCAGTCTCATCTCATTCCGATCTTCCATCAGCTTGATGGTTACTTCTGAGAGTTTCTTTGGTTTATTTCGGCGGGGGGTCTTAAAGAACTGAGACCCCACCGCTTGGACAGCTTCCACCAACCCGTTGTTTATCTCGTCCACTGTTTCGCATTCAGCTAGGCACTGGAAGCGGTTATGTAGTTCGAGTTGAAAGCTCTCGGGGTTTTGGATTTGGGCAACGCTAGGCCGGAGCGTGGAGTTTATCAGACGCGACCTCTCAAGCTTTACATTGATATTCAATGTGCCTCTAACGATACGGTGATCGCTACCGGTTTTCACCTTATGGATCACAGAGACATCATTGAATATTTGCTTCCTGGTCGTCATGATAAACTCGATCTCATTTTTTGTTGAACCATCGGGGCTTATCCACGTCCACTTCCGGGATGGTCGCTTCTCGAAGAAGGAGTTCATCGCAAAGAGTCCCTCCTTCTCCATGAAGTCGACCAGCCGCTGGCCCCTCTGGTTCCGCTGCCCATATCCAAATGGCCCCACTCTCAACTCATCGCCATTCCGTGTGCCCAACTTAGCGTTGAAGTCCCCCATCACAACGGTGAAGTATGTTTCGGAGGAATGTATGGCTTCTGATATCTCCTCATACATAGCCTCTACTTCATCGTCTGAGCGTGTCGAGGTCGGTGCGTAAACCTGTATGACCTTCAGCGAATACCGTTTGGTGATTCTGAGTATAAGGTACGCTACTCTGCTCGACACACTTTCGACTTTTACAACATTGTTAACAAGGGACTTCCGGACGAGAAACCCAACACCACCCTGAGACTTTTGGTGACCTTCCCGGTAGAAGAACAAGTTACCGGAGTCAAGGATAACGGTGTCCTGTCCCTGTCTTCGGACTTCCGATAACCCCATGACATCCCAGCGTAACTTGTTCAATTCTTCCTCCAGCTCGACAATCTTGTGGTCCTCCCTGAGCGTACGTATGTTGTGTGTTGCCAGGGCCAAGGGTCGTCGTTTTTGATGTTGGTAGCCGTGCATCTGCCGGGGATTCTTCGCACCCCCTGCTCCACCGTTACCTGGCCTGCTACCAGGGCCAGGAATAATAGAGCTGCCGGGGACTGGGGGCCGAGTTATTTTTGTGCTATTCATAAGGGGGGGTTTGCCATAATCCCCACGCTTGGCAGGCGTCTTGGGGATCGCAGTTATTGGTGTGCATTTCTCAGAAGGCACTGCTGCCCACCTTCCGGTATTTTTCCCTTAGTCGCCTTTTACGACACCCACGGGAAGAGATGGGGGGATGACATTCTAGCCCGGCACCCCACGGGGACACTACCATAAAATAACTTTGTATATACTGAAATCTACTACTACCTTTCTACACGATCAGCCTGTGGATTAGTTACCTATACTAAAAAGCAGTACAGCGCACTACGGATCTAGTACAATAATGCGTTTAGAATTACTACCTACTGCGGCTGCACCGTTTCTAGCACATCGGGGATGTTCGCCGAATAGCGGGTCGATTGTTTCTATGCGCCCGTGCGGAAACGGTGCTCATATCTAGGGTGCCGAGCATCCATTTGTCGCACTCACATAGTACTCTCCAGGTTCTGGGCCAGCCCTAGTGGCATTCTGACTTGAAGGCATTTGCTAAAAGATTCGATGTCAGTACCTGAACCATTGTTGTGTGATTCATGTACTGATTAATGGTTACTTATTTTAGTAGATGGCATAACATAAAAATACTTAATTGAATTTTCTGTTTTTTTTTTTATTATTATTAATAATGTTGATTTAATTATAATTGTATTCTAGTATTGATGTCAAATTTTTATGAACTATAAAAATAGAATCTGAGGGTTGTACTTAGTACTATCCAGGTACCAGGCGAACATTCGCTAAATAGTCTAGTAGGGTATAACACCAGGCAAAATTAAATAAAAACTCTTTTTATGGTATTTGATGGTACTTGCGTATGTCCACCTATTTTTAAGCGTTAACCTCTGCCTATAATAAATGCATTCCGTTACTTGTGATGAACTGCACTACACCTATCACCCTGAGACATAAAGTTTTGTCACCCCTTTGTTCTCCGAAGGTGTTGGCAGGTTTCTTACCACCCACTTTTAGCTTTGTACATGTTATGGTCCCAAGTAATTGCAGGGGGGCATTAAGCCACCCGGCTCCGTTCCACACTCCGGTTTGCTGAAAATTTTGTTATCAGAAAAAAACAATTATATTATAAGTAAATAAAATGTGTGTTATAGTAGTTTACGCTAACTTGGCCGCTTCAACATAGTTTCCACTGTATCTTACTAAATTATATTTTAATAATAATTTTAATGATAATTTTATCTTTAGCATAGCAACATTCGTTGCAAGACATAAAGAAAGTAAATCGGTAGCACTCCACTAAATCCATGGGCATAAATAATGATAAAGATTGAATTTCATTCATAAATGGACGATATCGGCTCCGCGTGATATTATCACTACGGTTGAAATCACGCACACAATATTGTTTTACAACAACAAACGTCCCTACTTTATCTGTCAAAATTTGAGTTTGACGTTTTTGGACACGCTGATCTACCTGTTTTCTGTGAGCGTTATCTTCAAGCCTCAACCTGCAGCAGTCCATGCTTGTCAAAGTTTTTTCAAGCTGCAGCAGTCCATGCATTGCCCAACAGCCCTCGACGCCCCATGACGTTTTTTTTAGTACTAAGACGTTTTCCAATACCTAATTAACTTGTTACCCTCATATCCACATATGTACCCCAATATATCAATTATACCTACCATAGAAAAACAACTGTTATTTTTCTTTATATATATTTAACAATAATCTTCTTCTTAGTCGGGCACTCTTGGCAGAGTGGTCGTGGCTGTCGATGGACAGGGTTGCGTCTCGTCGTCGCCGCCCGCTTCCAAGGCAGCCGCACGTCTAACGATGTTCCTCCATTGGAGGCGGCTATTAGCATTGCGAGCACATTGTACTGCGGTAGCTTTAGTAGCACTGGTAATAAGGGCAACACAGCGCGTGGGGGATCGACCTCTAGGTCTTTTGCCTTCCACCCGGCCTTTTACGACAAGTTTCTCCATGGAATCTTCCTTTCTTGAGATGTGCCCAAAGAACTTAAGAATTCGTAGCTGAACAGTCGACGAAAGCCTATTTTGTATATGAAGTTCTTTGAGAATAGAAACATTAGTCCGAAACGCTGTCCAGGGGATTCTCAACAGTCGTCTCCAACACCACATCTCCAAGGCATCGATTTTCCGGCGATCTTGTAATTTGAGCGACCATGTTTCAGCCCCGTACAGAAAGATTGGAAATACCAAACATCTCATTAGTCGAACCTTTGTATTTTTGGTTATGCGTCTGTCTTTCCAAATCTTCCCCAATCGCTCTACCGCTGATCGTGTGATAGCACATCGGCGCTTGATCTCGTCCTCACATCCGCCGAGGTTGGATATACTAGATCCGAGGTAAATATAGCTCTGCACTACTTCGCAGTTTGCTATACACGGGACTCCTTGCGTGTTGTGCTCAGCCCGGTCTACTATCATGATCTTCGTCTTTTCTCTGTTGAGAGTAAGACCGAAGTTGACACTGGCGGATTCAAGTCGAGACAGCAGCTGTTCTAAATCTTGTTTTGTTTTTGCTAGAAGGGTAGTATCATCAATAATAATAAGAATAGCGAAATGTAAATATATTTTTTAAGATTTTAGGTTTTTGTTTTTAAATCGGGAACCGGAAAAGAAATGAAAATAGACATTTTCATGGAAAATTTAACAGGAAAAGGTGTTTGAACACACGAGAAAATGGCGGGAAACAGTTTTTTTTTGTCGAAACTATTCCACCTACAACTTTAATTTTTTTTGAGATTATCAGGCCAAATCATTTTATAGTAGTAACGAGGTTAGCAGCTCGATGATTTTTAAGAATTTTGGCGGGAAAACTGTAAATTTTCAAAACTGTACCACTTTGGTTCTTCTATTGATAGTCATTATTTACATGTACTTAATCTATAAATCTGAATTATTACAGATTCTTAGGTTTAGCACAGACGAGATTATTTATTATGCAAGTTTCCATCGCTGAGTGTTTGCGCGGCAAAATGTATTGTGTGAAAGTTTTTTATTTTCATTTCACGATTTGAATAAGTTCCCGTCATCGTAGAGTGATGCGGTGTTTTGTGTTGTGTAGCCAAGGATATTTACTAACGTTTGAATAATAACGATCGGATAATATATACAAGCTTCACTCTAAACCTTTTTTTCAGACGGAACGGAACAGAAAGGGGGGTCCAAACTAAAACAAGTAAAATAAAAACCATTTTAATCCTTATCCTTTTAATTTGTTTTAACATCATTATTGACTTGATCCCTATACATGTGCATAACTACAGCTTTCTAGGTATTTTTACTGTAGAAGTAGTTACGAAATTATTATTAAATGACGTAATATTTAAGCGCCAATATGTAATTTGATCAAGTTTCAGATATCATAAAAATATTAAGATAACCGGAGGTGACGTCATAGATGACAATGAAAAATATCTTTACTATCGTCGAATAGGGTTGATTACTGACAACCATATCTCAGATGGCGCTGTCTGTTTTACTTCTTATTTTCTGCAACTTGTTTATTCTATATTTAACTAGCTCTTTAGCATAATCGAGCGTAACTAAGGCTCCAAAGTGTCTGCAAAAATATCGTCTATAGGGCAAAGTCAAATGACGAAGCTGAAGATCGACGTTGGCAGAATCACATCATCATCACATAAAAACCGGAGATTCTGACAGGGCTTGAGAGGTTTGATGGACAGCTGTACTTAAACCTCGACACAAGTAAGAACCCGTTGTCAGTGCAGCACAGGACAAGAGCTAAACTGACTCGACACTAATACCGAAGATATCCCGGACATCAGCCTATATAATAGTTAGTCTCAAACAGTCAAGAACAATAAGGCGCCATGTGATGCGAAGGGGCAAAAACGATGTTCGTTTTCAGTCATCCATACCCCTATATCTAAAAATAATGTTATCATTCTTCTAATAATTAAATTACTAATACCACCACACTCGACTCATTCTCTATACAAAAGCCGCGTTCTAACTACCTATGACACAGACACTACACAAATGTTGTTTTTGTACACGCGTAAATGTGTGCGTGAACTCTAAGGTTGTCATCGTATGAATAATTATTGTTGTACTTACCTAGGTACCTAACAATCTTTTGATGCTGTTATTATGACTTATTAGATTTCGTAGGTTACCTTACTTCTTCATAAACATTTACAAGCACAACAAAGTACCTACTATGTAGGAATATGCAACACACAACCGAGTAGGTAACATTAATTCACATTTCACTCGCATTACTTATACAATAATAGATACCAACATTATACAAAAAGTATCATTCCAAGTTCACACTTTATACAAATTATGATAATAATTACAATCACAATAATACTTTATGTTCTTCTCGTTTAATAAACAACCATGAAGTGTGCCGCGTGTCAACCGTGTCGAAGGTCGGTATGTGTATTGCTTTTCTCTATGGTAGGTATAGGTCTAGGTATAGGTGACAAAGACACTTGTTTCGCTGCAAACGAAGTCGATATCCACGGATATTTTTTGCAAACGAAAATCTTCGAAGATAATCATTATTTGAATAGCAGTTTGAATAAAATACAAAGATAAAGCATTATGTATGTATTTTTTTCAATACCTACTGTAAATTACCGGTTTTTATAAGTTACCAACTGTATAACTGAAGAACGACAAATAGGTAGGTACTTAGTGTAGATTACCTAGAATGACTTACCTCGTTTTATCCTTAGTGAATCTATAAAAACTCATATCCTTTTCTCATTTAGTTGATAAGCAACCTTAAACAGCACAAGATTACCGCATTCTTAACTTTTAAATACTCGTACAATCGTCACGTCACCGTGCGCGAGTTGCGCGTCCCGTACTCAAGTCAGCTCAGCGACAGCTCAGAATCGGAGGCGGGTGAGGAAGGCTCGTTTTGGTGGGGGTGAGGAGTGTGCATTCTATACGTAGTATAGTATTATTATAAGTTCTATGCTAATACATGGAATATCTAAATTTGAGTTTTTAACTCACTCCGTTTATTACCTAGACGCTCGAGAGATACAAACGGCCGTACGACGGACAAAAGTTAATCGAAGATATAACTAAATAAATGACAAATGAACCTCAATGTTTTTGATATTATGTTGTTTTAAAATTACCAATATGTGGTTTCACTAGTTTTTTTCTGCTTAGATGTTAGCGGCGCCAGGCGGCAGTTCATGTACCTATATTGTTTTAGTTATATACATAGTTCTAGACATAACTATAATGTGTATACTATATTAATTACCCTACTATACGTGTAAGACTTAAGTGGTGGTCATAATATTTAGAAAGATAAACAAAGAAGATACAACCCCGTAGCTTAAGATAAGTAGAATATAAGCGCTTTTCATGTATTTATAAGTAAATGTATATTAATAAGATAATGCATGATTAGGTAAAACACTATATTACCAACAGGCCAGCAATGATGGCCGAGCAGTAATAGCTATGGACTGCCGTGCCGCAGTACCCTGGTTCGATCCTTACCGCCGGCTGGAGCTTCAACGCATGGTGAAAGGGTATTTTGCGATTGCCCGCCTGGCTAACTACCACCAAGTACCTACCCTCAAGTAGAAAATCTGTCGCTAAACACCTATCGGTGTGTGAGAGCGCCCAGTCAAATTACAGGCACATGAGACTTAACAAGTATGTCTCAAGGTGCCGGCGCAGTGCAATTCGTGACTTGTGATGAAATGAATCTGTTATAGGCAGAGGTTAGTCCGCTTAACATCAGGTGGGCCTCGAGCTTGTTCTGTCACAATAACATTAAAAAAGGCAACAATAGGCAAAAGTTACTGTATAACAAATCTGTATATTTAATAAAAAGAAATTGCAGAATAATGTGATAAAAAATTTGATTAATAATATAATTTTCATATTTTTTATTCTTAACAAATAAAGAAATGGGGGTTGTCGCAAATTTGTCAATTATGGTCAATTTCATTAATGTTGCGGGGTCTCTCTATAAAACTAAACTAAGTAGGTAGTCAGAAATCTCTAATTTCGGTCTTATTGCCTAGGTACCCTTATCCTCTATAATATTTTTTATCTCTTCTATGTACCAACAAATACTGGAAACGTCAAAATTATTACGAGTAATGTAGTTTTGATCCTATGGCACCTATGGTCAAACAAAAAAACATTTTTTTTTCGTTTACGGGCTGTTCTAAAGCGTAAACCTAAAACAGCGAGGCCCTGTTCGCACTTACCAGTTTATTTTATTGAATATTTATGTAATTAATCCTTTGCCAGCGGATGACGGTGGCTTCGAGCTGGGAGCATACAACAACAAGATCTGCCAGACGCCCAATATCGATGCGCTCGCGCGTCGCGGCGTGCTCTTCAACAACGCCTTCACCTCCGTCAGCAGCTGCTCTCCCAGGTGAACACATAGATCACAGGCACACACATTCTGGCGCTACACAATGTTACTGAAGCCACGTTAGTCGAAAGTAGAATATAACAATACCTATAGAAGAAAATATTCATTTATTGAGTTTACTTATGCCAAAAATCTTAACTTAATAACTAGTGACTATGCGACCTGCACACCTCGCGATTGAAATATGTTTAAAATATTTCCAAAAGCCATTTTGAAAAATTTCTAGAAAGTAATTGACAAAAAATTACATACAATTCTAGAACCTGGATCAGAAAATTTCACGAGCATAATTTAGGAAATACATAAGACTTACGAAAGAATTGTTTCCTAATCTGAAGCGATCAGATAATTAACATAATAAATATCTAAATAAAATATGAATATACATTATTCAAGATTTAAGACGATCTCAAGCACTAATCGCATGCAATGCTAAGCGTGTATATTGAAAGGGTAGCGACCTTGTTATAAAAGTTTGAATGCAGAACACAGTTAGAGAAGATTGTAATAATATAGTAGCTACAAGTTTGGTATTGTCCACAGCCGCGCGGCCCTTCTGACGGGCACGCCGTCGCACCAGAACGGAATGTACGGGCTGCACCACGGCGTTCACCACTTCAACTCGTTTGACAAAGCTTCCAGCCTTCCAGCGCTACTGCAGCAGCACGGTGTCTACACGGGTCGGTATATTTACGAGTATTTACTCCACCACAGAACAGCGGGGAATGTAAGGTCTCGACTATTACAACTCGTTCTATAATACCTCCAATGCCAGCCATCTTAAATTGTATATGTTGCTCAATTCTTCAATATAAAGAGAATATGTTTAGCTTCCCTGTTGGGGCTAACCCCTCAGGGTTAGAATTACTCCCTCACCATATATCCACTGCTTACTTGCACTTGACTTGGGCGTCGCAGGGTTATTTCAAAATAACCCTGCGACGCCTAAGACGCCTGCCAAGTGTGGGGATTATGACAAATCCCTCATAATGGGAAAGGTTTTTCTTCAACCATGTATGGACGTTATGTTAATAAATAGATTCAGGCGTTACTTTGCGGAAATCCATATTTAATAAAAACAAATATTTTTAAAATATTTTATGAAAACATCAAATTAATATTTTAATTAAACACTTAAAAAATACAAAAATATACCTATATCTAGTGACAATTCCGCCCAATTTTCCTGTTAAGCCACCTCTCACTCTACGAGCGCACGATCGAGAATTTTTGAAGAGATTCTCGATCGTGCGCTCGTAGAGTCAAGATCTCCTGAGGATGCTTCGTGTAGAAGCGAAACGCATCGAAAATTCTTCCGGTTTGGCTGCGTGGCGTTTGTGACGTCACGGCGGCTTAACAGGAAAATTGGGCGGAATTGTCACTAGATATATTTTTGTATTTTTTAAGTGTTTAATTAAAATATTAATTTGATGTTTTCATAAAATATTTTAAAAATATTTGTTATTATTTTATTATGGACGTTATGACTATTGAAGTGAAGTTTTGCTTAATCGCGATACTATTGTTCCTTTTACTGAAGATACAGCTTCCGTCAACTCACTTCCGCTAACTCACATAAGTGCGGACCCGACGAACGAGGAAGCTCTTGCACCCAACCACTTCCTCATCGGGAGATCCTGTGCAACAGCAGTACTCGAGAATATAATATATAGCAACGCTAATGAGAGTGCTACGATATCCGTAGCAAGTTGCTACGAGCGAGCTACGCACTAGGCTTATTGAAGTTTATTAGTCGGAAGTTGCACGTAAAGTCTGACATTGGTTTGGATTGATGAATCAGACTGAAGGATTTTAAATCATATATTTTTTGTCAATCCATACCATATAGATGCCTGAATGAACGTGTCACATCATTCACTCTTTCGCCAGTCACTGTTTAGGCGATTGATAAACAAGCCCGTAGCTATAGTATATTGTACAATGGACGAACGCTTATGGTGTTCACCGCCGCGGCCATCATCGTCACTACACCACTGCCGCCCTACTCCCTCGCTACCCTCTCAACCTCTTTCAGATTATTCAAATTTTTACAGAAGTTTCTTAATAATAGCCACTTATTATAATATAACGTTAATAAAGATATAAAGAAGTTTTAGATAGCAAAATAAAATTTTTAAAAAGTTTTATTAACCCTGTTGTATTTTTTTTACAGGCAAGTCCAAAGTAAAAGCAAATATTTATACGACTTAAATATATATTAATTGATTAAAAATTAATAATCATAATAATTGTACACTGAATACAATATACAATTTACACTTATCTCGTTTACACTTGTCCTAAGAACAAAGATTCTACAAACTGCATTGAAATATAGTTTTTAATATGTAGAATTACTGGCTCTCAAGGACAGCTGCCGGAACCCATTATTAGGCGTTGAGGGTGATAGCTGCGCCTAAGTGTAAGCCTTAGAACATTAGGTAGTGAGTTACTCGAGTACCAATATCCCTGCAGGTATAATCGGCAAGAAGCACGTGGGTCCGGCGTCCGTGTACAAGTTCGAGTACGAGCAGACCGAGGAGAACAACCACATCAACCAGGTGGGGCGGAACATCACGCACATCAAGCTGCTCACCAGGCAGTTCCTCCGCCAGGCCAAACAACAGGACAAGTAAGCTTATTCCTTACCTTCTAGTCTTCAACAATATAAATATCCTATTTGCATGGACTTTGGTAATTGTTCGTTTGTGTTAAAGTTGTCGTTTTCGGAAGTTATCTTTTTGGGAAGAAGTCGTTATCACCCTGAGGGGTTTTAATCAACCTAGGTAAGAGTATATAATTGTGTTCTCAATTCTTTATTGATTCATATTATGTGGTGTACATGCTGGTCTTAAATACATTTTTATAAAGTTATAGATATGACCCATTTTGGGTAGGTATAGCAACAGATATAATAGTAGTAGAGCGACCGATCTTTTTCATTATCATTTAAATTTGTCACTAAGGAATTCGTTTATGGTATTATGTGTGAATGTCTCCAGCTTACTCAATTGAAATTTCTTAATTCTGAATATGCCAATAATTAGAGCATATTTTGTGCAATTATGAATACCAACTCAAAATTTAGGTGCCAAATAAACTTCGATGCTACGCGTGATTATTAGTGTGTTAGCTGACGTTTTGGTCTCCAGCTGACACATGCTGTATATACGAAACGGCTGAAGATGTGGTTATATACTTATAGCCAGGGCCTTTTTGTAAACATTTTGACATATTAATGCGTAAAGTAATAAAAACTGTAAAAATATAACTCAAAATAGTGCCACTCTCCAAATCTACAAATCCGGTGATGTCGCTAGGTCGACAGCGACGCCAGTTTATGTAAGTAGGTTTACTTATATATTTTTTATGATCCCATTGAATAGTGAACTATATAGTAAGAAATATATAGGCCGGGTACTGGATTGCGGCCGAATATTAGTTTTACCAGGTGTTTGGCATTTTTGAAGCGCTCGTAGCGAAGTTTACTTAGCTGTTCTCAACCGATCAGCAAAGTTAAGCAACGTCGCGCGTGGTCAGGAGTTGGATGGGTGACCGCTAGTGACATTACTACTGAGCGTTTCCGTGCTTCGGAGGGCACGTTAAGCCGTCGGTCCCGGTTGTCGTCTTAGGATGGTGACGTTATAGCATGGTGGTAGGGCATTTTGCGAATGCCCGCCTGGCTAGCTACCACCCTCAAGTAGAAAGTCTGTCGCCAAGCACCTAACGGTGTGTTCCGGCAGCTGTCCTTGAGAGCCAGTACTTCTAGGTTAGCCTGAACAACATCTTTGACCACATCATCACTTACCATCAGGTGAGATAGTGGTCAAAGGCTAACCTATCAGGCATAAAAAAAAAAAAATAAAAAAAAAAAACCTCTTTTCGTCAGATGTTTGTACCTAGATCACCCGTGTCTAGCCTACCCTTTCAAGTAAGTATGTGATGCGATGATGTGGTCATGCCCTAGGCCGTGGTTCCTGTACGTGGGGTTCCACGACCCGCATCGATGCGGTTACACACAGCCGCAGTTCGGTGCGTTCTGCGAGCGGTTCGGGTCCGGCGAGCCCGGCATGGGCACCATCCCCGACTGGCAGCCCTGGTACTACCAGTGGGACGAGGTGCAGCTGCCCTACCATGTGCAGGTGACTAACTATGGACTACTATGTGCCTCACTTTAATTGACTAAACTAATGGACATTTTGTACTTCTAAGTTAAATTTTATGGTTTCCATATACGATTGAACACATTTGTCAGGCTTTACGAGTTTGTCAGATTATTTGAACGTCCGCGGCTTTGTTTGACACGTTTATCAATCAGTATACATGTTAGAGGCCTTTGATCTTGTAAGTTGGAAATCGATATATTTATGTTTTCGTCAAACAATAACGTAAATGATCGAAAACGAGACATCAAACGAATTTGTCAAACTAAAGCAATCGACTCTGTAGAGCACCACACTCTGATTTCTAAACTTTCACGCTATGGTTTACGTGTTTCTGAATCTTCTAGAGTCATATCTGTCAGACGGGCTACAAAAAATGGCAATACTTATTCGGGTCTTTGGTAAAAATAGGAGTACCACTAGAAATAGTTTTCGGACCTTTTCTGTTTCTTGCGTATATTAATTACCTCCCTTGCATGGTCAAAGATTTTTGCGATATTGTTTTATTCAAACATGATACCTCTCGTTTTAAAGTATGCTCGAAAAAATAGCGAAGTGATTAAAGTAAATAATGTTTTACTCTATGATCACTAAATGGTTCACCGCTAGTAATATTCTCTTAAATTAAAAAATACTAAATGTTTAAAGTTTTGCTTTCCAATGTTACTTATGTCGAACCAAACAAAGATAAACTCTCAATTGACAATGTGGCAGTTTTCCTGGGAATCAAAATGGATTCAAATTTACAGTAGGATCTTCATATACATGAACTAGCCGGAATATTTAGTTGCATAATATGAAGTTCTTAAGATAAGACAGTTCACGACGTAGCTGAGCTAGGGTAGTTTATTTACTGTACTTCCACAATATTACGTCGTATGGTGTATTGCTGTGGGGAGCTGCTGTTGAGATAGAGACAATCGTTTTCTTACAAAAGCGTGCAATTCGAGCCGTATATGAAATGGATTCAAAATAATGTTTGGTTTCAGGACACAGAAGCTGCGAGAAGGGACATTGCAGCGCAATACACGACAATGTCGCGGCTTGACCAAGGTAGGGTATCTGCAATTAGTGACTTAACCCAAAATTTGGTACAGATTCTAAATATTATCGCAATGTTCCAGGCGTGGCTTTGGTTCTCAAAGAGGTGGAAGCGGCTGGGCAGTCGAACGACACCCTGGTCATCTATACATCAGACAATGGTATCCCGTTCCCCTCCGGTCGCACCAACTTCTACGACCCTGGGTTGCGAATGCCGCTCATCATTGCGTCTCCTGATGCCAATGCGAGGAAAAATAAAGCCTCATGGGCTATGGCTAGCTTGCTGGACATTATGCCCACTGTGCTGGATTGGTTTGGAGTTAAGACACCACCGAAGGAGATGACCAATGACATTGAGCCTTCCTTCTCCGATGAGCCGAAGAGTTTGCTTCCGATTTTAGAAACAGGTTTGTCTGCTACAGACTATATCACAGGTTAGAGTAAAATATATAGGAGTGTAAATATTCCTTTAAGGATTAATTCTGACCTTCTTAAAAAGTTTGTTGCTTTTATTTTACTTACCATTACCTAAGTGTCCGCATCCGCACGATGTTGCAGAGCCCCCATACTCTGAAGAAGCGGCAGTGTTCGCGTCGCAGACCCACCACGAGGTGACGATGTACTACCCGATGCGCGCGATGCGCACGCGCCGATACAAACTGATACATAACCTCAACTACGGCATGCCCTTCCCCATCGACCAGGACCTCTACGTCTCTCCTACCTTCCAGGTAACGTGAACTTGATGACTTGATAACAGACTTGACACACGTATACTCAATACCGGCTAATGTGCTAAGCTGACTAACTTTCTCCCGTTAGAAGTACATTTGGTCACAATTTCTTCCATCATTTCTTACATAAACAGCTAAGAATACCTTTACAGTTGAACAAATGCCTTCCTCATGGGTTATTATTCATGCTTGGCTGGTGTCTCCTGGATCATAGTGTAAAAACGGTGTTGTTCGCCTTCTGGTATTTTTTTCCATTCGAGGGCTCTTACTGTCTCTAACATGAAGACATGGGAGAGAGGGGGGAGAGATATCTGTTGAATTTGTTTGTATAGATATAACAAGTTCTGTCTACTTCAATCACTACGGTTTTACGATTCTCAACAACTTCTATGATTATTTTTATCGTACTGCTTCTGCTTGTCTGTTGTAAATCTCTACATGTTGCTCATCAGACCTGCAAAGTGCATGAGCTAAAAACCAGGAAACGTATTTTGTCAGGATACGTGATTCTCGTGCATTTTACTGTACAGCATGGTTTCAGAAGAAGCCATACTTACTGAGTAGGTACACTGAGAAAAATCTAAAGTCAAAAGCGCCCTAATGACGGCCAATTTATATGGTATGAAGGCAAAAAACCGACCAAACGTAAATACGTACAAAAACGCCTTCCAACTAGAAGGCGTTAAACGGGGTCAGTGAAGGCGAATGTTTCTTTTCGTCTTCATTTAAGGTGTATTTTGTGGTCTTTCTTAAGAATAATTAAATATTGACTTTTCGATGAGGCTGATTAAGTCGTACGTTATAGTGATAATCACCGTATATAAACCGCCGTAAAAGTAAGGTACCTATATTTTATGGTCAATACTGCAATTATTATCGTATAACAAGTTCAATTCTGAAAATACTTTACGGAAGGCGTTTTTTGACGGTTTTGTTTATTATAAAACATGGTACATTTTTATTGATTGGTGAAAATTATCTTAAGACTTGTGAATTCACTTTGCGTAGTTACAATTCAACGGTAAAAGGTCAAATTTGATTTAAGCTCCAAAGTCGTTTTTTCTCAGTGTATCATATTTGTACCCCAGGACATCCTTAACCGCACACGCAGCAAGCAGCCGCTGCCGTGGTACAAGACGCTGAAGGACTACTACTACCGGCCAGAGTGGGAGCTCTATGACGTCAGAGCTGACCCCGCTGAGACACGGAACCTCCACGGTTAGTACAGCTTCACCAGTTTAAGGCCAGCTTCGTACGAATGCTTTTGTGGAAATGGGAGGGTTCCACAGTTGGTAAATTACACTTCATTCCTGTATATGGGGCGAGTAGACGGTGGTCCTAATGGACAACTTGGTGTCAATTCTGAATTGCAAACTTTGTTTTAGATTTAGATTTCCCCCGAAATTAACGGTATCTAGCTCATTAGCTACATTGTCACCATACGCGAAATTATTCGTGTAGCTCGTAAAGAGATTGCTTGGTCTTTAACAATCAACTATGTCCGCTGTGGTCATCGCTTGGATTGTAGACCGCTGGTGACATTATAACTTACGCTTCAGTGATTTTTAGGGCATGTTACGCCGTCGGTTCCGGTTGTTGTCTTAGAATAATGCAGGTCTTACTACCAACCTAAAGAGAAAATCTGTAGTGAAGCACTTAACGGTGCGTGCTGGCGTCCTTGAAAGCCAGCAATTCTAGGTTATCCTGAACAACTTCTTCGACCATATCATCAGTTATCATATCAGCTGTAAAAAAGAGATCACCTACTATTTTTTACTCTACTTGATACTTTTAAACTACTTACTATGTATTTGAAATTGAAAATATATTTTGAGACGCTGAGTACGTCAGTAGTTTGTAATGTATATAGCACCATTATGTTCCCCGCAGGTAAGCCGTCCCTGAAGGACGTGGAACAGAGGCTGCAGACGCGACTGAGCGCGTGGCAGCGCGGGTCGCGCGACCCGTGGCTGTGCGCGCCGCACGCTGTACTGGAGACTGTACTGGACGACGTGCGACACGCCGACTGTCGCATGCTCGACAACTTCCCAGCCTAGCCTACACTTGTACCCACACTAACACTACTGATAATCTCCCTTCACACGAACAGGTGGCTCACCTGGTGGTAGTGTTCTCCGTTACCCACACACATCCAATAGCAACACCAGAGGTCTCGAGGATGCGTTACCGGCCTATAAACATTCCATACATTACATTCTACATTGTTTTCTTTGTTTGATAATTTGAAAACCAGTGTAAGACGAACGAAATATACTTACTCATAAAAATAGCACAACACCGCTGAAGTTTTGAGTGCATGTAGCGCTTTCTATACAAACGCAGTTTCGTCATATGGAGATTCGCTTGCATGTCTTGGAGCCTAAAACCTTTGCTTCTGGTTTGGCAGTATTCCGTATAATTACTTATTCGATACATCGTCAAATATATATTATGCGTCTTGTCATTTCAACAATTAGATAAAATAAACAATGAAACGGAAACTGGCACAGATACAAGCTCCGTGGACAAATTGGACATGCATACAATATTTTACCGGGTTTGATTGAATACTTGCTATTTTAAATATGCCGAAACTACGTTTGCATGGAAAGCACTATGTGCAATTGTGTATACTCACCTGAAAGGAAGCTCTCTGCTATCACCCTGTACATAACATTAGGTACTAGGTATATTATTATAACATCGCTTTATGCATGTTTTATAAAAGTAATCTATAGGTATATTCTATATTTTGAAGCAGTGATGGCTGCATTGGCTATGGACTGCCGTGCAGCAAGTCCATGGTTCGAATCCCGCCGCGGGCTTGAGTTTCACCGCATGGTGGAAGGGCAATTCGCAAATATAATAAAGCCCGCCTGGCTAGCTACCACCCTCAAGTAAAAAATCTGCCGCCAAGCTCCTAACGGCGTGTTCCGGCAGCTTTCCTTGAGAGCCAGTAATCCTAGGTTAAGCCGGTTAACACTTCCGACCACATAATCATTTACCATCCGGTGAGATTGTAGTCAAAGGCTTACCAATCAGCAATAAAAAAAACTATATAGATCTTAATTCATAATACAAATAGGTAATTAGGTACCTATTTAATATAAAAATAAACAATAAATGATTTGGATATTATAATCTTGCCATTATTAATATAACACATTTTAAGAATAAACACGTTTTTTTATTTTACACGGAAAACAATCAAGTATACATATTATGTCTGTTAACCATATCAAATGATGTTTGTACCGTATACATACGTTACTGAATAAAACAATAAATCAAACCAGGTATAGGCTAATTTTCATCGTAATGATACCAAGTTACCTTTCTTCCATCCATAGTTTTATTTTAGTTTATTTGCATTTCCACTAGGGACCATGGTAAAAAATTTGGTGGAAAAAGTTCTTTCAAACTTTTATTTTACGTTAATATTCCTAAAGTATGAAAAATCATATTAATAATAATAATATAATAATAATAACTCTTTATTTCAGGTAACTATTAGCGATTAAATAATCACTGACCCATAGAAATATATACCTTACAGACTAACATAAATAATATAATAAAAACACTTTTAAATAGTTTTGGGATTCATTTTCGGCCTCGCCTCCCTATAGCGCCTGTATACTACTCCTTCCGGCCAGAAGTTGGAGACAAGGAACGCATCCTTATTCTTCGCTGGAACCCGGAGCACGTATGATTTGAAAGTTTTCACCCGGCTGGATTCCAGCCGCTGCAACGCCACTTCAAATGGTACTCGACGTCTTTCACATCTCTCTTTGATGTATTGCAGTACATCGTTCCCGGATGTTGTTGGGTCCAAACGAGAGAGATATATAGCGATGGTCGGCTCCACAGCATGAAGTACAGTCTTCTCTGCTGTAGGCGTAGCTGTGCCACGATGGTTGCGCGATGGTCGCACTCTCAATTTCTTCTTCACGAGAGTGAACCCCTCATTATCGCTATTGGTGGCAGGCCTCCCCGTACCCTCATTCTTTGGAACTGGTATCGTACACTTTTTACGATGCGCCACTTGTGCGTATGATTTCTTCTGCTTCCCGGATATTGGTAGTACTTCGGAAGAAATCATAACTTGAGGGGGAGTCTCGATGATCGAGGTCGGTTGCGTAGTTCGGTCAATGCCCCGCGGTGAAACGGTGATATTAGATTCCGCGGGACTGCTGAGTCGAGCATTTTGTCGGTCAACGTGTCGCAAAGTCACATTTTGCATAGAATCCGGTGACGGCAGTTTTGCCTGCGTAGCGTTATTGCGCAAAGCTATGATTTCAGTTTGCAAATTAGAAACCACAGCATACGATTTTTCCAATTGTTTCTTCAAATCGGTGACATCAGACTTCAATCGCATGATATCCTTTAAAAGGCAGGTCACATCGACTGAAGAAAAATCTACCGGAGGTAACAAATGGAGGTCCCTGGCGACATAGGTCACTGAAATCTCATCAGGATCTGTTTCCTTGAAAACCCTGAAGATGTCTTGCAGGTCTTTCTTGCCGCTTCCATCTTTTTGACGTGTTCCTAGCCGAGTCGACGTCTTAGCAGTGTCCGCTAAGACCTTCTTGGCTGCGAGGATGTCTGTCTCCTTGTAGCTAGACAGACATATCTGCTGCAAACTCAGCTCGTCCATGACGTCCAGCTTATTCTGCACGAAGGCCAACAGCTCGTTGACCACGAGGGTGTCCGAGCGCGTAGATTGCGCCATCACGTTTTTGCAGCGCTCACGTAAACGGTGCGCCGCGCGGAAAGTAGGTCGGCATCGGAGAAGCCGTCAATTGATATTTGAAGCGACTTCCCTTGTCGGCGGTATGAACGCGACTGCCGCCTGCTGACGATTAAAACCATTGCCCTTTATTAGCTCAATGATTAAAACTCGGTTTAACCAAGAAACGAATCGAAGATGGCGCTGCTAATAATTACCGTCATTACTCACTATATTATTATGTTTGTAACTAAGAATCCTGGCAGATGTTGTTTTTGTTGTTGTTCACCCTTATTAGAAATAATCTTTTTAATAGTTTCTACGTATTCTATATTCTATTACATATAAAGTCTATAAAATATACTCTTAATAATATATTTAATAGAAGGTCTATGAGATCATTTTGTACCTATTATCACTGATAGAGTTAAATTAGATTAGGTAGATATACATAGGACTGGCAATACTTTATATCTAGATTAGGTAAGTTAATAAATAGGTATACAATCATGATGCCTAAATACGTACATAGGTATATATAAATGTGGAATAAGTAGACATCGATACATTTGAATTGAAATTATCGTTAACTGGCAAAAACGCTTACGCGTTGGGGATCGAATACGTCGACCTGGGTTACGAGCATATCTGCTGCTGGGTGGGGGTGGAGCGAGCCCCGCGCTGCTAGTGCTAGGTGATGAGCTCCTAGCGTGCCCGGCTGTAGACGGTGGGCCTACTTCGTCGTCTGTGTGAGCTACATCATTATCAGCTCACGTACCGTGACATACAATACTGACCGTGCCGTATGCTAGACTGCATGCGACATCTTCTGCGTACCTGACATGCTCGAAACTCGGGTCGACGACGTATTCGATCCCCAACGTGAGTGTTTTTGCCGGTTAGTGTATAATTTTTAAATCGATTTTTTTATTTTACACAAAAGTATTATTTTTTATGTATTTTTAAATTACATATTTATATAAATCTTATAGTATTAAGTGCGTTCGCGTTTCCTGTAGTAGGTATGTAGGTGCTTAAGTTTGCTGTGAAATGTTCATATCTTCTGGGACATGGTGCGTTTGCAGAGGTTTTTTATGGTTTCCATCAACTCCATATTCATATTCATAACTCGTATCAATTTGTCATTCCGTTCTAGTACTTCCTTAACCTGAATCGAATGGATAAATTATTATAGATAAGGTGCAAAAAATATATTTTATCAACTATATTCTCAGTATTGGAGGCCCCTGAAAAGTATTTTTCAGTTAGGAATCTGAAGTGAAATATTAAATATATAAAAAATAAATGTTGAAATATTACCTACCTACATTATGAACAATATCCTGTACATAACCATCAAATATTGAAAACTAACCTACGATTTAAAATGGAGTGTCGAATAAAACTAAGTTTGTTCGATAACAAATGTATTATAGTATTAGTTTAAATATATAAATAAATAAATAAAAGGACTAGGATAAAAGAACCAACAAACATTTGTTTCTTTTACGAACTGATGTTCTTAGGAACCCTAAAATAACAAGATCCGACTCGCAATTGACAATTTTTTTGTGTACGAAATCCTAAAAACCACGTAGCTGTGTGATGACTGATGTGGTATCTATCTATGGTATGGTTACAACTATTATTTGATCTGTGGTGTGGCGACAGCTGGGGGCGGCGCGGCGGCGCGGCGGTGGCGCCAGCGTGGGTGTACTGAGGCCAATTCGAGATTAGTTCGATTATAACTTAACTATATCATATTCAAAAATAATTTTCCGTGAAAATAAGCCAAATCATAGTTAAACTGTATTCTATTCTATTCGAAGAACAAGTGAAGTGACCATAGAGAAATACATTAGATTCGAGGGATCCTCAGTGACAGATTGTATTTAAAATTATAAATCGATATCATAATGTCTGTACATATAATCTGTTTAGCGAAATACTGGTTGTAAAAACAAGGGTAATTTCATTTTTATATAATCGAATTTACGTGTGGTGTTATATATATCGGAGATTTCGTATGGTTTTTTTCTCGACATCATAAGTTTGAATGGCAAAGCTCTCTTAACGTGTGCGTACATGTGGGTATCGTACAAATGAGAAGACACATATGTATAAAACACACTTGGTTCATCGTAGCCATTCCAGTCCTCGCCTTGCAGAAACTTTTCTTATCTCGTGATTCCGGTTAGGTTACCTCGTCATTATTGTGGTACCTCCACTATACACACTACATATTACACTTTTCAAGGTTCTGTTATCATCTGGCGTCATCATTATCACCTTTGATAGCACGTGGCATAGTGAACAACTATTGTAGAATCTATGAAATAAGATCAACTTCAAATATTGTAGGCTTGTGCCAATATCTTCCAATCATAAAATCACCGTTTCAATAGGAATGCATTAACCTTTAAATATGGTTCCGTAATAGGATCGCACTGATGTTGACTGATTAGTTCACAGTCCTCACGTCATATGTTAACTGTTTGTAGGTTTCACTACAAAGGTGGTGCCTGTTCCGATAGTCAGTAGAAGACTGCCGAATACACTGCAGTGTCTGATGACGTTAGTACCACTGACTGAAATGACACACTAGAAATAGCACCGACAAATCTTAGTGTTGCCAGTCTCGTAGAAAACTAACTCCAGTTACCCAATTGATGTTTTTAAACATTAGTTATTTGAAGGCTTGATGTGAAGATGTGTTGCAGTCTGTGTTACCTGCCACCCTCAAGTAGAAAATCTGTCACCAAGCACCTAACGGTGCGTTCCGGCAGAGGTCCTTGAGATCCAGTAAAATTACAGGCACATGAGACTCGATAACTGTGTATCTCAGGGTGACGGGCGCAGTTTAGTTTGTCACTTGTGTCGAAATGCATCTGTTATACCAATTAACATCAGGTGGCCCTCGTGCTTGTTCCGTCACAATCACAATAATAAAAAATAACATATAATGGATACTTGCTCTCAAAGACAGCTGCAGAAACACATAGGTGCTTGGTGACAGATTTTCCACTTGAAGATAGTAGTTAGCTACGCAGGCATTCTGCCTCAAAGCAAAATGCGCTACCACCACATTGAAATGACATGCCATTCTAAAATGACAACCAGGACCGATGACTCCACTTCCCCTCAAAGCATGGAAACACTCACTTTTTTTTGTAGTATATGCCACTAACAACTATCCATTAAAACAACTCAATCGCTTAACTCAGTTTTATGGTTAAGAATGATTTTGTTAGTTCCACTACAACTTAAAACATACATATAAAGAAATGTTTTGAGAATGTTGGCCGCAAACCTCTTCTAGTAATTTTATTATTTACCAAACATATGATGATGTGGTGCAGAAGCTATCTTGATATAAAAAAAACTATGCCTGCAATCATTATATTCGATTCGATTCGACGCTCATCGATTGTTCTCTAGATTATCTCTGGTAAAATAAACAAGAAAGCATATTTTAATCTTGGCGATTAAAATTAACTTAGTTCAACTTATTCCGAATACCAAATAATGGATCTGACAGGACTAAGACCAATTATAGTTAAGTTTTAATCAAGTTCGTGATATGGAATCGACCCCACTGTCTGCCTCACAAATCAGAGACTAGGTACACAACAGACTGTATAAAGTCTGCTTGGCTGTGGTTATGGTTATGCTTTATTGCTTTCCAAGCGCGCCACAGCTTAGGCAAGAGTACCTACGTACTACTTTTGTAATATTATAGGCTTGTGCACTTTTTTCCAATATGTAATATAGGTCAATGTATGTAAGTATATAGAAAACCCGTGAGGTGCCGGTTTAGGATTGACCCATTGCGATCCCCAAATCACCTGCCAAGCGAGGGGATTATAGCGAACCCCCTTAATAGGGGGGTCTTTGTATAACAGTGGACGTCATGGCTGTAATATAAGTAGGTACTTAAGTCAACAAATACTTTTATGAATATGTTGGCAACACCTTACATTAGACAGTTTAATTATAAACACATGCCTATATATCTACATTTTATTGAAGATTTCCTCGTTTTAATTCGTTAAAACAGTCTGATTTCTGAAAAAGTGGTATCACTCCGCTGCCTGTTTGTAAGTTTATCTCTATATACGTTGGTATCTCAGGGATTCTTAGCTCGTAAACCTGTCGTAGGTAAACGTATTAATTACATAACTATTTAAAAAACCGGCCAAGTGCGAGTGGGACTCGCGCACGAAGGATTCCGTACCATTATCTGTAACCTGATTAGGTTACAGATAATGGTACGGAATCCTTCGTGCGTTGTTTAAAGCTATTAATATACTTAAATCTAAATATTTTGTAAACATTTCAACCTGTGGGCTTTTTAATAACGAGAAAATCATGTTTATTGTAGGTATAGGGGCCTCCTAAATGGTTTATTTTTTTTAATTTAGTTACCTAATTGTTTACTATTAAAGTAAATATTCGGTGAATATAGTTTCTACCTGTTTTCATTATTATTATTTTTAGAAAATAAACGGCGAAAACCTCTTTTATTGTATGGGAGCCCCGTTTATTTATTTTATTTTAATTAATTATGGTTAAATAGAACATAAAACTAAATATTCTGTTAATAGTTAAAGCGTCTATACCCACCGTTATTAGTATCGAGCAAGAAACGGTAAAAAAAACAAGTTTGTTGTATGGTAGCCCCCCCTTAACTATTTATTTTATTTTTAGTATTTTTAGTTATAGCGGCAAAAGAAATACATCATCTTGAAAATTTCAGCTGTCTAGCTATCACCGTTCTTGAGATACAGCCAGGTTTCAGACGGACGGACCGACAGCAGTCTCAGTAAAAGGGTCCCGTTTTTACCCTTTGGGTACGGAACCCTAAAAAACCGACTTGCACCACTGAAAAGTACGAAATACGCTTTTTCGTTAACTGAGACGATTCCAAACTATTTTAAAAGTTTTTTATGGTATTGTGATGTCTGACGGAACAAGCACGAGGCCCACCTGATGTTAAGCGGTAACCACTGTCTATAACAGATGCATTTCGTCACTTTACGTCACCCTGACACGTACAGTTGTTAAGTCTCATCTCATGTGCTTGTAATTTTACTGGCTCTCACGGACTACTGCCGTAAAACACTGTTAGGTGCTTGGCGACATATTTTCTACTTGAGGGTGGTAGCTAATCAGGCGGACTATCGCAAAATGCCGTTCCACTATGCCGTGCAGCTCAAGCTGGCGGTGGGGATCGAATCAGGGACCTGCGGCTCGGCAGTCCATAGCTATTACCGCTCGGCCTTCATTGCTTTTCAAATGTAGATGTACCTAGATGTAAATTATGAATATAAATTCCTAATACTTACCAAAAGGTCTAGCAGCTCCTGCACGCTCTCTTGGGATTGTTTATTATCCTCATTAAATTTATTAATTTCATCTATCGTCCACAGAACAATAAATACCGAGAATATCGATAGGAAGAACAATCCAATTTTGAGCTTTTCATAAGTATGTGGCTGCACGGAGAAGCCCTAGATGGAAAAAAAGCAAAGTATTAGTAATATATGCCATAGTGACGAATTAGGGTCTAGATTAGAAGTTCTATTAGTACCTATATTATTGAGGATCCATTTTATAGCAATACTAGTTAATGCCCGCCTCACACACGTTCACCTTATTCTTCTCATCTCTTAATTATTTTAAACATTTGGTATCAACATTCTCTGTGTTAACACTTGCATGGTGGGAGAGCATACTACTACCATCCTCAAGCAGAATATCCGTTGCCATGCGCTTAACAGTATATACCAGCACCTGTGCTTGAAGCCAGTTTCTATTCTTCCTTACTCTTTGACCACATCATCACATACCAGACAGATGAGATAGTGGTCAAAAGCTAACCAAATTTGATCTTCATTTGTACGTCCACCTCGACCCCGACATTCACTTTAAATTACCTCTATCAAATTAAACTACCAAATTACCCATAAGTACCTTTAGGTGTGGTACGTATACCTACCATCACCTTTATTCCCGGCCTTCCTTTCATATACCCTTCTATGCCGTTCGATCGACCGACTTATATCCAGCCTTTCAAAAGTTAATTTCGCAGCTGATGCGTCTAACTGTATACGAAATATAGATCGCAAGTTTTAGCTTAGTTTTCGAGATATCTTCCCCACCCTGACTCCCTTTCCTACCCCTAAACTTGACCCCCCTTAATTATCTAGACACTTTAAGATATGTAAATTTAGACAATTTAGACGTGTTTACACAAAGGAGTTTGTTATATTTAAAAAACCCTTCAAAGTCCTTCTTTTTATCGAAAAATCTTAGAGTAATAAGTACTTTTTTATTATAGTCACAAAATTAAATAAATTGTATGCTCTTAAAGTTAAAAACATAAGAGTTTCGTAGAAATAAATTTTCAGCCCCCATTTGAGTCCCTTATTTACATATTATATTTCTTAAAACACGTTACGACCTGACGTCTCTTACCTATAAACTATCTACTTAACTACCAAATGTCAGCTTCATCGGTGGGTGTATTCCGGTCTGATACCACTATCGGAATTCGGATCCCACACTATTTATAGGTATAGAAAATAAAATTCCGGTCGGTTCCCACTCTTTGTTTTATGGCCCTGATTAATTAATAGTTTTCACTTATGTATAACGTTAGCAAAAGAGGACGAGATTTATGAAACTCTGTTTTAACACCACAACACATATTGGGATAAATGAATACAAATTCTCAAACTATCAGGAGAGCAGAATTTCTTAGTAGTTTCATGCTTTAGATCTAATTCTATTATATATATGTATCCAGTAAGTAGTTTTCTGGATTTCGTGTTTAGTCAGTGAGTAGGTGTGCTTTTATAAAAAAAATCAATACCTAAGTTAGTACTTAGGTATTGAATTTTTTTAAGTTAGTACCTAACTGCAAATTATATGCAAGTAAACAGAGCATTTTCAATTTAACCGGGTAATACAGATTGTAACATCAAGGAGGTTTATATGTAATCAACCGTCATACATTTGCCGCGAGCAAAAAACTAATACTTGTGCTCTATTTTCCATAATTTTCGTATGTTGTTTGTATCGCATTTGTGCAATATATATTTAGTTTCCTCGCAAGGGTGTTGAAAAAGTGCGTATGAAACTCGTGAGCAACTTGCTTATTATATACACTCTGCTGATTTACGCCCTCGCCTACGGCTCGGGCTGCAACACACAGCCTCGCGTATAATGAGCAACTTAGCTCACTTGTATCATAATCTACTATTATAGAAGATATGATATCCAGATGGCAGATATAAATTAATTAAATTACAGGCACATGAGACTTAACAACTAGGCTCAAAGTGACGGGCGCAGTGCAATTCGTGACTTGTGATGAAATGCATCTGTTAGCAGAGGTTAGTCCGCTTAACATCAGACTTGGCCCCCAGGTGGATCTCGATACAATAACATTATATATTACTAAGCTATGAATATCATCAGCCTATAATTATATTTTAATAAAGGAGCACTTAGAATCCAAAAAGTCTTATATGGAAAATAAATTTCATTAATGCGAAGCGAGCTTTATCGCTATCCGTCAACATGAATACTTTGTGGCACACTTTAATGAAAAAATATCACGCCTATAGATTCATAGTAATTTAACTTCATATCTAGGTGCGTTAAATGTCAAAAAATATTTATAAATATTAAAAAAAAACATTAACAATTTTGTATTCGTTGGATAGAATGTTATTGTACCTACTTTAGTAGTAGGTACAAAAACATTCTGCCATCTGTCAGAAAACCAACATCGCTGCAACAGAACTAAACTCAATACTCAAATACATCGTAGTTAATCGACATAATACTAGACGACACCACTAGAATCACCTTCTATGTTAAACGCGAGCCCTCACAAAACCCAGCTGTCTTCAGGCCTGAATACGACAATGTGAGATCTGCGTTAAAACGTATAGTTGCCTAATCTTTATTTTATGGAAAAAATTACAAGTATGGTTTGCTGTTTCTCGAAAATTCAATAAGGGTAGGGAAGGACATGGATGAAAAAAATTTGGTTCCATATGGTACAATAACGCGCGCCTGACTGAAATGTATTAGAAATTAACATATCGTTATGTTCAAAACAGCAGGTGTTTGTCACAGTTCGATATACTGTTATGCAATATCTAGATCAACGTATGTAAGATGCATATGCATATAAGAAACCTCCAAGATGTTGTGTTAGAAATAAGCTGTGAGCTGGAGTTTCGATTTTTCCTGTCCTACGCAGCAGTCAATTGAATCCCATGCCCACATAGATCACTAAGCTATTGGTTTATCGTACGTGGTAGTTATATCGCATCGTATAAAAAAATATGCACGAATAATATTTAAAAAAATGTAGGTATACAAGCTGGTACTTTTTAAACGCAGGTATTCTATGAGTACGATTATAAAGGTACATAACTTGTCTGTATCTACTTAACAATAAAATATTTTCATAGCAACTTGTCTACATATATTTTATAACAATGGCACTCCCCAAGTTGGAAACAAGAAAATGGAATAACTATACATTATTTTACTTACTACATATATATCCACAGGTTCATCAATCGGGCCCTTAGACATTTTGAATGTTATTTTAATGAAAATGTATCTCGATAAAATATCTGGAACCTTCAGCAGTAGATATGTAAGAATGCTGCTAAACTTATAAACCTTGCACCTCTTTGGCGTCTTGATGGCGAAGTGCACACCTACTACAATTAACGGACCAATTCGTGAGACTCGATCAATAGTTATGTTACCAAAACAAAAACAAGATCAGCTGGTGCCAACTGTTAACCACCGTCTCCGCCGCGCCGCCGCGCCTGTTTGTTAGGTGGGAAAATCGTAAAAGTGTCATCGTTGATATTGTGATTTTTTTTAATATATGTTTGAGTGATAAGTATGTCCCTAAAATAATGGTGGATGATAAGCTAACTGTTGAAAATTCATTTACTTGTATATATGGTTAAATAAAACCTACTACAGCAAGAAACACTACTTTTCGAGTTCAAACCCTATCTCCTACGAAATTTTATTGAATTATCTACTAGCCAACATGACTGGGATTAAGCCCAATGAGATTATTTTCGAGACAAGACAAGATATTATACTGTAATTCACGAATGGCAAATTTAATGTACTAACCACACGAGTCCAATACACGAAGCAGACACCATTGAAGACACATTCGATTGGTTTAAGTTCCTGACAGATTCAATGGTTTCTACTCTTCTCAAACTTATTTTATCTATATTCACTACTGCAAACTTTGAGAATAAATAATTTTTTAGCGCCCCCATTTTTTTCACCTACTGAAAAACCACTAACTACAAATTTTATTAATTATTGTTAGCTATATTAGCAGAGAGTTAAACATTCATTCTAAAGGAGACTTTTACTATAATCCGCAAGAGTTCACTTGAGACCTGAGCGCGCGCCGTTGTGTACTACCTACTGGCGGCTACACCTGCCTATGAGAATGATAATCGAAACGCAACTTAATAGTAGGTATTTAGACAAAAGATCTTTTATTCAAAATAAAACAAACATAATCAATTCTAATATAAAAAAAAACGAATGTACAAGGATGAATCTGATGGTGTTTAATAAATAATAAGTTTGTTGATATCAGATTCCAATTTACACAAGAACAGCCGCATGTCGCCACATTTGGTTATGTTAAACGTAGGACCAAGTCAACAAAACTACCTTTCTAGGCTTTGAGATAGACGGTGGCCTTACCTGGGAGTCTCACGTACACAAGGTGTGTGGAAAGTTGGGTGGTGCGTGCTTAACACTAAGCCGTATATCACGACTGCTTCCGAGAAAAGACTTGCTATTTTGCCACTGTCCATTCCCAGCTCCAGTACTGCGCAGAGCTCTGGGCTCGAGCTGCAGACTGGGAGAGGGCATTCCGGCTCCAAAAACGTGCGGTTAGAGCTATCGTGAGAATTCCCCAAGATACCACCGTCAGACCATATTTCAAGGAATTGGGAACCCTTACACTACCATCAATAGTGATTTTCCAAGTGGCGATATTCGTAAGGAAGAATTTAGATAGCTACGTTAAACTAGGCGATACCCACACTTATTGTACGAGAAATAAGGGACTGTTGGCTAGCAAGTCCTGCTCCCTAGTTAAGTCTGGCAAGTTAACGCACGTCATGGGTCCGTCAGTATATAATCATATCCCAAGTTATGTCAAACTAGCGGTAAGTATATATTTTAAATAAAGATCAAAATACTATATTTGATCTAGCTCTAATGAAAAATAAATTAAATATAGAGCTAAAGCTAAAAGCCCAACTCGATGTTATGGAACAAAGCCACACGTGTAAACGGGTCGGCTTAAGCTCAAACAATAATAACAATAAAAAATAAATGAGCTTGTACCTGAAGTTATTCTTTAAATATTTTCCGAATGGAAAATATTATATTATAATTTTATCACTTGACACTTATTTATCAGGGAACATTTGGTAGACTGGCATCGGCCGCTCAAAGACCTGGGCAACTATTTCCTAAAACCTTTATATCATATGAAAAGAATATAAGTCCTTATGGCCATTCTTAGCGGTATCCGCTTTTCATGACGTCACATTATGACTGTCAATTCGTCGTGATAGCAAGAAACGACGCAACGTGGGATTTTCACCGTAGGAAAACAGTTTTCCAGCAGAAACGCTATGCGTGTCAGCAATTCCAAACACTAGATACAAATTAAATTATTACCTATCAACACATATACACAGCAGATAATATGTCTTGGTTGCTTACAAGCTTGTGTGCACGATATTGAAGCAAAATTTATATGCTTAATAAAACTTGATCAATAAGGCATTGCGTACATAAAAATACAAAAGCGTAAATTGTATTTGCTAATGCGTAAAACAAAAGGTTTATGACACAAAACACATATGATAAATTCATACCTACTTTCGTTATGGTAGAACCATTTTCATAACTTAAGAAGACTTGACGATATGACATATTGACTATACATAACGAGACCTTGTCTATACAAAAACAAAACGAACCAGCTTAATTATATGAATCTATAATTTAAATTTAACGTAAACAAGGGCCAGCATATTTGCTTGATTTTATTACAAAAACTTCAGGTAGTTAGGAACTTCTTTTGAACACGTTAGAATTTATTTTTCTCTCTACAGGACTCTGAAATCAAAAAAAAAACACAACCACTGGAGAAGGCAGGGTTACCTAAACTTCCTGAAATACAGAAAGGTTAGATGCATGTTTTCCAGCCGCATGCGGGTGCCTTAAGCCAGTACAATAAGTTCTATTCTATAAACATTTTATGGATATTTCGTTTTATGTATGTTTTTTTTATGTTTTTCAGCAGCATTGTGTTTAAAGTTTACATTACTTAAATTAATATTGCATTTATGATTACACCAGGAAAAGTAATTTCTTTTAGGTATTTTGTTCTTAACGATTCGCGGATTTTATGTTTTATAATAGTGTTTAAATAGAATAGGTATAATTTTAAAGTATTAAACTCAAATAATAGAACAAAAACAATAGACGATCACAAGCCTTAGTAGTAGTATTAAATATTGGGATTCTTTTATCTTGAACTAAAACTTTATACAAAATAAATAGAGTCCCATAATTTTGATTCATTAATTTAATTCATCAATTCATATAATAATAAATATTAAATTCATTAATCATAAGGTAGTAGTATTTATAGCGAGTGAGGTATGGTTGCTCACAAGCTGCTTCGATGGCACGCACCGAGGTGGTTGAGTCATGTTCTATTTGGTTTAAAACTTCTTCATCTCGATCCGATCTCGGTCTTCCAGCGTTTCTCCGATCCGATGGTAATCGACCCTCAGAAAATGCTTGATGCACATTAATAAAAACCCGATAATCCGGGTACCTTAAAGCGTTTGAGTACCTTTCTCTATACAATCTGCTAGCAGCGTTAGCATTGCATCTGCATTCCCCATAAATCAGATGCATATTAGCGTATTCTAACGGTGTGTATTGTAGTGGCATGATAAATCCAAAAGTCCAAATCACAAAATACACAATCACGGTCCAAAATAATGCCAGGTCAATTTAATTCACTTAATCCAGTCCAAAAAGTCAAGCCAAAAGTCGTTAGTACGAGAGCCACATCAATTGAACACGAAACGGTGCACAGTAAACAAAGGAGCAGAGCGTACTGCCGCCCTGAGGGCTGAGCCGAGACATTAGGCTATTGTTATTTAACTACGAACATCTAGCTATCTCTCTCTAACTTACACTTTTTGTTAATGTTGCACGTGTCTCATTCGAATTCCAAGAATATGTGGCACAAAGGAAGGCACAGTAAAAGTCATTTGAATATGCCTAACATTTTTTATGTTTCAATTTATTTTGTGAGTAGTTATCCTACAATATAATACCATTTTGAAATCTCGGTTAGTTGCGCCAACTTTTAATAATACTTGCCATGGTAGTGTCCATACTTTTTTTTTTAACCCAGACTAGAGAAAGTGCATAGAATGTTAAAATCTATGAAAATTATAAGAAAAAACATTTTTTTACTGATTTTTGTAAAATAACTACAGACTTTCTGTAATTTTAAAGGATTGTGGTAGATAGCCGTCCTTCTTAGGTTGCTAATGCACAAAAAATATTAAAAATATGTCAAAAATTGTGGTCCTGGTAGTTAAAAATAGCATAATAACAGCCGGTTTCTAAAACGCAAATTAGTGATAAATTACGTTAAATGCTTGTTAATCCATTGTCAAAATGCAAATTGGGTTGCTGAAAACTTCATGTGACTGTTTGTCAACACTGATGTCAAATCTCCGATTAAACGCCAATTAATTCAATTTTGGGTTTCCGAAAAGCCTTTTTTGTATGTTAACGGTTTGTCAAAGTGAATTGTGCTAATTGCCCAAAATCGACCAATTATTCGAAGATTAACATCTTGAAATCGTAAAGATATATAAAATATGGCTTTTAAAATGGTTTTAGGAGTAGCTACCTAAATATTTCCTCTAATAACTGATACGATAGTACAAGTACATAATTATACCAAATATGACTACACATATTACTACTACGTAAATATGGTATTAAAGTCGACGTGATTTTTTAGTGTTGCTGCTCATTAGGTTTATCATCATCACCACATCAACCGGAAAGTCCAGCATTGAACAAGGTCTCCCACATTAGGAGATTTGCAATCCCACGCTTGGCAGGAGTCCTTTGGGGATCTCAGTAGAAATTGCCAGTGTATAGAAGGCGATGCTGGTATTTTTCCCTAAGTCACCTCTTACGATATCCACGGGAAAAATTGTGGGGGGTAACATTCTAACCCTGCACCCCACAGGACTGCTCAATACGGTGCTATAACCTCCTGACGGCCTTATTATACAAACCCAAGCTCTATATACTACCAACGAAAGAATTCGCTTGAAATCTTATGGATGACCGCCTTCCAGACCTCAACAATCTTTGTGGAAGCACCTTTTGGTTAAGAAGGGCGTTAAGATATGGTTTAAAATTTTGTTGTGCGTCTGATATGCAGCAATAACCGGATGTGAGCAGTGTGTTCTTTTGTATTGCTGCGCTGGAGATCCATGGTTAGAATCTCAAACCACATCACAAAAGAATGGACTTACATCTCGCCACATGGTGCAGGTGCATGGCGGGAGTTTTTAGAATGCGTTGCTTGTTGGCCCTTATACAGAAAATCTGTCACCAAGCATCTAATGGTGTGTTACGAAGGCTGTTCTTGATGAAAGCCTATTCTAGGTATAACCTGTTCAGATTTTTCGAGTACATAATCATAAGACATTGTGGCGTCAGCTCATGTACATGGCAACACGCCTCGTCCGTCTGTGGACTGACATATGTTTTTTGTCTATGGAAATTTTCCATTCGCGCCTAATTCCTGTAACTTGACAAGAGCTTACAAAAATGTCTTACGATTTTTATTTGTGCTGTTGTATAACTGTATAATTGATTAATGAATATATCTGTTAAATGTTCATCTCAATGTGCTAACCTGTGTTACAATAAACTGTGTCGTCTGATAACATTAAAACCAGTGATATACTACTCAAGTGTTTGGTTTGTTACGACCCTGTCTTCGACTCCCAGGAAATACAAATAAATAAACTGGAGAGTTGTGCCTGTGACCGGAGGCACCAGCTAATTAACATACCTACCACCTCTCCAAAGTGGTGACCCCGACGTGACATGGCAACACGCCTCGTCCGTCTGTGGACTGACATATGTTTTTTGTCTATGGAAATTTTCCAATCGCGCCTAATTCCTGTAACTTGACAAGAGCTTACAAAAATGTCTTACGATTTTTATTTGTGCTGTTGTATAACTGTATAATTGATTAATGAATATCTGTTAAATGTTCATCTCAATGTGCTAACCTGTGTTACAATAAACTGTGTCGTCTGATAACATTAAAACCAGTGATATACTACTCAAGTGTTTGGTTTGTTACGACCCTGTCTTCGACTCCCAGGAAATACAAATAAATAAACTGGAGAGTTGTGCCTGTGACCGGAGGCACCAGCTAATTAACATACCTACCACCTCTCCAAAGTGGTGACCCCTTCGGACCTGCGGAGTCCACAGGGTGTATAATACTAAGACGCCGACGACACGGCATAAGTCGAGACTCAATACACTCGAAACACAGGCAGCATTCAAATACAACGCGCAATACATCGACTGTAATAGACGTCCCAACGTGACAGCAACACGACGTGTAACCCGGTTCCAGTCCCGCCGACGCAGACACTACTTGACCGTCAATCGGCGCATGGTGATACCGACTTATTGTAGCAGTGCATCCATCCTACTTGGTATCAAAACAACTATCTACATCTATCGACGCAGACGTGTCCAACAAGACAAGCAGCGACATCAGCCAGCCTGCTGTTACTTTATACTGCTGAGACTGACTCGCACCAGGTAGCGGCTTACATGGTGTACATTTTGCTAAGGTGATATCCAGGTATTGAACTGTATTTACCATAACATAACACACTAACTTTATGGCGCTGGACTAACATATTTTGTGTTGATGATCAATTGCAAGCTAATAATAACATCTGCGGTAAACTTACAAAACTTGGTGAATGACTAATATTTGTGTGTGCTCAACTTAGTAATTAAACTATAATACTTATCAATATTCAAGTGATTTTATGTATAGATCCATGCCATGCATATTTTTTTTTTCTTAAACTATTTTATAGGAATTTTCTGTTAAGGCCCAACATTTCTTAAGGGACAGAAATCCATCAATTTTGTTTTGTGAATGTAAATTATTTTGTTTTCCTCTTATAAACTTGAAATTTTTGAGTGTTATTGCATGTATAGCTTGATTATCTGTGTTTTTTAAGTGTTACATTGACAAAATTTTTGAACGCTCACATCACACCCCCTATATCTTAACATTTTGGTTTCTTGGGTAATCTTATTTTCCTTTTGGTCTTGTGTTGTACTAATATTAGAGATAGTGCAGCAGGTAATTTGCACAAGCTTCTGCAGCCATGGCTGAACCCACCCAAACTAACGATAACCTAACTGGCATGAGCGGTGAACAAGTTTCTGCTTATATTGCTGCGGAAAATTTATCAGTGAATAGGGTTGCTATTCGAACTTCTCCCTTTTGCAAGGATCGGCCTGCTTTATGGTTTGCAAGCCTTGAAGCACAGTTTTCCATTAACAACATAACACAAGAAATAACTAAATTTAATTATGCCATTGCACACCTTGATACCAATTGCACAAGGGAAGTAGAAGACATTATTTTACAGCCACCTAAAGAACAGCCTTACTCAAAATTAAGAAATGCGATTATATCCCGATTTTCAGAATCGCACGAACAAAAGGTTCGACGTCTTCTTGAAAAAGAACTAATCGGTGACAGAAAACCATCCTCTTTCCTCCGGCATTTAAAGTCCTTAGCAGGACCTATGTTCCCAGATGACCTCCTGAAAATGATATGGACAAGCAGATTACCCCGATACCTACAAATTGTTTTGGCAGCGCAGCGACTTGATACACTGGCTGAACTTAGTGAACTGGCTGACAACCTTATGGAAATCAACACACAACCAGCAACATATGAGGTATGTGCCAGCCAATCGACATCAACCCCGTCGCATACAAATGCTGACATACAAGGGCTTATTAATAAGGTGGACGAGCTCACCCGTATAGTAGCAGCACTGACTACTTCGGATGGTAGTGGACATAATGGTCGTGGACGTGGACGTAGCTCAAATAGAAACCGCAGCCGGTCACGTTCGCGAAATCCACAGTTATGTTTTTACCACGATCGTTTCGCAGCAAAAGCACGCAAGTGCATTCAACCGTGCAACTGGTCTGGTCCAGCACTTAACAACCAGGAAAACCCAAACAGCAGTCGGTAGAGGCGACCGCCGATTGCTCCCCAACAAGTCGCCGACTCTTTGTGACGGACCAGTACTCTAAACAAAAATATTTGGTGGATACTGGGTCGGACTTATGTTGCATACCACGCGATTATGTTAAGGGACGTACACACCAACCTCAACCCTATGACTTAGTGGCTGCAAATGGCACTAAAATTAATACGTATGGGTTGCTACAACTAAATCTTAATTTAGGCCTAAGACGCGATTTTAAGTGGGGTTTTGTCATTGCAGACGTGGAGAACGGAATTATTGGTTCCGATTTTCTGTCGCATTATCATCTTCTTCCTGACTGCACCCAAGGTCGACTGCGTGATGCTAAGACTGGACTGTCTTCCTACGCTGACCTGTGTGCCGTTGAACAACCAAGTGTGAAAGTAGTGTCACTTCCTGACTCACCTTACACTGCGATTTTGGCGAAATACCCCAGTATAACGCGACCACCTGGAGCACCTCGGGACCTAAAACATTCAACCGTACATTATATCAACACAACGGACGGTCCACCGGTGACGGCTCGACCACGACGACTGGCACCCTTGAAGCTTCGCGCCGCGCAGAAGGAGTTTGAGGAAATGGTTCGTGCTGGCACTGCTCAACCTTCGAGCAGCTCTTGGTCATCTCCGCTGCACCTCGCTCCTAAAAAAGACTCAACGTGGCGTCCTTGCGGTGACTACCGCGCCCTAAATGCTCGCACCATCCCTGATCGCTACCCCGTTCGTCACATTGGTGATTTTGCTCAAAATTTAGCTGGCTCTTCTGTGTTTAGCACAATCGACCTGGTTAAAGCATACCAACAGATACCGGTCAACCCTGCAGACGTCTGCAAGACCGCAATCATAACACCTTTTGGTTTGTATGAATTTCGTTACATGACGTTTGGCTTGAGGAACGCTGGACAAACATTCCAAAGGTTCATCGATGAAGTAGTGCGAGGGCTAGACTTCTGCTATGCGTACATAGATGACATACTGGTGTACTCCAGGGACCAGGTGCAGCATGCTGAACATCTGACAATTCTTTTCCAAAGATTGCACGAGCACGGTGTTGTCATCAATACCGCAAAATGTGTTTTTGGCGCGGAAGAGGTATCTTTCTTAGGCTACCGGATCAGTGCAGCAGGCACTCGTCCCCCTGAGGACCGGATCCGGGCCTTGGTAGAGTACCCTCCACCAAAAACAGTGCAAGGCATGCGTAGATTTATCGGGATGGTCAATTACTACCGACGTTTTCTTCCCGACGCCGCAAAATACCAGGCACCCTTAGTCGACGCCATTGCAGCTATACAAGGGAAAGGTGCTAAGCCTTTCGTGTGGACTCAGGCGCTACTAGACTGTTTTGAAGCCTGTAAAAAGAGCCTTATGTCCGCTACAATACTAGCCCACCCGGACTGCGACGCTTCTCTTGGCCTATTTACTGACGCCTCGAGCTCACACGTAGGTGCATGCTTACAGCAGCGTAACAAAGTTGATGATACCTGGCAACCGTTGGCCTACTTCAGCAAAAAGTTGACGCCTAAGCAGGTAGAGTGGCCAGCATACCATCGTGAACTCCTAGCCGTCTATGAGAGCGTCCAACACTTCAGGCATATTTTAGAAGTTCAACATGCTACGATTTTCACAGATCACAAACCTCTCATATACGCCTTTGTACAGAAACGAGAGAAGCTAGCACCCACTCAGCTAAACCAATTGACGTTCATAAGCCAGTTCACAACAGACATCGTCCACATCAAGGGCACTGACAATGTTGTAGCAGACGCAATGTCCCGCATCGAGTCTATCTCACTTGAAGAGGATTATTCTGCTCTCGCTCAGTCGCAAAATTCGGACGAAGAACTGGCTGAGTTGCGCAACAATTCTTCCCTCAAATTTGAAAGCATCTTGATCCCTGGCACTAACGTCACAGTACTGTGTGACACGTCAACTGGCCGACCTCGACCGTATTTGACGCCGCCATTTCGTCGAGCTGCATTTGACCGTTGCCACAAGCTTAGCCATCCTGGTGCGCGGGCAACCGCTCGCTTGGTGACTGAGCGATATGTATGGCCGAAAGTAAACGTGGACTGTCGCAACTGGGCGCGCCTCTGTCTGCATTGTCAGCGTAGCAAAGTGACCCGACACATCAAATCTCCTCTGGGTCATTTCGACAACCCATCTGGAAGGTTCAGACACGTCCACATCGACATAATAGGTCCACTGCCGCACTCCGACGGCTATAATTACTGCCTCACTGCCATAGATAGGTTTACCCGCTGGCCAGAGGTGTGGCCTATGTCTACAATAACGGCAGAAGAAGTTGCAGACACATTTGTAACTGGGTGGATATCTCGCTTTGGGGTACCCAACATTTTAACGACAGATCAAGGTCGTCAATTCGAGTCCGCTTTGTTTCAGCGCCTCATGAACGTGTGCGCAACCAAACGGATTCGTACAACCAGTTACCACCCCTGCGCAAACGGCATGGTAGAGCGGATGCACCGCCAGCTCAAAGCATCACTGATGTGCCATAATGATACGTGGACGAAAGCGCTACCGCTCGTCCTTCTCGGTATGAGGACGGCGCTCAAAGAGGACTTGAACACCTCGTCCGCTGAGCTCGTCTACGGTGAAACTCTACGTCTACCTGGTGAACTCATCGTGCCAGCAGAAGTACCTAGAAACGCAAATGACGTCGCAGACTTTGTGAGAGAATTGAGAACCCGTATGGAAGTTTTACGTCCAGTTCCCGCTTCACGCCACGCTCAACCGTCATCTTTTGTTTATAAAGATTTAGAAATAGCAACGCATGTTTTACTTCGTGACGACACTGTACGACGACCGTTACAACCTCCGTATACTGGACCATATCGCATTCTGAAAAGGAGAGACAAAACGCTTACCCTGGATTTGAACGGCAGGGAAGCTACTGTTAGCGTAGATCGCGTTAAGCCTGCCCACTTGGATTCTGGCGTATCATTCGGAAGTGCTGCACCATCTTCGCCGCCCATGCCAAATCCATCTGTTACTTCAATACCATCTGTCGTACCTGACTCAGACCAAGCGTTTTCCACTCCTGCTGCTCCTGTGTGTCCAAAACCATTTTTGACCCTTACACCACAACCTGCTCCAGTCACTACCAGGACCGGAAGGAAAGTAAAATTTAGAGATATTTTAGATTTATAAATTTTTCTTTTGACACTAGTTTTTTTTTCTCCGTGGGGGGGTGGTGTGGCGTCAGCTCATGTACATGGCAACACGCCTCGTCCGTCTGTGGACTGACATATGTTTTTTGTCTATGGAAATTTTCCATTCGCGCCTAATTCCTGTAACTTGACAAGAGCTTACAAAAATGTCTTACGATTTTTATTTGTGCTGTTGTATAACTGTATAATTGATTAATGAATATCTGTTAAATGTTCATCTCAATGTGCTAACCTGTGTTACAATAAACTGTGTCGTCTGATAACATTAAAACCAGTGATATACTACTCAAGTGTTTGGTTTGTTACGACCCTGTCTTCGACTCCCAGGAAATACAAATAAATAAACTGGAGAGTTGTGCCTGTGACCGGAGGCACCAGCTAATTAACATACCTACCACCTCTCCAAAACATCAATCACTTACCATCAGTTCAGATATATTTTTTTTTAGGCCTGTTAGTTTAGCCTTTGACCACTATCTCACCTGAAGGTAAGTGATGATGTGGTCGAAGATGTTAGGCTAACCTAGAATTACTGGCTCTCAAAGACAGCTGCCGGAACGCACCTTTATGAGATTGGCGATTATCTACCTGAGGGTGGTAGCTAGTCAGGCGGGCATTTGCAAAATGACCTACCACCATGAAAAACAAAGCCAACAACAAAAAATGCTGCTGTTTCACTTTTACCTAAATCGACTTTTGTGATCATCCGACCAAAAACCAAAACGTAGTGATTACATACTCATTGCAACGGTGGAACATTCCCTAGATTAATAAGCTGGTAACCATAGTAACGGCGGCGAAGCACAGAAATGATTTGGCAGTGATTTCATGTCAAAACAAAAGAGACAACGTTATGCGTTAAATAAAGACAAAATACTACAGAGTGAATGAATATGAACGACGTTTTCAATTTTCATGTTATCATAGATAAACAAGCATGTGTTATGTAATTTTAAGTTAATATGCGTTCCAGAAACCCGTTGAAAGTTAGCTGATTGTTAAATGTGACGGCTTGTTAGATGAATCTAGTTTTGACACGCGTACGGGAAACCGGCGGTGAGTATCGAATATTGATGAAATTTATAAAAGTCTCTGTAATTAAAAAAAAAAGAGTTATAATTTTTTTTTTTTTCCCGAGTAGTCATGAGTAGGTCCATGCACCGATGCCGGCTTATCGTTGAATTTTGGGACACGTTGTATGCTATTGCTATTGTCATAATATGTAGAAATTAATTCCTGCAAATTTAACACAACGCTATCTGTTATTTATCGAAATCCCTAAATTTGAGTGCTATGCTTCTAAATATAAAATCCGTTAGAGCAATGACTGTGTGTATTTCAGATATCTGTTTTATTTGTTTGCATTACATTCTGTAATTATTTCACATGATTATATATGAGTTTGTATGGTCTGATATATACTTCATACGTAGATTATACTCTGTCTACGATTTCGTTATTTTCGATAATTTTGATCACATTCTGCATCTATGGTTGTGATCACTGTGATCGTTTGTAACTGTTCTCCCCTGTTCCATTTAGGATAAGAACCTGGTCTCCGCTTCGTCGCCTCATACCTCACTAATGACTTATTTTAGATATATGGAAGATGGCGGTCTCTCTTGGTTATTGGTCTCTGGTACGCTAAGAATGCCACTAAAATTTGCCACTTCTGTCACTTTTGACATTAGATGTAGGGAATTCAAACTGTTCCACTAGCCTCATAGCGTTTATGGCGAAAATAACGCCAAGACCCATGTGGAACAACTTTTTGGAAGTGTGATCGTTTTTAGCGAATTTAACTTCAAATGGTAAGCACCCATAGTCGAATTTTCAATCAGACGGAGTCAACTGACAGATCGGAATGTCACATTTTAAAATAAAGTTATCAACTTCAAATCATAGTGATGTTCAGTTTTTTTTATGAGTGTGTTGGAAATAATCGGACATAATAAACTATACTCTGGTTTTTAATTCGAGATCAAAAATGTAAACAAAGAAATGTCAATATATGTCATTGTCAAACTGATAGGTCAGGGGTATTCAATATTTTTTTCAAAAATATTCTTACGTGTACAGGCTGATGTCCTTACATAAAATTATTATTTGATATGATAAAGTAAAAGACGTATTAATGGATCAGAGGTTTATTGCAGACTGATTATTGAATAAAGTTTACATAAAATTATGAGCGGACGCTGTCGCGCTGTCATCAAAATGTACGTAAACCGTACAATAAGTAATCCGTAATGGCGCCCCTTGCTGCGCACACATTTTTATTTCATTGAAATAATTGCATAACTAAAATATATTTTATATTTACTATAGTCGCCTCTTACGACACCCACGGGAAGAAATAAGGGTAACATTGTAACCCGGCATCCCATGGGTTCTGGACCACAAAAATACCTGGACAAACACAACGCTGGACAAACATTCCAAAGGTTCATCGATGAAGTAGTGCGAGGGCTAGACTTCTGCTATGCGTACATAGATGACATACTGGTGTACTCCAGGGACCAGGTGCAGCATGCTGAACATCTGACAATTCTTTTCCAAAGATTGCACGAGCACGGTGTTGTCATCAATACCGCAAAATGTGTTTTTGGCGCGGAAGAGGTATCTTTCTTAGGCTACCGGATCAGTGCAGCAGGCACTCGTCCCCCTGAGGACCGGATCCGGGCCTTGGTAGAGTACCCTCCACCAAAAACAGTGCAAGGCATGCGTAGATTTATCGGGATGGTCAATTACTACCGACGTTTTCTTCCCGACGCCGCAAAATACCAGGCACCCTTAGTCGACGCCATTGCAGCTATACAAGGGAAAGGTGCTAAGCCTTTCGTGTGGACTCAGGCGCTACTAGACTGTTTTGAAGCCTGTAAAAAGAGCCTTATGTCCGCTACAATACTAGCCCACCCGGACTGCGACGCTTCTCTTGGCCTATTTACTGACGCCTCGAGCTCACACGTAGGTGCATGCTTACAGCAGCGTAACAAAGTTGATGATACCTGGCAACCGTTGGCCTACTTCAGCAAAAAGTTGACGCCTAAGCAGGTAGAGTGGCCAGCATACCATCGTGAACTCCTAGCCGTCTATGAGAGCGTCCAACACTTCAGGCATATTTTAGAAGTTCAACATGCTACGATTTTCACAGATCACAAACCTCTCATATACGCCTTTGTACAGAAACGAGAGAAGCTAGCACCCACTCAGCTAAACCAATTGACGTTCATAAGCCAGTTCACAACAGACATCGTCCACATCAAGGGCACTGACAATGTTGTAGCAGACGCAATGTCCCGCATCGAGTCTATCTCACTTGAAGAGGATTATTCTGCTCTCGCTCAGTCGCAAAATTCGGACGAAGAACTGGCTGAGTTGCGCAACAATTCTTCCCTCAAATTTGAAAGCATCTTGATCCCTGGCACTAACGTCACAGTACTGTGTGACACGTCAACTGGCCGACCTCGACCGTATTTGACGCCGCCATTTCGTCGAGCTGCATTTGACCGTTGCCACAAGCTTAGCCATCCTGGTGCGCGGGCAACCGCTCGCTTGGTGACTGAGCGATATGTATGGCCGAAAGTAAACGTGGACTGTCGCAACTGGGCGCGCCTCTGTCTGCATTGTCAGCGTAGCAAAGTGACCCGACACATCAAATCTCCTCTGGGTCATTTCGACAACCCATCTGGAAGGTTCAGACACGTCCACATCGACATAATAGGTCCACTGCCGCACTCCGACGGCTATAATTACTGCCTCACTGCCATAGATAGGTTTACCCGCTGGCCAGAGGTGTGGCCTATGTCTACAATAACGGCAGAAGAAGTTGCAGACACATTTGTAACTGGGTGGATATCTCGCTTTGGGGTACCCAACATTTTAACGACAGATCAAGGTCGTCAATTCGAGTCCGCTTTGTTTCAGCGCCTCATGAACGTGTGCGCAACCAAACGGATTCGTACAACCAGTTACCACCCCTGCGCAAACGGCATGGTAGAGCGGATGCACCGCCAGCTCAAAGCATCACTGATGTGCCATAATGATACGTGGACGAAAGCGCTACCGCTCGTCCTTCTCGGTATGAGGACGGCGCTCAAAGAGGACTTGAACACCTCGTCCGCTGAGCTCGTCTACGGTGAAACTCTACGTCTACCTGGTGAACTCATCGTGCCAGCAGAAGTACCTAGAAACGCAAATGACGTCGCAGACTTTGTGAGAGAATTGAGAACCCGTATGGAAGTTTTACGTCCAGTTCCCGCTTCACGCCACGCTCAACCGTCATCTTTTGTTTATAAAGATTTAGAAATAGCAACGCATGTTTTACTTCGTGACGACACTGTACGACGACCGTTACAACCTCCGTATACTGGACCATATCGCATTCTGAAAAGGAGAGACAAAACGCTTACCCTGGATTTGAACGGCAGGGAAGCTACTGTTAGCGTAGATCGCGTTAAGCCTGCCCACTTGGATTCTGGCGTATCATTCGGAAGTGCTGCACCATCTTCGCCGCCCATGCCAAATCCATCTGTTACTTCAATACCATCTGTCGTACCTGACTCAGACCAAGCGTTTTCCACTCCTGCTGCTCCTGTGTGTCCAAAACCATTTTTGACCCTTACACCACAACCTGCTCCAGTCACTACCAGGACCGGAAGGAAAGTAAAATTTAGAGATATTTTAGATTTATAAATTTTTCTTTTGACACTAGTTTTTTTTTCTCCGTGGGGGGGTGGTGTGGCGTCAGCTCATGTACATGGCAACACGCCTCGTCCGTCTGTGGACTGACATATGTTTTTTGTCTATGGAAATTTTCCATTCGCGCCTAATTCCTGTAACTTGACAAGAGCTTACAAAAATGTCTTACGATTTTTATTTGTGCTGTTGTATAACTGTATAATTGATTAATGAATATCTGTTAAATGTTCATCTCAATGTGCTAACCTGTGTTACAATAAACTGTGTCGTCTGATAACATTAAAACCAGTGATATACTACTCAAGTGTTTGGTTTGTTACGACCCTGTCTTCGACTCCCAGGAAATACAAATAAATAAACTGGAGAGTTGTGCCTGTGACCGGAGGCACCAGCTAATTAACATACCTACCACCTCTCCAAAACATCAATCACTTACCATCAGTTCAGATATATTTTTTTTTAGGCCTGTTAGTTTAGCCTTTGACCACTATCTCACCTGAAGGTAAGTGATGATGTGGTCGAAGATGTTAGGCTAACCTAGAATTACTGGCTCTCAAAGACAGCTGCCGGAACGCACCTTTATGAGATTGGCGATTATCTACCTGAGGGTGGTAGCTAGTCAGGCGGGCATTTGCAAAATGACCTACCACCATGAAAAACAAAGCCAACAACAAAAAATGCTGCTGTTTCACTTTTACCTAAATCGACTTTTGTGATCATCCGACCAAAAACCAAAACGTAGTGATTACATACTCATTGCAACGGTGGAACATTCCCTAGATTAATAAGCTGGTAACCATAGTAACGGCGGCGAAGCACAGAAATGATTTGGCAGTGATTTCATGTCAAAACAAAAGAGACAACGTTATGCGTTAAATAAAGACAAAATACTACAGAGTGAATGAATATGAACGACGTTTTCAATTTTCATGTTATCATAGATAAACAAGCATGTGTTATGTAATTTTAAGTTAATATGCGTTCCAGAAACCCGTTGAAAGTTAGCTGATTGTTAAATGTGACGGCTTGTTAGATGAATCTAGTTTTGACACGCGTACGGGAAACCGGCGGTGAGTATCGAATATTGATGAAATTTATAAAAGTCTCTGTAATTAAAAAAAAAAGAGTTATAATTTTTTTTTTTTTCCCGAGTAGTCATGAGTAGGTCCATGCACCGATGCCGGCTTATCGTTGAATTTTGGGACACGTTGTATGCTATTGCTATTGTCATAATATGTAGAAATTAATTCCTGCAAATTTAACACAACGCTATCTGTTATTTATCGAAATCCCTAAATTTGAGTGCTATGCTTCTAAATATAAAATCCGTTAGAGCAATGACTGTGTGTATTTCAGATATCTGTTTTATTTGTTTGCATTACATTCTGTAATTATTTCACATGATTATATATGAGTTTGTATGGTCTGATATATACTTCATACGTAGATTATACTCTGTCTACGATTTCGTTATTTTCGATAATTTTGATCACATTCTGCATCTATGGTTGTGATCACTGTGATCGTTTGTAACTGTTCTCCCCTGTTCCATTTAGGATAAGAACCTGGTCTCCGCTTCGTCGCCTCATACCTCACTAATGACTTATTTTAGATATATGGAAGATGGCGGTCTCTCTTGGTTATTGGTCTCTGGTACGCTAAGAATGCCACTAAAATTTGCCACTTCTGTCACTTTTGACATTAGATGTAGGGAATTCAAACTGTTCCACTAGCCTCATAGCGTTTATGGCGAAAATAACGCCAAGACCCATGTGGAACAACTTTTTGGAAGTGTGATCGTTTTTAGCGAATTTAACTTCAAATGGTAAGCACCCATAGTCGAATTTTCAATCAGACGGAGTCAACTGACAGATCGGAATGTCACATTTTAAAATAAAGTTATCAACTTCAAATCATAGTGATGTTCAGTTTTTTTTATGAGTGTGTTGGAAATAATCGGACATAATAAACTATACTCTGGTTTTTAATTCGAGATCAAAAATGTAAACAAAGAAATGTCAATATATGTCATTGTCAAACTGATAGGTCAGGGGTATTCAATATTTTTTTCAAAAATATTCTTACGTGTACAGGCTGATGTCCTTACATAAAATTATTATTTGATATGATAAAGTAAAAGACGTATTAATGGATCAGAGGTTTATTGCAGACTGATTATTGAATAAAGTTTACATAAAATTATGAGCGGACGCTGTCGCGCTGTCATCAAAATGTACGTAAACCGTACAATAAGTAATCCGTAATGGCGCCCCTTGCTGCGCACACATTTTTATTTCATTGAAATAATTGCATAACTAAAATATATTTTATATTTACTATAGTCGCCTCTTACGACACCCACGGGAAGAAATAAGGGTAACATTGTAACCCGGCATCCCATGGGTTCTGGACCACAAAAATACCGGAAGGTAGGAAGCAGCGCCTTCTAAAAAACTGACAACTTCTTTATCCAAATGAATTGTGAATTAGAATAATTTAAAGATGTATAAGTTCCAATGCCAACTTTATAAAACCTGTTATGAGTTATTACAAACACAAAAAAGATTTGATACATTTATTTATCAGCAGACAAATTCTTAAATTCCTTACATGCTACTTTAGTGCAGGGGAAGAAGCTAAAGTATACTTTTTTTTTTTTTTTTTTTTTTTTTTCTCAGTAATACAATGCCCTACAGACTCATGGTCCGTACTCTTTTTAGACTAAATTTATTTTTTTCCGATTACAGTTCATTACTTATATCATACTCCATGCATCACATTATGACTTACAACTATGATGTTATGCGTTGTAAAAGTATATTGCCTTAAAAAGTAAAGTGAGTCCATATTTTTTTTTTTTTTTTTTTTTTTTTTTTTTTTTTTTCCGCCGTATTTTATTTCTTATAAACTTAATTTTAACTTACTACTACAATTAAATTTCCTTTATGGATATATATGTACATATATATATATATATATATATATATCATGTCGTTTATTATTTGTTACAATCTTACTTTTAACTTACTATGTTAATCCTATATAAATATGACACTAAAGTATACTTGAGAGTGAAAACTCGGACCTCAGAAGATAAGAGTTTGCTTACCATGCCAAATTCAAGATATAAAAATACAAGATTTTATGAAGCAGTGATGGCTCAGTGGCATTGGCTATGGACTGCCGCGCAACAGGTCCATGGTTCGAATTCCGTCGCGGGCTTGAGCTTCACCGCATGATGGAAGGGCATTTTGCGAATGCCCGCCTGGCTAGGACCATACTCAAGTAGAAAATCTGTCGCCAAGCACCTAACTGTGTGTTCCGGCAGCTGTCCTTGAGAGCCAGTGAAATTACAGGCACAATGAGACTCAACAACTATGTCTCAAAGTGACGGGCGCAGTGCAATTCGTTACTTGTGATGAAATGTATCTGTCATAGGCAGAAGTTAGTCCGCTTAGCATCAGGTGGGCTTAGAGGAACAAAAACATAAAAAATAACTAGAACTGAAGTAAAGTTAAAAACAAAAATGATAAAAAAAATGAGATAGCACATATTTACCGCACGTTTGTTTTTTACAAATTGTTTGCATTAACATCCAAAATGTACGATTCTCATATCAACAAAACATAAAAGTAAGAAAAAAAATTGTTCATACACAAATATTTCAGCTATGTCAAGTATATTCTGACAATAAACAATCGGAAGCACTCAAATACTTGCGAGGACGTTTCTTAACGGGAGAAAATACGTGTTTCGTTGTTGAAAGGCCCGGTCCAGGCTGTGTTTCGGAGGCTCAAGCCTCCATATTATAAAAATAATATTTTAGTAACAATAAACAAAAACTAAACACAGCTCTCTGACAATAACTATAAACAACAAAAACAAAAACACGAAATTCAACAACAAGAAAAACAATCGATGAGGAACACAACAAATACGAATGAATAAGCAAAATTGGCGCAAGCTGGAAAATGTTGACGATCCCAGAAGTGTGGCCATTAAAAACAAAAATATCTAATGCTATTTTTTTGCAGCCTTGAATATATGCGTAAATATGTACGCGAATCAAAAAGTGTTTTATTGTTTCATACTGATGTAATAAATTATAGTATTAAAAATGTTTTCACTTTAAATGCTCCATCCGTTTCCAAAATTAGTATAATTACTAAGTACTTGTCATATTTTGCACGGTTAACCCTTTTTTTACATTTTTGATCTCGAATTAAAAACCAGAGTATAATTGTTTGAACTTTGTAACTAATGTATCAAAAAGTTAAATCATTCAATTATAAATTAGTTAAAAAAGTAAAAATACCGACAGCATTTTAAATTGTGTAAAATTATACAGTTCATTGAAGTGACGAAGAGAAAGAACTAAATCATTTTACCACAGCACTATTTTTGTATCGTGAAAAAGTAGATAAAGTAGGGTGCGTACCATTTGAAGTTAAATTCGCCAAATACGCTAAAAACGATCACACTCCCAAGAAGTTTTCCACATGGGTCTTGGCGTTATTTTCGCCTTAAACGCTACATCTAATGTCAAAAGTGACAGAAGTGGCATTTTTAGCGTTCTTATCCAAAAATGGAACGGGGATGACAATTACAAACGATCACGTGATCACAACCATAGATGCAGTATGTGATCAAAATTATCGAAAATAACGTTCTTAGCGACTAATGGAACATACCCTAAATAGAAAAGGGGAGAACAGTTACAAACGATCACAGTGATCACAACCATAGACACAGTTTATGGTCAAAATTATCGAAAATAATGAAATTAGCATCAAATGGAATAGGCCCGTAGAAACACTCGTATCGTAATGTCACTTTACTCCGTCTGATTAAAAATCCGACTATAGTATATTTCTTGTATTAAATTTTGCTTTTTATTGGCCTAGACTTTCTGCTGACTAGGTCGTTACTTAATAAAAATTCTACGCCTTATCATTTCGTACTGCTGAAGCATTCTTTAAAGATTATTCAACAGATAACCTGTAACGTCTAAATCAACCAGGTTAGCGATGGCCACAAACTACGTAAAATATTCGCAGCTGATTAAAGCATCGACTAGCTATGCGCGGCGCATGAACCGTCTTTCCAATAGAATATTTGGAGAAGTCGCTATCCCCACAAACGATAAATCTATGAAAGTTGTTAAAATATTCTCGGAAAAACCGCTGCATTCGAACGAGGAGATAATACACTACTATCCCCGTCACATAGAAACCGGCAAGCTCATGCTAAAGCTTCGCGAGTACGGTCTGTTCCGTGACGAGCACCAGGACTTCAAGGAAGAAATGAGGAGGCTAAGAGAGCTCCGTGGAAAGGTCAAAGTTTGGAGACGGAGATTGGAAGAGAAAAAAGAATGAACAGTTGAATCGGTATCTCTAGTAGCTTTAATTATAGTGTAAATAATTTACTGTATTGTAAATAACAAGTGTTTTAGATGACTTTATTATAGTTTTATAGATTCAATGATCGATTTTGTTTCTTTGATGATTGCCTCATTGGCCGACTAGTGTAAAGCTTTGCTTTATAAGCTTGCGATAGAGTCATGTGATGGACAGTTATTGTGATTTTCAAGCAGTGTTCAGCAGTGGACGAACTGCATGTTGCAACTTGCCTTCATGCCTCTTTGGGCAACTTTGCCAAGCCAAGTAGGGAACTAGCTGTTGGCAAGTCATCTTCCATTACCAGTACTACATTGCGAACTGCATGTTCTGGGGTTTGGTATTTATAAATATTTAGTCAAATATTCATGCAATCAGCGTCTCAAGAAAATATTGTAAAATATTCTGAGTGAGTTGCCACCTTTGCCCATAATTGTAATCTGGGTCAGTTATAATTGGCTCACTGAGGAAGTGCCCCGGCATTGAAACATACCATAGAATGAGATTCAAGCCTTGACAATGGTCTTGGGTTAAGGCTAGGTTTGCCTGACTAACATCTTCGACCACATCATCACTTACCATCAGGTAAGATAGTGGTCAAAGGCTAACCTATCAGGCATAAAAAAAAGGCAAACTTTGATCTATAACTGGATAATTCCTCATTTGTTTTGTTAAGGTTATTTCACCTATGACTCTTCTGAATTTTTTTTTATTTTAATTCCCAAATACTGCTGTTATTAGGTGAGTGTGGTGAAATAAAGTGCCATTTGTAGCTACAGATGCAAAGTCAAAATCGTTTATTCAATTTAGGCATACATTAGTATCTTATAAAGGTCAATTACAAATTTTAGTATTGAAATATTCTACATAGTATTGCCACTTTCGGCAATAAAAAATTTAAAGAGCCACTGTGAGAACAACTGACAAGAAACATGGGGTCATTCTTTTAAACATCTTTTAACAATGTGTTACATACTTACTATTTAATAAAGTTATTACAATATTTGTTTAAATTACATAGGTGAGAGGCAATAGCTTGGCAGAGGCAGAATTGTCCAGGCATTTTTGTTGTTTAAGTAATCACAGACTGTGTAGTAGGATTTCTTATTCAATATGTTTTTCACGTTCAACTTGAATATCCCGTCTGTGAGCATTGTAATATGTTTGGGAACTTTATCATAAAACCATACACAATTACCTAAGAAGGACCTTTTATTTGTCTTTGCTAATCTGAAACCTGGCACCGCTATTTTATCTTTATTTCTATTGCTGTAATTGTGATTGTCGATGTGTAATTTAAATTTACAAAAATTGTTACGAGCATACATAATATATTAAAAAATATACAGGATTGGTAACGTTAAAATATAATTTTCTTTAAAAATATACCTCAGAGATTCCCTAAAATCCATTTTACATATGGCTCGAATTGCACACTTTTGTTGGAAATATAGAAAGATTGTTTCTATCTCAGCAGCAGCTCCCCACAGCAATACACCATAATACTGTAGAAGTATGCGAAATAAACTACGCAAACAGTAGCTACGTCTGTTAACTCATCTTACAAACTGCATATGCAGCAGAGCAAGTCTTCCAGATAAATCATGTATATGTGGATCTCACTTAAGTTCAATCATTTTGATTCCCAGAAAGACTGTCATTGTCAATAGAGAGTTTATCTGGGCCAAGCTTAATGTTTAGTTCAACATAAGTAATATTTGGTACAGAAAACTTTAAACGTTTTGTCTATTTTTAATTTAAGAGAAGATTATTAGCGGCGAACCATTAACAGATCATAGATAACACATTATTTACATGAATGAGTTCACTGTCTTACCTATCTACTTTAAAAATCAGAGAGGTATCATCTGTGAATAAAACAATATTGCAGAAATATTTGACCATGCAAGGCAGATCATTAACATAATTATGTTAGAAACAGAAAAGGTCCCATAATTTATCCCTGCAGTGCTTCCAGTTTTACCAATGTCTGGGAAGAAGTATTGCCATTTATTCCAACTTTGTGTAGCATGCCTGACAGATTACTATAAGATTCAGAGCTTTTCCACGAATACCATAGTGTGAAAGTTTACTAATCTAAGTGCAGTGCTCTACACAGTCGAATGCCTTGGAAATATCACAAAATACGCCAATAGCATCATGTCAACTCTCCCAGGCTTCCAGTATATGTGACATCAATTGAACACCTGCATCTGTTGTGGATCAGCTCTTGTGAAACCGATCTGAGTCTCATTCAATAAATTATGCTCATTAAAATGGGATAGAAGTTGTTTGAGCATAATTTTTTCCAATACTTTACTCTCAACAGGTAATATGGAAATAGGTCTATAATTGCAAGGGTGTATGTAGACCCCGACTTAAATTGGAGTGATTTTATTTTGTTTCAATAAGTCAGGGAAGTTTCCTCTATCGATTAGCAGTTATTTCATTTAAAATACTTGACCATTTTTTAATTCATGGGAAGCTTGAATGATTATCTACATAGTTATTGATAACTCAGGAAACTTTTTTTCACTTATTTAGAAGGTGTCCTGTTGGCCAAAGTTTTATAATGTCATTGCAGTAAAAAATACTTTAATTAAATAGGATTCATTCTATTAGGACTGTAAGAAGTCAGAATGTTGCATTGAATTTTTGAATTTTATAAGTTTATTGTCACAACTATCTATCTTCAATATAATTAATTATATAATAATCAAAGTCCTGACTCACTGACTGAGTCAATGCACAGCCTAAGCCGCTGGTTACAGAGACTTGAAATTTGGAGGGTGTGATATTTATTGAACATTTTAATTAATGATATAAATTAAATAAAAATATTAATCATAAAATTCAGTGCTCGAAAATTAAAGTGCATATCATAATGAAATACATACCTTTAAAAAGCTATAAAAAAAGGATGCCATGCAAATACTATCTATGTATAGACACAGAATAAAAAGGATGTAAAGATGGAGCTTAAATTATTTTAATTTGCACATATATAAATCGTACTTATAACACACCTTAACCATAGAAAATATAATAATACTTAACTATTAACTATGGGAAAATCTTATCAACAAATATAAGTAGTCTGAAACTGGTAGAAACCCACCTATGTAATTTTTTTCATGTGAATTACAAGATTTCATCATAAATTAGTTATTCTATTCATAGCATCAAAGTTACATAGTTTTCTAGTGAGGTCAATAAAGTCCACAAATGTGGATATTTAGATTCCATAATGTAGGATTAAGTTTATATTAGGAGAAAAAGTACAAGGAAACTAATGAGTGAAAACAGTTTTACTAGTTTTATTCTAAAACCCCAGGGGTGAAGTGAGAAACAATATTCTCCCTAGTTCCAAGATGGCATTGTCTAATGGAACTAGTGAGAATGTTCCAAGTTAAAAGCTGTATCTGTTAGGTAAATAATCAACATAGGGCTAGCGCACGTTACTACTGTACTTTTGTACTCAAGTGATACTGGATTACTGGGCAAAGAATACAAGTAAAAATGTATCGATCATGCACCAGAGTCATGCACAGTGCAGTGTCGACAGTAAATCCAGCAGCTGGATGCACCGTGTACACGTAGTAAAAAAATTAAATTTTCTCGTCCTGAGTGCACCCCTAAAGGTTGGAGCACACCGGTTACAGTCGTGTTCGTTTTTGAAGCAATGATAGCTGAGTGGTTATAGCTATGGATTGCGATGCTGCAGGTCCGTTGTTCGATCCCCACCGCCGGCTTGAGCTTTACAGCTTGGTGGAAGGGCATTTTGCGGATTCTTGCCTGGATAGCTACCTCCATCAAGTAGAAAATCAGTCGCCAACCACCTAAAAGTGTATTCTGGCAGCGGTCCTTAAGAGCCAGTAGAATTACAGTCACATGAGACTCAACAACTGTATGTCTCAAGGTGACGGGCGCAGTGCAGTTGTTTCGTCACAATCACATAAAAAAGGCATAGTTTGTGGGAACCAGTAAAGTATGAAATAGGTACTATGAAAGAGATCCAAGACGTGACACCATATGCAGTCTGTTTGCAGTATGTTACTGCACCAGACTGGACACCTACCAGATTCGGAGTGCTTGTAGGCTAATGTTGCCTACAAAAGTTCGCTTAACCCCAAAATATGATTTCATTATTGAAAAGTGATTCCATCGATTTTGTCTGTTTTTGCCGATTGGTTTTTGCAGTATCTTAGGACGCAGGATGGCTTTTTGAATACACAATTTTCCAACGAAAAGCGCGTGTAATCTACGAGTGCACACGCCCAGATGGGCATCTGGGCGTGTGCAGTTGGGCACAGAATAAAAAGGACGTGTGGGTGAGAGTATGCCGGCCGGCTTACCTGCACTGGTCGAGTATGCTCGTTTGAGATTTCGCGTCTATACAGTATATATAGGTCAATGCTGTCTAATGGTATCACGGCAAATGAACGATTTTCATTCATAGATATGTATGTAATTCAAATTCAATTAATTACCAAAGTAACATTTATTTAACTTTACCATTGGGAACAGTCAGTTTATATTCATGCCTCATATACTGAGTTGTTATTTCATTGCTGTCTACATTTGCATACGGCACCTTGATTGGTGTACCCGTGCAGAACGTGACGAACAGGAAGAGACCCATAAACAGTGCTGCTGGCAGCACCATTGTACTCAGGAACAAGAGGAGTCGAGATGATAATAAGTAATGTGGGTTCGCAGGCACATCCCTCACCTCCTGGTTCCTATCGCTGCTGGAAACTCGCTCCATCCAGAGTAACAAACTGAAACATATTCCACTTGTTACCACACTACATTCAATTATGTATATATACTAAAGTTATAGTTATATTTAATGTGTTATTGAATAATAAAAGGAAGCAATATTATTGTCAAACTAACTTTTACGAGGTGGTAGGTCTCTTTAGCTAGAATTCGACTTGTTGGGTACTACCGCAGTGTCAAATGTTCTGCCGCGAAACAGAACTGTACAAACACTAACTAGGTACTGTGTTTGTACTCTGTAGGAAATTGACGCCTACCATCCGGCGGAAGACTTGTCCTTCTCCACATATACAGCGTGTCCCAAAATTCAACGATAAGCCGGCATCGGTGCATGGACCTACTCATGACTACTCGGGAAAAAAAAAAAAAAAAATTATAACTCTTTTTTTTTTAATTACAGAGACTTTTATAAAGTTGCGCCAACTTTTAATAAAACTTGCCATGGTAGTGTCCATACTTTTTTTTTTAACCCAGACTATAGAAAGTGCATAGAATGTTAAAATCTATGAAAATTATGAGTAAAAAAATTTTTTTTATAACCCAGGCTATAGAAAGTGCATAGAATGTTAAAATCTATGAAAATTATAAGTAAAAAAATTTTTTTACTTATGTAATTCAAATTCAATTAAAAATTTTTTTACTTATAATTTTCATAGATTTTAATATTCTATGCACTTTCTATAGTCTGGGTTAAAAAAAAAAGTATGGACACTACCATGGCAAGTTTTATTAAAAGTTGGCGCAACTTTATAAAAGTCTCTGTAATTAAAAAAAAAAAAAGAGTTATAATTTATTTTTTATTTTTTCCCGAGTAGTCATGAGTAGGTCCATGCACCGATGCCGGCTTATCGTTGAATTTTGGGACACGGTGTATATGTTACATACTTATAACATACTTTTTGAAGCACTCGTAGCGAAGTTTGCTTAACCGTTCTTAACCGATCAGTATAGTTAATCAACGTCCGCCGCGGTCATGAGTTGGATGTGAGTGATTACATTACTCCTGAGCGTGCACGTGCTTCGGAGGGCACGTTAGCCCTCGGTCCCTGTAGAGGCAAGGAAACGCTTTTGCGGCAGTTTGCATTAGCACACTCAGGTAGAAAATCTGTTGCCAAACACCTAACGGTGTGTTCCGGCAGCTGTCTTTGAGAGCCAGTAATTCTAGGTTAGCCTGAACAACATCTTCGACCACATCATCACTTACCATCAGGTGAGATAGTGGTCAAAGGCTAACCTATCAGGCATAAAAAGAAAAACATACTGCTGTCTTTCTGTAGAATATATCACAGGCCACGTCTAACTAGTTCTCGAGTAGTCGTGACAGTAAGGAGGCGACGTGGATAAAAGGTATACCAAAGAGATATGTCTTTTGAGATTCTGTTTGGAAAAATATATTTGGCTACTAGTGGAATTCTAAACCGCGACTACGAGTACTACTCTTCGAGCGCACGATCAAGAATCATAATCTTGCTCGTCAACACCTTGAGGATCATTCGTGTACAAGCGAAACGCATCGAAATTATTCCGTTTAGGCTGCGTGGCGTTTGTGACGTCGTCGGCTTAATAGCAAAATTAGGCGGATATGTCACTAGATAATATATTTTAGATGTACCTATTTCACAAAAATATTAATTTAAAGTTTTATTAAAATATTTGTTAATATTATTATATTAGTGGGCTTACTCCCTGCGGTCGTGGTAGAGTACGGTGCGGTTAGCGAGATGTACAGGTAGGTCGAAGGGCCGGTCCAGCTGCAGCAGCACCAGGTCGTACAGGCCCCGCCCTTGCCCCTGCCCAGCCGCCGGGTGGACGCGCACTGACACCACCCGACGTGCCCATGGAGCTTCCGCGTCTTCGTTTACTAATAGTAGGAAGGTGTTTAATAAGTTGGCATCGTCAAGACCACTATGTTCTAGTTATGAATGAAATTATATTGTTATCATTATTGCCGATGCCAATGGGTTAAGCAAAACTCGTCACAACAATATTTTGAGGGATTAGAAAATGTAGATATTACAAAAATGTGTGTTATGGGAAAAACGTTATCCTCGGGATGGCTGGGCCGAACCACTTTGTTACGCCGCAAATTACTCCAATAATCTAGAAAAAGCCATCCTTTTGAGATTTACATCTTTCCATCGGAAGGTTGTCTGGAAGAGATCGCTGTAAGAGATAAGACCGCCGCTTATTATTTATTAAGTAGGTACCTATTTCTAGCTAGTTTTTTTTGCCACCTTTGCGATGTAACGAACTATTTAATAAACTGGTTATGTATCTAGGTACTCTAATTTACAATTTATTTAGGTCACACAAGAAATGAATGTATAAGGTACCGTTCAGGAGATGTTCGCAGATGGCGTCCCCCTTGTAGCGCAGCACCCTCAGTTCTTGCAGCGGCGCCGGCAACTCCGGCAAGCACGAGGCGCGCGCCACCACCCACCGCCGCTGCCACAGCGCCGCCTCGCAGCCCCCACCCCGCCCTCGCCCTGCGGGGCCCCTCGCGCACACCCACACTTGCCCCTCGACCCCACCATTGCCCCGAGCCCCCAACAAGGCCCCCACCAGCGCCTCGTCCACCGCCGTCACCGCCGGCGCGATGTCCGCTCTCACCGCACACATCCCCCACACCAAACCCAATACAATTAGCTTTACTAACATATTCAATACTGATTAAAACACACGTTAACGCTATCTTATTTTTACCCTTTCACTAAAATTATATTTATAAATTTTGTTACCCTTTGACTACCTGCATACGACATAAATTCGCCCTCGTGATGATGTAAATCACTGATCAGAAAGACTTTCAGTAGGTATTCTGATCAGAGATACAAAGTTTTAAACGTGACTACCACCAGTACATTTGCTGCCTAATTTGTGCAAAGCTACTATATGAGAAAGACCTGTTATAGTTTTCCGGTGTATTAGTTTTCTCCATGATCTAAGAAAACAGTATATTATTGTCTCATGTATATACAAAGTTACTTTATGCTTTTCTCTCTGTGTAAGATAGACTGGATGTGAATGACAAGTCCATATGCCACTGTGACATACGCATCAAAATAAAACAGCAAAAAACATAATTCCAGTACATAATACCTACAGTGTACCTTCTTGTTGCCTCTGACAAACTAAGAAGGATTACTTATCTTATTTAATTGCTCTCTGAGCTTGTTGCTTATTACATTACCGACCCGTGGTACAACTGCGATGTCCAACTGGTTGTACTACGGAGAAGTAAAGTTACCCATGGTTCTGTTAGAGCTGGCCTCAAAGACACCAGCACTAGCCATTGAAGTTTGTATTTAGATTAAAAGGAAGATAGTGATGGTTTTGTCGTTGATCTGTCAAGTGTAAATAAAAAGGTATATGTGTGTCAAGTCATAACAAATCTAGTTTTCTTTATATTTATTATCTCCATTTATTTTTCTATTATGTTTTCCGCTATCCCAAGCTTCCACTAAACAGCACATCTCATCAGGTTATGTCCCTAGCAAAAATGGAAAATATATCGGGAAAAATTCAAATCGGACTACTTGAAGGAAAAGTCAATTGGTCAACTTGGAGGTATAAAATATGCATTCTTTTACGAAGCATTGAAGATGCTATGGATGTAGTCGAAGGAAAACTTAAAAGACCAGATTGTGTGCAAGATGGAGCAGGTGACGTAGATATAAAGTTATACAAATGTGAACTAGTCAGATTTGTCAAAGCTGATAGCAACGCTCTTCTCCTACTTACAACAAATATGAGTGAAGACACACTACGCAAAGTCATGCGATTTACAAGCGCCAACGAAGTATGGTTAGAATTACACAGACTGTTTGGAGGTACATCTGAAGACAAGTCGTATAATTTATGTATGACATTTTTCGGACTGAAAAGAGATCCAGATGACGACATTGCGTCTCATATGTGTAAACTGAAAAATATATGGTCTGAGTTGAACCGGGAGTTATACCAAGACGACAAGGAGTTGCCAGAACTTTTGTTGGTGTGTAAAATTTTAGATACACTCGGCGACGAATATTTTGCATTTAGAAGCAGCTGGCTCTTAATACCTAAAACAGACAGAACTATTGATAATTTAACCAGCCACTTATGTGCTTATGAGAGAGCTTTGTCTAGTAAAAATGTACCTGAAGAGGAAGCTCTGACTGCTAATACGAGTACGCAGAAGCACATCAAGAACAAAGTGAAGGACAAGAGGTTAAAATGCAATTATTGCTCTGAAATTGGTCACCCTGTAAAAAATTGTCACAAGTGGATACGTGACGGCCGACCACCAAAAAGTGATAACCTTCCTTCTACCAGTCAATGTTCAAACATGACTTTGATGTCTGTATAGGTAGCACAGACAGAAACAGCGAATTTTACGGCTGAATGTGACAAGAATAACTGGTACGTTGATAATGGAGCCACGAGCCACATTACAAATAGAAGCGACCTCTTTCAAAGTTTCGAGAAATTCGACGAGTCATATACAGTGACAACAGCGAATGGAAAGACGATTCAAGCGAAAGGAAAGGGATCGATTATGATTGAAGCTGATGTTAAAGGTAAAACAGTACCAATAACTCTTCAAGATGTGTGGTATGTTCCATCAATTCAAAAGAACTTATTCTCTGTCTTAGCTACGCATGATAAGAACCAGAATAGCGAATTCTTTTCGAGTCCAAAGGTATGCAGAATGTCTATAAACGGGGAGCTTAAAATTGTTGGCGAACGAAGTCAAAATGGTGGTTTGTACAAACTTAATGTTAAAAATATAAAACCATTTAGGCAATTAGAAGTATTCATGACATCCGAAACTCAATTGTACCATGAAAGACTTGGCCATCAAAATAAAAGACATGTTAGAACTTTCATCAAACGTGAGCTAGGAATTGACCTTCCAGTTGAACAAGACCTCTGTGAAGGCTGTATGTTTGGAAAGTCTCATAGACTAAAATTTGGAACGAGAGACAGAGCCTCCCAACCAGGAGAATTGATACATAGCGATGTATGTGGACCGTTTCCCAACTCGATGTCTAATTATCGATATTTTTTGCTTTTTAAAGATGATTATACAAGTTTTAGATACGTTTACTTTTTGAAAGAGAAGTCAGAAGTATGTAAATATTTAGAACAGATGATCGCTGAAGCAAAAATTTACGGTCACGTTATCAAAACTATCCTGAGCGATAACGGAGGAGAATTTGATAATAGGAATGTAAAAGATATTCTTGCTCGAAGTGGTATAAGACAAAGACTAACAATGCCGTATACGCCGGAACAGAATGGCTGCAGCGAGCGTGAAAACAGAACACTAGTTGAAACCGCCCGAACACTTATGTATGCAAACGAGACACTGCCACAGTACTTATGGGCAGAACTTGTGAATACAGCTACATATATACTAAACAGAACTGGTCCAACTCGTGTAGAAGGTAAAACACCCTACGAGCTCTGGTTTGGTAAGAAAATGAACGTCAAACAATTACGTGTAATTGGCAGTACGTGTTATGTTCATATTCCAAAACAAAAGAGGAGGAAATTACATAAGAAATCTGTTAAAGGCATTTTAGTAGGATATGACGATGATGGTTATCGTATTTGGGTTACAGAAGGTACTAAAAATCAGCTTGTAAGAGCGCGAGATGTCCAATTTGATGAGAAGCCGCTACCTAGATTAGAGGTAAGAAAAGTTTTTGAAAAGCAAGACACAAAACCAAACGAATACGAGTTTAAAGTGTTGCCAGAACGCGTACCTCTTAATCCTTCTATTGAAACTGAGGGAGTTAATAACGGTAGCAGGGCTCATCAAGAAGAACATTTAACGAATGAGTTAAGTCAAGACATGAACTTAGAACAGCTCGAGTTTGAGGGACAGAATATAGATGAAGAGAAAACTGATGTAGATAAAATCATCGACGCACTAGGTAACGATTATGAAAATCTAGTTAACGAACCCGATGATGAATTTCTTGATACCGAAGATGAACCCGCACCTTCGAGGTACGATCTACGCGACAGGTCTACTCTTCAACGTCCAAAACAACTCGACAGTTACGTTTCTTCAGTATTAAGTAGCACTGTGAATGAACCACAGTCGTACCGAGAAGCCATAAACAGTAATGAAAGGAAAGAGTGGATAAATGCTATGAAGTCTGAGATAAACTCTCTCCAAGATCATGGTACATGGACTTTACAAGATCTGCCGGTAGGAAGAAAAGCGATACCATGCAAATGGATATTTAAAGTAAAAGGAAATCCAGATGGCTCTGTCGAAAGATATAAAGCACGTTTAGTCGCTCAAGGTTTCCGACAAAGAAAAGGTCTTGACTATGACGAAACATATAGTCCAGTAGCAAGAATGTCCACTATACGCTCTTTAGTGAGTGTTGCAGCTAGTGAGAGGATGTATATGGTCCAATTCGACGTGACTACAGCATTCCTCTATGGCAAACTTACCGAAGAAATTTATATGAAACAACCTGAAGGTTTTGAAGACGGCACAACTAGAGTATGCCGTCTAAAGCAGAGCTTATATGGCTTAAAACAATCCCCACGTTGCTGGAACTACTGTGTGCACGAAATTTTACTAGAGCTTGGTTTCAGACAAAGTACTGCAGATCCTTGCCTGTACATGAGAGGAACTGGTGATCAAAAAGTATTACTTACTTTGTATGTTGATGACGGGCTCATAGCAGCGTCAAGCTTTAGACTAGCTAATGAATTTCTAGATGATCTGAGAAAAAGGTTGAAGATTACTACGAAGCCAGCCAATTTCTACCTTGGAATTGAAATTCATCAGTACAGCAGTGGAAAAATTGTTATCAAACAGGAGTCATACGTTAAGAAGGTATTGGAACGTTTTAATATGAGCAATTGTAATCCAATAACTACGCCGATAGATAATGAATCAGGGACAGACTTAGATGAATCTAAAGAGTCTGATATCTTCCCATATCGAGAAGCTGTAGGCGCTTTAGCCTACTTAATGGTGGGCACCCGGCCAGACATCGCATTCGCAGTAGGAGTGGCGTCGCGCAAATTAGAATCTCCTACAAAGGCAGATTGGCTTCGAGTGAAACGAATAATGCGTTACCTTAAAGGAACAAGCTCATACGGAATTCACTATAATCCCAGTTACCTAAAAGGCATATTAGAAGCGTATAGCGATGCAGATCACGGTGGTGACGTCACAACAGGTCGATCGACAACTGGCGTAGTGTGCCTATACGCAGGTGGAGCCATATCTTGGCTAAGTCAAAGACAAGCCTCTGTTGCTATATCAACTACAGAAGCTGAGTTGGTAGCAGCAAGTGAAGCTGCACGAGAACTTGTGTGGCTTACGAGACTGTTCAAAGAAATCACTACACTTACTTGTACCCCGACACTTAGTGTTGATAATGAAGCAGCAGTCCGTTTAGCCCACAACCCAGAGTTTAGCAAACGCACGAAACATATAAGAATTAGGCATTTCTTTGTAAGAGAAATGGTGCTTCAAAATGCAATTAAGGTTAAAAGGGTAAGCACTTCAAACCAACTTGCAGATATTATGACAAAGGGTTTGCCTAAGCCTAAATTTACTGGCTTAAGAGAAGCATTTGGAATGATTCTTCCTCTACGTATTATTTGAGAAATCTTCAATGAGGGAGAGTGTTAGAGCTGGCCTCAAAGACACCAGCACTGGCCATTGAAGTTTGTATTTAGATTAAAAGGAAGATAGTGATGGTTTTGTCGTTGATCTGTCAAGTGTAAATAAAAAGGTATATGTGTGTCAAGTCATAACAAATCTAGTTTTCTTTATATTTATTATCTCCATTTATTTTTCTATTATGTTTTCCGCTATCCCAAGCTTCCACTAAACAGCACATCTCATCAGGTTCAACTCTTTTTTTATATATTTATGATTATGATCCATGGTACAACTGTCCAACTGGTTGGACTAAGGGGATAAAGTAGTAAATGATCACCAAAAGTAGTACCGTGAAATCCTCCAACTTTGGCCACATTTTGCAGAATGATTGTTACTACACTAGAAAAAATTAGGAAAATGTGTTGGTTTTATGACGTGAACAAGATGTATACACGAATTACTATCAGTCAAGCATGAAAACACTTTAAAAAATAACTGATATTGTATCATAAAAGAAACTTAAAAGACTGGCCAAAGTTAGCTCCACTTTCTGTCAACATTATCCACAGCTTATAACATCTGAACTATCAGCCCTAATTGCATATAGTTAAGAGCTATGGTATATGGTATATGGCCAAAGAAAGCAACAAAATAAAGTACATCACCAAGAGAGGCCATTTTTGCTATTTAATCTCTGTGGCCAATGTTACCTGGTAATATTTGCTATTTCCCATACAAATGATTTTAGGTACTAGGGTTGACACAAAAAAAGATAAACAAATTAAAACACAGTTTTAACATTAAATAGCTTTATTAAAAAAATCAGGAACCAACAAAATACGCGCTCATAGCGTTTATTGAAAACATATTTAGTAAAATCAAAGCTGTAAGTAAGAATTAGATAATATATAATATTAATAATTAACTTATAACTTAAGGGCGTCTTAGTAGATCTTTATTTTGGCATCAAGACTCAGGTGCAGCGCTGACCGAAGGTGAGCAAGGAAGATACTGAGAAAACAACAATTCTCAACTACTGATACCTTATTTTTCTTATTTTTTTACTGAAACAAATAAAATAAGTCAATGCTACATATAGTTAGGTCTATATTAAATATAGACTAGGCCTATTTACAAGGCTCGCCTGAACAAAATCTTCGACCACATCATCACTTACCATCATGTGAGATAGTGATAAAAGGCTAACCTATTTAGCATAAAAAAATAATTATTATATCATAAAATTTATATTAATTGTGCAGTTGCAAGTTTCACGTTGACAAAATGTAGTGGAAGGGTAAAGTCAACAAAAAAACTTCTAAATGCATAGTATAGAACCAACTTATTGCACTTTGAAATGATTTTTAGTTATTTAAGCACTTAGCTATATATCACTTTTTTGTTTTTTTTAATATAAAGTTAATTAAAGATACCGAACTTTAAAGAGCTAAAATCTCATTAGTATAAATTTGCTAGCAGGTGGCAGCCCTCATGCATAATTGACAGCGGCCAATGTTTACACTCCAGGTAAAGAAAACTGTTTGTAACATTGGTCGCTCACATTTCTCAAACACAAACATCAATCGTAAGTTATAATGCATATCAAAACATTCACCTGACATCATTCTTTAACATATTCAGAAACTACTTACCCAAGGTTCATTATAACAGGCAGTCAATAAAAATTCAAAAGTAAAAATTGGTCCACGTTTCAATAGTGTCACTTTGACTACGGCTGACCGACAACTGAATGACATAAGCAAACAAACTGGCAATTAGTGTTGCCAGAAATATAATTTATTATCTATCACTGTTTTAAAAATATACGTAACTTATATCATTTCAGTGGTACGAGCTAATTTAGTTATTTTTTTTTTCCGTCCAATGTTACCCTTAGAGTCCAAAGTTGGAGGATTTCACGGTATATGAAATTAAATTTATGTGGCGCATCGCCGGCCGCTGCCGCGGCACGCTCGCTTCGCTCGCTCGGCTCGCGCGATGTTGTAGTCACAAGTAACCTAACGCTCCTCCTCGCTTCGCTCGTCGTCGCACCTAAATATGACTTTGCCCTAGACTATAGATATATAAATAACTAGTCCATAGATAAATTCAATTCCCAGTAATACAACTAGTTGAACCAAGGAAAGAATAACTCACTCGAGTTGAATCATTGGTAAAGATATTTCCCCATAGAACAACCAGTTGAACCATATAAAAAAAGAGTTGAACCATGGGTAACTTTACTTCTCCGTAGTACAACCAGTTGGACATCGCAGCTGTACCACGGGTCGGTCACCGCATATTAGCCTTATATAGAGACAAGTTTTATACATATTTAAACAATTTTGAATCCGATTTCACTTACGTTAAATCAGTCGAGTAGCTCGATCTCGCCGGTTTCGCGAGTTTCAGAGTCGCTTCATCATGGAGTACGTACGAGTAGTGTAGCGGGATATATTTTGCACTTCTACACTTCTAACCAATAATGTCGAGGATATTATGAACGGGAGCCGTATCTTCATAACCCGCACAACACTACCAACTTTATTTTGAAGTACAATAAACTTTTTTATATTGTTATGATTGCAATAACGCCTGCTAAGCGGATTACATTTCAAAATTACAAATATACGATAGGAAAAATTTAAGTCATGTGCGGGATTCGAACCCGCGTCCATCCGCCCCTTTAGCCGGGGCATGCTCTAACCAATTGAGCTAACATGACATGACGTCATAACTCGAATTTTTCCTATTGTTCATTAACCATCGTATTGGGATGGAGCGACATCTATAGTACCACTTACGTTGTACTACAAACAAGACCAATTTTGCAATTGGTTTTATACTTGTAAATGATGACGCAACCTTATAATTTTTATATTGTTATGATTGCAATAACGCCTGCTAAGCGGATTACATTACAAAATTACAAATATACGATAGGAAAAATTTAAGTCATGTGCGGGATTCGAACCCGCGTCCATCCGCCCCTTTAGCCGGGGCATGCTCTAACCAATTGAGCTAACATGACATGACGTCATAACTCGAATTTTTCCTATTGTTCATTAACCATCGTATTGGGATGGAGCGACATCTATAGTACCACTTACGTTGTACTACAAACAAGACCAATTTTGCAATTGGTTTTATACTTGTAAATGATGACGCAACCTTATAATTTTTATATTGTTATGATTGCAATAACGCCTGCTAAGCGGATTACATTACAAAATTACAAATATACGATAGGAAAAATTTAAGTCATGTGCGGGATTCGAACCCGCGTCCATCCGCCCCTTTAGCCGGGGCATGCTCTAACCAATTGAGCTAACATGACATGACGTCATAACTCGAATTTTTCCTATTGTTCATTAACCATCGTATTGGGATGGAGCGACATCTATAGTATCACTTACGTTGTACTACAAACAAGACCAATTTTGCAATTGGTTTTATACTTGTAAATGATGACGCAACCTTATAATTTTTATATTGTTATGATTGCAATAACGCCTGCTAAGCGGATTACATTACAAAATTACAAATATACGATAGGAAAAATTTAAGTCATGTGCGGGATTCGAACCCGCGTCCATCCGCCCCTTTAGCCGGGGCATGCTCTAACCAATTGAGCTAACATGACATGACGTCATAACTCGAATTTTTCCTATTGTTCATTAACCATCGTATTGGGATGGAGCGACATCTATAGTACCACTTACGTTGTACTACAAACAAGACCAATTTTGCAATTGGTTTTATACTTGTAAATGATGACGCAACCTTATAATTTTTATATTGTTATGATTGCAATAACGCCTGCTAAGCGGATTACATTACAAAATTACAAATATACGATAGGAAAAATTTAAGTCATGTGCGGGATTCGAACCCGCGTCCATCCGCCCCTTTAGCCGGGGCATGCTCTAACCAATTGAGCTAACATGACATGACGTCATAACTCGAATTTTTCCTATTGTTCATTAACCATCGTATTGGGATGGAGCGACATCTATAGTACCACTTACGTTGTACTACAAACAAGACCAATTTTGCAATTGGTTTTATACTTGTAAATGATGACGCAACCTTATAATTTTTATATTGTTATGATTGCAATAACGCCTGCTAAGCGGATTACATTACAAAATTACAAATATACGATAGGAAAAATTTAAGTCATGTGCGGGATTCGAACCCGCGTCCATCCGCCCCTTTAGCCGGGGCATGCTCTAACCAATTGAGCTAACATGACATGACGTCATAACTCGAATTTTTCCTATTGTTCATTAACCATCGTATTGGGATGGAGCGACATCTATAGTATCACTTACGTTGTACTACAAACAAGACCAATTTTGCAATTGGTTTTATACTTGTAAATGATGACGCAACCTTATAATTTTTATATTGTTATGATTGCAATAACGCCTGCTAAGCGGATTACATTACAAAATTACAAATATACGATAGGAAAAATTTAAGTCATGTGCGGGATTCGAACCCGCGTCCATCCGCCCCTTTAGCCGGGGCATGCTCTAACCAATTGAGCTAACATGACATGACGTCATAACTCGAATTTTTCCTATTGTTCATTAACCATCGTATTGGGATGGAGCGACATCTATAGTACCACTTACGTTGTACTACAAACAAGACCAATTTTGCAATTGGTTTTATACTTGTAAATGATGACGCAACCTTATAATTTTTATATTGTTATGATTGCAATAACGCCTGCTAAGCGGATTACATTACAAAATTACAAATATACGATAGGAAAAATTTAAGTCATGTGCGGGATTCGAACCCGCGTCCATCCGCCCCTTTAGCCGGGGCATGCTCTAACCAATTGAGCTAACATGACATGACGTCATAACTCGAATTTTTCCTATTGTTCATTAACCATCGTATTGGGATGGAGCGACATCTATAGTACCACTTACGTTGTACTACAAACAAGACCAATTTTGCAATTGGTTTTATACTTGTAAATGATGACGCAACCTTATAATTTTTATATTGTTATGATTGCAATAACGCCTGCTAAGCGGATTACATTACAAAATTACAAATATACGATAGGAAAAATTTAAGTCATGTGCGGGATTCGAACCCGCGTCCATCCGCCCCTTTAGCCGGGGCATGCTCTAACCAATTGAGCTAACATGACATGACGTCATAACTCGAATTTTTCCTATTGTTCATTAACCATCGTATTGGGATGGAGCGACATCTATAGTACCACTTACGTTGTACTACAAACAAAAGATGTGAAAAAATAGCCATTATTTATTTGATTACAAAATCTTTCGTCAGGAAATAAATTGCTACATAAAATATATTTCAACAAGAAATGCCTCAACTGCTTAACCACTCAGTGTACTGCGACAAGGGCGCCGCCGCCGCCGCGCCGCCCGGCCAGCTGGCCACGGCTACCGCGGCGGCGGCGGCGGCGGCATCCTCGCCGCTCACAAACTCATACCGTGAGAACACTTACTAACATACTTAACATTAACTTTTACATTTACTCAGTTCAAATCGAATAATAGAAAATTATAACTATTCGAAGCCACGGACTACTTACACGATAACCATAAAACAGCAAATCAAATATGTATATCGACAATAGTGGAAATGATAACTGCATTTGAAACTTAAGAAGAGAACGTGTTTGGTAGAGATTGGAATTGTGTGCTAACGGACAAAGCCGAGTCGAGGATACTACTGCTGTGGCGGACCTCATCATTCACCTTCAAGATTCGAAGCTCTTGGCTCCAGCCGCAATCATGCTCGCTGATAATCACATATCGGCAGTAGTACCTTCGAATCGCTTTTGCCCACCAACATAATATATAATAAAAACACTGCATATATGCGACTCGATTTCTTCGCACGAATATAAGGTACGGTTATCCATGTTCTCTGACTACCACAAAGCTCATCAGGCAGACTAGACGCGCGCAGGTGGCTCAGTTAGCGTCAAACAGTGCACCTACTTACGTTCGTTACAGAGACTCCACTCTTATCATATTATAATTTATAACCCGACACGTGTAACACAGAACGCAGAACCCAACGTCAGATATATTTATACATTATGTAACAGAGATACATTTAACAGGTAAGCTAGAATATTTATATTCTGCGTTCACACGTCAGGCGCGCCACGAACGTATTTTGAAACGATACAAGCAAATCTCCCATTCATTTACAACTGCACTTATATTTAAATTATATATTTATAAACACATGCAAAATTCAACAAGTAGAAGTCTTAACAGAAGTTTGGTGAAGAAAAGATTAGAAACTTTTGTTTGTACTAGGTGTTCGTTTTATGAGTAGAGCTCCTCGTTGTGTTACATTATATAAGATAGATTGACACTGATTTGCACTAACGTGAATAAATCCATAAAATGGTTTCCATCGAAGCAGAAAAATGCAACGGCGACTGTAATGGTGCCTCTGACGATATTACACCCTTACTGCTATAACCTCCAGTTCCTGGAATGTTTTTCAATGCTTTGATCAGTTAACAAACTCAATACTGAACGCTTATTGGTTGACTATAGCGTCATACAATAACATTCACCAATCAGCGTGCAGTATTTAGTCTGTAAACTAATTAAGACCAAAGTTTCTGAAACTGGGGGTAAGCCTGCAAGTTTCAAGAACCGTTGCGGTTGGACGACTCAATGGTGTGTACAGTAGATTAGTTTGTGATATTGTCAAAATGTGTAACGAGAGGGTGTGTGCGAGTGTGTGCTTCCATGTGACCGGTCGTGTTAAGCAGCACCCCACTGGCATCGCTGCAGTCGAGGCTTTATAAACCATACACAATTGGTAGTAATATCAGAAAGGCGACACCAGTAGAGCGACGCCTGTACAAATTATACTTCAACAAAACTGTATCCTAACCGAACATCACGCGGAGTGACAAACATCCGTGCGAGTTCACTGAAGACACGTACTGTACTAAATTGTTATATCATCCTAATATTGAAGGCGGTATTTTTCATCCTAATGAACTTAAGGCACAGATTCCATCGCACCACGAGACACGTTACTGGTTGCGTTGGATCTTGTCCCTCGTACAGAAAATAGCGAGACTCCGTAAGCGAAGCGTATTTGTAGAAAACTTGCCAGCGCTACTTTCATATACAATTATTATACTATTTATTTAGTACGCTACTATCACATCTCACAAAAGTTTGTAAAAAAATGTATGAGAAGATTACAATGTTAACGTGTGGGTGTGTGTGTGTCCGGGTGTTGTCGGTGTGTGCGTGACGCTGTCACGACTATCGGAAATTCAGGTGTGTGTGCATCATCGACATATTTTATTTATCCTTACAACATTGTGATGAACCATGTTCCTTATTACATTGTTCACGTCACGATTCAGTATTTAATTGCGATCGATTATGAAAAAACAAAGTGAATCAATATCTAACGGGAACTAATATCGGAACTGATGGCGAGAATTAAGTTGGATCGTTCCGGGATTCCAACCGCTACCCCCAATTCAAATATCCTATCTATAAGTTATCTCTCAGAATTAATAAGCGAAGTGATCTAGACAACCAGTTAATAATAAGGTATAAAGTGAAACAGCGACGCGCTATCCGCGATAGAGGCGCCACACCGTACTACAGGACTGAATAACGATGTCTCGTTGCGGGCAGATCAACTATTACCGCAACCGGATTGTGCGGTTATGTTCGATTCGTTTCAGATTAACACGAATATATGGGTAAACAAGCAGTCGGCAGGTTGGCGTCCTGTCGCTGACAGCGCCCTAACTAGACACATGCATTCCAACTAACCTAATTGTATATGCGACCTGTACAAATAGCCGCAGGCGCAGGCGCAGGCGCAGCCGGCGCTTACCTAGCCGCGACAAGTCAAGCTCTACGCAGACTATATAGAGATCACAGTACTAAATTACACTCAGTTATAAAAAAAAAGGTTTAATAATCACGGGATACATGACATCTGTACTCGACGATCAAATTATCAACAATCACAAGTACAGACTTTCAAAGTCAATCATCATCAATCTCATAATTGCCTAATGAAAAACTGCCCGACTGTACGCGGAGTAAGCAAGCGCCTGCTGCGCGCATTAAGCTCACATTTAGACCGTTATCACGCGAAGAGCATCGAATCTATTAACAAAATACATAACACTATATATTACCTCTATCATTTCATTTGTCTCATTGTTAATTTAGTATTTCATTTATATTAAACAAATCAATTATATCACATTTTTGAATCCATATATAATGTATAGCTGCCTATGGCTAGGTTTAGTGGCTGCCTATGTCAGCAGGTAGATAGAGATGCGAACAGAGTTGCAGCTGTAAGCCGCATCTACACACACTGTGCAAGCGCAGCGCGGCCGCGGCTGTCTTTCTATAAATCGCGTATACAATATCCTCATACAATATACACCACTGTGACCCTACCACGGACTCGTTGCGGAATATATTCGGTTGTTATTTTTGAAGAAGCGGCTACAAAGGAAAAAAACAATATTGATTCCAGATTTTTTCCATCCAGGACACTGCATAGGGCGTTTACCACTTGGCGCAAATTTCGTTAATTTTGATTACATTTTGTATCTATGGTTCATATTAAATGTATTCATGTAGTTCATAATAAATGGATCCACAGACGCAAAATGTGATCAAAATTATCGAAAATAACGAAATTTACTTCAAATGGAATACGGTCATAGTGAACTTTAATACTATGACGAATCAAGCAAAATTCACATTTATATTTTCTTTTCTAAAGTCAAAGTCAATTTATTCTTCCGCCACGTGTACTTGCAATATCACAACACATACGTACTAAGTGTTTTTCTTAAAATGGCCATTTGGCCATTGCGGAACCCTAAGAGTGCGAGGTGTGCGCATTTGCGCACACCTCGCACTCTTAGGGTTCCGCAATTAGCAACAATCACTGTTCTTTATATTTCCCTCACGTAAATAACATATCAGTGTGATTATAATATTCGCGAAGGTAGAGATATTGATATCTAACGGCCCCAAGAAACACTGCTCTACATACAGTTACCGAAAATTTGTGCATTACAAAAACCCAACCATTGACAATGGTCGTACACTTTGATAACATGATTACTTTTCCGCAATAATCTGTGGTAGGATCTCACTCAAGCCTTCGTCTCGTGCCCGCCGCCACCTTCTGCATATAAACATTGTATAACTGTGTGACACAAATAAAGTTAGTCTCCAATATGTGGTGTAACAGAAAAACTGTTAATTTATGCAAGTTTCGGACAACAAGTGAAATGGTACATTGACCCTTATTTGCAAGCCTCCAAAGTTCACATTACACCGCAAGAATGATGGCAACTGGAGCCTTAGTAAGATCTCGACAGGTAGGTAACATCAAAGTGTTCTTTGTACACTTACAAGGAATATTTGAACGTCAACTAGCTGTTTCTCCACGATCATAGATTTTAAAACGAAAAAAAAATAATGTTTCTTAGGATATTAATTTCTGAATATGCATACAAATCGTTGTACGTTGAAGCTATACTGGAATGGTCTCACCTATGCTAATAGTATAAAAGCGTTTATTATGAGTTAGCTTCACCCAGCGGTGTGTGGTGTGGCGGACACGAAACGGACTTCCGTCTTACATAGAACACAACTAGTGTAGTATTTACATAGCTTACAGATACTAACGGCCGATAATAGAAAATCAATATTTTACAATGACATCATTACCAAATGAGCCTTTTAGAATAATGAAATTTCACAAAAACATAATTTATACAATTAAAACAGTGGAAATACACGTCAATCATTATGAAGAACGAACTTGATGTATTTGTAATTTGAACTCCAAACTTTGAGGGATTGCAAACGAATATGTCGGAGACAACTTGGCAGAACTGGAGCCGGACGCTTCGCAAAATAATATATCACAGCTCCTCACTTCTCAATCAAAGAAAACGATCGTTTGTTCAACGCTTAGTCCGAGCGCCGCCGGCTCGGACGCAACGGACCGTCCGCATCATCAATGTTCCGCGGCAACACTGCACGGAACTGTCTCAGGTTAGATCGCGGCACTCGACGTGACACAGACGCAAACACTCACCGAGGTAGTGCGGTCGGCCGCGTGGTGAGGAATATCGGTCATCGACCTCTCGCCGATTGCCGACGGGTGGAGACGGCACAGTTATGTGTAGTAGTTGAAGTCGTCGATGGCGACCCGCAGCGCCAGGGTTGGCGCGGGCGCGTACGGCTTGGGCGCGAGGGCAGCCCTAGCGGCGCGCTCCGCCTCCAGCCGCCGCCGCAGCCGCTTGATGGCACGCAGCCTCTCCAGCGAGTTGGACGCGTACGGCAATCCGCCCAGCTTCAGCGACTGCGAGATCTGCGACGCCAGCTGTAAACAACACATACCTTGTCTTTCTAACTTTGCTTCGATTCAACATCATACACACATTGCCTTTTGCAAATATTTTAATCAAACGTTATATATACATAGGTAGTTGCTATGTATACATAACGTTTCATTAAAATATTTGCAAGAGGTACATCTGTTACTTCCTAACACACTGGTTTCTATTTTTTCCTAGCAAGCAGTGTTAGCACAGAAAGATATTTAAAAAAAGGGTACCAAATTTTTTTGGCTCATCTGTCCTCACTAATTATTTTCTTTCAAAAACATCTGAACGAAACTCAATATTAAGGTCGCCATAATTCAGCACTAGATGAATTCCAAACGGAATTCCTCAACATTATCAGCATATGTCCCCGTAGCGTATGAGGTTTTTTTTATGTACATAGTGTCACTTAAGCTATTAAGATAAATTTAACGATATCTCGTACATTAAAATCAGTTAAGCCGTTTAGAAGTTATGGTGAAATAAAGAAACTCACAAACATACATACATACATAAAACCTGAAAACTTAACACACGTTTATGTGGGCAGTCGTCTATAAAAACAAGTAGTCATAGGTGGGGTCAACAAAGTTGTAGGTGACTGTAGGCACAGTAAACACAGAAATAATTTGAACTGATTTTATTTGTTGGCAATATTTTGTACTTATATACCTTAATTTGAATCGCTTAGATTATCGATGACGTCATACTCATCGTTATCATCGTAACGGGTAACAAAAACAAATATAACAATCACCAAAAACATATTAAACCGTCAACAACAACAAATTAAAAAGTAAAAAAAAATATTAAACGAGAAGATCAATAAACACTCGGAAACGTATCGCTTAGTAGTACCCTGTCGGAGAAATAAGACCCTGACGCCCGCGTTGTCATCAAACCAAGATGGCGTCTGTGCTGTCAACCTTAAAAATATGAATTGATTAAAATTAACAATTTTGGGTCACTCATTTAAAATTTCGTATAAATATATAGCACTGCTCTATTTTTAGGTTTGTTCTGCTGATCGTACTTATTAGAGTGAATATGAGTGAAGTTAGCCGAGAGCCCGTCCTATTCTTATTTTAATCGCATTGTACCTGCTACGCCGGCGGATATAATATATTTTGTTTCTAAAATGTAACATGTTTAGCTAACAAACATTTTCTGCTGGGAAAACTATTTGTTATAAACATTTTAAACATTTATATCCCTCCGAACCAATCTTTGATACCAACGCGTGTACAATCCTTCCTTGACACTGTCTCTACCATCAATAATAGTAATCCTCAGGATCATTTGCTAATTACCGGAGACTTTAACTTACCATGTATTGATTGGAGTTCTAGTGAGCCGATTATACTAAAGAAAGGCTGTGTTGATGTCCAAGACGCGGCGTCTTGCCTTATTGCCCAGACACTGTTTTTGGGCCTCTCTCAACATAATAATATTGTAAATAGTCATAACCATACCTTGGACTTGGTATTTTCTGATTTTTCAGTTGATATAGAAAGATGTTCATTGTCATTAGTCAAAGAAGACGTCTTTCACCCGACTTTTGCTATTAAGATAAGTGATATATTAATACCACCTTTTAAGCCTTATCCACGCATCAAATATCAGTTCAGGAGAGCCCATTATGCTTTAATAAATGAGTCGATCACTGAGCAAGATTGGTCCTTTATTAATTTGGATTCAGATATTGAAGTTATTGTAAACAAGTTTTATTTAATTTTAAATGATCTTATTACGTTACATGTTCCTCAAGTTAGCTGTTCTGGACGGAAAGCCTATCCGATTTGGTATAGTAGGGCTTTGATAAAAGTTATAAAAGAAAAAACTAAAGCACATATTGATTGGAAGTTGTACAATAATAAAATTGATTATAACAATTTCTCGGAACTTAGATTGAAACAAAAAAAAATGCAATGTCAATGTTTCCAAAATTATATAAAGCTAAGATAAAGTCACAACCAAAATTTTTTTGGACTTATGTTAAAAGTAAAAGACAGAATAAATCAAACTATCCACAACAAATGTATTATAATAATATTGCTGTAAACAATCAGAGAGACATATGTTCAGCCTTCAATAATTATTTTCATGGGAACTTTAGTCCCCCTGATTATCAATACAAACCGTCGGCTGCAGAAATTAGCTCACATCGCAACACAATCCATATGATACATGTAACTGAACAGAATATAATAAATTTGATTAAAGGCGTTGACATTACGAAAGGTGCTGGGTCGGATAAAATACCCCCCATATTTTTTGTTAAATGTGCAAAGGCTCTTGCTGTTCCAGTTGCCTTGATTTTTAATAGATGTCTCCATGACGGCTACTTTCCAAAACTGTGGAAGCAAGCACACATAGTTCCTGTGCATAAAAAGGGACAAAAAATATTAATTGAAAATTACAGGCCAATATCAAGTCTCAATGTTCTTAGTAAGTTGTTTGAAAGAGTTGTACACACTAATATATATCCAATGATTGTCCGACTTCTACCGACTGAGCAGCATGGCTTTATGTTAAAGGGTCGATCGACTGCAACTAACCTTGGTGTTTTTACTGATAGCGTAATTAGGGGCATGGATGGGGGCTCTCAGGTGGATGTGGTCTACACGGACTTTGAGAAAGCATTTGACCGTGTAGACCATATGATTCTACTTCAAAAACTTTTTGAACTAGGCATCCGTGGCAATCTTTTAAGGTGGATGGAGTCTTACTTGCGCAACCGCTCGCAAGCAGTTGTCATTGGTGGATTCTGTTCTGATTTTGTAAGTGTATGTTCAGGGGTTCCACAGGGATCCATTTTAGGACCTCTCCTGTATGCGTCTTATTTGTATGATATTGGTAAATGTTTCCAGTATGCAAAATACCTCATGTATGCCGATGACACAAAAATATTTATGCAAATTAAGAACCCGCTAGATTGTATAAACATGCAGTCTGACCTCGTCCGAATGGGCGAATACTTTTCCAAGAATCGCATAGGTATAAATGTTAAAAAATGTCAGTACATCTCTTTCACTAGAAAAAAACATCCTATCAATTTTGATTACCAAATTAATAATATCGGTTTGAAGAGAGTTAACCTTGTTGTGGATCTTAGCGTCATGATGGATGCTAAACTTTTATTTTCAGATCATGTTCAACATATATCTAATAAAGCTTTCAAAAGCCTAGGTTTCGTTTTGCGTGTCAGTCGCCCCTTCTCAGATTTAGATTGTCTAGGTAAGGTAGGTATACATACGGCAGCATGCAGCGCCACCTGCCTGGCGAGCAGCGCCACGTTGTTGTCGGAGACAGTGTGAGGTAGGAAGGTAGGTATACATACGGCAGCATGCAGCGCCATCTGCCTGGCGAGCAGCGCCACGTTGTTATCGGAGACAGTGTGAGGTAGGTAGGTAGGTATACATACGGCAGCATGCAGCGCCACCTGCCTGGCGAGCAGCGCCACGTTGTTATCGGAGACAGTGTGCGGCTCGAGGTGGGAGAGGAACTCGTTCCGTATCCGCTCGTCCTTCGTCTTCATCGACACGCGGTTCATACCGTGCGGACGGGGCTCCACTATCACTATGCACGAGTTGAACTGACCCTGCACAACCATACATTATAACTTTATCACCATTAAAATATGAGTTATGTGTACAATTGATAGCAAATACTTTAGTAATCAATATTCCTTATCATATATTACAGGTTTCGATCCGGAGAGTTTTTGAGACGACTATGTCACGTTAAAGTGGATGTAGGTTATTAAACACTTTCCCTAGTTGCTACAAAGTTTTAAACGACGCGAATTTATCACCTTAATTATAAATAATTAATTGATTAAACAATTAAATGAAACTATGTATATATAATTCTGCGGAATATTGGAGCCTGCAATATTTGTGAATCGGTGAATATTTACTATTTTATTAATATCAATATGTTTACTCCATGTTTTTCTGGTGATAGTATATAGTAAACATATCATCATATAAATAAAAAACGCAGACAGAGTACGCTCTACGGTCAACAATATAATGTAGCGAAAATGTAACACAAGCACATAAAGCACACAGCTACACTTCCGTAGTATATGATACGTTTTATTGAATGACAAAGATAGGAAGACAAACATGCATAAGATTGTCTTTTTGACATTGCCATGTTCAAGGTCCGGCACAGCCTGGACACTCGACTCATTCTCTATACAAAAGCCGCGTTCTAAATACCTATTACACAGACACTAAACAAATGTTGTTTATGTACACGCATAAATGTGTGCATGAAGTCTAAGGTTGTCATCGTATGAATAATTGTTGTACTTACCTACCTAACAATCTTTTGATGCTGTTATTATGTTTTATTAGATTTGGTAGGTTAGGCGTACCTTACCTACCTTCAGAAAAATTTACAAGCACAACAATCCAACTCCATTTACGACGTAGGAATATGCAACACACAACCGAGTAGGTAACATTATTTATGATTAATCGAACTTACTTGTACGTGCAGTTCTATCATAATTATACGAAGTGTATTGTTCGAAGAGATGAGTAACCTGAAAGAATATATGTATTAACTAGTCAACTTGTAGTAGTAGATTTTATTTTTATTTTATTTATTTATTTCTGGTCAGCCAACAATTATTACATTTTTACATACACAACAATTTTTCTAGATAATATAGTACACTGCTTAATGTATTATCTCTTAAAGGCTAACACAACATGCTACTAGTAATTACATGTAGTTAGAATAATAATTATATTAGTTAGTTTTAGAAATAACAAGAATAGATCCACATCATCACTCCACATCACATTTGAGAGTACTAAGTTTCTTTTTCTTTATTATTTTATGCTACCCACTGCCGCTGCCCGCCCTGACCGTCATGTAGTTCAGAGTTGACGTCGACAATCACTCCTTCCCTGATGATATTTCCGAAAAGATCGGGATACGTAAGTCCTTGCGTAAGATTAGGGCCGGGTGGGAGTGTGTTACTCATCTATTCGAACAATACACTTCGTATTATTATGATAGAACTGCACGTACAAGTAAGTTCGTTTAGTCATAAATTATACTCTTGTATTGTTCGAAGAGATGAGTAACCTGAAATAATATATGTATTAACTAGTCAACTTGTAGACTTTGAGAGCATTTTTGAAGAAATATCAATAAAAAATTGTATCTTGTCTTTATAGATACCTCAATGAAACTTAGCAAACTATAATTCTTAAAATCATATACTAATAAAAAAAATAACGATGATTAAATATAGCCAAGTAAAGGGTTTTATTGCTACTTGACTTAATTTATGAAATTATTCAATTAAACTTATATTTTACTATTCGTTTATTATTAATCGAGCTTGAGAAACACTTTCATTGTACGTAATAGTCGTATAATAAAACCTGGCAAATGTGGAGGATGTACCGCTCCAACCCGCAGTCTTGCGGATCGTGCCAATTATGCCAATACTGAGCCGAAGTTGGCGAGCGCGTGACGTACTCGTGTGTACTCGTGTGTACTCGCGTGTCATGTGCTATGTGCGCTGAATATTGGTACATCTACTACACATTCCTCCGTCGTTGTTTTAATCCAACGACTAATTGATTGCGAACTAACAGTCCTAGGAGGCTTTATGGGGCTAAAATAGAGGTAATGATTATTACCTCTTATAGGTCTTGTGATTTTGAGGTAAGCAAGTAGGGTATTTGCTGTACAAACCTCTGGTATCTTCCTGAAAAAACTCAACTATAAAGTAGTTGGTACTAAAGTACTTAAGTATTTCCCAGCCGAGGTTTTTATAAGGGCTAGAACTTTAATCATTATTTGTCAATCAGTTTTTATATTGTTTTGGCTGTTGATTTTTGACAATGTTTACTCGATGCGCTGTTGTTAGAGTTGATAACATAGCAATTTTTTTTTGATAACTGTTCTAAAGTCAGTTCTTTGTTTGGGTACTTTTTCGCGAGTTCTTTTAGGACTGAAGACGTGTCCCGAGTAACGTTATATTACGGGGTAGTGGGTTGCAGACGAAACACTCCCTTATATTCATTTTATTCGATCATCATTTCATACGTTAGATCCAAGAGTTTTAAGGTTATACGAAAATATTCAAATGTAAAACGAGCATTCGACGTATTTATTCAAGTTTTATACGTTAAGAAAAATCTCATTTCACCGTTTGGTTTGAGACATTAGAAAACATTCGAAATAAATTGGTCTACACATATATACGGCACACCATATATACTGTAGCTTAAACAGTTTCTATCATCAAAAAAATGACAGAGTTCAAATACTTAAGTTTTGGGGGTAACATTATAGTCATACGAACGGTTTGTGTTGGAGGTACTTAAAAATTATTGGAAGTTAGGTCAGTAGGTATGTAGTTATGATTGATTCATTGACATGTCGCTGAAGCACAGAGTTTAGTTATTTTCTAACGCTCGGATGGTCCCAAAGACGTCCATGTGCGTAGAATTTTTTGTGACGTATGTCACTCAATTTGGAACTACAGTATTATGGCATGGCCGTTAGCTCGGATAGTCCCGCAGACGTCCTTGTGCGTAAGCCTTTATGCCTCGGAAATCATTAATTTTGAGCCACTGTGCGTTTATGACGACATTGTAGGTTACGCTTGGATAGTCCCGCAGACGTCCTCGTGCGTAAGCCTTTATGCCTCGGAAATCATTAATTTTGAGCCACTGTGCGTTAATGACGTCATCGTAGGTTACGCTTGGATAGTCCCGCAGACGTCCTTGTGCGTAAGACGTTATGCCTCGGAAATCATTAATTTTGAGCCACTGTGCGTTTGTGACGTCATTGTAGGTTACGCTTGGATAGTCCTGCAGACGTCCTTGTGCGTAAGCTGTTATGCCTCGGATATCATTAATTTTGAGCCACTGTGCGTTTATGACGTCATCGTAGGTTACGCTTGGATAGTCCCGCAGACGTCCTTGTGCGTAAGCCTTTATGCCTCGGAAATCATTAATTTTGAGCCACTGTGCGTTTATGACGTCACCGTAGGTTACGCTTGGATAGTCTCGCAGACGTCCTTGTGCGTAAGCCGTTATGCCTCGGAAATCATTAATTTTGAGCCACTGAGCGTTTGTGACGTCATTGTAGGTTACGCTTGGATAGTCCCGCATACGTCCTTGTGCGTGAGCCTTTATGCCTCGGAAATCATTAATTTTGAACCACTGTGCGTTTATGACGTCATTGTAGGTTACGCTTGGATAGTCCCGCAGACGTCCTTGTGCGTTCACCTTTATGCCTCGGAAATCATTAATTTTGAGCCACTGTGCGTTTATGACGTCATCGTAGGTTACACTTGGATAGTCCCGCAGACGTCCTTGTGCGTAAGCCGTTATGCCTCGGAAATCATTAATTTTGAGCCACTGTGCGTTTGTGACGTCATTGTAGGTTACGCTTGGATAGTCCCGCAGACGTCCTTGTGCGTAAGCCTTTATGCCTCGGAAATCATTAATTTTGAGCCACTGTGCGTTTGTGACGTCATTGTAGGTTACGCTTGGATAGTCCCGCAGACGTCATTGTGCGTAAGCCTTTATGCCTCGGAAATCATTAATTTTGAGCCACTGTGCCTTTATGACGTCATCGTAGGTTACGCTTGGATAGTCCCGCAGACGTCCTTGTGCGTAAGCCGTTATGTGTGGTCGACACTGAAATCACGAATGACGGTCGGGGCGGGCAGCGGCAGTGGGTAGCATAAAATAATAAAGAAAAAGATAACTAGGTACTCTCAAATGTGATGTGGAGTGATGATAGCTGGATCTACTACTACAAGTTGACTAGTTAATACATATATTCTTTCAGGTTACTCATCTCTTCGAACAATACACGAGTATAACTTCACATATCACTCCATTGCTTATACAATAATAAATACCTACACTAAACAAAAAGTATCAATTCAAGTTAACATTTTATACAAGTAATGATAATAATTACAATCACAATAATAATGTATGTTCTTATCGTATAATAAACAATCATTAAGTGTGCCGCGTGTCAACCGTAACGAAGGTCAGTATGTGTATTGCTTTTCTCTATGGTAGGCATAGGCAAACGTACTCTATATCCACGGATATTTTTTGCAAACGAAAATCTTCTAAAATAATAATTATTTGAATAGCAGTTTGGATAAAATACAAAGATAAAGTATATTATGTTTGTATTTTTTTCAATACCTACTGTTAATTACCGGTTTTTATAAGTAACCTACTGTATAACTGAAGAACGACAAATAGTACTTAGTGTAGGTTACCAAGAATGACTTACCTCGTTTTATCCTCAGGGAATCTACAAAAACTCCTATCCTATTCTCGTTTAGTTGATAAGCAACCGTAAATAGCACAAGAGTACCCCATTCTCAACTTTTAAAATACTCGTACAATCGTCACGCTTCGACGTCATCGTGCGCGAGTTGCGCGTCCCGTACTCAACTCAGCTCAGCGACAGCTCAGAATCGTTGGCGGGGTGAGGACGGCTCGTTTTGGTGGGGAGAGTGGAGTGTCCATTCTATACGTAGTATTATTATATGTTCTATGGTACGGGTGCCGCTTCTCCAGTTATTTTTTTTATAAATTCAGTGACACATTATGCTACATACTAGTCTCATGTATACAAAATAGACATAAGAAGTTTGTTAGTTTTTTTTATATAGGTTAGCCTTTGACCACTATCGCACCTGATGGTAAGTGATAATGTGGTCGAAGATGTTGTTCAGTAGCCTGAACAACATCTTCGACCACTTTATCACTTACCATCAGGTGCGATAGTCAAGATAGATCAAGAAGTACTGGCTCCAAGGACAGCTGCCGGAACACACCGTTAGGTGCTTGGCGACAGATTTCTACTTGAAGGTGGTAGCTAGCCACGCGGGCATTCGCAAAGTGCGCCTTCCCCAAAATCCTACCACCATGCATGCCCTACCACCAACCACATATATACAATTATAAAAAAACACAATAGATATTTCACTCTAGCAGTTGTATCGCACTCACTACACTAGAGTAACATTGAACGCAGCATAATTACTATGAGTCACATGTACAAATAAGTAGGTACACAGGTAGGTATAGCATAGAACAATGCGCGTGTGTGTGTGTGTAGTAGAGAGAGAGAGAGAGAGAGGGATGTTTGTATACCTTGATGGTGTGTATGTTGAAGTCCTGTCCGGAGTCGTTGTAGACGATGGAGACGTAGTCGTTGCCGATGTACTTGCGCTTCTCGTTGCAGTTCGGGTCGTTGGCGGCCGTCGGCATTGCCGTCGCCACGTGGAACACAACCTATGTGTATACACACACACATATTAAATATCTACCTATACCACTCCTCTACTTTATAAACCCGCTAAAACGGTCTAACAAATAATTCTTATTATTTATTCAACTATAAGTTCCGACCAAAATCCGCTAAAAGAATACAAAATTAACATTTGAAATCAGAGTCACTTAGCAAACTTTTCCACTAAAACAACGTCCGTTTCCTTCCAAACCCGCTAAAATGAATCGACAAATAGCAGTACGGTATTCCGGTCATGTGAGTATCAAAATATATTGGCGATTATTTCTCAATGCTTAATAGTGTTCCCAGGTTTTATTGTTTTTAAATATAAAATAATAAAAGATTATTTGGAAGAATCTTGCCAATAGAACATCCTGGAAACGTAAGAAGGAGCGCCAATAACAGCCTTAGGGATATATCAACAACTTACTTTACTTTATGTTTATGAATGGTGTAGTAGAAATCTCTAATTTTGTATGATAAAAGCCAATTTTAATTTAACTGTGGTTATTTTTCATTCCCTTCCGAGATGAAAGTAATATCAGAAACCTATTAAATTTATTGACGAAAATCATCTACACCTTTGAATTTGCTGTGATCAAATCCCGCTAACATACAACATGTCCGTTGCAATCTCCATTAAAATCTAATTTTCGTAACAAAGTCCGCCATACTGAATATATTTTTCGTAATAATTCAAATTATTAAACAGGTATATAAACAAAGAAAGCTTTTTTTGTATTGCCAGATGACAATAATACATTTGTGTCAGCATTTATTAGTTGAGTGGTAATAATGTGCTGTTGAACGGATTTTTTCACATATTGGTAACTTTAATAGAAGTGTTTTAGCGGGATTTGAAACGAGACGACTCAATATGTACTTACAACACGATTTCATTTCCAAATATATATCCATACGAGCTGAGATTGAATTGATTAAAATCTTGTGTAATATTGAATATTAGTTAAAATTATGTTATAAATACGAAAGGTAACAATTGACATAAATAATTTGAATAAGAAATTGTAGCGTTAGTAAGAGTGGTAAGCAAGCAATTGTAGTCGATATATTAAAAAAATCACAAATATACGAAGTAATTTTTTGTTATGGAAAGGAGAGTAATATTGCTGTTAGGCTTGTCTCATCTAAAACATTTGTAATAAATGTACAAGTATTTATAAATAATCGGCCCGAGTTCGTTGCCCGTTCTTTTAGGAAAGGCAGAATATGGTATATGGTACTAACTAAAAATTAAAAGGTCAAATGTTAAAATAAATATAATGAAGGATATATAGTGGTGTGTACCTGCATGATGTCGTCGTGCCACACATACGTGTAGTTCCCGTCCTTCCCGCCGCACTCGAGGTTGAGGAACAGTCCGCGCGCGCCCGCGGCGGCCTCGTCGAGCGGCACGAGCGTCCCGAGGCGCGGCAGGAACTCCGCGTACCGCACCGAGCCGTGCGCGTTGCGCAGGATGCACGTCTCGCTCTCCGCCTGCCCAGGGCCCACGTACAGCACTCCCACCTGCACACACACACACACACACTCATACTCACACCCTACCCCACCCTGCTCTGCTCTACCCACACACTCAAACAACATTATATACTAACTTTAAGACTTTCGCGACTTGAACACATATTTATAAGTATTTAACGGGACTTAATCGCGATAGAATCATTTATAAATTTATTTATTTACCAAAAACAAAGCGTCAAAGAACATATCGCAGCTGTGAAAAATCGCCAGGTGGAGAAGTCTGCTATAGCAGAACATCTGCTAGAGTCAGGACCTGATCACTGGATTGAGCTCCACGACCCGAAAATCCTCTCAACGGAACGTCACTACCACTCCAGACTAGTACGAGAAGCTATTGAGATAAGGAAATATCGTAATTTCAATAGAGAGGATGGTTTTAAGTTAGCTGCATCCTGGAATCCAGTGATAAGGAAATGCGCCAAACGCGTTTTACCTTCCTTAAGACCTGTGGATGTTGTCAGTGTTGTGTGTCGAGACGATACATTTTTAAGTCAAATGCGGGTAGTTGGAGAAAATACCCGCCTTTCAAGACGTTATATGAATGGTACCATGTATGAATGGCAAATGGAACAAATAGCAACATATGGAAAGTGTTGCCATTCAAAACACTCTAATAACACACATTATCATGGCTTCCTCAAATTGCTTCATATTTTTCATAATTCCATTTTTTTTTTAAATATTTTGTCTTCATTCAGATCGTAATTGGCGGATTAATCGCATAACAAACAAACAAAAAAATATACATGTAATGGAATTGAGAACCTCTTCCGTTTTTGGGAGTCAGGTAAAAGTAATGTTGTCTTATGTTTTCGCAATTATTACACATAGTAATTAAACAACTTTAAACCGTTTAAGCTGCATTTGTTGCTGACTTAACAATAATATTTAATAGATCCGACGAAGCTAAACCTGACTCGGCCAGTTCGCTCTGAATGAATGGAGACAGAGTCCAGGCCTGCATTACAATGAATGCCTCAGCACCTCGATATGGCGCCAAAGACTTACTTTATTTTAAAAGTAGAAACTCGCCTGAGTCAAATAACTTACACCTACAACACCCTGTTGGCATGAAATGAAGACTAACCTCATCAAGATAAATGCTGTTTTTGTTTGATGATTGCTGTCAATGTAAAGTACACAATTATTATGTTTACGCTGAACGTCTGTCTAATTAATACCTTATTGCATCTGGATTAGCCAAGGAGAACTAAATTGCTTAATTCCGTCGAACATTGTATATGTATAAATAAAACTGGACACAGCAGCATTCTCTTCGATGATGCTCAACACTTAAGTTTAAATTTATAAAATTATTAGTGTTACTACAATTTATTGTGTTTTGTTGGAAATCAAGCCCTCAGGACGGCTATTTTGGTAGAAGATCACCAACCACTGCTCACCATTAATATACCTCACTGTCCTAGCGACAACAGAGAGCAACAAGGCGCGACGCAGCGCCATCATACTTTACGAGCCGCAAGTACAACCTTTTGACTTATACAATATTTTAATTTATTGTCACGTGATTGAACTTTCCACTATTCGAATGAACTCTGAATAAGAAATAAATACAGAAAAAAATACAGGTGGATTAATTACTTAATTAATGTTCGAAGCACCCGTTTCAACATGACAACCACATCAAAGTATATTAGGAGACAGCAAACCATCCGAGAGTGTATTTATGTATAGTGTACCTTGTATATCTCAGCAGGCGGCACCAGGTCTATGTTCTTGATGGTCCGTTCATGCTGGTCGCCGCAGACTCGCAGCGGCCGCTCCGCTAGCGGGTTCAGGCTGTTGGCGGCCTCGCCTGCAACGCAACCGCAACCAACACTCCGCATTATATAACCAGTATGGTATACATCACGTCTACATCATATCCACTCACGAAGCACACCGCACCCCTCCACATATTTTGAGCGTACTAGCAACTACTACTTCCTACCCTCAAAAACATATTTTTTGTTTTCCTGAATGTCTCATTAACATTTACACCCACACAAAGACGCCGCGGCGTGTACAAACGAAGCGCCCGTACAAATGCCCATCAATAGTTAACTGTGGAGGGGCGCGCCTTCGTGAGTGAACAGGTCTGTACCTCGCGGGGCATACATACCAGTGCTTCATTACGTTACTTTGCAACTATTGACATTATGCAGTTGATGTGAATAATTAATTACTTTACACGGGATGCCATGTTTTGAACGGCGTCATAACCAACTCATCCACGACACCGATGTTCTATTTGCAAAATAATAAGGAATGAAACTGAACAACTTTTGCCACAAAAAAATCTTAGGAGAAAATTAATTGGCGTGGAGTTCATGGCTACACAGTTATAAGGAAAAGTTTATATCATCTTAATATTAGATGGTACATGTTATATGTATTATATTCAAAGAGGGTAGATGCTTTGAATCAGAGAATATTTTAAATAAAAAAAAAAAAAACAATTATTCTTATACGGAATGGCAATTTCATACTTTAGTCCTTAACATATTTAGCGTACCCAAGTGAGTAATAAAAACAACAAGCAGGCTACATGATATGTACTTCCAAGCTATGATGTCATTGTAACCGTCCCCAACATAACCGCCATTGAAGCAGCTATGAAAGCGACTAAAACCGCTGAACCGCTGCATCTGTGATAGCTTGAGAAGAGGCGATCGCAGGTAAATGCAATAATTTTGAAGCATGGCAAGTTACAGCATGGCGGTAGGGCATTTTAGTTTGCAAATGCCCGCCTGTTTAGCTACCACCCTCACGTAGAAAATCTGTGGCCAAGCACCTAATGGTGTGTTCCGGCAGCTGTCCTTGATAACCAGTAGTTCTAGGTTAGCCTGAACAACATCTTCGACCACATCATCACTTACCATCAGGTGAGATAGTGGTCAAAGGCTAACCTATCAAGCATAAAAAATGCACAGTCCACCTCATGCAACATGTGAGTGTAGACATACACATATCGTACTCAAACATAACAATAAACTGACCGGGCACGGGCGGAGTGATAGGGTACGTGCTCATGTTGTGGTACAGCTGCAGGAACACGAAGGAGGGCGTGATGCCCCCTCCGCAGCCCCCGCCCCCTCCCCCACCCCCCGCACTCGCCGCGCCCCCCGCACCGCCCCCAGCGCCGCCGCCGCCGCCCCAGCTGCTTGTCGAGCTCGCCGGACTCGGAGACGCCCTTAAGTGAATTAATAATTTATTAGAAGTTGCGCAGTGCAATTTGTGACTTGTGACAAAATGCATATGTTATAGCCAGAGGTTCGCTAGTCCGCTTAACATCATGTGGGCCTCGGCTTGATCCGTCACAATATATAAAAAAAAAAGTGGTACGTGTACAATATTGGTAGTTATTGTCCTGGATACGTCAATGACTTATGGAAAACGGTATGACACTGATTGAAACACTCTAAGCTTACATTTTACGTAAAATTTCAGTTGAATGACTTGCATAACATTTTGAATATAAAAAGAGGGTATGAAAATCCATAATTCTCACTTTCTTGACTCACCCACTGACTGACATAAATATTCTACCAAACAACATTTGTAACTTTGAAGAAGTAATAGCCGAGCGTTAATAGCTATGGAGTGCCATGCCGTGCCGCAGGTCCATGGTTCGAGACCCATCGCTGGCTTGAGCTTTATCGCATGCTGGAAGGACATTTTAACAATGCTCACATGGCTAGCTACCACCGTCACAATCACATAAAAATAAACTCGTAGCTGTGTATTGGCACCGGTACGAGGTAGGTAGATGCTGCTTGAACAAATGCCATTGGGAATTTGAAGAGTATTCCTAAGACTGTTGTTAATGTCTTTGGAAATGCAAAGATCATTACTATAACTTTTCTTAATGCCATAGGCAACTTAAAGAGCATTTCTTAGTATGACTGCTGTTAGTGTCTTTGGAAATACAAAGAGCATTACTATAACTTTCGTTAATGTTATTGGGAAATGTAAAGAGCATTCCTAAGTATGACTGCTGTTAGTGTCTTTGAGAATGTAAAAACATTTCTATTACTGTCTTATATTACACTCTCATTCACTCATATCGCTGTCATTACTGCACGAAAATAATATAAAAACATCTGCAAATGCTGTGCCGTTGCAGTTCTTGTTGTCTGGTAGCATTAGAGAAGGGAGGAGGGCACGTTACCTGTGCCGTCGCGTGGGGCTCATCACAGAGATGGTGTTGGAGCGCTTGGAGCGAGCGAGCGGCGGCAGGTCGTCCCGGTCCTTGTTGGGTGCTCGCGGCGGTCGGCCTTCGCCCACTGTGCCGTCGCTAGCCGTCTGTAATATAACCGCACCCTTATATACACTCTACTAAGGGATACATTGGCTAGGCGAGACGCTCTGAACGGCGTTCCCGGACTATTAACTAAGTACAGCGTTCGTGATATATGCAGTTTGGGACGAGACCCTCCCCCCGAGTCTAGTCCCTCGTTTAACCTTTCATTTCACGACCGTATGGATGTGTTCGTTGTGATAAGTAGACGTAAGGCAATTGATTTAGTATGACTATTGACTGAAAATCAGCGCCGCCTGGAATGAATATTTCGGGTCGCACAAGCTGAGTCACCTCCCTTTGCTTTGTTTCCTCCATTTAGTTTTAATTACCTCAGTCTAGTTATAAATGGAAAGCAATAAATATTTTTTATTATTTTTATTAGTAGAGAAACATCATACGTTTTTCTATTCACAAAGGTGATGTTTCTTAATGTCAATTTTGTTTTTTTTTACATGGAGAGCAAAACAGGTTACCTGTTTAGATAATAACTTCAAACATAATAAATTTACATAAGCCTTAAATAGTTTTCGCTAATAAAAGCGACAATAGAACATCAACAAGGTTGTCTCAGTCGTAATTGTAGGTATGCGGAAATATTCTGAGCAGAAATAGTACCTTTTTTCAACGTAGATGGCGTCGTTAAAATTGCAAGCGTAGCTGACATACGCAAGCATATCGCACGGTTACAAGTTAAGTTCGAGGGTGAATCGTTATGAATATTAATCGAAAATAAATTTTTTGGCCTCGTACTCTGAGTGTAATTTTAATGACTTGTGTGGATCCGTCATAAGTGTTACACCGAGGTCAATAACAGAATCGGTTCTCAACAGAGACTGGCCATTTATTTTATAGTCATACTTGAGTGCCTTGGTTGATCTCATGAACGTGACACAACAGTATTTACTGATATCCAGACCAGTTTGTTTAATGCACAATAGGTATAAGCATTATTAAGATTTTGATCTTTTGATCATGCTGGTTATTAATGAATTTAATAAATTAGAATGTTTTAAAAAAGCCAAATATATTTGGACTTTTTAAATTTTTTATTGTTTCTGTTTAAGATAGAAACAGTAAACGCCTGTTACCGACGAATGGGAGGACTTCTGACAACGGTTACCGAATGAAACCATCTTCTTTAATATTTCTATAAAAAACCCAACCGTTCATATGAAGTATCCGTAGGCAGAGATGGCTTACCTGATGATGTTGGACGGTTTTAGCTTACCGACGATTCTTTCTGCTGTTTATTATAAGTGTAAATTTAAAATATACTTCATGATATCGAAGATGCAAAGTTATATGGAAGTAGTTATTGCAAATTACAAGTTTATATTTTTGAATAAGGTTACTTACTAAATTAAAAAATATATTTAATTTAATAAAAAAATGTTTTATGGACGAAAGACAAACATACAGGTGAGTCCCATTAACAGAGCTCTGTATTGGCCTTTGGATACGGAACCCTAAAAATGAATACACATATACATATATAGACATTGGCTAAATTAGAAAATTATTATACCTTCTGCAGCTGATGGTCTATCCTTTCTCCAGCGATAAAGCGCGCGTTGAGCCGCGCCGCGGCTAAGTCAGCGGCCGCATGAGCGCCAGCGGGAGCGGCCGCATGAGCGCCAGCGGGAGCGGGAGCGGGCGATGCCGTGCCTGCCAACACCCGCAACCGTGTTATGGCTGCCCAAATACTTTGGGTTAATTATATTAGTGCACACTGTTACCGACCCGACACCGAACATGCCTCATATATACTTGACTCACACTGTGCGTTGGCGACACAATCGTATAAGTGTAAACATTCATACAATTACAAAATCACAAGACCATCGGACAATGTTCCCCCGATGTCACGTCTCGAGGGTCCGATGGTTTCGGAAGATGGCAGTTCTACTCACATATCTACTTCTTCTTTTCCTTGTGATTTTATAAGCTAATTCACTATAATTAGCAGGCATTAGTTCATATATGTTATTATATAATAAACTATTGAAATCATAATTTAGTTAAAGGAAATAAGTAGATATGAGTGTTTTGTTACACAAATTTACTCGACTCTATTGATTAGGATAAGTGGCATGCAACATTAAATTATTATGGTAGAATTTGAAACGTAGATAGTAAAATTATGATTATTATATTAAATTTATGATTAGAACTTCCAAAACATGTTGTTATTATTATTATTTGAACAATTAAATTTACCTGACAGTTTCCGGGTAGCCAAATTTTGTCAAAAGAAAATATATATAGTAAATAGAAAACAATATGATATACGGTCTCGCTTCAGAGGCAACAATTAGCATTTTGAATCCGTCATTCACAGTAAAATGAAAAAATAAAGAAACATTGTATGATCCTTTGAACAAGTATAAATTAATTAAAAAAAAGTAAAACACCCGACTGCAAATTATTTATTTTCGTTAAACGTTTTATCGTTCTATAGAAATTCGAACTGCAAGATATATATATTTATGGGTTTTTTTAAAGCTCTTCATTTTGATACACCACTCGATGGGTTTGGAAGAAACAACATGTTTATTTCACAATATGGCATCTCAAATGCGCCAGTTTTTTTATTGTCATTTGCGCTTTCAAGACGATATTAACGATATGTCATAATAAGGTTTAGGCCGTTTAGAAGTTATGGTGGAACAAAGAAACACACAATCATACATACATGAACCCTGAGAAACTAACACTTCTTTTTTTTCGGGTAAAAGAGGCGTCAGTAAATAAAAATATACATATCTCATCATGTTTTGTGTTTTCAAACGTGAAAGGGGACAGTGTTAACATTTAGAGCAGTTGCAGATGTACTCTAATGAAACATTACTAAGCAATTCTCTTTACGGATTCGCTTATACACCAAATAACACGCCCATCCGTGCCGAATCTGTGTCGTATGGCGGCCATATTGAATCCGCCATCTTGGATTGCCCCATATCATGAATATTTCTTATGAGTAGCTATGAGATTCGTTTTAAGTGTGTCTATGACAGTATAGTACCGCAATAGGTAATGTAACTAACCGGGGTCCGAGTTGAAGGTCATGAGATGCGGGTGGTGGTGTGTGTGGGGGTCGGGATGGGGTTGGGGATGTGGGTGGGGGTGGGGCTGCAGCGGCGACGTGCCGGAGATCTCCTCGGGGATGGCCTCGCACGAGACGCGCATGTCGCTCTTCTTGGCGGGCTTCTTACTGTGCGAGCTGCCCCCACCGCCCCCAGTGCCCCCAGCGCCGCCAGCCGCCGACCCGGGGGGATTCCTGAACACAACGCAGTGCGGACATTACGTTAGGTAACTCTACTGTGTTTCCCTTAGTATTCAGGCATTTTTACGACCCTGGTACTCTAATTCGTCGAAGTATCAAACTTCGGGTCCGAAAGATAGGTATCCTCAAAACACGTATTGACTTACTTTTGTTTAACTTCGTTCGTAGCATAGACTTGCAAGCATTTGTATGTGTTGAATGTAATTAAATTTTTTTAATCAGATTCGTATGGTTTGTACGTTTTCTAAATAGCAAATGTTCTTTAATATCTCTGAGATAAGACTTAAAACTGATTGAGGCATAATAGCGTTCGCAGAGTAGTATGGAAGATTCCATAGCGGGCAAGATTTGTGATGAACGATGCGGTCCGACCATAGACTATATCAAACAACGAACTTCGTACCGCAAATTAAATTTTCGTTGTCTAAAGTGTTGCACGAAATACGAAAAACTAAACTTGCTGTAGTAGCGCCCTGGTATCCAAGATTATTGATGTAGATTTTCTTTTCGGATATTCTGGTTTAATCTTCAATAATTTTATATCTACTGTTGCTGAACTCTTCTTCCTGGTAGGCTAACCTTTATGTAACTGATGATATTGTCCAAGGCGATAAATCGTCTTAAGCTAGAATAGGAACGGACTCCCGAGGCCAGCTCCCAGAACGCACTAGTTAGGTGCGTGGCTACAAAATGTCTACTTGAGGAAGGTGGCTAACTAATCGAATATTAGCAAAATGCTCTACTAATGTGCAGTGTCGGAGTTTTCAGGCCGCCCTTAACCCTCCGTTATAGCCTAAAGACTGTCAGCTTCAGACAACAATCGAACTTTACGTGACCTCCGAAGCAAGGAAGCGGTAAATACTTAATTCCCCCATCCAAACAACAACCGAAGCAAACATTGTTAAACCTAGTTCATCGGTCAAGCCTGCACCGAGGCAATAGTATCGTTCTCTTGATCCCTTGCTGTATCTTTATTTCATAATTTTGAGTTATGCAATTAATATTTATGATATTTAAGGATTTATTCTATAAATCGTACACTTTAGAAACACGATTACTTAAAGGTCCTTGATAGAAAAAAAAAACAAGCTTATATCCTAACAATTAAATAAACCCTTAGTACGGCGTAAATGCTTCACGGAAGGTCATCAGTTTTTTAATAATAAAAAAATAACGTATTTTCTATAACGTATACACATTACCTTTTTCAAATAGGTATTTGTTTTTATTATACGAAGGAAATAGCTAAATTCACGAACGTTCCGCCCATTTTAGCCAGAGCCGCGATGTTTTGTCGCTGTCCCCCTTTAGTAGCTTCAGCCGTCGGACGGGCACGGATGCTGACGGTGTGCTCACGCACACATACGCGAATTCCTAAAAAGCTCGGTGCGCTCTTAAGAAGGACTAGGCAAGGCAGACGCAGAACGTGCTGTAGATGAACTCAACGTATATACAGTGTAGTGTAGTATGGGTGAGGTAAGGTATAGGGTATACATACGTGGGCTCGCAGGAGGGCAGCAGGATCATCTCGGGGTCGGGCAGGTCGGCGGAGCGCGCGGTCACCTTCCACGAGGAGGACATCTCCGGGGAGGAGTTTGACCGACGCACCGGGTGTCGACTCTTGCCCTGTACCCGCACACACACACACACACAACAATACATTACAATATATACTCGATACCTCGCTCTACTACACACACCTTGGAAGATATAGCTTTTAGTGATAGAGCTTAGATAAACATTAAATAATTGCTTTTTACGTGTCATTTAATTTTTGAGCCAATATATATATAATATTAGAGAACTTCTATCGCAGGTAAGATAGCAACGTTTGCAAGATCTCACATAGTCTGATGTTATTCCATACCAACTAATGAAAATGATTCTCCGTATTTAAGCCTTACGTATTTATAAAGCGCATTCGTTTGGAAACGATATCATATCTTCAAAATGCATTTTTTTTATATATTTGCTACTTTTGCTCGCCAATGATTTGCTCTAAATCGAACGACTGATAACACTTATTATAATAGCTCCGGGGAACTTTATTTTTTATTTTTATTGCTGATAGGTAAGTCTTTTACCACAATTTCACCTGATGGTAAGTGATGGTGTGGTGGAAGGTGTTAAACAGGCTTTACCCAGAAACTGGTTCTCAAGGACAGCTGCCGAAACATACAATTAGGTACCTACCGAAAGATTTTCTAATTGAGGGTGGTCGCAAGCCGGACGGGCATTGCCCTTCCACTATGCGGTGAAGCATAGTGGAAGCCCGCGGCGGGAACAAAGTCAAAGGAACAAAGTGCATTAAAATTTTATGCGATAAACAAAATGGAATTTTTAGTAAGTTGTTTCGGGTAACACTTAAGTTATTTGTTAAATTCTTCAAATCTTACAGCTCGCAGTTACCAAAAAAAGATCATAAACGTTCTCAGACATAGGTAAAAACTAGCGTTTGGCGACGTCTTTCGTACCTGTTTTCAAAGCTATATAACGCTATTTTTGCTCACAACGTCCCATAATGAACGCTAATGTGATCGTTTTTAGAATTTATGGGTGTCATATTTGCTAACAGCAAGCTATATTGATACTAGTTTAATAAATATCCCGGCCAACAAGTCAGCGTGCTTTCTCTATCGCCTTATGAAGGCATAAAGCTAATTGGGTTAGTTCTTGAGTTAGGTGCGTGATACGACAGGACGTGATGGCGAACGCAATAGTGACGTCACGTCACGGTTCACACTCGGTACTACGTTGTTTTATCGCCACGAAACGTCACTCGCCACACAATATACCTCAGAAACAAAGTAAGTTATCGGTACAGATTAAAAATCGGTATCGATTTAAAAGTTTCTATATATTTTGTAATATCAACTAAAAATATGAATGATTATTCATTCTGCAGCAAATCAAACTTTCGCTTGGATTGGTAGTTTGAAGCATACAAATATCAATCTACAAACCTACGACAGATTCGAAAGGATATCACTTCGCACAATAAATAACCAATAACCATTTTTAGGCGACTTAAAATATGGAAAAGATCCTGCTTTTTTATGTTTGTTACCTCAGAACTTTTGACAGGGTGAACCGATTTTGATGATTATTTTTTGATTTGAAAGCTGGTGCTTCCCGTGTGGTTTAAATGGGAATTTTACTTTCATCAAAATCAGTCAAACCGTTTTTGAGTTAGACTCCAATAACTGAAAAGTGTTTTCCTATCTTGATGATATAGTCATAGACAGTGAATGACAATCGATCCCGTAAGTAATAATTTTGTTTTACCTACAAATGAACCGACTTCAACACTCAAGTGTGAAATAATTTGTCGAAGTCGGTACCATGCGCGGAATATTATGATAATAGGTACTTTTATACTGTCGTGGTACCGACTTCTACAAGTTATTGCACACATAAGAGAGTTGAAGTCTATTTAGGTAAAAAAAAGTTTTTTCCTTCTTCATTATTATTAACCAAACAGAGTCATCAATTATAAATCACCTGTATTGAACAGGTTGGTAAATACTTTGTGTATATCAAACTGCGACGCGACGATATACAATCTGTTATTTTAGACCGGCCACTCAGGCGTAATTATGCAACGTGGTACAACGTTCGCAGCAGTGTGTGTGTGTGTGTTAGCTAGTGTGTGTGTGTATACACCCTGAGAGAGAGAGAGAGTGAGGGTGAGAGAGAGTGTGAGTAGAGAGACCTCCGGCAGTATGAGCAGCATGTCGTCGTCGTCGGTAGTGGAAGAGGAGCTCTGCCGCTGCGGCGAGCCCGGGATGTTGATGGGCTGCGTGCTCATCCTGGAACCGCTGCACACACGACGTACTTTACTTTACACTCAACAACATATACATTTATATAATCTAATTTGGTAACATTCTAATTATGAAATGAAATACACACTTTTATTGGCATATTTTATTTACATACTTGTTTGAGAAAATTAAAAAGTTAAATTAAAGCATTATTCTCCTTACAAAACAATGCTTTAAAACATTTTTAAATTATTAAAGTACAATGTGTCCCGACCAAGGAGGTTTCAATTCAATTTAAGTACACATTATCTGTGGTGAGCGCTGGTTCCCAGCCATAGACCAATAACAGACTTTTTCCATTTTGGCGCTATTTCGTACATACGAATTTGAGTAATATTTTCTTGAATAAAAATTTCATTTAATGTATATATATACATACCTATAGCCATGAGATTAAATAAAGTAGTGTATGCAAATGCATATAATTAGGTATTAAAACACTCGTGTAATCTTATTTTGTTTGAAACTCGACTGCGGCTCGTTTCCAAAAACTACACTCATGTTTTAATACCCTCTATTATTATGACAGTTACATAAACTATTATTATATTTGTACTTCACTTTACGATATACTAGCTTTCTGCCCGCGCGTATGTCGGTTATCGCGCAAAACCTTTAACTTATTTTTGCGCAGATGGATAAAAAGTATCCTATGTCCTTCCCCGGCTTTCAATATATTTCCATACCAAATTTCATCCAAATCGGTCCAGTAGTTTTAAAGTTTATTCGTTGCATACAAAAATACGAAAACCAAAAAACAAATATTTCCTCTTTATAATATGATATTCATGTATACAGTAGCATTGGGGGTTCTATATTGGTACACATTTATTCTTTACGCTGTCTAAGTAAGCTGTATAAGACCTCTATAGCACGCTATACAGCCCTTGCACTACCAGTTTGGGCACAAATTATTCAGCCTTAAGCTTACAAAAGGTACACAGTAGCTGCATAGAAAAATACTTTCTAGATAAGCAAGGGCGAACAATATACATTTTTTATATTTGTATTTTTATGGCATTAAAATTTGTTTAATGATTTTGTATTTGGACATTGGATACCACAAAATTAACCATGGAAACTCCGTAATATGTGATAAAGTCATAAATAATTTAGTAATAATATAGTTTTTGCATGAACAAAATGGTGGACATTGTCTCCAGTTACAGTGAACCATTGAAACTCTATATAAAAGCTGTGACCTCTTGAAAGTCTCACATGTGTACCATTATAATATCATCAGCTCTAAAAAGGTTCACTTTGTGTGCCATTAAATAGACAATTTGTAGAATAGATTAAAAGCTGATTAATATATCACAAACTAGACACGTTTAGCTACAAGCTGTGTAACGCCCTACGAAACGTTCTTTATAACATCTTTTAGCTGCCTTAATGTTCACGTGTGTATTATAATGCCAACAACATAACACCGCACATGTGGACTTTTAAATAGCCCGTAGCCTATTTTTCCCCTTTTACAATGCTCTTGTTCAGCCTAAAAGCTGACTATATGAATAATGTATCTTAATATAACACTAACAGTCACTTAATAGGCGAATTATGTACTTTTTTGCGTGCTTTATAAGTGTATAGGGGAATTTTTTCACTTTTATACAGCCAATGTACCATGTGTGGCCAATATTAATGCTTAGAGATCACCAGTGAATTGTTTTTTATTTTTTTACAAAATCACAAATATATGATAGGAAAAATTTAAGTCATGTGCGGGATATATTTGTGATTTTGTAATGTAATCAGCATAGCAGGCGTTATTCAAAGTCAAAATCATTTATTCAATTTAGTCGTCTACGACGCTCTTATGCGACGCAAATTTTTAGCGCAATATTTCAATACTAAAATTTGTAATTGACGAGCGTCAATTACAAATTTTGGTATTGAAATATTCTACATTGTATTGCAATTGCAAACCTAACAATATTAAAATGTTTTTTTTTTGTTATGTTATTGTGACGGAACAAGCTCCAGGCTCACCTGATGTTAAGCGGACTAACCTCTGCCTATAACAGATGTATTTCGTCACAAATCACGAAATGCACTGCGCCCGTCACCTTGAGACATAGTTGTTAAGTCTCATGTGCCTGTATCTTAACTGGGGCTCTTAAGGACTATTGCCGGAACATACTGTAAGGCGCTTGGCGACAGATTTGGGTGGTAGCTAGCCAGGCGGCCAATTGCAAAATGCCCTTTCACCATGCGGTGAAGCTCAAGCCGGCGGTGGGGATCAAACCAGGGTACTGCAGCGCTGCAGTCCATAGCTATTACCGCTCGGTCATCATTGCTGAATGTGAACTACTAAAGAGAACAAAATGCTACTTGGGCTAGAGTGCATATCCACACCGGGTGTGGGTTGCATTCGGTTTGCAGCACGCAGAACGCATCCAGTGTTACAATGTTCATATCGCGAAGAATAAGATGGTACGTACCCGAGCGGTTGTTGTTGTGGCTGCGGCAGTATGCAGTGGGAGGCGGCGTGAGGGGTACGCTTCTCGCCCGCTACTACGGAGTCAGAACTGCAACGGAACATCATGCGCTCATAGCGAAGTTTGTTAAGCTGTTCTTAACCGATGGTCATGAGTTGGATGGGTGACCGCTAGTGACATTACTACTGAGCCTGCACGTGCTTCGGAGGGCACGTTAACTGCCATCCTAAGACAACAACCGTGACCGACGCCGGTTGTTGTCTTAGGATGGCAGTCGTTACAGCATGGTGGTAGGGCATTTTGCGAATGCCCGCCTGGCTAGCTACCAGTCTCAAGTAGAAAATCTGTCGCCAAGCACCTAACGGTGTGTTCCGGCAGCTGTCCTTGTGAGCCAGTACTTCTAGGTTAGCCTGATTAACATCTTCCACCACATCATCACTTACCATCAGGTGAAATAGTGGTCAAAGGCCTATCAGGAAAAAAAAATTCTTTTCGCACATGTTTGGTGGATACGTAGCTTTATTTACTATGAGTATACTTTTGTTTCAATTCAAATGTATGTAAATGTACAAAGGAGAGGGAAGTGTGTGTATGTAAGGGTATACGTGTGTATATATGTGTATGTGTGTGTGTGTGTATACCTAGACTTGTGCAGGTCGGGATGCGGATGCCGCGCGCGGGAGGAGCCCGAGCCGCTGCGGGACCGCTCCAAGCGCCCGCCCGAGCCGACCTGCTACACAACAACACGATACTTGTTACTTATTATCTTACCCTTTAGCCATATGACAGACACTCTCGTTTCAGCCGCTAAATTGCAAAAACACAACGGAAGCTATAATTTTACAGCTGTAATGCAGACCATCTAACACCCTTACACAAACACAACAATATATATATACGAGCACATGTTAGAGGAGATATATTGCTTGTAGCTGTCTAAAAGCCACAGGCTGTATAAGACGTTAACACATCGCATTCGTATTCAAAATACTGCATGTCGACTGAGTTGCTCTACATTATCAGGCCATAAGCAACGCCGACACATTATGGTGATGTGCAATCGAGGCAATCGGCTGGTATTCAGTTAGATAAGTGGGGGAACATGAGCATTAGTAGATGGGTACATACTGTGACGTCATGCGGCTCGTCCCCCCGCACGGAGGGGGGCGGGGGGCGGGGGCCGGTGGGGGCCAGCAGTGCGGCCACGTCGCCGAGGGGGGACTCCATTAGGTTATCCCAGTTCATCTATAAATGTATCAATACAATACTACATTGTTGATGAGAATATTGTACAAATAACAATTTCATTATCTCGCAATTTAAGTGAAAAGCTGAGTGTATAAAACATAAAACCACAAGTATGTAAGTAAGTTGCCGCAACTCGTGCATAAATCCATTTTAGTCTCGACTTATTCATATTCATATTCATTTTCATTTATTGGTAATAATTTGATTACAAGTCCTATATTCGTTACATAAAAATTAAAATGTTATAGGTATATTACATTCATATTATTTTACCATTATCTGATAACATATAAATGCGAAAAATTCAAATAAAAACATGTCAAAATTATATTAAAAATACAAATGTAAATTACAATGTCAACATAAAATAAAATTCATAGAAATGGGAAAAAAACAAAATCCACAACATCATAACAATAGATTATGAAGTTGGTTAAAAAAATATGTCAACATACTACAAATTAAATAATTATGAATAGTTAATGCGAATGAACTCAAATGTCAAAATTATAATATAAAAAAATGTCAATCATTATGTCAAAAAAAAATAAAAATAAAGTCAATAGATATTGGTAAAAATAAAGTCATCATCATCATAACAATAATTTAAAGTATGTCAACATACGACAATTAAAATAATTATTAAAATACAAATTCGTCAAATGAATAAAAAGACTTCTCGACAAGCCAATCTTTCATTCGACGTTTAAAGATGTGCGTTGAAGGGGCATTGTGAATATTGTCCGGCAGCCGGTTATACACAGCTGGTGCTATGACATGTACTAGCTTCGACGACTTGACGAGACGGCGCGGCACTGCGCGGAGCTTGTGCGCATAACGCGTAAAGTTTCGGGACATTTCCGTTGGTAGTACTGCCGACACACGCCATAGTGCGAAGCAACCACGACCTATCTTTTCACATAGCTTGTCAATGTGGGTTTCCCACGTGAGACCACTATCGAGCTGGAAACCTAAAATGGTTGTATGTTTCACCTGCTCTATAATTTCGTTCCCAATAGTTACCTTTAGCTGAACATTATTTAAGCCTGAAAGGTCAAACTTAATGAACTGCGTTTTGTTGATGTTCAGGATAAGACCATTTTTTCTAAACCAGAGGTTTAACTCCGCCGCTACCTCATTCAGTTTGACTTCCAATTGTTGATTAGAGGGCGCAGTCACCACTGCGGCGACGTCATCTGCGTACATAAAAGCACAACCTTTGTGCACGTTTCCAGGCAAGTCGTTTAGAAGGAGGGAGAACATAATATTGGAGAGTGATGAACCTTGTGCTACTCCTATATATGTCTGCAATGGTATCGATTTTACTTCGCCTCCCTCACTGACAACTATTTGATGCCGGCCTGTCATAAAATCTGTTAGTAATGCAAGTGCTGAGCCCTCGATCCCATAGTGCTGCATCTTAGCGGCGAGTACACTGTGGTCAGCGACGTCGAAAGCCTTAGACAGGTCACAGAAAATTACTGCAACCTGCTGTGAACCTTCCCGTGCCTCCAATACTTGTCTTACCACTTGTCGAGCCAGACACGTGGTAGATCTCCCGGTACGATATGCATACTGCTTGTCTGACATCGCCCCACAGGCCGTCAAGTATTCGATCAGTCGTGTGCTAATTCCATGTTCAAACACTTTCGCTATTGCTGGAATGATTGATACTGGCCTGTAATTATTTACTTCTCCTTGTTTTCCCTTTCCTTTATACAGAGGAGTAACTTTGACATATTTCAAGGTTTCTGGGTAGATACCTTGCTTTATGCATTGATTGTATAAACACGACAGGGTTTGAGCTAATGGTGCTGCCACTTGGTGGAGAATGGAGACGGAAATGCCGTACACGTCTTTTGACTTTTTCTTTGCCAAGCTAGTCGTCAGAATACGGTACACCTCCACGTCAGAGAAAGGTTTGATCCTGAAAGACCGGTCAGAAGCATTTCGGACTGCAGCGAGCGCGCTGCTCGCCGCAACAACATTGGCTGCTGGCGCGCCACATATTGCGGCCGCCCTCACAAAATGCTCGTTCACCGCGTTGACCACATCATGTTTACTCTGAAACTTGGACCCATCAGCTTGAACGAGAAAGTCTGTAAAATCATGGTGCTTTCTTGACCTCCCCGTTTCAGTATTTACCACATCCCACATTGCTTTAATTACGTTATGGGATTTGTTTATGTTTTCACAGTAATAATTACTTTTTTTCAACTTAAGCGTGTCATTGTATTTAGTCTGGTATTCGTCAATTTTTAATGCTAATTCATTATTTGTAGGGAATTTCAATGTCAAGTTTTTCATGTCACGTATTAGATCCTGTAAATTTATTATATCAATTGTCACCCACGAATCTTTTTTCGTCATAATCGGTATGGATTTTACAGGAAAACAAACGTTAATTATATTTTTCAAATTATTAACTATTGACGTGGCGAGGCAGTCAGGTGAGCCTACGTACTCGCTAACCAGTTCTTTCCAGTCTACACTTTCAACAGCAAAAATAAAGCTGCATATGTTGGAGTGAGTGTAGGACCGGCCTCGCCTGGTGAGCGCGGGCGCGGGGCCAGCTCTTGGCTGGCACGGCACCACAGCTTGCACTGCATAGTGGTCGCTGAGGCCGGAGCGCACAGGCGAAGCGCGCGACTCACGCGCCAGGTCACCGCTCACGTACACGTGGTCGAGGCTAGTGCTTGTCAATCCCTTCTCCCTTGTTGGAAAATCAACGATATTAATTAGATTATTATTATCCAAAATTTTTTTCAATTTTTTATAGTCACTACATAATACATTGCTTATATCGATATTTAAATCACCTACGACAGTGTAGCTCTTCCCAGTTTCAACCAGCATGTCGAGCGCTTGTTCAAAAATAGGAAAAAACTGCGAGGTTTTAGTTAAATTAGAACAGTAAATACACATTATAATTATATTTATGTCAAACAATTCTATAGCGGAAATTTCGCATATTTGCTCAGCTGATAAACTGGTAAAACTATCTAAGTTTTGAAAATTCAAGTTACTGGTATTATTAATATAAATACATGAGCCTCCATGAGCGATGGTCGGCCTGCAATAGTGTGACGCTAATGTAAAGTTATTTAAATTAATACAAGTCAGTTCATGATCCTTTAACCAATGCTCTGTTAGGCAGAGAACGTCGCATTTCATTTGGGAATGTAATAATACTTACTTATATATAAAACTTGTTGTTATATGCAGTCGTCGTGCAATCTACTAATTCTGAAGCAATGATGGCCGAGCGGCAATAGCCATGGACTGCTGTGCAGCAGGTGCATGGTTCGATCTCCACCGCTGGCTGGAGCTTCATTGCAAGGTGGAACGGCATTTCGCGAATGTTCGCCTGGCTAGCTACCACTCTCAAGTAGAAAAACTGTCGCCAAGTGCCTAACAGTATGTTCCGACAACAATCCTTGAGAGGCAGTACAATTAAAGGCACATGAAACTTAATAACTGTACTGTCTCAGGATGACGGGCGCAGTGACGAAATGCATTTGTTATAGCAGGTAAAGGCAGACGTTAGTGTGCTTAATATCAGGTTTGCCTCGAGCTTGTTCAGTCACAATCACATTTAAAAGAAAAATTTAACAAGTGGGAAGAGATTTTTTTTTACCGTAGAGAGCAATTTTAATATATGTAAAGTACTGAGCACTGTTAGCAGAGATACAAAAGCAAGAATACTAAAAACCTGCTTTCGTGTGCAACTTTTCACGTCTAATAATTTTCAAGAATACACTGTAGGCAATGTAATTACAAAGAAAAATACGTGTTATGCCAGATATATCCGAGTACTGTTGCGACCACATCCGGTGGGTAACCTCTCGCTCTGCATCGAGTGGCGCGTTACCCGCGAGCGTCCGAGCTTTCCTTGAAAAAGACCATCGAATGTGGTAAAAAATTATTAGGACTTACGTAACTTATCTCCGTGAATAATTCCGTTTATTTCTTTTTTAATACATTATAATATAATAGAACAAAATAAACGGTAGGTAATAAAAATTTAAAAGCAAAATCTGACAATGGTGATGTAATCATAAAGACGGAGTATTGCTAAAGATGCGTACCACCTGAGTGAAAGTGACGTACGTTCCCCTGCCCGTGTGTGTGTGTGCGTGTGTGTGTGTGTGCGTGTGTGTGTGTGTGCGTGCGTTACCTGCGTGTGCATGCGCATGAGCGAGCGCACGTCCCCGGCGGGCGAGCGCACGTGCAGCTCGGCCCACGCGCCGCACCAGCACGGACACGCGCCGCTAGCCGCCAGCGCGCCCACGCGGGACCACCCCGTCTCCTCAGTATCCTGTACCAACAACGTACCTGCCTGCTCATACAACTATATATACTCTTCTAATCATACAATCATTATACTGTTTCTTTCATATATTACACATTTTCCTACAGTTTGTAACTTTTGCTTACAAATAGCGCCTATACACAGTAGCTTGCGGCACTGCCACTCCTTCTTAGTCTTCAATTTCAATTATCATACAGTGCGATCGTCTTTGGACAATTTTCGAGCGAAAACAATCCAATGTGTTGTTTGAAGTAAGGAAACTAATGAAGTAATGGTGCAAATTTGCTGAAATAGTGATTCATTATTAATGTCGAGCCCCCAGCTCGTAACATTATATCCTTCTTTTATCGAAATTGGTTTCTAAGTACACCCATTGTCAGTCTATAAATAAAATAATCCCAATGCGAACACGAGATCTCTGGAAGTTGAGCGAAGACTACGTGAATAGGCAACGCTACCATTAAATTAAATAACTAAAATTATTATCTCAAACAACTAAAAGGACTATTAACATCATAGACCTGCCTGTAAACACGACCACTGCAAAGGTTTTTTAAACTTCGTGATAAAAAATAATGTAACAAGCGCAATTTAATCCGTCAAAGTGGTTTAATTTATATTAGCACTAAATAAGATAACATGATATATAACAGTAGAACACTTACCACTTCTTTAGAGATCTTCTCGAACCGCTGAGAGAATTGATTGAGCACTTCTATTAGCGGATCCGTAGATTTACTGTTCTCAGACGAGTTTTGTCTGAAATATAAACGCGAATTTATATTCGATGTCTTTATCCACACAATCTGGATAAGATGAGAAAATAATATATCTAATGAACAATGCAATCATTCCGAGTGTGCTGTAGGTTCAAACGTTATGTCCCGATTTAAGAAGAGAAAAACGGAAACCAATCCCTTGTGACAATAATCAATGGTAAATCGTAAGCGTGCCAGGCGACATGCATCCAAAATATGTCCAGCATTCCTTTTAAAATGCCATAAGATGTCATCATTACAAAATTTTATAACAGACGACACGTGACCGTTTTTCTCATTCAAAATGTGGAATTCATAGCGCTATTCGAGGTGCTATTTATATAGAACTAAATCATGTAAAAATACAGAAAACGTGCAGCAAATTATAAACATAAACATATTACTACACATGCGTAATAAGCATGCAAGCATGCTAAGTCGACTATTGAATAAATAAAAAGTGCTATATTCGATGGCTATAATATGGTATACAGACATCAAACTTACGTCACGGTGTCACCGAGTGTTTTATTGATAGGTCTTATTGTGTTGTGTTGAATGTAGTGTCCAACTACTAACTATAATATAGTCTCCTAAAATATTCCCGCCTCGGACTTCATAGAAATCTCTCAACCAAATAAAATCGTTACGTGCTGCAGGTCGTATACACCGCTTTGCATAATACGAAGGGAGTTCAAAGTACTTTTTTTGTTATTAATGAAGGTAGTTTTTTACTATGCTTCTCTAATGACATTATCCAAATTCAAAATTAGAAAATTTCGTCGGTGTACCATCATTAGTTATTTCACAATCGTGCTTAGCGTCCAAAACTCCAAAATGTTGACCAATATCGTGCACACTGCTGTTAAACTCCTGACGAAACGAAGAAAAACTCAAAAAAAACCACGAAGAGATGGTGGCAGTTTATAAGCATCTTCGTTATCTAACAATCAAAAGTGTCTAAGTAAATTTCAAAGGGGCAGAGCAGGTATTGAAGATGACCCATGATTAGGTGGTCCTGTTTCTTCCACCATGAAAGAAAAAGTGTACAGGGTCGTGAAACTTGTACTCGCAAAATAATAGAACAAAAATCAATTCGCTAGCAAAGATAGCAACGCTATCCGTGGGTACTATACCTTCAATACTTTATGACTTTTGAAAACCTCGAAAGTCAAGTAGAAAGTACAAGATGGGTGCCACGAAAGCTCATACCACCGCAGGAACAAGCGCGACTTGAATCTTGCAAAGTGTTAAAATCCTACCAGTGGTATCGAAGCATGGGTTCATCACTATTACCCTGAGAGCAAACACGAGTCAATGCAGTAGGTCAAAAACGGTGCAGCACCTCCAAAGAATTTCGTAGTCACGCAATAGGTCGGAAAACTCACGGCAACAGTATTCAGAGACTGGAAAGGGATTTTGCTAATTAAATATACAAAAATAGGCCAAAGTATAACCGCAGTACCTTACGCAACCACTATGCGTAATTTGAAGGAAGCATTTTAAAACAAAAGGCGATGAAAACCAACAATCGAGCATCTCTGCCTTACAGCCCAGACCTGGCATCTACTGATTATTTTCTGTAACCGAAACAGAAAAAAGAGATCCATGGAAAGCGATTTTCTGAAGATGAAGAGCTTAAGGCAGCCATAAACGATCATATTTGAGACAGAGCTGAAAGTAATTTTTTGAAGGGTATTGAAACCTCATTTCGATTTGTAAGACGTGTATTGAGATTGCAGTGGACTAAATAGAAGTTTAATTTCCTGTTTTTTATATAGAGTATATAGAGAATACTTTGAGCTTCCCTCTATCTCACAGACTTATTACTCGCGGAGTCCAATGGGTGGTTCGTCCAAGCTTCAATATGATTCGTAATACTTGTTGTAATAATCAATTGAACACTGCATTTATTTTATACTTAAAATTAAATGGCAACTTTTTAAACAGCACGTCATCTGAACTAAACCGCGATTTGGAAAAGATACGGCATCATTCTGGCAAACACAAGAGTGATGGTAAGTCCATTTGGCATAGTTTGTGCAAAATGAACTTTCACTTTATATATATTTAAGCAAAACTTAGTACATAATTTTAACGACTACAAATCATTATATTGCGCTAATTATTAAATTCTCGCGTTAGTCTTTTTTAAAGGCGTTCATGTTATATCAGATAATATTGAGTGAGGGTGTGTACCGGACCGGTATATGAGTGTGGTGTGGTATGAAGTGTGGTGTAGTGTGAGTATGGATGGACCTGGTGGTGTGTCCGCTGGAGAGATGATGCGGCTCGGAGATGGAGAGCGAGCTGGAGGTGTCGGTGCTGCGCGAGTGCTGCAGCGAGTACTTGCTGTATCTGCACACACGCACACACACCCCGCCCGTCACGTCACGTCGCGTACACACACACTCACTCACACACACCAGCCTCGGCTACTCGTGTCATGTCTTGACGTAAAGATACTCATCCCTACTCTGTACTAGTCTTGCATTTAGCATAGAGAGTTTGTTTTACATTGGTAATCTTCACGGAATACTGAAGCAACTAGAATATTATTTTGTATTTCATTTTGAACTTGCATTGAAGCATGTAAAACTATTAACAAACAAATTAATCTTTAAAAAGTACCTATTGTACGTTGTAAGGTTACACATACCCATTATCTACAGATTTTTTTACGTAATAGGTAACATTTTCAGACCCTATGTATTCTAGAATTTCACACACTAGTGGTGGTATAGCGATCACGGAATCTATTATACTAAATGTGTGATTGTCGTACACCCAGTTTCCCAGAAGAAAATCTCCTTACAGTAATAATTTACGTGGCCATGACTGATGTCTATATAAGATGGACTTATGAGGCGGGACTGTATGGCCTAGCCCGATAATTATTAGACATAGTGAGGAGTGTTACAGTCCGAGAAATTAATATTTTAGATTTTTATTAATTTGTTACTTGGGCATAAATCAAAACATTTTTTTTCAAAATTATGGCACCTGTATTAATCACTACCTGATTTTATTACTATTAAAGAAATTGATTTGCAAACGAATGTATTGCAGAAAACATAACATGCCTACTAAGGTAGGCATGTTATGTTTATGTTTTGAGCCCGCCTAACGAGCACCAAAAACTGCCGTATAGGTGAAATAATTCGTGTATAAGCTAATTTTGGTATAGTTGTAGGGAAAGTTGTCATTAACAATATACTAAAGGTTCTGATGTGTTGGGGTGGAAATAACGGGTGGGTGGTGTAAAGGTCCCTTTTATTAGGTTTTCACAAACAACTCGTAGACAGTGGCCCACAGCAAAAAATGTTCTTATGATTAAGTGATCTCCATAAAATACCCTACAAAAAATATTTTATACACTTTATTTATAAATATTTCAAAAGATATTAAAGGGAAATGTTATTTAATATCAATTCTATACAATGAAAGTTATAAGTGTGTATAAGGGAGGAATGCGAAAAGGGAAGAAGTCATCCCGCTACGACGTTTTGACAGTAGAGAACAACGCAGCTCTCAATCTCAGCCAAACCATTAATGTGGTATATGGCGGTTTCCTTCTACACCCTGTGAAATGGAAACTGTCCACCAATGATTTTCGACTTGTCATCACTTGTCACCTACACACACATAACTTTACAACCTACAAGAAACATTATGGTCCAAATTATATGGTGGTTATGGACGGTGATATTAACAGCACATAACAAGCCGAACAAGAGCGACGAGGTCTGACAAAAACTTCGGTTGACAATAACTGTAACGAAAATAAGATCATCACTATTCAACAGGAACATTTCCTCGGCAATGGAAGGAATAAAACGAGGCTGATTCAGTTCCTCACCGAGAAGATGACAGCAGCAGGGATTAAAAAAAATATTGGTACAGGATATGCTGATGGTACTATTGTCAGGTGCGGGTTGGATAATGATACCGTACATCCAACTGTCGTCATAGTTGGAGAGGATGTCGACTCATAGGATTGGCTCCACCACATATCAACGTGTTCTTTATGAAACCAGGGCGTGGGAATGTGGAGATCGAATTGTTTTCAATGCGAAAACTTAAACAGCTCCCATTCGCCAGGCCAATACTTCTTCTCCACAGCTTCTTCGGATGTGACACCACCTCCGCGATCCATGGAAAAAGCAAAGCGGGAGTTGCTAAGCTGTTCGCGGCTAAACCAGGGCTGATAAAAAATGTCGAGACATTTTCAGTGAGCCCTCAACATCACCTGAAAGTATTGAACAGGCCGGAGAGAACCTGTCTCTGGCGATTTACCAAGCGCCTGCCCAGGAACAATGCCTCAATAAACACAGCTACTCAGCCTTTTTGAGAGGATCTATGAAGCCGAAATCAGTTCTGACCAATTTTCCTACCAGAGGAGCTTCGAAGCAGCGCTCGTTAAGAGTATACCTACAGGGATCTTGATCACACAAGTTATCAAAACTGCTTTGTTACAAATCATCTATTTGAGGCCAATACTAACGTTGATCTTTTTACTTTTTTACAGATACAACAACGGCTCGGCAAATCCTTACCACCTACCCAATGGGGATGGATCCGATAAGACGATGTCATTCTTAAGCCGATGACAACCAACGGCCCAGTGGCACCTGATTCCATTGTCAACACCATATTTAGTCTATGCAAGTCTGGATGTGTGGCGCGATGCGGCTGCCGGAAGCAGGAATGGCCTGCTCCAGTGTCTGCGGTGTATGCTCCGGTGCATGCTATAACTGAGCACCCATCGAACACACCGTCCACGACGATGATAATGATGATATTTTGAATTTAGAAAATAATTAGGAATTTTATTTGCAGAAATATATGTTGCATACTTAAAAAAATTAAGTATATTTTTTTATTGTCCATCTTCCCTCCATATTTTTTTTTTTTTTTTTTTTTTATTCCTGATAGGTTAACCTTTGACCACTATCTCACCTGATGGTAAGTGATGATGTGGTCGAAGATGTTGTTCAGGCTAAACTAGAAGTACTGGCTCTCAAGGACAGCTGCCGGAACACACCGTTAGTAGCTTGGCGACAGATTTTCTACTTGAGGGTGGTAGCTAGCCAGGCGGGCATTCGCAAAATGCCCTACCACCATGCTATAACGACTGTCATCCTAAGACAGCAACCGGGACCGACGGCTTAACGTGCCCTCCGAAGCACGGAAACGCTCAGTAGTAATGTCACTAGCGGTTACCCATCCAACTCATGACCGCGCGCGACGTTGTTTAACTTAGCTGATCGGTTGAGAACAGCTAAGTTAACTTCGCTACGAGCGCTTCAAAAATCCATATCTCGTTAAATATTGATTGCAGCAAAAAGTGTGCAGAATCTTTAGTATGGAGATTACTTTAAAATCTGTATTTTTTCTCTATGGGCCACCATTAACGAGTTATTTGTGGGAAACTAAAAAAAGGGACCTATATATCCCCCTCCACCAGTTAGCTCCACCTCCACCCATCAGTACTTTTAGTAACTTGTTTAAGACACCATTACCTACAACTATACCAAAATTCACTTATACCCGAATTATTTCCCCTTTTTGCCTTCGTTGGGTGGGCTATTAATAATAAAATATTTAAATATTGCTGCCATTTTGCCATCAAAATACTGAACATAAAAACATTTTTTGGCTCCCTAGTGAGTAAATAGCGATAGCAGTATAGTATTTTGTTCCCACGTTATTCCTATTCTACTTGAAGTTAAATAACCTTTATTTCGACACGAATAGCCTTTTAGTAAGTAAAGCCAGGAACTCGAGAACACCAAAGCACCAGAGAAGGTAAAGGTTAACAGATAGTTGAAAAGTTAAGTTAAAGCCAATTCACGCACTCTCCACGAATAGAAGTAGTCAGGCAGACTCGTGCGTGCCAAAACCAAATTTTGAAGCAATTAGTTATAATTAAATTTCTTTTAAAAACAATTTTGGTTGAGCTACTGACATCGAAAACGACAAGAAAAGAAACAATTTTATGGAATACAGAACAACAATATTGGAATTCAATTATTAATGAAGAAACATTCAATATGTATGTAGTTACGTGTTGTGTGCCATCTACATGTTTAATTTATGGATTTAACATTTTAATTATAGAACTATGTCCAACTGTTTTTACGAAATTCATGTTTTATTTTTAGAGTGGTCACACCATCTGTATGGACTCCTGGAATGTCACAGGAAGGCACCAGCCGATATATGTGCTACTAGGCACGTGTGTATAAAACGGCGGGAACGACCTACCTTCGTGCTAGTCGCTCCGTCGAAAGGGGATTATCGCTAAACACCCTAAAGCTAGATAATTGATTAATCAGCTAACAATACGGAGTTCTAGGATACTTCCCCTGTTCTGCATCTCAAGCCAAACAGCAATCCTTTGTTCCCCCGTTCACTAACGCTGAACGCCTGGCGTCCCAAATAACAATCCCTCAATTTGTCACACACAGCACCAATGTTTATCGTCACTAAAATATAATTTTAGAATACAATTTCAAACCACGGAATGCGTCGACGCGGTGCCCCTCGCTCGCCGCACGCACACATACAAATCCATCGCATATAACACAAGCAATGCGTCCGCGCGCACTCAGAAACAACATTGTTTACCTTTATTTACCGAACACCATCTGTGTGATGAAAATAGTATATTCAGGACGGTACTTTTCAGTTTTCCGACGCGAAAGAATCTATCCGAGGATTTTTAAAATCCCTTACGCTTACCAATATTACCCGGAACACTTAATTGTAAAAAAAAAACGTTGGAACCGATCATATTTCATATGATATCTGAATAGATTTTTACAACACTTAGATTTGGAAAGAGCGAGTACTTAAGCAACTGCGGACCCCTCAATCCAATGCGTATCACCTGATCAGCTAAAGGTGCCCCCCATAACCACCGTAATATATTTTATTGGACACAGTTGTATGGATATAACAGTACGCTTTGCATGTTACAAATATCTTGTGACAAATGTCGCACTTGACGGTAGTCGCATAAACACACAATGACTTGATGATTAACGCGTGTCATTATTAAACTTTCTTTCAGTTTAATTTTGCCTTTATTAAAAACTTCTTTTATTTTGTCTTGAGTTCTGGACATTAAGTACCTTCGGAGGCAGCAGTCTCAAAGTCTAGATATATGGGTTTTGTAGTAAAGCGAAATAATCCAACTGGTCAGCTAGGCTACTCAGATGGGAACAGACAGCCAATAAATAGCCTCTGCACGACTCGGTACAGGTTGGAAGAAAGTAAATTCATCAACATGTTTTGTTTATTGTATAATTTAAATCCACGTCTCGACAACGCGGTAACTAGGTATCATTGTTTAAGTATGATCTCTATCAGAAGACCCAGCTATCGATGGACACCTGCACGGTGTCTTACTGAATAGATATTTATTTATTTATTATGCACAGCTTTTATACAAAATGAACAGTAATTACAATAAAAAAAAAAAAAAAAAAAACTGTGATGGCACACAATAACTAGGACATATTGCGTAAGTTTCGATGTGAATATCCCAACGTATGTTAAGTACACCTGCACCCATTAGATGGACTAGCTAGACAGTATACAGTACAGTTTGGTACATGAGTAGATAGTTGTCTATATGAGACTGACCGTTTGACTTCAGTGGCGAGATGCGCGGGCACATCCGTCGGCGCTTCGCCCTCCCCCTCCCCCCTCCCGTCGCTCTCCCCCTCCGTGTCGTGCACCTGTAGTTGCGGCGGCCCGCCATCGCTCTGATAACAACACGAACTTTATTGTTATCACATTACGTCTTGTTTTATATAAATATTGTCAAATGTGTATGGCACAGAGAGTATGTGCTGTCGAAACAACAAATATTTAACTAATACATTTTTATAAACGTACTTACCTAAATATTTTAAGAAAAAGGACAGTGTTGTGTATTACTCACAAGCGTTGAGTGTCCGTTTGATTCAGGCCGATCTGCAGTGCCGGTGGTGGCGGTGCCAGCTGCGGGCGGCACTGCCAGCGGTGGCAGCGGGCTCGCCACGTTCTCCGCGTGTTGCTTGCACAGCGCCATACATCTGCAACGTTATATTGATAGTCTAAAAGCGCTGCCAAATGTTATCTACATTGTTTCCTTTGAAGCTATAACAGCATATTTGCTGCTGGTGTAAACTGGATTATAAATAATATATTGACGGAACATAAAACGTATCGTTTATCAAAAACCCTACATAGATATAGGTATGGTGTTATAAAAAATAATTACTCAAGTGATAACTTAAAAAGCGAGCAGAATGGTAAAAATATATCACTATTTGGTGTAATTTTTGAGTTTTTGAGCTTCACTTACATTTCTTTAGATATTTATTCGTAGAGAACATCAGAAGAATATTGGTATACCTGTCACAGATCCCCTGCTTGATGGAGTTCTGGTGGCAGCCGGAGGTAGTGATGGTGACGAGGCGGTGCCCCACCAGCCACGTCATCGACTGCCCTCCCTCCAGCAGGAACTGTGCCGTGTCGCTTCTGTAACGTGCAACATATACTCAACGTACTGGCTTACAATATGTACTCTCAATATTTATGCCAACTATACAAATTATAGAATGTACTCGTGCAATACCGAATCATTGTTTTATATTCTACTATCTATCCCAACAGGCTGTATCCACCCACTGCTGGGTAAACTCTGGCTGCCTGTTGCTTGCGGCATTATTTCCGTTCGTGTGCTAGCCTCTTGCATTGCCTTCCGACACGCTAGACAATGTCGTCTGCCCATCGTGCCAGCGGGCAGCGGGCAGTCTGCCACTGTGGTGGCGTACCACATTACGTTAATTCGGTTCAGGACAGCCTTGTGCTCCACCTGCTTGTTTCTCGTCTATACTCGGTGCCAAATAGCATGGCAATAGAGGTCATTCGCTGGCCTTCACCACGATGTCACAAAATACGTTGCGTCTATCGCTTATTCTATCGTTTACCATACAAACTATTGCTAAACTTGTATCGCTAGAATTTCGTGGTACAGGGCCTACAAGGACGCAACGGTACAAATAAACAACTCTAAAATATACGAAATCTATTGCTATTTGGCACCAAGTATAGCTAAGTGTCCTGCCCCTCTCCACTTTAGCTTAGCGATGCATGTACTAATGTTTTCAAATTATATTAACATACATACATTGTACTATAGAGTATGCAAGCAAGTTTCATCTTAATGTTTTCAATAACCGGCTGTACTCGCGCGTATTGGTCGAGATTGTCGACCTAGGTTTCGGGCATGTCCGATGCCCTTCATCCTATAAGTACAGTCGTTTATTGAAAACATTAATATGTTTCATACTCATGGGAACTTTCTAACAAAAAGTTTCGTCTTCTTTCCTTTATGACACTCGTGTGGAAAATATGTCGCCAAGCACTTGAAAATGTGTTCCGGTAGCTGTCTTCGAAAGCTAGGAATTCTAAACTTCGTCTACATCATCGCTTACTACCAGATGAGATACTCGTCTAGCAAATCTACAATAAAAATAAGATCTTCTTGACTTGTAGGACCACTAAACTAGTGTTAAGATTCGTCATTCTCTTTCTCTCTGCTTATTAGCGTTACGGATATGACAGAGACGACTATAACTTACAAAATGTATACAGATAGTTTTTTGTATGAAGTTGGGTGTTCTAGCAAATGTGACGGTATGCACGATCGGCACAATGTGTTGTAATTCCATTCCTGTAGAGGATGTAATGTTAGACGAGCGATGTGGGTGATGTAACATAATGTGCAAGAGGGTACGTGTTCGGTAGGGTAGGGTAGGGTAGGGTAGGGTAGAGAGACGTGAGGCTAGGTTAGTTACCTGCGCGAGTTGAGTCCGGCCGGCGTGGAGGCGTACCTGGCGAGCAGGTCCACGCAGGTCTCCGTCAGCTCCACGTGGAACGCGGCCGGCGCGGACGGCGGGCTCGGCGCCAAGCGGGAACCCTAACACATCCATATATATATACTGTCGCACACTACATATCTATGCCACCACACCCCATCTATTCAAACCTCTCTATCTCCCACCTCATAAAAACTAATATCTTCAAGTCTAATATATCCTTATTAATATTGTTAGGTTTGCAATAACGCCTGCTATGCGGATTACATTACAAAAATACAAATATACGATAGGAAAAATTTAAGTCATGTGCGGGATTCGAACCCGCGTCCATCCACCCCTTGAGCCTGGGTATGCTCTAACCAATTGAGCTAACATGACATGACGTCATAACTCAAATCTTTCCTATCGTTCTTTAACCATCGTATTGGGATAGACATGACTAAAATTTTTCCTATCGTATATTTGTGTTTTTGTAATCTAAAATATTATTACTGAGATTGGTAGCATCAACGGAATGAAACAACATAGTTCATATATTCTAGCTCTATAGCACAAATGACTTGAGTCAATCCGTGCAGTCCGCTCTCACATTGAAGTATTAATGTAACTTTAATAATATTTAGAGGTGCGAAATAAAATTGAAAATCTTAGTTACTCTAAAGTTAAAATATGGTTGCTAGCTCTAACACTTGCCACTAATACATATGACATATTATAAAAAACATATAAATACTTACAAGACTAGAACTCCTTTGTCGATTGGAGGAGTCCTCGTTGGCAGTCACACCTCCGGGGAAGTTGCTCTTGTATTGCAACTGCTCCTCGAACGGCATTATTATGTAGTTGTGTAGCCCCTGGACAGAAATTAAACATATGCTTGTTTTGGTCCTTTGAACCGAATGTGATTCATTTGTTAATATTCTTGTTTTATGGAACCAGAACTAATTTATTCTTTGTATTAATTCAAAATCAAATTGTATTTAAATACTTAAGACAGAGGTTAATGGACGCACGAAATAGTGCATTAGCTTCTACTACTTCTAGGTTAGCCTGAACAACATCTTCGAGCACATCATCACTTACCATCAGGTGAGATAGTGGTCAAAGGATAACCTATCAGGCGTAAAAAAAATTAGCTTATTTCTTTCTCTACAAAGATTTACTCAATTATACTCTACAGATTGAGCAGTTTAAGCTGTATTATCGTACATCTCTTTTTCAATAAAAGCAATTATAAGTTCGACGAACTAATAATTCAGCACTTTTATGACGGACAAATGCATATAAAATGCATGTTGCATGCATGTTGCAAATGCAGTTTATTTAAATAATTAAACTAAACTAGATATTACAAAAACAGGCAACAACAATATAAATATATAATGATGTAACTCACATGTATGATGAACCGCACGAAGTTCCTCCTGTACTGCAGCCGGCACTTGAGGAACCAGGCGGCGATGACGTGATGTGCGAGCGAGACGACGTAGTGGTTGTAACGCGAGGGGTTCGTGTACGGGAGCAGGATGGCGAACACCGACATGTACTGGTCCTCTACGAAGGATGCGAACACCTTCGGCAGCCGCGTCAGTGCTGTAGTACACACAGTAACGTCATCAATACACCCGAAGGCGAGGGTTTACCAATTCTAGTGACTAGCGTTAAACTCCTGCCACCGTCTCCGTTACCATCAAGCCACTGGTTTCCTAACACCTCTTCGAAAGCTCATGTAATTTCATTTGCGGTTCAATAACCTGATGAACTTCGAAGGATACCATTAACATTGTTTAAGTTCTAACGGTGTTTAAACTCAGACGATCGTCACTGAAGTAGCTCTCGCTTTAGGACCGGTCACATTTGTCCGCTCTATAAATTATTATTTATGTTATTATATTCTATCGCTGAAAATATTGATTCACTACAGCGAGACACATTGCTGGCGACGATCGACCCACTGTTACCTAAGGGCATCTAATGAATCACTGTCCCTCTCAGTAATGGTAGAATTAAGTTCCATCGGATGGGCGTTCGATAGCGGTTACTGTTAAATTTGAACAGTTCCACCATCGTGAAATAAGCAAAACACATTTTAAAAAACACCTACGTTTTTCTGTAGTTATTTATAAATAAGATGAATATGTAAGCAAGGGAATAGACGAGTGATGTGTATATATGTTGTGGTTAGTGTGAGTACTGACTGGAGAGGAACTCGAGCATGGGGCTGGCGATGGCCTGCGTGTCGGAGATCTTGGAGAGGTCGAGCAGCACCTCGGGCAGCATGCGCACCATCGTGTCGCGCGTCTCCAGCGTGAACATCGTCAGCGCCACGATGTACGGCGCCGGCGTCCGCAGCACTGCCGACAACAACAACGTCACTCGCGTCGCTCGCCACTGCCGACGTCACTCCCGCACCCACACACACACGGCACTCACCCATGCCGTACTTAAGGAGGCAGCGCACGATGCGCTGCTGCGTCTGCGGCTCGAGGCACGCGTGGTACGGCGCCAGCGCTGCCAGCGCGGGCAGTGCCGCACCGTGGAACTCCGACACGAGCAGCTTGCCGCCACCACCGCCGCCGCCGCCGCCACTCACGCGCAGGCACTCGGGGAAGTTCAGGCTGCGGTCCGATATCTGCACATACGCAATACTCATCAATATTACTACATTCACTCAAAACAGTATCGAGAATGGTTGATTCGTTTATGGTTACAATTTTTTTGTTGTTGTTAGATTACCACGACTGTTTTCCATTTTGGCGCGAGATTTAAGTTGCATCTGTTATTTAGATTAAATACACTGCTGGTTATAGTTAGTTTCATATCTAGTGTGTATTGCGAATTCTATAATGGACAAAAACATTGAAAAAGAGTTTGTCTTAAATTTCGCATTGCCACCGAATATCTTACAGAAGGCTTACGATGAATCCACTTCATCAAAAACACGTGCTTATGACTGGTACAAAGCGTTAAAAAGCGGTCTAGATGTGATGGAAACGTCTTCCGTGCTTCGGAGGGCACGTTAAGCCGTCGGTCCCGGTTGTTATCTTAGGATGGCAGTCGTTATAGCATGGTGGTAGGGCAATTTGCGAATGCCCGCCTGGCTAGCTACCACCCTCAAGTAGAAAATCTGTCGCCAAACACCTAACGGTGTGTTCCGGCAGCTGTCCTTGAGAGCCAGTAATTCTAGGTTAGTCTGAACAACATCTTCGACCACATCATCGCTTACCATCAGGTGAGATAGTGGTCAAAGGCTAACCTATCAGGCATAAAAAAAAAAAAAAAAAATGTTAAAAGAAGTCAATTCCGACCCAAGATTCATGCAACGCGGTGTTACTGGTGACGAGACGTGGGATTATGAGTTTGACTTGCAAATTAGTCAACTAGCATCAGAGTTGCACCTACCGATCAAAAATCAAAGTCATGTTGATCATGATCGATACTGTTTTCTTTAACTATCGTGGTATTGTGCACTCGAAATTCTTGCCAGAAGGTCAAACGGAAAATCAAGAATATTATTTGAGGGTTATGCGGCGTTTAAGATAGCAACTTCAACGTTACAGCACAAATTAGTGGAGAGAAAATTCTTGGATTTTGCACAACGATATGAACAATAATGCGCTTCAGCACAAGGCCATCATTGTGAACGAATTTTAGACCAAAAAGTCAACAAGTACCATCGAGTAACCCCCTTATTCACCAGATATGGCTCCATCCGAGCTTCTTTCTTTTTCCTAAACTCAAATTACCACTTCGTGGTACCGTACCCGTTTTTTGCGTGCGGCGAGAACCGATCTCAATTCCGGAAAAAGCGTTTAAAAATGTTTTGATGATTGGCTTATTCGATGGCGTAAATGTATCATTTCTGAACGAGCATACTTTTAAAGTGATAAAAAAAAACTTGGATGAATAAGTAACATTTTGTGTATTGATCTTTTCCCGGTACTTTCATGACAGAGTAGTAAATGTGTCTAGAGATATGACGCTAATTTGATCTGCTCTCTGTGTGTCCGCAAACGGAGTACAGTCTTTATTTTTCGCTAAGAATCGTTCTGTTTGTAGTAGAAGCATGGCGTGTATAGAGTAGAGTGGAGTAGAGTAGAGTATGTACCATCGAGCAGAGCGTGGAGGCGAGCAGGTCCAGGTCGGCGGCCCTCCGGCCGAGCGCCAGCGCGCGCGCCTGCAGCAGCACGGGCAGATGGCGCAGCACGCCGCCCACCACGCCCCACTCCGCCTCGCGCGTCAGCGCCGCCGTCAGCGTGCGCGCCGCGCGGCAACTGGGGAGCACGCACGCGCCCTGCAACACACACCCGCACCTCATGGTCAATACTCAACCGCATAAGCAGAAGCGAACGCAATATAAAAAAAATATAGGCGCATTTATAGGTAATAGACACCCTGAAAAAGAAACTGTTTGATGGACCTGAATTAAACATCATTATATTTAAATTTCAGGTTTGTAACTCATTCCCTTTACGAACTAGAGACTGTTCGTATGTGACAGGCAGCATGACGCTAAGCGGGATCCGTTTTGCCCTTTGGGTACGAAATTCTAAAAAGCTAATAAGCTGTAAACAAAATTGGCGAGTAGACTGACCGGCGGCAAATCCTTAGGCTGCGCGGGCTGCTGGCCGCGAATAGCGGGCGGCTCGGCCAGCAGGAAGGGCGAGCACAGCGGCTTCATGCGCAGCGAGGCGGCACCGCTCACTGGGTTTCCGTTACTGTCGTAGCAGAAACCCACGCAGTTGAAAGCGTTCGCGCGCAGACCGAACAGCATCTCAAATATCTGAACGAAAATATACATCGAGTAACGTATTAAGAACCAAACATATGAAAGGTATTTTTGAATTGAAATTCTCGTGAGTTTCATACATATTTAAATATTATAAATTAAACCGGCAAAAAACACTCAAGTTGAGGATCGAATACGTCTCGCGGGTTTCGAGCATATCAGATCATCATCAGGGCGAGTGCGCAGCTGCGTCTGCGAGCTCCGGCGTATTCGATCCTCAACGTGAGTGTTTTTTGCATATTATTGAACAATGAATAGAGCGATGTAATTTACAAGAAAATATGAAAACTGTTTAAAAATTAACACGTATAAAGAAGTAATTTAAGTTTTATAATATATAATTATGTAAGTAGGTTATGTTGTAGATCTTGATAAGATTTATAAGACGTTGTTTAAATTCATGTAAACTAAAGGCCGGTGATGTAGGGTCTGTGGCTATTAAGTAATTAATCTGTAAGTTATCGCTGCGATAGAGATATATAGTGTATCAGCACGTAGTCATATAACACCACAATCAGATGTAGACCAATAAACTAGTCTCCTAAGATAAGGACTACAACAGTTCATTGTACATAAGGTAATATTTGTGCAAAATAGATCATTTTTAGTACAGATGTTGATATTACATTGTTTTTCAATTCAGGGCAATGGAAGGTTTCTTTCCTAAGTGGTCAGCAACAGTTGAGTGTTACATAGGGTATCAGAAAGCTGTGAGTGACCTTGGTGCGTATATCCGGATGGTGGTAGAAGAGCGCCGGCTGCTTGTAGTGGTTGTCGAGGTGGTCGAGCAGCACGAGGATGCAGCGCATGGGCAGCGAGGCCGGCGCCGCCAGCAGCCGGTCGTGCAGCAGCTCCAGCAGCCCCGCCACCGCCAGCTGCAGGTCCGACACGTCCGCCTCGCTCGGGATCGGCACGTCCGTCACGAACATCTCAAACGGACGGTTCAAGATCTGCAACCATCACACACGCGTGATACGGACTGTGCTCTACACTACTGTACAGTACAGTAGTGTAGTGTACAATGCGATTAAAATAAGAATAGGATCGGCCTAGCGCCATGTTGTGACGTCGCAACTGGAACTCGGTACAGTGTGCAAATAAAGAAATGATAAAGAAATATCGTTTATCTTTACTAAATTGTAATAACATGTAATTGAAATTAGAAACCAAGGACCTAATCAATCATAGTGAGGTAAACTAAGTAGGAGATACAACAAACACATAAACACTTTGAACTTATTTGTTAGCAATATTTTGTAGGTTTTATAAATATATATTTAATATTAATATACATTTATATTTATTATTATTATGTGTATAAACAGTGTTCTATATTGAATGAATTAATGTCTCTTTAATCATTAATCGTGTATATATTATAGTAAGTAAGCTTAGTAACTAGCCAGAGCTTTAACACAATTTTTTTTTTATTTCTTAGGGTCTTGGCTGAAAATCAGCGCTTTTGTCTTAGACAATAAGCATTATGCTGAGACAAGGCTCATTCAATACTACTGGACATCTCACTACCGAATGTATATTTAAGAAAATTGTTAACATTGTATAACTTAATAGGATTAAGTTTAACATGGTTTATAATATTTTTGTTGTAGTATTGAATAAACTTATTTTCTTTCTTTCTTTCATTGCAGACCAAAAAAAGGCAATAGACTAATTTTAACGGTTATCAAAAACAAATATAACAGTCAACGAAAACAAATTAAACAAGAAGATCAACAAAAGGCGGGGAAGCGGGTCGCGGAGGACACCGAAGGAAAAATAAACCTGGCGCCCGCGATGTCAACAAATCAAGATAACGTCTGTGCCGCCAATCCTAAAATATGAATTTATTAAAATTAACGATTTCGGATAACTCAATTAATTTTTTGCAAAAATCAAAGGCGCTGCTCTATTTTGAAGTTTGTTCTGCTGATCGTACTAATATGAGTGAAGTTAGCCGAGAGACCGTCCTATTCTTATTTCATTCGCTTTGTAGTGTAGAGTATTATAGTATACCTTCTCTAGCAGGTCTATGAGGCTGTTGGCGGTGTCGGGCGGCATGGCGCGCGCCAGGGCCGGCGCTGCGCGTGCGCAGGCGGCGCGCAGCGGCACGCACGCGTCGAGCGCGCACGCGCCCAGCACCGGCGCGCCCACCACCTCCACCAGCTCCGACCCGTACACGTATCTGCACACCAACGCGACCAACATGCTCACTCACTAACACTAACTCAACATTACCAAACAACAACGTGTAACAACACATTTTACGCAAACAAATCTCATTTCATTTCATTCCAATATATAATAGAAATTAGTACACAATAATAATTCATGTTTTCTCATATTAAGTTAAAGATGTTAAATAAAACAAAATCCCTAAAAGATTTACAATAATAACGAAATATGTTGATATGGGGCGAAAAGTTGAGTGTAAGAGCCAAAATATCTAGAAACAAAACTATTATTAATTGAACGCACGCTAACTAAGAATATATCAAAATCACTATAATTTTACAAGAATTATTTTGTTAATTTTGGGGTCTTGTTAATTCTGCTTAACTTTAGTTTGTATCTTATAAGAGGCTAGATAGCTAGAAGAGGCGTATAACGCGAATTAACTGTTGGCACTCGAAGTTATTCTACTTCCAGCAATTCTGCGCTAGAAATTACTAGCTGGTGAGATTAAAATTTTGAGTAATACAAAACGTATGAAACATTTCGGCTTGTTTGGAGCGGCTGTAAATAATGCCGTTTACATCGCTTTTAATTCATAAAATTATAGCATCTCGAGCGTTATTATAAGAATTTCCGCTGGGACAAGTAAGTGTTAGTGACCAACAAGAGTAGAACGTTCTCCTGCTTGTCTTCCTTCTGTAAGAGGAATAACGGACAAAATCGGATATCACTTGCGTTGGAAATATGATATCCGATCTTCCGTCCACCCGGTTAATTAAGACAGATGCTGCGTTCACCGAAGGATAACGAGTGCCTTAACGTACCGGGCGTATATAAAGTACTATGCGACTGTGGCAAGAGTTACGTGGGAGAGACTCGACGCAACATCGCTACTAGACTTCGAACATTAGGAGCATTAAGACATGCTCATCTCTTGGGCTTCCATAATTATATTAGTTTTTATAAAGCCTCCGTATTAGCTAGAGAAAAGTTTTTAAGGCTATAGAAATTAATCGACATCCTAATTTTAGCCTGGATTGCTACCCTTAGTGCGACCTCGACGCAGAAGATGTCGCATGCAGTCTAGCATACGACACGGTCAGTAGTGTATCTCACGGTACGTGTGCTGTTGATGATGTAGCTCACACAGACGACGAAGTAGGCCCACCGTCTTCAGCCGGGCACGCTAGGAGCTCATCACCTAGCACCAACAGCGCTGGGCTCACGCTATTTTTCTAACAAAGCTTATTATTTTATTGACTGAATGCAATATCTGAATGTAAAATAGTAAGGAAAGAAAAACAATAGCGACTCATGTAAAAATAATCCTAATATTTTATGCAAACAAAATTAAAGTTTATAATACGTTGTACTGTAGGAGCACAGTAAATATCTGTGTGAAATGGCAAACCCCTGTAATAGGTGAGTGTTTATTGTCGTTATGATAGAGAAGGAAGGCTATGTAGAGTACCTGTTCCGTTTGATGAACGCGACGAGATGGTTGAGCGTGTGCAGGCGCACGTTGTACCTGGGCTCGTGGCGCAGGTACTTGTCGTGCAGGTGCAGCGCCGCGCCCACCCACGCGCTGCCCGTCGCCGACAGCGACGCCGCAAGCAGCCGCACCAGCCGCATCGTCGACGCCTCCTACACACACACACACACACACGCACCGTTACTACACCGCGCTTATACATATCTATCTAACAACCGGCGAGCAAGCCACCGCCAGTTAATGGAGTTCTTCAGTGTGACTTGACTTGATCGAAATTCTCACTCTTTCCCAGATTTACCAACTAAACGTGGCACCCTAACAATAATACTTGAAGGACTTACTAGTAGTCCTTCAAGTATTATTGTTAGGTCAGGTAAAATAATTTAGCTGTCATCGCGGACAGTTTACGCCCCTTTTGCAACCTGGTCTGTGCAGACGGGGTTTTATTCGACTGCACCCATACTTCCTGCAGGAGTCAGGTGCGGGCGGTAACATTGTAGTACTAGTTTATATATAATAAACGTATCAGATAAGAATGCTCACGGGTCGGTCATGTCCGCAGAGGTCGATGAGGTCGAGCAGCGCAGTGTGGTCTCCGCGGTACTGGTCGGCGTCAGCCAACTCCTCGATGGCTGTGAGCAGCGCGTGCAGCCGCGAGTGGATCAGCGCGTTAGGGGGATTGTAGCTCTCTAAGGGAGGAAATATGCATAAACATATTATATTGTACTATACAACTACAATGATAATTTATTTACAAGAAATATGATACAATGCAGGTCTTAGTTTGTAATAAGATTGTCCTAGCATACTTCATCTATCTGACATGCACTTACTTTTTGTTCCATTTGCATCGGCGATAATTATAACAATAGAATTTCATTCATAAATTGGCCATAGTGGTCCAGTCCGATGCCAACTTATTAATAGCTTTATTAATTAAATTATAGAAGTTCATTGACGTCATAATAAGTAGCAAATCGATAACACAATTGTTATTAAATCAATAACACTATAAAATAAATAGTAAAATGTTTGAAAATATCGAAATATTCAATTACAAAGGGTAAATAAAAAAAAGGAAGAATATAATTTGCCATCAAAATTTTCAGTCAGGTTATTAAAACAGCTATAGAGCATTATGAGCATTTTGCATGGTGGAAGGGTATTTTGCGACTGCCCACTGTACCATCCTCAAGTAGAAAATCTGTCGCCAAGTTTTTTTTTTTATTTGATAGGGGGGCAAACGAACAGGCGGCTCACCTGGTGGAAAGTGATCACCGTCGCCCACGAACATCCGCAACAACAGAGGTATCGAGGATGCGTTTGCGGCCTTTGAGGCGGGAATATGATCTCTTCTTAAAGGCCCCTAAGTCGTATCCGTTCGGAAATGCTCTGGTTGCACATTGTGGCAGTGCGAGGTAGAAAATGCCGTGAAAATCGCAAAGTTGTGGACTTCCAGACCTCGACATGAAATTGATGAAACATCATGCTTTGTCGGGACGTCCGATGGCGAAATTGAGCTTCAGGTAGTAAATCGAACAGTTCCTCAGAACACTCCCCGTGATAGATGCAGTAGAAGATGCAGAGTCCAACATCTGTACGTAGTGCCAAAGGGTCGAGCCGACCGGAGAGAACTTGATCGTCGACGATTCGAGTCGCTCTGCGTTGTATGCGGTCGGCAGGAAGAAGCTGGTACTGGGGAGCTCCCGCCCAGAGGTGAGAGCAGTACTCCATGTGAGGCCGAACTTGAGCCTTATAAAGTTGCAGGCGATGGGCCGACGTGAAGAACCGTCTCGCCTTTCCAAGTAAGTTCCTAACGGTGTTCTGGCAGCAGTCCTTGAGAGCCAATGAAATGACATGCACATGAGACTTAACAAGTATGTCTCAAGGTGACTAAGAAGTGAAGTGGTAAGAGAGAGAGGGCGGGGGCGACACTCACTGTCCTGCAGCACGACGGCGCGCAGCACGCGCAGCAGCACGTCCCACGCGGGCTCCGACAGCTCGTGCGGCGCGCGCTCCACGCAGCTCGCCACGCTCACCACCACCTCGTACGTCACCACGGGCTGGTTGCCTTCCAGGGCCTACACACACACACACACACACATATATATCTACATTACACGTCAATATGACCAACACTCTCACTCACCACATACACAAACATTCACACTACACAAGGTCCGTGTTTATTCATCGATACTAATTGTACTCTCAACACCGATCTTGTCTGGTAGGCTTTCAAATCCTGGTGACTGAAAGCTTATTCATCTTAATACCGTCACAAATTAACAAGCACAAATCAACAGAATCTCAAATCTACTGTTGTGACCTACAAATAAATAATAATAATTATTTATTCGTAGGTTGTGACAGATTGGTTTGTGGTATAAGCTGATAGCGAGGTTTCAAATGTAATCTTAAGATTAATTTACCTAATAGCACAGCATCTAGAGATATAATGTTGTCTTAGGTTTTCGCGATTATTACACATAGTAATTAAACAACTTTAAACGGTTTTAAGTTGTTTAATTATCTAGAGATATATCTTGAGAGCATACACAAAGCTGAGATTGGTTTATTAATGTGAACCCTAGTTCCACAACTCGGGATCAGCTGATGCTGATGCTCAATGAATAAAGTAAAAGTACAAAGAGTCCATGCCATGTGATTACTAGGGTATTCGGTATATGAGGCGAGTTTATTCGCATTTCAGTGACAGTTAAAGTAATACAATTGTAAAACAAAGTTTCGGCTGGAAAGAGTAATGTGGCCGAGTGGAATAGGCATCCGGCACAAAATCGGAGGATGCAGGCAAAAAAATATTGTGCTCCAAAAATTTGTAAATGTGATTTTAGGTCAGCGGGCGGTAGTGCTTACAATCATATATAGAAATAAGTAGGTAATGTATAAAATCAGTTCTTTGTCATTTAAGAATGTATCTTTGTGTAGTCGAATACGAAAATCAACTTATTTATTCTTCCATCAATTGTTCATGCAGTTGTAACCTACATAAAAGGTTAAGTTCTTCAAACAACAAAATATAATATTGTTCGAAAAACTTTCTTTTCTTTGCTGATTGTGTGTATAACCTATATAATGCTTGCATACATTTGCACTAAGATATTGATGCACCACTGATGGTAATTATAGCATTCTTATAACTAACAGCAGACACAATAGTACATTGTTCAACAAGGGAAGAAAGTGACCAATTCCCATTGAGTGTGTAGTTTTTTTTTTTTTTTTTTGTTATATTTATCTACACTCCACAGACTCCAGGGTCCGTGCCTTTTTTTAATTATGACCATATTTTATTTACAAACTAGATACTTACAATATATAGGAAACATGCAACATTCTAAAAGAGAACAGTGTTAAAAGAACATTTTTTTTTTTCCGATAAATGTCATTACCACTTGCATCCAGAGCAGACCAGTGTCCTCTAGCAGCACCCGTTCACGAGTTGACGCATGTGCCAGCCATCGCCTTCCTCAACCATTTTTGAGGGAAGATGGCGACCCGACACACAACACCGCCGCTAGACAACACCTTTATGTGAGCTTGACCGCTCTGGATACCCGTGCCAACGATTACAATTTGGGATTACTCTACTTTTTTGTGTCATTCCCCCACGTCACATTGTAACAGGGTCTCCATTACCACGCTGTTTCGATCTTTGATCGCCATTTTGAGGTTGTAATTATGGATGGTTTTTGGTGTCGCAACCATCGCCTTCCTGACGAACCGTCCTATGGCGTCTTCTTCGTCATCTGCGTAGTATGTGAAGGTTCCAGTATGCCGTGAAACTGCAACGACTGCGTGCGGGACGCTCTCGTGCAGCTTCATGCTGCTCTTGGTCTTGATGGCGATGACCGACTCGTATGTCAGTCCCTGAGCTTCGTGGATGGTAAGGGTGCGTGATCCCCTTCCCTCTCCGTAGCCCTGGCTTGTCAGGGTCTCCTTTTCTTCCTGGGTGTGAACCAGGAATAAGGTGTTGGGGAGAGACTTGAGAATTTTCGCACCCGTGTACCTTTCAAGCTTCAGGGACTTAATACGGGGAGCTGAGGAATATATACCAGAGTATATTTCCCTCAGTGCGTACGCGACATCCATTGGGTTGCGATGCGTGCATAACAACTCCTGGGTGATGTTTGTGACCAGGTTAGGGCGGTTGTACCTTAATACGAAGAGATTATCTCTATCGATGTAAGGCAGCTGATTGACATCTCCGATGAGGACAAGTTCACCAACTCCAGCCAGCCTGGAAGCCATGACTATGGCTCCGAAATGGTTCATGAGAGCTTCATCCACTGTGAGGCGGCTGTAGCTCTCAGTCCTTTTAAAACCATTTACGAGGACAGAAGCCATTGTGCGCACCTTGGTTTTCACTTAGTCTCCGATTCGGTGCGCAAGCTTCTCCCTCAGGTCTTTTGCTGCTTCTGTAGTTGTTGTGATAATGATGTCCTTGTCCACATCGAATTGCCTTACCACCCAAGTTGTTTTACCACATCCTGGAACTCCATTTACCCATTGTATTTTCGGTACTTCCCAGTGTTTCCAGAATGCTTCAATGTCCGCTCCCCCCAAAATAGATTTCGCCATTTCGAGGATACGGTCATCTAACATTATTTTGGTGCACTGGGCCGTTACTACTATTGGGTCATTTTGTGGTGTCGCGTATTTAGGCCTACCTAGTCGCTCCGTTTCTCCCTCGTCCAGGGACACAAATCCGCCTATTGCATTGTATGCCGCCATATACTTACCTGACATTTTCCCCTTGACGACCTGGGCTGTGTCGTTGTTGTATATAGCGGCTTCTGCCTCTTCGAGTCTCACCTTTAAAAGGTTTTCATTTTCTAGCCTGAAGGACTGCAAGATGTTTTTGCAGTTTCTATGGTTGATCTCTCTGGTCGCCCTTGTAATGGCTAGAAATTCTAGGAAGGCATTAGCTGCATGGCTCGTTGGTTCCTGTGCGGGACTATATATACGACTGTCCTGTTTTTCAGTCGTACTAAACGACATGGATTTCCCATGACAATCTTCACTGGCATCGCGTTGTACGTTTTACGCTTCATGGTTGTTTTGAAGCTGCTCCCATTCAGCAGGCAAGCTAACCCGGGTGATAATCGCACGCGGCTCTTGGCTCCAGCATGGCAGAAGCTTATTCCGAGTCTCTCTTTACTGCCTTCCATAAAGAGAGCAACGCCTCGGATGCGAATCCCAGGCTCTCCTTGCTCTCCACATGCCAGCAGTTGGGATATTTCTGTATTTTTTTTCGTGACGGGGATGTGTGGGGCTATGATTTGGGCAGGAAGGGTAAGCGGGGTATTAGAACGGGGGGGTAGGTTTGAGTTGCTTTTAACCGCTGTTTTGAAGGACCTCTCAACAAAAGACAAGAAATGTGTTCTGCTATCTGAATCTGCTAAGATGGTGGGCAGATCAGATTCTAGTAGTTTCTTGTTGAGCAAGATTTCGAGATCCAGTCTGGCAGCGGAAAAGCGGGGACATTCTAACATTATATGCCATACCGTCTCGGGGATGTTTGGATCGCACTCGCATCCTGGGCTGTCTTTCAGCTTGAACCTGTGGAGATACTCGGATATTCCCCCGTGTCCTGTCATCATTTGCACTACAAGAGGTGACAGTTTCACAGTCCGCGTCAGTTGGTATGCCTTGGTGACATCCGGTAGAAGCTTTTTCGTGACTGCACCAGTGCTTGAGGTCTCGTACCGATCTTGCCATTTCTGGATAGATTCCTCGCGGATTTTTCGTCGGACATAAGACAGGGGGATTTTGTCATAGTCTTGGGAGGTATCTGTGCGTGCCGCTGATTTTGCAAGCTCGTCAGCTCTCTCGTTACCAGCGGTTCCCACATGAGCCTTCAACCAAAACATGCGAATATCTCTACCTTCAGCTTTAATCTTACCAATGTTCTCTTTTATGCTCTTTGCCAGGGGGTGACTCGTTTTGGGACTTTTGAGCAGATCTAGTGAGGATCTTGAATCACTAAGCACGTTGACTAGTGGATCTTTGCTCATTTTCACCTGTTGAGTTGCCCTGTAAAGAGCATATAGTTCCGATTGGAAGACTGTGCAGTCAGGATGGAGCCTGAACTTAGAAGAGCTGATCTCTTTTCCTTCCTCCCACCAGGTAAGGGCAGCACCTACTCTCCCCTCAATTTTGCTGCCATCTGTGTAAATGTGGGGTCCGGCGATATGGCTGGTGTCGGTTTCGAGAAGCTCGTACTCCACGGATGTTCTTGTGGACGGATGGGGTTGGTCCATAAAGCGTATGCTTTGTTCGAGCTCCTTTTCTGGAGGGAGGTAGTCAAGTGAGAGGTTCTTCTTCGTTCGGTACAGGCTCGCTGTTTCTAGGATTCTCAGATCTATTGGAAGCAGACCTGAGAGTGCGAGTGCTGAGGTGAGAGAAACAGTACGGTAGGCCTTGCATATCTTTTGGGCAAAGCCTCTTTGTAGGGCAAATAGCTGGGATCTATTCATTTCCAGGTCCACTGCCTGTGCCCACACGTTTGCGGCATAAGTTATGATGGGTTCCACCACTGCGACATATATCGTTCTCGTAATCTCGCCGTTTAGACCCCAAGTCACCTTCGCTGCACACGCCAACTGCTTATATATGTCCGCTGCTTTTTTACATTGCGCGGAGATGTGTGCTTTGTAGGTGAGCTTTCGGTCGATCACAAGGCCGAGCAATTTAATCTCCTCTACGAGGTTAAGTCTAACACCAGACATGAAGAGGTTCGGGGTATCGTACTTCAACTTTCTTGTCAAGAGCATCACGTTGGTCTTATGAGCTGCGAAGTTGAGTTTGTTAAGTAGACCCCATTCCGTTATCATGTCCAGTGTCGTGTTGACTTTCTGCTCTAAGGTATTTGATTGGCCTGTAAATACGAGAACGACATCGTCAGCGAATGCTTGACAGTACACTTGCTCGCTATCCAGTTTCTGCAGCAACGAGTCTAGGATTATGTTCCAAAAGGTCGGACCTCCAATAGACCCTTGGACGCAACCTTTGGTGGTTTCCTTTTCGTGTGCTGCTCTGGCATAGTTGACCTTGATCTTTCGGTCACTGAGGTATGAGCATACCATCTCGTAGAGGTTTGATGGGCACCTCTTTTCCGCTAACTGATGTTTTAAAGTGGGCCACCATGCATTATCGAAGGCGCCCTCTATGTCAAGAGAGATTAGGAGTACGATGTTTTTGCTGTTTACTCCTGTTTTGATGTGCTCTAGCAGGTCATAGAGGGCGTCTTCAGTTCCGCGTTGAGGCATAAAACCGTACTGTTTTGGGCTGAGGGTAGGGAGGAGATGCCATTGCAGCCTGCCGATCAAAAGCTTTTCGACGATTTTACCGAGAACTGACAAGAGACCTATGGGCCGGTAAGACTTCGGATGGGTGTAGTCCGTCTTGCCGGGCTTCCTAAGGATGATGACGTGCGCTTCTTTCCATTGCTTGGGGAAGTATTTCAGCGATAGACATTTGTTAGCTATCGCCATGAATACCTCCCTTTCACTCTGGATGGCTGCAGTGCATATGTCAGCGGTTAGCCCGTCGGATCCTGGGGCTTTCCTTGGATTCAGTGCTTGGAGCACTGAGTCCAATTCTGCTGGTGAAAATGGTGGGTCATCATCAGGTAGGTTGGATGGTGATGCTCTTGTCTTCTCACGGATTGCCGAGTGACACGGATGGTCTGTGTTTTCGTTATCGTCTGGAAAGAAAGTTCTGGCTAGGAGCTCTGCAGATTGTTGTGGGGACAGGGTGCTGCCTTCGTCGTTCCTCAGGAGCATGTCTTCATGCCTCCGTGAGGTCTTCCGAAGGATTCGGTATATCCCATCCCACATGCTTTCTTTAAGTTGGGTGGTGCAGAATTCCTTCCAGCTTTCTGAGTGTGTAGTTTGAGGCCCAAAGTTCAGTAGAGGGCCATAATACACCCTAGTTGGTAATCGCACTTTCTACTGAGTTATACATATATATATAAAGCATTTTGCTTGTTGTTCACTTTTTATTATTTTCTCTGTTGCTTTCCCCTCTTTGTCTAATTGTAAATTTTACAAAAGATGTATTTAGTTGTCTAAATTTATAATATATTGTAAGATATTGTACATTTAATAACAATAAAAACTAGATCTGGATGGTGAACAATGAGGCTTTACATTGAATGTATATTGGAAGAACGATTTTTGTACACAATGCCAGGCAAATCAGATTCCAACATGGCTTAGACATAGCGTAGATCAGCGGAAAATTCAGGGAATAGTAGATTTGAGCTAAAATCATGTTGCGAGTTTTGTCCATAATTATTAGTTAGTAACCAAATTCAAATAAGTTTAAAACTGTTAGGACAAGAGAAGAATTTTGTTGTAAACAATGGTTACCATGATTCCAAGTCATTCCGGACCTAGAGAAGGAAGTATTTACTATGAGAATTTACATCACCGTTAGGTGGGAAGCAACGTCTTCCACCTGCTACTCGGATCAAACAGACACTACTTTCCGAGTATGAGAAATGAATAATCTTTTTTTCAAAGGGATCATTAACCAGTATAATGAAATGTATGCACTTACTTTGAGGAATGCTGGTAGCACAGCTAAAAAGGAAATCTTGAGTGTGGGCACTCTCCTGGGCCCCCACAGCGCCATGTTGATATAGAACACGGCACCTCGCACAAGCCCCGCATCCAGCTCCTCGGGAGCCCCGGCGGCTACTGGGGCTCCACTGGACCCTGAAGTGCCGCTGGATCCCGGGGCTCCGCTATTCCCTGGAGCCAGTGCCAAAGCACCAGAATCAGCGCTGCTGCCGCCAGACCGTAAGATCTCCACCATTTCTTGTAATGCGGCGTGACCGATGTCAGCACCAACTACGTAACGCATCAGCTGTAAATAGGAAATATAGGATAGGATGTATTTCAGTTTTTGTTTCAGTATTTGAAGTGGATTAAATCTATGTTCTTGTGACGGAACAAGCCCGAGGCCCACTTGATGTTAAGTGGACTAACCTCTGCCTATAACAGATGCATTTCGTCAACTATGAATTACACTGTGCCTGTCACACTGAGACGTACAGTAGTTAGGTCTCATGTGCCTGTAATTTTACTGGCTCTCAAGGACGGCTGCCGGAACACACCATTAGGTGCTTGGCGACAAATTTTCTACTTGAGGGTGGTCGCTAGCCAGGCAAGTATTTGCAAAATGCTCTTCCACCATGCGGTGAAGCTCAAACCCGCGGTGGGATTCGGACCATGGACCTGCTGCACGGCAGTCCATAGCCAAGGGTCTAAGAAAAATGTCAGGCTGAAAGCATAGGATGGATATACCTCGTTTCGCATGCGAGTGAGCGAAACGCTTCTACGTAATATTTATTAAAGGTGAGTGAATTGTTTAAAATATATTCATAATATAAAAGTTTATTAAAAACGAAAAATATCTTTCAGGTACATTTTTTCACATGCTTGCTACATGGATACAGTATTTTACAAATAAAATTTGTATTGATACAATTTACTTTATAGACACAAAACTTGATTAAGCAAAATTTTAGAGCTGTATGCAGGATTTTCTTTCTATTCAGAGATATATATTATGAAATATTGTTTCGGATCAGGCATAGTATTTGTCATTTCATCTAGAATATTATATATTTTATTCATAACTGTGATTAGAGTACTAACTAGACTAAGTGTCCCTTTCCAAAAACCAGTTCAAAATTTGCTTTTTAAGACTCCGCCTTAAGAGGATTTTAATATTCAGTGTATAGTAAAATATAACAATGTAAAAGAGTGTTGTTGGTAGAGTGTAGCAGTGGCGGGTGGTGCATACCTTCCAGCTGTTCTCGCAGTAGTGCTCGAGGTTGACGGTCCGGCAGAGCGCGGCCACCAAGGCCGGCAGCGCGGCGCGCGGCAGCAGCGAGTAGGAGACGACGGCCTCCAGCAGCGCCAGGCACGCCGACACCACGCCGCTCTCGCAGCAGTACACGCACAGCTGGCACGCATTGCTGGACCACACAGTTCACAACTCTTTACACTAACACTATTTAAACTATATTCGAAAATAACCAAACATAATATGGGAAAATTTACAAAAAAATACTGTATCGGCTTCCAACACCGAAACCTAACAAAAAAATACTCATCAAAATCAATTGATTAGCACAGTAATAGAGGAAAACCATTAACATAGAGACATTACATTAACATAGAGACATTAAAACAAAGGTCTTGACATGGTATCTTTTGTTTATGGTACAAGAGCCTCTGTGAACTGAATATCTCGTGTTTTTTTTTTAACTAGCAATTGTTTTTGGTATAAAACATATGAAAAAATAAAAACTGAACTGACTTATAAAAATTAAAAGTAAGAATTTAGTACTTAGTTTAAGTTCAACCAAGATAAGTCAAAACACTCTGAACTCCCATTTTGTGGTCCAAGTTCCACAAGTTATCTCATACTTTTCTGTGTGTTGAATTTGCATTAATTTTTTTTCACCGTTTTTCAAGTATTCATTTTTCTAGGAGGATTTTTACTTGTTCACAATACTGATCAGCATCAACAAATTTTTAAATCACCATGTCCTCTATATCTATAGTAATTTTGGCAAATATTTATTTCAATTAATTGAGTGTAACTCGAAAAGTACTTTAAAACAGGTTAACATGTTGATGATATTTTAATTTCACACAAGGAATCACCGAGTTTTATCAATTCAGTATAAAAAAATGCATGACCGATATGAAAAAAAAAGTAAAAATTAAAGTGAAGAAAGATAAATTAAACAGTAAGTAATAAGTAAGACTCGAGTTTCGTCAGTAGTAAGAAAAAAAAATAACAATCGCTAAATGTGTGGTAGTAATATCATAAATTCATTTCTTGATAACAAATTTAAATGACTATTTAATGGATTTGTCAATCTACAACTACTTCTGTTGCTATACCCAACATGACCTATGTTTTTTCATTATAAGTATCACTCTGTAAAATGTGTTAATGACTGGGATTTATACCACATATATTGCATTAAGAATTGAAAATGAGAATCCTATAAAAGATGCATTTCGTCCACATGTGACGGACTGCACTGTCTCGCGCGCTCTTGATGCTAAGTGTTACTTGTTTCCAATTTGTTAGATATAGAATGGCAATTTTTGTGCCATATACAGACTATTTACAACTAAATGCGCCATTTTTACATTATTTTATTAAAAAAATATAAAAAAGAGCAGGTTGTAAAATCAAAATGAATTTTATTATTGGTACACTAATAACCCTCTGCCTATAACAGATACATATAAAGACAAGTGGAGAGCAGCCCATCGCCCACACATTTGTGAAGTACAGTGTGCCTGTCATGCTTGGCAGGTCTCTTGAGGATCAGTGTAAGATGGTAGTTCTCTAGAAGGCACTGCTGCCCAGCTTCTGTTATGGCTGGACCCTTTGTTGCCTCTTACTATATTTAATTTGCAAAAAATTCATCATTGTACCTCTCTTTTACTACAAGACTCAAAACCTAAAATAATAAGTTTTTCTAGAACTGTCCGACAGTTTTAAGTTCTGTGTTTCGTAGTAAAAGACAACGCCTATTCCGAGCTAAGAGCACCCACTGGAGCGCGGTGCAGTCCAGTGTTACCGCATATAAAAAATATGAAAAAATTACTGAGTTGTGCCGATCCGATGGTCCTCGTGTTTTATTCCGTCATTTACACATAAACAAACATAAAAAAAAGAAGAAAAAAAACATTCATCTCAAAATGTTTGTTAGGGCTAAATACAATAATTTAAGTTTTGGGTACAAATTTTACAAGATTTGATTCCATGGGTTATCCAACCATACCAGATGTACTGTTTTACCTGATTCTTGAATTCTAAATAGTTTACAATTTTCTAGGTGCTTGAGGTAATATATACATATACTACATCAAATGTACTTGAAGCTATTGGTGATAATCCATAAAGTGCCTTAGCAGTGTTGGACTTTGTAAAACATCATGTTATATGAAGCGCTTGTAGTGAATTTTGCCTAGCTGTTATTAACCGATTAGCAAAGTTAAGCAATGTCCATCGCGGTCATGAGTTGGATGGGTGACCACTAGTGACATAAGTACTGAGCGCTTCCGTGCTTCGGAGGGCATGTTAAGCTGTCAGTTCCGGTTGTTGTCTTAGGATACCAGTTGTTATAACATTGTGGTAGGGCATTTTACTAATGCCCGCCTGGCTAGCTACCACCCTCAAGTAGAAAATCTGTCGCCAAGCACCTAACGGTATGTTCCGGCAGCTGTCCTTGAGAGCCAGTAATTCTAGGTTAGCCTGAACAACATCATTGGCCACATTATCAGTTACCATCAGGTGAGATAGTGGTAAAAGACTAAGCTACCAAAAATAAAAAAACAGCTCTTTAAATTTAAATAGTTTTTTATGTTCTTACATGACAATTCCATGGACTATGTGCTCATCCAAGTAGGTAGCATTGAACTTGACCACATTGATGATGAGCAGCAGGAACTCCACCAGGAGTGTTGGCACCTGGATCTGTGGAAGCCATTCTAACAAGAATGGGCCTATCTGGAATACACAAAATATAAAATTTGTGGTAACTAAACAAAAAATAGCATAAACTCTGTACACAATATGTTGATGTATATCATGGAGTACAAATAGGTTTAATACATCTACATGTCTACAGAGTTATATGTTATACATCTACAGGTTTGTCTTTCAGTAGAAGAAAAATATTATTAAAAACAATTAAATAATAACATTATTTTAACTTTCTTTATTATTTCAGCAAATTTAGGAGGTCACAGTGAGCCCTTAAATTTTTGGGGAGAGGATTGATCTATCTAATGTCTAAGCAGGATGTTGCCAAAGAGACAAATTAATGCTAATTAATGGTTGGACTCTTTTGATGTCCATCAAAAGAGTCCATATGAAAACACTACAAAATTCCTGAGGATGTTGGTGTTTCTTCTTCCAGAGCAGACATATTTCTATACTCACAAAATCAGAAACGCATAGTACTTATAGAACTTACTGTGGAAACTAACATACCTAAAGACCACACAATAAAAATAAACTAATATTATGACCTAACAAAAATTGACAACAATGAATTAATCAAAAGCAGTTATGCAGTTAATTTATATGCTGTAGAAGTTGGAGCAAGGGGTATGCCAACAAAATCCCTATACAACCTACTAAAAGACCTAGGCCTGTCAAGAACAACCGTAACATACACGCGATAACGCTATGGGCCTGGCACCCGCATGGTGAATCCATGGAATGCTAAGTAAATTCGTCTCTATTTTGCTCTAGCTACCGAGAGACTCATCGCTTTTCGTATGATTTTAAGGACTCTATCATGGTGGAAGGGCATTTTGCATACGACCGCCTTGCTAGCGACCACTCTCAAGTAGAAAATCTGTCACCAAGCACCTAACGGTGTTTTCCGGCAGCTGAACTTGAGAGCCAGTAATTCTAGGTTAAGCCTGTTAACACCTTCAACCACATCATCACTTACCATCAGGTGAGATTGTGGTCAAAGGTTTACTTATCAGCAATAAAAAAATAAGAAAAATATTGATGTGAATAATGACCCCTATCAAGGGGCACTTCCTCACACCCCAGTGTTAGTTTCACGAGCGGTCCGTTTGAACATTGATCATAGACTAGACACTTAGGCTTATCAACAAATTTGTATAGATAATGATGATGACACTAAAAGTATCATGAAAACTTAGTCAGGGGGCTTTCCCATCTTTGTATTACACATAACATGGATATTTTGTTCCACTCTACTTAGTCAAAATTCTGTTAGATGGAAAAAAAAAAACTACTAGCAAGGTTCAAACCTTGGGCTACAGGTAACTAATTTTTAGTCCATTCACACTATAACTTCTTACAGAGCTAATCCTTTGTCCACTTTGATTTTCATTCATAATCCACTTTATTCTACAGATAAGATGTATTAACAATACATTCTCTAGTCTTTTTTTACTAAATTAAAAACTTGACATACAATTACACAGAAAAATTAACTAACCTAGTTTTCTTGGATTCAAGTACTACTACAGCCACATTCAAAACTAGAACAAATTGAAGTTAATCTAATCCAAATGGTACTCATTTACAGCAAAATGAAATGAATAATATCTACATAACACATACACTGTCAGTAGGCAACTGTATTCTGAGGTAGCCAGTTGTTAAAGTTTTAACATTATTTAAAACTTTTTAATGTTATGTTCAAGTCACAATGCATTATAAAAGTTTTTTGTTTAATAAGTAGGTTGCTACACTGAATGGGACAAGAACTATGATACCTAATATTATTAGGATTCATGATTTCACAGACACCCATATCCAGAAGTAGTATAATACTAACCTGTTCTTCAAAACAGTTAATATTCTTCCCTGAGTTAGTGAGAGTATGGAGGAGTTTGAACCGTAGCTGTGTGTCCTCAGAGGAGTGCCTTGGATGTGTGTCACGTAAGTAGTGGAAGAATATGGTGCGCATGATCTGAAGGTGATCAGCCTGGCCCTCTGCAATGCAGCGCAGCAGGCAAAGCACTGCATGTCGGGCCTCTGTATTGCTGTCCTCTAAGAGATCTCTTGTACATGTCCACAGCTTCTCTACACCACCCTGTTTGCAATTGTGATATTTATATTTGAAAAGTGTGAAAACCAAGAAATTCAGCAGTAATAACAAATACTTCATAAGATAAATACAATAAAATTGACATGAGAAACATGGAGTTTTAATTACATGAGAAAAATAATTGCAGCATGGGTGTATTGATAAAATAGGTGTGGCAGGTTACCTCCTGGACACGGACGACGATCGCTTTTTCGCCGACGTCTTTGATGGCTCTAAGGCGTCGGTGCAGCGGCGTCTCGACACTCAGCTCGCGTTCTAGCTCTGCCGTGACCAAGAGCTCATTCCGTGCCGGTAGCGTTGCTGCAACATTGCAAACATACGCTTCACCTTATCACACATGATTCACGGACCTTTTTGCACAAAACAATGCGCTCCCAATCACAGGTACTCACCCGATGGGCCCTTCTTGAAGAATACTTTCAACTTGTCCTGGAGCGACTTATCTCTGGAGCCCATTTTGTCGAGGCCCAGGTCTTATTTCTTAATCCTAGTTACGCTAAAGCTTCCGTCTACACGCGGCGATTACCTATAACACTGATATTGCGATAGAAAAGACATATTTGTTAGAAAATTATTCTCTTTATGTATGTACCGCTCCTGCTTTGATATTCGCCATTTGACAGACAGCTTTTTGACCGAAGGTACCTACTTGTACAGCTGACAGGCAGCCATTCAATACAAGGATTTTGAACGGAGTACATAAAAACAATCCCAATATTAACCAAACATGTTATTTCTTCGATTCAGTTTTATTAACAATAAGGAAAGACCCACAACTATGAATTGTTAAAAACAACACATTATTTTGGAAAATTATGCAATTATGTAAACAGAGCAAGCAAGAACAAAAATATTAAATGTTTTTTTTAAGGTAACTGATTTCTGAACGAATAATTTCTTAAGATACTTTTTTAATCTTTCTGACCAAGGCCTATATATATTTACTGCCTATTAGTTGTGTCCTTATTTCCATTTTTCTAATGCATGAGATTTAGATTTTCGCCGGGCAAAATGTAATGGTATTGACCGGTAATATGCTACATAAAATAATTAAAAAGTCTCTGTCACTAATTTTCAAAGAAAATCGGAAAAACTAAATATCCCACATCTGCCATATCTGGACGGCGATTCTCGTGCAGTGATATGAATATCATAGTAGATAAATATCGAGAAAACATGGCGAATATCGAGTCGTGTATTTTTGTGTTACCCTCGCAATATCACTATCGATAAATATCAAGCCCTAGCGATCGACGCAATATTGCGATATCGGGATCAACAATTCGGTTTTCGTCGTGGTAAATCTACAGATGATGCTGTACATGAGCTCATTCGTTTTATAACTCAAAACCTTGACAGTGGCAAAAAATGTCTCTCCATTTTTCTGGATTTAGCCAAAGCATTTGATACGGTCTCTGTCCCTACTCTTTGTTCTAAGCTTGAGGCAATTGGATTAAGGGGCAAACAGCTAATTTTGTTAAAAAGCTATTTGACGGGACGGTTTCAATGTGTAAAAATTGGAGATCACGTTAGTGCTGAGCTTCCTGTGACTCATGGCGTGCCGCAGGGAAGCATATTAGGACCAACATTATTTTTAATATATATTAATGATCTCTGCTTGTTGACTCCCCAGAATGGTAAAATTTTGTCATATGCAGATGATACAGTTATAACTTTTGCTGCAGATTCTTGGAGTGCAGCTTTTGATGATGCTCAAAATGGCTTTAACACAGTCACAAAATGGTTATTTGAAAATGCTCTCTCTATGAATAATGATAAAACAAAATTTGTGGCCTTTTCGATGCGAGGATATCCTGTACCTAAAAATCTAAAAATATATTCTCATCTGTATTCTTGTCCGACTGTGAATTCAAAGACTTGCGATTGTCCAACAATAAATAATAATCACTATATTAAATACTTAGGAATCACTATAGATAACAATTTAGACTTTAACGAACATTTTATAAACCTGAGTGGGAGAATTCGCAAAACATTATATATATTCAAAAAACTTAAGCCTATTGCAGATTCGAATCTTATCAGACAAATATATTTAGCACTTTGCCAATCCCTAATAAATTATTGTATTTCATCATGGGGCGGCGCACCAAAAACTAACATGCTTCCATTGGAGATTTCTCAGCGAGCCGTCCTCAAAGTTAGCACTGGGCGATCATTCTTATTCCCAACTGCCCTTCTGTATAGAGATTGTGATGTTCTCACCGTTCGACAACTGTTTATCCTAAGAATTATACTTAGGCAACATAAAAGTTTAAAGTGTAATTCACTAGTACAAACAAAGCGAAGAAAATACGATGTTTGTATCCAAAGGGAACGATTCCGTACAGTGTTTATAAAACGATTTACACAGTTTCTCGGCCCTTTTCTCTACAACAAAGTAAACAGAACACTTAATATTTATAAATTGTCAAAACACGAAGTTAAAGTAAAAGTCACATCTTGGTTAAATTCACTATCTTATGACCAAACTGAAGATCTTCTGACAGTAATAAAATAGCTTAATTTTCTACTTTTATAGTTTATTACTACGACAACCCAATCATTCTCTTCCCTATTAATATACCCTAATATTTATTGTTGTATCACGTTTAAATATATAATTTGATTCATACGAACTATTTTTCAAGCCGATAGGGGTTAGCTGATTTCTTATTTATGTTTATTACACTTATATTACTCAAGTAACCTTCACAACTCACACCCTCTCACATTCACACACGCACTTACACAATACACACAGAGAGGAACACCATACATGAACACGAACAATAATAGGCTCCGCTATAAATAATTATTTCTAAGTCAGGAAATAATGTATTTATTTAGTTTTTAAGTCATCTAAAACTAAGGTTATTTAATATTAAAGTAACATTATAATATAGTACTCGTATATATATGCATGAGGCTATTAAAATAATAGAAACCATGGGGAGGGCGCTGTACGCTGAAACACAGGTGATGAACCTACTTCGGCAACAGATGCACAATTTATATTTTTGTATAACTTTTTAGCCACATAAGTTTCACCAACTTTGTATTTATACTAAACATGAATAAATGATTATTATTATTATTATTATTATTATTATTATTATTATAACATTATACCTTCTATACACATGAATACAAGTTCATCTGTGGACATATTTTTATATCTACCACTCGCGAAAATAGCATTTTTGTGAAACGTCGATATTTTTGGGATATTAATAGTCTGTAGGTGACACAGGATAAATATCGAGAATCGATAAACTTATCCCAATTTTGAGAATTGCCCCCCCAGGAGCAAGAATTAGATTCACATGTTGTTATATGTAGGCGTGTTGAAATAAGTGTCTTTTAAAAGCAAGCTTACTATATCATAATTCATATTTATTTATTAATATTAATAAATAAATATTATTTATTTAATTTAATTACTGCACACAACACAAGGCACAGGTGAATATTGTATTTTACAACATAAATATGATTTACATGAACATCCTGGCGTTTTGCATTGATGTTTTTGATTAATATAATCTGGAAAATGATCCACACCATCCCTAGTGACTTCAGGAAGAGGTAGCTCAATTCATAGTCTCTTTTTTCCATAACCTTACCACCGCCATGCGCAAGGTCTTTCACGACGCATTGGTGTGTAAAACTCCTGGTTGGCTCGTGTCAAAGACTCCGCCAATATCAATTGAAAGTCAAGCTATGGCATAGGCACTTCAAGTGTTTTACGCCACAAGATCCAGCTATTTAGTACACAAGTTTTATCCAGTAGGTGGAAAAATATATTGTGGTAACACTTCTTCGGACTTTTATTTGATACGATAGTATTCAAGCATTGAATCCAGAAGGTCCACTTCACCCTGTACTGCTTTCGGGCTAAGCACTGTCTGAAATATCTTCCTTTTCCTGTTGAATCTCTGGACCTCCCCTTTTGGGGTTTGCCCAACACAAGTTGACGTTATATATACGACTTTATTGTCTAACTTTTTGTTAACTTTATTGTCCTTATTGTTTATTGTTTTAATGAAAACATAGTTATTTTTATTTTATTTTCTTCTCGCGTCTGCCAATGCAAATTCTAGAGTGCAAAATGAGATATTTTTCTACAGGTAACATTCAAAAATTATTCACGCATGGCAGATGTACAAACCAAACGAGACTAGCTTAAAACAAAAAAAACTGTGACACTGCGGGAGTTGTATTGTAGTGCTTACCTAGATGGCGTTAGCCTTCAAATTAGCGAACGGTTCTAAAAACACAAACCGAAAAAGATGGCTTGAGATGGCTTCGTGAAATTACAACAGATGGAGCTAGTATATGAGTATTGAATAGACCACATACAACAGGTAGGTAGGTATTTAAAAATTAGCGAACTGAAATAGAAAAAATAAAAAACTACACAAAAAGGTAGTAAGATTTTACATCAAAGTTTAAGGTACTTGACGTTGCGGTATTTGAATTGGCATGCCATGAGATGTTTTATGTATTTTTGTAGGAAAAATAGGGAGCCTACTTTTTTCGAAGGCCTACTCAAGCAGCAATTTCAGTACCTACTAAAAAGGTCATACTGAAGTTCTAGAACCTAAAAAATAACTAAACCTTTGCGTTGCGTGCGAAGTCACGGACTAAAAATTTAGATTGTAGATAGTTAATTACATAAATAATAATAATAAAGCCCTATTATTCCGAATTAGATACATACAATTTAACATTCTTAATTCTATAAGTATTCTCTGACAAACTAGAAGGAAAGAGAGCCCGGTAGAATATCAAACTGAAGCCACTAGTTTCTATATGTGTGCAATGGAAGTTTTGCCATATGTAGAAAAAAAAAACTAATTTGTGGGATTTATGACAGATACATTTTTGATGATATAAATATACTATTACGGCAAAATCTGATCGTTAAAGTACAATAATATTGCACAATCCTCACGAATATTATTTTATATAATGGTTCACATTTTTTTATGATATTCTGTAGTTTATGTTCTCTAGGACAATAAATAATTGACTAAGGTCGTGTTAGATCACGTATATGGTAGGGTTACGACGCAGGTGCCGTAGTTGGAAATAAAACTACCTGGCGGAGTCTTTTTTAACCGATTTCAAAAATGGAGGTAATCAATTCCGCCTATGTGTATGTAATATTGTCAGAACTGCACAGTTTTTGGATATGTACACTTATGAAATTGGCACAAATGTTTAGAACCTAGTATAGACATTAGTCTAGTATTAACTAGCTTCAGATAGCCAGATAGTTGATTTATTGGTACAATTTACAAGTCAAAACGTACACAAACATTACAGCTTCTAAACATTTATGCCAATTTCATAAGTGTATGTATATTTGTATGTTTATCCACGTGTTACGCAGAAAATAGAAATTGTATTCTACATTTTTTTGTTTTCGTGAATAAAGTACCTCTCAACTTTGGAGTCATTGTATTTTTTATCAAAATCGGTTCAGTAGTTTTCAAGATATAAACTTTTAATTTTAAAATATGAAGATTTCAACGGCGCTGTACCAACTACTGGGTGGATTTGAACAGAATTCGGCAGGTATATCACTCATAATATGTAATAAAAGGATCTGGCATGCTTTATAATGCAAATTTAGGTGTAACAGTAGTATTGAAGTGTGTTTGAAAATTTAACGATGATATACCCAGGGAAGTTTTGTGAATAATATTTTTTAGTTTCAAACATAACGAGTAAATACTAGTTACTGATAAATGCATAAATAAAAGTAAGATAAAGTAAGTACACTGACTTTAAAATAATTAAATTAACCAATAAGTGATATATATATAACACGAAAAACATCAAATGGGCATCTACATAAGTAGGTACATATACCACTTAATTTTGAGGCCTGTCAAGGACTTATCGATGATAGTTTAGGGCCTGATAGCAACCTTAAAAAATAGTTGATTTACGTACCTACTTAGGTAGACAGTTATTTTTAAATACAAAATTCTTACTATTTATTTCCGCTATAAGATACAATAGCCTCTTAGATTTCCTTAATAAACATTAACTATACAAAGTTACAAATTTACGAGAAAAAAAATTATATTCATCTGCAGGATTCGAAACCGCGTCCATCCACCCCTATATCCGGGGTATGCTCTGATCGCTTGAGCTAACATGACCATGGACGGGGGTTTAAATCCCGCACATGACTATAATATTTTCTCTTATAAATTTGTAATTTTGTAATGTAATCCGCCGAGAAGGCGTTATTGCAAACATAACGATATTAAAACATTAGCTTGTTTAATTAAAGTATATAACGTAGTGCTCGTACACCAACTTTTAAGAACTATACACTTTTGGAAACAACTTAAAATGTATGTCTGGCAACACTTTTGTTTACATTGTTATTCGAAATTATAACCTAAATTGCGTTGTATAATATTAAAGAAAGTACATTATATTCAATACATACATGTGTTTTAATACTCAAATCGGTTTTTAATTTATTAATTCCGTTATGTGTGACGTGCGTAACGTGCGACGGTCTATCTTGAATGAGGACAAAATTGTCCGAATTTGGATACGTTTTTTGTGAGTGAGTTGTGTCTTACATAAAATTGGCCGAATTTAATGCTTCATTTTTGATATTCATTAGACTCCCTCTTTCTTATTAATTTCTCTGAGATAAGTATTATAATTTAACTCGCAATTTGGCGTGCCTCTTGGCATAGGCCTCCTCCAGCTCTCTCCATTTGGCTCGATCTTCTGCAACTCTAGTCCAGTATGGTCCTAGGGTTAGACGGATATCGTCACTCCATCTTGTTTTCGGACGCCCCTGTCTTCTGATGTCCCCTCTTGGATACCATAGGGTTACTTGTTTGCTCATAGTAATTAAACAACTTTAAACGGTTTAAATCGCGTATATTTATCATTATTTTTGTCCCGACGTTTCAAACACTTTGCAGTGATCGTGGTCACGGGGTGACTAATTGGTTTTATTTGTCACATGAGTGGGTTAGACGTCACGGCACTGGTACCTTCGTGTGTGAAACCACCAAAACTGTATGGATTACCAAAAATACACAAGACAGACGTTCCTTTGCGCCCAATTGTAAGCCAAATTGACTCGCCAACATACAAACTAGCTCAACACCTTGCTAAAATACTGTCTCCACTTCGCGGTCAAACCAGTGCGTATGTCAAGGATTCTTACCATTTTGTCAGTCAAATGAAAAATCAACAATTGACTGATGATGAAGTTATGATCAGCTTTGATGTACAGTCGTTATTCACCAGCCTACCTGTACATGATTGCATTGAAATTGTCAAGAAAAAACTTAGCGAGCATGACCTTCCCATGGAAGGTCATGCTCGGCAATGTTCTAGTAATTCTGCATATTCCTCTGCATATTATTATCTGCATATTATTTTCCCAGAATAGATAGCCAGATGTTAATCTGGCTATCTATTCTGGGAAAATAAGTTCTACATACAGATTGATGGTGTAGCTATGGGCTCTCCAGTCTCCCCCGTTGTTGCCGACATTTTCATGGAGGACTTCGAGGAGAGAGCTCTCTCCACAGCTGTGGCTATGCCGAAGATCTACAAACGGTACGTAGATGATACTTTTACCATCCTCCCCAGTAATAAAGTTTCTGCATTTCTAAACCGTCTAAACTCCTTACATAACAAAATTCAATTCACAATGGAGCCAGAGGTCAACAAATGCTTAGCTTTTCTTGATGTCTTAGTCATCAGGAATCCTGACAACTCCCTTTGTCATACAGTGTATAGGAAACCCACCCATACAGATAAATATCTCAATGGTAACTCCCATCACCATCCATGTCAGTTGGCTACCGTAGGCAAATCTTTGTTACAGAGAGGACATGGCATCTGCGACACTGACCATCTCAAGGAGGAGCTTCAGTATGTAAAACAAGTACTGCGAAGCAATAATCACAAGCTCCCAAGAATGCGTCACAGAAGCCGGCCCAAGCCTTCCACAGTTGAGAGACAACCTGCCATCTTACCTTACATCAAGGGTGTCACGGACAAAATTGGTAATATCTTAAGACGAGCTTCAATAAAAACTTACTTAAAGCCGCACAAGAAGATCAACCAATTTTTAAGACCTGTTAAGTGCAATATTCCCCTACAAGATGCAGGTGTTTACAAACTTGATTGTGAATGTGGGCTGTCATACATTGGGCAAACAAAGAGGAGCATTGGTATCCGGGTAAAAGAACATATTGCTGACATGAAGAACAGACGCTCGACCAAGTCTGCAGTTTGTGAACATGCCCAGGACAAGCCCAACTACTACATTCGGTTCGACAACCCACAAATCCTCGCCAGAGAGACCCGGTTTATGCCAAGAATGTTACGCGAGGCTATTGAAATCAAAAAATACCCAAATTTCAATACAGATGATGGTTGGCAAGTACCACCTGCTTGGGATCCTGTCATCAAATTAATTAAATCTCAAGGCCGACACAAATCTGCAAGACCTCTGGACACTGTGAGCGAATACTGCGTGAATAGGGAACGTTATGATTAATATAAAATGTTCGGACGGTAGACCAAATAATTTTCTTAATAACTCATGTGACAAATAAAACCAATTAGTCACCCCGTGACCACGATCACTGCAAAGTGTTTGAAACGTCGGGACAAAAATAATGATAAATATACGCGATTTAAACCGTTTAAAGTTGTTTAATTACTATGTGTAATAATCGCGAAAACCTAAGACAACATTACTTGTTTGCTCCATTTATTTATTTTGCAACGTAGCATATGTCCTGTCCAACTCCACTTTAGATGTTCTATACGTGTTATTATATCCATTACTTATGTCTTCCTTCTTATTTCCAAATTTTGGATTCTGTCACTAAGCCTGATATATTCAACATGCTTCTTTCCATTGCTCTTTCTGTTCTAGCAAGTTTTTCTCTATGCTTGTCGTTAATGTCCATGTCTCGCACCCGTATGTCATGCAGGGGAGAATACATGTGTTGAAAGTCTTTCTTTTGATATGTATGCCTAGATCTTTATTCTTCTATATTTCTTTCAAGGACCAGTATTTCTTCGAACCGCAGGCTATCCTTTTGTTTATTTCCTTGGACATGGAGTCTTCAGGGGATATAATTTGTCCTAGGTCCATATTCTTTCACATATTCGAATTTGGTTCCGAACTCGTATACCTCTATTTTGTTTTTTATTGAGTTGGTCATTAGTTTAGTTTTTTCTCCATTAATTTCTAAACCTACTTCTCTACTTTTTTCTGCTATGTCTTTTACCATGTGTTCTAGTTTCTTAGGATCCTCTTCTAGCAGGATAATATCACCTGCAAATCTTAAATGACTGAGGCAGCTTCCATTAATTATAATACTATAATTATCCCAGTCTAATCTTCTAAATGTGTGTTCCAGTAGGTACAGCAGTAGTTAATTACATAGTAGGTATATGTTGTAAATCTATACTTATAATAAAACTGTAACAGATCCAATTCTGTACATAGCAGATATTTGAAAAAAATAATTTATAGCTCTCTGTAGCTGATACTAATGCCAAAACTTCACACTATTGAATTATATGTAAGTAATGCCTAAATTTTGATATGAATAAAGTTTCAATGATAATATGATATTTTTTTCTAATTAGAACGGTATAGATGCGGTCCTTTAAAGGTCTGACGGGCGGATGAACGGATAGCGAAGGCTTAGTAATAGGGTTTTCCCCCATTCCCATTTTCTAGTAAGTACTGAACCCTAAACTCTGTTCAACAAATAAAATTATAACTAATAATAGACAGGATATATAAATGAATTAATTTTATTAATATATAGTGCAAAATTATAAGTAATAATTTATATTATATGCAACTAAATGTTGGTAGGTATGTTAGTATATTTATTACCTGACTTGTGTAATTTAATTAATTAATTAGTTGTATTGTAGGTATAATTATTAATGTATTATTACCACAGTGGAAGCGTAGATTTTGCCGCCGAAAATCGATGAACATTGAGAACTAAACAACTACGTTTACTCGTACTGGCGAAAATACAAAATAAATTAAAAAAAAAAACAGAGAAAGCGTGTCGCCTTATCCATTTGAAAGGAGATTTATCCAATTGTGATGCATCATTATACCTCACTCGACCTTCATAAGAAGGTGCCCACTTCTACGTCCACAATAGGCTTACCTACACAAAGCCCAGTATACATCTGCGGCCGACTATCAAGTGCGTACATAATAGTGGGTGACCGTACCTCTAAAATACGAGGGTCTAATCTCACCTCGTACCTCGTGACGAGGGTCCACAATTTGCGCTCACCTGTGACACCTGCCCTCACAATCAACCGGCTCCTTGATGCCCTCAATTTATTGTCAAACTGTTTATGGAGATGTAGAGATCTTTTGAGGCCGCGCCGGTTCTGGATTACGGAAATTGGAATGCCTTGAGGATGAGATCTGTCAGTAGATGAAGGTAGCACTTAGGAACGTCGAAAATAGTATTTCTTTACCTTATTTGTCCCACTGTTGAATGTAATGTTTGTAAGTTTGAAAGTGAATGTGAACTTGTATGTTTTTACTCGTTCACGCTGAAACCACTTAACCGATTTGAATGAAACGGAGAATATAGATATTTTTGATATTGAATTAATACATAGGATACTTTTCTACTACAAGGTTAAAATTCCGTGGCGTAGCTAATAGATACATACAAGTAAAGAGACAAGTATTGGGCTAACTAGTTCCGAGGAGCGTGAGTGTAGTGCCAACTGCGAGCTACACGTACTTACGTCATCCCAGAATACTTTCAGAGTGGCAAGGATAGTTTAGTGCGCCCAGCAGTTGATGAGTGTTAAGTCCTAACTAGGTTCCGGGTTCGATTCCCAGGTCAAACCAGTGTTATTGATTTTTCCTACAGAAAATGTTTAGCTCAGTATGTTGCCAGAAGATTACAATAAGCTCACCGCAATGTACATAAATAAAATTGGCCAAGTGTGTAAGTATCAAACATAGACACCAATAGTTCCGCGGCAACAAGAAATATAACTCATTGTCTGCATATACCAAAAATATTGTTTATCATTCAGCTCTAAATATTTAGCATTAGTCCGACCCGCATTTCACAAGTATTTGTAATTTAAATAAATTACGGGGTTACTCTCGTACATATATAAGCCAGATAAAAAATAAAACGGTATAGCTTTGTCCATTACCGTTCAAAGCTAGACGTTACCGCGGGCGTCCCGAACACACCTTGAAAAAGAGCCCACCGTATGTGGTTGAAACTAAAGTCGGATTATCTAGCTTATCTCCGTGAGTAGTCCGGTATTATTCTTTAAAAATAAACGGGGCCAACTCTCATCTCTTAATTCAGTCTAATTTTAAACTTACATTAACAATTTTAATTTGCACTACCACATGTCATTATGTAGTATTATTATATGTTTTATGTCATTATAGTAAACTTACTGAATTTAGAACTTCAACGTGAGAGCGGGCTACATGCATTGAATCAAGACATTTGTGAGATAGAGATAGCGCTATATGAACATTATTGTTTCGTGACGGCCGTGGTACGAATCTTAGTATCAATATTTTAATTTTTAAATAATGATGTTGGTTTTCCATAATAGTTTTTAACAGGTGGTAGTTGGGCCCCTGAATACCATTCACTTTATTTATACAATAAGCACATCAAGCGAATATTTCAAAGCTACTTATTGCAATTCAAAAGAGACTAGACAGACGGACGTACGGATGGACAGCATAGTTTTCTGTTTACTCGTAGGGAACCCTAAAAAGGTGTTTATAAAGTTCTTCCTTCCCAATGAGAATGTATACTGGCGCTATAATGTTTGAGCTTCGAAGTAAAAATATATTTTAACGAAGTGTTTGAGACATAAAGTTTAAAATTTAAACGTTTGACTAACACGTCTAGCTTTTTATCACTTAATTGAATTATGGTTTTTTAAAACTATCGATATAAACTATCGTAAAAATACTAGATATTCTTTTGATTTTGGTGCCCTATAAATAATACCCACTAGAAACTATATCAAATTACACGTCCATTATAGTTTCTATGCGCAACTGAAGTAGTCATTTGTTATGCAAGGCTGCAACGTTGTTATTTGGTGAGAGTAGGTACTTGTGTTGAAACCTGCGGAAGCGAAAGATTCTAAAATTGAACCTCTGCCTATAACAGATGCGTTCATCACAAGTCACGAATTGCACTGCGCCCGTCACCTTGAGACATAGTTGTTAAGTCTCATGTGCCTGTAATTTCACTGGCTCTCAAGGACTGCTGCCGGAATTCACCGTGAGGTGTTTGGCGACAGATTTTCTACTTGAGGGTGGTCGCTAGCCAGGCGGGCATTCGCAAAATGCCCTTCCACCACGTGGTGAAGCTCAAGCCCGCGGCGGGATTCGAACCATGGACCCGCTGCGCGGCAGTCCATAGCCAATGCCACTGAGTCATCGCTGCTTTAAAAACCTGCGAGGGAAGTGCTGTAGGTGCAAGACAAACAGCTGCTAAGGAATATAGATAATTAGTATTATATTACAAATTAAAAGTAGAATATCACAATCGGTATTAGTAGCATTAACATTTTTAAACTTGTAAAGGGTCGAATTTTAAAAATCTTTGGCAAGACACCGGAGTAGAAGCACTTTAGCACGCAGATTTCGAATGATAAACAAACAAAACCTATACAGGCTTGAGAAGCAAGCTTGAAGTGAATATATTATTTATTTTACTGAAGCGTATTATACACTTTTAGACATGTATTTAATGGATGATTTCTAAGGGACTGTTTCAGAATGTTCAAGTAAGTTCCGGTTATACTACCCAGAACATATTTAATAAATAGAACACTATCTTTGCGTTTCACAGTCATCGATTTAGCCTATCCATCGGTTAAAGCTTGAAACGCGCTGTATGTTAACTGTCATATTTATCATTCAGTTATTTTATGTTCTGGGTAGTATAACCGGAACTTACTCGAACATTCTGAAACAGGCCCTAAATGTAAATAATGTATGTATCAGGAACTTAGTACGACATCCAATGCCCCAGTTAAATTATCTGGGGAATAAAAGCTTACATAGCAGTTTACATAAAGAAATACGGGACGCTTCAATTTTGAATGTTACTTTTACCAATTAAGTTAATAGAGGGCGGCTCGAAAAGGCGACATTTAAAAATAACAGCCTAATATAAAACGCATTAACTGCCGCTAAAAAAATATTTATCCGCGAGTCAGGCCCATTCGGGCTTTCCACCGAGTCGCCTTAAACTTTACTCCGTGTCGTAAAGAATAACGAGAAATTGTAAGGATGCAATAAAACTTACCTATCTAATAGATTATATGTTTATTTATATTTCCTGGTATATAATTTTACCTTTTCGGTAATTCACTGGCAAAACACGCATCACGAGAACAACGATTAGGTTACTACTTGACGAATGAATCTGTAATTTGGCTTGTAGGTAGTTTATAGATATAGAAGACGTCAGTTATGAACAGGCTATAAAAAAAGGCAGGACAGTAACTTATATGCATGGTGATAGGGCATTTTGCGAATGCCCGCCTGGCTAGCCACCACCCTCAAGTAGAAAATCTGTCGCCAAGCACCTAACGGTGTGTTCCGGCAGCTGTCCTTTAGAGCCAGTACTTCTAGGTGATAACCTAAACAACATCTTCGACAACATCATCACTTACCATTAAGTGAGATAGTGGTCAAAGGCTATGACCTGTCAGGCATAAAAAAAAAACATCCTTTATTTTGCTGAATTAAGATTTTTAAGATTAAAAGACCCAGATAGGGATAGTAAGGTAGATGAAAGGTTATACATAGGTGGGGGGTTGAATATATTTGACCGCAATACTATACCCCTATAAATGGGAACAAAAGTAAGGAAGAAATAACTACATATATACATACATAAAATCACGCCTCTTTCCCGTAGGGGTAGGCAGAGACCACAGATTTCCACTTGCTACGATCCTTACAAATGTCTTCCGCTTCATCTACACTCATCAATCCTTTTATATATTGAATTAGGGTACTCCTTACCTGGCCTTTATTCAGAACATCTTCAATCTCATTTCGGAACGTTCGTCTAAGTCTTACCCTTCCAACACTTCCGTTCACATGTCTCACGTATACCTGTTTAGTCAATCTCATTTCATTCATTCTCTCTACATGTCCAAACCATCTTAACATATCTTTCGCGATTTTTGTCACTACATCCTCATTCACACCACACGGTCCCTCGTCACACTATTCCTAATCCTGTCACTTCGTTTGACTCCAATCATGCTTTCCAATACTCTCATCTCCACTGCATATAGTCTACTTTCATGATTTTTCTGCCGTACCCAACTTTCACTAGGTACCAAACGTTAGTGTCGGAACCAACACTCCTCCATGAACAGCGAGCCTTCTTAGACACTTTTTGACAGTTCATAAACGCGTGCAATGCTCCGTTCACCATGTTTCCAGCATTAACGTGTGATCAAAATGCTGGCACCTATTTGGCTCAAAGAACACGCATTGCAATTGAACGGGGCAATGCTGCCAGCATGCTGAGCACGCTGCCAACTGGTAGTGGGCTGGAGCATTTGGACTGCCTATGAGTCTGCAATGACTTATAGGGATCTAAATGCTTTTATTGTAGTAGCTGTAGTGTTGTATATAGTTCGTAGTATTTTGTTAATAAAGGTATACCGTCGCGTCGGTTAGAAAAAATAAAATAAATAGGCGAATAATGTAGCTTATTTTGTTTTTTCTTTGACCAACTTATTCGGGAGAGACGGTATTATATTTTAACAAGGAACATAATATTCAAGTGTGTAATTATTGTGAAACTTATATCATGCCTACTTCCACTAGATCTTGCAGAGCATCGTTATAGTGCATAATATGTACCGCATAAAGGAAAATAATGAACCGGGAAAGTTATGTATTGCATTGACGGTAGTGTCCATCAGACCATACAATCTCTTAAATAATTAAGTGAAATAATGACAGCATGTAATGCAAACAAATAAAACAGATATCTGACATACACACAAATTCATTGCTCTAACGTATTTTATATTTTGTAGCATAGCACTCAAATTTAGGGATTTCGTTAAATAACAGATGGCGTTGTTATACAATATGGAGAAATTAATTAATACATATGGCAATTGCATTAACTTAAATAAGACATAGGTCAATACCTTAATAAAAAAAAAGAACAGGTGTCAGACGTTTCCCATGTGATAATTAGGGTTGGAATCACTTAGTTAGTGATCGAATGCTAAATTCGAACAAATCAGTAGCAGAATCGTTTAAGTTCTATGAGGGAACATGCGCTCTTTCAATTTTTCTTTTTATGTGATCTTCTAAATATTTTCATTGCTCTCGTTTTAACATTATCATCATTTTCTTCTAATGGTCGCTTGCCATTTAATATTTAATTTACGTCTTTGCAAAAATTATGCAAGAAAAATCGTTTACAGAAGTCTAAAAGAAATATTTGTAATTTCCTATTATGTTTATGGCACCCAATATCATTAAAATCAATTAATATTCAACAAAGGGTTTTTATGTACATTTTCACATGATTTTGATATAAATCATTTTTTATATTATAAACGATGTCTTGTATATTTGATACAACATTTATTATTTTATCGCTGGGTGTGCATAGCCATCCTTGTGCATACTCTCCTCCGTATATAATCAGAATGTCCCAAAGTTACATTTTCACATTTAGTGCAATCTTGAAATGGAGTGAATTCTATCTCAAGATGGTTCCTGACTACTTCCCGGCTGGTATTGTGCTGTGCTGTGCCTTTTTCCGGTAAAATAAAATGACAAGTAAACATTTGGTATTACTTTTCTGCGAGCGAGCTGCAAGTAATTGTGATCGTATTGTTAGAACCAAATACATATACTTACTTTGAGTGCGATCCTCATGGATGTAATTTTTTGCTGGCATTGAGCTTTCAATTAATTGATCACTTTCAAGTGGAGAAAATCCTGCCAGTGCTACTACTGATTGTGATGTGTTTAGTACTAAAAACAAGTAATTATTTAGCAACGAGGAATTGAATTGGATGTGTGGGCTTTGCGGAGTTTACAGAATTAAACTTTTTATCCGTTGATACAGAAGAAGAGACCCAACAAATAATTCTCGTATCCTAGCGTGTGGGGTGTACATATACATCGTACTGCTACTAAACGAAGATATTTATTAAAATCCGCTGTACAAAAATATACAAAATTTACTTTATGGCAAAAAGCACAAATCTGATGTGATTTCAAATAAAGAGACAATAGAGGTGTGACTAATATACTCGTAGAAATACGAAAATAATAAAAGTAAAGAGAAAAAACATGATAGACTAATATTATTAATTAAAGGTAAAACTTACAACGGATAGAAATCAAAATACTCACCGGTGGGAAATCGAGTTTACTAACTGGAACTGGTTTAATATGTTTAATTTATGTATTGAGAGGTACAACTTCGAGGTGATAAGCCCAGACGAGCCCTCCAATGTCCCCACAAACTAAATTTATATGTTATTCTGCCTTGGATTCAAAAAAGGAAAAGGCTTATCAGCAAATTAATTTGGTTGCCCGGCTTGTTTTACTTTAAGCTTCTATTAAGAAATAAGAATAATTCAATTCAAATCGAAATAATTAATTCACGAAATTTTACTCTCGTGCATTATTGATATAATTATATTATCGATTTGAATCGATGGTGAGCATCCCTAATTCCTATAGCCAATTCCTATTTGATTTTGCATCTTGCCGATTTGTTTACTTTCTGTGCCAGAAATTTAAATTCATTTAGTTTAAAGTTAGCTGTGAATGGTGCATTATTTTTATGCTGGCTGTGATCATATAGGGACGTTGTTATGGTGCCATATACGATATTTTTACAATGAGGTTGAAAGATATTTTTTTGCTATGTATAGTTGCAAGTAGATAAATTAGGATAATAAAACATACATAAACTTATAGACTTTTGTATTTAGTTATCAAGCTCATTGTAGGTTTTTGGCTGGATCTTAATACTGCTTTTACTTTTGATGCTATATGTTTCGACCCGTGGCAGGAAGCATTGGTGATTTGGTCCATATTTAAGAGTTAATGATCTTCACGCGTTCCTTGAAAGTAATTTATAGGATAACAGGTTAATATTAGACATTAAATATATAGTATATCTATAAAAAAACGTATGGATATATCTATATTTAAATAAATAAAGGTACAAAGTATCAACCATACGTAACCGGGATGAGCATTTATGAAAAATAGATGGCAGCACTGTTTTTTTATTATATTTTTTAGTGCCATCTGTTATATACGGACATTACTAACCGTGACGTCATCAAAAGAAATCTATTAACACCTAGGGATGTCAAGTTTGGTCTCTATTTCAGTATATACAAAGTTACTTTATGGTGTCCATCGCTTTCTACGAGTATTGCTAGGTATTGCGTGTTCTCTTTGCACTATCATAGAGTAATTTTCTTTGAATCAAGGATCTTCTAAGTATTATACATTCAGCTGGATTGAGCTCATTCTCAGAAAAGTGTGCCGAGCCAGCCGAGCGAGAAGCAATGACCGCCTTGTCTATGTTCTGACAAGACAGACTAACTGAAAACATAAAAATTTTAACAACAGAAAACATAAAATTTGTAACAACTGAAAACAGAATTTTTAACGACGATGGTAATACGTTTTTTTACTTAATATTGTTTTCCTATAGTCGGAGCAGCTGTCCGGCGAAGTTTGCGTGTCTGTCGAACGAAACTACTTAGCTTTCTATTCTTAACAAGAGTGAAATATTTATTATTAAGACGCTGTAAGATGCTGAAATTTTGTCACTATCAGACTGCGACGGAGTGAAAAAAAGAGGCAGCGATGATGAAATCGCGATCAGTTTAGGTAAAATCCGAAAGTTAGCTTAATAACACTAAACTAGTAACGGAAATCCAAAGTGTCACTTTTTGTCTCTCTTGATAAGGTTTTTATATTTTCTACTGACTTCAAAAAAAAGAGGAGGTACTCAATTTGCCCGTATTGTTATATTATTCTTTATGTTTGTTACTTCAGAACTCTTGACTGGGTAAACCAATTTTGATGATTTTGTTTTAATTTGAAAGCTGATTCTTGCCGCGTGGTCCCATTTAAATTTCATCAAAATCGATCAAGCCGATTTTGAGTTACACTCCAATGACTAAAAAGTGTTTTTCTATATCATCAAGATTGTACCGACTTCAACAAGTTATTTCACACATTTGAGTGTTGAAGTTAGTTCCAGTTTTTGGTAAAAAAAAAAAAAAAATGAGATGAATTACTTAGCATTCCATGGATTCACCGTGCGGGTGCCGGGTCCATAGCGTTGCAGAGGAAGAGGCCCAAGTCTAGGTGCCTGGGACATGCAAACCAGTGAGTAAGGTTAAGGGGCCCCTTTATGATGCATCAATGCTCCTTTTCACTCGAGCCTCCTCCCCTGCCCAACCAAATTTGGTAAGATCCTACTAATGCCGCCTTGGATACACGTTCTAGGATGGAAGTTACGGTTTTTCTTGACAAGCCAAGATCTTTTAGTAGGTTGTATAGGGATTTTGCTGGTATACCCCTTGCTCCGACTTCTACAGCATATAAATTAACGACATAACCGTTTTTAATTCATTTATATTCACATTTATACGTAAATAATTAAGCTATTTACGCTACAAGCGTAATTTAAAGCCAAATTAGTAATTTATTTTTATTTTTTTTGAGGAAATGCGTTTCGTGATTTTTCTTTGCCTTAGATAATATGATCAAGATTAACATGTAATTTTTTTCTGCTACGAACGAAATACATTTTGCTAAAAATCTGTTCAAGTAAAGCTATTTAGCACTTTTCAGTGTCTTGATGTACAATTTGAACCCTTTATTCTTCTCATCAACTGCAATTGGAAGCGCAGCCTTCTTACGATCTTGATTTGTGCACTCTTAAATTTTCTTCTGATGGATTTATCTTCCGAGCGTTTTATGGTACATCTAATGATCGAGATCAGTACGGATGGTCAGTCAACGACCCGCGTTGAATCGATGATACTTGATACCTCTGCTGGACAGCGATTTCGTGGGTTTACTCCATCAGTAAGTCGTCACATTTTGCCATCAATGTCAGCGATGGCAGTTTTGCTTGAGCAGTATTATTCCGCAATGCTACGATCTTGGTTTTCAAACCAGAAACCATAGTTAATATAATGCGAGGTGGCAAGTAACTAAACAGCCTACAATAAAATACTAACCTCCGCTTTCCACTTTAGAAGTATGGGATTTGCTATTGAGAAGTTTAGTGTATATCTAGTACATTAGTGTTGAATATAAGCTCCTAGAAATACAAACATACACATATTTTCACACTTCTATGAAAAAAGTATGACAGCGTCGCCAATATGAACCCACATAGTAAGATGTAAATGTAGCGAACTCTATTTTTTTTCACGTCATATTTACAGCTACAGAATTTTTTGTCGCCTTTCCATTATATACTCATTAGTCCTTATTGTTGACTAGATCTAGATTGTTATGCAATGGGGTACACTAAGTATTTCGTTAGAGAAAAAAACCCTTACCGTAACACAATAAGGTTATTGGAAAAATGCTAACAACCTCTTATAATTGATTGTTAGTACTAACAGACATATTGACATGAATGTTTTTTTATATTTGTTTGTGACGGAATAAACACGAGAACCACCTGTTGTTAAAAGTCTCTTGTGCCTGTAATTTATAATTTCATATTTTTTATTACTTGGCTCGATGTATATAATCTTCAATACTCTATTAGCTATTCAAAGGGAACGCGGCGCGGTCAATTGTTGCCGCAGCGGGTGGTCTTAGCTCGGAGTAGGGATTACGGAAAAGTATGATGAGTACGTACTTTAATGAATAATTTTGTAATCTGAGACACAAAACATTATATTCTCTAACGAGATGATATATAATGTTGTCTTAGGTTTTCGCGATTATTACACATAGTAATTAAACAACTTTAAACGGTTTAAATCGCGTATATTTATCATTATTTTTGTCTGTCATCAAATTAATTAAATCTCAAGGCCGACACAAATCTGCAAGACCTCTGGACACTGTGAGCGAATACTGCGTGAATAGGGAACGTTATGATTAATATAAAAATTTTCAGACGTTATACCAAATAATTTTCTTAATAACTCATGTGACAAATAATACCAATTAGTCACCTCGTGACCACGATCACTGCAAAGTGTTTGAAAGTCAAAGTCAAAGTCAAAGTCAAAATGTGTGCAGTGACCACGATCACTGCAAAGTGTTTGCAACGTCGGTACAAAAATAATGATAAATATACGCGATTTAAACCGTTTAAAGTTGTTTAATTACTATGAGAAACTACTATGAGATACTATGTTAAAGAACTGGGGGGCAATTCTCAAAATTAGGATAAATTTATCGATTCTCGATATTTATCCCGTGTCACCTATAGACTATTAATATCCCAAAAATATAGACTTTTCACAAAAATGCTATTCTCGCGAGTGGTAGATATAAAAATATGTCCACAGATGAACTTGTGTTTATGTGTATAGAAGGTATAATGATAATCCCGATATCGCAATGTTGCGTGTCGATCGCTAGGGCTTGATATTTATCGATAGTGATATTGCTAGAATAACACAAAACTACACGACTCGATATTCGCCATGTTTTTTCGTTATTTATCTACTATGATATTCATATCACTGCACGAGAATCGCCGTCCTGAGATGATGAGATGAGTGTTTTACTGAGTTACTCTAGAGACCAAAGATTACAGAGTCTCCAGCTGGAGACTTTGTTATCATTGGAGTATGCTGTATTGTGTTTTACTATTCTCTATGGCTGTATTACTTTCCTTCATAAAGTAACTTTGTATATACCATAAAGTAACTTTCATAAAGTAACTTTGTATGTAACTTTGTATATGTATATCATAGAGAAAAGTAATATGAAGTATATACATACAAAGTTACTTTATGGTATATACTTTCCTCTATGGGAGGTACTCATTTAATTCGTGTTCAAGTCTAAATTATAATTTAGTAATAATCCACGCCCATTTATTTAAATATATAAAGTGAGACAAATCATTTTATTGTAATACAATTGATTAAATATGATTTTACAATTGACACCAACTAATTTAAAATTAAGTTTTATGTTTACCGCATTCATTATTTATACAGTGTATTATTTTCATAAAAACGCAGCTGTGCATTTAGTTCCCAAACACCTGCATAAATACCTCAAGTGCAAAGTAAACTATACATCGCTAACATTATTAGAATTATGGGAGACAGTGGAAAAGATAAACGAACAACGTGAAGTGAAACACTGGCGAAGACACGGGCCTCTGCACTCTGACACCCCTATCATCGTTATACGTGTGCACAGAGACTTAGCGAGACTGCAGTACCTGGTCGTGTCTCTCGCTCAAGTGACCGACATACATACAGTTCTACTAATATTCTCGCACAGCTTCTACGATGAGCGTATTAACTACCTCATTCGGCAAATAGACTTTTGCATGGTATTGCAAATATTCTATCCCAACTCTGTGCAGCTTTACCCACATAACTTTCCGGGTGTAGATTCTGGAGACTGTGTTGATGGGACACGCTACGTGGATAGTTACTGCGTAGAACGCGACGCAAGAGTCACGGAGACCAAGCAGCATTGGTGGTGGACGGCCAATTTTGTTTTCGAACAGTTATTCTGGGCCCCGACTCACAAGCATATGGTTGTATTTATCGATGAAGACAGTTACGTCCTTCCAGACTTCTTGTACATGCTCCGAGCTTCTAAATCATCATTGAGCTACATCTCTGACGCGGAAGTCTTATCGTTTGGGAGGCCTTTAGCGATGGGCTTAGACTATAATAAGCTAACTGTAGACTCTTGGAAGCCGCCATATGACAAGGGTTTGGCGTTCAATAGGACGATGTGGCGGAAAATTTTAGCGTTGGATAAGTTTTACTGTCAGTTCAACGATACCAGTTGGAGCTATTCATTGTTGCATTTATTCGAAAATTTTCCTCGAGGTCGCGTGGTAATGGTGGCATGCATGGTACCGCGGGTGGCCTCTACTGGTGTGTTTCAAAGTGGGAGAGATGCGTTGGAGAACATTTGGGAGATGACGCAGAGTGATCAGCTGTTTCCCAAGAAAGTCCAAGCAGTAACGTTATTTGGGCATAACGGAAGACTCCTTAGTCATCACAGAGCATCTTTCAAAGGCAACGGGGGATGGAGTGACAGCCGCGACCAACTGCTCTGTTTGGAACCTATGGGGGTCCCTGTCCTCAGTGACGAATCCACTACGATTTCATCTATATTCACAATAGAACACACCAACTAGAGCTGGTTTGAAATATAATCTCACCTCTAATTAGGCATCTACTTTATAAACGGTTGTTTGAATACGACTATCTCATCTGTATTGGCTCTATATTTATATGCTGGACAAAGTGATTGAATTGTGGATGTCATTGATTCGTTTAGGTTCATAGTAAAATGTAGTGATTACATATACTTACTCATTTGTTCATAGTTACATCTTATACGAATAAATGATATGAATTATTATTTTACTGTGGAAAGATCAACCGATGTTTTGAGTTTGCCTGCATATCGGTGGAGTGGTCTCAGGTTCGGGCAGTGGCTGGTATTTATAAGACGATTTGTATTCTTACTATGTATGAGTCGATGCCTTCGTCGACACGCGAAATCCTGTTGATGCTGCAGTTAAACAACCTGTCAAAGTTAATACACATCAGTAGTCACAACTGGGGTGCCGGGTTAGAATTGTACCTCCCCATATCATCCTGTGGGTGTCGTAAGAGGCGACTAAGGGAAAAATACCGGAAGGTGGGCAGCAGCGCCTTCTAAAGAACAGCCAACTTAGACTGCGATCCCCAAGCCGCCTGCCAAGCGTGGGGATTATGGCAAATATCCCCTTAATAGGGGAGGCCGTGTTCAGCAGTGGACGAGTCAGCTGTTACAGTACAGTACAGTCACAACTTGTAAACTATTACACAAGAATTCTTGGTAAATAACACCATCTAGATGAGCATAACATCCTAGTCGTCGTCAAGCAGCTGTCTTGACATTTTTATGTTCCGCAATGAAGGACAGGGTTAGCCAGTGAAGTAACCAGGAATAAATATATAATTTTTTGGGCGGCGAACGCAATGGTACAAAAATAAACATAAGCCCTTATGGCTCTGGAGCATAATGCCAGATTATTGTACCTAATACCATATTCGTATTGTTATATGCATCAGCAACTGCAGCTTAACATGTGTTAGGCCACGAATATATATAAGGTGAATATTAATATATCAACAATACTGCGGGGGTGGTGTGGAATCAGTAACTGAATGTGTTCTACTCATGTTTAATTTTCACGTACACAAAATCAGTACCGACTAACTATTGCCTAAGCGCTGGCACGTTGGCTTTGAGAATTATAGTGACGACAACCGACAACAACAAAGTCAATGAACGCCTGCAAAACAGCTGTTTCGAGTACCTATTCTGCTCTGGTAGGTCTTGCGACAGAAAAGAGCGTGACGCCGTAGCGGTTTTACACATAAGGCAAACATAGGTCCTACCTGCAACTCCATACAGTATACGTACCTACGTAAACATAACATTAAAAATAATGTAGGTAGGTTCGTAAAATTTTATATTATATAAAAACAACCTGATTAATTATTTTGCAAACGGCAGATCGTTAGATACCTGAGTATGAAATCACGTTTTCTGATTGAATTACATGTAGCACTGCACAGGGGTACGTTGATAATCGATTCGCGATCAAGCAAGGCATTTGACAGGCTAGTTAGGTTGTCTCCGCGTCCGTCAGAATAGGTAGGTACACCTACCTACGTAAACTATGTTCTTAAAGAAATTGCAAAAACTATTATCACGAAACTGTATAGGTACACGAGTTAGTTTACTAAGACAATACCTACAGCAGTTTCGTGATAATAGTTTTTGCTATTTCTTTAAGAACACAGTTTAGAGTTGCCATTTCTTTAAGAACAAACTCTTTTGTGTTTTGGTAGAAATTTGTACAAAAGTACTCAATAATGCAATTGTTCTAATATGAATCCTTCTATTTGGACAGCACGGTATAGGCTCATGGTAGCTCTGACAAATTAGAGCAGTATTTTTATTTTGAAACTACGACTGAAATTGGAGTATTGAATATAAAAACAAAAATCATTGCTCCATGTATGCATTTATTGCACATTCATGTATACATACATTATATACATGTATACATACTTTTTATTACCTAAACGGACAAAATACGAAATTATTGTAAGGATATATATACAGTTCAATCTGAATAACATTTCAGATGGTCAGATTTTTCATGGTTCCATTATTTTTTTAGTGTTATAAATATGAGTTTGTTGGGTTGTTTAGTTTGTTTTTCAAAATTTGTTCAACAGGTGCTTACTGGAGCCATTTTAGTTTTTACCACGCTACATTGAGCCCCACGTTCCATGCTGAAGGAGATTCTGTATGGTAGAAGGGTATTTTGCCGAATTCCCGCCTGGCTAGCGACCACCCTCAAGTAGAAAATCTGTCGCCAAGCAGCTAACAGTGTGTTTCAGCAGCAATCCTTGAGAGTCAGTGAAATTACAGGCACATGAGACTTAACAGCTATGTGACGGTGACATACAGGTGATGGGCGCAGTGCAATTCTTGACTTGTGACGAAATCATCTGTTATAGGCAGAGGTTAGTCCGCTTAACATCAGGTAGGCCTCGAGCTTGTTCCGTCACAATAACATAAAAAAAAGATAGTAAAATACTACAAATATTAGTTATTTGTCAAGCAAGGCGGCAAATTTCTTATTTGGCGAAACCCGAGGAAGCGAAGGATTCTAGGATTGAACCATGAGCGAGGCGAGTGGTACAAGTATTGAATAGGTACTGCGCGTAGCGAGGCTTTCAAAGGTACCAGGCGCAACATAACTTTGCTGCCGAGCGAAAAACACAGTTTTTTATTTCACTACAGCGAGGAAAAGTTTTATAGTGGTTCTAATTACAAAAACCTTTTCCACGCTCCCGGATTAAAATCACTTTTCAACGCATATTTCGAAAGATAAACAACACTTTTCCTAGCTTATGAAGTGAAAAAGTTTAAAATTAGCCTTTGAAGAATCGTCAAGCAATCAGTACCTACGAGTGCAGAATAAGCAGCGTGCACTTAATTATTCCGTCTAACAGTGCGCACAGCCGTAGAGCACACTTCGTATTCCCATTACAGCGCCCCTACAGTCAAGGTTTCAATCAAAGGTTCTCGAGATGTACTTCTCTTGACATTTTCTCCCTTACTAAACTAAAACGATATAACACTATATGGTTTTGGTTACGTATGTTTAGCATAAATGTAACCGATCTAAAAATATCGGTTAACTTAATAATTAAAAATTTCACTAAATATTAATTTAAATCAGCGCGCCATCTGTAGGCAAACGACCAAACGTCTATCTAAATTCCATATGAAGTTAGAAAAGACCTATAAAGCGATAAGCTTAAATACCTTTGCCGAGCGCTGAGGTAGTACAGCGACTCACCAATAGAGGTCGCGCATAACAATCACAACGTTAAGTCTGGTAGTAACATTCTTCTTCTTCTTCCTTTCCTCCATTCAATTAGACTATTGACAGTTAAAATAAATGTCAATCCAGTCTGTCAGAAAATACCATGATGGTGGTTTTTGAGTTCCGCTAGAGGAACGTTGCATTTTAAATATTTTCAAATCAAGTGCAGTCATTGGCTTTGCGACGACAACGGTTTTGGAGGCTTTTTTCGTTACCATATATGGTAATGAAATTCGCCCCCGACATCCGCCCAACATGATGCCTTTCCTCAACGAAGAATAGCGATCACTTTGACCCCAGCCATCCTCTGTGCAACTACTACTAAAGACACAGTTAACTAAATTAACTAAATCTACAAGTTCTATTACAAGCCCCAAAATCTGGGTAAGTTTGTGTTTTAAAGTGAAAGTGTACTTGACCACCCCATTAAAATCTAACCTAAAAACCTATGGTATGTAATCTTATTTTAATTGCTGTACTTTATTGTGTGTCTTACCTGCTAACTCTCTTGTTCAATTTATGTGTTTTATGTTGCTTCACAACATTCTAATCTGTTCTCTATTTTACGCCCTTCTGGCAAACTTTAAAGGATGTTGCTGGTAGCTCGCAATTCACGAGGTACCTAGGCTAGTCCCTTTTTTGCTCGGTAGTGAACGGACCTCGTGGATTGTGAGCATCATTGCCGGCAACATACCTACTTGCGCCCTTCTGGCATTCTGAGCGGCTGGTGGTTCGCCTTCGCTTAGGGCCTAGCTAGTCCCTTTTGCTCGGTAGCGGAAGCCTTAGCGGAGGCGAATTCTTCACCAGCAGCATCTACCTCTTTGGCCCTTATGGCATACCTCTTGTTTGCTGGCGGGCCACATCCCTAAAGGCCCTCTGCGAGTCCCTAATATGCTCAGTAGCAGAGGGACAGTGGACCCACCAGCTCAGCATCTCACTGGACCCATTGTGACCGGAAACATCTGATTCCAGGTTTCAAGTACGAGGCTGAACTGCCAGTACGAGACGGAGAACTTTCCGTACTACACACTACTTCTGAACTCCGGCCGTCCTCTGACCTCCAGCACCGACCGCGGCCAAACGTCTCTACAGCATCTAGCTGGGACATTCTACCGGCGCGGCGGTGTGGAGCCGAGCCCTGCACGGCAGACCTGCTGCTGAGCATCAACTCGGATACTAGCGGACCGGAGCTAAGTCCTTAAACAAGGAAGCTTGCCAAATTGATAAACCTGTCTGAAATCCACGACCCTTTCTCTTGATTATACTTATTACTGTACTCTCTCTTCTTTCTTTCATGCTCCCTTCTACCCTGAGCAGGTAGGTAGGTGACATAAACTAAAACGATCTAACAGACAACGTAAGAATATATATGATTATAAGTAGCAGACAACGTCGTCATGACTGACAAATTTGATCCATTACACTTAATTTTTCAAAAAAGACTAAAGCTAAGTATTTTGTATGCTAAAAGACGTTACAATTAAAAATCTATTATTGAGACTGCGCCCTCTAACGCCCGTGTCGTGTTCCCAACTCGTAAAGCTCCGTTTAGCCCTACTCCAAATCGTTAATGTAAATTTAATGTACCCTAACACTATTTGTAGGTAGTGTAACGGGTATAAAAAAAACCCTTTACATTACCAGTGGTGCAAGCCGGTGGTGTCAAGGGTACGAAAGGATCGAAGCGGACGAATTAAATACTTCCTTTATGAGAACTGTATCAGCCGGATTGTCCACTGCTGAACACAGACTCCCCATTACGGGGGATTTGCCACATAATCCTCACGGTTGGCAGGCGTCTTGGGGATCGCAGTTTAAGATATCAGTTACTCAGCAGGCGCTTCATGAGAACGCTAACAGCCAATTTTTGAAGTGGAGTCGTTTGAGAGTTTAATGGACGACGGCCACGTCAAATTGATTAAGTAGAATAGTTGCCTCGCTACATCGGGTGTGGGCGCCAGGTATTTTATCGGCATAATTTTCAATTTTGTTTCGTTTTAAACACTGTAGTTGCGAGTTAGGGTCATATAGAATATGTACTGGTTAACCACTCGTAATGAACTTTCTGTTCAAGGGTTTGCACAGCCAGACGGCCGCATACCGCAAACCACACAGATTGGCATACTCTGCTAAATATTTGTTGGCCACGGAGATAACTATCCAGCTAATTATTTATATTTAGTTACGTTATGAGCACAGATGGCAGCTACAAAACTGCACTGCAAGTCGGCTTTTTCATTATTTTTTGGTTATTTAAAAGATATGATCTTATCGATAAGTCTCTGATAAGCTTAGGAAAATACAATGAGCCCCCACGGACCCAATGTCTCACACCAAACGGCTTAAATATGAAACTACTGCCGAGATCAGCATACTTGCGATGCTTGTGGTGGTCCGCCGAAGTAGCCGCGGCGCCACCCCTCGCGTTGGTTTCAGAAAGATGTGGCGGTGCTAAAGCATACACGCATGTAGCTCACTAAGGGCCGCTCTAACTTCCACGGCATGACTGATTCCGTGGAAGTTAGAGCGGCCCTTAGTGTGATATCATTAAGGCTGACCTGGCAGGATATTTCATCAGCACTTCGAGAGCAGGATAAGCCTTGGAGACCGAGTTGACCAACTGCAGTACCATAATACCTTGCACCCAAGCGTAAGCTTGTGACACAAAGAGTGGATCGATCTAATATAGTAATTTGTGTAATTTTCAGTGTGAACATATTATTATGTTTTGGTAGTATATTTTTTCAAATAACAAAAGAAAAAGCCATTAGTAACATAGGTATAATATTCTAGTGCTAAGCGACACGTTACCGCGAGCGTCTCGAACACTCCTTGAAAAACACCACCGGATGCGGTTGAAACTAAAGCCGGACTTATCTACATGAGTAATCCTTTATTGTTGTACGAATTGGCATGCCTCCAATTAGAACCACATCGTGGAATATACATTATAGCCCCTAAGCAGGCGATGCACCGCTGACTCGTAACTGACTAGTAGGTAGTAGGAGGAAAATCCAATCATAGCGTAGTCTAGGAAATAGGTGTTATCGTTTAAAGATGCCGACAGTGCGACATTGAAGCCGACACCGTGTCAGGCTGAGACATCGTTGTGCCGCATTCACTCACCTTACACCGCACGTGACAGGTCTGAGACCAACTTACCTACTGGTGAAAAATATTACCCGTTTTAGTTGTACGTGCAACTGTACTGTGCACCAGTAATATCACCATAAACAAGAATAGTTGGTACAAAAATAGTTTGGTAATACCGCCATAGACACTTCTATGGCGGTATTACCAAACTATTGATTCAATGCAATCATTATGTTTCATCATCAGCCGGACAATATTTTTATGACGTCAAAATTATTTTTTAATGATCGTATGATTAGGTGATCAAGATGCCTGGCAAGCGTAAGGATTATGGCAACCCCGAATATTATGATAGCTACATAAAGCTGATGCCGAAAAATCCAATAACAATCCGTCTCGAGGATCGTACCCAAGCAACCTCAAATTGGTGGTTCACACACATATACTAGCAAGTTTAGCTCTGAATCGTTAAATGTAAGGAGAACGCATGCAAAGTTTACATTAAGACATAACTATCTATGAAAGTTTAGCTCCGTTTAGATACAGTTAGCGTGACCTTTTATTTTCCGTAATAAACGTTAATCATCAAAAGTTGCCCCACGCAATGCACCCTGCCCAAACGTGCCCATTATGTCTGCAGCGTTACCCAGCTGGATACTTAGAGAAATTTGCTGAGTAAAAAACCACCCAGCGCGAGTACCACCCTTCCTTTCTCCCTCAGATGTTGTCTGATGTCTTCAATTAATGCAATGGAAGGTATTTGAGAATACACTGACGACGTCGGGATTTGCACTGACTGAACTGTAAGACGATGGAAAGCGTTAGTATTTATCGGGCGTCGTGTGCAATTGCTTAATCAAATCTTGTCAACGGCTGCTACTTCTTAGGTTCGCATATATTTGTAGTTCAAAATTACCGCCGTTAATGGCACAATTACCCTCTTTGTGGGCTTAAAATATGATAAAAAGGAAAAAAGAAACTGATTGATGCGCCTTAACCCTTTTTATTTTTCCATATTTTATGTTAAGACAAAGGGGTTTATTGCGCAGCCTCGCGTGTCAAATCTCGTCCGGGGAGAGAATTGTCGCCGTTATTGTTCGTCAAGTCGCTGTGAATGAACGTGTGCAGAATAAGAATTTACTTTAGATGAGGCAATACTTTTCCTAAGCACCTATTTCTATTCTGCTGATGTCTTGTCAGAAAAAGTAATCATTTCCTGCCTATGTGGTTCAAGGGCAAAGAACGCCTTCTGTGGAAGTATATAATTCACAAGCGTGACATCCATTGCTCACAGTAGGCATTTCACATTTCGAAAAATTGAAAGCTTGTCTTTGTGTCTGTGTCACAGACTGTGTCAAAAAGAGCAGCCTTGTAGTTGCACACATACGAATCCATATATTTATCTATATCAATCACATCAAAACTTTGAATAAGTATGAAATGTTTCTTGAATGACCTTCTGGTGTACATAGGAGCACAGTATATTATCAGTGAAGGACAGTTATAAGGTTTGAAAAGAGACCCTGTTTTTTGAAACCAGTCAACTAAGCGGCTTTGCTGAAACCTGTCAAGTAGGCATCTTTCAGAGAATTTAACTCACATCCGGAACGAGGCTTTTGTTGAGACGCTGTCAAATACTGAAATTTTGTCACTATCGGACTGCTTAGGAGTGAAAGAGAGGCAGCGATGGTGAAATTGCGATCAGTTTATGTAAAATCTGAAAGTAAGCTTATTCACACAAAGCTAGTAACGTAAATCGAAAATGTAATTCTGTGGTGTAAATCCAATACACAGACGATGTGTTCCGGCAGCTGTCCTTGAGAGCCAGTAATTCTAGGCTAGCCTTAACAATATCTTCGACCACATCATCACTTACCATCAGGTAAGATAGTGGTCAAAGGTTAGTCTATCAGATATAAAAAAAACGCTCGTTATCGCCAAACAGTTTTTCTCTCTATTATTGCTGATAGGTTAGCCTTTGACCACTATCTCACCTTATGGTAAGTAATGATGTAGTCAAAGATGTTCTTCAGGCTAACCTACAAACGCACAACTTTAGGCGCTTGATGGCAGGCGGACATTCGCAAAATGTCCTACTACCATGCTGTAACGACATCCATCGTAAGACAATAATCGGGGCCGACGGCTTAACGTGCCCTCCAAAGCATGTAAGCACTCTGAAGTAATGTCACTAGCGTTTTCCCATCCAAGTCATGACCGCGGCGGACGTTGCGTAACTTAGCTGATCGATTAAGAACGGTAACGCAAACTTCGCTTCGAGCGCTTCAAAGTAAGCATTTACATGTCATCAACGCAGCCTAACGTCCACCGTTAAATAAATCAAATATTAGGGAGGGTTTGAGATAATCCTCACTCTTGGCAGGCATCTTTGGGAACGCAATGTAAGATGGTAAGTCCTTAGAAGGTGCTGCTGCTCGCTATTTGGTATTTTTCCATTCATCACTTCTTACGAATCCTCCAGGAAGTAGTCCGTACGATATACACTTACAAATGTGTCGTTTGTATTTGTTTAAAGAGCATTGACACATATACCCAGAATACCGTCCTGATCCATTACTAAATAAGCAATGGAAGCTAGTGCTGGAATGTCGAATATACTATATGTCGAATATACTATGTACTATATAATATACTATTGATGAAGTTACAGAAAGAAATTTAAAGTAGCGTTCCGCCTCAAAAGTACCTGCTCCATTGCAGCAAGTCGAATGCTATTAAGTAATGCAACTGAATTGAAAGTTTGAGATAAGTAGGTACTAACAACTCTCGACTGGACCGACAAACTTACTGAATTAGATTCAAGCTCAATAAATCATTTTGCTAGCCGAGTTCATTAACTTCTTTTAAATAAATTTGTAGTTTAAAGATGCTCGCGTACATAATTTATACATAATATACCTATTACATTGTTTGATATATATATATAAAAAAAAAAATTAAATCGTAAGACAAAAGCCTTTCAAACATAATGGAATCATACAAACATATTGACGTCTATTTATTTATTTTGCTCCATAAACAATACAGCAAGGAATGATTTTAAATTGAGTCGCTTTCAAAACTAATAAAACTTAAATAAAAATTGCGATGGGACAAGCGCGAGGCCCACCTGATGTTAAGCGGTATCCTCTGCCTATAACAGATGCATTTCATCACAAGTGACGAACTGCACTGCGCCCATCACCTTGAGACATACCTGTCTGTAAGTCTCATTTTACCTGTTATTTCACTGGCTCTTAAGGACTGCTGCCGGAACACACCGTTAGGTGTTTGGCGACAGATTTTCTACATGAGGGTGGTCGCTAGCCAGGCGGGCATTCGCAAAATGCCCTTCCACCATGCGGTGAAGCTCAAGCTCTGGGCGGGATTCGAAACATGGACCTGCTGCGCGGCAGTCCATAGCCAATGCTACTGAGCCATCACTGCTTCAGTAATATAACATTCTATGAATATCATGTTATATATATCAATGATATATATAACATTCTACGAAAAACAGGTTGTAGTGTATATGTTGTGGACTATTTGCTATAAAATTGAAGGATAGGCTAGGAAAGGCTTTCTATAACCTGGCGGTGAGTACTTCGAGGAGAAATAAGTAATCACAATACTTTTTTTTTTAATGCTTGATAAGTTAGTTTGTGACCACTATCTCACCTGATGGTAAGTGATGATGTGGTCGAAGATGTTGTTCAGGCTAACCTAGAAGTACTTTTATATGATAATGAAATGGGTACCCATTCTGACGTGATTATTCACCTCCATCACTCATTATCTAGTGGTTTACTAGATTCGTTTCATTGTTACCATTTTATTTTCACCACGGCCGCGGCGACCACTTTTATCTTATAAATTATTTTTCGACAAACTCCGGTAATATGTTTTTAATCGTATTACACGAGCTCTCGAAACTGAAGTTTGTAACAGTGGTAATCGCGCTGTAGATTATTTATGGGTTTTACATAAGAAATTTCCTAGCTCGAGATCTAGAGCACCAAACCCAACATATTTACTTTGTTTCTCTGAAAAATCTATGGTACAAGTATTGATGGAGTTCTGTCGTGTAGAGGAAGACAGTGACTTTATAAAGTTGTTGCATAAATGACGCCGCAAAGGACGCAATACCAGGTAACATATCATTAGTCTACTACTCCTACTCAGCGCTACTTTCTTTCTCAGTGCGCTCTCTCTCTTATTCTCAATTAGACGTATAAAATATCACAATTTCCAAAACTAGTTATCAGTTTATATTGTGTTTGTCCAAAAAGTTTGTATAAACAAAAAATAACGCGCAAAAACTACACTCGTGCGGGTAACTACTCCTCTATTTTTGTTGAGTTAAAAACTGGTGATGTAAGTAAAAGGTGCAGCGGGACAGTTATTAAGGATTCATATACAAAAGTCAGTATATGGCCTCTTGCTGCTTTAGAATATTAATTTTATATGCAACAGTAATTATAAATTCATATCGTCACATCTTTTTGAGTTTTCTATATTAATGTACCCTTTTTAAGTGGAACGTTGAATGATCTGAAACCTTTTTTTCCAATAAAGAGTTATTTATAAACCAGACGATCTCACTTAAGCAAAAAAAACAATATCAAGGGTTTATTAAATAGGTCTTTCAAGGTATCTCAATTGAAATAGTAAGTATATTTTCTTATCGGAGAGTGCTATCCTAATAAAATTAGGTTTACATCAAATACGACATTAATTTAATATATAAAAAAAAATAATGCCTATATAAGTAACATTATTATAAAATTACAAATTTACGAGAGGAAAAATTTAAGTCATGTGCGGGATACAAATTAACGAATTTTGTAATGTTCTCCGCAGAGCATGCGTTATTGCAAACATAAAAATATTTAAAAAATAAGGAACATTATGCTAACGGATTAATAAGTTTTACGAACGATGTGACAGCATTCTGTAGCATTCATTCATTCATTATTAGCTGCTTTTCTACAAGGTCTGATTTTTTTTCTAACGAGATAAGTCCTCTTTTTAAAAATATGGAACATCTTTCGAAAGTCTTTTACTGTTTTTTTTTACTCTGCAGTTGTAAATGCAATTAAAACAATATTATAAGAATTTTAAGGAGAAAACAAATTATTACACGTTTTTATAATTATTTATATTATTTTTGGTATATGGTGTTTCTTATGTTACAAATAACTTTATATTTTATGTAATGAAATGTGTTGACTTGTAAATTGTTTTACCAATAAATTGACTATCTGACTATCTTAGTTTTCTTGGAATTGTTGGAAAGTGTAATTATTGGTCTATTTTGACCGCTGGCTAATTAAACTCGCAACTTCTTCTTAGTGATTTATTCATTTTCAATTCACATAGCAATTGTGTTTTATATTTAACAAGACATCGTCATTAATAAAAAAGTAAACTTAGAGTCAATTTATAGAACATATTCTAAATGAGCGAGAAGTAAACGTATATATCGTTATGTTAGCTATAATACTGTGGGAAGAAAAGTCTAGAGTAGCACGTGCGCTGTAAAAAATAGAGATAAACAGGATGAACGACGCTTTTAGCGGGGAGTCTCCGGCGTCCACTCGCTTTGCACCCGCCGTGGGGTGGTGTGTCTATTTAAACATTCATGGTTCCTGCTTCCGTCACAGAATAAAAAGGACCAGAAGGATCACTCTACAAAACCACTCCAATAAATAAGCGCATCTAGTTTCGAAGAAATAAAGTGCACTTCAGCTCGCAAAGCATGGAGTTCCTAATATTTATATTCACCTACACGCGGCGTCTCTCTTTCTATCGCATAGCCACGCCTACCTCTGATCTCTTCTGATGCGTTACGCACTGTACAATAATCCCGTCTTCACGTGAGGAGCACCTTTTATATAACCCGCAAGAATATGCGTCAGCGTCGCGAGCTTGTTTCCAACATGACATAAACAAAGCAACCATATTCGCTGTAATGTATTTCATTATTTACCCGAGATATTGGGACTGTCATTTTACTACTCTGTCCTAAAAAATTAGGTTTTGCACTCGATATCACTTTAATGGCTTAGCAATTTACAAGGAAGTGCTCCACCCAGAAGTTTTTTTCACAAGGAGTCATATCACATGGCGGTGTAACTGTGTAACTACAGATCGAGGTCAAACATCAGCTTATTTTATGAATAGAGAATGATAGCTCACTACAACTCGTCCACCGGAACATTATTTATTTTTACTGCTGATTATGTAGCCCTTAACAACAAACAGGCTCAACCTAGAATGGAAACTAGCTAGCAGAACACACCGTTTTGTGCTTAACGAAAGATTTTCTACTTGAAAACTGTAACCTTTTTGCAACATGACTTGTGACTTGACAACATGACTTTGCATAAGTTTATGATATTACGACTGCCATCTTAGGACAACACCCTGGACCACGTGGTCTACGAGGTACAGAAGCTCTCAGCCCCAATTTTCATGCCTATGCTTCCCGTGATGGCTCTATAACAATTTTTGCTACACGTGGCAGTAAAATCTAGAATATATCAATATAATATTTGTAATTGAAATTCAGAAGAGCCCCAGTGTACGCCTGAACTTTTGCGTATCACGCACAACCATTATCGTCCATTTATGAATGAAATTCAATTGTTATCATTATCTATTATGAGGATGGATTAATAAATGATATTGACTTTGATTAAATGTCACGAGCGGTCACCCATCCAAGCTTAGTGAGTTATCGTGGTGATAAGCCCTAGTTTAAATTAGTAATTGTGTTCCTATTAATAAACAAGGCACGAATCGATAAGTATATTCAAAGTGATTGGATAAAAAAAAAACAATAATGAAAAGATTAGATTATATAGAAATGTTTGTTAAGCAATTAGATGACTTCCTGCAGGACTTGAACCCGCAACCCCAGAATACCGTTCTATCGAATTATACAAATGTTATTACAAATGCTGTTTATATAAACTACTGGGGTTGCGGTAAGTAGTCCCACCGGAAATGATCTTTTTCCTGTCTAAAAACACCTGTTTTTGATAAGCATGCGTCAATGTTGCTTAAAAATTATATTCAAAAATATCATAGTTATAAAATAGTTAATTATCTTTACGTCTACCATAATCGCTGCACCTATAGCAGTACCTACAACTAAACTTATAAAAATACTTATGTTGTCTTAATGAATAATTCTGCTTGCATAATGCCATCCCTTAATCTGGTGGACCACTTTATGCAAAACAGTATTGTCGTTAAACCACAGCTCGTTGTTAGAGTATGCAACGGTTACGTGTAAAGTTTGTAGGGAGTAGTTGTGTCGAGAGAGGAGTAGTTACATTCGAGATACCAACAGAACGTGCCCTAACTGTACAGTTTACGGATACTGAAATGATGTTCCGAGTAGCTGGCTTTTTTTATTGCTGATAGGTAAGCCTTGGACCACAATCTCACCCGATGGTAAGTGATGATGTGATCGAAGGTGTCAACAGGCTTAACCTAGACTTGTCATTGGTGGCATGTCATGTCATTTCATGTCGTGTCAATAGAGTTGTCTTGTCAATTTAGATCATGTTGAGCCCACTTAGCCACATCTACTGTGTCATGGACATAGAGAGCTTACCGTTAGAATCTTTATAACATACCTCAAAACTAAAGCAAATATATGAAATTTTTTCTCATGTTCTTCCTCACACTGTAATCAAAGTTTGAACCGATGTGGCGGGGCCAACTTTATCGCTACTCGCTATTCACACCTCGTGTCCATGGTTTTTTAAAAAGTGAAGGGTTGTCGTTACGTAAAAGGCACTGTACAAACTCGGCCGCTATCAACATTGCATCAGCACACAGCGTGTATGCGCGGCGCCATTCATTCGCCGCCCGTCGTCGTCGTGTTGGGTTGCTTTGCGTGTAGGCAAGTAGATAGCGTGGGAAATTGACCCCATCCCACCGGACTTTCTGTAAGTAAAAAGTATGCCAAAGTTGTAGTAAAAATCTCTTTTAAAAACAGTTGAGGATATATTTCTCGACTAAGGGAATAATACCGGAAGGTGGGAAGCAGCGCCTTCTGAGGAACTGATATCTTTTACTGCGATCCTCAAAACACTTGTCAAGCGAGGGGATTATGGCAAAGCCCTTCTTAATGAGGGAGGCTGTTCGGCAGTGGACAATTCGAATGATACAGAACAGTATAAAATACCCACAGGAGGTGAGTTCGCTTTTTAGGGTTTAGTTTCGTTATGTTCAACAATATTTATTACCCTATAAATGATTAATGTTTTTTTCTTATATTAGGTCCTTACATATGAAATTGGCGTTTTTCGTACTGGCCACTTTAATCACGAATTTCTCCTCTTTGGTAAGGAATTCCAAATTCAAATTTGTACAGCTATAGACTCATGTATTTGTGCTTCGATGATCGTCATTCATTTGTTTTATTTTCTTCTGTTTTTTTCTGTTTGCGTCATTTTACAAAATGGAAAACCTTAAATATCGCATTATTTACGAGTACGAGTTCCGCCGTGGCACTAGTGCTGCGGAAACAACTCGAAGGGTGAATGATGTGTATGGCGGTCGTGTTGCAAAAAAAACACAGTTCGTTTTTGGTTCCAACGTTTTCGTTCTGGAAATTTCGACCTGCAGAACAAGCCCCGTGGACGGCCTGAGACTCAAGTTGATAATGAAGAGTTGAAGGCTATTGTGGAAGCGGATCCATCGCAAACCACGTCCGAGTTAGCTGCAGGCTGCGATGTTAGTGATAAAACTGTTTTAATTCACTTGAAGCAAATTGGGAAGATTAAAAAGCTTGAAAGGTGGGTACCTCACGAATTGACTGAAACAAACCGGCAAACGCGCGTCGACTGCTGCGTTACATTACTAAACCGGCACAATAATGAAGGTATTTTAAACCGAATCATTACCTGTGATGAAAAATGGGTTCTTTACGATAATCGGAAGCGCTCAGCGCAATGGTTAGATCCTGGCCAGCCAGCCAAATCCTGCCCCAAGCGAAAATTAACCCCAAAAAAGTTACTTGTAAGCGTTTGGTGGACTAGTGCCGGTATTGTTCATTACAGTTTTTTCAAATCTGGCCAGACTATTACGGCTGATGTCTATTGTCAGGAATTGCAAACCATGATGGAAAAGCTAGCGGCTAAACAACCTAGGCTGGTCAATCGCTCCACGCCACTGCTGCTTCACGACAACGCTAGACCACACACTGCGCTACAGACGGCTACTAAATTAGAACAGCTTCAATTGGAAAGTCTAAGACATCCTCCGTACTCCCCGGACCTTGCTCCAACAGATTACCATTTTTTTCGAAATTTGGATAACTTCTTGCAAGGGAAAAAATTCAACTCCGATGGGGCAGTCCAAATCGCCTTCAAAGATTTTATTGATTCCCGTCCGACTGGTTTTTTTAGTAAAGGGATCAATGAACTACCTATGAGATGGCAAAAGTGCATAGAAAATAATGGTTCATACTTTGATTAATTAAATATATTATATTAAAAAATATTCGACTTTTTGTTCCTCCCATACAAAACGCCAATTTCATATGTAAGGACCTAATATTATTATATTTGGTCTTTTAACAGACCAGGTCTAGTACAAAGTACATATATATAGGCACAGAACAGAAGACGTTAAGAGAAATTATTTTTAATATCAGTGCGATGCAATATGCTATAAAATAAAATAAAAATATTGCATTAGAATTTTTAAGATAAAGATGAATTAAAGTGTACACATTGCGGTTATATATCTATATAGTATAGTTATATTTATATATATAATTATATATATATATATATATATATATATATATATATATATATATATTTATACGGTTTAGTAATGTAACGCAGCAGTCGACGCGCGTTTGCCGGTTTGTTTCAGTCAATTCGTGAGGTACCCACCTTTCAAGCTTTTTAATCTTCCCAATTTGCTTCAAGTGAATTAAAACAGTTTTATCACTAACATTGCAGCCTGCAGCTAACTCGGACGTGGTTTGCGATGGATCCGCTTCCACAATAGCCTTCAACTCTTCATTATCAACTTGAGTCTCAGGCCGTCCACGGGGCTTGTTCTGCAGGTCGAAATTTCCAGAACGAAAACGTTGGAACCAAAAACGAACTGTGTTTTCTTTTGCAACACGACCGCCATACACATCATTCACCCTTCGAGTTGTTTCCGCAGCACTAGTGCCACGGCGGAACTCGTACTCGTAAATAATGCGATATTTAAGGTTTTCCATTTTGTAAAATGAGTGACGCAAACAGAAAAAAACAGAAGAAAAAAAACAAATGAATGACGATCATCGAAGCACAAATACATGAGTCTATAGCTGTACAAATTTGAATTTGGAATTCCTTACCAAAGAGTAGAAATTCGTGATTAAAGTGGCCAGTACGAAAAACGCCAATTTCATATGTAAGGACCTAATATATATATAAGTCCAACGTTTAAGCTGAAATTGGGCATATATTTCTTATAATACAGTGTGTAGATATCACCTAAGAAATGATTCCTAGTAGGGCAGGATATATTCTTAGAAGAGAGCAAGGGCTGGAACACAGGTGATCGTATCTAGGTAGGGGGTAATTAGGGTGAAAGCAAGGGCGTGGATAATGATAACGGTAACTTAAAGTCAAAGTCGAGGTTGAGGTACACGTAGATTTCGATATTAATATAATGTTAAAATGAAATGTTTATGTTAATGTGATACAAATATAAAATAAAATTCACAGAAGACCAAAAAAACGGGGACGAAACCGCGGCAAAAGTTAGTATTGTTCTACATGTTCATGTAAACAACATGTCACGTTCCGTCTCGCATCTCTTCTCTAATTGAGGTTGCGATGCGAGGAAAGCACAACTAATTACTAACATAACACAACTCGAAAGGCGGAAGTTTATTTAAAACTGTTTGAAGTATGTTTCATATTCAAGTTTACAGCACAAATAAAGCGTTTAAGTTTCTATTGTTTCATGAAAACTTTATGAATGAAATGCTTTACATGTGTTTTTTTAGAAATCCAATACACTGGAAGCAGTTATGGCTCAGTGGCATTGGCTATGGACTGCCGCGTAGCAGGTCCATGGTTCGAATCCCGCCGCGGGCTTGAGCTTCACCGCATGGTGGAAGGGCATTTTGCGAATGCTCGCCTGGCTAGCGACCCCCCTCAAGTAGAAAATCTGTCGCCAAGCATCGCGTAACGGTGTGTTCCGGCAGTTGCCCTTGAGAGCCAGTGAAATTACGGGCACATAAGACTTAACAACTATGTCTCAAAGTGTCAGGCGCAGTGCAATTCGTGTTTATGATGAAATGTATCTGTTATAGCAGAGGTTAGTCTGCTTAACACCAGGTGGGTTTCGAGCTTGTTCTGTTACAATAACATAAATAAAATACGTTAATAGCCCTCCTTAACTTTACCTTATACTTTTGTTGTAAGAAAAAATATACACCTCTAAATATTAATTCCAAGGAAATGGCTTGGCATGATTTCCTTTGTTTTGGAAAGCAAGTGCTTTTGTTAGCTTTGCACCGTTTTATTGTATTTATATTCGTTATTTACTTCGTCACAAAATAGGTAACGAGGATTATCAAACCCATTATGTCTTAGAGTTCCTTTGATTCATAAATGGAGGAATTATGGACACAATTTGGGGACAAATAATATAATACAAACTTTAATTTTTTACCAAGCAAATTCAAATTCAACCTAACGTACCTATTATATGCGTGAACTTTACTTTAAGAAGTTTTCTCCAGATAAATATTTTAGCGAGATACCATTTTAATCACAGTATCAGGTATTTTGCCTTGAAACAGTAGCGTTGAAGCGCTCGTAGCGAAGTTTACTTAGCTGTTCTCAACCGATCAGCAAAGTTAAGCAACGTCGCGCGCGGTCAGGAGTTGGATGGGTGACCGCTAGTGACATTACTACTGAGCGTTTCCGTGCTTCGGAGGGCACGTTAAGCCGTCGGTCCCGGTTGTTGTCTTAGGATGGCAGTCGTTATAGCATGGTGGTAGGGCATTTTGCGAATGCCCGCCTGGCTAGCTACCACCCTCAAGTAGAAAAACTGTCGCCAAGCACCTAACGGTGTGTTCCGGCAGCTGTCCTTGAGAGCCAGTACTTCTAGGTTAGCCTGAACAACATCTTCGACCACATCATCACTTACTATCAGGTGAGATAGTGGTCAAAGGCTAAACTATAATGCATAAAAAAAAGTGTGCAAACACTACTGTGTTTGGATGTGAACTGCAATGTAATAAGTATATTTCTGGGCTAACAAGACATACGTTCGTATGTCTTGTTAGCTGTGCGTGTATAGCGTATGCATTGTCTCGAAGTGAAGACCGCAGTGCAGTGTCAAGCAGGAGGAGAACAGTGACAATGCAACTGTAATGGGGTGACGCTTATCATGAGGCGGGCGACTTGTCCATCACATTACATCTAACGTAATAAAAAACAGTATACTTTGCAGTTAACCATCTATATATTAAAAGCTTAGTAAAAAAATAGAAGATGCCACAAACGGCGCATATTTCTCTTTGAGTAGGACATCATTGTAATGATTACTATGAATAAAAAAAGCCTTTCTAGATGTCTTTATCCTTAGGGTTCTATATAGTATTGAAGAATCTGGGAGCAAATTAGGAAATACAATTAATTTAATTAGGAAAAACAAATTTACCAACTGAAGACCTATAAGACGTTAATAGCATTATTATAGAAGCCTAACCTGATATGCATAAATTATTTTGACACAATACACACACACACACTCGCGCTTTCGCATGTATATTAATGTGACGTATGAAAATGTAGCACCCGTAGCCTCGTAGAATATTCGTAGCAACCGCTACGTACTTGTCGGTGTTTGTAGACATTTGATAAACGAATAAAATTGCACAAAAGTTGTCGTAGTATAGTCATAGACTGTGAAAGAATAATAAGGTAGTGGATATGTCGTGGCCACATCGTAGAATTGTTCATATCATGAAATGCTCGAGAATTTATTGAAGTGGTCGCATTTCGTGATGTGGGCAAAATAATTTGGCCAGATAATTAAATCGTGAAACTTCAATAAATATTGTGTTACATTACAATCACTTAATTACCTATATATATAATTTTATTTATTTATTTAAAAGATCACCAACACAGTGCACACCAATACATTGAATTCATAACAAACATTGTAGAATTTAGCTAAGTGTCACAGTAATTATAGGTGAAGACAGCATGCAAAATATATAACTAGAAAATGTGAGTAAAAATTCTTAAAAATTTTCCTTTTTATAAAAATACATTCAAATATGAACATTCTACAAATATAAAGATAAATTGTGTTTTATGGAAATAATGGATTATTCGATTAGCAATCGAATAATCCTTAACTTAAATTGTTTAAAACATATCTTTATAATAATAATAATAAAAATCATTATCAAAATAAAACTGTAAATAATTAAACTTCAGAGTGAGATTTACGAAAATACAAATAAGAATTATTTACGCATTCTTAAAATCAGGATGTCAGAGACTTTTTGAAGACAAGTATGTTATTTCGGTTGACATATTATATCGATTTCTCGTAAAGTTATCGAATTTACTTGCGACCATTTTTGACAGCCCGATAAGTGTTCGCTATGTTCGATAACTTTGGATTTGAGGCTACAAAAACAAATAATAATTAGAGAATCATGGCTGTAGAATATTTAGCGTGGGATTTGGTCGTGCTTGAACACAGACGTGACATGTTAATGCGGCGACAAATTCACGAAACGGACGTGAAAATAAAAATCATTTGGATTTAGAGGATGGCCAATTGTTGTACTTATACAGAATAAACAAGTACATTTTCCATGAGCTCGTTGATGAACTGCGCCCATCTATTCAAAGACAACGGTCTTACAGACTTTCTGTGGAGTCGCATGTGAGTATACTTGGATTAGGTACCGTACCTTAGTAAAATTTATATAGGTATATATAAAATTTATATTATGTCTAGTATCTAAGATTCCTACTTTAAATTTTCTTCTTCTTATTAGATACTGACGGAACTCCGATTTTACGCAAGTGGGTGCTGCTACCAACTACCTGTAAGCTTGCAGTGGTTCCAGCATGAGCCAAAAGTCAGTAAGCCGAGTAATACATACGCATACGAAGAAGACTCATTAACACTAGTTTTACGTAATTTTATATTCTTATTTTATTGACTCTGTGCGATTTAAATAAAAAACATATAAATTTATTGACTTATTTTTATTTAAACATTTTGTAAAAGCGTCAGCTATATTAGTTGCAGCCAGCGCAAAGAGCAGTGGCGCCTCGGCTTGTGTCTTGGCTGCCTCAGCCTGCATCTCGGCAGCGTCTGCTTGTAGTTGAGTTGCAGCTGCCAGCATCTGTAATAAAGTTAGATGTACTAAGTATTGTTTCTTAATGGTCTCTAGAGTACCACTGATTCAAATAATAAAATCTCTCTCTGGCATAACGTCGGGGCAGTTGGTGCCAAATGTGTAATCTACACCAACTATGGACGTTACATGTCTCTACACCTCAGTCAAAGGAGCTGTGTTGACCCCTCGGTTGCCAGTGTGCACGACGCTTTTGTGCAGGTGCGGCTTTTTAAGTCCCTCCAAACCTATAAGTAGGATAATTTATTCAAGTAAATATAAATAAAACTGACACGGTATGAACTTACTATTAAAAACCAACTGAATCTTTGATTGAGACTTACTGTCATCCACTGCTCTTGCGACTTGATGGATCCGTTGGGGTGTTTGTTGAGCTCCTCGGCAACCTCCTTCCAGCCCGTTTCAAAATTTTCCCCTGTGAATGTAAATTTTCGTGTGTGTAGGTATGGGCGGGCTTCTAACTCGCCAAAAGCGCATCAACCTACCCCGACGTTACACGTGGCGTACGCTTACGCCTGAAACATTTAAGATATTCTTTATGTTAACACAAAATACTTCGCACATACGCAAAGTATTAATTTTATCAAAAATAGGAATCGAAAATAGTCGTTGTAGGTTGTACTTACATGACGCTTACGTTGCTGTTGCTGGCACTCTGGCTCGGGCCTGCGCCTGTCTCACTGTCCCCCACCATCGAAATAACCATTTTTTTATTAGTTTTTTCAACCCGAGATCAAAAATGTATTAAATTATTTTACTTTGTGTACAAAACAAACTTGACATTGAGAGATTGTCAAGTTCAACGTCTGTGTTGCAAGGAAGCGAACTTTTATTTTCCTTGTTTTAGGTGTTTTCTTAAAAACAATACATGCTACTTACAAGTTCCGATGCAAAAAAGTGTTAATATAATAAGATTCACCCACGTTTTGTAAAATTTTCAAAGAAAAATAATTATTTGAGGATATCTTGTCCACCAAATTTCCCTAAAACAGAAGATTTTTTTTTAACTGCCAACATTTTACCATAAAATCACCGCACTATGAATACGGTTTTCGTTAAGGTATCGACGTCGCAAAGTCAAGTTAGCGAGCGATTTTGCTCGCTATCTCGGTTGTCGAGACTTGCATTTATCGTTATCGTCGTTACGGCAAGCGATTTTTTTCGTTAATATTTAACGATCGGTAGTTTGCGATCGCATCGCTATCTATGTCGAGACTGCAGGCCCTGGGCCTGCAGTCTCGACATAGATAGCGATGCGATCGCAAACTACCGATCGTTAAATAAAATCGCTTGCCGTAACGACGATAACGATAAATGCAAGTCTCGACAACCGAGATAGCGAGCAAAATCGCTCGCTAACTTGACTTTGCGACGTCGATACCTTAACGAAAACCGTATTCATAGTGCGGTGATTTTATGGTAAAATGTTGGCAGTTAAAAAAAAATCTTCTGTTTTAGGGAAATTTGGTGGACAAGATATCCTCAAATAATTATTTTTCTTTGAAAATTTTACAAAACGTGGGTGAATCTTATTATATTAACACTTTTTTGCATCGGAACTTGTAAGTAGCATGTATTGTTTTTAAGAAAACACCTAAAACAAGGAAAATAAAAGTTCGCTTCCTTGCAACACAGACGTTGAACTTGACAATCTCTCAATGTCAAGTTTGTTTTGTACACAAAGTAAAATAATTTAATACATTTTTGATCTCGGGTTGAAAAAACTAATAAAAAAATGGTTATTTCGATGGTGGGGGACAGTGAGACAGGCGCAGGCCCGAGCCAGAGTGCCAGCAACAGCAACGTAAGCGTCATGTAAGTACAACCTACAACGACTATTTTCGATTCCTATTTTTGATAAAATTAATACTTTGCGTATGTGCGAAGTATTTTGTGTTAACATAAAGAATATCTTAAATGTTTCAGGCGTAAGCGTACGCCGCGTGTAACGTCGGGGTAGGTTGATGCGCTTTTGGCGAGTTAGAAGCCCGCCCATACCTACACACACGAAAATTTACATTCACAGGGGAAAATTTTGAAACGGGCTGGAAGGAGGTTGCCGAGGAGCTCAACAAACACCCCAACGGATCCATCAAGTCGCAAGAGCAGTGGATGACAGTAAGTCTCAATCAAAGATTCAGTTGGTTTTTAATAGTAAGTTCATACCGTGTCAGTTTTATTTATATTTACTTGAATAAATTATCCTACTTATAGGTTTGGAGGGACTTAAAAAGCCGCACCTGCACAAAAGCGTCGTGCACACTGGCAACCGAGGGGTCAACACAGCTCCTTTGACTGAGGTGTAGAGACATGTAACGTCCATAGTTGGTGTAGATTACACATTTGGCACCAACTGCCCCGACGTTATGCCAGAGAGAGATTTTATTATTTGAATCACTGGTACTCTAGAGACCATTAAGAAACAATACTTAGTACATCTAACTTTATTACAGATGCTGGCAGCTGCAACTCAACTACAAGCAGACGCTGCCGAGATGCAGGCTGAGGCAGCCAAGACACAAGCCGAGGCGCCACTGCTCTTTGCGCTGGCTGCAACTAATATAGCTGACGCTTTTACAAAATTTTTAAATAAAAATAAGTCAATAAATTTATATGTTTTTTATTTAAATCGCACAGAGTCAATAAAATAAGAATATAAAATTACGTAAAACTAGTGTTAATGAGTCTTCTTCGTATGCGTATGTATTACTCGGCTTACTGACTTTTGGCTCATGCTGGAACCACTGCAAGCTTACAGGTAGTTGGTAGCAGCACCCACTTGCGTAAAATCGGAGTTCCGTCAGTATCTAATAAGAAGAAGAAAATTTAAAGTAGGAATCTTAGATACTAGACATAATATAAATTTTATATATACCTATATAAATTTTACTAAGGTACGGTACCTAATCCAAGTATACTCACATGCGACTCCACAGAAAGTCTGTAAGACCGTTGTCTTTGAATAGATGGGCGCAGTTCATCAACGAGCTCATGGAAAATGTACTTGTTTATTCTGTATAAGTACAACAATTGGCCATCCTCTAAATCCAAATGATTTTTATTTTCACGTCCGTTTCGTGAATTTGTCGCCGCATTAACATGTCACGTCTGTGTTCAAGCACGACCAAATCCCACGCTAAATATTCTACAGCCATGATTCTCTAATTATTATTTGTTTTTGTAGCCTCAAATCCAAAGTTATCGAACATAGCGAACACTTATCGGGCTGTCAAAAATGGTCGCAAGTAAATTCGATAACTTTACGAGAAATCGATATCTCAGCGAAAATATTCGATAAGTTTGCGATGACAGTCGGTAGCTTTGGCAGTCAAGACTACCGAAAATCGTTATAATCGGATCGTTAGGACGTAGCGACCGATTTTTGTCGCAAAACGATCGCTATCGATGTCGAGACTGCAGCCCCTGGGCAGTTTTAATGGTATAAACAAATTTATTATAAAAAAAAAATAATTAATATCTCTATTCAGGCTACAATGGCCCTACACGTTAGTCTAAATATAATAAACTATATTGTAATGTTAGTTATAATAAATAGATAAAACACAAATATATAGGTAAATGCTATTTTTATGCACTTTCAGCTCTATTTACATATATTATTGTATATTATACTAGCTTACTATACTCATACATGTAGAATTAGTTTTTTCTGTTATAAACAAGTTATAGGTGATTTTTCCCTTTGTGGCAAAAGAGTAATAACTATTTAACTTTATGTTGGGTAATGGTGGTGAACTCTCTAATATGTTTTTTTTTCCATGTTTTTGTGACGGAACAAGCACGAAGCCCACCTGATGTTAAGCGGTTACCACTGACTATAACAGGTGCATTTCATCATAAGTGACGAACTGCACTGCGCCAGTCACCCTGAGACATACAGTTCTTAAGTCTCATGTGCCTGTAAATTTACTGGCTCTCAAGGACAGCTGCCGGAACACACCGTTAGATGCTTGACGACAGATTTTCGCTAGCCAGGTGGGCATTTGTAAAATGCCCTTCCACCATGCGGTGAAGGTCAAGCCCGCTGCGGGATTCAAACCATAGACATGCTGCGCGGCAGTCCATAGCCAATGCCACTGAGACATCACTGCGCCTACTTAATAAATGAAAAAGTGTAATTTCGTTTAATTTTGTGATTTGCTGTTATCAGGCAGCAATAATCGTACACGTCCGTGAAATAATCGTACCCGTGAGTTTATATGATTATTGGGGGGCCGGGCTAGAATGTCATCCCCCTATCTCTTCTCGAGGGTGCCGTAAGAGGCGGCTAAGGGAAAAATACCGTAAGGTGGGCAGCACCGCGTTCCGAGTAACTGCTATCTTACACTGCGATCCCCAAGACGCCTGCCAAGCGTGGGGATTATGGCAAACGGCCCCTTAATGGAGAGGCTATGCTCAGCAGTGGACAATCCAGCTGATAAAATAAGTAAAGTGATCATATACGGTAGTAAAAGCTTTTGAATCTTGACCACTATTTCACCTGTTCGTATCTGATGTGGTCAAAGAGGCGTTGTTTAGCCTAGAATTGGAACTAGTTCTCACAAGCTGGAATGCAGGTGCTTGGTGACAGATACTCTACTTATACGTGGCAAATAGTTAGCCGTAAGAACACACCGTGCAGTGAACACAGTCTGTTTTATACAATTATGTGACATTACGGTGATTATTGCTTAATCCATGTGGAGCCGTGCACGGACTGGTAAGAAGGTGCAGGCGAGCTCGCGTTGGCATCGCGCCAGTGGGCGAGCTCAGCTTATACAAATTTATTCACCGGCTTTAACGCCTCGCTTGGGTGCTAAACTGTTTGCTGTTGGATTACAAGATTCAACTAAAAATCCATTTGGATAGAACTAAACATAACTAAAAATGCAGATACAGCTTCACCCGTGGACGTGTAAACATTTGCTAAAACAATACTGAAGTATCGTTTCTGTATTTATTGAAGGAATATTATTATGTACGAGTAGAATAAGGTTGTGTTTTTTATTGCTTTAAATCTGATTAATTTGGTTTGACTCTGCTCGACATTGCATTAATAACATTTTTATTTAATGTGTGCGTTTTTCACTATGTATCAATCAATTGTAAACCAGAACTATGAAAATTCGATGATATGTGATATTCGCCCTATTATGTAACTCTTAAATAGCTCTCTCAGATATATCCTAACGGTAGGAATGGGATGAGCTAATAATGACAATCAGTTTTATACCAGCCCACTATTCATAATAACCCTACTAATAAGTCATAGTAGTAAATTTCTTCTTGCTATGAAGTCGCTTTTGTAGCAGCCACAAGACGTCCGCTGAAACATTAAGGCACAGTTTATGTGATAAATAGCTACTGCATAAGAGAGCGTTACCGAGTGCGCCACATTACCCCCAACGTGGCGTCACGGCGCGCCTCCTTCTCAAATAAACGTGTCGCCAAATATGTAAATTGTATACAGGTGGCTTCCGAGACTAACGAAATAAAGAAAACTACCACATTCAAACCCAGTGCTGCTGTCATTAGAATAGCAATAGAGTTTTAAGCCTCTAGTTCTTTGATGTTTTTCTTGCTGGTTTCGGGAAGCAGTTGAAAGTGTTATAGATGCTTACATTAAAATTAATTATTTATATTTTCACTCTATCTCCACACACATACACACCTTCACACTTTCGCATATATAATTTGAAGTGTGATGACAAAGCACATGCACCCTAGTAGCATGTTCGTAGCATCAGCTACCTGCGTGAATGTGACGTCGATAAGTCATAGATAAACTATAGTTGTACGTCCAAGTCATAGTTTAGTAAAGAAGTGGATGAATTGGTACAACTTCATTATAACATGCTATAGTGCACTTTACTTTTTTACTGTTGATTCAATACAGCTCTAGACCACAATTTTTATCTCTCTTTTTTCTACTTTGTTTTTTGTTTATGTATTTGTTTCTGTATTTGTATTTACATTATAATAAATTGTTATTTTTAAATAGGTACCTAATTTTTTATGTGATTTCATTTATCAAGTTAAAGTATTATCTAACCTTGTGTTTTAATGCAATTGTATAGTGCGATGGGTTTTTTTAGTGTAGGCAAAGCCAAAATCTTTTACCTTGTCGTAAACAAGTACCAACTGCCGCAATGAATATTGATTTATTTAAAGTGAATATACATAGTTATTAACAAAAATCGTATCTATGGTTGCTACCTATTGATTTGTTTTAATACGTATATTGCATGTACTTATAAAACTTGAGATATGTACAGTCAAGCGTGCAATGCCACCTCTAGTCTGGATAGGCTAGTGGTGGCTTTTGAACCTCAGTCAAACTACTTATCTGCTTTTGCTGTCGAAGGTGGGAAATAGGATTTACCTTGAATGAGAACTGGCTTTTGAGGACAACTGCTGGGTCACCCCGTGCTTGGCAACATATTTTCTACTTGAGTTGCTAGCCAGACGACCATACAAAATGCCGTGAAGAAGTGATGGCTCAGTGGCATTGGCTATGGACAACCGCTCAGCAGGTCCATGGTTCGAATCTCGCCGTGGACTTGAGCTTCACCGCATGGTGGATGGGCACTTTGCGAATACCCGCCTGGCTAGCGAACACCGTCAAGTGTCGCCGTCAGCTGTCCTTTAGATCCAGTAATTCTAGGTTAAGCCTGTTAACACCTTCGACCACATCATCACCTACCATCAGGTGAGATTGCGGTCAAAGGCTTACTATCAGCGTTAATAAAAAAAGGGTACAAGAAATTAAGGAGAAAACGCCTTGGTTCACTAAGTGCAATACTTTTACGAACCTTTTTTTAGCCTTTTTCAACTCCGTATGTATCTCCAATTCTCTCTCTGGTTTTTTTATGTTATCGTGATGGAACAAGCACGACGCCCATCTGGTGTTAAGCGGTAACTTTGCCTATAACTGTTGCCGGTCGGCACAAGTGACGCACTGTTAAAAGATGTTTAAGAGAATGGCCCCGAGTTTCTTGCCCGTTCTTCTTGCAGTGGCTTTAAACAATTTATTTGCTGAACGTGGCAGTACAATGTAGAATATAAATTGTAATTGACCTTCGGAAGAGAGTCGTAGACACCTAAATTGAATAAATGATTTTGACTTTGACTGCACTGCGGCCATCACCCTGAAACATACAGTTGTTATATATCATTTGTCTGTAATTTCTTTGGCATCTATACCCTTGCAAGTACTACACAGTAATGTGAATATTACTGCTTGGTGGTAGGAATAGGTATGGTGAGTTTTTTTTATCCTTGCTGTTTTTTGCCTTTGACCACTATCTCACCTGATGGTAAGTGATGATGTGGTGGAAAATGTTGTTCAGGCTAACCTAGAATAACTGTGGCTCTCAAGGATAACTGCCGGAACACACCGTTAGGTGCTTGGCGAAAGATTTTCTACCTGACGGTGGTAGCTAGCCATAGCTTTAACGACTGCCATCCTAAGACGACAACCGGGACCGACGGTTTAACGTGCCCTCCGAAGCGCGGAAGCGCTCAGTAGTAATGTCGGTAGTGGTCACCCATCCAACTCATGACCGCGGCGGACGTTACTTAACTTACAGCTAAGTAAACTTCACTACGAGCGCTTCAAACTACAAGTACTTCCCCTAGACCCCGGATGAACTCACGAAAATTTATAGGTATGACTACTTAATTTTAAGCAATATTCTCTCAAACTCTTATGTAAGTTACTCGTATTTTTAAAGATGAAATACATAAACACATAGTAATTAAACAACTTTAAACGGTTTAAGCCGAGTATATTTATCATAATAATTATAACACAGTTCTTGTTTTTGTCTAACTCATACCAGTTGATTTAGAGATTTGAAATTTCGTAATGCATGATTTTATTCTGTTCGTTTGGCAGAACAATGCTTTATATGCACGTTGTATTTATTTATATAATAATATGATACAGTACTATTGTTTACATGAACAGATCAGCAATTACATGAATAATTGATAATCTTCTGCCTGTAACTTCTACTGCTATATAATAAATTAGAAGAACATATGTACCGCATTATTTAGTGCACTTCCATGTTAATTAAGATAAATAATACTTCATTAGAATGTGGTAGATACACAATTAAGTTTTATTATTAAAATATTTTCACACATTGACATTTGACTATGAAGTCAAAACTTGGGATAAGGGGAAACCCTTTTTAATAAGTAATATAATTAAAATGTTAATACAATGTGTTGTCGATTTAAAGGCTAACTATTTAATGAGTAATTATTCTAACAAAGTAGCTTACCAACTGTCTTAACCTACCACGGGACCACCGAGAAGCCTTGGTCAACATTACAGGGAACTGCAAGAGTTTCCGCTGATCAAGCCCCCTCTAGTCTAGAGCGGATGGGTGAGGGGGATCCATAACTATGTATTTTTTTATTTCTAATTATTTTGACTAACCTAATTGTTTTGTTTGTTCAACTCCATCCTAATGTTGCCCGGTTGAGATCACTTTTAGTGATAAGGCCGTCCATTATGACATTATTATTATTAAATATGTAAACTTAAATATTTTAAAAGTGGGGTATCAATACAGAGTCTTCTATCTATCTAATTTGTTTACCTTTAGAATGTTTGTATGTATTAAAGAATTCAATTTCGTAGCCATACCGGCTACAAGATGTGAACGATAAAAATCACAACACACATTTTTATATATAATATGAGTATGTATCCACCCCACAATATAGGGCACACTTTTGCTTAGGATTACTATATTATTTATTTGCTCACAAGTTCTAGTCTGTGTATTCTATAAGAGATATTTTGAAAAATTGTGAAACACCTGTCTTTATTTACTTTAAAGTGTTTAAATACCAAGTTTCAAAGCAATAAATTGACGTCATATACAAAGTAAAACGATGATAAACATTAAAATTTAACAAGTTGTAGAACTTGCCTTCCCGATACTTGACAACCCTAGTAAGCGTCGACAAGCGAATGCAAATAGTTGTCGGAAACAACGGACAACAGACACAATGAGCTCGTTAGTGCGACTTCTGCTGATGCATTACACTATTCTCACATGAGGTATACTGAAGTTAACATACAAATGAAGATGTTAATTATTACAGATGTTACGTATATAGTAATGTGCTTAATATGAATTTTCAGACTGAGAAACTTCAGATGTAATTTTTTTATATCAAATTATATTTAATTAAAAAATTTATGGTTCCGTATCCAAAGGGTTAAAACCTAGGGGACCCTATTACTGAGACTTCGCTGTCCGTCCGTCTGTTCGTCTGTCACCATGCTGTATCTCAAGAACGGTGTTAGCTAGATAATTAGTTTTATTTTACTCATACAACAAACTTGATTTTTTTACCGTTTCTTCCTCGATCCTAATAACGGTGACAGGTAGACGCTTTCACTATTCAAAGAATATTTAGTTTTTTGTTCTCTTTAAATATAATTAATTAAAATAAAATCAATTAAATAATTAAGGGCGCTCCCATACAATAAAAGAGGTATTCGCCATTTATTTGCTGAAAATAATATAATTGTACGGAACCCTTCGTGCGCGAGTCCCACTCGCACTTGGCCGGTTTTTTATTTAGGAAAGATATTTGAGACAACTTGGTTAACAACTTTTACGCAGCTTAATGCGCTGTAACGACAACTTACATAATATTAAATTTAGTTACTTCAAAACGACGCCAATATTAATCCGGCTGATTCGTCGTAACTAAAATAGTATTAAAATCTCCCCAATGTTCCTTCGCTATACGCACACAACCCTAGATGCCTGTACACATGGACAGCAGCCAGTCCAAGCTATCTTCTAATGGTCCGATTACAGGCAGTAGGTGGACCTGTAATTACTTAAACCCACATTCGAGGCTCAAATGTAGAGAGCACGTAATTGCAACTACGGGTTAGGTTCCAAACATGTAGTTAGGAGGTGAAACGGTACATCTCCTCCAGTTGTTATTATGCTAACAAATAAATTTGATGTATTTACAAGATAATACTGCAAATTCGGATAAACCAATATAATAATTATGAACTAAGGATTTCATTATTCTGTGATATATGGTATATCTCTACCCTGGACTTTTAACCCCAGGCTCGGACAGTAATTGTGTGTTTCTGACACATATATTTGTATTAGCAATCCGGAGGCAGGAACTGGGACGTGTAGAAATAGTGACCATGCCGTTAGGTATGAACCACAAATGTTTTCGCCAAATTCGATTCATATTCGCCTACACAGGGTTAGTTCAGTGAAATTCATCAGTAACTCTTACATAGATATATATGAGTACCCTATGTAGTAAATCTGTCACCAATCACTTAACACTTAACAGTGATTCCCGGCAGCTGCAAAATTTAAATGAAGTTTTGTTTTAAAATGCTTGTTGCTAAACCCTAGTTCATACACGGGCTCTGAGCCGAGTGCGCCGAGGACCGAACACAATGCATGTAGTAATATATATTTGAGATCGTATCGCCTCGCTTTAGGCAAGGCTGCACGGTCTTCCACTGCAACGTGCTAGGGCTGTCACTCATCAGCGCTTAGTAAAGACACATTTATTCGTAGAAAGACACTGAATTTCAAATATAATTTTAATTTTAACTGTAAGCTTATTATAGTACTGTATCAGCCAGATCGTCCACTGCTGAACACAGCCTCCCCTATTTAGGGGGTATTTGCCATAATACCCACGCTTGGCAAGCGTCTTGGGGATCGCAGTGTAAGATGGCAGTTCCTTAAAAAGCGCTGCTGCCCACATACCACTATTTTCCCTTAGTCGTCTCTTATGACAATGATAATGAATCTTACGAAAATAGTGCAATTCTAACCCGGCACCCCACGGGGTCAAACCTATAATAGTACAGAGTATATATAGGTTTTCTAGAGTACATTTCATAACAAGGGCGTAAAACATAAGCATTTTTCTAATAAATATAAACAGATGAAATAAATATTTTTTGACGGTGTTTTGCAAAGTACCCAAAAATCGCAATAGTCATTAGTGATTATTGAAATGATAATGGCCCAGTAACAGTATTGACTGCTGCGTTATCAGGATTCGATTCTGCTGGTGAATTGGATACTTATATTACAAATGCAGCTATCACCCCCCATACTATAGTAAATATAAAGCCTGTTTTTGTTTAAACATTTTCGTTCTGTCTCTGTAATTTTTTTTTTGCGGAAATTGAATTGAAATAATGTAATATTAAATAAGGTTTCTATATAACATTACAATTTTATCTAGTAGTAGTAGTAGTATCGCAAACTAATCAAATATACCACTTAAAAAACTGTATTATAAAATCGCATCCAGCATCGTCCATTATGACGGTTAAATATATTAGAGAAATAATAAAATTAGAAGACAAGATTCATCTCAGTCGAGCTTGTTCAGAGAGCCAAGTGGTCAAGGTACTCGGCTCGCATCCAAGGGGCGAGCGTACCCGCTGGGAGCAAGAATTTTATACCTTACTATAACATGTAAATGAAAAAAAATAACCCGGATCCGGATGTCCGTAAGCGACGGTGATCACTTAACACCAGGTATTAATTACTAATAAGCAATTCAAAATTGCCCATGGGATACCGGTTTAGAATGTCACATAGTCATGTCCCATCTCTACCCGTGGGTGTAGTAAGAGGCGACTAAGGGTAACACACCAGAAGGTGGGCAGCAGCGCTTTCTTTGGAACTAATATGAGATATCATGTGAGCATATCACTGCGATCTCCAAGACACCTGCCAAGCGTGGGGATTATGACAAACCCTTCATAATGGGGGAGGCTGAGTTTAGCAGTGGACAATCTGGCTGATACAGTACAGTAATTAAACACACCTCACTCACCAACAATTTCTAGTCAATGTCACTCGGAATGATGTAAGGATTCTAACGATACTTCATACATCGAGATCTGTTCAGGCATATAAAAGTTATGGTGAAATGCATAGACCCAAAAATATTACGCTACTTTGTTTAACTTACGCACACATGTAGTCACACATGTAGTTTATGCAGGCTATAATAATAAGATAATATTCCTAACAATCACCAAAAATAATTGACAAATTAAGATATTATGTAACCCTAGCCACAACGGCAGCCCATCGCATCAATTCTCAATGTTTTACAGAGCTCCGCCCTATTTTAATTTGTTGGATTGTTTCAGTAAATGCAATTTGATTTTTGAAGCGCTCGTCGCAGCAAAGTTAAGCAACGTCGCGCGCGGTCATGAGTTGGATGGGTGACCGCTAGTGACATTACTACTGAGCGCTTCCGTGCTTCGGAGGGCACGTTAAGCCGTCGGTCCCGGTTGTTGTCTTAGGATGGCAGTCGTTATAGCATGGTGGTAGGGCATTTCGCGAATGCCCGCCTGGCTAGCTACCATCCTCAAGTAGAAAATCTGTCGCCAAGCACCTAACGGTGTGTTCCGGCAGCTGTCCTTGAGAGCCAGTACTTCTAGGTTAGCCTGAACAACATCTTCGACCACATCATCACTTACCATCAGGTGAGATAGTGTTCAAAGGCCCTATCAGGCATAAAAAAATAAAATATAAAAGTGTAAAAGCGTTTATACAGGAAACACTAGATTTACTTATCTAATTTCGAAAAAAGGCCGAAAATGAGCCTTATATAGTTGTAAGCGATAGGCCGACGTGAAGTACCGCCTCGCCTTTCCGAGCACACGAAGCTTCTTAGAGTCTAATTAAGGCTTAGCGTCCAAGTGACACCAAAATTGAACGACGCTCGATATGTAGACGCCAAATACTGTTCGAGGCAGTAAGAGAAGTATAAAAACAGAGGGATGCGACAAAGGGAGATAATTTAGCGGTAAAAAAATTTCATATATCTGACATACGCTAACTTTAGAAAGTCACATTAATTCTGTTTTAAACTAGTTCTTTTAGCCTTTACATGAACACAAACGTATTTGTTATAATTATTTTATTACAGCAGAGTATTTTAGAATGAAAAAACCAATGACATCTAATTTTGTTTACAACAATGGTTGCCATTGTTACAAGCCTCCTTCTACGTCACAACGCGCTTCATACTCATCAACTAAACGTTACCGCCAAATATGGTAATTGTATTCAAAGAGCTTCCGAGACTAACACAATAAGGAAAACGGCCACTTCCAAAAGCTCGGTGCCGCGCTGTCATTGGAATAGCAATGGAGCTTATACCACGTTCTTTTATTCTAAAAAATGATACTGGTTTCGCGGAACAGTTGCTATAAAGCCGCTTACTTCTAATATCGTTCAGAACGAAGACATTAATTCTATTTCTTTTGTGTCTAAGAAAATAGTAGTCATATGTATAAATTAGGCTGATTCTCACACAAGCACAACACACAATTAACATGACACATGGATAATATTACATTATTTATTGCTTTAAAAATACCTTTATATTTTATTTATATAATACTTTGACTTGGGAGGGAAGCGCTACCATTAGTTTCACACCGTTTGTTTATGTCACAAAATTTATAACGAGCATAATGAGGACCAACAATATATAGGTCGTATTGTGATTATCCCTTAATAACCTTATTCAGTTATAGCATGACTACCCAAAAGGAGTTTAATATTTATAGGGTTCATGTTATATGTGATTTCCTTTGTTCTACCAAAACTTTTAAACTAACTTCCTGACAGATTAGTATGTACGCGTATAGCTATCGTTGGAATCCTTACATTATTTCAAGTGGTGCTGGTTATATTTTTACTGGCAAGGTTTCAGATGCAAGTTTTAATAAGGTATTCTAAAAAATGACGAGAACTTTGCTTTAACAGCGTACTTTACAGCTAATGGTTTCATTAAGGACGGAGTATACAAACGGTAGCATTTTCTTTGAGTAGGAGATAAAGGTAATGATTGCTAGATTAAAAAAAATGCTTTTCAAGATAATCAAATCTTTATCGTCGGGAGATTGTAGGTGTCTGATATTATGTAATCTGTGAGTAAACCTTTCCAATATTATACATTTGAATACCTGTAAGTGAGTTTGATTTTTATAAAATCATCATATGACTATATTTTATCGAAATACAAACACCTATTATATATAAAGTCATCCTATTATAAATAAAGTCAATAGATACTCATTTATTAACTCTATTTATACACGTATACACTTGTATTCGTATTATTTATATAACGTATAAAGTGTGATGACGTAGAACATTTCAGCCTCGTAGAATATTCGTAGCAGCGGCTACGTGCCTGTAAGTGTTGGTATTTCGATAAAATTGCAGAAAAGTTATCACGTCATGCAAAAGTCGTGTTACACGTTATGTTAAACAAGTCACAGTCAAAGTCAAAGTCAAAATCATTTATTCAATTTAGGCGTCTACGACGCTCTTATGAAGGTCAATTACAAATTTTAGTATTGAAATATTCTACATTGTACTGCCACGTTCAGCAAATAAATTGTATAGAGCCATTGCGAGAAGAACGGGCAAGAAACTCGGGGCCATTCTTTTAAACATCTTTTAACAATGTGTTACATACTTACTATATAATAGAGTTATTAAAATATTTGTTTAAATTATGTAGGTGACAGGCAATAGCTTGGCGGAGGCGGAATTGTCCAGGCATTTTTGTCGTTTATGTAATCAGAAACTGTGTAGTAGGATTTCTTGTTCAATATGTTTTTCACATGCAACTTGAATTTCATTTCTGTGAGCGTTGTAATATGTTTGGGAACTTTATTATAAAACCGCACACAATTACCTAAGATTCTACCTAAGATCTCAGCAGCAGTTCCCCACAGCAATACACCATACGACATAACATAACAGTTATGTCTAAGTCCACCCTCAGGTAGAAAATCTGTCGCCAAGCTCTTAACGGTGTGCTTCGGCAGCCGTCCTCGAGAGCCACTAATTCTAGGTTAGCCTGAACAACATCTACATACACATCCACAACATCACTTACTATCAGGTGAGAACGTGGTCAAAGGCTACCCTAATAGCTGCAAATAAAAATAAATAAATAAATTGTAGGTTGTTACACAGGGGTCGAAAGAAATCAATTCCCATACGACGTATTTAGATGCCCGAGCGCAGTGAGGCCGGCTAAAGTCCGAGTAGGAATTGATGCTTTACATTTCATTTTGAATATAAGGAAAGTAAAAATTGTAGTTTTTCTAAAATATTTTTTAATAATAACAAGAATAGCACCTATTTAAAATTAATTGAGAGGTTAGAACTGTTTGTGAAGTTTAAAGTCAAATTTTGTTCGGAATATTTAAGGGCGGCTATATTCCGAATGGAAATTGATGATTATCACCATAAGTATTGAATATCACCATGCGTAGTGAAAAGTTGAGCGTTTAACACAAAACGCTCAACTTTTCACTACGCATATAAGGAAAATTGCAAAAAAAATGTATTTTTTCTATAACAATATTAAAAAGAGGAAAAATTTGTATTTCTGTATGCAACGAATAAACTTAAAAACTACTGGAGCGATTTGAATGAAATTTGATATGAATATAGTTTAAGACCCGGGAAGGACATAGAATAGTATTTTATCCAACTGCGCAAAAATAGGTTAATGGTTTTGTGCGATAACCGATACACGCACGGGCGGAGCCGCGGCCGGAAAGCTAGTCTATAATATTAGGTCCTTACATATGAAATTGGCGTTTTTCGTACTGGCCACTTTAATCACGAATTTCTCCTCTTTGGTAAGGAATTCCAAATTCAAATTTGTACAGCTATAGACTCATGTATTTGTGCTTCGATGATCGTCATTCATTTGTTTTTTTTCTTCTGTTTTTTTCTGTTTGCGTCACTCATTTTACAAAATGGAAAACCTTAAATATCGCATTATTTACGAGTACGAGTTCCGCCGTGGCACTAGTGCTGCGGAAACAACTCTAAGGGTGAATGATGTGTATGGCGGTCGTGTTGCAAAAGAAAACACAGTTCGTTTTTGGTTCCAACGTTTTCGTTCTGGAAATTTCGACCTGCAGAACAAGCCCCGTGGACGGCCTGAGACTCAAGTTGATAATGAAGAGTTGAAGGCTATTGTGGAAGCGGATCCATCGCAAACCACGTCCGAGTTAGCTGCAGGCTGCAATGTTAGTGATAAAACTGTTTTAATTCACTTGAAGCAAATTGGGAAGATTAAAAAGCTTGAAAGGTGGGTACCTCACGAATTGACTGAAACAAACTGGCAAACGCGCGTCGACTGCTGCGTTACATTACTAAACCGGCACAATAATGAAGGTATTTTAAACCGAATCATTACCTGTGATGAAAAATGGGTTCTTTACGATAATCGGAAGCGCTCAGCGCAATGGTTAGATCCTGGCCAGCCAGCCAAATCCTGCCCCAAGCGAAAATTAACCCCAAAAAAGTTACTTGTAAGCGTTTGGTGGACTAGTGCCGGTATTGTTCATTACAGTTTTTTCAAATCTGGCCAGACTATTACGGCTGATGTCTATTGTCAGGAATTGCAAACCATGATGGAAAAGCTAGCGGCTAAACAACCTAGGCTGGTCAATCGCTCCACGCCACTGCTGCTTCACGACAACGCTAGACCACACACTGCGCTACAGACGGCTACTAAATTAGAAGAGCTTCAATTGGAAAGTCTAAGACATCCTCCGTACTCCCCGGACCTTGCTCCAACAGATTACCATTTTTTTCGAAATTTGGATAACTTCTTGCAAGGGAAAAAATTCAACTCCGATGGGGCAGTCCAAATCGCCTTCAAAGATTTTATTGATTCCCGTCCGACTGGTTTTTTTAGTAAAGGGATCAATGAACTACCTATGAGATGGCAAAAGTGCATAGAAAATAATGGTTCATACTTTGATTAATTAAATATATTATATTAAAAAATATTCGACTTTTTGTTCCTCCCATACAAAACGCCAATTTCATATGTAAGGACCTAATATTTATTGATAATAATTGTTAAGCTTTTATTAATTTCTAACATTTTCATAAGACAGATCGATGCAAGAAGATCCATTGTCAATGTTTATCTAAGAAAACAAATAATAAATAAATGAGTTTTGTCTCGCTCTTTTAAGGTTCTGTATTACACCAGCCCCCATAGGAGATAACAAGATTGTTGGTTTTGATCATAACATATTCAAAGTCATTTATAAATATACAAATTATCAATGTACTGTTCTTAATTATGAGTTTGAGATACATAGATTTCATTATCTAGAACTCATTGAGTGAAAATGTATTTTTTTGGTTACCGTTTCATTTTTTAGATCTCCTCTTGAACATTATTTTGCATGGTGGAAGAGCATTTTGCGAATGCCCGCCTGGCTAGCTACACTATCAAGTAGAGAATCTGTCGCCAGGCACCCAACGGTGTGTTCCGGCGGCTGTCCTTGAGAGCCAGGAATTCTAGGTTAAGCCTGTTAACACTTTCGACCACATCATCACTTATCATCAGGTGAGATAGTGGTCAAAGGCTAACCCATCAGGAATAAAAAAATAAGAATTAAAAAAGTATATATAGGTTGATTGCACCAAATTTAACGATGCAAATACGTAAACAATCTATGTATCAATCTTATTCTGACAAGCAGCATAATTATTTAACGAACGATTGGACGATACTAGAAGATGATGCTAGAAACTAAATGGCAACCAGACTAAATAACTAATAGAATTAAACTATTTAAATCTACTGAAATTCAAAGATTATTTCGATAGTGATAAAAATGTTTGGAAGCCATTTTCATTATAGGCTATAAGCATTAAAAAAAAACATTTGATTTCAAGTACATTAATCAACTTTGGGTCAAAATTTTACACAAAATATGAAAATTTCAGGCTAGTAACTACGGCCCTGTTCAGTCTGGCAGACATAAAAATACTGAAATGGTATTTTTCGCTCCGGTGGGATTTCCTCACATTTTTCACCAGGTTATGCAAATGTGGGCAAGTTCCTTCGCAGGCAGCCGTCAGCCGGTACTAACGAGCATGGAGTGGATAGAATACATTTTCCGTGTGACTTGCGTTCGGTTGTTAGGACGTTTAATAATTGACCCAAACTGCAGTTAACAAGACGAAACAAGACTGAAAAGCGTGCCGTGGTAACGAATCTGGCTTTGATCATCCCCGTTCACAGCGGTACTCGCGCAGTGACCGTAGCCAAACGGTCAAAACTATTGTTCTTAATCTGAGGGAGGACACCGTTAGATATTCTGGGCTTCTCCTGTGGTGTGTATGAGGACACGGAACACTTGAAGCAGCACTTTAAAACTAAGTCCGTATTGGCGTGTTACCTCTTTCAGACAAAATGTCACCAACTGTTATAATACCTCTGTTCTGTACTCTTGACTATGATTGCTAAACATACCAATACCTTAAATATCTCTCAGATAGTATTCCATTCTCTCTTCACAATATAATAAAAACTGAATACCTACATCTCAACATAACAAGTATCACGTCCAACTTCATAAACATGGATTTGTAAATAAACGTGAAGTTTTTTTTCACTCTATAATGTATGACCAAAATCCAATCGAAGTAAAAACAAAACAAAAATTATCCATAAACTGTAATCCTGTGTATTGGAGGTATTGGAGAGCAATCAAACCATCTCGAATGCTGAGTAAATACTGACTTTATTATTATTAGGCACACATGAATATAGGTGGAGAATCAAGTGGAAAATAGTCCTTGAGAGCCAGTGAAATTACAGGCACATGAGGCTTAACAAATATGTCAAAGTGTCTCAAAGTGACGGGCACAGTGCAATTCGTGACTTGTGACGAAATACATCTGTTATAGGCAGAGGTTAGTCCGCTTAACATCAGGTGGGCCTCGAGCTTGTTCCGTCCAATTGTGTTCCGGCCGGCAGCCGTCCTTGAGAGCCAATAACACCTGTTAATACCTTCGAATAAAACAACACTTAGTTACAACAACATTTGGTGATATGATAATCTAAGACCTACCTTCCAGCAACAATAACTAAGTTGATAAAGATCGAAGCCCATGCGGTGCTACCAGAACAAAGCGCTTCGTCGACGGAACAAATCAATTTCTAAATGCCTTTCTACCAATTTCCTTCACGGCACAAAGGATATGCAACTCTATTTTGTAAGACGTAAGGTTTAATAAGCATTTTTCTAGAATTGATTGCAAGGTGAGAAAGGAAGCTCGTCAGTGGTAAGGACTACCGCAAAATTAGTTTGAGAACATGTTGTGGTGGAGCGAGCACAGTTGAAAAATGGGAGTGGTGTATGTTCAAGGATGGACGTTGTGGGTGTTGAGGTGCCTTGCATTAAATCACTTTCGTTAAAATGTAAATACGGTATAATTTTGCCACTGCTTCAAACTCTTGGTACTTGTACCGCATCATTGCTCGTCTAGCGATCGAACCGGAACGCATCGAGCTGCCAATTCTTTGTAGTTGTCAAATTTACATTAAATTGTCGTCGTGGTGCAACTCGCTGGTACTTTGCTTCTGTTAAGGTTATTTATTCATTCATTACAACTATTTTTACAGGATCAACCCCAATACAATAGTCAAAATATTTCAATTACAAAAATAACTTTCTACAGTAATTATTACATTTCCTTATTATATTAGTATAGGTATATTATATAAAATCACGAAATTCAATTATCTTATTAAAATTAATAATAATATCTCATTCTTATTATATAAAAAAAAAGTATATTTGACCTTGTTATAAAATTTGTTTTCATCTTGTCATCGTGAACTTTTTTGAGAATAGACTAGAATGGACGCCATGTTTTTGCGGCGCGTAAAATAGTACCTAATCTAACTTTTGATAAAATAAGTGAAGTGATGTGAGTTTTTGATTTGCGTAGTTGAATGTACATGCAAACATTTGAACTATATTTATTGTACAGTTGATTTGTGAAGCCGCCGCGAGAGTGCGCCTCTTGCCTTCACGTGGAGTAATTAAGGTTTCAGAAGACAGAACACTTCTTGCTGGTGTTGTTGATTGAGCACGTACTCGTATAACTATCTGTATGTAAGTTTGGCCATATTTAATAAGTAGTTATTATATTCGTGTTCTCGATCTACTTTACAGCCTCGTCATTGCGTCATCTCAACAGTGCTCAAGAGTGAGTTGCCAAATTTCTAGTTTATAAGAATAGTGCTAGCTCCGCGAAACGCGGACCGTTATACGTCCGTCCAAAAGGGCTGTTCCAGCAGATGAGAGTTTTCCTTCCACTGCATTCATATTATTTCCTGCTGGAACGATTCCTAAACTATACAGAACTGTTCTTGAAACAGTTATGTATAGTCTTACTTAAAAAAAAATAGAATACCAGTTTTTTTATCTTAAAATGATGACAATAGCTTAATATGAAGCAATGACGGCCAAGCGCTAATAGCTATAGACTGCCGTGCCGTAGATCCATGGTTCGATTCCCATCGCCAGCTTGAGCTACACCGTATGGTATAAGGACATTTTGCGAATGCTCGCAGGTACCACCCTCAAAAAGAAAATCTGTCGCCAAGCACTTCAAAGTCAAAGTCAAAGTCAAAATCATTTATTCAATTTAGGCGTCTACGACGCTCTTATGAAGGTCAATTACAAATTTTAGTATTAAAATATTCTACATTGTACTGCCACGTTCAGCAAATAAATTGTATAGAGCCACTGCGAGAAGAACGGGCAAGAAACTCGGGGCCATTCTTTTAAACATCTTTTAACAATGTGTTACATACATACTATATAATAGAGTTATTACAATATTTGTTTAACAGCGTGATCCGGCAGCAGTAATTGGGAGCCAGTAAAATTACAGGCACATGAGGCTCAACAATTGTTTATCTCAAGGTGACGGGCGCAGTGCAGTTTGTCACTTGTAACGAAATGCATCTGTTATGGGCAGAGGTTACTTTTTAACATCAGGTGGGCCTCGTGTTTATTCCGTCAAAATAACATAAAAAAATATTCAAAGAAAACATTAACAATACCCCAAACTGATTAATACACCTATCCCGTTATCAATGTTATTTAAATTGTTTTAGCCTTTCATGGTTTGATTTGTGATAAAGTTCAATCATCTGTACGCATCGCGCTAAGGCTGGAAATACTTAAAAAGGTCACAATACGAAGAAATACTTTGTATAAGTTCACGTATTAACTATATATAATTCTGTTTATAACTAGATTCATGAATCAGTTAACACTGAACTATATTATATTAAAATAACGTACATAATACAGATAAAATACAAATCATTTCTACTTTTAATAAATACAACTTGACACAAAAGTAAACGTGAAATTTAATTAATAAATACAACTTGACACAAAAGTAAACGTGAAATTTAATTAATAAATACAACTTGACACAAAAGTAAACGTGAAATTTAATTAATAAATACAACTTGACACAAAAGTAAACGTGAAATTTAATTAATAAATACAACTTGACACAAAAGTAAACGTGAAATTTAATTAATAAATACAACTTGACACAAAAGTAAACGTGAAATTTAATTAATAAATACAACTTGACACAAAAGTAAACGTGAAATTTAATTAATAAATACAACTTGACACAAAAGTAAACGTGAAATTTAATTACAACAATAACCGGATTTATTGAGCTGATTGTTTTTCCAAGCATCTTGTTCACGCACAGCCAGTAATGGATCTATACATAATTAAAAAAGAACATTGCATTTAGTTTTGAAGTCGCTATGTTTATATCCATCGTTCCATATTTATGCAGGTTACTTGCAGTGCTTCCATGTTATAGAGAACCTTCGTAAAGAAAATGCAAAATAAAGCTTGGTTTAATGGCAAGCAATTAACAGCGCCTCGTAGCTCGCAGTGTTGCAGTACCTATGCCGTGATCGTTCGCCGCAACTGCACCCTTACATGAGCAGTAATCACTTTAATTAAATTAAACCACTAAGTTCTAGGCTTCGCTTAATGAAAGTTCAAGTTTTGCTTTCATATTTCAGCTTTGTAATGTGGTGTTGTAGCTGTTTAATTTTTTCTTTCTCATTTCGTTCATTATGTGTAATTGTAGGAAACAAACATAATAATTTCCGCTTTATACTCCTCTAGATTTTTGTAAATTTCACTCTTTATTCGGAGCTTGAAAGCCTGTAAAAGTAGCTTTTGTGTATTATTTTTTCACTGAATGCATAATATGCTAATTTGAAAACACTCTTATAAAAAACCTAGTAAAAATGACCTGTTTAATGAATCAACAATTTATAGTTAAGTTTATACGGCGTATGGTTGACGAATGCATTGCGACTAGAGACGCTATACGTCTTAAGCAAACCCCGTCACTTTAAGGTAATTTTAATAATGTAATATTATTATTAATATTAAAGAATATTTATTCATCTATGTGCACGCGGGAACAAAAGAACACGAGGCGCTATCGGCATGCACGTTATGATAGCACCGCACCAGCGTCAAACGCCACCTTTTAAATTGGTTGGCTGATGGTGCCGAGCAGAGTTCCAGTGGGGTCAGAGTAAAATAATTTTCATAAATACGTCACTGGGTTCTGAAATCGTATCAGCAGCGTGAACTTATTCCATTGCAATATGGGAACATAACTCGCCGCACTCGCGGTCCCAAAGGAAACTGTCGAAATAACATATTTAGATTCAGGCAACTTGTTGTTCACAGCTTCGCTCATGTTTTGTTATACAATATCTTATATCAGACCATTATTTGACTCATTATTCTTTACTCATTTTCTACTTAAGGGTGGTAGTTACCCAGGCGGGCATTTGCCCTAACACCATGCTGTAACGACTGCCATCGTAAGACTACAACCGGCACTAGCGCGGTCACCCAAGTCAGGACCGCGGCGGACGTTGCTTAACTTAGCTGATCGGTTATGGACAGCTAAGTAAACTTCGCTACGAGCGCTTAAAAAATGTCCGAACTGTTGTTTACGTGTTATTATAGATTTTTTTATAGCTTTAGTAAAACGCACTCTGTGAAAATTTCAACTGTATACCTATTCAAAATGATACAAAAGGAATATAAAAAAAAATATACATTCTAAGAAAGGCGTAAACTTAATTTGGAAGTTCTGTATTCGAAATGGAAGATTGTACCTTTTTAGTCTTACCATTTATTTATTTTGCATAATAAGCACGGCAGTTACCACCCAAAATTATTATCATAATTTACAAATTGTTATAAATAGTATAAGGCACACATAACATTTACTCAATTCATTTAACTTGATACATAATAATATCTTTATTATAGAACGTCACTTAATTAAATAAATTTAGCTACATACAATTTTAATGAAAAATTATGAAAATGCATTTCAAATCAAATGTCATTAAAATTTTATGATTAAACGAACTTACTTGTACGTGCAGTTCTATCATAATTATACGAAGTGTATTGTTCGAAGAGATGAGTAACCTGAAAGAATATATGTATATATTAACTAGTCAACTTGTAGTAGTAGATCCAGCTATCATCACTCCACATCACATTTGAGAGTACCTAGTTATCTTTTTCTTTATTATTTTATGCGGCATATATACCCAGCGGCAGTGGGTAGCCACTGCCGCTGCCCGCCCCGACCGTCATTTAGTTCAGAGTTGACGTCGACAATCACTCCTTCCCTGATGATATTTCCGAAAAGATCGGGATACGTAAGTCCTTGCGTAAGATAAGGGCCGGGTGGGAGTGTGTTACTCATCTCTTCGAACAATACACTTCGTATAATTATGATAGAACTGCACGTACAAGTAAGTTCGTTTAATCATAAATTATACTCGTGTATTGTTCGAAGAGATGAGTAACCTGAAAGAATATATGTATATATTAACTAGTCAACTTGTAGACTTTCAGAGCATTTTTGAGGAAATATCAATACAAACTTGTATCTTGTCTTATAGATACTTCAATGAAACTTAGCAAACTATAATTCATAAAATCTATAGGCTAATTAAAAAAAAAAAAAACGATATTTAAATATAGCCAACTTAAGAGTTTTATTGCTTCTTGACTTAATTTATGATATTATTCAATTAAACTTGTCTTTTACTATTCGTTTATTATTAATCGAGCTTGAGAAACACCTTCATTGTACGTAATAGTCGTATATTAATACCTGGCCAATGTGGAGGATGTACCGCTCCAACCCGCAGTCTTGCGGATCGTGCCAATACTGAGCCGAAGTTGGCGAGCGCGTGACGTACTCGTGTGTACTCGCGTGTCATGTGCTATGTGCGCTGAATATTGGTACATGTACTACACATTCCTCCGTCGTTGTTTTAATCCAACGACTAATTGATTGCGAACTAACAGTCCTAGGAGGCTTTATGGGGCTAAAAAAGAGGTAATGATTATTACCTCTTAGAGGTCTTGTGATTTTGAGGTAAGCAAGTAGGGTATTTGCTGTACAAACCTCTGGTATCTTCCTGAAAAAACGCAACTATAAAGTTGGTTGGTATAAGTACTAAAGTACTTCCCAGCCGAGGTTTTTAGTAGGCCTAGAACTTTAATCAGTATTTGTCAATCAGTTTTTATATATTGTTTTTTTTTTTTTTTTTTGGATAATTGTCCAAAGTCAGTTCCACAATTGGGTACTTTTTGCGAGTTCTTTTAGGACTAAAGACGTGTCCCGAGTATCGTTATATTACGGGGTAGTGGATTGCAGACGAAACACTCCCTTATATTCATTTAATTCGATCATCATTTCATAGGTTAGATCCAATCAATAAATCCAACACTGATCCACGTGTATTAAGAGAAACATACTGACATCCTGAATTGAATAGATATGTGAAAAAAGGTAGGATTGACGGAAAAGACGCTTCATAGAACATTTAGGGTTTAGCTCTGCTGTAAACAAACCACCTTTTGCGTCATTGTGTCATTAATGAGGTAGCGTAGAAAAACTGGAAATCATGGTTGAGTTTCTCAAAGGGGAATACCACTATTCCCGTTGCTTTATCTATTATATATATATATTTAAGATTGCAGGTATGTGGGAAAGTAAAGTATAAGAAGATCCCAGACCAATCGTGAGTAAAAGCATTCACTGCATAAGCGTCTAGGTCTTTCTGCGATGAAATATATTTTTTAAACAATTTTTAAACCGATTTCATGTACGTTAACACAGCTAAGTATTTCGATCTCGACCGGTTTCTCGACTTTCGGAGTCGCTTCATAATGGAGTGCATACGCTCCCGACCGCGTTCGCGCATGCACTGAAATATATTTTGGGCTTTATATGTTTATTCGGCTTGCGAATATATCTATCTCAGGTTGACCAAAAACAGCAATCAATTTATGATAAGCAGAGATCGTTAGTTTTCACTCGATATCTGGTTGATTACGTCTCGATACCGTGTCTGCCCGTTTGTTATCCTCAGATGGGATATAAGATGCACAGACAAAAAATCTTCCCCGATTCACACCACAGCAGATATTTTTAGTAATTTCTGTGAGGTGGGGGAACTGCACGCCTCCCAATCTGTTCATGTATGACACTGCTCTTGAATTGTCGGTCCTAAGAAGTATTTAACATTTTGAGTAATTTTTGGAAAAAATCTTAACAGCTATAAAGGTGGCAAGCAGTTCGAGATAATTAATACGTATTGTGCATTCCTGATTTGACCACTGGCCGCTGGCTATTTCGTATACGCATGCTGCGCACCACCCGTCGTTGAGGCGTCAGAAAATATTTCCATTTCATATTCGTCTTCTAGAATTCTATGTTGTCTATTCCATCACGCCACGACTGTAGGTCATATTGTACATACTTTGGTATTTTTATTAATTTCTAGTAATAATTATTGTCTTGGGCTAAGTTTAAATATTTGCATCTTTCTAAATCTTTAGTATACAGGCATACGTATGCGATGGCCGGACAAGCGGAGACTAGCAGTCTAATGAGCTGTGCAAACTGCCTGATTAATGATTACACAAGTTTCAATGTTAATTAAATGTATAAGTTAATATTTTATGCGTTTATTTTTTATAGCATGGAAACTTCAGATCTATGTAAATCAAGAATGCATGCTAAACACTGACATCTCTTTGATGGTCTTAGTATGATATTTTATCATTAATTAAGAAGACGAGAGCATAACAGTTCTTTGGTCACTCTAACATTAGTAATGCATTCATGATAAGAGTAGCCTATTCAGTTCATGTCATGTAGTTATATTGTGGACATAAATCCACCAGACCTTAAAGTTTTACTATAGGTTTGATAATTTTAGAAAATACGTACGGAACCGTGTTTAGACCAAACGTTTAAACGCAGAATGCGTATAATTTGTCACCCCACTGAAATTTTAGATATTTCCTGCATTCAGGGTGAGTTTCGATAATGTGATAAGCATTTTTATGTAATTTTTTGCTATATAGCATAGCATATCAATTTTAAGGTTATACGAAAATATTCAAATGTAAAGTGAGCATTCGACGTATTTATTCAAGTTTTATACGTTAAGAATAAATCTCATTTCACCGTTTGGTTTGAGGCATTAGAAAACATTCGAAATAAATTGGTCTACACATATATAGTACCGCCAACTTAACTGTGCAGTTTTCGAGGGCACTACTGGTCATGGAAATCAACTACATACTGTCACAATTTGAAGGAATATTGTAGTTCTTTTTTCTGCCACCTGAACAGATAAGTTGGTGGGTCTGTATACGGCACCATATATACTGTAGCTTAAACAGTTTAAGTCATCAGAAATATTACAGAGTTCAAATACTTGAGTTTTGGGGGTAGATGTTACTGCTTTACAGGCCTACAAAATATTATTTTATAGCCAGGATCAATCCACGAAAGTAACAGGCGGTCTTTAGTAACAATGGACCGATACTTGTAAAAATGCGAAAGCAGTCCTGCATATTTTAATTTTTACCTGGTCTAGTATCGCTTTCGCGCAGACCTCGATGGCGGCGGTGGCGGCTTGTGCGACTAGTGAGCGCGCGTGTTGCACGACACTGTTGTCGGTGGTGCGGGCAGCGCAGCTGTCTGTGCCGACGTCCTCGGAGCTGCAGGCACGCCCCGTCAGCCTGTCACCGGGGGCCTGCAACCCACGACTGGGGTAATCCAGTTCGAACTGAGGGGTCTTGAACTGAGTTTTCAATTCTGTCCCTGATTTAGTGACAGCTATAACTGCTTTTAAGAAGACCGTTAGATTCTCTCCAAATAAGAAAATCCGACATATTTTCGTGTTTAATTTCTGCGTGGCACCGAATCATTGTGTTGTGCGTCGCACGATAGACGAGTGGAATCTATAAGCAGTTCTTAGCCTCCAAAGCGTGGGAAATTGCTTTTCCGATGCAGGAAATAGCTACAGTAATACCATTTTAGCGTGCTTCGATAAGCTTATCATGTTTTAATTTATTGTCATTTGGGGTGACTTTTATTTCAGCATATAAGACTCGAGCTCCAAAAATGTGCAATTCCCTGGTATTTGTCACAATTTATTAGAATACAATTTTTTTTTGTTCCGGACGGGCATCGAACCTGCTTCCTCATATTTCGCGCCAAATGCCTATTCCATTCAGCCACCGGATCTATAATTTTTCGAGTCGAAAATTTCTGCTCCAATTGTATTACTTTAGCCGTCATAGGGGACGGCCAAAATACTATTTAAGAGTTTATATATTATAGTCTTACGAACGGTTTGTGTTGGAGGTACTTAAAAATTATTGGAAGTTAGGTCAGTAGGTATGTAGTTATGATTGATTCATTGACATGTCGCTGAAGCACAGAGTTTAGTAATTTTCTAACGCTCGGATGGTCCCAAAGACGTCCATGTGCGTAGATTTTTTTTTTTGTGACGTATGTCACTCAATTTGGAATTACAGTGGTATGGCGTGGCCGTTAGCTCGGATAGTCCCGCAGACGTCCTTGTGCGTTAGCCTTTATAATAATAATAATAATAATGCTTTATTGAGTAATAAGGAGATACAGTAGTATACATTGTTGAAATCACCTTTTAAGTATTAAGTAATACTTGTGTTAGGTGTTTTCGCTCTTCCTTAATCATATGTAAGCTAAATCTCCAATTTCACGTCACATTAAACTATTAAAACATTCGTATGTAACAAAACGAGATTCTTTTTTCTTAAAAATAATTAGGGTAGGACATACATTTTATTTGAACGTGCCAAGTAAAACGGTTTAGTGTATGAGGTAAACAAAGTCACGCCACCGACGACAGCGGTAGCAGCGCGCGGCGCTGGTGTGTGCTCAATAGTGCAGTGAATTTGTTGTGTGGTCCAAGTAAAAAGATGTTAGCTGTTTACATATATATTGTCAGTTTTGAGTCTTGTATGAGATTGTACCTAATTAGCGGGCTAGTGTTATCGCACGTTTTTGTGTTTTGTTCATGAGAACAAAAATGATAAAAATAAAATGTATATATAAAAATAAAATGTGAGTAATATTTATTAGTTTAGTATTTAATGTGTGTGTGTGTGTGTGTGTGTGTGCGCGCGCGTGTGTGTGTGTGTGTGTGTGTGTGTGTGTGTGTGAGTGTGGTATTTTTTTGATTTGCCATCTACAACATATTTCTCATATATACGTGTATTTATTAAGTAAGCCTTTCCATAAGAGCTTCAGTTTCATCATAACTTAGTTGCAGTAGCCAGTTTGTTACTGTAATTTTACATTTATAACTATGAAGTGGATATATATTTAATATTTTATTTATTTTGTTATATAAATATTTAGATTGGCTTATATACTGCCGACTAGCAAATATTGAGTTTACATGAGGTTGAGCGATTACAATATCCCTTCTTCTTTTTGTTAAGGAGTTAGGGTCAAATTCAAGGTTTTTATGCATTTTCAATATAGTATTTAGTACGTATAATTTCCTAACAGTCAGTATTTCTGTAGAAGAATATAGCATATCTGTAGGGTACTTGTAAGGCTTAAAGAACATTGATTTTAGTAATGACCTTTGCGTTCTTTCGAGATCTAAAAACGTCGTCATCGTTGCACCTCCCCAGACAGGTATACAGTATGTTAAAACTGATTGAGCTAATGCTACATAGATTTGTTTTAGTAGTTTTGGTGGTGCTACATGTCTTAGATTTTTAAAGACGTATCCTAGTTTTCTAATTCTAGTCATTACGAGTTCAATGTGAGCGTGCCATGATAATCGTTGATCAATGACCACTCCTAGGTATTTAGTGAATTCTACCTTTTCCAGAGTAGGACATTCACAGTATATATAATCGTTACAGGTGTGTATTTTAATATTAAAATTAGAATCAGGCTGCGAGTTATTATACATTGCGAAACATATGAAGTTGGTCTTTGAAACGTTGAGTGTCAATAAATTAAGTTTCAACCATTTATCAACCTGCTGTAGACCTTTTTCTGCTTTATCTTTGACGTCGATCCATGAGGTTCCATTGAAGACTATAGCAGTGTCGTCCGCATAGGAAACTATATGCCCATCTTTGATTTTTATATCGTGAAGGTCATTTATGTAGGTTAAGAATAATGTAGGTCCGAGCACACTTCCTTGTGGAACTCCGTAATTAATAGGCATATCGTCACTAATGGTATCACCAATTCGAACTGTTTGTCTTCTGTCATGTAAGTAGTCTCTAAATAATCCAAGTGCCGCACCACGAATACCTATTTTTTCCAATTTATTAATTAGGATGGGGGCAGACACGGTTTCGAAGGCCTTTTTTAGGTCCAGAAATACTGTTAGGCATTTGTTTCCTTTATCAACATGTTCTACTATGTGGTTACAGAGGGCTGTTACAGCATCTTCAGTTGAAATACCCTTCCTAAACCCATATTGGGATTTAGATATAATATTATATTTATTAAGATAGCTTTTTAGTCTGTTGATTAATATTTTTTCTAATATTTTAGAGATGGCAGGCAACACTGAGATGGGTCTGTAATTACATATATCTCGTTGATCTCCATTTTTGTATATAGGTGAAATTACAGATTGTTTTAAAGTGACAGGAAATATTCCTTGGGAGAAACATAAATTTAATAAACGGCAAATAATTGGAATTAAGGTATTTTTGGATAATATTAGGAAACTTGAAGGTATATTATCATAACCAGAAGAACTTTTCTTTTTTAAATTCATAATTATACTATTTACTTCGTCAGGATCGCTGTCAAGTAGAACAAATGATGAAACTTGCTGAATGGACAAGTTTATAACAGAGTTATCGTTCAAATTGGCAGTTTGCTGGATAATATTTTCTGCTAATGCTCTGCCTATACTAGAAAAATATGTATTAACATAGTTAGCCGAGTCAAAGGGGGAGGTTTTAATTTGTAGTAATTGTGAGTTTGGTGTTTTTGCTGTTCTATACTGTGTTATATTATTAATGGTTTTCCATAACTCTTTATTATTTTTTGTCGATTTAGCTAGTTCTTCTCTGTCATATTTTCGTCTTACATTTTTTATTAAATTATTGCAATAGTTTCTGTATCTTCGATATGTAATTTTTAATATGTTATTTTCGGGATCGTTTTTAAGTTTCATCTGCATAGTATTTCTATTTCTTATACACCGTAAAATACCCTGTGTGATCCACGGTTTTAATATACGCTTGCTTCTAGGTATAGTTATTATTTTAGTAAAATCCGTGAGACTTTTTTGAATTCTATTAATCAAAAGGGTAGATAGTAAATTAGGGTCATTGATTTCCAATAAATCTCTAGCAGTAGATTCTAAATCTTTCGCAGCATTATTAAAATCAATGATAGTTTTATATTTGCGGACATTTGTATAGATATTTATTTTTGAAAATTTTAGTAGTACTGTAAGATGATCTGTAATGGAAGTATTCAGGATGGCTATCGTAGCAGTGTTTTTAGTTAACTTAAATTTAAGAATGACATGATCTAGGCAATTGTTACCTCTGGTAGGTAAATAATGACCGGGTAATAGGCTATAATTAGTTAAAGTGTTTAAATAACTAAGACGGTTTTTCCTTTCCCAACTTAGCTCGTCCGTTTTAGTCAAAATATTAATATTGATGTCACCTACTATAATTATTCTCTCAAATGATTTTATTTCATCTAGGTGTTTGCTCAAAGAGTTTATAAATATTTCGACATTTTTATTTGAGGGTGAACGATATATACATAGTATTATGGTAGAATATATATTAATTTGTAAACAAGAAGCGTGTTCCAATTTTATCTCGCTAACGAGAACATTATGGATGCTTTTAATGTACGTTGTTACACCGTCATTTTGATTGAGATGGTTAGTAGTGCTGAATGAATTATAGTTTGTGAGGAAAGGTATATTTTTAGCAGCGTTAAGTCTACATTCTGTTAAAACTATGATATCTACTTCAAATTTTAATTCACTTAATGTTAGTTGTAAGTCTTTTATGTTACTATAAACGCTTCTAATGTTTTGCGTAATTATCGTTAAATCTGAAGCTTCTGTGCGTAATTTAGAGGGTAGGTCTTCTATATTACATATAAATGAATGAGCGGTTTCAGTTTGATCTATTACTTTAGCAATTTCTATCGGACTATCCATCATAAAGGTGGAAAAAAGCAATTTCAGTCATTTCTAGAACGTGATTCGTGTAACGCATATTTGTTATTTTAAAACATTGTACTATTATTATATTGGCAAACTTTGAGTATTTTTTATTGAGTGAGGTATGTGTGTATGATTTTGTGTATATATATAAAAGTGTGAGATGTATGTAATGAGTCTTGTTGTGTGAAAGCATTTGTGTATAGTGTATTATATTAATATTATTGATTACAAAAAGTATTAACAAATATAGAATTCTACCTATTATGATGATGATAAGTAGTCATGATTCTTGCATTAGCCTGTTAACTTGTTCTTCACAGTGTAAGTTAATTATTGGTGAGTTTTCGTTCTTCCTTACGTATACTCGTCCGTACGAGGTCCAGCAAAATTTATAATTCTTTGATTTAGCCAAATCTCTTGCGAGGTAATATAGCCGGGATCCTTTGATGGTTAATTGTTCAGCGACAAAAATGGGCGTGTCTTCGTTTTTAGTAAAGCCAATATGTTTTGCACAGAGTTTGGCTTTATGCTTGATGTTGTGAGCTTTGCTCATTTTTAGTACATCAGCTTTTAAAAGAGTAGAGGAGAGCTCGACGATAATAGGTGTGTTGTTTTGTCCTTCTTTTTTACCCCGTACTCTATATATATCTTTGATATCTGGTCTATTAATGTTGCAATTTATAGATTTACCCAGACTTACCAGCATTTTAATCAAGTCTTCTTTTGTCTCAGCATTACCTCTGGGTACATTTTTCAATTCTAAATTGTTTTTTCTAACATTTCTTTGCATGTCTTCTAATCTATTTTCTAATATTGATATGTATTCATTACTTTTCTTACTTTCTATTTCCATGTATTCGATGTTTTTTTCAAGCTCTTCGTTTTTGCTCATTAATAGAGCCATGGAGTTTTCAATATTCTGATTAGATTTTTGTATTTCAATCAGAGTGGGGTTGAAGAACTTTTTTAATTCAGCTTCTTGTTTATTCATCAACCTTCCTATCATTATCTCCATTTCTTGCTTAAAAGTACTGAAATCAGTCTCGAATTCATTATCTCTGCTTCTTTTGCCACGTAAAAGAACATAGCTAGGAGGTGTAGTTTCCATTTTCTCACTTCCCACATTTAAGTTAGTGTCACTGGCTGACTTGTCAACAATACGTTTCTCTACTAGGTATTTTTCCATTTTACACTACGTCTTGGGCCAACAGACAAAACGAAATTTATTCCGCTAACGCTTTGTACTTGCGGCAAACAATAATACGTACAGTGTTATTGTGGTGATGACGCGCAGACGCAGCGTAGCTAGCAGATATGTTGCCGTCACTGTCGCACTCGTATTCAATTGCTTGCGTCGCTTGTATTGAAAGCAGTGCACTTGTAATGTAACTCGTCTTATTTTATGGGCGCCTGGTAATTTATCGACTTTTGTTTTGGTATTTTAAAGAAACTTTTGAAAATAAATTTAAATAAATTGCACGGGTTGCACACGTCTAAACGCTATCGCGGTCCGGAAGGAAGAGGCTTTATGCCTAAGAAATCATTAATTTTGAGCCACTGTGCGTTTATGACGTCATCGTAGGTTACGCTTGGATAGTCCCGCAGACGTCCTTGTGCGTAAGCCTTTATGCCTCGGAAATCATTAATTTTGAGCCACTGTGCGTTTATGACGTCATTGTAGGTTACGCTTGGATAGCCCCGCAGACGTCCTTGTGCGTTCACCTTTTCTGAGTCATTACACTTAAAAAATTATTTAGGGAGGTACATTACCGTCTGGGTTATGCAGAGTTGGCAAAGAGACTTCCGAGTGACTGATGATGACGAAACAATCCTTCTACGACGATTTTTACACTCCTTCAACATTCTTTCTATACATCTTAACTTTTTCACGATGTTATTTTCTTCACGGCGCTTCCTTTTAGGCATTTTAAATAAGAAATCTCACCAAAGTAAAAGGTAGGAAGCGTACGTGCGGAGTGATCGACACTGAAATCACGAATGACGGTCGGGGCGGGCAGCGGCAGTGGGTAGCATAAAATAATAAAGAAAAAGATAACTAGGTACTCTCAAATGTGATGTGGAGTGATGATAGCTGGATCTACTACTACAAGTTGACTAGTTAATATATACATATATTCTTTCAGGTTACTCATCTCTTCGAACAATACACGAGTATAATAAATTATATAGATGTCAATTATATAAATTAATAATATTAAAAATAATTATAAACTATCACATTTTTCACAAAATGTCAGTTGTAATTTATAAACATGATGCCATTTCTCACAAAACATGTGAAATGTCGGTGTTGGCGTGAAGGAATGCGTTGAGACCAGTAAGGGAACAACACAAGGGGGAGTGAGCTCGGGTGGTGTTACTACTGGGAGTAGCGAACAGCGCGTGTCTACGGCTCGGCCTGTGACTGATATATCTATCAGGAACATACAGTGCGCATAGGAGGTTGGGCAGGTGAGGGCAGTCGATGTTGCCTCTTAGGATTTTGCAGCAGGTAGAAAGCTGTTCCAGGAACCTTCTAACTTCTAGCGAGTTAAAACTAAGCTGCCCTAGAAGAAATTTAGTAGGGTAAAGGGACGGGTAATACCATAATGTTTGCAAAGTGCCTCACACTCAGAAATGTACAAATTTGTATTCAAATAGCTTTTGAACTAACACAATGAGAAGTCACTGTCATTGCAATAGCATTGTTGTGCTTTAACGGTAAAGCACCGTTTGATTGCAAATTAACTCCGCCTAACTCTCAAAGAAAAGGCGAATCCAATTTTGTCGGAGCCAAAGCGAACGGAACGAGAGTGCGCTTTTGTGCAATCTGGCGATATTGTGTGGACGATTAGAACTCAGTCAGATAGAGAGTTCCATCCATTGATCGCTGCGAGGGTACAAATAAAGGAAACAGTTCGTTTGCTGAATGTGTTCTGTTTCACTATCCTGTATTGAGGCAGACGATTAACTGCTACTAGTGTTGTGTGTATTACAGTACAAATGCAAAGCTTCGTAAATATTATAATATTATAATGTAGGGAAACTCTGTTGAGATAATTAAGATTTTCAAAATCAAGAAACTTTGCATCCGCGCAATAAATGAAGCATGGTTTCTGGATAGTGTTCGGCCGTTATTCAAAGCATGTAACATTCTCCCGCTACCGTGCATGTACATCAGAGACGTTTGTCTATTCGTTAAATAACAACCCGAGCACTTCAAATGCGAACCGAAGTATATTCACGGCAAAAACGAGCCAAGTTCGCAAACTATACCAACCTCCATGTCGTAAAGATATCTACAAATAAATAATATTTATAATAGGATTCCTGAAGAAATTAAAGCTATGAAAGGTGATTTATTTAAAAACATATTATTATTATGGCTATTATGTAAATGTTTTTATAACTGAAAACGGTTTTCAGATCTAAGTGACAAAATACTTTTTAATATTTGCACGCCTGCATGCAGGCAGAATACAAGAACAAATCGCCGTGACTATGTATTCTTGTAAATAAACGATTGATTAATATTAAAGCCTGTTTAATTAAATTTTATATCATTATACTTTATTAATTTGTTTGCTGAACTTTACAGAATATCCATTTTTCAAGCGCATTAGCTAAGGGTACCATAAATAACTTTTCTAGTCTCCATATTAAATACATTCATGTTCTGTGCTTTATTAATTTATTTTAAGATATACAGTAAGTGTGATATTTACTACGTACGTTGTACGAAATGCCTCAGTGAAACAGAACTATGGGGTGATTCAAACCGTGATGCGAACAATCCGTGTTTTGTAATGCCCCATATGCCCAACAACATTACAGAGCTCTGTGTTCAAATGTTAAATACTTAATTTATAAAAAGAGGTTGTCATGCTTCTCACAGAACCTTTTTATAAATTAAGTATTCGTATAAATAAAAACAACAACAAAAAATCATTTTTAGTATAATGTAAAAATAACTATTAGATTCATAACAAAAGGCGACAAAAACACAACCCTCGTTACGAAACTCTTCAGAAGGAAACATAAAGGACTCTTAAAATATCAAAACACATTACAACTTCCTCCTTTACACGAAACTTGTATAAAAGAAAGTGAGCTTTTGTAACGTTAGTGTCGAGGGGTGAATGCGGGGTGAGGTGGGGGGTTCTTAGGAGCCAGCTCCCTCTAATTATCGAGTCTCGTGTCGCACTCCAGAGAAAAAATAATTAAAAGACAAAACAGCGTTAATAACAGCGACAATTAGATCTTTGTCATCGTGACACACTAATTACAAGCAGTTATAAAGGTGGCTAAGGAAGCCGTAAATGCAAGAATTGTGTATTCTTTAAGATTTCATCATGTATTGTGACTGTATGCGCCAAAACCATATAACATTTTACAAATTTCGCGCGCATTAGCATCCTCCCACAGTTCTCTGTCTTTTGGTTTATCGCGTTGGCAGTTATATCACTACCACCCTCACCTCTATGTACTATCCCTTTCCCACGCACGCCTACTGCATTTTCACCTCTCACATATGACGCGATGCATCCATTGCATCAGTCATAGGCAACTGCTAACCGCAGAAAGTACGGTAGAGAAACTGTTACTTGAATACATTTACAATTTAATGTTTACATAGACTGTAATAGTGAAAATAACTGTCAAAAGTGAACACAAACGCGAGTGTTTCGTTAAGTGGTCACTAAGGAAGCTCCGCGCTCAGGCAAGCACGTAGCCGGCGTGCGCATTTAGCCAGACAAGGATCCAGGAAGCTGTAGAAGCCTATACCGGATCCTCACAAGAAACGGAGAAGCAGGCGAAAGGGTAGGCGTGCATGTCCTATTTTCCTGTAACCCTGTAACTTTCGTTGCCAACCGGTCTACCCTCTATTCTGTCGCCGCACCGCGAACCAGCCCTATCGAAAGGCTTTTACCAAATACAGTCCATACCCGCCGGAGTCTCATGATTTCAAATTCAAATTCAAATGTTTATTTGCCAGAATACGTCATACAATTACATTTTAAGTTCTTATATAATAATGTTAGGTCACTGTATTCAGCCTGCAAGCATGCGTGCAAATTTTTATTATTCTATGTTAGTTTAATTAGTCAAATAATTTAAAATGTCATGTCTAATACTTAAGGGTGATCGCTAGCCAGGCGGACATTGGCATAATGCCCTTCCACCATGCGGTGAAACTCAAACCCGCGGCGGGATTGGAACCATGGACCTAAAAAGATGTCATGATCTTCCTTTAATTTAATATACCATGTGTGGCAGAGAAATTATATGTTACTAGCTGTAACTGCGTCTTCGTTCGCGGATGCCGTACCTGCAAACTAATTATTCACATTTGAGCACTGTCTATCTCATATTAAGCAACGCTGTGGTCTGTAGTGAAGCACTCTTAGTGAAGCATAGCTCAGAAAGGAGTTTTTTTCTTTGGGTTTGATAACTCCCAGCTTGTTTTTCCAGAAGACAGTAGTTAAGTAACCCAGAGAGTTCCTTCGCGGTTCGCACAATAAATGTTGAAGCAAAGTAGGTACCTACTTTGTGCGTTTCTTTGGAATTTCGATTATAAAACGGTATCTTTTTGCCGAGGTTCTCCTTGTTTGGCGGTAGAACAAAAATAGAGATTAGAGAGATTAGATTGTACACTTCCATTGCGCAGTCTCCAAAATGTATCCGGCAAAAGATAGATGGTTATAAAAATTATTGTGGCTAATGTTCCAGATTTTAGATTTTTTATCTTAGCAAACTGGCAAATCTAAATAAGGATGCAGAGATGCCCGTGGGGTGCCGAGCTGCCCGTAGGGTGCTGGGCTGCCCGTGGGGTGCCAAGCTGCCCGTGGGGTGCCGGTATGCCCATGAGGTGCCAGAATGCCCATGAGGTGCCGGAATGCCCGTGGGGTGCCGGGATCCCCTTGGGGTGCCGGGTGGCCCGTGGGGTGCCGAGCTGCCCGTGGGGTTCCGTGCTCACTCGTCACTATTCTAACAAATAATTAATAATTAAAATCGGACTACGCGTTCATAAATTACAACTAAGTAACATTTTGACTTTCATCCCCTTTCCCGAGGGAACCGTGCTGAATTTCGGGATAAACAGTATACAATAACCTTCTTCGTGGTATGAACTCAAATCGTGTTAAGTTTCAAAGAATTCCATTCAATAGCCCATGGGGTGCTGGGCTGCCCGTGGGGTGCCGGGCTGCCCGTGGGGTGCCGGGCTGCCCGTGGGGTTCTGAGCTCAATCATCACTATTCTAACAAAAAAGAATCTTTGAAATCGGACTACGCGTTAGTAAATTACAACTAAGTGTACATTTTAACTTTCATCCCCTTTCCCGAGGGAACCGTGCTGAATTTCGGGATAAAAAGTACACAATAGCCTTCTTCGTAGTATGAACTCAAATCGTGTTAAGTTTCATTGAATTCCATTCAGTAGTTTTGGAGTGATGCGCGGCCGGGATACAGACAGACAGACAGACAAAAATTAAAAAAAATACAGTTTTGGCATCAGTATCAGCTACAGAGTGCTCCGCATTTTTTTTTTGCAAATTATCTTCAATGTACAGAATTGGACCTGTTACAGTTTTATTATAAGTATAGATGCGTTTGATCTAGCCGATCGGTACCACCAACGTGATACATGATATTTTTCTGAATTCTGTCGATGATTATAGAGAGTTGAAAGTGTAGAAACTGTATTATAAAAAAAAAATTTGCTTTGTTTACATAATGGAATGTTTTCGTTGAGTAAAATATTTATAAGTTATCTTCAATATTTAGAGTTATTTCCCACCAGATACAGTTTAGAAACACTATAGCCTGTATATCGAGGCATTAGAAATGATCACAAACATTTACCTCCTGTATACTTTATCAGCCGGATTGTCCACTGCTGAACATAGCCTCTTCCATTACGGGGGGTTTGCCATAATCTCTACGCATGGCAGGCGTCTTGGTGATTGCAGTGTGAGATATCAGTTCCTCAGAAAGCGCTGCTGTCCACCTTCTGATGTTTGACCCTTAGTCGGCTCTTACGACACCCATGGTTGGAGATGGTGGGTTGACATTCTAGCCCGGCACCCCATGGGTGTATAATAAACAATCAATTCGCTAAGTAGTTGCTAAGTAATGGATATCTATAACAGTGCTTAATTTTTCCTAAATTTTCTTTTTTATTGTTGTTCGCGCGTGTGCAATTTCTGATGACCGCTTTGTATACTTAGGTCACACTAAAAGTTTCTTTTAACTTATAAAAACAACATGTTTTTAACAAAATATTATGTTTTCAAAATACTTTAGTTTACATTTTAAACATTTATTCATGCGATCGAACCATTTTTGAAAACAGGAGAACCACAGATCTAAAGGCATGTTTTCTACGTGCTGATTGAACGCTATCACTGCCTCATCGGAGTTGGTAAAAGTGAAACCTCTCATCAAATCTTTGATTTTGGGGAAAATACAGAAATCACGGGGTGCTAGGTCGGGGCTATGTGCAGGATGGGTGACAAGTTGTACTTTTTCGGAAGCGAAAAATTACTTTATTTTGTTGGCGTGTGTGTAGAAGTGTTGTCATGATGTAGGAGAACGCGACTTTTTGGTCGTCTTTCGTGAACTTTTTCTAACACCCTGGATAAACAAATGGTAGTATACACGTTAAATACGGCATTAACACTCTTTTGATCTTCAAGTGGAATTGTGCAGATGGGACCCGTAGCTGAGAAAAAATACTGCGATAATTTTTACCAACGTTTCTCGCATGCCTCACTTTTGTTGGCCTATTCTCATTTTCAAACACCTATTCACAAGATTGCTGTTGTTTTTATTCGGGTTCAAAACAATAAATCCACGTTTCGTCTCCTGTGACAATGTCATAAACAGCACTAGAATGTCCGTGGTCTCACTTCAGTAGCATCTGTGAGCACTATGACACGCGAGCCCGCTTCTGCTCCGCTGCCGCGAAGGCCGAATCCCGTGGCTCGAAGCTCATGATCTGTCACTGTGATTCTTTTTGGTCAATTTTATTTTTTCCTCATAATTATAATATTATATAATAATTACGTGCACCATAAAAATAATCAATAATATTATTCCTAAATATTATTACAAGCTAGAGCTTGCTACAAACTAAAGCTATTTATCATCTTTGACACCTCGGTCGAACTGCCAACTCGTGTAAAAACAAGCTCTGTGTAATATTTTTTAAATTCTGCTGTTCAAAGTGTTTAATACCCTTAAATCTTTCTCACATTAAGAACATATACTGAAGTGCTATATTTCCTTAATAGTGTCAAGCGGAAATGAGTAAATATTGTCCAAATACCAAGTGAAACAAGTTATTGACGAAGAAATAAACGTATCACTCTAATAACCTGTCATCGTCAGCGAGCACGGCATATTGAAGGTTAAGTGCTCTGCGGAACCGCGATAATCGCGTGCAGTGAATGCGCTGCGTCATAGCGACGCTAATACCAAAGATTATAGAGACAGAGTGGACATTGGAGTGCCCTACGATTAACAAGCTTCTGTGAGGAAAAATATTCCATATTTTATGTCATACATTTATTACGAAATCATTTTAGCCGATTAACAAAATGGAGTGTGGAGGTTGTTTGAAGTTGGCAAAAGAGTCTAAAGTTATCCAGTGCACCTCATTAAACTGTGAGAAAAGGTTCTGTTCACAGTGCATAAACATATCTTCTTTGACTAATGATCGCAAAAAAACATGGAAATGTCCCGATTGCTGTGCTGTCCAAAAGAAAGGTGGTGACAATAGTAGTACCCCCGTACGCAATACTTTGGATTCGCAAAACGTCACTACGCGTCGCAAGGTGGACTCACTGCCGGAAAGTAAAGAATCTGACTTAAAAGACCTTACAGCCGCAATCTCGCGCCTTACTGTGGAGTTATCTTCTGTCAAAACCAAACTAGATGAAGCTACTCACTCACTTTGTCACAGCCACGAAAGGATGGATGAGCTTGTGCGTGTAATGTCAACCTACGAGTCGCGCTTGCTTCTTTTGGAGAAACGCGAAAAACAAGTGACAGACCTACAAGCTACAGTTGCACTCCTTCAAAACGAGGTAAGTGCACAGGCGCAGATAAACTTACGTAACGAAATCGAAATTGTCGGCATTCCGGAAACAAACAGTGAAAACTTGGAGCACATCGTAAAAGTTGCAGCTCAAAAAGTAGGAGTTCAACTAGAGGACGCTGACGTAGACTGGGTTACCCGGGTAGGCCCTCGCCAGGCACCAGCAACGGGCCAAATTAATCTAGATAAAGGCAATAAATTACCACGCCCAGTTGTCATGCGTCTAGTGCGACGATCCAAACGCGACCAGATTTTGAGAGCTTCAAAGTCAAGAAGGAACCTCACTAGCACTGATCTGGAAGTGGCTGGCACTTCAGTTAGAGTATATTTTAATGAAAGGCTTACAAAGGAGAATAGGATGCTTTTTCGAGAAACGAGGGTTAGAGCCAAGAGCCAAGGCTACGAATACTGCTGGTGTAACCAAGGATTCATCTACATCAGACAGCGAGAAGGAAAATCTGCTTTGCTTATCCGGTCACAGCATGATTTGGACCGCATACTGCCTAATGCTATTGATAAACATAGCTCGTAATTATCTTCTTATGATTTTTCTCATGGAAAACATTATTGTACAATTTTATGATTATCTTGATATAACAGTCTTAATGGCCATACCGTCTTACTGCATTATTATAATCGTAAAGATCCTGACAGAGATGATGCCCCCACCAATTTGTCGTCCCTCCTCAAAAATTTGCAACACATGGTGCCATATTTTTATTTGTGGTTTAATTTTGATGCATGCACATAATCACACAAACGTTACAGTTCAATTATTGATATATTACCCATATATAACATTATTTAAGACATATGAAATCAACACAAAAAGGTTATTTTGTATTGAAGGAAAATCCTGCTATCAACTTATGTTATTCCCATTTGTACCAAGCCTATCATTTAATTTACTTAGGATAACTATTAATACAAAATTATGTTCCCTCAAGAATTAGATAATGACTTAGATTCAATCAAAATTAATTGTAATATTGTAAATGAAATCGAGCAATGTAGGGATATGTTCACTAAAGAACACAATTTTAAACTGTTTTCACTAAATATAAGAAGCATAAAAAAGAATTTTGACCAATTTTCTGTGGCCTTGAAACGCTTACACACTGAAATCGATATTTTCGTGTTAACAGAATGCTGGCTTAATAGTTCAATAAATAAAAATAAATAAAATAAAATAAAAAGCCTTTATTCCTACTACTTATTTACAATTTAGTATACTATGTCAAATCGTGTTAAGTTTCAAAGAATTCCATTCAATAGCCCATGGGGTGCTGGGCTGCCCGTGGGGTGCCGGGCTGCCCGTGGGGTGCCGGGCTGCCCGTGGGGTTCTGAGCTCAATCATCACTATTCTAACAAAAAAGAATCTTTGAAATCGGACTACGCGTTAGTAAATTACAACTAAGTGTACATTTTAACTTTCATCCCCTTTCCCGAGGGAACCGTGCTGAATTTCGGGATAAAAAGTACACAATAGCCTTCTTCGTAGTATGAACTCAAATCGTGTTAAGTTTCATTGAATTCCATTCAGTAGTTTTGGAGTGATGCGCGGCCGGGATACAGACAGACAGACAGACAAAAATTAAAAAAAATACAGTTTTGGCATCAGTATCAGCTACAGAGTGCTCCGCATTTTTTTTTTGCAAATTATCTTCAATGTACAGAATTGGACCTGTTACAGTTTTATTATAAGTATAGATGCGTTTGATCTAGCCGATCGGTACCACCAACGTGATACATGATATTTTTCTGAATTCTGTCGATGATTATAGAGAGTTGAAAGTGTAGAAACTGTATTATAAAAAAAAAATTTGCTTTGTTTACATAATGGAATGTTTTCGTTGAGTAAAATATTTATAAGTTATCTTCAATATTTAGAGTTATTTCCCACCAGATACAGTTTAGAAACACTATAGCCTGTATATCGAGGCATTAGAAATGATCACAAACATTTACCTCCTGTATACTTTATCAGCCGGATTGTCCACTGCTGAACATAGCCTCTTCCATTACGGGGGGTTTGCCATAATCTCTACGCATGGCAGGCGTCTTGGTGATTGCAGTGTGAGATATCAGTTCCTCAGAAAGCGCTGCTGTCCACCTTCTGATGTTTGACCCTTAGTCGGCTCTTACGACACCCATGGTTGGAGATGGTGGGTTGACATTCTAGCCCGGCACCCCATGGGTGTATAATAAACAATCAATTCGCTAAGTAGTTGCTAAGTAATGGATATCTATAACAGTGCTTAATTTTTCCTAAATTTTCTTTTTTATTGTTGTTCGCGCGTGTGCAATTTCTGATGACCGCTTTGTATACTTAGGTCACACTAAAAGTTTCTTTTAACTTATAAAAACAACATGTTTTTAACAAAATATTATGTTTTCAAAATACTTTAGTTTACATTTTAAACATTTATTCATGCGATCGAACCATTTTTGAAAACAGGAGAACCACAGATCTAAAGGCATGTTTTCTACGTGCTGATTGAACGCTATCACTGCCTCATCGGAGTTGGTAAAAGTGAAACCTCTCATCAAATCTTTGATTTTGGGGAAAATACAGAAATCACGGGGTGCTAGGTCGGGGCTATGTGCAGGATGGGTGACAAGTTGTACTTTTTCGGAAGCGAAAAATTACTTTATTTTGTTGGCGTGTGTGTAGAAGTGTTGTCATGATGTAGGAGAACGCGACTTTTTGGTCGTCTTTCGTGAACTTTTTCTAACACCCTGGATAAACAAATGGTAGTATACACGTTAAATACGGCATTAACACTCTTTTGATCTTCAAGTGGAATTGTGCAGATGGGACCCGTAGCTGAGAAAAAATACTGCGATAATTTTTACCAACGTTTCTCGCATGCCTCACTTTTGTTGGCCTATTCTCATTTTCAAACACCTATTCACAAGATTGCTGTTGTTTTTATTCGGGTTCAAAACAATAAATCCACGTTTCGTCTCCTGTGACAATGTCATAAACAGCACTAGAATGTCCGTGGTCTCACTTCAGTAGCATCTGTGAGCACTATGACACGCGAGCCCGCTTCTGCTCCGCTGCCGCGAAGGCCGAATCCCGTGGCTCGAAGCTCATGATCTGTCACTGTGATTCTTTTTGGTCAATTTTATTTTTTCCTCATAATTATAATATTATATAATAATTACGTGCACCATAAAAATAATCAATAATATTATTCCTAAATATTATTACAAGCTAGAGCTTGCTACAAACTAAAGCTATTTATCATCTTTGACACCTCGGTCGAACTGCCAACTCGTGTAAAAACAAGCTCTGTGTAATATTTTTTAAATTCTGCTGTTCAAAGTGTTTAATACCCTTAAATCTTTCTCACATTAAGAACATATACTGAAGTGCTATATTTCCTTAATAGTGTCAAGCGGAAATGAGTAAATATTGTCCAAATACCAAGTGAAACAAGTTATTGACGAAGAAATAAACGTATCACTCTAATAACCTGTCATCGTCAGCGAGCACGGCATATTGAAGGTTAAGTGCTCTGCGGAACCGCGATAATCGCGTGCAGTGAATGCGCTGCGTCATAGCGACGCTAATACCAAAGATTATAGAGACAGAGTGGACATTGGAGTGCCCTACGATTAACAAGCTTCTGTGAGGAAAAATATTCCATATTTTATGTCATACATTTATTACGAAATCATTTTAGCCGATTAACAAAATGGAGTGTGGAGGTTGTTTGAAGTTGGCAAAAGAGTCTAAAGTTATCCAGTGCACCTCATTAAACTGTGAGAAAAGGTTCTGTTCACAGTGCATAAACATATCTTCTTTGACTAATGATCGCAAAAAAACATGGAAATGTCCCGATTGCTGTGCTGTCCAAAAGAAAGGTGGTGACAATAGTAGTACCCCCGTACGCAATACTTTGGATTCGCAAAACGTCACTACGCGTCGCAAGGTGGACTCACTGCCGGAAAGTAAAGAATCTGACTTAAAAGACCTTACAGCCGCAATCTCGCGCCTTACTGTGGAGTTATCTTCTGTCAAAACCAAACTAGATGAAGCTACTCACTCACTTTGTCACAGCCACGAAAGGATGGATGAGCTTGTGCGTGTAATGTCAACCTACGAGTCGCGCTTGCTTCTTTTGGAGAAACGCGAAAAACAAGTGACAGACCTACAAGCTACAGTTGCACTCCTTCAAAACGAGGTAAGTGCACAGGCGCAGATAAACTTACGTAACGAAATCGAAATTGTCGGCATTCCGGAAACAAACAGTGAAAACTTGGAGCACATCGTAAAAGTTGCAGCTCAAAAAGTAGGAGTTCAACTAGAGGACGCTGACGTAGACTGGGTTACCCGGGTAGGCCCTCGCCAGGCACCAGCAACGGGCCAAATTAATCTAGATAAAGGCAATAAATTACCACGCCCAGTTGTCATGCGTCTAGTGCGACGATCCAAACGCGACCAGATTTTGAGAGCTTCAAAGTCAAGAAGGAACCTCACTAGCACTGATCTGGAAGTGGCTGGCACTTCAGTTAGAGTATATTTTAATGAAAGGCTTACAAAGGAGAATAGGATGCTTTTTCGAGAAACGAGGGTTAGAGCCAAGAGCCAAGGCTACGAATACTGCTGGTGTAACCAAGGATTCATCTACATCAGACAGCGAGAAGGAAAATCTGCTTTGCTTATCCGGTCACAGCATGATTTGGACCGCATACTGCCTAATGCTATTGATAAACATAGCTCGTAATTATCTTCTTATGATTTTTCTCATGGAAAACATTATTGTACAATTTTATGATTATCTTGATATAACAGTCTTAATGGCCATACCGTCTTACTGCATTATTATAATCGTAAAGATCCTGACAGAGATGATGCCCCCACCAATTTGTCGTCCCTCCTCAAAAATTTGCAACACATGGTGCCATATTTTTATTTGTGGTTTAATTTTGATGCATGCACATAATCACACAAACGTTACAGTTCAATTATTGATATATTACCCATATATAACATTATTTAAGACATATGAAATCAACACAAAAAGGTTATTTTGTATTGAAGGAAAATCCTGCTATCAACTTATGTTATTCCCATTTGTACCAAGCCTATCATTTAATTTACTTAGGATAACTATTAATACAAAATTATGTTCCCTCAAGAATTAGATAATGACTTAGATTCAATCAAAATTAATTGTAATATTGTAAATGAAATCGAGCAATGTAGGGATATGTTCACTAAAGAACACAATTTTAAACTGTTTTCACTAAATATAAGAAGCATAAAAAAGAATTTTGACCAATTTTCTGTGGCCTTGAAACGCTTACACACTGAAATCGATATTTTCGTGTTAACAGAATGCTGGCTTAATAGTTCAATAAATAAAAATAAATAAAATAAAATAAAAAGCCTTTATTCCTACTACTTATTTACAATTTAGTATACTATGTCAAATCGTGTTAAGTTTCAAAGAATTCCATTCAATAGCCCATGGGGTGCTGGGCTGCCCGTGGGGTGCCGGGCTGCCCGTGGGGTGCCGGGCTGCCCGTGGGGTTCTGAGCTCAATCATCACTATTCTAACAAAAAAGAATCTTTGAAATCGGACTACGCGTTAGTAAATTACAACTAAGTGTACATTTTAACTTTCATCCCCTTTCCCGAGGGAACCGTGCTGAATTTCGGGATAAAAAGTACACAATAGCCTTCTTCGTAGTATGAACTCAAATCGTGTTAAGTTTCATTGAATTCCATTCAGTAGTTTTGGAGTGATGCGCGGCCGGGATACAGACAGACAGACAGACAAAAATTAAAAAAAATACAGTTTTGGCATCAGTATCAGCTACAGAGTGCTCCGCATTTTTTTTTTGCAAATTATCTTCAATGTACAGAATTGGACCTGTTACAGTTTTATTATAAGTATAGATGCGTTTGATCTAGCCGATCGGTACCACCAACGTGATACATGATATTTTTCTGAATTCTGTCGATGATTATAGAGAGTTGAAAGTGTAGAAACTGTATTATAAAAAAAAAATTTGCTTTGTTTACATAATGGAATGTTTTCGTTGAGTAAAATATTTATAAGTTATCTTCAATATTTAGAGTTATTTCCCACCAGATACAGTTTAGAAACACTATAGCCTGTATATCGAGGCATTAGAAATGATCACAAACATTTACCTCCTGTATACTTTATCAGCCGGATTGTCCACTGCTGAACATAGCCTCTTCCATTACGGGGGGTTTGCCATAATCTCTACGCATGGCAGGCGTCTTGGTGATTGCAGTGTGAGATATCAGTTCCTCAGAAAGCGCTGCTGTCCACCTTCTGATGTTTGACCCTTAGTCGGCTCTTACGACACCCATGGTTGGAGATGGTGGGTTGACATTCTAGCCCGGCACCCCATGGGTGTATAATAAACAATCAATTCGCTAAGTAGTTGCTAAGTAATGGATATCTATAACAGTGCTTAATTTTTCCTAAATTTTCTTTTTTATTGTTGTTCGCGCGTGTGCAATTTCTGATGACCGCTTTGTATACTTAGGTCACACTAAAAGTTTCTTTTAACTTATAAAAACAACATGTTTTTAACAAAATATTATGTTTTCAAAATACTTTAGTTTACATTTTAAACATTTATTCATGCGATCGAACCATTTTTGAAAACAGGAGAACCACAGATCTAAAGGCATGTTTTCTACGTGCTGATTGAACGCTATCACTGCCTCATCGGAGTTGGTAAAAGTGAAACCTCTCATCAAATCTTTGATTTTGGGGAAAATACAGAAATCACGGGGTGCTAGGTCGGGGCTATGTGCAGGATGGGTGACAAGTTGTACTTTTTCGGAAGCGAAAAATTACTTTATTTTGTTGGCGTGTGTGTAGAAGTGTTGTCATGATGTAGGAGAACGCGACTTTTTGGTCGTCTTTCGTGAACTTTTTCTAACACCCTGGATAAACAAATGGTAGTATACACGTTAAATACGGCATTAACACTCTTTTGATCTTCAAGTGGAATTGTGCAGATGGGACCCGTAGCTGAGAAAAAATACTGCGATAATTTTTACCAACGTTTCTCGCATGCCTCACTTTTGTTGGCCTATTCTCATTTTCAAACACCTATTCACAAGATTGCTGTTGTTTTTATTCGGGTTCAAAACAATAAATCCACGTTTCGTCTCCTGTGACAATGTCATAAACAGCACTAGAATGTCCGTGGTCTCACTTCAGTAGCATCTGTGAGCACTATGACACGCGAGCCCGCTTCTGCTCCGCTGCCGCGAAGGCCGAATCCCGTGGCTCGAAGCTCATGATCTGTCACTGTGATTCTTTTTGGTCAATTTTATTTTTTCCTCATAATTATAATATTATATAATAATTACGTGCACCATAAAAATAATCAATAATATTATTCCTAAATATTATTACAAGCTAGAGCTTGCTACAAACTAAAGCTATTTATCATCTTTGACACCTCGGTCGAACTGCCAACTCGTGTAAAAACAAGCTCTGTGTAATATTTTTTAAATTCTGCTGTTCAAAGTGTTTAATACCCTTAAATCTTTCTCACATTAAGAACATATACTGAAGTGCTATATTTCCTTAATAGTGTCAAGCGGAAATGAGTAAATATTGTCCAAATACCAAGTGAAACAAGTTATTGACGAAGAAATAAACGTATCACTCTAATAACCTGTCATCGTCAGCGAGCACGGCATATTGAAGGTTAAGTGCTCTGCGGAACCGCGATAATCGCGTGCAGTGAATGCGCTGCGTCATAGCGACGCTAATACCAAAGATTATAGAGACAGAGTGGACATTGGAGTGCCCTACGATTAACAAGCTTCTGTGAGGAAAAATATTCCATATTTTATGTCATACATTTATTACGAAATCATTTTAGCCGATTAACAAAATGGAGTGTGGAGGTTGTTTGAAGTTGGCAAAAGAGTCTAAAGTTATCCAGTGCACCTCATTAAACTGTGAGAAAAGGTTCTGTTCACAGTGCATAAACATATCTTCTTTGACTAATGATCGCAAAAAAACATGGAAATGTCCCGATTGCTGTGCTGTCCAAAAGAAAGGTGGTGACAATAGTAGTACCCCCGTACGCAATACTTTGGATTCGCAAAACGTCACTACGCGTCGCAAGGTGGACTCACTGCCGGAAAGTAAAGAATCTGACTTAAAAGACCTTACAGCCGCAATCTCGCGCCTTACTGTGGAGTTATCTTCTGTCAAAACCAAACTAGATGAAGCTACTCACTCACTTTGTCACAGCCACGAAAGGATGGATGAGCTTGTGCGTGTAATGTCAACCTACGAGTCGCGCTTGCTTCTTTTGGAGAAACGCGAAAAACAAGTGACAGACCTACAAGCTACAGTTGCACTCCTTCAAAACGAGGTAAGTGCACAGGCGCAGATAAACTTACGTAACGAAATCGAAATTGTCGGCATTCCGGAAACAAACAGTGAAAACTTGGAGCACATCGTAAAAGTTGCAGCTCAAAAAGTAGGAGTTCAACTAGAGGACGCTGACGTAGACTGGGTTACCCGGGTAGGCCCTCGCCAGGCACCAGCAACGGGCCAAATTAATCTAGATAAAGGCAATAAATTACCACGCCCAGTTGTCATGCGTCTAGTGCGACGATCCAAACGCGACCAGATTTTGAGAGCTTCAAAGTCAAGAAGGAACCTCACTAGCACTGATCTGGAAGTGGCTGGCACTTCAGTTAGAGTATATTTTAATGAAAGGCTTACAAAGGAGAATAGGATGCTTTTTCGAGAAACGAGGGTTAGAGCCAAGAGCCAAGGCTACGAATACTGCTGGTGTAACCAAGGATTCATCTACATCAGACAGCGAGAAGGAAAATCTGCTTTGCTTATCCGGTCACAGCATGATTTGGACCGCATACTGCCTAATGCTATTGATAAACATAGCTCGTAATTATCTTCTTATGATTTTTCTCATGGAAAACATTATTGTACAATTTTATGATTATCTTGATATAACAGTCTTAATGGCCATACCGTCTTACTGCATTATTATAATCGTAAAGATCCTGACAGAGATGATGCCCCCACCAATTTGTCGTCCCTCCTCAAAAATTTGCAACACATGGTGCCATATTTTTATTTGTGGTTTAATTTTGATGCATGCACATAATCACACAAACGTTACAGTTCAATTATTGATATATTACCCATATATAACATTATTTAAGACATATGAAATCAACACAAAAAGGTTATTTTGTATTGAAGGAAAATCCTGCTATCAACTTATGTTATTCCCATTTGTACCAAGCCTATCATTTAATTTACTTAGGATAACTATTAATACAAAATTATGTTCCCTCAAGAATTAGATAATGACTTAGATTCAATCAAAATTAATTGTAATATTGTAAATGAAATCGAGCAATGTAGGGATATGTTCACTAAAGAACACAATTTTAAACTGTTTTCACTAAATATAAGAAGCATAAAAAAGAATTTTGACCAATTTTCTGTGGCCTTGAAACGCTTACACACTGAAATCGATATTTTCGTGTTAACAGAATGCTGGCTTAATAGTTCAATAAATAAAAATAAATAAAATAAAATAAAAAGCCTTTATTCCTACTACTTATTTACAATTTAGTATACTATGTCTAAAACTGAAAACTTAATTATCTTGACACTGGTAAGTATTCAAGTTATATATTTATTTGTAGTAGTCGCCTCAACAGCGTAGGCCTCCCCTAAAGTCTTCCAAAGTGTCCTTTAGTGGGAAGACTTTAGGGGAGGCTTATAGTTCAATAACTATACCACAAATTCCAGGATACAATTCGTATAAAACAGAGGTAAACCCAAACCAAAACAGCGGTGTTGTGGTATACGTCAAAGACATCTGGTGTGCATCGGTCTCAGAACCTATTCTTCAGGAGGCTAATTGTTTGGCTATACACATTAAAAAAGTGGTCAATATACTTGCTGTTTATCGCTCACCATCTTTTTCCAGCATAGAAAATTTTATGACTTCCCTAGAGTCTCTTTTAAAGAAATCAGATGGCCTGCCAATAGTATTTGCTGGTGACATAAACGTTAACACTATGGACACAATTAAATCTCAAAGTATAGATTATCAATGCTTTATGGCTGAATATGGTATGACTGCGGCTATAACAGAGCCCACCAGGGGCGCATCTTGCCTTGATCATATTTTTATATCTAGCTCACAAGTCAACCGAGCTCCAATTAGTATTATATGTAAAACTGAAATAACAGATCACTACCCGGTCATAATAGGCATGAACCTCAGCAAAACTAAACTGCCTCGTCTAAGTCGAGTGAAACTAATAAGGGATTTCGATGCAATTAAAAACAATCTCTCTGAAATCGACTGGACTGTAATCTTAGATAGTGGTGGAGTGAATGAAGCAACACGAACTTTTACTACTATTTTAACTGATATCGTATTAAAGAATACACGTGAAGTTCGAGTTAGTAGATCTCAACACAATCTTAAGCCCTGGATTACTCCAGGACTTATGCGATGTATGAGGCATAGAGATGGGCTTCATCTGCGTGCGAGGTTAGAACCCAATAATATAATTCTTCAAGTGTCTTACACAAGATACCACAACTTTTTCGTAAAGATTTTACGAAACCTTAGGTCAGATTATGAGAGAAACCTTTTAGAAGTTAACAAGAATAATCCAAAAAAACTCTGGAAGTCAATAAAAAGTGTTTGTAGTTTAACAAGCAGCAGAAAGGAACCCACTGAATTAATATGTGTCAAGAGCCCAGAAAGTTCAGTTCAGATGCTTAACCACTGTAACCATTACTTTTCTACTCTGGGAGAACGCCTGGCGAATGAAATACTAGACACAATAAATAAAACACAAGATGATCTAGCTAATGAAGTTAATGTCAAAAATACGCCCCCTGAATCATTTTTTATGTCACCTACGAACTATGAAGAAGTTGAAAAACTGATCATGGGTCTTCAGAATGATAAAGCTCCTGGAGTCGATGGTCTTGCCAATTCATTAATTAAGCATATTAAGAATGAAATAATTGTACCTCTAACATCTATTTTTAATCAAAGCCTCGCAAGTGGAATCTTTCCTGAAGACTGGAAATTAGCATGTGTGACTCCAATTCATAAAAGCGGTCCTAAAAATTGCATTGAAAATTACAGACCTATCTCACTTTTAGGCGCTTTTTCAAAGTTATTGGAAAAACTAGTAAATAAACGACTTACAAATTTCTTAGATAAGCGAGAAATCATATCTAATAGACAATTCGGCTTCAGAAAAGGGAAAAGAACGGATGATGCAGTGTCACTCTTAACATCCATAGTTTCTACTAATCTTGACAATAAGCAGAACTGTATTGGAGTGTTTTTGGACTTAGCCAAAGCCTTCGACACTGTTTCCATCCCCATACTTTTAAGAAAATTAAGCTACATGGGTGTCAGAGGCGTTGCATCTGACTGGTTTAGAAGCTATCTTATGGGACGGAAACAGTGTCTTAGGGTCGGCCAGTTATTTAGCGACTCACAATATGTAAGCTTTGGGGTGCCACAAGGTAGTATTTTAGGGCCCACGTTATTTACCGCGTATATAAACGACATATTTAAACTACCAATTGTAAATGCAGAATTAATATGCTATGCCGATGACACCGCGGTAATTTTTCATGGCTCAACATGGGCTGGTACCGTTTCCTATGCTGAACAGGGTATAAAAGAGGTAACTAAATGGTTACAAAACAACTTGTTAACTCTAAACATAAACAAAACTGCCTATGTGTGTTTCAATAAAACATCTGCATCAGCTCCAGAACTACACACAATTATTAAAGTTCATAATCCGGCTTGTAAGGAGAACCAATGTGACTGTCACGAATTTAAAAGAAGTGGGGCAGTTAAATATCTGGGAGTCAACATAGACGAAAACCTGTCTTTTAAAAGCCACTGCGATTCGGTCTCAGCTAAGACACGAAAAGTTATTGGTGTAATGAAGCGTTTGCGCGATGTGGCATCTATGAAGACGCTTAAGTCTGTATATTTTGCTTTGTGTGAATCTCTCTTAACATACTGTATCACTTGCTGGGGCAGTGCAGCCAAGACCTTCTTAATTCAAGTTGAAAGAGCACAGCGATCTGTCATAAAAGTGATGCTTAGAAGACCTATAATGTATCCAACTGTTGATGTTTACAAAGAAAGTGGTTTACTAAGCGTGAGGCAATTATTCATATTAAAAACATCTCTATCTGTCCATAAATCTATGCTGGCTTCGAAGGAATATGAGAAAATTGCTAAACGGCGGGTATATCGTGCGCAAAAGTCACCAGTGAACTCCATGTTTGCCAAGCGTTTTGGTCAGTTTGTTAGAGCGCACGTCTATAATTGCGTACTCAATTATTGTAAAATAAAAGATAAATCTGTGTATGAATCAAAAAAGGTCATTCAAAAATGGTTACCAACACTAAATTATGATGCTACAGAAGACGTATTGAAATGTTTATCCTAATGTAAACAATTTATAAAGGGCTTGAAATTATGTATCTCAAAATCTGTCTAATAAAATAATGCAGTAATTAAATTTCATAGCTGTTCTTTCTTAACTTTAGTTTTATCAATATTTATTATATATTTTGCCTTCTGTATATATTTGTACAACATGCATGCGTTCCTACTAGCAATCTCTTTTATTACAAAAATCAAGTAAGACCAGTGTCACTATTTTAAGCTAATAGCAAATCATAACTCGGTCTCCACGATACAGGCATTGCCTAGTGTGGAGGCCACAAGCTAATTATTTAAGATATTAGTATTAGTAGATAAAATTATCTGCGAAATACATAGTGTCAATGGTAAACACTGTTACTTAAGTTAATACAATATGTTAATAAGACTTTGTATGTATGTATACCATTGAAAATAAAGATTTTTTCATTTTTCATTTTCATTTTCATTTTCGCATAGTGAGCGATAGACCGCGTGCTATGCGAAAATAGTATTTTACAAATTATTGGAGCACGAAATTTTATACGCCGAGCGGGAATTTGAAAATATGAAATAATATTATGCTTAGTTTCTGACAGTAAGGCACAAAGGTTATTTTTTTTTTTTTTTTTTTTTTTTTTTTTTTTTTTTTTTTTTTTACATTAGATGGGTTTGCGCTTGCCCAGAAGAAACCTATTTACTCTTTTTTTGAAAACACCAGGATTATACGCACCTGGAAAGACTGACGATGGGAGAGAGTTCCACTGCTTCGCTGTTCGCATGATAAAAGAGCTCTGAAATCGCTTTGAACGAACATGCGGCAAATTGACAGTGAAGGGATGAAAGCTCACTCCGCGTCTGGTAGTCTTATAGTGAAATGGAGAAGATGGTATGAGATCATGTAGCTCTTGAGCACATTCACCGAAGTGAATGCGATAGAAAACCGACAGACAAGCTACTTGGCGTCTATGCGACAGACTTTGAAGTTTTCTCTCAACTAGCTTGCTGTCGCCAATTAGCTTAGTGGCACGCTTTTCTACTGAGTCCAAAGCCGCAAGCTGGTACTTTGCTGAACCATCCCAGAGGTGGCTGCAGTACTCTATGCAAGAGCGCACTTGGGCCTGGTAAAGAGTGAGCAGTTGCGATGGAGTAAAGTAGCGCCTCACTTTGTTCAGTATGCCAAGTTTTTTGGCTGCGGTCTTGGCTTTGGACTCTATAGATTGGCCATAGTTGAGGTTGGGAGATATTTGCATGCCGAGCAACTCAATGCCATTTCCGAACGGTATCGGTTCACCTTGGAAAGACGGCGGAACAACAATAACGTCCCGTTTGGCAGAGAAAAGACACGCTTGCGTCTTTTTGGTGTTAAAAGAAACCAAATTGACTGCACCCCAATCAGACACCGCTTGTAAAGTGGTGTTTGCTCTCTCGATCATGGCAGCTCTTGAGGACTGGATCTCAGATTTCTTGGCTCTAGGATTAGGAATGTATCTCTCCACTACTGTACTATCATCTGCATACCCAACAATACCCGGTGTAAGGAGGTCGTTTATATGCAGAAGAAATAAAGTAGCAGAGAGAACAGATCCCTGGGGTACTCCGGCATTAATACTCATCTTTTCTGATGAGCAGCCATCTAGGACCACACGAATAAATCTGTCGCTCAAGAAATCGGCGATCCAGTTACAAAAATCTGGTGGGAGGCCATATCTGGGAAGCTTGCTTAATAGGCTGGCGTGCCAAACTCTATCAAATGCTTTTGATATATCAAGAGACACTGCCAGAGCCTCACCTTGCCGCTCGATAGCCTCTCCCCAGTAATGAGTGACGTACACCAGAAGGTCGCCAGCAGACCGGTCTCGGCGAAAGCCGTATTGGCGGTCACTGAGCAAGTCGTTTGCTTCTAGGTAGTCAAGTAACCTGGTGTTTAGTACGCGTTCCATAACTTTGCAGAAAATGGAAGTGATCGCTATCGGTCTGTAATTACTGGGATCTGTTCGAGAGCCTTTCTTGGGTACAGGCTGCACATTAGCAAGCTTCCATCCTTTTGGCACCTTGCCGGTCCTTAAAGAGAGGCGATACAAGCGCGTCAACACGGGAGCCAGCTCAGGCGCACACACTTTTAAAACTATAGCGGGAATACCATCCGGTCCAGAAGCTTTGTTGACGTCCAGACTCCGCAGCACTTTGAGCACTTCTTTCTGGTGGATTGAGGTTTTGCTCATTTCGTGTTCGCATGGAGGAACGAGAGTAGGAGTGCTTTTACCGGAGTCCATCCGTGAGTTTTCTGCAAAAAGGTTAGCAAAGAGATTTGCCTTATCCATTGCAGTGTGAGCTAATGACCCATCTGGTTTCAAGAGCGGAGGGAGAGAGCTGTGACAAAAATTAGCTTCGATCGATTTAGCCAAACTCCAAAAAGCTCTGCTTCCAGAGGGGTGGGATGCTAATTTGGCTCCAATGCGGCTAACTCGATCAAAACTAGCCTGGCGCAATGCTTTCTTATACAGCTTGGTTGCAGCGTTGTAGTCCCGTTTTTTGTCACTGAGGGTTGCTGATTTGGAGACACGCGCTTCAGCCCACGCCTTGTACTTTTCGTGCTTAAGCCTTTCGGCTTTCGCACAGTCAGAGTTGTACCAAGGACGCGCCGCGGAATTGGGTACCTGGTCACGAAACGGGATAAAATATTCCATTCCTTGGTTTATAACATCGCAAATGGCATCAGCGCAAATGGATGGGTCCTCAGAAGGAAAACAGACCTGCTTCCAAGGGTAAGCTGCATAAAAGTGTCGCATCTCATCCCAGTCCGCTGAAGTAAAGCGCCACAGCCGTCTGCATTTTCTAGAACTATAATCTGGGGGAGAAAATGTGGCCACAGCATTAATTAGACAGTGATCAGAATTTCCTATGGGAGCAGATACAGAGACTGAGTATCTATCCGGATCATTGGTTAAGATTAAGTCTAAGCAGTTAGCTGTGTGGCCTTCCACATCGGGTATTCTTGTGGACTGGTTAACAAGTTGAGTAAGGTCGTGTGATAGTGCAAAATTAAGCGTTTCACGGCCAGCATGGTCAGTTTTCTGAAAGGGAAACAACCATTCTTGATGGTGAGCGTTAAAGTCCCCTAGGATCATGACTTTGGCTTGAGGATATCTCTGCTGCACAGTGTCGACCGAGTCGCTCAGGTATTCAAGAAGTCGCGAAGTTTCCAGATCGCCGCTGTGTGATCTGTAAATGCAGGCGTACACGATTTGTTCTTGACCTGTATCCACCAAAGTCCACAGGACGGAAAAATCTGGTGTGTCCAAATTACGGAGACGTTTGCAACAGATATCATCACGAACGTAGGAGCACACGCCAGCGCGAGGCTTAAAATTGGTCTCCAGGGTATAACCTGGGTAGTGGAGGTATGTCGTGTCAGCTGGATTTTTTATCTGTTATTTTCGACGGTTATGTCTGTAATTTTCGACACTGCATGAACGTTCGTATAGCGTATGAAAACTGAAGTCGGATTTAGAAATACGACTACCGTGGTTCGAATCTCACGAACCATGATGCATTTTGGGTACTTTTTAATTTATATTGCCATGTAGTTGATAAGTATTGTATTTTCTTCGTATAATTCAGTTTGCTGACGCGTATTCAACTTATTATTGAAATGCCACAGAATTAAATGGGTAACGCTTGCAAATTTATTAGGTACCTTGGGTTTCTTTATTTTCATATCATATTTTGAGAGTTTGGTATATCTAATGTACGTGAATAATGTAAGTACTTACTACTTTATCTAGGTACACCTACCTATGTTCTTTTCAAGCTATGCTAAATGCAATATATAAATATCAAGCCAGGCGGGTATTTGCAAAATGCCCTACCACCATTCAAAATTATTGGTGCTAGAGAATTCATAGCCGCACATACCGTTAAGTGCTTGGCGACAGTTTTTCTACTTGAGAGTAGTAGCTAGCCAGGCGGGTATTCGCAAAATGCCCTACCACCATGCAAATTTACTGATTCTGGAGGACTCATAGCGGCAGATACCGTTAAGTGATTGGCGACAGTTATTCGACTTGAGGGTGGTAGCTAGCCAGGCGGGCATTCGAAAAAGCGCACCACCATGCAAAACTGCTGATTCTTACGGACACATAGCGGCACATACCGTAAAATGCTTGGCGACAGATTTTCTACTTAATGGTGGTAGCTAGTCACGCGGGTCTTCGCAAAATGCCCTACCATCATGTAAAATAACTGGTTTTCAAGGACACATAGCGGCTTACGCCGTTAAGTGCTTGGCGGCAGATTTTCTAGTCATTAATATAATTATAACTAATTTAATCATATAACCTTAAAATTTACTTAGCTGTGATGTTGATAAGTAAAAGGGACTATCATATAATACCATACTATCTTTCTCTAAAACAATAAAGATATAAACATGGTCATACATAAAAAGAACTATTCGACTGGATGTAATAAGTACAAATACTCCAAGCGCTTATACTCTCATCTGTCCTTTAAAACAATATAAAATAATAAAAATCCATTCTAGTCAGCACCGCAAACTCTAAAGGCATCCCTTCCATCTACTTGGAACCTCTTAAATATGTTGTATGGAACCGGTTCTTTGGAACCGGAACCGAACCGGAACCAGAACCGGAACTGTACCGAAATATGGAACCTTTATAGGAACCTAAATGAAGAACCGTAGGTACCGAAATGTGGAACCGGTTTTCAACCCCTGGCTTCAGCACACTATCGTGTGTGACAAGATAGTTTCTACTATTTTTACTAGATGGCGCTCTAAACAAATTTCAAACTAAATAAAATATCGCTACTGAATTGCGAACGTGGCGCCGTGTACCCCGCGAACTAAAAACGCGCGGAGAAGTTGTCCCCACTTCTCCGCGCGTTTTTCTAATCTAACATAACTAAATCTAACATTTTTCTCTACAATTCTCTCCCTTAACAGTAGCCACATTATTTTCGACAAAAAACAAATTGACAAATGATTTCCCGCCATAATTTATATTACTAAAAAGGTTGCAAGTCGTTTCAAAAAATATAACATTCAAAATTCAAATAGTTCCGATTAGCTAGAAGTGAAAATCTTTTAGTGTGCCCCATGTATTACCACCTATGATACATGATGATGTCAGAAAATTTAAACAAAGAATTTAAAGTTACCTGCATACAAAGTGGGATAAGATGAGTGTAAATAAACATTCAAATAGGTTTATACTTACCTATTATAAGCGTTTTTATATTTTGATAAATACTTACATTTCGTTTTTATCTCCCGCATATGATAGTAGGTCCCTACGCCATGCCTATTTTGTAGATAATACTATTATTTTTTAAATTTTAACTCCCTAATGGAAGCAAATCTTAAACGATTTTTAGTCGAAGTGGGATCCCTCAATCATGCAGCAATGTTTGATTAGAAGTATAATCAGACAGTAGCATAATACAATTATAGCCACCATAGTTAATTTTATATCATTATTACAAACAAAACTAACAAGAAATAGAGTCATTCAAGAGAAAGGTTTATAGGTATAATACATGCATAATATAGCAGAGAAACACTGATCATTTTAGAGGTTTCTAATGTGAAGTCGTAAATAAACACAGTTTTTTCATCATCAAAATAATGTACTACTGTATTGTACACCTTAAAAAGGTCTACAAAAAAGTCCGCAAGTATACCTACACATACTTGTCTATCTCTTAGGGATAATCCACAACTACCATTATTTATCCTTTACTTTTTACGAAAAATAATGCGTTGCTTACGAAGCGATTATATGTAATAGAGCATTAATCCTTATCCAATTAAGTCCTTATATACATAATTAAAATAGATCAATATGGCCTTCACAGCATTAGATTTGAGCGTTGAGTGTATTTCATGGTCATGGCCGCTTCGCTCTTTCAAGAGTAACCTCTAAAGAAAACATATTTGTATTGTCTAATAACATAGACAAATACTGTGTATCAGTTCAGGGTTGTCTCTTCCTAACCACTTACGAATTATTAAAATTAAACTTATAATGAATAGTATGAATGAAAAAATGAAGGCTTCTAGAGAATGTCGGCTTCGTATATAATTAAAATCAGGAGCGCGCAGTCTACAGATTATTGCATAGCAAAGAGAACCTTAGTGCAGTGAGCGGAGAGGAGCACAACGAGCAAAGCACAAAGCTATAAGGAGATTACTTGCACTCAACAGGATGCTCAAATTAACTAGCTCTCAAGATGTTTTGACTTAATTAATATGCTTTATGTAGAATATCAAAAAAATGCTGCAAAAACCAACTAAGTCTCAATTTTACGAATAATTATTTAATGACACCTAATTTTTCGCGCTCTATCGACTAGTAAAACCTGCTATGTGCAACGACAAGTCAAACAAGAGTTATGCAATGGTAAATCCTGCTAAATGAAGTTAATGGACCTACTCTATCGCTAAAATTGGTTAGGTTTAGGTTTAAAGAAGTTTATTCTCAAATAAGACATAAAGTCACTTACACGAGAACATGGTTAGACTTAAAATATTCAATAGACATTCGTCGTCACAATTGATAGTATCTGATCAAACAATATAATAAAACAGTTATACAAAACAATCACGAATCACTTTAGACATCCATCACATATTTAATTTAATTCTTATCCTTATTGCTCCTCAATTGGTTTGGTTTGTTAATTTGGTTAACAAACCAAAGTTAAATTGGTTAAATACCTTTACTATATCAATGCTCATAAACTGTTATAATTAGACATATGGTATAATTAAATATTGCGAACTTTTTTTGTAGATATTGATGATTTCTATAAAACTGTAGTTTGTACATCAGTTTGCTCTATTGTCAACATATTTTTTCACACATTGGGTTACATTATTTAAATTAACATACGGATCCCTAAGGCGTTGAAAATATTCTATAGCCCATGTTCATCAGGGATAGTGTAGAGTTCTAATGGTGAAAGAATTTTTCAAATCGGTCGAGTAGTTTTTATATTTATTCGTTATATACATATATACAAATCTACCCTCTTTATAATATTAAAGTAAAGTATTGTTGTACGCGTATAAATCTAACGTTGTTGGACGAATCCAGCCTAATAATGCCTACTATACAGTTTGTGTTTACTTAAACAAGAATATTGCTTTGACAATTTCGCCGTTGGCTATCACATTCTAACAGCATCTATTTTTTTTATTTATTCTTTATAGATTAACCTTTGACCACCATCTCACCTGATGGTAAGTGACGATGTGGTCGAAGATGTTGTTCAGGCTAACCTAGAATTACTGGCTCTCAAGGACAGCTGCTGGAACACACCGTTAGGTGCTTGGCGACAGATTTTCTACTTGAGGGTGGTAGCTAGCCAGGCGGGCATTCGCAAAATACCCTACCACCATGCTATTACGACTGTCATCCTAAGACGCCAACCGGGACCGACGATTTAACGTGCCCTCCGAAGCACGGAAGCGCTCAGTAGTAATGTGACTAGCGGTCACCCATCCAACTCATGACCGCGGCGGATGTTGCTTAACTTTGCTGATCGGTTAAGAACAGCTAAGCAAACTTCGCTACGAGCGCTTCACCGATCTAACCAGACACCTTCGTAATGTAAGCAAGTAAAAACTACTATGATGTTACTTGTTTACATCTATTTTGTAACACATTGCTAAAACCACATACCTAGGATTTTTTCGCTGTACATCCTAAGCCTATGGCTAAAACATGTTTGAAAAGAATAGCCTCGAGATTGTTGCCCGTACTTTTCGCAGTAGCTCTGTAACACTTTTTGCTGAATGTGGCAGTACAATGTAGAATATTTAAATATTTACATTTGTAATTCACCTTCAGAAGAACGTCGTTAATTGAATTAATGATTGTGACTTTGACTTTGAAAACAGAACATTATATATTTAACATTGTTTTGTATTAATGTCAATGAACAATTTTTTTGTCAACAATTAATTGTAACCTATGACTTCTGTATGTAATTTTAAAATAAATTAAATCAGTATAAATGGATTGGAATCCAAAATTGCAAATCACATGGCACAGTCTCGGCGTACACGGAGCTGAAGTATTTATCATTTATATAACATTACATTGTAAGTAGTTTCATAATATATTATGTCTATTATTTATTTATAACAGTATCGATATAAAGTTGCTTTCGTATTCGTAATCGTCTAACGATACCCATTTATCAAACAAATTTTGAACTTATGTAATCTCCAGACATTGCACATTAATACTGTTGATATTGTTTGTACTTAGTTTAAAAATATGTTGCTTATGAATTAGTAGATACTTTACTTTTCACGTGTTGATAAATGATGACGTGGTCGAACAAGCTCGCACTCACTAAATTATCTCTCACCATCCCAACAATAAACAAAAGATAAAGAAAGCAAAAGGGAACACTTAAAATAAAAATATTACATTTTAAAATCTTGCTGTTGAAAGTGTAACACTTTGTTTTTGTGTACTTTAATGAAAAATAATCAAAGGTTTTGGGTTTTGCCATTTTTCCGTACCCAAAGGGCTTAGATTATTGATGGGTCTCCGAGAGAAGAACCCATAAATAATCTGTATAAAAAAAAGTGCATATCGGTATAAAATAATAAAATTGTACTAGTAAAATAACAGTATTGAATACCAGCCCATATAATTAATATTATTGTCTATTTTTTATTTAAAAAAACAGACACTTAAATGATAACAAAGTCTCGAGCATCGCCGCAAAGTTGTTTGTATATCGGTTTTTTGTCGGATGCATTCGGGGAGTGTGCCACGGAACTGCACGATTTGATTCCGCCATCCCCATTCTATAGCCGGACATCCAGGGACACTCAGAAGCGCCACCGCTATATGGTTGATGTTCCATTTACCCGAACGAAGCGATTTGCGCCTTCGTTTATCATACGAACCGCCAAGGAATGGAATACCCTGCCTGAGTCTGTGTTTCCGGTTAAGTACAATATGGGGGTCTTCAAAACGCGAGTGAATAGATATCTTCTGGATAAGCGCGCTCCATCATCGATCGCATCATCACTTACTATCAGGCGAGATAGTGGTCAAGTGCTAACCAGTTCAGTGTAACAAAAAAAAAACAAGTATTTAAATATATAATAATAAAAAACTTTTAATGCTACCTCCAGATCCAGTAAGAAGGTCATTACCGAGGCCAAAGAGTCATTACCGAGCACATATCAGCAGGATTGGCAAAAAACTGGCAAAAGAAGCTTTGTATGCTTAATAAGGCGAAGCGCGACTTTAAATCAAGCCAAAGGTTTCTGCATTATTTATAAAGCACAAGTTCAGCCTCACCTGGATTATTGCTGAGAGCACCACTCCTTTGAAGCTCAAGCTGATACTTGGGTACCCAGGTATCAGCCTAAGCTTCTTGATGTTTTATAGCGCAGAGCCATCAAAATTTACAACGACTCCAAGTTTTCCGAACACCTAGAGCCATTCAATATACGCAGTGACATTGGATTTATATCGCATGTATAAAGATGGGTATTCTGAAGGATTATTCTACCTCATGCCGTCGTCACGGTTTCATCTTATCCTTATTATAGGGACGTGGAGGTCACATACAGTGCGACTCACGCGATCACCTGCAGAATGTGGAATGAGCTTCCTCCCACGATATCTTTGAGCAGTTACAACGTGGGGTTAATCAAATTGCGAGTCAAAGTCGTGAAGTAGTGATGGCTCAATGGCATTAGCTATGGACTGCCACGCAGCAGATCCATGGTTCAAATCCCGCCGCGGGCTTGAGCTTCACCGCATTGTGGAAGGGAATTTTGCGAATGCCCGCCTGGCTATCGACCAGGTAGAAAGCCTCAAGTAGAAAATTTGTCGCCAAGCACCTAACGGTTTGGTCGGCAGCAGTCCTTGAGAGCCAGTGAAATTACAGGCACAAGAGACTTCACAACAATGTCGCAAAGTGACGGGCGCAGTGCAATTAGTGACTTGTGACGAAAATGCATCTGTTATAGGCAGAGGTTAGTCCGCTTAACATCAGGTGGGCCTCGGGCTTGTTCCGACACAATAACATAAAAAAAAACCACAAAAAGTCTGTACTTAGTCTCGTCAACGTATTTAGGATGCCCCGGGTGTGTCACAAATCCATATAGGTGACGATGATCGCTTTCCAGCAGCGGCACGTTTGATTGTTTGCCACATATGGCATGAAAAAACAACCTTCTTCTTCTTTATTGATAAATTTATTAAAATACTTTCGAAAATTGTATAAATGTGTAAAATATATGGGCACTCAGCTATGGGAAGCAAAAACATTATTAAAAATAATGCTTCGCGCGCTTGGTCCCCCAAGCGCGGGAACAAATACATTAGCATTTCTCTAATATTAATTAGTATTTTTAAGAAGGTAACGCACGATAAGAGGGTTCGGGCACATTATAAGCTCGCTAAGCAAAAACAAAGGCTCAGCGCGCTTAGTATTTTAATACGCAATTATTTGTAATGGTAGTTTTTTTAAGTCAGCAAGGTGGCTTTGTCACATAATAGTTTTAACTGCAATGTCTCAAAACAGATAATTTTAAAAATAAAATAATTAACAGCGCGTATAAAATGATTTTTTTTCGTTAAATAGTTACATCTTCTCTTATTTCAATGTATTTTATATTAATGTTGTCTTAGGTTTTCGCGATTATTACACATAGTAATTAAACAACTTTAAACGGTTTAAAACGCGTATATTTATCTTTTTTTTTTTTCCCGACGTTTCAAACACTTTGCAGTGATCGGTGACTAATTGATTTTATTTGTCACATGAGTTATTAAGAAATTATTTGTCCTACCGTCCGAATTTTTTTTATATTAATCATAACGTTCCCTATTCACGCAGTATTCGCTCACAGTGCACAGAGGTCTTGCAGATTTGTGTCGGCCTTGGGATTTAATTAACTTGATGACAGGATCCCAAGAACACAGGATCAAAGATGGTACTTGCCAACCATCATCTCTATTGAAATTTGGGTACTTTTTGATTTCAATAGCCTCGCGTAACATTCTTGGCATAAACCGGGTCTCTCAGGCGAGGATTTTTGGATTGTCGAACCGAATTTAGTGGTTGGGTTTGTCCTGGGCATGTTCACAAACTGCAGACTTGGTCGAGCGTCTGTTCTTCATGTCAGCAATGTGTTCTTTTACCCGGATACCAATGCTCCTTTTTGTTTTGCCCAATGGACGACAGCCCACATTCACAATCAAGTTTGTAAACACCTGCATCATGTAGGGGAATATTGCACTTAACAGGTCTTAAAAATTGGTTAATCTTCTTGTGTAGCTTGAAGTAAGTTTTTATTGAAGCTCGTCTTAAGATATTACCAATTTTGTCTGTGACACCCTTGATGTAAGGTAAGATGGCAGGTTGTCGCTCAACTGTGGAAGGCTTGGGCCGGCTTCTGTGACATATTTGTGGGAGCTTGTGATTATTGCTTTGCAGTACTTGTTTTACATGCTGAAGCTCCTCCTCGAGATGGTCAGTGTCGCAGATGCCATGTGCTCTCTGTAACAAAGATTTGCCTACGGTAGCCAACTGACATGGATGGTGATGGGAGTTACCATTGAGATATATATCTGTATGGGTGGGTTTCCTATACACTGTATGACTAAGGGAGTTGTCAGGATTCTTGATGACTAAAACATCAAGAAATGCTAAGCATTTATACACCTCAGGCTCCATTGTAAATTGAATTTTGTTATGTAAGGATTTTAGATGGATTAGAAATGCAGAAACTTTATTACTAGTATAGGCAGCAGGAGGATAGTAAAAGTATCATCTACGTACCGTTTGTAGATCTTCGGCATAGCCACAGCTGTGGAGAGAGTTTAGCAGCTTAGCTTAGAGCAGCTTATTAGAAAATAATGATAAATATACGCGATTTAAACCGTTTAAAGTTGTTTAATTAGGTACTATGTATTTTATGTTATTATTTCTTTGTAAGCTTCATATTTAGCGTTTTTCAGGATGGGCGGAAAAGTAAGAACGGCTCGAATGTAAAAACAAATTCGTATAAAATGCGACACGATACGAAATACTTACAATAACAAATTAATAATTCATGTGTGCTTTATTTCAATAAATTATTATTTGCCCTTCAATTGCAAGCCAATGAGTCATCACTGCTTCAAGTTCAAGTTATAATTGAACTTGAAGCAGTGATGACTCATTGGCTTTGGCTATGGACTGCCGCGCAGCAGGTCTATGGTTCGAATCCCGCCGCGGGCTTGAACTTCAACGCATGGTGGAAAAACCCGCCTGCCTAGCGACCACCCTCAAGTAGAAAATCTGTCGCCAAGCACCTAAAAGTGTGTTCCGGCAGCTGCCATCGGGTGAGATTGTGGTCAAAGGCTTACCTAACAGCAATAAAAAAAAAACTAATAATAAATATGTAGAGTCCGAAGGGTGGTGCGGGGTCCATCACACAACACAACAACTCTTTCTAAAAGCAGTTTTTAAATAAAACACTCATGAACATGGAAGCACTGAGATAGACACGCGGAAACAAGTTATTGTAAATAAATAAACTAAAGACAATCGAGGTTGCTTAAGAATACCGTAATAATAAGAGTATCAATAATACGAATACTGTAATTTTACGCTACCCACAGAGAACGCTACCCTTATATAAAGATATGAATGTAATACAACAACAAAAAAAATAAACTCAAACATATAGGTATGATATTAGTACAAATTTTGTCGCTACACGAATATTAAAGGTACAAGAAAAGTAAAGGAAAGAAATAACTGTACTGATATTTCTGGATAACTGGAATATAATGGTATGACGTCATACCTACAAATGTTGTACAGATATTAATACCGGTAAACACTCCCTGTTTTAAAACCACCGATTGTTAAAGAACTACCATTACTTCTTTACTGGAAAGACTAACTAAAGTGGTATAAGTTTTGTCACGAGTCTTAAACAAAGTTAGGCGATTACTGGAATTGTGAACATGACTACGCTCATGTCAGCACCACAGTACATTAGTAAGATACTCAAGACCTCTGCCCACTAGGTGACCCGAAGCTGCTTGATTGCCCTCCTTTCCCATAAAAAAGCACCGTCAAATGGTTTTCTGGTAAAGTTCCTTCTTTTCATTGAATATTAAATTACTTGTTCCGACGTTTCAAATATTTTGCAGTGATTATGGCCATGGGGTGACTAAATCAATTTACTAGAACACGATTTGTCAAGAAATTATTTTTTATTTCTTAATATGATTACAGCACTGTCGCGTGCAAAGCGAATTGAAGTAAGTACGTGGGTTCGATTCCTCGAGATGAGAAATATTGTACTGTAAACATTTGTAAATGGGATTTTCACTTAGCGCGCGAAAGCGTTTAAAAATCATATTTAGAAATATAGTAGAATAGCGATATCATTACGAGAGATAAGTGTCTGAAAAAGCACTCAGATTTCATCTGATCGAAAGAAGAGTAGATGTAGTTGAGCACAAAATTTAGGCTTAGCTGGGTGATCCTCGATGGCCCAGTGGTTAATGCATTCGGTGCGTCAAATTGATGGGTTCAATTCCCACGGGTGTGAGAAATTTCGTTACTGAAATTATTTTTATTACCCAAATTAAAATCATAGCATTCCATATTCGCGTAGTATTTGCTGTTGGTGTCTAGATGTCTTCCAGCATTACGTTGGTAATTGGATTAAAAAAAAAAAAAAACTGGATCCCCAGAAAGTGGTACTAGCAAACCATCGGAACCATTTTGAAGCAGTGATGGCTCAGTGGCATTGGCTATGGATTGCCGTGCCGCAGGTCCGTGGTTCGAATCCCGCCGCGGGCTTGAGCTTCACCGCTTGGTGGAAGGGCATTTTACGAATGCCCGCCTGGCTAGCGACCAGCCTCAAGTAGAAAATCTGTCGCCAAGCACCTAACGGTGTCTTCCGGCAGTAGTCCTTGAGAGCCAGTGAAGTTACAGGCACATGAGACTTAACAACTATATGTCTCAAGGTGATGGGCGCAGTGCAATTCGGGACTTGTGACGAAATGCATCTGTTATAGGCAGAGGTTAGTCCGCTTAATATCAGGTGGGCCTCAAGCTTGATCAATCACAAGAAAAAGACCCCCTTCATCATTGCTCCGCAATTCCAGGGTGTTTCCCTAGAAATCGCAGAGAGTATTGGAGTTCTTGGCGTCGACATTTCCAAAGATGTCCAGTTCCGCTGTCACATCGCGAGTAAGGCTGGATTGGCTTCCAAGAAACTTGGTGTGCTTAATAAAGCAAAGCGGTACTTTACGTCGAGCCAGCGACTTTTGCTTTACAAAGCACAAGTTCGCCCTCACATGGAGTACTGCTCTCACCTCTGGAATGGCGCACCAAAGTACCAACTCCAGTCTCTCGATGCTATTCAGCGTCAAGCGGTGAGAATTGTCGACGACCCCGAGCTCTCTGACCACTTTGAGCCACTGAGACTCCGTAGAGACATCGGTTCGCTCTGTATACTCTACAGGCTCTATAACGGGGAATGCTCCCAAGAGCTGTTTGAGCTTATACCGGCATCGCGATTCTATCATCGTACCTCGCGTCACCGGTTAAAAGCTCATCCACACATAATCGAGTCCTGGAAATCTCACACAGCTCGATTTATGCGCTCCTTCTTACCGCATACCTACTTGCAAAAAATGTGGAATGATCTTCCATCTAGCGTTTTCGTAGGGCTACAGTATGGATTTCTTCAAAAAAGGTGTTAAAAGAGTCTTACAGGGTCGGCAACGCATTGGTGACGCCCCTGGTGTTGCGAATGTCCATAGGCGACGATAACCGCTTACCATCAGGTGGGCCGTCTGCTTGTTTGCCAACCCATTACATAAAAAAAAAAAACTTCTCTATTTAAATCTGGGTACTTTTTGATTTCAATCGCCTCGCGTTACATCCTTGGCAAGAACCGGATCTCTCTGGCGAGGCTTTGTACATTATCAAACTGAATTGTATGGTTGGGTTTGTTCTGAGCGCGTTGACAAACTGCAAACATGGTTGAGCGTCGACGTCTATTCATGTCAGCGATGTGTTTTATTATTTGGATACCAATGCGCATCTTTGTTTGCTCAAGGTGTAATAACCAACATTACAATCCAGCTCGTAAACATCTGCAGCTAATATCTATGGTCACCTTTTGTCGAAGAACAAATTCAAAAGTTAAATTATGGCTCTTGCAGATAATTCCAAACAAACGTCCATATGGCTTTTACTGTTATTTGATTAAACCTTTTTTCTTAGGATTTTAAATAAATCCATGAAATAATCTTGTACTAGACCCTGAATTGTCATTAAACAATCTTATAAGGAATCATAGGGACTTTAAATATAACCGTCTGATCATCTTATACTCTGAGAAGGTATTGTCATTAAGCAATCATACAAGCGTGCTTATAATAATATTCAAGTGACTTGTGCAATCGTGTTACAAACATTTGCATGTTTCAGAAAGAGTCAGCAACTACGAATATTTTATTCGTAGGTCAGTACCATTTGGTTGGTGACTAATGAATTCATTGACTTAATTACTAAATTAAGTCAATGAATTCATTAAAATTGAATAACTAAATGTCGCTTCATACATACAATAAAGTACAACAAATTAAACAATAATGTCCACAGCTGTTCCATGGATGTGACATTTGTCAACGAGAACAAGATTTTATATCTTTTAAATATTAATATTTGCTTATAACATGGATCTATGAAATGATCTCCATGGCTTACACTCTGTGAGCGATTGAATGAGACTAAAAAAATTAATTACCCATGAACATAGTTGTTTTATTGATATGACATTTGTCAACCGAAAGGAATGTTTATTCCAATGAATACATAAAACCAAATTATAAAAACAATCTGTAAGTGGTTAAATCCAACAATATACATAATTGATTTACATGTTGTGCCGTTGTTTCAGCAATTACATATTTGCAAAGCAAATAAGGACGTTATTTCTTTCAAAATTAAAAAATTGTGAAATAACATTCGTCAAGGGATTAAATCAAAAAAATAGTCTCTCATGTGAACGAAGGAAATGCACTTTGTTGTTACATTGGTTTGACATATTTGACTGGAATAATATACTTAATTCGTACAACTATGTATTAAGAATCGTTTGTACTAACAATCGATTTATAGTTTAATGAGACATGAAGGGTAGAAACATGATAGAAATAGTAGAGAGATAGACGAATTACTTAGCATTCCATGGATTCAACGTGCGGGTGTCGGGTCCATAGCGCTGCAGAGGAGGAGGCCAGAGGGGCCTGGGACTTGGGTTAACGGGGCCCTTTATGATGCATTAAGGCTCCTCTTCACCGCTAAAGCCTCCTCCCCTGCCTAACCAAATTTGGTAAGATCCTACTAATGCCGCCTTAGATAGACGTTCTAGGATGGAAGTTACGGTTGTTCTTGACAGACCAAGGTCTTTTAGTAGGTTATTATTATTTCAATGGTATTAGCCCTTGCTCCAACTACTACAAATGCTGTAGTAGGATCTTACCAAAAACTAACCACATAACCGTTTTTGGTTAATTCATTTGTTAGGTCATAATATTTACTTGTTTTTATTGTTTGGTCTTTTGGTATGTTTGTTTCCCACGGCATAGTAAGTTCTATAAGTATATAGTACTTATATATACGTTTGAGATTTTTTGAATATAGAAATATGTCCGGTCTGGAAGACGAATCCTCAGGATTTTATAGTGTTTTTCATACAAGTCCATCAAAAGAGTTCCAATCGGGAGCTGCGACTAAGATGGAGTAAGGTTTTGATTTACATTTGATAGATGACCCTTCTTTTAAAATCGAGGTTTCGTTTGTTCGTGGTCAAACCTTTTTTGCTTTAGCTACCGAGAGACTCGCCGCTTCTCGTATAATTTCGAGGACTCTATCATGGCGACGTGAATAATGACCCTTGTCAAGGAGCACCTTGCATCCTATCAATAAGTGCCTTGATGTACTTATCGCCTCCCGGCAAATACCGCAAGACTTTTCGGTGGCTTTCCCCCATCTTACTAAGCTGCTTTGGTCTGAGAGGGTCATTTGAAAGGCGTTTAGATAGAATACAAGGTGCACTTTAACGCCAGAGAGATACAAAATTCACTTATGGTTAGCCATTCGCTTTGCATTTCCAGGCTACTATATTTTTAAATTATACGTAATCATCACGCGAGTAATAACCGGTAGTTAAATAAATTAATAATTACAGCTTATAGGTAAAAACTACCTGTGTGTGTATGTACTCCGTATTTTGTAGAAATAACTGCAAATTTTGATAACCGTTTGTGTATACTTTCACATTTACCATAATATTAAGTACGTGTGTACCATGTTCCCTTAATTTTCAGATCAAACTACGTGTTTCTTTTATTAATACAAAAATGGACCCCACTCCGCAAAAGCCCGTCTCCATTCCTCAGTTGAAGGATGTGGTGCCACCTAATTATGGAAACGCGATCGTCATCTCCGGCATGGCAGGCCTTTATCCAGAGTCACGATACATAAAAGATCTCGAGAACATACTTTACAATAAGGTAAACATCACTTAATGTTAGCGGTACTTTACAAATTCCAAGCGTGACCTTTAATATCGTTATTTTTTTATGCTTGATAGGATAGTCTTTGACCACTATCTCACCTGATGGTAAGTGATGTGGTCGAAGATGTTGTTCCGGCTAACCTAGAATGACTGACTCTCAAGGACAGCTGCCGGAACACACCGTTAGGTGCTTGGCGACAGATTTTCTATTTGAGGGTGGTAGCTAGCCAGGCGGGCAATCGCAAAATGACCTTCCACCATGCGGTGAAGCTCAAGCCGGTGGTTGGGATCGAACCAGGGACCTGCGGAACGGCAGTCCATAGCTATTACCGCTCGGCCATCATCGCTACAGATAAAGATAAATAAATTCTAAGATTTCTCAGGATCCATTTCATATATGGCTTGAATTGCACGCTTTTGTAAGATATAGATTGTTTCTATCTTAGCAGCAGCTCCCCACAGCAATACACCATACGACATAATACTGTGGAAGTACGCGAAATAAACTAACCGAGCAGTTACGTTTACGAACTGCATATGCACAGAACTAAGTTTTCTGGATAGATCGTGTCTATACATGATAGATCATCCCACTGTAAAGTTACATTTGGTAAAGAAAACTTTAAACATTTGGTATTTTTTGAATTTAAGAGAAGATTATTAGCGGCGTACCATTAGGATCTTAGAGAACACATTATTTACATGAATGAGTTTACTATCCTTCCTATCTACTTTAAATATGAAACAGGTATCATCTGCGAAATATCGCAGTTATCTTTGACCACGCAAGGCAGATCATTCATATTTGCTAGAAACAGAAAAGGTCCTAAAATTGATCCTGGCGGGACTCCCATTTTAACCAAAGACCCAGAAGAAGTATTGCCATTTATTCCAACCTTCTGTAGCCTGTCTAACATATATGACTCTATAAGATCCAGAGCTTTTCCACGAATACCATAGTGTGAAAGTTTACGAATCAGAGTGCAGTGCTCTACACAGTCTTCAAACTCTATCCTATTCCTCTTAAACGTCTTCTAACAATGTGTTACAATATACAACATAAATAACGTATGTGACAAGTAGTAGCTTGGCAGAGGTGGAATCGTTTAAACAGTATTGTGCTTTAAATTATCACAAAATCTATCGTAAACTGTACCGTAGTATTTTTTCTCGATCAAAACGTTTTTTACGTGCAACTCGCATTCAAAAAAACCTTTAATGTATTTGCCAATCTCAAAGCTGTTACCGCTATTTTGTCTCTATTCATAGTGTTATAATCGTAATTGTCTCTGCTTGATTTAAATTAACTTAAAGTTGTACGAGTTTTAGTATTTTCAAATATATACAGACTCGGTAACCATAAATTAATTATAATTTTCGTTTAAAACAGTCCCTTACAGATTTGCTAGGATCAAATTGTAATTTTAGGTGTATGTGGCTCAAATTGCACGCTTTTGTAACCTCAGAGTTTGAATCAGCATGGTACCAAATTCAACTCATACTTTTCAATGTTGGAAGTCGATTCTTTTTCAATATTTTTGTATAATTTTTTACCTTCCCAATTAAATTACAATAAAATGCTTCAAACTGATATTGTGCTTAGACAGATAAGTGGAAATTTGTAGGTACTAAATACTGTTTAAGCTGTATGTAGGTAATACTTTTTTTAATATTTTTATTTTTGCAATATCGCATGCTCTGCGGATTACATTACAACATTCTAGTTTGACTTTACGTTTTTGTCACGAAAAACAATACATATTGTATGTGATGGGTGCATACAATATTTATTGTTTGTTTCTATAATTATTTTCAGATAAACCCAATATCTTCAAAAAATCTACGATGGACCTCCAACCATCCCGAGGTAACACAATTCGCAGGAAGTGTACCTGACCTGGAACGTTTCGATGCACAATTCTTCAAGGTGCACTTCCGACTTGGAAATAATATGGACGCTGTGTCACGGAAATTGTTAGAGCAAACATATGAGGCTATTTATGATGCTGGTAAGTATTATGTTCAATTACCTTGAAATTTTGTAATTACAGCTGTAAGCTGTCATAACTAAACGTAATACATACCATGATCCAGTATATTATTGTACCATGATATATAATTACATAGGGAAAAGCCCAGAGAGTCCTTGAAGTCACCATGTTCAATTTATTGTGTAATATTATAAAAAATTGTTAAGAAATCTATACTTATAATAAAACTGTATCAGATCCAATTTTGTACATGGCAGATATTTTGAAAAAATATAAAAAAACTAATATGTTGTCGTTCTACCGCCAAACAAGGAGAAGCTCGGCAATAAGACACCGTTTAAAATAGTAATTCCAAAGAAACGCACAAAGAACTTTGCTTCTACATATATTATGCGTACCGCGAAGGCACTCTCTGAATTACTTGACTACTGTCTTTTGGAAAATACAACCCGGGAGTTTCAAACCCATAGTAAAAAGCTCCTTTCTGAGCTATTCTTTACTAAGAGTGTTTCACCGCAGACCACAGCGTTGCTTAATATGAGATAAACAGTGCTCAAATGTGAATAATTAGTCTGCAGGTACGGCAATCGCTAACGAAGTCGCAGGTACAGCTAGTACTGTTTAAAAATACGTATTATATCAGACGTGTTAGGGTAATTTTTTTTTCTGTTTTTGAAGCAAAACTGTTTGATTATTTTTTTAGGAGAGAGATAAGTGAGAGAGAATTTTCATCAGCTTGATACACTACAGAGCAAATAAAAAAACTAATTTAATGACCTGTTTGATCGTTTTAGTGATACCAAACTAGGGTTTGTTTTGTCTGTTCGACATTTATTGCGTATATTTATAATACCGTTTATTATTCCTAATATAAGTAAGCCACAAAAAGAAGACGGACGAGGTTATTGCTGATAGGTAAGCCTTTGACCACAATCTCATCTGATGGTAAGAGATGAGGTGGTCGAAGGTGTTAACGGGCTTAAACTAGAATTACTGGCTCTCAAGGACAGCTGCCGGAACACACCGTTAAGTGTTTGGCCACAGATTTTCTACTTGAGGGTGATCGCTAGCCAGGAGGGCATTCACAATATTCCCTACCACTATGCGGTGAAGCTCATGCCCTCGGTGAGATTCGAACCATGGACCTGCTGCGCGGCAGTCCATAGCCAATGCCACTGAGCCATCACTGCTTCGAGCTTATAGCGAAATTTATGTCATCGTATTATTTTTGTAAGTAGGTATAAGTTTAACAAAAATTTGTTATATGATTTAAAAAATAATCGTGGTGTGACTTTGAAAGACAGAGAAAGGAACAACGAGATAGATATTAAAGCAATGTGAAGTAAGTGACCATGTTATGGTGACGTTCGAGTAGGTATTTCCAGGTCATTTGATATGTAGAAAGGTAGAATGGAATAAGATTGAAAAGGCAAGTATAGAACGGTTAAATGTGGATGGAACAGTTGGACTAAGAAAATCTCGGTGGAAGTGTTCCGACTAGATCATAGACGTCTTGAAAAAAGGCTAGGTCATGAAAACCCTTAAAATATGGACATGGAATAGTATATATATAATAATACATGGAGAAAATATGGAATGAAGCAATATAAAGAAAGTGAAGGAAGAAATAGAGATATATCTACTAAGTTCATGACAGACGTCTACATCTCCGGGAAATAAATGATGATGATGTGACGTGAAGAAATTTATATCTGTAGTCTTTTTTTTTTTTTTTTTTAAGTTATTGTGACGGAACAATCTCGAGGCCCACCGTGAACTAACCTCTGCCTATAACAGTTGCAATTCATGACAACTCACGAATTGCACTGCGCCCGTCACATTGAGACATAGTTGTTAAGTCTCATTGTGCCTGTAATTTCACTGGCTCTCAAGGACTACTGCCGGAACACACCTTTCGGTGCTTGGCGACAGACTTTCTACTTGAGGGTGGTCGCTAGCCAGGCGGGCATTTGCAAAATGCCCTTCCACCATGCGGTGAAGCTCAAGCTCTGGGCGGGATTCGAACCATGGACCTGCTGCGCGGCAGTCCATAGCCAATGCCACTGAGCCATCATTGCTTCGAAAGTCTGTAGGATATTGATTGGTTTGATTCTAATATCATGCAGATATTATAGAATTACTGTAAATAAATATAAGTTTTTCTATTTCAGGTATGAGTCCAGAACATCTGTCGGGTAAAAAAGTTGGTGTGTACATAGGAACCTGCTTTTCTGAAACTGAAAAGGCATGTTTTTACGAATCGACCAGTAAAAATGGATTTGGAATTTCGGGGTAATTTTTAAAACGATTTATTAGACACAACCAATAAACGTAATTGAAAATAACTATATTTTTTAGTAAATCTTGCTGAATAGCCTTACATGAGGTTTCCTGGCATTGATGCATAAATAACAGTGAGTAGTTAAAACATTAAGTTATTCGATGTATGTTAATTATTTCATCACGTTCATCATCATCATCAGCCGTAAGAAGTCCACTGTCCACTAACTTGCCTCCTCATAGAACGCCACAAAGAACGGCTATCAGCCACATATGACTTTTACGATGTCGTCAGTCCACTTAGTGGGGGGCCTACCAGCTGTCTTCGTCGGTGTAATGTGGTCACCACTTGAGATCCTTTCTTACTCATTGGTTATCAGGTCATCGAGCAATGAAACCTGCCCATTTCCACTTCAACTTACTTATTCTGAAAGCTATGTCACTGACTTTGGTTCTTCGGCGAATATCCTCACACCGGATTTTAACGCGCAAAGAAACTACAACTATTGCTCTCTCCATAGCTTACTGACCTACTGTTGGTTTTGTACATTAGGGTCACAGTTAAGGACCACGTCTCAGTGCCATAAGTCATTACTGGCAACACACACCGGTTGAAGACTTTGGTCTTTTCTTTTAATTAATTTACTGTCCAAAATTTCTACAATAGACTGCGTAAGCCCGAAGGGCTTATGAGCAGTGAATGAGTTCGGTAACTTATAAGTTATAATATACAAGATAAGAAATTACTTACATGAGAAATAGCTATTTAAAGTAAATAATCAGTGTTATTTAATAATATAAGTTTCTTTTTTGGTATTTTGAAAGGGCGTGGAGTGTGGAGGTATATGTCCTGTATGTCTTTAGGAAAAGTGTCAATTAATTTAGGTAGAAGGTAATTGTAGGTTCTCATTCCATATGCATTATTATATCTAGGTAGCTGAAATGGTTAAGAGTTATTAAGGGTACGTAGGTTGTTAGGACGCTTACATTTATTTAGATTTATTTTCTTTTTCATTTGGAAATTGTTATTTTTATCATGTTTTGAATGGGCAAAACGTAACAATATTGGAATAAACCTGAATAGTGATCACGGTGTAGTAGCTTAATTTTCCTTGGAATAATGTTTTTAATATGCGTTTTATAGGTTCTGCCGTAACTGCTAAGTCATTCAACGAGAAGATGTCGCGTAACTTCGCCCAAACGGGCACCGTTTGGGAAGTTTATCCCAGTCAGATTCATCTGGCGACCTCTTTGTCAACCTACCTTACTGGACAGTCTGTCCCAGGAAAATATAATGGTCAACAACTTTAAGAGTAGCATTCCCAATAACTACTGGTATGGGTGCAACATGCATATAAGACATAATTTTCGTCTTGTACATGTTAATTTTAAGATCCATCTGCAGGATGCTGGGTAAGGTGCGTTCTTGAACAGTTTCGGAGAAATAACGTCTCGCTGTCTCACGCCTAGTTTAAATTGGATGGGTTCCGTGCACTTGTCCTGTAGTTCCGATTCTATAGAAAATCTTTCGCCAAGCACCTAAAGAAATTTTCCGGCAGCTGTACTTGAGAGCCAGTGAAATTACAGGCATATGAGACGTAACAACTATATCTCAAGATGACTGTTGAAGTGCAATTCGTGACAGACAAAATGCATCTGTTATAGGCAGAGGTTAGTCCGCTTAACATCAGATGGCCCTCGAGCTTGTTCCGTCACAATAACATAAAAAAGACACAACCTCTCAAGCTTAACATTGATATTCAATGTGCTTCTACCGATATCGCTACCGGTTTTCACTTTATGGATCACATCATCGAATATCCAATACTTGTTCGTGATGACTTGATCTTCTTTTTAATTAGCCATTGGAGTTTCCACTTCCTGGATGGTCACTTTCAAAGAAAGAGTTTATCGTAAAGAGTCCCTCCTTTTTCTTGAAGTCAACCAGCTGCTAGTCCCTCTGGTTCCGAGGTCTATATCCAAATGGCCCTACGCTCAACTCACCACCATTCCACGTGCCTACTTCAAAGTCAAAGTCAAAATCAAATACATTTATTCAATTTAGTAGTTCATTTATTAGTATTGAAATATTCTACATTTTACTGCCACGTTCAGCAAATAAATTATATAGAGCCACTGCGAGAAGAACGGGCAAGAAACTCGGGGCCATTCTTTTAAACATCTTTTAACAATGTGTTACATACTCATTATATAATAAAGTTATTACAATATTTATTAAATTATGTAGGTGATAGGCAATAGCTTGGCAGAGGCGGAATTGTCCAGGCATTTTTGTCATTTAACTTATCAGAAACTGTGTAGTAGAATTTTTAATCAATATTTTTTTCACGTAAAACTTGAATTTCCCTTCTGTGAGCGTTGTAACATGTTTGGGAACTTTATTATAAAACCGTACACAATTACTTAAGAAGGGCCTTTTATTTGTCTTTGCTGATTTAAAACCTGGCACCGCTATTTTATCTTTATTCCTAGAATTGTAATCGTGATTGTCAACGTTTAATTTAAGTTTATCAGATTTTTACGAACAAACATAATATTTTCAAATATATACAGACTTGTAAAGTTAAAATATCAATTTCCTAAAAAGATCCCTCAGATATTCCCTAGGACCCAGTTTATATATGGCTCGAATTACACGCTTTTGTAGGATAAAGATTGTCTCCATCTCAGCAGCAGTTCCCCACAGCAATACACCATACGACATAATACTGTGGAAGTACGTGAAATAAAGAAAGCGAGCAGTAGCTGCGTCTGTTTACTGTCTTATCCTAAGAACTGCATATGCAGCAGAGATCATGTAAATGTGGATCCCACTGTAAAGTGGAATCCATTTTAATTCCCAGGAAGACTAACGCATTGTCAATAGGGAGATTATCTGGGCCAAGCTTTATGTTTGGTTTAACATAAGGAACATTTGGTAAAGAAAACTTTAAACATTTCGTATTTTTTAATTTAAGAGAAGATTATTAGCGGGGAACCATTTACAGATCATAGATAATACATTATTTACATAAGTAAGTTCACTGTCTTTCCTATCTACTTTAAAAATCAGAGCGGTAACATCTGCAAATAAAACAATATCGCAGAAATCTTTGACTATGCAAGGCAGATCATTAATATATGCTAGAAACAGAAAAGGTCCCAAAATTGATCCCTGTGGCACTCCCATTTTTACTAATGGTCAAAAAAAGTATTGCCATTTATTCTAACCTTCTGTAGCCTGTCTGACAGATATGACTCTATAAGATTCAGAGCTTTTCCACTAATACCATAGTGTGTAAGTTTACGAATCAGAGTGCAGTGCTCTACACAGGCAAATGCTTTGGAAAGATCACAAAATACGCCAATAGCATCATGTGAACTCTCCCAGGCTTCCAGTATGTGCGACATCAATTGAACATCTGCATCCGTTGTGAATTTGCTCTTTGTGAAACCAAACTGATTCTCATTCAATAAATTAAACTTTGCGTTGAAGTCCCCCATAACAACGGTGTAGTATTTCATATGGCTTATCTTTTTGAGTAGTATTTTTATTTAAAACTGGGTGAAAAGCACGTTAGTTCTTACGGCAGAAGCCCTTGATAGCCAGAAAAATTACAAGCACATGAGACTCAACAACTAGGTATGCCCTAAGGTGACGGGCGCAGTGCAATTCGTGACTTGTGACGAAATGCATCCGTTATAGGCAAAAGTTAGACCACTGAAAGACTTTAAAAAGCGAATTCATAATTATAGATAACATACAGTTTTGATTTCAATGGAACGATAAAATGGTTAACACACAACAAGCTAGAGGCCTCAAGCTTGTTCCGTCACAATAACATAAATAAGTATACATTAATTTAAAAAGTTATAAACCCGACTGCAAGTTATTTATTTTCGTTAACCATTTTATCTTTCCATCGAAATTAAAACTGTATGTTATCTATAATTATGAATTCGCTTTTTAAAGTCTTTCATTATGGTACCACACTCGATGGGTTACCATAATGAAAGAGAGACATGGGCATTGAAATTTTAGCCTTACATACCATGGGCGTTGCACTCATCCAATGTCCTCTTATGTAATGAGTGAATTTGATGAGTTATGTGTTGCTCTCATGCAATTTACTCTTTTGCATTCCAAGAAGTAAGTATTGGATAACGCTGGGCAAAACGACTGAATATCAGGCATATATATTCGTCTCGCACAGCGTTCTTTAGTAAGAAAAAGAAGTTTCAAAAGTATGCATTAAATCTTTCTATACTAATGATAGTAGAGAATTGTAAATAAATTGTTGAGCTAATGTATTTTTTTAATCCTGTAGGTGCAACAAATCTATGTTTGCAAACCGCATATCCTACTGGCTCAACGCCAAAGGTCCTTCCATGTCCATCGACGAAGCTTGCTGCAGCTCCACTGCAGCACTCGAACAGGCTTTCCAGGCTATAAACCGTGGAGAATGCGAATCAGCAATTGTTGGTGGAGGAAACTTGTGTCTGCACCCACAATCTTCAGTACATTATGGAAGGTACAACTGTTTTATTTGTTTGTTAGATTTTGATGATCATGCCGTGGACATTCTCAATATTTCTATTTTTGAATAAGTCAAGGTAAAAGTCAAAAACATTTATTTAATTGAGGCGTCTACAACGCTCTTAGGAAGGTCAATTACACATTTTAATATTGAAATATGCCACATTGTACATCCACGTCCAGAAAAAAAATGTTTAGAGTCACTGCGAGAAGACCGGGCAAGAAACTCAGGGCCATTCTTTTAACAATGTGTTACATACTATACAGGGTTATTGGTAAATTGCTAACAACCTCTTAGGGTTGACTTCTGCTAGTCCTAAGAAACATTTTGGTATTTTTGTTTTGATTAGATTTTTTATTTATTTTAATGCCTACTTCGTGCTAAGATCGCCCGAAGCGGCAACATTGGACCGCGCCACGCTCCCTTTGAATAGAGTTTTGAATACCTACATCGAACAAAGTAATAAAAAATATGAAATAATACATTACAGGCACGAGAGACTTTTGACATCAGATGATCATCGTGCTTATGAAGTCAAAAATGTATAAAAAACACTAAAAAAAAACAATAAAAAAACATCTCAAAATGTTTGTTTGGACTAGCAGAAGTCAACCCTAAGAGGTTGTTAGCATTTTACCAACAGCCAGGTTTAGTAAAATTATTACAATATGTTATTAGACTACACAGGTGACAAGCGATAGCTTGGCAGAGGCAGAATTGGCCAAGCATTTTTGTCGTTTAAGTATTTACAAACTGTGTAGTAGGATGTCTTAATAATTAAACCGTTTAAAGTTGTTTAATTACTATGTGTAATAATCGCGAAAACCTAAGACAACAGGATGTCTTAATCTTTATTCCTAGTGTTTTAATCGTGATTGTCGCTGTTTAATTTAAAATAACTGAAACATTTACGAACATACATAATATTTTCAAATATATACAGGCTCGGTAAAGTTAAAATATTAATTTCTTTAAAAATATTCCTCCGAGATTCCGTAGGATCCATTTCATATATGGCTCGAATTGGACGCTTTTTTAACATAAAGATTGTCTCGATCTCAGCAGCAGCTCCCCATAGCTATAAAACATACGACATAATACGTGGATCCCGCTGTAAGTTGAATCCAATTTGATTCCCAGGAAGATTGACTCATTGTCAATAGTGAGTTTATCTAGGACAAGCTTAATGTTTGGCTTAAACAAAAATAACATTTGGTAAAGAAAACTTTAAAACTATTGTCTTTTTTAATTTAAGAGAAGATTATTAGCGGCGTACCATTTAGAGATCATAGATAACACATTATGTACATGAATTAGTTCACTATCTTTCTTGTCTACTTTAAAAATAAAAGAGGTATCATCAGCAAATAAAACAATATTGCAGAAATCTTTGACCACGCAAAGCGGATCATTAATATTCGCTAGAAACAGAAAAGGACCTAAAATTGATCCTTGTGGTACTTCCATTTTTACCAAAGGCCCGGAAAAAGTATTGCCATTTATTCCAACCTTCTGTAGCCTGTCTGACAGATATGACTCTATAAGATCCAGAGTTTTTCCACAAATACCGTAGTGTGAAAGTTTACGAATTAGAGTGCAGTGCTCTACACAGTCAAATGCCCTGAAAAGATCACAAAATACGTCAATAGCATCATGTGAACTCTCCCAGGCTTCAAGTATTTGTGACTCTTTGTGAAACCAAACTGATTCTCATTCAATATATTATGCTCATGAAAATGGGATACTCGTAGAAGTTGTTTGAGCACAGTTTTTTCGAATACTTTACTCAGAACAGGCAAGATGGAAATAGGTATATAATTGCAAGGGACAGATGTAGCCTCGGACTTAAAAATTGGACTGATTTTATTTTGTTTCATTAAGTCGGGAAAATTTCCTCTATCGGTGAAGATTGAATATTGTTACTAAATATGGTGCAATAATGCAAATTATAGACTCTGTCACTTTACCTGACATACCCACTAGAAGTTCAGTATTCTTTGTGCTTAAACTTTTGAATGTCGTTATAATTTCAAATGCTGTCGTATATCTGAAAAAAAAGTCCCGTGTTTGCAGGGAAAATTTTGTTTTAACAGAGCTTTTGCTACATGGGGACAAGAATCCAAAATCATCCACATTCTACAAGTACTTTAATTTAATACCGTTTTCAGGATTATGAACATAAGCAGGGATGGTAAGACGAAATCATTTGCACAAGATGCTGCTGGTTGTGCAAAATCAGAAGCCATCAATGTCCTTTTTTTGCAAAAAGCTAAAGATGCGAAACGGTATGTATTATTATGAATAATCTTTATTATATAATAATCTAGCTAAATAATTTAAAAAATATTCACGAGTATAAGAGTCTTATTAATCTATTTGTTTGTCCTACCCAACGGCTATGATTTTAACCTTTATTATACTTACATCATATATTATTACATATATACACAATGTAAATGTAGGTACAATAACAATATAAGATATTATATACATATAGACTTTGTTGCAATACTACTCAATATTAATTATGATTTTATGTGCATCTACGAGATAACTATTAGTCAAATCTCCCTTAATTTGTCCCTATCTTAAGATATAATATAGTAGGTGCTATACTATATACAAAACTCACTACCAAATGTCATGCTCCTAACATAAAAAAAAAAGACTTTTAAAAGTGTTGTTGTTCTGTCTTCTACTTATAAACTGTTACACAACTAGTATTAGGCTTAACCGTTAGAGTTAAATATAATTTGTAACCCCTATTCTTCTTCGTATAAACTGCCTACATACTAATTTAGAGATTGACATTTCTTCTGTCTAAAAACTGTAGGCAGTTTTTTTATTTTTAGGGAGACCTTTCATCTTTGTTTTCAACTTTTGCCGTCAGTAGCGTAAATATTTTAGAAATTTTATTTCTTAAACTAGTTACTAAATTTCATTCCTTTAACTTCAAATACAGGGCTCATACAAATTTTGCGTCATTAAATTTCATGCTTTTAACTTCTAATACAGGATACAATACTCTCCCTAAAAATCTCCTCCCTCTAAAAATTCAGCTCCCTTTTGACCCCCTCAAATCAATCCTGTTGCAAAATCCGTTCTAAGATGACTCTCCTTCTACACATTTGCCAAATTTCAGCTTCATAGGTCAAGTCTCACATTTATTGCTTAGTTAGTTAGTTATTATGTTTAATACATATAAAGAAGATTTCAGAAATAATTCCGAATAATACGATCCAGAAGATAACTCGTATCGATATTAAATTAATTTTGAGGCAGTGATGGCGCAGTGGCATTACTTATGGACTGCCGCGCAGCAGGTCCATGGTTCAAATCTAGCAGCGGGCTTGAGCTTCACGGCATGGTGGAAGGGCTTTTTGTGAATGCCCGCCTGGCTAGCGACCACCCTCAAGTGGAAAATCTGTCGCCAAGCACCTATTGGTGTGTTCCGGCAACTGTCCTTGACTGCCACTAATTCTAGGTTGAGCCTGTTAACACCTTCGACGACTTCATCACTTACCATCAGGTGAGATTGTGGTCAAAGGCTTGCCTATCAGCAATAAAAAAAAATGGAGTACCTATGAACTATCATATATAACGCAGGTTATCTCCCTGACACTAAAAAATAAAACGTTTCAGAATTTATGCCGAAGTAAAACATGTCAAATGTGAATTCTTATCTATATTAAATGAAGAAACTGGTCCAAAATATGGATTTTATCGAAACGCAGTTGACATTGCCGGCTTTTTAAACAAGTTCTATGCCGACGCAGATGTTGCTCCCAATGATGTAGAGTATGTAGAAGCATTTGGTTCAGGTAACAAATAAAAATCAGATTATGTTTATTTTGAACATATTAACGTATGTTGCTCCCGTATATATATATATATATATATATATATATATATATATATATTGGAATTGGATCTGGTTCGCCACAATACAAAAGGTTACGGCTTAATGTAAATGGTACATTCCTTTTCCCCATATATTCTCTCTTTCTCAAAATATAACGAAATCGGCCGTCTTACCCGCTAGATGCACCAGTGCCACAGTAGAATGTGTGATCCCGCAAGTTTTTCAAATAAAGTTCATATGTTTGTAGCTAAGAACACTCTCTATTAAAACGTTTTATGTAATTTGAGATTTATTTGTAAATTGTAGCTGTGCCAGATGTAGATAAATCTGAATTGGAAGCCATTGATAAAGTATTTTGTAAAGATAAACATGAACCACTTCTAGTCGGAAGTGTTATGTCAAACATTGGGTACGGAGAAGCTGCTTCAGGAATATCGGCGGTGACAAAAGTGAGGAATATGAAATAATTAATTTTGGTATCGATAAAAAAAATGAATTAAATTGATACATCCAGTCTTTTGTTTTAGGTTTTACTAGGATATCATAAAGGTGAGTTGGCGGGAAATTTGGACTGTGAAACCCCGAGAAAAGATATAGCTGCTCTGCAAGAAGGACGTATGCAAATAGTCACGGATAACCAGCGTTTTCGGCGAACATATGCCGCTGTAAACAGTATGTCCGTTACAGGAGTCAATGGTCATGTGTTATTATACGGACGTTATAGGCCTAAGGTACACATAAACAAATGAATACTTTCTACAATAAATTAAAAATAAAACTTGTTTACTTTTGAGCTGTTTTACTTTTCAGAATCTTGACCGTTATGAAACAAACATTCCACGACTTGTAACCATATCTGGCAGACAAGAGTCTTCAGTGAAAAGGATTTTTGAACATTTAAAGTCCAAACCTATTGACGCTGAACAATTAGCACTGATTCATAATATACATGAAACGAATATATCTGGTCATTTGGGAAAAGGTTTCATTATTCTAGGTAAGCGAAATCAAAATACACATGACTCTCCCGGTTTAAGAGGCACAAGCCTGCATCCGTAGTGCTAAATGGGTTAACAAATCAGGTCATAGCATGAAGCTTATCACCACACATCAGTTAAAACCACATTGCCAAATAGCATAGCGGTGATCTGACGAAGCGAAGGTGAAGAGGGTGAAGCTATTTCTAAGGCTGGGTCGAATCAGTTAAGGTATTGGAAACGACAAAAATTAGACACACGGCATGTTTGTATCTGTAGTATCCTGATAGCTAGTTCTTGAGAGAAGCGTTATCCGAGTACAGTTTTTTGCTAGCCAGCCGCAGAAATAGGGGTCAAAACAGTTGTATTTCAATTTAATTATCAAAATATCTTTATTTAGATTAACATAAATAAATTTGTACAAAATAGTTAAATATATTCCTAGAGGTACAATTAAGGAAGATAAAATGTTTCTCAAGTATGTAAAACTTTTAGCAGTAACATCAATATATTTAGAAAGTATATTTTATTTAATATGCAATGCGTAACTTGTTTACAGTTTTAATAATTTTATTTTTGCAGTAACGCCTGCTCTGCGGATTACATTATAAAATTACAAATTTACGAGAAAAAAATATATAGATATATTATCCCGCATATGGCTATAATTTTTACCGCCGTAAATTTGTAATTTTGTAACGAATAATTTTATTTTGAAAGTCAGGGCTAATACTGTCTAACTGCAAGCGAATTGGGTAAATTTGATCTCTTACTCGAGAGCAATGAATCCGGGTCACTTAAAGAATGTTAAAAATCTCGGAAACTAAAAATGATAGGTTAATGCAATAAATTGTATTTAATAGACAATGTAATACTCCTTAAATGAAAGTAAAAAAAATATGAGTCACCATACATTTTATTAACACAAAATTACATAAAGAAAAAAACTGCTGATCTCTCCTTAAAACAAAAATAGGAAACATGAAATTTTTGAACTTTATTACGATTTTCTTGAATTTTAATACTTCGTATTGCCTCCTCGTGCTTCCATTACTGCGTTTACGCGGTTTGGCATGCTGTACACCAAGTTCCTTATACGATTTTGGGGAATATTCTCCCATTCCTCTGTGAGAGCAATTTTGAGCTCACGAAGCGTGATTGGGGGAGGGTTTCGTTGTTTTACGCATCTGCCTAGCTCGTCCCAAGCATGCTCGATCGGGTTGATATCCGGGCTGCGCGCTGGCCACTCCATACGAGTAATGTTCATCTCTTGAAGGTAGTCATTCACAATCCTACCTGTATGAGGTCGGGCATTGTCATGCATAAATATAGCATCCTCACCTAAATTGACCATAAATGGACCAACGTGATCATTGAGGATTTCTTCCACATATCTTACGCTAGTTAAAGAGCCGTTTTCTATGATCACCAGCTCTGTGCAACTTTCAGAAGAAATTCCGGCCCATACAAGTACAGACCCACCACCGTAGGCTACTTTTTCTTCGATGCATGCTTGCTTGAATCTTTCCCCTGGTCTTCGATACACTCTGTGTCTTCCGTCGTGCTTGTAGAGCATAAATTTTGATTCGTCGGAGAACATAACTTTTGACCAATCTTCAATACTCCAATTTACGTGGCTCTGGGCATATCTTAGTCTCGAAATACGATGCCCACGCTCCAGTTTAGGGCCGTTTGCAGGTCTAAGGGGTTTTAAGTTAGATTCAGCAAGCCGACGTCTTACTGTCCATGCACTTGGGTTACTTCCTCCGAGGCGTCGAAACTGATTGGTGAGTTCAGTTCCTGTGAGAAAGCGATTTCGAAGCATGGTGTTCACCAAGTATCGGTCTTCTCGTGCTGTGGTACACCTGGTTCTGCCCGTTCCTGGTCTGCGTAGGTTAGAACCAGTTTCTTCGTAACGTCGGAGAACTCTTTGTACTGTTGACAGCGACACACCGACAGTCCTGGCTGTATCGCGCTGACTCCGGCCGGTTTCCAGCATTGTAGGTATTCTGGTGCATTCTTCAGGCGTAAGCGACATAATTTCAGCTTGAATAATGAATATAGAGCACTATCAACATGGTTTATGTACCCACATAAATGACAGATTACAAACAAAAGCAAAACCAAATGCTGTAATTTCGTAGTTCCATCTTCGAAAGTGGCCCTTTTTCAAATTTGATTTTTTTATGATATAACTTTACAATAACTAAGAAGTTTTAATACCTTCATTTAAGGAGTATTACATTGTCTATTAAATACAATTTATTGCATTAACCTATCATTTTTAGTTCCCGAGATTTTTAACATTCTTTAAGTGACCCGGATTCATTGCTCTCGAGTGTATATACAACACTAATGTGCTGTAAGAAGGAATTGTAACGAGAGACGATTTTTGCTGGCCCTAATTTGGATTCCAGGTCCGTCATCTTATCTTATGCTTGAGAGCTGGTTGCAGGAGAAGATGGAACATCAGGAACATTATACAACAATGTGGCTCACTTAGAGACTCTTTTATGTTTATTATTGGCAAAAAGCGATCTAAAAAATTTGAAGATTTCGTAGCGAAGTTTACTTAGCTGTTCTCAACCGATCAGCAAAGTTAAGCAACGTCGTGCGCGGTTACGAGTTGGATGGGTGACCGCTAGTGACATTACTACTGAGCGTTTCCGTGCTTCGGAGGGCACGTTAAGCCCTCGTCGGTTCCGGTTGTTGTCTTAGGATGGCAGTCGTTATAGCATGGTGGTAGGGCATTTTGCGAATGCCCGCTTGGCTAGCTACCACCCTCATGTAGAAAATCTGTCGCCAAGCACCTAATGGTGTGTTCCGGCAGCTGTCCTTGAGAGCCAGTACTTCTAGGTTAGCCTGAATAACATCTTCGACCACATCATCACTTACCATCAGGTGAGATAGTGGTCAAAGGCTGGCCTATCAGGCATAAGAAAAAAAAATATTATATTTTTCTTAGTATAAAATTTATGATGCCTATCTAGGCCATCGATTACGCGGCTCCTTCCATAGTCTAGCCTTGCGTAACACACTAAACAGGTTTAAATGTATTTTATGGGTATATACAATTAATTTTAACCCATTATGACATAACAAACTATTTCTAGAGGCATAAATATGCAGAAGGTCGTAAAACCCTATAACAAGGTAAAGGGATTGGTTTCGATCAATTTACGAGTATGTATTTAATAAAATGCATGTCCTGTAAAAATACCTTAAATGAGCAAACGTGGAACTGGTCTTTTGAGATATTTATTATTATTTTTATATTACATACTTAGATAATAGTAGTCATACATCTATCTGTGTGGAACTATATCACAGTGCACGGTTTTTTTATGCTAACTTTGCATTAGTTACTCAAGTTTGTAGGAATCTATGGTAATTGAACGTGAACTAGGCCAGTGGTATTGTTCAATGCTTGGGTCCTAAAATCATGTACACCTGAATTAAGTTCTATCTTTGTAGATATATATAACACCCTACCAGCTTTCATATTTCCTGATGCATCGACAATCACCGTTGATGGAGACCAACGGTGGTGGTCGATATTATCGAAAGTAGAATGAAGAAATTTAATTCCACATTAATAATGCGGACACTTAAAGTAACGTAAATTTCAGTGTCTCCGTTTCCTGATATATAAATGTATCGGGACACTAGAAGTTTTCAAGTACAAAGTAAATATGTTCATTCTAGGCAAGCATGATCCACCCACAACTGCGTTGTTGACGGTCAAATATCCCATTAGTTGAATCGCCATTCCGACCTGAAATCATTTGTTTGGCATTATTATTAAATCCTTATTTCAACTAATCACGTAATTGCCTTCGTCACAATAAATGATGTGGTGGCTGTTACATTTTAAATTTATTTCATGCCACTTTGTTTAGAACTAGATAAAAAAATTTAACCATATATTTCAAATGCATAATTCATTTTTAAGATACTAATCATAGCAATCAAAAGACTGTAAGTTTAACGGAGAAAGTGGATTATTTCGACGGCACACAACGTCCATTGTGGTTTGTGTACAGTGGAATGGGTTCACAATGGGCTGGAATGGGCGCGCAACTTATGAAAATACCCATCTTTTCAGCTGCTATAGAACGGTAAAGAATAGATTAATCTCTGACACCCATTAATAATTTGAAATCTCTCTACTTTCTCATTATAGTACTTTGTTTTATATTTCTAAATTTTCAGCTGTCACAAAGTTTTGCAACCCAAAGGAATTGATATAGTTCACATCATAACATCTTCCGACAAGACTATTTTCGACAACATTCTGAACTCTTTTGTGGGTATCGCTGCCGTGCAAATTGGTCTTACTGACATCCTTCTAGAGATGGGGCTGGTTCCTGATAAGATCATTGGTATGTGATTGTAGTTAACTTTTTATACAGTCTTTCAAAGTTTAATAGTTAGGTATAGTCATATAGGTAGGTGTTTAAATGTATTACACTTGCCTTATAAGGGAGCTAATAGTAACTGAGCAATAATTCCTAATTGTATTTAGGACATAGTGTGGGTGAGCTCGGCTGCGCTTATGCCGACGGCTGCCTGACAGCTGAAGAAATGATTTTGTCTTCCTATAGCCGTGGGTTGGTTTCTTTGGAAACACCATTCATCCGAGGGTCTATGGCTGCTGTTGGCATTGGATATCAACGAGTAAGATATTTTGAAATTATTTTAATGATCTTATCTATATTTCATATACAAAATGTGAATTTTAATAGAGTAATCTGTAGCAAAAATGTTTTCAATTAATATTATATTACAGATGTTAAATATGTGTCCTGTTGATATTGAAATCGCGTGCCACAACAGTTCTGAATCTTGTACAATCTCTGGACCTGCGGATGCGATGCGCGATTTTGTCGCTGATCTGACAGCTAAAAGTATTTTTGCAAAAGAAGTTCCTTGTTCCAATATAGCATACCACTCGCGATATATCACTGATGCTGGCAAGTAACTTGTATTTTTAACGGAAGTATTCAAGTGAAGTTCATAGTGCTTTCCATACAAACGTAGATTCGTCATATTTTAAACAGCAAGTGCTGAAACTAAGTGACAATTTTAATGCTTGTCTTTGGGCCTAATATATATGATTCTCTTCTATGCATGCAACATTTCAACGAGTTTAAACACTTGGTATTTAAAATATGATGCTACTACGTTTGTATGGAAAGAACAATGAATACACTAACCTTAACTTCCATTTTATGTATATCTTGAAACGTTTTTACTGATTGAGTATGTTTCTGCAGGCCCTGCACTATTAAAATATCTTAAAAAGGTTATCCCGTTGCCCAGAGCCAGAAGTGAGCGATGGGTATCTACATCGGTGCCACAAGAAAGATGGGATGAACCACGTGCAAAATATTCTTCAGCGGAATATCATACTAATAATTTATTGGTCTGTAAAAATGTATTCAATATTACCAGTTATCTATTTATGGTATTTCCTTAAACGGGTGTATTCTATTTTTATAGAGCCCAGTACTCTTTGAAGAGACCAGTAAGCTGATTCCTCCCAACGCTGTGCTGGTGGAAGTGGCTCCACATGGGCTACTGCAGGCCATTCTCAAACGATCACTGCCAGATTCTTGTACGAATATTCCTCTCACGCGTCGCGGACAAAAAAATGATGTTGTTTTCGTATTAGAGGCTATTGGGAAGTGAGTTTTCATGCTTAGCATTCGATTGGATTTGATTGTGTCTTAATATAATTGTATTGTTTTTCTATTGTTTCTTGCTTTCAGGTTATATATGGAAGGTTATAATCCTAAAGTTCGAATGCTGTACCCAGAAGTGGAGTTTCCTGTGTCAACCGGCACACCGTTCCTGTCACATTATGTAGACTGGAGTCACCAAGACAAGTGGTAAGATTATATTTAAAATAATAAAATGATTAAATGTAAGTAAACGGCTATATCCGACAGCGTAGATCTTCTTGATATATACTTCCCACAAGTTGAATACTACTATGAAACGGTAAAATACTCACGTTAGTGATCAACTAGTTCAACACGGGTTTCAAGCTTATCAGCATCGACTGCGAGCTCTCCCGGTAGGTACAGCAGTGTGCTTCCAGCATTGCTCGGCACGACGTCAACAACTCCCTCACATGTACCAGATACCATCTAACATTGACGTGCAGGCAGCAAGAAGCTGGGTGGGGGTGGAACAAGCCTAGCACTTCCGGCGCTGAATGAATAGTGTGGCGTGTCTGGAGAAAGAGGATATGGTTCGTCGTCTGTGATCACATCTTTATCACGCATATCGTAACAAACGATGCTGAACTGTATCGCATTTTAGACAACCCCACATCTTCTGCTTTAAAGCACCTTAAGGTGGCATTGCGCAGAAATCCAGGCTGCTGTTAGCATCCAACTCACATCTCACGTTTAAACAGATAAACACATAAATCTCTCCCATTACATTTTAGGAGGAACATTAAATTATATATTAATTTGCTAATATGGAAGCATTATCAAATTAACTGTACTGATTGGAGTCAAACAGATGCGCATGTTCCCTGATGGCCAATTCAATAAAATCCAAAATTCTTAATGGTCCTTATATGTTCGGTCAGTCTGGTAGGGATATTGCGTCAAATCTCCACCACGGAACTCTTGCTGCCAGTCGCATGATTCTTTATATACGCCCGGTACGTTTAGGTGTTTTTTATCCTTTGGTTAAAGCGCAGTAGCTGTTTTATTTGACCATGTCTTGTTCTTACAAATAGTACCTACATAAGCAAGAAAATGTTCCATTTTAATTGGTTACAAATCGAAAATAAGTATGTCACATATTATGTATATTATAGAACTATTCCACTTTAATCGCTTCGTGCATCAACGATCTTAATATTGAGGACAAATTTGCAGGATAGTCATGTTAGCTCACAAGCTAACATGGCCATATCGATCAGTATGGGTAGGCACATAACGTAAGTAGTGAAAAAATAGGTTTTGCTGTTCATGTTTAAATGTAACATAAAGAAAAATATTTTTAAATGTGCTGTCATATGTTTTCTGGGGTAACTTTGCTAGTTGTAGGATAAGTACTAATAGTGGTAACTGATGAATATCGCAGATAAATGATATATCTGAAATATATAGGTTTGAAGATCTTTGTTAAGCATTGAATACAACTTTTGAAAAATACACTCACAATGTGTGAAATGACATATTTATATATTTTTTAGGAGCTTACCGCTCTATCAATCAGCTCACAGGACAGTGACTGCATCCTGTACATTTGCAGTAACAATTCATGATGATGAATTTAAATATCTGAAAGGCCACGTTATCAGAAGTAAGTACACCACTAATTTGGGATATATATATTGCACCATGCTTAAATTGCAATTAAAATGTGTTAGGTAGTTTAATAAGTTGGCATCGTCAGGACCACTACGTCCTAGTTATTAATGAAATTATATTGTTATCATTATCGCCGATGCCAAAGGGTTAAAACCACACGCCCGCTATAGTAAATTTTCAACTAATATTTCATTTATCGTTAACAGATACGACGTTTGTGCCTTTTTCATTTGCACTGGTGGCTGCTTGGGACACGCTTTCAATGTCTCAAAATGTCCCAAAGAAAACATTCAGTGTAGAGTTTCGCGACGTGCAGTTATACGTGCAGCCAACACTACACGATCAGAAGGTGGTCAAACTCAGCGTCTCGCTACATAGAGGAAGTGGCTGGTTTGAGGTGCCTACAATTAAAATACCATAATATGTTGATATTTAAGAAAGGTTTTGTATTTTTTCTGTATTTATGCCGCGCTTATTGGCTGGCACAAAAAATAATCTTCTTTGTTTGTTTAGTTACCAAGTATCTTAGTATTCACACTTTTCATAATGATGTGGGAATAAGAGTTGCGGGTCATCATTCACAGCAGCTCCAAATGATTAGTGGTAGAAAGTTGTTTTAGTCGCAGGTTATTGTAGCGTTAAATTTCTAATGACCGTAACGACAGAGAATAGGTAGAATGAAGAAATTTTAATTGGTCCTTGAGGTAGCGCGGGGATAAAGGTTTGAACAGAATACTGCAAAGGAGAGATAGTATATGAGCATTCCGGCGACGGCGAATAGGGAGTCACTAGAGCTTATTACGAAAATCGGAGACAGATCACTGCGTAAGTCATATATAAATCCTAAAAAAAATTATGGCATGGAGGTAGATAAGGCGCTGGATTAAAACATATCATATGTTTTATGATCGTCATCCATCACCACGCGAGTGTAACTAGTATTGAAATATTACTACATCATACTGCCACGTTCAGCAAAAAAATATAGAGCCACTGAATTAATGAAATGAATGAAAGTGCCAAAATATGTATCAACACTCAACACTGTATTTATGTTTCTGATTCATACATTTTTATATCGCCAAGCAGGAAAGTTCACATTACTGTAACTCGGATTGAAGTCTTTCGCAAATCTGTATGGGTGCCAGTTCAATTACAGGCAAATGAGACTTAATAATTTTAAGTCTCGGGGTGATGGGCGCAGTGCAGTTCTTGGCGAACTGAATCTATTATAGACAGAGGTTACCGATTAAGACCAGGTGGGCCTCGTGCTTGTTCCCTATCTTGTGTTACAATCCTTTTTAAAAAGATGATCTGTTGAATTAATTTTTAGATTTTGGTTGGGAACTCAGAAGTTGCCACTGGATTTATTGACCTTATTGACCATATGGAACCTCCCAGAAAAGACAAGGAACTTTTGGAAGAAAGTGAAACATTTATAAAAAAATATGAACTCTGTGGCCAAGAAGTGTATCAGCTATTCTACGAAAGAGATTACATGTATAGGTAATATACCTTACTAGAACATATTGAAAATATAAATAAATTTTAATTTTGTTGAAGATTATAAGTAAAGCAAATGATTTGATTCATTTAATTATGATCTCTGACTAAATTAAAACTTACTTATATCTGATATTACAATAATGTTCTAAGAAAATAAACAGGAAATCTTAACTTGTCAATAACACATTTGCAAGATTTTATGTTAAATATTTATAATATTTTTAATATTATCTATTAAAAATATTATAATAATAATTGTGTAAATTGTTTTAGTGGAGAATTTCGCAGCATCCACAGAGCAAACGAATCGCTATCTGAAGCTTACATATTGTGGAAAGACAACTGGGTAACTTTCCTTGATGGTATATTGCAATTGAACACCTTAAAGTACACAAATGGAACTATTTCACAACCTGATAAAATAAGAAATATTATGATCGACGTTGAAAAGCATCTTAAGAGCATCAAATTCAGCACAATTACCGAAAACAATACTTTTTCTTTATTAGAAGCTCGACTATGTGCCGTACAAGACCGGACAAGGTGAGTTCATAATAATTTCCTAGAGCGTATTTAAGGGACATTAAATTTGTATACCTAAACTAGTATACAATTATTTCTACGAAGAAACTATAAGCCAACCTGTGTTTGTAAAATTTCCTGAAGTTAGAACAACGTGTGGTGCTTAATATAAACTCAGTCTATCGGAAATGTTAGTACAATCTGGGCAATAATGTGCTCACATGCTTGTATTCCCTCCCAAGTAGCACATAGTAGCTGCAAAGCACTCTCAAGGCTGTTTTAATTTGATTTACAAGGGCTGTGTAGCTGCCTATACATCCCTTCTAGGTCTAAATTGTCCATTAAATCAACCTACCTTAAACATAACAACACCATACCTAATAATTAAACAACTTAAAACGGTTTAAATCGCGTATATCTATAATTATTTACGCGTATATTTATTACTATTTATTAATATACGCGTTTAAACCGTTTAAAGTTAATATTGTCTTAGGTTTTGTCACCCCGTGACCAAGGTCACTGCAAAGCGTTTGCAACGTCGTCGGGACAAAAAATGATAAATATACGCGATTTAAACCGTTTTACCGAGGAACCGTCGATTCTTTTATCAAAGTTTTTAATCACTTTTTGGAAAAATGGCATGTATTACTATTTCGTTAAACACATGACGGATTTGGGGTTTTAGGACTGCAATCGAATCAATTGGCTCCGTATAGACTCTATCTTTAACATAGCCCCACAAAAAATAATCCAGTGGTGTTAAATCGAACTCAGAAATCTGAGCTCAACCATTTAAAAATTATATTTAAATGCTCTTCATAATATTTTGCGCCATGAGTAATACGTAAGCTGTGCTGTTTAACAGTCTTAAATGTCTCCTGATTTAGTGTAAAGACACATCCTGCCATTCAGTCCATCACTTTTAAGGCTACTTGGTACTGTAAAGCACATGTTTTTGCGCAACTGTAAAAAAACTGATTGCACAAAATATTTAAAAAAAATTCAAACAAACAAGAATTTATCAAGAAAATTAATACGTTCAATCTATATAGATGGATCCTGAATATGGATTTCATTCATCAAATAATTTTTAATGTTTTTAGTTGTGGTGGTGTAACAATGAACAATGTCAGTTTTCATAACATTCTTCAAAGGACCAAAGATCGTGTTACACTACATACTTTAAAGTTCATTCCAAGATTTCAACCTAACATTGAGGTAAGTTTTTTTGTCAAAGTTTATATTGGAATCATATTTACTCTAGGTCACCACGATCTTACATTTTAATTATTATTATTCGTTTTAGCTTAAACTGTTACTGTTTTATTACAAAATTAGAAGTTTCATTTAACATTTAAACCTCCATTTAAGTCCGTTAATTCGCTCCTATCTTCAAAATTTTAGAACAGTTTTTTTTATATTTTATGTCTATAAATTTACTAAATTTCAGGCTACCAACTTCAGAAATAAAGAATTTACACTACAAAATTTCAATTCCAATTTTTCCATTTAATGATGCCTTTTCACAAAACCTGTTCATAAGCGACGTCTCCTTTCTACCTTTACATTGTAATTTTTGCATTAACGTCTGCTAATCTAATTAGCTTACAATATTATCATAGTATCTCAAATTGTAATAAAGTAAAGAGATTTTATAAACTACCTACTTCTCGAATTTCATCTTTATGAGGCAAGTCTTCTAAGCTTAAACATAAGGCCTCCATTCAATTTTTTACTTTTATTTATTCTCTTGATGCATCCTTATCATAAAAATCTTACCATACAGAAATTTTGTATTATTTGTTTAAACTTTTAATACTACATTTCGTAATAAAAGAGGAAACTTTCATATAAACATTCATCTGAAATTTAACGTCTTTAATCCTGCCAATAAAAACTGTTCTTAGCGGACGTCTACTACTAAATAAACTTCGCAATAGATGAGTTTCATGCTCCAAACATCAAAAACATAGGTTTTATATTTTTGATGTTTGGATATAGGATAACCTTCATACAAACTTTGAGTCCCAATGTATACTGCCCTGATGCAAAATCAGTTCCTACCTGACGTCTCCTACCTTCTGCCGAATTTCATGCTCCCGCCTTCAAACACAGGAGTTTCATACAAATTTGAGCCTCCATTTCATCCCCCTAATTCAACACTGTCACAAAATTAACCTAAGCTGACTTCTCAGCCGAGCCACTGCGAGAAGAACGGGCAAGACACTCGGGGCCAATCTTTTGAACTTCTTTTAATTCTTTAAGTAGAAAGATCTTCTTCAAGTAATCACAAACTGTGTAGTAGGTTTTGCTAATCAAAATGTTTTTCACGCGTAACCTGCATTTTCCTTCAGTGAGAATTATAATATCTTTGGGAACTTTATTATTAAACTGCGGTACCTAAGAAGGCCCTTTTATTTGTCTTTGCTAATCTAAAACCTGACACCGCTATTTTATCTTTATTCCTAGTATTACAATAGGTCATGTTTGTCACTGTTTTAATAAAATTATATTCATTTTTATACAAACATACATACCATTTTCTAATATAAACAGACAGAAGCATAAAAAAATATCTCTTTAAAAAACCTTCAGAGATTCCCTAGAACCCATTTCATATACGGCTGGAATTGCACGATTTTGTAATATGTAAGTTGTGTTTATCTCAGCAACAGTTTTCTCGAATACCAAACTCATGCGTAGGTAGGCTTCTAACGTGAATCATTTGTTAATTTTATTACAGATCCCAACAGCTCTGCGTGTTTTTGTTCAAATAACAGCAGAAAACATTAGTAAAGACCACATTACTGTTATTGCTCTTGATGATACTAATAGCAAAAGCCCACTGTTTCATGAAATGGAGAATATTTCTGCAAAAGATGGACTTCCTGGAATTAAACTTATTTATAAACACATAGCTAAGCTCGGTGATTTGATAGAAAAAAGATATGTGTTTGTGAACGCTGACATAGTTTTAGTCACGAATCTATCAAAAAATAAAAAGGTAAGGACTTTTTTGGAGATAAATAATATTCTGATTTTATATGTATCATGTTTCTTAATATCTGACAGGCTTTTCTTTAGTCACTATCTCACCGGATATACAGTGATGATGCAGTCAAAGAGGATGTTCAGGTTAACCTAGAATTACTGACTCTGAAAGACAGCTGACTGAACATACCCTTGCTTGGCAACAGATTTTCTATTAGCTATGCGATTATTTGCAAAATACTTTAATTTCATGCATTGATGACTGCCATCTTAAGACAACAATCCGGCATTGACGATGGCTTAACGTGCCTTCTGAAGCACGGAAGCAATCAGTAGTAAATATCACTAGCGGTCACTATCCAAGTAGTGACCGAAGAAAACGTTGTTTAACCTAGAAGATCGGCTAAAAACGACGAGGCTCATCCGCTACGAACATTCAAAGTTAAATATATTGTTATTCAAAATATATAGTGTTAACTGATCTGCTTTTGATTCCAGATTTGTGAAAGTTTTCATAGCATCCTCAAACCAGGTACATTGATTTTGAATGAAGAAGATGTAACAGTTGATGCTGCACGCATATTTCCTTCAAACTTGTACTTTACTGTATCAGTCCTAAGAAATACAAAGACACAACTTAGCTTAGCATATTGGAAACTCACTCCTCTAGCAGCAAGAACGTCAACATTTACTGTTAAATCAGAATCGGATCTTCCTCTACTGGCACACGCACGCAACAGTTTAGATTCCCAAAGTAGACTTATAATAATGTCGTCCTATCCACCCGTGGTTGGGCTCACTAACTTGGTAAAACAATGGAGGGAAGATTTAACCTGTAATTATATCAATCTCATAATTATCAACGAAAACTCTAAAGAGACTTTTAGTTCAGATGAACAACCTGATATAAACCTAGCTTTCAACATATTTAACCACGTAAGTATATGCTTATGTTCACAGCAACGTGTAAGCTAAAAATATATTATATCTTATCATTTTATAAAATTTGACAATTATATTAGAATCAAATAAAGTTTTGTTTTATTCTGTATCTTCTGTGAATGTTGCAGGGAACGTGGGGAGGCGAATATTATTTGCCGCTGGAAGAATGTCCTACAAGTCAGAATACAATGACGCTTCAAAGTGATGTGGCTGGAGATATTAACTCCTTACACTGGGTACAAGCACAGGTACCAGCTAATACTGGTACTCTAGTAACGGTAAAGTTTTCATAAATTAATTCAAATTTATTTACTAATTTGTGAGCACCTATAGAAAATATAAGGTGGATATTAATATATCAACAATACTGCGGGGGTGGTATGGAATCGGTAACTGACGCGGTACACACGTACAAATGCTACACAAAGTCACTAAAACGGTGTCACTAAGACAAAACTGTTGTTTCGCGTACCTATTTTGACGGACACGGAGCGGAGGCGGCGACAGTGACGGCACAGTAAGGAAACGGAACAGAGGCAAATCTTCATACAACTGCGTTTTGAAAGGTACACTAATGCGTGTGTGTGCGTGAACACGCGCAGCCTGTCACGTACGGAGCGAAACCGGTTTATACTGGCTTGACGCGTTGTGTTGGTTATTGTTCTACTGCTATAAAATGTCTTAATAAGCATAAATTCAAATATATAAAAACATTATATATATTTTTTGGTTATGAGGAAGACTCCACTGAGTAATTAATAATTTGTTTACATATTTAATTCATTATGTTAATGTTTTCTACCTACGTTTTGCCAGCTCGCTGGGCACGCTGCCAACTGGTAGTGGGCTGGAGCATTTAGTCTGCATGTGAGTCTGCAATGACTTACAGGTTGTCTGAATGCTTTTATTGTAGTAGCTGTAGTGTTGTATACAGTTCGTAGTATTTTGTTAACAAAGGCATACCGCCGCTGCAAAAATAAAACCCACATACATCGAAAGAAATACAATTTGATACGGTGGTGAAAACGTTTTAGTATTGATTGAGCTTTTAGTGCAGTGTGCCAATTATTATTGATAAATAATCAAAAGTCTCTTTTTGTTTGTTAAAATTTTAATATATATATTTCCTCTTAAATAATGTAATAACTTTACCTTTAACATATAGATATAAATTGAATAAAACATTAATGATTTAATATCAAACCGATATACAAAACAATATATTCAGAAGGAAAAAGTAAAGAAATAAACACCAACCATAATACAACTATTGCTATCATGCTATAAACGATTACGACACGTAATAGCACCCGTTTTGTTTTGTTCACTTTTTGCAAATGCACCATTTAGCCTACCCGAAAATGTTTACGTCAGTTAAAATATTAGTCAAGTTACATAAAATAATGGCTGGCTCTTTTTACCTACTTAGAAATGAATTATATTTATACAATGTTTTATGCCATAGATGTACCTATGAAATTTAGACAAAACTTCGTAAATCGACCAAACGTATTAATTGAATAACTAGCAACTCTTTGTTTTTTATTTTATTTTTCTACAGTTTAATATTTTACGTATGTTAATACTGTATAATATATGAATAATATTAATTATTAAGTCCGTTTCTATGTTTGCAATACAAATGTATAAATTAAGGAAACTTGTAATTTCTCTGCTAAGTGAATGTACCTATATTCTTAAGAGAAATAAAAAGTCTTAAACCATATCGTGCATGATGTACAGAATAGCTAAGTACCTAGGTATTTTAACATATTTTTTATAATATTATTACTGCCAGATGAATGATACTTTTGATTTGTAATACGTATGTCACCTCCCTATTCATTACATCAACCTAAACGTCCACCTAGAAACGAAACTCTTTTTCTATAATCAGCTTAGCCATAAACCCCACGTTTGGCAGGCGTCTTGGAGTCATGATTTTTAATAGCGATAAAAAAAGATTTTTGCAAAAATCACTGTTTATTTGCATAGAGTTTTCGCTATTTGACTGCATCTGGAAAAAATATAATGTATAAAACCTTGTGCGAGACTTTAAAGGACTAGAGCTATCGACTAAAATATAAAGTCAAGTCAGTGAAAATAGGTGGTTGGTGGGCATTTTCAAAATTACCTGCACCATTTTTCGTTCCTTACTCTTGAATAAATGTTTTTCTTGTATTATTTAAGACAACAGATGTGGTTAAAAGCAGTCAGACGAGAAGATCTCCTCTCAAATCTCTTCAATAAAACAAGTGATCAAAACAGTATCAGTGAGCAACATTTACAAAAATCCAAGACAGAATAAGAATATATTTATTTGACAATGCTTTTGACACTCAAATTGCCGAAAAAAGCATTTGTTTCGAAAGCATATTTGTTTTATGACACATAAAAACAATCTTTGTGTCAATTACAAGAACGACAACGAAAATATTTTAGTTTTACCAAAAACTTATAAGCTCGGTGAAAAAGGTCCACTCTACACTAGCACTCTAGGTTTAAAGAAGTTTATTCTCAAATAAGACATAAAGTCACTTACACGAGAACATCGTTAGACTTAAAATATTCAAAAGACATTCGTCGTCACAATTGATAGTATCTAATCAAACAATATAATAAAACAGTTATACAAAACAATCATGAATCACTTTAGACATCCATCACATATTTAATTTAATTCTTATCCTTATTGCTCCTCAATAAAGTACAGAGCTAGTTGCCTTTTAAATGCTTTAAATGAATTTACATTTTTTATATTTGAGGGTATTTTATTATAGAGTTGCGCTCCTACAAAAGTAAGCATTGTTTTGCCATAATTTGTCCGAGTCTTCGGAAGTACAAGATAACTAGCCCGGCGAGTGCAGCGGTTTGGAACCTTTTTTTGTTTGGTAAACGTTAAACTTGTATGGATGTTCCTGTTTAGAATTTTTCGAATAAAAATACAAATGTTAAAATGATATAGTGTTTTTATGTTCATAAGTGTTGTTTCTTTGTAAAATTTTTCTGTCGATGTTAAGCGGGGATAATTAAAAATCATTTTAATAATTTTATTTTGTAGTATTTGTAGTTCAGATAATTTAGTTTTGACAGCACATCCCCATATCTCTATAAGGTACAGTAAGTGCGGTTTCACTAGTGCATTATAAATTGTTATTTTTAATTTACGTGGGATACATTTAACAATATTACGAAGCGAGCCTAGAAGTGAAACTAATTTGGTTTTTATATGATTAATATGAAAATTCCATGTTAAATGAGTGTCCATACGTAAGCCAAGATATTTTTCGTGAGATTTCTGATGTAAAGAAACATTGTTAATCGTAAGAGGGGCATGTGGAGGGATGGCTTTGTTTTTTGCCTTAAATATGATAAAAGATGTCTTGGAAATATTAATTGTTAATAGATTATATTGAAACCATTCATACAGAGTATTCAGGTCTTGTTGAGCTTGTGAGATTATATCATGTATTGATGAGCCAAAGTAAAATAAACAAGAGTCGTCAGCATACAGAGTGATATGACCATTTAGACCTATTTCGCATATATTGTTAATATATGTTAAGAAAAGCAAGGGGCCCAAAATTGAGCCTTGAGGAATTCCGCAAATTACAGGTAAAACATCACTTTGTAAGTTATAATCTATTTTAACTATCTGCGATCTGTTTGTAAGGTAAGACTTAAACATTTAGAGGGCTTTACCAGTAATACCAATGATCTCTAATTTTTTTAACAGCAAATTGTGACTTACAGTGTCAAAAGCTTTTTTTAAATCGATAAATACGCCTACAATTATATTTTTTTGATCTATATTAAGTTTTATTTTAGTAACAAGATCAATCGTAGCTGTTAGTGTGTTACTTTTTGGTCTAAATCCATATTGCCTTTCAGATATGAAGTTAATGGAATCCAGATATTTTTGTAACCTAGAATGCAGAATTTTTTCAAAAATTTTGGATAGTACTGGCAATACTGAGATAGGGCGGTAGTTACCTGGATCTGTTTTTGAACCCGATTTATAGATAGGCTTTAGCTATCTTTAACGTGTCAGGAAATGTTCCATCAAGTAGTAGTTTATTACAACGCTCACTTAGTTTATGCGATATTAAGACTTTTAAACTTTTTATAACTTTTGTGCTGATTCCATCGAGGCCAATACTGCAGTTAGAATCAAGGTCACATATAATTTTTAAAATTTCTTTTTCTGTGCACGGTTCGAGAGTTGACATTTGAATATTTTGCGTAATAGGTTGTGGTAAGGCAAACATATAATGGTCATGGAATGGTTTAGGTATTACGTCTGCTAAAAGCGTTCCAATGGTTGAGAAGTACTCGTTAAATATTTGACAAATATCATTAGTATCTGTTACTTCCATTGAGTTTACAAAAAAGCTTTGTAGGAACACAACTCAGTTCAATTTTATTTTTTGCTAGAGAGTTAATGAGATTCCAAATTTTTTTTGTTTTCTTACTACATTCAGTAATTTTTTTATAGTAGTAGGTATCCTTCGTATCTTGCATTAATTTAGCTACATTGTTTCTTTTAGCTTGGAAAGCTTCTTTTAAATTATCACTATCCGGATTGTTTTTAAGTTCCACCCATAGTAAGTTTCTATTGATTATTTCAGATATCACATTTTTGTTGATCCAGTCCTTTTGTGGTAGGTTGAGAATTTTTGTTTTCATTATTTTACTTTCATCTATACAGCGTTTAAGTATATCCTCTAGTTTGTTATAATTATTATTTACTTCCTGCCATCCAATTTTCTCTATTGCACTCTACAAAAATGTTCTGAGTTTTCATACGTTATGGATACATCTGTATTTTTTTTTATGGGCTAGGAGGGCAAACGAGCAGACGGCTCACCTGGTGGTAGGTGATCACCGTCGCCCACGAACATCCCCAACACCAGAGGTATCGAGGATGCGTTGCCGGCCTTTGAGTAGGGAATATGCTCTCTTCTTGAAGGCCCCTAAGTCGTATCCGTTCGGAAATACTGCAGCTGGCAGCTGGCATATTGTGGCAGTGCGAGGTAGAAAATGCCATGAAAATTGCAAGATTGTAGATTTCCAGACGTCGACATGAAATTGATGAAACATCATGCTTTGTCGGGACGTCCGATGGCGAAATTGAGCTGCAGGTAGTAAATCGAACAGTTCCTCAGAACACTCAAACTTGGGCCTCCGGGTCTCCCACAAATCGATCGAAACGCAATGGCAAAGCCACTTCTTCACGTCGATATCATGTGGGAGAGTGGCTTCCCCGGTCGTGCCGGCCCATGCAGCTGTAACCCGAAGAGCTACAGCGTGGCACTACCATTAGAAAATTACTAGTATCCATTCTGATGTGTCATGTACATGGGTAATTGAGCTCGGTAATCAATGGTATAAAATGTTTTGTTAACTTGAGCATTTTATTTTTATTTTTTATTGGTTGATCAAACTAGACAGTACACTTGATTAACACACTAAGAAGAAGATAACAATACGTATATGCTGTTAAATGCACATCCTTCCCGAGATGTACATGGCATACTTTATACACTTACGATACTTAGTTGAGCGTAAATCTAGACTCATATGAAATTAGAATGTGGCAGAACATTTAAATATAAATTCTAGCAACATCTTCCGATGTTGGCTTTGTTCGCAAAAAAATATGCCAAAGCATGCCACGGGTGCGTACTAATCGCTATTTTATTATGTGTGGTACGCAGCTTGGAACATGAACGGTTTTCGTATAATGGCAGACTACAAACCGTTACTTGGCATTTTCAGTCACGTTCATACCTTCGACTAGAGCAGACGTTGCAAAAGGGACCAGTCCGATGCCGTCCCAATCGTTAGTGTTGTGTTAACTTAAACGCTAATAATAACCATGATGGCGCAATCGGTGTGGTCAGACACCCTCGTGGTCAACGAGTTGCTGGCTTTCGTACAGTACAAGCTGGATGTGATGGATGAGCTGAGTTTGGAACGCATCTGTCTATCCAGCTACAAGGAGGCCGAAATCGTGGCGAAGGGGGTATCAAATATGGGGGTATAAACTTTGGTTCAGCTGATAAAGAGACAGAAAGCTGACAGTAGCAAGAATAACCTACTGAATATCTTCAAAGTCAAAGTCAAAATCATTTATTCAATTTAGGCGTCTACGACGCTCTTATGAAGGTCAATTACAAATTTTAGTATTGAAATATTCTACATTGTACTGCCACGTTCAGCAAATAAATTGTATAGAGCCACTGCAAGAAGAACGGGGAAGAAACTCGGGGCCATTCTTTTAAACATCTTTTGACAATGTGTTACATACATACTATATAATAGAGTTATTACAATATTTATTTAAATTATGTAGGTGACAGGCAATAGCTTGGCGGAGGCGGAATTGTCCAGGCATTTTTGTCGTTTATGTAATCAGAAACTGTGTAGTAGGATTTTTTAATCAGTATGTTTTTCACATGCAACTTGAATTTCCCTTCTGTGAGCGTTGTAATATGTTTAGGAACTTTATTATAAAACCGCACACAATTACCTAAGAAGGACCTTTTATTTGTCTTTGCTAATCTAAAACCTAGCACCGCTATTTTATCTTTATTCCTAGTATTGTAATCGTGATTGTCACTGTTTAATTTAAATTTACTCAAATTTTTACGAACATACATAATATTTTCAAATATATACAGACTTGGAAAAGTTAAAATATCAATTTCTTTAAAAAGATCCCTCACAGATTCCCTAGAACCCATTTTATGTATGGCTCGAATTGCACGCTTTTGTATGATAAAGATGGTCTCTATCTCAGCAGCAGTTCCCCACAGCAATACGCCATACGACATAATACTGTGGAAGTACGCGAAATAAACTAGGCGAGCAGTAGCTACGTCTGTTAACTGTCTTATCCTAAGAACTGCATATGCAGCAAAACTAAGTCTTCCGGAGAGATCATGTATATGTGGATCCCATTGTAAAGTGGAATCCATTTTGATTCCCAGGAAGACTGTCGCTTTGTCAATAGGGAGTTTATCTGGGCCAAGTTTAAAAATTTCGTCTTTTTTGAATTTAGGAGAAGATTATTAGCGGCGAACCATTTACAAATCTTAGATAATACATTATTTACATGCGTCAGTTCACTGTCTTTCCTAACTACTTTAAAAATCAGAGAGGTTTCTACAGAAAATTCAGGGTCAGCAGTCCAGCGGAATACCGATTTACTGCGGGATATTGACTGGGCCTGTCAATTGACCTCGTAAAATGAACGCAGTCATCGCAAACGATGACTTCTCCGTGATTTCCACCGCCACCCGGGAAGTAGAAGAAATCTTATGCACAGCTGGCAAACCGCAAGCAGGAAGCACTTCTGGCGAAATATAAAGGTGCAAAACTTGATGATGCTACATGAAATTACAGATTCACTGCAGTAGAAGAAAACCTAGAGTTTGAAGAACGCGCAACAATCGAAGCACAGTTGCTTCAACTGCAGAAAAGACTATACTGGAGGCTGTAGAAACAACCAACCTTAACTATCTCTCTCGTTTAGTGTCTAAAAGATCTGGCACATATGTTTTACAAGTACAGAGACGGAGTATACCATTTACGTGGCTTGCCACATAAATGTTATACTCCGTCTCTCCGTCAGACACTAAACGAGAGAGATAGTTAAGGTTGGTTGTTTCTACAGACTCGGCTGGAGAACTCAGACTCAGAACGGCTGGTATTTAAAAAGACCACCACTTTCAAATCGTAAGTGAGTCGGGATCCAGCTAAGTATAAGGACTCATTTCTTGTTCCCGACTTTTGGCCGAACGGCGTAGTGTACAGACGCTTTATACAGGGAGGTGAAACAAAAAAATAATCCCAAGGACTTGTGTAATTATATCAAATATGTATGTTTGTGTGTAAGGTATATTATTCTGTGGGTTAGGGCTTATACTTGTATATTCCAGTTTTCCTGAAATAAAGTTTTATTTTTTTAATATTATTTTTCACTATGAAACCAACAGTTGGATAGTTGGATAAACCTAAACTTACATTTGTATATCATTGTATATTAATCATAACTACTGTCCAGGTTCAATACGCGGGTCTTAACTTGGGTGATGTGAAACGAGCACTTGGAGTTGTTTCAAATGACAATGATGAGAGTCGTAACAATAGTTATGGAATGGAATTTAGTGGCGTGTCAGATAGGTAAATGCAAAACTTTGCTTTGAAACAGTTATGGTATTATATTTTTTAAATACTGTATTGTTATGTTGCAGAGGTGAAAGAGTAATGGGCTTAGTTCCTACTGGAGCAACCAGCAGTCACGTCATAGCACAACCTGAAATGACGTGGCCAGTGCCGTCTTACTGGTCCCTAGAAGATGCTGCAACTGTTCCATTTGCATATGTCTATGCATACTACTGTCTTGTTATAAAAACTGTAAGTAATGGATGAAGACGATTGCAAATTTCGGTAATTTATTACCTCTCTTGGTCAACAACCATTGGAAGTAAGTTATCAAAATTGACACCGAGATATACAGGGTTATTGGTAAAATGCGAACAACCTCTTAGGGTTGACTTCTGCTAGTCCTAAGAAACATTTTAAGCTGAAAAATATTTTAATGTGAAAAAGAACAATTTTTATTTGTGTTTTTTTATGTGATTTGACTGAAAAAGTCTCTTGTGCCTGTAATTTAATATTTCATATTTTATGTAACTTAGCTCGATGTAAATATTTAAAAGTCTATTCAAAGGGAGCACTAGCAAAAGTCAACCCTAAGAGGTTGTCAGCATTTTACCAATAACGCTGTATAAATGCATAAACAAACGTTAATTTGCATCTATATTAACTACTACTTTTATCATAGCAAATGAAGCTTTATTACACTTAAAAATATCTGAGATATTTTTGCTGCTGTATTGGTAGCAATTTAATACTAGGTTCTAATATGTTTTTATTGCTTTGGACTGCCGCGCAGCAGGTTCATCATTCGATTCTCGCCGCGGGCTTGAGCTTCACCGCATGGTGGAAGGGCATTTTGTAAATGCCCGCCTGGCTAGCGACCACCCTCAAGTAGAAAATTTGTCTCCAAGCACCTAACGGTGTGTTCCGGCAGCTGTCCTTGAGCGCCAGTAATTCTAGTTTAAGCCCGTTAACATCTTCGACCACGTCATGACTTATAATCAGGTGTGGTTGTGGTCATAAAATAAGATGATATAAGGTATATGGAAATCATACTTACCCATAAATCTTAGTACTCACAAAATCCAAAACATGCTCCTGACTTTGGCAAGACAACAGATATATTTCGACACTTCTTTATTATTTAAATAATTGGGCGTGATAATACCTTTTGTAATTTGAGTTCAATCTCACAAATATTCAGAGCATGAGCGATGAAAAATAGTCAAGCTATTAGCTGATAATCCGTTTCTTTAAATGTTTTCAGGAAGTCAGAAATGTTACAAATGAAGTGACGCAATACACTGTCCTCATACACGGAGGAGCAGGTGCGCTCGGTCAAGCTGTGATTAGCATCTCCTTAGCCATGGGACATCGTGTGTTTACTACGGTCGGCGACACGCAGAAGAAGCGTTTTCTACTAAAACTTTTTCCCGAATTACACGGTATGGTATGAAAATGTAGTAACAAAAACATCCTGGTAGAATAAATCCTGTCTCTTACTTTAACACATTACTTACCTAATCACAACATTAGGTTACAAATGTACATAATTTTTTTTTTATTTTGTTCACCTATTATATTAATTAAAAAATATAGATACAGTCGTGAAACATGCAATTATTATAATTTCAGAGAAATATATTGGCAATTCACGAGATTCGAGTTTTGGAGACTTAATTCTGAGCGCCACACATGGAAGAGGATGTAATTTGGTCATATGTTGTCTTAAAGAAGAATTCAGAAATGTAAGGAAACCACAAATAAAACTCATAAAAGTTATTACATTAATTTTTTTTATATATTTATAAATTTATTTACTTAAAAATAAAATAACTCTTATTACATCAGAGGGCGCTGCGTGTATTCACATCGGCTCACAGTTTAAAAAATTATTAAAATTATATAAGTGCAAAATTCACAAAGAATACATAGTAGAACTCATAATTAACATCCGTTTCGTGAGTGAAAGTGTTATCTACGCAAATTAACAACGTAAACAAACAGTGGAAGTGAAAAACTAAACCTTGCATCTAAACTATTCAATTCCTGTAAAATCAACATAATTGTCGGAACACAATCATAAGTTTTTATCACTGTGTATGTGCTGTGCAAGTCTAGTGGAAAGCTATGGGAATTTGAAAAGGAATTCTATAGAAAGTGAAGAAACGTAAAAAAATCATCGAAACGACAATTTTGAATTTGAATTTATGTGACATGAAAATCGATGTGGCCATAACTAAAATATCTTATGTTAATATAAACGCCATCTCACGACTAGTAGCGGAACTATTCTCACACTGCCATCTATTAACGATTTACTAATCTAAAAAACACTCAAACAGTTACTACAATGGAACAGCATACTGATATTTTATCTAAAAAACAGCAAGAAACACAAACAAGCTCAATAAATAAAACAAATAAGGAAACCCAAGCAAACTTTATATCAGAAAATAAAACATATAAAATTACCAATATTGCTAAAAACTATCAAAATACTATAGAAAATAAATGTGAAAAAGTAATTCAGAAACCCAAGATATGCTTAATCAGTAATAATAAACAGAATAAGGTGTTATCCATAACTGAAGATAGTATGCAAAATCAATTCAATTTTTGTCATTATTTAACCCCGAATGGTAATGTGAAACAGTTACTTAAAGGACTTCACACAAAATTGACAGACTTTACAAGAGAAGATTATTGTATCATATTAATTGGTGACGAAGACTTAAACGAATCACATGAAAACCTCAAAATAATTACTCACATCAGAGAAGTGCTACAAGACATAACACATACAAATATTATATTATGCACACCATCCTATCAATACGGACACAATAGAGACACAATTAACCAAGTGATACAAAACTTTAACAATCTCTTAAGCGAAGATGTACATACCTACAATTATGCCCACTTGATTGATACAAATCGCCACCTGATATACGGATACAGTATGTTCCATATAAAATCAGGAAAAGTAAACAATAATGGACTACGAGCAATTTTTCAATATATTATTACATGTATACAGAAAATGAAGAATGTCAGAAATATGTATCATAAATGCTCTAATAATAAATTAATTATATGTGATGATGAACAATTAAATAACCAGTTTTTTCTTGAATAAAAATATCTATGTTCTCCATCAAAATATCGCTGGACTATTAAATAAATCAGATTTATTATCAATATGCCTGGAAGAACTAATGGAACGTAAGAAAGAGATTGACATCTTGTGTATCACTGAACATTTTATTATGAGGGGAGATGAACATAATGTTACCATTCCAAACTATCAATTAGCCTCATGTTTTTCCCGCATAAACAGCAAACGAGGAGGATCCTGCATTCTAATAAGAAAGGAACATAAATGGTTGGAATTAAGTAATATATCGGACTGTTCAATTATAGGTATTGTTGAGTGTTGCGCTGTAGAATTGTTAGATTATAACGTTGCTATATTGTGTGTTTATAGGGTACCTACTAGTAAGTTTCATTCACAACATTTGGAAATATTTATGAATACTCTGAGAAAAGTATTGCATGAGCTGTCAAAAAGAAGGTATAATAATATCATAGTAGCCGGTGACTTTAACATAGATATACTTAAAAATAATAATATGACTCTTGACTTTGAATGTTTGCTTTTAAACTTTAATTTAAAACTTTCTTTGAGACAGCCTACAAGAATGAAGAGCCAGACATGCATAGATAATTTTGCGCATAACTTTAAGAACCTATGCCGTGCTGAGGTCATTGAACTTGGTCTATCGGATCATACAGCCCAATTGATTAAATGTCCTGTCAAAAATATTGTTACATCTAAATATTGGCGGGTTAGGAGACGTGACTTTTCTACAGTCAACATTAATAAGTTTCAAAAATGTATAAGTAGTTTAAGTTTTGCTGACATTTATAATGAAGTGGACCCTAATATTGCGTACGAAAAATTTATTAATATCTTTAAATTATTCTATGACTTGTGTTTTCCCTACAAATTAGTAACAATAAAAATAACAAAACCGGTTCGGTGGATATCACGTGGAATTAAAGTGTGTTGTAAGAGAAAAAGACAACTTCTCTGGCAATATAGGAAAAAACCTACTAAATCTAATAACTTTCTGTATAAATTATACTCAAATAAATTAAAACAAATAATCAAACTTACCCAAAAGGCACAAAATAATCATAGGATTCATTGCTCATCAAATAAAGCAAAAATGACATGGCATATAATAAATAGCGCTAAGCAAAATTTGCCCAGAGGGAACATTGATAAAATAAAAATAGACAATAAAATAATTACCAGACCAATTGACATAGCTAATTCATTTAATGACTTTTTTGTGAATAAAATTAAACCAACTAAACAATTCAATTCCAATAACAGGACATTTATATTACCCCAACAAAGCTCTATATTTATTCAACCATCGCTACCACATGACATACTAAATATTATTAAATCATTAAATAACACAAATAGTGTAGGCTATGATGGTATTTCTACCAAAATATTAAAATCAGTAGCTAATATGGTATGTGAACCTCTCAGTTTTATAATAAACTTGTGTATATGTTCTGGAATATTTCCAGATAGTCTAAAAGTTTCGATAATTAAACCTTTACACAAGAAACAAAGTAAAGAGCAAATGGAAAATTACAGACCAATCTCCCTCATTCCTGTCATATCTAAGGTATTCGAAAAGTATATGTATAATGCACTCTACAATTATTTCGAAAAAAAAAATATTTTCTGCAAGGAACAAAAAGGATTTAGGCGAAATAAAACTATAAATATGGCAATTTATGATTTTTTGCAACGAGTCATCACAAAAGTTGATAAAAGAACACCAGTATGCACCATATTTTGCGACATGACCCAAGCATTTGATTATGTAAGACATACCACTCTACTGCAAAAGCTTGAAGGTTATGGTATTAGAGGTAACGCTTTACAATTAATAAAGTCATATTTAGATAACAGGCGACAATATACACAAATAAACAAAATAAATGTTAAAACTAAAATTGAAGAAACTTACACATCTAACGAGCGTAACCCACAATACGGCGTACCACAAGGCAGCGTGCTAGGACCGCTTCTTTTCCTAGCATACATTAATGACCTTCCAAAGGCCACCGCACAACCCATTGCACTCTTTGCAGATGATAGCGCCGTGACCATAGAATGTAGCAATATTGACTCATACAAAACTGACATCGATGTATCTCTCAGAGATATTATTACATGGTTAAATAATAATAACTTAAAAATTAATTTCAATAAAACTAAAATAATTCATTTCAGACAACGCGATAATGATACGCAATATATACCAGACATACAATATGAAAATAATGAAATCGAAAAGGTAGACTCAATAAAATTTTTAGGACTAACAATTGACAAAAAACTTAACTGGAAAGAACACATAAATAAATTGTGCAAAAAACTAAATAGTCAAATTTATGCTCTTTATAAACTCTCTACAATAGTTAGTGCACAAGCTCTTTTAACTGCATACCATGGTCTTATCGCCTCAAACATTAGATATGGGATTATATTTTGGGGCAATTCTACTGATGTCGACAAAATATTTAAATGCCAAAAACGAGCTATTAGAGCTATGTTTCGTCTTAAAATGACTGACACATGTGCACCTTTTTTCAAAAAGTACAACTTATTAACAATTCCGTCATTATACATTTATGAAACTTCGATGTTCGTTAAAAATAATCCACATATATTCCATCGGCAATCAGACCTAGTGATTAGAAAAAGACGTGACAACCATAAAATGTGCGTTCAAGGCTCTAGAACAAAATTATTACGCAAGAGTATCTTCCGTATGTCTGTCACCATATATAATAAGTTACCAAAATCCATAAGAGAATTACCGGTTAGAGTATTTCAAAGAAAATTGAAAACATTTTTATTAAATAAATGCTACTATACATCTAAAGAATTCTTGAATGACAAGAACATGACATTTTAAAATCAGTTTTTTTTTTTTATTCGGATGACTATTTATGTATTCGTGTTAGTTTATTTTATTATTAATATTAATTATGTAATTTAATTTCATATATTTGATAACATGACATATTTACGTATTTTTTAATTTTTTTTTTTTTTTTTGACTAATGATAATAATTAATAGGCTATATTTTGAGAATTATTTTGACAATTAATTTGGTGTATTTAAATATAAAATTAGTCTCATTAATTTAATGAAATTTGTAATAATATAAACATTGCACGCCTTATGAAGGCAGAATACATTGAAACTATTTTTACAATAATTACAACTTCTGTACATGTATTTCTTGCAATAAATTATTTGATTTGATTTGATTTGATTTACACTTCACTTTCTTCTTTTACAGATATCTTTCAAATGTTGTGGATCATATAGTGTATTGCTTGATACCACACAGATCCTTAATCATGATAATTACATGTTGGGCATGTATAATTTAACAAATGACAAATCCTACGTCGCAGTTGACATTACAAGCATCTTAAATAATTTTAAATCAGAAGAGTTTCAAGTAAGTAATAACTTTAAAAGCATTTGAAGCGCTTCTAGCGACAGCAATAGTGTAGCTGCTTGCCTGATCAATCAATTGCAGTGTTCAATGCGTTCATGAGTTTCGAGTGCTCCAGTGCTTAAAGCGCACATTAGGCAGTCGGTCGTGGTTTTCGCTAAGGAAATGGCAGTCATTTGGCTATGTTGAAGGCCTTCGGGTGGCTTAAAGATGCTCATACATTTTATGAACGTTCGCCTGGTTAGGTACCAGCCTAAAGTAGAAAACCGGTCGCCAAGCACCTAGCCGTGTGTTCCGGCAGGCGTCCTTGAAAGCCAGTTCCCTCTCTAGCATACACACCCAGCGATAAAATATGAAAATAAAATATGACATATTGTGTACGTCTAGATGGCCTGAAGAACATCTTCTACAAGATCATATATATTATATATATACACCGTGTCCCAAAATTCAACGATAAGCCGGCATCGGTGCATGGACCTACTCATGACTCCTCGGAAAAAAAAAAAAAAATTATAACTGTTTTTTTTTATTAATTACAGAGACTTTTATAAATTTCATCGATATTCGATACCCATTATGCTATTTTCAACTACCATGACCACAATTTTTGACATATTTTTGATATTTTTTGTGCATTAGCAACCTAAGAAGGACGGCTATCTACCACAATCCTTTAAAATTACAGAAAGTCTGTAGTTATTTTACAAAAATCAGTTAAAAAAATTTTTTTTCTTATAATTTTCATAGATTTTAACATTCTATGCACTTTCTATAGTCTGGGTTAAAAAAAAAAGTATGGACACTACCATGGCAAGTTTTATTAAAAGTTGGCGCAACTTTATAAAAGTCTCTGTAATTAAAAAAAAAAGAGTTATAATTTTTTATTTTTTTTTCTCGAGTAGTCATGGGTAGGTCCATGCACCGATGCCGGCTTATCGTTGAATTTTGGGACACGGTGTATAAATATGCTTATTGTAAAAATTCATTGTGTTCAAGATAATTTGCATTTTTTTACAATATTTATACCATGTATTATATTTATTGTAAGTATATAACAATCTGTAACCATTTAATCATTATCATAAGCCGAAAGACGTCCACTGCTGAACAAAGCCTCGTTACCATATAACGTCATAGATTTCGACCAGTTTCGGGCTAAATTGTAGCCCTTCGTCAGCTTCGTTATGTGCTGAGGCCCGCGCTCGCCGCTTCGCGCAACCACGATTCTCAGACGAAGGGCTACTATATAGCCGAAACTGGTCGGAATCTATCCGGTAAACATAACGCGAGCCCCAGCCGGGTACATATTTATTTATAATGGATAAAACTCGCGATAGTTTTCTAAGTGAAATTTTCATTAATTAATTAAGCTTTTTGTAGATTTCCTTTTTTAATTCCCAAATAAGAACCATTATATTTATTTTGCATGGACTTAGAAAATCCACGGTCAGGTGAGTGACGGTATAGCGCTTGGTCACGTACGTCCGCTGACTCGCGTGACTTATGCTCCACACGAGGTGGTGCGTGCGTTCCGTCTGATCGCCGCGAGTAGACACCGTGGCCGTGTGCTACTGAAGATGCAACACTCATCCACAAAAGCTATCCCAAGGTAAAAAAATGTCTTCAACTCTGATAAAAACCATAAAAAATATTTCAGTCTCATCAAAAAGTTCAAGTCTCGCAATGCAATTCTTTTACCGAAGTTGAGTAAAGTCACGTAAAGCCTCAGTGTACCGGTCGTAAAGTCGGTAAATGGTGGTATAAATGTAGTTACTCGACAATAATCCGTAATAGTTATTGGGTAAAGCTACTCGTATAGTATGTACTAATCATTACGAAGATTTGTGAAGATAAAAACTGCCCCGAGTGGCTTTAAAAAGAAGCATAGTGTGGCCACATAAATAAATTATTTTTTCCTGTGGTATGCCTGTGCTTATAGCCCGGTCATACGACGCTTGCTGTCATGTATGCTGTAGCGGGGTGTACACACTTGTTTTGGGTGCTCACCCCAAGGGGACACCGCAGAATTTTGCAGTTTACCATATCGACGCTTGAAAGGCAATAATTACCAAGCGACATGATGGCAACTTTACAGGAGAGCATTTTAAAGTTTTATTTTTTGGAAAAATAATCGTCAAAAATCGCCTATTAGTCATAGCAATTCGATTCTAATAATTTTTAAGTAAAGTTTATAAGCTTTGTAAACTGGCATTTAAAGATTATGAATATTCTCAATATTTCAAGAATTAGTGTCGGTTAGTAAAATTTTAATCATAATCGCAAACGTCGCGGACGTATTAGCGAACGGGTGTGTAATCTTTGCTGTGATAATTTAAATTATAAAACCTAGTTTCACTTTCCTTTGAACAAATTAATCACGAACGTTACTGTGCTGGTGATCTGCAATAGTGTTTGTGTGTAGTTCTGTACACGGGTTTGACGAAAATCTGCAAATATTTATTGTTGAGTGCACTATCATTCACTTTTTACTATTCACATTTTTCTAAAAAGTGGGTACTGACTGAAAGTAGTTTTTAAAAATAATTTAGCTAATCGCGCCATCTCACGGATTTATTTAACACCACCAGCGAAAACAAAAAGCTACATAATGGTTCAAAAATGCAGGGTGTGCGGCCGTTTTACAAACCCAACGGCAGAGGGCGTTAAATGCACCAAGTGTGCGATTCTCTACCATAAAGCCTGTGTGAACATTGCAAAAGAGGCTAAAGTGTCTTTAATCTGGCAATGCCCGGACTGCAAATTACAAATGTCCCGCAAGGACAGCACGGAGGATTCCGTACGAGGTGAAGGAGCCGTCTACACTTCTCCGCAGGAAAACCCTGTGCCAAACGTGGACATATCCTCCGAGATCCTAAAGGAAGTCCGTCTTCATCGTGAAGAGACCAAGTCGCTTCGTGAGGAGGTTTATGCCCTGCGGACCGTCGTAGGGGGTTTCGACTCAAGGTTGGGAGACGTAGAATCGCGACTAGCAGTCCTGGAAATGAAATTTGGCGAGAAACAGCCAAACCCGGATCACGGTGGAGGTGTGGAGATGGAAACTCTACGCACTACCGTCGAACAACTCAAGGCCGAGCTCAATGATCGCGATCAGGAGGCGTTTTCAAACGACTTAGAAATAACGGGCATACCGGAGGAGCAGGGCGAAAACGTAGAACGCCTCGTTAGTATCATCGCGACTAAGCTGGGCGTCACCTGCGACGAGCGTGACATCGTATCGGTAGATCGTGTTGGCATCCGACGTGCGCCATCTAGTGGCGCCGGCGGAGACGAGCAAGGAGCGCCTGCGGTGGTGGCGCGCCCGCGGCCGTTGGTGCTACGCGTGGCGCGTAAGCAGCAACGCGACTCGTTGCTACAAGCTGCGCGCGTTCGCCGCGATCTCACGACAGATGGCATGGGGCTTGCCGTCGCTTCTACTAGGTTTTACTTAAACGAGCGCCTATCTAAGTTCAACAAAAAGCTCTTCTATAATGCGCGCGAAGAAGCCCGCTCACGAGGATGGAAATACGTGTGGACCAGAGGCGGACGAATTTTTGTACGACGGGAGACAGGGAAGGCGTCTTTTCGGGTGCGGTCGGAGCAGGACCTGGAAAAGATTTTTGGCAGGAAGTAATCTTAATATGCTTGGTTTTTTATTATTGTTTTTTTGGTGTGCTGTTATTTAAAATTTTGAATGTATCTTTGAATGTTTTTGTATGGTACGAGTTCATTATAAAGCATGTAAAAACAAATTATTCTATGTTAATCATTTTAATCATTGTAATTGTATGCGGTGTTATTAGTTCGTGTCTTTTATTTCATTTAGTTTTCGAGTTGTTTTATCATCATCATTATAAATGTACTGTTATTCAAAAACCTATACGTTTACATTTTATTATAAAATTATTGCCTATGGTGTCTATATTTGCTTTCGAGAATATTTTACTTCAGTTTATGTAATGGCTACCAAACTTCTTAAAGTTGGGCTATATAATGCAGGTTCCTTAGGCACTAACCACGATAGCATCATAGCGTCAGTTACCCGGAGCGATGTTGACATTTTAGCTGTGAATGAGACATGGGTCCACGCGGGGCAGGAGGGGCGCGCGCCTGCCATCCCCGGTTATAAGTTCCGACATACCCCGCGACCGCGCGAGCATCGAATGCGCGGGGGTGGAGTTGGCTTCTACGTGCGGCGGGGGATAACTGTACGGCCTTGGCGCCATCCTGTCGACCCGCTTCATGCAGTGGTTGAGCAAATGTGGTGCACTGTGACCCTCAACGGGAAAAACTTAATGATTGGCACTGCTTACAGGCCTGTATGGGTAAATGGTAACTTGTTTTTTGATGCACTTACTGATTCCGTTAGTTCCATTCCAGAATGCGACAATTTAATTTTGTTGGGTGATTTTAATATAAATTTTTTAAACCATAATGATTGTAATACTAAAAAACTTAAAGCTTTTCTTTTGCATTTTAAATTAGATCAGCTCGTTTCCGAGCCGACTCATTTTAGTGACTCTACTCAAACATTAATTGATTTGATATGCAGCGATTTATGCGCTAAGAAAATTACTCTCGAGCTTGTAGGAACACTTACCGGCCACTGTCTCGTGGTGTGTGAGTTCAACATAAGACGTGTGAAAATCGCTCCTCGTAGGGTAGCATTTAGGCCTTTAAAGAATATATGCATGGATAATTTCAAGAATGTTTTGCAAGCTATAAGATGGGATCTCATATCTCAGTCATCTGATGTCAACGATATGGTAAAAGTGTTTAACCACAGTGTATTGACCTTGTTTGATTTACATGCTCCAGTCAAGTCGGTGACCATAAATAACCGCTCCTATCCCTGGATAACAGACACTATCAAACTCATGATGAGTCTGCGAGACAAAACAGCTTCTGATTATAACAGAACCAAATCACTGGCTAAGAAAGAATATTACAAAAGCTTGAAGTCAACTGTCAATACAGCACTTTATCATGAAAAATCAGCCTACTATAAGCATAATATAAATAGTAACATTCAGAATCCTAAGGTACTCTGGAAGAATTTAAAAAATACATTATTACCGCCTACTGATAATGATTTGCCTTCATGTTTCAGCGACCCAAACGTCATTAATAACCACTTTTTAAACACACCAGGACATCCAAGAGTTAGTTTATCATACTTAACATATTTCGAGCATCATAGATACTTTAATGGAATTTTCCATATTAACCATATCAACCTCGACTATCTTATTAAAATCATTAGTAGTCTGAAGTCGAAAGCTGAAGGTTGTGATGCAATTAGCTTGAACATGTTATTGTTAACGTTACCAGAGACAATAGATTGTATCCTAGCTCTTGTTAACACATCAATAGATACCTGCACATTTCCTGATGTATGGAAGCTCGCAATAGTGCGCCCTTTGCCGAAAAATGCTAATCCAACTGATCTAAAAGATTTACGACCTATTAGTATTTTACCTTGCTTATCTAAAATATTAGAAAAAGCAGTATGTACACAACTAACTGAATATTTGGAAAAGTTTAATATTTTGCCACCAGCACAGTCTGGGTTTAGGAAGGGACGGAGTACCACAAGTGCCCTTCTTGATGTCACAGACAACATTCTCTGTGCGCAAGATATGGGCATGTGTACAATATTAGTACTATTCGATTTTTCCAGGGCTTTCGATTGCTTAAATATTGATCTACTTTTATCTAAATTATGTTACTACGGATTTGATTCTGAAGCCTTGCGTTGGTTTGACAGTTATCTCAGTAATCGCCAGCAATGTGTAGAGATTAACCGTAGTGATGGTTCTTCTGTTTTGTCGGAAATGGTGGCTGTCACAAGAGGAGTTCCTCAAGGATCGATCTTGGGGCCTATCCTCTACATTTTGTACTCATCTGATATCGTTAATCATATTAGACACAGCAAATTTCATGTTTATGCTGATGACACACAAATATATATTTCTAGTCGACCATCTGAGATTGATGAGGCCATTAGGAATCTCAATGATGACCTCAAAAGTATAGCTGAATGGTCTTCCAATAACTGCTTAGTTCTAAACCCTACGAAAACGAAATATCTAATTTTCGGTAGTAAGCATCAATTAGAAAATATCAAGCCATTAGAAACCGTCATGCTTATGAATGAGCCTGTTGAGCGTGTTTACGAAGCACGTAATCTTGGTTTGATTATGGACAGTGATCTACGGTACGAAAAGCATGTTGATCATTGTGTTAGAGACTGTTTTTATAAGTTGAAAATATTATATCGTATGAAGCCATTCCTAGACACAGCGCTCCGGATAAAGCTCACTGAATCTTTGATTTTATCGAAATTAAATTACATGGATACAGTCACTCATGCGCGGATGCTTGCTAGGACAAAAAAAGTAATCCAAAGGGTTCAAAACGCCTGTGCACGTTTTTGCTTTTCAATCCCTCCTAGAGCTCACGTGACTCCGTTTTTGAATAAGCATGTCATTCTTAAGATGATGCACAGGCGTAAAATACATCTTGCTTGCCTCATGTTTGGTGTCGTAAAATTCAAAGAGCCATCCTATTTATACGACAAGTTATCGTGGACGTCAGCTCGCAACCCTCACTTGTCTCGTGTTTGCTCGCTGGCACTCAGTATTCAAAAGCATAAAACAGCTGCATTTCGGGGTAGCTTTCGTTATGCTGCTACTAAGTGCTGGAACAACATTCCACCGCCAATAAGGAACTTGCAAAGTTTGTATAGTTTTAGAAAAAAATTAAAGAGTTTTATGTTTCAGCACCAAATAAGTGAAGCCCAGCATGTAAACAACACTAGTGCTATTTAATTAAATATTTGTGTATTATACATACTTACTTGATAAATTGTATAATGGTTATTTTTTTTTGTAACTCGTACCACAACTTAGTTACTTAGTACCTTTATAGTATTATTCTTATAATTCATTTTCATATTCTTCTTAAAAAAATATCCAGCTCATGTTTTATAATATAACTTTTTTTTTACAAGCACTTTTTGTACTTAAGGCAACGCCTAATACGTCTGTGATGTCACCGCCAGTCTCAACGGAAGACCAGCGCTGGTTGTCCGCAACCAGCATTATGCTGAGTTGAGGCTGGTTCGTGGCAATACAATCTTTATATTAATAATAACTACAAATAAGTATACTAACATATTTTATAATTTTGTATTGCTATGAATAAATGTATTTCATTTCATTTCATTTCAAACAGGTAAAAAATACTTTCCGACAGCAAATGTTTATTATAAAACATGTTAAATTTACTAAACCCCCGTATTTTACAATTGTGTTTTAAGCAAAATGATGCATCCAGAAGCAGCAGATGTTTGGCATCTAGGTAAAATGATCGAACTAAAAACCAAGTTACTTTTGCTGCCAGGCAATTTCAACCATATTACAAATTAAATGAGGTATGTGTAGGATTTTATTGAACAAGTAACATACATTTAGATTTTAGTACACAACATTAAAGATTTTACTACACACAATTAAAGATTTTTAGATATTGAAAACAGGCTTTGTAGTAATATACAATCACTCACTGCTTATTATAGGCCTCCATCTTACGCGGGACAAATTAGAGCATACTTCGCCAGGCTGCCCTAGTGCAGATTGGTGAAGGTTTAGAGGCCTGTGACTAACCCTTTGTCAAACACTTATATGTAAGCCTCTAAAGTCCGAATATTGCAGTCAAATATCTCGCAAAGTAGACACCTGATCTCATTAAGAACATGAGCATTCGTTGTAAATAAGTAAGGCAATTTATTTTAAAATAAAATATTTAATAGAAATTTCAAAATATGAATAGGTTCTAGAAAATTTCATTTAAAAAGAAAATTGCTGTCTTAAACTACTGATACGTTTCTTCAATTGGTATGGTTTTCTGATACCTACCTATTCATTACTTATTTAAATCAAATTTTAATCAACAATTTTAAGTTTTCTGATCAGCCTTTTTCAGGAGTCTTACACTATTATTACTCAGTAATTAAAAATATAACTATCTACAATACTAATATCAGTTTTTTAAAGAAATTATTTTCAAGAAAAATAATTGAATCGCATACAACATTCTTTGATAATTGTATCTCAAATTTGTAACTATAAATTTGAGATACAATTCTCAATGAATATTCTGAAATTACAAGACGTTTTACGGGTTTTACGAATGAAAATATTTTGGTAAACTTGCAATTATACTACATAATTATGATCAACTTTCACTTATTTAAAGCTTCAGTTACTACTTATTAGGAAAATTAGGTTTTAGCAATAACATTTAAATCAAACAGAAATGTTATGGAATGTCACATAAGAATAATTAACACTTGTACCTTATTATCACAATCAAATATTTATTAAAATCGAAGCTAAATTCCAAATGAAGTATTATATAGCCAGGTAGATACATATATCTACCTGGCTATATAATACTTCATTTGGAATTCATTACGAAGTGAAAATTATTGATTGAGATCCATTCATCGACATTAAAATAACAAAAGAAGGTTAATATAATCTACATAATTTAGTCATTAGTTTACTAGGAAGTTACATAGAGTATTATCAAAATTACCCATAATAATCAACATTGAAAATGTCAAATATTGAAGAATCACCGGGCTCTACGTTTTCAATATCTGAGTCTGGCAAATCATTGGCGTAAACGCAGAATACGGTATCTCGGTGAATTCATTGTGTAATTGAGTACGTATAACTTTGTTCTTGCAAAGTGTAACAAGGTTCTATTTTGCCTTTGCTTTCAGCATATTTGAATAGTCACACGACATAAGAGGTACCATGGTCTTAAATTAGATTCCTTGAGGTAAATATTTGAAATGTTACTTTTTTCTAACACTTTCTTCATTATTATCATACAAACTTATATTTTTCTGTTTTTAGTTCGTCTTTCTTTGTGGTTGCTCTTTTTGAACCTATTTCCACTTCTTCATTAGAAGAAAATTCTAACAATTAATCCTTAATTGAAGGTTCTTCATAAGCAATTAGAGTTGAGTAATCATCATACCCTGATATGTAATAAATGTTTACGTTTTATCAGTTTTGCCGTAATCCGTCAGATTCAGACCATCTCCCCACGGTAAAATGTGTAGGATTGGCACTTACTTCGATGTAGCTTGCAGTATTTATTTCTGTAATTCAATCCATCTTCATTGTTTTTAACTGTTTCTTCTTAGGCGTTGCTTGCAGTGAACGTTTCCAGTACAGTCAAATCAACCTACATGTTAAAAGTTCTTTATCTGGTATTTTGTTTATTAACTAAATACCACTAATTATATTTTGGTATGCCAATTTAGATTACAGAATAATCACCAGCTGGACATGGACTGTATTCTGTTGTCCAGATAGATATGCAGGTTAATTTTTAGAGTAGGACCCAACCAACTTCCAACAATTTTATCCATTAATGCTTCGCTATAGTTTTGGTGCTATTGATCATAATTTATTGGCCCAGATTGATCATCAATCATTCGACCAGTATTTTCAGTGACATTGCCAGCAAAAAGAGTCTCACAAGTACTTGCAACGGTGGTCGTTGAAGGGCATTCCTTTGAAATCATATAATGCAAAAAATAAAAATGATAAAAACGTAATATACCTTAACCTATCTTTTAACTACAGCGTGAAAATTTATAAAACATACCGGTTTATTCAAACCAAGGTATTTGATAAATTGGTCCAATCGCTGCAGATTTTCATTTTTATTTTTGTAAAAGCCGTGATATTTTGGTCCCTAATAATTAAATTTAAATATTAGAATTTTCCGTTCGTTATTATTGAGAGCATAAATGATTAAATTATTTAACTAAGCAAGTACAAAACAGTTCAAATCCCTGCTATCCACACCGGCGTTTGACACAGCTTACTTAATTATCGTATCTACTCGCTTATTACGAATATTATGTACCTAAAACCATGAATTAAAATCAATATAAAATGTGCATTATATAATGTAATATCAAATCTTTATATTGCACTTACCGAGTACACTTCAAGCTACGCGATGAAGCACTTTGAGCGATGTGTGCGAGCACACAGGTTGCCTATGCGACAATTCGGTGAAGTCTTAATCTTTATTTTGTTACCAAATACCCCTAAAAAGCTTCTTTACAGTTTGGGTAACCGACAAAACAAAATACTTGCATAAGGAATAGGCTCAGTTTTATACAAATTTAATACCAGTAATTAGCATCTATGTAACAAAATCATTAAAAAAACCGGCAGGTAAAATATTACCAAACGACAAAATATATCCTGTACAGGGCAGGTAAATATTGCTACTTGACGTTTTAAAGTTCATCGCATTTAGGTAAAAAGTACTAAGTGACAATAAATGTATGGTTAAGGTGTGTCAAAAAGTCTTAAATTACGAGAAAAAAATATTTTTAATTAGGTAAAATGTCTTAAGCTATATTCATTACCTAGTTACCGCAAAGCAAAAAATACTTTATGTTCAAACACATTATTTCGAGTCTAGGCAAAAATTACTAAGTGTAAAAAGTAAAAATCGAATAGATACTATGTGAAAGTTATTCATAAATTGGTAAATTTTAGTCGCTTAGACGCCGAAAATTGTGAAAATGTGTTTTATTTTAAGTTACTAAGCGACAACAAACTTTGTCCTAGCGGCATGAGAGTAGGACCAATCGACGCAGAATTTTTTTCTGATTTCAACGATATATATAACTCAATATTGCCCAAAATGTCGCTTGGTAATTATTGCCTTTCAACCGTCGATATGCATTTGTAGTAAGAAACAAATATATATTATAACAAATGCGATTGACATAGTTTGCAGAAAATAGTAGTTTTATATTAAAATTAATGTTTTATTTAATTGGCATTCTTTGTTTTCGAAAAAAAGTTGACCTTAAACATTTTTATGTTACAGGCTATCATTTGAAGGAAATCACTACCATGCAATAATATGTGATAATTTTAATGCCCTTGGTCTACAATTAGCAGAAAAATTAATTGATTGTGGTGCAAAAAAACTGCACTTACATTTCAATACTTCATTAATACAACTTAACCACAAATTTCGGTATGTGATGGTAACAGTTTTTTACGGTTAATTTGAAGCCAACTTTCAAATCAACACGAAAACAAAGTAAAACATAATTTTCACTTTCAGTTTATGGAAAAGGCTGAAAATTGAAGTCACTAATACTATTGGCGAATTGACCAACATTAATAACGTCTCAAACATGTTGAAGAGGTTGGGACCAGTTGAAGGTTTACACGTCATTGAAACAAATTCTTTGGAAGATACTGTAATAAGCAACATAGACTTAGCATCAAGAATGGTTTGCCCATCATTGAAGTAAGTTATTTTTTGTATTTCACTAATATTTAAAAACTGACACAGTATTCCATGCGAAACAAATTCACAATATACAAAACACACATTTTAAAACTTCTTTAAATTCTTACAAAATAACAATAACTGGAAAAATTTGATAACTACCACCGGGATTTGAACCCACGACTATGCATCCTTGGGGCCAGAGACAATGTGGCAATTGAACTACCGTGATGAAGGTTCGTTTAGCAGGCGTTAATGTAAATGTGTGTTAGGATAATCTTCATTCTATTTATTTTTGTAGATATTTTTTGATCATGAGCAACAAACACACTAGAGGATATTTCACTGCTGTTCAAAGAGTTACAGCGGGCTTACCAGCAACATTTTTGGACCTATCTTTGTTGGAAACAGTAAGTCAAAGAATATTTAGTCCTGTTTATATGATACAAAAGTATTATAATCTATAGCTTATATTCTTAAATAGCATTTAGATGCGGATGGTGTCACCTGGTACCGCGGTGCAACAGACTCGCTAGAACGTGCTTTGATAAATGCTGAACCGTGTCTGATAGCACAGCCAAAGCAACCTCCATGCACTTCCTTGGTTCAACAAATTGCGGCTCTAACCGGTAAAAAAACATATGTATATCTTATATGACCATTAATAAAAATATAATTTTACTTTCGTGTTTATAGTTTGCTATGAAACACCTTGTGTTCACGGTATTTTTAGGGATACAGTTTTTTTTACTTTGTGATTTGGTTACGGTCGTTAGGACCGATTTGGAACTAAATACAAAATAGAGTTTCATCAAAAAAATCTTTTCAGAATTGAATATTCCTGACGAAACTACAAAAAATTCCTCACTAAAAGATTTAGGTATGGTAGCAGAAAAGGCTACTTCTGTCTGCGCCTTCCTGAGAGATGTTTACAATATATATCTTAAGGCAGAAGATATTCTATCACTTTCGTTTGAAAAGTAAGTACTTACTTATTCATCTAATCCCTTGCTACAAAAATATATTATTACACTACTAAGACTGAAACTTCCTTTTAATTTCAGTGTCATGAAATTAGAAGAAATGACAAAAAACTCAGAGTTAAAGGAAATAAGAGGGCTGGAAATGTTTTACTCACATGTTGATCCCGATGAACTCCTAGCTACAACTGATATGGTTCTCTTACCGACTCTCGCCAGTAGCTCCATTATTGTGTATTTGAATTGCTATCACATTTTAACGTCACATTCTCATCAAACTAAATCTTGTTACAGTAACATATTTAGGAACGAGCTGGCCAATCGCGAGTTGGGCACTGCTCTGTTACCTCAATAAACACCGAAGTGGCAGCGGCTGGCAGCCCGGTGGCCGGAAGTTTTACTGTCAAACCATTTTTGACTTAGTTTCTATCGCTATAGTATAGAGTTTTTTTTTTTATGCCTGATATGTTAGTCTTTGACCACTATCTCACCAGATGGTAAGTGATGATGTGGCCGAAGATGTTGTTCAGGCCAACCTAGAAGTACTGGCTCTCAAGGATAGCTGCCGGAACACACCGTTAGGTGCTTGGCGACATATTTTCTACTTGAGGGTGGTAGCTAGCCAGGCGGCCATTCGCAAAATGCCCTACCACCATGCTGTAACGACTGCCATCCTAAGACGACAACCGGGACCGACGGCTTAACGTGCCCTCCGAAGCACGGAAACGCTCAGTAGTAATGTCACTAGCGGTCACCCATCCAACGCATGACCGCGGGTGACGTTGCTTAACTTTGCTGATCGGTTGAGAACAGCTAAGTAAACTTCGCTATGAACGCTTCAGTATAGGATTAAGGAAGCGATATTATGCGTTGTAGTAATAAAGACAAAATAAAAATGGTCTGATGATTAAATAAAACTGACTCGCTAGCGCTTCCAGCCGATGCCACTTCAGTGGGAATAGCGCCCTAGGGCAAAAGAATAGGAAAACGTTTGATCACAGCTTTAAAGCTATATTGTAAATCGACAATTTCTGAATTTGTTGGTATATAGAGGATATTGTACATAATACACCTAAATTTGAAATTTCTTACTAATTTTGTTTTAGACACAGAGTCCATAACAAAAATTTTCTAAAATCAACATCTTTTACAATCCTCTATTTATTAATATAAAATACACATTTATCATAAAAAAAAATCTGTATTCTACTTACTGAACTCTAGAAAATGACACTCCACATGTTCGAATGTCTCAAGTGGTACTGTTTACTAGTGTAACTTTTTCTCCCATAATTTTTCATATTTGGGTCAACGTTCTCCATTAAGTATCTAAATTTCAGCTTCGTATCTCATTCCTTTTACGAGCTAGAGAACCGTGATAATTATACGGATGGATGGACGAATTTTTTAACTTGTTAATAAGAGGCTTCGTTGTGCTCTTTGGGTACAAAACCATAAAAAAGATGATTGACGAAATTCCATAACAAAGTAAATCCATTTGCTTAAAAACAGTATTTAATAAAATATACTAGGAGTTAAGATATTAGTAAGAATTATTGTGCATGAAAAAAATACGTATAATGATAAAGATGACGGCAGCAAATGTATAATGGTTTTATTTTTGCTGTAGAGAGACGATGAGTTTGATGTGAACGAGACATACTTGTGCATAGTACCTGGATTGGAGGGCCTTTATGCGAGGTTTCGCACGCTCTGTGAGTGTTTAAAGTTACCCGCCTTCGTGCTGCAGCCAGGACTTGATCGGCCTGAAGAGACGCCTAGTGAAATTGCTGTCAGATATTCCAAGGTGCGCTCCTTAAAATGATGATGAATGGTATCATAAATGGTCGATTGCAAAGATTCTGACGTATTGCTTTAAATATTTGCAGGTATTACTAAAGAAGACGGGTCAAAAGAAGACTTTCTATATTTTGGGTTATGAGACTGGTGTAGATATTGCTTTGGAACTAGCAGCTATTTTGGAAGACATGGGTAATATTCTGGAATGTATGCCTTACAGTCCCAATTTCGGAGTACTTGTAATTACAACTAACTTTTTAATACTGGACCAATAGGATAGGACACATTCTTAATTTTCATCTATTAACAGTCTAACTAAAATTAATCATTGTTCTGTACTGTTGGCTTTGTTGTAATGCTTAATGCAATGAGGTACAGTAAGTATGTAAAAAAAACTTTCATGTCAGCTCACAAAAAATGTTATTAAACATGACTGAAAAAGTTTCCAAGAATAATTGGAATCGGAAAGTGTAACTAGACAAGGTAATTGGTAAAATGCTAACAACCTCTTAGGGTTGACTTCTGCTAGTCCTATAAAACATTTTGAGATATACCTATATATTTTTTTGTTTAACGCCTACTCCGGCCCTAGAGCTCCCGCCGCGGCAACACTGGACCGCGCCGTGGTCCCTTTAAATAGAGTTTTGAATATTTACATCGAGCAAAGTTATAAAAATATGAAATAATACATTACAGTCACAATAGACTTTTGACATCAGATGGTCCTCGTGCTTATTCAGTAAAAAACATATAAAAAAACAAAAAAAATGTTTCATACAAAAATCAAAACAAAAAAAAATGTTTCTTAGGACTAGCAGAAGTCAACTCTAAGAGGTTGTTAGCATTTTACCAATAACCCAGTATAACTACTATTTAATAATAAATTGTTAAATTTTCTTTTTTTAAACCGGCGGTATGCATTTATTAACAAAATACTACGGACTACATACAATACAACAGCTACTAAAATAAAAGCATGTATACAACCTATAAGTCATTGTAGACTTACAGGCAGTCCAAATGCTCCAGACCACTACCAGTTCAATTTTCTTCACCTATAGATTAAATGAATACCTCAATTGTTACCCATTCTATGTTGTATGTATATTGATATTATTTAAATAATAACTAAGGCCCGTGGGAACCGGGAGACCAACGTATTTTCCAAAACTTATCAAAGCGCTTGGTCGATGCGACACGTGATCACAATGCTGGCACTTATTTGACTCAACAAAATTAAATGAATCTGAATCTGAATTAACAGTACATAAACAAAAAGTGGTGGGGTGTTTACATAATTATAGTAACATAAGAAGGTCACTAATAAATTAAGAAAGTAGTTAAATTTGTTTTCTTCTCGGTACGGGGTGTTCAAGGGGTTGTAGCCTTTATTGAAAAAACATGTTCTCGGTAAAAGCATCGTTTATTTAATGATAATGAATTCTAAATTATATTTAAGGTAAACTAGGTGAGTAATGCTGATGCCGCGCAACGTGGTGAAACCTAAACGGGACAATATTATTTGATCCCCTAAAACTAATTGATCTATAATACACGAGCACTTTTAAAAATTAATGATATATAGTAATTAAACAACTTTAAACGGTTTAAATCAGTCACCCCGTGACCACGATCACTGCAAAGTGTTTGAAACGTCGGGACAAAAATAATGATAAATATACGCGATTTAAACCGTTTTAAGTTGTTTAATTACTATGTGTAATAATCGCGAAAACCTAAGACAACATTTTTAATGATATATTTTTTTCTGTTTAATTATTGCCTCTATATGTATAAATTATTACTAAACAGATTAATATACCGATTTATTTAATTTATTTTACGTCTGAAAAAAAAAGAGGATCAATCATTAAAATATATGGCCATATATTTTATCTTTGACTACTATCTCACCTGATGGTAAGTGATGATGTGGTCGAAGATGTTGTTCAGGCTAACCTAGAAATACTGGCTTTCAAGGATAGCTGCCAGAACACACCGTTAGGTGCTTGGCGGCAGATTTTCTTCTTGAGGGTGGTAGCTAGCCAGGCGGGCATTCGCAAAATGCCCTACCACCATGCTATAACGACTACCACCCTATGACGACAACCAAGACCAACGGCTTAACGTGTCCTCCGAAGCACGTGCATGATCAGTAGCAAAGTCACTAGCGGGTACCCATCCAAGTCATGACCGCGGCGGACGTTGTTTCACTTTGCTAAGCTACGAGTACTTTAAAACTATTATTATTTCAAATGCAGTAAAACAAACAAAGTCACCACTAGTGATAATACTACTGGGCCTGATCATCAGTTATGATTTTGTTTAAACAAGCCGCAATTAAGCTTGCGCTTGCACTCTGGTGCTAAGAAACCACCGGCTGTGGATAACTGCAATAACAGGGTCACTGTTTTGTTTGTCTCTCTGTTTTCATATAACGGCCTACAGATATATTTGTAGACACCCTTTTTAAAACGCTACCTGTATGCTGATTTGGTTAATTAATAACAACTTATAATCATCGCAACGCTTATTTTACGAAGGGTTAGACATATATGTCTAGGCACCCAAGTATATTGCTGAATACAATTTCAAGCACTTATGCATGCAAAGCGAAAATCACAATAATACAAATTTTAGACAACTAAATTTTTTATCTCCTTCGGGATTCGAACACGCGATTTCTTGCTTTATCCACAGGGTGACTTTATCATTCAGCCACCAAAAAAATGCAGGGCTACATGCGATATTTTTTTCTCCAATAAGATTCTGTCTTAGTTCTAACCGTAAACCCAAGTTCACTTTAAAAATAAACTGTTTTTTTTTTAAGGTCAAACTGGTACTGTATTTTGCCTCGGCGATGGTCCAGTGGAAATAAAAGCGCTGCTAGAGTCAGAATGCAGCGTTTTCGAGGCGGAAGAAGCACTACAGACGGCCGTTGCACACCACATATTCAAGTTGATGGCTCAAAGTTCAGCGACGCTGCCGGAGTCACTAGTTGGCTGTTCTTCGTGGCGTTCGCGTGTTGATGCCTGCGTGCGCGCGTTGGTTGGACGCGTGCCGCACTGTGCGCAGTACACGCGCGAGCTGATCGAGGCGGCATACGCACGCATTAACGCAGTGCGGCACTACACGTCTGCACCACGCGTGCTTCGGTCACGGCTCGTGCTGCTGCGGGCGCGATGTGACACTCGGAGCGAAGAGCAATGTTCCCTGCAGCGCTACTCGCACGAATCGATCTCCGTGCATCAACTGTCCACGTCTATGGCACACGCTGCCACTGATCTAAAAGTACCCGCTATCGTCAACAGATATTTGGAAGCCGAGCTGCTGCAAGCGTTCGAGAAGAAAAACCGTTGTGATACTTATCTTATGAACGCCGATGCTTTTATGACTATCACAGAACAATATTAAAAAAATGTGACCTGCTTAAAAAACTTTTTTATTTGCTACAGACAACATACAGTTTTTATATGTTTTTTAAAATAAGTATTGTTACCTATACGATAGATATTTAATCGCTAAGCGTATAGCGGGTGCTATAGTACATAATTATTACATTTATTTAACATTTAATCAAGTATAAATCCCAAACAATTACATTAATGAAACAATATAAAGGTATATTATTTTATGTTACTGAGCGTGCATGGTCGGAAAAATACATATCTTTGTATTTAATTGAGGATTTAATTTATTGTTTATGTAGAAGTCACCGTAGTATATCACTTTACAATATATTTTGTACAATCTTGCGCCGTCTTTGTTGCCATATATATAATCGTATATTATTGTCTTGTACCTATTGTATAATTTCATACAATTATATTGTAGTGGATTATTCATTATAATATGTGCCTATTCTTTTAAATAACATGGTACGTTTATTTCTGTACTTTATGTTTTAAAATATTTTAGTTACGGCGTTTTTACGACTGTGTGAAAATTAATAAACAGTTTACCACAATAAATAAATCATTGTTAAATTATATTGTTTTTTTGAAGTATACCATTGGGTGCCGGGCTATGACACCCCCCACCTCTACCCGTGGGTGTCGTAAGAGGCAACTAAGGGTAACCCACCAGAAGGTAGGCAGCAACACTTTTTGAGAAACTGGTATCTCACCCTGCGATCCCCAAGATGTCGATTATGTTAAAATTTGATATCAACCAGCACACAGTTTCAGTCACTCAAGCGGCCAGGAAGGTGAAGTTTTATTTAAGATATTAAGGCGAAAAGTGATCCTTGACGATATTGAAAAGTAGACATTTCTTCTCTATCTGATGAGAAGCCAATTTAGTTGTGATCTATACTGCGAGATGTGATACTAAGATTGCATTCATGTTAAGACAACTGACATCGGCGTAGTTCAACATTGGCAATAGAAGCGAGTATACCAATATCAAATTAATCGACATGTATGAAAACTTTTTGACATAAAGAATGGAGAGAAGTGTAGAATTTACTCACGTCACTGTGATAGTCAAGTTATGTAATTAAATAATGTAGATTATGTAGAAAAAGAAAATACAAGAATACGCACTAACACATTATGAAAATATTTCTGAAATATGTTAGTAGATATTTTTGATATCAGGTATCTGGTATATCTGGAACGATTAAACACATCACCTGGGCAAGATCTCCATCCCCGAACTAAGAATCAAGAATGGTCACGTATAACTGTTCACAAGCATACGATTTTAGTCAAATAATTCTTCAGAGCTCACTAGTTTGACCATGAACTGCGAACGCATATTGCAAACATTTGTCCGTTTCCTTCGGTCAGTTTGATTGTTGTTATAGGTAGGTACTTTAGTTAGGCTTACAGAAGGTCACAACTACAAGCTTAGGATTATATTTTAGGATATTTTCTATTTGGCCGTTATTAAAACTAAGGCTAATATGCTCAATAATATCGGGAGAGCAAATTACGGAAATAATTTCTATCATTTTGGGGCACAACGATATTAATTAAAGCAAAACTTTATTTTAGCTTATTAGATACTATTACACCTGAGAATATAATATTTTGAATATTAATAGTAATATTTATGCTATTCAACGCAAAACAAAATCTATCAAATGGTATAAGAAGTAAGAATATAATGGTATTCTTTTGTTTTTTTCCAATAGCAGACCGCAGCTATTTTTATATGTGCTCAATTTAAATAGTACTAGTAATGTTAAAAACTTTTGTAGAAATTTCAGTGATATAAGATTTTTCTTATGCTTGAAGTTCACCACCTTACAAAACAAAGTAAGGCCTTTTATTTCTGCAACATTTTCTGACACCCATTTGAGAAATTACATGCTGCTTATTTGGCTACTTTGCCTTTCGTTGCCGTTTACGATTGCCACATGAAGAGATGGAGCATATAGAATATAGCCAAGTATTCTACGGGGCAAAACTATAACATCTTTTAACCATATCTAACTATATACTATTAGTGGATTTATCCGATGGATAGGCTAAGAACATATTTAGTAAATAAAACACTATCTTTGCGTTTCACAGTCATCGATTTAGCCTATGCATCGGTTAAAGCTTGATACGCGCTGCATGTTAACTGTCACTTTTATCATTCAGTTATTTTATGTTCTGGGTATTATAACCGGAACTTACTCGAACATTCTGAAACAGGCCCTAAGTGTATTTTGTAACCTTGACATCATTGTTATCAATTAAATAGTAGTATTATAATAAGGAAATCTGTTTTCAGTGGAGCTGCCCGTATTCATGTATCCGTGATGGAGGATGGGCTGAGAGATAAACTGTTCCGTGTATTATCGTTGCAACGATTTAAACTTGGGCGGATGTCGGGTCAGGGCGGTTGGGATCATAGAGAAATATATTGCTTTCTCTTTTCTGTGGTTGGGATAGTAATCCTTACGGTGTTATAATATTACCGTAACTGAATGAGAATGTAGTTTGATGTTTTAATCTGAGATTAACATTGTAACATACAGATGTGTTGCTTATGAAGTGTCGTAAGTTTGCCTTTCCAAGTCACCGGGATGCCAGTTGCCTTGACTTGAACCGACGCGTCCACCATGCTTTTGCGTACATTTGGCGCCGTTTCTTAGTTGTGTGGTCATCCTGGATGCGTCTGTGGACCCTTATTTTATAAGTCTATCTTAAATTTCTAGGAAGCCAAGATCGCTCTGACCAAAATTTTGAGTTGTTTACAAACAATTTCTCTAAAGTGACAGAAAAGCCATATTCGGGTTTTGTAACCTTAAGTCTTAATTATTTTTGTAGAACAAAAACTTGAATTGTTAATATATGTTTACTTTATTAGATTTTGCAGGAAATCAGCTCCCGGGAACGATATTCAAACTAATATTAATATTTGACATACTACTAGAATCCAAAAATCTGAAAAAAGTGTTACCAAAAGTGCGACACGGTGCAACAAAGTTGAAAACAAAATCATTGATTCATTGTTGGCTTCTATAACGCTCTTATGAACGCCAATATAATAAAACTTTACTACTAAAATATTCTACTGTCGCTATAAAAAAATGGTATAGAGCTACTTCGGAAAAGAACGATTGAGAAACTCGGGGCCATTCAAACGCTTTAAACACCTTTACTTTTTTATAATTAGTAAGTCTATTAAAAAAAAATTACAATATTTATTACATAGGTGATTGGCGTTAGTTTCGCAGAGATGGAATATTCCAAGCATTTTTGTCTTCTAAATAACCGCCTATATGCTTTTTTCATTTCATTTAAAATCTTTTTCGCATGCATCTTGAATTTTCCTTTTCTAAAAACTGTTCTATCTTTAGAAACAATCAGACACTTATAAAAGACTTTTTATTTATCTTTGCTAATCTAAAACCAGCCAGCTGTCACTTCTAATGTCTGTCTTCAGAGGTTATCCAAAAGGAAAAGCAATATTCATGCATTTCTTGGCATTTATTCATGTATATAATTTATATATACCTATGTACGAAATTTTCAATAAAATTAGCAATATAATGTGTAAAATCTTTCATCCCCGATCGCAAGGCCGATCGGGGATCGCGACCCGCGTGTTTTGATGCGTGGAAATATAGAAAATTTTAGTAATTAAAATGTATATAACCAAAAAACACGAAATTTGAAAGAAAATTAGCAATAAAATGTTATAACTTTGCGACTATTGAACCTTTTTAGCTAAAACCAACGTAGAACGGACTACTACCAGCGGCAACAAATTACTAAAAACAACAGTATCATGCAATAAGGAAACAAACAAAGACAACACAAAAAATTGAAAAATCTATTATAAAATTTGTGCAAAAGTAGGTTTTTGCTGTCTGGTATAGAATGTTTTAATTAAAGAACGGTACTATTTAAACTATTTAGATGAAATGCACTACCGGAGACGCAACTTTTCATATGCTACACTCTTTATTTGAACGTGAAAATAATTTTGTTATTTCCGTAAACAACTATATATATAATTATTTGTAGTATCAATTAAGCAGTTTGTTTAGTTCCCACTCTCGTGCTGTGGGTAGAGGGAGAAATTTATATTCCCCGTCCACCCACCAGGGGGAAAGTCCAATGATTGGTCGGGGCATCACCCAAATTTTAGTCGTATAAACAAAAAAAACGATCTGTAACCATAAAAAAAAAGCTGACTCCCAATGTGCGTCAACTCGTCGCGAGGAATCTGACGTTTTTACGACGTTTTGACGAATGTTTGAGAAGTTCCGGTTATACTCGACTTTTGTCAATAATTAAAAAAAACTATTAATTAATAAATGTTATATGTACTATAAATGAATTCCTTAGTGACAAATTTAAATGATAATTAAAGGGATCGGTCGCTCTATTACTATTAGTTATATCTGTTGCTATACCCAAATTGGGTCATATCTATAACTTTATAAAAATGTATTTTAGACCAGCATGTACACCACATATAAGGCAATAAATAATTGAAATAAAATATGAAAAATTTGATGGTACTACCCAGAACATAAAATAACTGAATGATAGAAAAAAACCGTACCATTATCTGTAACCTAATCTTGCAAGTTACAGACACTTTTCGCAGTGTCCGATTGAGTTGTGTAGGCACGGCGAAAACCTCTTGTATTGTATGGGAGCTCCCTTAATTATTTATTTTATTTTTATTAATTATAATTAGTTATCATAAAACTAAATATTCTGTGAATAGTTAAAGCGTCTACCTGTCACTGTTATAACTATCGAGCAAAACGGTAAAAAAATCAAGTTTGTTGTATGGGAGCCCCCCTTAAATTTTTATTTATTTTTAGTATTTGTTGTTATAGTGGCAATAGAAATACATCATATGTGAAAATTTCAACTGTCTAGCTATCACCGTTCTTGAGATACAGCCTGTTGACGGACGGACGGACAGCGAAGTCTCAGTAATAGGGTCCCGTTTTTACCCTTTGGGTACGGAACCCTAAAAATGACAGTTAACATGCAGCGCATTTCATGCTTCAACCGATGGATAGGCTAAATCGATAACTGTGAAACGCAAAGATAGTGTTTTATTTATTAAATATGTTAAATTACTAACCAGGCCCTAAGGGCCCAGAACATTTTATAGCATAGGCTTAGGAGCGTAGCGAAAAAATCCTAGGTCTATGTTTTATAGTATAACCGGAACCATCGAGAAACTAACCTCGAGAGTGGAATTCACGGTTCGGTCAATCTGGCAACTAATGTGTGATATCGCACACATTCCAAATTTAAAATATCCTTCCTCCCAGTGTTGTGCTTACAGTGCTTATGGTGGTGTATATCGATTTTATATAGATAATTGTCGATATTATGTTACCCTTCTTATGGTCAGTTTTTTATTCCAACCATGGAATTTCTACACGGAAATTCATAGTCATCTGGACCATCACTGCTTCTAAAAGATGTAGTGGAATTTAAACAGATATCGTACAACTTATTAATTTCTATCTATATAGTTTTGTCCTTCATAGTTAGTAAAATATCTACTACACCTATACACTTATAATATAGCCATTATTATTATTATTCAATTTAAAAAAGTATTTTATACAATACACATAATATGCCAAACAATAATATGCCAGACGATGCCAAATTATTAATGCCAATCGGTCGTTCTGTGAATTTGTTTAAGTGTCGTGAAGTAAACAATGTGTCGTGGTGCCGCTTTAGTGAAAGAATTGTGCTTTTGTTTTGTAAATTAACATAAGGCTACTATCCTATTACAAGTTTAATACTTAATATTTCGGTAAGTACATAGCAATAAGCCAGTATTTGAGCCTGCTAAAACGCCATCTTGGATTGCCATTTCTGCCAAAAACTGAATGGAATTAAATGAACAATATTTTTCTTGTCAATCATGCCGAATATATGTTTTAAAGCTACATATTATTAAAAACGAGAAGATGAGCTTGATTTTACTATAAAAAACATGATTTTCATATATAAAAACAAAAAGTTTTCCTGCCCAAGTTTCACCAAGAAAATAGGCCTCATAATAGGGGTTAATAAAAAAAACAACTGAAAGTCGATTATCGAATGTTGCACGTTTTTAAAAAAACATCATAGGTACCATGTGAAAAAAGTTTCACTCAAAGATCTCAAGCCATGAAGGTTTTATGTCAATTCGAAATACCTATTACAATAAAACGGCAACTTCATACCTTAACCCCTATTAAATGTGAATATTTGAATTTTTAATACTTAAATGTTGAAAACTATGATATCGCACTGTATCTACGCCTTTATTACGAACTGAAAATATATTATGTGTTGGAGTTTGCTACAAAATTAACAAATTGGGAAAGTTGTGAAGCTATCTCGTTTCAATGGCAAGTTTCCATGGTACATTTTAACTTTATAATTGTAACTGGTTTACGCTCTTTGCTGTAGGTACACTTGGTTGGAAAGCTACTAAATTATTTCTCATTTTCTGAATATATTGCATGCAGAACTAGCCGCTGCCGGCCAATTCAAAGTTGTACTTACATCAACCTCCCTTTTTACTTAGTCCGTACTTCAAAATGATTTTAAAGCCTCATCAAATGAAGAGACTTCTTCAGGATAAAGCCAGGTAGGGGCAGTATGCAAGAGAAATGTTATTTAGGGAAGGGCGAAGCACAACACAATCGCCACATGTGCAAACAGGCTCTCCTGACTGCTCAGGAACGTCTCAGAGATCTTTCCCTCTGAGACGTTCCTGAGCAGTCAGGAGAGCCTGTTTGCGAGAAATGATAGCTTCTGTCACTCCCTAAGAAAAAAAAGGAGACCCTAAAAGGGTGAAAGAATCAAAATCAATAATCAATCTTTGAGGCCAGGCATTATACAGCTGAAACGTGAAAAGTGTACAAGCTTCAATGCCGCAAGGGAAAAAAAACACATTTGGAGGGGGCCGCCAGACCCAGGTCCTTGAGGCGACGAATAAGGATACTGCGGTGGTAGCTACTAAGACGGACTATTGCTGGAGATACCTATCACATGGTAATAAGTATAATTTACAAATTACCCTTTATTGTTTTTATACCTCTATTAACCACGCACATTTTAATGGTTGGTAGAAATAAATAATTGCGAAATTTGATGGTGCCCGCGTTGCAGCGCGATGAAGAGTCGTTACCATCAACCAAAACGAACGACTGAGGTTATCTACTGTTGTTTGTAGGCATTTCATGGTTGTTTGGTTCCTCGTCATATAATATAAATATTTATAGTGTAGGTACATTCATAGAATTGCCATAATGTAAATTCTAGATACTAATAATATTCACATAATAGGTATGGTGTAGTTTCCCACTATCGTATGCAGGAGATAAAAACTAAACGCAGGTACCAATCAAAGTAGAAAAAACCTTAAAATAGTTAACTATATAACCTATAAAAATATTTTCAACACCCTTGCTCGTAAAGTGAGCTTTATTATATCGTTATTATGGCCATAAACCGAACTATAACACCCTCGTGCATATTATACACTAGTGCGTAATAGAATTATCCCTACAAAGTTAAGTTAGTACCTAACTGCAAATTATATGTGAGTAAACAGAGCATTTTCAATTTAATCGGGTAATTTATCTCTACAAAGTTAAGTTAGTAACTAACTGCAAATTATATGTGAGTACACAGAGCATTTTCAATTTAACCGGGTAATACAGATTTGTAACATCAAAGAGGTTTATATGTAATCAACCATAATACATTTGCCGCCCGCAAACAAAAAAAAAACTTGCGTGCTATTTTCTATAATTTTACCATAGTTTTTGAGAGTATTTACAACTACTACTGCCTACCTCAGCGATTATATTATAGATTATATGTACTGCGGAGAGGCACGCCTACGAGAGTAAACAGGTCTGTATATTAGTTTAGAAAATCTGTTACAGAGCACTTAACGGTATGTTCCGGCTAACCAACAGATGGGATAATAATTATTTTACTTTAATTTTATAGCCGGTAAAGCGTTTCTGTGTGAACAAATAATAATGTGATATTATACATTAAAAAATAATGGATGTAAGAGCCATCTACAAAACATCAATGTCATTTAAAATCAACATGCTACTAACTTTTTTTATGTGATTGTGACTGCTGCTTGAACACACTGATATAAGTATTTTTTAAATATTAATATTATGCGTGACAAACAAGCAGACGGCCCGCCTGATGGTAAACGGTAACCGCTGCCTATGGACATCTGCAACACTAGTTGCGCTGCCGATGCGTTGCCTGCCCAGAGAGGAATTTGTAGATGCCCCTTTTGAAAAGGTCTATGTCGTAATTTTGCGGAAAGACCTCCCGAGGAAGGTCGTTCCACATCCCACAAGTACGCGAAAAAAAGGAGCGACCAAAGCGAACAGTGTGTAATGTCCATACTTGCTAGATGTGCAGGTGGGTCTTTTGACGGTGTCAAGATGTGCGGTGGTAAAATTTTGACGCAGGAATAAAGTCAAAAAGCTCGTCGGAACATTCCCCGAACAACAAGCGGTAAAAAACAAACAGGGAACCTACATCTCTACGGAGACTGAGAGGATCTTTTTGAAGCGCTCGTAGCGAAGTTTACTTAGCTGTTCTCAACCGATCAGCAAAGTTAAGCAACGTCGCCCGCGGTCATGAGTTGGATGGGTGACCGCTAGTGACATTACTACTGAGCGTTTCCGTGCTTCGGAGGGCACGTTAAGCCGTCGGTCCCGGTTGTCGTCTTAGGATGGCAGTCCTTATTGCATGGTGGTAGGGCATTTTGCGAATGCCCGCCTGGCTAGCTACCACCCTCAAGTAGAAAATCTGTCGCCAAGCACCTAACGGTGTGTTCCGGCAGCTGTCCTTGAGAGCCAGTACTTCTAGATTAGCCTGAACAACATCTTCGACCACATCATCACTTACCATCAGGTGGGATAGTGGTCAAAGGCTAACCTATCTAGGCATAAAAAAAAAAAAAAACTAGCTTGTCGGAGAGCTTGGGATCGTCGACAATTCTGGCGGCTCGTCGCTGTAGGGAGTCGAGAGGCTGAAGTTGTTATTTCGGTGCGCCATTCCAAAGGTGCGAGTAGTACTCTACGTGGGGCCGCACTTGTGCTTTGTAGAGTGAAAGCCGCTGACTATTAGGTGTAAAGTACCGCTTCAAAACGTATGATATTGTTAAACATTGGTATAACTCAAACAAGATTAGTACCTTGCCGACGAATGTATATAGCTCCTAAGCAGTCAATGCGACGCTTTGACTTGATTGCTGACTATGAGGAGGAGGAATCCAATCATAGGGTAGTCTAAGAAATAGCTGCTTTTGAAGGGCTGTGGGGTGTGACGTCACTCCCTCGTCGCGGCACGTGCAGACAGCGCGGCACTGCAGCCGACGCCGCCGTGTCGGGCTGCGACATCGTCGCGCCGCAATCGTCCACTTTACACCGCACGGAACCGAGATAGAAAGTTAAGTAATTACCAGTTAAACTTTACCCGTCAGAAGTACGTGCAACTGTATTTTTGCAGAATATAGACTAATTGGACGTGTTTGTGTTGGAATGTGATTATTACCATTTTTAAAACAGTGATGGCTCAGTGGCATTGGCTATGGACTGCCGCGCACCAGATCCATGGTTCGAATCCCACCGCGGGCTTGAGCTTCACCGTATGGTGGAAGGGCATTTCGCGAATGCCCTAGCCTGGGCTAGCGACCACCCTCAAGTAGAAAATCTGTCGCCAAGCACCTGACGGTGTGTTCCGGCAGCTATCCTTGAGAGGCAGTATAATTCTAGGTTAAGCCTGTTAACACCTTCGACCACATCGTCACTTACCATCAGGTGATATTGTGGCCAAAGGCTTACCTATCAGAAAAAAAAACATTCGGTTGGTTAAATTAATTCAATTTACGCGCCGCCAGGGTTTGGTGTTGCCAGTAGCTTTAAACGTTGCTTCAGTCAGTCGTGACACATCAGTTTTTGGTAGCAGTTTGTTGTACAGAAATGTGCTTATTAGTGGATGGCAATAGATAGTACTAATGGACGATGGACTAATTACATAGTGCCAAAGCAGATGTGGCACAAGATAGGTACGGACACATCCAAGGCAACAGGTTCATATACATTTTTGTGTTCCATCTTCGGCCACATAGGCATTTTCTATCAGGTAAGATTGTGATCATATAACATGATTGACTTTTTTGAATAAAAAAAACCTCTGTTCTCACTTCGGGATATACGGGCGTTATATTATATGACAATTTTTTTTTGTGTTTGAATGATAAAATTAACTAAGTAGAATAATGAAAGTGTAAGATGTAGTTGTTCGTTTCAGATAGGAAAATTTGTAAGAGATCCAAGGAATTGTATTATCATGGTAAGACGTGGACCCTAATTGTGTCCCTTATGGATAAGCTCAAAGTCAATCAACGAGCTATGGAGCGAGCTATGCTCGAAGTTTCTTTATACAATCCGGAACGTCGATAATCGCCTAAGAACCAAAGTCAGCGACATAACTTTCAGACTTTCACAAGTTGAAGTGGCAATGGGCGGGCCACATTGCTCGAAGAACTGATAACCGATGGAAAAGAAAGTTTCTCAAGTGGTTCCAACATTACACCGGAAGATGTAGAGTTGGTAGGCCCTCCACTAGGTAGACTGACGACATGTTAAAATCGCCTTATGGCGTTCTATGGGCGGGGCATTTGTTCAACAGTGGACTTCTTTCGGCTGATGATTATGAAGCTTTTCTATTATAAAGTAGCTACTCGTAGCTTCAATTCAAATAAATAATTTCATTTTAAACTTTTCACACGGACTATAAGAACTATTAAATGGATACAGCTCGTAAGCGCAAAGAACAAAACATGGTATTTTACAAAATTGCAACGTAGCTATTTTTTTTCAGAATCGTTAAGCGTAAAGAAGCGTGCAAGTTTTACATCAAGAGATTGATATCTATGAAAGTTTAGTGCGGTTTCCGCCCCCCACTCCGTCTCCGTCCCCGCCGCCCACGAATACAGTTGTACGTCTTTCGGAACTACATAATTACTGCGATGCCATCTTTAATTGTACCTGCCCGCCTTGAAATCACTTGCAAGTTGCATGCGACTTTTACAAACTGTTTTGTTATTAGTAAATGTGACGATTTCAAAAGTAAATTTAGATTTTTTAAATCCGGTATTTTACCAAGTGAAAACTCGACTCGCGTAATATTAGCAGAAATTTGCTTTACAACTTCTGCTTACTGTGCAATCGTAACTTTAAATCAGTTCGAAACTGGTTGGACAAACTACGCTTTTTAATTGGTTAATATCAAGCTCGCACTAGCAGATTGCAGAATAAAAACTTTTTTTTTAAGCCTGATAGGTTAGCCTTTGACCACTGTCTCACCTGATGGTAAGTGATGATCTGGTCGAAGATGTTGTTCAGGCTGACTTAGAAGTACTGGCTCTCAAGGACAGCTGCCGGAACACACCGTTAGGTGCTTGGCGCCAGTATTTCTACTTGAGGGTGGTAGCTAGCCAGGCGGGCATTCGTAAAATACCCTACCACCATGCTATAACGACTCCATCCTTAGACAACAACCGGGACCGACGGCTTAACGTGCCCTCCGAAGCACGGAAACGCTCAGTAGTAATGTCACTAGCGGTCACCCGTCCAACTCATGACCGCGAGTGACGTTGCTTAATTTTGCTGATCGGTTGAGAACAGCTAAGTAAACTTCGTTACGAGCGCTTCAACTGGCATATATACTTTTGAGGTGAAGACTGAAAACTACCATTTGACTTTATCACTTCACTTCTACGCGTACCTTATAAACTAATATTCAAATAATTTTGTTATAAAAACTAACGTGGTTTTCACTCATTTTAGTAAATAATACGGAACTCACGTGAATAAGTCAGTATAGTTTCAACCACATTCGGTGGTCTTTTTCATGGAGAGCTCGGGACGCCCGCGTTGATTATATTAATTTACGTACATTTTAAAAAAGATTATTTAATTTATGTAGATTTTATATAAATAGAGTATAAAAGCAATAAATAGAGATATGATTGATTCATAAAATAAAAAAGATTATTGTTATATAACCTTCTTGCAAGTATTTGGTGTTCCTCATCGTTGTTGGTTCTGCGTTTCCCAACTGCCAAGACTTAACTTTTCAACGGAATAGAGAATGATTAAATTGCAGTTAATTATAACTGCAATTAAATTACTAGCAATATTTACGATACATCGTACTAATAGACTATTTTATTTTATAGATTAGTTAATATTTCGGTTCAGTATTGCCATTTAAATTAATGATGTTGGTTCTTGTACTTGTTATTAACTCTGATTCGCCAAATAAACTTCACTACTACTAAATCTTGTTTGCAAGCAATGATAGCCGGGCGGTAATAGCTATGGACTGCCGTACCGCTAGCCCATGTATTCTTTGCCATGGTTGTATCCCCACGCGCCAGCTTGATCATGGTGATGGTGAAGGTTTCACCGCATGGTGGAAGGGCATTTTTAAATGCTCGCCTGGGTACCATCCTCAGGTAGAAAATCTGTCATCAAGCACCAAACAGTGGCTTCCGGCAGCGGTACTTGAGAGTCAGTAAGTAATTATGAAATTACAAACACATATGACTTAACAGCTGTACTCTGTCTCAGCGTGATGGGTGCAGTTCATTTCGTCACTCGGGACGACATCTATATGTTATAGGCAGAGGTAAACAATTAACATCAGGTGGGCCTCGAGCGTTCCGCCACAATCTCATTAAAAAAATACGAATTATCTAAATCACTCCCCTCCGCCATCACGTCATAATAAGTCAATAACCTTGTAATGAAAAGAAAATTGGACTGTTTTCGGACTTTTCAGATATTTTTTCTGAATAATTAGGCATGTTTAAGTTTATTTTTAAATTAAGTTCAACCTTACATTCTAAACGCTAAGGCAAACTTGTATTCAAGTGATGGCGCTATGTGTTAGACGTTTATTGTCTTGGCGGTTGATGGAAAACGGTTCAAGCAGTCAAGTGGATATATTAGTCTGTACCTAGAAGAGTACCTAGCGCCAACACTGCGTCCTCCAACGGACGTAGTGTTGGCCCCGGACCATATTATATGTTTACAAGGGTTGTTCCCGACCGCTCCGACCCCACACCCGCACATTACAAACCGTTACACCGATAATAACGAAACATTTTATCTACAAGTTTATCCTCCTCAGCGAGGATGCGGGTATCTACTTGAGAATCGGAAAGTTTGTATACCAATATATTGTGATCTTCTGAAACTATAGAAAGGGCCTCTAACAATCTTCATACTTCAGAATTCAGTGGGTGGAGGGAGCTCATACTAAGTTAGTTATATTTCGCTGACTGTTTGAGCCAGATTACGGTTTTACAATAATAATTTAAATGCGGCTAGCCTCCCAAACCTAACTCTAACTACGTGTAACCACCCAAATATGGTTATACAAAACCGCGCAAAGTGCGAGTGAAGCAGGGGAGGTGAAGGGGACGCGCGGTCATATGACTGCCGCCATAAGTGCGCTAACGCTGCCACGAGTGAGGCCATGCGCGCCAGTGACGCTTACGCACTATTGTGATACGGACGAATTCGCGTATAGTTTGCTCGACCTCGCTCTGCAGTCGGTGCTATTACGGAACTGTTAATTTGCGTGTGTATTGTGTTTACTGCACAAAGGAAACATTAAGTGTTCACATCTAGACGTACCTACCGCTCTACGCAGTAATCTCGTGGTTGTGGTTCGAAAAGCTGAAGCCCTCCCCGAAGCAAGCAACCCTTCGCATACGGGACTCTGGGAGTAAAAGGTCAGTGAGGTTTAGTTTGTTCACTTTGAATTGTCATTGTAGTACAGTAGCCTGGTGACAAGCCCCTGGCCGAAACATTTGGTCAATTACGAGCCGGATTCCCGGTTTCCAGTAACCTAGGATATCCTATATACCTATTTGATTTATGCATAGGTATTTTACAGTTCTATTTTATCATACCTACATAAATTTACTAAGTTCAATTCCGCATACCTAAGTACCTACCTGGGTACCTAGGTACCTACCACCTACGTATAGTTTCCTACATAAATTAGTTCCTTAATAAGCATGATTTACGTATATTTACTATAATTGCTTAACTACAATCTCTCCATGGTACATTTGGTCATAACCACTACTACCTATTAAGTGAATTAGGTACCCATCAGTATATGTACCTACTAAGTATCATTCTATTTTCGTGCCAAAGCTCCACCCGCGCCGCTAGCCAGCGACGGCTATCGCGTTATAGCGTAGTGTCGGCTCGCTGCACTTAGTTTGCGGATATCTACCTACTTACCCAGAAGTACATGCAGTTGGATAGGTGAACACAATAGGTACTAATCATTATACTTAAGTACGTAACTTTCATCACAAAAATAGATTTAGTTGAACTTACGATTTGTGTACCTACGTAGTAGGTAGGTAACAGTTAACTTTGTTCGTAGGTAATACATATATGAACCTAACAAAACGTTCTCAACGGTTAAGTATCTACCTACTTCTTGGTTATTCTACAAGCACTTATATTACGTGTTGAAATAAATTCAAAAACTGTCTAAAATTGTAATTGAAATTATACTTCATACGCTTCATTTCGGAGAATAATTTTAGAGTTATACTTGTAGTACTTAAGACAAAATGTCAAAGGCAGAGGAAAACCGTAAATTATTAAAGATTAAATTGTTAGAAGCACGGCTTAAATCCTACCATGCTCGAATTCAAGGCTTGCACGATCATTCGTCGAAAATTAAACCATCGGACTTGCAAGAAGTACAGCAATTTTTGGATTCGTCTTCTAACTTAGAAGTGTTGCGTAAAGAATTTAATGCGGATTTTGACGAATTAAATTTAATTAAAATGGAACTAAATGCGGAGTATGAACTTAATATGGAGACATTAGAATATTTTGAAAAAGTGTTTGTAATTGTACAAAGCCGGGCGAACGCGCTCTCTTGTAAAAGTAGTACAAACAATGGTCCTTCGATAAAACCAGCTCATAAAATTAAACTACCACCCATAGAATTAATAAAATTTTGTGGTAACCCTAAAGCATGGCCGATGTTTATTGAATGTTTCAATAATACGGTTCATAATAATCTGCAGTTGTCAAATGCTGAGAAAGATTATTATCTATGCGGCCAGTTGTCAGGCAGAGCCCTCGAGTGCGTGGCTGGTATAACACCAACTGCGGATAACTACGCACTCATTTATGACACGCTATTGGATAAATTTGAAGATGTGCGTTCTATGGGGACGGCATATCTTGATGAAATGCTGAATTTGAAAAGAATGCTGAGTCCATCAGTAGACGGCCTTAATTCTTTTATTGACAAATTTTCAGTATCTGTATCGGCATTTAAGAAATTAGACATACCTTCAAAATTGGACTTTGTATTTTTATATCTAGCACTCAAGAAGGTCGATAGTGAGACAGCGCGCCTATATGAAAATTCAGTTCGCGACGAGAAAATTCCTACCTATGAAAGCTTTGCTAAATTTGTTAGGGAACAAGCTAAAATTATTGAACGCACAGGAGTTGCTCCAAGTGGGAGCACTAAGAATCCACAGATTTTCAGCAGGGTTCCAACGCCAATTAATGTTAGGACAACGTCTGAAAAATATACCCGTGCGTTAGTCACTTCTGATGCCGAGTGTCCTGTGTGTAAAAATGGTGGCCACGAAAACTTTTCACGCTGCGCGGAATTCATGCGACTATCCGCTAAAGAGCGTTTTATGGTGGTTAAGCAAAACAATGGCTGCGTTCTATGTTTAAGCTTCAACCATAAACCAAACGCATGTAATATTAAGGGAAGTTGCAATACTTGCAGTCAAAGACACACCACACCTTTTTGCATTTTAAGATGCAGCCTAGTACCTCGTTGCCCGTAGCTAGTTTTAATGAGACTTGGCCGGTGGACCTTGAGGAGTTGTCCACTAATAATACCGAGGGGGAGAACGCGCCCAATGCTGGAGTTTCATTATGCTCGTTGCAGGATACGACGGCAACTCCTCCTCCGATCTCTGCACATGGTTCAATAAACAATACTATTTTGTTGGCTACTGCTTGGGTTAGAGTTATAGATTCAGAAGGAAAGGCTCATTTGATCCGATGTCTGATAGATAACGGATCTCAAAACCACTTTATCACTAAGCGATGCTGTGAAATGTTATCTCTGATACCACTTTCATTGACTTCACCGAGGTCGGTTAATGGATTCGGTGGTAGTTCCAACCCAGTATTAGGAGAGACTGAAATTGAGTTTTATTCGCGATTCGACAGGAGACGGCCTTATAAAATACGCCCGTTAGTAGTAGATAATATCACTCCAAAGCTTCCGACAGCAGTGATCGATAAGTCCATATTAAGCTACCTTAAAGGAGTCCCACTAGCTGATGATACCTTTGATCGTCCAGGTGAAATTGAAATGATCATAGGTGCACAGTTGTTCACCCGTTTGATGCTACCTAAATATATATACGGCCCTCCGGGTCGGCCTGACGCCATTCAAACCAAGTTGGGATTTATTTTAATGGGTGACACACCAACGTTTGAAACAGTGACGCCAAAAGATTCATCAGTATTTTGTGCCTTTACTGGACCTCGCTTAGATGAGACGGTTCGGAGTTTTTGGGAATTGGAGGAAGTTCCACAATGTACTTCAGCACGCTTGAGTCGAGAAGAACAAGAATGCGAAGAATTTTATACAAATACCACTACTCGGGATTCTACTGGCAGATATACAGTATCGCTGCCATTTAAATCGGATCCATCTAATATAGGTAACTCCTTACAAACTGCCGAAAAACGTTTTTTCGCTTTGGAGAAAAAATTAAAAACTTCCGTCCAACTTAGGTCTGCCTACGATGAAGTTATGCAAGAATATCTGCGTAATGACTATGTGGTGCCTATTTTGGATAAAACTAATGTTGATATGGGTTATGTCATACCACATCATGGTGTAATTCGAAACGATAAAGTTACTACGAAACTGCGCGTGGTGCTGGATGCTAGTGCTCGGACAGACAAAAATGTATCGTTAAATCAAATATTACATGCAGGCCCGAATTTGCAGGGAGATATATTTCGAATACTGCTTAACTTTCGGCTCTTTCCGATAGCATTTTGCGCTGATGTTAAGCAAATGTACTTGCAAATCAAAATTGCAGCTGCCGATACTAAATATTTGAGAGTACTGTATCGTTTCGATCCCAATTATGAACTTCAAATTCTAGAGTTCAAGCGACTTTGTTTCGGATTGTCCGTGAGCCCATTTTTGGCGCTTCGGACTATACGTAAACTTTGCGACGATGAAGAACGCAATTTCCCTGATGCTGTCGATGTTGCTCGAAGAGACTTGTATATGGATGATATTGTCTCTAGTAAAATGTCCGTTCCAGAGGCGACCAAAGTTGCTTTACAACTGATTGGATTGTTTAAAGATGGCGGTTTTGATTTGATGAAATGGTCCAGCAATTCCAGAGAATTGTTATTGCAGCTTCCTGAAATTTACTTACATCCCCAAGCAATCAAATTTGATGATGACAATGGACAGATCCACGATCAGACATGTTCTCTTTTGAAATATTATCTCCAATGACGCCGTGTGAATGATATTTGTACCAAGCGGAAAATTCTCTCTACTGTCGCTAAATTGTGGGATATTTTAGGGTTTGCAGCACCCGTGATTTTATACGCCAAATTGCTGATTCAGGAGTTATGGAGTTTGAAAATTGATTGGGATGAGGTGCCTCCTGCATCCATAGTTGACAAATGGATTAAGTTTCAGCAAGAATTGCCGCTGTTATCGAGTATAAGTGTTCCAAGGCACATAGGAATTTTAGACGGTGCTGATGTCACCTTGATAGGTTTTTCCGATGCTAGTGAACGAGCTTATGGCGCAACAGTTTACGTGCACATTCAGACATCAGACAAGATAAAAGTGAATCTTCTCTGTGCTAAATCACGAGTTGCTCCACTCAAATCAGTAACTTTGGCGCGATTAGAGCTTTGCGGAGCACTTCTTTTAGCTAAGTTGATGAAAACTGTCGTAAAGACATATGAATCACGTTGGAAATTTAACCGTTTATTTGCGTTTACTGATTCCACTGTGACTCTTCACTGGATTCACTCTAGTCCACATCGTTGGAAAGCATTCGTGGCTAACAGGGTAGCACAAATTCAAGAGAATATAAACCCCGAATATTTTTATCATATTGCTGGCAAACAAAACCCTAGTGATTGTTTGTCAAGGGGACTTACTCCAGCACAACTATTGGAGCATCCGCTCTGGTTCAATGGTCCATCTTGGGTTACTCAAAATGTAAATTCGTGGCCAGTAAAAACCTTTTGCCCAACAAATGCTGATCTTCCAGAAGCTAAGCCAAACGTTGTTTTAGTGGCAGCAGAAACAGCTCAACCACTCGTCTATCAATTAGCTCAGAGGGTATCTTCTTGGCAGAGGTTGATCCACATCGTGGCTTATGTGTTAAGATTTGCAAGAATACTGAAGTCCAAGGGGCCTCTTACTGTTGAAGATTTAACTATAGCTGAGTTAGCTATAATACGTTCAGTACAGGCAGTGCATTTTGGCGATACCTTGGAAGCGATCCAAAGTAACAAACCGATCTCTAATGCTTTGCTGAAGTTACGGCCAATTCTTGTCGACAACGTTTTACGTGTAGGAGGTAGATTAGAACACTCAGACCTTAATTTTGATCATAAACATCCAATTTTGTTGCCACGAAGAGATCATGTCGTACACATGATTATAGATGATACTCATCGCAAAAGTTGTCATACTGGACCTCACTTACTTTTATCCATATTAAGACAACGATTTTGGATATATTGTCAGGACGTAATATTGTTCGTTCTCGTGTTCATTCTTGTAATATTTGTTTTCGGACTCGTCCGAAAGCATGCACTCCACCAGTGATGGCTGATCTACCGAAGTGCAGATTTCAAATATCGAAACCGTTTATGCATACTGGTCTTGATTTTTGCGGTCCATTTAATATCAGCATGACGCGTAGGCGAGGGGTCAAGTCTCAGAAGGCATATATTTGTGTCTTTCTATGCCTAACTACCAGATCCGTGCACGTGGAGCTGGTGCCAGACTTGAGTACCGATGCCTTCTTAAATGCTCTTAAACGATTTTTGGCGCGAAGAGGACCAATTGAGAAATTAATGTCCGACCATGGGACAAATTTCGTTGGTGCACGTGCATATCTTGATAATTTGTATTCATATCTGCAATCAGAAACCCATTTGAAATCCTGGGGTGAAGAGATGACAAAACAACGTATACATTGGGAAATGATACCGCCAAATGCGCCCCACTTTGGAGGTGGATGGGAATCTACAGTCAAGGCATTTAAAACTCATTTAGTCAAGGTCATTGGTTCCCAAATTTTGACCTACGAAGAACTTCTGACGGTCCTTTGTCAAATTGAAGCGGTCCTTAATTCGCGTCCTCTAGGAAGGGTGCTCAGTCCAGACCCATCGGAGCCCGTGGCGTTGACACCAGCGCATTTCCTAAACACAGTTCCTTTAGGCGCGTTACCAGCGGCTCCGGTCCTTGAGAATCGAGCTCATTTGCTGTCCAGATATCTACTCTTGGACAATTTAGTTCAATCTTATTGGCGTAGGTGGAGCTTAGAATATTTGCACACATTACAAACAAGAGAAAAATGGCTAAATGAGACCAGTCCTATCAAAAGGGGAACAGTAGTGGTGATAATGCAAAACAATACGGCCCCTTTACATTGGCCACTTGGCGTTGTCGAAGAAACCTATCCCGGATCTGATAAACGGACCAGGGTAGTGTTGGTTAAGACCAAATCGGGGACACTAAAACGTCCTGTAGTGCGACTTTGTCCCCTTCCTTCTCAATAGTTCTTTATCATGAAACCTAAAATAGATTCACTTTTTATGTCTTATCTATATCTATTCCATTTCTTGTCTATATACGTTACATTAAATAATATTTATATAACATATAATATATATTAATTATATATTTTTTTTATTTTAACAATAATTTTAACATACAATTATATTACTACTTGTGGTTGAAAGGGATCCTTTCAAGCTGGGGGCTTATGTTTGAGCCAGATTACGGTTTTACAATAATAATTTAAATGCGGCTAGCCTCCCAAACCTAACTCTAACTACGTGTAACCACCCAAATATGGTTATACAAAACCGCGCAAAGTGCGGGTGAAGCAGGGGAGGTGAAGGGGACGCGCGGTCATATGACTGCCGCCATAAGTGCGCTAACGCTGCCACGAGTGAGGCCATGCGCGCCAGTGACGCTTACGCACTATTGTGATACGGACGAATTCGCGTATAGTTTGCTCGACCTCGCTCTGCAGTCGGTGCTATTACGGAACTGTTAATTTGCGTGTGTATTGTGTTTACTGCACAAAGGAAACATTAAGTGTTCACATCTAGACGTACCTACCGCTCTACGCAGTAATCTCGTGGTTGTGGTTCGAAAAGCTGAAGCCCTCCCCGAAGCAAGCAACCCTTCGCATACGGGACTCTGGGAGTAAAAGGTCAGTGAGGTTTAGTTTGTTCACTTTGAATTGTCATTGTAGTACAGTAGCCTGGTGACAAGCCCCTGGCCGAAACACTGACCTCAACACTGGTTTAAGCTTAAAGGCTTGATGTAATAGATTCGAGTCCGACCAATGTCACGTTTTAGTTTTATTTTTCTTATAAACAGATACGAGTATCGTATCGAATATGTGTCATCATTTCGCTTTCATATTTCCCGGAGATATTCTTCTCCATCTACACTAATATTATAAAGAAGAAAGATTTGTATTTTTGTGTTGTTGTATTTTTGTATGTAACTTATAAACTTAAAAACCGCTGGACCGCTTTGAAAAATTCGAATCCTACATTATTTCAGATAAACATAGATAGATACGGAATATTTTCAAATTTTTTTCTTATTAATTCTTGTTAAGAACCCGTGCCAAGCCGGCGCGGCCCTCTATTGGTATGATAAAATTACAACAAGATTCAGAGTTTTATAATAAGTGTCATTAATATACAACGAAATATTATTGTGGAATGTAATAATGATTCTATAATACAACCTTATATCGCATACATATACGAATAGTTTATATGCTGTGATAAAGATTGTAAGAACGGTTTTGTTCACGGTACTGAGTTAGGTTACAAGATAATAAGATGTTAGTCGTAAATTATTCCGCGATTTTGGGAATTCCGATACTACTAGCTGTTTTTGGTATATCATTGTGCGTTGCTCGCTCGGCGAGGGTGCTCTCAACTATGAAACTCGCAAGTGTGTATTCTCCGAGTGTCGGTGACATGAGAGGGAGAGGAAATTGTCTAGAGCTCGCTGATACTTCGCTAATCTTTAAACTTAAACAGCACTTAGGAATGTCGTGTCTTATTTGGGATAAATGCTTGTTGAAACAAGTGTTTATTATGATATTCTGATATGATAGTCTTTAATATAATATAAATTTTAGATACTAAAAACATACCACCTATTTTGGTACTCCTGCACTAGATAGAAAAGTATGTAAGAATATATTTTGGCTGACATGATAAATATTACAACTATATTGAAGGTAAAAATGTGAAATACATCTGAATCTGAAGTCAAAGTCAAAATCATTTATTCAATTTAGGCGTCGACGACGCTCTTATGAAGGTCAATTACAAATTTTAGTATTGAAATTTTCTACATTGTACTGCCACGTTTAGCAAAAAAATTGTATAGAGCCACTGTGAGAAGAACAGGCAAGAAATTCGGGGCCATTATTTTAAACGTCTTTTAAAAATGTGTTACATAGTAACTATTATAATAAAGTTATTACAATATTTGATTAAATTATGTAGGTGACAGGCAATAGCTTGGCAGAGGCAGAATTGTCCAGGCATTTTGTCGTTTAGGTAATCACAAACTGTGTAGTAGGATTTTTTAATCAATATCTTTTTCACGTGCAACTTGAATTAACCTTCTGTGAGCGTTGTAATATATTTGGGAACCGTACACAATTACCTAAGAAGGACCTTTTATATTTGTCTTTGCTAATCTGAAACCTGGCACCGCTATTTTATCTTTATTCCTAGAATTGTAAACGTGATTGTCACTGTTTAATTTAAATTTACTAATTTTTTACGAACATACATAATATTTTCAAATATATATATACAGACTTGGTAAAGTTAAAATATCAATTTCTTTAAAAAGATCCCTCAGAGATTCCCTAAGACCATTCCCATTTTATATATGGGTCAAGTTGCACGCTTTTGTATGATAAAGATTGTCTCTATCTCAGCAGCAGTTCCCCACAGCAATACACCATACGACATAATACTGTGGAAGTTCGCGAAATAAACTAGGCGAGCAGTAGTACTGAAATTTAATCTTTTCAATATTTTGTTATAAGCTCCTGTAACGTGCTGAGAGGTTTAAATTAAAGATATATACAATTGACAGCAAAACATTTGTTCTGAAGTTTGTGTAAATGGCTCTGGCGTGAAGGTTTCTGAACGTTTATAAAACTAAGAACATGTATTCGATAGTAGTAAATAAGTTTACTACTATCGAATACATGTTCTCACTTCATTAGATCAAAGACAGGATTACAAGTGAGGTAGCCGATGGAGCGATAGCACTGCAGACGAGTTGTTGTGCTGCTTGGAGACCCGGATATGATGTTTTACTAAATAGACGTCATATTATTAAGATTCGATAATAATATGCGCTTTATACATTTTTTTTAGGTTTTTGTGACGGAACAAGCAAGAGGCCCACCTTATGTTAAGTGGCGTAATCACTGCCTTTTACAGATGCATTTCATCAACGATAAATTGCACTGTCCCCGCCACACTGAGACGTACAGTTGTTAGGTCTCATGTACCTGACATTTTACTGGCTCTCAAAGACAGCTGCCGGAACACACTGGTAGGTGCTTGGCGACAGATTTTCTGCATGAGAGTGGTAGCTAGCCAGGCGGGAATTCGCAAAATGCGCTTCCACCATGCGGTGAAGCTTAAACCCGCGGCGGGATACGAACCATGGACCTGCTGCATGGTAGTCCATAGCCAATGCCACTGAGCCATCATTGCTTCAAGAGGTATACATATAGAAGTGTAATTTTTTATCCCATATAGTCTAGCCTTTTTTATGTGATTGTGACGGAACAAGCACGGTGCCTGATGTTAAGCGGTAACCTCTGCCTATAACAGATGCATTTCGTCAAGATACGAACTGCGCCCGTCGCCCTGAGACATACAGTTGTTAAGTCTCATGTGCCTGTCATTTTACTGGCTCTCAAGGACTGCCACCGGAACCGGAGTTAGGTGCTTGGTGACATATTTTCTACTCGAAGGTGGTAGTAATTATAGGCACACGAGACTCAACAACTGTATGTCTCAGTGTGACGCGCGCAGTGAAGTTCGTCACTTGCGATGAAATGGCTTTGTTATAGGCAGAAATTAGCGCTTAACATCAGGTGGGCCTCGTGCTTAAAACCATAAAACTAACTAGATTTTTGAAGTTGATAAAATTAAAATGAAACCAATTTGAAGGTGTGTTCTACTCAAAAAAGGTAATCATGTCACTTAATACAAGTTTGATATCTAGCGCATTTTTGTTGTACCTACTGTTATTGCTCTTTTCTTTATTGTTTTATATTGGTAGAGAAATCAATAACATCAATGATCAGAGGATAGATTGGTGCTTAAAAGATTTAATATTATTTTCTTTAAAAACAATAACAGTTTATTGAAATAACGATAAAAAGAATTAAACTAAAATTTAGCGAATTTAACAAGTTTAGAGCGTTTTCCATTTACAAGCCATCAATCTTGTAGAGCTATCGACTCGCCTCCCTGGAGCTCCATTACATTCACGAGTAGATGTATCATGTAGAATAGAACACACCGTCGACAGTTTATAGCTGTTGCGCACAATTAGCTTTTATAACATTCACTTGAATATACTTATATTTTCTCGTGGGGTGCCGGGTTAGAATTGCACCTCCCCATATCATCCCGTGGGTGTCGTAAGAGGCGACTAAGGGAAAAATACTGGAAGGTGGACAGCGGTGCCTTCTAAAGAACTGTCATCTTACACTGCGATATCCAAGCCGCCTGCCAAGCGTGGGGATTATGGCAAATACCCCCTTTATAGGGGAGGCTGTGATCAGCAGTGGACGATCCGGCTGATACAGTATAGTATACTTATATTAATGAGAAATCCACAACTTGACGAACAATTAAAGCGATAAATCTCTCTGCACGTAAGATTTGTCTTAGATCCGCTTACGGTGCGCTATAAACCCTTTTCGTATAATATAATTTGGTGAATGAGTAAAGTTTTATGCACATATATTAAAGCCTTTTTTATTGCGACATTCAAGCCTCGCAGAGAGGATAATTGTGTTCTCAACAGCGGTAATAAAGCATTTTGCACACAAATGTGTGCGGAAGAAAGGCGAGCAGCCCTTGCTGTCCCGCGAATATCTGATGAAACGAGAGCCCACCACATAAATAAACGTAGCCAAGCATACCCATAGTAAAACATTAAAAAGGTCTTCTTTCATGTAGCTACTACTACCTTGTTATGGAAATTAATTGCATAATTAAAGATGTACTCGCAAGCGTTCATTAGACGGGTATAGGCGTCGATAGCATAGTTCCTAAAATTAAAATTAAGACAAACATACAACGTAGAAACAGCTTAAGGCTGACATCGAATCCTTGATACTTCTTGTGTTGCGGATGTTCGTGAGCGAAGGTGAACACCGTATGAGTCACCTGCTAATTTGTCACTATCCGATTACAAAGCTTTTTATTTGCAATTGGCTCTTGCTTTTTATAATTTTGTATAAATATACACTGAGAAAAATCTAAAGTCAAAAGCGCTATAATGACGGCCAATTTATATGGTATAAGGCAAAAAACCGACCAAACGTAAATACGTACAAAAACGCCTTCCAACTAGAAGGCTTTAAACGAGGTCAGTGAAGACGAATGTTTCTTTTCGTCTTCATTTAAGGTGTATTTTGTGGTCTTTCTTAAATATTGACTTTTCGATGAGGCTGATTAAGTCGTACGTTGTAGTGATAATCACCGTATATAAACCGCCGTAAAAGTAAGGTATATTTTATGGTCAATACTGCAATTATTATCGTTTAACAAGTTCAATTCTGAAAATACTTTACGGAAGGCGTTTTTGACGGTTGTGTTTATTATAAAACATGGTACATTTTTATTGATTGGTGAAAATCATCTTAAGAGTTGTGAATTCATCTTACGTAGTTACAATTCAACGGTAAAAGGTCAAATTTTATATAAGCCTTTATGTCGTTTTTCTCAGTGTACCTATCATATAAACATATTTATTCTTTACCGTTAAATAATCAATGATATAGACATCGGAGAGTAGGTATAGAATATTAGCTAATATTCCAAACAAAATTTAACTTTAACTTTTACAAATCATTCTAACCTCTCAACTAATTTGAAATGTAGATGCTCATGTTGTTATTATTAATAAGGAAAACTACAATTTTTTTACTTACCTTATATTTGAAATGGAAAGTAGAGTGCTTAACACGGGTGAAAGTCATCAATTCTTACTCGGAATATAGTCTAAATCTAAAGTCTAAATAGCTCGTATGGGAATTGATTCCTTTCGACCTTTGTATAGCAATCTACTATCCCTTACATTGGAAATTTGCTCGTTATATTTATAAACGAAAGTACGGCTACTATCCATAACATTGGAGCTTAGACGGAAATTCCAGCTTATAATGCATTAATTACATTATAAGCTGGAACAGTACAGGCTGCACGACTATGGAATGCTTTACCACTCTAGATTAGACGTGCCAAATCTATTGAAATTTTGCGCTTTGGTTTAGACTGTAAGCATTTTATTGTTTTGTAATAAATAAATAAAAAAATAAGGCTGCGTACAATTGCAGTCTCAATGAAAAAACCTGACATTCTTCATGTTCCTTTGGTTACATCAAATTATAGACAGAACATATTTGTCATAAGAGTGGCCAGATCCTTTAACTCCTTAGCTAGGGCAAACTGTGAAGTGAACCTGTTTAATACAAGCTCAAGTAGGCTTAACCGCTTACTTAACGATATGTACTTTTGTTTATAAATAAGGCATACGATTTGATCCGCGCGTGAATGTGTAATACTTCTCTATATTTATTTTATGACAAGCTGTACCCGCGACTTCGTTCGCGATTGCCGTACCTGCAGACTAATTAATCACATTTGAGCACTAATATTATATCATAATAAGCAACGCTGTGGTCTGCGGTGATGCACTATTAGTAAAACATAGCTCAGAAAGGAGCTTTTTACTTTGGGATTGAAAACTCCCGGGTTGTATTTTCCAGAAGACAGTAGTTAAGTAACTCAGAGAGTTCCTTCGCGGTTCGCACAATAAATGTTGAAGCAAAGTAATTTGTGCGTTTCATTGGAATTTCGATTTTAACCCGTTGTTATCAAATTAGACCCTGGTGTCCTAGTTATGAATGAAATCTATTGTTATCAGTATCGCCGATGCCAATGGGTTAAAATGGCGTCTTTTTGCCGAGGATCTCCTTGATTGGCGGTAGAACGAATATATTAGATTGTGCACTTCCATTGCGCAGTCTGGCCGCTCATTTTCGATCGTGCATCGAAGAGTCAAGACCTCCTGAGGATGGTTCGTGTAGAATCGAAACGCGTAGAAAGTTGTTCCGGTTTGGCTGCGTGACGTTTGTGACGTCACGTCGGCCTAACAGAAAAATTAGGTGGAATTATCTTTCACAATACGTGTTGTGCTATAGCATCTTGAGTCGGGTTGCTTAAGTAACTTCAGCTTACACAGTTAGTATTGTTTCTGTTTTAAACAGGTGTGAATAACTTAGTACAAATTTGCAGTTTTCTAGAGTGTAGCTGCATGCATGACAATATTAAGATTTTATAATATGTTATACAGCTCTCCATTTGATCAATGTTTGATAGTACTCGAGTCATTGTTTTTTTGTATCTATAAAATAAAATGACACAGCTTATTCTTCCATTAAATAATTCCAGTCAAAGTTTTAATTTCCGAAGTGGATACCTAAGGAATAATAGTTAAACAATTTATTTGTATGCATTGTATATGTGTACAATGTAGGTTTGTTTTTTGAAGAAAAACTAAGCAATCAATGCATTCATATATTTTTAGAAGCGGTCGTACGTTTATATAATTATAAGAACTTGAGTGTTGGAGATCCTCAAATGGTTCTGCATATCTGAAGATTTTTTTATGCCTGAGAGTGTCGCCTGATGGTAAGTGATGATATGATCGAAGATGTTGTTCAGGCTAACCTAAACTTACTGGCTCTCAAGGACAGCTGCCGGAACATACCGTCAGGTACGTGGCGACAGATTTTCTAGTAACTTTAAGATTTTCGCGACATGAACACATAGTTATAAGTATGTAACGGGACTTAATCGCGATAAAAACATCAATAAATTGATTTACCTTGACGTTTCGACCAAGTTGCATTGGTCGTGGTCACGAGCGGACTGGATAAATAAATAAATTTATGTACATGTTTTTATCGCGATTAAGTCCCGGTAAATACTTATAAATATTATGTTCAAGTCGCGAAAGTCTCAAAATTACTAAAAATATGTATATTATTATTTATTTACCTCAATGTATTTTATGTCATAGGGAATTAGGAGTCAAAATGAGTCAAAATGACAAACGAGCTCATATCATTTTTCATACTGAATATGGAGGTACCCACGTTTTTACTGGTCTTAACATTGTTATGGGTATTTAAACTGAATTTGGAGATATTATTGTGTAACAGCTATGTAATGAAGTGAAGTAATGAATGCCAAAGTCCGAGCTGCCAATCCACGCACTGAGAAAAATCTAAAGTCAAAAGCGCCCTAATGACGGCCAATTTATATGGTATAAGGCGAAAAACCGACCAAACGTAAATACGTACAAAAACGCCTTCCAACTAGAAGGCGTTAAATGAGGTCAGTGAAGGCGAATGTTTCTTTTCGTTTTCATTTAAGGTGTATTTTGTGGTCTCTCTTAAATATTGACTTTTCGATAAGGCTGATTAAGTCGTACGTTATAGTGATAATCACCGTATATAAACCGCTGTAAAAGTAAAGTATATTTTATGTTCAATACTGCAATTATTATCGTATAACAAGTTCAATTCTGAAAATACTTTATGGTGGCGTTTTGACGGTTGTGTTTATTATAAAACATGGTACATTTTTATTGATTGGTGAAAATCATCATAAGAGTTGTGAATTCATCTTACGTATTTACAATTCAACGGTAAAAGGTCAAATTCGATTTAAGCCTTTAAGTCGTTTTTCTCAGTGCGGAAGAACTGATACGAGGATTTCAGGAACAGGATGTGCGGGTGAGATGCAAAATAAAATATGATAGGGTATTACCACTCTTACATATTTTAGTTATTATTACTCTAACGATTCTTGAATTATGATAAAGTTACACTTTACTTCAATCTCACATACATATTTTATAGCAATGCGAATATAATTACAACACGTATGCGAGCTATAATTCACAGTTTGGTACTCGCACCTATTAACAGGTAGTATAAATCAAGTAATCTCTAATCCATTATACAATGTGCACCATTGGGAACTACACCGCAGGGATAACAATAATTCAACATGATGTAGCGCTCGTAATCCTCTCCACGATAATCACATTAATTAGTACCTAAGTCGTGCATATACAACTGTATTGCTCACCAAGTCACCGAGATAGCGGATGTGGCGGTGCCATATTCTCTCTATCGGAACTTCGGCAATGACGTAATATCCGGGATTTGCTGCGCTATATAAGTATTCCTTAGCAGTGGAACCATCTATACAATGCAGTACCTATATTTGTGTGAAACTCTAACGGTGTTTGCTTGGAGTGTGCTTCACTGGAGGAGGAGGGAGTTAGTTTATTTTAGCATTGACGCTGAAAAACTTTAATAGTTACATTTTAGTTCTCACATCGCTATGAATTTCTGACAAATTTGTTTTGCTTATTAGGAAAATTCTCATACTTAAGCTGTAGTAGCGTTGCAATAGAGTGTGCGAATATATTTGTACGAATGTGCCATCGGTTCCATACTATATCTAAGTGTGATTAACAACGTACCCTATTATCTATAAAAACCGTTGCATGCTCTTTTTTCAAAAATATATTTAGATGGACCTATTACTTACGGAAAGCTTTCAATTCTATTCCTTAATTTGTTATTCACACGGAGTTACTACTCTTGTGATAGTTCCTATATCACTATATCGTGTCAAACAACGAGTCGATATAAACATATATTTGATTTAAAACCCTTGTTTTCAATATCGTGAGTAAGCTGCAATCTACATACAAATTGTTAGTGATGTCGCCGACGCGATACCACCAGAGATTGGATTTTAAATACAGTGGAATAGTCTGTATGCAGCGCGCGGGGCACGTGTAGCCGCGGGATAGCTCCGGGGTAAGCTACGGGATATAGTTTTAAATTGGAAGTAGTCTACATTGGCACCAAATTTGCAGCATGCCACTTCCCAGGTGGGTGTCAGTAGGGTGTTGTGTGTATTAAACGCACCACAGGGCTGTATACCATCTTAGTGCCCTGCCAGAGTTTCATTCAATATGTTCTTGTGTTCCTGTCTTATATGTTGTAAGAGTAAACATTATATTTATTATTATTCGTAATATTATGTTCTTGTGTTTCATCCAGTGTGTTAGAGAAAACATTTTGTATGACCCTGAAACTGTGCCCGGTGAATGGCAATAGGCTCGGACCCTATTAGTTGGCACCAAAACCCAATTGGCGAAACGTGGGCGCTAACACATCTCTGCCTTCCCCTTCGGGGAATTCCGGTGTGATTATATGTATGTATATCGTTATTGTTAAGTTATGCCATCCTACAGGAATGTTATTTTTTTAATAATTGTAGCCTATGTTAATTTCCAGTCTTTTAGCTTATCTTTGCCAAAGAAATCTATGCGTTGCTCCATCGCAGCGTCAAAAAAGGTGACACCAACAAACCGTCAACACGTCTTTGCATTTATGATATAAAGGTGTGGGGATGTAAAACAGAAGTGACACTGCTCCCTTCTAACGCCTAGATTTTACTGTGAATATAATATATAAACATATTATATATATATATATATATATATATATATATATATAAACATATTATATATATACATATATATATATATTCACATATATGTTTATCTATCTGATTTTACCGATATCTCTTTCATATAGTGCATGTATTTATTATACAAAGTACAGCTATAACAGTTTATCCACATAGCTCGTTCCATGATCGAGGGGAATACGAATACCGTTGAGTAACGACGCTGCATCGCGCCGTTAAAATTACCCTCGTTTATATAACGACTAGCTCGCTCTAGATGCTGCACTCACTTTGTCTCATGTCTGAAGCGTGGCTCCAAATTTAGCTACTTTATCAGTCACAGTCTTCTACATTGCGATCATTACTAGTATATTATAACATTATTGTTTGTGACGACTATTGTGGACTAGATATGAAGTATACATCGTGCAACGTGCGCTCGAGCTCGGCGTCAACAATAACAATGTGAGGACGTTACTTGTAACACTTGCACAGCGGCTACTGCCGTCACATACTGCATTTCTAGAGATCCTATATGAACATGCATTATATGGATAGATAGAAGATAGAAAACACTTTATTTTTCACAAGAACTTAAAATTATCATTACAATAAAAAAAACTTAAACTAAAATACACTAGTGCAACATGGCGGCCTTATCGCTTATAGCAATTTCTTCCAGACAACCAGGAACAAAGGAGTTATGTATATTTGATATGGGAGGCAGTTTTCCGCAATTAGGTATACAACTTACTGACATTACCATGAAGTAGGTAGGTACTGCATACAAATAATTTAACCTATATTAAATTTACCATAATATATTAACAACAAACCGATCTAGTTGTTATGTAGTTGGACTTGTACACATATTTTGATTAGACAAGTCACAAATTGCCATTTCACACATAAATGAAACAAATTGCACAATGATTTTTTATTATTGGCAGTCAGAAACGATAACTGGTAAAATCCAAATAGAGTCCAAAAAATAACACGTTAGTTAGGTTTTCGCGATTATTACATATTATAATAAATAAACAACTTTAAACGGTTGAAATCGCGTATATGTATCATTATATTTGTCCCGACGTTTCAAACACTTTGCAGTGATCGTGATCACGGGATGGCACACGAGTGTTTGGCAGCGAAAATAATAATGCAGCTTTTTTGTGCTGCGCGGAATGTTATGTACGAACTAGTATTGTAATATATATTATGCTCGATATTATTAATATGTAAGTATTTGACCACTTAAAAATTTGCTTCATGGATGGTAACATTTTGAAATTCAACATAACTTTGAAGATTTTCAATCACAAATAGTAAAATTTAACTTACAAAGTGACTTACTGTTCATGAAAGCAATTCAGCATGTTTCGCGGTTCATTTGAACGCTGCCAGGAACTTTAACTTTAAATCCAATTTATTTGTTGTGAAGTTGTTCTGATCAGGTACTTTCAAAATTATGTCTTTTGAGTCATGATCGACTTTTACAGAATTAAATGAATATACAATTGTGGAATGGGTTATGTTATTTTGTATGTGCACAATTGGCAATTGCATCAATGGAATGGCAATTGCATCAATTCGTAATAAATCTCTCTAATAACCAACTACTAATCCTACAACATTTTGTAAGGTGGTAGGGCATTTTGGGAATGCCCAACCAGCCTTTGATCTCTATTTCACCTAATGGTAAATGATGATACAATTGAAATGTTGTTCAGGCTGACTCATAAACAAGAATCATAAAGATATGCGGAGTCATAAATAAAAAAAATATACATGTACGTAACGTCACTTGAGAAAATTCCTTTTATTTATGGAAATCGGTAAAAAAGGTATACTGGTAATCTGATACAGGATTTGTTTATGGTGATACCACCATTCAAAGTAATCGAGCAAACGCTATATAACTATAGACCCCACACGAGGTGGGAGTGTGTTTGGTGTTAGTCAGTTGTAACCTCCTACATTATTATCTAACTAAACGTAATCAGTTTCACAGTTGATAGTGCGTCGGTTCTGTCTGCAAGCGGCAAAGCTCTAATTAACGAGAAACTTTTAATAGTTCGTTAAAACTTTCCCAAGCTGCGGTCGCCTCATGTCGCTGTCTTTGACAAAGTTCCTCAGTGAGAGCGTTGTGGTGGCGCGCGGCGGGTTGCCTACTGGGGCTTCCATCTCAGCGTCAACGTCCGGAGTTGGAGTAAATATTTTAAAAGGTTTTACAGGTAACTCAGAGGCCAAATTTTATCAGGACTTGTTTAATTTGTAGTTTAGTCAGTTGATATAGAGGTCAAAATCTAGCTCATCACGAAAAAACATTTGAAGTTGTCGTTCAGACTAACTAATAATTGCCGGCAGTCACAGAATGTTCTTTGTGACAGATTTTGTACTGGAAGGCGGTAGCTACCCTTGAGAGCAAGTGAATTTTTTTCATAGTGTCGGTTCGATTAAATGGTATTTTTGTTTAAAAATCCTTATCTACGTTTTGAAAATAATGGATCGTTTCCAATGAGTATTATTTTTTATCCTCAGTCACAGTTCAAACCTTAGTCAAAAAGCATAACTCTATAATGCAGTTTAAGATAACATTTAAATTTAATTAATAAAATCTATGTCGTCGGTAAAATCCAAAATGAAAATTAAAATATTTATTTGCGTAATTAAGGAGAACATTTATGCAGATCTGACTGCATGAACTTAGTCAATTTCTATAGTTCGCCATTTGCCTTTCAAAATAAGTAGCATACATGGCTTGTTTAAATCAAGCCAGTATAAAATGTGTGTTTCCTATAAAAATGCATGCATCTACCTATACCCAATTTAAAACAATACATCATAATGCATAAATTGAGTAGATAAAATAAATAAACCGTACATAACTTCTTTTAAATAATTCAATGTAGTAGTAACAAAAAAATATATAATTTAATGAAGTTCATTTTACATTAAGGTTATAAGTCATAAATTCATTTAACGTATAGAAACAATTCATCGTCAATTCTTTACATAATATTTTTTAACATATCGTAAGTAGCTTTTTAATGTTGTTTGGCAAGCAATTAAACAAAACAATTGTAGTAAAATGCTTTTTTCATGTTATTGTGACGAAACAAGCAAGGGGGGCCCTTGCTGATACTGAATACTTGATGTTAAGTGGTAACCTCTACCTATAACAGATGCATTTCGTCAACTAAGAACTGCACTGCGCCCGTCACTTTGAGACATACAGTTGTGGAGTTTTTTGTGACTGCATTTTTTCAACATCGAAATTATTTCATCTTTGATGTTCAGAAAATAATTTTGTAATACAGAAAGATGAATAATATTTCCCTGAGTTTCATATTTACCATCAAAATGTATTCATTCCTTATACCGCGGATGATATGAGACTTAGCGCGGCAAAAGCAGTCACCTGATACGTGATGCGGCATCGCTCAGAACAAACAGAACTATCTACTTGTGTTGTTTGTTCACGACTAATATGTACTTTTTGAGAGGTAAATTTATATTTAACGATGGATTAGGCGCATTCCTCACAATTAGAAATTTATTAAAGATTTATCAAAACGAAATGTTAATATCTTCAGCTTCTTGCATATTTTTGAAGCGCTCGTAGCGAAGTTTACTTAGCTGTTCTCAACCGATCAGCAAAGTTAAGCAACGTTGCGCGCGGTCAGGAGTTGGATGGGTGACCGCTAGTGACATTACTACTGAGCGTTTCCGTGCTTCGGAGGGCACGTTAAGCCGTCGGTCCCGGTTGTCGTCTTAAGATGGCAGTCGTTATAGCATGGTGGTAGGGCATTTTGCGAATGCCCGCCTGGCTAGCTACCACCCTCAAGTAGAAAGTCTGTCGCCAAGCACCTAACGGTGTGTTCCGGCAGCTGTCCTTGAGAGCCAGTACTTCTAGGTTAGCCTGAACAACATCTTCGACCACATCATCACTTACCATCAGGTGAGATAGTGGTCAAAGGCTAACCTATCAGGCATAAAAAAAAAAAAAAAAATAATAATAATAATATCACACATATTCTTTAACCGTAGTCGAGATATTTTATATTCATTAGGTACACTACTGTGGATGTTGGGTCTAACGGATTGCTTCATCTAGTTACTGGTTATTTTGGAAACATTGTTAAAAATTAGTAATATATAGATAAGATTTTTTTTATTCAACGAATCAAGAACTGAAAATTATGTAGTAACTTGTTGATGTCGGTACCTTGCTGATTAAAAAACACTGACCTCACATTATCATGGTCCGACTTCCGAGGTCCGTCGGGTACTCTTACTCAAAGTATTTTGAATGTAAAAACATACTCTGTAATGAAAACGCCTTCGAATGCAATACGCCAAAACATGTTGCACAAGCCGTGTGCGCGTCTTAGCGCTTGGTGCGCGCTAGGTAAACAACATTATGTTCAATAGTACTTACGTAATGAGTGCATCTAATAATAATGAGGTCACCAAAGTGTTGAATGAAAAATTTATTGTTACCAAAGTTGTTAGCTGCAGAATTTTAATCAAAAACTTATTTTGAACCAAACCATTTAAAATGGAAATAACTACTTGCTTTGGAAATAATTATTTAACTTTTTTGTTCAAAATTGCAGGAGAAACTATGAAGAACATTAAATGTAGAAAAGTCTAAAGAGGTTCATCAAAGGCACTACGAGTACATTACCAGCTGCAAGTAAAATTTACCCATAAATCATATGAGCAGAATGTGCAATACATTGTAAGGCAACTTAATATGAAATTTAATGTTAGACAATAAATCCCTTTTAAAAAAGTATTCCCAAAACCTTTTACGACTGAAAAGTTTTTTCTGCTTAGTTAAAAAAAAAACATTTGTCTGGTGCCCGGTCTGCGAACGTCACAATGGTTGTAATGTATAAAGGCCATGCTTACAATTTATTTATCTGCAGACGAGTTAAAACGCTCCTTTATGAGAACAGTAACAGGCTATCAAAGTCGAGTCGGAACACTCATTAAGAGTTTAAAGAACAGAGCCCGTGTTAAATTGAAAAGTTTCATTTAGAACAATAGTTTCTGTCTGGCTCCGATGTGGCTAGCGAGCAGGAACAGCTGCAGGCGGCATGATAAAAGCTAAACGACGTCAGTTTCAATATTCCTTCGTTTTATTAACTGTAGTAGCGAGTTTGGGTGACGGCCGATCGAAGTACCATGTTTTTCTCTTTTTTTATTAAAAAACAATTAGATGGACAATTTTCCCACCTGATGGTAAGCGGTAATGCCAGGTTATTATAGATACAGTGTCACCATCCTCATTCTGCTGGATACTCCACTGTACCTACTCGTCACTCCGAGACGATATTTTTTATGTATCGTTTAACTGTATTTTTTTTTATGTTATTGTGACGGAACAAGCTCCAGTCCCACCTGATGTTAAGTGGACTAACCTCTGCCTATGACAGTTGCAATTCATGACAACTCACGAAATACACTGCGCCCGTCACATTGAGACATACTTGTTAAATCTCATTGTGCCTGTAATTTCACTGGCTCTCAAGGACTACTGCCGGAACACACCTTTCGGTGCTTGGCGACAGACTTTCTACTTGAGGGTGATAGCTAGCCAGGCGGGCAATCGCAAAATGCCCTTCCACCATGCAGTGAAGCTCAAGCCGGCGGTGGGGATCGAACCAGGGTACTGCGGCACGGCAGTCCATAGCTATTACCGCTCGGCCATCATTGCTTCAAGACTATTTCACTAACTACTGTGCTCTTCGTGCCCAAACGCAGTAGTGTTGGTACACTACTGCTTCTAAGCAGAATATCTGACATTACCTACATTATATGCAGATTAACTCTTGCTGAAAATAACTACTACCTTAAAATATTTCCTCCTCTCTGCTGTGCATGTTCGTAAGGGCGACAGATACTTAATGACGATTACATTATGACAATTTAAAAAAATATATATATGACATCGTTATTATTATTAATTCTTAATTGTATATTATATTTAATTGACATTTGCACACCTCGTATGAGGTTGTTTATGGTGAAACTATTTGTACGTCCTACATATTTTATATCTTTGTACCCGTATTCAAGCAAATAAATGAATTGAATTGAATTGAATTAATAAAAACTCTACTACTATGGAAAAAATCTTTTGTGTGTGTGTGTGTGTGTGTGTGTGTGTGTGTGTGTGTGTGAGGCCTTTTACATTTTGCAGCCCTCTCACTCGCACTTTTAAAGATAATTTCAAATATCAACAATATGGTTTAAATTTTTTTAAATGTGGTCTATCATTATTTCGCTGCATGCAACTATAAATGTTCTCTACTAATTTTCATTTTGATATCTGTAATGGGGGATCCAAAACGCGTAATTTAGCTATTTTAAATTTTGGGCCTCTAATTCTAATTGGACTCAACATGTAACAAAGTAAAAATATGTTGAGAACATCTATAGTTGCATGCAACGAAATAATGATTGACCACATTTAAAAAAATATAAACCATATTGTTGCTATTTGATATTATCTTTAAAAGTGCGAGTGAGAGGGCTGCAAAATGTAAAAGGCCTCTTATGTCTACAACTACCTATAATATAATAGTAGTTTATGCAACTGTCATATAATAGAGGGTATTAAAACATGAGTGTAGTTTTTTGAGACGAGCCGCAGACGAGTTTCAAAATAAGATTACATGAATGCTTTAATACCTAATTACATGCAGTTGCATACACTACTTTATTTAATCTCATGGTTATAGGTAGACACATTACATTACTAAATTAACACATTAAATAAATTTTATGTCCACCAAAATATTACTCAAATTCGTATGTACGAAATAGCGCCAAAATGGAAAAAGTCTGTTATTGGTCTATGGCTCAGAACCAGCGCTCACCACAGATAATGTGTACTTGAATTGAATTGAAACATCCTTGGTCGGGACACATTGTATTTTAATAATTAAAAAGATGTTGTAAAGCATATTGTTAGGAGAATAATGCTTTAATTTAACATTTTAATTTTCTTAAAGACGTATGTAAATAAAATATACCTACCAATAAAAGTCTGTCTTTCATTTCATAATTAGAATATTACCGAATGAGTTATTAATTTAAGTAATTTAAATAATGTATATTTAATCGACCGACACAATGTTGATCGACCATACGATGAAAAATAAATAACTGTTCGATAAAGTACTTATAATTAAAACTATTTGCAATCCAATCAGTTATGATTATTCTATAAGTATGTAAACATATATATATAAACTGCACGGAAAACTTGTCTTTAGTTTACCGTTTCATTATCACAATGAACTATTTTCTGTTAGTCTGCTTTCTCATTCCAGATAACGTTGCGCGAACCCTAATGCCTACCGCGGAGCTCCGACCGTGGGACATGGCCACAAACAAGATGGCCGAGTGTTAGTTGTAATGACATCCACCAGTAGCTTACGTCACATCCGTGCGTTATAGATGCTGACTAATTAGACCTGATTATAAAAAATAAACCAATTTTGGAGATGATTGCGTCTTTATTTTAATTTACTTAGTAATAATATCCATAGCGGCATTTGCGACTGTGGCGGTGTCTGTGTTGTTTCATGAGCCATGACTGTGTGGTTATTGTGCCCAACAATTGTGTGCTTCAGGCGACACCATAGACAGTTAATACCAACCGCTCAACGTCTAGGTAAGTAAGTGAAACTGTAATCAAAGCGCAGATTAGGTTCCTTGTCGGTTATTTCGCAACGTCCCATCATCTGTAACACTTGTTTAGTAAAAATATGTTTTGAAAGTACCTGACCTATATAACTTTTTCAAATGTCATAGAATTATAATTTAGTACTGTCATAGCTAATACTGTAAAGACACACACACGGACATAAGGGTATGTGTGTGTTTATGTGTACTTCCGTAAAGGCACAACAGATTTTGTTGAACGGCTTAGGTCTTTTTTTTTACTATCCTATGTAAAATGCATTTACGCGTACCCGTCCACCCCGGGGAAGGTTTTTTTTTCTATTTCTGATAAGTTTGCCTTTGACCACTGTTTCACCTGATGGTAAGTGATGATGTGGTCGAAGATGTTATTCAGGCTATCCTAGAAGTACTGGCTCTCAAGGATAGCTGCCGGAACACACCGTTGGGTGCTTGGCGACAGATTTTCTACCTGAGGGTGGTGGCTAGCCAAGCGGGCATTTCCAAAATGCCCTACCACCATGCTATAACGACTGCCATCCTTAGACAACAACCGGGACCGACGGCTTAACGCGCCCTCCGAAGCACGGAAGCGCTCAGTAGTAATGTCATTAGCGGTCACCAATCCAACTCATGACCGCGGGCGACGTTGCTTAACTTTCCTGATCGGTTAAAAATAGCGACGTAAACTTCGCTACGAGCGCTTCAAAATTGAGGTGGCCGGGATATGTCGGGCTCGACAATAACTACTTCCACAGCAGCAAGTGCTCTCTACCGCTTCTCGGCGGGATCGCAGGGTCGCTTTAGCACTCAACCACGAACCCGCCGGCTGTCCATTGCGGGACCCCTCCTGGGGTGCTACCCCTCACGACGCACCAGAACACATGGCACGTCGCTACCACCCGGGGAACTATCTTAGGTCCTTAGTTAACACACGCTGATACAATTATTTGGAACCAACGAAAGATTTCGTAGTGTACAATTAATAACATAGGTACAATCAAAAAGTTAGCTACGGAAGTTAAAAAATAAGCCGATCAGTGGTTCTACGTATTCAAATAGAGCTGCGGTAATATCGTTGTTTCAGACACGTTTCGAAAACAATCAAATTAACAGTTAAAAAGAAAACAAAGAAATATCTACTCCATTATGTACATATTTTGTGGAGTCGTGCAGCTCACCGAGTGTCGACTTTGTACCTACTCCGTGAACAGTGAAACTTTACTTGAAACTAAACCCACAAAAATTTGTTCTCATTTTGCACTGAAGATGTATTGTTTTCCTTTAAAAACTAACGCCTACTGAGTTTTATTATGATTGGAGACTACTTATATACATTAGTAATTTCTAATAAATAACTTTTATTCACAAATTTGCTTGTGTGGAATTAGGTGGACTGCCTATGAGTCTGCAATGACTTATAGGGATCGAAATACTTTTATTGTAGTAGCTGTAGTGTTGTATATAGTTCGAAGTATTTTGATAATAAAGGGAATTAGGTTACCTCAACTAATATTTAGTAAAGCGGAAAAATAATAAGTAACGCAGCGAGTAACTTAATGAGGATCTGGGCTTCATGTATTTCTAGCTTCTCATAATCTTCTCAGCTATTACTGAGGGAATCAGTAAATATATGCATAATTGTACATTTATAAACAACTACGCTATAAATTCTCTATAAAAGTTTCTAAAACAGCTAGCTTACTGCCAACATTAAAACATCCTGTATTATCCATAATATCGCCCGAACGAGTGTTATATGTTATGCTGTACTAAATGTCATAATGCAACTTCTTTTTCCATAATTGTCAGGAATGGGCCTTGCCCGACCACAGCGCCGAGTTTAAAAAAAAAAGTGTTTTTCGAATTCACGTCATATCCCGCCATTTTCGTTCGATATAAGTATTGCAAAATTGTATAAGTTTGTTGTGAACAAAAATGTGTGATAAAAGCTCTGATAACATACCACTAGATATACCTAATGCAACAAAGGACATTTCTAACCAATTATAAACAGAAAAGTCGAGAAAAAAAAAAGATAAAGCGTACCAAGATTTCATGGATTGAAAATTATCAAAAAGTAGTACATCATTTTCTGAAGATGTGCGTTTAGTATATTTTCAAGAATAATTAGAAAAATTCAAATCTGCGTCCCTTAATATAATTATTATTGTATTATTTTTCATTCAAGTGCAATTCCATAATTGTACGACCCAAAATGTAAATAAATATTACAATAAAAAAGTCTATTATAATCTATACATAAATCGTTTATTTTAGATATTCAGCAGTTAAACTTTCCATGAATTTACATGGAGTTCATACAACACTGTACACCGCCCTATGGTTTCAGAACTTTTTATAGAGGATTCATAACCAACATTTGTGTTTTATTACCCTTTATTATACAACAGTTGCAGCCACTTATATCTTAACTATTAAGATATAAGTGGCTGGAGAGTTACTTGAACCAGTCATCTTCGAAGCAAGTAACTTGCGTGATTCCAGTCGCTACCACATAATTATACCGCGCTGATATGCAGTATAAAGAAAGTCTCTACACGCTTTAGAAATATATTGATGTATACACAAAATTGACACGACAGGAAAAATTTGACCCACAAACTAAATCAAACGCGCTATTTCTAAGGCCGGGACAGGCTTTGTCAATCTGAGGTACAGAAGTGAAGGTGAGTCACAGTTCGTATTTTTTATGTTATTGTGATTGAACAAGCTCAATACCCACCTGATGTTAAGCGGACTAACCTCTGCCTATAACAGATGCATTTCGTCACAAGTCATGAATTACACTGCGCCCGTCACCTTGAGACGTAGTTCTTAAGTGTCATGTGCCTATAATTTCACTGGCTCTCAAGGACTGCTGCCGGAACACACCGTTAGGTGCTTGGCGACAGATTTTCTACCTGAGGGCGGTCACTGGCCAGGCGGGCATTCGCAAAATGCCCATCCACCATGCAGTGAAGCTCAAGCCCGCGACGGGATTCTAATCAGGGACCGGCTGCGCGGCAGTCTATATAGGCTTCAAACATCCTTTCGTTAATTTTTATCTAATTATGAGATCCCACTCGTGTTTCGAATGTTTCCAATCGTTATTGTTTTCTAAGGTTAGCGTCATAGCAGGCGCTACGTTCATATCTCTCGTTGTGTAATAGTTTCGTTTTTAAACGCACGTAGTAAGTAGTTTTCAATCTAAGCCAAAAATATGACTGAATACATAAACACGAGAACACGAGTATTAATATTTAATAAAGCAAGATTATTCACGGAATATTGCATATAAGAATATAATTTCAATCCAGTCATATTACCCTCAGTTTCCAAGTTCACAGTTAGATGGAAGGAAGCTATTTAATGATTCTATTCTGATGATAACGGGACAAATTCCTTTTGAAAAATAAACTCTACAGTGCTACTCGAATTCAGACAAAAAAATAAAGTGGAATACTATTCCATAGTGTTGTGGGAAATTTCCTTATTATCTGATTATCTGATATTTATCTGCACTAGTTCATCCGCAGCCTCCGTCGCAAATACAAACATGCACGGAATGGAGAGAATACATATTCTGTGTGAATTACAATCGGTCGTTAGGTCAATAACTGACCGGATTTTGCAACTACCTCTAACGAAACCAAGCAAAAAACTCGAGTCCGGCGCTAATAGTCCCCGCCAGCGGCGGTTGCCGCCCGATGCCCGCACCCAACAGAGTGAAAACAGTTCCAAGTGAATGTTAACTTTTCAATATAGCGCGGGCTTTGTCCATTAAACTCTTGAAAGTTTACTAACTCGACTTTGATCACTTGTTACTGTTCTAATAAAGAAGCCTTTTAATTTGTCTACGGAGAGTTGAAAAATGGACGTCTTTTGTTAGCAGTAAAGTGCACTTTAATGCCATTGTAGCGGACGCAGGCAGGAAACGATTGGATTTATAAAAAAAGAATAAAGCATTTTTCCAACGTGGGATACTTCGAAAATACTTTGAAACACGTTCTTTTTATAAAATACATTAAGTTCGAGACTCTTTCGTGATGAATTTCAAATTCGACTCACTTAAATGATTTATGCAAAAAGTTTGAGACAAACGGTTGAGCGTTAGACTTTAAGATCATTATGAAAGTAAAAGACAAAAGCAGCGTTATAAAACCAAAAGTAACAAGTTGTGTTACAGTGAAAGTGCGTTTAAAAGACAAAAAAATCATAAGATTAATCTGTAACTTGCAGCAAACGGATCCTAGTAAACCTTATTTATGTAAATTCATATTTTGAGTCTACACTTAGATATAGCTTTTTTTGTGAATCAGCAATCTTTATAAAAAAAGAATGACAATAAATTAGATTATCTGAGTAATAAACAACATGTAGAAAGACTAATCGATACACAGTATAACATTTTTAAGAAGATAACGTATTTTATGTATGAATGTAGAATTTTATAATTAAAATATCTACCACAAACTTATAAAAATTTGTTGAATGGAGATCCCAACTCGATACTCTAATAACCTTATACTTCTAAACTGAAAATGTGTCAAACGGGCCCTTTTCCAAGTCAATAAAATTATTATAAAAAATCTCAGAATAAACTGATGGTATAGAAAGTGATAACATATTCTTAAGAAAATTAGAAGCTATGCTATTAAAAAATATTTTCTGAATGAATTCCTACAAAAAAAATGTTTTATGTTAAACTTTACATAATAATAGAATAGATCGGTAACCTATATTCAAAATCATTTGCATCTGGACACCGGCTATTAAGAAAAGAGGGACATAGCTCCAGAAATAATTATTTAGGATCAATCCATGCATCTACTTCCAAGCACAACTTGTATAAACACATCCCTTTTGATTCATAACTCACTGTTATGATAGTAACTTTAGATAATATTGCAACTAGAATACCAGTCAATGCAAAAACGAATGAACTCATATTTGTGAAGATTGTTTACCCCTGTAACCCATATAATATGACATAGAGTATAATAAAAAAAATATTAATCGTATTTTAAATTATATATGAAACGAATTATTTTCATATATAATTTAAATGTTTTTTTAATTGCTAGTTCAACGTTGGCACTCAATTTCACCCCGTGGGGTGCCGGGTTAGCATTGTACCTCCCCATATCATCCCGTGGGTGTCGTAAGAGGCGACTAAGGGAAAAATACTGGAAGGTGGGCAGCAGCGCCTTCTAAAGAACTGTCATCTTACACTGCGATCACAAGCCGCCTGCCAAGCGTGGGTATTATAGCAAATACCCCCTTAATAGGGGAGGCTATGTTCAGCAGTGGACGAATCGGCTATTACAGTACAGTACTCAATTCGAAACTAAATCTAATAAAATAAATTCCAAAAAAAATAACAAGTTACAATGAATGATGCGAAGGTGATGCATTATGGTTTCTTTACGAAGCTCACAGGTATGTTGAAAAATATAAAAGTGCCTAAACTACTTCGCGAAAGCTGAAACGAATAATATTATAATATATTTTGTGGAAAAGATGGATGGAGCGTAAACGTTACAAAATATTTAGTTTGGAATTGTCTTGAGACAGCGTTCCACAAAGGAACTCGAATATTATAAAATTATTTCATGACATTAATACAAGAGCTAAACTATCTACGTCAACGCTATCGATTCCATACTGTATATCTACTCACGAATGTAATGGAGTCCCCACTGAGTCGATCGCTCCACAAGATTGATGGTTTGTTTGTTTAGAGGAAACGTTTTAAAAACACTCGCCGGAAGTGGTTATCGGGGTGACTGTTAATATCAAAAGTCAATTTCAGTGACGATAATTTATAAACTTAACAGAACGGTACATGGTACGCTTGCTTCCCAGTATTTCCATTTCCTAGATCGTATCGTATTTCGATGAACGTAATGGCTGTTGATGTGAAATTATATATTTTATGTTCTATACTTATCAGTGTTCAAGTTATTAATAATGTAATACAAATGTTGTCTCAAGTCTAGGTTAGCCTGAGCAACATTTTCGACCACATCATCACTTACCATCAGGTGAGATAGTGGTCAAAGGCTAAACTATCAGCAATACCAAAAAAAAAACTGAATATTGTAATGACTTTGTATTTATTTTATTGTTGATTTCACGGTGTTTTATTTCTTTGTTATTTAGGTATGTATAATATTAAATTATTCGGATAAGGTACATAATGGTGTAGTAAAATAAGTTTGAAGAAAATATTATAAACATGAGATATTTCAACATCCGATGGTTTCATAAAATTTGCAAGCAATTTCCTTAAACGCTTACAGAGTTTCAAAGTTTTCGCTTCACGGATATAAAATACAAAGCATCTCCATTTTCTATTCCGCTGCTGCGTGGACTTTAATCCTTATGAAATTACTTTCGAATTTAGAGTACATATTTGAAAAATGGATATTTGTTGCTTAAATCATAGTGCTCCGGCTGCATGTAAGAACTATAACGCTGTAGATTGAATATTGGTGGAATTGAGTACTTATGAAGAACAGAACAGTGGTTTAAAATTTGCCATGAATTCAGCCATGGCATTTTTCGCTTGAGATTATAAAGGTACTAAGGTCACATTTTGTCCATTATCCACCCTTTACTCGTCAGAGCAAGGTAAGATTCAATGCGTGCTTATCTGGTCACTTTTAAAATTATAGAAATATCCCGAACCCTTAAATAAAAAGTTTAAATCATTGAGGTATTGATTATCCTAGCCCAGAGGCATTATGTATAAAAATATTACGGGTTAGAATGAATACTGTGGATAAACCCATTCATTAAAATTCATTAGATTAATACTTCAGGGAATTCCATTGTACTTATATTTTGTTATGTTTTACTATTAGCTATTAACTCTCGTGCGGGCAAAATGTACCTATCTAACACTGTGTACGTAAAATCTGTTGATATAATTAAGAGGAGCTACGAGCAAGCTACGACAATTAATAGTATGGAGTTCCTTACAAAGCTTCTTATAAAATGATATAAAATTTTATAAATATAACAATATCAGGATGGCATGGGGTAATGTCATACAGTTTCATACATAACATAACGAATAGTTGAGCACCGCGCGGGACGTAGTGCCGTAACGAGATGTTTGCATTTAGTGGGAAGACGAGTACGTCGACGAATGTAAGGAATATTAAAGCGCTTTTGTATAATGAAACAGAATATCTTCAAATCAGAGCCCATGTTCCTGTTTAATTTTGAAATATTATATCAGCGCAGGTGTCGGCTATGCAATCGCAGTCTGAGCCAGTTTTATCCGAATAGATTTTTAGACATTTTTATAGTTCTTATGACTGTGCCGGGACGGAATTAACACAAAATTAATAAACAATTTTTAGGGAACGGAAAGATGTCATGAGAGCCTTTTATAAATCTCATTTGTAAAGTGTGCCCGGCTGCTTCCCGAAAATATACTTATCTATATATATACTATACTAATATTATAAAGAGGAAAGATTTACATTTTTGTAAGAAATTTTACTGACTTTCAAGGATATCTGCCGGAACACACCGTTAGGTGCTTGGCGACATTTTTTCTACTTGAGGGAGGTAGCTAGGCAGGCGGGCATTCGTAAAATGCCCTTTCACAATGCGGTGAAGCTCAAGCCCACGGTGGGATTCGAACCATGGACCTGGTGCACGGCAGTCCATAGCCAATGCCACTGAGCCATCACTGTTTCAGAACTTAAACTATTGGACCGATTTGAACGAAAGTTGGTATAGAAATAGTTTGAGACCCGGGGAAGTACATGGGATAGTTTTTATCTAACTGCGCAAAAAGAGGTTAATGGTTTTGCGCGATAGACGACACGCGCGGGCGGAGTGGCGATCGGAAAGCTAGTTTTATTAAAAGTATAATATTTTCGAAAAAAAACAAATTTGCAGAAATATTCGTATGTCTATGGTTAAATTTCCCTGCGGGGCCTGCAGGGGGTATTCCCACAATAGCTACCAGAGATTGTATCCGGTGCACATAGTTTTCCGACGCCATTGTCCTAAATGGCCAATATAATTAGTCTCGAGCAGGCGAATTGTAGGGAACAATTACAGAGATTCAGATTGATGATCAGTAAAACGAAAACCAAACAATCTGTTCAACGACTTCTGTAGTGCATCGAATTACAGGGTTCCGTATCAGAAAACGGGACCCTATTACCAAGTTTCCACTGTCCGTCAGTCCGTACGTCCAGCTTTTGAGGTGATTTGTATCTCAGGAACCGTAATATGTAGCCGGTTAAAAATTTCACAGAATATGCGCTTGTAGAAGAACAGAACAGTATTTTGCCTATCAAATAATAATAATAGCATAAAGTTATAAATAAATAAGGGGTCCCCATCGTTGAAACGGTAATAGTTACAAGGGTCAAACCTAGCATGGTACACAATATAAACGTACAACAATAACTGTTGACTACTGAGTAAACAAGCTAAACACCTAGTACAGTACAACATTAAAAGATTTTATGGAGTAGCTCCAGATATAAACAAAAGAAGGGAACACCTTGGGCAGACGAAATTTAAACTAAACAGGGCAGACTTCGCTTCTGTCAAATCTCTATTTAATGAAACGGTGCTTTACCACCACTCTGCACAAATTGTGTAAAATTCTGGTTTGTCATTGACTTATGTAGCTTAGAGCCATATAAAAACATTACCTTATACTTCACAATAAAAAAATCAGCAGAAGTATCAATTAGCTAATAATAACAAATATTTTTAAAATACTTTTAGAAAACATCAAATTAATATTTTAATAAAACACTTAAAACATATAAAAATATATCTAGTGACAATTCCGCCCAACTTTCCCGCCAAGCCGACGCGACGTCACAAACGCCACGCAGCCAAACCGGAACAACCTTCGACGCGTTTCGCTTCTACACGAAGCATCCTCAGGAGGTCCCCACTCTACGAGCGCACGATCGAGAGTAACAAATATTTTAAAAATATTTTAAGAAAACATTCAATTAATTATATTTAATAAATCACTTAAAAATGTTTTGAAAATTATAAATATCTAGTGACAATTCCGCCTAATTTAAATATTTTCTTAAAATACTTTTAAAATATTTGTTATTATTTGAAGGTTTTTAGCAAATAATAAATTGGTAATTTAGTATTATATCGTGTTTTATTTATCGAACTGTGTCTCTAACAAAATTACATAAAGCACCACAACTAGCGCCACAGAAGTGAGCGGATGAAACTTAAACTAATTACGAGTGCGTTCCATTTCTATCACCCACCCCAGAACGCAATCCCATATTAAATACACAAAACAGATGTTTATCAATAGTTACACCTTTAGTTAACACATCAGAAACATTATCTTTACCTTTTACAAAACAAAATTTTAATCTTAAGTTATTTACATGTTCCTTTAAAAAATGATGTCTAATGTCTATATGTTTAGACCTCGGTAGGTAACAATCATTAGCAGTGAGTTTTATAGCACTTTGATTGTCACTGTAGATGACTAGAGTGTGGTCGGACTGTCCGCCAAGCTCTCTTTGCAGTTGCTGCAGCCACAGCGCTTCCTGCGCCGCCGCTGACATGGCCATGTACTCAGCCTCTGCTGTGGATAGGGCCACGGTCTGTTGTTTGCGGGAACACCATGACACTGCGCCACCCTGTAAAATAAAAATATACCCTGTGAATGATTTCCGGTCACGGGTGTCACTCGCCCAATCCGCATCACAATACCCTGTGAGTTTATCTAGACCATCCTTGGTATAAGTAACTTTGTAATGTTTAGTCCCTTGTAAGTATCTCATTACCCTTTTTACGGCAGCCCATTGCTCACATGTAGGTTCTTTATTATATCGACTGAGGGCATTCACTGCATATGAGATATCTGGTCTTGTTCCTTGGGCTATATATAATAAGCAGCCTATGGCATGCTGATAAGGGCAATCATATGGAACTTCATTGCTGTTATCAAATTTCAAACCAACTTCTATGGGTGTTTTTGCGGGTTTACAATTTGCCATGTTGAATCTTAACAGTACTTCATTTATATACTTTTCCTGGTCTAATGTAATTGCATCCTTTTCTCTATTTATGTTTAAGCCCACACATTGTTTTGCTTGACCAAGATCTTTCATATTTAATTTTAAACATAATTTTTTCTTTAATTCTTTAGTTATTTCTGATTGGGGGCTGAAAATTATTATATCATCAACCCAAACTGCAATATAAATTCCTTTATTGACATCATAATAAATACAGGGATCAGTCTTTGATTGCTCAATTCCCATTTCTTTCAAGACATTGCTTAACTTTTCATTCCACAATCTGCTTGCCTGTTTAAGCCCATAAATGGACTTAAGTAAGTGACATACTTGGCCTCCTTTAGTATACATCTCTGGCTGTATCATGTATATGTCTGTATCTATTTTTCCTTGCAGAAATGCTGATATGGCATCCATTTGTTCAATGTACAAATTGTTCTGTGCTGCTAGAGCAAACAAATAACGAATAGAGGTGTATCTTACCACTGGAGAATATACTTCTTGGTAATCAACCCCTTTCTTTTGAGCATATCCTTTTATGACTAGCCTTGCCTTGTATCGAATTATATTTCCCTGTTGATTGGTTTTTGTTTTAAATATCCATTTGCTTGGTAAGACCTTTTTGTTAATGGGAAGGTCAACAAGCTGCCAAGTTTTATTTTCCATTAGAGAGTTATATTCCTCATCCATTGCTTTCTTCCACTCACTAGCATGTGGGGATGACAGGGCCTCTTCCACACTTTGTGGATCTGATACACTTGTGTATAGACAAAGCAATCCCTTTATGTCTTTATTAATCTTATTACGTGGCCTCAATGTCACGTTGCTTGCCTGTTGGTCCTGTGGTGATAATGGTCTCGGGGGCTGATAACTATCATCAAGGTCAGCTGAGTCAGTTTCATACTCACTAGAATTTTCATCCTCGGATCCATTCAAAATAGGTTCAGTAATTGAGCTACTTGACTGAGGAATGATGACCGATTCTTTCAGTTGCTTATTTTGTTCTGAAATAGCATGATCTTGAAACCTAACTGCCTCATCTTCAATTGGTCTGGCTGAAATTGAACACTCGTTAGTTTCATTAATATTTTCAAAGAAAATAACATCCCTGCTCTTCATGACTTGATGGGTTATAGGATCCAAAATGCGATACCCTTTAGTGGTTTCACAATAGCCAACAAATATCATCTCCTTTGATTTCTTGTCCCATTTCAAACGTTTTTCCTTCGGTATATGAACCATTACCTTTGAACCAAATATCCTTATATGGTTCAGTCCGGGTTCCTTTCCTGTCCACATTTTATATGGAGTAGTATTTCCCAGTACTTTAGTTGGTGATCTGTTGACGATGTAAGCAGCTGTGGCTACAGCTTCAGCCCAAACTGGTTTCTCTAAATTTGCATAAAATATCATGCACCTTGCCTTTTCTACTAGCGTGCGATTCATACGTTCTGCAAGGCCATTTTGCTGTGGGGTATATGGGGTAGAAGTCTGATGAATAATACCACATCTAGCCAAATATGAATCAAAATTGGAGTTGCAATACTCTTTGCCATTATCAGTTCTTATAGCTTTAATTGTATGATTCAATTGATTCTCTACTTTACTCTTATAGTCCTTGAAAATTTCTAATATATTCTGTTTATCTTTGAGAAAATAAATATGAACCATTCTCGAGTAATCATCAATAAAAGATATAAAATATTTCATACCTCCATAAGATTTATTTTCCATTGGACCACACAAGTCAGAGTGTATCATTTCCAGTGGCTTTGTTGCTCTGGTTCCAGCATGCTTGAAGGGTAACCTTGTTTGTTTACCTTCGCAACAGGTGGAACATTTAATATCTTCTTGTGTATCCATTGACAACATAACCCCATCAGCACAATCAGGCAATTTCTTAAGAGCTGAAACATTTAAATGTGCCATCCGAAGATGCCATAAATTAATATCATTCGGATTAATTTTACTAGACACCAGATGTGCACTTTCACTATTATTTACATAGGTGTCTAAAACATATAATTTATTCAGTAAGGTAGCTGAGCACAATAATTTTCCATCTGCATTTAGTATATTACAACCATTCTCATTGAATGACACCTTATATCCATTTTTAGTGATTGTGCTCACTGACAATAAATTAACGGCTAATCCAGGTACATGGAGAACATTTTTTAAATTAATTTTCTTATGTTCAGAAATTTGAATACTGATGTCCCCAACACATTTTACAGGCAATGGCTCCTTGTTGGCAACAGTGATGGTTTTAATTGATGGTTCTCTTATATTGTACATCAAATCTTTGTTGCTTACCATGTGTGCAGAGCAACCGCTGTCAATATACCATTTCTCACTTTGTTTACTTGAAAAACCTGAAAAAGCAGCAACAAAACTTTCTTGTTTATTAACATCTTTGGTCACTGTTTTCTTTGCATGTTTACAGAACTTTCCTATGTGTCCATAGCCATTACAATTATAACATCGGGGACCCTTATTTTTTTCAAATAACTTTGGCTTCTGTTGGCTATTCTTATGATATTTTTTCTTATAATTGGAATAGAATGCACTGCTCGAATCTTCAGATTTCACTTCTTGAAGCAATTTAGTTTTTATAAAATCAGCACTAATTTTAGCACCCGAGTTTTCCAACCCCATAATCATAGGTTTATATTCATCAGATAAACCTGCTAGCATTAATGTGCCAAGCCATTCGTCATTCACATCAAAACCTATATTTCTCAGTTTGTGAGCAGCACTCATGATCCTGTTAACATAATCTTCTATACTGGCGCTTGATTCCAGTGAAGTATTGATCAATTCCTTCAACAAGCCCACTTTTCTAGTCAGCCCATTGTCGTCAAAGGCCTTATGAAGATTGTCCCACACCTCTTTGGCAGTTTTACACTCCTGAACATGAACGTAGTTTTGAGTGTTTATCAATAAAATAAGTTTGGATTTTGCTTTGACGTCCTTCACTGGATCGACTATTTTTCCAGCCCTATATTCGATGCAATCCCACAAGTCCTCGTGCTCCAGGTATGTTTTAATACAGAATCTCCATGTCGAGAAATTCTCTCGTCCATTCAACTTCTCAATATTGAACATACTTGAGCTCATCTTCAAATATTACCACGCCGGATAGGTAACCTCACTTTTGAGTACTCGGTAATACTTCGGAATTACCCCGGATTTATTATTTGCAACTACGGAAGCAACCACGCTCTGCTACCATGAAGGTTTTTAGCAAATAATAAATTGGTAATTTAGTATTATATCGTGTTTTATTTATCGAACTGTGTCTCTAACAAAATTACATAAAGCACCACAACTACCGCCACAGAAGTGAGCGGATGAAACTTAAACTAATTACGAGTGCGTTCCATTTCTATCATTATTAAACATGTATTGTGCTAACAAGTATCCCTGAATCCCACACTAGGGTGTCCCTGTGTCGTGGGATTCAGTGCCTTTCTTTCTAACATATTTTGAGTTTCATTGTTTTGAAAAAGATTATATCTGAGTTTAGAATAACACCCCTGTTTTAAGGTAGAAAAACTCAGGTCTTGTTAAAAAAAACTGTTATTTGGTAGGCGCATGAGTTTTGGCTTCCGTATTGTTAAAGTGGTTTGCAGCAAATCTGGTGTTATGGTTCTGATCTGTATATTCAAATAATTTGTATACCATACAAATAATAATTTTACAATTATTTCGTTTGAAATCTTTAGTCGACTTACTATTCACAATTACTATATTTTAGTCGCACAGTTTGACGTTACTTTGCGTTACTAATTTGCAATAATTTGAGTAAAAGCAATAACATTGAAGAAGCAGGTTTTTAGGGTTCCGTGCTAGCTAATGGAACCCTAACTTATGTAGACTTGGGTGTCCGTTCGTCCGTCCGTCTAACCTATATCTTTGGTACGGAATAGGTAACCGATTGAAATTAGAAGCGCATGTTAGCAGAATACGCGTCAGTATGACAGATTGCCTAAAAATTATTTTTTTATATTTCTAACAAAAAGTTTAAATGAAAGGGATCCCCATTAAAGAAAAGTGTTTTTTAAGCTTTGTTTCTTTTTGCTTTATTGTAAAACCGGGTTTATATAAAAGCCTCAGCTTAGTATGATTAAAATGTGGTATCTAAGGTTTTACAGCAAATACTAAAAAAACAGCCAAATATGATTTATTTATTTTTTCGGGTCTCTCTCGGTTTGTATGAAAAAAATAAAATAGTATATACATTCCGTGTTGGTGTTGGCGAGTTGCACTCCCACACCACACACTCCCACACAGTGTGTGAGTGCAAGTTAGCACGCACGCACTTAGCCAGTTTAGTACAATCCTTAATTTTGATTTATTTGATATAAGTTGAATTACCAATACTTCATGCGAATAATATATATGAGCCAGTTTACTTCTCATACGCCGTAGCAATGCGATGCGCCTATTGCTTTACGTTTTGCCAAAAAGGTACGTTATTTATATTCAAATAGCTACTAACAAAAATACGGCCACCTCCAAGCAAAGTATTGCTGTCATTGAAATAACAATGGTGCTTTTACAGCGTTCTCTCATCTCACATACAATGCTAGTTTTGCAAAGAAATATCAGTCACATTATAAATTAGTAACATTGTTAAAATTTCAGCCGCATTTTAAATAATAACACTAAACCTAAACAATCAACATTCTAAGGAAAAAGTATGTTTAACTAATGTAAAAAAATGTCCTGTTTGTATGCCAGATATAAAGTGTTAACATTGGTGAGTGTAGGCTGTTAACAGAATGCACTGTATGAAAACATGACAACTATATTGACACAACGCAGAATAACAATATATGTTTATATATGTTTTGTTAATATATGTATATGTTTAAATATGTTATTAAAACGGTATTAGCGGCGGCGTGAGAGCGCAGCAGCTGCGGGCCGGCGACACGCGACCTCCACGTTACTGAGTAGCAACTGCTGGATAATCATTGTTTCCAGGATGACAAGCTGACTGATCGTTAATCATCTCTACTAGTTATTTGTTTTGTAGTTTTGCAAATTAAAACAATTAACGAATTATACAATATCAGCCGCATTGTCCACTGCTGAACACAGCCTTCACCATTATGGGGGGTTTGCCGTAATCCCCACGCTTAGCAGGCGGCTTGGGGATCGCAGTGCTAGATTTAGTTCCTCAGAAAGTGCTGCTAATAAACAAGCTGTCCCTGCAACTTCGTTCGCGATTGCCGTACCTGCAAACTAATTATGCGCATTTGAGCACTGTTTATTTCGTATTACGCAACGCTGTGGTCTGCGGTGAAACACTTTTAGTAAAGTATAGCTCAGAAAGGAGCTTTTTGCTTTGGGTTTGAAAACTCCCGGATTATATTTTCTATAAGATAGTAGTTAAGTAAATCAGAGGGTTCCTCGCGGTTCGCACAGTAAAAATGTTTTAGCAAAGTACTTTGTGCGTTTCTTTGGAATACGATTTTAAAACGGCGCTTTTTCGCCGAGGATCCCCTTGCTTGGCGGTAGAACGAAAATATATTAGATTGTGCACTTCCGTTGCGCAGTTACGAAAATGAATACGGCGAAAATACATAGAAAAAAAAATGTGGTGAATGTGGCAGATTTTAGAGTTTTATCTTAGCAAGCTTGCAAAACTAGATAAGGGTGCCGGGCTGCCCGTGGGATGCCGGTCTGCCCGTAGAGTGCCGGGATGCCCGTGGGGTACTAGAGTATCCTCCCCCCCCCATCTCGTGTCATAAGAGGCGACTAAGGGTGACACTACAGAGAGTTGGCTGCAGCGCTTTCTGAGGAACTGATATCTCACGTTGCGAGCCCCAAAACGCCTGCCAAGCGTTGGGATTATGGCAAACCCTTCCATAGTGGAAGAGGCTGTGTTCAGCAGTGGACGATCCGGCTGACATAATATATGTATTATGTCTACATAAAAAAGTTCAAATCCCAGCTAAAGATGCGCCTTACGTTCAAGGTTTCTTGAAACGTTCGCGGTGCAAGTTATTTGGAACGAAATATTTAGGTTGTGATATCTGTAATTTCTGAACTACTCAACCGATGATTTTGAAATATTTAAGGGACAATCCGTTAAGAACCATTATTCTAACAAAAAATAATTATGGAAATCGGACTACGCGTTACTAAATTACAACTAAGTGTACATTTTTAATTTTATCCCCTTTCCCAAGGAAACCGTGCTGAATTTCGGGATAAAAAGTATACAATGTCCTTCTTCGTAGTATGAACTAAAATCCTGCTAAATTTCATTGAAATTCATTCAGTAGTTTTGGCGTCAATCGCAGCCAGGATACAGACAAACAGACAGACAGATAAAAATAAAAAAAAAACAGTTTTGGCATCAGTACCAGCTACAGAGTGAACTGAAAACATATTTTTTAAATATCTGCAGATATTCAATTGGACCTTTTTTTATGTGTGATAGGAGGGAAAACGAGCAGGCTTCTCACCTGGTGGTAAGTGATCACCGTCACCCACGAATATCTGCAACTCCAGAGGTATCAAGGATGCGTTGCCAGCCTTTGAACAGTTTAACCTGCTACAGTTTTATTATAAATTTAGATACTATTAACAATTTTGACACTAACCCAGGCTTTACAGAAGATTCGAAGTGAAATTCAACATCTGCCAGTCTCTCGGTAGAGTGCCGTATTGAACTTGCTTGTATCTACATAACAAGTCTGTAATATATTACGTGTAGTAGACTATGAAAATAATATCATGGAGATAATTAATAGATTCAGGGGAATGGATTCATGACTTTGGGGAAGTTCATATTTGGATCGAATACACAAGAACTCCTGAGGATGCTGCTAAATACGTCGAAAATACTTCCTGTTGGCTATGACGATGTCATTGGAAAATTTGCCGGAAATCAAATTGAATATATTAATTGTTTTGCCGAAATTTTAATTAGAATATATATATGTAGGAGAATAGTAGCAAGTAAGAGGTTTCTTCTCGACATCATCAGGTTTGATGGCAGAGCTCTCATAACGTGGGCGTACGTGTGGGTATCGTGCAAATGAGATGACACATATCACTTGAACACTTGGTTTAATCTTCAATCCACAGTTTATGGTGGTTACCATCGAAATGGCCTCCATCCACCCAGCCGTTCCAGTCCACGCCTAATAGAACACGCTCTTCAAAATCTCACTTTATTCATAACTGATCATCACTATGGCGTGTCTGCCATAACGTGTCACGTTTTTTTTATGGTTGATAATTTAGCCTTTGACCACTATCTCACCTGATGGTAAGTGATAATGTGGTCGAATATGTTGTTCAGGCTAACCTTGAATTAACTGGCTCTCAAGTACAGCTGCCGGAACACACCGTTAGGTGCTTGGAGACAGATTGTCTATTTAAAGGTGCTGGCTAGCCAGGCGGGCATTGGAAAATTGCCCTACGGAGCACGGAAGCACGGAAGCGCTCACTAGCGGTCACCCATCCAACTCATGACCTCGGCGGACGTTGCTTAACTTTGCTGATCGGTTAAGAACAGCTAAGCAAACTTCGCTATGAGCGTTTCAAGAAAACGGATGTCGCCTTCAAAGTATACTCCTCCATGAATTGCTTTCTATCTTTTATCACTGATGATTCTGACACAGAACACGGTCATCACTATCAGTGCTCTATGCTCACTATAGAAGTATCCTAAAAATAACTGTCACTGGTTCCACTCCTTAGTTAGATGTTGCCTCTTCAGCGGCTAGAACAAAACTGCTGAGTCAACTTATTTTTAGTTTATTCGTTGCATACTGTTGCCGCCAAACCATTTAATATTATTCATATTTCGCGCGCATTATCATCCTACCACAGTTCTCTGTCTTTTGGTTTATCGCGTTGGCAGTTATATCCGTATAACCCTCACTTCTATGTATTATCCCTTTCCCACGCACGCCTACTGCATATTTGCCTCTCATATATGACGAGATGCATCCATTGCATCAGTACGTTGTCAAATCCCGTCGAGGCAACTACTAACCGCAGAAAGTACGGCAGAGAAACTGTTACTTGATAAGTTTTACAATTTAACGTTTATATAGACAGCAATAGTGAAAATAAGTATCAAAGGTGAACACAAACGTGAGTGTTTCGTGAAGTGTTCGCTAAGGAAGCTCCGCGCCCAGGCAAGCACATTGCCGGCGTGCGCTTTTGGCCAGACAAGGATCCAGGAAGCTGTAGAAGCCTATACCAGATCCTCACAAGCAACGGAGAAGCAGGCAAAAGGAGACAAGGTAGGCGTGTATGTCCTATTTTCCTGTAACCTTGTAACTTTCTCCTTTAGCTGCCAACCGGTCTACCCTCTATTCTGTCGCCGCACCGCGAACCAGCCCTATCGAAAGGCTTTTCCCAAATACAGTCCACACCCGCCGGAGTCTCATGATTTCCTTTCTTGACTCCACGCACCAGATTCTTAGGAACCTGGACAATTGAGAAAGACCTTCTCAATTTCCCATAACCGCCCCCGCTTACAAAGTTGGCATCATCACATTGTGGCGCCAACACATACCAAAATACAAATCTTTCCTCTTTATAATATTATATATATATTATTATAGTGTAGATTTGTTATTATGAAAATAATATATTTTGAAGTGCTTGTTATCTTTACAACTGTCACATGATCAGATATACTACTAATAAAATATACTTGTAGTAAAAATATTATCAAATAATGATTCCATGATCATGATAATCCATATATGATGCTTAAACACAGTCTCACATTATACAACATTAGGTACAGTATTCAATTCACACCACAGATAAAATATTCACATAGATAATTAAACCAATACTTATTATCATCTTAAGAACCACAGAGTATTTCTAAAACGAAATTAGAATGTCACATTATATCAGTTGATTAAATCTTAAGCTTAAAGCCAATCAAGTGAATATGAACAAATATTTCAATAAATAGTGAGCCAATTATTAAACAATCTATCACGCTCGTAGCAAAGTTTTCTTAGCTGTTCTAAACCGATCAGCGAAGTTAAGCAACGTCGCCCGCGGTCATAAGTTGGATGGGTGACCGCTAGTGACATTACTACTGAGCGTTTCCGTGATTCGGAGAGCACGTTAAACCGTCGGTCCCGGTTGTCGTTTTAGGATGGCAGTCGTCATAGCATGGTGGTAGGACATTTTTCCAATGCCCGCCTGGCTAGCTACCACCCTCAAGTAGAAAATCTGTCGCCAAGCACCTAACGGTGTGATCTGGCAGCTTTTCTTGAGAGCCAGTACTTCTAGGTTAACCTGAAAAACATCTTTGACCTTATCATCACTTAGCATCAGGTAAGATAGTAGTCAAAGCCTAACCTATCAGGCATAAAAAAAAATATAAGTAATATCCCCGAACCAAATAAAAAAGCTAGGACGGAACTCTTCAAACAGCAATGTGAATCATCTCGCTCTGTACACACACATATCTACACGCACACAGCACAACGAAACTATGCCTTTGCGTGGGGCAAAACATTTTGAAAAACCACATTTAAATTTGAATTGAAAATGCTGAGTTGTGTTGTGAAAAGTGATCTTCGAACTTCAAAATGTGGTAATGGGTATCTTCTACTCATTTTATTGTTAAGTATCAATATTTTTTGTGGAAAAACTACAAATTTTTATTGTCACATAGGTATTCGGAATGAAAAATAGTGTTTAAGACGAGAGAAAGACATCAAATCCTGCTGTTGAAGCCTAGAAATTATTACCTAGGAAAAGCTGGTATCGACATCTTTCGAAGGTATACTTACGTTTAAAATCATTTTTGATACGACTGGTCAATAGAGGGTAGTTATGTGTCATATCGCCTCTCACTGGTCCGCTTGCCAGTCTCAACCGGACCTTTCACCCGAAACGCACGTAACTTCATCACGTGTGTATACCTACTGTCAATGCAACATACCCGACGAAAACAATCTCTCGCCCAGTGAAGTGCTCACATATCTAACGGTGATTATCGAGGGATTGCACAGCGTTGTGCAAAGCATGGACCAGAGCTGAGCATGGTGAGTCGGCTTATGCAATTTTCTATCCTTCGCATTGAGCTATCGAAGTTATATATAGTACAATTTAATAGAATTGCATTCCTGTGACAAACCCTCAGGAAACCGCTCCCTGGATTGGCTGGTGAGCGTGCACCTACTAATACAATACAATCACTACTACCTTGTATGGGAATTGATTCCTTTCGATTCTTGTATACCAAACAAAAAATATTAGTGTTTGTAAAGTTGGAGCGAGGATATACGTTTACATTTTTTTTGTGGGTTCAGTAGAAGTTCATTGTACGTTTCACGGTGCAAGTGCAGCCAGAATTTCACGAGCTTCGCGCTGTGTTCATTAAATGGACTGTTTATTCCTTTGTTTTATATTCTCTTTACTGTCAATTGTTCCAGTTTTAGAGGTGCGGAAATGTAAACAGCAGTCGGAATTGGTGTTTCATTGATTTTGGGCACGTGACTACTGTCGGACACACTATTCACAGAACGTGTCGTAAGTAAAATACTTAAAGTACATTTTCTAAACTTGTGCAGATAAATTAAAAATTCATACCTACGTCAGGTTATATTTATAAGGATACCTAACTCTTATATTCGAGGAGAACTTTTGAGAAGTTTGAGCTAATGCAATATTTGAACAAATTATTAATAATTAATAACATTATTTACCTAATCGCACGTAATGTAATATAGATAAATATCTAATATAAATTCTCACTATCTCACAAAAAAAGGTTTCACCCGCATATTCACTGGCAAGCTATTTTTGGTTTATAAACCTCCAACGGATCTTATCTATTTAGTCATTTATATTATATTAAATCCTTCTGCTATGTTTTGAGATATAATATTATCTAACTATTCGATGTAATAATACCTGCAGCTGAATTTCACAGTCGGACGTCCCGAAAAAGCATGATGTTTCATCAATCTCATGTTGACGTCTAGAAGTCCACTACTTTGCTATTCTCACGGCATTTTCTGCCTCGCACTGCTACAATTTGGAACCATCTGCCATGTGAAGTATCTCCGAACCGATAAAATTTAGGAGCCTTCAAAAAGAGAGCAAATTTCCTATTCAAAGCCCGGCAACGCATTTCGAGACCTCTGGTGTTGCGGATGTTCGTGGGCGACGGTGATCACTTACCACCAGGTGAGCTGTCTGCTCTTTTGCTCTCCATACAATTTACGCAGGGTTTACTCAGAAAACAGAATATTTTTACATAAACAGAGCCACTAAACATCCTTAAGAATCTACAAAACTAAAGCAATTTTTTTATGCTGGATAGGTTATCCTTTTGACCACTATTTCACCTGATATAGTAAGTGATGATGTGGTCGAAAATGTTGTTCAGAATAACCTAGAATTACATAATATACTACAAAATATAAAATTTTATTCCATCATATATGTTGTCTATTATCACAAAAGTGTGTTATAGAGTTTAATACAAATAATTCTGTAAAGTATTCATTATTCTTCGAGAAAGTGAGTTTCTCTATGTCATTATTGAACAATCGACTATAAGCAATATTTAAGATTGATCCACAATAAACTGTAATTGCACATCGCGAGCTCACGCAACAACGCTTAGCAACAGTTCACCGTCACAACCGTTATGTAAGGACTTCGTAACGACATCTATTCATACTTCAGACATGGTCATGCATGGTGATACTAACTTGAATGATGAAATGATTCTGATCATTTCATTTAGGAATTCGAATAAAGATACAGCATACGCGTGTCAGCTCTCACTGTGTTTTTAATTTTAATCACAGGTATTTTTTTTTTAAATATGTTTCATGCTTATTTATTGCTTCTTTGCCGTACGTATACGTAGTACGTAGCTTCAAATGACTTTGTAACATTCAGCGTTATAGCAAATAAATAATATATGTCTGAGAATAGATAGTAAGTAAGGTTTTCTTCTCGACATCATCAGGTTTAATGGCAGAGCTCTCATAATGTGGGCGTACGTACGGGTATCGTGCAAATGAAAAGACACAATATATCACTTGAACACTTGGTTTATTCTTCAATCCACAGTTTATGGGGGTTAACACCCGAAATGGCCTCCGTCCACCACCTATAGCCAATCCAGTCCTCGCCTTGCAGAACATTTTCTGCCCAATCTCACTCTCCTCCTCGTTCCTCTCTGGTCATATCTGGTCTGGTCTTATCACTTTGGCGTGTGTGCCATAACGTATCACGTATGTCGTCTTCAGAGTATACTCCTCCATGAACTGCTGTCACCTACCATCACTGATGTACACTGATCACGGTCATCAATATCAATGTTAACTGTCACTGGTTTCACTCCTTAGTTAGGTGTTGCCTCTTCGGCGGCTAGAATAAGACAGCTGAGTCAACTGCAGTGTCTGGTGCCGTAAGCTTTGTCACAGTCACAGTATCTCAAACGACTATTAACTAGTAGCGACCACCGACTAGAATAACGTCGGGCGCTTGGTCGATGCGACGCGTGATCAAAATGCTGGCACCTATTTGGCTCAAAGAATAAGCATTGCAATTCAATGGGGCAATGCTGCCAGCTTGCTGAACACGCTTCCAACTGGTAGTGGGCTGGAGCATTTGGACTGCCTATGAGTCTGCAATGGCTTATAGGCATCGAAATGCTTTTATTGTAGTAGCTGTAGTGTTGTATATAGTTCGTAGTATTTCGTTTATATATACATTTATTTACCTACATATCAAGGCGACAAATACTACCGTGTTGTTAATATTAACGTAGTATTTTTTAGAGCACAACAAGAGTCCCTGCAATGTTTTTCGACGTCATGGATTTCGCTTCAATGACTTTTCGCCTCAGCGTACTACACTGTCATTCAAAACTACGTCAAGACCCAAAGTTCTCTTGGTTATGTTTCGGAATAGTATATCATACAGATGAATTATAACGCAGTGAAGTTTGGTTGCGTCATAAAGCAACAAAAATATACAAAAAGCTGACTCGGCTATATAAAAAGGAGTTTTTTAATGGTAGCAATAAATAAAAAGGTGAAATATATCAATTGCTTTAACTCAGAATCTGCGTAGCGGATTTTATTTATATTGGAGGTCCGTTAGTCACCCACGAATATACGTTAAAAATCATTTCTATGTCCTACAAAATATAATATCTATAAATCTGTTTTTTATGGCGGTAACCTTTGCCTACAAAAGATGCATTTGTTCACAAGTGATGAACTACACTGCGCCGATCATCCTCAGACATAAAGTTGTTAGGTCTAGTGGGCCTTTAGTTTACTGGCTCTCAAGGACTGCTTACGAAATTAACTGTGAGGTGCTTGGCGACAGATTTTCTACTAGCAACTTTGACTGATGTAGCAGAAGCGATAATAATTTAAATGTTGCTACGATCTCCACTGGTACACTTCGCAAGTTTTTGATACAATGGTGTCAGACTAATACACGTGTATTATTCCTATCTGTTGATAATCTGCTTCCGTGTGTATTTAACTGACATTTAGAGCTTCACATAATATACATATAATTGTGTATTCTGTTGTTGGCTAATTTAATAACAGCTGCTCAAATACGTTGTACCGACGAATTGCTGTCTTCGAAGGGAGCTGAGAGACAAATAGAAGTACCTAAAAAGGGCTCGAATAATTTTAAAGTGACTGTTATATACAGGTAGAAAACAAATAATTATTCTTCTCAATTAGACATCTTGTAATTTCATAGAGTTACTTGGCCTGGCTAGCTACCACCCTTAATAAGTTGGCATCGGACTGGATCACTATGGCCAATTTATGAATGAAATTCTATTATTATAATTATCGCCGATGTCAATGGGTTAAGTAGAAAATCTGTCGCCAAGCACCTAACGGTGTGTTCCGGCAGTAGTCCTTAAGAGCCAGTGAAATTACAGGCACAATGAGACTTAACAACTACGTCTCAAAGTGACGGGCACAGTGCAATTCGTGACTTGTGACGAAATGCATCTGTTATAGGCAGAGGTTAGTCCACTTGACATCAGGTGGGCCTCGGGCTTGATCCGTCACAATAACATAAAAAATAAATAAAGTCAAGTATAACAAAAACCTAACATGATGTAGGAGTACATTTGAGCAAATTTCGACCATAAAAAACAAAATGTCCTAGTCGTGCCGGTAACGCAGCAAAATGGCCGATAGCTAATTAAGAAGAGAGAATCCAATATAAGATTATGTCATTATAGAAGCAATCTGAGGACTTGCACCCGAATGCAGACAGTGCAGCCGACGACGCCGTGTCGGGCTGAGACATCGTCGCGCCGCACTCGTTCCTTTTACATCGCACGAGACAAAATATAAGAGCCGATTAGATTCTGTCACTGCCGATTTATTTTTAAATGCTGTGTACACTTAATGTATTTATTTTGCTAGAAGACCACTTGCCAGCCTTACCACGCCCATAGAGCTTGAGCTTCACCGCATGGTGGAAGGGCATTTTGCGAATCCCGCCTGTGACCCTAGCGACCACCCTCAAGTAGAAAATCTGTCGCCAAGCAGCTAACAGTGTGTTCCGGCAGCAGTCCTTGAGAGCCAGTGAAATAACAGGCAAAATGAGACTTAACACAACAACACTTGTCTCAAGGTGATGGGCGCAGTGCAGTTCGTCACTTGTGATGAAATGCATCTGTTGTAGGCAGATGATATCGCTTAACATCAGGTGGGCCTCGCGCTTGTTCCTTCACAATAACATAAAAAAAAAGCTGTAACGATGATTGTCACATTTATTTAAATCGTGTGGTTTCTATTCCTCCGGCCCTTATTCGACGCTAAGTAGGATCAGCATGACATGTATTCTGTATTCATCCACTCACATCAGCTGCTATATTTTCACTCTGTTTAATGATACTGATAACAATCTTCTCATTATCATCCTATCTCCTGTCATCTTTATTGTGTTATTTTTCAGCATGCTCTAGCATTCTTTTCTTGTGGTTTTATTGTATAAACATCAGACGTCCATCTTAACAATAGCATCTATGTAACGTGCGCTATTTTTTCATTGACTTCCTTTGTTTCCTTAATTCTTGAACCCATTACATCAAGACAGGTCTTATGATTGTTCTTAGCTCTTTCATCTCTTTCTTTTTTATACCATGTAGATTAGCCTTTGACCACTATCTCACCTGATGGTAAGTGATGATGTGGTCGAAGATGTTGTTCAGGCTAACCTAGAAGTACTGGCTCTCAAGGACAGCTGCCGGAACATACCGTTAGGTGTTTGGCGACAGATTTTCTACTTAAGGGTGGTAGCTAGCCAGGAGGGCATTCGCAAAATGCCTTACCACCACGCAATATCTTCGGCATTGCGGATCACATGTGTTCCCAGAGATTTATCACTACTTTATCTATCTTATAACTATCCTGTTTGTTGCTTGGATTGAAGCAAAACGTTGGCCATTTTTCTGCCATTTTTATTACAAATTATCTCCCTGAGGTCAGTTGGATCGTTGATCGCAAATGCAACCTAGAACTAGTATGTAGTCTTGAAACACTCCATTTATTATTGTTTAAAATGCATAATATTGATTAATGTAAAATTTTAATACAGTGTATCAAAATTATGTTACAAAGAAGACGTTGATCTGCAAATAAAGCGTAAATTTTCTGTAATTCGTAAGAAAGAGTATCAACTTGCATCGACAAACTGCATAACGGATCTCCAAACACAATGCTCAGTTTTAAATAGGTCACTATTCTAACAATAAATTCCATTTGCACTATCTGGACGTGTAAAGTGGCCGCGTGCAAAGCTCACTTTAAGAGATAAGTATCTAAACGAAGGTTTAGCTCCGTTTCCTCTTCTCCCCCTCCCCGCCGGCCTCCCCGCCTGCGCCACTTCGCGAATATAGTTATATGTTTTTCGAAATAAGTAACTGCTATGATATCTCTACCCTGAAATTGGTTTGCAATTTGCATACGATTTATGCGAGCTGTTTTGGACTTTTTCATTCATGATATTTTTTGTTTTTCTTAGCCTTTAACCACTGTTTCACCAGTTGTTAAATGATGATATTAACGACGATGTTGTTCAGGCTTAGGATAAAATGGGAACTGTTAGTCAAGTACAGTTGCCAGTACTATTGTACAGTGAATTTACAAAATGCCCTAACGCTACGTTATTTGAAATAACTAAAATAATATTATATAAATTCTAACTTATAGTTTCGTACGTAACGAGACATAAACTTGATCCATTTAATAAATTCTTCAAAACGTAGTTTATCTTTGTTAGATGACACAAAATGGTTTCCATTTAGGTATAATTTAATTTGAAGACAAAAAACAAGTTTTTAAAAGTAAAAAGAAATTTTGATGAAACTAATAGTCAATACTCGTGATTACCCTTTAAAAAGCTGATATAATTTCCGATTAATATTATGTGTGTGTATGTTTTTAATTGTTCAGGCAACTTGCGTTGCAAATATTGTAGCCCAAGGTAAACCAGCGCCGGGTAAGGCCGCATGACGCTCCGTTCCAGCACCGTACCGGCGCCGGGCCGGCACCGAGGCGGCACCGGGTCGGGGCGGACCTGCACCTACAACATGCATGTATTACGGAAAGTGGCTCTAATGTTCTCATTCCCCTCTCATTACCCATTTATTGATTTTCGTAAAGCAAAGTCCACAATATTTACATTTTATGAAAACCGATGGTGCACCAGTGTTGAAGTTACCATTTTCGAGCATAGTTTGCTTTAAAGCGGAATGCCTTTATTCACAAGACTTTACAAACTTTACCCCTTGGCATCCACGTGGGCGATGTCGTCCATTTTACGAATGAAATTATATTGTTCTCACTGTCTATGATGCGAATGGATATTACACGATAGAATTTAGGCAACATAAGGCCATAGCAGGCATATACATGTTTTGTTAAATGTCATAGCTCACTTAGCAGCGCATGTTAACATTGCCCCGTTGGATTGCAATGCTTATTCTTTGAGCTAAATATTATGTGCTAAATAATAATTTTTTGACATAACTATTTTAATAGAACGTCGTCGGTGTAATTAACGATCAGGAATACTTTCTCAGTGGTGGTGAATTAAAGCGGATAGGTAAAGTAAAGATTTTAAAACTTATGTGGAGCAACACCCTATTAATTATAGCGTATTTATAGACACCAACATGATCGGATCGAGACTTAGGTCCTCATTTTTATATTGTGAAGTGAAACTGGCACTGTAAATTATATATAGACATGTTATCAAGAAATGGTTATTTATTGTTATATTAAATATAAACATTCCTAATCATATTTTTTTGTGATAATAATATTAAAAATTAGTCTTGAATCTCGACTATTATTACTCTACGAGCGCACGATCGAGAAGATTTTCTCGATCGTGCGCTCGTAGAGTCAAGACCTCCTGAGGATGCTTCGTGTAGAAGCGAAACGCGTCGAAAATTCTTCAGGTTTGGCTGCGTGGCGTTTGTGACGTCACGTCGGCTTAACAGGAAAATTAGGCGGAATTGTCACGATGTTTTCATAAAATATTTAAAAATATTTTTTTATAATTAAATATGGATTTCCGCAAAGTAACGCCCGAATCTATTTATTATAATAATATTATGTTATATATCAACATAAATGAAGTGTGGTAAAAAATATAACACTTTTTTGTACAAAATGTTTTCTTTCGCAATCGGCATTTCGAAAGTGAATCGTAATCATATAATACAGGTATAAATAGTTATTGTAAAATAAGCCGTATTTCAACTGCACCATACGCCCTTTTTTTTTTTTTTTTAACGTGTGAAAAATGCATTTACGCATTCCCGTCCACCCCGGGGAAGGTGGCCGGGATATGTCGGGCTCGACACCAACTACTCCCACAGCAGCAAGTGCCCCTACCGACTAAATAACACACGGTGTTCCATCTCTACCGCTTCTCGGCGGGATCGCAGGGTCGCTTTAGCACTCAACCACGAACCCGCCACGGTTGTCCGTTGCCGGACCCCTCCTGGGGTGCTACCCCTCACGACGCACCAGAACACATGGCACGTCGCTACCACCCGGGGACCAAGCCCGCCAATGGGCGTCAGACGACCCCGCTTCCGACGCCCAAGGTCCCCCTGCGACGGGTCAGATGAGTAGCCCCGTCGCCTGCTACTTCGGCCGCAGAGGATAGGGAGAGCGGCGCCTCACTATACCAACACTCCTCCTCCCCCGCGGCCCCTCCGCGTCCGCCATCCAACGGTAGCGGCCCCGCCGTGGCCACGGAAGGTAGGGAGAGCGGCGCACCGTGATACCGGCACTCCTCTCCCGCCGTGGCCCCTCACCGTCAGCTGTGGTGTCGCCCATACAACACCACAGCCCGCCTCAGATGCGGTGCTGCCCATACAGCACCGCAGCCTACCCGTTGCCGCTCCAGTCTGGACTTAGAGGCAAAGCCCAGTGGAGCGGCCCCTCTGGGGCCGGCCGACCGCCCAAGCCAGCACGGCCCCTGGTTCCTCTTCGCTTCACCGTGGGTGACGAAGCCACGGCTACTAAGCCCCACCGCCACGACAAGGCGGGAACCCTTCGGGGGGTGCACCATACGCCCTGCACTATACTTTGTTAATATTTTTGTCCATAAAGGTTAAATAAGTAATCTATGACCATGGTTGATTTAAAGTAAGTTATATGCCTAATGAGTTTATGTGGCCTTTAAAGACACGGATGAAATCTTTTCACGTTATATTTTGAATCTTTAGCAAACTTAAGATGTAGACCCTGAATTGGAAGCGACCTGCCGCCGTCGAGAAACTTTGTCACAGGCAGCGACATAACGCGACCGCTGCTTAAAGAAGTTGTAACGTGGAATGTACAGTTTAATTTGGTAAAGTAAGCACAACTGTAGATAGATATTATACAATATTATATTCCGAGTATACTGTATGAGCCGGATTGTCTACTGCTGAACTCAGCCTCCCCCATTAAAGGCGCGTTTTCCATAATCCCCACACTTGGCAGTCTGGGAAATCGCAGTTTAAGATTTCAATTCCTCAGGAGGCTCAGCTACTCAACTTCCGGTATTTTACCTTGAGTCGCTTTTTACGACACCCACAGGTAGCAAACTGGGCAGTGACATGGAGCCCAGGACCCCACGGGGTACGAGTATATTTGAAGTATAATTTAAGATATTATGGTATGAAGTCGCTTAATTATCCCATGCGGTCAGTAGTTGGATGCAGCGCTTCCGTGTTTCGGAGGGCATGTTAAGCCATCGGTCCCGGTTGTTATCTTACGATGGCAGTCATTACAGCATGGTGGTAGGGCATTTTGCGAATGCCCGCCTGGCTAGCTACCACCCTCAAGTAGAAAATCTGTCGCCAAGCACTTAACGGTGTGTTCCGGCAGCTGTCCTTGAGAGCCAGTACTTCTAGGTTAGCCTGGACAACATCTTCGACCACATCATCACTTACCATCAGGTGAGATAGTGGTCAAAGGCTAAACAACCAGGCATAAAAAAACTCTAAAAAAAAACTCTCAATGTAAACCGCAATCTCTTGTAATGTAATCCGCATAGCAAACGTTATTGCAAACATAACAATATTTAAAAAACACTCTCTATGTGACACTCCATGTCACTCTGACGACACCGACGTACGACACTCGTGAGTTTCGACGTTAGCATTCTCGCCTACTGAGCAACTCTGCACGACACCTAAATAAGTACAGATAGTATCATCGGAATTCTCAAAATAACGGCATAATAATTTATGACCCAAATGCTAAATGTATTTTGAATTTCAACTGCTCTAACACTCCTTAAGGCTTAGGATCACGCCAACGACCTTGCAGAACTAGGCGGGGCGAGAAAATTATCTCCGCGCAAGCATGTTACTCGCCCGCACCAAATATCGCGGGTGCGCTGCGGCATGAGCGTGTGTTAGACTAGCAAAGCCATCGCGCTCCGGTCGTCACAGAATAACAATCTCAGAACATCAGGATCAACGTTTTTATATTGCCTATATACCCACCTAAAAAGTACTTATTATAAGTAGATGTTGTTTATTTATAAGGATGACATAATGTAATCAAAACTAAATTCAAATTCATTCGTTTCTATGATATTTGGGTTTTTAATTATTTTATTTTCATAATTTGATTTGTTTTTGTTAGGTAATTAGTATGTGCCTGTAACTAAAAATAATTAATACTGCTAATATTGTGCGGCTATCAGTCTGCATGTTTGTCACCACGTAGCTCTGTAACTATTATTTTTATATATGATTTAGTATTTATTACTACTTAAGTCTTGGCGAAACTTTACTACTACCTTTGTTATATTCTTTAATGTAAGAATCAAGTTAATAAGTCAAATTGGTTCAGAGTAGAAGGCAAATATATGTCAAAATTAAGATGTTTTTGATATTTTATTCATCGAACAAAATTTGACAAATCAAAAAACTGTCTTAGCGCTTTCATAGAGACTGAAATGAAATAAATACATCTGCAAGTAAATGAATTCTAGCTTTAATATTTGACAAGTAGTAGGAGCTCAAAGATCCCGGAATTGTTCATATTTATGAGAGAACAGCCTTAACAGAATTCACAAAATTTCCTCCTATGTATGTGATATAAGGTTGTATTACTGAAGCATTATTACTTTCCAATAATATCTCGTTATACAATGAAGGCACTGGATTTTATTAGAAAACTCTAAATCTCACGGTAATTTTATTATATCAAGAAAGTCTCCAAGAAATATGATAGTAAAATGATGAGACAGATATTCGATACGAAACCAATTTCGGTCTATAATAAAAACAATACAAAGATGCGACGTTGGTCGGACTCGAACCTATTACATGAGGCTTTGAAGCATGAACCAGCGCTGAGGTCATCGGAATGTAACCAACTCAGCATGAGCTCTCTCCCTCCGTTGTATTGTGAATAATGAAGATCTTTGCAGGGATTTTCTTGAGTTTTAGAAGATCTCAATATTCTGGTATGTAGACTTTCTGCTTTTCGAGGAGATGCCCATATCCTCGCTGAGGAGGATTAACTTATAGATAAAATGTTTCGTTATTATTGGTGTAATTTTATGGTCTGGACTGATGGAGGACGTAGTTTTGCCGATAGGTACGTACTACTTAAGTAAGTATATTTTTTCAGGGTTATTGGAGAAATGCTAACAACCTCTTAGGGTTAATTTCTGTTAGTCCTAACAAACATTTTGAGATGTATGTTTTTATTTTTAAATTAAAAATGATAATATTTTAACTTTTTAACATGTTTTTTTTATTAATTGTTACGAAATAAGCACAAAAATAACCTGATGTTAAGTCTTTTGTGCCTGTAATTAATTATTTCATATTTAGTATTACCTTGCTGAATGTAATTATTCAAAACTCTATTCAAAGGGAAAATTACGAGACCTAAAAACAATTGTTACTGTACGTCTCAGTGTGATGGGCGCAGTGCAATTCGTCGTAGACGAAATGCATCTATTATAGGCAGAGGTTTGTCCACTTAACATCAGGTGGGCCTTGGGCTTGTTCCGTCACAATAACATACAAAATGGGAGCGCGGCGCGGTCCTGTGTTGCCGCGGCGAGTGCTCTTGGCTAGTAGTAGGCATTGTCATTTATTTAGTGGACGGTGGAGGCCATCCGCCCGGTTCTTCGGAGGTGGGTGAGGCGGCCCACTCACCTCCGAAGTTCCGAAGTTCGTTGACATTCCGCTTGGTGCAAGTGCTTTCCGGACACGGCTGTTTCCGAAAGTACCTGCATTAGATCGCGAGACGCGAGGCGACCCCAGCCTGCTATGAATGTGAGCCGCCGGAGGATACGGCGCTTCATACGCTGGAGGTGTAGTGCTGCATGGGGCCGCAGCGGCATGCATTTTCAGCGCCCTCATTGGAGGGGATCTCTCTCTACCGAGCGTGGTAAACGCCATGCTCGGCGGGGAGAGATCGTGGACCGCGCCGCGCTCCCTTTGAATAGAGTTTTGCATATTTACATCGAGCGAAGTAATAAAAAATATGAAATATTAAATTACAGGCACACGAGACTTTCAACATCAGGTGGACCTCGTGCTTATACCGTCACAAACAAATTAAAAAAAAGGGTTCCTTACCATTATCCACCACAACTAATACCACCTAATCTTGCAATTTACAGACACTTTTCGCAGTGTCCGATTGAGTTGGGTAAGTACGGCGAAAACCTCTTTTATTGTATGGGAGCCCCCTTAATTATTAATTTTATGTAATTTGAATTAATTATATTTAATGATAACATAAAACTACATATTCTGTGAATAGTTAAAGCGTCTACCTGTCACCGTTATGAGTATCGAGCAAGAAACTGTAAAAAAAATAAGTTTGTTGTATGGGGGCGTCCCTTAAATATTAATTTTATTTTATTTTTATTATTTGTTATTATAGCAGCAATAGAAATACATCATCTGTGAAAATTTTAACTGTCTAGCTATCACTGTTCTTGAGATACAGCCTGGTGACAGAAGGACGGACAGCGAAGTCTCAGTAATAAGGTCACGTCTTTACCCTTTGGGTACGGAGCCCTAAAAACATCTCAAAATGTGTGTTAGGACTAGCAAAAGTCAACCCTAGAATTTTGTTATTATTTTTCCAATAACCCTGTAAGTATAAGCTTGAAGTCGCTTCTGGAGATACTAATTAGAGATTGCAAACCGGGCCCGGTGCCCTTTTAGGAACCCACCGGGCCCGGCCATTATTACCGGGTCCGGTGACCGGACCCGGTAAGTAAACCGCGGTGAACGTTACATTTTGTTAGTTAAGACTATTATATAAAATAGTTATACAAGTTTGGTTATTTACAGTTACAATAAAGTCTAACCAATAAGATTTCGCTATTTGCTCAATTAGTAGTAGTAATACTCACAAAGTTTAAGAAAAAACATAATACTTTACTTTTAGCAATTTTTTTTTAAAACCTTTGTTAGTTTCTTATATAACACTATGCATTCAAATAGACACTATAATGAATAAAGATACATAATAAACCTGCTTGTATAAACTCATAAATTTTTTTCAACTTTTTTAGTGTGCCTAGCTACTTTCGGGATCGATTGTTATTCACTGGCAATGCTAATCTATACTTATAATAAAACTGTAACAGGTCCAATTCTGTACATTGAAGATATTTTGCAAAAAAAAATTTGAGAGCACTCTGTAGCTGATACTGATGCCAAATCTGTATTTTTTTTTATTTTTGTCTGTTTGTCTGTCTGTCTGTCTTTCTGTCTGTCTGTCTGTCTGTCTGTCTGTATCCCGGCCGCGCATCACTCCAAAACTACTGAATGGAATTCAATGAAACTTAACACAATTTGAGTTCATACTACTAAGAAGGTTATTGTATACTTTTTACTCCGAAATTCAGCATGGTTCCCACGGGGAAGAGGATGAAAGTGAAAATGTACACTTAGTTGTAATTTATTAACGCGTAGTCCGAATTCAATTTTTCTTTTTTGTTAGAAAAGTGATGAGTGAGCTCGGAACCCCATGGGCAGCCCGGCACCCCACGGGCAGCCCAGCACCCCATGGGCTACTGAATGGAATTCAAAGAAACTTAACACGATTTGAGTTCATACTACGAAGAAGGTTATTGTATACTTTTTACCCCGAAATTCAGCACGGTTCCCTCGGGAAAGGGGATGAAAGTCAAAATGTTACTTAGTGTAATTTATGAACGCGTAGACCGATTTCAATTATTCTTTTTTTCTTAGAATAGTGACGAGTGAGCTCGGAACCCCACGGGCAGCCCGGCACCCCACGGGCCACCCTGCAGCCCACGGACAGCCCGGCACCCCACGGGCAGCCTGGCACCCCACGGGCAGCCTGGCACCCCACGGGCAGCCTGGCACCCCACGGGCAGCCTGGCACCCCACGGGCAGCCCAGCACCCCATGGGCAGCTCGGCACCCCACGGGCATCTCGGCATCCTTATTTAGATTTGCCAGCTTGCTAAGATAAAACTCTGCTCTGACTGCGCAATGGAAGTGTACAATCTAATATATTTTTGTTCTACCGCCAAACAAGGAGAACCTCGGCAAAAAGATACCGTTTTAGAATCGAAATTCCAAAGAAACGCACAAAGTACCTACTTTGCTCCAACATTTATTGTGTGAACCGCGAAGGAACTCTCTGAGTTACTTAACTACTGTCTTCTGGAAAAACAAGCTGGGAGATATCAAACCCAAAGTAAACAGCTCCTTTCTGAGCTATACTTTACTAAGAGTGGTTCACCACAGACCACAGCGTTGCTTAATATGAGATTAACAGTGCTTAAATGTGAGTAATTAGTTTGCAGGTACGGCAATCGCGAACGAAGTCGCAGGTACAGCTCAACAAACAGTTATTGGAGTGTAACTCAAAAACTGTTTGACCGATTTTAATTTAATGATGTTTAAATGGGACCGCACGGCACGCATTAGCAATAAAAAGAGAAACATCAAAATCGGTTCACCCAGTAAAAGTTCTGAGGTAACAAACATAAGAACCTCCTATCAAACCTATTGAAGTCGGTTAAAAATGAATAATTAATAATAATAATGTTACTTTTCCATCCATAAGTAAGAGTAATCAATTCTGCATTAAGTGTGATTTTGAGACTTGAGGGAGTGATTATTGTGATAATTGTTCATAAGTCAGTTTGAAATAAATATTAACCTTGAATGATTGTGTTTTTCCATTCATATATAGGAATTTTTCATAAAATACTTTAAAAGTTTCATCGCTAACACACAACCCGGTCGGGCCCGGCCGGGTTGAGAAACATACCGGGTTGCAATCTCTAATACTAATATGGATTATTTATTATTAGTATGACATAGTGGTATATTGCCCATGAGGGTTTGTTATTAATAAGCGGAAGGGTGAGTTCAGCTGATAAATTATTTAGAACCAGTAAAGGAATTACCGTATTCAGCTGGAAGCGTGACGTTTTCTACCGACTTCAAAAAAGGAGGAGGTACTCAATTCGTCTGTATTTTTTTTTTTTTTTTTTTTTATGTTTGTTACCTCATATCTTCTGACTGGGTAAACTGATTTTAATAATTATTTTTTTATTTGATAGCTGATGCTTGCCGTATGGTCCCATTTAAATTTCATTAAAATCGATTTAGCCGTTTTTGAGTTACACTCCAAAAACTGAAAAAGTGTTTTCCTGTCCTGATATTATAATCAATGTTTGTTACCTTAGAACTTTTGACTGGGTGAACCGATTTTGATAACCTTGTTTTTATTTAAAAGCTGATGCTTGCCGTGTAATCCTTTTTAAATTTCATCAAAATCGGACAAGCCGTTTTTGAGTTACACCCCAATAACTGAAAAGTATTTTCCTATCATGATGAATTCTCATCGAAGCTCAAATTTGGTGGTAACACAGTAATATTTCCTCAACGGTAAAAGATAGAAATAAAATTTTGGATAGGAAGATAAAACGTGTATTATGCTGCAAGCAAGTCTTATTTTGATAATTTAAGTCTGTTATATGTTACTATATCTGGTGGTAAGTTAAACATAAGCCCATAAGTAGCAAGGGTCACTAAAAAGGGCAAAATAAAATAATGCGCACAATATTGTGATGATAGGTACTTTTGAACCGTCATGGTACCGACTTCAACAAGTTATTTCACACATTTGAGTGTTGAAGTCGGTTCTATTTTTTTGGTAAAAATTTTTTTTTGAATATTATGGATAGATACGAACTCGTCGGCTCTTTGGTTGTCAACTAAAATGTTTGTATGGAATAGAGGAAGTGACGCATGCGGTTGCTCTGTAAATTTACTAAATGAGCAATTAATAATATTTGAATGCAACCCTTAGTTTCGAACATTTTACAAGACGGTTATATGAGGGAAACAAGCTTTTCTCTTTAAAAAAAATTTTTTTTTATAAATAAGCTTTTATTTTGGCCTTGTTAATGAAAGGAACTAAAAATTTAAAAAAATACTCATCAAGTCGATTCCAATAAGCCCAAACTCGATGAGGCTGTGTCATTTCATTGCGAAGTTCCTTTCGCCATCTTCCAGCTCCATCATCAGTTCAGCACCATTTCATCAAAATATTGCATAATCAAGGGAATAAAATTACACATGTATGTCAAAGTCAAAGTCAAAGTCAAAATCATTTATTCAATTTAGGCGTCTACGACGCTCTTATGAAGGTCAATTACAAATTTAAGTATTGAAATATTCTACATTGTACTGCCACGTTCAGCAAATAAATTGTATAGAGCCACTGCGAGAAGAACGGGCAAGAAACTCGGGGCCATTCTTTTAAACATCTTTTAACAATGTGTTACATACATACTATATAATAGAGTTATTACAATATTTGTTTAAATTATGTAGGTGACAGGCAATAGCTTGGCGGAGGCGGAATTGTCCAGGCATTTTTGTCGTTTATGTAATCAGAAACTGTGTAGTAGGATTTTTTAATCAATATGTTTTTCACATGCAACTTGAATTTCCCTTCTGTGAGCGTTGTAATATGTTTGGGAACTTTATTATAAAACCGCACACAATTACCTAAGAAGGACCTTTTATTTGTCTTTGCTAATCTAAAACCTGGCACCACTATTTTATCTTTATTCCTAGTATTGTAATCGTGATTGTCACTGTTTAATTTAAATTTACTCAAATTTTTACGAACATACATAATATTTTCAAATATATACAGACTTGGTAAAGTTAAAATATCAATTTCTTTAAAAAGATCCCTCACAGATTCCCTAGGACCCATTTTATATATGGCTCGAATTGCACGCTTTTGTATGATAAAGATTGTCTCTATCTCAGCAGCAGTTCCCCACAGCAATACGCCATACCACATAATACTGTGGAAGTACGCGAAATAAACTAGCCGAGCAGTAGCTACGTCTGTTAACTGTCTTATCCTAAGAACTGCATATGCAGCAGAACTAAGTCTTCCGGAGAGATCATGTATATGTGGATCCCATAATAGATATGTAACCGGGAAGTGGAATTTGCAAATTTAATTTGCAAGATTCGATGACAAATATCGGGACAGGCGAAACTAAATAAAAGCTTTCAAAAAATATGATAATAAATAACCCACATATAATTGTGAAGTATAAAAATGCTGGCACTGGGTTCTGGTATATAAGTTATCTGATTGGTTTATATCAGTATCAAATCGGATATTATGAATATGATATGTGTTTTATATCAATATGGGTATCTTACTAAGTAATTAGGATTTTTTAATGTTATCCAGGTTAGATTGAGACTTACCACGGTTATATTTAGCCTTATTTTGTAAACGAAATAAAATCATAAAATGTTCCGTTGGACTCCGAGTAATTCTCATTTCACTCAAATTTTAATATGATTTCACAATAATATACTTGGGCATATCGGATGGAAGTCGAATTATTGATACTTGGATTGAATGCAACTTGAACCAAGCCACGCTTGGACTAACAGATCACTAACAGATTTTCACGTTTGGAAATAACACTTGGTACCATTTGTAACCCAGACTGTTACAAAGTTACATTACCGTAACAAGTAGCGCAAATAACACATTTTTTTTAAATGTTATTGTGACGGATCAAGAACGAGGACCACCTGTTGTTAAGCGGACTAACCTCTGCCTATAACAGATGCATTTCGTCACAAGTCACGAATTGCTTGGTGACAGATTTTTTATTTGAAGGTCGTCGCTAGGCAGGCGGGCATTCGCAAAATGCCCTTCCACCATGCGGTGAAGCTCAAGCCCGCGGCGGGATTCGAACCATGGACCTGCGGCACGGCAGTCCACAGCCAATACCACTGAGCCATCACTGCTTCGTACGCCATACATACGCAATTTACAAAATTTTGTGTATATGTCGAATCATGAAATGTTGTGAAAATATGATAATATAGTATTTCTTGGTAAATGCTTTTGTTTATAACATGGTAGTTTATTCCCAATGAATGACAATGTACTTCAAAGTGACGTATGCTTGCTTGTTTTATAATATTTGTTCTAAAATTATAATTTATAACAATTCAGCTGTAAAAAGATACAAGTATACTACTAAATATTTCCATTGAAAACATTTGCGTAACAGTCCAAAGTGTGTTTCTTTTTCAATAAATAGTATTTTTTTACCTTATAATGCCACCTGCTCATCCGCCGCCGTGCCAAACTGTTATATGGCAGCTAGCCGTACGCAACCAGTCAGGTGTCTTCTTAAACTAGTTCTTGTACACTTAAAGCCTACTTCATAAAGTTTGGTTCCGACCTACAAACAAACGAGGGTAGGTTTGGTTTGTTTCCTTAGGGTTTATTTGGGACGTTGATTGGGTGACGAAATGACACTTCCTTCAGAGAAAACCATGTATTTTGTTAGGTCGCTATGCTAAAATTGCTAATTTGGATTTTTCAACTGTGTTCTCAGTCTGATGTCATCGTATAGCCTCTCACAGTAGCAAATAAAGACTGTCTACGATAAATAATTAATGCGCGGTACTGTCGCTGGATTAGATTTGCTGCCTGAAATATATCATATAAGTTTTGAACTCGTATTTGAGATACTACTGGTTACGTTTACACTTAGTTTTCACGCCGGCAAAATGTACTAGGAACTATAACATAGTAAATATATTATCCATGTTTATGTACCGATATGGTATGCAAATAAATATTATTCTATTCTATGTAACATTAATTTTCTATTTGAAAAAAAATGTTGCTTTTCAATTACCATGCACTTTTTTTTGGTATTGGAGGGCAACCGAGTAGGCGGCCCATCTGGTGGTAAGTGATCACCGTCGCCCGCGAATATCCGCAATACCAGAGGTCTCGAGGATGTAACGCCGGCCTTTGAGGAAGGAATATACTCTCTTTTTGAAGGCTTCTAAGTCGTATCGGTTCGGAAATACTTCACATGGCAGCTGGTTCTATATTGTGGTAGGTAGTGCGAGGCAGAGAAAGCCGTAATCGTGCATTATTGGATAATGGATAACATTTCGGTAATCTCTCACAATAACTTGATAGTATTGATTCGATATAGTTGTCAATCAGTTTGAATTTAAAAACGAACTGTGACTAGTTGTCAATTAACAAATTAGTGTAACGAACCTCGTTGTGAAGAGAATGCCCGAATAGGTGGTAATTACTGGAACTTGTGAGAATAATTTTGACAGGAAATATATATAAAAGTCTTCCATTTTCTACATATTTTTTTCTATTTTGTATTAGCAGACTCAATGCTGTTTAAAAAAATATAAATGTTGTGTATGTTGCGCCCATAGACCTAGGATTTTTTCGCTGTACATCCTGAGCCTATGGTTGCGCCTCATAAATGCGGAGTGACGTAACGTCATGGAGCGTGGCAATAAGGTACGGCGTATTCTTCCTGTATACGAATACGCATTTTCGTTAGGAATAGCATCGAGGCAGTAAGTGTATTAGTGCTTGTCTGATAAGATTAGGTTGAATTTTTACTTAAGGTTCAGTACCCGAGCGGGTGGGCATTGCTTGGTACTAAACATATTTTAGCATTGGTATCGTTATTATACCAGTATTCGAAGCAGAAATAGCCAAATAGCTATGACTATGGATTTCTGCGCAAGAGCTGCACAGTACAACCACAGCTTATTCCTTATGCTGTAGTTCAACTGTAGGCTTGAGCTTCACATTCACACTAGCAAATAGAAAATTTGTCACCATGCACTTCACAGTTTGTACTAGTTTTGAGGGCCATTTATTACTTCGATGACGAAATTTTTGTAAGGTTCATTAAATAGGTAGGCGTCAAAGGCTAACCTACCATTAATAAAAGCATTCGTAATACTTTAACTTAGATTTCTAGAAAGCGCCATGTCTCAGCAAAATATTATATTGAACAATGCGCTGATAATGTACACAATTTCAAAATCTTTTCAATTCTGTTTCTATTATAAATGAACTCTTACTGCCCGTGACAACAAAGTTGAAGTTGTCTTAAATGTTTAAATGTTTTAATATTCAATAAAGAACTGATCAGTCTTCCGGAAATTAGTAAACAGAATATAAATGGCACGCGTTCACACAAGCCTTTTAAAATTCAATATTGATAGTACCCGCGGCACGCTCTCGCTCTGCGTGCGTACTTTACCCGTCCCATACAAATATTTGAACTGACAATAAAGTGTAACGAGATTTTCATGACGGTAATAGATAATGCAATTCAACGAGGATTATTTACACTGCGGCTTAACTCGTAACTTAATTTATCTTTGGGTTTTGACCAAACTCTTAGTAAAAGTTAGGACAACGTTATTTTTTTATTATTTAGTTAAACACTTGCTTTTATCTGCTCGTGGGCTTGCAGATCAGTCTGTTTGTAGTTTGTATGTATTACCATTTTGAAAGCAAACAAAAACTTATAAAAATAACGGTAGTTTTATAGAACTCCTCTTTTATTTTCAACTTTCTGCTTTTATTATATTTTTTTAGGAATTTTTCATACCAAGACATTTATTTTGTATATTTCAATAAGCTACGTGTTACGGTTCCAACGATACAACCTTTTCTTAGCTTAGAAATAGGTTTTTCTAGTATGGAACCCTAAAAACCATTCGATTGAATTTGATGACTTTTATATACATAGTAAATAAGTAGTTAGGAGGTAATATACCTCCTAAGTACTTCTTTACCCAAGAGAAAAAAATGTCATCAAGGTTCGATTATCCAGCATTCAGTTTTGCGTTGTCAGAAATAAAATATAAAGGAATATACTTCGACTTTAGGACCTTCCTCCTTTTTCTTTGAGGGAGATTAAAAACAACAACATTTTACTAGATACGTCGGTGTGCCCAACACCAACCGAGCAAGGTAGGTATCAAAACCAACCATCGCTTGAATGCCACAAGGACTAACGTCTTTTGGCATTCAAGCGATGCTGTTGTGTAATGTCCTGATTTGCCGAAACAAATGCAACCATTTTCTTACCTATGCTTGATTTTTCGTGAGTTTCGTCGTTAATTTTCAAATGGAAAGACTCATTCTGCCAACTGGATGCTTTTACGGTTCAAAGCAGTACACCTCATGTTTTGTAACCTACCTCGAAACTAGAGACATTCAATGACTGTTCTCCATTAAACATTTGTATAATTTTACTGCACCACTCGACATGCAGTCGTTTCTGTTCTTCTATTAAATCATGCGGTATCCATAGTGTCCGAACCTTCAGATGCACATGCAAAATGTTTTAGCACTTGCCTCATTCCAATGCCAAATGCAGTATGCTGCCGTCCGTTAACTAAAAGGTCGCTAAGCCACAAAACCAAGTTTTGAGATACGAGCAAAAAACGTAGGAAAAATTAAAAATTGATGCTGTTTTATAGGTATTGTCGCAGAAACAGCATTGAAATATCCAAAGAAAGCTCTTTTTATATTCTATCAAATTTCGCAATATATATCTGCAATAATTAGTTCTAAATAGAAAAAAAACTCTTTTGGCATTTCAGCCGTGTAATAATGGCTTATTTTACCATTTATATACTACACTAAAAAGTCACTAAGTATACTCTAGCGACCTTTTAGACTAGCATTTGTACATAAATATGTGCACAGTTTTTTAATGTTATGAAGTTATATAAAAAAATCTACACTAAAAAGACGCTACGTAATTTAACGATTTTTTTGTTAAATATTAACTAACATCAATGATATCAAACCCAAGCTTGAATGTCGTCATAGTTTTTTAACTATTATGTAGTCTAGTTTTTTAACATATTGTATTTTTTGTATTTATTTAATAGCATATTTTCTTTTAATTACTACACTTAATGGCAGTTAAGTTTGAAACCTTGAAATTAAACGACTATTTAGTTAAGTATTTTAGAATGGACATTTCAAGTTGTATCACAAGCATCAAGAAAAAACGTTAAGTATTAAAATAAAATCAACGTAATATATTAATTATTTGTTAATTCAAGTTATATAACATAATTTTTAGACATAATTGTTTAGAATCTATTTTCCTACGAAACAAAACAACTTAATTACTATAAATAAGATATAAATCTTTAAACAATGTATTTTAAAAGTAAGGATTACACACGCATATTTAGAATTACAATGGCAAACAACATTAAGAAAATTAATTGCTTTTCATTAGATTATCCATCCAGGAATGTATAATTGTTAAATATAAATGATTATTTAAAATAATATTTTATAAATAATAACTAAGGGTCTTGCTTTTAAAAAGATCCGAATCACTCCTAGAACAGTACAACTAAGAATATGAGAATTAATGTCAATCAAAATACTTTTACAAGGGACAAATGAATGGAAGTGTTGGAAGTGGAAGACCTAGGTGAACGTTTCGAAATCAGATTGAAGACGTTCTGAAAAAACTCCAGGTCAGGAGTACCCTAGGCCGACGCTTATGTATGAAAGGATTGATGAGTGTAGATGAAGCAAAAGCGATATGTCAGGATCGTAGTAAGTGAGATTTGTGGTCTCTGCCTTTCCCTACGGGAAAAAGGCGTATTTATGTAAAAATACTTTCGTATGTATGAAGTCTTTGCACCTACACTTTTATATCTTTAAGAAGTAATACTTATATATTAGTTTATAAAGGCACATTAAATCAGTATTTAAGTTATTTACTTGAGCATCTTTTCATTTAAGGAGCATCTTTATCTCTTGTAGATAAATTTCTGCAAAATAATAGTTTATGTGGGAGTATTATAAAGGCTAGTTTGTTTATGATCTAAAGTGTAAAAAACACAGCTTTTCTTTTATGTTGTTCATATCTTTCGGCGAAGAACGAAGAGTGATTGACAAGGCTCTTGGATTTTCTTAGGTATCTATCAGACATGAAATTTAATGTTGTAAATTCGTCTTAAAAATCATTTTTGTATTGAAGACCAAAGTTATTACGTTTGAAAGTTACCTGAACCATGTTTTTTAGATAAGCTCTGGGGTTTGATTTTTGTATGCGCCTGTTGGAGGTGTAATTAGGTGAGTTAATAAAATCTTGTGGTGTAAGTGATTCAACTGTCACTGTGCCACTATTTATGGAAGCTATTGCGTCTATATAATCTATAAAGTCGTAGAGCTTACCCTTTTTTTTATTGCCAGTTCAACTTGATGATGCATTTGGTCAGCGCTCATAAAAAGACGTTCAGGTTTGATAAAATAATACGAAATTGTTGCTGACGATATTATGTTAGTGTTCACCAAGTGAACTAGCAACGACAACACTAACTAATTTTTATTTCGGGCACTGCAGTTGTCAAGCCAAGTGTTCATATTTTGAACATCACGATACGAACTAGGAAAACGTAAAGCGCACTCTGGATGTCTTTCTGTTTTCTTCCTGCGATGCCATCAAACCAATTAATAACAGTCACAGGTTCAATTTCAGAGGTTATTTTTCGATTTTAATGTATCCATTCTCGGTAACGATATATATTTTTTTCTAAATCTGTGGTGAAAATATTTGATTATTACTTTGTTGCAAAGTTTTATGTGAATCATAAAATTGTCTTGCTTTTATATATTTCCTATGATGCATAAATAATATAAAATCAACATCTGCCTACCCTTTCCGAGATATATAAGTGTGATGATACCACGATATGTTTTAATTAATAAAATACTAGAACACTGATTCAAGTTATAGAAACTATCATATTCACCGAGAAATGAGCGTATTACAATATTAAGCGAAATATTGTTAAACTATGATTTTACCCGTGTGGTGATAAAAACAGTGATCATGATGGTAATTAAAAGTAGCCTGTGTATCAATTCAGCTTAGTAGCTATCTCCATACCAAATAAAATTCAAATCCATCCCGCCTTTTAGGCATGAAATAGTAACCAACATCCACACATACAAACTAGCTAACAACAACTAGCTGCGCTCCATGGTTTTACCTGCGTTGTGATGAAAAACGATGATGATAGTGACGACCAAAACTAGCTTATGTGCTTATCCAGGGTATAAGCTATGACCATACCAAATTTCATCCAAATCCATCCAACCATGTATAATATTAGTAAGGATTATTTTATATTTTATAATTGATACACAAAAAGCTCGCTCCAGACGACTTAATTTCCGAGAAACGAGGCAGCGTAAAACCTCTTGCCGCTCCTCGCTTGTCTTGTTTGCACGGTACGTAAGAATTAATGAAATATTTGGTCCACACATTATTATAGCAAATAGGTACATCTACTTTGCCATGAGAGTCGTTAATTGCAATTGAACTCGATTGATCATAGTAACATCTCTATAATTTTCATACCAATAGATATAAACAGCGCCAAGCTAACAAAACTAACAATAATAATGTATATGACGACCTAGGCGACACTCAACTAGAATGCGTGCGGGGCAGGTCAAAACGTGAGAGCGATTTGCGACTTTTTAGATAAGTATTGTCGTTTAATGTCTTTTTTGCTAAGGATGTGGACGTAAAATGTTGTTCATCTAAGAATTTTAAGGCGCTATGAATTTTGAGAAAAGTAAATCATTAGGTTCTAAAACAGCCGGCCTACGCTATAAAGCCGTTATCAGAGTTTAACGTTCATAAAGCGTAGTTTTTTTGTGAAAATGCTTTATAGTGTAGGATTACCAACATTATTTAGCTATGAAATCAAATACTTAAAGGTAGCATTAGTATCTTAACGACTATATAGCCTAGTAAAGTTAAATAACGTCTTTCTTGCTATGTGACGAATATTACAATTTTATTATGATGATGTCGTTAAGGGCTGTATGTGATCGTGTAGCTAAGTATTGAAGGTTAACGTCAATTTAGCTTTGTAAAATATATTTTTATCAATATTTAACGGCCTTTTTACTAGACCTATCTCCTGATTCTAAAAGGTTATAAAAATAATTCCAAGACAGATCGATAGAGAATTTTTTTCTGTATAGGATGGCATTTAAAGCTCAAAATCGACCCCCTGTGGCTTAACGACCTTTTAGTCAACGGACGGCAGTGAATTTGCTGACAAGTTATTTTGTCAGTTTCAATCAGTTATCGAACGTTATCATTGTTGTATTCTTTAACCACAGTTGGCAGCCGACTTTCATGTACATCGTCATGAAAATGCTCACGACCTCGTCTAAATTGTCAGAATCACGAAAACACAGAGCTGCGTCATGGGGCTTCATCACAAAATGCCGATAAAATTCTCTGGCAACTCTGTTGTTTACTTAAGCCACAGTGAAAATCGTAAAAAACATTAAAGGACGCCATAACGAGAAAGTAAACTACAGTGTTTCAAATTAAAAAGTAATATGTTTCTAGAGAATTCCATTTTCGAGATCCGCAGCTACTATTTTATTTGTTTTATTGTAAGTGGTCAGTTCCAGAATATTCAGTATACTACTCGACCAACGAGACTAATAATTAAAGAAAATACTAAACTGTAGTTTACCGGCCAGCTGCTGTATAGTGCTGTTCACTTACATCACAGTGCTAATAATACTGCCAAGTACCTTCAAATATAAAAATCTTGGAGCAAGTAGTAAATTATAACTTTACGTAAAACTAAGCGTGACACGCTTTGGACAAATTTTAAATAAAGTCGGAGAACTTTCTCTTGAATATAAATTTAGAATTCAAATAGTATAATGTTTGCGGAGAGTTACGAACTTTGAACAATCTGCGAAATGTTTCGGAACGATTCGTGCACAAACTTTGCAATCGCGCTAACGATTTGTTAAGTACTTACATTATGAAAGTTGCTAACTTTTAAAATTAACATCATTAATTGTTTATTCATTACTTGAAAAGCAAAATTTTAGCTTTTTAACGATTGACTTCTTACGATTAATAAACTTTTGAGAAAAAAATTAGGGTTCCGTACTAGTAAACGGGACCCCATTACGTAGCCTCGACTGTCCGTTGTTCTGTCCGTCCGTCCGTAAGATCTTTAAAGGGCTGTAAATTTGTTATGTGTAGCTGGATGAAATTTTCAAATAATATGAGTTGGTTTGGCGGATTGCATATCAAATAATAATTATAGCAACAAAATAAAAGGGGACCCCACACAAGACACGTTCATTTTATAACGTTTTTCGTTTCTGATATATTGTAAACACGATAATACACATAAGTGTCAAACTTGGTACGACTTATTCCAATAAGTAAGGTATAACACAAACACTACAAACTGTACAAGTGTGGGTTGGCCCCGTGGTTATGTTGGCCTCTGTGTTGGTACGGAATCCTGCGTGTGGGAGTCCCACTCACAAATGGCCGGTTTATATTTCAAGCGCAGCAAGCAAGTAGTAGTAAGTAGTGCAGTTTACTAAGTAATTTTAACAGAACAACTAAGTTAGGCAACATCCGACATCGATGGGTGACCGCTAGTGGCATTACTAGGTACTGAGCGCTTCCACGCTTCAGAAGGCACGTTTAGCCAATGGTCGCGGGTGTTGTCTCAAAATGGCAGTTATTATAGCATGGTGATAGAGCTTTTTGACTAATGCTCGCCTGGCTAACTATCAGTCTTAAGTAGAAAACTTGTCACCAAGCACCTAACGGTGAGTTCCAGCTGTATTCCTTATAAGTGAATAAAAAAAATTACTGAATCAACGCTGAGGGTGTTTCTGGATATGTACAATATGCACTATTAGTATTAATATTAAGAATGAACCAACTAATTTTACAGTATTGAATTAAAATCTTATGATATGCTTTAAACTTTTTTTTATGCCTGATAGGTTAGCCTTTGACCACTATCTCACCTGATGGTAAGTGATGATGTGGTCGAAGATGTTGTACAGGCTAACCTAGAAGTACTGGCTCTCAAGGACAGCTGCTAAAACACACTGTTAGGTGCTTGGCGACAGATTTTCTACTTGAGGGTGGTAGCTAGCCAGGCGGGCATTAACAAAATGCCCTACCACCATGCTATAACGACTTGCCCTTCAAAGCACGGAAGCGCTCAGTAGTAATGTCACTCGCGGTCACCCATCCAATTCTTGACCGCGGGCGACGTTGCTTAAGGGTGAACTGGCCGGCCCGTTCTCCATACAAACGTCGTAGGGAGATCACTCCCTTATTTGAGGATTTAGGTCCAAAATAAAGCATAATACCGATTGATCTCGTCATTATCTAGGCGTGTATGAAACCGAAATTTTAATAAAATAATTTACTTGAGAATTATGAGCCTCGAAACATTTTCATATAAAGTTTTCGCGACTCATAACTTACAACTTAATTATCTTTTTAAAATTTTGGCATCATACAAGCCTAGATAACGACGATATCAATCGGTATTATGCTTAAGTCTAGACCTAAAATCTCAAATAAAGGAGTAATCACCATACGGCGTTTGTATGGAGGACCGTCCGGCCAGTTCAACCTTAACTTAGCTGATCGGTTAAGAATAGCTAAGTAAACTTCGCTACGACGCTTCTAAAAATATATTTAAAAAAAATATTACTATTTTAAATTGATTTAATTTTACATTGTGTTTGACTAAATTATTATGTTTCAATGAAAACACTTCCAACAAAGTGATGCAAATGGTTGAGATCTTATCTCTTCTAGCTCCTCATTAGTAAAATAGGATTTGTCAAAGCGCTTCTCAACTCATTTAAAAATAAATAAACAAGCTTTGTCTACAGCTCAAAGTGAATAGTTCCGAAGGCGAAGGTGCTTGAAAGTGGAAGAATTTACATTAAACAAGGAGTTTATTTGGTAAAAAGTTGTTAATGCAGATACTTTATTTTATGTGCTTAGCAAAACATGGGAGTAGTCTACCTACATCACAGTCTTAGAGAAATGAATAAGAAAGAGGAAGTCTAATGAAAATCAAAAATGAAGCATCAAATTCGGTCAATTTTATGAGAGACACAACTCACTCACACAAACGTATCCAAATTCGGCCAATTTTGTCCTCATTTACGATAGACCGTCGCACATTATACACGTCACACATAACGGAATTAAAAAAATTAAAACCGACTTGAGTATTAAAACACATGTAAGTATTAAATATAATGTACTTTCTTTAATATTATACAAGGCAATTTAGGTTATAATTTCGAATAAACATGTAAACAAAAGTGTTGCCAGACATACATTTTAGGTTGTTTCCAAAAGTGTGCAGTTTTTAATAGTTGGTTCGTGTAGCTGTAACATTATATACTTTATATCTAAACAAGCGTATGTTTATTAGGAAAAACTAGGGATTATCTTATCTTGTAGTGGAAATAACCAGAAAAGAGTTTTGCAACTAATCATGTTTTAGTTAAATTTATTTTATTATAGTTATAGTGCAATATCTTTGTTATCACTGCAGCTATAGTAGTTAGATAGTTCGACCAAGATATTTGATACTACTTATAAAAGTTTGCTGAATAAAAGTTATTACATAATTGTCCCATAGTTGGACAAAAGCCTACATTTTGATGACTAACGAAGACAATAATCGAGCAAGAGCGTGTCAGGACACGCATATGATATGCTCCCGTCACAGATGCCGTAGATAAATAGAAAACCATTTAACGAGTTTTGTTGGGTTTTTATTTAATTTACAATTTCTCAAAATTTAACAGTTATAAACCAAAAATATTTTGGGAAAAAGCCCTTCAAATGACAGGAACGGTTATTTTATTACCTAGGTTGTTAAACTTTAGTATCTTACTAAAGTTTAACAATATGTTCAAATTATTGTCATGTTATCATAACAGAATTGAATAGTAATGTACTTTTACCAGTTTATTAATTTTAATCGTAGTACCGTCACCATGTCGCTGCGATTCCGCGAGAACAAAAAGCATCGAAGCGAGAACGCGCGCATGGTTGTCACGCGGAAATCATCCGTGGCAGTGTGTTTGGCGATGATTGGATCTATCCAAGATTACGCGATGAAAGAAGAAAAGAGACCGTAAATAATCTCTTACCGGAAACGCAGAGTTGTGTTGAGTGGAACATAGCTGATTTTTTTTTGCACGGCTCTTGCATTGAACTCTTGTTTTGGTTTTTTGAAGTCCGGCCGCTGAGAGAATGCATTTGACAGTTCTCGTGTTTGTATTGTAGCTTTTAAATGAAGTAAAATATAAAATATACCCTATTTTCAGATACTTAAATGTTTGACTAATACAATATTATGCAGTCAGACTATTATGTTACTTTGAACTGGGGAAAAAATATTCACAAAACGAACTGTCAAACGCATTCTCTCAGCGGCCGGACTTTAGTCATAAGTGGTCAGCCATTGACAACGCGGCTGTGTGCATTTTCCATTTTACATTTTTTTTCAGCAAAATTGTAATGTTTTTTGTAATTCTGTTTTTACAAAACATAATACACAAATTGATAGAGATATGTGTAAAAATAATCGTAAGTGTGCACTATTTATTGTCCTAAAGAAAGTAAAGTCTAGAATATCTTAAAAAGAAATTGCGAAACATATTAAACAATAATCGTGAAGATTGTGCAATATTATAATAATATTGCGCAGTATAAATAATATTATGTTATTGCAAAGTATTCTTACGAACAGATTTTGCTGTATTTATATCTTAAAAAATTTTTCTTCAATAAATCCTACAATTTACTTATTTTTGCTTTCATATGGCAACACTTCTACCGCACACATGTATAAAATGGTGGCTTCAGTTTGATGTTTTACGAGCCTCCGTCTTTTCTTCTATTTTGTCGGAGATCACAGTACTGCTCCTGCCCATTACAAGTACAAAATGTTACGAAAATAGTAAATTTTCTGTACAGTAGTATATTGCACTTGCTACCTGAGTGACATAGCATGCCTGATGAAGGAGTGCCAGAAGACATGCGAGATGAATGCTAGAGTGTCCAGTGTGATTTACTAAAACTTCTTTATATTATTATTGAAAATGATTATTTATACCTGCTCGGTATAAGGTTAGTTATTTGAAATGCAATGTGTGATAATAATGATTTGTATACGATAAAATATGTACATCTATTTGTACGGATATTATAAATATTATACTTCTACTACTTACTATATTGATTATATTACTGACCAATCCTAATAGTTAGTGATAATAATGACTTGTACCTATTAGTATCGTATTTAATTTTAAAATTTTGACATAAGACTACATTTATACCTATTCTCATTTTAATATTGTTTATTTTTACTAATTATTTATTTTATATCGTGTATTAAGGTATTAATATTGTATGTAACGCTTTGGTTTTTTTTTTAAGCTGTAATGTTGCATATTTTTCCTGAATAAACAAATACAAATATTATTCCGTGTCATAATAATATATAATATGCCTATTACTTCACTTTGCTTCCGAACTAGGTCGTAGTAAAAATCACAGCTTCTCGGCAAAATTTAATGCTCTCCACCACTGTATCCATCCACACTATTTTTTCACAACAAATTCTACCAATTAGTATGAACAGTTTGCAGACCTGTTACAATCACGGCAGCTTCAGATTGGATTACAAAAGTGATATTATATTCTCAAAAAAAAACTAAGATCAAAACATACATTCTAAGTGAGCAACGCATGAGTACTTAGTCGAAAGGTGCAGATGTATATATATAGAGGATGGTGGCCCTTTCTATCAGGCACGTTGTTTTTGTTAGCGTTATAAATATTATATTGTTAAGTAAAATAAACGTGTCTACGTCCATTAATCCTTTAGAGCATATTAATAAAGTGCTTATTGGTTCCACGTCAGTGTAATTAACTTTTTATCAAGATAACAAAATATCCAGTAACGTATCCAGAGGATTACTATTATATTTCACGTGGGCGTGCTGACAAATTTACTTTATATTATAATTGAGTTTTGATACAGACTATCAGCCCGAAAACCACATTCGGCGAGTATTAATTGCTTTTATTTACCTCCATGTGCACCAACCACGCAGTAGTAACGATAGTTGGTTTTAGTTCATGTAGCCACTCACTGCGCCGCACAGTGGCCTATGATTATTGTGATTCAGTGGATATACTGTCTTAAATCATAAATTCGCATACTATTATAATGCTTTCGATAGTGTATGTTTGCATTTTATAAATATTATCTCTATTAAATTTTTTAATAAAATTATTTCTTCACATTGGTAAATAAAACTGTCAAAATCGGGGTCAGTCAAGTCAATCTCAATTCAATATCAAAATTGTAACTTTACGAAATTATAATTAACTGCCCTTCCTTATATTTATAATTACCTCACATTACAATATGAAAAAAAGTTGAAAACCGCAGCAGCTTCGAGCACAAAGCACAAACAATTCTAAAGTTTCATAAAAATAATTACTAAGCAACTTTCTTTGTTCGTAGAGTGGACCCGTGTCTACCGTACCGAAAGGAAGTACGTCAAATGTTTGACAGTAAAGTAGGTAGAACAGTTTATATGTGAATATGAAATTGTGCTTTTTACTATCTTCCTCGCAACTTATCCATATTTTCTCACCGTGTAAACCTTCCCTGGACTACCACAAACACTTGAAAACCAAAATCAGCTAAATCTGTCGAGCCGTTCTCGAGATTCAGCGAGACAAACGAACAGCAATTGATATAATAATGTATAATGTACATAGAGTTTTTTTTATATATGACAATGTCACCGTAAGTATTATATCAAGGTACTATGTAATTAATTAATTTAACTAGGACAGGTTCATGTGTAGAAAAACAAGTATAATCTTAGCAGTACTGTCTTCGTCTGATGAGAGGGAAGCGAGAAGATTATATGTATATAAGTTTATTAAACGAAAAACGGAAAGTCTAGATACCAGAATATTGAGATCTCCTGAAACTCGAGCAAATCCCTGTAAAGAACTCTATTATTCAGAATACATCGCAGGGAGGGAGCTCCGGCTAAATTGGTTATATTTCGCTGACCTTAGTCCTGGTTCAAGCTTCAAAGCCTGATGTAATAGGTTCGACCAACCGGAGAGTCCAAACAACGTCGCATCTTTGTATTGTTTTTATTGTAGACCGAAATTAGTTTCGTATCGAATATTTTTCTCATCATTTTGCGTTCATATTTTCTGGTGATTTTCTTGATATAATTATATGACATTGAGATTCAGTTTTATAATGAAAATCTGTCCCATCATTAAACATTGAGATGTTATTGGAAAGTAGCAAAGAATCAGCATATACAGGGTAATTGGAAAAATGCTAACAACCTCTTAGGGTTGACCTCTGCTAGTCCTAACAAACATTTTGAGAGGTTTTTTTTATTTCATTTTTTTATGTTTATTTATGTGTATTAGACGGAATAAGCACAAGGACCACCTGATATTATGCATGTAATTTAATATTTTATTTGAATATGTAGATATTTAAATAAACTCTATCCAAAGGGAGCGCGGCGCGGTCCAGTGTTGCCGCGGTGGGCGCTCTTGGCGCTCTAGGAGTAGGCATTGTCTTTTACTACGAGACACAGACACAGAACTTAAAAGTTTCAGACAGTACTGTACTGTATTAGCCGGATCGTCCACTGCTGAACACAGCCTCCCCTATTAAGGGGGTAGTTGCCATAATCCCTACGCTTGGCAGGCGGCTTGGGGATCGCAGTGTAAGATGGCAGTTCTTTAGAAGGCGCTGCTGCCTTCCAGTATGTTTCCCTTAGTCGCCTCTTACGACACCCACGGGATGAAATGGGGAGGTGCAATTCTAACCCGACACCCCACGGGGACAGACAGTACTGGACTCTCTCAATTGGGAAGAGCCAGAGAATTTGAACTTACTAATGTAAATTTGTACAACAGTTTTTTTGCCACGCTCCATTTCAACAACAGATAAATTATTTTGAGTAAAATTAGTATTGGCTTATTTAGTAATTATTTTCTTAGAGTTTTCCTCAAAATTAGATACATTCATTTACTCGGCATTTGCGTGTATATGAATAATGCGCCAAATGAGGAGACGAAAATCGGTGATTAAAACTTTTCAAGCTAGCTTTGAAATCATACTCACACTTGGTTATATGCGCACTTGAGGGTGGTGGATGGGGATCCACCACCCTCAAGTACAAAATCAGTCACCAAGCACCTTACGGTGTTTCCCGGCAGCTCTCGTTTGAGAGCCAGTAATTCTAGTTTAGCCTGAAAAACATCTAAGCTATAATCAGGTTCATCATTCAGATAATGATTTTTGTGATAATGTTTAGTAAATATACATTTTGAAAATTAATCTAATTCATAATTTTCTTGTTATTTGGTCGCTTCATCTCTTCAATTGTACGCCTACATAGGCACAACATGGTGGGACTAAATCTTTATATACATTCCATGTGCCGGGTGTATCATGTACCCATGATTTGGACAATAAACATAGCTTTATCTTTATCTCTTTATCTTTATTAATCACATCATCACTTACCTTCAGATGAGATAGAAGTATACTAAACTATATACTATATATACTACTAAAACTATCGGATATAAAAAATAAAAAATTAAAAAAAAACATTGAAGCCTGTTACAGCTACATTATGCATGCATGTAATCGCCGCAGGCCCGCCCCGTCCCGGCCCCGCCCCGTCCCGGCCCCACCCCGTCCCGGTGCCGCGCCGGTCCGGCGCCCCGCACGGAGCGCCATCGGAGTTTTCAGTTTTTTTTTTAATGTTATTGTCACCGAGCAAACCCGAGGCCCACCTGATGTTAAGTGGATAACCCCTGCCTATAACAGACGCATTTCGTCAACGACGAATTGCACTGTGCCCGTTACACTGAGACGTACAGTTGTTAGGTCTCATTTGCCTATTTTTATTCTGGCTCTGCCGGAACTGCACCACAGGACTGCTGCCGGAACACACTGTTAGGTGCTTGGCGACTGATTTTCTACTTGAGGGTGGTCGCTAGCCATGCGGGCATTCGCAAAAAGCCCTTCCACCATGCAAATAATTTTAGTCGGTATGACCTCAGCAATTAAAAGTGGAATTATGAGTAATTCGTGTGTTACATAAGTTGACAAGCAACAAACTTTAAAAGTGTTTGAAGCGCTCGTAGCGTAGTTTGCTTAGCTGTTCTTAACTGATCAGCAAAGTTAATTAACGTCCGCCGCTTAAGTTGCATGGGTGACCGCTAGTCACATTACTACTGAGCGCTTCCGTGCTTCGAAGGGCAAGTTAAGCAGTCGGTCCCCGTTGTTGTCTTAGGATGGCAGTCGTTAAAGCAAGGTGGTAGGGCATTTTGCGAATGCCCGCCTGGCTAGCTACCACCCTCAAGTAGAAAATCTGTCGCCAAGCACCTAACGGTGTGTTCCGGCAGCTAGTCAAAACTAACCTACCAGACATAAAAAAAAAAATTAAAGCCATCTTAGCATTATATATTTATATGATATATGTATATTGTATATTTATACTATGATTTTCGTTTTAGGTCGCACACAATAAAGCTTGCAAAAGTTGCATGTGTTAGAATCATATATTTGTTAAGCTTAGATTCTCTTAAGTAAATAAGTTACGAGAAGATACTCATTATGTAATTGTAGAATATTCTAAAACTTGTTGATATTTGTCATTTTTAATAACCGCCACACTGAAACCCTTTATGATCTGTATTCATTCTAGACTAGCCAATGACGAACCATCCTGTCTTATTTCGGGTTGGCTGATACGTTGTGGCGGGAACGCTCATGTCTCTGATTGGTTGTGATAAATATGGCGGGTAGTTTAATGGATATGCGACTGTCTGTCGCCTCACTTGGCGCCAGTCATTGCTGTAAAACCAATGTCTTAACTTACTGAGCTCTCTTTATTCTTCACAAGTGACTGCTGCATCGAGACTTATTGAGTTAAGTACTGTATTATATTATTTAATGTAACGTAACTGATATTCATGTGTTGTGTGTGGGTCTATGTTTGTTGGCTTCCAAATTCGCCCTTTTTATTGTATTATCGTTGTGAAATGTGACTATACAATATTACCTTTGAAGTAATCCATGTGACCCTAATGATGTATTATTCTTATTAAAGTGTTCTATGTGTTCCTATAAACGTTGTGTTTTTGAAGTATCCTTATGATTCCCTTTTGTGTAGAAAACCTAGTAAGTGGGATAGTTAAGTACTGAACTAGTAGTACTCATTTACTTACCTTAAGCTAGGACGAGATTATGGCATCACCGCCTGAAAACATCTTATAATTTAATGAGCCTACATTACAGATTAATAAATGCTCTCTATCTTGACAAATCTCACATCAGAAGTGGGATCACTCAGATTGCCTACCTTAATTTTTTTAATCACTTTTATTAGTTTCAGAATCGATGCAACTACTCTCAAAGACTTGGACGCCGCGGGTTGCGAAGCCATGGCTGCAACCTGGCGACAAGATAACAACACCGTGTTCCCAGTTTTCGTATCTGCTACTAGCGGCAGTGGAACGCCGCGGTTTGCGAAGCCGTCGCTGCAACCTGGCAACAGGATGACGACACCGTGTTGCGAGTTATCAAATACTAGCGGCAGTGGCACCGAGTTTTTATTCACTGACATCGGTATATTGGCGAAACAATTCATCTGGACATGTACTATAACAGTGGCAAAAGCAGGTAAAGCCCTCCATAGGGTCTGTTTTATAATGATTACAATCCTGTAACCGTGTAGTGGCAATGTGAAGAATAACCTCGACGAAAATTTTCTCAATGTTATAACGTTTAAATCTGAAACTGACGGTTCTTGCTGCATATATCCCTCAAGATAAAGGTGCTTTTACTGAACCTTATTGAATTAGTGTTTGCTAGCATATGTAATGGAAGTTTATGAAACTTGTTATGTCATTGTGTATTTCGTATATTATTTACACTAATAAGTACATATTATAACGACGAACGTAATTAGATTTCTTCAAAGTCAAACTATGTTCTCATTTTATATAGTGACTATTGGTATTAATTGAGAATACATTTCTATAAACCTAGAAACCTAAATGTGGAAACGCATATCGAATAATAAATAGCAAAGTTACAACCATATATGAACTAATGTCGCTATTACCTTGTGCTTAAAATTTTCTTAATTTTATTTATAAGCGATCCTTAAATCTTAGTTACATATGAAATGTTTTTGAACATCTGAGAATATCTTATGTAATATTACTTGCTCAGTGATCTTATGGGCATTAAATAAATTCACTACAGATTGCTAATTCTATAAAAGTAGTCATGACAAAGTATATAGTATATTTACTTATGCTTTTGCTTGATATTTGTAAAAGCAGTTTGAGTCCTAAGCAAGGGTTATTTTATCCTATAAAGAAAACTCCTTAACTGTTTCACACTAATCAACTCGATTGTATAATATAGCATTTTGAATCGATTGTATAATATAGGATTTTGAATCGATTGTATAATATAGTAACTGGCGATGGGTAGAAATGTTTTAATTGTTGGTTTCGCAAAGTATTGTTTATTAAATCCACTTTAAACTTTGAATTCTTATACATAGGTTGTCTTATCCTACATATATACGAAGATAACCTATGACAAATGTTAGCACTTGGCATCCCTTCAGAAGTCATTACTGACTGTCACGCAAACTTTGGCTCAAACCATAATCGATCCCTTTTTGGAAATTACTAATTGACAAACATATGATTGTTACTGGAACACTTTGAAGTAACGGTTAGATGGAACGGTATGTCTATATTAGGTAGAATGTTCTATAAATTGTCAGATTGGCCGAACGGGTTCTGGAATGTTCAACAAACAATCTATGCAACAATACAGAAGTTTACAGGGGTTTTACCTCTGCGTTTATTGATTGGTGTAGACTATAGATGGTTTATCATGAAATATTGTAATTCACAAGGATATATTGATACTGGCCACGAGAGTGGGTGTTTGAACAAAATTTATTTAATTATTGTACCTATTGTTTTGAAACAGGAAATACGATAATTATGTACGTTTCAGTTAAGAATATTAATATGACATGCTACCCTACATATTGTAGAAATAAACTACTTATGTTATATTATCAGTTATCATCACATAAAATGATAATATCAAATTACTCATATCTACATGTACTTATGCTCTAGATTAAATATTAAATAGACACTGCTTACCTATTTGATTGGTGCTGGTTGATCTCACGAGCAGTGTGTGAATGCAACCAGCATGTCTATTCAAATGGCAACTACTGTTTAAATTGATTACACTGCATACCCATTTGATTGGTGCTTGTTGATCTCACGAGCAGTAAGTGAATGCGACCTGCACGTCTATTCAAATGGCAAACTGTTTGATAAAAGCCGGTCGACCTTTTACTTGGCGATGGTTGTCTCACATGGCGGCTTGTGAATGTAATCATCGTGTCTAGGTAACTGGTAATTATTAAAATGAGTAGGGTTTTTCATGAGAATTTAAAGTGTTATTTTTACTGCTACATAAGTACATGTAGGTAGACTGCCTGTTGTTATCAGAAATGTTATTTTACGTGTACAAATGATGATCCTATTATTCTGGATAAAATACTTAAGCCCTAACGTCAAAACGTCCAAATCATAAAAGGAAAACCCAATTCTGTCCTTATAGATAATACTTATGTCGTGAAGTCAAAAGGTCCAGACGTTTTTTGTCAAATGGAATATGTCCAAGGTTTAATGGTACATTTTGTTATTCTCTAAATAATGCGTGGACGATAAAACGTCAACTTGATAACTAAGCAAGTTAAAGTTGCATTGCAGAAATTTACCACAGTCGTTTAAATCAAATTTTAAACTCCCTATTGCTTAATATGTTATCAAATATGTAGTTGAAACTGGATACTATCTATGAAACTTAGTATCAGTATTTACTTCATATATATACCTGGTATACTTTACGAATTATGTACTTGCACATAATATTTATTCGTGACACTTATATAACAACGTAAATGGGAATGTTGGTTTGTACAACATTTTTTTCACAAATGTATTGAATGTATTTTGATTCTATTCCAATGATATTATTTTCCTTTCGAGAGATAGCAAATCACAACAGTCAACGCGTAGAGGGATAATCTACCCTCCACGCCCAATACATATACATTGTAGTCCACAAATATGTACTATGAACATTTATAATGATTTTACAGATAATCGATAGCGGTTTTTCTTTTTGGTGACTTCGAACCAAATACTGTTTATGTGTTCTATTTATTACTTATTACATAAATTCTTTATCAAGCAAGCTTTGTGCAAATAATTGTGGGTTGCCATACACGGTAACAATATTTCCTACATATATACTATTATCACTAAGTTATACATAATTATTTTAAAGTGAAGTTTGTCTGGTGTTATTTTGTACTTCGTGGACGAAGTACTGTCAGTATGGCCGTGTTAGAATCATATATTTGTTAAGCTTAGATTCTCAAGTTACGAGAAGTTACTCATTATGTAATTGTAGAATATTCTAAAACTTGTTGATATTTGTCATTTTTAATAACCGCCACACTGAAACCCTTTATGATCTGTATTCATTCTAGACTAGCCAATGACGAACCATCCTGTCTTATTTCGGGTTGGCTGATACGTTGTGGCGGGAACGCTCATGTCTCTGATTGGTTGTGATAAATATGGCGGGTAGTTTAATGGATATGCGACTGTCTGTCGCCTCACTTGGCGCCAGTCATTGCTGTAAAACCAATGTCTTAACTTACTGAGCTCTCTTTATTCTTCACAAGTGACTGCTGCATCGAGACTTATTGAGTTAAGTACTGTATTATATTATTTAATGTAACGTAACTGATATTCATGTGTTGTGTGTGGGTCTATGTTTGTTGGCTTCCAAATTCGCCCTTTTTATTGTATTATCGTTGTGAAATGTGACTATACAATATTACCTTTGAAGTAATCCATGTGACCCTAATGATGTATTATTCTTATTAAAGTGTTCTATGTGTTCCTATAAACGTTGTGTTTTTGAAGTATCCTTATGATTCCCTTTTGTGTAGAAAACCTAGTAAGTGGGATAGCTAAGTACTGAACTAGTAGTACTCATTTACTTACCTTAAGCTAGGACGAGATTATGGCATCACCGCCTGAAAACATCTTATAATTTAATGAGCCTACATTACAGATTAATAAATGCTCTCTATCTTGACAAATCTCACACATGCAACTTTGAGGGCAGACTCGAATCAAAAATGGAATCGCAGTGATTATTTCTGAATGACGTAAGTACTCGTATATTACTTTACTCGCGGGCTGGCGAAGGGAGGGAGTGGGTGAGGGGGGCAGGACGCTACAGAGCTAAACCTTTGCTTAGATAGTTATCACTTATAGCGAGCTTTGCAATTTACACGTCCAGATACTGCACTTAAAATTAATGACACAATATATGACCTTTATCAAACTAAGCGTTTTGTTTGGGACAGGCACTGTCACCCTTTGCATTGGAAGCTTGCCTCTACAAACATGTTTTGTTTTTTTTTTTAATGCCTGATAGGTTAGCCTTTGACCACTATCTCACCTGATGGTAAGTGATGATATGGTCGAAGATGTTGTTCAGGCTAACCTAGAAGTACTGGCTCTCAAGGACAGCTGCCGGAACACACCGTTAGGTGTTTGGCGACAGAATTTCTACTTGAGGGTGGTAGCTAGCGAGGCGGGCATTCGCAAAATGCCCTACCACCATGCTATAACGACTGCCATCCTAAGACGACAACCGGGACCGACGGCTTAACGTGCCCTCCGAAGCACGGAAACGCTCAGTAGTAATGTCACTAGCGATCACCAATCCAACTCCTGACCGCGCGCGACGTTGCTTAACTTTGCAGATCGGTTGAGAACAGCTAAGTAAACTTCGCTACGAGCGCTTCAAAAAACGTAAACGAGCAGTTATGAAATTGTACCGCAAATATTAACGTTAAGCGACGTGACAGTTATACCTATGTAAATCTGGTTACTGATATAGAAAGACAATGAAATAGGATAAATAATACTGCATATAAAGATTTAATGTTTAATTTTTTAGTAATGGTGTACAACCTGAGTTTTTTTTAACAATTGAAAAACACCTTACTGAAAATACAGTAGAAAATACTACAATTAGATATTTTAGTGTATTCCTATTATTTAGTAGTTAGTTATTCTATCATAATAAGTAGGACGTTCACTTTTTAATTATGTATCTATATAACATGTATATTCATAAATCATTAGATTTAACATAAGTTTATCAAGAGATCTTCAAAAAAGTATTGCTCTATGTACATAGACAGGCATTTGGAGGTACAAAAAACAGATGACGGACACGAATAGATGTCCGCACATCGTCACGTGTGATTTACATAAATATACGCAGTATTATGGACAAAAATCCTCAAAAAGGATCTACGATATATTTTACTATATCAATAATATGTACCTGAAGTGAAGAAAGTGGTCGGCCATTGCTAAGGGAAACTAGCGTCTACACTCGTCAGTTCCGCTGCCGTTATTTGGGCTTGATTTATCACACACCGTACACTAATTAACCGTTGAAAGGTACATTTTGTCCGAAATAGTTCACAAATAACACATAAATAGCATGTTTGTTAATAACGACCGATGTTAACAGCGATCGTCACGCTTTGATGGCTGCCATAATAATGTAAGTTTCAATAATATGCCTTAGACATTTTGATTCAATCGAACCATTAACAAGACAAATAAGATGGATAATGTACCTATATCTGAAAATAGAATATATGTGTGCTCCTCCAGAGCGAATAAGAACTAGAACGGAGCCACACGATTTCCATAAATGTGTTACGTGCTGCGTCCATGGTTGTTCAACAGTGAGGCAGCTGTTGAACAACCATGGATGCAGCATGTACCAGTGGTCTACCCGCAAACAAATACAGACATTAGTCTGTATTTTTAATGCTAATGCGTTAAAAATGACTTGTGCAATGAAAGAAACTAGACGGCTCTTCTAAATAATAGTTCCCAATCAGTAGGTGTCCGTGTGCGGCGCGACGATGTCTCAGCCCGACACGGGGGGTCAGGGCGTCGTCGTCTGCACTATCTGCAACTGCATACCGGTAAGTGACGTCATACCCCACAGAATAATAATAATAATAATAATGTTTATTTGTTTCAATTTAAAGTACTTAAACAATCTAAATAGTGTGTCGGAGTCCGGACAAGGTATTCTGTTTCCCGGATACCGACGTCATCCCGCGCTGTAAATTAATTATACATATTATATAATACTACTATATATCATTAAAGTCCTACAGTATAACATAAAATAAACATTTACAAATACTACAATATTAAACAAAATAGCTAACAATGATTATGTCACGGTAATATTATCTATAAATATTACCGTGATTGTGTGTTTGCGTAGTGCAGCAGGACGCTAACTACAGTAGGTAAGTACTTAATAACATACAATACAGACATATACAGAGTAAGAATGCCTCGATAATGATGTGATTGGATTGTCTCTCCCACTTTTATTCATCGTTTTGGTGGTCATAAAAATATAGATCTAGTTTTCTTTGTTCAATATGTTATTAGGACACAAATAAAAAACAAAACATTCGTAGGTTACTAATAGACCTCCGATTTAAATGTAATCTTCTACGCAAATCCTGAATTGTAAGAATTAATATATTTCAATTTGTATTTATTGGTACCACTAAATGACTCTGTTTCTATCATGAACATTAAATGAATGAATTTATAGGTAGCGGAGTTAGCTTCTCGAATATTTATGTTGCTTGATGATGTAACAACGAAGTTCTCTGCGTTATAAATCATCTGTAATGCTAGACCGATCAAAAATATTTCAATTAGCATTTTGGGTTCAGTACGTAGTTTAGAATGAAACTGTAGCAATGAGCGTTGAGGCATAAAAAAAAGTAAACTATATTTTTTTGCGAATGCGCGAAAGTCGTTGAAGTGAAATCCACGCGATCGAAGAACATTGCAGCGACACACGCTACAGCGTAATTTGAAACTACGTTCGGCAAAGGATCACTTAATAGGTTTCAAGACATATTCAGAACTTCCTTATTACCGCAGATGAAAATTACAATATGGAGAGATGACATGGCCCGTGTTGTATATTATACCGAAATGAAGTAGTTGGAATTGAATGATACTGTTCAAGTTAGTATCAACATATGTGGCCATGTCTTATATATTAACAGATGTCGTTACGAAGACCTTACATTACAATTGTAACGGCTAACTCTTTCTATGCGTTGTTGTGTGTGCTCGCGATCTCCAATATCAGTTTATTGAGGAATAATCGTGAACATTGCAGCCAGTTATTTGGGCAAAAGTAATACTGACATTCTTTGACAGATTGATCTGTATAAATTTAATAATGTTAGTCTAACTGAGATATTGCGAAAGAGTATTGAAATGTTAGTACCTACTTTTCTAATATACTACCAGTTGTTAAACTTATTTGTATTGTTCTATTGACAAATCATAATAATGATGTTAATAAATATTTTACCCGAAAAATCGGGTAAAATATTTATTATTGTTAATTTTTTATTTATTTTTATGCCTGATATATTAGCTTTTGACCACTATCTCACCTGATGGTAAGTGATGATGTGGTCGAAGATGTTGTTCAGGCTAACCTAAAAGTACTAGCTCTCAAGGACAGCTGCCGGAACACACCGTTAGGTGCTTGGCGACAGATTTTCTACTTGAGGGTGGTAGCTAGCCAGGCGGGCATTCGCAAAATGCCATACCACCATGCTATAACGACTGCCATCCTAGGACAACAACCGGGACCGACGGCTTAGCGTGCCCTCCGAAGCACGGAAACGCTCAGTAGTAATGTCACTAGCGGTCACCCATCCAACTCATGACCGCGCGCGACGTTGCTTAACTTTGCTGATCGGTTGAGAACAGCTAAGTAAACTTCGCTACGAGCGCTACAAAATGTATTTTTTTTTATAGTGAATAGATTCAGGCGTTACTTTGCGGAAATCCATTTAATAATAACAAATATTTTTAAAATATTTAAAAAAAAACATCAAATACACATGTAAATAAAACACTTAAAAATACATCTAGTGACAATCCCGCCTAATTTTCTTGTTAAGCCAACGTGACGTCACAAATGCTACGCAGCCAAACCGGAAGAATTTTCGACGCGTTTCGATTCTACACGAAGCATCCTCAGGAGGTCTTGATTCTATGAGCGCACGATCGAGAGAAATCATTCATGCATTCTCTTGTCGTCGCGTCTAGCAGCCCTCGAAGCTGCCCGCATTCCTTGAGAATGAGCATCTTTACTGCTCGAACACCGGTCGGAGATTACGACCAAACACCGTGAGTGCTAGCCGGTATAATAGTATATAAATATATTTGTAGCTCAATGTTACAGAGAAATAATTTCGGCCTGGTTGAATAATGATATGTTCGTAACATTTAATATTACTTAAGCGGTTAAATTGTTGTAATGTTTAATAAGCGTAAATATTATAGATAATTCTTTATTGTTACACCACCTAATAAACAGGTGACGGATGTCCTTGAGAGCCAGTGAAATTACAGGTGACGGATCAAGCACGAGACCTGATGTTAAGCGGACTAACCTCCGCCTATAACAGATGCATTTCGTCACAAGTCACGAATTTCACTGCGCCCGTCACCTTGAGACATTGTTGTTAAGTCTCATGTGCCTGTAATTTCACTGGCTCTCAAGGACTAGTGCCGGAACACACCGTTAGTTGCTTGGCGACAGATTTTCTACTTGAGGGTGGTCGCTAGCCAGGCGGGCATTCGCAAAATGCCCTTCCACCATGCTTTGAAGCTCAAGCCCGCGGCGGGATTCGAACCATGGACATGCGGCACGGCAGTCCATAGCCAATGCCACTGAGCCATCTGTATTTTATTCTGTATTTTATTATCTCTTATTGATAGCTGTGAAAACTAAAATATTAACTTACATTATGTGGCTTAGCTAAAATGTGCTGACTTCATTAAAAATAGACTTAGTAGAATAGACACGGTAAGTGACTCATGTTAATTTATAAGTATTAATTGATAAGTATCCCGTGGGGTGCCGTGCTAGAATTTGACTCCACCATTGCTATCGGTGTCATTGGAGTTGTAAGAGACAACGACAGGTAAAATACTGGAAGGTGGGCAGCAGCGCTTTCTGAGGAACTGATATCTTAAACTGCGATCTCCAAGACGCCTGCCAAGCGTAGGAATTATGGCAAACCCTCCCTAAATGGTGGAGGATGTGTTCGGAAGTGGACAATCCTGCCAATACAGCAGTTTATAAGTGTATTTGATGTTGTAATTTGCTAACATTAAGTTTTGTTACACAGTAGTTTCCATTGTTGACCTACTTCTTACAGCCAAGCATAAATAGATTTCACACTCAACGCTTAAGATGTTTATAGATATACTAGCTGTACCCGCGACTTCGTTCGCGATTGCCGTACCCGCAAACTAATTATTCACATTTGAGCACTGTTTATCTCATATTAAGCAACGTTGTGGTCTGTGGTGAAGCACTCTTAGTAAAGCATAGCTCAGAAAGGAGCTTTTTACTTTGGGTTTGATAACCCCCAGCTTGTTTTTCCGACCGAAGACAGTAGTTAAGTAACTCAGAGAGTTCCTTCGCGGTTCGCACAATAAATGTTGAAGCAAAGTGGGTACTTTGAGCGTTTCTTTGGAATTTCGATTATAAAACGATATCTTTTTGCCGAGGTTCTCCTTGTTTGGCGGTAGAACTAAAATATATTAGATTGTACACTTCCATTGCGCAGTCTCCAAAATGTATCCGGCAAAAGATAGATAGTTAAAAAAATAGAATGTTCAAGATTTTAGAGTTTTATTAGCAAGCTGGCAAATCTAAATAAGGATGCCGAGATGCCCGTGGGGTGCCAAGCTGCCCATGGGGTGCTGGGCTGCCCGTGGGGTGCCGGGATGCCCATGGAGTGCCGGGCTGCCCGTGGGGTTCCAAGCTCGCTCATCACTATTCTAACAAAAAAAGAATAGTTGAAATTGGATTACGCGTTCATAAAGTACAACTAAGTAACATTTTGACTTTCATCCCCTTTCCCGAGGGAACCGTGCTAAATTTCGGAATAAAAAGTATACAATAACGTTCTTCGTTGTATGAACTCAAATCGTGTCAAGTTTCATTGATTTTCATTCAGTAGCCCAAGGGGTGCTGGGCTGCCCTTGGGGTGCCGGGCTGCCCATGGGGTTCCGGGCTCACTCATCACTATTCTAACAAAAAATAATAATTAAAATCGGACTACGCGTTCATAAATTACAACTAAGTAACATTTTGACTTTCATCCCCTTTCCTAAGGGAACCGTGCTGAATTTCGGGATAAAAAGTATATAATAACCTTCTTCGTAGTATGTACTCAAATCGTCTTAAATTTCATTGAATTCCATTCAGAAGCCCATGGGGTACTGGGCTGCCCGTGGGGTGCCAGGCTGCCCATGGGGTTTCGGGTTCACTCATCACTATTCTAACAAAAAAGAATAATTGAAATCGGACTACGCGTTCATTAATTTCAACTAAGTAACATTTAAACTTTCATCCCCTTTTCCGAGAGAACCGTGCTAAATTTCGGGATAAAAAGTATATAATAACCTTCTTCGTAGTATGTACTCAAATCGTGTTAAGTTTCATTGAATTCCATTCAGTAGCCCATGGGGTGCTGGGCTGCCCGTGGGGTTCCAGGCTGCCCATGGGGTTAAGGGCTCACTCATCACAATTCTAAAAAAAAAGAATAATTTAAATTGGATTACGCGTTCATAAAGTACAACTAAGTAACATTTTGACTTTCATCCCCTTTCCCGAGGGAACCGTGCTAAATTTCGGAATAAAAAGTATACAATAACGTTCTTCGTTGTATGAACTCAAATCGTGTCAAGTTTCATTGATTTTCATTCAGTAGCCCAAGGGGTGCTGGGCTGCCCTTGGGGTGCCGGGCTGCCCATGGGGTTCCGGGCTCACTCATCACTATTCTAACAAAAAATAATAATTAAAATCGGACTACGCGTTCATAAATTACAACTAAGTAACATTTTGACTTTCATCCCCTTTCCTGAGGGAACCGTGCTGAATTTCGGGATACAAAATGTATATAATAACCTTCTTCGTAGTATGTACTCAAATCGTCTTAAGTTTCATTGAATTCCATTCAGAAGCCCATGGGGTACTGGGCTGCCCGTGGGGTGCCAGGCTGCCCATAGGGTTTCGGGCTCACTCATCACTATTCTAACAAAAAAGAATAATTGAAATCGGACTACGCGTTCATTAATTACAACTAAGTAACATTTAAACTTTCATCCCCTTTTCCGAGAGAACCGTGCTAAATTTCGGGATAAAAAGTATATAATAACCTTCTTCGTAGTATGTACTCAAATCGTGTTAAGTTTCATTGAATTCCATTCAGTAGCCCATGGGGTGCTGGGCTGCCCGTGGGGTGCCAGGCTGCCCATGGGGTTCCGGGCTCACTCATCACTATTCTAACAAAAAAGAATAATTGAAATCGGACTACGCGTTCATTAATTACAACTAAGTAACATTATAACTTTCATCCCCTTTCCCAAGGGAACCGTGCTGAATTTCGGGATAAAAAGTATATAATACCTAACCTTCTTCGTAGTATGTACTCAAATCGTGTTAAGTTTCATTGAATTCCATTCAGTAGCCCTTGGGGTGCCGGGGTGCCCATGGGGTACCGGGCTGCCCGTAGGCTTCCGAGTTCACTTGTCACTATTCTATCAAAAAAAGAATAATTGAAATCGGACTACGCGTTCATTAATTACAACTAAGTAACATTATAACTTTCATCCCCTTTCCCAAGGGAACCGTGCTGAATTTCGGGATAAAAAGTATATAATACCTAACCTTCTTCGTAGTTTGTACTCAAATCGTGTTAAGTTTCATAGAATTCCATTCAGTAGCCCTTGGGGTGCCGGGGTGCCCATGGGATACCGGGCTGCCCGTAGGCTTCCGAGTTCACTTGTCACTATTCTATCAAAAAAAGAATAATTGAAATCGGACTACGCGTTCATTAATTACAACTAAGTAACATTATAACTTTCATCCCCTTTCCCGAGGGAACCGTGCTGAATTTCGGGATAAAAAGTATACAATAACCTTCTTCGTGGTATGAACTCAAATCGTGTTAAGTTTCATTGAATTCCATTCAGTAGCCCATGGGGTGCTGGGCTGCCCGTGGGGTGCCGGGCTGCCCATGGGGTTCCGAGCTCACTCATCACTATTCTAACAAAATAGAATCTTTGAAATCGGACTACGCGTTAGTAAATTACAACTAAGTGTACATTTTGACTTTCATCCCCTTTCCCGAGGGAACCGTGCTGAATTTCGGGATAAAAAGTATACAATAACCTTCTTCGTAGTATGAACTCAAATCGTGTTAAGTTTCATTGAATTCCATTCAGTAGTTTTGGAGTGATGCGCGGTCGGGATACAGACAGACAGACAGACAGACAGACAGACAGACAGACAGACAGACAGACAGACAAAAATAAAAAAAAATACAGTTTTGGCATCAGTATCAGCTACAGAGTGCACTCAATTTTTTTTTGCAAATTATCTTCAATGTACAGAATTGGACCTGTTACAGTTTTATTATAAGTATAGATTACCACGTTGATGTTCTAAATATGCACTATATCGATATCGATTAAATTTGCACAATCATTACATCCCATCACTATAAATCACGTGGTGGTGGCTTAGCCAATAAGAACGTGTTTCGAAATGAGAAAAATTGCCAGAAATTTGTTTCTTACAATGCTAATAGAATGGCGTCTCTTCGGGTTACTTTCTCGAAGATCTATATATATAAAAGTTTTTGTCAGTAAGATATCCAGCTCATACGTAGACCACTGCATAGCTTACGAGTGATATGTAAAGTCGAGGGTTCATTTGTAGTTTATAAAAGTTATTGCAATTATTGGTAGCTTTTGCACTACAACCCTAGTAAAAAACTGTCCATAGTAATATACATATTCTAACAATTACTTAAAGGCAATTCTCCTACATGGTACAAGATATGTGTCATTTTAGGTTTTTTGCGTGGTGGTAGGGGATTTTGCGAATAGAAAACTACCGGTTGGCTACCACTCTCATGTAAAGAAGTGTCGCGAACCTAGCAGTCTTTTCCGGCAAGATAGCCTGATTAAAGTCGTTGACAGCATTATCTGTTACAATCATGTAAAATAGTGATCAAAAACTTCGTGCCATAAAAAAATGACGTGTTGTGAAATATTTAATCTGAATAAGTCGTTAATTTTCATTATAAGTATGTTATGTAAATTTTTGTAATTTTAATAGATATCTCAAGGAAAGATCAGAGATTGCACTTCATTGACCTTAACTCCTCCGCGCTGTCATTATGAACTGAAAATGTGTCATCTGTTTGTGTTTGTTACTTCAAAGTCAACATTATCATTCGGTAGACGCCCTCCGTTGAAAAAAACCTCTGCATAGAACGTCACATAGAATGACTATTAGCTGCTTATAAACATAGGCTACTCGCAACTTTTACGATTACGTCAGTCCACCTACTCGGGGAAACTCGCAAATGAAACGGATAGCTTTACAAATTTCCAAGTTAGTTAATTGAGTTTGCTACAAATTTAATACATTTGAAAAGTTGTAATGCTATCTGGTTCGATTGCGAGTTTCCATGATAAATTTTAACTTTATAATTGTTACTAGATTACGCTCTTTGATTTGATGTACAGTTGGTGGGATAGCAACTTAGTTATTTCTCATTTACTATAAAAATATCTGTTAGAACTATCCGCTGACGGCCAATTGAAACTTGCACCTCAACCTCCATTTGCCTTACTCCGCACCGCCGCGCCGTCCTTGGATGGTTAGTAGTGTCTGTTCGGTAAACTATGAATTATGTTTGAACCTTATCTCTAGGCGTATAGGGTTCATATTCGTGCGGACGCGGGTATTGTTTTTCCGGACCGGCGCCGGCGTCGGTAGGGTAGGGCAGATAATTTTGCTGCTTGATATAGGCGACGCGGGTCGCCTCTACCTCCGGTTCGATGGAACTATGCGTGCGGTCGAGTACAAGTAATGGATATACCCTTTTTGCACTCCAGTCCGATCGCTCATCGGGACTACGCGGTCGTGCACAAGTGTTGATAAACCAGTGTTTGGTTGTTTGGGGGTCGCGGCGCCCCATTTAATATTAATTTAGGTGCCAAATTTTTATGCCTGATAGGTTTGCCTTTGACCACTATCTCACCTGATGGTAAGTGATGATGTTGTTCAGGCTAACCTAGAATGTCCGTGATTGAACATTTTATATAGCGGAACTATCAGTGCCGTGACAAACTCGTGGGGACAAGGGCTGACCACTACCTATCTGTGGGCTACCAGCCACGTCGACTTCTGGACCAAGGGAAGTTTATACAAATCTAATTCCTGAATCTGTTCTACTGCAGTAACAATAAGTTAGGTGTTTTTGCATAATAATCCCTTCGGCGGAACGCCAAGCGAGCCGCTAGATGGTGAGTGGATTAGAATTGTTCCCCCGTATTCACATACATAAATCGGTTGGAGTCCTCCTGTGACTTCCAGGAGCCCAGTGGAATTCGCCACAACGTACGTGTTAAAGTTTGTGACTAAGGGGATTCTGGAAATCCCCCTTCTCATACAGAGTCTTTTATCACATCTATTCGAAAAGAGCTAGTTTATTCTTTATAAACTGGGACTGAAATAGTTACAACATACATGTTACAACATAAAAATATGACAATTATAGGTTGCGTCATCATTTAAAAGTATAAAACCAATTGCAAAATTGGTCTTGTTTGTAGTACAACGTTAGTTGAACTATAGATGTCGCTTCTTCCAATAAGAGGGTTAAAGAACGATAGGGGAAATTTTAGTTATGACTCATTGTCATGTAAGCTCAATTGGTTACGCGTGATCAAAATGCTGGCACCTATTTGGCTCAAAGAATAAGCATTGCAATTCAACGGGGCAATGCTGCCAGCATGCTGGGCACGCTGCCAACTGATAGTGGGCTAGAGCATTTGGACTCCCTATGAGTCCAAATGCTTTTACTGTAGTAGCTGTAGTATTGTAGTAGCTGTAGTGTTGTATGTAGTTTGTAGTATTTGTTTAATAAAGGCATATCGCCAATTAAAAAAAATTGGTTATAGTATACCCCGGCTAAACGGGGTGGATGACAAAAAAATTACATAATTTTACAAATTGTTCTAATCCCTCTCATAAACATGTTGTTACCATGGCAACCATTGTTAACAATGGTTGCCATGGTAACAACATGTTTATGTTTTTTCGTTCAAAGGTACTCTACTGTATTGTGTGTTACAAGTCATTCCGGCCCAAGAGAGGGAAGCATTTACTATGAGTTTTTCCCACCCTTAGGTGGGAAGCAGCGTCTTCCACCCGCTATGCAGATCAAATAAACACTATTTCCGAGGATGAGAAATGAAAAAGTAATTTGAATTTAGTAAAAGTTTCTAAGTAAATTTTTTTAGTAAAAGTTTCAATCACATTCAACAAGTTACAGGTTATTTTCTTTCTTGTTTTCTATGTTATTTTTTTTAATAACATATTATTTCATTTTTTTACAACCTAAAAAATACTATAGTATATATACTTCTCTGTGGGTAGGCCAAATAATCACAAGTAATTTTAGATCACATCATTTAATTATTCATAAAAAAATATAAATACTGCGTTTTGGTTACTAATTCATGTATAATATCAATAAATAAGAGGCCCCACCTGCCAAACTGTGTTATCCAAAACCAAATCACTTCACATCACAAGTTTTTTTAATTTTTCTGTTGCTGTACACTTAAACTCATATATTTCACAAGATGGATGCCAACACCTATGAATCTGTTCAACACCTTATGGATTCTTTTTTCAAACGTATGGACAGCTTTGAAGGTAAACTCCAGAAAGCTGCACCGTCTTCTGACACTGAAGCTTTGGCAGTAGAATATGCTGCCTTCAAGGACTTTGTTTTTAAGGCCTTGCGCTCACTTCAAGAGCAAATTCAATGCCTGGCAAAGGAAGCAGACCGGCAAGAAATGCATAACAGACGCAAGATTCTGTTAATACATGGGGTGCCTGAGAACCCAAACGAAGTAGTGGCTGAAGTCACTGAACAAATTTTTAAGGAGCAGCTGAAATAGGCGTCGTTTTCCGCGAGTGACATAAGCCGATGCCACAGGATGGGCCGCACAGGAAATTCCGCCAAATCGAGACCCATTTTGTGTAAGCTTCGTGATGTTTCAGTTCGCGACCAAATTTGGACAGCCAAGACCAATTTGAAGGGATCTGGAGTCACACTCTCGGAGTTTTTAACAAAGACTCGGCACACAGTATTCATGGCTGCACGACAGCGCTTTGGCATCGCGAAGTGTTGGACGAGGGAGGGCAATGTTTTTGTCCTCGGTTTAGACGGATCCCGACATCGCGTCTTGAGTCAGGAAGACCTCGATGGTATTCCAAATATGGCCTCAAAACCAACGGCAACAAGGGAGCCCATCGCAGCGAAGGAGGCCGCGGCACCGGCTAAATCCAGGCGCGCAGCAGCCAGGAAGTAATTCTATTAGGTACGGTTATTTACAGTCGACACTAGGTACCCACATTTTCACGAATCGAAATAAATATGTTCTGATTTGCACCGTCCAATCACTTTATAAATAGTTCACAATTTTAATTTCGTTTTGTTAATTGTCAAAGATTCGATACGCCATACGAAGTATGACATTCATTCAACAATTATTGAGTACCTAACTGTAAATGTCAATGTTATGCTGTCAGTTGTCACTAACTGTCAGTAAGTTATGATGTCCATTTATGAAGAAGAAGAAGAAGTTATGATGTGTTGCATAAGCTGATGGATTGCTTGATTTTTCTGCTGTCCCTTTGTAAATGTCTTTTACTCTGTAATCTTTCATAATATTGTTATGCATTATTTTTCTAATTTTCTTTTATTTTTGAGTGTTTAGTTTTCTATTTAAATAATCTGGTGTATTTATTGTATAGACACAGCTGGCGGGTGGACAGCCACCAATAAGCAGTAATATCGTTATATTTTTATATACGTATTGTATTTGTTATATAATATTTTACAGATTTAGGTTTTTATATATATATTATAGTATAGTATTTATTGTAAATGTATAAATCACAATCAGATAGTGATGATTTTCATTCCATTTGTTCATCAGATAGTTTTTGTAGTATTCCGAACCTGTCAAATTTTATCGATTCCGTGTTGGTCGATGTTTCTAAAAATTTTAATGTTTTTCACATCAACGCTCAAAGCATTCCGGCGCATTTTTCCGATATGTTGGCGTCTTTCGAACATTCTCAAATCCATGCTATCCTGGTATCCGAATCTTGGTTAAAACCGTGCCTTCCTTCAAAATTGTATGCGTTACCTGGATTCACACTTATTCGTAATGATCGCAAGAGCAGTCGTGGTGGTGGTGTTGCCATCTATCTCCGTTCACATATCTCTTATTCCATATTAAGTATGTCAACACAGCCACCACCTCCCAGCTCGGGTGAGCATCTTTTTCTGGAAGTTATACTCTCGCACACAAAAGTACTCCTTGGCGTATATTACTCACCCTCCTGCAAAATTAGTTTTTTTTTCTTCTTTTGAAAGGCTTTTAGAAGATCTAACCCCTTCTTACGATCATTCTATTATCATGGGTGACTTTAACACATGTTTGCTTAAGCAAGATTCCCGCACAATCTCTTTTGAATCTACAGTCACGGCAAACAATCTTACCATCCTACCATTAACTGCTACACATAATCCCCCCAATTCCACCCCATCTCTTCTCGACCTAATGCTCGTTTCTTCTCCAACACACGTAAAAAAACATGGCCAGTGCGCAGCGGACGCCTTCTCTCATCATGACCTAATCTATCTTTCGTACAAAATTCGTCCTCCCAAAGCCAAACCCAAAATCCTTCTGCGGCGCAATTTTGGCTGTATTGAATTAGAGAGTTTGAAACACGATGCTCGTAATTTAGACTGGTATGGTGTTTTTAATGCTGAGTCTGTAGATGCTAAAGTCACAATTTTTAACGATATTATTACGAATCTTTATGATAGACATGCTCCCTTGAGACCAGTGAAAATAAAACACTTACCAGCACCTTGGCTTACACCTGACATCAGGTTACTTATGAATAAAAAAATTGTTTCTAAAGCCAAGTATAAGTACAATCCTACCGATGAAAAAAAAGCAAAATATACAGAACGTCGCAATCACTGCAATGCAAAAGAAACGCGCAACGCCGACATATTCATAGTTCTCTTGAAAATGAAGATCCTTCAAAGGTATGGAAATTTCTTCGGTCATTAGGAGTTGGTAAATCTCGTAATAGCGATATTCCTAAAGATTTAAAAATTGATTCACTTAATCAGCACTTTTCCTATTCTGCCAACTTTGATGGCCCTACAAAAGCTGCAACACTAGTTCATCTTTCATCCATTCCAACTCCTGACTATCCTTCGTTTGTCTTCACACAATTAACTGATTCTGATGTTAAGAGAAACATACAAGCCATTTCTTCCGATGCTGCTGGCAGTGACTGCATTACCAGAAAAATGATAATGTTGGTGCTCGACGAAATTTTGCCCGTTATCCAGCATATCCTCAATTATTCCATTGCCCACGGTACGTTCCCTTCCAAATGGAAAGAGGCGCAGATCATTCCTTTACCTAAAAAAGTTAATCCTTCCACTTTCTCCGATTACTGTCCAATTTCTGTCCTTCCATTTCTCTCGAAACTCCTTGAACGCTTAGTACACCAACAGCTCACAACCTTCCTTATCAAAAATAACCTCCTTAACCCATTCCAATCTGGATTCCGTCCAGGGCACAGCACTGCCTCAGCACTGGTCAAGATAACTGATGATATAAGGCATGGTATGGATAATGGACAACTCACAGTTTTAACACTATTAGACTTTAGTAACGCCTTCAATAACGTAGACTTCGACGTACTCCTAGGCATTATGTGTTCTCTTAACATATCTCCAATGGTTATTGCCTGGTTTTGTAGTTACCTGTATGGACGCCGGCAGCGTGTACGCGTCGATGAGACTTTCTCATCGTGGTGTATTACGGCAGCAGGTGTACCTCAGGGCGGCGTTCTATCACCTCTCCTTTTCTCGATTTTTATAAATTCAATTTCCCACCAGTTATCTTCTTTCTACCATCTTTATGCAGATGATTTGTAAATATACGCTCAGGCTCCTCTAAACGAGTTGCCAGCAGCGATCGAAATAGTCAATTCTGATTTGCGACGAATCTCTGAATGGAGTAAATCTTATGGTCTCAAGGTCAACCCGGCGAAAACACATGCAATTATCATTGGCAGCTCAAGAATGGTTTCCTTGATTGACTGGTTTCGCCTTCCACATGTTATCTTTGATGGACAAGTTATAGATTACAGCACCACAGTTAAAAATCTAGGTATCATCATGGATAGGAAATTATCTTGGGTACCACAGCTCGCTGAAACTAGCCGCAAAATCTTTGCTTCCGCTTCTTCTCTAAGAAGACTCCAAAATTTTTTACCAATCACAACTAAAATTGCGCTCGCACAATCACTTTTACTCCCAATTCTCGACTACGCTGACATATCATATCTCGATCTAACTCAAGAACAGCTTGATAAACTAGAACGCCTACAAAATTTTTGTATTCGTTTCATATATGGCCTCCGCAAGTACGACCATATATCCGAGTATCGCAAAAAATTGAATTGGTTGCCTATTCGACTTCGCCGGAATGCACATATTCTACATCTTCTTTACAGTATTCTCTTTGTTTCCAGTACTCCTACATATCTAAAAAAGTGTTTTGTGTTTCTCCATGTCACCCATAATCTGTCCTTACGTTCTTCCAACACTCTCCAACTTAAAATCACCCCTCATAGCTCACAGTACTACAGCAAGTCCTTCACAGTACAGGCTGCACGACTATGTCTCTCATGATGTCTGTCTCGAAATCAGACGTGCCAAATCGATTGGAATTTTTAAAATAATGGTAAAAAATCACTACTTATCCAGTATATAACATTGTAATTATTTGTTTATATTATGTGTAATATATGTAGATGCATATTTAAGTAATTTGTTATATATGTGTTATTTAAAGGTATGTTATTTATGTATGTATAACTTTAGTATATATATATATATATATATATATATTTGTATATATGTAGGTATTTATTTATTTATTTATCACGTATTAGATTTATGTATCTGAATTTAATTATCTAACATTAATTTATTGTTCACCACCGTCTACCTTGTCCCTTATTTCTGTCCATCCAAAGGTTGTCTGGTAGAAATCGCTACATAGCGATAAGACCGCCCATTGTACTGCCATAGGATAATTAGTCTTAATCAATGTAATTTACTTTTACTTGGTAAACAATAAAGAATTTTTGTATTTGTATTCTATTGTATAGTTTCTCAAAAACTACTTGCTGAGACGACGTTTTATGAGAACATTTATAATTCTTAAGCTGTAAATAAATCAACAACACACACATAGGTATCGCCTGTCGCTGTTTCTTTCATCGTGAAAGGTTTCATCATCGTTTAGGTAAATCGACCTCACTAACCTTGAACCCAGACAACACAAGTAAAAAATGCAACTTCCCGGCCCTTGCCTATTCTAGGTACTGATTTAAAATTTAGCATATACATACATTATAAATAAGTAACAACCCTGAGACAGGCAAGTATGGTAGGTAATTTTATCGCGGATTGGGCCTGAGATGGCCTACTTCCCCACTCTTTCTACTATGCTAGAACCCTTCGTACCGCTCTGGATTCAAATAAACACTCTCACCCTAAAAATGGTTGTTTGCTCCCTTGGTAAGCAATCTACTAGATTATTGCAATAACACATGCTTCGCGGATTACATTACAAAATTACTATAGGAACTACTTTGACCATAATTTCACCTGATGGTAAGTAATGATGTGGTCGAAGGTGTTAACAGGCCAATTTTACCTGGAATTACTGACTGTGAAGGACAGCTGCCGGAACACAACGTTAAGTGCTTGGCGACAGATTTTCTACTTGTGGGTGGTACCTAGCCAGGCGGGCATTCCCAAAATGCCCTTCCACCATCCGGTGAAGCTCAAGCCACCATAGACCTGCTGCGTGGCAGTCCATAGCCAATGCCACTGAGCCATCACTGCTTCAAATACTTGTAGTTAAGATGCAACAGCACCGTTTGTTCTAAAGTACAAAGAGAAAGTATTTTCTTCAAGAAAAAATAATATATTTGTGATTTTGTAAAAAAAATATAATATAATATGAATCTTTGTATCAAATTATACCTACCGTAAATACCAATTCAGGCACAGAAAATGCATTGAATTTACTTTGACACCACTTTGTTATTATAAACATAGAATGAGTTATCAATGACAGTCTGCTAATAAATAAACAAATTGTTACTAACTTATTCAGTTGGCGAGTTCCCGCGCTTCAATTGTAACTAACATTATGTTCTTTAAACTGAAGAGAGTTGGACGCAAAGTAATTTAGTAACTTCTACGATCACGTTAAATTGTTTTGCTTGTTGTTAAGGCTTTTTGTGAATGCTCAATTGGCTAGCTACCACCTCAAGTAGAAAATCTGTCGCCTGGCACCTAATGGCGCATTCCGGAAGCTATCTTTGAAAGCCAGTTCCCATTCATCATCACTCATATCATTAGGTGTAATTGTGATCAAGGGTAGAATTTTGTCAACAGTAATAAAAAAAATAAAAACGTGTTGCTAAGAAAATTCTGCGTAGCTACATGTGCTACGATACGAAGAAGTATGATGACTTCTTATTTCAAATGAACAAATTCATTTCCTTGTTATGGTCTAAGACTATTTTGAAATTATTAGATAATTACATCATAAAATAACTGCAATAAAAAGTGGAATAGTCTCATTATCTTTAAATCACTAAAATCCACGCATAGAAGTAAAAGCGTAATGGCATCAGGGAGCAGGCCATGGCTATACATTGCCATAAAGTAAGTACAAGGTATGAATCCTGTCACTGGTTTGTATTTACTGCATGGTGTGTTCTTCAGGCTAACTATTACGTAGAATATCTGTTACTAAGTATCAGCATTCCAGCAGTATATTATTATGGCTGCCCAGTAACGCCGAAAACAAATGTTTATGGAATTCATACTTTTTTATTCATCAGCTGGTTTTTTCGGTGTCATGCCCAATATACATAATTAGGGTAGTGTAACATTACCACTACTCTTTTAGACGTTTAAATTAAACTTACACTGATACATTATTATGTTAAATTAGTTGCAATTTTATCAAATGTCTACAAACATCGACAGTTCGTAGCCGTTGCTACAAATATTCTACGAGGCTACGTGTGCTACATAATCATACGTTACATTACTATAGATGCGAAAGCAAGTTTGTGTTTGAATAATGACATAATAATATTCTTCTATGATATCTATTTCTATGATGAAATAAAATTTCTATGATGCTCTTATTAAATATTGAAGCATTGATGGCCGAGCGGTGATAGCTATGGACTGCCGTGCCGTAGGGCCCTGGTTCGATCCTCACCACGGGCTTGAGCTTCAAAGCATGGTGGAGGTGCATTTTGCGCTAGCTACTATCCTCAAGTAGAAAATATGTCGCCAAGCACCTAACGGTATGTTCCGGCACGAGTCCTTTAAAGCCAGTGAAATTACAGGCACATGAGACTTAACAACTACCTAAGTCTCAAAGTGACGGGCGCAGTGCAATTCGTGACTTGTGATGAAATGAATCTGTTATAGGTCGCATAAAAAAAAAGTCAACGTCACTTACATGTATTGATTAGGTTAAATAATGTAAAGGTTTTAACACAATAATAACAGGTTTTAGGCTAACAGATGCAATTGTATGACGTGTAAATCCCCAAGTATAAAGTTCTTATTATCTAGAAAGGCATTTTTTTCAACTTGGTGATAATAACCTTCATTTCCTATTCAAAGAAAATTTCGCGTCGTTTGTATCATATTATACATTTTAATTAAACTATTAGCGGTAAAGAACACTGTTTTTATTATCATGTTATAAATTGCGATGGACCAGTCACCCGCCGCACGGTAAGCGTCACGCAATTACAGTTACAGTGTCATTATTCTCGTCCTACTTGACACTGCACTGCACTCTTCACTCCAAACCATTACTTATTTTGCCTTGTTCGCTCAGTAATTAGGGTGAGAATATAATCCCCCCCACCCCCCTATTGCTAACTGTGGGAGTCGTAAGAGGCGACTAAAGGTAAAATACCGGACGGTGGGTAGCAGCGCCTTCTGAGGAACTGATATCTTAAACTATTGTAACTGATCCCCAAGACTCCTGCCCAAAAATGGGGGAGGCTGTGTTCAGCAGTGGACAAACCGGCTGATACAGTACAGTTTTGTGTTACAGTGTTTGCACACTCCTGCTTCGAGGCAGAATACCTGATACTGTTCTTGTTAAGTTCTAATATTTGAATAAGTATGGCCACTAAATTTTAATATTTTAATAAAATTTAATAAAACACTAAACAAATGCATAGCTTTTTATAAAAAAGTTTTCTAATGGCAATAGATTTGAGAGTGTTGTAAACCTGAATATGAAACATATCAAACAGTATAAGGAGTAAGTAGACGGCTGCCTCTCGGTGACATTATGTTAGTAATTAGTTGTCCACTCCTCGCATCGCAACCTCATTTTTTTTTTTTTTTTATGTTAATGTGACGGATCAAGCCCGAGGCCCACCTGATGTTAAGTGGACTAACCTCGGCCTATAACAGACGCATTTCGTCAACGACGAATTGCACTGTGCCCGTCACACTGAGACGTCCAGTTGTTAGGTCTCATTAGCCTGTAATTTTTCTGGCTCTCAAGGACTGCTGCCGGAACACACCGCTAGGTGCTTGGCGACAGATTTTCTACTTGAGGGTGGTCGCTAGCCAGGCGGGCATTCGCAAAATGCCCTCCCACCATGCGGTGAAGCTCAAGCTCTGGGCGGGATTCGAACCATGGACCTGCTGCGCGGCAGTCCATAGCCAATGCCACTGAGCCATCACTGCTCAATTAGTGAAGAGATGCGACACGGAACGTGACATGTTGTTTACATGAACATGTAGAACAATACAAACATCGTTTTAGTCATTATTTATTACCGATGGATGCAAAGCTTCATATCATTGTCTACGTGACCCTTCTTTTTCTTATGTAAGTAAGAATTTCTTTTCAAAGAGTCTTATTCTTTATATTTGAACATTATTTAATTTCAACTACGTTCTATATTCCCACTAGTTACAGCAACAAATGAAATCTACTTATTATAACTGCTTGCGCGCTCCGCACCCTTACCTCCCCTGTACAGTACGGAGCTATAGGTATACACTCAGGAGCTTGACTGAGAAACACGTCTCATCTTACTCTACACGTGTAATGGATTATTTCCTGATATAATATTTTCGCCTTAATTTTTTTGTTGGTATACTTCATTGCCGTCTAAAGAATTGCCATATTACACTGCGATCCCCAAGACGCCTGCCAATCGTAGACATTATAGAAACAATATGTTGGAGGCTTTATATAATGGTGCATAACTAGCGCCTGTTGGTCTGTGGCCCTATGTAATTTGTTACTAATCCACTCTGTCAATCAATTTGTTTAGCGATTACGTATTCACATTAGTTCCTAACCAAAGTTGTTATTCAATGAAGTCCATCAGACAATGGTCCAAGTGGTCCTGATGATGGTAAAGAGGTCTCTTTACCATCATCAGGACCACTTGGGTCTTGTTATAAATGAAACTCTATTGCTCTCATTACTGGTGACACCAATGAGTTAATAAGTAACTAATGTAGTAATCTCCGTTTTTTAGAATATATTCTCAACTGTTTTAGAAAGAGATATACTTTGGCACACTTTTTCTTTACAGCAAATCCAGTGCGATGTGAGTTCGTATCTCGAGCTATAATGCCTGCACGACGACGGGCGGCGAATGAATGGCGCCGCGCATACACGCTGTGTGCTGATGCAATGTTGATAGCGGCCGAGTTTGTATAGTGCCTTTAGCGTCATGACAGCCTCTCGCTTTAGAACCATTGACACGAGCCCAGAGCTGGAAATAGCAAGTGGCTGTATATACCGGTAAGCACTCTTTTAAAATTCACGGGTCAGAGAAGTCTTAAAGCTCCTGTAAAGCTATGTCAGCTCAACATGGTCTAGGTTTATAAGATACTATTAATATAAAGCAACCAAAATTTATACATATTTGTGCGTCTATTTTTACAGCGCACTTGCTGCTCTCTGGTCTTTGGTACTACAGTCTAATAGCTGTCCTTCCGCTGTCTTACAATTATATTTTTTTTATCATTTTATGATACAAAATAATAAAAATACAAAACAGCTCGTTAGCCGTTAAATATAAAATACAATTAAAATATGACTAATAAACAAGAAGAATATTTATTTTTTAATGTAGTAGTGTAGTAAAAATACAAAATATGTACACTTTTTAACGATAGTCAGGAAACAAAATATATATTTTACATAGTCATGTGAGGGATACGCTCCATCCCACCTCTAGCCGGAGTAGGGTCTGACCGCTAAGCGAACATGACTTTTGACTCATAACTCCTATTTGTCCTCTTTTTCTTAACCGTCGTATGGGGATAGATACCGCTCATGACTGTATACTGTTTTCCTTTTGTTGTAATTTTGTAATGTGATCCGCGGAACACGCGTCATTTAAAAAAACCGGCCAAGTGCGAGTGGGACTCGCGAACGAAGGGTTCCGTACCATTATCTATAACCTAATCTTGCAAGTTACAGACACTTTTCGCAGTGTCCGATTGAGCTGGGTAAGTACGGCGAAAATCTCTTTTATTGTATGGGAGCCTCCTTAATTATTTATTTTATTTTCATTAATTATATTTAAAGATAACATAAAACTAAATATTCTGTGAATAGTTAAAGCGTGTACCTGTCACCGTTATTAGTATCGAGCAAGAAACGGTAAAAAATCAAGTTTGTTGTATGGGAGCCCCCCTTAAATGTTTGTTTTTAGTATTTGATGTTATAGCGGCAATAGAAATATATCATCTGTGAAAATTTCAACTGTCTAGCTATCACCGCTCTTGAGATACAGCCTGGTGACAAACTGACGGACAGCGAAGTCTCAGTAATAGGGTCCCGTTTTTACCCTTTAGGTACGGAACCCTAAAAATAAGCTTATATTCTGAATTTTTTGTTATAAACGAAATCGCAAGAGTTCCACACGATTTCATCTCAATATATTAAGAAAAATCTAGTCAAAGACCTACGATGATCTTCTTTTCTTCTAAATGTAGATATCTCGTAACTCTTTTGTCCCTGTCTTACAAGTTAATCGTAATATGTAATTGTGTTCCGTCCAGTGTGTTTGAGAAAACATTTAGTATTACCCTAAAACCATACAAAAAACATACAAAATATTTTATTGCTAATAAATAAATGAGATACAATAATAACAATGTAAAACGCTGCTTTCTGTTTCTGTGTTACACTGTGTTGCAGCAGGCAGTTTCCTCCCTTAAAGTAAGCACATTTACAATAAAAAAATATTAACAAGAACACAAAACATAAAAAAAAGTGTGCTTAAGCTATTTAAATAATATTTAGTGTTGTGGTATGTGGTCATGTTTGTGTCAGTAGTAATAATTTGAAAGTACAAAATATGTATGTATAATATTAAACCATGTCCGGTGAATGGTAATAAGCATACACAATGTAAGTGACATTTTTTGATTTATTCCTGGTTGACAGGTGTACGGTGTTTTCCGTACATATGAAAATGATACGCAGAGTGAGGGAATAAATGGTACTTTAATATCCCAAACTCAGCTAATATGGTTAATGGTATGGTTGGTGAATACACGCGGATGGTACGGTGTCCGATTGTGCACTGGTGTCGCGGTTTACTAAATGTGGCATGAATGCGTAAACCGCTGACCGCGCGCAATGTACAATGCTGACATCGTACAACAGGTTTCAACGAAACCAGTCTCATTAACAAGATTTAAAATTTCAAGATAATGGCGTTCAATATTTCGAGATGTGAACTGCTTAATTAAAAGCGATGAAGCTCTTGCTGAATCCTATAGTTCCACAGAAGACATTATTTGTCTATGAATCACATGTAGTGACAAGAAAAAAGACATCAGCAGAATAAAAATAGGTGCTTTTGGGAAATATTGTCTCACCTACAGTAAGTCCTTATTCTCCGCACGTCCATTGACACTGACTCGACGAACAATAACAAGTCTCCCCCCGAGCGAGATTTGACACGCGAGGCGGCGCAATAAACTTCTCTCTCATAAAATATGGCATAATAAAAGGGGTTAAGGCGCATCAAATCAGCCTATTTCCTTTTTATCATTATTTCAGCCCACAAAGAGTGTAATTTTGCCATTAACGGCGGTAATTTAACATTGAACCCACTTAAGTGCGGAAGAAACCCACGTGGCAGTCCTTAACCAAACCATATCTGACTAAGCGAGTGCACGGCACCTATATAAATCTGGTTCCGTACACTTGACTTGGGTAACATTCAGAAACAGGAAAATTATCCCCATTTTAGCTCTCTCAAACAGGACTAGCTACTTTATTAATTAAGCTGAAAATGGAAAGCAGTGGCGTTATGAGAGATTTTTCTTTTCATTCACAAGTAAGTTGATACAAAATATCAATAAAAGAGACAAGAAAATGACATGCTATATATATTATTGATAAATAGGTATGATTTTTGTTTTCAACATGATTTTTCTGGGTGATTTTACTGCGGAAGCAAATTGTTCAAATTTCCGACACTAGAACGTTAGTATCATAGCATTGTAGTAGTTAGCGTGCCAAACCAACCCCTGACTTTGGAATCTACGATCCACGTCAATTTTTATTCGTATCATCAAAATTTTATTACGAATACCATACCTTTAATTCAAGGAAGTATGGTAATAATCTCACGATATATTCCAAGATAGTGTATATGCTAATGTTAAAAAATCTGTTTGTCTATGTGCAACGCAGGTATCTATGAAACCTAGAATGGGGACGGTTTTTAAGGTTTACCGCCGGAACTTTTTTTTTTTTTTTTTTTTTTATGTTATTGTGACGGAACAAGCCCGAGGCCCACCTGATGTTAAGTGGACTAACCTCTGCCTATAACAGACGCATTTCGTCAAAGACGAATTGCACTGTGCCCGTCACACTGAGACGTCCAGTTGTTAGGTCTCATTTAGCCTGTAATTTTTCTGGCTCTCAAGGACTGCTGCCGGAACACACCGTTAGGTGCTTGGCGACAGATTTTTAACTTACCGTAAGTACACGGTAACATATTTTCAATTTGAGGGTGGCAGCTAGCAAGGTAGATATTCTCAAAATGCCCTACCGACTGAAAATAATGAATTGCTTCCCATAAAAGAGTTGACAATGGGCTCAAGGGCACCACTGAGGTACGGACCTCGGCACTGCTGTCCACCTTCTGGTATTTGTTTGACGTTTGTCACGTCTTACGATTCTCACAGGAAAATATATGTGGTGCAATTCTAGGTCGGCACCCCATGGGGTATGTGCTGGGGGTACCAAAGTATTACTACTACTTGCTTCTGTTATCTGCCTATTGACCCTGTTCCAAATATTAGTAATGCATTATTCAAGCCCTTTTTATGCTCGATATATTTTAGCCTTTCACCACTATCTCACCTGATGGTAAATTATGATGTGGTTGAAAATGATAGTCAGGCTAACCTAGAATTACTGGCTCTCAATGTCACCTTTTTTTTTTTTTTTTTTGACCCGGGAAAATCCTTTATGGATACCACCCGGCTCCGGGGGGAGCAGAGTGGTTATGTGGGAGTCCTCGCCTGAGGGGCCTTACTACCCCCACGGGGGGGTAGTAAGTGAGGTTACCCACTAAAAACCCGGGATGAGCAGTCTGCCGCCTAGTCGGGGCGAGATGGGGTAGCGTTAGCAATCACCATCTCGCCCCGGCGGTTGGCCCGTCACCGGTGACGGGCCCCGGCCAATGGAGCAATGACCCAGCTCATTAGGGCCATCCCTCAGACGTGTGGGATCGTGCAAGCCAGTGGAGAATCCCCCGACTCTCCACCGATGATCCGCACAACACTAGGTAAGAGCGAGAAGGCGCCCGAATCGCCTTCTCCTTCCCCCAGTTCGTCTACGCCGGAGCGGGTCTGCGAGGACGTCGTCCTCCCTCGCCCGCTCCGCGGTCTCCTTCTGCGCCATCACCTCTTCGCAGAAAGAGACCACCGCCTGCCACGATCCGTCGCTGCCGAGCATAGCGTTAACCACGCTCGGCAGCGACAGATCTGCGCCTATGACCGCTGTGAGGGCGTGCCGCATGGGACTCCACGCGGCGCACTCCTCCAGCGTGTGAAGCGCCGTGTCTTCTGGCGCTCCACACTCGTGACAGGCGGGGGTCGCCTCGCGTCTTGCGATGTGATGCAGGTACTTGCCGAAGCATCCATGCCCGGAAAGCACCTGCACCAATCGGAAGGTGAGCGACCCGAATCGCCGCCCTACCCACCTCCGAAGGACCGGGCGAATGGCATCCACCGTCCTCTGTCCAGGGACCGGTGGAGCCAGGTCCTCCGTCCACCGCCGCAACAGGGCGGCCCGCGCCTGCCGTCGAATGCGCGTGACCTCCTCCCACGCTGGAGGCTCTCCGCGGGATCTCCTCGCCGCCACGAAGTGGTACACTTCGGCGAGGATCTCCGCTTGGAGCTCCCAGGGGGGCTCTCAATGTCACCTAGCGGTCACCCATCCAACTCATGCCTGCGGCGGACGTTGCTTAACTTTGCTGATCGGTTAAGAACAGCTAAGAAAACTTCGCTACGAGCGTGTAAGATTTGTCAAGATAGAGAGCATTTATTTAATCTGTAATATAGGCTCATTAAATTATAAGATGTTTTCAGGCGGTGATGCCATAATCTAGTCCTAGCTTAAGGTAAGTAAATGAGTACTACTAGTTCAGTACTTAACTATCCCACTTACTAGGTTTTCTACACAAAAGGGAATCATAAGGATACTTCAAAAACACAACGTTTGTAGGAACACATAGAACACTTTAATAAGAATAATACATCATTAGGGTCACATGGATTACTTCAAAGGTAATATTGTATAGTCACATTTCACAACGATAATACAATAAAAAGGGCGAATTTGGAAGCCAACAAACATAGACCCACACACAACACATGAATATCAGTTACGTTACATTAAATCATATAATACAGTACTTAACTCAATAAGTCTCGATGCAGCAGTCACTTGTGAAGAATAAAGAGAGGTCAGCAAGTTGAGACCTTGGTTTTATAGCCATGACTGGCGCCAAGTGTCTGTCGCATATACATTAAAGTTCCCGCCATATTTACCACAACCAATCAGAGACATGAAAGTTCCCGCCACAACGTATCAGCCAACCCGAAATAAGACGGGATGGTTCGTCATTGGCTAGTCTAGAATGAATACAGATCATAAAGGGTTTCAGTGTGGCGGTTATTAAAAATGACAAATATCAACAAGTTTTAGAATATTCTACAATTACATAATGAGTAACTTCTCGTAACTTGAGAATCTAAGCTTAACAAATATATGTTTCTAACACGGCCATACTGACAGTACTTCGTCCACGAAGTACAAAATAACACCAGGCAAACTTCACTTTAAAATAATTATGTATAACTTAGTGATAATAGTATATATGTAGGAAATATTGTTACCGTGTATGGCAACCCACAATTATTTGCACAAAGCTTGCTTGATAAAGAATTTATGTAATAAGTAATAAATAGAACACATAAACAGTATTTGGTTCGAAGTCACCAAAAAGAAAAACCGCTATCGATTATCTGTAAAATCATTATAAAATGTTCATAGTACATATTTGTGGACTACAATGTATATGTATTGGGCGTGGAGGGTAGATTATCCCTCTATGCGTTGACTGTTGTGATTTGCTATCTCAGGAAAGGAAAATAATATCATTGGAATGGAATCAAAATACATTCAATACATTTGTGAAAAAAATGTTGTACAAACCAACATTCCCATTTACGTTGTTATATAAGTGTCACGAATAAATATTATGTGCAAGTACATAATTCGTAAAGTATACCAGGTATATATATGAAGTAAATACTGATACTAAGTTTTATAGATAGTATCCAGTTTCAACTACATATTTGATAACATATTAAGCAATAGGGAGTTTAAAATTTGATTAAAACGACTGTGGTAAATTTCTGCAATGCAACTTTAACTTGCTTAGTTATCAAGTTGACGTTTTATCGTCCACGCATTATTTAGACAATAACAAAATGTACCATTAAACCTTGGACATATTCCATTTGACAAAAAACATCTGGACCTTTTGACTTCACGACATAAGTATTATCTATAAGGACAGAATTGGGTTTTCCTTTTATGATTTGGACGTTTTGACGTCAGGGCTTAAGTATTTTATCCAGAATAATAGGATCATCATTTGTACACGTAAAATAACTTTTCTGATAACAACAGGCCGTCTACCTACATGTACTTATGTAGCAGTAAAAATAACACTTTAAATTCTCATGAAAAACCCTACTCATTTTAATAATTACCAGTTACCTAGACACGATGATTACATTCACAAGCCGCCATGTGAGACAACCATCGCCAAGTAAAAGGTCGACCGGCTTTTATCAAACAGTTTGCCATTTGAATAGACGTGCAGGTCGCATTCACTTACTGCTCGTGAGATCAACAAGCACCAATCAAATGGGTATGCAGTGTAATCAATTTAAACAGTAGTTGCCATTTGAATAGACATGCTGGTTGCATTCACACACTGCTCGTGAGATCAACCAGCACCAATCAAATAGGTAAGCAGTGTCTTTCTATTTAATATTTAATCTAGAGCATAAGTACATGTAGATATGAGTAATTTGATATTATCATTTTATGTGATGATAACTGATAATATAACACAAGTAGTTTATTTCTACAATATGTAGGGTAGCATGTCATATTAATATTCTTAACTGAAACGTACATAATTATCGTATTTCTTGTTTCAAAACAATAGGTACAATAATTAAATAAATTTTGTTCAAACACCCACTCTCGTGGCCAGTATCAATATATCCTTGTGAATTACAATATTTCATGATAAACCATCTATAGTCTACACCAATCAATAAACGCAGAGGTAAAACCCCTGTAAACCTCTGTATTGTCGCATAGATTGTTTGTTGAACATTCCAGAATCCGTTCGGTCAATCTGACAATTTATAGAACATTCTACCTAATATAGACATACCGTTCCATCTAACCGTCACTTCAAAGTGTTCCAGTAACAATCATATGTTTGTCAATTAGTTATTTCCAAAAAGGGATCGATTATGGTTTGAGCCAAAGTTTGCGTGACAGTCAGTAATGACTTCTGAAGGGATGCCAAGTGCTAACATTTGTCATAGGTTATCTTCGTATATATGTAGGATAAGACAACCTATGTATAAGAATTCAAAGTTTAAAGTGGATTTAATAAACAATACTTTGCGAAACCAACAATTAAAACATTTCTACCCATCGCCAGTTACTATATTATACAATCGATTCAAAATCCTATATTATACAATCGAGTTGATTAGTGTGAAACAGTTAAGGAGTTTTCTTTATAGGATAAAATAACCCTTGCTTAGGACCCAAACTGCTTTTACAAATATCAAGCAAAAGCATAAGTAAATATACTATATACTTTGTCATGACTACTTTTATAGAATTAACAATCTGTAGTGAATTTATTTAATGCCCATAAGATCACTGAGCAAGTAATATTACATAAGATATTCTCAGATGTTCAAAAACATTTCATATGTCACTTAGTTTTAAGGATCGCTTTTAAATAAAATTAAGAAAATTTTAAGCACAAGGTAATAGCGACATTAGTTCAGATATGGTTGTAACTTTGCTATTTATTGTGCGATATGCGTTTCCACATTTAGGTTTCTAGGTTTATAGAAATGTATTCTCAATTAATACCAATAGTCACTATATAAAATGAGAACATAGTTTGACTTTGAAGAAATCTAATTACGTTCGTCGTTATAATATGTACTTATTAGTGTAAATAATATAAAAAAATACACAATGACATAACAAGTTTCATAAACTTCCATTACATATGCTAGCAAACACTAATTCAATAAGGTTCAGTGAAAGCACCTTTATCTTGAGGGATATATGCACCAAGAACCGTCAGTTTCAGATTTAAACGTTATAACATTGAGAAAATTTTCGTAGAGGTTATTCTTCACATTGCCACTACACGGTTACAGGATTGTAATCATTATAAAACAGACCCTTTGGAGGGCTTTACCTGCTTTTGCCACTGTTATAGTACTTGTCCAGATGAATTATTTCGCCAATATACCGATGTCAGTGAATAAAAACTCGGTGCCACTGCCGCTAGTATTCGATAACTCGCAACACGGTGTCGTCATCCTGTTGCCAGGTTGCAGCGACGGCTTCGCAAACCGTGGCGTTCCACTGCCGCTAGTAGCAGATACGAAAACTGGGAACACGGTGTTGTCATCTTGTCGCCAGGTTGCAGCCACGGCTTCGCAACCCGCGGCGTCCAAGTCTTTGAGAGTAGTTGCATCGACTCTGAAACTAATAAAAGTGATTAAAAAAATGAAGGTAGGCAATCTGAGTGATCCCACTTCTGATGTAAGATTTGTCAAGATAGAGAGCATTTATTTAATCTGTAATATAGGCTCATTAAATTATAAGATGTTTTCAGGCGGTGATGCCATAATCTAGTCCTAGCTTAAGGTAAGTAAATGAGTACTACTAGTTCAGTACTTAACTATCCCACTTACTTGGTTTTCTACACAAAAGGGAATCATAAGGATACTTCAAAAACACAACGTTTGTAGGAACACATAGAACACTTTAATAAGAATAATACATCATTAGGGTCACATGGATTACTTCAAAGGTAATATTGTATAGTCACATTTCACAACGATAATACAATAAAAAGGGCGAATTTGGAAGCCAACAAACATAGACCCACACACAACACATGAATATCAGTTACGTTACATTAAATAATATAATACAGTACTTAACTCAATAAGTCTCGATGCAGCAGTCACTTGTGAAGAATAAAGAGAGGTCAGCAAGTTGAGACCTTGGTTTTATAGCCATGACTGGCGCCAAGTGTCTGTCGCATATACATTAAAGTTCCCGCCATATTTACCACAACCAATCAGAGACATGAAAGTTCCCGCCACAACGTATCAGCCAACCCGAAATAAGACAGGATGGTTCGTCATTGGCTAGTCTAGAATGAATACAGATCATAAAGGGTTTCAGTGTGGCGGTTATTAAAAATGACAAATATCAACAAGTTTTAGAATATTCTACAATTACATAATGAGTAACTTCTCGTAACTTGAGAATCTAAGCTTAACAAATATATGATTCTAACAAGCGCTTCAAAATTGCTTTCAAAACTTGTTGGCATTGAACCTGAATTATGGCCTTACCTGGCGTTGTAACTTCAAAGCAGTGATGGCTCAGTGGCATTGACTATGGACTGCCGCGCTGTAGGTCCATGGTTCTAATCCAGCTTGAGCTTTACCGCATGGTGGAAGGGCATTTTGCGAATGCCCGCCTGGCTAGCGACCACCCTCAAGTTGAAAATCTGTCGCCAAGCACCTAACAGTATGTTCCGGCAGCAGTTCTTGAGAGTCAGTGAAATTACAGGCACATGAGACTGTTAGCGCTGATGCTGAGAGGACAACTAAGTCTCAAGGTGACGAGCGCAGTGCAATTCGTGACTTATTATGACACAAAATGCATCTGAGATCGGTAGAGGTTTGTCCGCTTAACATCAGGTGGGCCTCGAGCTTGTTCCGTCATAATAACATTAAAAAAAACTTCACTGATAATGCAGGTATCGGTTCGTAGTATTGTACTAAGTAAAAATACTTTAAATAATAGTGATGTTATTAAATCTTATGTTTTTTGTGTAAATTGTATTAAACATATGAATTTTCTTACTATTACTACTTAATTGGGGTCTGATAATTGTAATAGTGAGTATACGTGTAATATAATATAAATTATTAATATTATATATAATAGAATATTTAATATGAATATTTATTATTTAGAAGCAATAAAGAACAAAACGTAATTGCATGTCAGATTCAGACAGGAATACCTTTTTACTAAGACGTTTATTGTACCGTATTTCTTGCAAATATCATCAATATTATCATTACGTGAACACATTTTTGTTGTTTAGTGTTGGGAGTTCAAAGTGGAAAGAACGTAGAAATGGCCATACGAGTACAACTGACACTTGAATGCCCATTAGGGTCGTGTTACATAATAGAAATTTAAGTATAATGGTACATTACAGTATTCTACTTAAAAACACGCGCTAGGAATAAATATACTCCATAATTATTAATACGCAACCAGCTTGTATCACCAGCTAATATATTATTGCGAAAAATTTTCCAACCAGATTCGAAACTTATTGAAGTCTGGGAATCACGATTGCAATTGCCATAGTCGGCTTAATGTTAATTAAGGATAATTTTTCCGATAGTTTTCTAAATCAATACACTTGATTCAAAAATCTAAATGTACCTTTGAAATCATCTCATTTACTACTAACAGAATAGCTTCAAACAGCTCGCATAAGTCGCGTGCAATTCGCGAGTGATGCCTCGCGAACCGGAGTAATTAAAGATGGCATCGCAGTAATTACATAGTTCCAAAAGACGTACAACTGTATTCGTGGTTGGCGGGGACGGAGCTGGGACGGAAACCGAGCTAAACTTTCATAGATAGTTTATCTCTAACTGGAAACTTTGCACGCGACTTTTTACACTTACCTAACAATTTTGAACCTAACTTGTTAGTATGAAGCACTATTTATGAGTCCCATTAGAACTTTGATGTCTTGGGTACGGAATGTGTAACAGATAGTTATTGGATTTTCCTGCTATACACCTACAAGTTTTTGGTACGAGTCCATTGTCTGGAAATGTGCATGGTTTCTATCCTATTACATGCGACCAAATATAAAACTGGCAAAATACATTATGATTAACAGCCATACCGTCCACATTCGGAAATGCCTGCCACATTCGGAGGATTGGAGGGGGTGGCATAATCTTTATGCTTACGGTCAGGAGGCATGTTGGAGTTCTCAGTTTCCACTTTGGGGATATACAGGCGTTATATTATGTGTCAAAAATATTCTTCATTGCAGTAGAATATTTAACATTAAGCTGTGGCGATTTTCGTCCCAGAGAAACCTTGTGAGAAATCGGAGGAATCGTGAAATGCTATTTTTAATATATTTCTTAAAGTAGACATAGTTTTAGTTAAAATCACTCGTCTTTTTTCTCTATAGAAAGCTGTCGGGACCAATAAATGGCATAATCACGTAAGCGCACAATCAAAAAACAAATAATACTAGTGCCTAAATGTATTGATTTCATTTAACCAACAGTTTGGTAATACCACCGCAAAGACGTCCAATCGGTCTACTGATATAAAGTATAGTTGCACGTTTGTCTAGAACCGGAAATTTCAACGGGTAATATATATTTTTTCCATTTATTAGGTCTTCGTCCCATGTGGTGCACCGTGGATGCTGCGGCAGCCCGACCCGTCACCGTCGGCTGCAGCGCCGCACGGTCTGCATCACCCCACAGCCCTAGGATATCAGCTATCTCTTAGACTACACTATGTTTGGTTTTAACCTCCTACTACCTACTGGTCAGTCACGAGTCAGAACGGTGCATCGCTTGTCTAGGAGCTATATATATTCCACAATTACGTTGTAAAAGGAGTCATACCACATCGTGCAAAAATGTTATACGTAACTTGGTATTTTAATTCGACATGAGATTGATGTTGTGTCAGTGATGGCATTTTTTCAAATATAATTCAAAATTGTAATAATATTTGTTCATACTGAAATTTACACTCCAACACTTTGGCCAATAATACCTGATAGGCTACAATAACTATACATTAATAGGGTGGGAGCTAGCTGCTGAAACAGAAGCCATCTTAAGACAACAACCAGGAGCGACGGCTTATCGTGCCTTCCGAAGCAAAGAACGGGGCGCGCTCAGTAGTAATGTCACTAGTGGTCACCGATCCAAGTCATGACCGCGGCGATCGTTGCTTCACTAAACTGATTGGTTAAGAACGGCTAAACTAAGCTACGAGCCCTTCATTAAACGTTTTCTAAATAATTATACATACAGAACCGTTCACCCAGGAAGTCCCCACAGTACATTTTGAATGTGCATTTGTACGGGTACTATGTATGTATACTAATGATATCACTACGACTTAGTGTGCGTGTATATGCTAATGGCACATTAAGTTAAAACCATAAAATGTTAAATATATTCGCTTGGGTAAGCAGCAGCAAACGCTCTTTTAAAAATGTGGAGGGGCGTGCTTTTGTATGTGACAAGGTCCGTAGCTTTATGTATACAATAATATTTTTTGCAGCAATGATGGCCGAGCGGTAATAGCTGGACGGCCGTGCCGCAGGGCCCTGGTTCGATCCCAACCACCCGCTTGAGCTTCACCGCATGGTGGAAGGGCATTTTGCGATTGGCGACCCTCAAGTAGAAAATATGTCACCAAGCACCTAACGGTGTGTCTCGGCAGCAGTCCTTGAGAGCAAGTCAAATTACAGGCATGTGACTTAACAACTATATCACAAGGTGACGGGCGCAGTGCAATTCGTGACTTGTGATGAAATGCATATGTTATAGGCTGAGGTTAGTCCGCTTAACATCAGGCGGGCCCAAGCTTGTGCGTAAGAATAGCATTGAAAAAAATCTTATTACTGTATATACCGCACTGTCCACTGCTGAATACAGCCTTCCGCATTTAGGGGCGGGTTGGCTATAACCCCCACGCTTAGCAGGCGGCTTGGATATCGCAGTGGAAGATATTAGTTCCTCAGAAAACACAGCTGCCCCCCTTCCAACTTCCAGAATTTTACCCTTGGTCACCTCTTACGGCTCCCACAGGTGTCAAAGAGAGGGTGATATTCTATCCTCGCACGCCGCGGGGCAAAGATTCTCAAATATATATAATTATGTTACTTTTATTTTGAGTCATTTTCTTTATTTAAACAATAAATACAAAAAAAAAAGTCTAGCATAGTTTCAAAACTACACTCGCAGTGTAGTTTTGAAACTATGCTCTGTAATTATAGCAATAGTTTTTGGAACGTTTGTCAAAATTTTTTTTGCAGCAATGGAAAACACCAAGACATAACTTATTTAAATATATACCTTAGCGAAAGTTTTTCTACATGAGGGTGGTCGCTAGCTATGTTAATACCCTACTACCTACACTGAGAAAAACGACTTTGGATCTTAAATCAAATTTGACCTTTTACCGTTGAATTGTAACGACGCAAGGTGAATCCACAAGTCTTACGATGATTTTCACCAATCAATAAAAATATACCATGTTTATAACAAACAAAACCGCCAAAAACGCCTTCCGTAAAGTATTTTCAGAATTGAACTTGTTATACGATAATAATTGCAGTATTGACCATAAAATATACCTTACTTTTACGGCGGTTTATATACGGTGATTATCACTATAACGTACGACTTAATCAGCCTCATCGAAAAGTCAATATTTAAGAAAGACCACAAAATACACCTTAAATGAAGACGAAAAGAAACATTCGTCTTCACTGACCTCGTTTAACGCCTTCTAGTTGGAAGGCGTTTTTGTTCGTATTTACGTTTGGTCGGTTTTTTGCCTTCATACCATATAAATTGGCCGTCATTAGGGCGCTTTTGACTTTAGATTTTTCTCAGTGTATATAATATACTGCTATAACGACTGCCATGTTAAGATACCAACCGGGACGCGCGGCTTAACGTGCCTTTCCAAGCATAGAAGTGCTTAGTAGCAATGTCATCAGCGAGTACCCTTCCGTGTCATGACTGATGACACGGACATATACATGACCATATATAGCCCGGTGCGGATTATATATATATATATCCGCAGTGGACGTTGTTTCACTTTTGGACGAAGCAACAACACTTCAAAACAGCTCGAAATAAAAACATGTTTTATATTCACTTTGACGGTCAATTCAAGGCAGTTTAGGCCTTTTCTTGGCATTCCAATTCTTGGGTTAACGTGATTTGAATTGCAAACACTTAAAGATTACCAGCTCATTTCGAAAGCACAGCATTTTTTATTAATTTATTTTCGCAAGCCGCCATCAACTGCACATAAATTCCGCCTACTGACTTGTAACATGTAATTTATACTGCTACAGCGAAACAAAAATGCGTATATTAGTTACAGTTTGTGTATTGGGTGGAAAGGTTTTGTTTTGACTCGGCAGTTAGTTAAATAGTGCGAAGTAACATTAAACGCGTGATATAAAATACATAATTATATAGATATGGAATGTCGCCGACACAGCTCACACGCAGTGACGTTGTGATGGTCAGGTCACATAGCTAGCTAGCACGCGGTCCTTTCATGAAATAGTGGAAAATTTACACGCGTACCGGGTGTCATACAAATACGCCGCGCCGCCGTATATGCTGGCATAGCCAGTCACTCGTGAAAAATCTAAGGGAGCACTACCTCGCATTAATATAATCTACTAGCTAAAAGGCTAAGAAAGATATCCCGTTTCGGTAAGCTCTCACAATATCTCTTTCAACTGTTACTATGTATCTTCTATAGCAACTCTTATATCACCATGTGAAAGCTATTGTGCCTTGCAGACTGTTGAGACCACCTACCGACAGTTAGGTGTCACTGGGGTGCTTGCGCCTGCGACCCACCACGAAATTCTTTAAAAGGCACAGCAAGCCATAACAACTACTTCCGGATAGATCCTAATGCTGGCATTTATTTCAGGATCTTCTCCACATCTTCTTCAATCATAATTTTCTTCACATCTTCTTAATCTTCACAAGAGTGAAACTATTACGACAACGCCACCCTACCGGAGTGAAGCACAGCCAGGCGGTCCACCCCGTCTGGTGCTGCTCAATAGGCGGTCCCTATTCTAGGGCACGCTGCCCTTACCGCATGTTGTGTGAAACTACTATGTCTACAAGCTAACTACCTACGTACTACCCACGTAGTGTGCTGGTTTCCACCGCACCAACATCTCAATGCCCGGGATAAGGCCAGTGACGTTCAATGATAGCTCTTAAGGCGACTGTTCGTGAGATCGTATATCATAAATTATGCTTGAAAATAACGCGGAACAACATTAGAAGTACATCCAAGTCTCTGGTACCGAATGAAATCTGATATTGTAAAGTTATTAATTGTTTTCATAACCCACCTATATAATAAGCCTACTCTTAGCTCTAAACTATTGGTAAGTCTGCGGTAATATAGATTCCTAAAATCTAGCTCAACCCCTAACTCCACAACGTCACGTGCAGCCGACACGGCCGCTCGGCGCGCTCACCTGACCACGTACCGTATACTGCTCCTCCTCAGGTGAATAACGAATGACTTACTGTCTGGAGTAGTAACGAAGGTATCGGCCAGTGTAAATATTGCTTGTGAAAACTGAAATACAACCTTAAATGTAAATATATTTATAATAATTAAGTTCCCATTGACAGACAAATTCTTCATAATTTATTTGAGCACCGATTCATTTCTACTTTGTACTGCGTTGGAATGCAGCTGCAGGAACATGTATTTATCCATGCAGCATAATACAAAAGACTCAATAGAATTTCATTCATACATGTATTCTTTTACGCGCATGTCATTCTAAGGGGTTCAATAACAACCGATGAACAAGTTATTAAAAAACACTATGTCCTAGTTATGAATGAAACTCTATTGTTATCATTATCGCCGATGCCAATGTGTTAAAACCGTTTTCACCTCTCCGTCCATCACAGATGAGTGGACACTATGATGCAAACATCTCCACGGAAAGTATAGGACGTCTGCTCGCTGACTATAAGATTTAATGTAACCAGTATTAATTGATCTTCAAAAAGTCGGGAAAACCTCTATAGAAATCAGTAAACTGCGGTGTGAGGGAGTTCATGCTCAGTTGGATGTATTTATCTGGTCTCAGCAGCGGTTTAAGCTCCAAATCCCAATGAAATTGAATCGAGTCCGATCGACGTCGCAGCTCTAACTGTATTGTTTGTATTATTGACCGACATCTGCAGTTTTGTATGAAATTTCTGTATCGTAATTTAAAGGGTTCCGTACATGTAAAGAAAAATTTACGCGTCTATCTGTCCGTCTGTCACAGGCTATTTTTTACAAATCTAACGGACTTAATATGTTGACATTTAGTGTATCAGTTTCGAGTGCAACACGTATGTATGTAAATGTTTTGAAGCGCTCGTAGCGAAGTTTACTTAGCTGTTCTCAACCGATCAGCAAAGTTAAGCAACGTCGCGCGCGGTCAGGAGTTGGATGGGTGACCGCTAGTGACATTACTACTGAGCGTTTCCGTGCTTCGGAGGGCACGTTAAGCCGTAGGTCCCAGTTGTCGTCTTAGGATGGCAATCGATATAGCATGGTGGTAGGGCATTATGCGAATGCCCGCCTGGCAGGTGTCGCCTGAAGGGTGTGTTCCGGCAGCTGTCCTTGAGAGCCAGTAATTCTAGGTAAGCCTAAACAATATCTTCGACCACTTTATCACTTACCAACAGGTGAGATAGTGGACAAAGGCTAACCTATCAGGCATACAAAAAATATATATATAAATGACGCAAAGTGTTTATTTTTAATATATGATTGCCTGCAAAAATAAATGAACGTATTTTACCTACCAATAAAACACATATTAAACCACTTACCCGATTAGAACCATAAACAATGTGAGAATGCCGTACACTTTACCTCTCTTTCTTTCCCTGAAACATGTTTATGTTGCTGTCTCTGTTGCACACTCCCTCAACTTGGCCAGGCTGGAACGGCGCTGTGTGCGTTATATTTTTTAATTGCGCTCATTTGTTTCTGCCTGGCAGCAATTTTACTGTGCTTCGAATCAGGTAAGTGGTTTAATATGTGTTTTATTAGTATGTATGACCTAATATGATGTTTTCTTGAAATGTATTACAAATGTACACGAATAAATTAATAACATAGTGGTAAGTAGTAATTAGGTGCAGTTTATAGTTAAGAATGAAAATAATAATCATAATAACAAATATTTTAAGAAAACATCAAATTAATATTTTAATAAATCACTTAAAAAATATAAATATATATCAAGTGACAATTCCGCCTAATTTTCCTGTTAAGCCAACGTGACGTCACAAACGCCACGCAGCCAAACCGGAAGAATTTTCGACGCGTTCCGTTTCTACACGAAGCATCCTCAGGAGGTCTTGACTCTACGAGCGCACGATCGAGAAATGATATATTTTTACTAATTGATACTAGGTATATTTTTTATTTTTAAGTGTTTTATTAAAATATTAATTTGATGTTATCATAAAATATTTTAAAAATATTTATTATTATTTAATATGGATTTCCGCAAAGTAACGCCTGAATCTATTCAATGACACAATACTTCTACAGAATGATTAACAAATTAATTAAATTTTATCATCTTATTTACAGTTTGTAATTAAGTTACGGATTCGAACAATCTATTAATTGGATTGTTCTGCGTTGACAAAATATGACGTTATGTTGTCTTAGGTTTTCGCGATTATTACACATAGTAATTAAACAACTTTAAACTGTTTAAATCACGTGTATAAATCATTATTTTTGTGCCCACGTTTCAAACACTTTGCAGTGGTCGTAAAAGTGAAATCTGATGTCTATAGAATTTTGTAAATGTATCTCCAGCTCTCCAATTACCACGACTGAAAATGTCATTAATTAACAATATTGTCTATCCAACTCTTAGAAGCTACAGCAACTCGAATACTTCCTGGGGTAGCTGAAATGCCTGCAGTTTATAAGTGCTTGTTAGTTTGATTTAAAACAACAAAGTCAAAGTCAAAACCGCGAGCGTCTACGACGCTCCTATGAAGTTTTGATATTGAAATATTCTACATTGTACTGCCACGTACCGCAAACAAAATTGTATAGAGCCACTGCGAGAAGAACGGGCAAGAAACTCGGGGCCATTCTTTTTAACGTCTTTTAACAATGTGTTACATATTTACTATATACACTTTATTTACACTATTACTGGTTTATCAACTATTAATTAAGTAATAAAGTCATGCTTTTACCTAAACAGATATTTTATTCAATATATAATTGTCAAAAACCTTTATAACAAACCATTTTAAGAACCATTACATTTAAACGAGATTTGTCATTACGTTATATCAGAAAAGAGACACAACATCTTGATCAGGCAGCATTGCGTCGTTTAGAGACTATTTCGACACCACCGGAGGTCTGCTCGGCACGGCGGCCCGACAGAAAGTGAATCTACTCGCTTTACACTACCCCTTTTCATAGGAAGGAACAAACAAGGTGACGAAACGACTACCGTCACAAACACAGTACTCTTTAACATTGACAATTGTCTGATTTCAAGCTTTATACATATGGCAATAACTATAATAAAATCATCAATGTTTTTAGATGTAGAAATAAAGTACATAATATAAACTATTTTAAATAAGTATCTTTACAACTGTCACATTCAGTCACACTACTTATAAAAAATACTTATAGTAAAAATATCATCAAATAATGATTTCAGTGAACATGATAATCCATATGATATGGATTATCATGTTTATATGGATTATTAATCACAGTTTTATTAGGTACAGTATTAATTACAATATTACCACAGATAAAATATACACATAGATAATTAAACCAATACTTATTTTCATCTTAAAAACCACAGAGTATTACTAAAACTAAATTGGAATGTCATATTATACCAGTTGTTTAAATCTTAAGATTAAAGCCAATCAAGTGAATATGAACAAATATTTCAATAAATAGTGAGCCAATTTTCTAATAATCTATCACGCTCGTAGCGAAGTTTGCTAAGCTGTTCTTAACCGATCAGTAAAGTTAAGCAACGTCCTCCGCGTTCATGAGTTGGATGGGTGACCGCTAGTCACATTACTACTGGGCGCTTCCGTGCTTCGGAGGGCAAGTTCCTGGCAAGGGCAAGTAGTCGGTCCTGGTTGTCGTCTTAAGATGGCAGTCGTTATAGCATGGTGGTAGGGTATTTTGCGAATGCCTGGCTAGCTACCACCCTCAAGTAGAAAATCTGTCACGAAGCACCTAACGGTGTGTTCCGGCAGCTGTCCTTGAGAGCCAGTACTTCTAAGTTAGTCTGAACAACATCTTCGACCACATCATCACTTACCATCAGGTGAGATAGCGGTCAAAGGCTAACCTATCAGGTATAAAAAAAAACATACCCATTGTGATATGACAATAATTTAAGAAATTATCTCTGCATCTTCCAGTCAGATATGCACATTATATCTTGTGAAGCAGTGATGGCTCAGTGGCATTGGCTATGGACTTACGTACCGCAGGTCCATGGTTCTAATCCCGCCGTGGGCTAGAGCTTCACCGCATGGTGGATGGGCATTTTGGGAATGCAAGCCAGGCGGGCATTCGCAAAATGCTCTGCCACCATGTTATAAATCTATAGTTCTTCACATGCAGCACGATATCGTACCATGAACAGTCCGTAGAGACTCAAATGACGTTGCACAAAAAAAGAGGGATAAAAAGTATCCTATGTCCGTCTCCTGTTTCTAAGCTACCTCTATCTTCTTTGTAAATAAAATGTATATGTTAATTAAAATATACATTTTCTAATAATTCTGAATTGAACTGAACGGCTGTTTGAAAATCTGGTCGAAAAAATGAAAATAAAATACAATACCCACGACTTCGGGATGCGAGTTCAACTCATACCAGTCTCATTTGTTGATTTCTTTGTAAACCTTCTAATTTGTGCGTCACGTTGACAAAGGTCTAATTGTCTCTGTAATTAACGCTGTGTTATCATTTAATTATTTTTTCTCTGGCGCGGGACACGAGACCTAATAATTAGAGAGAGCATATCTAACCCCCCGCGGACCCTCCCTCCTGCCCTCGAGAGACTAACGTTAGATAAGCTCACTTTCCTTTGTAAGTTTGGAGTAAAGCGGGAAGTTGTAAGTTTTCATTTTTGTGTGTCGTTTATGTTTATTTTTGAAGAGTTCCGTAACGAGTGTTGTGTTATCGTCGCATTTAGTTTTGAATTAAATGATTATTTCAGATATTATTTCAGTAGTCAAAATTACAGATGATATCCGGTATGGTATGAGTAACGGGCAACTGACTGTGCTTTCACTACTTGATTTTAGTAATGCTTTTAATAGTGTGGATTTTGACGTCTTGCTTGCAATTCTTCGTTCTCTTAACGTATCTCAAACAGCTGTTCACTGGTTTCATAGTTACCTGTATGGTCGCCGGCAACGTGTTCGTATTGATGATATTTTCTCGTCATGGTGTAATACGTCTGCTGGTGTACCTCAGGGCGGCGTGCTATCCCCTTTGCTTTTTGCAATTTTCATTAATTCCATTTCCAATCAACTATCTTCCTCCTATCATCTCTATGCAGACGACCTACAAATATACACACAGGCTCCCTTTGACGAGATGCACTCTGCTATTGATCGGATTAATGCAGACTTAAAGCAAATTTCTAGTTGGAGTAAGTCGTTTGGCCTAAGCGTGAATCCTATGAAAACCCAAATGATTATTATCGGCAGTTCAAGAATGATATCCAAAATTGACTGGTTCCATCTCCCACAAGTAATTTACGACAGTACATATATTCCTTTCACTCAAACAGTCAAAAATTTGGGTGTCATTTTTGACCAGCAACTATCATGGGAGCCGCAACTAACAGAAATTAGTCGGAAAATATTTGCATCAGCCGGATCACTTAGGCGGCTGCGTAACTTTCTTCCAACATCCACCAAAATTACTCTAGCGCAATCTCTATTGCTCCCTTTATTAGATTATGCTGACGCTTGCTATCTGGACTTAACCGAGGAACAGCTGAATAAGCTAGAGCGCTTACAGAATTTTTGCATTCGGTTCATATTTGGCTTGCGCAAGTATGACCATGTCACTCAATATCGCAACATGCTGGAATGGTTACCTATTCGACGTCGCCGAGATGCTCATGTGCTTTTTCTTCTTTACAGTATCTTGTTCAGTCCCACTACTCCTCCTTATCTTAAGGAACGTTTTCAATTCCTTCATCAAACACACTCCCTCTCCCTTCGTTCCACGAATACATTGCTTCTGAATATGCCTGTCTCGTCATCAATATTTTACAATAAATCATTTACGAAACATGCCGTGTTCCTGTGGAACGCACTACCTGTTCACATCAGGCAAGCTAAGTCCATTTTGTCATTTAAGATTATGGTGAAGAAACACTACTTACCAAACAACTGCTGAAAATTTTACATATAATTTATCTTATTATAGGTACATTGTATAATTTATGTATGTATTGTATTATATAAGTTGTAGTATATTTATATATATTTTGTTGTATTGCATGCATTTAATATTATATAAGAAGGTATTTGTATTTATGTATTTATTGTATTAATATTATGTATGTAATATTTTATGAAGATCATGTGTGCTGTGATTATTTTGATTTATAATACCAATGTTTTATCTTTTTTTATTTTTGTACACCCTAAACCGTAACATTTCTGTAAATCCTCTCCGTGCAAGGTTGCCTGTAAGAAATTGCTTAAGCGATAAGGCCGCCCATTGTCCAATCACATCAATTATCATTGTTTGTAATGTTTTTACGTGTTTTATTTAAGATTGTTGGTCAATAAAGAATTTTGTATTGTATTGTATTGTATTATTTTGTTCTATAAAAACATATTTGTAATGTTGGTTTGATTGTACATATTATATGGATATTAAAATAATATTAATATGTTACCATTAATATTAATAAATTTATATGTTACCATTTTATATGCCTATTTTGCTATATTTCTGTATATATTTATATGTTAAAAACTGATGTATATATATTTATAATTATTGTGTTCCTATAACGGTATGCACATACACATATACGTATTAATAATTATTTAACTTTACGTATAATTTGTATGTACTATGTCCATAATACAATTCATTGTTATTTTAATTAAGTTCAATGATAATATATATATATTTTTACGTCAAACACTGCGAATGATAAACCGCTGCCACAGTGGTACTCAAGAAACTGAAATTAAGTTATAAATCGTTAGCATTAAGAAAAAAAACTCTGTATACAAGTAGGTATATATTTTATAGGTATAGTATATAACAAAACGGCAACATAGATTCAGCACATCATGACTATGTCGACACCGATGCGGCCCTGACATAAAGAACGCGGGTTCCCAGGTTTGTTATTGGTTTGGTTTGAATATTTTTGTGGCATTAGCCACAGCATTTCCAACGAGTAGAGGTTATGAAAAGCTGATGCTGTTAATTCCTGCAAATTTCCTTAGCAAAATCACATAACAAAGTAGCATATTATATGTTTACTCCGCTGTGAGCCGCGAGCCGAGCATCATCGCGATAAAGTGTAAATATTCATATAGCAATTCAACAGAATGTGTTACTCGTATCACGAGGAAACGTACATCCTGAATGTGAACTTGCTTAGGTGCTACTTGTGTGTTGTGCGCCTTTGCACATCGGTTTTAGTTCTCTAGGTTAAGTTCTCTAAGTTCTTACTTTCGCAGAAATTGACCACACACGTCACAATTAAAATTGGTACTAATTTATTTTAGGAATTGTTCAAACAGATCTCGATCACGCGTATAAAAATAGACCCAGACCGATGTGCGTGTCTGGTACCAGCATTGGTAAGTATTAAGTAAACCAATGTGCGTGATAACAGCCGTTATTTTATTATACATTCGTTTAGACAAACCTCCATAATAAGGGTAGTCATAAGTATCACTGGCGCGATAATTATTTTCACTAATTATGACATAACAGTTAAACGAAATATCCAGATCACCCTTAATTTATAAACGTCAGTTGTAAACCTTAATTATGTGCCTGTTGTTACTGATGTCAACTGAGAGAAAACTTACCGTCACTTAATATGACTGTATATTAATATTTTTTTAGAGTAAATCAATGTAAGTGAGACCACAAAATACATATAGGTCTGAGCGTGCTGCAAATGTAAACGAGTCACTGAGCACAGATGGGGAACTGTAACGTCTGCTGATTTAGGTGCCGCCTGCTGTTTCCCTGCGGATATCACTTGTGTGGTTCAGGGTGTGTTCCGAGCGCTGTCCTTGAGAGCTAGTACTTCTAGGTTAGCCTAAACAACATCTTTGACCACATCATCACTTACCATCAGGTGCGATAGTGGTCACCAGCTAACCTATCAGGCATTAAGAACTGAAATCTACAATATTGATGTCTACATGAATATCGGATTGTAGATACAAGGATATGTCGTCTACGTTTAGGTACAGTAATAGAGAATAGAGAAAAATATAGTTGTGTTGATAATAGGAAAACACTCCTTATGCGCCCGCATAAAGAGTGTTCTTTGGAAGTGAGATCATCTTTTTACGAGTATTATGAACTTGCTACTAATGACTCAATATTCAGTACCAGTCCATTGAGTAGCTTCAGTTGTACCGCTAGATCTCCCGACACTGTAAACCCGTATATATATACGCAAATGAGACTTAAGGGGCTCTAGCGTTGTTTTAAGCATTTTTAAAATCTGTAAATCAACTAAACGTACAATTTTAAATTGATAAAAAACGTTTACATAAAGGAAGAAACGTGCAAAGTCAAAACTATGATTAGGAATGGTTTCCTTGATATTGAAAAATGACTAGATTAACACTAATTTACTACTAAAATCACGAAGAACTAAGAAATACTATTAAAAATCATGGGAAAGTTATACCAACAGATAGCGTATGTTATTTATTAGTAACGCCTGAAGGCACATATTGTAGTAGGTAGGAGAAGTAGAACGAGTGCCGTCAATTACGGACTCGAACAATGTCTACAGTCGCATGGCGATACATGTATATGTAGGTGCGCAGAGGTGACGCATATCGTAAGGTGAGAAAATTGTTTCATCTGGCTATCTTATCATATATAGAGAAATATTTCGAAGATAGCATTGTTTCTAAGCGCCACAGTATAAAAAGTATAGTACAGGCGAGGGTTTCTAAACAGTCTGTTAAATTATTATTATAGTAACCTGGAACAAACTTATAGTCCAGTCATTATATACATTTGGAAAAGAAAGTGAACCGAAAAAGCCAAATTTTTGATATTACGTGGGGGGTGGCTAGAAAAGCTTAAGTTCACATTGTCGACCAAAATAACCTTGTGCAATTTCCGCCATCTTGAAAAAACCCTTAAATTCAGTTTTTTCATCATAACTCGGTTCCCCGTTGAGATACGAAAATTTTAATAGAATACTTTTTTGTAGCTTTTTTTACGATCTACAATTAAAGTCCACTACATTTTTCACGTATCGATCGTCGTTTTCGAGATATCGATCAAAAATATCAAAAGTTTTTGGAGATTTTTTTTTATTTCGCTATTAACTTTTTTTTTATGGAAGATATCAAAAAATGTTTGAAATAAGACTTGTAAAGCGTGTCCAGACCTACAAATTCGTTTTTTTATTTTTCATTTCCGACAAAAATTACGACCTCCAGCGCGCCACAAAGTCAGTAAAACTGTGCCCGGTTTTCACTTAGCCGCTAGACGAGATCAGGTATACCACGAATACGCTCGATGATTGAAGTGGCAAATTCATCGTCACGTCCAGACAGGTATCCCATAATTTTTTCATTCATTGATATTTCTACCACGGAATGAATTTTTTTCCGTCTATGCGTTGGTAATTTCGATTCGTTGCAAAATATTTCTCCACAAAATAAACATCTATTTTTAAAATCAAAAGTGGGAATGATCTGCAGTTCTTTTTCGGGTTCTGGTTCTTGCGATGGAGACTCACTTCGTCGAGAAGCAATCGACGCTAGCCGTTGGTTTCCATATTTTTTGTAGCACGAACTATGAACACTCACTGAGTCAATATTTTGTAACATTTGTTCATGCTCCACATGTCCTCTTTTCACGCTCGCCGCTAAGAGAGTCTGAACAGCTCTCTTTTTAACCACATAAACATCGTCAATCAGAGGTTTTTTGCAAATAAAACAATCACCCATTTTCACACAATTTTTCAAACACGTACGCTCGCTTCAAAATACTCCAGACAACTGACTGGAATGCTACGAATAAGGAGCAGATGTTCCGGCATGAACACGAAAAAAGGGTCTTTTATACCTGACCCACGCCCAAACTCTAACGGTCGCTCTATGGCGAGACGCCATAGAGCGCCATGGAGACGCGTCGGGCGCGCTGGGGCCGACTTTGTGGCGCGCTGGAGGTCGTAATTTTTGTCGGAAATGAAAAATAAAAAAAACGAATTTGTAGGTCTGGACACGCTCTACAAGTCTTATTTCAAACATTTTTTGATATCTTCCATAAAAAAAAAGTTAATAGCGAAATAAAAAAAAATCTCCAAAAATTTTCGATATTTTTGATCGATATCTCGAAAACGACGATCGATACGTGAAAAATGTAGTGGACTTTAATTGTAGATCGTAAAAAAAGCTACAAAAAAGTATTCTATTAAAATTTTCGTATCTCAACGGGGAACCGAGTTATGATGAAAAAACTGAATTTAAGGGTTTTTTCAAGATGGCGGAAATTGCACAAGGTTATTTTGGTCGACAATGTGAACTTAAGCTTTTCTAGCCACCCCCCACGTAATATCAAAAATTTGGCTTTCTCGGTTCACTTTCTTTTTGAAGCCGATTTTTCCGACGTAATGACTGGACTATTAAGATATTTACATATATATCCAATTACCCATCCCAAAACCCTTGAGGGCGTTGAGATTTAACAATTATATTAAATTAAATTTTGTTCTTCAAATGTTATTATATCCATGACCTTAAATAACAAATATTGATTATATTTTATGATCCATAACAGTATAATTCTATTGCTTGTAACTAGCTACTAAATAATAATATTTATATAATCTCATTCAGTAATATTCTAATCATGAAATTAAATACAGACTTTTATTAGCATATTTTATTTACATACTTCTTTAAAAAAATTCAAAAGTTAAATTAAAGCATTATTCTCCTAACAAAACAATGCTTTAAAACATTTTTTTAAATTATTTAAGTACAATGTGTCCCGACCAAGGAGGTTTCAATTCAATTTAAGTACACATTATCTGTGGTGAGCGCTGGTTCCGAGCCAGCCAATAACAGACTTTTTCCATTTTGACGCTATTTCGTACATACGAATTTGAGTAATTAATATTTTGTTGGATAAAATGTTTATTTAATGTACCCATAGTCATGAGATTAAATAAAGTAGTGTACTTACGTATATAATTAGGTATTAAAACACTCGTGTAATCTTATTTTGAAACTCGCCTGCGGCTTGTTTCAAAAAACTACATTCATGTTTTAATACTCTCTATTATATTACAGTTGCATCAACTACTATTAATGCGTCAAAATATATAGAGATAAGGACTACAGTGATTTTAAAATTTTATCAATTTGCGATGTCTATCGTAGTACGCGAGTCGCGAACTGGCGCGTGGCCAGCGACAACTGATGCATACAGCGCACAGTGCACGCAAACCAGTAAACAAAGTCTGCTGCAAAATATTCATACTCAAAACTTATTCACTATTTTTTTCGTACATAATACGTCGTACCATTTATTTAATATTATTTAAATATATGGGGTCTGTTTAAATAAAAAATAAATCATGCCTTTCATGTACCCGTGAAAGTAGGCAAAGTCCAAGTAAAGTCTACTTTTCACCAGATGATGGTCTCTTGTAGAAGGAGGTGTAAATGTTTTCACCATCTACGAGGCACAGAAACAATCTACAGGTTTAAGAACAACAACGTTGACTTAGCTAGATTATATATGTATTATAATAAGCACGAGGGCGTGAAATAAGGACGATCGTATCTATAACCTTATATTATAATTTCACACCAATCACAATGATATATGATTCGATTATGATGTGGGCCTTTAGAGATTTTTTTATGTGTTTGGATAATTTTTTCTACAGTTATGAAAGAAAAAACACGAAATAGATTGCTTCTAAGATTTTTAAATGTATAAAAGTGCTTTACCTACTGTGAGTACTAAACTGTACTGGACTGGACATTGTAGAGATACGACTCGAGTTTTATTTTATGTCCCTATACAGAGCTGCATCGTGAATAGCTCGAACGATCAAAACGCTTCGTTTGCTAGAATAGCTCCAGGCTTTAACTTGCTCGTGCAAATAGATATCGTTTAGAACCATCGCCGGGACTAAACCATCGGGAAGCATTAAATAACTTTCATTTCTCAACAATTTTGTGTTTTTAACACAACAATGAATTGCTGTATTTTGTAGCTTATCATTACCAACTAACCTTGCTTATTTAGCCATTAAACGCTTCATCACTTACCATCAGGTGGGATTGTGGTCAACGACTATAAAAATAACATAGCTTTCCAATGCTGAATAATTTTAATACATCGTAGTCAAGAAACATTCAAAACCAAAAGATTAATTTTTCAAAATTTTAAATCCAAAGCACAACCTAAGCAATGATTCTAAACCATATTTCATAATAGTTTTCTTCTGCTACAAAGTTAATTTATAAAATGAAATATTTTTATTTGGCTTGAATTTTTTTTTTTGTTTTGCATATACTTTTATGAAAAGCTATTTTATACATATTTATACACATATTATAAAAGTTAACAAAATTAACCGTCAAATTGTGAATGCATATTTTTTCTGTTGCTCCCAAAAATATATTCAGTAATATACAATATAATGGTCTCAGTTCAACTGAATCTTGTTTTATGTTTGTAACGCAATAAAATTACTCTCCCTAATATGTATTTTGTTCATGATTCGGTTTTGTTTGGTAGGCTATACTTCAGAGGTTGTCCCATTTATATTTCATCAACATCGAATAAATAGTTTTGAAGTTACACTCAAATAACTGGAAAAAAGTATTTGTCGATATACCAGTACCTCAATGACACGGTACAGGTAGGTACCGGGCGGCGGTATATATTGCACATCGGCAATCATCGCATTTCCGAATACATACGTATGCTAATTGCATATCCAACTATTATTACATTTATCGTTTATCAGAATTTGAATTCAGAACTGAGTACTTTTTATTGTTTTGATTCCCACGTGAACTATATAGAGCTGCAGTAATACTAACATAATAAATAGTATACCCTCGAGTTTAATAAAATATAAACAAAATGCTTTTTTTCTTGAACCGTCTTCCAAAAAAGATGAGGTTTTATGTTCGACAGTTAGGTTTGCAACTAAAATTAATATTTATCTGAAGATATTAAAAAAAAGAATTTTGCTTTGACATTAAGAAAATAGAAGCACTGTAATATAATTATTATTTCTATGTTTTTAGGTATAGGAAAAATAAAATAAGGAAAAAGCATAAAACATACGTTTATATTAGGTATGTTTTAATGATTAAAATTGTCAATGATTTCCATTTCTTCCAGCACAGAGCTAACAAGATCAATATCACCATCATTATTAGCCGTAATCGTCTACACCGTGTTGAATATTTCGATATTTATTCTCACAATCAGCTGCCTTACATCGATAGAGATAATCTCTTCATATTAAGGTACAACCGCCCTAACCTGGTCACAAACATCACCCAGGAGTTGTTATGCACGCATCGGAACCCAATGGATGTCGCGTACGCACTGAGGGAAATATACTCTGGTATATATTCCTCAGCTCCCCGTATTAAGTCCCTGAAGCTTGAAAGGTACACGGGTGCGAAAATTCTCAAGTCTCTCCCCAACACCTTATTCCTGGTTCACACCCAGGAAGAAAAGGAGACCCTGACAAGCCAGGGCTACGGAGAGGGAAGGGGATCACGCACCCTTACCATCCACGAAGCTCAGGGACTGACATACGAGTCGGTCATCGCCATCAAGACCAAGAGCAGCATGAAGCTGCACGAGAGCGTCCCGCACGCAGTCGTTGCAGTTTCACGGCATACTGGAACCTTCACATACTACGCAGATGACGAAGAAGACGCCATAGGACGGTTCGTCAGGAAGGCGATGGTTGCGACACCAAAAACCATCCATAATTACAACCTCAAAATGGCGATCAAAGATCGAAACAGCGTGGTAATGGAGACCCTGTTACAATGTGACGTGGGGGAATGACACAAAAAAGTAGAGTAATCCCAAATTGTAATCGTTGGCACGGGTATCCAGAGCGGTCAAGCTCACATAAAGGTGTTGTCTAGCGGCGGTGTTGTGTGTCGGGTCGCCATCTTCCCTCAAAAATGGTTGAGGAAGGCGATGGCTGGCACATGCGTCAACTCGTGAACGGGTGCTGCTAGAGGACACTGGTCTGCTCTGGATGCAAGTGGTAATGACATTTATCGAAAAAAAAAAATGTTCTTTTAACACTGTTCTCTTTTAGAATGTTGCATGTTTCCTATATATTGTAAGTATCTAGTTTGTAAATAAAATATGTTCATAATTAAAAAAAAGGCACGGACCCTGGAGTCTGTGGAGTGTAGATTTATATAATAAAAAAAAAAAAAAAACCTGCGTCCATCCCGCAGCGTCCCCTTTAGCCGGGGTATGCTCTAACCAATTGAGCTAACATGACAAAATGACTTGTAACTTTAATTCTTGCTCTCGTTCTTCAACCATCATATCGAGATGGAGCGACACCTATAGTTCAACTTGCGTTGTACTACAAATAAGACCAATTTCGCAATTGGTTTTACACTTGTAAATGATGATATATAAAGCAAAAATGAGAGTTATGAGTCGTCGTGTCATGTTAGCTAAATTGTTTAAAGCATACCACGGATAAAAGGGTTGGGTGGGTTCGAATCCCGCACATGATCATATTTTTTTCTCTCGTAAATTTCTAGTTTTATAACAAACCTTCTTCCTCTCTTCAGCCCCGATCATGTTTAATTTACAGATAATATTTTTTTAATTGATGTAAAGTTCATATTTACGTTTCTATCGACTATATAGCTCTGCAGTTGAGACCATATATTTTTAATTGGATTGAAATCCGGATGGTATGGTGGCAATTGCTACACAGTGTGCCCATGTTCGGCAAGTACCTTTCCCACGGAAAACTCTGTAAGCTTCTCCTTGTGTGTAATATTGTATTTCTCCGATTTAGTCAACTTTGGATTCAACTGGAATTTCGTGTCTTTCTAACAGTTGAACATTTTCTGTTTAATGGTGTTTGAATTTGAGTGGTCTTTCGACATAATATTTATTTTAACACAATTTTTTTTTCAGTTAGTTTGTGCATTATAATAATGTAGTTTTTAATATTATTCAAAAGCCTTGCATTTAAGTCTAATAATTTTTCCCTACTATTGTACCATCGATATATTTTATTGTCATTTGTTGTCATTATTTTTCATAATACTAAACAGCTAAATACATATATGTATATGTTTCCTCGATTGCTCAGTGGTAATAAATTTGTAAGATAATACCCAAAAAGTAATTGCCCGCACTCACCGTTTGTAGGTTAACACCAGCTTTATTCTGGGATAAGGGGATGAAAAAGCACTTCACACATATATCACATAATAACATCCACATCCATACTTCATGTTTTTGACCGTAGGTTATATTAGTTCTAGGTTTTATGATAGTTTTTAGGATTTTATTGCGAATTCAGAACACTGCCGGTGGATCGGTTTTTCAATCAGTTCTGTTTTCATTCGCACTCGCTAGGGGCGCTTGCGAGCGCATTATAGTCTTATGGTTGGTGGCGTGGATTTGCCGGGCAATTTAAAAGACGTGTCCCTACAGTTTACATATATACATGTAAAATATTATTGTACGTTCACATCACATCTGACAGTCGCTTGAAGCGCTCGTAGTGAAGTTTACTTAACTGTTCTTAACCGATCAGCAAAGTTAAGCAACTTCACCCGCGGTCATAAGTTGTATTGGTGACCGCTAGTGACGTTACTACTGAGCATTTACGTGCTTTGGAGGGCACGTTAGGCCGTCGGTCCCGGTTGTTGTCTTATAATGGCAGTCGTCATAGCATGGTGGTAGGGCATTTTGCGAATGCCCGCCTGGCTAGCTACCACCCTCAAGTAGAAAATCTGTCGCCAAGCACCTGTCGGTCTATTCCGGCAGCTGTCCTTGAGAGCCAGTACTTCTAGGTTAGCCTGAACAACATCTTCGACCACATCATCACTTACCATCAGATGAGATAGTGGTCAAAGGCTAACCTATCAGACATAAAAAAAAATGTCCCTTGAAATGAGAGTTTACTACTTAGGAAAGTTTTTTACAAAAAAGTAGATTCATTATTACTGTACGCTCCCCAGCCAATCCAGGGAGCGGTGTCCTGCGGGTGTGCCACAGGAATTCTATTCTAATAAATTATACTATGATAAAAATCGATACCTCAGTGCGAAAGATAGAAAATTGCATAAGCCGACTCACCATGCTCAGCTCCGGTCCATGCTTTGCACAATGCTGTGCAATCCCTCGCTAATCACCGTTAGATATGTGAGCACTTCACTGGGTGAGAGATTGTTTTCGTCGGGTATGCTGCAGGAGTTATTAATTAAATATTACATAGAAAAATAATATTTGAAATGTTAAAAAACTTCGGTCTACATTGAAGAGTGGGTAATAACGGATATTCTTACGCTGCACCCAATAATCCTATGATGTATAACGTTTTGCCAAACGCCATATCCACTCTGTCCCACATCCTTGTTCTAGTCTCTAGAAGTTTATGTGATGTGAGCGCTTCCTGTTTTTTTACACAAATGCAAAAAAAGGCGTGTTATGTTATAAGTGTTCATATATGTATGTATGTTTGTGAGTTTCTTTATTCCACCATAACTTCTAAACAGTTACAGCCGATTTAAAAGAATAATATATTTATAGGGTCGACTTGCTAGCGCAGGTGACACTAGGTACGTAAAAAAGTACACAAATACAAACTGGCGGACTTAAGACGCCATATTGTGAGAAAAGATTTTTTTCTTCTCCCAAAACCATTGAATAGGGTATCAAAATAAACGCCTTAAACAAACGATTCCATAAATTTAAATAACTTGCACTTTTAATTTCAATAGAACGATAAAATGCTGATTGAAAATAAACAATTTGTGGACGGGTTTTAAAATTTATAATTAATTTATACTTGTTATGTTATGTTTCAAATGGACCGAGAAGAAAATTTCGTCCCTTCTCTTTATTATAAATATTTGTCTTAATTAATTAAAGCTATTTTTTTAAATGATTTCTGAAAGTTAATCAAAACCAAGAGTGGATGAAATTCTTTACCGTACATAATACGTACTTACAAAACAACGAGCTGCTACTTAACTGGTGACTTGAAGTTTAATTATTGTACAAAACTTCCTAATTGAAACACAACACGACTACAGTGAGCGCACACATCTCATTAAGTTGGATGCCTCTCCCTCGCACGCTGCAATTACTGTTCAAGTCAGACAAATCTCTATTCGTAACAAACCGTCGGTACTGTGGTGCGGCGCACGGCGTGGTGTTGTGTTTGTTTCAAGGAATCTATTGTGGTACGTAAATAATGGCGTGGTTCACTTCTCGCCGTGTAATGTTGCAATACATTTATATCTAATTTAAACGTGCTTCTTGCGTCTGGAAGTTTTAAGTAATATTTAAATATAAAGAAAAACATAAACGAATATATTTTAACCAATAAAAATTAAACCACTTTATTATAATTGCATCACTACATACACCTTGTAAGGACACCACTATTTATACCTTAATACTCTAAGAAATAAATATTAAACCGTAATTTATTTTTATTTCTCTCCGATTAAAATGACGATGATGAATGAATACTTTGAGTTGAGCTCCTCTTTGATCTATTTTCAGACGGGGTGGTTATTTAAATATTTCTTTAGTTAATGTTTATAAATCAGTAATGTTCACAAATACCATATTGAGAACATGCAATTCTAAAAGTATGTGGAGCTAAGTTCATGTTATCGGTCCCGGAAGGATTTAAAATAATAATAAAACTTTTCACTCCTTACCAAGTCCTTTCATATAAATTCAAATATATATCCGGTTTATTACTATGAGTTTGTGACGCAGGCTTACGGCGGCAGGTTCTTATGACTGGTTAAATATGGCCAACAGAGTGACGCCCTTAGAAACAGAACAAGTGTTTGTGGTGAAATGGGCATTTGGACCGTAGAAATAAAATAACGTGACGCCTTTATATTACCGAAGTGATAGCCACAGATATCTTAACATCCACGTTTTCTAGTTGAATTATTCCCCTTACGTGCCCAGTGGGGTTCGGAGGTATAACATCACCCACTCTTTGCTACCTGTAGGTGTCGTAAGAGGTGACTAAGAGTAAAATACCGAAGTGGGCAGCCGCGCCTTTTGAGGAACTGCTACCTTAAACTGTGATCCTCAAGTCGCCTGCCAGGCGTGGGGATTATGGAAAATAACAAGGGAGGGGGTTGGGTTCAGTGTTGGACATATATAATACAGTAATAAAGTACGGTCCTATTGCACAGCAACCGAGTACAGTTCCAGTCTACACACTGCTACTGAAAATGATTTAGAAAAATTCAATAACTGCTCTATCATAGAGCTCGATCACAGGACCTGGTCATTTCAAAGTCATTTCACTAGACTAATGAGTTCACTACGTACATTGAACTTACACCAGACATCGAGATATATATATATATATATATATATATAAATATGTATATATATGGTTCCTGCGCCGTTCACATTAAACACGGTACCGTAGAGTTGGGAACGGTACTTAGCGCTCTGTGTATATTACGGTTACTGTTATCTGAAAAGATTTTGCTTATTCAGTTCTTACAACATATGTTAACAAATAATATTGTGTTTATCAACTGTTTATAAAAATGAAAATTGGTATTAAAAATAAATAACAACGTATATGTTCACGTTTTGCGCTTACAACGCGGTGGCATCATATAGCAGCCTTCACACGCTGTCCATAAGCACTCGGACGAATAAGCTGCACATTCAATTGATCGTAAATAAATTGCAGTTCAGAAGATCGAAGCGGATGGTATTTTATAAATTGAACGTTTATTGGATTGGCTCAGCTCTCTCATACTCAGAGGCCCCGCTTAAAACGTGAGTGCCTTTACACGCATCAATAAAAATGGTAAAAACGCGCAATAGCAGCCTCCGGACGTGCGTAACATAGTTACGTAATCTATTTTTGACGTCAGCTTGTTACTACTTACATACACATACAGTTGCTGTAAATGCTTTTAGTTGAACTTTTAATGTTTTTGAATTGGTATAAACGAGATCTAAAAAGCTTATGAAGCGATGGAGCTTAATTAATTAATATTAATATATTTAGCTCCATTAAATTAATACACTGAAAAGAAAGGACAAAACTTTATGTTTGAAAACATGGGTGTTGAGCGTGAAACAACTTTCTGTGAGTCGATATGACTATCGGTAATGTTTTGGCTTCTACCGCAAGCTTTCCTCAGGATGTTGATGATAGTCATATCGACTCACAGTAAGTTGTTTCACGCTCAAACACCCGTGTTTTCAAACATAAAATATAAATATGAGCGTAAGTTTTTATAAAGAACAAAATTGATAACCCCGTCAATCTGTCGAGTCTTTCATTGGTTGTACCTCACTCAGTGCGGCGGCGCCACACGCTACGCGTCTCCCCTCAGCGCAGGCCTTCTCACTCCTCATTAACGATCTGGTAGCTCAGCAAATAGATTAATTTTGTAAACATTATATTTTCTGTTCTTTGACATTTGGACAATTTCTTACGTAATTATAATATTAATTTTATTACTTGGAATATAAAACTGGCTCGTCAAACGCCTTCGCGTAGCTGTAAGTGTGTATGCAATTATAAAATAATAAATAAATAACCTAAATATTTTTTGGAAGAATTATATTTATGAGATCACACTTTACCAAGAAGAACTGCTCAATGAGTCAGCGCAACGAACTGCTGCTTTTTTTCTCACAGTGATCTTTCATCCCCTTTTGGGTTCCGTACGCAAAAAAGATATCGGAACCTTAATATTGAGAGAGACGTTGTTGTTGTATGTAATTACCTTATTTTAAAACATTGTTATTCACATTTTCAGTTCACTATTTAACCTGTACTTACTAATATTTGTAACATATTATAAATTGATTTCTATATAACCTGGGCATTTATTATATAATCTATCTATCAATTCCATTATAGCAAATTATCCATTAACACTGTTAATATATGTAGGAAACCTATTACTTTCTTCATTAATATAATATTCAGTGTAAATTTTTGGTTTGTTTGTTTAATATTATACCATTTTTCAAAGTGCACTTTTTGTCGACGTCACCCGGGAGGTTTTGACTGAAAATCAGCGTCGAAAATCTACGACAAGTGACGCTGAGGCAAGGCCTTCTTGACACAAACTCATGAACTATGATTTTATTAATAAAAAGTTTTTTTGTATCAAATAAATTTAAACGAATTTCTGGTCAAAAATCTCTCACATTTGTATCCACAAATTCAAATACGAACTATATTTCCGAACGCTTTTCCAGGAAACAAAACTGCTGAGAGAATCTTGTTTCAAATCAAATTTAGAGAGTGTATGTAACATTTAGCGTGGATGCTTCTCAAACAACCTTAAGATATACTTGTGCTTTATAAAATAGTACTCGGAAATATTCATAGGTTATCGATGGTGAAACTTCCTTGCACGGGCACGTAGCGGCACGGGGTGTGGGGGCGTGGCGTCGTCACTTCGAACTTCAAAAGATTGGTAATATTTTGTTAGAAGTATAAATTACATAACAACTGGAAAACGTCTGTTCTTAAACATTAACCAATATAAGTTCTATTTGTATATATTCCTCAGGGTTCGGGTAATCAATACAGAATACAATTTTTGTACACAATACAGTAAAAATTAAATAATAACACGGGACCGCGTTTCTTATGGCGGGCGGGTCCATTGCTACTCCTATCTCTGTTTATATTTTCGCGTGCCGGAGGTGTGCTAAGAAAATCGATCGTGCTCGTATTGAAGCGCGTTCTAAAATAACCCAATAGTAATTCTCTCATTACACCAATATAATGCCTATAGTTAATAAACAAATAGCTCATTAGCTCTATAGAATGAATAAAAAAATTGTAACGTTTAAACTAGAGTTCTGAAATCGGAGAATTGCCATTATACGTATAAAATAAATAAGAAAAAAAATTACATTGAAAATTTCCGGAAAACTTATTAGACCAATGTTTGTTAACAATTTAGAGTTGTTGTTTTTAAGACGTTTCAAATAAAAGTTTGCTATAAGATATTGTAAAACAAAACACGAGCGAAGCTGTGAAGGAAAAGTTGCGGAATCTAGGTTATTTGGACAGTTTCCTTTGGGACCGCGAGTGCGGCGAGATACATCCGCCATGTTCCCATATCGCGCTTCGCAAGCTTTTAAAGGCGGCGCTGCTGATACGATTTCAGAACCCAGTGACATATTTATGAGATTTATTTTTCAGAGAGATTGTTGTTCAACTTTAAATTCACCTTGTTATATCGAAAGGAACACAGGCTTTGTAAATTGCATACATAAGGTTTGTTGGTCGATTCTGTTTATATTGTTGAGTTATCTACAGTGCTGCGTTTTATATGAAGGTGTTTTGTTTTAAAAGTTGTTAAACAGGCTAAACCTAGAATAGGAACTAGCGCTCAGAGACAGCTGCAAAAATACATTAAAAGGTGCTGGGTAACATATTTTCTACCTACAGATGGTAGCTAGTGTGATGAGCTTTTGCGAAAAGCCTTATCACACCTCTATGCAATGAACTAATAATCGATATAATTTCAATTTCAGGTAAGTAATTATTATTATTTATTAGCTAGAGACCCAGGATATACATCTGGATAGACAGATGGACATATACAGGACGTCCTACGGCGATGTCACATGGAGGGAAAGTACCTTGAATATTGTAGATGGAACATTTTACTGAGAGAAGACATTTATTTGAATTTAAAAAACAATTTAAACTGCATTCATAGATATTTAAATCATTACATGGTTGAACCGGGAATCGAACCCGTTACACGGGAAAGAAAAACAACCTGTAGTTTTATCATACCGATCGAAAGATTTCATCATAAGGATTATTTTTTCCTAAATAACATAGTATCAGAAATAAAAGTAAGAGCATAAATTTTAACATTTGATGTTAAATTTTGTTCAGAAAAATGAAAATCTGACATTGCCTTAAGGACCTACATCTGACATTATCATAAGTACCTATTATACTCAACAAAGTGAAATTTACATTATATCAAATACAGCCTACGAATAAATAATGTAAAGAAGTATAACTCTGATACAGTGACCGCTTTGATTTCGGACTCATCAACTTCACAAGTAACAAAACACGCACTATTTTCCAAATTCAATTTGATTGGTTAATTGATTTGGCGCTTAGAAATGATCGCATCTGATTGGTCGCGTCAAGGTGATGTTGTCACCGCCGTCATTTCCTAGGGCCAAACCGCACTACTGCGGCACAGCATTGCAGCGAAGCGGCGCGGCTCGAGAAATATTAATTTGTATGGATTTATTAAAGGCGTAAACCGCACTATATCTTGCGGTACCACCAGAGAGACGCTGTGTAATAAATTATCATCATTTCACGGTCCACCCACGTTTCAACAATTTAAAAGTTTATTTATTTGTAATTTTGAAATTTATAAGACCTTATTTTACGTTCAAACATTTGTGTGAAATCGATTATTATCTCTGAAGAGTCGTGGAAAAAAGGTTTTGTACAAACGAGAATCAGGTTTCTTTCACCCAAATAGAACTATTTTTAATTTTTTAGCTCTATTGGTCTTTTTGCAAAACACCACGATTATTTCTCCTTCGACGACTTCATCTACTTGAAATTTTTGCCATTAGTTGAAAGAACCGTCCTTCTACGCTGCATTGCTATAGTGAACGAAAAAGGCGCATTATTTTTTAATTTATTATCCAAAAAATTATAATAACATGACGCTTTCTGTCAGTAATGTCGTAAAACCTATGTTAGGTTTGTCTAGACATTGAACTCTCGATAAAAATAGGTATATATTATCACACTATATCTTACAATGTGTTACGTACATAGCCAAATAACGAACAAAATAACAAAACTAAACAAAACACTAAATAGATAGATTTTATATAGACTTAGATTTTAGAGTCAAGCGTGACTTTTGCTTACACAAATAGCTGTTATCTAAGGCGCTTAATGAGTTATTTTATTATATGTGCAGTAAGCAGCTATCTACTTAGCATACAACTAATACGAACCAGGGCCCCCTACTCTAATTCGTCGAAGTATAGAACTTCGGGTCCGAAAGAAAGGTATCCGCAAAACACGTATTGGCTTACTTATGTTTAACTTCGTTCGTAGCATAGACTTGTAAGCATTTACCTGTGTAGATTTTGAATATCCTTTTTTTGATTGCTTTCGTATGGTTTGTACATTTCCCAAATATGAAATAATATAAATATAATTTATTCGTTTGCCTATAAGTCGAGTTCTAAATATGCAGAAAGAACACAATTAATAATGAGGATATAAACACCTATGGAGAACCTAGTGCAGCCGAAGCCACGCCGTTTCTAGAACATAAACTTAAATCCTAAATATCTAACCTGTATTTCCTAGAACAGTAGCGACACGTCCTCTCGCTGATCCAAACAGGACTCTCAGACTCTTACCTTGTGAAAATGTTCTTTAACTTCTCTGTTTTAAGACTTAAAATTGATTGAAGCATGCATACCAGCGTTTTCAGAGTATTATGGGAAATCCCATAGCGGGCAAGGTTTGTGTGGAACGTTGCGGTCCACCATTGACTATATCAAGCAACAAACTTCGTAACGCATATTACATTTTCGTTGTATAAAGTGTCGTTCGAAAAACGAAAAACGAAACTTTGTCGAATAGTAGTAGCGGCCCAGTTGTGTGACGGCTGTTTGACGTGTATCAGTGAAATTGATTTTGTTTGCGCTTACGCACTACAAAGGATGTTCCATTTTATATAGCTATAAAATTATATTACTAAATATTTTTTTAGAATATATTTAATATTTTTTTCTGTGATTTTATCTTTAATTGTACACGGCAGATTATTAATGAGGTGAGAAATTATGAATTGAGAGATTCTTTTGCCGTATACGTTATTGTCTCTAGGTACAAGTACCTAGTTTTCTATTTTTATGCTTCTGGTGAATTTAGAATGACTTATAGAAGATGGATTTCAGTTCGGAAGTATTATTGTTCGAGAAGTATATTTAATTGAACTTTTTTACGTTTTGTACGTTACTTATACTTCGGTTGCTTATACTTCGCTTACTTATACTTCGCTTACTTATACTTCGCTTACTTATACTTCGCTTACTTATACTTCGCTTACTTATACTTCGCTACTTGGACGAACGCAGTACTTATACTTCGATGCAGCACTGCTCTGCACCTCCGTAAATGCATTAGGTAGTGATGGTCGCTCAGATACCACGTCGCGCCGCACCTCTGTAGTGCGGTCCCAGCTTTAGAGTCGCGTGGATGGCGTTATGCCACAATATATTAGCTTGTTTACGTATTCATTTTCTATTACGTCTTTTTTCAATAAAATTGATTTATGGTTTTTCATGCAATTTATTTCAGTAGATTAGAATACTACTAAAATACTTTCTTGAAAATAATATTCTATAATTTAAAAGTCGGTATATATAATGCGCTAAAAGAGTAGAAATAGATTTCAAGTACATTTTTTTAGTCAAGTTGATATTGATCTGGATATAATTTACAATTAAATTTGAATTATAAAAAAATCTTATTGCGTGTATTACATTAATAAGTACATCAAGTTTTTTTGGCGGTTTGAATTTTCACAAAATGCTGCAATCTATAATAAATAGTTTTAGCTACCACAACGAAAGCATTTAGTCAACCTAGCTGTCATTGCAGGCTTGCAGGCAGTGTAAACACTCCAGCCCTCTACCAGTTGGCAGCGTGCCCAGCATGCTCAGATCTATTATTCTAGTATTCCATTGTACCAAATGAAGTAGTTGGATTATATATACCTATTGGAACTAACAATACCGCAGCCATAGGTGTGACAACTATCAATGTGACAGTTGAAGTCGTATTTATCTGTTATAATTTTATATTTTGGCTACAAATGATAAAATAGTTATCTAGAAACAGATCTTTAGCATGACAGTTATAAGACCTAAAATCAACTTATTTGTAATTTTTATGTCGTTTGTATCCCCAAAATCACGACATCAATTGACACTGTGACAGTTGTCAGACCTAAGCCCTACTTCTAGGATATTTTTATGTCATTAGTAGCACAAATAGTAAATTAGAATTGAGGACCTTTTTCAAAGTATTTTATGACATTTCTAGCACATGTTTGACATACAAAATTAAGAATATAAAAAAAAATTGAGAATTGTTTTCATATTAAATGTTCTAAGACTAACAATGTTCCAAAGTAATTTTTTGATTTAATGTAAAATTCATGTTGCATAAAACTATCCAGGGTAGTCAAGTATGGGTTTCGAAAATGTTGTGTTTCTTACTCGTTTATAAAAGGTATTCCTGTTTTTTTATATCCGTAAGGCTTCTCAACCATTTTATTTTAAGCTACGGTATTTTTGCAGAATTAAACAACGCAGAAGAACATTTATAAATTCAGTTGAAAATTCCCGCGGTACAACCGCATGACTCGAGCCCACGCGGCGAACTGACAGGGCCGCGCGGTACACTTTTTAAGCCACGCCCGCTGCGGTATAGTTTGTGTTCTGTTGTTTTTGAGCTTGAATTACATTTCTTTTCATTATTTATTCGTAGAATACAGCCCACTTTATGGATGAAACCCTTAGAAATAGTTACGTATGAAAAATTTTGCGCAGTAAGAAAACAGAAGCACTATAATAATTTTAGTAATATGTAGCACATGCAGTCATTATTTCATAATTCTTCAGTCTCGTAGAATATTTGTAGCAACAACCACGTTGTTCAGATGTCTGTAGACATTAAATTCTCGCTCCGAGATATAGTAGCCAGCGTTCGTGTTAAACTCAAATATTACAATAGCCCTATATTTTGCTAACCTCAGCTCTGGTTTATGCTCCAAAGTCTAATGTTACAGGTTACAGTTCAATCTACGTTGCATATTTTACATTCGTTATCTTATATATGCCCAACCATATTGTGCATAATCATAACACTTTGCATTTTATAGCTTTGCTTTATCTAAACTAGTTTAAAATTTCTGCTCCAAATCATCATGACAAATTTTGTAAATCAAACAAAATATTTTATTTTCCGGATCGCATACAATAATTTTTCGATATTCATATTAAAAAGCCTTCATGTATTTTTCGAGTAACTTTAAACTATAGTTGAACGCGCTCCACCGCTCGCTGACATTTCGTGAATGATAAACTGCAATACTCACACATACAATCTCAGCCACGCCGATGTCACAGTGGCTTTGTACAAGCTCGAAATGTAATGCTAACAATAAACAATATTCAGATTTGTGGCATAATCTTTATACAGACAGCAGATACCTACACAACGTGAGCGGCATGGATTTGTCTTGTTAACACCGTAGCGAGTCTGAGTTGTGAAAGAGGTTTTCACAATTGATTGTTAGTCGGTGCAAATATATGACAGCTTTTGCTATAAGCGAGTATGTCGAAACGTAGCTGTATATGCTTGTGAATTCCTTTAGCAATTTTTTTAAACACGACAACGCTATTTCCACTGCGAGCCGCGAGCCAAGTGATATTGCCATAGAGCGTTACATATTCATATAGCAATTCTGCTGAAGGCGCTCCCACGAGGCGGCGTACCTACGTTATTTGATATTTTTTACAACCGATAGTTTTTTTTTTATGTCTGATAGGTTAGCCTTTGACTACTATCACCTGATTGTAAGTGATGATGTGGTCGAAGATGTTATTATATAAACTATTTATTTCAGGCAACTTAGCATTATAAATAACACAGGCCCATAAAATATATACCTTAAACTAACATATATATTAGTTTATATGATGACAATAATTTTTAATTTTAATCACGTTTTTCTGATTACGCGATACGCGAGGCGTCAGGTATCCGACCGAGGAAACGCCGGAACTTGATACCCTTCGGCCAAAATTCAGGTTCCATGAATTTTTGGAACTCGCGAGTCGGCACTCTCACCACAAATGACTTGAAGGTCACGTTGTGACGAGACTCCAATCGCTGAACTATTGGATTCATATTCGTTTTGAGCGCGATGTACTCCACCAGGTCTTCAACTTGCGTGGTGTAGTGCAAGCGGGAAACGTAGAGCTGTGTTGACGGCAACTCTTGGCGCAGCAGATGGTTATCGCCGGTAGGTGCAGTACCATTCTTATTCTGAGAGGAGTTCTTCTTCTTCTTTTTCCTCTCTACTTTTGTGTATACGTCTTTATCACATTGGCTGTTTTGCGGGCGCAAAGGCACAGCCTTACGAACTGGGTCGCAGTGACCCAATTTTTCTCTCCTTCCCTCAGTTCGATCCGGGGTATGTCCGGCAACGACAGCGGCGTAAGTGCGTTCCGGCGTGGACGCGGAGACGCATGACGTTGTCGGCACCGCGTTAGCGCGGGGTGCGGGGCGCGGGGCATCGGTCAGTGTCGGCGGCGGCGGTGTAGTGACGACAGTGGGCGGCGAGTCGAATTTAGCTGACTCGAAACTCGACGAATATTCAGGCTAACCTAGAATTACTGGCTCTCAAGCACAACTGCCGGAAAAAGGTGCTTGGCGACAGATTTTCTACTTGAGGGTGGTGGCTATAGCCAGGTGGGCATTCGCAAAATGCCCTACCGCCATGCTATAACTAATGCCATCTTAAGACAACAACCGGGACGGCTTAACGTGCCCTCCGAAGCACGAAAACACTCAGTAGTAATGTCACTAGCGGTCACCCATCCAACTCATGACCGCGCGTGACGTTGCTTAACTTTGCTGATCGGTTGAGAACAGCTAAGTAAACTTCGCTACGAGCGCTTCAAAAGTTGTAATAATGTGTACTAAATCCGAGACATATCTAACGGTCGCAAGGGGAAACTTTGATACATTTTATAATGTACATAGTAAGCACGTAAGGCCACATATATCTAGAGAAGGTCTAAACTGCAGCATGCACGAGTCACTGAGCAGAATTTGCAGCGAGCAGGTTCTAATCAGAAATCACTTTATCCTTCCGCGTCGTCAGTTCAGTATAAAGCTGCAATTGGAAACGTATTGCATCGAATTCATCGTGAAACGAAGTAAACCCAAAGTATACGACTTATATTGCGGTAACACAAATTGTGTTCAATTGTAGCGCCCTCCATTACCGATTCTATAAGATCCGCAAAAGAACTACTTAAGGTTAACTCTGTACCTACGTCAATAATGGCCAGTTTTTTTAAATGCTTGATAGGTTAGCCTTTGACCACTATATCACCTGATGGTAAATGATGATGTGGTCGAAGGTGTTGTTCAAGCTAATCTAGAATTACTGGCTCTCTAGGACTGCTGCTGGAACACACCGTTACTGTATCAGCCTGATTGTTCACAGATGCACACAGATTCCCCATTATGGGGGGGGAGGGGGAGTGCTTATCTAATCCCCACGCTTGGCAGGCGTCTTATGAATCATAGTGTGAGATATCAGTTCTTTAGAAACCGCTGCTGCCCACCTTCTGGTGTGTTACGCTTAGTTGCTTTTTACGACACCCACGAGTAGAGATGGGGGTGCCATTCTAGCCAAGTTAGGTGCTTGGCGACAATTAATTGTAACAATCTAAGTATTTATACTATATCATGAATTCAAAAGTTTGTGCCTGTGTTTGTTATCATTCAACACCCTGAATTACTTAATGAATTATATGATACAATATTTGCTTAGGTTTTTATACATTCTATTCTGATTTATTCAGTAGTTCCCGATGGCACTGTCGTCCTATATTACTTAACAGTTAGTAGGACAAGACGAAATGTGTGGATCGTGGGAGTATGGCCTGCCTGTTGTGTAGTCCGGGCGAAGATGGTAGATGACCTGTAGATGACCGTTGCCCCGGGTAGGATCTTGAGAACGGTCTTGAGTAGTTGACGCTAAGTAATATTGAGTATTTTAAGTATGAATTGCGCAAAGTAACGTGGATGTGCTTTGTTGTTCATCTGGTGAGGAGTGGCGTGGTGAGCGTCGGCAGCGATGATCGCCGCATGCGACCCCCGCGCCGCGCGGCGGCCGGCGCTCTCTGCTGGTCCGTACCACTCCTGAGGACCGTGCACTAACTAATCGTTACCAAGGAGCTTGTATATACACATAATGAAAAGCAGAAGCGCGCCGGCTACAGCTTATTGCATAGCACAGAGATTAAATCTTAATGCAGTGAGCGGAGAGGAGCACAGAGAGTAATGCAAAGCATTAAGCTCTAAGGAGATACAATACAATACAAAAACTCTTTATTGTTTACCAAGCTAATACTTACTTTTGTACACTTAAGAGTAACTAACATTAAGAGATTATGAGCACTCAGCAAGAATCCAAAATAAACGAGTTCTAAATATATTTTGACTTAATTCATATGATTATTCGGGATATTAATTGAAAAAGTAAACTTCGCTACGAGCGCTTCAAAAGTTGTAATAATGTGTACTAAATCCGAGACATATCTAACGGTCGCAAGGGGAAACTTTGATACATTTTATAATGTACATAGTAAGCACGTAAGGCCACATATATCTAGAGAAGGTCTAAACTGCAGCATGCACGAGTCACTGAGCAGAATTTGCAGCGAGCAGGTTCTAATCAGAAATCACTTTATCCTTCCGCGTCGTCAGTTCAGTATAAAGCTGCAATTGGAAACGTATTGCATCGAATTCATCGTGAAACGAAGTAAACCCAAAGTATACGACTTATATTGCGGTAACACAAATTGTGTTCAATTGTAGCGCCCTCCATTACCGATTCTATAAGATCCGCAAAAGAACTACTTAAGGTTAACTCTGTACCTACGTCAATAATGGCCAGTTTTTTTAAATGCTTGATAGGTTAGCCTTTGACCACTATATCACCTGATGGTAAATGATGATGTGGTCGAAGGTGTTGTTCAAGCTAATCTAGAATTACTGGCTCTCTAGGACTGCTGCTGGAACACACCGTTACTGTATCAGCCTGATTGTTCACAGATGCACACAGATTCCCCATTATGGGGGGGGAGGGGGAGTGCTTATCTAATCCCCACGCTTGGCAGGCGTCTTATGAATCATAGTGTGAGATATCAGTTCTTTAGAAACCGCTGCTGCCCACCTTCTGGTGTGTTACGCTTAGTTGCTTTTTACGACACCCACGAGTAGAGATGGGGGTGCCATTCTAGCCAAGTTAGGTGCTTGGCGACAATTAATTGTAACAATCTAAGTATTTATACTATATCATGAATTCAAAAGTTTGTGCCTGTGTTTGTTATCATTCAACACCCTGAATTACTTAATGAATTATATGATACAATATTTGCTTAGGTTTTTATACATTCTATTCTGATTTATTCAGTAGTTCCCGATGGCACTGTCGTCCTATATTACTTAACAGTTAGTAGGACAAGACGAAATGTGTGGATCGTGGGAGTATGGCCTGCCTGTTGTGTAGTCCGGGCGAAGATGGTAGATGACCTGTAGATGACCGTTGCCCCGGGTAGGATCTTGAGAACGGTCTTGAGTAGTTGACGCTAAGTAATATTGAGTATTTTAAGTATGAATTGCGCAAAGTAACGTGGATGTGCTTTGTTGTTCATCTGGTGAGGAGTGGCGTGGTGAGCGTCGGCAGCGATGATCGCCGCATGCGACCCCCGCGCCGCGCGGCGGCCGGCGCTCTCTGCTGGTCCGTACCACTCCTGAGGACCGTGCACTAACTAATCGTTACCAAGGAGCTTGTATATACACCTTTTTAATTTTTGCAAATATATAGTAGTTTATTTTCGTGCTTCCATTATTATAATTTATTAAATGTATTAAATTAAATGATATCAGTAAATTGTTTGAACATAGAACTAATTTGTAGATTTTAGTTTGAATGTGTATATTTAAGATTTTTAATAATTATATAACGTTTTTTTAAATATTCTAGGTTTGCAATAACGCCTACTTCTTTCTGCATTTATTCTATCGTAAATTTGTAATTATGTAACGCTTCGTTACAACGACAACGAAGCCGCGATCGAAGATTTTATGTTTGTGTTTTGCTGAGACTATAAACCCTATGTGATTTTTTTTATTTTCAGTTTTGTTTTTCACATCTAATATTTGTATAAACATTTATCTAAAACTATTTTAATATAATATAAAAAAGGATAGTTTATTTTACGAAACTTGATAATTGTAATTACCTACGTCTCCTCAAATTATTCACGCCAGGTTGTAGAAAGCCCTTGCTAGCAGTCAATCTTTAAATTTTACAGCTTTATAAATAAATATGAACAGAGATGTACTACTTTAATACTCAAGTCAGCCCAACTACATACGAAATACGTGAACTTTTTTTTAAGCGGATGGCCGGATTTGTCCCACACCACAGATTATACAAATGTTTCGTTCAGAAATGTTAAGGGCGAATACTTACGTAGGTATACAGCCATGATGAAGTGCAGAAAAAAAACTAGGTTTAGATACAAAGAAACTATTAAAATCAATTATTAAGAACATTACTTGAGTATTTAAGTAACATGTAGCGAGATTGAAATTAAATTCCTGTTTCGATAGCATTTTATGACAATTTTTCAATTGCATGTAAATGTCGTTGCTTGAACTTGAATGACCCGTGTGCTGTGCTATAAATTAAAAAAAGAAACTTACTGACCTTTGGTTTCATGACAAAAAGAAAGCTTGAGGGTTTTATATGGGGCATTACGGCCAAGTTGACCTGTATGTTTAGATACTGTTTACGTGCAAGTGTGAAGAAAATTAAATTTTAACACACTTAAGAATTCCCATTTTTGCATTTAATATTTATAGTACGAATAAGAAAATGAAGGCTTCTAGAGAACTTCGGCGTCGTACATAATGAAAAGCAGAAGCGCGCCGGCTACAGCTTATTGCATAGCACAGAGATTAAATCTTAATGCAGTGAGCGGAGAGGAGCACAGAGAGTAATGCAAAGCATTAAGCTCTAAGGAGATACAATACAATACAAAAACTCTTTATTGTTTACCAAGCTAATACTTACTTTTGTACACTTAAGAGTAACTAACATTAAGAGATTATGAGCACTCAGCAAGAATCCAAAATAAACGAGTTCTAAATATATTTTGACTTAATTCATATGATTATTCGGGATATTAATTGGAATCATTTCGACATCAGGTCTAAGGGCCATGAAATTTAATTGTTTAAACCTAAATTTGACTGTTGTTGAAGTCGTTGTCTGTGTCCGGGCAACTCAGATTCCAAGACAAACATTTCCCAAATGGCGTAACAAACTTGTAGTTTGCTCATTTTACTCATTATTCATACTCACCTCACGTTATGTTGACTATGTGAACAAATAGATCTCTCGCCACGTGAAGGGTAACGTGGACTTTGTCCTCATCACACTTGACAAAATGTGATGTAAATATGATATGCAATTTTATATTGTTATGATTGCAATAACGCCTGCTAAGCGGATTAGATTACAAAATTACAAATATACGATAGGAAAAATTTAAGTCATGTGCGGGATTCGAACCCGCGTCCATCCGCCCCTTTAGCCGGGGCATGCTCTAACCAATTGAGCTAACATGACATGACGTCATAACTCGAATTTTTCCTAAAGTTCATTAACCATCGTATTGGGATGGAGCGACATCTATAGTACCACTTACGTTGTACTACAAACAAGACCATGGTTAATGAACTATAGGAAAAATTCGAGTTATGACGTCATGTCATGTTAGCTCAATTGGTTAGAGCATGCCCCGGCTAAAGGGGCGGATGGACGCCGGTTCGAATCCCGCACATGACTTAAATTTTTCCTATCGTATATTTGTAATTTTGTAATGATATGCAATGCCTTTATACTTTACCCATTTCGTTCCAGTTTGAAACTCTTCAAAGTGCTGTATTATCTATGCATGCGGCGCGGCGGGTGCAAGGGTACGGGAGTGATGGCTACGAGCACTGTTACTATATTCGATAAACAACTACCAGTTCTGTTATTGCCCGTCGTGTTGTGCAAGAGTTGCATCTCCCCATATCTTCCTGTGGGAGTTGCAAAAGGTGATGGAAAGAAAAATACCAGAAGGTGGGCAGCAGCGCCTTCCCAGCACTGTCACCTTACACAAGCTTGTTCGATCACCGGTGGTGAATGAATTGACTTTGCGCACGGCTTAATAAAATACCTAATTCCGTTCATATACTTCTTCTTAATTTATTATGAAATAAAACGAACCAAAGGCTTCTTCATTTTAAAATACTGGCTATTGCAGTTGCGTTGACGATGTTTGTCAGTACGTCCAATGTACAATAACATGTAACCACTAATAAAATATAAGCTTCATATTATAATATTACAAGTTAAAAATATAACAATTATGGAATTGTTATATATAAAGCTCATAACCTACACTGAAAAAAATGGTACTCAAACAACCAAACATGTGTCTTGGTCGGCTAAAATGTGTTTCAAACAACTTATGAACGATTTGCATTGATTAATGTTAGATATGTAATGGAAACAATTTAATTTAGTTGATATTTCTGTTGTTTCTTAAGAATAAGTATCAGGGTTATTACAAACATGTACACTTTTTGGTCATCCTAATTAATATATTTAGTTTGCATGATTGTTTCATTCCATTGAACCTGTCGTGCGCGATTAACTACTCTTAACAACCACACGGGATCAAGCTAATTTATAATATTAGCTAACCCCATCCCAATACATAATTAACCAGATTAATTTATAATATTGAACCTACTCAGCACAAATAATCACTAGTAACAACCTATATTGATTCAGTCAACTTACAATCCTAAGTCAAACCAAACATCAGGAGTTCAACCCGAACCATCAAGTACGCGGCCCGCGGGAGTCCCCACTACTCTCCTACCACCGCGCCGCGCGCTGTGCCGTCACAACATTTACGTTCGCGCCATAATAAACTCTGCAACTGTTCTGTAATCAGTTAATCAGTCATTCTTAAGAATTATGAAATAATTTTAAATACAGCTCGGCCACCATACCTTTACGTAAACTTTAAACTACGTATCGGAAAACTCCCTTTCGGATAAATTTGTGTAGTTTATATAAAAGCACTAGCAAAAAGAAAAGTGCTGCTAGACGAAGTTGTGGAACTTTTGAGGATCTAGGAGCTACCGAATCTTTTTCCTGTATTTCTCGGTAAGTGTTTACATTCATACTTAAAAGTGTAACATTTCATTTACATAGTTACCATATGTAGTATTCGTTGTATCTAGAAGCCGGACCTACCTGTAAAACAAATAAATTCATTTTTGCCAACAGTCAAAATTACCTACAGCTTTTGTAGTGCTCGTAACGAAGTCTGCTAACCTGTTCTTAACCGATTAGCAAGGTTAAGCAACGTCCGCCGCGGTCATGAATTGTATGGGTGACCGCTAGTGACATTACTACTGTGAGCTTCTGTGCTTCGGAGGGCACGTTAAGCCGTCGGTCTCGGTTGTCGTTTTGGATAGCTGTCGTTATAGCATGGTGGTAGAGCATTTGGCCTACCACCATGCTCAGGTACGTGGCTAGCAAGACAGATTTTATTTGCACTATACTCTCACTTTAACCAATCCTCCACAAACTGATCATGATCATCATTTGCCATTTGCTATAAATATTAGGATCACCTCTTTGAAGCACTCGTAGCGAAGTTTACTTAGCTGTTCTTAACCGATCAGCTAAGTTAAGCAACGTCGCGCGCGGTCATGAGTTGGACGGGTGACCGCTAGTGACATGACTACTGAGCGTTTCCGTGCTTCGGAGGGCACGTTAAGCCATCGGTCCCGTTTGTCGTCTTAGGATGGCGTCTCAGGATGGCAGGCATGGTGGTAGGGCATTTTGCGAATGCCCGCCTGGCTAGCTACCACCCTCAAGTAGACAATCTGTCGCCAAGCACCTAACGGTGTGTTCCGACAGCTGTCCTTGAGAGGCCAGTACTTCTAGGTTAGCCTGTACAACATCTTCGACCACATCATCACTTACCATCAGGAGAGATAGTGGTCAAAAGCTAACCTATCAGACATAAGAAAAAACCTAGATAATAAATTAATAACAACAGACATTCAGTTGCCAATGGAAGGTGCATGCCTAACCTTGAAAAAACTGGTGGTCTAGTTTTTGATAAACTTATGAACTTAACTGGGTTTATGCACTTCATGTGAATGTTAAGTGTTTTTAGTACGTCAGGGCTAGGTCAGTTAAAAATATCATACATGGTAATTTCCATATAAGTTAATCAGTAACTTTTCATCTTAGATCATTATTATTCTTGTCCATCCACACATCTTGTTGTGTGGATGGACAATGTCAATACAGGTATTTCAGCATTCTGACTGGTTAGGTATCGTGTAAATACCAAAGAATTATCTATTTTGACATTGTAATTTTCTTGTTTTGCAGATTCACGATTGTTTCCTGGAATAGTCAATATCTTGTGATGATGCTAAGTATAGAATCAAAACACATTGAAAATTATTTTGGCTATGTGGCATTGACGTTATGTTGGCTTAGCAGGAAAATTAGGTGCAATTCGGGTTAGAATTGATTAAATGGGGGCACCTCGATTAATATTCTTTATTATGATTTATCTTAAGCCACCAGTGGTCCTAATTATTGTGTGTTATACATGGAAAATGCTCATTATGGAAAGCGTGTATTTTGGAAGTATATTATTATATTATTATTTATATTATTTTTGTATACTGTTTGTCTGTCATACAATGATCAAATAGTTGTATGACAAGACTAAATCTTTACGTTTTTGTATTTAATTGAAACAAATTTGTTATATTACTATGTACATTGAATTGGTTGAGGTAAATGATGTATATGATGAATATTTTATATATAAGTATTGTGATAATAAAGAAAAGTAATAAGTATATAGGTATTTTATTTTATCTTACACCAACTAATTTATATTTCAATTAAACAGTCTATTTATCTCTTTTATTTTGTTTGCAGTTATCACCTGAAAATCACTAGCCAGCAGATAGTCTCAGCTATAATATTACTACATTATTTTTTTTTTAGTTTTTAGTTGATATGGTTACTTATCCACCAGATAAGCGAGGAAGACAATAGGATCGGTGCGCTAGTTGCAGCGCCAGGAAAATGAATCTTCATCATCATACATCTTCCTAGCATATCTGGTGGATATGCAGTCTGAGTACAAAGGTACAACAGAGAATTGAACTGAATAAGACATATGGCTGGAGTAACGGACACTCTTGTTCAAATGAACCAAGTCACATAACTACGGAAACATATAATGATGTTAGTATTGAATTAAGCACATGACTACTTTAACGTACTGTCTTGTTCAAAATAAGCCATAAGCATAACTAATGGCACACACACAGTTATTAAAAAATTACAATACACATAGTTATTTCAATGGTCACAGTAGTTTAAACTATATAAGATAAAAGGCTTAGAAAGATCTTGCAGCTTATTCGGTTTAATATATACAAATAATAACTGCAATATAGAATAGCATGTTAATTAATCATGATACTTAACACATGCTGACAGCATGCATTGGTTCAAGTAAACTGCTGTGATGTTAGGCTCATATGGAAACAAGATGTTAGTTAAACTGAACACGGATATTAATCAAAGTAACGTATTATTTTTTTCAGGGTAATTAATCAATTTACAATATTGAACAAAAAATACTACAGTGTACAACGTCTCCGCTACTATAAACAAAACGTCAATTTCACTATAATTATGTCACATCTATGACTGTAATGTCACTCGTGTCACAATACAAATAAAATACGTTCGAATAAAGTTTACTCATAACATTGGAAACAAATTAAACCTCTCGATAATTATATAATAGTAGGTGAACCTCGATGTTATCTGTAGACGTGTAATCACGTGGCAACACGCTACACTACACACGCGACACGATGCGACACGATGCGACGCGACGCGACCACCCAAGGTCGCACCTGACTCACCAGGACCTTTCCATTAGCAGGTCCTTTATATCTTTATTTGTCCTATTATATCTTTATATTTTATGTTATTGGGATAAGACAGTTTATTAATTAATCTTTGCTGTCTGAAATAAATATATTTATTATTATTTATATTTTCTTGCTCTTTCTTAATGCTAAGTGAAATCAATAGGTAGCTCGTTTCATCGAGTCTCATGACTCATATCTTATTTATTATTAATACATGTAATAAAACTGTAACAGACCCAATGCTGTACTCTGCAGATATTTTGAAAATAAATTTGAGAGCACTCACAAAAATGATACTGATGTAAAAACTGTATTTTTTATTATTTTTGTCTGTATATCAGTCATGTCCGCGCATCACGCCAAAACTACTGAATGAATTAAATGAAAATAAGCACGATTTGAGTTCATACTACGAAAAAGGACATTGTATACATTTTATCCCAAAAAGTGGGTAAATATTTTTTGGCTTGGTGGGCACGCAGGCACCCTGGCACCTACGGGCACCCCGGCACCTCACAGGCACTCCGGCACCCCACGGGTAGCTCGGCACCCCACGGGCAGCCCAGCTCCCTTATTAAGTTTTGCAAGCTTGCTAAAATAAAATCTGAAACATTCGCCAAAGTCAGTTTTTTTAACTATCTATCTTTTGCCAGATACATTTCGGATACTGCGCAATGGAAGTGCACAATCTAATATATCTTCGTTCTACCGTCAAACAAGGAACGGTGAAAAGACGCCGCTTTAAAATCGAAATTACAAAGAAACTCACAAAGTACTTTGCTTCAACAATTAGGTATTGTGCAAGCCGCGAAGGAACTCTGTGAGTTACCCAACTACTGTCTTATTTATTTATTATTGCATCATGTACATACATAACAAACGAGTACATACCCTGTTAGAGTGTAGCAAATATATAATAATGAGGCTGTACAATAATAATTGCTAATATAATGAGAGTAATTTGATTTGTCATATAATACATTTCTTAATTATGTCAAAAAAGTAATTCTAATAAATTTAAATTATTTTCGCATTGTAATAGTTACTTAAATTATGGTCAAAGTATTAAGATTAAGACTATATGGGTTAGATAGATCAGAATCGGGAGTTATTTACGTTTTTATCTTCAATATATTCATTGATAGTGTAATAACATTTTTTTGTCAATAAATTCTTAAGTTTTATTCTATATTTCTTTTCATTTGTTTAATTTCTTATTTCTAAAGGTAATTTATTAAATATTTTTATTATTGTATATTGAGGTCCTTTTTTGACTAGTTCTAATTTTGGTTCTGGTGCTAGGAGTTGATTTTGATGCCGAGGGTTTGGGTTAAAGGTAAAAAGATTTTGATATTTTCTTACAAACTTTGACGCTTCCATTATATTAGGTCCTTACATATGAAATTGGCGTTTTTCGTACTGGCCACTTTAATCACGAATTTCTCCTCTTTGGTAAGGAATTCCAAATTCAAATTTGTACAGCTATAGACTCATGTATTTGTGCTTCGATGATCGTCATTCATTTGTTTTTTTTCTTCTGTTTTTTTCTGTTTGCGTCACTCATTTTACAAAATGGAAAACCTTAAATATCGCATTATTTACGAGTACGAGTTCCGCCGTGGCACTAGTGCTGCGGAAACAACTCGAAGGGTGAATGATGTGTATGGCGGTCGTGTTGCAAAAGAAAACACAGTTCGTTTTTGGTTCCAACGTTTTCGTTCTGGAAATTTCGACCTGCAGAACAAGCCCCGTGGACGGCCTGAGACTCAAGTTGATAATGAAGAGTTGAAGGCTATTGTGGAAGCGGATCCATCGCAAACCACGTCCGAGTTAGCTGCAGGCTGCAATGTTAGTGATAAAACTGTTTTAATTCACTTGAAGCAAATTGGGAAGATTAAAAAGCTTGAAAGGTGGGTACCTCACGAATTGACTGAAACAAACCGGCAAACGCGCGTCGACTGCTGCGTTACATTACTAAACCGGCACAATAATGAAGGTATTTTAAACCGAATCATTACCTGTGATGAAAAATGGGTTCTTTACGATAATCGGAAGCGCTCAGCGCAATGGTTAGATCCTGGCCAGCCAGCCAAATCCTGCCCCAAGCGAAAATTAACCCCAAAAAAGTTACTTGTAAGCGTTTGGTGGACTAGTGCCGGTATTGTTCATTACAGTTTTATCAAATCTGGCCAGACTATTACGGCTGATGTCTATTGTCAGGAATTGCAAACCATGATGGAAAAGCTAGCGGCTAAACAACCTAGGCTGGTCAATCGCTCCACGCCACTGCTGCTTCACGACAACGCTAGACCACACACTGCGCTACAGACGGCTACTAAATTAGAAGAGCTTCAATTGGAAAGTCTAAGACATCCTCCGTACTCCCCGGACCTTGCTCCAACAGATTACCATTTTTTTCGAAATTTGGATAACTTCTTGCAAGGGAAAAAATTCAACTCCGATGGGGCAGTCCAAATCGCCTTCAAAGATTTTATTGATTCCCGTCCGACTGGTTTTTTTAGTAAAGAGATCAATGAACTACCTATGAGATGGCAAAAGTGCATAGAAAATAATGGTTCATACTTTGATTAATTAAATATATTATATTAAAAAATATTCGACTTTTTGTTCCTCCCATACAAAACGCCAATTTCATATGTAAGGACCTAATATAAATACTCGGAAGCGTTAGTATTTTGTGTTGAATGAAGTAAGGTTTAGAGAAGAATTTGTCTAGTTTATCCGCCCTGCGTGGTAGCAATGTGCTACCAGTTGCAACATTAGTGAAGTCTAATAATTATCTTTTATTTATTTCCATTTTAATTTCTATTCCCCTGTATATCACGGGTATATAGCTCGAAAACGGAAAAGTTATAAGCCTGAAATTTATTTTTGTGGTGGTAGGACATTTTGCGAATGCCCGCCGGGCCAGCTACCATCATGTACAAAATTTGTAACCTAACGGTGTGTTGCGGCAGCTGTCCTTAGAGGCAGTAATTCTAGGTTAACCTGAACAACATCTTCGACCTCATGATCCCTTACAATCAGGTAAGATAGTGGTCAAAGGCTAGCCTATCAGTAATAAAAAAAAGCTAATGATGAAACAACCGCTGCAGGCCAAAAGTCTACGTCAGGAATAACTTTCAGTGATTAGTTAGTACTTATAAAATACACTGCTTGAATTCAGTAGCCCTCTTCCGCTAAAGCACCATCAAACTTGCGCTAGCAAGCTGCTCTTCACGCTGGCCAGCTGCCCTTCAGCGTTTCGTCATACGAAGGATATCATTTTCCTCTGTTTGTAAGAATAGATTTTAAAAGTAGCTGTTTGAACTCATTTGGTAGGTGAAATATAAGTGGCGAAGATCTGAGCTTTAGAAATTCACGGCTTGTAGTATATGTATGAAATGTTAAATACAATATTATACCAAAAGTCAATAACAACGTAACATGTAGTTGTAGGTATAAAAATTAGAAGATCCTTCATCTAAGTACATTCAATTATATTAGTTTTTGTTGCATAGCCAGGGCCCGTTAATGTTTACGCCGGATGACGTCACTTTTGTAATCGTATCCAGTTCACGTGAGCCAACAAACGAAGCGTCGCGTCGTGATGTCAACCATAGGCTCCTTCGTAAACGTACGGTAGACTCGATACGTTTACGTTACGCATTGTCTTTACATATTCTTGAGGGAAGTGATATCATCAAAATCAATGAATTAAAATAACAAAAAAACATAATTTAATATACTAAATAAATTGAAAACAAAAGAAGACAGCAGAACTCTCGCTGGCTTCTTAGAAAGTAAAAGTAAACGATTGCGTTCCAATAAAACAACTCATATTACAAATTACTAATTTCGTTTAAACTTGAGCAAAACAATTAGTGCTTAAATAACGTGCAAAGTTCTTCTGAAGGGCATGAGTGCGCAAGGTTCGGGAACCTGCTCCCTCTGATTATCAAGTCTCGTGTTCCGCACCGGAGAAAATAGTAATTAAAAGACAAAACAGTGCTAATTACAATGACAATTAGACCTTTGTCGACGTGACATACAAATTACAAGCTGTCACAGGTTTGTAAGAAGTCAGGAAAAAGTTCTGTCGAAATACTCGTGTTCATAAAGCTTTGTGCAAACCGACCTTTCCATTACTACGTAATCTAAAAATGCAACAACACGCTGCGACCTATATGTTTCCATTTTAAATACAATATAACAAATTTTTATTTACCCCACATACGGCAGCTGGAGTTCAAGTTGCCTCCTCTCTGAGACTATGTAAAATTGGTTATTTTGTTATTTTAGTTTATGAAGCAGTTATAAGCATTACAATGATTTACCTAAATGCAATTCAATCAGTTTAATCTTTATGGGGTAAATACGAACACGATAACTTGGAGGCGTGCTAATGGCGTTGTGGATCAATCATATATATTGAATAAGGAGCCATTGATCACATCCAATAGTTTAATTTCAGAGTTAATTCTGATGTCCTCCTTGAAGTTCCCCTTCCCACTTGCTTCTGAAATGGGTAACAATGCACAAGAAAGACTCCAAAAGAAATAAGTTACAAGACCAGTCGGACGTGCTCTATCCGCACCCACCAGCCAACTTGGTAGCCAAACCTAGATTTATTCAGTGTTAAAAAGTAATTAAGGCATTAGTTTCTGGTGGTAATATTAAATTGTTTGAGTTCGTCGCGAAAATTAATATAGTACTAAAGTCAGAATACAAAATAAAAAAAAAATTAACCTCTTAAGGACGCCTCTTACAAAGTGGGCAGTACCCTGGACAATCATTTCAGGGTCTATGTCTATGTTTTTTAGAGATTTATTGAATCTATAATTATTTACGCCTGTGTTAGACTTTTGTTATTTTCTCCTGATTTAGGCTTTTGTGGATAATATTTAAAACTTGTATATTTGCAATTGAATTAAAACTGTTTTGGTTATCTGTGAGCTCTTATGTTAATAATTTATTTACAAATCAAATCAAATAGTTTTAGTATCATTAGTTACCAGTCAACTGTAGAAAAAAAATATTACAGCTTCGTAGGATAGTTTTTTTTTTATGCCTGATAGATTAGCCTTTGACCACTATCTCACCTGATGGTAAGTGATGATGTGGTCGAAGATGTTATTCAGGTTAACCTAGAAGTACTGACTCTCAAGGACAGCTGCCGGAACACACCGTTAGGTACTTGGCGACAGATTTTCTACTTGAGGGTGGTAGCTAGCCAGGCGGGCATTCGCAAAATGCCCTACCAACATGCAAATTAGTTAAAAAGAAGGAATAAGATTATTAACACGCGACTTTCTGCTATTAGCTGCAGGTTGCCAATGTTTACAATTGGTCAATAGCATGTTATTTCTCTGTGGCCTAGTCGATCCAAGCCATCGTACGCCACACTTTGTTTAACAGTGGACGTCTTCCAGATAATGATGATGAAGTAAACGATGTAACATGTAATAGTATCTCAAGAGATATTAATGTTCCGCCCGGTGCCAAATTATTATCCTTTGATGTAGACAGTCTATTTACCAACGTTCCTTACGAAAATTGCTTACGCGTCCTAGAGAATCACTTCGAGCAACAACGACTACATCCTGGGGAAGTAAAAAGTAAAGTATTATAAAATTAACTACTACTTTGTATGAAACATAGCTACATTAATTTTAATATTGTTATGTTTGCAATAACGCCTGCTCGGCGGATCACATTACGACTTTTAACCATCCCAATACGATGGTTAAATAAAGAACTAAAGGAAAAATTGGAGTTATGAATCACTGTCAGGTTAGCTCGAGTGTTACTGTTTTAGTAGTCACGTCAAGTCACAAAAACGTATAATTTTTCAATTAGGAGCTACAACAAAAAGCTGTTATTCACGTTTGTGCCTATATACAGGCGTGTTGAGCCTCCGGCTGCTCGCCAGGGTATTAAAAGGACGTCCCTCACCCAAACTCCGGTGGAGTGGTTTTGTCGACAGCGGCAAACAATTGGAGGATATCCTTCGCCGCTTTAGGAAACTCAACACACTCCCTAAACAAACAAAAACTCTATAAATAACTTAAACCTCTCATTCTCGATAGTGCGAAGAATCAAGACCTCCTCTGAAGAAGCTTCGTGTAGAACCAAAACGCGTCGATATTTCATCAGGTTTGGCTACGTGGCGTTATAATGTTTCAACCGGCGGAATCGCCACTTGATTTGTTATTATTAGGTTAGAGCACGAAGTAGGAACTTATTGTTCACGGCGAAAAACATTATTTTGTATTCAAAGTCAAGAAAAGTTTCAAGAGTCTATGTTTCATACCATCAACATTTCATTTATAAATTGAAATATTAAAAACAACGTAATGAATAAACATTTAATGATGTTAAGAAGTCAGCATTTCTCACAATAAAAGTACTTAACAAATCGTTAGCGCGATTGCAAAGTTTGTGAACGAATCGTTCCGAAACATTTCGCAGATTGTTCAAAGTTTGCAACTCTCCGCAAACATTTGAATTCTAAATTTATATTCAAGAGAAAGTTTTCCGATTTCATTTAAAATTTGTCCAAAATATTAACATTACCTGAAATTGTGATTTATAACTTGTTCCACCACTTCTTTATCTGAAGGTAAATGTTGTGCTCAAATAATTTATGTAACTTCCGTCTTATTGACAGATTTATTGTACATTGATATAAGTGCACATCGCTATTCAGCAAATGCCTACTGCATTTTACTTTTTTATTTATTTATTAGTCTCTTTAGTCGAGTAGCGTATAGCGGCGTTTAGGAATCCTAAGATTCTGGGTTCCATTCCTGGTCGAACAGTTACTGAAAAATAAATTTTAAAATGTAACCTGAAGTGTCTGGTAGATAGAAGATGGGCTCGTCTCAATTGTCTTACGACCGAAACTTATCTAGTAAAAAGTAGATGTTTTTACCCCGAGTTTAAAGAAAATGGGGGAGGAATCTAAATTCGATGCATACTATATTATTTTTAGGTACCTACATAACAAAACTTTTTACTGTATGATTCAATCTTGATGAATCTTTTTTGTGGGGTAGAATATTCCTCCAAAACACCACCTAACTGTATACATTTCAACAACAACATTTGAATTGGTTTTGGTGTTTATGCTACACTCAACTGCATAAAAAGAATGCACTTCTTACTGATGATGACCAGTATTGTGGGCGAGTAACACAGCTCATTTTAGTAGTATGTTCCGCTGAAACGACTGACAGAAAAGAAACTAAATGCACGAGGCCCACTTGATTATAGCGCTAACCTCTGCCTGTAACAGATGCATTTCGTCACAATTAATTTGTATGTTAATACACTATGGATGAACTCGTGTTAAAGATTCTGAAATTAAACGAAAAATTTTTTTTTGTGCTCTGGGCGTGAATCTTACACGTGTTATTTTTCTAACTTTCTTGTAACCGTTAACTGATTGTAATTTATGTGTCACGTTAACTAAGGTCTTATTATCGCTGTAACAAACGCTGTTATGTTTTTAATTATTTTTTCTAGGGCGCACGACACGAGCATATTGATAATTAGATGGAGCTGGCTTCCGATCCCCCGCACTCACTCCCTCGTTCCCTCAAACAATAACGTCAGATAAGCTCACTTTCTTTTGTAGAAATTTGTTGTAAAAGAGAAAATTGAATAGAGTTTTGATTTTTTAAGAGTCGTTTGTTGCCCTTTGAATAGTTTTGTAACGAGAGGGTTGTGTTGTAGTCACATTTTGTTTTGAATAAATTTTTTTTTGTTAATTAAGAAGATTTTTTGTTTTTGGGTTTATTAAAATCTATAATACCTACAGCTGTTTGTCAAGGAATCCAATACAAATGATGTTCAAGATAATTTTAAAATTAACCAACTGATATTATGACGTTTACTACTGAGCGTTTCCATACTTCGGCGAGTGCTTTAATCGTCGGTCTCGGTTGCTAATCGTCCGCCTGGTAGTCTATCATCCTCACGACAATACCTCACCACCGCCTGGTTAGCTACCACTCTCAAAAAGAAACTACACCACTTAACGGTGTGTTTCGGCAGCTCTACTTGAGTGCCAGTAATGTAACGAAGTGCCAGTACGTAATTGTGACGAATCTACATATTACTTTTAATACTTGTGGCAAGTTTACTGTCAATATATACAGGTATGACAAATTTACTTTGTGGAAAATTATCAATAAAAAAACCAAATGGATATTTGCAAATCAAGCGATCTCAGCGTGACAACGTCAGAGTAGTAACTATAGTGCCGTCTACCTGCCTACTATTATATATGGTCTACACATGGGTATTGTCACCACGTATAAAATGCATATTCATAAACCGTGTATGTCACGCTAGAAAATAATAATATAAATTTTCTCGCACTAAACTATGGTCAAACAAAAAAAGGCTTGTACATCAATTCATTGAGGCTGTTAAGATTCCAGATTGCCCAGGCAGGGATGTTTAGCAGAGGCTTCCACCTGGACAATCTGTTTTGAATGCTTAACTTGCCGGCCGTTCGCCGGGCTGACAAGGACAAAGTACAAAATAAACAAGCATCAATTTATACTAACAATGGGACTTACACAGGGAGGAATTCGCGTGAGCGATCCCACTAAAGTGTATCTAAGTATTTAGTATTGGCCAAGACAAAATATATGATTGTACTCACGCGTGGGCGAGGCTCTTCACAAAATCCTTAGGCGGGTACCATCACAAATTTAATTATATTAACAAATTTATAGATCGCGTAGTGTAAGTTGAGAAAACAAATACGCGCTAGAACAGCAAAATTATATGCAAATTAAAATCAAAATCAAAAACAAAGCGACAAGCAAACTTCAACTTTTTTCACACAAAAAAAAAGTCCACAGATCAAAATAGACGACTACCTAGCGGGCCGTACAGAACCTTGCCGCTAAGTTGATCGGTACGAACAGAGGCATTTTGTTGTTTCATCAACATTTGAGTCTAAGAGAGGATTATTGTTCCGTCAACAATCACTCAAAGTCCAAGTCCTGCTGGAAGGCTAATGTTTTATTTCCTAACATTTTTAACATAATACACGTCAAAACCATTTTACTAATATCAAATGTATTTGTTGTTTGATTTTGTCTTATTAGTTTTTAATCTAAGATCTGGGGTGTCTATAATCAGATAGTTACTTACTTAATAAAAGAGTATGCGTCGGCTTAAGAACCCTCATATTTTTTTACTTACCAAGCACTGTCACAAATAAAGACTCCATTTAAAAAATATTTTCAAAGTAATTCCGTACCTGTTCGACCGGGAATCGATCCCAGGACCTCAGGATTCCAAATTGACGCTATATAACTTCTAACCTAACAAAGCCAATTGTTCGGACCGATCCACTTAGCGCGGGCAAGGTTCTGAACGGCCCCCTAGCTAGTCGTCTATTTGTGATCTATGGAATTTTGTACGTGAAATTATCTTGTAATTTTTTGCAATTCATTCTCTTTCTTGCATTTTTGGAAGTAACAAAAGGAACTCGGATTTTTAATATTTGTGATTGAGATTTATATTTTTTGACGCCTTGAGCGTATTGTTCTACGCTATCAATAAATTTGTTAATAAGTTGTATTGTGACGGTGCCGTGTCCTGACGTTAGAATCTCAAGAGGAAGGAAGCACGGGACCGATCATCGCCGCCCTGGCAGTAAGTGAAATAAAATTCTAGTAGGCCAACTTAATTTTATTTTTGTAACAGCTAGGTGCGGGCGCCGAGGTCGACACTACTGCATAACTCTGTAGGTTAATTTGATTTTATATTTTGTACTTTATTCTTTTCAGCCTTCCCGGTGTATCGCCGGTTGTTAAGCATTCAAAACAGATTGTCCGGGTGGAGGACTCTGCCTTGCATGCCTGCCTGGGCAATCTGGAATCTTAACACCAATAAAGAGGAGCGATTAAAAAACATGGGAATAAGACGAACATTACCTTGAGATATAGAAGTGTCGTAGTGAATGATAAATAACGACTTTAACTAATGTAAAGCTTTTACACTAATTTTAAATAAACTCGGAGAACTTTATCTTTGATATAAATGTAGTATTCAAATGATACAATGTATGCGGAGACTTTAAAAAATCTGCGTATTGTTTCGGAATGATTCGTTTACAAACTTTACAACCGGGCTAACGATTTGTTAAGTACTTTTACTGTGAAAGTTGCTGAATTGTATGTCAACATCATTTTATTTTTATTTTTATGTGACGTAACCACCCCAACTGACGTTGAGCGGACTAACCTCTGCCCATAACAGATGCATTTCATCACAAGTCACGAATAGCACTGCGCCCGTCACTTTGAGACATAGTTATTAAGTCTCATGTGCCTGTAATTTCACTGGATCTCAAGGTTACTGCTGCCGGAACACACCGTTAGGTGCTTGGCGGCAGATTTTTTACTTGAAGGTGGTAGCTAGCCAGGCGGGCAATCGCAAAATGCCCTTCCACCATGCGGTGAAGCTCAAGCCCGTGGGCATCGAACCAGGCACCTGCGGCATGGTAGTCCATAGCTATTACCGCTCAGCCATCATTGCTTCAAAAAATTAAATGTTTATTCATGATGTTGTATATAGTAATACATTATATTGATGATAGTTCTGTTATTATTCTCTTGGAGTATTTTGACATTAATAATTTACAAAATAATAATTTTCGTCGTTAACAAAAGAAATATTAATATTGGAAAAACGTATGTTTATATAAACAAAAATATATTTGTGCTGCGGGATTGGATAATATTTGAAGTCTTGTATCTCATATTCAAATTCAACTTTATTGGATACTTCGAGTAACATTATTGTAAGTTTTTATTGCGGAGCGTGTTATTTACAGGAATTAAAAATATAAATAATATCAAAATAACGCCAGTTTCTCCCTCCGTGCACTGGAAAAAAAATTGGCCACGTGTTAGTGATGCTTTTTGTATTGCAAATGTGTTCAGGCGAAGTTAGGCACTCAAGGAGCTTAGTCCAAAATTTATTCTTTATTTGAACCACTCGCAAAGCTCGTGATTTGATCTTCGAATCCTTCATTTATATAATTAAAGTATGTAATAGAAGATATAATAAGTTGCTAGCAAAAAGACATAACATTTTCGCGTTCGTTAGCGTATTAGTATCGTTATTTAATCCTCAAATATAAACAAACAGCTATAAAAAACTCATGCAATTTAGTTTTGAAATAGTGACTATTATATATATATATATATATAATAGCTTTATTTATGATCAATTTTTTTCATATCTGCTAGGATAGCCTTTGACCACTATCTAACATGATGATGTGGTGGAAAGTGTTATTCAAGCTAACTAAGAATTATTGGTTCTCAAGCACAGCTGCCGGAATACACGTTAAGTGCTTGGCGACAGATTTTCCAATTGGGGACGGTAGCTAGTCATGCGGCCCTACGACCATGCTATAACGACAACAACCGTGACCAACAGCTTAATGCCAAAACGTGGTCGCAAATTAATGTAAATGTATATGGTTTAAAACCGTTTTTATTTTTGTAGAGACGATATAGAGATATTTGAGTTAAGATATATTCCATCGTCTTGACATTCCATCTGCCGGCATTTGTTATATATGATTTGACTTATACGAGACTCAAGAGGCACAATGAGCTTTGACATTTTGCTTACCATCAACCACAGAGAAGGGTATCTTCTCTGTGGTTGATGGTAAGCAAAATGCCAAAGCTCTCCGTTTTATCAAACGATAGGCAGGTTGCACTTGTTTGTCGTAAAACAAGTGGAACGTAAGTTCCAAACGAACACAATATAATTTTCCACAAAGCAATATCTTAGTTGAGTTTTAAGTACGATAGAAAGAAAATGGCGTCCATAAGCTGCAATTCTCTAATTAACTTGCTGTTAGGAAACTTAATATTCTTCAACAAAAGTTCCCCAAGCGGCGGTCGCTATAAGTCCCTGCTTTTGTTAAAGTTCGTTGAGATCACATCGCTGGCGGTGGGTCACTACCTAGTGGGGCTTCTATCTCAGCGTCTTTTGAAATATTATAAAGATTTAAAGAAGAAGGTAGGCTGTGTGCCTACCTCCTTCTTTGCATGTACTTATATCTAGCTATCCAAGTTTTACCAGACATGTTTGGTCCCAGATAACGAGCGGGCGAGCTGAGTGCTATAGGTATACAGGGCGCTGAGAATTTATTTGTCAGTAAACCTAATAACTCTCTGACTTGGAGACTGAACCTGGAGATACCAACGAAGCAATCTCGTAAATCTTGTTTATTCCTTTTCACATTTAAAATAAACGAAAACGACATACAAGTAGAGATAAAAACAGTATATGTACATTGGTCCTCATAACCGTTTCATGAGCGATAACCATCAATAACTACATCCAAATGCAGATATCTCGATATTTACAATCGTTTGATGCTCGTATAAATACAGTAGTGAATGTGAATGTATCTTTTCTATCCAAAAGATTTAAAATTATTTAAATTTACTAAGTAGTTCCATAAGAAACGCAATCAAAACAAATAACCCGCGAGTGACACCGCGGGCGAAAAACAATAACAATATGATAATAAAACAACAGCTATTTTTTTTTATAGAAATTCAATTAAAACCATCGAAAGAAATTACCTAAAACTTTGACTTTGACTTTGATTTCACAGTTTTGAGTGTTGAAGTCGGTTCCATTTTTAGGTAAAAAAATATATTTTCACTCTTTTTTAGTGACCCTTGCTACCGTTCAGCATAAAATGAAATAAACATATTAGTCCTGTAGAAATAACAAAAACAGATGTTTCTATTTATTATCAGCGTTGCCGCATTGCGTTTCCGGTGGTACTTCTACCGCGCCGAGTCTCATCTCCTCCATGACATAAGAATACATGATGCAAGATAGCAAACGTGAAACTCAGGTGAATATTATTCTTCATTGTACTACAATAAAACTGACAAATTCATTTTCGTGATCATGAAAGATAATAAATACAATTTGAAGTTGAGCTAAATTTTATTGGTTTTTATTTATTTTGTTTATTTGTATTTATTTTCGGGTACTGAGAAGGTGAAATTATTTCTTTGTAACTATTTTTGAGATATGAGCAGCGAATACTTACATGCGATGGTGAAAATGACATCATCCAAAATGGTGAAAACGTCGCGACTACAAAGAATATTTTGGTGAAAGTACATAAGATTTAAATTTATCAATGCAAGTTTCAAAAACAATGATTTATGTACGATTATCTTACAATATAAAAGACAGCACTCGGTATTACTACGTAACTGGCTAAGTGTGTGTCGGGTCTCGCTTTTTTAGAAATTCGCATTGTAACTGCCCGTCAACGTGTGTTGGTTTTGGTCACTGCTTCAAAAAATTTATATAAATCTGTGTTTTCAGTATTTGTTGGTTAAATAGAGGATATGGTTAGTAATTATTTGAAATTAATTAGGGGTTGACTTTAACTCCACCCTCAAGTAGAAAATCTGTCGCCAAGCACTTAACGGTGTGTTCCGGCAGCAGTCCTTGAGAACCAGTGAAATTACAGGCACATGAGACTTAACAACTATGTCTCAAGGTGACGGGCGCAGTGCAATTCGTGACTTGTGACGAAATGCATCTGTAATAGGCAGAGTTTAGTCCGCTTAACATCACACATTGTTCCGTCACAATAAAATTTAAAAAAAATGCAACGTAAATTCTATTCGGCAATTTGATTCAATAGGCATTCGGTGCTAATTCGGAGGACGCGGATTCAATTCCCGTGCCTATTCTATTCGGCAATTTGATTCAATAGGCATTCGGTGCTAATTCGGAGGACGCGGATTCAATTCCCGTGGGGTGCCGGGTTAGAATGTTATCCCCCCATTGCTACCTGTGGGTGTCGTAAGAGGCAACTTAAGGTAAAATACCGGAAGATGGGCAGCAGTGACTTCTTAGGAACTGATATCTTAATATTCCGATCCCCAAGACGCCAGCCAAGCGTGGGGATTATGGCAAACTACCCCTAAATGGGGAAGGCTGTGTACTGAAATAATTTGTAAATGTGATTTTCGCTCAGCACGCGATAGTGCTTGTAACCACATTTAAAAATAATTAGGCATTTTTTTTGCCAAATATTATTTTGATGGCTGTTTTACTGTGTATTAACGTGGTATTGAATGTTCTAGTGCTCGAACGGATTCTGTTTAACTGTGCTGATTAAAAATTGTTATTTTCAGTAGAATATTTTTATCGCAGGTACAGTTTGAAAGTTCCAGCCTTTGTACCGCCATTAAGCTAGGGTCAGGCATTTTGCTACTAGCTACCACCCCAAAGTAGAAAATCTGTTGTCAAGCATCTAACAGTGTCTCTATCTCTCTCTCTCTCTCTCTCTCTCTCTCTCTCTCTCTCTCTCTCTCTCTCTCTCTCTCTCTCTCTCTCTCTCTCTCTCTCTCTCTCTCTCACACACACACACACACACACACACACACACACACACACACATACACACACTCTCTCTCTCTCTCACACACGCACACACGCACACACACTCACACACGTTCCTTTCACACCTACAACACCACCCCCACACACGCACACTCATCAACATATGAAAGTACACATTTCCAAGTAACGTGGTATAAATAACGTAGTACTATATAATACTAAATTTAGTTTGAGTAATAAATGTATATTATGTACACACTTTGAATACAAACTTACGTTGATTTATAAGTATGATCTGAAGCCTAAACATATGCATCAAAAACGAGGTTCACAAGTTGCTCGTAACCTTCTAAAGTGATCACATTCGGTTCGAGTTTAAGTTACATCTAAAGTAGCTGTTACTTAGTTTTAATTTAGGTAATATTGAAAATAGTACATGTATTAACAAATAATTGTACCATATAGGAAGGTGGCCCCAAGATACAGGTTTACCTAGTTTGGGGGCCAAAAGTATTTTGTAATTGTGAAACAGTTTTATATCAATAAACGTTATTATTATTATTAATAGTGTGTTCTAGCAGCTGGCGCCTTGAGGGCAGTAATTCTAGGTTAGCCTAGAACAACATGCAACTGCATTTATAACTGCCCCAGGTTTTGAACGCTATCTCCACTGATTGAACTACAAATTTAATAAATTTGCCGTACATGTTACCCGACACGGTTATGAACATCTGAAATCTTTATACCCACATCACACCACTACGCTGAGATAGAAGCGTCACTAGGCGACCCGCCGGCGCCGCGCGCCAACACAAAGCCCTCACGGAGGAACTTTTTCAACGCAGGGACATAAAGCGACCGGAGCTTGAGAAAGTTTTAACGAACTATAAAAAGTTTCACATGAGCATGTGCACGTTAATTAGAGTATTTCCGCTTACTGACGCAATCTGCGTATTAAACATCTCGTGTAAAACTGATAACTCTTAGTTAGTCTACTTCTCTTAGTATGTAGGAGGCACATACTGGCTAACACCATACACACTCCCATTATGTGTGAGATTTAGTTAAATAGCGTTGTGACATAGTAATTGTTGCATTAACGCCTGCTGAACGAATATAAGCTTGCAAAATTACAACGAGGATGTTAGAATAGAATTCAAGGAGCGCTTTCCATGCAAACGTAGTTTCGTCATATTGTCCAATGTCCAAACTCAGTGAAACTTTGCATGTATATCCTTGAGCCGAATATCTATGCTTCTGGTTTGCCATATTCATATTCATATTCATTTATTGGAAATAATTTGATTACAAGTCGTATATTCGTTACATAAAAATTAAAATGTTATATGGTATATTACATTTTACCATTATCTGATAACAGATAAATGCGAAAAACTTAAATAAAAACATGTCAAAATTATATTAAAAATACAAATGTAAATTACAATGTCAACATAAAATAAAATTCATAGAAATGGGCAAAAAAACAAAATCTACAACATCATAACAATAGATTATGAAGTTGGTTAAAAATATGTCAACATACTACAAATTAAATAATTATGAATAGTTAATGCGAATGAACTCAAATGTCAAAATTATAATATAAAAAATGTCAATCATTATGCCAAAAAAAAAAAAAAATAAATAAAGTCAATAGAAATTGGTATAAATAAAGTCCTCATCATCATAACAATAATTTAAAGTATGTCAACATACGACAATTAAAATAATTATTAAAATACAAATTCGTCAAATGAATAAAAAGACTTCTCGACAAGCCAATCTTTCATTCGACGTTTAAAGATGTGCGTTGAAGGGGCATTGTGAATATTGTCCGGCAGCCGGTTATACACAGCTGGTGCTATGACATGTACTAGCTTCGACGACTTGACGAGACGGCGCGGCACTGCGCGGAGCTTGTGCGCATAACGCGTGCTGTAGCCACTGTTACCGAATTTCGAGTACTCCTCCAGGTGACCTCTTGCGTAAAGAGCGGCTTGGAGGATCACCAAACAAGGTACAGTCAGGATTTTTAATGCCTGGAATATTGGTTTCGCGGGAGTGTCTTGTGGCACTCGCATCACGGCTCGTGCGGCTCTTTTTTGCATCCGAAAGACGCGTTCCCACTCAGCCCCGCGCCCCCAGAGCTCAATGCCGTACTGCAGGAGCGAGTGCACAGATGCGAAGTAGCAGTTTCGGGACATTTCCGTTGGTAGTACTGCCGACACACGCCATAGTGCGAAGCAACCACGACCTATCTTTTCACATAGCTTGTCAATGTGGGTTTCCCACGTGAGACCACTATCGAGCTGGAAACCTAAAAAGGTTGTATGTTTCACCTGCTCTATAATTTCGTTCCCAATAGTTACCTTTAGCTGAACATTATTTAAGCCTGATAGGTCAAACTTAATGAACTGCGTTTTGTTGATGTTCAGGATAAGACCATTTTGTCTAAACCAGAGGTTTAACTCCGCCGCTACCTCATTCAGTTTGACTTCCAATTGTTGATTAGAGGGCGCAGTCACCACTGCGGCGACGTCATCTGCGTACATAAAAGCACAACCTTTGTGCACGTTTCCAGGCAAGTCGTTTAGAAGGATATATATACATACTTCCGTAAATTTAAATATTTATAAAGATAATTCGATATATCATTTAATTTGGGAATTGTTATTATGACATTTAGGGATCAATAAATTATATATCCAAAAACTGGCAAACCAGAAGCAAAGATAATACACACAATATGCATACAAAATATCACCGAGTTTGAACACTTAAAATTTGGCGAAACTACGTTTGTATGAATGCGCTCCGTGAACTCTACTCTTAAGTCTTACATATTAAAAAAATGAAATGTAATCGTCCGTCTGCGAAAATGTCCCACGTTCAATATTTATAGTAGTTTCCCTTCCTGTGGCACAGCCGCGGGACGCCCGGTGTACCCACTACAGATGAGGTAGTTGTAACGACCTTGTTCAAAACCTTAGATTATGAAACTACAGAAAAAAAAAAGATCATTTATTACCGCTAAAATAACAAAAATTATATACTATTCATTTACTTAAATATTATGAACTAATAATTAACTTACTAATATTAATTTAATAACTGTGTCCTAGGGCAACAGGGATATACTCAGCATGTGTTATGTTCACACTATGATGTGATCATAACGCTGTTTTTCAGTGTATCCCTGAGCTCGGGCTCAGGTCTTGGCCGAGATACTATAGTAATACAAGAATACAGGTGACACACAAAATAACATTAATTACCTTCTTTATATTAGTTTTTTTTTTGTACAATCACAACATACTAAACTCTCGTGCGGGTAAAATGTAGTCCTTCATGTTACATGTGGAGTTAAAAACTGTTGATGTAAGTAAAAAATGCTCGTAGCAGTTATTTAGGGTTTACAGAAATTCTATGTCCTTCTGCTGCGTTAAGAATTTCATGTGAAAATTTCACGGATTTGTCACGTCACTTCTTTTTCAAGAGGATTGTCCATTTTCGGCTTTGAGTGAACAAGTGACCTGAAAAAATAAATTGGTCAATAAATCAGATTGTATTTAAAATTAACTTCTGTGCTTTACCTTTGTATAAACTTAAAGCTATTCAAAATACGTAATTAAAGTAATTAAAAATTTACGATAGAAAAAATTTAAGTCATGTGCGGTATCCGGCAATGACAATTTTGTAATGTGATCCGAAGAGCAGGCGTTATTGCAAATATAACAATATTAAAAATAAAAGTATTCATCTGATAATATCCGCTCATATATCGGTCTTTCATAATACAGTACTGTCAACAACTAAATACGGTAAAGTAATACAAAATATAAAGTTTTTGTGAAATATGACTTCGTAATGACTGTGTTGTATTGCGTCATGTCACATTAGTTTGCATCTAGACGCAAACGTGACTGTTGTGACTTCACTTTTTAGTTATATATTCATCATGATTCAACTAAACTGACAAATGGCTAGTGTACACTTATTAACATATACCTATTTAGAATTTGAAATATTTAAATAGTAGAAATATGTGTGAAATGAACTTTGGACTTGCCTGTAAAAAAAAACAGAGCTAATAACACTTCTTTATATTTTATATTGCTTTACAAACCACACTAATACATCCATAGAAAAACCCAGTGAAGTGCGAGTGGGACTCGCGCACGAAGGGTTCCATAACTAAATATTCTGTGAATAGTTAAAGAGTACAGACTCTACCTGTCACTGTTATTAGTATCGAGCAAGAAACGGAAAATAAATCAAGTTTGTTGTATGGGGGCCCCTTAAATATTTATTTTATTTTATTTTTAGTATTTGTTGTTAAAGCGGCAATAGAAATACATCATCTGTGAAAATGTCAATTATATATAGCTATCACCGTTCTTGAGATACAGCCTCCTGTAATAGGGTCCTGTTTTTATCCATTGGGTACGGAACCCTATAAAAAATGATTGTGAAGAAATCAAACAATCAAGCTGTCAGTGATGTCATGTCAATGTCTTTGCTTTCCCGGTGTTGTGAATAACAGCTCTCGCTCGTTTGTTTTTTTTTTTGCAATTTCGTTTGCCTTATTGATTTTGGCGGTTTTTCTTCTCACGACGAGCCTGGCCGGGTATAACCTATTTTTCTCACGATCACGATGACTTCGGCTCACCCACGACCACCGATACTTCTCCTCACGGGGTCATCGTGATGAAATGGCCTGGCTTTGGATACCGAAGCTTCTCCTGAGCCAGAGGAGTGAATCGTTAAAACAATATTGCTGCTATTGCACTGTGGGTCGAAGGACAGTAGGTTGCTGCGCATGTGTCATTACGATAATTTTGTTTTTGAGCTGGGCAAGGTACCTATAAAACGTAAATCCACCTGCCCAGTTTCTAGATAACGTACTGTTAACTCAGATAAATTGGAAATTTCCCACAATAGTGTAGAATAGTATTCCAGTATTATTTTCTGTCTGAATTTAAGTAGTGCTGTGTAAAAGTATTAATACTTGTTATTATGAGTAATTTTTTGGGTAAGATTGAAAACTACTTAATACGTGCATTTAAAAACGTAATTATGAATACACAACGTGAGTTATGAACGTGGCGTAAGCTACGCTAAGCGCAGAAAACAGTAACGATTTGAAACATTCGAAACTTGCGTGGGATTTCATAATTACATAAAAAATAACAAAAAGATTTTACATCTCACATTTAAATTGTATCGTCACTATAAACAAAAAAATATGTTATTTAAGTAATTTAGTTTTGAAATAGTGATAGGATTTATAATCGATCTATTTTTCACCAAAACACAAAACGGTGCCAAATTGTGCCGTCGGAGTTAATGTAAGCGTAATAATTGAATAACTTAAAATAGTTGTTACTGTCGTAGATACAAACAATTATTTGAGTTAAGATATATTCCATCGTCTTGACATTCCATCTGCCGGCATTTGTTATATATGATTTGGACTTATACGAGACTCAAGAGGCACAATGAGCTTTGACATTTTGCTTACCATCAACCGCAGAGAAGATACCCATCTGCTCCGTTACATTAACCGATAGGCAGGTTACGTCAAAAAAGTGGAACATAAGTTTCATTCAAACACAATATCATTTTCTAAAAAGTGATATCTTAGTTGAGTTTTTATTGTGACAGAAAGAAAATGGCGTTCATAAGCTGCAATTCTCTAATTAACTTCCCAAGCGGCGATCCCTAAAACTCCCTGCTTTTGTTTCCGATTTTCTTCTTGAAAGTGGTAGCTAGCCAGGCAAGCATTCGCAAAATGAGCTTCTACTTTACGGTGAAGCTCAAGCCGGCGCGCGGCGGTGGGGATCGAACCATGGGCCTGCGGCACGGCAGTCCATAGCTGTTACCACTTGGCTGTCATTGCTTCCTTTTGTCTATATTGCATATAAAAACAGAATGGTTTTTAGAGTCATGATACTTTTATTCCTGCAATGGAATATTTATAAAAGAAACGTGATATTAGGTATAGAATTGATTGATGTTTAATTAAAGACACGTCATACTTGCCTACATTTTACGTAATAACGGTAGTCGGTACACTCATTGGACGAAAATGTGCGAAATACGAGACTTGAGAGCAGTGATGGCTCAGTGGCATAGGCTATGGACTGCCGCGCCGCAGGTCCATGGTTTGAATCCCGCCGCAGGCTTGAGCTTCATTTTGCGAATGCCCGCCTGGCTAGTCACCACCCTCAAGTAGCAAATCTGTCACCAAGCACCTAACGGTGTGTTCCGGCAGCAGTCCTTGAGAGCCAGTAAAATTACAGGCACATGAGACTTAATAACTATGTCTCAAGGTGACGGGCGCAGTGCAATTCGTGACTTGTGATGAAATGCATCTGTTATAGGCAGAGGTTAGTTCGCTGAACATCAGGTTGGCCTCGAGCTTGTTCCGTCACAATAACAAAAAAAAACCCTATGTAGGACTTACATTGGTCAATAATGCGAAATATAAATGTAAGAACAACAAACGCCCGAGAACGAAGTGCATACTAAGTTCCTATTATTTATTCTGTGTCCGTGCGGCTGCTCGCGCCCCGCCGTGAATCGTCGGAGCGCGCACACTCACATAAATAATTTCCCGAAAGCGCGATAGCGATATAGTTGCTTAGGATTTGCTATAAATATCGTTGTGTTCCGTAATACCGAAAATGATGAATGAAAACTGAATACTATTATCATAAATTGTTGTTATTCTATAACTTGACCATGTATTATATGTTCTTAGCCAAAGAACTAGTTAAATTTCGTTGTTTTTAATACAAAACAAATAAAATGAAAACATGTCAGATCATTCGTAAAAGTACGTGAATTATAATTTGCCTTCATTTCGTTTAAGATGAGTATTTTGAAGAAATATATGTCTAGGAACATAGATAAATGCTATCCTTACGTAACTTTAATAATAGCAAAGTTTAGTATAAACACACATGAGTAAAAAATTTTTTATGTATTACGTTTGTATGGGAAATTCAACCTCCGCAAGCTTCTTAACACCAACAAATAGCCATAGGTTACGATTGTTCCCAGTCCCAGTGTGCACCTGTTCAATAACAATTTTCTTATTCGTTATTTGCTAATCTCATAAAGTTATATCTCACTGAGGCCTTTTGTATGTTAATATAATTTAAATTGAAGTAAATTATTATAATGCCTCTACTTAATATATAAATGGCTCATTAGAGCTTTAAAATCAGGAAAGAAATAATTATAACTCGAAAAGAAGATAATTTTGAAATCATAGAGTTGGTATTATAGGTATACAAAAAAGGAAATATCCGGAAATCTTATCAAACAGTTATATTTTAACAATTCCAAATTTTTATTAAAAATTATATGAATATTGTAAAACAAAACACGAGCGAAGCTGTGAACGAAAAGTTGCGGAATTTAGGTTATTTGGACAGTTTCCTTTGGGACCGCGAGTGCGGCAAGATACATCCGCCATGTTCCCATATCGCGCTTCGAAAGCTTTTAAAGGCGGCGCTGCTGATACGATTTCAGAACCCAATGACATATGTATGAGATTTGTTCTTCAGAGAGATTGTTGTTCAATTTTCAAGTCACCTTGTTATAACGAAAGGAATAGAAACAAAAGTATAAAACGTTCCGTGAAGTTTGTGAGACAATTGTGTCGTATATCTGACATAATTGCTTTACAGGAAACTTGGTTACGGGCAGACGACATCAATTATCTGAGTTGCATTAATGATGATTATGCTGCAGTGGACTTGACTGCCGGTATGTTACGAGGACGTCCGTTCGGTGGAGTGGCACTGCTTTGGCGAAAGAGTGTTTTTGTGGTCTGACCACTTTCCCCTAGTAAATAGTAATACAGTGTTACTTAGAGTTAATAAAACGTAAAGAGTTAACAGAATTTAATAACGCTTACAATAATATAAGAAACCGATCTTTACGGTAAATTATCTCAGTAAAGATTAAGACACTTTGATTTTCCTTGTGAGTTGAGTAACTGTGCTGATTTTAGCTGTGATAAGTCGTAACAAAGAGTCATTAATGACGAAATGTACAATCATTGTACGAGTCATCGCACATTTTTATATGTCAGCAATTTTATACATCGTGGTTTACGTAATTTGTAATTATAGTTAGTTCGCGCATGGACACTGTCCGCTAAGCATTAAACAAGTAACATATTATCAAGCAAAAACATCATTTATTTGTACCTCGTACAATAATTTAATATACGCTGCACGCCAGGCATCGATTGAAGGTAGGTAGTAGCTATTCACTTACCAAATAGACATAAAAAAACCTGTACATGTTGGAATAGGCATGTCAGTGAGGCTTCAAATTCAAATTTAAAATTATTTATATGCTTGTACATGGGTATTTGTATTGATATTACATAAAACAGGTAGCGCTCCACATTCCACCACAATAGTATGCAAAATTATGTGTTAAAATTATAAAGGTTATCAATTACGAGAATAATTTCAGATATTATATTTGAGAATAACTCAATTAGAAGAACAAGGTCTAATAATAATACTATAATTAATTTATATTCTAAACTTCAATTATACATAGCAGATATTACATTTTACGTCAGTTATTAATGTCATTATTAATACTTAGTTACACATTTTAATATTATATTACATTGATCAAATTATTAAATATTTATCATTATAGCTTATACAAATTTGTCATTTAAATATTCTTCAATAGTGTAATAACATTTCGATACCAAAAATTTAAACAATTTCCGCTATACAACATGACGCACTCTGATTCCAGTATCGAATTTGGTAGATGATTATATAACCTAGGAGCCGTACCAAACACGCTGTTGCTATAAAAAGCAGTAGTGCGGGGAAGTGTTCGGATTCTCTTTTTATGCCGTTCACTTCTGAGATTAATAAACAGATTTAAATTATTTCTTACAAACAATACCACTTCATAAATATATAAACAAGGAAATGTCAATATATTTAACTCCATAAAATACGGCTTACATGAATCCGTAGTTTGTAATTGGCAGACTGATCTAACACACTTCTTTTGGGCTTTGAATATAACTTCCCTTTCTGAACAATTACCCCAAAATATTACCCCTTAGCGGATCGTAGACGTTACATTGGCGTGATACGACATAAGCGCTGCTGGTCGACTTTATAGGCTTATAGGGAATCGCGGTGTAAATTTTAATTTTGGGTATTATATGGTAGATCAGGTTCTGGTCAGTGGTCATGTTTGGAGTGAAATGCAGGAAAGCCGGAGGATTTTTAAATCACGTTTAAAATGGTGCCAAAATAATAGTGATCAGCTAAAACTGGATATTCTGGCATCGCACCAGTCATCATATAAATTGTGCTCAAATGTGAATAATTAGTTTGCAGGTACGGTAATCGCGAACGAAGTCGCAGGTACAGCTAGTCTACCAATAAAGTTAACAACAAGCCGAGCCATTAATGTAGAGGGTGTCAGTGAACAAAAATCTATAGCTGACATGTTTAAAGATAATTTTTTTGTAAATGAAATAAGTCAGACCATTGAGACCATCACAGTGTCAGCGTCGACATGGCGAAAAGCTCTGTGCAAAATTTACAGCGGAAGAGATTAATAAAGTTATTTTAAAGCGCTCGTAGCGAAATTTGCTTAGCCGATCTTAACCGATCACCAAGTAAAGCAACTAATATAACTAAATAGATAATGTAATCCGCATAGCAGGCGTTATTGCAAACCTAACAATATTGAAGTTAAGCAACGTCCACCGCGGTCGGCATGAGTTGGATGGGTGACCCGCAAGTGACATAACTAATGAGCGCTTAAACGCTTATGAGCTTTTAGTTCGATGCTGTTTAAACTGTTGATTTATTTACTGTTAGCCTTTCACTATTACTTTACCTGTTGGTGATTATGTGGTATTTTTTTTTAAACAGGCTATACATATAATAAGAACTAGCGCTGAGAGACGCAAGAATGCATTTAAAGGTGCTTGCTAACATATTTTCTACCTACAGATGGCAGCTTACGGGGTGAGCTTTTACAAAAAGCCCTATCACCACTCCTTGCAATGTACTATGAATCGAGTATATAATATCTCATTATTGGTTAATTAACTGATTTCATTTATGAGGTAGAGAGATAGGACGTAGATAGACAGATGGCCATATACACACAACAAAGTGAGATTAACAGGGATCCGTTTAAGGCTTTGTAGACAAAACCCTTATAAATAGGTATATATGAAGAATTTTGCGCCATAAAGAAAGCAGAAGCACAATAATAACTTGGATGGGTGACAGCATATTCCCTCCTCAAAGGCCGGCAACGCATCCTCGATACCTCTGGTGTTGCGGATGTTCGTGGGCGACGGTGATCACTTACCACCAGGTGAGCCGCCAACTCGTTTGCCCTCCTATCCCATAAAAAAAAAACTAGTGACATTACTTCTGAGCGCTTCCACCTGTCACCAAACACCTAATGGTGTATTCCGGCAGCTGTCTTTGAGAGCCAGTACTTCACCATCACTTACCAACAGGTGAGATAGTGGTCAAAGCAAGCCTATCAGCCTAGCCAGCCATAAATAAAATAATAATAATACTATATTTTGCTAACCTCAGCTCTGGTTTATGCTCCGAAGTACAATGTTATTGGGGACAGTCCAATCTACTTGACATATTTTACATTAGTCATCATATAAATAACAATCAATTTTGCACTAGTAAGTGCAAAAAATGTACTAAAAACCTAATTTAAAGTTCTGCTCCAAAATGTGATTGTAAATTTGGTAACGCAAACCATTCATATGTCCATATCGCATACAAATGTTTTATTTTTATTTTATGAATATCGAAAATCTTCATGTAATTTTCAAGTCATTTTAAAACCTCTATATGAACGCGCTGCACCGCTCGCTGACATTTCGCGAATGATAAACTGCAATACACTCAGCCACGCCGATGTCACAGTGGCTTTGTCCTCGATAAATAAAGCTAAAAAAACAATCTTCACGTCTGTGACAGTATTTCTTATATCCACAAGACGTGGCAACGTGAGTGTGGATTTGTCGATACTCACTTGTGAAAGATGTTTCCAGGATTGATTGTTAGTCGTTGCAAATATTTGAAAGCTTATGCTATGAATGGAAGTATGTCGAAACGTAGCAGTTTATGCTTGTGAGTTCCTTTAGCATTTTTTTTAAACAGAACAACTTTATTTCCACTGCGAGCCGCAAGCCGAGTGCTATTGCCATAGAGCGTTACATATTCATATAGCAATTCTGCTGAAGGCGCTCCAACGTGGCGGCGCACCTACTGTTTTTGATTTTTTTTTATAACTGATAGGGTTGCCTTTTACCTCTTTACATTCACCTGATGGTAAGTGATGATACGGCTGTTGATGTTGTTAGGCTCTAAAGGAAAACCGTTGGGATACACCGTTACGTAAAATTACGTAAAAGTGAACGTGAGCAAGTGATATCGCTTCGTTGCTGCTTACGTATTATAATGGCCTTGTCTTACTTTTCCCTTTGAAATATTCTATACTGTAAAAACTAGTATTGAATATTTAGTAACAAAAGTAACTTATTAATTTTTATTTCTACAATACCAATAACGCCAGCCAATGTCTGAACGCTCTCGCCAAATTTTATTTTGTATGTTCTACATTTGGCAATGACGCTGAAAAATGACGTGTGGCAGCAGTTAGTACTTTTGGACAATAAACATATCTATATCTCTTTATCTTCACATTAAATAGTTGTGGTTATTTAATTTTTGCCTTTAATTCCTTTCTATCTTGTCCTTCAATCTGAAACTGTATCAGCCGGGTGGTCCACTGCTGAACACAGCCTCACCCATTTAGGGCGGTTTGCCTGCAATATTTACATTGCTGTGTTTGTGATTAATTGAGTTGCAATGTTTAAGCTTGGGGAGGCAAATGACAATATTCATATGCGCTATAGAAAAATGATGTCTGGGAGATACAAAATCTTCCTCGCCCATAATTATTAAACAGTAATAATTTTTACTAAAATGTGATATTTTGAGCATCTGAATTTGTGATTTATGATATTTCATATAAGAGATAAAAACGTTTTGAGAATAGGTATTTAGTATAAATGAGAGGGCTACTATTCACTCAGAGAGCGCAGTAAAAGTGGCTCAAACTGTGACCAATTTCCCGACCATAAACCTATTTTTCACCACTCGCTCCCTCTTGGGTGGTTTTATGCGAAACACGTCGGAAAGGAAACGGAATAAATCTGAAACTCATTATAGTCAAGCATTTTGTTGCTATTTTATGGAATTCATGAATTATAATAATAAAAAAATATAACTTATCTAACGCAGTTATGCGTGTACTGCAACAAAAGCTTGAAATACTACGGAAACTCACTGAATTTGACACCCTGATTAATTCCTTCCCATCATTTTATCACAATAAAATTATTGTCCGATATTACTCGTACATGTAGGCCTTAACATATATAGGAAGGAGTAATATACCGGGATCAGTCTTATTTCATACCATCTCTGTAGAGAAGTCGTTACAGTAAGTAGATGTGAAGGATGCCTCATTATTTCGGTAGAACTTTGTGAAATATAAAATCTTTTTTATTATTACTGAATTGGGTTCAATATACGAGATATGAATTTGATCTCGTGTTTGAAAGATAACTGGTACCGTATTGTATCTAAAACACGTCAGCGGTAATAATTGTCTTAATGCAAATCGAAATCATTAATGAAAGCTAAATAATGAAATTGGCAGATTATATCTGCACTCTCTTCAGAAAAAATATATTTTCCCAAATACTAAATATAACTTTTCCCAATACATTCAAACACTCCACATTCATGTTTTGTTAAATATTACGTGGCCATTTGAAAAAAATAGAAACAAGATAACAATTTCATTCCTTGCGGAGTTTCATTCTTATTAATTTTAGTTTTTATCCAATTTGCTGTGAGTTTGAGTGAGTTTGTGAGTTGTGACAGAGTGCTGCGGCGCTATCCTCCTAACTTTGATACAATACGGTCGAGTGAACGACGAACTGGGAGACGGTATCAAGGGCTGAAATATTTATTTGGCGTAGCACTCCCTATAAAATGATGTCAGCAAGATTGCTAGAACGGCCACTATTATAATCGTAGTTAGATGTGACACATAACATTATTGCCATAATTTTATTGTGTCGATACTTATACATAGGTAACGTGCTTTCTAACTAGTATTATTTATCTACAAGTCTTATAAATGAACAACATGTTATTGCACTTTATAATGCAAACTTCTACGAAATAACATTTGTGAGAGGTGTAGGTATGTACATTATTTTTTAATTTTTATACTATGATCAATTATGTATTAGTTTTTATACATGACATTCAAACATAAAGAAATTAATGCACAAGCACGTAGACTATATTATACTTGAAGTATTTTGTACGCCGTGGACTTTGATAGGTGTACTTTGTGGGATATATGGTGACTGTTATTTGAGATTTTGCATGTTCAGTACCTACGATAAGGTATTAATGGAATGTTTTTGATATACTTTGGTGAACGAAACTAATCTTGAATAAATTATGAACCAGCTATAATTTATTCAAGGCGTAACAGCTTTACGTTCCACCACCAAGGAAATATCCAGGAAGAAAGGCGGCTGGCCATGAATGCAAAGTTAAATTTTATTTACAATTATATTATACGGTGGCCATATGTGTTGTTAGCCACAACATATTATTTAATTGATCGAGCGAGAACGAAGTTCGTTCGAAGTCAAGTCAAATCATTTATTCAATATAGGCGTCTACGACGCCCTAATGCAGGTAAATTATAAATTTTGATATTGAAATATTCTAGATTGTGCTAGATTAAGGCGTCTCTGCTTTAATTTATATAAAAATTATTTCGTATGTCCGGTTGTTCTCCTTTACAGGTCGCATTTCTCAACCGATTCTCACGAAACTTTGTGAGCAAATTTTATAATTCCGCTTTTTTTGTCAAATCAGTTTTTGGATATTTTTCCAAATGACGGAGTTATGGGCTTTAAAAACTTAAATTAATCGTATATCTGCCTTCTCGAAATATTTTCATAAATGTGACATTACTTTTTTGCTACCCTTATCAAAAAGCAAATTTTTGTCATCCTGTATTCCCATGTATTCATTCGATAAACTTAAGGGGCCAGGATGGACAAGAATAATAAATAGAGCGTGTTTCCTGTGTGTGATGATCAAATCATAAAGGAATTTAATCAGCTTTTGGATGGTTTTTGTTGACTCATACTATATAAGACGTAAACCAATAACGAATTTTATTGGCTATACCTACTATGCCTTCTATTTGTATGGAGAATCGCACGCGTTCTTGAGCATAATGAGTAAATGTGTAACATAAAATGTAGGTATATACCCTACATTAGGTATGTAACCTATAATAATTAAAAAGGTAAAAAAAAAATGTAACTCATATAAATAGAAGTAAGCAAATCGTTACTCAGTGTAGTTATCATCTCAATTAAACCATTATTGTGTATCTATTACAATTGTAATGTTATCGGCTACATTAGGAACTACACGCCGATGAAGCTAACATTTCTGTTTGTGTGGCCGTTCCGATACGTTGGAAATGCTCAATGCTTAATACCTACGCTTTATTTTTTATCTCTACAATCTAAAATAACTTTAGTTGAATTTAGCTTTTTGCATATTATTATACATCACCACAACTTGATACCGACGTTGATGATTCTCAAGGATAGCTGACGCAATACACGCTTAGGTGCTTGGCGACGGATTTTCTGCTTGAGAATGGAAGTTCGCCAGAAGGCATACGCTAAATGCCCCACCGCCATGTTATAATTCAAATTCAAATTCAAATTCATTTATTTCAGGCAAAATTGTACCCATATTCACCAAATATAATATAAAATCTAACACATTATTACATTGATACCATACAATACATCTAGATATGAATGTCATGTAAATAATAATATAGATGAATTATGTAAATGATAACACATTATGACATTACAAAACAAATTATTAAAAATTGCATTAAATAAAATAGAAGTCAGATGCCAAGAAAATAATTATTATAAATACCAGTAATAAAATGTCAATTTGAAATAAAATCACATAATAATCTTAATTCTAAATTATGTCAATAAAATACTTATTTAGGTATTTACTATTTAGTAGGTATTTATCACAAGTCAGTCATATCTTCTCACTGGCATAGGTACTGAGACATGTCTGGCGCCGCAATGTCGAAGGAAAGGACAGTCAAATCTGGCAGCTATCATTTTCAAAACAGTGTTAGAGCTGGCCCTTACTCTGTGCACCAAGGAAGCAGCACGTTTGCGCATGGTCGCGTGGAAGCAGGAGGTGCGCGTCTCCGCGAACATTCCCGAGGCGCTACAGAATCGGGGCAGCCCAACCACTACCCTAAATGCGTTGTTGTATAGGACGTGGAGGTCACTGTAACTTTTCTTACTGTAGTCAGCCCACAGGTTGCAAGTGTAGTGTGACGTACAGTAGGCTCTAAAGAGCGTTACTTTGATTTCTTGTGAACATCGTGCAAACCTGCGGGCTATCATATTGGCTCTTATTGACAGTGACCTCCGCTCCCTCTCAATGTCCGCATTGTCTTTGAGATCGGTAGTGAGTACGTGCCCCAAGTACTTAAACTGTTTGACAATTTCTAGCGGCGCACCGTTGAGCCACACTGGTGGTACAGTCTGGGGCTGTTTTGTACCGGCATCGAAGACCATGCATACGCTTTTTGTTACATTATATTTTAACCCATGACCACGTGCGTACTCCTCACATATCCGTATCAGCTTCCTCAGGCCGCAGACCGACGCGCTAAGCAGCACCATGTCATCTGCGTTACTCAAATTGTTGATACATACGTCATCAATATGGCAGCCGACATGCTGGCTGCTGAGCGTGACGATCAGTTCGTTCACGTATAGGTTGAACAGGGTTGGAGATGTTTAGCCACCCTGCCTGACTCCGCATTCGAGCCGATATGGGTCTGACATTGTCCCCGCCCATCGTACACGGTTGCATTGGTGCGAGTACCAGTACTGAAACATGTTGATAAGTTCTTGTGGTAAGGCTATAATTTTCAACTTGTCCCACAGAATATTATACGATACCAAGTCAAAGGCCTTGGACAAGTCGAGGAAGCACGCATACACGGGTGTCTTGCGAACTGTGTAGTATTTGACGGTATGCTTAAGACACAGTATTGCACTTTCAGTGGACAGCTGAGTGCGAAACCCGAACTGGTTATCATGCAGTGCTACGTATCTATTTAACTGTGTATTAAGCAAGCCGTCAAACATTTTAGCTGTAACAGTAGCAAGAGAGATAGGCCTGTAGTTACTTTTATCGGCCATGTCACCAGTTTTATACTTCGCTACAAGCACAATCACTGTTTTCATAAAGTCGTCCGGCAAGTAGGAATGACTCACGCGAACATAGCCAAGATCCTAGCAATATGAGGTCCAGCATACCGTAGGTGCTCAATGCTGAGTCCGTCATAACCTGGGGACTTGCCTCTCTGCATAAGCCTTATGGCTTTAGTCACGTCCTTCGCTAAGAATGAAGTGCCTACCGCTTGTTTGCACAAGTCAACATTGAGCACTTCCGTCGCCGGACCCAACGAAGACCTAACAGAGAAATGATTTTTAAATGCATTTGCAATATCTTTAGGCTCGTTCATACCATCGATGCTCACAGGAAGGCCAGGTCGTTCATTTATTTTACTGGTACCTTTCCAGAAGTCTTGAAAGTTACCTTTGGAATATTTTTCAGCAAGAGAGTCCATTTTTAACTGGTCTTGATGATCTTGGCACCATTTTAATCTCGACTTGAATACTCGTCTGCTAACACACATTTCCTGGTAAACCTGTCCAGACTTTGGCCTACCGCACATCACCCATTCCTTAAACCTGGACCTAGCCATACTGTGAGCCTCGCTGACGTGTTTATTCCATCCCACTATGCGTGGGCCACCCCCTCCCTTCCTCGTGCTTCCCGACCCGCTACTGCTGCGTCACGAAGAGCGGTCACAATGTCAGAGTATAGATTGTCCACAACAAGCCTGTGACCACGGTCATTACAGAAACAATCTGCACAGTTTATGCAATCAGAAGGGAAACCAATTAATTTTAACCTTTTATGACACTCTTTACTATACATTAAGATTTGTTCTTCACTTCTTGTACCCCATATTACATTGTTATTACATTAGTAAAATCCACTAAATTTTCAGCTGAGTTAGTTGGCAAGTAAACACTCATTACGACTACTGGTGTATCATCCGTCAAAATTTTAATAGCACACACACGATTATTATTACACTCCAACACTGATACTTGCTGAAATGTACTTTGTCGCCATAACAAAGCAACGCCTCCGTAAGGACGCCCGCGCAAGATGCCCGCACCTGTATCCAATGCAGACGTTGCTGTGTAGCCGAAATCCTTATCATTCTTATTTTGTTTGTTTCTTTTTTATTGGTGCGAAATTCACAATATTAAAGCACATAGGCAATTTGCACCGCAGATCGAGTCACCAAAGTGTAAAAAAACAGTAGGCAATTCGTTCCTTGGAGTAAAAACCCATTCAAAATGAAATCTTGAATGATTCACACCGCAGTGCAAAACACGCGTGGTGTAAAACGACCCAATGCCCAAACAGAAACTACAAAAACGCAAAAAAGTGTTTTTATCAAAGTGGCCATTGAAACTATTAAGCACTATGGTGACGAGACTGCTGCACAACATAGCCAGCTGCAGGTGTTTTTTTTTTGTCCTTAATAGGTTAGCCTTTGACCACTATCTCACCTGATGGTAAGTGATGATGTGGTCGAAGATGTTGTTCAGGACTCAGAATTACTGGCTCTCAAGTACAGCTGCCGGAACACACCGTTAGGTGCTTGGCGACAGATTTTCTACTTGAGGGTGGTAGCTAGTCAGGCGGGCATTCGCAAAATGCCCTACCACCATGCTATAACGACTGCCATCCTAAGACGACAACCGGGACCGACGGCTTTACGTGCCCTCCGAAGCACGGAAGCGCTCAGTAGTAATGTCACTACCGGTCACACATCCAACTCATGACCGCGGCGGACGTTGCTTAACTTTTCTGATCTGCTAAAAACAGCTAAGCAAACTTAGCTACGAGCGTTTCAATACGAGCGGTCTGACGCACGAGCTGCACTTTGCTCTCTTACTAAGATGCAGCTCTCTACCCCACGAGTGAGCGAAGTTATCCATCTCTCCTCTCAATAAGCATACTTCCGGTTTCTCCTTACCAATCGGCTCAGAATGATTTTGAATAACCCTTGCAACTAAAGGTTTTGTGGAAACTGGTTCGAATATCACTATACTTTATCACTTTCATTTAAATGCTGGGGTCGTTTTGCTTATAATTAGAGGCAACTAGAAGAAGTTTAATATAATATATATGGTTTAGCTCAATCTGTAGTTCATTGTTCATGATGTTGAACTTCATCAGCACTGAACCTACGAAACTGAAAGGAACGCTCGCAGGCCGCGCGCGCTGCACACACCACGTGACACCTGCGCGATGTCGACCGCCGGCTAACTGCACGTAGCTGCAGCACATAAGCATCTAGATTTCATCGCGTTCAGGAATGCTTTTTGATTCAAATTGTGAGTCATCGAATATTCCTAATAGTCAAATACTCAGCCTAAATACTTACGTATATATGTCGCAGGCAATTTGGATGATTCCGCCGTTTACATACGGCGTCGTCAGTTTATAAACGCTTGCTGTTATGTAAAATGCCGAAGGCAAAATGACAACTCGTTCAATTGTTGTAATTTCAACGTTGGTTGTAGTTTTAGGGTGACCATGAAGAAAACACAGTTTGGACAAATCAGACTTTATTTTAGCAATCAGTATGCGCTTTGGTTCTGTTACTTAGTTAAAATATTTAAGTTACAAAAACTAAATTTATATTATAAACAACAATTAAACTTCCTAGGATAATATGGCACTTTCAATGTGTGTGTGTGTGTTTGTGTGTGTTATGTGTTGTGTTTGTGTTGTTATGTTTGTTGTTGTGTTTTTGTGTGTTGTATTATTTTTCAAAATTACCAAATAGGTATTAATATTTTTAAAAATATATATTGTCTTTCGCACTAATTTTAAATCAACCTAGTTGTAATTTTTTATATTCTGCTTAGTTCGGTATAAGTGTTGAAATCCGTATTTCAACGAAATTTACACAATCAAATACAAAAATATCCAAAAAAAAACACATTCAGAAAAATATTATTAAAATAAATCAAAAATTCGCCTAATACCCCTACACAATCAAATACAAAAATATCCAAAGAAAAACATAATCAATAAAATATTATAAGAAGAAATCAAAAATTCGCCTATAATTATTGACGGGTTTTATTAATAGAGAAATCAAGAATTATTTATTTGCGCATGTCAAACTTGAGTGACATTTGGACCCACAAAGAACATTCTTTTTAAAACATGCACATCGGTTATTTTGGCACTGTCTTTTAGCCGGCTTGCATAAGCATTTGCTGAAGCCTTGTCCGCCAAATAAAGATTCTTTAGAAACAGCTTCTCTTAAGGATATTATATTTTGAGGAATTTCTTCTAGGTATTTATTTGACGATATTTTTAATTCTTGTCGGTTAAACCAGTTTTTGATAATCCCATTACTTGTGCCAATTTGGTAAACGCCGTGTCTCATATCCAATACTTTTCCCGATATATTTTTAGCATGTATGGGACCTCTATCAATTTTTGGGACGTTGAGAAAAACGCTATCTCCAATATCTAGAGCTGGGAGTTTCTTAGCCGTATCAGTAATCATTTTTTCCGCCGCTCGTTTTACGCCTTGATGTGATTTATTCCTCTCTAAGTGTATGTCCTGTTCTCGTTTACACATCAAACACAAAACACTTGCGCCGTAACCTTCGTTACCAATTGTTTCCCCGCATATAGTGTGAACTGGTTTGAGACAAGAACAACATTGATGGGCACCACTAGTCCCGTCTTTACATACAACGCATCTCAAGTCATTTTCAAGGGTAGAAACCTCATTTGAATCATCTATCACAAAAGAATTTAGTAGAACAACGTTGCTATCGGCGTTTGATGATTCACTCGGACGTTGAATAAAAGTACTGGTATTAGTGATATTGATAGAGGCGTTAATTGGCACAGGCAAAGTAATCAATTCATCAGAATGTATTATAACAGAACTGTTTGAGACTTGTGCAGAATAGTCTTGAATCTCATCTGTTACATTTTTTGAATTCACATCCAAACAGCTGTCTAAAACTGAATTCCTATTTTCTACTGGCAACATAGTGATGAAACCAACTTCGCCTTCATTTGTTATCAATGTCTCTGACTCATTTTCATTATTTGTATTTGAAGTAATAATTGTATTTTTGAAAGCATCAAAATGGTTTTCCAAAGTGTTGACTTGAACAACTTCATTAAGTTTAATTGGCCCTTGAACACCCACTTGCCTTCCATCACAAACTTCTTGTAAGTGTTCTTCAGTTGTGATATGCTGAAGAATGCCGCGAGGAATGCTAGAACTTTGTAAACCAGATTTTGGTTCGCAACCAAAAAGAGCACGAAATGGCGATCTTCCTATAATTCTATGGAAAGATGTATTTTTACTATACTGCACGAAGAAGCAGCCCATTGCCCATTTTGTAGAATTATTGTCTCGCATCCAAGCCCGAAGCATGTTCTCCACATCTTGATTGCTCCGCTCAACACTTCCCTGGGTCTGCGGGTGTCGCGGAGTACCGTGTATTATTTTACATTCCGGCCACATTTTAACCATTTCTTCAATTATGTTAGCGGTGAATTCTTTGCCGTTATCGCTCTGCAGTATATATGGTGCTCCAAATTCTAAAAATATTTTGAGCAATTCGGTGGCAACTTCACTTGCTTTTTTTGTACTAAGTGGTCTAAGACGTATAAACTTAGTGCTATGATCCTGGTAGCTGAGAAGCCATTTAAACTCACCATCTGGTGCTGACTGTAGATCAATCAGATCGACTTGACCCCTCTCATTAAAATCTCGAGATATGATTGGTTTAACTACGATGCTTTTCTTTGATATGTTACGTTTAGATTCACAGACCGGACACAATGAGACGAATAAGTCGATTGCTTTTCTCACTATAATAAACCTATCCTTAATTTGATACTGAATTTTGTCTCGACCACCGTGTCCGCAGCCTCTATGAATATCTAATAATGTGTCGTAATATTCTTCTAACGGTATTATACGAACCGTTGTACTTTCAGGGCAATCTTTTTTTAAAATAAGGTAGTCCAGATCACCAATACTCATTACCTCATATTTTTTTTACCAGTAATATTGTGCAGGGGTCTTCCGAGAACCAGATTCTATGGACACCTTAGCATCTTTTAGGTGACGGATAACCTCAAAAATCTTCTCAGTTGTCCATGGCTTTTTTACTGCTCCCGCTTGAAGATCGTAAACCTTTTTCAACTCACTATAGTAAATGTCTTTAAAATCACAATTATTTTGCGAAAAGTCTTTTAAACACATAGTATTTGCACAGTTTTTCTTAATGAAAATGTTAATGCCGCGGCAAATTGAAATACTTCAATTTGCCGCGGCATTATGTAGATGGCGATTCAATCGTCAATCAAATCTTCAGGCATATTAGATAAAGACACGGCATTATACATTTTGCCTTCGGCATTTTACATAACAGCAAGCGTTTATAAACTGACGACGCCGTATGTAAACGGCGGAATCATACAAAATGCCTGCGACATATATACTCAATGATTGTTCTAACGGTGGCATAAACATCATTGTTTTCATATTATAATCTGAATAATATATGAGGAATCTTGCGTAGGTAAGTTGTTCTTTCTCCGATCGAAATTATTCTGAAATATTGTATTCCAGTTCAGTAGATCGAAGCAGATTTATTTTGCATAAATTGGACGATTATTGGATCAACTCGTCTCGTACATAGTGGTTCCGCTTTGCAGGCGAGTGCTATTTATACTCGTCTATAAAATTGCCTCGAAGTTTTTTTTTTTGTGGCTGATAGGTTAGCCTTTGACCACTGTCTCATCTGATGGTAAGTGATGATGTGGTCCAAGATGTTGTTCAGGCTAACCTAGAAGTACTGGCTCTCAAGGACAGCCGCCGCAACACACTGTTAGGTGCTTGGCGACAGATTTTCTACTTGAGGGTGGTAGCTAGCCTAGCGGGCATTCGCAAAATGCCCTACCACCATGCTATAACGACTGCCATCCTAAGAAAACAACCGGGACCGACGGCTTAACGTGCCCTCCGAAGCACGGAAACGCTCAGTAGTATTGTCACTAGCGGTTACCCATCCAACTCATGACCGCGCGCGACGTTGCTTAACTTTGCTGATCGGGTGAGAACAGCTGAGTAAACTTCGCTACGAGCGCTTGGAACAATAGTACAATAAAAATTGCAGTTGCAATAATACAATAAATATTCCGTTTTGTATTTAATGAAATACTACATTTTGTTCACGACCCAAAGGCGCTAGCTTAACCTCGTTGGTTTTTGTTAATTGTTATTTAAATACAATCAATTTCGTCATGGGTATTATAACCTTATTTACATTGGTATATCTTAAATTAAAAAATAAGTTACCTTTGGAATTTGTCATTGTATTATTCTCTACTTATAAATCTCTATGGGAACCACCCTACGTGCAGTTGATAATTTACCTCAATTAGTTGAAGATTCGATCATCCTGTCGATATCTACGAACCTCCTCAACAAACTCCAATCTTTATGCCATCTTGTCCATACCCGATTTTCACCTACATTGTACAACGCACACAGCCAGCTGCCAATTCCTATCATTCTATTGAATTTCCATAGTATATACTCGGAATACATTCACAGGAAAAATGAAAATTTCCTTTAATATTTAAAGGATATGTCTGGCAATGACTGCGACGATTGTATAGCCGACATCCGCGCTGAGACAATATTTGAGATTAAACTGAATACTGATCACGGTATCTGATTTGAAGATATTCCGTCTCTAAATTCAAAAGCGCTTGAATATTCCGTACATTCGTCGACATATTCTCACTAAATGCAAACATCTCGTTACGGCACTACGTCCCGCGCGGTGCTCAACTATTTAGTCGCATGGATGAAACTACGAGTACATGAAATTACGGTTCGTGCATTTATAAAATTGCGCCCACGTAACACGTGTGAGAAAACATTCGCAAACGCAAATGTTGTGAATAAATACTAAGAAAGTAATGCGTATAACATAGACCGAGCAGAAATGGGCGCTGGCGCTATATTCACTCGTGTGCTCTAAATAACTGAGATTCTATTTGCTGAACACCTTTGCGGGAGCAGGTAAATGAGGACGTACATTGACGTATTCATAATAAAAAATGTATTATATGCAATTTGAAATAAAATGTATTTAGCTCATGTCTTCAGCCAATCAGACTGTATGATAGAAGAGCCACGACATTTTTATTTCTGTCCATAATGGAATGCTAGTTCAGTAATATGATTATAATTTCACTGCCTCGTGGATGTGTGTGTAAAAGCAACGCTATGTAGTCTTGAGACCTTGTGTTCAATTCTCGAGTCAGCCCAGTTATTGAGTTTTTATGAGAAAGATATTTTAATCTATAGCGTGAAACTGTTCCCTGTATGGCAATAGGCTCGTGGGATCTTAATATATCTGTACATCTGGATATTTAAACATCTCTCGCTGCGCCATCGCATAGACGTGATGATAAGTTTCTTTTTTAAGTTGGTATAAAAATATAATAAGCATAATATCATAAATTATATTGGCTTATAACTGTTTACTAAATTAAGTAAAATGTTACATCCATATACAGATTTTATCTAAATTGGTTAAATGTTGACCAATATGTGGTTCCCTTTATACTTAAATATTACCTACACTTAGTAAACCTAAAAAAAGTTAATCTACTACATCTCGGTTGATAAGATGGTATAATGTATGTACTGTTCATAGCAACAACCCATTCACGTCAACGTTAGTCGTATGCTGCTCATTTGGCGCATTGTTTATTTTAATCGCTTTTTGTAGCAGCCGTCCAGTATGGAACAGTGCTTATACTCTCCGGCCAAGAACAACGAGGATTCATGCCTATTTAAATGTTATTTTATGTTATTATCTAACTATGAACATTATAACGTACGAGTACATAAAAGTTAACTGTATACTTACCGAATTTCTGCCCAAAAGCCAAGTGATTTATTTATTTTATTAAAATGTAAAGAGAATATTAGTCGCTGATTTGCTGTAAACATGATGTTCTAATATTACCTCTATTGGCAGGTCGTTTAGGTGATGGTATAATATCAGTACTTAAAATTATAAACTGGATCCTGTAATATTTAGACTGATATTTTTTTATGGATGCCAGTTATTTATAAGACCGATTAATTACATTTGTTGGGTTCCACAAAAAGCTACGTTTATAAGATTTTTTAATAAATAGTGTAACGGATATTCTCCCCGTGACCACAATCACTGCAAAGTGTTTAAGACGTCGAGATAATAATAATGTAAATTAAATTAACGCGATGGAATTTGCACTAGCTCGTAGCAGGTGCTAATGCATAATATATAAATTAAAGATAAATCTGCTGAAAATGTTCACTAATTTATGATTTTCTGATGAATTTACTGGCATTTGGCAGGCCTTCGCACACCGTCATCACGTCAGATTCAATCTTCAGAAAATATTCGTTATATATTTTTGACAGAACTTTTAATAGGTATCTGAAATATACCATAGTATATGTTGCAGCATATACCTACCATTTAATTAAACTTATGTTTGCAAAGTATGCTGTTTGTAAGTTTAAGTCATTTCTTAGAAAGCTTCGTTAAAACTCCCATCTGAAAATCTCGGCGTTAAGCTCTAGAGAAAAGTCTTTATGTAATTTACAACGGGCTACATCGCCGCGGCAACTACACAACAGAGCAAGAATTTTGAATACATTTTAAGGTAATGATGAATTCATTTAGGGAATTATAATACGTACCTGAAGTCATGACATTATTAAATAAGTTTTTATTAGTTCTTTTGTACAAAAAAACAATGTAATAAATAGATTTAGGCGTTACTTTGCAGAAACCCATATTTAATTAAAAAAATATTTTAAGAAAACTGTTACTTTAATAAAATATATAAAGAGCGTCGAAAATTCTTCCAGTTTGGATGCGTGGCGGTTGTGACGTCACGTAGCCGACGTCATTTTATGTTTTCGTAAAATATTTTTTATTAATAATAAACTATGTGCTGTGTTTTTTTTGTAGTACCTATCTTGTTGGTTACTCTTACTTAAGATGATAGTACTTACCTTTTTAGCGTTGGACTGGCACAATTTGCACACACGAGAGTTCATTAACTCTCGTGTGTCTTTTTGTACACCATGCAATGGAGTCCACGTACGAGCTAATGTACGTGGACTCCATTGGCTCTCAAGGACAGCTGCCGAAACACACCGTTAGATGCTTGGCGAAAGATTTTCTACTTCAGGGTGGTCACTAGCCAGGCGGACATTCGCTAAATGCCCTTCCACCATGCGGTGACTCTCAAGCCGGCGATGGGGATCGAACTATGGACCTGCGGCATTGCAGTCTATAGCAATTACCGCACTTTATTATTAACTACAATTCATGCGATTCATACATTCAGGTTGATCTTTATAATTTACAAAGAAGGGGACGTTATAAAAATCTATTTTAAAATCTTCTCTTGATTCTAACGTAATTTCAGTAAGATTGGAGTACGCGCTGCGGCGAAATGGAAATTGGACACCCCGTGCACTTTATATTCAGACGGTAGACTTAAAAATTTAATATACTTTTGAAGAGATTGCTTGAAAATTGTATAAATGATGACACCTAACCATCTGATATTGAAATATCCGATGTTTATAAAATTTTCTATAATTTTTTTTCTGTACTACATTAGGTAGCTTAGTGTTTAGTTTAATGTTAATGGTATGATGAGGACGACATTACGTCTGATGACTGTACCATATTTTCTTGTAAAGTTTATGTGCACCGCTGCTTGTTGTTAATACATATTGAACATCATCCATGTAATGGTAAATAAAATAATCCACGAACCGAAGCAAAAAACTGACAAAAAACCAGCACCTACATTGACAACAAGAACTATAAGCTAGCTACTTAAACACTGATCTAACAAATGTATGTACGTACAATCGACTGTGTAGAGCACCGCACTCTCATTCGTAAACTTTCACAATACGCTATTTGTGGATAAGCTCTAAATCTTATAAGTCATATCTGTCAGACAGGCTACAGAAAATTAGAATAAATGGCAATACTTTTTCCGGGTCCTTGGTAAAATAGGAGTACCGCAAGGATAAATTTTAGGACCTTTTCTGATTCTTACGTATATTATCGACTTACATAGTCCAAGATTTCTGAGATATTGTTTTATTCGCAGATGATAGCTCTCTGATTTTTAAAGTATATATAACTTATTCAAATATTAATGTTGTGATGATCACTTAATGGTTCGCCGCTAATCTTCTTTTACATTCAAAAAACATTTGGTTGTTTAAATTCTTATTTACCAAATGTTACTTATGTGGAATTAAACATTAAGCTTTGCCAAGATAAACTCTCTTTTAATAAATCGACAGACTTTCTGCGAATTAAAAATGATAAACTTTGCAGTAGGATCCACATATACATAATATATCCAGTTGACTTTTTGTCGCATATGAAATTCGTAAGATAAAATATGACAGTTAACAGACGTAGTAGAAGGTACGTCTGTGTAGCATAATAGCTAATTTCGAAATTCTTATTTTATTAATTTTCTTTTTTCTTATCAAAGTGAACAAGTTGCTCTATACTGTTATTAGCATTGCATTTTTTTTTTGCTGATAGGGAAGCCTTTGACCGCAATCTTACCTGATGGTAAGTGATGATGTAATCGTAGGTGTTAACAGGCTTAACCTAGAATTACTGGCTCTCAAGTACAGCTGCCGGAATACACCGTTAGGTGCTTGGCGACAGATTTTCTACCTGAGGGTGTTCGCTAGCCAGGCGGACATTTGGTCTCTCGATCGAATCGAACCATAAACTTGCTGCGCAGCAGTCCTTAGCAAATGCTACTGAGCCATCACTGCTTCAAAACAACTGCAACTTCCTTATGAAAAGCAAATAGCTTTAGACCGTTCCGGACCCACCGTAACTTCAAGGAACAGAAACTATTAAAGTTGAATTTCGATTTTTGTGCGACTCATTATCAGTTTCTCATACTTCAATGTAGAACAGAAATTGTACTGTAACAGGTTTGGAAAAAAGTTTTACATCGGAATTTAAATCGAATAATTTTGTGTTCGAAATACACGTTCCAATTGTTTAGCTACGGATATTATATCGAAAATTCGTCGGTTTGTCAAGATTTTATGTCATGTAACAGCAATAGTAATAAACAAGTTGTTAGCTCGATGCTAAACTCCTCAAATGTGTTTCCGATACCGTATTGTGCCAGGAATATCAATAAAGTTTGCAATATTATTAGTATAAGCAGTAAAAGTGCTTCCAATATGATACAAACATATCCTAACTTATGGTACGATAACTAGCAGTGATGGTTTTAGGCTTTTCTACTTCATTAAACATTACTAACTTTGGTGTTTGTAGACATATAAAATAAATTCTGGACAAAATGCCTTCAACTTGTTAGGAACCGGCTAGGACCCGCGTTTTATTTACCGGAAAGATTCCGACAACTTCAGACTGTTTTGAAGTCCTGAAAAGAAACGGGTAGGAATCTTTCCGGTGAATATAATGCGGGGATCCTAGTCGGTTCCTAATAAATGAATATGGATAAAACTCGCGATAGTTTTGAAAGTGAAAATGCCTTTAATTTTAATGTTAAATAATACAACTTGAAACGTTTGCGCTACCATTACCTACGTTACCTTGATGCTAGGTTTCGTTAGCAAGAGCCCGTCTTCGTGAGCACCCCCGCACCGCACTCTCAGATATTCTCCCCCAAAGTAGTTATGTGCAAACAGTACTGTATGTATACGCGTGATTAGCACTGTAGCAAGTATAATTTCTCGGCGAACAAGAGGAAATTTTTATGGTCTCGGGAGTGATGAGCGCAGAGCAGTGTCAAGCAGGGCGTGAAAGATAACACTGCCAATACTGTAATGAACAAACGTGACGCTTACCATCATGTGGGCGTCTATTCCGTGTTTTTGTCATAGCTGTGACACCGTGTTCTTGTGATAGAAGAATGTGATTGTGACTTGCTCTTATGATATTTACTATACAATTATAATATTTATAATTGTATAGTTGATGATGAACCTGATCATCAAGTTTGCACTTGATGATCAGGCGTGTATGAATGTCATATCAGCGTACGTACATATCAAGTACGCACCACAGTCAGGACTCCCACAAGCAGAGAAACAAGCTTTCTGGGATGACCTCTATGAACTGTCTCAATCAATACCAATTACAGAGTCTAAATACATCGGGGCAGATTTAAATGGACATGTTGGACGAACTACAACACACTTCAGAAATATCCATGGAAACCAAGGTTATGGAAGCATAAACTCTCAAGGCGATGACATCTTGAACTTTGCCGCCACATTAAACATGGCAATAATTAACACCTTCTTTTCAAAGCCTGAGGAACATCTCATAACATATAAGAGTGGTGGCAATTGCACACAAGTAGACTATATCCTTGCAGACCGAAAATTACTCAAGTCCTTTAAAAACTGTAAAGTAATACCTGGTGAGCCGCTTACATCCCAACATCGGCTTTTAGTTGCAGACTTCTTAGCACAAAAACCTATAAAAGTCAAGAAAGCAAGAATACCTAAGATTCGCTGGCATAGGTTGGAACAAGAAAAAGGCCAAACCCTCTGCTCCGATTTGACCCTATACATACAGAAGGTACAAATGGACACAGACGCAAACACGATGTGGAACGAATTCCATAAGTTCAGTATTCAGAAGGCCTCGGAACATCTAGGCATCTCCCACGGAGTACCCAGAGAGAATAAAGATCCAACATTGTGGAACCCCAATGTCCAAGAAAAGATAGCCACCAAGAAAAATCTCTTTAAAGTCTGGCAAGAATCAAAGAATGAGGGAGACAGAGAGGCATATCAGAATGCGAAGAAAGACGCCAAACGTGCAGTTGCCCAAAGCAGAGCTAAAGACAGAGAACAGTTTTATAACAAACTGGAAAACGCCACCAACGACAAACAACTGTTTAAAATCGCCAAGCAGAGGAATAGGGACTCCCAAGATACAAAATCGGTCAAATACATTAAGGATCGACAAGGAACTCTCTTAACATCTGACGAGGAAATAAATGCTAGATGGCAGGAATACTACTCGGAGTTGCTAAACGAGACAAACCATCATGATTTGATTATACAGTCACTTCCAGTAGAAGGTCCATGGCTCCTCATAACACCGGAGGAAGTCAAAGTGGCAATTACAAAAATGGCCAATAATAAAGCAGCTGGGCCAGATGACATACCCACAGAATTATGGAAAAGACTAGGCAATGCAGGAGTGCACTTTTTAACTAACCTATTTAATAAATTTCCAAGTGATGGGATCCCTGACTCATGGAGGAAAAGCTACCTGGTCCCCTTCTATAAAAACAAAGGTGACATAAGACTTTGTGGGAACTACCGTGCTATCAAATTAATATCTCACAGCTTCAAAATTTGGGAGCGAGTGTTAAGTCAAAGACTTCGTCACTTAACAACTATGACTGAAAATCAATGTGGATTTGTCGCTGGAAAATCAACAACTGATGCCATTCATACCATCCGTATCCTCATGGAATCCTTCAAGGTTAATAAGAAAGACCTTTATATGGTATTCATAGACCTTGAAAAGGCATTTGACCGAATCCCTAGACCACTGATTTGGCAAGCTTTACGGTGTCAAAGAGTTCCTGAATGCTATATTCAAATGATAATCGACATGTATAACAGAGTCACAACAAAAATACGCAGCCCAGCAGGTGTTAGCAATGAATTTCAAGTAAAAGTTGGTGTTCATCAGGGGTCAGCACTTAGCCCATTACTTTTTAACCTCGTGATGGACTACTTAACATCTGAAGTCCAACAACCCAAACCTTGGAATATTCTGTATGCAGACGATGTCGCCCTAATAGGTGAAGACCCGATAGCCCTTCAACAGACTCTGGAGAACTGGAGGCATGTCCTTGAAAGAGCTGGGCTAAGAATTAGCAGGGAGAAAACAGAGTACATGAAATGCAATTTTTCTGGCAATAACAACCAACATACTATGTACCTGCAAAATACTGCGCTCAACACCGTCACAAATTTTAAATACCTGGGCAGCATGATTGCGAATGATGGCACTATTGACGCAGATATAGCACACCGTAAAAACACAGGCTGGCTAAAATGGAGAGGCCTCACGGGCACACTTTGTGACCCGAGAATGTCGATACCTGTTAAGGGCAAAATTTATAAAGCCGCAGTTAGACCTGCAATGATATACGGTGCGGAATGCTGGCCTCTCAAGAAAAAACAATCCGACCAACTACATGTTGCTGAAATGAGAATGCTCAGGTGGTCTGCCGGAGTCACCCTTTTAGACAAAGTGCCGAACCATTATATCAGAGGAACTTTTAAAGTAAGACCCGTACAAGATATATTAGCAGAATCACGTCTGCGATGGTACGGCCATGTTATGAGAAGACCGGAAGACCACATGACTAGAAAAGTCTTAAACTATGAAAAAGGACCGAAAAAGCGCGGGAGGCCCCAACTTACATGGATGTCTCTAATTAAGAAGGACATGAAAGAAAATAACATCGACCCAGTGACGACCCAGGAAAGACAAAACTGGAGACTGATGATTAGGAGAGCCGACCCCAAATAAAAATGGGATAAGGCCTGGAGAAGAAGAAGAAGAATTATAATATTTATAATCCATTGACCACAAATTCCTTTTATTTTATTTTTTTATTGACATAATTGACATGATGATATACCTACTTAATATTAATAATGAGTATGATATTTATTTACTGATTCATTTGTTGATTGTTTGTAATTTAGTGAAATTATGATATTATGATGGTGAAAACTAGTTCATTGTATAATTTCTTTTTTAATAATTACTAAAAATAGGTTTTGAATAAATAATATTTTTAAGAAGACATTTTGACGTTCATGTTGTTTGTAAGTTACAAATATAATAAATTAATTGGTTTGACTGTGTTTCTATTTTATGAAGATATTCTTTTACTAACTTCATGTAATGTGTAAAAGTAAGTTTAATGTTTTCCGAGATTACCGAGATCAAATTAATGTTTCCTGATAATTTATCGCAATAGAGAGTCTGAGTGTGCTCTTCTTAATTTACTTTGACATAATTGTGATATTTTTCTATAAGAAAATAAACACATTGATTGTTTAGAAGTCAACAAAAGTTCTCAACTGTAATATAAGTAACTAATAACCATAAATATACTCTAATAAGAAGTATAACTGATAAAAATATTGTGAAATTATCGTGAAGAATCTTTTCTATATATATCGTAAGTAGGCAAAATGTATTCAGATAGGTAACAACAGTAACCGTAATTTCCACAAAGCTCCAAGCACCGGGCCCTTTTCAGCAGTATTGTATTTAACGTTAACGGTGAAGGAACTATTAAAGTTATTTTATTTATACGTCAAGGAGTATAAGTTGTACTGGGGTGGTAAATATGTTAGAATTTGCGCTTTTTAAGACATTATTATATAAATTAACATTTTGATGATCGAAAAAATTACATAACTTATTTGAGTCGGTACTATATTTAAATATGTTGAACTTACATATTCATAAGGTATTACGCATAAAAAAATCATGTTATACTCAGAACTGATTACTTGTGGTAAGCAGTATCTTCTTACGTTTTTTTTTTATTATGTTATTGTGACTGAACAAGCTCGAGGCCCACCTGATGTTAAGCGGACTGACCTCTGCCTATAACCACATGAATTTCATCACAAGTTACGAATTGCACTGCACCCATCACCTTGGTCTCATGTATGCCTGTAATTTCACTGGCTCTCAAGGACTGTTGCCGGAACACACTGTTAGTTGCTTGGTGACAGATTTTCTACTTGAGGGTGGTAGCTAGCCAGGTGGGCAATCGCAAAATGCCCTTCCACCATGCGATGCCTGTTGTTACTGTCTTATAAAATGTATGACACTAATTGTATGACTTGACTATATGACTTGCATTTAAATATATTTATTGTTGTTCAATTCGTTACGTAATTTTTTAGGTACAAAGCTGCAGCTTGCGTCTGTTCATTGGCTGAATACTGATATATTATTTGAAAACCAAGGAACTGGAAATGTTGTGTATACGCAACATTTCCAGTATATATCGCTCATAAACTGTGAAAAGGAGGCCACGTTTCCAGCTGGATACGGTACATATCAATCAAAAGCAAACCTCTTATTAACAAACCTGCCCACTAATAACAAATCTGACATTATGTCATACCTAATCAAACTCATATTAGTCCTATAAGAAACGACCACCAGCTTATATCTACTAGCATTAGTAATACCGATCAAACGCCAAAACTGCGTCCTCCATCAGTCCGACCCCGGACCATATCATATCTTTACAAGGGTTGTTCCCGACCGCTCCGACCCCACACCCGCACATTACAAACCTTTACACCGATAATAACGAAACATTTTATCTACAAGTTTATGCTCCTCAGCGAGGATGCGGGTATCTCCTCGAAAAGCGGATAAGCTGGACGTCAAAATATTAAGATTTTCTGAAACTAAAGAAAATCCTATCTAATGATCATCTGAATTATGATTATGAGAAGGAGCTCACGTTTGTTGTATATATTTATCTGACCTTTGCACTGGTTTATGCTTCAAAGCCTGTTGTAATATATTAGAGTCCAACCAATGTGGCATTTATGTTTTATTTTTATTATAATCAGTAATACTATATCGTATCAAATATAAGCCTCATCTTTTTGCGAAAAGGTTCTCGAGTGGTTACCACACTACACCAGAGATTTTATTTTTCATTTTTCATTTTTATAGTGTCTTTATTAACAAATAAAGGTTTACATTATGTACAAACTAGTGTAAGTTTAAACCTATAAGCACATACAATAAAGTAGATGGTGTTTAGCAAGCAATTATGCTTATATTAAACTTATGGCTATGTTTATAGTGTTAGAAATTGCTTATACATTTTTTTTTAATACGTTTTATACAATCAGATGAGTTATTAATATTATATTTGTTTTAGAACAAACAAACATTTGCTAAGATTGGAAATCAACAAAAATGTATTAATTTATAAGGCGAAAGCAAACTAATACAAAATAATTATAAAGCGCGGGTAGCGCTCGCAGGCGCTGCGCGTACGTAAAGTGTAAACACTCAATGAGACCCAGCCACAATAACTGGTCTATCAGGTAAGCTAGTGCGTGCACACAGGCGCAGACGAAATAACGAGAAAAAGACACAATGTTTTTAGAGCGTTTTCCCTCTACAAGCAATCAATCCTTTAGAGCTATCGACTCTCCTCTCAGGAACTCCATTAGATTCACGAGCGGAGGTACAGTGCAGAATAGAATACACCAGCGCAGCGTCTATAGTTTATATCTGTTGTGCGCAAGCATCTTAAATTAAATAAACTGAAATAAGTATATTATTGAAAAATCCATGCATTATTTTGGCAAAATCCATTTAAGGTTAATTTCAATACATACAACTTTTCAAAAAATTAATGAAAAATTTAAGATTCCATTCTCCAAAATTTCATACTGTCTTCAAAACTTGTAGCAAACGCTGTATTCAACATGCTCAGCGTCTGCTGAAGACGAGGTATACAAATGTTTATAGACTGAACATAATATATTATCACAAAATTTCATTTCAATTCCATTTTCAGTCCCACTTTACTATTTGCGTACAAGCTCGTGCCTGGAGCTCGACGAGTGATTCAATTTGTTTTAATGGGCATTTTCGTCTGGACCGTTTTTATGAAAGTATAAAATATCTGTTGATATAAAAATAGATATTGAATCAGAATAAATGAAGCTTTTGCAGAATTTGACCTGATCATAAGCAATGATGAGATCAAACTTGTTGTTCAGGCTAAGGTAGAATTACTAACTCTCAAGGGCGGCTGCTTTTTTTTCTTTTTGAGAGTGGTGGCCAATCAGGAGGAAATATCACCATGCTATATAAACAGCCATTGTCAGACAACGACCGAGACTGACAATTAACATACTCTTTCAAGTAAGGATGCGCTCAGTAGTAAATTCCATAATATTTTTAACAAATTCTATAATGATTATCCATTAGGTATATACTTCTTGATAAGCAGCGGTACATTACTATTATACAAAAGAAACCAAAAAAAAAGAATGAATGGATTCAAAACAAAATGTGACAAACGCACAATCCTCGTTGTTGTAAAGCGAAACATAAAATCAGTTTAGCGATGTGAGAGTAGATAAAGTTTCGTATTTAATGCATATTTCCGTAGCACTCTTGAGTTTGGTGCTGTCGTCTGAGATGCTTACGAAGCGAATATTCGCTTCTGGTTGAACGGATACAGCGTAAGTTTGCGCGCTGGCTGTATAAGCGAGTCTACGGATATTATCCTTATCTGTATTCATCCGTAATTGTGTCGGGTATGGTCGACTTGGACACACTAGTTCTGAGACGAAAATTGTTGATTATATTTCGTTATTATTCGTTAGTTCACAACACTGTGGACAACCGGATGGCATTGGGCCAGATGGAACTGCAGGGGCCGAGGCGCGGGAAGACAGCGGCTGTTGCGGCGCGCTCTCCCTCCCGCCTCTCTGCAAGACCGCTCTCGCGGTGCGCCTACCACTCGTGCGCGTATTCTGCTCGGTGACATGCTTGTTCGGAACGAAACTATAGATATATTTGCCGATAGACTTGCTGCATTTTGTAGACATGTTTATTTATATTTGAATTTTAGTTTTAGCTTACCTTGGCTTTACTGTATTATATATATGCATGGGTTTTTATTTAATTAATTTTATTTAAATTTATAACTCTACCTGGACATTGATAATTTTGTCCTATGATTATTTTAATCGTTTTCTTTTTTTATTATATATCTGTATTTTAATGGTTTAATTTATTTATATATAGTATTTTTTTTTATTCCTGATTGGTTAGCCTTTGACCACTACCTCACCTGATGGTAAGTGATGATGTGGTGGAAGATGTTGTTCAGACTAACCTAGAATTACTGGCTCTCAAGGACTGCTGCCGGAACACATCGTTAGGTGATAGGCGACAGATTTTCTACTTGAGGGTGTGCTAGCCAGACGGGCATTCGCAAAATGCCCTACCAACATGCTATAACGACTGCCATCCTAAGACAACGGCCAACGACCGACGACTGCTTAACGTGCCCTCCGAAGCACGGAAGGGCTCAGTAGTAATGTCATTAGAGGTCACCCATCCAACTCATGACTGCGGCGTTTTGGAATACTCTACAGAGTATTCCAAAACGCCAACATGTCATCATATTATTCAGAAAGAACTTAAAACTACAGAATTTCATTGTTACTAAATAATAAAATTATACAAACTTTGAAGCGCTTGTAGCGAAGTTTGCTTAGCTGTTCTTTGCCGATCAGCAAAGTTAAGCAACGTCCGCCGCAGTCATGACTCTACAGAGTATTCCAAAAATAGCCATATTGTTTAATAAATAAATAAATAAAGGACTCTTTAAAAATCAAAACTCATTATAAAGTCCTCCTTTGAACCAAACTTTTACATAAGAAATTGAACTTATCCAACGCAAGTGTCTCTATAGACACTAACGTTGCCTCCGGACGAGGGGGTTGTCCAGGGGGTTGGGAGCCTGCTCCCTCTAATTACAAAGACTCGTGTCGCACGCCATAGAAAAAATAATTAAAAGACAAAACAGCGTTGATTAAGGGAAACTTAGACCTCTGCCAGCGTGATATTCATAATATACACACAACTACAAGTATACCGGCTACAAGTAAGTCAGAAAAACTAGAAATACGGAGGTGCTATAAACGTTTGGAGTTAGAGGTTGAAAATACGTTACCGATTTTAGTGCGGTTTTTTTGAACAGCTATTTTTATGACCGTTTTTGAATGTATAACTATACAGGGCTCTGCAGCAGCCAAAATCGTCAGCGTTTTAGGGCTTCTCATATTTAATGTTATTTTTCCCGTATTATCTTCAAAAACCTTGTCCAGATTTAGGATTAAATTGACTCAACACTCATATCTGAATGGTAGATAGAAAAAAAAATGTCCAAGAGACCGCTTCAGTAGTAGTTTTCAATTTTGATTTCACTGTTCAGATTAAATGTTTCCAAATCCAATCACTTTTTTCTATGCTTAATGAGTTTAGCATTTGACTACATCTTACAAGATGGTAAGTGATGATGGAAAATGATGTTAAATTTACAACTGCAATTATGGCGAATCCCCATAAATGAGGGAGGCTGTGTTCAGCAGTGGACAATCCGGCTGTTACAGTACAATACAGTACAGTATTATATAAGCTCGTCCACTATACTGCACTATATACACAAGTCTACTATCAAGATAGTGTTGCGCTGTAATGCAAGCAGCTCTCATGCATGTGTGCGATGCGCAAGTATTTATAAGGGCACCGCTTGCTTCGAAAATCGAATAATTCTTCCGGTAAAGCCAAGCCTACCACGTCTGGGCGCTACAATGACAATGAAATGTAAAGCCCGCGCCGTTTGTTTAACTCTATGCAGACTTAAAAAAAACTTCTTTATGAGAACAGTAACAGGCGATCAAAGTCGAGTCGGTAAACTCTTCATGAAGGACGAAGCCCGCTGTAAATGGAAAAGTTAAGATTCACTTAGAAGTGTTTCTACCCAATTGAGGGCGGTCACCAGGCGAGTGCCGCTGCCCGCAGCGACGTAACTTTAAACTTTGTCTTGGTTTTAGTAGCCGTAGTTGCGATTTCTGTCCATTTTTTCATTTATGAATAGATAAATACGCATCTTTAGTTATCGAAACTATTGATATTTTGAACGAATAGACACATTGGTGTCTCAAATATGGTATTACGTTTCTTCATTAACGTGCTTATGATGTATTTTATTTTTAATTTATGCATAATAGGTTAGCCTCTGACCACTATCTCACCTGATGGTATGTGAAGACGTGATCGAAGATGTTGTTCAGGCTAACCTAGAAGTACTGGCCCTCAAGGACAGCTGCCGGAACACACGGTTAGGTGCCTACCGACAGATTTTCTACTTGAGGATGGTAGCTAGCCAGGCGGGCATTCGCAAAATGCCCTATCACCATGGTATAACGACTGCCATCCTAAGACGACAAGCTGGTTTGACGGCTTGACGTGCCCTCCAAAGCACGGAAACGCTCAGTAGTAATATCACTAGCAGTCACCCATCCAACCGCGCAATCTTCAACTAAGCCAACTTCGCTACGAGCTCTTCAATCACACATTGGTATCTCAAATATGGTGGTGCAATTCTAACCCGGCACCCCACGGGAGATTTGGGTATAATATATATTAATTTTATGTATACTATATCTACATTATGTTATATTATAGTATATTAATAATTCATAGTATATCAATAAACTTTATATTACATTCGGGATGTATATTTATGCAGTTGTTTTTTTTCATGGAAATATACAATTTTGTGATTTGATTGTTACAACACCACCAACTATATTTTTGAGATTTTTTTCTTTCCATCCTAATGTTGTCTGGAAGAGATCGCGGTATGCGATTAGACTGCCCATCGATCCTACTTAAGTTAACTTCTCAATGCATTGTTTCTTTGGTTAAACTGGTGAAATATATTATGATAGCATCTTTGAAATTAATCCAAAATGTGAGGATTGTATAAAATAAATTATATTCCATATTGTGTTTTAGATCGGGACTTTTTTCCATTTAGATTTAACATAATCAAACGTCGCATCAAATTCATTACTGTCGCTCATCAGTCTGAGTAATTGGCCGTAGCCTTTTTCTTGTAACACAAACTGGGTAAAAATTATATCTGATAACATTTTGGCATCTTGTAATTATAATTAACTTAACAGCATTCTCATTTCATTTACACGCTACTCAAAGTTCTCACATGAAACTATCTATCAATGTACAAGAAGGAAATAAGATGGATGAGGTTGTGAGATCTATCCGGTTGACAAACGCTGCGGAGGTCGCTCCTCACCTGAGCGTCGTTTGTAGTTGTCACGCGGGAAGTGCGTCGAGTGTCGCATCTTTTATTTATTCTCAACACATACAACACTCGACCAACATTATTGTATAGCAACACATATTGAATTACAAATTTAAAGATTCAAGAACCTGCGTAACTAGATAATAAATAAAATATATAGACAATGTTTAACTAATAGTGTGATAATATCCCAACGTTACTTTGGGATATTATCCAAGCCAAGAGATATTTGACAGCCCAGTGGTGCGTAATATCGAAGGACACTTTTGACAACTTGTGGTGGGACATTTTTATCATAAAAATTGTATCAAGCGATAATTCCGCCGAGTTTAAAACGTAAAAAATACAAGTTTTTTTTATTGCTGATAGGTAAGCCTTTGACCACAATCTCACCTGATGGTAAGTGATGATGTGGTCGAAGGTGTTAACAAGCTTGACGTTGAATTACTGGGTCTCAAGGACAGCTGCCAGAACACACAGTTAGGTGCTTGGCGGCAGATTTTCTACTTGAGGGTGGTCGCTTGCCAGGCGGACATTCGCAAAATGCCCTTCCACCGTGTATATATAAAAGCGAGGGACAATTCTTCCTTATTTATATAATTTTATTACATAATTCGGTTATTAACTAATAATATTTTTAAATATTTTATAAGTGTTATTCTACAACATTACATTTTTTATTATAATGTTTTTTAAATATTCTTAAAACACTTGTTATTATTAAATATAGATTTCCGCAAAGTATGAACATTTTTTATGGCGTTGCATGTTCACTGCACCGAGTCATCACAGCTTCAAACCTATCATTAAAATGTTATAAATATTGTTTATTTGTTACGACACAGCCATTTATGTATATTTACTGTATTACCAGTGATTTGAAGCAGTGATGGATCAGTGGCATTGCCGCGCAGCAGGTCCATGGTTCAAATTCCACCGTGGGCTTGAGCTTCACCGCATGGTGGAAGGGCATTTTGCAAATGCCCGCCTGGCTAGCAACCACCCTCAAGTAGAAAATCTGTCGCCAAGCACCTAACGGTGTATTCCGGCAGCAGTCCTTGAGAGCCAGTGAAATTACAGGCACATGAGACTTAATATCTATGTCTCAAGGTGACGGGCGCAGTGCAATTCGTGACTTGGGACGAAATGCATCTGTTATAGGCAGAGGTTAGTCCGCTTGACATCAGGTGGGCCTCGAGCTTGTTACGTCACAATAACATTAAAAAAAACTATCTCAGTCATATAGATAGTTTATGATACGATAAATTTTATAAAACTTACCACAACGTGGAGCACGAAGGAACTACACCTAATGTATAAATAAAAAATCCAATGAAGATTGATAAAATGTTGCTGAGACAGCCAGAGTTCCTTGAGATATGAGGGCGCGGCGACGGGAAGCAGCAGGTAAGTGCATTCATTATTCATACACGGTGCACGAGGGGGGCGGGGGCTGAGGGAGGACGGAGGAGGCTCTAATTTGGCGCCGTGAAACTTGATCTGTGCACGATGTATATCTTCAGTAAGGGGAGATAGATGCGATGTGTCTGTGTTGGACTTCTCATCGTTGATGGCTATAAGTTTCACGTCAGGTGGATTTCAACCAAAGTTATTTTGACGGATTTATAGTTTTACTTGCTATCGATAGAGGAAGTGTTTTATCAATTAATAATATTCTGATTGTCAAACACGAATAAATAGCTGGGCCTAAGGCTAAGGGGCAGGCAGATACATATACCCTCTAAAAATCGAGCTTGCGAGTTTAATGTGGTATTAGATTAAGGTATATGCAACAGGTGAGCCAATTCGCACACGCTCAAAATGTTTCTTGTTTATACACACACTGGTTCTATTTTATTTTGGTTAGTATTGTATATATGTCAAAGCATGCATATTTTTTTTGTACTACCCGCAACGAGCCGTGATTAATATCTCGCTTCGTCGCGGCAAACCAGTCTTTTTGAGAGTCGTCGGACCGCGCCCCGCGACATACACTACGATGGTGTCGCATTGCTTATTGAAATAAGTACAAATATTGTCTTCTCACTGTATCGTGTTCTTTATTATACATCAAGAAGTACATCTTTCTAATTTTCTTGAATTGTTAAAATTGGGACTATAGTACAAACTGTTTAAACTACTTGAGAATTGTGACGTGCGTGGAAGGTGACCGCACCGCGGCCTCTGCAAGGGTAAGACTGTCTACGGGAGATGTTGGAGTCAGATAATGTATGTGATTGAGGGTACTTAACTGTAACTACACGTTTAGCCTCAATGAAGTACCTCCTTTGTGTTTTGGAAACTCTTTTTTATAGGACCCCTATTCATAGCTTCAATTACTAAAAACGTCCATCTTAACCAGCCCCTATCCAACGCGGTAGTACTTCTTTTCATTTTGAGGAAAACAATTTTCACTAAGAAAACCATTTCACGGTTGCATTTTATTTTCTAGTCAATAATAGACACAATGTTTCAAACCCCGGACCGATACTGTCTGGTCCAAGGATCGAACCCATCTTCACAAAATTCCAAAGTCATAGTTAACTTCACCCCAGATAGGAAAGACATAAAAAATAGGCCTACAATAGAGTTATAAAGTAGATCACCTAGGTTGTACAAAACGAAGCTGGCTTGGCGTTAAAGTAGATCTCAAATTTTAATATTGTTAGGCTTGCAATAACGCCTGCTATGCGGATTACATTACAAAATCACAAATATACGATAGGAAAAATTTAAGTCATGTACGGGATTCGAACCCGCGTCCATCCACTCCTCCATCCCAATACGATGATTAAAGAAGGATAGGAAAGATTCGAGTCATGACGTCATGTCATGTTAGCTCAATTGGTTAGAGCATACTCCGGCTCAAGGAGTGGATGGACGCGGGTTCGAATCCCGCACATGACTTCAATTTTTCCTATCGTATATTTGTGATTTTGTAATAGATCTCAAATTATTGTTTTTGTACTTATTTTTATTATTTCATCGATATTTAATTAATTTAAGGCTAACGCTAGTCAAAGGTGGTCCACGGGCAGGAAATCGTTGATATAAAAAAATATACATGCCAGAAAGCGTCAGGTGCTTGGTGACAATTTGTTACTCGATGGTTGCATATTGTTAGCCAAGGGAAATTAAAAAAAAAATTTACGACCAAGCAAGCTGACAGCAATAAATGCCACAAGTAATCATATATCCAAGTTATAACCGCAGCGGACGCTCCTAAGCTAATTGGTTAAGAATGCCTAGGCAAGCTCCACTAGAAATACTTAAAGAGCGCATATTTTTTAAGATAAACCCAATAACTGTCCGACCCAGGCATCGAACACAGGACCTCGAGATTTAAAAGTGGTGCTTGACGACAGGAGCTAGGTTGCGTAAAGTGTACGCACAAAAATTTACAAAAGGTAGTTAATGTTGATAACTTCATTTGTTTTGGATATAATTGGCTTCGTGTCTCCAAAAAAACACTGCGTTAGATGACGTTAATGAACTGTTTAATTCGTTTTAATTATGCAGATCGAGTTAGGACTATTTGGAGTGCGCTTTGGCCGGACTCAGGATTTACAAGGTGTAACTAATATGGGTAATATATGAAATTGTTAAAAGTCTTAGCAAATATTAGCTATATCTGGCCACTATAACACATATTATATGTAAGCAACTGCTAATTTTTCTGAAATTTTCAATGAAGCGAAAATATTTTAATAAAACAAATTTATGTCGCTAAAACCAAAACTTACCTTTAGAGTAGGTAACGGTAAAATGAATAATAAATCACAATTTGAAGTTTGCTTTTGAAGAAATAGCTTTGCCAGTAAATATAACAGAGAATGTGATTTAATTGAGAGTTCAAGAGAAAATGTTTGCAAAGAGTTGTGATTTTCCAACTGAAATGAAATGTTTCGAAGCGTCGGAATTCGTTTTATCATTATTGTTTTAGTATAGGAGTCACCAAATTACCAACAGTAATAATGTGTTTATTCATTATAATGATTACTGTAACAGTTTTGTATGGATATTTTGAACGTTTTCTAACAGCTTGAAGTTTGACTATCTAGTATCCCTTGTCATCATTTTATTGCTATACATTTAATTACATTCTATAGCAAAATTAAGAGAAAAGATATTCAAACTACTATAGTTCATCACACATGAAATATGTTTCTGAAAAGATATTACATCACAGAAACTTTCTATATTTTTTTGTGATCATCACTCCATCGAGATATTTTGACACCATTGTTTTGACATTACGTAAATCCTGTGCAGGTGTAAACGCCAACATCATGGTGGGCAATTTGGTAATAATTCTAATGTTGCTATAAAACGAGTATGCATTTATGTGCATTATTGCTGTTAATGTTACCGCTGATTATCCGTCAAAGGTTACCTTTAAGCCGATTAATATATATTGAAATTATTTTGTAGAAACAAAAACTACTGTGATATTAAGTATAGAACCAACTCTGCGGAATTGTCATATTTCTCAAGTTAGTGAAGTTTAAGTTTTATTACAAGCTGTCATATGTGTGTTATATATATATATATATATATTAAATTTGTATGCGACATATTATTTAATATTATAACATATTACATATATTAAATTTGTATGCGAGCCGTCTGCAATATTATTGTTATATTATGACGCAAATTTTAAATTTCATTGTTCCAATTTTCCTTCTCGATAATCTTTTATGCTTATTTGCTTAGCAAGTGTTGAATCAAATATTACAAAGTGAGAAAAAAATAATGTTTTATTGAAGAGTTTCTGATTGCAGCAAATTTAAATAGCCTTAGATAATAAATTATAGTAGACACTTGTATTATCTATCCCCCACTTCCTCCTCGCAACTATTATTACCATATACATGCATTACGTAGCCATATACAGTGTGGTCTGCCAAACCGCAGCAAAGATTAACTCTGCCCTTCTGAGGCTAATCCGATGAATTGTTTGGTACTCGTACAGCGGCCGGCACCCGTAGCAAAGTCACTGCTCTCCGAGCTCCGACCTCCCGCCCGAGTAGGCATAGTGTCATCCTGAAAATAAGTAGTTTATTCACTTTTGAATAAGAGACTGCACTTTTTGCAACAATTCCCTGGCATGCCGATGTTCTGATACTTCAGTACAGTATTTACATTATAGTAAGTTCGTTAAAGTTTTGCGACATTATACTATAAATACCACCAATATGTGTACAAGTACAATTTATTTGGCTGCGGTTGATGTTAAGGACGTAGAATTATGTTTTATACTAAGAGAAACAATTGTATTCTATAGTCCGATTATTACACGTTTGTGACGTACTGACTATAATTATAGCAATAATGAATTAAAAAGTCCCTGCTTCCTTGGGGTCTACGGCTTGCATTATACTATATAAAGAGGGGAGGGTAGTTGGTTGTATGTATCAACCTCGATACAACGAAATAATAGTTAATGCTGATAGATGGTTTTTTGCTCATAGCTTATTTAGTTTGCCATAATCCGAATAACATAAAATTGCGAAAGCGATAATATGGTATAGATTCCTGTAAGGCCCCTTTGTGCATTAACTACTCAAAGCAACGTGAGTACTGAGTATTAGCATATTATGTTGCTCATTCAGCCATGTTTTCGCTCAATCGCTTTTTACGATCATCCATAATAAGACGCGCTTACTAGACTACGTAGCATAGTGCTAAGTGATGTAGATCTAACATGCAAGTACGTGTTAAAACGGGTTACTGGTTTTGAATATACGTAATTTTTGCTATATTTCGATATTAACTCATGTTCTCATTGTGCTAATTTGGGGCACACAAATTAGTTTATTCGAGTTTGGAGTCACTTATGAGAACTAAGTAGAATTCTCTCACGTTCATCTTGGAACTTAAATCACATACACGTGATTTAAACAGTTTAAAGTTGTTTAGTTACCCATCATAGAACTTATAGTCTATCAAGGCTCGTTGGACATGTTTCTTGGTAAAGGTTTTGACCGTGTAGTACAATTATTATTAACATAGCGATACCTCGCCTTAACGACGCCGTATGAGCTTTTTATTTATCCTCTTAGAATAACAAACAATACCAAAATATTCGAAAAATGGTTTAAATGAACAAGCAGTCATTCGTTTTATGCTTATTGCCACCTTTTTACTACCGCCATATTGAGGCGTTTTAAGAAATTTAAAGTATTGTCGTAGAAATTCAGGAAGGTCTATGTAATACCATCGATGTTAGGGTGCGGCACACGCGCACGTCAGTAATAACCGTGCATGGCAGTACTCGCGGCACTGTAGACTGTTGGTTATTCTATGCACGGTGCAAGCTAAAACGGGATACTCACTCAGGAAAGAAATATGAATCAACAATAGTTCAGTGATCAGGAACTAGAAAAATACAGGAACTTTTGTTTCATTTTCCTTCTCAATAAAACCATAATAACAGTTCTACTTACAATTAATCTGTAACACTTTTTGCACAAGAAAAACTTAATTTATATTTACTAATTATATATATTTGTTTGATGTAATTGCGACGGAACAAGCACGAGGCCCGCCTGATGTAGTAAACTTTAACTATAACTGATGCATTTCGTCACAAGTGTCGCGCTTGCACGGAACTGCACTCTGCCCAGTAATTGCCTCTACTTTTATTGATTTTTGTTATAACTGCAAATAAATTTTTGTTATAATGCAAATGCAAGATTCCCTTTGATGATCGATGACTTTACCACTTAACTAAACTAATTAACCCAATGCTTAGAAATCAAAAAAACATTTAATATTTGTCACTAACCTAACTCAGCCAGTCTAACACACCAATGTTAGCGCTTCGGTGAATAGCATGAAATTAGCACATCCGGTCAGATAACAAGCCACTGCCGGCGGAAGCAGCACCCTCTCCTCCCTTGCCACGAACTTCCCTCCTCCCTCCTTTTGGGTTACGGCCACGTTATTACTCTCGGTCATCAACTTATCACTACATCGCGACACAACGTTTCTTAAACACACGCATTACTCAAAGTTATACATACAAAAACGACTTCATTTAAAAAAAACACGCTGCCTTTTTATTTTTTGTTTCATCAGTAATCGTCCAAATCATTGACTTCGTTGTGACTTCAGCGGTGTTGTTCATTCATTAATTTATTCTTTGATCCAGCAAATATAATTTAAGTGACAACAACGCCACGCGTCATTTTCTAAGCTGTTATTTGCTTAGCAGGCGTTATTGCAAAAATTACAATATTAGAATTTTGGTGAATGATTTCAGCCATTGGCCTTCAATGCGTTATTTTTTTAGAATAAAACTGTAAATTACCTTTTTAATTATTCATGGTAATATCACTTTATAACATGCACTTATGAATTTTAAGTTACGGCGTGTTCCGTCTTTGAGAGCTTGTATTTCTAGGTCAGTCGGAACAACATCTTCAACTGTATTATAACTTAAAATTAGATAAAATAGAGATCCCAAAAAAAGACATCCCTATCAGTTGTAGTGCGCCGCCTCGTGAAAGCGCCTTCAGCTAAAACGCTCTATTGCGATAGCGCTGTGCTCGTCGGATTGCTGTGTTATAAACATAAATAATGTTGTTGTGTTTTCGAATTGCTAAGGGAATTCACAAGACTGTTCTGCTACAGTTTCTCATACTCCCATTCATAGCAAACGCTGTCGATCATTTCCCCAACTAACAAACGAACTTGAATACCTCTTTTACAAGTATAGAGTCCTCTACAGTGTCGACAAATACGTGCAACGTTGTGTGTCTGTTGTCTGTATACAAACTATTTAACAGATCTGGAATCTGGTTGATGTTAACAATACAATTTGAGACCATACGAAGCCATCGCGCCATCGGCGTCGGCATCGGCATCGGCTGAGTGCTACTAAAGTTTGTCATTCATGTCATTCATGTTCAAGTGTCAGCGAGCGGTGCGGCGCGCTTATCTTGAAATTCCACAATGATACCTAAATTACAAGAAGTATTTTCGAAGCTCCTAAAACAAAAGAATAACCGTTCCTAATCTTAACGAAATATTTAAACGATTTGTTACAATATTCATTATTACGTATTGGCGAAATTTAAATATTTCTGTTACCAAATAAAAGCCAAGTGTTATTAAGCATTATGCAAAAATAATAATGACGTTATGTCTCATGAAGACCGCTTCTTTAATTATAGAAACCTTAAAAATTTAATTATATCATAGATCAAAGTTGAACCATTTACATTGTACATTGCAGCTTAAACGATATATAACCAACTCAGGATGAGCTAGCTTTCTTGCCTCGCTGCTTTCTAATTTAGGTGGAATAAGATATGGGTTTTTCCATGTTTCCGTAGATCTATGTATATTGGTATCATGGGTATGCTAGTAAGTGACAGATATTCTATATTCCGATGAATGTTTGTATTCTCGTAAGGGACGGAGAGTTAAAATGAAACACATATAATAACGCTGACCACTGTAACAGTTATAATATTGCGTGTGTCGCGTAAAAGTGGTCAGCGCTTGTAAGTCTCTTACGACAATAAATGGAAATCAATTAAGCACAATCTTTTATCGGCATGAATGTGAAATGAGCCCTTCAGTAATTTTTATTTTGTATAATTACTATTTTTCACGTTAACTAACGGTTATAAAGTACAATATTAAGTTCGGCGATGCCTACGTAGCTAGTCTATGAAGTGAGTTATTTATTATTCTCCTCAGAAGGAGCAGCTCCGTGCGCCTGTGTCGGCGGCTACACGTGACGTCACTGCGCTTGAGCTGTGTCGGCGACGCTCATTCGAAATTCAGACCACGCGTTCTACATTGCTACGAGCCAAACTAAACAACCAGCTACGAGCGACTGCAGCTAACTGTACGCTACTTGCACAGAGCAGTGGGGTATACAAGTACTGGTGGGTAGGTGACGCCTCGTCGCATTTGCTGTAGCTGTTTGAATTACACAATATTTATATCATGAAAAACGCCCGATAGAGGAACAACAAAGATGATGAATAGATTCAGCCGTTACTCTGCGGAACTCCATATTTAATATTTTAACAGTTAGAAATATTAAAACAGGCTTTATACTGTTGAATGAACAGACTCAATTGGTTTCATCACCACTGTTAAGTATTTTTAGTGATAATATGCAACTATAAAATAGTTAAACATGTATATGTTTTAGGAACTAATTATTTATATTTTTATACAATAAAATATTTATTTGTAAAAACACATTACAGACTTATTAACTTAAAAAATATTTTAAAACATTTCCGTAAATAATTCCCACCAGCTTACACCAGCAACCTTCCTCGTCTTCAGGGACAGTAAAGTATCAGATAGAGTTATGAGGTGCTCCGCCACGATGTTTGCTGCAGCCATTATAAGCGTAATTATTAGGGGCAGCTGTCTTCTATGGTTATATTCTAAATTTGGTTTAATTTGAAGTTGAAATTGTACCTTTCAGATAAAAACATGAGTGCTATATATCATTAGAGTCCGACATCTATTATATACAAAAAAGAGCTCGAGAAAATATTCAACAAGAAATCCACAAAAATACAGACATAGTAACGAGGTTAACTTGTAAGTATAATCACTAATATTTACGACCTACTAAGCAACATAAATACTTAAACAAAACCCCCACAGTACATCAACGACCTTAATCTACGTTTCGTAGTATTTTGTGTGTCATTTTCTTACAATAAACTACAAAACTTACTTACTTACGTAAACATCTATTCAATAATAAGATATTTTAGAGGGAAACAAAAGCCATTCGCATCGTAACAAAGTTTCGTTACAACAGTATGGTTGGCACTCTCTCGCTGCTTTTGTGTTCGGCGGAAGAACGGAATGTGAGGAAAAGGTAGAATAGCTTTTTCACTATCTGTTCCCGCCGAGTTTATAAATAATCTCGACATTAACACTTAACATTACCCCAGCTAATGAAATTCATCATAAATAACATGTCCGGGTAGACATGATATAGGTAGTAGCTATATCGTGTAGTAGACACTACACGATTGTTAGAAACTATACGTATTAAGGTGTAAATTATACCACATTGGGGTCTTATAGTGTTCAAATTAGAACTACATGGGTTTTCAAAAATACCAGATTGTACTTACGTGAATATATCACAATTTAATAGTTCACTCACAAAATAATTACTTCAAAGATAAAGCTATTTGCAATGGTACGCTACTGCTTATTGGAGAACCTTCCCACTCGACTGCAAGGCAAAGACTGCCCATGTTGTCGACGCCCGATAACAAGTTGTATCGTTTTTACGTGTACCCTCACTTTTCTACAGCACAACCGGGCGGCGAACACGCGGGCAGCGTCTACCCTCAGTTATTATATACACACTCCTATAGACAAATATAACAATTATTAATATATTATGAATGTAGCTGACAGTCGGCCATCTGATCATTTAGTACGACCTCGTACGTATCTAACTAATTATTATACATTTAACACGATTTATAGTTACATTATATGACAGGTATACTAACACTTCTGAATATCTATTTCTTAAAAGTATTGCGTAAAACATAATATTATTTTGTTACAATTTCAGGTGTATCGAATCTTCAAAAATTTCTTAACAAATAATGACATCTGGTAATAAGTTTTGTTGTCTTTTATAGTATAATAGGTAACAGGCCCCACTAAGCCTACTTCCTGAATACCTTAATTAATAATACATTATTCGGCAACAGGCCCCAACTAATCCTAAGTCCTGAATGCCGTTACATCATTGTCGAATTCGGTAACAGGCCCCACTAAGCCTAAGTCCTGAATACCGTTAACAAACAATTTTGGTAACAGGCCCCAATAAGCCTATGTCCTGAATACCTTCATTATTAATATATTATCCGGCAACAGGCCCCAACTAATCCTACGTCCTGAATGCCGGTACATCATTGTTGAATTCGGTAACAGGCCCCACTAAGCCTAAGTCCTGAATACCGTTAACAAACAATTTTGGTAACAGGCCCCAATAACCTATGTCCTGAATACCTTCGTTCATAATATATTATTCGGCAACAGGCCCCAACTAATCCTAAGTCCTGAATGCCGCTACATAATTGTCAAATTCGGTAACAGGCCCCACTAAACCTAAGTCCTGAATACCTTCATTATTAATATATTATCCGGCAACAGGCCCCAACTAATCCTACGTCCTGAATGCCGGTACATTATACCCGAGTTCGGGTTTTATTCTCCATCCAAGAAGCATCACCTTGAGGTCCCAGCACCCGCTGGTGGAGCAGCCCTGTGGTTCCAGCACCCGCTGGTGGAGCAGCCCTGAGGTTCCAGCACCCGCTGGAGGAGCAGCCCCGAGGTCCCAGCACCCGCTGAAGGAACAGCCTTGGAGTCCCAGCAACCGCTGGAGGAGCAGCCCTGAAGTACCCAGCAACCGCTCGAGGAGCAGCCTCTGAAGCAACCAGCAACTGCTGGAGGAGCAGCCCCGAGGTCCCAGCAACTGCTGGAGGAGCAGCCCTGAGGTCCCAGCACCCACCGGAGGAGCAGCCCTGAGGTCCCAGCACCCGCTGGTGGAGCAGCCTTGAGGTTCCAGCACCCGCTGGAGGAGCAGCCCTGAGGTCCCAGCACCTACTGAAGGTACAGCCTTGAAGTCCCAGCAACCGCTGGAGGAGCAGCCCTGAAGTACCCAGCAACCGCAGGAGGAGCAGCCTCTGAAGCAACCAGCAACTGCTGGAGGAGCAGCCTCGAGGTCCCAGCAACTGCTGGAGGAGCAGCCCTGAGGTGCCAGCACCCACCGGAGGAGCAGCCCTGAGGTCCCAGCACCCGCTGGTGGAGCAGCCCTGAGGTTCCAGCACCCACTGGAGGAGTAGCCCTGAGGTCCCAGCACCCACTGAAGGTACAGCCTTGAAGTCCCAGCAACCGCTGGAGGAGCAGCCCTGAAGTACCCAGCAACCGCTGGAGGAGCAGCCTCTGAAGCAACCAGCAACTGCTGGAGGAGCAGCCCGGAGGTCCCAGCAACCACCGGAGGAGCAGCCTTGAGGTCCCAGCACCCGCTGGTGGAGCAGCCCTGAGGTCCCAGCACCTGCTGGATTAGCAGACTTGAGGTCCCAGCACCCACTGGAGGAGCAGCCCCGAGGTCCCAGCACCCGCTACAGGAGCAGCCCTGAGGTCTCAGCACACGCTGGCAGAGCTAGAACAGCTTCCATGATTTCAACTTCCTCTCAGTGCGGCCAAGACACGTTTAGCCGTTAGTTAAAAATACATGATCTCTCCTGAAGACTTAGTTCTGCTGCATATGCAGTTCGTAAGATAAGACAATTAACCGGCTACTGCTCGCCTAGTTTGTTTAGCGTACTTCCACAGTATTATGTCGTATGGTGTATTGCTGTGGGGAACTGCTGCTGAGATAAAGACAATCTATATCGTACAAAAGAGTGCAATTCGAGCCATATATAAAATGGATCCTTGGGTATATCTTGAGGGATATTTTTAAAGAAATTGATATTTTAACTTTACCAAGTCTGTATATATTTGAAAATATTATGTTCGTTAGTAGAAATTTGAGTAAATTTAAATTAAACAGTGACAATCACGATTACAGCACAAGGAATAATTATAAAATAGCGGCGCCAGGTTTCAGATTAGCAGTAACATAAAAAAGGTCCTTCTGAGGTAATTGTCTGCGGTTTTATAATAAAGTTCTTAAAAATATTACAACGCTCACAAAAGGGAAATTCAAGTTGGAGAGATTCTTTTAGTTAATTTTATTATGTGATACTGTATTCTGCATTGGGCTTAATTTATCAAGGTTATTGCTTTGACCAATATATTTTAAGGTGACTAAGTGCATACAATTGTTGGTGCTTACGTGACCATTAGGCTGGTCGTAAGCCTGGCGGGGCGGTGATTATCGGTTGACAGATGGGCTTCGTATAAGAGGGAGATGGCGCCTAGTCACGTGGCTGCCAGATGGGCTGAGTTTTCGGCTAACAGATGTACGTGATCGGTCATACAACCGACTGCGGTGCCGACTTGCACGGTTCCGCCGATCGCTCGTCCGGCTGCATGATGACGCCGATAACCTGGTTGATTTGACCGACCGCGCTGTCTACTCGTACGACTGCCTGAGGTGCCGTTGGCAAGATGCTGCGCGAACGTTGGCGCGACCGCGCGGCTTTCTCGAACAGCTTTTCCCCGGGTCAACATTGGTGATGTCGGTGATGAGTTGGGCTCGCCATCAGCCATCATTGGGTTTGGCGCCTCTGTCACTGAAACTGCAATCTCGGCTTCCACCTCAAGTGGAAATAAATAAATCAAACAGAAATACCATTCTTTCAGAGTTTAATTATAATTTGACCCCGTACAAGACGATAAATAAATAAGTTATGGACCACCAGGATAACAATGGCATGGGTCTCATAAAGCACAGCCAGAGGGTAGCCCCAGCCACATGCTCTAAGATACCCATTCAGCATGAAATAATATCGGAGAGTGCCCCGATCAGTTTATTTCACGCATTGCGACTGTGTGAGATATACATAAATTAAATTTACGTAACGAGAATATCGGCAAAGGTTTCATGAAGCACAGCCAGAGAGTAGCCCTAGCCATATGTTTCATGGCACCCACTCAACGTGAGATAATATCAGAGAGTACCCTGATCAGTTTATCTCACGTATGATGACAATGTATAAGATATACATAAACTAGAAATACAAAACAAGAAAAACCGAAAAGATTTCCTGAAGCACAGCCAGAGAGTAGCCCTAGCCATGTGCTTCATGGCACCCACAACGTGAGATAATTCATAATAACATCTATAATTACTCGTAAACTAATATATACAGAGAAATATTAAAAAAAATGACACCCACACGTTATAGGTTTATACAGTTAGAAATCACCATGTGATTCGCGGCACGGTATTGAAAGCATATTTGCTTACCCTTCATTGGTGGGGCATATTGAACAATCCCACTTCTGAGATGTTAGAAACTATACGTATTAAGGTGTAAATTATACCACATTGGGGTCTTATAGTGTTCAAATTAGAACTACATGGGTTTTCAAAAATACCAGATTGTACTTACGTGAATATATCACAATTTAATAGTTCACTCACAAAATAATTACTTCAAAGATAAAGCTATTTGCAATGGTACGCTACTGCTTATTGGAGAACCTTCCCACTCGACTGCAAGGCAAAGACTGCCCATGTTGTCGACGCCCGATAACAAGTTGTATCGTTTTTACGTGTACCCTCACTTTTCTACAGCACAACCGGGCGGCGAACACGCGGGCAGCGTCTACCCTCAGTTATTATATACACACTCCTATAGACAAATATAACAATTATTAATATATTATGAATGTAGCTGACACGATATATATATCGTAGCTACTATATCTCTTAGTTCGCATTTATTTTAGTGATCAAATAATTTATTTTTTTGCATTAGCGCCATCTTTGCAAAATAAAGTCCCATTTTAAAAAGTAGTACTTTGCGTGAGAATTGACCCACGACATTATTCGTCTCTAAGGCTGGGATACATCATGTACCTGAGGAACTAACACATTAGTCTAAATTTTCCTGTCGTTTCTAATGTAATGTTGCAAGGAGTCGACGTGACATCTTTTATCTAACTGAAAAGGATATCAAAAAAATTGAGATTATGATCGTCAAAAACATCAATTGAGCGATACTGTTCACGTCAACTAAGCCTTTCTAACGTGTTAGTATTTGGATGTTCTGCGGATTATAAGCGTCGCGCACAGTGAAAAACTTTCCAACCGTAAACCAATCTATCCCGCTTGCTCGTAGAGAAATTATTGTTTTATGCGAAACACGTCGCCGGGGAAGAAAGGGAATATATATGAGAAACTTTAGCTTATAAGAATATTCAAATCATTTTTTTTTTATGCCTTATAGGTTATCTTTTGACCACTATCTCACCTGATGATGTGGTCGAAGATGTTGTTCAGGCTAATCTGGAGTTACTGGCTCTCAGGGAAAGCTGCCGAAACATATCGTTAGGTGCTTGGCGACAGGTTTTCTACTTGAGGGTGGTAGCTAGCCAGGCGGGAATTCGCAAAATGCCCTACCACCATGCTATAATGACTGCCATCTTAAGATGACAACCGGGACCGACGGCTTAACGTGCCCTCCGAAGCACAGAAGCGCTCAGCAGTAATGTCACTAGCGGTCACCCATCCAACTCATGACCGCAGTGGACGTTGCTTAACTTTGCTGATCGGTTAAGAACAGCTTATCAAATTTCCCTACAAGCGTTTAAAAAAATTCAGACGTTTAACACCCATATGAACTGTTAGTAACATATATATTTGTATTGGTGGTGGTAGTAAATATTGCTGGCCCTGATCAATTGCATCGTGATTACATATTACTCTTAGGTACTGACCAATAATAGTTATAGGAAACAAAGCCTATAAGCGTTTACTATACACTGATAATTTTAAAGGTTTCTAATTTGATATCGTACATAAAGATTTTTTTGCACTTACATTAAAAACCTAGGCTGAACTTACAGATAGGGATAATAAAAATATTATAGAGATAACATGAATACCGAGTTACAAAAAAATAACTGAAAAGCTAGTTTTGTAATCACTGCACGTAAAAACAGAATTTGCAATGACTGCTTGCGTTCCACACTCATAGATGACAAAACACGATCGTGTTCATGGAAATCCAGTATAATGTTGTTATTACGTGAAAATTGTAACCAGTCGACTGTCGACAAAACACGCCAATGAAATTACATTCTAGGAAACCAAACTATTTATTGTAGGACGTTGATAGTACTTAATACACAGGAACCATGCACGACCATACAGTTACTATTGAATCCTCGATACGTCGTTAAACTTTTAAAACATCTGTATAGTTCCCCGTCTTTGAATATAATTTCTAATTATATGATTATAAGCACTATCGCGTGCTGAGCGAAAATCACTTTCACAAATTATTGGAGTAAAACATTTTTTTCGGACGGGAATCGAATCTGCGTTTTCCGATTTCGCGCAGGATGCCTATTCCACTCGGCCTCTGGAACCCTAGTATTTTGAGCCGAAACTTTGTGCGCCAGCGCGCGGCGGCAGCGTGGCGGGGAGTAACGGCGCGGTATATGGACAACCCTATCATCATTGCGTTCATAATGCACAATTAAAGGCAATTGACATCCACGCCGTGATTCCAACAACAGCTGGGGGTCTGTTGCGGCAGTTCATAACTATTGTCACTGAATTATCACTGCTTCAAAATAACAGTTGCTTCATTACCTAATATACTTATAACTATAGTCTCTGTTATTTAAGAAACTAGTACCTACCGAAAATTAGACTGCGTTGCTATTGGCCCACGTAATCAACATAAAGTTTGTTCCACACGAACACTAGTTACATGTATGTACAATATGCTGAGTCTTCGCCTAACTGCGCGTCGAAAAATATTGCTGGTAACGAATCAATACTAAAGTTGTAACTTTTGGATTAGGTTAAGCAAAACAAAGATCGTTTTGAAAAAAATGTTGTAGTTAAGTCAACAAATCGTCTTGTCATACGTTTGCCGCCGTATCACTGTGAGCTCAAGCAAATTGAACTCTTTTGGTCTCAAGTGAAGGGCTACGTGGCAAGAAATAATAAAAATGGTCGTCATGTCTCAATCATGTTATTGTGACGGAATAAGCCCGAGGCCCACCTGTTGTTAAATGGACTAACCGCTGCCTATAACAGATGCATTTCGTCAACACGAATTGCACTGCGCCCGTCACTTTAAGACATAGTTGTTAAGTCTCTTTTGCCTGTAATTTCACTGGCTCTCAAGGACTGCTGCCGGAACACACTGTTAGGTGCTTGGCGACAGATTTTCTACTTGAGGGTGGTAGCTAGCCAGGCGGGCAATCGCAAATTGCCCTTCCACCATGCGGTGAAGCTCAAGCCGGCGGTGGGCCATCGGCCATCATTACAAATGTTATACCAAAGATAGAAACAAAAATGTACGGAGTCGACAATCATGCACAAAATATGTTAGAGCAGTTTATTATGGCCGTATCTGCAGAATTATCATCAGAAGGAAGTAAGGACGATAATTTTATGATTATATGAATTGTAGTAGAATTATTAATTATTTTATTTATATGTTCTAGTGCATAATATATATATAAATTTACTAATACAATATTTATTGATTTATATCTTAAAATGCGAACAGAAAATTTTGTTACCAATATACTATGTACATAAAGTAAAATCTTAAAATAATATTTTTATTTTCTCTACAGTAAATTTTGGGAGTATTCAACATGAACGGGCCTCAACAATTTCAAAACATGAACAAAGGCATTGACCAATGACGGCAATGACCCATCGCACTCTGTCAATATCGGAAATGTGCGAGAGACATACTCAGTACTCGTTTGTTTAAAAAAGTACTAAATATCGCTTCAGGCCTTACTTGTGGTGCCGACGGACCTGTAGTAGGTATAAACATATTATTAATATAGCAGTACTCGTATGTATGTGAAAATTACGGCTTCCAGAGAATATCGGGTTTCTATATAATGAAAAGCAGCAGCGTGCAGTCTACAGCTTATTGCACAGAAATTAGATCTAAATGAGACGAGTGGAGAGGAGCATAGAAACCACTAATCAAACCTTTAAGCTCTGAATACGAGCACCCAGCACGATGCTAAAATTAATGAGTTTTCGTGGTAAATTGACTTAAATTAACCCTACAACTTACGAAAACCAGTTCTAGCCAAGGCTTAATTGTTGTTTAATTGACAATTAGCATGACAGCTGAAGGATTAAACAAACATGTACATTATGTATAATCTAATCTAAAAACGCATTTAAGAAAAGTCTCTTTAAAAGCCAGGCAACGCATCCTTGATACCTCTACTAAAGAAATATATTCATAACAACTAATTATCGTTAGTAATGGCAAATTCCCTATTGATATTACCTTTCCTGAATGTTAATGTCAGCTTATGGAAAAAAAAACCAAACTCATTTAAATGGCATAAACTAACTTAAAATTATAGGGTTTCAAAATAAATTGGCTGGCAAAACACAGATAAATGAATTATATATCAAATTATTAAATACAATTTCTGTTTTTTTGAGAACTTAATATACAGTTGATTAAATTACAAACTGTCGTAAACTATCAAACTGAAGTTTGAACTAGCTGGATTTCCCAGGATTGCTGCCTTACGATCTTCAATTATAGGTTAGATCGGTAACTATATTTTTTCAAAATAAATAACAAACCGCGTTACACACCTAGTGGTGAAAAAAAATGCACAACGTGATTGAAGCAACTATTCTAAGGGAAATAATAAAGGAGAAGACGTTTTGTACTATGTATCCAAATGATTCTGACTGATGCACCTATTGAATTTAAGCGATTGCAGTTTAAATATATTTAAACTTCACGTAACGCTAACGTATTAAACAGAGCACAAGAATAATGTTGGAGGAGTGCTCGCTCATCCTCAACATGTTCTCAAACTAATTTTTCGGTAGTCTTCCTTCAACTGACGAGCTTCTTTTTTCACCTCCGAATACAAGAAAATTGCTTAATAAACCTTATATTTTATAAAATAGGGTTACATATCCTTTGTGCCGTTAAGGAAAATAGCGGTAAAGGCAATTAGAAATTTTAATCGATTTGTTCCGTCGACAAAGCGCTTCGTTCTGGCAGCATAGCGTGTGCTCCAACCTTTATCAATTTTGGTATTTATTGCTGGTAAGTCTTAGACCACAAGTGTTGTGGTGTGCAAAGTTGTTAACAGGCTACACCTAGAGTAAGTATACTCTCAAGTACAGCTGCCGGAACACAATGTTAGATGGTTTGCGGCAGATTTTCTACTTGAGGGTAGTAGCTCGGTAGGGATTAGCTAAATGCCCTAACACCATTCTATAACGACTACCGTTATAAGACAACAATTACTGTGACCGACAGCTTAACATGTCGTCCGAAGCACGATAGCCCTCAGTAGTATATGGCATCCAGCTTTTACCCATCTAAGTGATGGTTGTAGCGGATGTTGCTCAATTCATGTGATTTTTGACGGGACAAGTACGAGGCTCACTTGACGTGAAGTGGACTAACCTCTGCCTATAACACATGCATTTCGTCACAAGTGACGAATTGCCCTGCGCCTGTCACCCTGAGACATAAAGTGGTTCAGTCTCATGTGTCTGTAATTTTATTGGCTCTCGAGGACTGCTAGAACACACTGTTAGGTGCTTGGCGACAGATTTTCTACTTGAAGCTGGTTGCTAGCCAGGTGAGCATTCACATAATCCCCTTCCACCATGCGGTGAAGCTCAAGCCGGCGGGGATTGAACCATGGACCTGCGGCACTGCAGTCCATAGCTTAGGCCTTTGAAAAAAGTTTGTTTTTTATGCCTGACAGGTTAGCCTTTGACCACTATCTCAACTGATGGTAAGTGATGATGTGGTCGAAGCTGTTGTTCAGGCTAACTTGGAATTACTGGTTCTCAAGGCCAACTGCCGGAAGACACCGTTAGGTGCTTGGCGACAGATTTTCTACTTGAGGATGGTAGCTAGCCAGACGGTTATTCGCCAAATGCCCTACCACCAAGCCATAACAACTGCCATCCTAAGACGACAACCGGGACCAACGGCTTAACGTGCCCTCCGAAGCACGGAACCGCTCAGTAGTAATGTGACTAGCGGTCACCCATCCAACTCATGACCGCGGCGGACGTTTCTTAACTTTGTAAGTAAAACATCCCTGGATTAATCGCAAATCCATGTATATGAGCAGTTGGACGAGATACTTGTTTTATTAAGACGTATTCAGTTTTCATTACATTAATTGGAATACATTTCTATTTGAGAGATGAGTTTGGTCCCGTTTTCAAATATAGATACGGGAAGAGAACAGTCAAAAGAGGTATAAAAGTTGGACACATTTTGCGTGAAAAAGTGAACGCGCCAATACGGAATTAGTTTTAAAGTGCCACCTAAAGTATGCAGTTCCCGACCATAGAAAATACTCACAACTTGTATTTCTTGTTTTGCTATCTTACATACTAACTCAACCATGATGGTCAAATTTAACCGCACAATCATCATCATTTAAGGATCATATCATAAGAAGAATGATTCTTAACTTTTTTATAGATATCTTTTTTTATATAGAAATTAAACCGTGCGCTGTCACCGCCGCCCGCGCCGGTCTACGCGCGCTACAATCGCAGGTAGGTATAGATGCCACGGCTAGTTTCCACTTCTCTGTGGAGGGGAAGAGTAACAGGCGATTAAAGTCGCGTACACTCTTACGATGTCTGGGCTATATTGTGTAGATTTATTTATAACACTAGTTTTCGTCAAAATTCATGATTATATAAGTTGAAACAAATGTTAACTACTTTTTTTATAATAAATTATAACTACTACATAACTAAATAATTTTATAATATATTAGTTATAAAATTATTTCAACTACATTCTTATAAAAAATACATTAATATATAACTATTGGGCAGATCATTTCCTACTTCTATGGTAATATGGGTTTTTGAACGTTTGTGTTTTCGTATTCTAAATTCTTATCACTTTGTCTCACTCTTACAGCAAAATAACACCTTGCTCACTGTTTACCAACAGCAATACTTGCATGTTTGAGGTGCTGACGTGTCTTCCAGTCCAGTCCAGTCTTCCAGTATTTATAGTCGCGACCAGCGGAATGGAACCACAGAACATATACTTAAAACGGTACAGCGCGGCGGCATAGAGAAATAACATTTATCTATGGCGGCGGCGGTATATGCGTGTGGGGTTAAATGTTGTTTGTATTTCTGCTACCACTTTCCTCGGAAACTTCTGGATCGATTTCAATGCGGTTTTTTGCCGCTTTTATTGTAGAGCAGGTTTTTTATAGGAGGTAGTTCGGACACATGAAAATGTAGCCCAAATATTAATTTGTACTATATGCGGGGTGTCATCATCGAGAACTTATTGAAAACAGTAAACAGATTTTTTTTCCTTAAAAAACTTATAGTTTGTACTTTTATCATCATAGAGAACAGTTATTTTATTAAAACCCTAAACTAGTAAGGAAACTAAAATTATATGAACAATTTTTTTTTTTAGTAAAAATATACAGCAAACACCGAATATACAGTTATGATGCTGTGATCAAAACCAACGAAATTGTGATTTCTTTTAGGTTCTGTTGTTATTCATAACCTAAAAGAGTGACGCCCGACTCGCACATCGCCATTTTTGTTAATTATTTGTATTTTATTATTTAGTACTAGCTGTACCCGCGACTTCGTTCGCGATTGCCGTACCTGCAAACTAATTATTCACATTTGAGCACTGTTTATCTCATATTAAGTAACACCGTGGTCTGTGGTGAAGCACTCTTAGTAAAGCATAGATCAGAAAGGAGCTTTTTACTTTGGGTTTGATAACTCCCAACTTGTTTTTCCAGAAGAAAGTAGTTAAGTAACTCAGAGAGTTCCTTCGCGGTTCGCACAATAAATGTTGAAGCAAAGTAGGTACTTTGTGCGTTTCTTTAGAATTTCGATTATAAAACGGTATCTTTTTGCCGAGGTTCTCCTTGTTGGGCGGTAGAACAAAAATATATTAGATTGTACACTTTCATTGCGCAGTCTTCAAAATGTATCCAGCGAAAGATAGATAGTTAAAAAAAATTATTGTGTCGAATGTTCCAGATTTTAGAATTTTATCTTAGCAAGCTGGCAAATCTAATTAAGGATCTCGAGATGCCCGTGGGGTGCCGAGCTGCCCATGAGGTGCTGGGCTGCCCGTGGGGTGCCAGTCTGCCCATGGGGTGCCGAGCTCGCTTGTCACTATTCTAACGAAAAAAGAATAATTGAAATCGGATAACGCGTTCATAAAGTACAACTAAGTAACATTTTGACTTTCATCCCCTTTCCCGAGGGAGCAGTACTAAATTTTGGGATAAAAAGTATACAATAACGTTTTTCGTGGTATGAACTCAAACCGTGTTAAGTTTCATTGAATTCCATTCAGTAGCCCATGGGGCCCCATGGGGTGCCGGGCTGCCCGTGAGATGCCGAGCTCGCTTGTCACTATTCTAACGCGTTCATAAAGTACAACTAAGTAACATTTTGACTTTCATCCCCTTTCCCGAGGGAACAGTGCTAAATTTTGGGATAAAAAGTATACAATAACGTTCTTCGTGGTATGAACTCAAATCGTGTTAAGTTTCATTGAATTCCATTCAGTAGCCCATGGGTTGCTGGGCTGCCCGTGGGGTGCCGGGCTGCTCATGGGGTGCCGGGCTCACTCATCATTATTCTAACAACAAAGAATAATTGGAATCGGACTACGCGTTAATAAATTACAACTACGTGTACATTTTGACTTTCATCCTCTTTCCCGAGGGAACCGTGCTGAATTTCGGGATAAAAAGTATACAATAACGTTCTTCGTGTTATGAACTCAAATCGTGTTAAGTTTCATTGAATTTCATTCAGTAGCCCATGTGGTGCTAGGCATCCCGTGGGGTGCCGGGCTGCCCATGGGGTTCCGGGCTCACTCATCACTATTCTAACAAAAAAGAATAATTGAAATTGGACAACGCGTTCATAAATAACAACTAAGTAACATTTGGACTTTCATCCCCTTTCCTGAGGGAACCGTGCTGAATTACGGGATAAAAAGTATACAATAACCTTCTTCGTAGTATGAACTCAAATCGTGTTCAGTTTCATTGAATTCCATTCAGTAGCCCATGGGTTGCTGGGCTGCCCGTGAGGTGCCAGGCTGCCCATGGGGTTCCGGGCTCACTCATCACTATTCTAACAAAAAAGAATAATTGAAATCGGACTACGCGTTAATAAATTACAACTAAGTGTACATTTTGACTTTCATCCCCTTTCCCGAGGGAACCGTGCTAAATTTCGGGATAAAAAGTATACAATTACGCTCTTCGTGGTATGAACTCAAATCGTGTTAAGTTTCATTGAATTTCATTCAGTAGCCCATGGGGTGCTGGGCTGCCCGTGGGGTGCCGGGCTGCCCATGGGGTTTCGGGCTCACTCATCACTATTCTAACGAAAAAAGAATAATTGAAATCGGACTACGCGTTAATAAATTACAACTAAGTGTACATTTTGACTTTCATCCCCTTTCCCGAGGGAACCGTGCTGAATTTCGGGATAAAATGTATACAATAACGTTCTTCCTGGTATGAACTCAAATCGTGTTAAGTTTCATTGAATTTCATTCAGTAGCCCATGGGGTGCTAGGCTGCCCGTGGGGTGCCGCCGGGCTGCCCATGGGGTTCCGGGCTCACTCATCACTATTCTAACAAAAAAGAATAATTGAAATCGGACTACGCGTTAATAAATTACAACTAAGTGTACATTTTGACTTTCATCCCCTTTCCCGAGGGAACCGTGCTGAATTTCGGTATAAAAAGTATACAATTACGTTCTTCGTGATATGAACTCAAATCGTGTTAAGTTTCATTGAATTTCATTCAGTAGCCCACGGGGTGCTGGGCTGCCCTTGGGGTGCCGGGCTGCCCATGGGGTTCCGGGCTCGCTCATCACAATTGTAACAAAAAAGAATATTTGAAATCGGACTACGCGTTCATAAATTACAGCTAAGTAACATTTTGACTTTCATCCCCTTTCCCGAGGGAACCGTGCTGAATTTCGGGATAAAAAGTATACAATAACCTTCTTCGTAGTATGAACTCAAATCTTGTTAAGTTACATTGAATTCCATTCAGTAGTTTTGGAGTGATGCGCGGCCGGGATACAGACAGACAGACAGACAGAAAGACAGACAGACAGACAAAAATAAAAAAAAATACAGTTTTGGTATCAGTATCAGCTACAGAGTGCTCTCAATTTTTTTTTGCAAAATATCTTCTATGTACAGAATTGGACCTGTTACAGTTTTATTATAAGTAGGTATAGAGTAGTATTAGTAATTTAACCGAACTGACTCAATGTGTTATAAAATGATTATTATATTTATGTATTCATAGTTAAACAGTCACACATTGTTCATGCCAACACAACACGACTCAAATTGAGCCACTTCAGTGAACATTAAGCTGTATAATAATGAATGCCTTCGTGTAGCGCTGTAGAGGGCTTATTGTGTGAAGTATCACATGTCAGCGTGGTAGCGACTTGCCTCGCGCGCGACACGAGAAAGCGATTTGCCGCGCACTCGACTTGTTCAAGTGACTCTGCAGTGACACCACTCCACAGCCAGCTAGTGGCTGTCACCCTCCTTTGCATGTACGGGAATGTTATATATAAGTTATTGTGATGCCGTGAAATAAGAATAAATATTGATTGTCGTACCTTTGTGGGTATCCGTTTATTTCTGACGGCACAAAATCCATGAAATCCCACTTCCCTAAATGAGAGTTGATAAGAGCAAGCCAATGTTAGCTCACTATTATTTTTTTTGATTAGTAGGTGTCTATTAGTATACAGTTATGATTGATTTGACATGACGTTCTTTTCTTATAAAATCATAGGAATGTACAAGTTTTTTTATTAAAAAGTAGAAGAAAGAATCCAATAATAGTGTTAGCGAGGCAGTTAGTCCAATAGCAGTAACGTTTGCATATAAGTTTTTGTGTGTGAGTGAACATACTTTGAGGTATGACAACGTCAAGAACCCTTCACAGTAGATACAAACCACAGAAAAGAGAAAGCAATTATATTTCTCTACGGTGCAAACACTGCAACTGACGACGTCTTGTTGAGGTGTGACATCGTCGTGACGCACTTTACACGTCTCGGGATGGGATGGAGATCTTCTGAAAGGGAACGCTCATACTACGATTTTATATAAAATGATGAGGGAAACGTCATTTAACTGATGGTAATACGTGAGTTTACGTTTTTCGTTATACTTAATTTGACTTACACGTTCCTAAAATATTAGTGCTACCACATTTAATCTGTGACATTGTGGTGGCCCCCGTCAAAGCAGAATTTTGGTTAAGGTGCTACTGTCTGATAGTAAGATATACTTTTACTCTAATTGTATGTCGCACAACAGTTTGATTGAAAATATGAAATTATTTTGAATTATTTCCTTTTCTAATATTAGTCCACTTTACTTTGGAAACTTTTAACGTTGCCTTAGACCTCCAAAAAGAACTGAGTTTTAAATAGGTCTTCTTGTCCTGCAATTTATATCGATAGTGTAAAGTGTATAAACGCAACTTGCAAAGCTAATCGTAATTTTAGACGACACGTATCAACACGAATATTATCCTTTCCAACCTAAGCTGAGGAAATATACAGACATGTTTCTGAACTTATTACTCAAACGCCTCTCTGCACTCAAAATTATTTTGGAAGTTGCAAGAAAATGTTCCGAGCTGCTTTGAAGTTATACGTTATGTTTGCACATTATTTGTAGCACTATAGATGAACACTTTATTTGTTAATATATCAGCTTATTGTTATCACCTAATACTCGGAAATAATTACCGCCACAAATAGAGGATATCATTTCCATTTAAAATGATGCTATATTCATATACGCTTATACATAGATGTATAACATATTGTGGCATGAAAGCCGGCGGCGCTACCTGATTATTGTACAAAATATTTCAGTAAAATATCACCATTTTGCGATTATAGCATCATAATTGACTATAACGAATGAGTCTACCGTAGTGATTCATCACATCGCGATCTGCATCCCAATCTGCCGCCATTCCACTGCGCCGTTGTAACATTGCATCTGAAAAACTTCGTAAGGTTTTTTAATTAAGAGTTCTAAGTTACATTTCAGACACCCTTTTTTGATAACATATTTTTTACATAATCATGAATGATGCTCTCTTTGATAAAATTTTTGTATTCTTTCTAAAATTTCTATAGACATACTATACATAGAGTCCCGGTTGGTGACCCGCACCTGCTGTTGCCGAGGAACTTTGTCAAAGGCTGCGACATAAAGAGAACTGCGCCGCTTGGGGAACTTTGAACGAAGACTATCAAGTTTGTTAAGAGCGCGCGTTAATTACAGAATTGCCACTTCCAGACGCCTTTTTCTTACAGTTGAACTGTATGATATTAGTTAAAAAAATAATTTAAAGGTAGATTAGATACTTTCTAACGTTTAAGAAGGTTATAATATAGAGTTTGTTATGAAACAAAATATTTTACTCATGACTCCAGGTACTAACTTAAAGACAGGCTCACAATGAAAGTTTAATATTGTATCCTTTATTGTGCCCTCAAAACATTGAGGGCACAATAAAAAGAACTGCCGTACATCACAATTAAAGATTATTAAAAGAAAATTTCAACCTTGAATGCACTAACCTTGGAAGTGACCCACTGACTCGGTCGTAACTAGAATACACGTTTTTGTAATCCAAAGAGTATTCAATACCGGGTGGCGGCCATAAAATATTATATTATATATATATATACACGTATTCCGGCAGCAGTCCTCAAGAGCCAGTGATTATACAGGTACATGAGACCTACCAAATATGTCTTAAGGTGACGGGTGCAGTGCAATTCTTGAATGACTTGTGATGAAATGCATCTGTTATAGGCAGAGGTTAGTCCGCTTAACATCAGGTGGGCCGCAAGCTAGTTCCGTCACGATAACATAAAAAAAACTATAGTTTGCAATAATCATTTCTAGATAATCATGCTTACTTCAGGGAAAACTACATTTATCAATGTGGTACCCAAAAGGGATACATAGTCAGGTATTTAGACCATTTATTTGAACTGAAGCTAATTTGAATTGATATTAAAGGGTGTGCTAGATTATAGCCGTGAAGGGGTCGCAAAGAAATATATAATGTAAATACTACTATAACTTTTGACAGTACGATAGACTAGACTCCGAGTTTTTTTATTTTTTTATCCTATTGTGGCGGAACAAGCTCGAGGCCCACCTGATGTTAAGCGGACTAACCTCTGCCTATAACAGATGTATTTCGTCATTAGTCACGAATTGCACTGCGCCCGTCACTTTGAGAGATAGTTGTTAAGTCTCACGTGCCTGTAATTTCACTGGCTCTCAAGGACAGCTGCCGGAACACACCGTTAAGTGCTTGGCGACAGATTTTCTACTTGAGGGTGGTCGCTAGCCAGGCGAGCATTCGCAAAATGCCCTTCCACCATGCGGTGAAGCTCAAGCCCGCGGCGGGATTCGAACCATGGACCTGAAAAATAAGATAGAGTGATGATATGAGCAAGCTGTCGCCAAGATACTCAGTAGCATGAACATGCCGACAACAAATCAAACTGCGGATGAACTAAGCTATTGAATACGTAACTAAAAAGTTTATTTTTTGTCTTTGAAATCGCACCCTTATAATTGTGAAAGTCATATTCTATCATAACCATTTTTTTTCTCTTATACATCTAAGATTACATATTAATCCAGCTAACCTCACAGTGTTTCAGAGATTCAGCAAAGCTTAATCAAAACTGCACAATAAATCTATATAAATACATTAAGTGCAGTTTTAAACTCTACTCCGCGGTTTATCGTGGTTCAAGAGCTTAAACAGTTTTATATTATATCGGATACGTTCTCCGCCATTACTTGCATATATTGCCACAACCACTCTAACGGGTCAGTTATTAGTTAACATGTTTGTCGCGGCGCTTTGGTTATAACATGCTTTTGAAATCACTTATAAAGATATTATTTTTATGTTGCTGATAGGCCAGTTTTTGAACATTATTTCACATGTTTCTAAATTCTAAACGGGTCTTTTCACGCACGAATAAAAATCAAAATAATTATATTTTGATTAACCTCGACGTTTCGATCAAGTTGCATTGACCGTGGTCACGAGTAGACTGAAGAAGCGGGTGTCATCGTCTTGAGGAACGACGGGAGCGATTTAAATCTACCCCCGTTCGGTTTTCGTTTATGTCTTTATCACTGTCACCTCGAAACACTACACTAACAGTATCGGAACTTGCACGCGGAGACAAAGAACGACTCGAGCACTTTTTTATGACAGGATTCCATGACGTTGACAATTTAAATCCATCCTCCCGATTGAAATTTTTGTACTTCTTAATTTCAACCGCTTCACGAACAATTCTCGAGTAATAATGCCGTTCAGTGGAGAGAATTTTTGGGTCATGTAGCTCGATCCAGTGGTTAGGTCCTGACTCAAGCAAGTGCTCAGCTATCGCTGATTTATGCGTGTCACAATTCTTCACAGCTGCGATATGCTCTTTGACCCTTTCTGCGATAGTGCGTTTAGTCTGTCCAATATAAGAGCTACCACAGCTACAGTCAATCTTGTAGACACCAGGTGTTTGATATGGAATAACATCTTTTGCTGTTCTCACATGTTGTGCTAATTGAGATAACGGTCTATATACAGCCTTTATGGAGTAGTTTTTGAGTGCCGTTCCAACTTCGTCCGTTATCCCTTTGATGTATGGCAAAAACGCTGGTTGTCTATTGACATCAAAGATTGCCTTTTTCCGATATGTTCGTCTGGGCCGCCTTCTATTCACTTTATATCCGTTGCGCACCAGCACTTCCTGAACATGGGACAACTCTGTTTGAATGTGCTCAGGGTCACACAGGTCATGGGCGCGATTTATAAGGGACGTGACAACGGATTGTAAATGACATGGGTGATGATGTGATGCCGCGTTCAGGTATCTGTCAGTGTGTGTCGGTTTTCTATAAACTGAGTGCGCTAGAGAGCCATCTGGTTTCGCCATTACTAGCACATCAAGAAAAGCCAAAGAACTGTTTACCTCAATTTCACAGGAAAATTTGATTTTCGGGTCAATTGTGTTTAAATGTTGCCTTAATTGTTCTACTTCTTGCTGACCACCTTTCATAATGCAGAAGATATCATCCACATATCTTTTTTTATTTACTTACTAACAAGTAGTATTCGACTATCCTCTAAACAATGTGCATTTTTAAATATATTTACTTAAAATATCCTGTTCCACCGACAATAATTGGATAAATCTCCACTTATGGTTTCATTTGCATCTATATATAATTATACGTCTATATATCGATAAATAGATACATAATCTCTATAAATTTTATATGCTCGTAGCAGTGCTTGCTTTCACCGATCATTTAAGCTTAGCAACCTCCAATTTAACCGAAACATTACTTGGATGGGTGACCGCTAGTGTATATTATTACTTAGCGCTTCCATTCTTTACCGACACGTCGGTCCCGGTTGTACATATGGACACGAGAGTCGTTATAGTATAGTAGGGTATTTTGCGGAAACCTACCCGCTAAACTACTACTATATTTTTGAAGCAATAGTGAACGAACGGTAATAGCTATGGACTGCGGTGCCTCAGGTCCATGGTTCGATCCCCACCGCCAGCTTGAGCTTCACCGCACACAGAAAAAAAAGTATTCTTTGTGCAAGAATTATTCTATTGGTCAAGAATAATAATGATTTGTATATGGCTAAAACAACGTATACTTGACATCAGCATAAGATTGTTTCAAATTGGCTTTTTTAAACTAAAAATATGTTATTTAGTTCTAGAATAATATTTTGTTGTCCTAAATACTACGTTCAAGTATATTTAATGTCTCGCATGGCAAGAATATCCGGATTCTTCGTGTCAAATAAGCATGATATCTTAAATGAAGAATTACATAGTTTGTGTTTAAGTATATGCTATTGTTGGAATAAGACATCGCATTCTTGTCAAGAAGACTAATGTTATTAAGTCAACAAAAAAATTACTAGCAAATGACAAATTTTTTGTTTAAAACAAGAATAATTTAGTCCGCTTGAAACACCAAATCGTTATATTAAGTATAATAGTGTTTTAACTTAAAAAAATTAATAATTACAGCAAGATATGATATATTCGTTTAAGCAGTCGCTATTTTAAAACAAGCACTTTATTATTTTTAATTTAACTAAACCTATTTTTAAGTAAATGATAATCTATTATTGTTTCAAAACAGCTATTCTTTATGAAAGAGAAAGATTTTTTCGTTGTGAGTCTGCAGTTTCTTGTCGTATGGATAATTCTTTCTTCGTTCAATAAAATTTGGTTTTATTCCAACTATATCATATTCTTAAGGCAAATTAGATGTTTTCTTAAATTAATCATTTAATTTGTTTAATTTAAGAAGCTTACTTCTTTTCGTGAGAATCAATGATGTTTTGATTGGATAAATCTTAGTTTCAATGTACATCGATATTATTTTTCAATGAAAACAATCTATACTTGATGTAAGAGAAATTATTTAATATTTTAAGACTCCAATTTCTTATAATAATGATCACGCTATCTTGAAGAAATAAAAATAGGGTTTTGTTTCAAGTGATAATATATTTGGGTGAATAATAATTCATTCTGGATTAAAGTAATTATGCGTTTTATTTTGAGAAAAACAATTAATGTATGGATAATAATATTATCTTGATTCAATAAATGTAAGTTTCATTTTAATCATATTATCCTCTCATTTGAATAATAGCTTATTTTTAAACTATTAGATTATGAATTTCGTTTCGAGAATATAATTTCTTGTGAGGAAGATTGTGGTGTCTTAGTTTAATAAAGTATCAAATGATTAATGTAAAATTAAATTTACTTAATGTAAAAATAATATCAACACATAACAAATCAAGAAATTACACTCTCGTTAGACCAGATAATTTTCGCTACATAAAATTTCATAAAAAGTGTAGTTACAAATTTATTACAATATAGATATCAGATAAGCTAACGCACTAATAGAGTACATATATTACCGGGAAAACCTTTCCTGTGATATTTACACATAAAAATAAAATAAACAGCTTTTTAAAATAAAACAAGGTTAACCACACTTAAAGCAATCAAACAGGAGTAACTAAACAATAACATTTGTAATAAATAATCTGATGAAATTAGTAATAAAACTAATTTAGTAATAAAACTAATATAGTAATATTCACTACAACGTAATCATATTGTAAGTTAACAAAAACCAAAATATTAATATTGAATATTATTTTCTCATTATTGTCATTGGCGTTACATTTTTAAGACAACATAATCATACTGATAGGCAATCTAGTGAACTACTTTATAAATATACTTTTAAACAAAAAATATGACGTATGAAGAAACTGATGATCGAAAAATTTAACAAACATTTTTAGTCTTAACATCTAAGCTCCTAACAAATGTAAGAAACTAATTCTGACTTCGTTCAAAATAAAAAAAAATAAGTAAAATGTAGCTTTACTTTTTTGAAGGCATACAATGCCTTCAACTATGACTAAATTTAAATTACTTCCTCATAGATAAACTGTGATGATGGCTTTCTTGTCTGAAACATACATAATTTTACTTTATATCAGAATATAATTTGTAAAACACATAATGTTGTCTTAGGTTTTCACGTTGTAAAACACATGTTTCAACAGAGGTTAGCTGAACAGCATACTATTTATATTACTTATGTATATACTTGTTTGGTAGTTATATATATATCAATTTTTCAAAAAAGTGTTACATACCAAGTTCAGTGACCTCCTTTACATCCTCCAATTCAATTAATATAGCTTCGTCTGTAATTGAAGACTCCTTGTTATTATTTCATCGACATACCTATTCCATTTTGAATAAAGTTTCCATTGCTGTTCGGATACTTTTTTATCCGAATCAATATTCATCTGAAATATAAAACACAATTATATCTAAGATATTAAATCATGTGTGTATGGAAAATCATGTGTGGTAAACCTACGAGTATATAACATACCTACCATTGAAATGAGGAATTCTCGAAGTTCTTGATTTTTTGCGTATACCAATAGATGGGCACAGTTCATTTAATAGGTATCCAATACATATCTTAACTGCTCTGGATTCATATTATCTGAAACCAACAAACACATTCTTGGATCAAGTAATTTTCATCGACGGCGTTTCGAAATTAACTAAATAAGGGTTATTAGCAGCTTAATATACACGATATTATATTATCTACACTCTATACAAATAAACAAAATTGAAGTAACCGTTTAATATACATACATACCTGTAAAATTGTTTATCACTTTTATTGGTCCAGTAACTCTTCCATCTTCTGAGTTCTTTTGAGTTTTTTTCTAATAGTATACCTAGTGGCGTCTTTAAGATTACTCAGCATCTAAAGTATGAACAGTATCACTATAACTGCGAGTTCACTACTAATGAGTTAGATTGTGAAATGTGAAATACGTTTGGTAGTAGGGAGTCAATACAGACTAAGAGTCGGAGCGTGGGGACGCGCTACCACCAGTGTTGCTAGGTCATAGTATAAATTACTACATTCCATAAACACAATTAACTATTACGATAAATTGTTGACGTCATTTATGCGACGATGTACAGGTTTTTTCACGAAAACGTAGAGTTCATACTCTATGTGAGATAAAAACTCACGAATCCTTGACTAGAATTAGTAATTTATGTTAACCTTGTATGTTTTGAAAATAAAATGGGTGTACAAAAAAATATTCAATATACTGATTTAAACTATAGGAACGCCTGTATATATAAAGTTGTTCATACTATGAAATAATAAACAAATATAGTAAACACAAAAACTTTTTATGAAAAAGATATCAAGACAATTTTATTTCTTATTAATCTTATTATAATATTATTGATGAGAAATTTTGGATGGATTTTTATCTCAAAACATGTATAGTTCTCTTGGGATAGGTTTGTGACTGTATTGCACAGAGCTAGTGATCGAAATAGTTTTTGTATGGTGTTAGTTTAGGGATCCAATGTTCCCACGCGAAAAAATCGTGGGCAACAGGACATATAACCTCCTCCTTATTTTCGAAGTGGGTTAAATGAAAATAATGGGACCACTTCAATAGTATACTCAAATTACATATCATCCTATATACTATTTTAAACAAAAAAAGATTGTTGAATGGTAATAATGACAGAGGTTAATATATAAAGATATGGAGAAACAAGGACAAAATAATTATCGCAATGGCAATTATGAACTGGTGATATGACATGATTTTCTGGGTCTGAAGTATAGAAATATTGTCAGTTTGATGATGTTGTTTATTAATAATAAAAAAGTAGTATTAATACACAACATCATCAACATTTTTAATCGCGAAAACCTAAGAAAACATTATCATATAGTTTCTTTAAAAAAAGTCGTCAGCGCTTTTAAACTAAAGATTAATCTTAGAATCTAAGCTATGTAACTATCATAAAACAGGGTTATTTAGATTTAATAATATAAGAACTGACGTGGACGAATATCTTTTTTTTTATGTTATTGTGGCGGAACACGAATTGCACTGCGCCCGAACCTTGAGACATAGCTGTTAAGTTTCATGTGCCTGAAATTTTACTAGCTCTCAAGGACAGCTGCCGGAATACACCGTTAGGTGCTTGGCGACATATTTTCTACTTGAGGGTGGTCGCTAGCCAGGGGGCATTCGCAAAATATCCTTCCACCATGCGATGAAGCTCAAGCCCGCGGCGGGATTCAAATCATGGACCTGATGCGCGGCAGTCCATAGCCAATGCCACTTAGCTATCACTGCTTCAGAAGTTGCGAACGATACAGAGTAAAAGATAAAATTTGCTTATGTTTGTTGGAATACTACTATAGTATCGACATATTATAACGTGGCAACATTGCGTGGTTTATCGTAGAATGGAATTCTTGGAATTAGAATAATTACTTGAGTTTTTCTTGCATGAAAAATATTTGTTTTAGCGACGCTATATATATGCCGCCGTGCATTAATGAATGTACCTAATCAATAAAAGAAAAATTAACAACATTGTGTCACATGCTAAATCCAATTTCCTTCTGAATTCGAGGTTTTAATGTTTTGTTGTATTTATATGTACATATATATGGCAGATTGACGTTTGCCGGGTCAGATAGTATAGGAACTTATATAACTATAATGATGTTTTGGCTCCACTGTTCTCGCCTATATACATTGTCTTCTAAATAATCACAAACATCATCGTACGTATTTTCGTGAGACTTGAATTTCCTTTCTCTGATCTCAGTTATGTATTTTGGGATTTTGTTTGTTTTCACTAACCTAAAACTAGAAACGACTATTTTGTCTTTATTTCTAGTGTTGTACTGATGATGGTCACTATTTAACATAAATATCGATATATTTTAACGGATATGTATTATATTTTCAAAAATATACAATGATGATGCTGAAGCCCAAAGCAATATGCCATAATATGACAGTTGTGGAAGTACGCAAAGTGCGCCGTAGCTACATCAGTCAATTGTCTAATTTTACGAACCGCATATGCTGCATAACTAAGTCTTCCTGACAGAGTTCTAATATAGGGACCCCATTGCAATGTTGAATCTGTGTCCCTAGAAGGAACGCAGTGATTTGAATGAATTCAAGCAGTGATGGCTTAGTGGCTTTGGCTATGGACTGCCGTACAGCAGGTCCATGGTTCGAATCCCGCCGCGGGCTTGAGCTTCACCGCATGGTGGAAGGGCATTTTGTGAATGCCCGCCTGGCTAGCGACCACCCTCAAGTAGAAAATCTGTCGCCAAGCACCTAACAGTGTGTTCCGGCAGCAGTCCTTGAGAGCCAGAAAAATTATAGGCTAATGAGACCTAACAACTGGACGTCTCAGTGTGATAGGCACAGTGCAATTCGTCGTTGACGAAATGTGTCTGTTATAGGCAGAGGTTAGTCCACTTAACATCAGGTGGGCCTCGGGCTTGTTCCGTCACAATAACATAAAAAAAAAATAACTGTTGCTTTGTCAATTGAAAGTTTAAAGCCAAGCACCTAACGGTGTGTTCCGGCAGCTGTGCTTGAGAGCCAGTAATACTAGGTTAGTCCAAACAACATTTTCGACCACATCATCACTTACCATCAGGTGAGATAGTGGTCAAAGGCTAATCAAGCATATAAAAAAAACTACATTAAAGTATTAATGTTAGGTTCCAAGTTCCGGACTACCTATATTATAGTTAATGTAAATCTTCAATATCCATTTCTCAGATAAAAATAAATTTACTTATTTCCACAATGTTCCTTTCGTTTCAGTGAATAAAAGTTAAAAAAAAAACACAAATATACAAAAATTTTAAGTCATGTGCGGGATGTTTTTGTAATGTAATCCGCGTTATTGCAAACCTAACGGTATTAAAAATAAAAGTTTTTTACTGACAAAAATATATATTTATTATGGAACATATTAACTTGACAATTCTTCAAGTACTTTTTTCAATATTTATTTCAGGATCATTATGCTTTGAGTAAACATTTGTTGTAACGCGAAACGAAGCAAATGCTTAGTTTCAATGAGGAAAATAATCCTAAACTAAATATATATTCTTTGCTTAAAGAATTTCTCTGTTAAGCCGTGTAAATAATTGTTTTGATTCCAGATAACATGCCTTCTTACAAGACTATGACATTTATGACATTTTATAATTTTTGATGTGTATTTGTTTTATAAATATTTATTCGGGAACTATGAATAATTCAGAAGATTTTATAATAAATATTACAATTGATAATATAAGTATATATACTTATATTGTCAATTGTTATTTTTATTATTTCCAAATATTATGCTCAGAATAAACATTTGTATATTATTTGATTGAAAAGCGTTTTATTTTGTTTCAACAAGGGAAATATTCATAAAATAAATAAAATGCTTTTTGTTTAAAGATTTTCTCTGTTCAGCCGAGTAAATAATTATTTTGGATCCAGAATATATATGTCACCTCATAAAAAAATAGAAATTTTGATGTGAATATTTGTTTGAAAATATGTGTAAAAAATCTTGGAAGAATTTTAATATACCTACTCAACTCGAAAATTCTAGTACATTTTGTTTCAATAATATCATACTTAAAGCAAATATTTGTATATTCTTTAATTGAGAAATATTTGCTGCCTTTCAATTAAGAGAATTTTATTTAAAAAATATATTTGTAAAAATTGTAGTTGTATTGTTAAACTATGAACTTATTACTTATTCCAAGTATACTGAATCTTCCTGTGATACATTTAATGTTCTTATCTGAAAAAGTAATAAAGTTTTTAATATAAGTATATGATGCTTAAAGCCAATATCTGTTTATTCTTATATTAAGAAAAATAATCTTCATCGAAGTGTATTAACATTATTATTCACTTTAAGAAAATCATTCTTGATTCAAGTATAATCTTATATAATATTTTATCATTAAGAATAATATTGTTTTCGAGCAAGAAAAAATAAATAATTTAATTTCAGAAATGGGATGTTCTTGTATAGAAAATATATATTCTTAAATGAAAAGCGAACTCTATTCTCGGATTAATAATAGGTCAATGTCTTGGAAGAATAATATGCAGTATTGAATTAAGCATGGAATTCTCAGTTTCAGAATAAAAAATAAGAATAAATTATTCTTAATGCAAGAGAAGTGAATTTCTTTGATTGATACAAATGTTTCAAGTTAAGATGACATTGTCTTATATTTAAACTATACTATTAAGAATAACAGCTCTCTTGGCTTAAAAATATACGTAGTGTAATTTTTTTCTGTGCATGCTGAAAGGGCATTTTGCGAATGCTCGCCTGGCTAACTACCACCCTGAAGTAGAAAATCTTCTCGCCAAGCACCTAAGAGTGTGTTCCGGCAGCAGTCCTTGAGAGCCAGAAACATGTTATTAACAACTGTATCTATGTCTCAGGGTGACGGCCGCAGTGTAGTTCGTCACTTTACGAAATGTATTTGTTATAGGCAGAGGTAATCGCTTAACACCAGGTGGGCCTTGTACATGTTCTGTCACAATCTCATAAAAAAAAAAAAACTAGAAAATTTGTCGCCAAGCACCTGACAGTGTGTTCCGACAACTGTTCGATGTAAGAATATGAATAACATTTTTCATTGCATTATCCATCGGGTGAGATAATGATCAACGGTCAAAAGCTTATCAGCAATAAAAAAAATAACACAATAATCACTATATTTTGAAGTTCATTGTTGAGTTCATCCAAGAGATCGAAAAATGAAGCGTATGCCATCTAGGTAAATCCAGTAATTTAGATAAGGAAGGGTAATCCTTATCTAAATTAAGGGTATACCTATGCTTTGCGACTATGATTCAAAGTAATTTAAAACAACAACATTTACTGCACTCCTCGTATGAGTAGGAACCATGTTTATTGCATTAATTTGACTACGACTAGTTCTACAAAGACTGAAATTTCATTCATTCATTTCTTCAAATTGAGACCTTATACTATCCGTGTGTATTATACTATAAAAACACTATCTCTAAACCAACAACGTCTCAAACAATGAGAGAACTCCGTAAAAGCTACATTGCTATTCCATTGACAGCGATACTTTGCTTGTAAGTGCTCGTTTTCCTTATTTTGTAAGTATCGGAAATAATTTGAATACAATTAACATATTTGGCAGAACGTTTAGTTGAGTACGAGATCGACGCGGACGGTGCGCGGTGGTGGCGCATACAGCGCACAGAGTAATGCCCGTTATGTTGTAACTATTCAATAATCTGTACGGTAGCGCTCGAGAGGGAGCAGGGCCTACAAGGAACATGAATAACATTCATATTGAATTCAGATGAAACGTCCGTCGCGCGTCGAGTATGGCAAACAACTCGAGTATAGTGTTGTTGCCATTTTCAATCCCTGTCCTATTTATTCCGTAAAGATTGTTGCCATGTAGAGGCTAATTGGAAAGAATTTGCGATTTATTGTCTTATATGATGCTAAATGTAACGGAGACAATTTCACCACTGCGGCTGAGTACTCTACCGACATGTTACAACACTCGACATGGGGCAATACGTTGGAACTAGCCGTAGCCACGGGGCAAGTATATAACTACGTTTTCGAAGTGGACCAGAATGGAAAAGTTTATGGAAAATTTGGAACAAAAGTTCGACCTATAAAACGAATAGGTACGATTAACGGGGCAAATTTAAAAAGGTTAAAAAGGATTAAAACGTAGCCTGTTTATATAAGACACGTACACGCCTCCCAAAATCCGGTAACGGTTCCTGAGGAATAGTTCACATCGGCGAAGTCGCGGGTTAAAAGCTAATAGTGAATATAGGCATAGTAAACGACGGATACAAGTGGCATTTTAACAATTAGGGGCTTAAGTTTCAAAAGGACGTAGTTTGCAATTGATAATCTTTTGCATAATTTATCAATATGAGGTGCATGGTTTAAGGTGTGGTCTATAGTGAAGTTAATAAACATGTTTTAAAATGTTGAAGTCGTATATTATTACCTTTTTTTACCATGGTGATTCATTATAATTCTTTTATCTTCATTTAATATTATTCCTTTGCTCTCAAACCAACTTTGTAGGAGCCTCCCCAGCTGGCGCGATGCCATCGCTTTCCTCGCGCCCGTTTATGCACGAATAAAGAAATATTCACTTTAATGCGACGGATATGTTTAAATCCAGCCGCCACAGTCTGGCACGTCGCCAGTACAACGGAGTGTCATATCGTAGACGGCGTACGGAGAAGTTAACAACAACACCCTGGATACTTATAATATTTGAGAAATTGACCTATGTCTTGGGGCCGACTGTCTACATCCGTTACCTAGCAATCGTGACGAAGGCACGTAACGTTAATTACCTTAAAATTACATTATATTTGCTGACTTGCCGAGCAAAATGTCACCTCCTATGATAAATTTGTGAATCTAACTGAGTACGGTCAGATAGGTATCGTTAGATAAGTACTTAACTTAAACTATTGAGACAGTGTGACGGTTATTGAATTTTGAATTAACAATGCTCAATTTATGATATTGTAATAAACAAATATTACATGTATTTTAGTGAGAATAATGCACTATTGACTAAAATGCTATGAATTCGCGTTTGAAATTATACAAAAAAAGGTTATACAAAAGAGTAATTTAATCAATTTAATGTCAAAAATAGTTCAAACAATAACTTTTACTCTCTTTTGAGTTAAGCGTGAATTTATTTATCTTACTTAAAACAGCACTCGTCTATTAATAGGTATGTGGTTTACATTATATTGGATTGAATTTCAAACTGCATTCACAAGAGTCATTAAACTTCGTCCTCAAAAAAAACAGCGGCCTCCCTCCATGCTTCCTCCTGATCTCATTAGTGCGCGCTAACACTCGGTTAAGATGTTCTCATCATAACCGTATAATAAAGATGAACAACAATTAAATATATTCAAAAGTACGCACAGAATATATATACATATATATACACATCCGTTTTTAAATAGTTTTAAATTAAGCATACCTTTTCCCTACATCTTAGATGAACAAGTCTGGTTGAGTACATTCACTTTGCCACGTTTTGTGTCTGACAACTAAAGGCGCACTTGTTAACGCGCTGTAAGCTCACCAACATACGAAGCAACCCATCACGATTCACGACGACGCGACAGGCTGTGAACAAATAGCGACGGGCATTCACGCTGTGTGCTGATGCAATGTTGATAGGGGCCGAGTTTGTGTAGTGCCTTTTACGTAACGACAGCCCTTCGCTTTCAAAGAATAATTAAAGTGTAGCCCTATGATACAAATGAGGAACACGGTAGCTGAAGAGCCGAGGCATAGAAATGGATCCAAAAATGACAGTTTAGAGGGATAGTTGAGGGTGAGATCATAGTAGAAAGAGTGGGAAGTAAGTTATCTTCATACAAACGCACCGCGCGCGGCTTGTATGTGTGCGCCATAATATCTATGCGTCCCGCACGCACACTCTAACAAAATCTCGACCCGTTTCTCAGTGCGCCAGTCGGGGCTAACATCGCACAAAGTTTGAGCGTCACGGCTTTTCGGCACCTCTAAATAAATTAAAAATGTGTGATAATAGCAGGAGAACTTATTGCTGTGTGTTTGGCTGTTTAAACAGTTCATCTATTCCAGAGTTGTCTCTGTTCAGATTACCTACTGAACAGGAAAGTCACTTATTCTAGCATACCTACCTATAATTTTTAATTGATGATGAGTGAGATACCTATAGATTTTATTTGGTAGTTGTCTATCAGGCAGACGAAGTAGGCAGGCCTACTTTCCCACTACAATTATTACCTAGGTATATTTGATCTGTCAATTGATATGCCGCTATTGCTTTGTTTACATTTAGTCATGCCGATTTCTCAGTATTGTAGGTAGGTATAGTAACTAAATACCTACTAACAGTTATAAAATCGTAATTGTGAATCATATAAATAGAGCAAAGGCCGAATCGTAACCATTCGTAACAACAACAAATATAAATTATAGTCTAAGAGACAGGCATGAATCTTGAATACATTTCTGTATTTGTTAGGAAAACTATTTTTGAACTTTATTGAATCACTGAATTAGTTATACAGAGATGTGTCATCCTTGGCATGGGCCGGGCCTTAAACTAGTGAATTGGTTGACAGTACTATCAGTAAACTCACGTAAACTACCGTAAGTACTCGTACACATCATCGCCCCGCGTCGCCCGTCTCTGGCCCCGCAACCACATAGGTATCTTCTGTCGCTCTTTCTATCATCGTGAACGGCTTCATCATAGTTTAGGTAAAACCAACCTCACTTACCCTGAACCTACACAACATAAGAAAAAAATATAACTTCCCGGCCGTTGCCAATTTCAAGGCACTGAATTAAAATTTTGCTAAAAGTGACAACCCTGAGACAGACAAGTGTGGTAGGTAATTATATCGCGGATTGGGCCGGAGATGGCCTACTTCCCACTCTTTCTACTATGGTGAGATGACTTTATTCACAAAAATTTTACAAACACCATAGTAATTTTTCAGATTGTTTCATTCTTGCCGTGCCGCAAGTCCCTGGTACGCCCCCACCGCCGGCTTGAGCTTCAACGCATGATGGAACGGCATTTTGCGATTGCCCGCCTGGCTGGCTACCACCCTCAAGTAGACAATCTGTCACCAAGCCTTGGCGTTCACACACCAGAACACACCGTTAGATGCTAGCATCTAACGGATGCTAGCATCTAACGGTGTGTTCCGGCAGCAGTCCTTGAGAGCCAGTAGAATTACAGACACATGAGACTAAATACGGGCCCAGTGCAATTCGTTACTTGTGATGAAATGCATCTGTTCTAGGCAGAGTTTCATCCGCTTAACAACAGGTGGGCCTCGAACTTGTTATTTATTTATTTATTTACAGGAAGACCTACAGCTTTCAATTACAGTGTAGTCTCTTAAAAGTAAGCACCATTAAGCCAATTAAAGGTCCTCGCGTCTATGTAACAGTTTATGTAAACATAACGTGAGCATTCTTAACCCATTGGCATCGGCGACAATGACAACAATATAATCCCATTCATAACTAGGACGTAGTGGTGCCTACGATGCCAACTTATTAATCAATGTAAGTTATTAAATATAACACCTCCCTTGCTTACTTCGTACAATTACAGGCTAGAAAATTATATATTACAATAAATAATACTAATCCAGTTGTTGATCAATAATAACTGTGCAGGGTAAATTTAAAACTAAAACTAATTCTCCTTATATTACACGCTCGCTACACCACCTATACAACTTAGAAGTGCAACAGAGTCGGCTGCATGCGAGCATGAGTTGAATGAAAGAGATAGCAGTAGTTAGCAACCGCGGCGCAGCGCGTGCGATGCGGACGGAGTGATAGCGTAAACAAAGGCGATGCACGCTGTAATGTCGTGCACCGAGCGATACAGGGGTACATAACTGTTTGTACAAATTTGCAAAGCACAAATTATAGTAAAATTTTAAAATAATAGAAGGTAGTAACTTAACCTTTAGAAACACCAATGCACGAATTCGTGTCATTAAAATACAAATACAGATCTTGTTATATTATTATCTTTCTTAGAATCCAGTTGATTGATCAAAGAATTGACTGCTCAGCAGCTGCCTTAATGAATTTACGCTTGTGCAAAATAAATCTAAAGAATTATTCTCCTTATATAACACGTTCGCCCTGTTGCTTACTCTGTGTAAGTATGAGTTGTTGCAATAGTTAGTGTTACCAGTGCGGTAAGATAGTGGTGGGTTGAACCTACACAACTTAGATGGAGTGTTGATGTTAATTTTACCAATAAGTTCAGGACAGTCGACTTGGTTTGACAATATTTTTAATAAGAAGGTTACATCAGAAATGTCTCTTCTTAGCGTCAGAGGTAAGAGATGAAATTGCCTACATAGGTGAAGATAGTTTTCAGATTTGTATGGAATGTGGAGTCTAAAACATAAAAATTTAAGAAATTTCATCTGGATTCGCTCTATCCGTGTAACGTATTTGTCATAATGAGGGTTCCATACTTGTGACGCATATTCCAGGTTGCTTCTAACTAAACTACAGTACAGAACCTTTAAAGTTTTGGCTTGCTGAAAGTTTACAGTACTTCTCATTAAGAACCCCAATGCTTTAGATGCTTTTGATACGATATAGGAAATGTGCTCGTCAAATAATAGTTTTGAAATTGATTCCCACGAAACCCATAAGATATTTTTGAAACAAATGAACATATTAACTTCACTGTGTATTTGTATTTTATAAATATTTGTATGCTCTCAAGATCTTAGGTAAATTTAAACGAAACGGAGATTACCACGAGTACAACATTATAGGAATACTTAAAGATAAATTAGCGGTGTATTAAAAAAGCCGATCTGATTTCAAGAATGAGTATCTTGTGGTTTTGTTTTTGTTGATATCTCACCTGATGGTAAGTGATGATGTGGTGGAAGATTTTGTTCACGCTATTACAATATTACAAATGTACGAGAGGAAAAATTTAAGTCATGTGCGGGATTCGAACCCGCGTCCCATACCCATTTAGCCGGGGTATGATCTAACCGATTGAACTAACATGACAATGAGTCATAACTAAAAAAAATCATATCGTTCTTTAACCATCATATTGGGATGGAGCGACAGCTATAGTTCAACTTACTTTGTACTACAAACAAGATTACGCAATTGGCTTTAAACTTGTTAATGATGACGCAACCTTATAATTTTAATGCTTTTATGTTTGCAATCACGCATGCACTGCGGATTACATTACAAATTTACAAGGAAGGAAAAATTGTTTTTGAGAAAAATTCGAAAAAAAATAATTTTGTAATGTAATCCGCAGAGCATGCGTTATTGCAAACATAAAAATATTAAATAAACTTGTTCAGGCTAGCCTAGGCTCTCAAGAGCAACTGCCGGAACACACAGTTAGGTGCTTGGCGACAGATTTTCTACTTGACGGTGGCAGCTAGCCAGGCGGGCATTCACAAAATACCCTACTGCTATGCATGCGACTGCCATTGTTAGACAACACTTAACTTAGTAATGCCACTAGCGGTCACCCATCAACGTAACACCTTCTGATTTGTAAGGTATTATATCCCAGAGAATCCAAAAGAAATTGAGTGGGATACATAAATGGATAATATACATAGATGTGCTTATATAGATACCTCAGGAAGGCATTTTGCCGTTTTTTCTATCAAAAGTAAATACGTGCTTTCATGGGGGTGCCACACGCATGCACTGGCCTCTAGCTTACAACGTACAAGGGCATTGAAGATAAGCTTGACAACTTTTGTGTTGTGGAAATCTGTAAAGTTTCGAAGAACGAATCCCTGATTAATTAGTAAAACGAAACAAAATTAAAATAGTACCCATTCCACCCAGTTTTAGCTGATCGTTCCTGCCCGTAGTGGACCGGTGCCTGCCCCCAACAGGGTGAAAACAGTTCTGTGAATCTTAACTTATCAATTTACTGCGGGCTTTGTCCATTAAACTCATGAACAGTTTCCCGACTCTGCTTTCATCACCTGCTACTGTTCTCATAAAGAAGCTTTTTAATTTGTCTGCAATGAATTCAAAATAGGAGTTGTGCTTTATATTTTACTGCAATTGAAGCGAGCGTAGACGGAGCAGGACTTAATTTATAAAATATAAAGAAAAGCTTTTTGCTAAAACCACTGAACTTATTTCATATAAAATATTCTAAGTTTGAAAAACTTTTGCAATGAATTTCATTGAATTATGGATAAAGTTTGATATTTAAGAATGAGTGTTACACAGTATGTTCATTACGAAAGTAAAAGACAAAAGCAGCATTATAAAAATAAAAGTTATTTTCGTTAAGTAAATAAAAATAAAATGAAATAGCCATTTATTGCCTTCATACACAGAAAAAAAATAAGAGAATTGACAAACAATTAAAAATAAATAAAACAAAAGGCAAAAGGAGTATGCTCAGCATTGTGCAGCGCATACGTTAAGTACTAACGTGCGCTGCGCTGTTTTCCATCATATACCTACTCCGACGGATGTTTGCCGAGAGACATAGATAGTAAAGCGGATCACAAATAAAATAAACATAAGGAAATAGCTTACAGTAGTAGCGTAATAAAAAAAATAATCAAATAGGTAGAGTTTACAGAAAGGTGTGTGTTAATACAAACAATTAGCTAACTAAGACATTCAAATACCGCGCACTAGTCTAGCTGCGCCCCTGCTGGCCAAGAGAAGAACTATTATTGACAGCTGTGATTAACTCCACGAAAGTTGTTATTCATTATTGTACATCATTTTTATAATTAAAAACAGTATTATACCAACTCCAGCGTATTCATTCAATAAAAAGTATAATATTCAACAAAATTGGCGACCGTTTACAATATTGTGTAAAGACACAATTCACGAACTGCAATCAACACGGAAACAATAACGACTTCATTGGAATTTTTGATGACTTGGTGACTGTGATAATTTGTATCTGGGACGACAACGGCGAGGAATTGCAAAGAGATTTAGAAAGCTGGCAGTGCAGAAGGCTTCTCAAAGGGAGGTTTGCCCATTCTTTACTTTCTTCTACTTCGTCTAGCTTGCTCGAGTTTCCAAGAAATTATATACGTTAAACCCAAAGTCCAACTTCAGAGTAAACAAAATATTACTCAGTAATTTCAGCTGTCAAGCTATATAATTAGATTCTATATACTATAATCATACATAGTTGCATCTATTTTGCTTCAATAATCATCTTTATATAAACATTATTCGTTTATTTCTTCCTACAATTCTCATCAATAATCTACCCACTTTTTTCTGCGCATAATTATGCGAGCTACGAATAGAAACTAGCGCGCTAAGTGCAAAGTGTATTTCATCGTTGTAAACAACTTACTTAGTACAGTCATTTACATACCAATTCGTTTGTCTACTACTAAGAACTACTAGAAGAGCTTTGAATTTCTTACATTCCTATGCATATATTCACTACCTGTTAATTAATCTTAGTATCGACCCCAAAGTAAAATATTTTTTGTGCTCAGTAAATTTAAGGTGTAAACATTATCAATTGCAGTTATAACGAGACGCCGGGCACCGTGCAATAACGATCAGCTGATTCACAGTTATAATTCGACTGTGGTGCAGAACCGGCCGGCCGATTCTATTATTCTCGCGCGAGATTACAGCGGTTTTATGTTGTTGCTAAGGTATTTATAAAGTGAATTTTTTGTTTTCATTCAAATGACTGGCACAGACGATAAGAGCGTTCAGGATATGAAAGAACTTAAAGGTAAAAGGTCCTCGTTAAAGGGAAGGTTAACTACATTTGAAAAATATTTAGAAGAATTAAAAGAACAGACGGTAATAAATAAAATACAACAAAACGAGTTAAAATCACGCTTAAAAAAGATAGAAGCTATTTTCGACGAGTACGATCTCATTCAGACTACCATAGAAATTAAACAGGATAGTCAAGAAAATGTAATTGAAAGGGAAACAACGGACAATCGATTTTTTAGGTGTATGGCAGAAGCTCAGGAAATTATGGAGAAATGTAATAATACAGAATTAGACAGTTCATGTTCCCAAGTGTCTTTAAAGCACTCTAATTTTAAATTACCTCAAGTTGGGATTCCTAACTACAATGGTGATGCTTCTAAATGGTTAGAATTTCACGATACCTTTACTTCTATGATTCATAACAATGATTCTATAGCAAGTATAAATAAGTATCAATACCTCAAAGGTGCACTCACTGGTCCAGCAGCTTCGGTAATAGCGTCTTTAGAAATTTCTAGTAGTAATTACGAAGTAGCATGGAAACTTCTATGTGATAGGTACAATGATAAGCGTAAGCTAGTATGTACTCATCTTAAGGCTTTATTTGATGTTCAAACTATCAGTGAAGAAAATGCGTTACGTTCCCTCGCCGATCATATTGCTAAGCATTTAAGAGCGTTAAGTACCTTAGGAGAAAAAACGGAAAATTGGGATACGTTGATATTATTTTTGTTCTCGACTAAACTCGATAGCATTACAAGTATTAAATGGGAAGAATATAAATCAGCATTGTCAGAAAATCCCGACTTAGAAAAATTCTTTACTTTTTTGCGTAGGAGAGCAGATGTTATAGAAGCAACGGCAAGTAGTAGCAACCGTGCTGCCGAACTGCAGCAATCGCTGGAACAACCGCAGCTGCAGCAATTTAAGCGCATGAATAAACAACAAAAGTCATTCGTTGCTGCATCTTTAGACAAAAAACATTATTCTGCATGTGTAGTATGTAATGAGGAACATCTGATTTACTACTGTAAAAAGTTCTTGTCTATGTCACCGACAGACAGATTAAAGGTTATTATTAAAAATAGGCAATGTATTAACTGTCTTCGTAGCGGACATTTGGCACCACAGTGCAAGTCTCGACCATGTAAGTTATGCAATACAAAGCATAATTCACTCTTACACTTTGATAAACCAAGCGCAGAAAACCAAATAGTTTCCAACCCAATATCACTTTCAACTTGTATCGCCAATCAAGTATTGTTATCAACAGCCATTATCAAAGTCTCATGCATTAACAATAATTCGCCTGATACACAAAAATGTATTGAAGCTCGCTGCCTATTAGATAATGGAAGCCAGTCGAGTTTCGTGAGCCAGGATTTACAAAATAAACTCTGTGTACAGACTGAGGGTGTAGACTCCGTTTGTGTCACAGGTATTAACAGCATGTCATTTGAAGCTTTACAGCGCTGCTATTTAACAGTGCAGTCTAAAACAAGTGTATTTAGCACGTCAGTCAATGCATTTGTTATCAAAGAAATAACTAGTTCACTGCCAAGTCATGAAGTTGATATTTCCAGAATCAATATACCTAAAAATATATCACTCGCAGATAAGACATTCCATACTCCTGCTAAAATAGACATACTATTAGGAGCCGACGTATTTTGGGATATCATATGTCCGGAACAAATTAAACTAGGTCGACATTTGCCTGTTTTACAAAACTCAGTATTTGGGTGGTTGGTATCCGGACCAATCATATGTTTTCCAACAAAAGATGCTCACACAAATCTTTTTTGCAATTTCAGTCACGAGATTCGAACCCAGCTCAACAAGTTTTGGGAACTAGAAGAAGTGCCTGTAAAGCCAGTTATGTCTCAAGAAGAGGAGGCGTGTGAGCACCATTTTGTGCAACACACGCGTCGTCTTGAAAACGGGAGATTTTGCGTTACGCTGCCTTTGAAAATGAAGCCAGAAGTATTAGGAGACTCATATTGCATTGCCCGTAAAAGTTTTGAATCGTTAGAGCGTCGATTTCAAAGGCAGCCTGAAGTAAAATCGAAATATGTTCAGTTTTTGAATGAGTATGAAGCTCTTGGTCATTTATCAAGTACTAAAAGACCTGAGCACGCTGTATTTTTACCACATCATCCTGTATTGAAGGATAAAAGTGAGAGTACAAAATGTAGAGTCGTATTTGACGGAAGTTGCCGCACTTCTTCGGGCTTCTCTCTTAATGACATATTGATGGTAGGACCAACAGTACAGGATGACATTTTCTCTATATTAATTAGATTGCGACAACATGCATTTATTTTTACTGGAGACATAGAAAAAATGTATAGACAAATCTTTATCGAACCAAGTCAAAGGCATCTTCAATCAATATTATGGAGAAAGGATGAGCGGGAATCGTTGAGATACATGCAACTGCATACGGTTACTTATGGTACCTCTTCTGCACCATTTCTGAGTACTAGATGTCTAATACAGTTAGGATTAGAATGTGATGATCCAATCATCAAAGAGGTCATGTTACATGATTATTATATCGATGATATAATTACTGGGTGTTCTGATGAGATGGGCTTACAACATATTTATCAAGGTGTCACTAAACAATTAGAATCGGCATGTTTTAATTTACGTAAAGTCAAAAGCAACTCTCAGGCACTAATTAATACAATTTCGCAGGAAACTGACTTAGAAAACGTTCAAGAAAATTTAAGATTTTCTACGGTAACTAATACGTTAGGTATTGAGTGGAACCCTAGCAGTGATTGTATTCTAATTGCAATAGCAAAATCATTAAACGTACAAAAACACTTTAATTCATTAACGAAGCGTAGTATCTTATCAAAGTCATCTAGTGTATTTGACCCATTAGGATTATTAAGTATCTGCATTGTAACTTGTAAGATAATTTTGCAGCAGTTATGGTTGCAAAAAATTGGATGGGATGAGCAAATACCCGAGGAAATCTCACAAGTTTGGCAAAAATTTATCAATAGCTTAAAGAAAATTGAACATTTATCTATTCCTCGCCAGGCAATTTGTGCTAATCCCATTACAATTGATATGCACATTTTTTCAGACGCTTCACTTAAAGCGTATTCTACATGTGTATATCTGCGTTCTGCCGATGCATTAGGGAATATTACTGTACGGCTTTTGTGTGCCAAATCTAAAGTAGCGCCACTTAAAACTTCCACCATACCAAGGCTTGAGCTGTGTGGAGCAGTATTAGGAGCTCGATTGTGTAAGAAGGTCACAGAATCGTTGAGGTGTTCATTAAATAACAAACATTTTTGGTGCGACTCAAAGATTGTTCTTGCCTGGCTGGACACTTCTCCACACAAGTTAAGTACATTTGTTTCACACCGGGTTGCTGAGGTTAGAGATTTGTGTGTTAATGATGTCTTTTTGTATGTACCATCGCACTTAAATCCATCAGATCTGGCGACACGTGGTGTAGATCCAGATGAAGTACTGAACCTTTCGTTGTGGTGGGATGGGCCTGAATTCCTGAAAGGTACAAAAGGTGACTGGCCTGACCAGCAATGCGGAGAAATACAAACTAACTTGCCTGAAATACGCGTTCATGTTAGTAACGTTAGTACGCCTCAGAAGTCAATAATTGAATTCGAGCGGTATTCTGGTTTTTTGAAATTACGTAGGATACTAGCTTATGTTTATAGATTTATCAATAACTGTATGAGTAGTAAGAAGACGGGGCCTTTGACTGTAACTGAATTAGAACGTTCAGAGTCCAAGCTAGCTCAAATGTCACAACACGAGAGTTTTCCTAATTTTGACAATAACTTTAAGAATTTCCCGGTATTACACAACTTAACTCCAATCGTAGAGAAAGAGACAGGGTTGATTCGTGTTGGTGGAAGGATAGATCAATCTAATTACGATTTTGATAAGAAACATCCAATTGTTTTAGACAACAAACATCATTTTACATTATTATTAATGAGGTACTATCACACCAAGTTGATGCATGCAGGACCACAACTGCTCCTCTCAGTCATCCGTGAACAATATTGGCCTATTGGCGGGAGAGTTTTAGCGAGACGAGTTTGCAGATGTTGTTTAATTTGCAAACGACTGAAAGGAGCAGTTGCCAAACAGATAATGGGAACTTTACCATCTCAAAGAGTAACACCAGGGTTTCCGTTTGAAGTGGTAGGAACAGATTATGCGGGACCTTTTATGATCTTAAATAAAAAGGGCCGCGGCGCCAGGCTAATAAAATGTTATCTCTGTGTGTTCATTTGTTTTAAGGTTAAAGCGGTTAATCTCGAATTAGTAAGCGATTTGACCACAGAAGCTTTTATATTGGCCTTGCGTCGCTTTATATCTCGCCGAGGTAAGCCTCGTGAGATATTTTGTGACAATGGCACCAATTTCGTTGGTGCGAACCGCGAAATTTCTGCTCTTATAAAGAATTGTTCTGATGCTGTGCCAGATTTCATTGATGAAGGCATCAAATTTAACTTTTCACCGGCGTACGCGCCTAATTTTAGAGGATTAAATGAAGCTTCGGTAAAATTAGCTAAATCACATATGAAAAAGGTTGCAGGTAATGCGCATTTTACCTTTGAAGAGCTTGCAACACTATTTTGCCAAATAGAGGCTATTTTAAACTCGAGGCCGCTAGTCCCTCTTTCCCCTGATCCAAATGATCTTTGTCCTTTGACACCTGGGCACTTCCTCATAGGGAGACCCCTTATATCACTGCCAGCGCCTAACTTGCAAGAGGTTAATCCAAATCGATTGCATCGATACGCCCGTATAGAGCAAGCGCGACAACACTTCTGGAGCCGTTGGAGCAGTGAATACATATGTGAACTGCAGCAGCGATTGAAATGGAAGAACAGATACCCTGACATCAAGACTGATCAGTTGGTGTTAATCAGAGATGAAGCAAATCCACCATTGAAATGGCCATTAGGTCGTATTGTTGAAGTTTTTCCTGGACCCGATGGAGCCTGCAGAGTAGCAGACATTAAAACCAGCAAGGGAATCGTACGTCGAGCTATAAACAAAATTTGCCCGTTGCTAGACTAATCATAATATTACAACTGTAAAGAATATAAAGGGCTGAGAGAAATTCAACTTTTCAAGAAGGCGGAGGTTGTTAATACAAACAATTAGCTAACTAAGACATTCAAATACCGCGCACTAGTCTAGCTGCGCCCCTGCTGGCCAAGAGAAGAACTATTATTGACAGCTGTGATTAACTCCACGAAAGTTGTTATTCATTATTGTACATCATTTTTATAATTAAAAACAGTATTATACCAACTCCAGCGTATTCATTCAATAAAAAGTATAATATTCAACAGTGTGAAAACATTTCATTACAAAATACCTAAATAAGTTGCTAGTTGAAGATCTTTATATAGTGTGTGGATAATGGTGTGTGTGTGTGTGTGTGTGTGTTTGTGTTTGCGGCGGTATGTGTGTCTAAGAGGTCATGTTTATGTGAGACGGGTTTTATACGGTGTGTTTGACATTTCTGTGTGTTATAAAAGTTTCTTTTAAAATTATGATTTTGACGGTCTAAAAGAATTCGTTTTAGTTTAATTTTTAAAATATGGCTGCGCTCTTAAAGGAGGTGGGAGATCGTTCCATATCTTAGATGCACTGAATTTAAAGCAACCTTATAGCGGTTTTTTTTAAATTATTACTTTAGCAGTAATAGTCGTTAAACTTGGGTATTAGATAATTTTGTATCAAATACAAAATTCTTAGATTAAATCCTTTAAACCGGCTAAGATGAAGTAGTGGAAGGACTTTAAAATCTGTAAACATACTTATGTACTATAGGAAGGGTTGAAGGGGGAAGAGGGGGGTTGTAGCATCCCCCAGAGGGGTGGGGGATTACGGAAACTATTTTTTTTAATAATAATCATTTAAAAAAATATGTGTATCTACATACATTGGAAAGACTTTAGATATGATATGAAAACATATGTATATGTTTTGTGCTATGGGAAGAGGGAAAGAGGGCGGAATATTCCCCATTGAAGGGAGGCGGTTACAGAAACCTATAGGTTTTTTAATACTGATGAAATTTCTCAAAATTAGCTTCTTCTTAATGAAAATAATTAGTCACAAACACCCAGTGTAATTCTATGACAGCTCCGGCGCTGTGGGTACGCAGCGCTTTAGTCTTCTCGCTACCTCATTGCAGCGTATTCGCTACACCTTCGCAGTAGACCTGCGATGCTCCCCCTGCGCGCCTCCGGCTTATATTAAAATATTCTTTATTTTTAATTTGACAGCTCTGGCTTAGAAAATATTGTGACACTGTTTTTTGTTCGATAAAAAAAATACATATATTATTATGTTCCTCAAAGTTGCCGCTAGATGGCAATGTTCAAACGGATTCTGAATTGCGCTATCGTTGCGTTTTCATTCGAGTACCTATAGAAGTCACAAAAGAATTATCGAACTACTATTAAATGCTAAATAATAACTCGGCAGCAATCATACTCTTATATTTTACCTTTGACAGGAAGATTGTGGAAGAGATAAAAAAACAACAAAATCGTTATATATTATGATTAAGGGGCTACTACGGAACCCTAAATTGCGCGTGGCCCGACACGCGCTTGAACGTTTATTAAAACTGTAATGTTCGCTTAGCTGTTCCAGTTTGAAGGGTGCTGGTAAAGTTATAGGCACATGAGACTTAACAACGTTATATCTCAGGGTGAAGGGCGCAGTGCAGTTCACCACTTGTAATAAATTCCATATATTATAGACAGAGATTACCGCTTAACACCAGTTTGGTATCGTGCTTGTTCTATCACGATAGCATAAAAAAGAGCTAGGTACAGCATGACATTTTTATAAGTTTCCATTTTATTAAGTCTAATATCGATGATGCAGTATTTTAAATTTGTCCTGGTATTGAATTTTAAGATGTGTCGACAAGCAGACAGCTTTTGCAAAATAACAACTTATCAAAGATTAAAAAATTATACCTTTAAACTTAGCGTTGTAGTTTCTTAAGCTAGATAATACATACTTATTTTATGTCCAAAGCTGCTGTCAGAAATCACAACAGCCATGGGGTTATCTATTTTAACGATAGTAATCCAACATAGTCTACACCTGTTACTAGGTTTAACGTTCTATGATAACAAAGGTCTATCACATTTATTAAGTTTATATACAAAGTAATACATGTGTTTATTAAACCCTAGGTTGGTAAAATTGGGCCTAAGATGTTTTATTCAATTCTTCTGCAGTGGGGAATGGAAAATAGACGTAAGGTTGCGCATTAAAATTTAATTTTAGTTTTAACTCTTCCAGTTTATATTTAGTTTTCATAGGACAATCAGACACTAAGAAGTATAAAAATATTTTTGCGTTGCCTACATCATAGCTATTGATTACAATTGTATCTGGTGGTAAGTGTTGATTTGGCCAATGATACTTAAAGTTTATCTAGAATATGGAGGCATAAATTTTACCACCATTATTGATAAAAAAGGCCAACTCCTTTGCCCTTCTAACGCGCAGGGTAATTAATATTAGACTAACTCTGTATTATTTAAGTTTTCAAAACGGTATTTAAAGGTTAATTAACAAAGGAGTAATACAAAAGACATCATAATAACATATAATAAATGTTTCGCAAACAATACATAAGACAACAAAAATACATAACTGTAAACAAATCGGCTGTGATTTTATAACCAGCCGCCTTCCGGACGTACAACCTCTTAGGGAACTTTCTCATTGGTACTATAAATAAAAGTGTATATAAGTTACTTTCCCTCCGCCTTTGAGTTTGTACTGTGTCTGTTAAAAAAATATAAGGTTCCAGTTTATCACTCCTAACTACTACGCCCCTTGTTTCCTTATGGATTCCACTGGATAATCGTGTTATATACCTTGTTTTTTTTTTCTCTTTATTGGAAGGCAGAGACGTTGGAGTGCAACCCTCTATCTCTAATTCACATGAATATGTCAACACCCAAACGACCCTAACATGATAAACTCGATATTGAAGATTTGGTAAGGTTTGATTAAAATATATGTGTAGTACCATAACATTTCCCATGAGTACCTATAGGTTATGAAAAGCTGTAGCTGTTAATTCCTGCAAATATCTTTAGCAAAATCTCATCACGAAACAGCATGATTTATCTTTGATGCGCTGCGAGCCGCGAGCCGAACGCCATTGCAGTACAGCGTTACATATTCATATAGCAATTCAGCAGAATGTATTCTCACGAGGCGGCGTACATACTGGATGTGAACTTGCTTAGTTGCAACGTGTATTGTACGCCTTTGTATCAAACTTTCCGCGAAATTGACCGCATACGTCACGTTCAAAACATTTTCCGCATTCGACATAGTTAAAATGAGTACGTATTTTATCTTAGGACTTAAAAGATATGTAAACCGATGTACGTGATACCAACCAACCAACATTAAGTATTGCGCTTCAAGTTTAATATCAAGTTTTGTTGAAATAAATCTTCATAACAAGGGCAGTTGTCGTTATCACTGACGCAAGTGACACAAATTATGACAAAACAGTTTAACGTAGACCAATCTTGATCAACCATAGTATTCAAGAGTTTGTGTAAAACTTTTATGCCTGAACTGAGAGACTTACTGTCGCTTATATTTAATTTGATCAATTTCCTTCAGTAGAATGAATCTAGGTCAGACCACAAGTAGCGTAGGTATGAGTCGCTACTGCAACGTACACGAGACACTGAGCACAATCCGCAGCGAGAAAATCTGACATCACTTTATACGCTCCACGCCATTGCTTTCTGTATAAAACTTCAATTGAGAACGTGCTGCATCGAATACGAGAAGGAGCTATAAAGTAAAACCGTAAGATGGACTTATCTGTCAAATTGAATGCTATTGGTGACAAGCCACCAATAGCCTTTCAACAAACCACATTGTAGGTACTGCAGTGTTTTAGTATGTAACCTTTTTAGATGGTATAATATTTTTTTATTCGCAGTAATATGTCGCGATGATGCTGCTGACTGCAGGCGGAAAACTATACCATTTCATAGGGAACATCAACAGTTCGTGCTGCACAACACCAAACGCATTATATATATGGTTACCCAGCACACCGTCATTTGCCTTTCGTATATGTTCTGGCAATCGACGTCTGTTTGTGAAAAGCTCGTTATTTTCCCACCCTTATCTCAATTATATGCGGTTGGTACAATTTGATCTCCGACATCAAAGGGAGTCAGAAGAATACATTATTGTACGTTTCAGCTTCAGTTTTATAGCCGCCCGCGTGTTACTAGGAATTAAACATCGTACGGGGTTCTTACCTCGTCCCATTTTGTGATTTAGTCAAGTGAAAAGACTTCAGTATTCGGTATAAGTTAATTCATTCACACGATTGAGAATATCAGATTACCTTTCAATTTCACCGACTTCGAACTAAATTTACTAGACGTCAGATAATATCTGATAAGCAATACATTTCAATTTCTGACCGGTTTATATACCTTTTCAGGATTTCTACATTGAAAAGTATGAAATAATTTGTGAAATAGGTACTTATCATGCTTACTGACCATCCTTTTTGTAGGATAAGAGAGCGATCGAGCAAAAGTTCTCTATTCCGGCATTCGGTTTAAAAAAAAGTGATTACCTATATTTTTAACTAGTATTATTTAGTCTGAGCTTTACTCGATTCCTAAATGTATAGTTTGTGCTTAGAACATGTATAGCTCCGGCTCCTTCATAATTTTAGTTTAATGAGAAAATACTTACACTTACCGCCACATTCCTGCAGCTAACTGGAGGAGAACAAAGCTTCTGCACTACCACCGTTAAGAACGACACGGACCATTGCAGTACTATGCTTAGTTTATTTTAGACTTTATTCCTATACAATAAAATATACTTAAGAATAACAACTACATTTCTAAATGTTCCAAATGTGGGTATATCAAACTATGTCTTATAGTATGGGGATAAGGACGACAATGGTTCCAACATGTATTCAATTTGCGATGTCCATCGTAATGCGCGAGTCGCGAACTGGCGCGCGGCCAGCGACGATTGATGCATACAGCACTCTCAGCGCAAGCTATGTAACGAAGTAAATCAAAAAAATCTTTTTAATCCACAACCTTGCCAGCTCCTTACCAAACTCAACAACCTCAAGCTTTTTTGTTAATGTGTTAGAACTGACAGTTATTTAAACTTCTTAAATGGCGTTGTTCGGACCGCTAAGTTAGCGGCAAGTTTCCGAATGCTCCCGAGGTAGTCGTCTATTTTGAGTCTATGGACAATTTGAGTGAAAAACGTAGAAGTTTGCTTTGTCGCTTTGTCTAGAGTTTAAAGAAGAAGGTTGTTTTTGATTTTCATGTAATTTTAATTTGAATTTGTTTTGTTGCGCGTGAATTATTTTTTTTTTAATTTTTATTCACGCGATCTATAAATTAGATTTTCGCAAATTGGAGTTTTGTGCTTGGAAGACAGAAGATTGAACCTCACAGCCGTGACCGTGAGTAAAATACCTTAGAAACTATCTGGCCAGTTAGGTATCCTTAGGGACACGGTAGGCTGGGTTCAACGAAGGAACACAGAAAACCTATCATAAGTTGCATGTAAGTTTCACGTATTAATTGTATTACATTATTCACCACCGTGTATCACGGGCGAGTTAGAATGCAAAACAGGTTGCCCAGGTGGATGCCACTCTGTCTTACATACCCACCTGAGCAATCTGGAATCTTAACAGCCGTGGTCTGATTAAAAAAACATCAAACTGCCTTGATATTCTCTAGGTGGTGGGTCTCATTAGCAAGGGTGTATTTCGGTGAGTATCATCGCAGTGTCAGATATTCTGCCTTGAAGTAGTAGTGTGCAAGTGCTTTTGTGTTTACGCGGGAAAAGCAATGTTAGAAGTGAAATTATTGGTATAACGGGGCATAAGAACTCATATTATCTCTGAAGAAAATAATTCTGTTTAATTTTTAAGTATGCAGTCTGTTAAACTGGGCGGTTAATATTAATTTAATGCACCCCGTTTTATAATCCTCTATTTCTTCTCCATTAAAAGGTTGTCTGGAAGAGATCACTGTTAGTGATAAGGCCGCTAGTTGTAATCCTTCGTATTTAGCATTATTGTAATGTAGTGGTTTGTACAATAAAGAGTTATCTATCTATCTACTTACAGTCACAACAAATGTGTCGAGGTCCTTAGTGCCTCCGTCCGCGGAAGGTAATGAATTGCTGAAATCGTTTCAATTATGCAAATAGAACGTTCTTTATTTATACATAGCAAAAGCTTAGCACCAGTGGTAGAAAAAGTTTTAATAGTAATATAACTATGTCTGGAAACTAGCGAACCAATACAAATATTAGCACATTTGTCCCACAAAGGAGTTGGCACACGTGTCTCACTCTACTCTCTTGCGTTGCTACGGACAGAGTCCCTGAGTCTAGATTGCAACTAAACAATTCATAGAACAATCAGGTTACTATTCAGCTATCCAAACCGTCTCCATCTGCGGAGCAAACAGTTCATGCTAGGTGCAGCTATAGTACCTACCTCATTGTATACTTACTTACGTGTTATGATGACCACACACTATTTTGAAACAATAACAAAACTCATAAACTGTTATAAACAAATATTCTGAATCCCTAAGTACATATTAAAATGCATGTAAGTATACTACATTCATACATTTAACTTTTAATGTAAACTGTTTTCAATTTAAAAATAAATCGCTAGATTACCCTGAGTATAGTCTGCGGCTACACGTATCCCGGCTGTACAATACAAACTATTCAATTTGCTCCCCGGAATTGAATCGACACTCGTATATTCGCACATTCAACTGTTACCTACCACAACACAGTCACGAGCTTGTTTCAAACAATCGAAACAAATTACTCGAAAATTCGTTAACCGCGTGCGAAATAAATCGGAACTTTTAAAGTTTTTGAGTGCTACCACTAATATATAACTCCGTTTTAGTTTCACACGTACAATGCACAGAAAAGTGTTTCTACTCAAAGGGAATAAATTCTTAAAATTGGGTTAAGACAAACCTTTGGGGTAAACAGAAAATTTTGAAATAAGCAAGCACTAATAGTTTTGTGATGCCTTCCGTAGGTAGCTTTTTGACAAAATCGGCGTTTAAAACTGTTCTCAATTTATAAATGCTGCCTTCAAATCGCGAATACGTATTTTAAGTTTCATTACGCAAAGTGAGTTAACTTTACGAATATTCTTAAGCAGTAAGTATTTCCTTATAATTCCTAACACTATATATAATATTATATAGAATAAGCAAAGCAATTCAACGGGGCAGCATAGCAATTCAAATGCTGCCAGCATGCTGGGCACGCTGCCAACTGTTTGTGAGCTAGAGCATTTGGACTGCCTGTGAGTTTGCAATGACTTATAGGTTGTCTAAATGATTTCATTGGTATCTGCAGTTTTTGTATCTAGTTCTTACTACTTCAATTCAATTCATTTATTTCAGACATAGTCCATAGTTTTAGTATTGATAAAGGCATAAGGGAAAGTGGTCACTCTTCGTACACTTACTCAATGATTAATTGACAAAATTTGCTTCTTGTTGAACCTTAGTGTAACAAATATATCGAGTTAGTTACAAAAAAGTCCGAAACTATTATGTAAATATTTTAAACGGTTATAGTCATTTTTCTACGATAAGATATTTGTACGAACACATCGCACGTCTGGGGTACTTTTGTACAGCAGGTGGGGTACTTTCGTACGCCATGGGGTAGATACATAAAGGGTAATATAAAAGTTTTTTTTTTATGCCTGATAGGTTGGCCTTTGACCGCTATCTCACCTGATGGTAAGTGAAGATGTGGCCGAAGATGTTGTTCAGGCTAACCTAGAAGTACTGGCTCTCAAGGACAGCTGCTGGAACACACCGTTAAGTGCTTGGCGACAGATTTTCTACTTGAGGGTGGTAGCTAGCCAGGCGGGCATTCGCAAAATGCCCTACCACCATGCTATAACGACTGCCATCCTAAGACCACAACCGGGACCGACGGCTTAACGTGCCCTCCGAAGCACGGAAACGCTCAGTAGTAATGTCACTAGCGTTCACCCAACTCATGACCGCGCGCGACGTTGCTTAACTTTGCTGATCGCTTGAGAACAGCTCAGTAAACTTCGCTACGAGCGCTTCAAAAATAAACTCATTTACTTTTATTAAATCATAAAAATATATATTTAATATCATAAAACTAACTAAACATTATTTAACTTGATTCATACTCAAAATATTTTTATAAAAGATAGTAGCAATATTTTTTTTTAAGTAGTTTACCCTTTATGAGATCTTCACAATTTTCCTGTATGAGATCTTTGTAAAATCTTTGACAATTTTAACTTAAAGTAGGTAATTAAACATTTGATTTGATACTACTTCATCATCGATTGCTAAATTCAAAAAATCAGTAGGGATGGACTTTTATCCTCTCGCGTCTCCGTCATGGCGGACTCTTTTTTTAATTTCCGCACCATGATTCAGATATTCCTTAGAAGATTTACTTTATAAAAAATATTTTTGTAGTGGAATACTTCATAATACTTATTATTTATGTCGGCGTTCATAGTTTACTTAGCATTTATTAATCGTATATTTCGTCGTGCAGACAGCACTAACAAAATGTTCCAATTATTTTTTTATCCTATCATTCCTCTCTTATTTAGTAGAAAAAAATAATATTAAAACGTGATGATAAAATAAACTATGGAAACTGACCTAAATAAATAGATTTCCGATCGATATAAATAAATAATGCCCTTATCGTCTTATGCGTAAATTTAATTTTGAGAGGTGCTGTATTTTTTTTATCATAAAAATTTTATATTGATGTATTGGTAGTAAATAAAATCTAAAGAGCGTACAAATGTGCCACTTGTAGTAATGACCGAATGTGCCCAGACCTTCCACAAAATTATATTACAACCTTATATAAATTTTAATTCAATATGATAAATATTAACAATGAAAGCTCAAAAAAAGACAATGTAAATTTTAATTCATCAGCGCTATTTAGTCAAACACCATATATATTCTGCGTACAATTACGAACAAAATTTTAATAAAATATACTCATAGTGCGTGGAAATACGTTACGTATTATCAGCTCACACCGCATAGCGCGACTGGCGCGAAGATTCGCTAGGAACATGATGAAAGGTATGCCTATATACACACAAGCAAATACGTGTTTGTGTGTCGTTTAGTTTTTATGTTATACTTACCCCCCTATCGTTAAATGTAACTCAAAATATTACTCCACTCGAACTCGACTTAAGTATTTTCGAGGCTCCTTGAAAACTACCTCCAGATTGCTATTTTTAAATGAAATTATCGAGGTACTCTGACTCGAAGAAGGATATTCTTTATAAGATATTCGCTTAGTTCATTTTTTTTTCTAAAATCATAATTAATGTATACTTTTATACCCATATTATTGATTTAATATAAGCTAAAATGTATACACCTCTTGATGATGTTCGTGTAGAAGCGAAACGCATCGAAAACTCTTCAAGTTGAGCTACGTGGCGTTAATGAGCTACAGGAACACTAATAGGAACTACAGCCTGTCTATCCATAACGGGTTCCGTGATCCAGCGCGCGCCAAAAACTTTAATTTACGGACAATAATGTGTCATAAAAAAACATCAAGAAGGTACATATACACAGATTACAACATTACATGTGGGTAATATGAGTACTACATACCTTGGTACATAGGTATTTATTTACCTACTTTACAAAAATAAAACCAACAACCAGTTCTGAAAATCTGAGCAATTAACATCGCTAAAAGTTAAAAAAAAGTCAAAAGGCACATTCACAATTTTAATCATAGTGCATGTAAGATATAAGTTCTTAGAAATTATTTTATTTTACAACGGCTATTTCAGCACAAATAAACCATCAAATAAGTTTCGAGGAATCTTCAAGGTACGTCGCGAGGTACTGTACGAGTCATCGCACATTTTTATATATCAGCAATTTTATACATCGTGGTTTACGTAATTTGTAATTATAGTTAGTTCGCGTATGGACACTGTCCGCTAAGCATTAAACAAGTAACATATCAAGCAAAAACATCTTTTATTTGTACCTCGTACAAATACTTTTTTTTTTTTTTTTGGACAATATTTGTGCAGTATTACTGTAGTAAATTATCAGACAATATATTATATTATACGTGCTTTACCGCCTTGGATCAGTGAAGTGTTTCATCAGTTAGCAAGCAGCAGGAACAATTAGCAGAAGCCGACGCAGGTCCAGGAAGCGGGGGAGCCTTCATCATTAGCAAACAACAGATCAAATCACGAGCAGTCAACTGTGGGACCAGGGTATCAACATTAACATTATCAAGTAAGATCTTTCCATTTTTTTTTGTTTAAAATGGAAACTCTTTATGCAAACCAAAATGAGCTTTATGACGAGATTAATAGGCTCACTATTAATATTAAAAAGGATAGTGTGGAGAGAAAGAAAGGTGATTATTTTAAAAGGCGTTTTGAGTTATTGGAAAATTACTGGGCAGATTTTCAAAAGAATCATAAAAGCATCTGTGGGTTGAAAATTACTGAACATCCTTACTTTGACGATTCGTTATATGAAAGGACACATGGTCTTTATGTTTCTACTAAAAACCTAATCCAGCAGCAGCATAAAGCGCTAAGCAATAAAGAGGCGATTCCATCAGAAGATGCGCGAACTCGCGAGCAAAACATTAGTGCGGCGGGTCCTTCTGAGGTGGAACGGACTCCAGCAAAAGAACAATCAGAACAAGAGCAGAGGCGAATGGTATCTACCGGGTCAAATAGCAAAGTAGACGAGATGCTACGTAAACAGACTGTTAATTTTAAGGCATTAATGAGAACAATAAACAACATAGATTTGGATATGATTGATGAAAAGTGGGAAATGGAAGACATTCTTAGGTCGTTGCAAACACGTTGGTTAGCAGTAGATTCCCTCCATTGGGATATTCATTTGGAGTTGAACGGAGAAGATGAAGAATATGAATGGACATATACTAGGCATGAGCAAAAATATACTTCGATGAAAAAAGCAATTAACAAGCATCTTGGGTCAGTTGTTCATAGGGAGAAGACGGTTCCTACCATAGAAATTCCTGTGTTTTCAGGTAGTTACCAACAATACACATCTTTTAAGGATCTTTTCGATGAAACTATCCACAAAAATCCATCACTCTCAAGCGCTCAGAAGATGCAATTCTTGAAAGGGAAGGTACGAGGTGAGCCAGAGAGATTATTACAGCACCTAACGATCAGTTCACAAAATTATGACACTTGTTTAGAGATCCTTAACAATCGCTATAATAACAAGAAATTGATTTTTTCCTCACATATGAATACATTACTAGGCCTACAAGTCATTCAGCAACAAAACCTAGGCCAAATTAAACGAATGCATGATGTCACAGTTGAAACTTTACACGCGATTAAAAATCTAGGTATATGTATTAGCACGTGGGATCCCATCCTTGTGCATATTTTATCGCAAAAATTAGATCATGAGAGCTACAGTGACTATATAGAGTCACTTAAAAATCCACGAGAATTGCCTATCCTTGCGGACTTTATTAAGTTTTTGGAAAGCAAGTTCACAACATTGGAAACATCTCGTAAAAAGCAAGATTCTTCGGTCCAAAAGTCATTGCAAAATAACAATTTCAAACCAAATACCTATAATAAAAAACCCGCATTTCAACAAAACAACAATTACGTCAATAAGTCAGTTCCGAAAGCATTCCACGTATCAGCAGGTATCAGATGTCCACACTGTAACGAAGACCATGGCTTATACAGTTGCAGAAAATTCTTAGATATGTCTAATGACTTAAAGTTGAAAACAGTAACAAAACATAAATTATGCATTAATTGCTTATATGATCATAACGGGAATAAATGCATTTCCGCTCGGCGATGTCGCGTATGCAATGCGAAACATAACACCTTATTGCACGACTCGTGCGCTTCGGTTACTAAGTGCAACATGCCGATTAAGAATGTAATTGCGAAACAAACTGAGAATGGAAATAACAATAGCGCACACGTGTCACAGAATGAAAAAACAGAGGTGTTATTGGCTACAGCAATGATAAAGATTATGATAGCAGATGGTACATACAAACATTTTAGAACTTTAATCGATTTAGGAAGTCAAATATCGCTTATTTCGGAGAATGCAGCTCAACAGTTAGGTTTAACGCGTAAATATTGTAAAGGTGTTGTTTATGGACTTGGCGAAAAGGAGAACAATTGCAAGGGCATGGTCAACTTAACATGCATGTCTGTATATAATGATTTTACACTGAACATTGACGCATATGTTATGAAGCAATTAATAAAGAATTTACCTAGTAGATCGTTCGAAAATCCAAAATGGGATTACTTACAAAATATAGAGCTAGCGGACCCTGAATTTTATGTAAGCCGACCCGTTGACTTACTATTAGGGTCTGATGTGTATGCATCAATTAAGATGGCAGGAATGTGCCGAGGTGAAGATAATTCCCAGCCATTAGCAGAACAAACACAGTATGGGTGGATTTTGTTTGGAAAAATTGAATATTATCAATGTAATGTGGTGTTGAATGATATAGAAAAGATAAAAGAGTACTGGGAAATCGAAGATATTAGCGATCAATCTACGGTATCATCCGAAGAGCAAGCATGTATTGATCACTATGATTCGACCACTATAAGACGAGCAGATGGCAAGTACGTTGTAAGATTGCCGATTAAGCCGGAAATTAATGAAAAGTTAGGAGCATCTAAAAATAAAGCAGTTGGACAGTTCTTGAATATGGAGAAAAAGTTTGAAAGGCAGAAGAAATTAGCGGAAAAATACAAATTATTTATGAGAGAGTACATAGCCTTAGATCACATGAAGCAATCAAATAAACATAGCACGGATGCTTTGGCATGTTACCTACCTCATCACGCAGTACTTCGTGCTGACTCTGTCACTTCAAAGTTAAGGGTCGTATTCAATGGTTCGGCTCGAACTGAAAGTGGCTACAGCTTAAATGACCTAATGTATAAGGGGCCCAATCTGCAGCAGGATTTACAAGCCTTAATAATCAAATGGCGCCTTTACCGCTATGCATATACTTCGGATATTGAAAAAATGTACAGACAAATACTAGTACATGAAAAAGATCAAACATTGCAGCATATAGTGTGGCGAGAGTCACCCGAACAGCCCCTAAAATATTACCAACTATGTACTGTGGCTTATGGTACCAAAAGCGCACCCTTTCTAGCACTTATGACGTTGAGAAGGCTAGCAGTTGATGAACAAAGTAACTTTCCCGAAGCATCCAAGGTTCTGAAGGAAACGTTTTACATGGACGATCATTTGCATGGAAGTCACACTATCGAGGAGGGAGTGCAAGCCATAGCTGACATCAGCAACTTATTACAGTCTGGAGGGTTCAACTTGAGAAAATGGACATCAAATGAACCAAAACTACTCCAAAACATTCAAAATAATGAGTGCCAGGAACACGTTGTGTTTAATTTCCGATCAGACACAGCATCTAAAACATTAGGTCTGTTATGGAATCCCATTGAAGATAATTTCAGTTTTAAATGCAACATGTCGAAACCTGATATCAAGCCTACAAAACGAGCAATTTTGTCAGAAATCTCAAAAATTTACGATCCTTTAGGGTGGCTATCTCCATTGAGCACAAAACTTAAGTTACTGTTTCAGCAAATTTGGAACGCTAATCTACAGTGGGATGAAACAATACCTGAAAAAATCAATGTTGAATGGAAAACCATACGGGCCGACATCGAAAACATAAGTAGTATAAAAATACCACGTTGGATCGGGTTTCATGGGTGTGAAAAGATTGAACTACATGGAACAAGCGACGCATCCCTTAAATCTTACGCGGGGGTAGTACATGCGAGAATAATAAAACAAGATCAAGTATCCGTAGTATTGGTTGCCGCTAAAACCCGACTTGTACCAATTAGCAAAACGGTATCATTACCCAGGTTAGAGTTATGTGGAGCATTATTACTGTCTAAATTAATGGAAAAAATAGTGCAATGTATTGGAGAAAACAACGTGGATGTTTACGGATGGACGGACTCTAAGGTCGTTTTGGGCTGGTTACAGGGAGATCCGGGACGCTGGAAACCTTTTGTGGCAAATAGAGTTCAAAGCATAACTAAAATCATAGAACCAAACAATTGGCACTACGTAAAATCAGGTTTGAATGTGGCTGACTGTGCCATTCGTGGTATTACAGCATCACAACTAAAAGCAGATCATATGTGGTGGCATGGGCCTGACTGGATGAGGGAAAAAGAATTGCCACTATCGCAAAAGCAAATTATTTACACCACAGAAGAAGAAGTAAGAGAAAAACGCGTGCATGCTGTGCAGAAAGTCTGTGAAGAAAACATCATCACGCAGTTATTAGATAGGCATAGCTCCTTTACAAAAGTAACTAAGATCTTAGCATGGATACTACGAGCAATAAAAATAATTAAATGCAAGGATGACACTACAAAATGTAAACAATGGCCAGGATATATCACATTACAAGAACTTAAAGCGGCTAAGTTGATCATTATAAAACATGTGCAGCATAATGAATTTAGCGTGGATATTGATTATATACAAAAATATAATAAACCAAACAGCAAAAGTGATTTAATAAAATTGTATCCTTTTTTGGATACAGAACGAATTTTACGAGTTTCTGGTCGTTTAGCAAACGCAAAAATCAGCAATGATATGAAATACCCCATTATCATACCGAAAGATCATCGACTAACAAGTTTATTGATTGAAGAAGCCCATCAATTGACTTATCATGGGGGACCAAATTTAACCCTAGCTAACTTGAGGCAAAAGTATTGGTTAGTTACTGGATTAAGAGCAGTTAAAAAGCAATTACGAAGATGTGTGACGTGTAGAAAACTTAATCCTACCAAGCATTATCAACTAATGGGGAACTTACCTGATGCAAGATGTAATCCAGCGCCTCCGTTTTTCCACACAGGAGTGGATTACACTGGGTTTGTTGAGGTGAAGGCAAATAAAGGGCGAGGCATCAAAACCACCAAAGGCTATATAGCTATATTTATATGTCTCGTGTCAAAATCTGTACATCTGGAGATCGTCTCTGACCTGTCTAGTTCTGCGTACCTAGCAGCTCTGCGTAGAATGGCTGCTAGAAGGGGAGCGCCTGCTCACATGTACAGTGATAATGGAACAAATTTTATAGGAGCAAGCCGTATAATAAGAGAAGCGTATTATGACTTACGAAACATTTTGCATAATAATGCTTTAGCTCAAATAACAGATCTAAATATAGATTTTCATTTTAACGCACCTTCCTGGCCGAGTGCCGGAGGTATATGGGAAAGGGGAGTAAGGAGTCTCAAACGTCACATCAGAGCAGTAGTCCGAGACCAAAAGCTAACGTTTGAGGAGTTCAGTACAATCTTAGCACAAACAGAAGCATGCCTGAACTCACGACCGCTATGCGCTTTGACTGAGGACCCCGATAATTTAGACTTCTTAACACCCGCACATTTTCTTACTGGAAGACCTGGCAATACGATCATCGAAACAGAGCATGACGCAAGAACTCGGTGGCAGTTAACATCTAAGCTAGCGCAGGATATCTGGAAGAGATGGAAAACGGAGCATTTAACACAACTATCAATTCGGAGTAAATGGCTTAATAAGAAAGATGATGTGAAGGTGGGAGATTTAGTTACCATCCAGGATGATAACTTACCTCCGGGAAAGTGGATGATGGGTAGGATTCTGGAATTGTTCCCTGGAAAAGATGGGCTGGTCAGAGTCGTGGCATTAAAAACAAAAAACGGTATTATAAAGAGACCCATCATCAAGTTATCTGTTTTACCCCTAGCATACACAGACAGCACTTCAGACCAAACAGAAGAAAATGACGACTCGAAAAACATCACTAAAGCCCAAACCAAGGGTAAAACAACCCATACAAAGTTGTTATCATTAGCGCTATCATTTATTTTGTTCATGACACTCATCTGTGGATCTCAGGCTACCTATAACATAACTCGAATGAATGCAGATAATGGATTTTATTTTGATAGAATTGGAAGCATGCAACTAGTCAGAGATGAATGGAAATTGGTCACGTATTATGACTTAAACACATTCTGGAAAGGTATTACAACTTTAACAAAAAATATACAATACCTGGACGATATATGTAAAATGATAAAAGTACCATCTCATTGTGAAATAATTATCACACAAATGCGTCACGGATTCTCAGAAATAGAGTACTCCAACCGCATCCTACTAAGTCAGCATTTAAACGCTCGTGCCAGACGCAAGCGTGGTCTGATAAACGGTATCGGTTACGTAGCGAGCAGTCTGTTTGGCGTCTTAGACGAGAGATTTGCTGAACAATATCAAAAGGACATAACACGCATTCAACATGATGAAAAACATTTAGCATTATTGTCGAAAAACCAAACATCAATCCTTGAAGCTGAAAATAACTTATTGAGCAGGATACAGGATGTAGTACAAAAACAAAATAAAGCAATCAATGAGCATATGATAAACCTTGATAAAACTACCAATATATTAAAAGCAGAAATGCGAGCCCTTGAATTTGAGAATGATTTTACATTATCTTCTATCATAAGCAACAATTTATTATCAAATTTGAGGACCGTACAAGACACTCTAATAGATATGATCACCGATATTCATCACGGAAAGTTTAATGTCCATTTATTATCACCAAATCAACTTTTAAATGAACTTAACATAATATCAGGATTATTGCCTAAAGAATTATTATTACCGATCGAAAATATACAACTAAATATGCCTGTAATATATCGACTTTTAACAGTGAAAAGCAGAATGACATCCGATTATTTAATTTTCGAAATCAAGATTCCTCTTATCAGTCGTGATGTATACGAATTATACCATCTCATAGCAGTCCCACATAAAATCGGAATCTCCACAATCAGCATTAATCCTATATCTGATTACGCAGCGATTAACTTACAAAAAGACACCTTCATTCCGATGGAAAAATCAGAAATACAGCAGTGCACTGAACTAAGTGGATATAGATACCAGTGTCACTTACATACCACTACATATAACTTATATAATAATCAAAGCTTGTGTACTATTGACCCAGCTACAGAAAAATGCAAAATTAGCTCTAGCGAATGTCTGAATAAGTGGATACCACTAAATAAAGTAAACATGTATATATATTATTGCTGTAGTGATTGTGTCCTACGCTTTATGTGCGAGGATCGTGTTACCATCGAGCAGCTGACTGCAGTGGGAATCGTCGATTTAGGACACAATTGTATTATCAAAGGAAGCAACTTTATAACTTACGCCCGAAAAGAACCGTCAAATATTATTAAAGTGGATATAAGCAACTATAACTCCCCACAGATAGCGCCCATTAATAACATAATAAATATACCCCTGGTCCACTACACTATAAATGAAACAGCTGATCAAGTAATAAACGAAACGCTACGAAAAATAGCAAACCAAATAAATATTATGAAAACTGCTGAGGTTCCAGAGGAGGACTCTCCTATCTCTTATCACGACATACATCAGTACAGTATATCATACTTGCTGGTCGCAGCAGCATTATCAGCGGCGGGAGCATACATGTTGCGGGCGTGGAGACGGCGGCGGCGGCGACATGTGGCGGCAGCGAGGGCTTCCCGCGGAGCCGAGGTGGCTCGCGAGCCCTCGCCCACACGCAGTAACAGTGCTAGTGTTCATTGCATTAGTGCCAGTGTTTTAACCCCCTCTCTCTCTCGTAAAGTAAACAAAGCAACCTCCCCCATACAAATGAAAGTGCTTAAAATATAGGACTTAGAATAAACGTAACTAGCATCTTAAGAACCATTCTAGCTATAATTATATATTAAGCTAATGTGCATTAAATTCTGTTTATTGTTTAAGATAATTATACCTTGTCATTATTTTAGTAGATTATTCTCTCGTTGTTATAACAATTGTATACTACCTACATACATAGCATTTCTTTTTGTTTATCTCTTGCTCGAGAAGATGTACGAGTCATCGCACATTTTTATATATCAGCAATTTTATACATCGTGGTTTACGTAATTTGTAATTATAGTTAGTTCGCGTATGGACACTGTCCGCTAAGCATTAAACAAGTAACATATCAAGCAAAAACATCTTTTATTTGTACCTCGTACAGGTACCTTGAGTTAACAGATGGATAATTCCCTCGTATGAGGAGTTTTCTTGAGGGGAATTCGAGTGGAGGAATATTCACTGTCTAATAATACCACAATCCAAATTTGAGGTAGAGTCGAGTGGAGTAAATTTCGAGTAACAACTAAGAATATGGGCGTTACTGTATGAATGTGCCTCGCGTACGAAGGGTGACCACTTTCCCCTACCGCCGGTTAAAATAAACACTTGAGTTTATTATTATTGTTTTCGTTTATATTTACTGTGAAAAAGAACAATAAATTTATAGTTAACTGACTGTTTCCTCTGTAGAGTGGGACGATGCTTTAGAATCTCGGGATCTTGAGTTCAGTCCCCAAGTCAGTCAGTTATTGGGTTTTTCTGACATAGAAATTTTCAGCGCCGTATCAGCATTAGTACTTATATATATAGAACTAAGCTTGTCCGATATCAAAATGTGTGTGTTTAGTTGAACATGCCTTACCGCTTCTCTAAATGTACATAGATGACGCAAAGATACTCGTAGAAGCTCCACTAGGCGGCCCGCCGCCAGCGCCGCGCCCTCGAGCAACTTTAACAAAGGCAGTCACTTATAAAGACTGCCGCTTGGGGAAGTTTTAATGAATAATATAAAGTTTCATAACGTAAGTGCATCTTATTAAAACAAAAGTTAGAGAAACTTAACAACTATTCAACCCGGGCGGTGGTTGAACCCATATTACCTCGAAATTCCATAGCGATGCTATACGCCACTCTACCCACTCTAATAACAAGGCAATTAATTTTCAAGTCGAATATTCTGATTTTTCAGTTTAAGATCATGGACCGATCATCATCATCATCATACGTGCCGTGCCATGCAATAATAATAGTGTTTTTTTATGTTAATGTGACGAAACAAGCTCGAGGCCCACCTGATGTTAAGTGGACTACCCTCTGCCTATAACAGGTACATTTCACCAAAAGGCACGAAATGCACTGCGCACGTCACTTTGCGACATAGATGTGAAGTCTCATGTAAACAAATAATGTAATCATGTAAGTTAATGGTGTACATCGTCGTCGTCAGCCGAGCACGAAACGCGTCATTCCCGAACACCAGCAGCGGGTGCTAGGGCTGCCGCCAGCGCCGGCATCGCACCGAGCGCCGAGCCGTACGGGCAGTGGCGCAATCGCACTGATGAAGAGCGTCTGATATGAAACGAAACCAGTAAGACATATTCGATCCATAGTGTGAGTGATATTTTAATCAACATATTTGTAAAAAAAAAAAAAAATTAACAGTAGTCGCAGTAGCGCGTTTTCATCTGTACCATGCCTACTTGTACTATTCGGATTACTGTGCCCCGGTTTGAAGGGTATGGATGCCGGTGAAATTACGCGCACATGAGACTTCACAACTTTATGTGTTAGGGTGATGGACACAACACACTTCGCCACTTGCGCATCACAAGTGGCGAAGTGTGTTGCGTCCATCTGCATCTGTTATAGGTAGAGATTACCGTTTGACGCCAGGTGCTCCTTGTGCATGTTTTATTAATATACCATTAAAATAATATTTAAGGGTTAGAAAAACAAAAATATTTTTTGTCAATTTATAAAGCTGAAATATTCGAAGACCACGTTCAAACAATCGGCTATCTAAATCTCTAAACGGTTAATGGATTACATGATATTATTTTGCTCACTTAAGAGATGTTGCAGTAACAGAAAGTCAACATTAGGGCAAAATACGCTTACTTCTGTAGACCTTCAACTGGTGGAAACCAGTTCTGATAAACGATAATAATAATTAAAGTTTATTTCCAAAAACATACCATAAACCTATATTAAAAATTAATAATACCATGTTTCGGTTTTGTTGACTTATGTAAAATACAAGTTTGGTATACACTAATCAGTTTGCATGGTGGTAGGGCATTTTACGAATGCCCGCCTGGCTAGCTACCACCCTCAAGTAGAAAATCTGTCGCCAAGCACCTAACGGTGTGTTCCGGCAGCCAGTGCTTCCAGTTTAGCCTGAGCATCATCTTTGACCACATCATCACTTACCATCAGGTGAGATAGTCGTCAAAGGCAGTAAAGATTTAAGAAAAAGTGAAAAATAAAAAAAGTCCACAGAACCTACACTAACAATTAACCAGTGCTGTAGGTTTCTGCTTGCTCCTCAAATTCAGTTTTAACAAGTAAGTAAGTAAGTCTAGGTGGGCAGAGTAAACGAAAACATGAGATAGGCTGGTAAGTACAAAACATTTTTAACTAAATTATAATTAACATTATTTGTTTGTTATGTTGAAATAAAGTAATTAGTATAAATAATAAAGACAAGATAAGATACTTTTATTTGAGAAAACATGTGATGTCATACATCTACGATTATTTATTCCAAGTCATACAAATAATAATAACATGCATGTATTATTCTTAAACTAGATCTGTAGCAACATATTTTGCCTGTTTTAGGCGTACAAATGTAGTGAGGTTTAATTGTCGTTTAATTTTTAAATATTTCACGTCAGCTAAAGCTACATATGTGCATGCGCCCTTTTATAATCAGGCCTCAATTAAGAAGGTAGATTGCCACCGAAACGCAGACCATTTTTTATATAAATATTATACGAGTATGCTTGGCTCCGGTTATTTAGGTGGTGGGCACTCGTTTAATCAGATATTCGCGGGACGGGCACGGCCGCCCGCCTTTCTTCCGCACACATTTGCAATGCAAAATGCTAAATTACCGCTGTCGAGGGCACAATTACCGTCCCTTTAGGCTCAAATGTAGATGAAAAAACAAAAGGCCTCAATTGATGTGCAATAGCCTTTTTCATTGGCTGTATTTTGGAATGAAAGGGTTTATCGTGCACCGTTAGCTGTCCCGAGCTTAAAGCTCGCGTGCGGAGGGATATGTCGACGCGACGTTATGGTTCGTCAAAGTTATGCCAATGATCGTGCGTAGAATAGGGATTTTCTTTAAGGTGGGGCCGTACATAATTTGCTCACCTAAAACCACATACAACTTTGTATTTGCGAGTCCTACGGGCAAAATGCTATTTTATATTGAAATTTGGTAGTTTTTTCTTTGGTTCCTAAAACCTCAAAACACGATTGGAAATAAAAACCTCGATAGAAAAAAAACTTGAAAAATGTGTGTTTTACACACGTTTTGTTATATATCTCATAATCTCCTTGATAATATAAAATAATTCTTACATTGATAAATAGAGAATAACTATGCCCTTAGTTCCTTAAACCAGTTATATTATTAAATGTTTAGTTTTCTCATAATTAACAATTATTTGATGTGGCGCTTTTGACCTTTTTAAATACTGCAGGCGCTAATCGCAATGACACAGTCTGTCCCTTTCGTAAGCATTCGTTACCCATTGCACGCTATTTCTTTCTATCTTTCAGTCAGTATGCCCCGGCATTCCTGCGAGGTGGACGTATTGTTCGGCTTTCTAGCACCGCGTTCTAAATAATTTACGTATTTTTTTCTGTGTTGATTAACTAACAGGATATAGTAAGTAGGTATATAGATTTTTGTGCCGGTGACGATGGGAAAACCAAGAAAATTTGGTCCTAGACAATATAAAAAATACCTAAAACAGAGGGCCAGTGAAATGAGAAAGAAAAAAAGTAAGTATACTTACGTTATTGTATTTTTTAAGTTTCCATATACAATTATTCTTTGAATATTTTTTGTGCTGGTTCATGTGGTTTGGTGTTAGTTTTTAGGAAGATTGGGTTCGATATCTAATTATTGGTAGGTAAGCTAACTTTTCCTATTACCTACTTATGTACTACTAAATTCTTTATAGAAACCAAAACGGTACGTCCATTGAGTTTGTGAATGTGACCGATGCTGCTCAAGCACAAGCGAGCGTGGATAACGCACGGGCGGCGTCGTCTGATCGCCCTGATCATAAGACGATGGGGTCGTTGACCTGTCTGCCGGAACAAAATAGTCCGGTGATGACTTTGGCAATGGACTCGTCGGAACTGGACAATACAAGGTTGGTATCTTGCCTGGTATTTTGTACTGACCTTCCAGGAACCACCTACTGAATAAAATTTAGAAACCTAGGTTTATGTCTAAATGCCTTGTGTTGATTGTATACGTATAGGTACCTACCCACCTACCTGACTTACCCCCACGGTATTTCCCCTATCAACAATTTTATTATGATATTGGATAAAAAATACTTTTAGGGTATTCAGACACTAATACCTAACCTATGAATTATTAGGTAGGTGCATACCTTCACCAAGATTCGTTCAGCCATATGTAGGTAAGTTATAACCACAGAGAAGACTATAGCATAAGTACATACTTAGGTAAGTTTACTCATTATAACGAAGGTAAAACTATATTTCTTACGGCTAGCTCCTGTTGGTGAAGGTGTTGTCGAGGATGGTAAACGGGTTGGGCCTATAATAATTCCTGGCTCTCAAGGACTGCTGACGGAACACACTGTTAGGTGCGTGACAATAGATTTTTCTACTTGGGGGTGGTTATAAACTGTTTTGCATACTGCACGTATCCTACCTATTATTATGATATTATGTAGAAAATAGGTAAGTAGGTACCTATGTAAGTTTACTACTAATATATATTTACACTATCAAATATTTTGCAGAAATCAAAACGATTCATTTATTGAGCTCGTGAATGTGAGTTACGAGCCCATTCAAGCACTCGATAGCTAGGATAGAGCGCAGGCGGTGGCGGCGGTGCTATCCAGTCAACTGGCCACAGAAAAACAAGCCATAACGACAGCACTGCCCGAGCAGAATGCGTCGGCGACGACGAATTTAGCAGTGGACTCGCCAGTACTAGAATGTGTCGACATAACACGCAGGTAGGTACTATACCTACGAGTCTACTTATGGAGATACCTACCTACATATACAATTTTCTTATAAATAGTTTTGTAGTGATACATGATAGTACTACCTCCTTCATATCATTATAATTTTTCACCATTGATCACGCGGTTGAAAGAGCGGTACGCATCAATCATTAGGTAGATTCCTATGTTGTGTTGTGACTTCGCTTTCAAACGAAGTCTTGGTGAAGGTTTAGTAGACAAAGTTGAAATGATTACTACTTTGTAAAAAAGGGGAATAATACAAATTGAAAATTCCAACAATTATGTGAGCGGGACTTTTTCTACCGGGGTTACCAGGGCTTACTATACCGCTATTTTATCATAGCGTTAGTATTGCAAATAGGTGTGTAGCGATACCGATATATTAGCACCACCGATTATTTATTATTGTTTACTTATTGAAATCATAAGATTTATATGTTTTTTTTTTTTTTTTTTTTTTTTTTTTTTATGTTTGATGGGTTAGCCTTTGACCACTATCTCACCTGATGGTAAGTGATGATGTGGTCGAAGATGTTGTTCAGGCTAACCTAGAAGTACTGGCTCTCAAGGACAGCTGCCGGAACACACCGTTAGGTGCTTGGCGACAGACTTTCTACTTGAGGGTGGTAGCTAGCCAGGCGGGCATTCGCAAAATGCCCTACCACCATGCTATAACGACTGCCATCCTAAGACGACAACCGGGACCGACGGCTTAACGTGCCCTCCGAAGCACGGAAACGCTCAGTAGTAATGTCACTAGCGGTCACCCATCCAACTCCTGACCGCGCGCGACGTTGCTTAACTTTGCTGATCGGTTGAGAACAGCTAAGTAAACTTCGCTACGAGCGCTTCAAATGCTAATGATACTGTACATACATACATACATAAAATCACGCCTCTTTCCCGTAGGGGTAGGCAGAGACCACGGATTTCCACTTACTACGATCCTTACATATTTCTTTCACTTCATCTACACTCATCAATCCTTCATACATAAGCGTCGGTTTAGGGTACTCTTGACCTGGCCTTTTTTCAGAACGTCTTCAATCAGATTTCGGAACGTTCGCCTAGGTCTTCCCCTTCCAAAACTTCCGTTCACTTGTCCCATGTATATCTGTTTAGTCATTCTTATTTCATTCATTCTCTCCACATGTCCAAACCATCTTAACATACCTTTCTCGATTTTTGTCACTACATCCTCATTCACACCACATCGTTTTCTTATCACACTATTCCTTATCCTGTCACTCCGTTTGACTCCAATCATGCTCCTCAATGCTCTCATCTCCACGGCATTTATTCTACTTTCATGCTTTTTCTGCCACACCCAACTTTCACTACCATACATTAGTGTCGGAACCAACACTCCCCCATGAACAGCCAGACGAGCCTTTTTAGACACCTTCTGACTGTTCATAAACGCGTGCAATGCTCCGTTTACCATGTTTCCAGCGTTCGCTCTCCTTTCTATATCTTTTTCACACTCACCATATTTTGTAAACATGGATCCTAAGTATACAAACTCTTTCACTTGTTCCACTTTTTCACCTCCGATCACAATATTGCAATCGGTCACTCTATCATCTCGTTCAAACACCATAACTTTCGTCTCACTTGCATTTATTTTCATTCCCTTTCTTTCTAAAGCCTCATGCATAACATTTACCATCTCCTGCAACTCTTTTACCGACGACGCAAGTATTACTTGGTCATCAGCGTAGAGAAGACATTTGATGAGTAACTCGTTCATTCTTAATCCACATTCACTGTCTTTCAGGTTTGTCGAACAGTCACAAATATGTAGTTCCAACAGGACGGTGCCACTTGTCACAAAGCATGGGAAACATTAAATTTATTGGATGAGAAATTCGAATGCTTCGTCATCTCGCGTGATGTTTGCCACAGGTCGTTTCTGAACTCCGTAAAGAGAACTGCAACCGCCGCATCATCCTCCATCACGACAATGCGAGTTGTCTCACCGCGCACAGAACAAGAGTTTTTAGAGCAAAAAAACATAGAATTATTAGACCATCCGCCGTACAGCCCCGACCTAAGCTCTAATTATTTCTATACTTTCCCTACAATAAAGAATAAATTGCGTGGTCAGAGATTTTCATCACTTGAAGAAGCTGTGGACGCCTACAAAACGGCGATTTTGGATACCCCAACTTCCGAATGGAATGGTTGCTTCAATGATTGGTTCCATCGTATGGAAAAATGTGTCAAATTTCGCGGAGAATACTTCGAAAAGCAACAAATACATTTTTAAATAGTAATGTTGTGTCACTTCCTTGATTCCCGAAATCTTCAGTGTCGCCCTCGTATACATATAAGTTTTAATTATATTATAATTAATATACATATGTTTAACGTTATTAGCAGTAAGTACATAATGACATTAGTATAATTACGTAATTTATATATTGTGTTGTAAAGTATTTTGGTAAACGCAATATCTGTTAATCTTCAAAATATACCGTTATTTCTCTTTTCGTAGACATTGTCGATACTTATAAGTCTTATAACGATACTATATCGTACTTATTTCCTACTCATCATAATATTATTTTAATTTACCTGTACATCTTACGATACTTTATAATATACTTATAATTATACTAATAATATAATTATACTGAATAATATCGATAGCCCATTTTTACCACTTCACAGTCCCTACCTGTGACGCAAATTGCAATATATTTAGAGAGGCACGTATTCTTTGCACAAAACACATCACGATGGGTGACACCTAAGTATATTTCATAATATCGGAAAATATCCATTTTTACCAGTTTTTCAGGCCCTACCTGAGACTTACTTGGCAATTTATTTCGAGTAGCAGACCAACAATGGACAAAGTACATAATATCACAATACGTACCTAGGTAGGTAGTTACTGCATACGAACCTACGTATGCTGGTATTATACCTACCATGATTGATAAGTACCTACCTTTCTTGTTTACGTGCTTGTTCATGGTTATTCTTTTAGAACTTGTATTATATATTCTTCTTCTCAGTCGGGCACTCTTGACAGAGTGGTCGTGGTTGATAAGATGGTGGTACATGGTGGGTCTTCGACGTCATCAGTCTTCTTGTCGGTGATCACTGATCTGGCAATGCTTCTCCATTTTTGCCGGTTGGTAGCGTTGCGCGTGCACTCTGATATGGATGACTGTGTGGCCGTTTTGATCAGATCAGTCCAGCGAGTGGGAGATCTGCCTCTAGATCTTTTTCCTGCTAACTGACCCTGGACCACTAATCGTTCCATCGAGTCTTCATTTCTGGAGATGTGCCCGAAGAACTTTAAAATTCGTAATTGAACAATCGACGAAAGCCTAGTCTTCCTTTTAAGTTCATTAAGGATAGACACTTTTGTGCGGAAGGCAGTCCATGGGATCCTCAATAGGCGCCTCCAACACCACATCTCCAGAGCATCGATTTTACGGCGGTCCAGTAGTCTTAAGGACCAGGTTTCAGCACCATAGAGGAAGATTGGAAAGACTAGACAGTTCATCAGTCGCACTTTTGTATTTCTTGTAATTCTTTTATCTTTCCAAACCTTTTCCAACCTATCCACAGCAGATCTTGTAATTGCGCACCGTCTTCTAATCTCGTCCTCGCAACCTCCCTCATTTGATATAGTAGAGCCGAGGTATGTGTAACTCTGTACTACTTTGCAATTTGATATACTTAGTAGGTCCGGTCTGTTGTTATTTGCTCGGTCAACTATCATCATTTTAGTCTTGTCTCGGTTTATTACAAGACCGTATTGTAGGCTGATTGTTTCTAGGCGAGCCAGGAGATCTTCCATATCTTCTTCAGTTTGAGCGAGAAGAGTGGTATCGTCAGCGTAGCGGAGGTTATTTATCAACCGGCCACCAATTGAGATTCCTTTATTCCATCCTTCAAGAACAATTCGCATTATATACTCCGTATATGTATTGAACAGCAACGGTGATAGAATACACCCTTGCCGAACACCTGTTTCAGTGTGGAATTCGTCAGAAAGCACATCCTCCACTCGAACAGCTACTACTCCTTCATCATAGAGTCGCTTGATAAGGTATGTCAGATGATGTGGGACTCCCATTTCTAATAAGATTTTCCACAGCTTTTCACGTAGAACTGTGTCAAATGCCTTGCGAAAATCTACAAAACAGATCAGAACTGGGGTGTTAAATTCCCTGGCCTTTTCTATGATCTGTCTTAGGATAAGTATTTGTTCTCGTGTGCCTCTTCCCTTAACAAATCCAGCTTGTTCAGATGCAATTTGCCATGATAAGTATGCCTGGAGACGAGTGCATAAAATATGAAGCATAACTTTACTTGCGTGGGAGATTAGGGATATCAGCCTATAATTGTTGCATTTCTTGGTCGATCCCTTTTTGTGAAGCGGTATAAATACCGAGTGGGTCCAGTCTTTGGGCCACATTCCGGTTTCCCATATTTTGCAACAAATGGCATATAAGACATCAATTCCTGTCTCACCCATTGCCTTGAGTACTTCTATTGGTATTTCATCAATTCCGACGGCTTTATTACATTTTAGGTGTTTAACTGCTGCTCTAACTTCATCACGCAAAATGCTCGGTTCGTGTTCATGGAATCCGTCCAGAGTACATATTGTGGAGCTTGGTGTAGGACTGTTACTAGCGAAAAGAGATTTACAGTAGTCCTTCCAAGCATCCACTATATTCCTGATCTCAGTTACCGTTACACCCACGGAGTTTTCTATTGCCCATATTTTTGGTTTAAATTGGCGTGTTAAATATCGTACCTTGTCATGGAGATCTTTGGCTTGGAAATTATCGGAATGTCGCTCAAGCTCCTCACATATCTTTCCTAGGTAGTTGTTGCGGTCCTTTCTGCAAGCAGCTTGTACAATCGCATTCTTGGCATTAAGTTGTGCAATGTTTGCGCCCGAAGATTTGAGATTTCGTCTTTCTTCAACTAGTTTCCAAGTGCCTATAGTCATCCAATGTTGTCGTTTTGCTAGGCGTCGTCTTGGTTGTGCTTCTACTATTGCGTCCTTGATATAGCTTTTTGCCGATTGCCATAAAGAGTCTGGATCTTGATCTTTAATTTGTACTCTCCAAGACGAATGTTTGATGTTGACCGATTCTTGAAATATCTTTGTATCGGTGACTTCCATTCTCTTGTTAGGTTTTATTTGTCTAGTTTTTTGTAGTTTTAATCGCAAATCGGCAACTAGCAGTTGGTGATCAGAATGACAATCAGCTCCAGGCATAGTACGCGTGTTAGTGATCGAACTTCTCCATCTAGATCGAATTAGGATGTAGTCGATTTGGTTACGATATTTGCCATCCGGGGATGTCCAGGTATAAAGTCGTCTCGCATGATGCTCAAAAGTCGTGTTCATTATTGTCAGGTTGTTATTCGCCGCAAAATATTATATATTACCGAATATCTAATAAACTGTTTATTATTATAGAAAACAATAATTAAGTACATAGGTTCACTAGGTAGTTGCTAACTTGTTCGATAGATTACTACCAGTTTTAAAAATACCTACAAAGTAAGTTTATATAATATTATGCTTTTGCAATAAAGTTATTATAATGTTAAATTAAAGTACTTTTATTTCAATATAATTATACCTACTTTTACATGCTCACGTAAACGTCATGTATATATATTTACTATATATATGTGATATTATATGATTTACTAAGATATATCTATCTATAATTTTCTAAGGCAATAGAAGGAAATCGGACAATAAAATCACAAAGTATTTCATTTACCTGCAATCACAGATTATATACTAATTGCTAGCGCCCTGCGTACGTACATTAGATCTGCGCTTACTATAATCCGGTCAAATTGCGTTGCTTGCGAAGCAGGACCCGAACTTGTGCATTCGGTCGCATTTGCGAAATCCATCTTTCCGCGCTGGTATGGCGTGTCCTTAAGTAGGAGAAAAAAATTGCGTAAACACTATTTGTGCCAATATGGAATTAACCAACGTGAAATCCATTGTTAACGAATAATTATTTATCGTGAAGGTTTTCTGAACGCCTTAACTATTATGTATCGGTATCCAACTCATAACAATATAAATGTATTGCTATCTTGTGAACATATTTACAGCCAATCCTCTGAGGTTAAAGAAAGTTACATTGCAGGATACCGTGCCCAGCTGCACATGATAAGATGATTGCAGAGTCTTCTGGTGGATACTGAATTCAAATTACAGTATCTATCTTACCGGGTGGTCGCGGTTTGAATTTAAGTAAATAAACGAATATACCATTGATAGACTTGCATCACTTCCTATAACTATTTCTGTCAGTGTTTTTATTTGAAACACAAACTCTTTGAGAGGCTACTTAGAATTATATAACATGAGTGAAGTGTGAGCGAGCTCTGTAGCGAGCACTAGTCACTTCCTTTTCCTCAAGTGACACTGACGTCTAACACCCAGTGCCTCACGACTCGCGAGCAAGTCACAACAACAAAACTGTTCATAAACCCCGCGGTATTCAGTACTATGAGAATCGTCATAAGGATTTTCTCACAATTCAGAAGGTCTCAGAATGCTGGTATCGTGGTTCGTTCCCGTATTCTTGAGACGGGGTATATAGAGATAATGTGTTTGATTTTATTATTATAGGAAAACTTAAATTAAATAGATGTTCGGACTCATCTCAATGCGTGCCCAGTAGTTAATGTGTAGTGGTACCCCTGTCGATTTCAACATCATCTGTCTGCGGATGCACAACGTGAGCGGGAATAGCGCGTAAAACAATATCATTATTGGTTAGACTGCCTAATCCAAAATAATTGTGTTGGCGTAGTCACGGGTAGAATTAAGTAATATATGTATTACATCGTTTCGTGTTCGAAAAAAAATATTTAATTTTATTATTACTGGTTCATTTGATGATGTCAAATTGAGCACACATTGTATTAATTAAATACGTTACGTACATGCGGAAAACAGAAACGGCTTCTGTGATGAATCATCCATAAAAAAAGAGAAAATAAAACCTGATGTATAATATACCTAAATTCATTTTGTAATTCTTTATTTGTATATTGCCATAGATATCGTAACAAAAATACCCTAATATTTTCATTTTTTTATAGCCCCTATGTATTATTATAGATATATATTTGCATCCCCTCATTTCATGTGCTTCGTAACGCACACAACAATAATTACATTTTATTTTTATTCCAATGTTCATCCTTGGGTCAACCATTACACATAATAAGTAAATTGTAGATTTGTAACTTATTCCTTTTTAAACTAAAAAGCAACAAAGTATACGCAAAACATGTTTCGCCCCGCGCTGTAAAAATCTTGTTATAAATCTAATTTCGAGAAAGTAACACGTAGGCCGGGTGTTTCTCAAACAACCTTAAAATATACTTGTGTTCGATAAAATATGTGCACGAAATATTCGTAGGTCGACATTCAAATTTCCCTGCGGGCCCCGCGTTCTCTTCGATACTTATATTTTGAATCAAGTTAAAGTAGAGAGAGATATATTTGCTTCAAAAATACCAGGAATGAACTATGCATAAAAATAGTATACTATATAATATAATATAATAAATCTGTAAGTAAAGTTCTGTATATATATGGCAACGTGGAAACATTATATTTTCTTTACCACAAATATTTAGTTTTGAATCATCAAATATAAGATATTCCTTCATATAAAAAACCGGCCAAGTGCGAGTGGGATTCGCGCACGAAGTGTTCCGTACCATTATCTCTAACCTAATCTTGTAATTTACAGACACTTTTACAGTCATAGTAACAGCTACGAGTATATGGACTGCCATGCTGCAGGTCTACAGTTTGAGTTCCACCGCATTATATTTTGCGAATCCTCGCATGTATAGCTACCAACCTCAAGTAGAAAATCTGTCGCCAAGCATCTAATAGAGTGATATCGGCAACAGTCGTTGAGAGATAGTTATATTAAAGGCACATAAGACATAACAATTGTATGTCTCATGATGGCTTTGTTACGCAATTACTCTGACAATTATATATTTTTTTGATGGGTTGAATATACCTTCTACTTGGTCCCATTTAAATTTCATGAAAATTGATTAAGTTTTTAAGTTAAATAACTGAAAAATGTATTGGCGTCCCTGGATGATTTTATTATAATTGCACCGCTTGTCGATGGTATTATGTATAAGTAGGTATTTAAGGCGAGTGAATGATTGTGTAAGCAGTAGATAAGTAACTAAAAAAATAAGACAAAATATATCTAAAAAAGTGGAATCCCTTCAGCATTAAAATGTATGTAATCATTCATACTTTGTAGTGTTGGAAGTCAGATCCATTATTTTTTCTATATATTTGATTCCAACAGGGCAATGCAGTGAAGCATGCTAGGCAAGCTACCATGTGGGAGTGAGCTAGAGTATTCGGATTACTTGGTGCTATGGCCTTTAGGTTATGCTTTCGTTGTAGCTGTAGTTGATTAAAACTAACGTAAGTTTGACACATATTAAATGACATTTTAGCCGATTTAAACTTACGGTTTTTTTTTTACGTCGAGAATGCGTGCGTATGTTTAAATCGGCTAAAATGTCATTTAATAGTAGCTGTAGTTTATGTGTTATGTATGGTTTGTAATGTTTTGTTAATAAAGGCGTAACTTATGATAACCTAATCATATAATGTATATTAAAAAAATAAAAGCATTAAGTAAGAATAAGGAATCCGTACTTTACTTTAGTTGTTTGTGAAGTTTGTTACGGCGGTGGTCACGCAGCACATTTTAATACGGCTTGTAGTTTGAAAATGGCAGAGATCGAGCTGTAGTGCACCGAGCGCGAGATGTTTACTACATTTATCTGAATATTTCTCGGTACAGCGAGTATTGATGGTATGATTTTTATAGAACGTATCATTTAAAATCACACTGAGAAAAATCTAAAGTCAAAAGCGAAAGCCTAAAGACGGCCAATTTATATGGTATAAGGCAAAAAACCGACCAAACGTAAATACGTACAAAAACGCCTTCCAACTAGAAGGCATTAAACGAGGTCAGTGAAGGCGAATGTTTCTTTTCGTCTTCATTTAAGGTGTATTTTGTGGTCTTTCTTAAATATTGACTTTGACGTTATAGTGATAATCACCGTATATAAACCGCCGTAAAAGTAAGGTACATTTTATGGTCAATACTGCAATTATTATCGTATTATAAAGTTCAATTCTGAAAATACCTTACGGAAGATGTTTTTGACGGTTTTGTTTATTATAAAACATGGTACATTTTTATTGATTAGTGAAAATCATCTTAAGACTTGTGAATTCACCTTGCGTAGTTACAATTCAACGGTAAGAGGTCAAATTTGCTTTAAGCTCCAAAGTAGTTTTTCTCAGTGCACGGGATATGCACTTGCTCTATTATCGAAACTAGATTTCAAATTATTTTATTTACGTCAGTAGCTCAAACATATAGGTTTTGCTGCCTGAAATCAGAGAGCAAAATGCGATTTGGTACGAGAAAGTGTCTTTTTTTTTTCAGATAGCCGCGAATATCTTCTTCCTTGGGTTCATCATACAATTCGAAACATTCACACTCTCTTTCCTGCCATTAGAAAGAGAGAGAGTGACAAAAACCAGCCCTTTCGAAGTTCCCATTTTGAATTCAACCTCAAAGGCAAACACGTTCGGAATTTCGTACTAAATAAAGAAATTTTGCAAAAAAGATAATTATGTCTTTTATTGCAATTTATGTAATTTTTTACTTATTGTTGTATTTAAACGAATCTAAGTATTTACTGCAAAACTGACATTTAACCTGTAAATATTTAATTCTAGTTTTAAAAATGTTACGTAATATATTTTGAATAATTAAATATCATAGGCGCTATTTCCGAACACGCCTCAGTATAAATGAGCGGGAATAAAATTTCGTGGCAGGCGTAAGGGCATGAATAAGTTAATAGTTTTTTCAATTTATTTCTGTTTATTATTTTATCTCCTAAAGTGTTCCCGCTGCTGAAGTTAGGTTCGAAGCGCTCGTAGCGAAGTTTACTTAGCTGTTCTTAATCGATCAGCAATAGTTAAGCAAAGTCGCGGGTGGTCGTAAGTTAGATGGGTGACCGCTAGTGACATTACTGCCGAGCGTTTCCGTGCTTCGGAGGGCACGTTAAGCCATCCGTCTCGGTTGTTGTCTTAGGATGGCAGTCGTTATAGCATGGTGGTAGGGCATTTTGCGAATGCCCGCCTGGCTAGCTACCACCCTCAAGTAGAAAATCTGTCGGCAAGCACCTAACGGTGTGTTCCGGCAGCTGTCCTTGAGAGCCAGTACTTCTAGGTTAGCCTGAACAACATCTTCGATCACATCATCACTTACCATCAGGTGAGATAGTGGTCAAAGGCTAATCTATCAAGCATAAAATAAGAGCTATTTGGGGTCATCAACCTCTAATGTATATATTAATATGTATATGACACCAAGATCCTGGGATTCAAATGTATTGATTTATGTAATAATAATAAAAACCGGCAAAGTGTGAGTTGGACTCGCACACCGAGGGTTCTGATATTAGAAATGAATTTAGATGTGAGAGAGAGGGAATTATAGATTTTATTCATTGTCTTGTAATTCTGAAATCTATTTCAACCTTGGCTTGTGAAGTGTATTGTGAAACCTTCCTTACACGATGTTTTTTGGATTGTTTTTTTTTTTTTAATGTTATAAGACGGAACAAGCCCGAGGCCCACCTGATGTTAAGTGGACTAACCTCTGCCTATAAGAGACGCATTTCGTCAACGACGAATTGCACTGTGCCCGTCACAATGAGACGTCCAGTTGTTGGGTCTCATTAGCCTGTAATGTTACTGGCTCTCAAGAACTGCTGCCGGAACACACCGTTAGGTGCTTGGCGACAGATTTTCTACTTGAGGGTGGTCGCTAGCCAGGCGGGTACCTATTCGCAAAATGCCCTTCCACCATGCGGTAAAGCTCAAGCTCTGGGCGGGATTCGAACCATGGACCTGCTGCGCGGCAGTCCATGGCCAATGCCTCTGAGTCATCACTGCTTCAGAATTTCAACACTATCAATTTTGTGGTTTAGCATTAACGGATAGATACAAACATGCAGTTACTTCTACTTTTATAAAAGTAGTGAATATGAATACATTTATAAAGACTACGATTTCTTGAGACTAATATATTGATTACAATTGTATCTACTAACTTACGAAATACTGTTTTTTCCAATATGATAGCAGAGTAAAATATATTTTGCAATTTGAATTAGGTACAGTTGATGAATAATGGACTTCAACACATGATCTTAAAACATAGTTAAATGTGTGTTACACGAGAGCAAAGTTTTTTGCATCTCGTGCCTTTGCATCCCTCGCCACACTCAGGATTCAAAATAAGCACTCTCAGTAAAAAACGACTTTGCTCTCTTGTTGCATTAATAACTATTGTTTGTACAAAATGACGCCGCTAGTGTCGTGCGTGCAAAATGCACTCCTCTATTGCTTTGGTGTTAAAAACTGTTGATGAAAGTAAGTGTTGCTGCAGGATAGGGTTCACATATGAGACTCCAGTACACGACCTTCTGCTGCGTAAGAGTATTCATATTATGTGTATGTTAATATTCATATTATACACAATTATAATCATGAATTCATTTCCTGCATGAATTTTAACAAGACGTCTTTTTGTTTTTATCTTAATGTACGTACCTATTTTATGTGTTGATCCCATATAGAGTTGTAATATACGATACATCGTCGATGATACCGCTTCTGCAAAAATAAATGGTTTTAAAAAAAATACCTATCTCAAATTTTATATAATACCTATTTCAAATTTTATATAATCTCATAATTACTGTAAACTAAATAGTCACAACTATATTTTCTACAATGAAAGCATTTAGACGACCTACATGCCGTACTCAAAGGTAGACCAAATACTCCATCCTACTACCAGTTGGCAGCGTGCCCATCATGCTGACATTTTGTATTGCAATGCCTATTCCCATTGCCCTTTTGGATTGCAATGTATATTCGTTGAGCCAAATAAGTGACAGCATAATGATCACGCGCAACATCGACAAAGAATGTCAATTGAAAAAAATATCTTGTATTCTTATTGGTACGTGTTATCTTAAAATAACATATAGGCATACACCAAATTTGACAATATTTAATTAAGGTACGACAAACGTGCTAAGTTCAGCCTTACGAAGGAGAACTTAAATTGACAGAGGACTAGAATGAATATTTTTCCTACGAGATCTCTATTTAAAAGAATAGAAGATTATCGTAGGTCTTTGATTTAGACTATTTTTATATTTTGAGGTGGAATCGTGTGGGATTACATTTCGATGGCTCTATGCATTTTTGTTTGCTTTGCGTGGCAGTACGATATAGAATATTTCAATATTAACCTTCAGTGACCGTCATAATGAGCGTCGTAGACGCCTTAATTGAAACAATGATTTTGAAACAAAATTATACATATATGTCCTTTTAGTCCGGTCAACCAAAAAATTAGAGTGAAGTTACATAAAGTCCCAACAAGCTGAATTTCTGTGAAATTATTCAAAACATAATTATAAACAATGTCTAGAAGTTCCCCATCATTCCCGTGTATGGAAATTTTTTTATTCAAGGTCAAAGGTCAAAAAAATTTGTTTTTCGCGAAAATTTCCATACACGGGAATGATGGGGAACTTCTAGACATTGTTTATAACTATGTTTTGAACAATTTCACAGAAATTCAGCTTGTTGGGACTTTATGTAACTTCGAATGTCTAAATTGACCGGACTACTTTTATGTTTTTTTGTAAATTTAAGTGTAAATTTTTGACTACGTTATTACTTTATTTTTTTTAATTTATTAGTAAATTTTTTGTATTTTATATATAACGGAAAACGACTTATTTATGAAAGCACCAGTTTTGTTATTTTAATATTTGTAATTTTTAAATATAAAAAAATATTGTGAAACAGGGGCAGGTTAACATACATTTTAAGTTTGGCTATAATACTGTGGTCATGAAAGTATAGAACAGCACGTGCGCTGTAAAAAGTAGACGCAAAAAGGATGAATGAAGCTTTTAGCGCGGAGGTGCGGCCACTGCGGCGTCCACTCGCTATACACACGCCGTGGGGCGGACAAAAACAAATTTAAACATGCCGGTTTCGTGCTTCCGTAAGGAGTATCTTTTTTATAATCCACAAGCATGTGTGTCAGCGTGACAGCTAGATAGATAGTTTTTATAAAACGTTGCATAAACTGAGGAACTATATTAATTGTACTGTATTTCGTTAATAACCTGACATTTAACGACTCTTTTTATAATTAATGGATAGAAAACTCATAGGCTAACCTTTAATTACAATCTAGCTTCAGACATGTGGTGATGGGGCAAAAGGTGTTAAACAAGCTTAACGTAAAATGGAAACTGACTGCCGGAAACCTCCCGTTTTGTGCTTAGCGACAGATTTTCTACTTGAGAATGGTAGACAACAATCGGGACCCACATCTTGACGTGGCCTCCGTAGTATGACTGAAGCTCTCAGATGCGGCAGATAATAAAAAGGTGCGGCCCCGAGTTTCTTGCCTGTTTCTCTCGCGGTGGCTCTAAAACACTTTATTGCTGTACGTGGAAGTGAATTCTAAAAAAGCAACCTTTATAAGAACTAAGGTAAACGCCTAACTTGAATAAATTAATTTGACTGTTAATTTGAATAAATGTTACGAGTGGTCACCCATTCAAACAGTGACGATATACTCAGAACGCTCTTCCGGTTAACATGGTAATCATTCATAGTTTAAATGAATTATTCCGTCAGGTATAATAAACAGGGCACGAACCGCTATATATATTCAATGTAATTTCATATAAAAAACAGTAGATATGTACTTCAGTTTTGTTTGTGTAAAAAAATAATCTATTAAATTAATAAAAAAAAATGGAAGTCACTCCCAGTGGGACTTGCACCAGAATCCCAGAGTACCTTGTATAATGCGACAGAAAGGTATTATAGGGTTGCAGTTTATGGTTCATCTGGAAGTGATCTTTTTCCTATCCAATATGTATAAAATTATTATTTAAAATGGTAATACGTTTGACGTCTCAATATAAAAAAACTTTACATCTAACATATTCTAAAGTCTTGCACCTGTATCGATAACTACCACCGCACTCATAGATTATCATAATATTGTCGTAATGAATAATTCTGCTTGCATAATGCCATTCCTTAATCTTGTGCACAACTTTATGCAAAACAGTATTGTCGTGAAACCACAGCTCGTTGTTAGCGTATTCAACGGTTACGTGTAAAGTTTGAGAGCAGGAGTTGTGACGATGAGTAACCAACAGGAGGTCGTCTCACCGTTTACATTTTCAAACAAACATTAAAATTAAAACTAATGTCTATGTAAAAATAAATAAGTAATGTTTTTCTCTCCCTCTCTCTCTGTTAACTGTCGGTTCACAATTTCCTAATTCACTGAAAAACGTAAGCAGGTTGATGTGATCTATATAGATTTTCAAGAAACATTTGATAAATAGTAACAAGCAATTGATCGTGTGACAAATTGATTGACACACGATATTTTTTTTGTTATGGAAACTTCTTCATCTTGGCATTCATGGTGATTTGCTCCGCTGCTGAATCATGTTTAAATAATCGTTTTTTTTATTAGATCACAATCTGTGCTTCAGTGCCGGGTTACCTAGTGCGCAGCCACTTGCTATATGCACCTTATGACTCGTGTCAATGGTTTTTTAAAAGCAAAGACCTGTCAAGACTTCAAACACACTAAACAACCTCGGCCATTAACAACATTGCATCAGCACACAGCGTGAATGCGCGCGCCATTCATGTCCCGGCCGTCATCGTGTTGGGTTGCTGAGTGTAAAGTATAAGGTAACAGCGCAGGAACCGGACACGCATTGCAACGGACTTGCTCTAAGGAAAAATGTGTCACATAAATATCTTTCAAAAAAATTTGGAAATATATTTCTTATGTTACAACATAGACACAGGATTTGAATTCGTTTTATGGTGAATGTTGAACAATAATAATTAACCTTTTAAGTGATCGAAGTTTTTTCTCTTATATTAATATTTAATACTAGCTGTACCTGCGACTTCGCGATTGCCGTACCAGTATATTAATTATTCACATTTGAGCACTGTTTATCTCATATTAAGCAATGCTGTGGTCTGCGGTAAAGCACTTTTAATGAAAGCATAGCTCAGAAAGGAGCTTCTTACTTTGGGTTTGAAAATTCTCAGGTTGTATTATTATAAATTGATTTTAAAACGGCGTCTTTTTGCCGAGGCTCCCCTTGTTTGGCGGTAGAACGAAAATATATTAGATTGTGCACTTCCATTGCGCAGTCTCCAAATGTATCCGGCAATACAGATAGACAGTTAAAAAATCTGATTGTGACGAATGTTCCAGATTTTGGAGTTTTATCTTAGCAAGCTTTTAAAACTAAATACGTGTGCTGGGCTGCCCGTGAGGTGCCAAGCTGCTCGTGGGATTCCGGGCTGCCTGTGGGTGCGGGCTAGAATGTCACCCCCCCATCTACCCGTGGGTGTCCGCGTAAGAGGTGACTAAGGGCCACTGCAGAGGATGGGCGCAGCAGCGCTTTCTGAGGAACTGATATCTCACATTGCAATCCCCTGCCAAGACGTCTGCCAATTTTGGGGATTACGGAAATCTCTCCCATAGTGGGGGAGGGTGTGTTCAGCTGTGAACACACCGCCTTATTTTTATATATTTTTTATTTTACTGAAGTAGGTAGCACTTGACCACTATCTCACCTGATGGTAATTGATGATGCGATCGATGATGGAGCGCGCTTACTCAGAAGGTATCTATTGACTCGCGTTTTGAAGACCCCTTTATTGTATTTAACCAGATACACAGACTCAGTCTGAAATATCAGCCATTCCCTGGCTGATATTTCAGCTGATATATCTATTATGTCTATATGATAAAGTGCGAATGCCAGCTTAAGATGAGCCGTATGTTCAAGGGTTCCTCAAAATTCCGCGGTTCAAGTTATTTGGAAGGAAATATTTATGTTGTGGTATCTTTAGTTTCTGAACTACAAAACCGATGACTTTGAAATATATTACAATGTCCTTCTTCGTAGTAACTCAAATCGTGCTAAGTTTCATACAAATTCATTCAGTAGTTTTGGCGTAATGATACAGATAGACAGACAGACAAAAATAAAAAAATACAGTTTTGGCATCAGATACAGCTCTCAAAAAATATTTTCAAAATATCTGCAATGTACAGAATTTGACCTGTTACAGTTTTATGTTAAGTTCTGTTAACTGAACTAGTTTAAAACATTAAAATATTATAGGTACGTACAGCACCGCTTGGATGACGAGTAATTATAAAAAAATATCTGCACGATGCAATATCACAGCAGATCAACTGCAACAAGATGTGCACCGTTGAATAAAGGCCTCCACCATATTGTTGCCATAATTTGCGTGTCGGAGATCGCAGTATAAGATAGTAGTTCTTTAGAAAGTGAATAAATACAGCTACAACTTTAACGCACAAACAACTTAGCACAACCGATAAATAGAAAAATCATATCAGGTGTATACTGTATATGATTATGCTAATAGAACTGAAAATTTCACACTGAGTTTAGACAGAGCGAGATTTAATCAGCTCCAAACATAATCCTCAAACTCCTGAGTGTATATATAGCTACATACAGGGTATATAATAAAACACTATAAAAATAATTTCTTATTTTGCATTACTCTTATTAAATGAAAAGAAAAGGGTCACACGGTCACTGATGTGAATTCAACAAAGTTTCTCATCCATCGGCAACGAATAGTGACAAAAACGGTGTTTGTATTGTTGTACATGTTCCAACATGTGTAAACAACATGTCACGTCCCGTGTCGCATCTCTTCTCTAATTGAGGTTGCGATGCGAGGAGTGTACAACTAATTACTAATACAACGCAACTCGAGAGGCAGCCGTCTACCTAATACCGTTTGGAATGTTTCATGTTCAGTTTTACAACACTTGTAAATAATATATACCGCTGGAATGCAGGTGCTTAGTGACAGATATTCTACGTAATACTTAGCCAGAAGAACATAAACCAGTGATAGGATTCAAACCCTGTGTGGCATCTATAGACATAGCCTGCTCTCTGCTATAATTGCAACTCCTTAGAAATGCTCATGCTTTTTCATGTGTAGAATATTAGTGATTTAAACATTTATTTATTATTTATTTAGAAAATCAATTACAACATCATTACAGTATATACCAATGCGACGCTGTAAGAATAAAAGTACTTAGTATACAAAGTAGGTACTTATATAAATGAAATATTTACCTACATACCTAATAAAATATTAACAATTATACATTTATTTCTAAACATTATTCTCAGATAGCTTGCATGCGATTTATGTGAATTTCACCTGGCTACAATTATAGACGTCAACATGAATTGATATGCCATTTAGAAGACGGACAGCTCGCGACAAAGTAGCAAATTTATTCAAATTAGTCCGCGAAAACGGTACCTTCAACATAACAGGGTGGCGTCGAGCCTCTATGTACCCGTTCGGAGCGTTCAGCTGCAGCGCTGCCAACACCTCCGGGTGGTGAACGTGGCCTCGCAGCACTCCCCACACGTACTTTACTAGCGCAACGTCTCTCCTCACCCCCAGCTGGTTGTACCCGACCATGCCGTTGACGAACAGACTCGGATACATCAGCGGGTAATAAGGATACACGCCGTATTGTTTGTAGTATAGAAATCTGGTAAATTTATTCTGTATTTTTTCCACCATGAGATTATACTTGTCTTCATAGGGATTCCAGATCATAGAACTTGTTTCCAACCGGCTACGAACAAGTGCATTATATAAAATTTTCAAGACGATAGTGTCCTGGAAGTCCTTACATTGCCTTATAATAAAACCTACATTTCTGAAACATTTCCCACATATGCTAGTTATGTATTTACGAAACGTCAACTCAGTTACCATTTCGACGCCCAAATCTCGCACGTTTGTCACGCGTGTCATTAGCGCGCCATCCATCTCGTACCGATGCCGCAGCGGGGACATCGCCCGGCCATAGCTCATAACACTACATTTTGATGTATTAAAGTGTAGTTTATTTTCCTCACTCCATTGTTCTACTCTATTGATATCCTGCTGGAGCAGTTCACAATCTGAAGCATTTGCAACTCGCAGAAACAACTTGAGGTCGTCTGCGAATAGCAAACACTTAGCGTCCTTGATCACCGTAAGGAGGTCGTTAATCATTAATAAAAACTGTAAAGGTCCTAAATTACTTCCCTGACTTACTCCTGAAAACGTAAAGTAAGGTCTGGACTCAAATCCCGCATATTCAACATACTGTTGCCGCTCCCTACGGTAGCTTGTAAAAAATTTTAAAAGATGCGGTGTGAAACCGATCGCTGCGAACTTCGTTAAAAGAATATCATTATCTACGAGATCAAAAGCTTTTTGGAAGTCGAAGTACGCAGTGTCTACCTGTCCCTCTGCATCAATTACTAGAGACAGGTAAGACACGAATGAGAGCAGGTTGCTGCCCGTACTTCGTCCCGGTCGAAAGCCATGCTGCACATCCGTTAATTGGGATTTCACTTGTGTGTAAATGCATTGATGTAATACGGATTCAAAAACTTAAGCGAATGCCAAGAGTATTGCTACTGGCCTGTATCCACTCACGTCAAAACCAGAACCTGCTTTTGGTACTGGTATCACCCGAGTGATTTTCCAGTCGTCAGGGAAGTAGCCTTCATGTAAACACAAATTAATAATGTGCAATAAAGGTTCCTCCAATACAGAGCTACAGTCTTTTACAATATAAGGCGGTATACCGTCCGGACCGACAGAATGCTTTGGGCTTAAGCCGTTGGAGAGCATTGCGCAGGTCGCTCATGCTGACCTGAGGGATGTGTACGCGCGCTGCGCCGGCTCGCGCGCCACCAAGCCGCTCCGCTTCTGACGGATTCAGTGCCGGCCGCACCACGCTGTACACCGATCTAAAATATGAAGCGAATGACTGTGCACACTCTTCTTCATTTAACGTACGATTGTTTGTAGTAACACGATTTTTATTACGTTTCGAGTGACTACGCCTAATGTAGTTCCAAAATGATTTAGGATCATGTTTGACACTTAGTTGCATTCTAATCTGGTACTGCTGATAAGTTGATTCAATCTTACTTTTGACTTGAAATCGGCACTGAGAAAACGTTTCGTAAGATAGTGAAACCACCCCACTTTACGTTGCAGTTCTTCATTTTGCATTATGATGACATTTAGCAATTTTTCATTATATTCTAATAACCTTAAAAAGTCTTATATCATGACATGGAAATGAATAAGTGAGTACTAGTGAGTAGCCATGGGAGAAACTGGACTTGGGTCACAGACGCGAGGCTTAGCATAAGTCCTGGTGGGCGCACACCAAACGGTAAAGATCTGCTTTATACATATATGTCATATATATTGCTTTATCCATGTGCAGCCGTGCGCGGACGGGTAAGGAGGTTGCCGGCCGCTAGCGCTGGCATCGCGCCAGTGGCAGAGCGCCGCTTAAACCAATTTACATACCAGCTTCAACGCCTCGCTTGGCTGCTAAGCTAACGTGAACAAAATTATTTTTAACGTTTAGCGTTTTAACTAAATAACAATTATAACAAAAACTAAAAATTGAGACGTAGCTTCACTCGTAAATAATCATTAGCTCTCTAATAATTTGAAATGTCTTTTATGTATTATTTGAATGAATATAATTAAATACGAGTATGATGGAATAAAAAAGTGTTTTTTATTTTGTTTGATCCTGTTCGATATTTCATTCCTAACATTGTAATTGTTCAGTGTGAGTTTCTCACAAATCAATTTCAAATCAGAACAATTAAAATTCGGTGATTTGTGATATCTGCACTTTTTTGGTAATTCTTAGATATAGGCTTACTCTCTGAGATGTGTCGTATCATGTTTAAACCTGCCGACCATTCAAAAAAAGTCCTACTAGCAATTAAGAGTAATAAATTTTTCCTTGCTATGAAATTGCTTTTGGAGAAGCTTACGTCCGCTCGAAAACGTCACACCACGGCACATTTCATGTAGAAAATAGCTACTGCTTAAGAGAACTTTACTGAGTGCGCCACATTACCCCCAACGTGGCGTCACGACGCGCCTCCTTCTCAAATAAACGTGTCGCCAAATATGTAAATTGTATACAGGTAGCTTCCGAGACCAACGAAATAAGGAAAACTACCACATTCAAACCCAGTGCTGCTGCCATTAGAATAGCAATATAGCTTTGAAGCGAAGCAGTTGATATATAATAATAAAATTTCTTTTAATATTCTACAAACGGAAGGTATTGTTCTAATTGCAATTGTATTAGATACTTAACGTAGAACTTGCGCTGTGCTCTCCGTGTGAGATCACGGGAAATACAGCGTATTTTATTTTTATCATTACTGCCTTCAATTAATAAAAAAAAACAATTTAGAGTTTACTCCTTCTTGCTTCTATTGCTACAATGAGTGTACGATTATTTTTGTGGAGAGCTGCAGTTGTGTCAGATAGCAAAAAATTACAAAATAAGAAATGAATACTTGAAATATAATATAAGGGTTTCCTTAAGTTATATATATTAACTTTACTGACATTGTGCTAATAAAAACATACAGTGAACCATGATTATAGATCTGTGGTGACAAATTGAAACATTGTTGTAAAACAGATTTAACATTTTTCATACGGAATTGTGCGCACTTTTTATAGTAAAGTTCTATTAATGCTCACAGAAGGATAATACAAGTGGCTTGTCAGTTTTAGTACAATTGAACCGCGGGAACCCGCGAGCTGAATAACCGAGTAACAATTTGTTTATTTATAAGCAGACTGTAATTGATAATTCATACCATATTTATAATGACCACACGACGTTAAAGTAAATTCAATGCATTTTCTTTGCCGTTATTGACAATTACGGTACCTATGTATAATGTGATACAAAGTGTCGTAGATTTTTTTTATAACTACATAGTCAGGAGAAGAACAAGTAATTCTCCTGATTGTTAGCGTCATACCTGCCCCTTAAGGTTGCAATTTAACCGTTTTGCATAAAACCCTCTGCGTTTTTCCCCCAAAAACGTCTTAAGTCTCGTTCTAAATGTTAATAATTATTTTTTGTTGGGTACACTTCCAAGTAGGTTACATTATAATTTCATCAGCATCAGTTTTGAGGCGATCGGTCTGGACTTAGTGTTTGTCTGACCAACGTCGTCTACACCACTCTGTGTACTTTTACCAGTTGAATAACTGATTGTATACCACAAGGATGTGTCACCTTTGTTTGTCTTTTGCTTGTTTAATTTTTAAAGATTGTAGCAATACAGATGTTAAGCTTAATTTTTTTGAAAGTTTATTCTGTTATGTTTAAATTTTAATCAACTTATTTAGAAGTCATTAATACTGGTTTTACGCAGTGTGCAGTTAAAAATAATCCACCTAACATTGGAAAGTGTTTGATTACGCTCCGAGGGGCTGCATTAACTAACAGATCAGAGATTTAGTGTTCTTTATATATTCTCATGAAATTAAATACAGACTTTTATTAGCATATTTTATTTACACACTTCTTTAAGAAAATTAAAAAGTTAAATTAAAGCATTATTCTACTAACAAAACAATGTTTTAAAACATTTTTTTAATTATTAAAGTACAATGTGTCCCGACCAAGGAGGTCTCAATTCATTTTAAGTACACATTATCTGCGGTGAGCGCTGGTTCCGAGCCATAGCAATAACAGACTTTTTCCAATTTGGCGCTATTTCGTAAATACGAATTTAAGTAATATTTTGTTGGATAAACATTTTATTTAATGTCACTGCTACCTATAGCCATGAGATTAAATAAAGTATTGTATGCATTTATATACTCGTGTAATCTTATTTTGAAACGAGCCGCAATACCCTCTATTATATGACAGTTGCATAAACTACTGTAATAACACCATTATGTTGTTGGCATTCCTTGTAATGGTAAACACTGACATTTTCTTACTAAGTGATATAAAACATTCAAGACGCAGGATTGAACTCGAGATCGTTGGATTCATATTGGAAATAGTGTTGACTTGTATGTAAAAATAAATGTAAAATAATAAAACAATAATAAAAGGAGTGAAAGAAACTAAGCTAAGCTAGTTTTCGCTTATCCAAGCAGTCCATATCATACTTTTAAGGAACTCAATACCGTAGTTTAAAGAAGTTGCTTACACGATCGGCTGTGATTGTGAGAAAAAGCCGTGGTGCCATCGGCAATAATTGCTATTACTACATATACCTATAACCTAGATATAGACATTTAATGGTAAATACTTCTGCAGTTAATTGACTGTGACTCAAAATCTTTAAGTTTTGTAGAGTATTTAAAAAATAACCATTAAGATTGGGTGATCCAATGAAAAGTTTACAATAATCATAAATAAAACTTAGTATAACTAATACGCATAGTCTTGAGAACCATAATATTAGTCAAAAATCTGAAATTATGCTTAGTAAAATAGATGGTTTTTTTTTGTTTACGCACCATAATAATTAAATGAAAAAAAAAACAAACACAAATGAACAGAGCTATAAAATTGACAAAAGGCAGCCTTATCGCTAAAAGCGTAAGCGTAATTTCTTCTAGGTAAGCATTATCCATATATTATAACCATACTTATCCCGCTCTTTACCAAAAGGAGAGTTTAAGATTATAAACATACAATTTGTTCACAAATTATATCACTTTCTTGCAAGAGTTTTCATTAAAACTTAGTCAAGAGCAATGTAAAATGTGAATAACTTAAGTAAAAGCTTTCCATTCTCCAATATCGTGGCTCGGAAATAAACTTAAACAAGTGATTGCTTGATACTTAGTAATAACACCACTCGAGTAAATTGGAATTTCCCGGAAACAATTTCAGCGTTTATTCAAAATTCCTTGTCGTGGTAGGTATTTTCTATTGGAGTAAAAATTACCTACAATTTTGGTTTTTAAAACTTTAATAATGTTAAACTTTGTGCACAAAGGTAAATAAAAAGATGTTAACAATATTCTTTTTTCTTTTAAAATGTGGACTAATCATAATAATTGGATTTGCTGCTTTCAAATTCAAATCGAAAAGAAACCGTAAGGTATTTTTTTAATGTCAATGTGACGGAACAAGTCCGAGGCCCACCTGATGTTAAGTGGATTAACCTCTGCCTATAACAGATGCGTCAACATCGAATTGCAATGTGCCCGTCACACTGAGACATAAAGTTGTTAGGTCACATGTGCCTGAAATGTACCTAACAAACTTATGGGACTGTTCACCTTACAAGGGTTTTCAAACCTCGTGCTACAAATTTAATTCAAACCAGTTTCTTCTCCAAAGAGTACGTTTTAGAAATAACCATAAACAGTGCGTTTATATAGGAGATGAAATTAGTTTACTTATTAGTATATGAATAATTATCATATACTCGTATGCCTGCATGGGCTTGAATTTCACCCCCTCATCTCTACCCGAGGTTGTTGTAAGAGGCGACTAAGCGTAACACACCAGAACAGCAGCACTTTCTGAGGAAGTTATACCTCATACTGCGATCCCCAAGATGCCTGCCAAGCGTGGGGATTATGGCAGCCCCACCATAATGCGGGAGGCTGTGTTCAGCAGTGGACAATCCGGTTGATACAGTACATTACAGTACAATCAATAGTGGTCAAAGGCTAACCAATCAGGCATAAAAAAAAACATTAAATTATGAATTAGTTATTGAAACAATTCATTATTTTTGCAGCTTGTAACAAGTTTGTTTTTTATACAGAAGGTGGCAATCAAACAGACGGTTTACCTGATGGTAAGAGGTCACCGCCGCCTATGAACACCTGCAATACTCGCAGCATTACTGGTGCGTTGCCTACTTAAAGTTACATCGGCTTAACAGGAAAATGAAGAGATATTCTCACTAGATATCTTTATATATATATGTATATATTATGTACTTAACATGTTTTTCTGAAACATTGATTGATTCTAAAATGCTGCTAAAATTACTTAGAAGAACTTTTCTAGAAGGTAAACAAATCCAATTAAATACCAAAATAATATATTGGCGTACCAAAATATTATTTTGGTACTTTAATAGTTAAGATAGCGCATAATATTCTACCCATGCGGTGATAAATTCCCGTCCACCGGCCTTGCACCGCGCGCCGTACTCCTTGGCCACTGAGACAGGTGCAATGATGTGAGAATGTTGAGAAAGCACCGCGCCGTGTACGATGTAATTTATTGAATGGCTTTAGGTTGAACTGCAATGCTTTTAGAGGCAAGTAACTACAGGGCTTGAGTATTTAAAATATGATTTATTCACTTGTTTAATTAGTCCTATAGCCTAATTAATAAAAGTCCTTTTGAAGCAGTGATGGCTCAGTGGCTTAGGCTATGGACTGCCACGCAGCAGGTCCATGGTTGAAATCCCGCCGTGGGCTTGAGCTGCACCGCATTGTGGAAGGACATTTTGCGACTGCCCACCTGGCTAGCGACCACCCTCAAGTAGAAAATCTGTCGCCAAGCACCTAACAGTGTGTTCTGGCAGCAGTCCTTGAGAGCCAGTGAAATTACAGGCAAAATGAGACTTAACAAGTATGTCTCAAGGGGATGCAATAACAAGTATGTCTCAGGGGCGCAGTGCAGTTTATCACTTGTGATGAAACGCATCTGTTATAGGCAGAGGATACCGCTTAACATTAGGTGGGCCTCGTGCTTGTTCGGTCACAATAACATAAAAAAAAAACAAGTTTAGTACTGCTGAAATTAAAAAGATACGAAACTTTTAGTGTGGCTCCTAAATCCATACATAAGAGGATGGATTTCCATTCATGTAATATGTCAATTAATACGTTCGACTTTATAATAGTTTAGTAGAGAGTATTCAAATTTGTCAAACACAATAATTACTATACTAAATAATACATATTTTTTGGATACGTTGATCCATTACTTTCGGAGTTACAGGTGGCTTCTCAATTCAGACGCTTAGATTGAGGAGCCACTTTAAAATTGATATAGCTTTTGATTTATAACACTACAAATAAAAGAATTTGTTCTACAAAATATTTAGCTTTGCTAAATTTTATAAGGGTGTGAGTTACTTTTAAATTTGGAGTGGCTCCTCTATTCATACGGACATGAAAGAATATACCTTCTCTTCGTTATAGTATTAATTAATTTATTGTAAATAGGCTGTCAGGCTAACCATGAGTTACTCGGCTCTCAAGGACAGCTGCCGGAACACACTGTCGGGTTTTATTTAGAAAATATCGTAAGGCATTTGTTGACAGGTTTCTGCCGGAAGTGAAGCGGGAAAACGTTAAATATTCTCCCACCAAGCTATGACGGCTGCTATATTAAGACAAGACCGACGGCTTGACGTGCCATCCGAATTACGAAAGCACTCTGTAGTAGTGCCACTAGCGGTCACCCATCCAAAACATGACCACAGCGGACGTTGCTTAACTTAGTTGATCGGTTGAGAACGACTTAATAAGCTACGAGCGCTTCAGATTCCACTCTTACGCTAATAATTACTATTTAATATGTTTATTTTTATTGTTAAAATGATAGTTTTTTTATATATAGATAGAACTGAAGGACGGTTAAAAGGAGAGCATAGGCTTACTAATTGGGTTCTTTCTTTTGCGTACGTAACACTTAAAACATCGCTAAACTCATCTGTCATACCAAACCAGACACATAGATATAACATAGCTAAGTTTCAATACACTGTGGCACTAGGGGATTGTTTTGGTTTCGAGAATCTATAGCCTACCTATAGTTTAGATCTAAAGGTACCTAGGCTTATTAGTGGGTTATAAAAACAATTAAAAACGTAACAATATCAGATTTATTTAGGGACAACAATTTGAATGTACTCTAATGGGATTCCGCGTTATTTTCAAAGCCTAATTATGATAAACGATCTCACGAACAGTCGCCTTAATACGTTCGGTGTTTCATTTTCTTCATTTCGTATAAACGTACGTTCGGATACATGGTTTGCAGCAAAAAATATAAGGTAAAATACAAAAGTTGGGAACGTTAGGACATAGTGGCCCTAGTCGACCGCTAAAAATATCGTGCTAGGACGTAGTCGTCCTATTGACTTCAAAAGGCTTAGAACTATCACTGAACTCTCCGTGCTTGAACTTCTCCGTGCTTCGGAGGGCACGTTAAGCCGTCGGTCCCGGTTGTCGCCTTAGGATGGCTGTCATTATAGCATGGTGATAGGGCATTTTGCGAATGCCCGCCTGGCTAGCTACCACCCTCAAGTAGAAAATCTGCCGCCAAGCACCTAACGGTGTGTTCCGGCAGCTGTCCTTGTGAGCCAGTACTTCTAGGTTAGGCAAAGGCTAACCTATCAGGCATAAATAAATGCATAAATAAATAAATGAAATATATAGACATATAACCACTGGATAACAGAAAAGTTTGAATGTGCTGATTTGAAATTGAATTTTATTGTATCGAGATAAGGACTACAATAATGGTTATCGAAATATATTCAATTTGCGATGTCCATCGTCCATTGCGCGCCATGAGCTGGCACGCGGCCAGCGTTAGCTGAAGCGTATACTACAGCACATCAGTAGTTAAAAGTCCCAACATTTCTATACTATGCTGTCAAACTTATTGATGGTGTATATTAAATAAACAACGTTTTACTTCAATTTATTTTCTGAAAACTGACCACCTTTCTACTTGTTTTATGATATTGTGACGGAACAAGCTCGAGGCCCACCTCACAAGTCGCGAACTACACTGCGCCCGTCACCTTGATACATAGTTGTTAGGTCTCATGTGCCTGTAATTTCACTGGCTCTCAAGGACTGCTGCCGGAACACACCGTTAGGTGCTTGGCGACAGATTTTCTACTTGAGGGTGATCGCTAGTCAGCCGGGCAATCGCAAAATGCCTTTCCACCATGCGGTGAAGCTCAAGCCCGCGGCGGGATTTTAACCATGGACCTGCTGCGCGGCATACCCAATGCCACTGAGCCATCACTGCTTACTTTTGCAAGAAATATAAACGTTGCCCCTGATAAGCCTAGCCTAAGCTTTTTTTTGTTTAAAAAAGTTAGTGTAACATTTTATTCTGTAATACTAATATGTTACGTATGAGTGACCGACTCAGAGTTTAACATTCTCTACTTATTTCCTACTCGTAGTGCGCAGGCTGAATAGGTTTATTCTCGCCGCTACTTTTATTGTGGCTTGAATGAGTGCCATCTCACATATTTCTTATAAACGATATATGAGATAACAAGCTGCGCCTCGCGGTGTTACTATCTGTTTTACATATTATGTATGGCTACGAGCATAACTGTTCTTATGCTTTAATATTATTTAAAATACATTTTTATAACCGTACCAACCCACGATACAACAACAACCTTTACTTAAGTTTTGTATTTTTTTTAAATAAATACTATACTGAATCATTTATAATTATTAATTCTTGAAAAATATGATTGGCATGATGATCACAATCATTGAACATGTTTTCTTCTTCAAAGCCTGTTCCTTACATGATTCGGAGATGGTACTGAAGCTAGGTAGTTTTGCACTGTTTTAATCGTACTGATGGACAACGCTAATGATGATGATAATTAACTGTAGCTTATGTCTTAAGTTAGGGTATCTGCATACTAAATTTCAAGCCACATTATTTGGGAACATTATTTCACCGAAAACAACGTTTTTTGATTGCTGGTAAATTAGCCAATAACTTTTTCATCTAATGGCCAAGGAGATAACATCGAAAATGCCTTTAATAACTTTATTCTCTGTCTATGACCTCAAAACTTGTATTAATTCGTATGATTTGTAGGTATAGATAATATATGAAAATCATGAATGATTATTTCAAATCATCAATAATTGCAATATTTTTCGTAATTGCAATTAATGACTTCTTTCAATAAGCCGACGATTATATCCAAAAATTTTGCATCGTTTGTATTTTCCTGAGTTGTTTGGCACTGAACAGTAAAAAGAAATTAATAAAATATTGTGTATAACTTTAGTTGTTCGAACTGTCTCACACCTTTCCGATACAATAAAACAAAACACAAATATTATTTTTACGCAGTTGACTTCCTTGTTGTTGATGAACTCCTGTATTCGACCATATTCACACTTCAACATATCTATTTCTATTGTCCTCATCACATGCCCATACCACTCTAGTCTACACTGAGAGAAATCCGCTTTGTATTTCTAACAAGTTTGACATGTTAAGTGGTTATCTGTTTGAAATAAAATTATGTTTGTAATAAGAAACCAATAAAATATTGTTTTCACAAGTAGATTTTGTACAGGGAACAAGGAAAAAATTGTTCACAGGTATATGATTGACACAATCAAACATATGTTCAAAACAACAAGCTTAACATTAATTCAATATGATCGACAAGTAATAACAATCAAAAGATAAAGTTGTAGCAGGAAATAGTTATTATCTTGTAAAACTAACTAAATGGTGTGATAATCACAATAGTATATCGGGATAGAAAAAAAAATGAGTTACTCTAGAAATTATATCTTGTTAAAACAAAATTACAACGTTAAAGTTTTGACAGTATCTTGTAGTTGTTAGTTGACTGACAACTGAATGTCAACCTTTGGTCAAATATGACACCCAAATCTTTAATGTTGATTGACCGTGTTATGGAACCGGTATCAATTTTGTAATCATAATTGACTGGGTGCCACATTCGCGAAAAGGTCATTACTTGACATTTGGAGGTATTGAATTCCATCCCATTGAGGCGGCTCCATTGGACCAGTGCATTGACGTCTTGCTGCATGGCAACGCAGTCTGCACTTGACCTTATCTCAGAGAAGAGTTTTAGGTCATCTGCGTACATCAAGCATTGTGTGTGCTCTAAGATGGATGGGATATCATTCACCATTACCAGGAATAACAAAGGACCCATTATTGAGCCCTGACTTACACCGGAACGCGTGTGATAGGGCTTCGACTCAAACGATCCAAGCCTCACGAACTGCTGACGGTCACGCATGTAGTCGGCAAGAAGTTGGAGAAGCTGCGGAGCGAAGCCAATGGCAGCAAGCTTAGCCAGCAGAATGTCGTTATCTACCCTATCAAACGCTTTCCGGAAGTCGAAATAGAGCACGTCTACCTGGGAACGACGGTCCAGTCTGGAAGCAATAAACTCAACAATAGTCAACAGGTTAGTATCAACCGACCTTTTCCGTCTAAAGCCGTGCTGAGTATTAGAAAGATATTTATCCACCTGTGCATAAATGTATTTGTGGAGTATGCTTTCAAATACCTTTGCAGGTGACGACAGCACAGCGATAGGGCGGTATTCTTCGACGCTGACTTTGTTGGATCCTTTTGGTATAGGAGTAACTCTCGATACTTTCCACTGAGGGGGATACTTTCCAGTTTTCAGTGCAGTATTGAAAATGTGGCAGAGAGGAATACAAAACTGTTTTGCCGCCTGTTTCAATACCGCCGGAGGAATGCTATCAGGCCCCAAGGAACTACTAGGTTTCAGCTTCTTTATACCGTACATAACGTCATTAAGTGTAATCTCAGAAATGTTGACATAGTTACTGTTGCAACTAAGGTCAGATTCATACGCAAGTTCAGTTCTTAATGACGGTATGTCCAGCAAAAACACACTTGCGAAAAAGTTTGCAAATGCTTCAGCAGCGCTTACACCGGTATATGATTCGCCCTCGTAAGAGACTGTTGGTTCAAAGCCGCCTTTGGTACGCAGGCTAGACACATGTCGCCAAAACTGTCTTGGATTCAGCTTTATATTTTCTTCGACGCCTTCAACGTATGAAGTGTAGGCAACCGAAGCACGGAATTTAAGCTCAGCCCTGAGACTAGAGAATTGCTGATATATTACGGAACACTTAGTTCTCTTCCAAGAACCGTGTAACCTATTCTTGCATTTTGTGTCACGGATCAAGTCACTAGAAAACCATACAGGGTAGCGCCTAACTTTCTTATTCATCTGCCGTTTTTTGGGCATGCATTCATCGAAGTAGTCATAGATAACCCTGTACAAATGTTCTGTTGCGGTACTGACATCAGATGCCTCCAAGACTGAACTCCAAGAGCTATCTTTTAACAACGAAAAAAGCCGTCTATAGTCACACTTTTTGAAATTCCAGTCTTTAGCAGTATCTACATTGGATGGCTCCAGAAAATCTGAACGGCAAGAAGTGTAAATTTCCACGTCAATATCTAAAGGCGGATGATATGGGTCGATCTTCACGATATTTTCAGTGGCGGTGACCAAAACTCCCCGCACATCATCACTCTCCCGGACCAAAACAACGTCTAATATACCTCCATAGGTGTTAAGTACATTATTACTCTCATACAACTTACAATATGACACAAAATAACAATAGTAGTTGTTAATGCTCAAAGAAGCGCTATTCAAATTTAAATCACCGAGAATAAAAACCGGTGCCTTTAACGAATCTATAATACTCTCAACTTTAGTAAACCATGGGAAGTATTCACTATCACACGCGTTTGACCTTATATATACAACACATACATATACTGTACGTCCATGCCATGAGAAGGATAAATAATAGGAAATAAAATGATGAGGAGCTTATTGCTTCAACTTGACAGCCTTAACAAGATTTACCTTATAGCTACAATATTACAGCATATAGGCGCTATTTTAACCAGAAAATTTGTTCCTTTAACTTGAAATCTGGTTAAAATTAAAATATTAGTATATTGAGTATGCCTGGAATACGTAAATTTCGTGACTGAAGACAGCAAAATAAAGCTGTGATAATTAAAGACCAAAGTTTCCTTACTGAAATATAATATTTGTACTTTTTGTGAGATTAGAGCGTGTTTAAATAATGTATAAAACGTTGTGTTGGTTCAGTGTAAAGTTTGACGGAGCAAGTACAAGTGAGAGCTTCACGAGCTGCGCGCGGTGTGCACAGAATGGACGCTTTATTCCTTTACTGCCGATTGTTTCAGTTCGTGACGAGCAAATATTTAATCAGAAGTTGGAATTTGTATTTCTCTGCTTTTGGGCACATTGCCACTGTCGAACAGTTTACAAAACGTGCTATTGCTACATATATAGGTATTGTATGTAATACTGTTATTTATCAAAACAAAAGAATTTATTAATAATTAATATGTGAACTGTCATTATATATACTATTTACAGTACCTTACTACATTAACTTATCTTTATATATCTATTCCCACCCATGTACCGTGTAATATTCAATTCGTGTAGCAGCACTTAATACTTTACCGGTGATATCGTCATGTCATTTGAATGCTTGGAAATTTGGATTGCCGTCTTTTTTAGGGTTCCGTAGTACCTACAAGGAACCCTTATAGTTTCGTCATGTCCGTCTGTCTGTCCGTCTGTCCGAGGTTTTGCTAAGAGACCGTTTGTACTAGAAAGCTGAAATTTTGTACGGGTATGTAAACTTACCACGTCGACAAAGTGGTAAAATAAAATTATGAAAAAAAATTTTTTTTAGGGTATCTCCCATACAAGTGATGTGGTTATGAATTTTTTTTTCGTCGTCTATCCCATCGAGTGGGGTATCATTGAATAGGTATTTTGAAATGATTTAGGAGTTGCTGATATCATTTTACGATTTAATGCTTCATTTACGAAATATTCAACTTTAAAGTGCAAATTTTTGTTCCAGTAGGGCGTCCCCCCCCCTCTAAAACCTAAACTGCTGGCTTGAAAATTCATGATGATAGTGCAGTTCATGAACTTTCAAGGAAAATTATAGCGATTGAGATAACTTTATTACTTTAGCAGTAATAGTCGTTGAACTTGGGTGTTAGATAATTATGTACCAAATACAAAATTCTTAGAATAAATCCTTTAAAGTTACTAAGATGAAGTAGTGGAAGGACTTTAGAATCGATATACATACTTATGTGCTATAGGAAGGGGTGGAGGGGGGAGAGGGGGGTTGTAGCATCCCCCCGGGGGGGTTGGTTATAATGCAGATAATACATTTTATATTTCTGAAGATGATGCACGTGAACCACAAGCCAGATTTAACTATCAGTGATGTTTGTTTTACTATAATCAAATGTTTATCAAATCGGAACTACGTAGGCTCGATCCAACTAAGGGCGCTGGAGTTAATAATGTTTCACCATAAGTTCTTAAATACACCGCTGACACCATTTGTTTTCCAGTCCAGCATATATTCAACCTAAGGATTATTAAAAGTTGTAGCAAACTATCGCCCAATCTCAATTTTGCCCGCCTTATCGAAGCTTTACTGAAATATTTAAGACGTAGACAATAACAAACAAACAAACTGTGTGTTTACTAAAAAATATTTAAAGTTTTTTAAATTGCTATTACTTGCCGATGACCTGAAAATGTATCATTCTATAAATACTTATCAAGACCACTTAAAATTCCAAAAGGATCTGGGCAGATTTTTAGTGTATTTTATTAAATATAATTTTACTCCTAAGACGAAAAACAAAGAATTTAATACAAATACAAATTAATTTTATTCTTCCTTACTGTGATACATTTATGATGAGTCTATGACTCTAAAACTAGGCTGGTGGCCTGTATCTCAAGAGCCAGGTTCTTCCTGGCTTTAGAGAATCTGTAACACATCTATATATTTTCTTTTATATATACTATTTAGTAACAATTCAAAATTGAACCAATACATTGAAACATATATACATATAGGAAAAATACTTAACGCAATGTTTTTATTCGAAATTAACGTCATTTTGTATATTTTTAATAATTAATATTTACGTGTAGTCATTATTCTGTGGTGTAGTATTGGTGTACGAGTTTAAGTGAATGTTTGTAAGGAATTTGAAAGGTGTATGTGTCGGTGCGTGTTTCTGTATGTTTGAGTATACGTGCACGTGAAGGGTATGTGATTTGTAATGTGTAATTTTACATATGTGTTATGGGATTCTAACTTTGATGAAGTTCAAGTCATAACGGATTAAGTAATAATATTAGATAGTAAATTAGTCGTTCTTGTAAATATTCAAAATATAATAATAACACGTGGTTTAAAAATATTTAATTTTGTCATAAGGTCATCTAGTAACTTCAATAACGAATTAACGTATTTATTGCATAATATTAAACCATTATGAAGATAAATATAAATTATTGCAATTAAACTCTAGAAGGCAACAATTAGATATAATGCTTCTGTATGACCTATATCATAAGTCACAAGTATGACTGTACAGAGTTGATCGATTAGCTTCGGTACGAGTATAAGGTACTTTTTAGACCTCATCCTTGCCGTCTCATAATTATTATTATAAATAAGAATAATTTTTCACTAGGAAAATATTGTGACTCTGTTTGTTGGCTCTTGAATATATAATATATGTATATATATATATATATATATATATATATGCACAGTCCTTCAGTGTCGTTATATAGTTTACACTATATATAGATGTATATATATATACCGTGTAAACTCAAGGGACTGTGCATTTTATGGCGTTATAGAGAGGTGTCGTTAAATGGAGAGAAGAAAAAAGTTTGTGAGGAACTAAGAAACGTATATTCCTACTTAATAGTCACGGTCAACAACAGTCTACACGTGCAAGCAATCACAATTTATAAACAAAAGAACAAATTGCTTAGAAAGTTATAGGTTGAGAGATAAAAAGAAAAAGAACAACAGAACTATTCTATATTATTATAACGGGCTACTACGGAACCCTACATTACGCGTGGCCCGACACGCGCTTGACCGCTTATTTTTTTTATGCCTGATAGGTTAGCCTTTGACCACTATCTCACCTGATGGTAAGTGATGATGTGGTCGAAGATGTTGTACAGGCTAACCTAGAAGTACTGGCTCTCAAGGACCGCTGCCGGAACACACCGTTAGGTGCTTGGCGACAGATTTTCTACTTGAGGGTGGTAGCTAGCCAGGCGGGCATTCGCAAAATGCCCTACCACCATGCTATAACGACTGCCATCCTAAGACAACAACCGGGACCGACGGCTTAACGTGCCCTCCGAAGCACGGAAGCGCTCAGTAGTAATGTCACTAACGGTCACCCATCCAACTCATGACCGCGGGCGACGTTGCTTAACTTTGCTGATCGGTTAAGAACAGCTTAGTGAACTTCGCTACGAGCGCTTCAAAAAAAGTCTAAAGCGAAACGAGTAAATACCCGATTATTTATACCTATATTATTGTTTTAAGTATTAGTATGTATATTGTAAGTTTATCCGTATTATTAAAAATGCATATGCCCCGTTGAATTGCAATGCTTATTCGTTGAGCCAAATACGTGCCAGGATTTTGATCACGCGTCGCATCGACCAAGCGCTCTGATAAGTTTTGGAAAATACGTTAGTCTCCCGGTCCCCACTGACACAAAGGCTCTGCACCACATGGCTGGTTAGCATACTTTCACCGCTTGAGTTGCATCGCTGCAGTAGCCGCGGCGCCAGCTCTCACGTTGATTTCAGAAAGGTGTGACGACGCTAAAGTGTCAACGCTTGTAGGGTCCTACACTCAAGTAGAAAATCTGTCGCCAAGCACCTAACGGTGTGTTCCGGCAGTAGTCCTTGAGAGCCAGAAAAATTACAGGCTTATGAGACCTAACAACTGGACGTCTCAGTGTAACGGGCACAGTGCAATTCGTCGTTGACGAAATGCGTCTGTTATAGGCAGAGGTTAGTCCACTTAACATCATGTGGGCCTCGTGCTTGTTAGGTCACTATAAAAAAAAAAAAAAAAAAAAAAAAAAAAAAAAAGGGCCGTCCTAACTTGCACGGAACCAGAGTCATGCCGTAAGGTCTTTTACCATCGTCAACCATCAGACCATTCGGTTCGAGAACAGCTGCAACATTGGCGCTGGTAAAAGCCCGGCGAATGATATCGTTAAGGCTGGCGTGGCGGGAAATTCGACCAGCACTTCGAGAGCAGGAGAGGCCATGGTGACCGAGTTGATTAACTGCAGTACCACACTGGCAGTGATGTGCAACAGTACAACAAGCAATAAAATTCGTATAAACCATACGGGCTGTTGCAGTTCTAGGGCAGTTTATGTATTTTTATTCGTATGGAATATATTTAAGGATAGCAACTAGATTCCCTAGCTTTTTAAATGTAGGGATATGAAATAGATTCTTATTATATAGAAATAAGGTTGACAATGGTTTATTCAACTTGCGATGTCCATTGCAGTACGCGAGCTGCGAGCTGGCGCGCGGCCAGCGACAATTGATGCAAAAAGCACACACAGCGCAAGTTAACCAGTAAACTTTAGTGAAATTTCTACGTTACAAATAACATTATGTCGTTTGGCTGTACTTAATTTTTTATGTTCAGTTATTGAAATTGCCGTAATGTGGCCTATGCATCCATGAAGAAAATTTGAAGTCATAAATAAATTGATATATTAAAAACTATACATCACTTAAAAATATTCAATACCATCATAACCAACTCTTTTGAAAAATACGAGTCAACCGTTCCCGATCGCTGAAGAAAAAAAAAAATCGATCCAATAATGGTACAGCTTCAAAACTTCAACGAGAGTATTTCGAGCGCCATGCATCTGCGGCATGCACTCACACTCCCTCCCCGCCCCTCCACTGCACACATACATAGAGTCATTATGGCGCCGAACAAACATCCACTCGTCTTTGCAAATACAACACAAAGTAAAAATCAATAATACAAACATAACTTTGGGTTTTATAATGCTGCTTTTGTTTGTTATTTGCGTGTCATGACATTACGCAAATGACAGACAAAAGCAACATCATCTTATAGTCTAGCGTTCAACCGCGACTTTATCCATAAATCATTTTAAATTCATTGCAAAAGTATCATAAACATAAAGTATTTTATAATAAGTCAGGCCCGTGCACCAAAGTATTTCAAGTATTCAAGTCTCCCACGGTGGTAAAATGCTTTAAACTTAACTTTTGCAAATAATCCAATCTTGCCACGTCTGCGCCAACTACAATGGTAATAAAATGTAAAGCCCGCGTCCAATCCACAACTCGCCGCAGACAATTTAAAAAGCTTTTGAATGAGAACGGTAACAGGCGATCAAAGTCGAGTCGGTAAACTCTTCATGAAGGACGAAGCCCGCGGTAAATTGAAAAGTTCAGATTCACTTAGAAGTGTTTTCACCTTATTGGGTGCGGTCACCAGGCGAGTACCGCTGCAGGCAGGGAAAATCAGAGCCGGCTTAGGTTTAAACTTCGACTTGGTTTTATTAGCCGTAAGTGCAATTTCTATAAATTATTCTATGACCTCACGACCAATAGCAAATAACATGGAATCCATACTAATATTATAAATGCGAAAGTAACTCTGTCTGTCTATCTGTCTGTCTCGCTTGCACACCAAAACTACTGGACCGAATTGTATGAAAAGTGTGGATATAGTTTGAGACGCGGGGAATGGCATAGGATATTTTTAATCCAACTGCGCAAAAAGAGGTTAATGTTTTTGCGTGATAACCGACATACGCACGAGCGAAGCCGGGGAAAGCTAGTATTTATAATAAAATTTAATATTATAATTCATTGATTTTAATGTTAAAGTCACAATAATATGTAATTAATTACTTGTTGTGTAATTAATTACATATTTTGCTTATATAACTTATAAACGTACTAATATGGAAGATACATTAATATGATAAATTAAAAACAACAGTATAATAAATTATGTAAACAGGAAAAGCAAAAAAAAGAGCTTAGAAATGCAGAGCGAATGGCTAACTATAGGTGAATTTTGTATCCATCTGGCGTTAAAGTGGCGCACCTTGATATACGACTGGTCTCCTGCCTTATTAAAATTCTATCTAAACGCCTTTCAGATGACCCTCCCAGACCAAAGTAATTTAGTAAGATGGAGGAAAGCCACCGAAAAGTCGCGGAGGCGATCGGTACAGCTAGGCACTTGCTGGTAGGATGCAAGGTGCTCCTAGATAGGGGTCAAGGAGCACCTTGAATCCTTATTCAAAACATCATACGTGAAGCCGCGAATCTCTCGGTAGCTAGAGTAAAAAAGGTTTGACCACGAATAAACGACACGTCGATTTTGTAAAAGAAGGGTCATCTACAAAATCTAAATACAAGCCTTACTCCATCTAAGGCGCAGCTCCCGATTGGAATCTTTTGATGGACACGTATGAAAAACACTACAAAATTCCTGAGGATGTTGGTGTTTCGTCTTCCAGACCAGACATATTTCTGTACTCAAAAAATCTAAAACGTATAGTACTTATAGAACTTACAGTGCCGTGGGAAACAAATATTCCTAAAGACTACACAATAAAAACAAACAAGTATTATGACCTAACAAATGAATTAACCAAAAACGGTTATGTGGTTAATCTGTATGCTGTAGAAGTTGGAGCAAGGGGTATGTATACCAGCGAAATCCCTGTATAACCTACTTAAAGACCTTGGCATGTCAACAACAACCGTAACTTCCATCCTAGAATGTGTACTCTAAGGTAGCATTAGTAGGATCCTACCAAATTTGGTTAGGCAGGGGAGGAGGCTCGAGCGGTGAAGGGGAGCATTAATATATCATAAAGGGGCCCCTTAACCCTACTCCTGGGTGGTTGCAAGTGCCAGGCCAGGCAATATATAATTGTCAAAAACCTTTATAACAAACCATTTTAAGAACCATTACATTTAAACGAGATTTGTCGTTACGTTATATCAGAAAAGAGAATAATAAATTCAGTAACTTCCCAAAATCTTGATCGGGCAGCACTTCGTCGTTTAGAGACTATTGTGACACTACCGGAAGTCTGCTCGGCACGGCTGTCCGACAGAAAAAGTGAATCTACTCTCCTTACACTACCCCTTTTCATAGGAAGGAACAAACAAGGTGACGAAACGACTACCGTCACAAACACAGTACTCTTTAACATTGACAATTGTCTGATTTCAAGCTTTATACATATGGCAATAACTATAATAAAATCATCAATGTATTTACACGTAGAAATAAAGCACATAATATAAACTATTTTAAATAAGTATCTTTACAACTGTCACATTCAGTTACACTACTTATAAAATATACTTATAGTAAAAATATCATCAAATAATGATTCCAGTGAACATGATAATCCATATAATATGGATTATCATGTTTATATGGATTATTAATCACAGTCTCATTAGGTACAGTATTCATTTCACACCACAGATAAAATATACACATAGATAATTAAACCAATACTTATTTTCATCTTAAAAACCACAGAGTATTACTAAAACAAAATTAGAATGTCATATTATACCAGTTGTTTAAATCTTAAGCTTAAAGCCAATCAAGTGAATATGAACAAATATTTCAATACATAGTGAGCCAATTTTCTAATAATCTATCACACTCATTGCTAAATCCTTACTCGCAGCTGCCGAGTTTTTCATTTTCAATAACTGAGTGATTTGACAAGCCTATAAAAAAACGTAAGTAACGTAACTTTGGACTTCGGAAGTTTTCCGTCTGTACGGTTATTTATTCATGTGCTGTCGAGTTGTGTGCGCGAGTGAGTTTTATCTAAACTGTAGGGCTATACCTACTCGTAGCTAATTGCACAGCACCTCTGGCGAAGCAACGCGTTAGTGATCTAAGCGTATTGCTTTACACAATCGAGTTAACACGCTCGCGGAGTATTGCAAGAAAAGACATGCTTTGCGAGGATGACTTTATCACGTTCCGTATAACTGCCTAAGCATTAATCGATGCATGAATTAAATATATTCAGTAAATTGTGCAGGTTTAAAGTAAAGACGTAATAAAAAATCATTGTCAGTTATTATACTTTTTAATTTACAAAACAGCATACTGAGAATATACCAAAGTGAACCAGTTGCTGTATACCAATTTTAGTGCACCAGCTACGGCATTGCAACTTGTGAAAAGCAAACAGCTTTAGAACAATGTAACTTCAAGTAACAAAAACTATTAAAGTTGGATTGTATTGTGCGACTCACGCTGAGACTAACTCCAAGTTGGGATAGAAATTGTATCGAAACAAATTTGAATAAAGTTTTAAATTGGAATTTAATTCAAATATGTATCGTTGGTTGTTACAGGTTTTATTTGTTTATATATATATATATAGAAAATTCGTTTCTGTTTGTTGACTACATGTCCTGTAACAAGCAGACAGTGTTTTGAAGCAGTGATGGCTCAGTGACAATGGCTATGGACTGCCGCGCAGCAGGTCCATGGTTCGAATCCCGCCCAGAGCTTGAGCTTCACCGCATGGTGGAAGGGCATTTTGCGAATGCCCGCCTGGCTAGCGACCACCCTCAAGTAGAAAATCTGTCGCCAAGCACCTAACGGTGTGTTCCGGCAGCAGTCCTTGAGAGCCAGAAAAATTACAGGCTAATGAGACCTAACAACTGGACGTCTCAGTGTGACGGGCACAGTGCAATTCGTCGTTGACGAAATGCGTCTGTTATAGGCAGAGGTTAGTCCACTTAACATCAGGTGGGCCTCGGGCCTGTTCCGTCACAATAACATAAAAAAAAACAACAGCAATAGTAATAAACAAGTTGTTACCTCGATGGTAAGCTCTGCAAATGTGTTTCCGATACCGCATTGTATCAGTAATGTCAATAAAGTTTGCAATATCATCAGTAATGGCAGTTTTAATCATAAAAATACCCATAGCATGTTACAGACATTGTCATATTTTAAATAGACAGTGGAACTGAAACCTCCTTTTGTTGATGTTCTTAGACTTGTCTAATCCATAGAACATTACTTACTTTGGTGTTTGCTGGATTGTTCACTGATGTTCAGTCTCCCCAACTCTTGGCATGCGTCTTGGGGATCGCAGAATAAGATAACAGTTCCTCAGAAGGCGCTGTTGCCCACCTTTAGGCGTTTTAACTGTAGTTGCCTTCCACAACACCCACATGTAGCAATGGTGCGTGTGACTTTCTAGCCAGGCACCCCACGGGCAGCCCGGCGCCCCACGGGCATTCCGGCACCCCATGGGCAGCCTGGCACCCCACTGATAATCTGGCACTCCATGGGCAGCTCGGCACCCCACGGGCATTCCGGCACCCCATGGGCAGCCCGGCACCCCACGGGCATTCCGGCACCCCACTGATAGTCCGGCACTCCATGGGCAGCCCGGCACCCCACGGGCATTCCAGCGTCCCATGGATAGCCCAGCACCCCACTGGTAGTCCAGCACTCCATGGGCAGCTCGGCACCCTACGGGCAGCCCGGCACCACACTCACACCCCTAATTATGTGAAACCTATGTGATACATTGTGATTATTTAAGATCTGCATGTAAAACCACATAATTCTGCAATAAACGATTTGATTTGACATTATAATCACAAAAATATTCTTAATAAATTCACACCATTGTACGACATACAAAAAACAGTTTTTCAGTAGTTTGCCGGTTTTTGACACTGTACTTTGGGGCTAATTTTCGCAATTATCAAAAATAATATATGTCAATATTATTAATTAAGTGAATTCTCATACGCCAGTCTTATTGTACTGACATGTTATACGGATCGTATTATTATTTAGCTTGTTAATGATTGTAAAGTTTTCTTAACATATATTTTAGCGGCAAATGTAGAAATCTAGGAATAAATTGTAATAGTATTATAATACGAATTTTTAAAATTTTGACCTAAGTAGCAATAACAATAGTAGATTATGAAACAAGTGAGCTAAGTGGCTCACGAGTTTCATACGCACTTTTTCAACACCCTTGCGAGGAAAAAATATATATTGCACAAGTGCGATACAAACGACATGCGAAAATTATGGAAAATAGCGCGCAATTTGTTTTTTCTTTTGCGCGCGGCAAATGTATGATAGTTGATTACATATAAACTTCTTTGATGTTACAAATCTATCTGTATTACCCGGTTTAATTGAAAATGCTCTGTTTACTCGCATATAATTTGCAGTTAGGTACTAACTCAACTTTGTAGGGATACTTCTATTACGCACTAGTGTATAATATTATAGCACGAGGGTGTTATAGTTCGGTTTATGGCCCTAAGAACAATATAATAAAGCTCACTTTACGAGCAAGGGTGTTGAAAGTTAATTAAAAATACATATTCCGTGCCCATAGGTGCAAAATTAACTGAGTGTATATAATGATACCTACACAAGCCTTAAGTAAGTTTGCACCGAGGATCAAAACTATTCCTGAACCGTAAAGTAGGCAATTTTTTTTTTTTTAATTTATTTCTATTATATATTATTTTCTAGTTAATATTTAAAACACTACCGTACCCGTCAGAAATGCTGCATTGCGCCGCGGTGGAGAAATACAAAGCTTCGGAATTGCGTCCACACAGTTGGCCTAATTTTATTGGACTATTAGTGTTTCTACGAGTACTGTCTAGTAAAAGTGAGCCACAAAATATGAACACCAGTGCGGTAAGTTTAACGTAAGAAACTGTATCAACTGTACGGTACTTTACCACCGCACTAGCTAATCTGACGTATGGTTCAAAACATTATATTGGGTATTGGTGGATGTGCAATAAAATGCAGGTGGTGCACTACTGTAATATTTTCCCCGATAGGAAATCACGGTGGTGACACATCGAAGTCGACCATCGGCTTATTTTGTGAATTAATTTATGTACGAGTATTTATAAATTGAGATGGAGAGCGGGATCCGAACCCTAGAACAATATTAGATATCCCCGGGGTCACCCGGTTCCAGTTTAGCTGTCACAATGTAAGACATGGTTTGAATCGTCCGCGGCAATATGTTGGCTCGCAGATTTACACGTTGTACGGCGGCGGTCAAAGTATCGCTGTTTAGAGCCTTCTGCCAGTCATTTTACACGTGTACTCTGTGGACCAACTATACGCGGAGGACGATCAGCGCTCTGCGCGTGCAATATAATAACATATTCAGGATGGTGTTGGGGCTGCCCTGGATTTGCAGCGCTTCGGGTATGTTTGCTGATGTTCGTGTAGAACTCGATGCTTAGCCGTGCTTAGCCACCAGCGCCAATACTCTCTTGCGTGTTATTGCAGGAAGATATGACTGCCCCATCTTGCAGCTCGGCTCCATTTTCTTAAAGATAGGTAACTATATTATGTGAATGTTATAGAACTTTTAATTATTATGTTTTATGAATTTCAGTAATTATTATTGCTATTGAAAAAATTATTATTATACGCTCTATTTAATGAAAACTATGGAGTATGTCTAAAATAAAATTAATTGAATTGAATTAGTAATTTTGTTGTTGTTTTAAGTTTGTCAAGGGTACGGAAGGATAAATATCATTTAATTTCCTTACAAAATAAAATTTGAATATACCTCTTACAAAAAGTAGTTTACCATATTCCATAGATTGCTGCACCTTTAGAGTAGTCGGTATGTCAATATTTCTCTATTTTTGTAATGTATAGTTTTGTTTGCATAGTGCCATTCTTTAATCCTGTAGAGAGCAACTGGGTGGTAGGATCACTAGAGAAATGATGAATGCAAAATGGTAATATCGTGTAACCGCATCTCAATATTAGAGTTTTTAACGGATACTTACCTACGTGTAAAGTTCATTGTTACGATGGAGTCAGCAATAGTATGTGACCTGATTTCCGAGGTGATGAGTATCTTATCACATCTATACCGTGTTGAGGTGCCACACATATTGGTTCTTACACCATATAAACCTAGGTATAATAAAATGTACTTAATTTTGAAGTGACTTTAAATAATGTATAATGATTACATTTAAGTTACAGAAAAATCAGAAGTGTTTAGTTCCGTACGCATCTATGGCTTTTATTTATCTTATCTGTTTGTGATGGTTTTACTTTAACATGTTGTCGTGATATGCTTTTTCGTATACTAAGGACTTATAGAAAAATACTTAGAGAAGTTTTGGCTTTTGAGCAGAATAGTACATTTACCAAAGTAACAGCAATGAAATGATGTGGAATGAAATAGGTAACATAGCCAACGTAAGAAGAAGAATTGTTTATAATGTTGGCGCGATCAAACAGTACCTACATACAAAATTTTAACGATTATGGCCTAAATATAAAAACCACAGCTAAAAACTTAAAAAAAAAAAACTAGAGAGTAAAGACACTATAATATGCGTATGTCGTGAGAAATATTAATAAAACTGGAAATTTTGCAGACGATGAATCTAAATTTAGTGTATGACTTTGTAGTGAGATTAAAATGAAATATATGAATTAGCAACATAGAGCTGTCTTTTTTGTATGCCTGATAGGTTAGCCTTTGACCTTTATCTCACCTGATGGTAAGTGATGATGTGGTTGAAGATGTTGTTCAGGCTAAGCTAGAATTACTGGCTCTCAAGTACAGCTGCCGGAACACACCGTTAGGTGCTTGGCGACAGATTTTCCACTTGAGGGTGGCAGCTAGCCAGGCGGGCATTCGCAAAATGCCTTACCACCATGCTATATAACGACTGACGATGACATGAGACTTAACAACTATGTCTCAAGGTGACGGGCGCAGTGCAATTCCGCAGAGGTAAGTCCGCTTAACATCAGGTGGGCTTCGAGCTTGTCCTGGCACAATAACTCTTTTTTTTATATAAATTTTGCTTGAAATAAGGACTTATTAGTTTAACGACCAGGAAATAGAATAGACATATGTTTGATTAGGAAGGGTAATCCCTTCCGTCATTTCATATTCTCATACTCACGACTCTCGAAAGCCTATAAGAATAATAACAAATATTATTAATTAAATATATTTAAATTAAATAGACGGAAATGTCACTAGATATTTTTATTTTATTTTTAGTTACTTACTGAAATATTAATTTGATGTTTTATTAAAATATTGATTATTATTAAATATGGATTTCCTCAGAGCAGAAAATCGCATGAATCTATTCCGTACGGGAGCGCTACTAAAAGGTGTGTTCCGAGGAAAAAGGAAAAGTAAAAAAAGGAGCGCCTCATTAGGTGCGCCTCAAAATGCGCTTCGAGGAATACCTCCACAAAAGAAAACATTTATTGAGCATTATTGTGCTCGGCGTGCTACAATTCAAGCGCTACTAAAAAGAATTTTCGTTTCACTTCCCACATGAGTATGAGCCAAGTTTGTTAGTTATTCGACTATTAAATACTAGATATTATATGGTAGGAATTAGAAGAATACCATCCGTGTGTAGAATATTAAAAGCAGGGCTATTTCTAAACCAACAACGTCTCAAACAATGAGAAAACTCCGTAAAAGCTACATTGCTATTCCGATGACAGCGATACTTTGCTTGTAAGTGCTCGTTTTCCTTATTTTGTAAGTATCGGAAACAATTTGAATACAATTGAGATATACGTACCTACTTTGTCTCATAGAGTTAACATGTTAGTTTTGGTTTATCCTGAAACTATCAAAATTAATCATTTTATTTTAGAGTTGGCAGGCAGTTATTTTATAAGCAGATAGTACATAGAAAAATACATTAGTAAAAACTTTTGATAACTCTAGTACTAGTTACTCTTTAGCATTTGTACTCTAATGCTAATTTACTCACGTATGAAGATGGACCTCCGACTTGAGTAATCTCACGACGTCTTCAATTATTTTGTGAAAGAATCTTGTAATATAATCCTACTACCGCTAGCAGCTGAATGATGCGGTAAAGCTGGTGACTAAATTAGTTAAATCGACGCTGGAGAGCTGCCACGATGCCAGCACGAGTATGAAGCTGCCCCGTGCACGGCGGCACGAATAAAAGAAAATACACCTTAATGTGAATAAAATTTTAAAGCGGAGTAAACTTCTCCCTAAGCCTATTTATGGCAGAGGCTTAGGTAGAAGTTAGCAACAGCGCATGTCAAATATGAGAAATAGACCCATGACGTGGGACCGTGTGACAGAGGCATCTGAACTAAATTAATTTAATATTAGATTATAACACTATCTGGCTTTTTGTTTAAGCCCTTTAATTCATTTGTTGACCTACATACTGATAGTGGTAATAAATAATACACAATTTGTACCAAAAGTGTCCATGTCAGCAGTGTGAAACAGTTAATAAATTATTTATTAATATTATTTTATTTTAACAAGTAAAAAAGACGGTAACGAGTATTTTAGTAAAAATCCATGGTTACACCAATAATTATACTCCAGATGGTTAGTGAGTACTACAATTTATTCACTCATTAATGTCGGCGACCGAACGCTCCGACGGTCGGAGCTCGAATGAATCGCGCTTATGTGCGGAAGAAAATATAGCAAAATTGGGGGATGAGGTTGCGTAGTTATAGAAGAAATCTGATTTTGACTAAAACTTCACTCAAATCTAAATAGCTTATGAACCACTGAATACCGCAGCACATACAGGGGGGTTAAATCGATAAGTATTGAGGTCCCCCACCCTCCAACCACCGTTGATCCACCCCTCTTGTTACACCTCGTGTATTACCTGTAGACTAAATGAGTGATTAGTAATGAGTGGTTTCACGTAATGGTTCCAGATTGCATTAGCTGTAGAGTGGCATGCGAGTGGAGCGCTCTATGGTTCGATCCTGCCAAGAGCTTAAGTTCCACGTGTAGCAGTATTGTCTAGACGAGTACCTCCAGGAAGAAAATCGTTTGCCAAGAACCTAAGATGTATACTGGTAGCTGATCCTGAAAACCAGTATTTATCCAAGGCTTTGGCCTGTTAGCCAGTTACTTACAACATATGCGATTTCATCATCAATTACCAAAACGTGAATTGTTATTCAAACCTAGCCTATCAGCAATAATGCAATATTTAAATATAACTACTGTTTTATTATTATTGCCTTATCAGACTAAGCACAATCGCAAAAAAGCAAACAGTAAGCTTAGCTTCATCAAAGAAGTTTGATTTTATTAAATGGATTGCGTAACATTTATGTCGGCAACGGCGGAGAACGTGACCGACGCAATGCAAAACAAATAAAACTTCTTTGCGGAGTGGCGACGCGACGCGGCGGCGCTAACAACAGCTGCTTCTAATGGAATACGCTTTATTCTTCAGAAGAAATGAAGGCTCGCTAAAACACTGAGACAGTGCAAAGTTCGCTTGTAACATGTGTTGATTCAGTATTTGTTTTTATATTTCCAATAAAAATAAAAATTAATTAACCTATATATGTTGACATTTTCAGAGAACAAATTCATGAGCTGTAACTAGACTGCAGTAGCCCAAGCACAAACATTTCGATAGTCCGTAACGTTATCGTATCGAGTTCACCGCCCGTTTACGCAGGAGGCGATGGTTGACAGTACGCCGCGTCGTTTGCTGGCTAACGTGAGCTCGATAGGATTACAAAAGTGACGTCATCCAGCGTAAATCACAACAATCAAACCTTTTTTCTAAGACCTAACAACTCATTCGAAAAGAGGTTTTAAGTCTTATTTTGCCTATAAAAGTTCCTCTCACTGAGCAAGTAATATTAAGAGTTGGCACGGACCTTGTTGCTTTGAAACTCAGATTTGAAGTTATTTTATACCAACCATTACAAATGAAAACTATATTTCCAACACAATAATAGTGACATTTGTGAGTGTTGTACTACTGATTCCCTAAAATCGATTAGTTACAATGAAATCGATTCCATTATAATCGATATAGGAAAAATTGGTAAGAAGGTTAGGTTTATAAAATACATGTTAAGGAAATATAAAATAAAACAAATATTTCACACAGATTTATTAATTTTTTCAAAATCATCAAAATATTTTATCGTGCGATATATCTTCGCTAGTATCTAAAACCGTATTATTGGAGTATGTATACATAGTTCCAAAGTAATTTGTGTTCTAGAACATCTTTACCATACATATTTTTCATTGTATATAACGGTTTTCAATATATAATACTTATTTTCTAACTGTCGTATATGTAAAAGTAAAAAATACTGCACGTAAGTTGCACTAGTAAACTTGTCATCAACTGTTAACAATTATTATTATTTGTAGTTCAATCATAAAATGTAGTATTTCTGACGCACCTTTTTTAATTATATATAGACTGTTGACTTTTAAAAACTTTTTTGGTGTAGGTAGTTGAATTATTTAGATATTTAATTTAATCTTGCAGCTGATCTATTTCATTTGTATTGCAAGAAGCTTCCTCTGCACTGATTTGTTTTATTTATCGATTCAATTAATATTTTTCTGCGTAACATATGCATATCTGAAATTACAAAAATAGTTTATTTAACTGCACTCGAAAGTTGGTTAATTTTAAAATCAAACAATGTATAGTATTATAAGTATTTAAATAATTGGGATTTTATGTTGATACACATGTTGATTTTTATATAGTATTGAGGTGACATAGTACCTTAAATTCCATGCCATAGCTCTATCGATTCAGCATTTACTTTGAAAGTATATAAGCGACGGAGTTTTGTTTAAATGAACTGAAAAAAAACAACTCAGATTATTATCACAAGCATAGATATGACGTTATTTACGCTATTTATTATTAATTGTATAATATTTAAGTCGATTTTCATATGTTAGATAATAAATATTGCTCTAGTCGTTCAGTTAGCAAGTACTGTGCCAGTTATGTAGAGAAAAATTGATAAAACCTGGTGTTTCAAAATGCTTTTGAGCTAAAGATGTAAATAACAGTCCCTAAAATACACATGTTAAGTTTCGTGGCATAATAAAACATTCCGCGTTATGGTTTATGATCACCAGCTTCGAATATGATATTTCCTAACTTATTGACACTATGAAAAAGTATATGTACCCATACCACTGACATTATAAAAAATCGATACTACAAAGGTATCGATACTTTCCTTGAGCAACACTAAACTTACTTTACGTTACGTAAATATTTGTAATTTATATACAAATATATGTAAGTACAGCAATTCGCATGATAACACATACCTACTTAAATTACAATAAAAACCAAGCGATCATTACGCTCTGAAACAATAATGTAATTTCAATAACATATTTTCATCAACTCACCGGCTAGAAATCTATTGTTTAAACATTTTTATTTGTGTTTCGACACCACAGAGTTCGCATTTTCTTTGCGATTTCCGTATTGTATTGATGTTCACTATGAAATATTAAAAATTTTGAATAAAATGTATTTGAGGTGATATATTTACTAAGTGCCATGACATACATTATGACATAGAGAAATGTAATATACCGGGAACAATATGATTAGTCTATAGCCATGACAGTCCAGTTGAGTTGTCAAGGTGACAATGACTCGTATCGTATTTGGTAATTTTGAACAGAAATCGGTACACCTGCAATACTTTACCTTATTTTAAGGTTGGTGTCGCTGGACTGCTTCCTCTATGATTGATATTCGTCAAATTTAGCTTTTTATTTGATGAAAACCAAACATATTTTTTTCCGGTATGTTACTTTTCTCTATGCGTTACTTGCTCAGTGAACCAAATTTTATTGTAACATCATTAGAGGTATTAAAATAAAACATTATATATCAATTATGAGCTATAAATTCTCAAGCCAAGAATCTACGCCACTGATAATTTACTATATGAATTACAAACAGCTACTATTACACCTTTAAACAGAGGGAGGAGTTTCAAGAAACCCTGAAGGGCCGCCAGCCGGCGTGAAGTGTATTTTGCGCTAAATTTTATGGTGTTTCAGCAGAAAAATAGGCTATTGAGTTCAAGCAGTGCTTTTATAAGTTCTAATTGTTCACTAAAGGTGATTCCCGACAGAACTTTCGTCTCCAGCGGTATTTTACCGTCTGTTCTGGGAAAGAAGAATGCTGTGAAAACCTGGAGTGCGTAGTAATGTACCTACCTAACAGTTTTGCAAAGACAAACCACGTAGCATTTCATGAATGCGCCGTTACTACAAATCGAGAGTGCTGTGACTTGTAACCGTCTAGGCTTAGTGTTGTTTTAAGTTCATATTAATTTTAGGATAATTAAAGCGTTTATTTTGTACTAGTCAGCGTATGGTTGGTTTTTATTTGGATTATGATTGTGTCTGTTATTACATTACCAAAAATAAAGAAATTACTTAACTGTTGGTGTAGTTTTGTCTTTTTATTCATCTACTTTCCTTTATTTTTAAGGAATAGTGTGGCAAACGAGCATGATATCGAACTTACCTAGCCTATAAGATCAGAGGGGGAAGAAAAATGCTTCTCACGGCCCTGCTATGAGTTCGCCACCCAATAGTCTTTTATGCGCCACCAATAGAAGCACACACTGATCCATCTCATCATCACTGTTGTATGCGCAATGCGTGGCAACATCCCACTCACACTGACCTTGGCAGTGGCATGCTGCCACGAATTTTGTCTTAGTCGCGTTTCACAACATCCAACGAGATATCCTATTATCCCTAACCCACGAACTGTTCGGTATATAGGTACCAATAAATGAAACGCACAATTGCACTTCGTTTATTTTTATTAAGAACCAAAAGTCCAATCACACAGCTTCTACGTTTCACATTAAAATCTTCTTCTTCGTAGTGGTTAGAATGTTGGCGTGAGCATGGTCATCACCTCAGAGTTCGTAGGTAGTTAGTCTGACAATCCGTTGGTATTCCTTTCGTGTCGCTGCCTGTGTTCTTCTGGTGCATTTGTTGACAGCTTTGGTTGATCTTGAAATCTTGAATGCATAGGTGATCTTTTTTGAGCCTTATTGTTTTCAATTTGACCATGCACAATGAAGAGTTTCATAGCAACATTATTGCGCCGCAAGACATATCCAACGAGCGAAATTGGTGTAAATGTGGGCCGGAACGGTGGAATATGGACGCTGTTTGATGCAGAGTTTCGGAAAATGTCCTGAATTGGGTTCATCGTACATTAGCATCACTTCCCTCCAGTGCCATAAATTAATAAATACCTTCTTTGCGCCTGATAAACGACATGGTACAATACTACTTCTAATCTTGCTGCCATGTTTGTAACTCTTTTCATAGGTAAATTATGAATGAACAAACACAATAATAACATGAATTTTCGAAGTTTTACCACAATTCAATACGTTACGTCAGCCATCTGACTGAAAATTTCTCAGTGACATGACATTCGTAGATTTTTGACAGATCCTCGATAGCCAGCCTTCGAGCTTACGTTAGAATTAGGTTCGTGCTCGCGATTTCATACAAAACTTTTTACGTGACAAAACATTCACGTTTAAATCTCGACACGTTAGTTGTCAAAACCTTATTTTCTGTCAAAATTTAGTTCCTTTTACGCACTGTAGAGGCGCTGATCAAATCCTATACAAAATGGTGACATTTCGATACGTTTACGAAACGGTTACGATTTCGCAAGTTATTCGTGCTTGGGCTACAGATCAGTATATAGAGTGTAGCGATGCATACCTTCCATTGAACCGTATATACGTTGGACATCCAACGATGCAACTACGCTAATCACACAAGGATTTGCATTGGTTACCGTTACTCTTAACTTATGTTGGCGATTAGGTTATAGATGACCACATTAAGTTTAAAGAAATATTTTTTTTTTACCTAAAAATGGTACTGACTTTACTGTCAATGACTATATCAAGATAGGAAAACATTTTTTTTTCTGTTAGGTAAACCTTTGACCACAATCTCACCTGATGGTAAGTGATGATGTGGTCGAAGGTGTTAACAAGCTTAACCTAGAAGTACTGGCTCTCAAGGACAGCTGCCGGAGCATACCGTTTGGTGCTTGGCGACAGATTTTCTACTTGAGGGTGGTCGCTAGCCAGGAGGGCATTCGCAAAATACCCTTTCACCATGCACATTCAAATAAATAAAGAATCATGAAAATCGGTTCACCCAGTCAAAAGTGCTGACATAGAAAAATACAGTCGTATCGAGTACCTCCTCAATTTTTTGAAGTCGGTCAAAAAATGAAGTGCTTTTATGAAAAAAAATTACTCTACAGAAAATAAAGTAGTTAAATTAAAAAAAATTGGCAACTTATTACAAATTTCTAAGCACTATCGCGAGTTAAGCGGAAATCTATTTTTTTTTTTACATTATTTACCTTGATCGAGAAACAACCCAGTCTACTCCAGAAAACGTGAAACAAAATTTGGGACTGCCATTTTTGGTTCACCTGAATATAAAATTAACAATAATGAAAAGTAATTTTAAACGATTAGACACTTTTCTTACAAAATAATAATTTTGTAAGAAAAGTGTCTAATCGTTTAAAATTACTTTATCAGCTGGATCACAGTCACCCGTACTACGGGTTTGCAATAATCTCCACGCTTGGCAGGCGGCTTGGGGATCGCAGTGTAGGGTGTCAGTACTGTAGAAGGCACTGCTGCCTCCTCTCTTGTATTTTCCTTTTGTCGTCTCTTACGACTCCCACAGGAAGGTAGTCTTATTGTAGTCCGGCACCCCACGGGCTAAATTAAGCATGTATAAAATAATCTCATATCTTTCTACTCGTATAATATATTTATTGAAAAGCTTGTTATACCAGCGGTTGCACCCTTTACCGTGGTACCCGCGGGACACTCGCCCCAACGCGTCACGCCTTCTGTTCTCAAACGCTCTTACACTCGCGCTCGTTTATCGCACCAAACATCATTAGCTTACCAAACCACAACAATGAGATTTAAAAGGTCTTCGTTACTGTTGTTCAGTCTTATGAACTCAAGTTAAACTTATTTAAATTTGGTACAAATAGAGAGGTCGAGAGAATTTAGAATTTCTGTTGTATGTATATTAAATGCAGTTTAACCATTCAAATCATTGATTACAACAAAGCTATTTTCTGATACATACATATCAGTGGTAATTACGTCATTGCTCAAGTTCCAGCGGAGACAATTATGCACTGAACTATTTCCAATATGTCAGCGAGTAGTGCCAAAACACAATTTACTAATTACATCACTTCACTTATTATATACACCAGTGGAACAAAAGCCTTCCCCATCGCGAGGATTTAGCATAAATCACACGCTTGGCAGTTGTTCAGATGGTGATGTAGGTGCCCACCTTCTGGTATTGTTCCCTTCGGAGCTAAATGAGTTATGTAAAATTATTATTATCTGTGCAACATAGCGACAAACATCGAAAGTTGCATAAACTATAAATCAGGTTATTTGCCACGTGTCACTTAGCTCAGCCACTCGGGAAAGCTCTTGCCACTTGGGTGGCCTTGTGATATTACTGGAGTAGAAGCCAAAAAGTCTGTGCACGGAATACAAATTTAGAAAATACGGCTTCAGAGATTCTTAATATAAAGTACTGAACACGAATATAGCATTTACGAGTATATTTAAATTTCAATTCCCACTCGAGGCATATAATAATATTTGCAAATATAGTATTTTGTATAAGTTTTATCTGCTCAGATAACAGTAACCGTAATATCAACAAATCTCCAAGTACCGTACCCTTTTCCGCGGTAACGTATTTAACTATAACGGTAAAGGAACATCTAAACATGAAGGAATATAAATCGTAAGTACAAATGAATGAAATAAAATTAATATTTACTATTTGTTATTTTGTTACGAAATAACTTGTTGGAATTGGTACTACGCTGATTAAAATACGCGGAGCACATATATTTCGTTAATTATTCCGTAAATAATTAATGTTACGCGTTTTACTGATTACTTGTGGTAAGCAGTATATACGTGAAGGAGCTATCCGTTTAATTGCTTGTCAAAAATGGCACTATGGAATAGTTGAACAAAAATTAAGGAATATCGACCTGTTTCTGAATCTTGGACCAAAATACAAGAAGGAGGTACCCAATGCAAACGTATATGATAACAAACATTGGGTTGACTACGGCCAGTTTTCACTTAACAGTAACTCACGCTGGCAAGGAGCAGATGTCGACAACAAATAACTTGGCAGAATAACGTGTTGCTGAGAAAGGCAAACTCTTCCGAAACTAACAATGTCATGTTTATTTTTATTACTTACAGCGCATTTGAAGTGATAATATCAACGTTTTCAAATTCTACATTATGCAACTTGTAGAATTATATAAATACTTATTTACTATTATACCGGCTAGCACTCACGGTGTTTGGTCGTAATCTCCGACCGGTGTTCGAGCAGTAAAGATGCTCATTCTCAAGGAATGCGGGCAGCTTCGAGGGCTGCTCGACGCGCACTGCGGGCGGCTGTGAGCAACGCCCTCTGCGACACTTGAGGAACGGCGGGCAGCAATGGTATCGCAGGTAGGGAACGGGCGCGTGCGACACTGTCGCTGTGTTCACTGCACTCGTCAAAACTATGTGTAGGGTCTCCGCACACTATAGCAACTACGTCTGATTCGCGGGTAAACAGTTTGGCACTGGTCGAGGCACAATTAAGCACCGGTTTCCATGCAGATGGTAAAGTCCAGCCACCGTCCCTATTAAAATTTGGATGACGATTTATTTCAATAGCCTCACGTACTTTCCGCGGCATAAAATACTTTTCTCTCGCTAGTACGGATGCCTTATCAAACCGTATCAAATGTTTCGTATCTCTAATCAGGGCGTGCTCGGCTATTGCGGATTTCTCAATCTCTAGGTTCTTAATGCACCTGACGTTCTCCGTCAACCTCGTAGCTATGTTTCGTCGTGTTTCTCCGATATAGGACTTACCACAATCACACGGTATTTTATATCCTACCCCAGGCCCGGCAAGTGGTTCACTGTCCTTCGGTGAACGCAGCATCTGTCCGAGTTGACTTTGTGATCGGAAAATCGCCTTAATTGAGTACCTCCGTTTCATCAGGTATCCAATTTTATCCGTTATTCTTTAGATGTACGGTAGATACACTGGCGATCTGTTGACAGTGGTAGGTCGCATGCGTTCAGTTCCACTCACAAGTCGAGAACATTGGCGCCAATTATAGCCGTTACTCTCTAGCACCCTTCGGACGTGTTCCAGTTCGGCATCAACTAACTGAGGGTCACATAAGCTTTACGCACGGTTAATTACCGCTCTTGGTACCGAAGATAAATGGCATGGGTGATGATGGGAGTCAGCCCGTAGGTACTGGTCGGTGTGTGTGTCGGTTTTCTATGCACAGTATGAGTCAACATACCGTCAGGTCTCCGTATCACTTTGACGTATAGAAACGGTAGCACTCCCTCTTTCTCTTCCTCAATGGTAAACGATATCTTCGGGTGTACAGTGTTCAAATGCGACGTGAACTGATGAAGAACATCTCCAGGAATTACAGAAAATACGTCGTCAACATACCGCCACCAGAATCGTGGTTTAGCGACAGCTGTTGATAATGCTGTATTCTCGAACCATTCCATGAAAATGTTTGCCGCTACTGGAGCAATTGGTGATCCCATCGCTACTCCATCAACTTGCAGGTAATGGTCTCCACGCCACAGGAAATAGCCACTTTTCAGACAAAACTTCACCAAATCAATGTAAACAGTAGGTAAATTTGTTTCCTGTATCATTTTAGATATGATGGTGATCGTGTCCTCCACTGGTACATTGGTAAACAAAGAGTTGACGTCAAAGCTGACCATTAATTCTCCATTCGCACATTTGTTAACAACTGGACAAAATGTCTCGAATCTACACCGTGAGTGCTAGCCGGTATTATAGTAAATAATTGTGTAGCTCACGTTAGTTTTTATGAATATATAAATACTGTTAGTCTTACTAACAGTTCTTATGAATGAAGTAATTTAAGTAACAAATGATAAACTAACAATCTCCTTCCTCCAACTTCCTCCTTAGAGGCGTGTTGATGACAGCCAACTTCCTTTACATGTTCAACAGAATTTGTGGAAATTTTACGAATAACTTAGTTTGTTCTCATTATCATTCTATACAAAAAGCTTTTGTTTAATGTCTTAAATTATGTTAAAACCCCAAAAAACATTCAAGGCTGATTTGAAAACTATTTTATTTATCTTTTAACAACAGAAAAATTAGACTTTGACCACCATCTCTATTGTTGTAAGTGATGCTGTGGTCGAGGATGGTGAACGCCTTGTCAAAAACGACTGGCTCTCAAGAACATCTGCCGGAACACTACGTGAGTTCCATGCTTGATATGTATGCATGCGAGATATTTGTTGACGAGTGTCAATGACGCAATAAACTATTTTGGACTTTAACTAAATCCGACAGTATTTTATATTATTATTTAGAATGGTAATAAGGCATTTCTTATATGCTAGTCCGGGCCTCGAGCAACATTCAATTACAAAATCTGTCGCCAAGCACCTATTGATTTACTCTGACAGCTACGCCTGTTTCGCACCTTTGACTGCATCATCACTTAACATCAGGCGTGTAGTAGCTCAAGGCTAGGCTAGCTTATCAGCAATAAAAAATATCTATAAACTATAAATACATATCGTTACATAATAGTATTATGTGTAGGTATATGTATACGCGTTCGTAGAGTTACGCGTAGCAGTACTACGTGACTTTACTGCCGCTACGTTGCCGTAGAAATGCTACTCGGTCATGTAGTTACGAAGTACAATAATCACGTAAAACTTGAAGGTATTCTGTTTACAGACATCGATAATAAAATTGAAGCTACAATATAGCCATCGTAATATTGATGATATGATTTTGATTTGATATTACACGCATGATTTCGTTATTTGAGCCACCTACTCCTTTAACCACCATAACATTTAACATAAAAATAATGAAAAATGTTGTCGTGGTCAAACACAATGGTTTTCGTCATTGAAAATATTTTTTTTTCTCAACCTACTTATTTATCTTCACGATACAGGCTTGCCTAGTGTGAAGATCACAAATTATGGAACTTACGTAATTAGTTACCTCAGCGATAGACAATACTAAATATGTACTTAGTAATAGATAAGTTTTAATATGCTTGATTAATATTTACTATATGTACCTACATGTGTATCGCTGCAAATAAATATATTTTCATTTTCATTTAATTTCATATAAATATATAAATGACATAATATTTATGTCAGATTCTATATAATTATCGCCATTGAACATTTCGTTTTACCTACGGTTAAGATGTCATACGTTTGGTAACATTTAACATTATATAAATTTACGTAAATGTTATTATATATTATGATATAGGATTGTAACAATACCACTTTTATAACAAGGTAATGAATATTTTACAAGAAAACGATTTAAAAAAACTAATCTAAAGATATACTTAATAAGTACACATCACCAAAAAAAAACTTGGTTAGGCTATGTTGAAACTGCAGCAATAAAACTAAAAAGTCTGTTACACATCCAACAAAACAAGTCATTTAATCTGTGAAATTTTACAAAAGAAGTTAGGTGACAGGTAAAATATCCAAAAAAATTGTTAGTCCGTAATACTCTGCTCATTATGGTATTTTTCAAAGTGGGCTAAAGACTTCATTTTTAGAAAGACGCAAAAAAAGACGCCGTACAGTAAAAACAAATAATATACCAAAATTAAAAAATAAAATGAATAGATTCAGGCGTTACTGTGCGGAAATCCATATTTATTAATAACAAATATTGATAAAATATTTTAAGAAAACATCATATTAATATTTTAATAAAACACTTAAAAATATAAAAATATATCTAGTGACTAATTTAATAATAATTAATTTTCCTGCTAAGCCGACGTGACGTCACAACCGCCACGCAGCCAAACCGGAAGAATTTTCGACGCGTTTCGATCCTACACGTAGCATCCTCAGGAGGTCTTGACTGTACGAAAGCACGATCGAGAATTAAAAAAAAAATTGACACTCAACTAGATCGCTCAAATAATATTATGAAGCTTCTCATTATATATTTAAAGTAACTCAAATGAATGTTTGTAAGTTGCTGTTCTGTTGATTTCTCGTCACTCGCAGTCAGTCGCACACTTACAAAGACATAATTTAATTATATTCTACACTTAAAATTTTAATGTGGTAGTAATTTAATTATTACTACTCCATGATAAATACAACGCCTATATAGCAGGTAAAAATGTAAAATGACATAAATGAGTACATCGCTCAAATTTCATCGTTACTATATTATTTTGATAAGCTTCAGTAACGCGCTGAGAGGTTTAAAATATGTTTTTATTATAATATGTAATAGTGACAGCACCACATTTATTTCACATTTATGTGAAATACTTGACATGTTTTTTCGTGGAATGCATGTTTTTCAGATAAGATGTTGTGTACAACATATGTACGTATTAAGTAGTTCTAGTGACTTTGATTTTAATGAATTTTAACCTTAATTCACTATTTATTATAAAAATAACAATTATCAAATAAATCAGCTAACTACTTCTACCACCGAAAAGTAAATTCACATTTTCGGTTAGAGGTTTTTTTATTTTATTTTATCATTCTTTTCAGTAATGCATTAATGCACGCTGCCTACAGAATCTCCAACCAAAGTCACTCGCCTATAATTATGGTCACAAGCACTAATTACAGTTGCAATTAAAGTCAAAGTCAAAATCATTTATTCAATTTAGGCGTCTACGACGCGCTTTTGAAGGTCAATTACAAATTTTAGTATTGAAATATTCTACATAGTACTGCCACGTTCAACAACAAAAAATTGTATAGAGCCACTGCGAGAATATTATTATACCATCTAGGCATGAGTCGTCCAGCCCGTCTGATCAGTAACCACCGTCGAGTAGAAAATCTATCGAATAGCATGCACACCTCAAATGGTGTGTTCCGGCAGTTGTCTTTGAAAGCCAATAATACTAAGTTAGCTTAAAGTACATCTTCGTCTTATCACTTACCATCAAGTGGGATGGTACTCAAAGGCTAGCCAATATAAAATAAAAATGGCAAATACATTTGTAGATAAGTTAAGTCTAAAAATCACTGATTTGAAGTTGTTTAAAATAAAATGCACCAATATGGAGGTATATTCTTCTCAAAAAAAAAAACCATCTAAGGCCAAATAAAATGTAAGGTGTAGTCATTAAAAAATTCCAGATATATGTAAGAAAACTAGCTAAAACACTTTATAATTATTATCTCAAAAATAAATGTCCATTGAAGTAACGAGAGAAGTTTTTATAGCGCTTTCCCTCTACGTGCCATCAATCTTGTAGAGCTATCGACTCGGCACCCAGGGACTCCATTACACCCACGAGTAGATGTAACGTGCTAAATAGAATACTCCAGCGTCGATAGTTTATAGCTGTTGTGCGCTATCATCGTAAATTAAATTCACTTAAATAAATATATTATTGAAAAACTATGCATTACTTTGTAATACATCTCAACTAATTTTTTTAACACAAAAAATTTATCAACAAATTTAACTAGTATATTAAAAAAAAACATCTAGGAGCTAATAAGAACCTTGTGACAATTTCATCTAATTTTCCTGCTAAGCGGACGTGCTGGCATAAACAACTATTAGCCCAACCTCTTTTAGCTTTGAATTACATGTGCCATGATATGAATACCTTTTCTGACAAGGCAAGTCGAAAATAAAATAGATACTTACGCGAAACATTGCCTGACAGCGACATGATGTACAATAACAGCGATAAATCTCTCTGCATGTGAGATTTGTCTCGGGTCTGCTGACGGTGCGCTATAAACCCTTTCCGCCGCCTAAAATATGGTGTAACAAAATGGTTTTTGTACGTCATTTAGAGACCTGCTTTTTCGTCGCACAATTTGAGCCCACAGGGAGGGTAATTGGGCCCTCAACAGCGGTTATTTTGCATTTTGGATTGCAAATGTGTACGGAAGAAAGGCGAGCAGCCGTCGCTGTCCCGCGAATATCTGATTTAATAACCCACCACCTAAATAAACGGAGCCAACCATACTCAAAATAAATATATTAGATACAATGTAAAACTAATTTGTAAAAATATGATTTTAGCTTAGCACGCGATAGTGCTTGTAATCATATTTAAAAATATAGAAGGATAGCGACATCATTCCGAGAGTTAAGTGTTTGAAAAAGTACTTCTTTAGATTAGATGAAGTCTAGTAGTCTGATTGATAGCCGCGCACCTTCCCCTGTGACGGTTAAAGTAATACAATTGGAGCACGAAATTTTGGCAAGAAATAGCGTACCCAGGTGGCCCAGTGGTTTAGGCCATTAGTTATCTGTATAATATTCATTTACACTATATTTTATATTCTCGTAGAACCAGACTACATGAGTTATAGTATATTTTTAGGGTTCCGTACCCAAAGGGTAAAAACTGGACCTTATTACTAAGACTCCACCGTCCGTAGGCTGTATCACATGAACCGTGATAGCTAGACAGTTGAAATATTCCCAGATGATGAATTTCTGTTGCCGCTTCTACAACAAATATTAACAATCGGCCAAGTGCGAGTCGGGCTCGCGCACGTGTAAACTAAAGCAAGGTTATAATATTAGTGTCTAATGTTGTATAGATAATGGTACGGAACCCTTCGTGAGCGAATCCGACTCGCACTCGGCATTTTTTTTTATTTTTAGCTGTTGTTATTACCGGCTCTCAAAGACGCCAGCCGATACACACCGTTAGGTGCTTGGCGAATGATCTACTTGAAGGTGGAATCTAGACAGGCGCGCATTCGCTAAATTCCCCACCTTCATGCTAAGAAAGGCAGTCTAACGACTAAAACAACAACCGGTACCGACGACAGTAAAGTCGTTGGTGGGGGCTGCGGATGTGAGCGCGGCCCCTGCCACTAGTCGAAGACGACGGAACACCATTAGGTTTTTAGTCGGTAGTGGGGTCCCTATTGACCCTGAGCCCGACATAACCACCTGCTCCACGGCGGGTGTGTATGCGTAAATGCATTTTCCTCATGACAATCATCCAAGGCATCATGTCACCCATCCAAGGCATGATCGCAACGCAGTCCGGACGTTGCTTACTTAGCAGATTGATCAAGAAAGACTAAGCGACCTGTGCTACGAGCGCTTCTATATGTGTTGGAAATCCTCAAGTGTGTCGAGTGACTCTGTATATCTTAAAATTTTAAAGTGAATCCCTTCTGCTATATTATATTTTGTAAAGTACACTGCTTTTTTATCATATATTTAAGTGGAGATAGCAGTCTGTATGGGAAATCTAAATTTAAGGAGACTTGAACTGGTGCTACTTTACATACCATCTTATGAGACATTACCAATGCAGACGTTGCACTGGTGCTTAAATATGCTGCAGCGGCAGTCAATGGCGAAGTCTTTTCAGAATAAATACCTCTCAATTACATTTCAAATCAAATCTCAGAACCAGTTTGAAAAATAATAATAATAAATTTATTCATCATAAGTATAAACTAACTTACAATGAATCTTACTTCTTGACTTAAAATGTAGGTTATACGTACGTTTCGTATTAAGTACTCGAAATATTTTTTTTATATTTACATTATACTACTATTCTAATAATAAGTCTATATATACTTCTATGGAGAGCTGATGATACAATCTACTCGTACGTACATGTTTTGTAGAATAATTTATATCGCAGAGTAAGCAGTTACAATACAAGTTACATTTACTTACTTTTGTACTAAACTGTTGCCAGTTATGCCTAAATAACATAGTATATGTTTCGTTAATCGCGATGCGATCAAGTCCCGTTAAATACTTGTAAATATATATGTTTTCAAGTCAGTAAACGTCAGTAAAATTATAATAATTTGGTACAGTTTACGTACCTAATACGTACATACTACTTTGTAGTAGTTATTTACGAATTAGGTATTATGAACACATCCATGTACATTTTTAAAAGTTGATGATAATAAGATTTGAATTGGTAAACAACGAATTTAGATTAAAAATTCACATCTACCCTCCGCACTAGCTTGCACTGTACGACGTGACGGCAGGGCAGAGCGTTCCTCGTCCACAAAACACGTTATTATGCGCACGCAGTATACGCGCGGTAAACAGATTATTTATTACTGTCACTAATAACGCATTATGCAAGTATGATAGTAAGAGTAATGGCAATAAGATGTATCAATGTTTAGCATAAACTATTTTTAAATACTTAAAAATATATAATTTGTAATAGTACATTTAGCTATATATTCACAATATAATAATAGTAAGGATGTAAACTTAATTATAAACACTTCTGTACACGAAGATTAGTGTTACATTAATAATTAATACTAAACTTATATGTAGGTATACTCTATCCATGTGAATGTAAATGCAGACGGTGGTGAGTCTAAAATTTCTTTTTTGAATTCCAAACATATATCCAAGTGAAAATACTACTTCTACTCCATATTTTATAATTCACACGGAGTTAAACGAAAATATACGAAATACGTTATATCGTATCAAATAATGAGTCGATATAAACTTGTAGGGACACCTGAGTGCAACGTGCGCGCCTATCGCTGATATTGCAAAAGTCGCCTCATGCGCTCTGTTGCCCCCCGCGTTTGTACTGAGCGTCCGTACTTCAGCCCACCTTATTAGTATAACCTTTTATGTAACTTAACATGTAGTTCTGCCGGATAATAATTAATGGTGATAACCGAAATGTAGTACTTTGATTTACCCTTCCCAGTAGACAGTCGCGAACACGCATATGGAAGAAATAAGGGCGCATATAAAAACCTTGACAGGTGACGTGCGCCACGACTGCAGATAAACATTTCATAGAACCTTACAGACTTTTAATAATATAATTTAAAAACCTTGTTTTCAGTATCGTGAGTAAGCTGCTATCTACATACAATTTGTTAGTGACGTCACCGATGCGATACCACCAGAGATTGGATTTTAAATACAGCGGATTAGTGTGTATGCAGCGCGCGGGGCACGTGTAGCCGCGGGATAGCGCCGGGGTAAGCTACGGGATATAGTTTTAAATTGGAAGTACTCTACATTGGCAGACACACGTATGAATGTAGTTAACATTTGTGTACCAACTGGGAATATTAATATTTTCTTAGCCAAATCTCCTTGATTTTAAATGCCTACATTGCAAATATTTCATGAAGGGAATATTATATGGAGTTGAAATTCCAGCAAGTGTCAATATAAAACATAAAATAGCATAAGCTCGCCACGATATCTCACGCTTTACTTAAATTCATGGTGTTAGTGTTATGGTGCAGCCAATTAAACAGTATAATATGCGATGTTTGCTTAGCATGCGATAATGATTGAAATAATATTAAATATATAGGTATATAAATAGAAGGGCAGCGACTTCATTTCGCACAACAAGTACACAAAGTTCGCGTCTGTCCATTGAGTCTCGATGATCGAGCGGTTATGACACACACTACGTAAAGCCAGCGACGCGGGCTCTAATCCCGTTTGAAACAAAAATGTCATTCTCCAAGAAAAAATTGACGAAGAAGGGAAAAGCAACAAACCAACAAACACGTTTTTACATTTATAATAACAGGTGTAAGGATATAAACAAAAGTGTCACTGCACATTTATAACGCATAGATTTAACTGTATATTTGTATATATATCTACTTGATTTAACCGATATCTCGTTCGTATTATAGAGCATGTTTTATATATTCAACCATGCATACAAACTACAGCTTATCCAGGTAGCTCGTGCCGTGAGCGATGAGAAGACGAATACCGTTGAGTAACGACGCTGCATCGCGCCGTTAAAATTACCCTCGTTTATATAACGACTAGCTCGCTCTAGATGCTGCACTCATTTTGTCTCATGTCTTACGCTCGGCGACAGTTTTTTTTGGCTACGTTATCAGATTTTGTCTTATTCTACACTGTATTAATCTTATTAAATTTTTGTTTGTCACGACTATAATTGTGGACCAGATATGAAGTATACTTCGTGCATAATATTTTGTTGTACTCTAGACCATTTTCTTTAATAATACTATTTTTTGTAGTTGTATCTACTATCGTTTAACGATAGAAAAAACAGCAAAAGTTTATAAAACAATAAGGCTTAGAACCCCTCACTTATCAAAAATATTTGTTATTTTCATTGTTTGTTGGACAAGACACTTTTTTTGAATAATAATAAACGTTAATTAACATAAAAATCAGGTTGCAATTTCATAATACTTTTGGTCCCCAAACTAGGTTACCCTGAATCTCGGGAACCTTCCTAAAAGTATAATTATTTATAAATACATGTACTATTTTTGTTATTTATATTTGCAACTAAGTAACAGCTAGTCAAATTTGGGGAGCACTCAAAAGGTTTTTTAAAAACTAATATTAAAAATACGTGTTGCCGATACTGAGGCTTTAATAATAATGAAATAATAAAATGAACAAAAGGCTTAATGTTAACTTAGGTAGACATGGTGGTCCTAGCAGAAGTCTTACTCAGCATTCGCAAGAAATACATCGTTGTTTGCTGAATAAGCCCCCTCTAGTCTAAGGCTGAAGGGCGAGGGGGATGCATAACTTCTCCCTCCCCAAGAGAGAAATTATCGGAATGTTCGATTTTAGGACTTTTCCGATAATTTCGTAAAAATTTAATTATTTTCAAATGAAAAGCATACACAACAATTATACAAAAACTCAATATTGTGAGGCCTAGCGCGACGTAAACTAGAGCACTGATGCTAGAGTCTGTTTCTTTGTTTTTAGCACTATCGAATAGTTCACTGTTTTTTAACACAAAGGACAAGTATTTCACTTCATCTAAATTGATCTCGTGCATATTAAGTGCGCGTGCACTGGATAAACTCGCGTTCGTAGGAAGCGGTGGTAAGTTGACTATGGGCAGCGGCGTCGAAACATCCATTTCCGTATAGACATGATGATGACGTATTTTAAGGCCATTAATCTCGATGTCACAGGGCTCGTCAAGGATTATGACGTATGTTCCATAAACGGGGTATTTAAATATTTCGTCGGCACACCGTTTGGTAAGCGTCGTTTTCAATTTTGTGAATAGTATCCAATTTACATCGTTAATTTTCTGAACTTTTATGTCTTCTATATAAATAGGATATTGTCTGCAGGCTGTAAGGTTACTTTCAAATTTCAAGAGTTGTTCTTCGCAAGTAGGCCCGGTACTTAGGGCTTTGTTGTCGTCATTGCATAGAAATTGGTCTCCAGCGGCGAGCGGGCGGCACGGGGTTGCGATAGGCAAGTACGTCGTTCCTTTCGCCAATAGGTAAGGATATTTAGGAAATATAGCTAAGGTTTGGTTTACAGGTTCATGGAAAACAGGTAAGGAATACATTTTATAATAGTTGTATGTACAATTATCAGTTAATGGAACCTCCATTATAAACGTAATCTGGTTTTTCTTAATGTATGACTTTACAGAAATAGTTTCTTCAATTCTGACTAAATTAGACTCATTAGGTTCATATACCAAATTGCCAACGGTGTGTATCAATTTTAAATGGTTTAATAATTCAGTAGAGTTTACAATAGATTGGTGTAAAATAGAACTTTTGCTTAGTGCTAATGCAGTCTCTACTTCGCTTAACTTAGTAAATATTGTACGAAAGTTACTTATAAATAAACTATACAATCCTAGAATATAAGAAGACACGGCTACATTATTTTCTTTAGCTATTGTCTCTTGCAATGATGTTTCCAACTTCTTAATGCGTTTATCAAGAATAAGTGAATTCTGATACATTAACTCAGTAGTGTTTATAAAGCTGTCTAACATTTTGGAGACTACTGTTACTTTCTTTGAAACAAAAACTTGGTCATGAATTATTTCGGAAGTTATTTTATCATATTTAAGAGCGTCATCGTGATCGAGATTTCCCGTCACAATTTTTATAAGAGAGCCTAATGGGTTAAGAATACCTCTCTTAAATCGCTGTGGAATTAATTGGTGGTATTTATCTATAGTTATGTCGCGTAGATGCTCTGCGTGCATTAATATTCCAATAAATGCATGAGGGAACGTTTTGTTTAAAGCTATCAAATTTTTAAACTCTGTAAATTGCGATATGACAAAATGTAAATCTATGTATATGTTATCTAAATTAATAGTTTTAATAATTGTCCAATTATCTATTTGAACATATGCTTGTCCTTCTTTTACCGGCAGTACTCCCGGATTACTCTCAAGTAATTGAAGATGAAGGGCGACTGTCGACGTCACCAGCGTCAGAGTACACCACCTGTGGAGGGCGTTTTATATTTTTAATAGGAGCCTTAGTATCTCTTTTCTCAGTTTCTACCTTAATGGGGACTACATTCCTTTCAATTACATTAACAACTTTAGCTTTCGTATATCTAGCCTTGTCCTTACTCTTTCGCTTGTTAATGTCTTTTACGAAGACGGTCTTTCCCGGTAAAAGTTCAATATCAGTCTCACCACCTTGTTTCTGCCTTATCTTTTCTTTGCTAGCTGCTAACCTTTCTGCCAGATGTGTATACAAAAACTTAGTTCGTTTCTCATGATCTCTAACTAGTTGTTGTATATATGACTTTTCGAACTCTACGTTGAACGGATTATCTGTATCTGTATGACCGAAAACTACTTCGAACGGGGTGAGTCCTGTGGTGGAGTGTATAGTATGGTTATATGCCATGACTGAGTAAGTCATGATTGAAGCGGCATCTGTGCACTTTTGTTGATATTTGGCTAGTCTGTATATTTCTATAATTGTAGAGTGAAAACGCTCTATAAGCCCCATGGAGTTAGGGTTATTTATTGTACCTATGTGGCGTTCTACTTTGTGGAGGCTAAGGAATTCCTTCATTAATTCGTTATTGAATTCCATTCCCGGATCCGAACTTATCTTTTTAGGGATTCCATAAAAAGAAAAATACTTCACCAGGGCTCTTACTACTTCTGGTGTCGACTTGTTAGGTATTTCAATAGCTTGGCCTAACTTACTGAATGCGTCAATAAGAGTTAAGTAGTATTTCCCTTCTATTGAAAACAGATCAATGAACAATTCCTGAAATGGAGCGTCCTGTGTTTGCGTTAATTGCATGACCGGTTTTAGAGGTTTTCTGTCGTATTTCATTTTGCTGCAAGCTACACAAGAATTAATTATTGCTGTAACCATCTCTTCCATTTTGTTCCAGCAGTAATTCCTTCTGAGCCTGACTAATGTTTCTTTGATGCCACGATGGCATGTCTTGCCATCGTGATATTTTAAAACAATTGCTTTCTGTTCTGCTTCTTCCCCAACATACACTACTCGTTCTGTACACTCATGCAGATTGATCATATCTCTCTTAAATAAGCCTATAACTATGTTACTAAACTGACGGCGGTGTTCGTCTTCCTCGAAATAAATAAAATATTTTATTTTGGGCCTGATGTATTCCTTGAGAAAGTTTTTGACTAGTTCTGGGTTATTTGTTGGTAAGAAAACTTCTAAAATTTTGTGCTGTTCGTGCGAAAGATCCTTAACATGTAGTTCATTTTTTAACCATGAGAATACTAAAATTTGGTTTGGTTTGTTGTCAATAGCCTCGTGTAAAATGGGTACTCCTCTTGATTCTAGATCAGCGGCAGAATGAACGGTTTGTGATTGGCTACTTTCAGGAGGTGATGGGATTACCGGTAATTCTAATTGTCGGAGTGGTCGTTTTGTTACAAGTTCAGCAAGAGTTACAGTAGCATCTGATGAATCTGATAAACTGATTGGGCTAGCGGACAGTGTCCTCTCTGAATCTGATATAGTAATAGTCGATGAGTCACGACGTTCAGGTTTGTCAGTTGATAATCTTACGATTTGTTGAACAACGTCATCCATTTCGGACTGTAATTTACGTTCCTTTTTGTCTAAGTTTACCGCCATTGAGTTCCCGTCATCGTCAGAGTCTAAGGCGTTAATCTTAATTCTACTAAGGGCGTCAGCGTTAGTGTTCTGTTTGCCGTTCTTGTAAATGATCTCAAAGTCGAAGTCTTGTAGTCGTAGTCGCCAACGCGTGAGTTTACTGTTCGGGTCTTTAAGAGAATTTAGCCAAGCTAAAGGACGGTGATCGGTATATATATAGAACTTTCGGCCATATAGGTATGGGCGAAAATGTTTTGTAGCCCAGATAAATAGCGAGAAGCTCTCGTTCTATAGTGCTATACCGTGTCTCTGTATCACTCAAGGTACGACTCGCGTAAGCAACCGGCTTATCACTACCAACCTGTCCTTGAGATAGGACCGCTCCCAATGCTACATTTGATGCGTCTGTTGTCAGAATAAACGGTTTATCATAGTCAGGATACTGTAAAAGTGGTGCATGAGTCAAGAGCTCTTTACACTTGTTGAATGCGTCAATATAATTTTGGTCGATTATAATTTTGTTGCGTTTTTTCAAGCATGTGGTCAATGGTTGCGTCAGTTTTGCAAAGTCAGGTATGAAGCGTCTGTAATAGCCAACGAGTCCTAAAAAGCTTTTAATTTCAGTCGTGGTTTTTGGTAGGGGAAAGTTCATTACGGCTTTAATTTTGTCGTCATTAGGTTTTAGTCCGTCTTTCGTTATGATGTGTCCGAGATATAATACTTCTTTTTGTAGGAATTCTGATTTGTCAAGCTGTACCTTAAGGTTTGTTTGTCTGAGTCGGTCAAAAACTAGTCGTAGTTTTTGGATGTGCTCATCAAGGCTGGACGAGAAAATGATTACGTCATCAAGGTATACCATGCAGTGGAGACCCTGTAGGCCTCGAAGAACATTGTCCATGGTACGCTGGAAGGTAGCTGGAGCCGTTTTTAGACCAAAAGGCATCCTTAAAAACTCAAAATGTCCATTTGCGCTAAAAGCGGTTTTTTGTCTGTCCTGTTCCTCTACCTCTATTTGGTGGTACCCACTAGCAAGGTCAATGGTACTAAAATATACGCTTTTACCTAGCTTGTCGAACAGGTCATTTATATTTGGTAAGGGATATTTGTCGTCAACTGTAATATCGTTCAGGCGTCTATAGTCAATGACCATTCGGAACTTTTGTTCCCCAGAGGCATCAGTTTTTTTTGGTACTAGGTGCACTGGAGCATTCCACGGAGAATGGGATTCCTGTACTATATTGTCTTGTAACATTTTCTGTACTTGTCTATTTATTTCGTCTGCTTGTGTAGGAGCCTGTCGGTAAGGTTTCACATAAATTGGGTCTTCATTTTTAGTTCGTATTCTATGTTTAACCTGGTTAGTAAATGTTAAAGGTGTCTGGTCGCAATAAAATATGTCTTTGTATTCTCTACATAAACTATAAATTTTTTCGCGTTCTTCGTCATTAGTATGGTCTAATCTGAGTTTATTTAAATTTTCAACCAGTAATCTGTCATTCTGTATGTCTGTCATATTTGTGTTAAAATTAAGGTCGCATTCGGTACTTGAATGATTTGTCACTTGCAATGGTTGCTTTACTGAGAGGGTAACTCGTTCCTCAGAAGCATTTTGAATAACTGTAGTAGCATATCCATTATTACAGTTTACGAGTGCACTTGGCATCCGTACACAGGGGCCGAATTCTCTATAGTCAATTATAGCTATTCCTGAATGTTGGTCTGTAGGTAGTCTAACGCGGTGTTCAGTTCTCGGTTCAAGTTCAATTTCATAGTCCAAATTTTTATTTATAATTGGAATGCATGTGGTTTTGGTTTTTAAGACCAAGTGTTTAAGATCGATTACTGCTTCCAATTGCTTTAACAAATCGTTTCCAATTAAACTGTCATAGCGAGAGTCAACGTTATACAAATAAAATTTGTGGTAATCGTTACTTTGGAATATTGGTAGAAGAGGAATTTCAATAACTTCACTATGTCTACTAGATGCGTGGGTGCTGACTACTTGAAAGGGTTCATGTTTAATGTTGTTACAAAAGAATTGGTATGCCTTTTGAGGGCTTAGGAACGACCTAGTGCTGCCTGTGTCAATCATCATTTTCGCATCAATTTCCGGTATGTAAATGTGAGGTAATTTAAGTGTGGGATCACAATTCAACTCTATAGTTTCTTGTCTTTTATAGAGGCCGGTATGGGAAAATTTTCAGCCGTCTGTTCCTGAGGTATACAGTGGGTCTGTGAGGGCTCATACGACGTTTCGTTGTTATACTGCTCATAGTCAATGACGTCAGTGTAACTATATTGTCCGTACGTGTCATACTCTAAGTCACGGTCATAGTTGTCATGGTCATAGTTGTCGTAGTACTGTTCGTCGTCATGTTCAATCAGCTCGTTTAGCTTAAAACCTTCGCGTGGCGTTTGAGGGATCGTTCTCATAGTCACGTCGGAAGATTGAAAACGTGGCGGTTGAACTTGGGGCGGTTTGTACCCGAATTGTTGGGGTGTCATCCCTGCATTAAGATTTGGTTTAAAACCTGATTGCTGTGGTTGATTATTACCGAACTGCGGGCGATAACCTAACTGTGGTCTGTATCCTAATAGTGGTGGACGATATCCGAATTGAGGTGGTCGGTAACCGAACTGAGGTGGGCGGTAACCGAACTGCGGCGGACGGTACCCGAGCTGAGGGCGGTTGCCGAAATATTGCGGCTGACCTTGAGGCATATTTAATTGTGCAGGTTGATTGCCGAAATTAAATTTCTGCATTTCATTGTTTGGAAACGAGGCCGGATACTTAAAGCCAGTCGGTTGCGAATTCACACCGAATTTGAAACCAATGCCGGGATTTTGTGTTGAAAACGGTTTTGGTACAAAACTGCTACTATTACTAGAGTGCATACGTTTCCTCATGTTATATTGGTCATGGAAGTTTACTTCCTCAAGAACAACACTAAGAGCAGCTTCCAAAGTGGCAGGCGATTTTAGTCGCACTATGCGCACCATATCTTCAGGTAAATTATATAAGAACACGTTTAGAGACGTATTATTATATATAGAAGCTTTCGCGAGCTTCAAATCATCATCTTCTAACATATTAACTTTCGAGATTAATAATGACCGAACACTTTGTATGCGGTTACAAAAGTCTAAATAATTTTCACCGGATTTAATTTTCATGGATTCTAGTTCGATACTTATACATTGTTCACTACGCGGATCTCCAAAATGTTGTTTTAATAACACCTTTAAGGCACTCCAAGTCATAACATCCTCACGTTCCGATAACAAACAGGCAGCTTTATCACTAAGACGACTTGTTACAGATTGGTACACATATAAATCCTGAGCATCATTACCTCTATACCTGCTTATTACATATTCACATTTTCTAATAAAAAGATTTAATTGTCCCTTGTCCCCTCCATAAATGGGAATAAGGTTTAACATCTCGCGAGGGATCGGCACAATAGTTTCGTCTTGAGACATCTTTGCGAATAGAGTTATGAGCAGGTCAGATAGTACACACAATTAAAATAACACAAAAATATTTAACACACAAAATACACAGTAAAACAATAGAACAAGCACACATAAAATCAGTCAATCGAAAAAAAACACTTTTAAGAAAATTTGTAAAAGTTGTAAAAATGTATGAAAACTTGAAATATTTTTAATTGCTTAAATTACGATTATATTACTTAATTACAATACCTGATCAATTTAGAGACCGGCAATTATGATTCTACTTGAATCTTTGTTTTAATTAATTTAAATATTTAATCGTATAAACTGTCTCTACCGTTCTTAACTCTATGTTTTATTCTTATCGCTTATAATGGCACACTTAATAGAATTTTATATTGAGTCACCAGATACGTTATAATGAGCAAAGTCTTATCTCAAACATAACAAATAAAAAGTAGGGGAGGTTTTTGGAAAGGATGGCGAAAAGTTTGACTCACCAACCGACCGCTCCCATACTGCGTGTCCCGTAGTTGACGAATTTGTTTGGTTCGAGGATTCACTCTGGATCTGTGCAGCGTATTCGCGAACAAGTAAATTTGGATACCCGAAACTCGCGAAAACTAGCACAGCTATAAACGAGCAAATCCTACCGGCTGCGCCAGTCAAATTTGGGGAGCACTCAAAAGGTTTTTTAAAAACTAATATTAAAAATACGTGTTGCCGATACTGAGGCTTTAATAATAATGAAATAATAAAATGAACAAAAGGCTTAATGTTAACTTAGGTAGACATGGTGGTCCTAGCAGAAGTCTTACTCAGCATTCGCAAGAAATACATCGTTGTTTGCTGAATAAGCCCCCTCTAGTCTAAGGCTGAAGGGCGAGGGGGATGCATAACTAGCTACTTTAACCACCACTTTTCACCTTGACTCTGGACCAACCCGAACCGAATGTCTCCTTAGAAAGTTACGAGCATCTTGTGAACCTTGTTTTTTACACATTTGTCTTTTATTTGTTAAGGTCACACTTATAAAAATAAGTATATTTATGTAAGTTTTTAATGGTGTTTATAATATAATATGTATATTGCTCAAGTAAAATTCACTATTATAATGTACTACATTACTATGCCACGTAACAAGGGACAGTGTGTTCCCATGTCCTGACAAGAGAGAGTGAATAGAGGAGTGTGTGAGAGGGTATGTGTGTGTGAGCGAAGAGTAAGGCAAAGAAAGAAATTTGTTTATAATTACTTTCCCAGTCTTTGTGTTTGTGAATATAATAACTTTATTAATTGTATTAAATAAAAAGCTTGACATGTATGTTGTGTGGCGTATAAGGTAAGCTGTCAGCGGTCGGGTAAATATGCAAACATTTTGTTCTTTACGTCTTTTAGTATCTGCTTTGTTATAAGGTGTTATTATGTACTTTCTAAGGACAATATGTAAGATGTAGGTTTGTTTGATGTTTAATAATTCATCATCGTATAATTGTCGTGTTGAGTTAAATACTCTACAAGCAACCTTCAGAATACAACGCTGTGCTCTTTTAAAAAGAACGTTTTATGTGTTCCTGCCCAAACAGATTTACAATCCTGTATGATTGAATGGCTAATAGATCTTATTTTTTTTATAGCTTGGAAGGGCACACGAGCAGGCGGCTCACCTGGTGGTAAGTGATCACTGTCACCCACGAACATCCCCAACACCAAGGGTGTCTTATTACTATTCAAAATATACAGCTCTTGGAGGATGCGTTGCCAGACTTTAAGTAGTTAGTAGTTATCTGTAAATCATAAACAGTACTTCCTTAGTAGCAATGTGTCTAATTTTTTTTACGTTTTATAAACGACTACTCGGTAAAAACAAACAACCTGGTACTTATTACAATTCAAAATATACAACACTTTAGGTTGGACGGACGGACTGACCGAGGCTTAGTTATACTGCCTTATGTTCTAGTACTGAACCCTACAAAGCAGTAGAGTCTTCCCGGAATTTCTTAAATTATTAATTAAAAAATAACCTTTTCTGTTTCTAGTAGTGCCAAGAGCTATTTTTTTTCTGTTAAACACGTTATTTTAACATGGCAAGTCTCACGTTGTCATTTTCTATATAAATTAAATGACAGTAGCACATTAGTACATTTCTATTATTACATACTCCTCCTTTAGGCGATCGCTCAATGCTGAGCATCGTGATGGCCCCGACCAACATTGTGGACCATTGACCGCCATTTATCACGATCGGTGGCTTCGTGAATGGCTATGCTTGCTTTTGAGCCACTGTATTCAGCCACCTGATCGGACCATCGTGTTGGGCTTCGACCTCTGGATCTCGTTCCTGCCATCTTTCCGGTAATCCTGTTTGGCAGGCGGGTCGAAACACATTCTTTACGGCTATCAGTAGCATCTGCTGCTGGCAAAGCCTGATGCCCAACTTCACCAGAGCCTTCGGTAGCCAATTTCACACTCGAGGACCCGGGTATCCTCGAGCGCCGGTTGTCAAGCGGACCGTCCGACCTCGCATTCTCTTTAGCTTTCTTTGTCATTGAGGTCGGGACATTCTCTTAGGAGAGATAGTCGTAGTGGTTTCCCCTTGCCTTCTACGCCAGTTCTTTTAGAGGTTATTTAATTCCTCAAGGCTACTGTGGCCTCACCTGACCAGGTTTCCCCAGCAGGGGGTCGGGTTATTAAAATCCGCCGCCCGATGCTCGGCGTTGCTGCTCGTTTTGCACCACCCAGGGGGCACGTGTAGGGTAGTGGTGGTGAATCGGCTAAGATGGTAAATCCTACGGACGCGAGCAGCTTCCACCCCCCAATTACATACATAAATAATCAAAATAAAACGGTAATTTGTTTAGTGAAAAATGTATTTTTTTTTATTTAACGAATGATTCTAAAGCTTCTGCTGGTCCTAACAAACAATTTAAGATTTTTCTATTAAATCCATTTTTTTATTAAAAAATGCCTGTAATAACTAATAACGTAATAACTCTATTCAAAGAGAGCGCGGCGCGGTCTAGTGTTGCTGCGGCGGGCGCTCTTGGCTCGGAGTAGGCATTGTTTTTTTACTACGAGACTCAAAACTATAACTAATTAAAACTGTCAGGCATTACTAGGAAAACTCATTGTTGAGTTTTCCTAGTAATGCCTGACAGTTTAAAGTACCGTGTCTCGTAGTAAAATACTCTCTTATTGAATAAATATATTTATAAAATAACTGATTTAATAAAATGACATAATATTATACATGTGGGTATAATGATGACGATGATGAAAATGAAGTGAAATAAATAAATCGTTAAATTGTAACAATCATTATTGTAATTAATTTCAAATAATGTTTGCATGCCACAGTTAGCAAAATGTACCAAGCGCACTTTGCAATTTCATTGTTTCATCCTTTATACCTACATTTTATGTGAATAAACGATATTCTTTTCTATTCTAAATGTAATTAGATTCACAGTGTATAGTATGTAGGTTGTGTCTGCGAGTGGCAATGATCTAATTAACGCGCTCTCGACAAGTGAGACTTTTAGTAGTTCATCAAAACTTTCCCACGCTGCGGGGGCCTCGTGTCTCTGTCTTTGACGAAGTTCCTCAGTGAGAGCGTTGTGGTGGCGTGCCCCGCGCGGCGCGTCGTATCAGGCGATGTATACAGGACTTCCATCTCAGCGTCATCATTTGAAGTTTGTAAATATAACAGAAGTTTGTAACTGTGTCTGGTAACGTACGAGTAAAGGCGAAATTTTTACATGACTTGTTTTATGCAGTTTAATCAGTAGAGATCAAAGTCTCGTCCATAATCAATGGTAATGTCGTTTAGGCTATCCTAGAATTACTGGCTCATAAATAAGGCTTGCGGAACACAACGGTGCTTGGTGACAGATTTTCTGCTGGAAGGTACCTAAGGTAGACATATCGCAATATATCCTACCACCTGAAAATTAAAAGATATAGATTTTGCAGACGCATAATGATGCCGTTGTCGTGCGATTGGAATTTTTAAACCGCTAACACCGGGAGGGAAAGTGTTCTCAAAGATAGAAAATCTTCTTACCTATAGCTTGAATAGTTGCGAGCATGAAATAAAAGAGAAGTTACAGATATAGCTGTATAATTATCGAAGGGCCGTGGATTACAGATAAGTTAACGCAATGGTAGGTTTCCTTGTTGAGGACTTATCTCGCTTAGCTCCTAGGTGAGGAGTTGCTCAGCAGCAGATGCCGGAAACGGTCAGGTTTTGGAGTACGCTGCACTCAGGAACAGTGCCGGAGGTAGTCCCAGCTGTAGAGACTTGGCCAACACACGCCATCCTTCAGGGAGCAGTGGTCTGGTGCATTTGAGGGTGGAAGGTCTTGCCTTGGTCAAGGCTTGGAAGGATTTAGCCCTGGAAGTCCAGTCCTGGAAACCCTTTTTGGGGTTATAAGAAGCACTAAACTTGGTGCACGAGCAGTAATTCACTTTGTACGGGTAAAAGTTGTTGTCGGCTTGGTTTTCAGATAAAAATTGGCAGTCTCATCATCTTATTCGGATAATGAGGCCTCCTTCTATGTCCATTTCAGAGTGCAGAAAACTCATTAGGTATATGATCACGTTCGACGTATTCTGCTCGTCACTATATAAGGAATTCCATGTTTAGTACGCCAATCATTAGAAAGCATCTCTTTTTTATTTCGAATGAAGCCGCTAACAACCAATAGTACATTGTACATCGAGGGGAGAAAATGATGTATTTCTGATCGAGAGTTTGTTTAAGCCCGACGCGTAGCGGAGGGCTTAAAGGCAACTCGAGAACAGAAATAGAACTTTCTCCCGAGTGATACATAGTGCTTTATACTACACCTACGAGGAAAATAAAATTATTATACGTTTTCTCGTACTTACCTCGAGACTTCTCATGCGTTAAGTTCTTTATGACTTCTTGAGCTGCATTTCTTATTTCTGGTGGCGTCATCATTATAAAATCGTCATTTTCACTATCAGATGACATTTTGGAAAATTATTTACAATAATTAAAAGCGTACTGTCAAAAGATCAATTTAATAAAAAACAAAATTTAACCAAACTGCAAACATAACTAATTGCCGCGCTTTTTTTCTCGTAGTGCAAAAGAAGGTTGCCAACCTCCTTTCATTGAAAATCGAGTACAAATAAAAATCACACCTCTTTTTTCTAAGTATTTGATATAAAACCTTATTGAGATTGTTTTTCTTTTTATGTAAGCAGCTAAAAAAGCAAAAGAACGCTACCAGGGCAGGTATGGATTTTCATACAACATTCCTTCACTGCTGCGGAGTGAAGGAATGAAAATCCATATAACTTTCCCCGCCATACATGTATAAGGGAAAAATGACGAACTTTATAACATGTTTTTGAACGAATAATGAGACCTTTTCTGAGTGGGTGTGGTATAAAAAATATTACTTGCTCAGTGCTAAAAAAACTACGTATGTACTGATGACCGTGGTATTTCTGACGTATAATTTGTCATGTCAGTGACAATACTAAAGTAAGATATTTTTATAATAAAATTATTACTTGCTCAGTGATTATAAAACTATTTCTAAAAATAGCGACATCTACCATCAGGTCATCAGGTGAGATAGTGGTCAAAGGCTAACCTATCAGCAATAAAAAAAAACGTCGATACCCTTGGTGGTGTAACCGTTGTCCCCGATGATAGCAAACACCGCCGCGGCGCCCGCGCCGGCGCCGGCGGCTGCGTCCAACAGCTGTTCGCGGTGCCACAAGCTCTAGCCCTACTTTACGCTCTCTGAGTGCGTTCAATGGCCTCATGACTTGGGCACCTGATAGTTTTCTGACGAATGGAAGAGTATTCAGTCAAAGTGTCTGGAATACAGTGACATACAGACAGTGGATAAGAATAAAGATATGATATACAAATCAATGTGCCTTTAAAATCTGGTGACATTTAAATTTTTGTGTTTAGCATAATAACCGTATCAATGTTTCGATAATACATTTTATATTTATTCAATTGATATTATGTATTTTAATATTAAATTTCGATTAAACACTTATTGTGACTGTGTATTTTTTATTTTAATGACTATATTTTAGTTGTTGGCATTATTAAAATATCTACAGTATGCTTTAATAGTAGTTTGATCCATATAAATTTGAATTGTATTTTGACATTAGTTTGTTTTAATATGTAATTTTAGTTTAAATAAATATATTCTATTTTGTAATTTGTATACATATATAACTTGCATGCACTAACTAATGCCATTGTTTATACCGTATTAGTTATGAAGATGGATAAATTATTTCATATAAGTGAGTAAAATTCAATTTAATCTATACGATATTCAGATTGGTAATTTTTGTATTCATACTCACTGCAAGGAACAAAACGTATATATACCTAAGTGTACTTGTATACAGACATACTCTTGGTTGCATTATTTCTGCTGAAATGTCTGTAAAAGTTTGCAGTTTGTTTGCCTACTTACAAAGTTTTAAACGAAAACTTATTCGAAACAGAAACAGCAGACAATTCTACTACTTGATCTTAATGATTTACGTAATTATTAAGATCAATTTACGCTTTACACTATCTTAAGAAAGTTTAATATATCATCAAAGCTGATTGGGATGATAGAGGCTATGATTACGATGAGACAGATATATAGAGGATAGATGTAGCTACAGGCGAGAGTAGAGTCTCAGTGAGAGTTGGCGTAGACTTGACGAGGAGTTCGGCATTCTTAGTGGGCTAACAGGGTGATGCCTTGTCCTTTAATTTAGTGCTCGATCACGCCATACGAAATGTCTTGCTATTAGATGGCGGATAATACAAATATTAAAGTTATCCAGGTAAACACTCTTACATATAAAAAATATATATTCTCTAAACTCATATACTTACTGAAAAGATAAAAAGAACAGCTGAGTTAACAAAAATTTATAAAATATAGTTTATACAGAAAAGTAAATATACTAAATAACATAATTATAGTAGTAGTATATAACCGGCCATTAAAGATGCAGTGACACCATCCACATTCTGCTTGATAGGTACTCCACTGCGCTCGTCACTCCGATAATATTTTCTCCACACGGTGAGTGTTGGTAAGGGCAACGGAGGCTATGGAACATTTGGAAGTCGCTCTGAAGAAAATAAGAAAATTGTCCTCAGTTCCGTTGAGACTGTTATGTGAAAACAACACATGCACATTTCATAAAAGTTATGGCTTTAGTTATGTGGTAGGCTAAGTATCGGCATTCATTGTCGTCAGTATCAGTGATATAAAACATTGCCGTCTCAAGTCTCATCCAGCTACTATGTCCCCATTGGGGGATCGGTATTGATGGCGGTCACTCACGAAACGGTTATCGGGATCAATGTCGAATATAGTTCAATAAAAAACCTTTATCTCTAAATGCGTTTTATTGTACCTGTTATGTAGAATATTAAAGTTATACTTGAGTGCCACGTCAATAGGGCGACGATTTGGAATCACTAAGTTCTGGTTTCACTTCCCTCGTCGAAGATATATTGAGTTTTTCTGTCAAAAATAGTCAGAGCCGAACAATTAATAATGAATAATAATTAAATAATTCTCCAAGCCCTTATACGGTTCTAAGCTCACCTGTTATTATCTAAGAGCAAACATGTCAGCCAAAACTCGAGTGTTTAGATTAACGAGTACACCCCAACTAACCCTTTTCTAAATCATTAGCAAAAATCGAGTGATTTTGAGATAGAAGACACACTAGATCTACCGGCACCGTATCTACTCGAGGAACTTTAAACTAAACTAAGCAAAGGCAGTGATATATGGAAAGTGAGGAATTTCTGATGAAGAACGTAAAATTTCTTTTCAGTAAGTACACGTTAAATAGAGAATTGCCTGCATCTTTTTGCATTTTGGCTGAAAATTTAATTATTATATCACAATATCTAAACTTAATTGCCTAGGTAACTGTTTTTTTTTGTTTTTGTTAATTAACAACCAAAAAGCCTCAAGGTTTATGTACATCCCAAATGGATGTTCATTAACCCATATTCCCATTAACATAATTTATACTCACACAATTTTTCTAAAATAGTGAACTCGAAACAAATAACAATTTAATTTTACCGTGATATTATTCGTCTGTGTGTGTCTTTTAAGCTCTTCGGGATATATTTCCTTTGTTCTATGTTGTCACAATACACTACATTTTTTTTTAAATATTATTGTGACGGATCTAGCACGAGGCCTACCTGATGTTCTCTGCCTACAACAGATGCATTTCGTCACATGGACCTGCGGCACGGCAATCCATAGCTAATGCCACTGAGCCATCACTGCTTCCTTCCTTTGCTTACATAAAAATAATAATGAGAAAAAAATGATGGAGTTTATATTATTGCGAGAAATCGTTTTTCTTTCAAACCTATCGATTGTAATATCAAAATGAAGGGCTTTAAAAATGATTTCATAATTGTAAATTGCAGTTTTAATTTCAATGGAACGATAAAACGCTTACCAAATATAAATAAATTGCAGTCGGGTTTTTTACTTTTTAAATAAATTTATACTTGTTTCCACTTTCTGCAGGTGGCAGCATAATGCAGAAAAGACCGCGTAAATAACATGTGACCTCCATTCGTCTATAAAACGTGGATGAGCTTTCTGGTGACGGCGGCTAGTGCGGTGATAAAACCGCAACGCCGCCATGAAGTTTATTAATTCTTCATTCCCTGTTATAAATGCAATAAAAGATACAAAGAGATCGCTTCTCATAAATTCAGCCGTTTCTGAGGGAACAATTAAGAATGCGCATATTTGTACATTTAAGATATCAGTAAGATATAAAAGGTTGGAAAGTCACTTTTGAATCATATAATTTGCTTGATGCCGCTACTACATAATTATACCGCGCTGACAAGTATTATAAAAAAACCTTTAAAAAATAAACTTCACAGCACTACTCAAATCTATAGTTATAATAAAAGTGTAAACGGTCCACTTCTGTACATTGCAGATATTTTGAAAATAATTTTTGAGAGGATTCTGTAGCTGATACTGATGCCAAAACTGTTTTTTTTTGTCTGTCTATCTCTCATCAAGGCCGCGCATCACGCCAAACTACTAAATGAATTTGAATGAAACTTAGCATCATTTGAGGTCATACTACGAAGGACATTGTATACTTTTAATCCCGAAATTCAGCACGGTTCCCTCGGGAAAGGGGATGAAAGTCAAAATGTACACTTAGTAATTTATTAACGCGTAGTCCGATTTCAGTCATTATTTTTTCGTTAGATTAGTGATGGGACATCTCGGCACGTGATAGGACATCTCAGCACCCCACGGGCAGCCTGGCATCCTTATTTAGTTTTGCAAGTTGCTCTGCAGTCTCCGTCGCCCGTACAAACATGGATGGAGTGGATTTTGCAACTACTTACCTCTAACGAAACCAAGCAAAAAAACTCGAGTCGGGTGCTAATAGTACCCGCCCGCGGCGGTTGCCGCCCGATGCCCGCACCCAACAGGGTGTAAACAGTTCCAAGTGAATGTTAACTTTTCAATTAAACGCGGGCTTTGTCCATTAAACTCCTGAAAAGTTTACCAACTCGACTTTAATCGCCTGCTACTGTTCTAATATAGAAGCTTTTTAATTTGTCTGCTGTGAGTAGGAAATGAGCGTGGGCTTTAGACTTTACTGCCATTGTAGAGGGCGCAGACAGGGTAAGATTGGATTTAAAAAAAAAAGTTTAATGCATTTTCCCACCGTGGGATACTTCGAAAATACTTTGCTTTGCTACGTCAGATTTTTTATATAAAATACTCTAAGATTAAGACACTTTAGCAATTAATTTCAAATTCAACTTCCTTGAATGATTTATGGATAAAATTTGAGTCACGATTAAGTGTTCACTCTCAGATCATTTTGAAAGTAACAGACATGTGTTGTGCATGGTGGTAGGGCATTTTGCGAGTGCCCGCCTGGCTAGCTACCACCCTCAAGTAGAAAATCTGTCGCCAAGCACCTAACGGTGTGTTCCGGCAGCTGTCCTTGAGAGCCAGTACTTCTAGGTTAACCTGAACAACATCTTTGACCACATCATCACTTACAATCAGGTGAGATAGTGGTCAAAGGCTAACCTATCAGGCATAAAAAAAAAAGTTGTATTGTTACGCCAACAGTTATATTATATGTTTCATAAAGAAAATGATAAGAGATCAATCTGTAACTTGCAGATAACAGATTATAGCAAGCTTCATTTTAAAATATAATCCGCAATCAGCAATTTACAATCAAACATATTTTCAATAATATTGTTGATATTTATTTTAAATTTATATTGCTGATATATTATTATTATCTCTGGTTTTTACAAGCATTACAAACCAGTAATGGTTTAAACGTGATATGTTAAGATCCTGAAATAAATTGTATTCCCATGTTTACGCAAATTAATTATTTGGATCTGTTGATGCCTCTATGTCTGTGTGCAGTGGAGGGGTTGAGGGAGGAGGGGGTGCGAGTGTACGCTGCTGATACGGCACTTGTAATTTACTCGGTGATCTTTTGAGGCTATTCCACTAATCTATGGTCCAATCAATTTCTACTTCGGCCGGAACAGAAGATTGGACTTTGAAACTAATAAAGATATTTTCATTGTATTTATTTCCGCCTTATTACACAAAACCAATTAGGTTTGGACCAAGAATGCACACCTGCGCTTATTGTACCAGCCAGATTTTCCACTGCTGAACTCATTTACTGATGCCTAACTAATTCGTTTTTTTTTTTAAGATAATCCCTGTCCGGTTTACTTACACAAAATCAATTCCGTTTACGAGCTCAACACGCATGACAAACGGACAGACACCCTGACATACAGACAAACTGACAGCGTAACTTCGGCTTCATTTTGTCTTTTGGGTACGAATAACTAACAAAATATTAACTATTCACTAGCATCCCTCCGAGAAATGAACTAAGTTTTCTCTTTCGACTTTTTAAAACAAATTTAATATTATACCTAGACTAGATATTACTAAGAGTTCAGCTAAATACACATTATGAACTAGCTGTACCTGCAACTTCGTTCGCAATTGCCGTACCTGCAGACTAATTATTCAGATTTGAGCACTGTTTATCGCATATTAACCAACGCTGTTATCTGCGGTGAAGCACTCTTAGTTAAGCATAGCTCAGAAAGGAGCTTTTTATTTTGGATTTGAAAACTCCCAGGTTGTATTTTCCAGAAGACAGTAGTTAACTCAGAAAATTTCTTTGCGGTTCGCACAATAAATTTTGAAGCAAAGCACTTTGTGCGTTTTTTTATAGCTGGTAGGCTAGCCTTTGTCTACTATCTCACCTGATGGTAAGTGATGATGTAGTCGAAGATGTTGTTCAGGCTAACCTAGAATTTCTTTGTTATTTCGATTTTATAATGGCGTCTATTCACCGTTGCTCTCCTTGTTTGGCGGTAGAGCGAAAATAAATAAGATTGTGCACTTCCATTGCGTAGTCTCCAAAATGTATCCGGCAAATGATAGATGGTTAAAAAACTGATTGTGGGATGCCGGGCTTCGCATGGGGTGCCAGGCTATCCGTGGGGTCACTCATCATGCACTATTCTAACAAAAAAAGAGTTATAGAAGTCGGCCTACGCGTTAATAAATTATAACTAAGCGTATATTTTGACTCTCATCTCCTTTCCTGAGGGAACAGTGCTGAATGTCGGGATAAAAAGTATACATTGTCCTTTCTCGTAGTATGAACTGCAATCATGCTAAGTTTCATTGAGTTTCATTCAGTTGTTTTGGCGCGGCCAAAAAAAAACGGTTTTGGCATCAGTATCAGCTATTAAGTACTCTCAAATATATTTTTTTCAAAGTATCTTCAATGTACAAAATTGTACCTGTTACATTCACACGAGGCCCTATCATAGTAATGTCTATATCACTAATTAAGTTTTAATTGTAGCTGAATCGACTTTATTTAATTTGAATTCCGCCTCTGATGCAGAATTATAAAGGTCTACATTAGGTGATGCTGAAAGGGAAGTCTCGGTTTTTTATGACACCTTGTTTGATAAGTTTTAAGACTTTTTTGTCCTCTAAAAAACGAGCCTGGGGGCACTGCGACACTACATCTGGCTGTCTTGCGATACAAAGGTACCCACTACTGCATTCGAGGTTTGAGTACAAAGAAAGCATTGTTAACAATATTAACCAAAGCTGGTCTTAAAATCTCTAAAATAACGTTTCAACCCGGATAAGGACTCGCGCCAACGACGTCCTTGAAGCCAGTGCGCCAGCTTTAGGCAATGTTGCTACGGAAACAAAAAATAACCGATTATAAATCAGCTCAACAAGACATAACAAAACGCAATGTCAAAAATAAGCTAATGGAATTAACTGCCGAGGCCCAAACGAGCCCCAGAAACAGTACTGCTAAATTTCACTAGGTAGAATGTGGTTCGTGCGCAAGTCCATCTCGAACTAGGCCGATTTTTAGCATTTATTGTTATAGCTGCAACATAATTATATCATCTGTGAAACTGTCTAGTTATCACGGTTCATGAGATACAGCCTGGTGAAAGACAGACAGACAGTGGAATTTTAGTAATAGGGCCCCGTTTTTACCCTTTGAGTACGGAACCCTAAAAAAGGAAGTATGAATCATCAGCAATATTTAACAATTCGAAGCTGGAATTAAAATATTTGATACGAGTACACTATGTCTAGTTTACACGACATTGCTAAACTAAACACGAGTGACGCTGGAAACGTAAAGTTGCTGACTCTAGGTTATTTCCACAGCTTCCTTTGGGACCGTGAGTGAGGCGATATAGAGCCGTCTTGGTCCAATATGGCATTTCAAACATTTTTAAAGTCGGCGCTGCTGATATGATTTCATAACTAAGTGGCTCATTTACAATGTTTATTTTGCAAGGAGATGTTGTTTAATAAAATCCTTTTATAACGATTTTGTAACATATACTTTTAAAAATATAGTTAGCAATCGTAAAAGAAAAAAAACCAGCCAAGTGCGAATGGGACTTGCGCACAAAGGGTTCCGTACCATTACATTAGTTTTAGCAATTTAATTATTATTGTTTTTAGCAAATAAACGGCGAAAACCTCTTTTATTGTATAGGAGCCCCCTCTATTATTTATTTTATTATATTTTTATTAAATATACATAAAGAATACATAAAACTAAATATTCTATGAATAGTTAAAGGGTCTACCTGTCACCGTTATTAGAACCAAGCAAGAAACGGGAAAAAAATTAAGTTGTTTGTATACTAGCCCCCCTTAAATATTTATTTTATTTTAGTATTTGTTGTTATAGCGGCAATAGGTATACATCATCCGTGAGAATTTCTACTGTCTGGTTATCACCGTTCTTGAGACAGACGGACGGACGGACGGTGAGTCAAGTCTCAGTAATAGGGTCCCGTTTTTACCCTTTGGGTACGGAACCCTAATAAAGTTAACTTGATAAAAGAAAAAGAAACACAAGTTGTTTAAATTGCGTACACGCACGTTTTTTTGTGTATTGCTGTTAATTATTTTGATCCCATTGGTTAGTTATGTAAGATATTAAATAGGCTAAGCCTCAAATGGGAATTTGTTATTATATAAATATATTATTATGAAGTATAGCTGCCAAAACGCGACTTAAATGCTTATCGATAGATTTTACACTTGAAGGTGTAATGTGGGTAGATTATAAAATATGATTATAATAACCGGTTCTCTCACCCGTGACCCACCCTTCTACAAATGGATCTGCTGATAATGCGGTAAAGCTTTACAAACGCACGATTTAAAAAACATTTCGGGACAACATCGACATAGATGCTGCACTTCATACATTATTATTAAACTACAGGAATACAGCAGCACGACGTGTCGTGCTATGTTTTGTACGCCCATCGCGACGGGCGTATGTTATTGTTATTGCAAAAAAGGAGCCTCAGGTCAGGCCTATAGATATATTACGCAGCAATTAGCATAGTTATAGGTTAGGTACGAAAAGCCCAACAACAGCAGATTAAAAATGCCGGCGGAGTAGAGCGTACTTTTAAAGAGGGTGACAAGGTTCGGGCGCAGTTTTACGGCTCACAAGATAGGTACTGAAGTGTTAAACAGAGAAGGTTCACGGCGATATATTTTAGATTACGGAAAAGGTCATTTTATAAGAAGGCATCTTACATCTCAAATAAACTAAGGAAATACTTTGCCTATATGTTAAATCTATTCAAAGAAACGGTGCTGTGGCGTCATCACTCTTCACAAAATTGTCTAAAATTCTGGTTTGTTATTTACAGTTTATGACTTCATTGTGGCTTTATGATACAGAGCCCCACAAAAATATGTAAACTTAGTATAGAATAAAAAAATCAGCAAGATTATCAATAAGCTGTTACGTAGCACATGTAGTCTCGTAGAGTGTGTTCGTAGCAACAGCTACGTAGAAGCCTGTAGACTTTCAATTTTGCGCATTCATAAAGTTATCGTAGCCCTCGCGTTTACGTTATACAAAGATAATATGTATTATAATACTTGCGTATGTTTGTTTTTTAAATTATAAAAAGTCCAATAACCATGATCTGAAATAGTATTATAATACCGATACAAGTATTAAGTTGTCAATTTAGTAGGTTGTACAACGAGTGCATAAAACTAGTAAGTGTATATAGCCGAGACATACTATAAACCGCTCGAGGTAGCGGCGTACGCGAAGGGTGATATTATTGACGAGATTAAATTGGGTTATATACAGGAGTTAAACACTCAGCTTTGCACTTCAATCGCGAGAATACGGAACAATACAATTTTTGGCAATATGTCTATAATTATAATTGAACTCTACGAATAAACTGATATTCGAACTTTGTTGTGTTGGAATGTTCTATCTAAGTTTTATTGTTTTGGCAAAGTTTATGCCTGGTTTAATAACTTAAATTACAGTTATTAAATTTAAATATATATATATATATATATGTGTAAATATTTATAAATATAAATATGTATATATTTATGTATAATATATCATATAAGTATGATTATTACTTTGGGGAAACTCTGCAAACGCTAGAAAAGTATTTGTAATGCAAAAAAAATTTTTAAGAGCAATAACCGGAGCCAGACAAAGACAAAGTTGTGTACCAATATTTAAAAGGTTTAAATTACTTCCCTTAGCATCATTGTATATTCTAGAGGCTTGCCTATTTGTTAAACAAAATTTAAATAGCTTTGACATAAAAATTACACGTAAGCCACGAAAAACTCGTAAAAACTACTATGTGTTACCCCCTCAGGGCTCCAAAACAAATTTTTTTAGCAAAAGTATTTACGTAATGTGTACTAAATTATACAACCATTTAACAGATAAAATGAAAGCTATGACATTCATCAAATTTAAAAACAATCTAATGAAACTATTACTGAACAAATGCTATTACACAATTGACAAATTCTTAAATGATAATAATCTTGACATTTTACCTATAAAATAATGATTGCATGACATAATATTAATTAGAATGTAATTAATTGTATCATATTGTAATATTGATTTATGTAATATTGTACGCCTGAAAAGGTAGCTGTTGACACTTTTATCATTTTGACCAACATGTAACACACAGCTGAAAAAAAACAAAAAAAAAAAAAAAAAAAAAAAAAAAAAACGTTACTTAATTTAACTTTAATAATGGTATTCAAAGCTGGAGTAAAATCGTACTCATTAACTAAGGTTACCTTAGCTGGAAAAATACTTAATGTAGTAACGAAGTTCAAGTATTTGGGGCACTGGCTAACTGAGGACATGTAGGACGATATTGATGTTGATAGGGAACGGGGGTCATTGGATGTACGTAGTAATATGTTGGCCCAAAGGTTTGCACAATATACGCCAGACGTAAAAAAGTCGCTGTTCACAGCTTACTGTCAATCGTTTTACACGTGCAGCCTTTGGGTTGACTATACAAAGCGGGCATACAGTGACCTCCGGGTCCAGTATAATAATGGGTTTAGGATGCTGATGGGGCTGCCTCGCTACTGCAGTGCTTCTAGCATGTTTGCGATGGCGCGAATAGATGGATTCCACGCCATCATACGTAAAAGATGCGCCTCACTTCTGTGCAGATGGCGAGGCAGCTCCAACATTAATCTAAATACGTTAGCTGAACGATGGGATAGCCCGACGTTCCGCCATTGGCTGTATTTACATTGTGGGTCTTCTTAATTTTATTGTGTACCTATTTATTATTGTATAATTGTTGCTTGATTGTGTTTCGTTCTTTGTATATATTTGTTATGATTTAAGTTATGGGTTGTGTTATCAGAAATAAATTAAAATATATATGTAAATATAAATACAATACCCCTCTTCTACAGGTGTTAAGAAAGACTCAAGTAAACATTCTACATAAAATATATAAAAACTGAATTTCTCGTCAAAAAAACTGTCTATCCAAATAAATAGTTTTTTTTTTATTATTATAGTCATCATCCAAGTGGTAACTATGTTTTTGAGTCAAAGGCATACGAATTGTGTTTTCCGTATCATGGCGCAGTTTCTTTTTATGTTAATGTGATGGAACAAGCTTGAAGCCCATCTGATGTTAAGTGGACTAACCTCTGCCTATAACAGATGCATTTCGTCACAAGTCAAGAATTGCACTGCGCCCATCACCTTGAGATATAGTTGTTAAGTCTTATGTGCCTATAATTTCACTGGCTCTCAAGGACTGCTGTCGGAACAAACCGTTAGGTGCTTGGCGACAGATTTTCTACTTGAGGGTGGCAGCTAGCCAGGCGGGCATTCGCCAAATACCCTTGCACAATGCGGGGAAGATCAAGCCCGCGGCGGAATTCGATCCATGGACCTGCTGCGCGGCAGTCCATAGCCAATGCCACTGAGCCATCACTGCTGCAAAAAGTTGCAGTTGATAATGTGGTGTATTGCGAATCTGGTATTATGCTCCTATTTCATGCAATTGATATACCATAATATATTTTTACAATTATACTGTGTCCTTATGCTTACACTTACCATATTATTATACTCAAACAGTTTGACGCTGATTTGTGTTACCAATTTTGTTAACTAAGTACAACATTGGAGAAACTCGTTTTTATTAAAGGGATCCCTAATTATAACTTATTTTATATTTTGAATCACCGCCATAGTATACAACTATATATTCACATTTACACGTGTGAGATTTGTCAAGATAGAGAGCATTTATTTAATCTGTAATGTAGGCTCATTAAATTATAAGATGTTTTCAGGCGGTGATGCCATAATCTAGTCCTAGCTTAAGGTAAAGTAAATGAGTACTACTAGTTCAGTACTTAACTATCCCACTTACTAGGTTTTCTACACAAAAGGGAATCATAAGGATACTTCAAAAACACAACGTTTATAGGAACACATAGAACACTTTAATAAGAATAATACATCATTAGGGTCACATGGATTACTTCAAAGGTAATATTGTATAGTCACATTTCACAACGATAATACAATAAAAAGGGCGAATTTGGAAGCCAACAAACATAGACCCACACACAACACATGAATATCAGTTACGTTACATTAAATAATATAATACAGTACTTAACTCAATAAGTCTCGATGCAGCAGTCACTTGTGAAGAATAAAGAGAGCGGTCAGTAAGTTAAGACATTGGTTTTATAGCAAATGACTGGCGCCAAGTATCTGTCGCATATCCATTAAACTACCCGCCATATTTATTTATCATTTATCACAACCAATCAGAGACATGAGCGTTCCCGCCACAACGTACCAACCAACCCGAAATAAGACAGGATGGTCCGTCATTGGCTAGCCTAGAATGAATACAGATCATAAAGGGTTTCAGTGTGGCGGTTATTAAAAATGACAAATATCAACAAGTTTTAGAATATTCTACAATTACATAATGAGTTACTTCTCGTAACTTATTTACTTCAGAGAATCTAAGCTTAACAAATATATGATTCTAACACACGCGTAAAAAAAGTTTTGTAGCATTTTGAATTAATAAAATTGTATATACCAAAAACTGGCGAACCATAAGCAATAGATATTAGGCTCAAGAACATGCATTCAAAATTTCGCTGAGTGTGAACCCTTTGTATTTAAAATATGACGTAACTACGTTTGTATGAAAAGCTCTCTGAAGATACTAACCTCAAGACAAACTAATAAAAAAGACGACCACCTATAATCAAAATATCGCTTTCATTGAAATAGCAATGGAGCTTTCACGGCGTCCTCTCATTCTTACAGACAACGCTGGTTTAGTTAAAACATATGTCACCTTATAAAAAAATTACTTAAAGGTATTGTTTCAGGAAATATATTGGAAATGTAAAAAAAACATTTTATGTTTAGGACATGTTTGTATTGATTGTGTATGTTATGGTTAAATTAATGTGACATGAAATTAATTTTACCACTTAATGGTAATCAGAGACATGTTAAGTTGCGAGAGTTTAATGTTAAGTAATATCACAGTTAGATATAATGTAAACAGCTTGCACTTCGTTTAAACATGAGATAAACATATTGACATAACACATAATAACATAATCATGTTGTTTACTGGTCCTTCCGATGTGTTATTAAAACGGTATTAGCGGCGGCGCGGCGTGAGAGCGCGGCAGCTGCAGGCCGGCGACACGCGACCTCCACGTTACTGAGTAGGTACTACTAAGAAATCATTGTTGTCAATTAGGATGACAACCTGATTGGTCGTTAATGGTCTCTACTAGTTATTTGTTTTGTCATATAACAAATGAAAACAATTACCAAATTAATTAATAAGTATGGTTAACAATTTTGACATCAACCCAGCCTTTAAAAATATTATTCAACAATAGAAATATTACAACAGCCAGTCGTTTCACAGAGTGTCAGTTGAATAATAATTAAATTAAGTTAATTGACATGTCTAATTTTAAATAATCGTTTAAATGTCGTAGAACAGTTTATCCTGTAACCAGGTTCTTAGTCTATTGTTAAACGTCACGATGGAAGGTGCATCTCGAACGGCTGCAGGTAAGCGGTTGTAAACAGCTGGGCCTAACACGTACACTGATCTATCGGACTTAGCGAGGCGGTGCGCCGGCGTCACCCATTAATTTTTCAACTTATTGCTGCGCATATTCCACTGACTGTTTTAACCCTTTTGTTGAAATACATCCAGATGCGTGTAGGTAAATAAGGCTACTTGATAGATGAGTTCGCAGGGCAATGGCAGTATCTTACTCTCCCGGAACAGCTCTACGCATGAGGTGCCATCCTGGACTCCGCATATGGCGCGGATGGCTCGCTTCTGCATTGCATTTGCCCTGTTCCGGTCGGCAGCACGGCCCCACAGCTCCAACCCGTACGTAATGACGCTGTGGATTGTCGCGAAGTAACAGGATCGCACGACATCGCGGGTGGCGGTGCTCGCGATGTCGCCCCACTGCGGACCACGAGCTCGAGACCTTGTCGCATAACTCTATGTGCGTCTCCCACGATTGTCCTCCTACGCTTTTGCGTGGAGCAAACGGTAAAGGATAAATATATATTTAAATTTTTATTAAAAATGCTAAGTTATCATATGAAAGGGGACAAGTGATCTGCGAACTTCGAAACGTGGCAAACTGTTTAGTAAAGCGGCCTCACTCGTCTGTTCGCACAGTTCCCTATATATGTTATATTTCATCTGTTTTATTTTTTATTTGGTCTGAGATCACAACGAGGCAATGCAAAATATCTAAGCAAAACTTAACGGAACCGTTGATGTGACATTGTCCATCAGCAAAGAGCTGCATGGATTAAAGTTATTTGCTTATCATTTAGGGTTCCCAACCCAAAAGGCAAAACGAAGCCCTACTTACGGTTATCCGTCTATCCGTGTGTCATTCTCGGGTCTTTAGCTGGTAAACGGATTGAGTTACAAACTTCAAATTTAACCAAACAGAAAATTCTACTTATTATTTTTCAGATGGTAAAATCAGAATGAATTACTTACGGTATATTTAAAATCAACCAAACATTTTTTTATTCTACAGTCTTTTGCAATACGAAACCTTAAATGAGCGAGCCCTGACTTACAATCGGCCAGTTTTGAATTTCGTACGAGAAAACGAGCCCCTATTATTAACCCATCGCCGCCCGTCAGTACAGCTGCTCTACCTCAAAAGAAATATTTTGAATCGTAATAGGTAATGAACGAAATTTTATATAATATTATTTGTTACTAGCTGTACCCGCGACTTTGTACGCGATTGCCGTACCTGCAAACTAATTATTCACATTTGAGCACTGTTTATCTCATATTAAGCAACGTTGTGGTCTGTGGTGAAGCACTCTTAGTAAAGCATAGCTCAGAAAGGAGCTTTTTACTCTGGGTTTGATAACTCCTAGCTTGTTTTTCCAGAAGACAGTAGTTAAGTAACTCAGAGAGTTCCTTCGCGGTTCGCACAATTAATGTTGAAGCAAAGTAGATACTTTGTGCGTTTCTTTACAATTTCGATTATAAAACGATATCTTTTTGCCGAGGTTCTCCTTGTTTGGCGGTAGAACAAAAATAAATTAGATTGTACACTACCATTGCGCAGTCTCCAAAATGTATCCGGCAAAAGATAGATAGTTAACAAAATTGATTGTGGCGAATGTTCCAGATTTTAGAGTTTTATCTTAGCAAGCTGGCAAATCTAAATAAGGATGCCGGGATGCCCGTGGGGTGTCGGGATGCCCGTGGGTGCCGGGCTGCCCTTGGGGTGCCGGGTAGCCCGTGGGGTGCCGGGTTGCCCGTGGGGTTTCGAGCTGCCCGTGGGGTTCCGAGCTCGCTCGTCACTATTCTAACACAAAAAGAATAATTGAAATTGGATAACGCCTTCATAAAGTACAACTAAGTAACATTTTGACTTTCATCCCCTTTGCCGAGGGAACCGTGCTAAATTTCGGGATAAAACGTATACAATAACGTTCTTCGTGGTATGAACTCAGATCGTATTAAGTTTCATTGAATTCCAGTCAGTAGCCCATGGGGTGCTGGGCTGCCCGTGGGGTGCCGGGCTGCCCATGGGGTCCCGGGCTCACTCATCATTATTCTAACGAAAAAGAATAATTGAAATCGGACTACGCGTTAATAAATTACAACTAAGTGTACATTTTGACTTTCATCCCCTTTCCCGAGGAAGCCGTGCTGAATTTCGGGATAAAATGTATACAATAACCTTCTTCGTAGTATGAACTCAAATCATGTTAAGTTTCATTGAATTCCATTCAGTAGCCCATGGGGTGCTGGGCTGCCCGTGGGATGCCGGGCTGCCCATGGGGTTCCGGGCTCACTCATCATTATTCTAACGAAAAAGAATAATTGAAATCGGACTACGCGTTAATAAATTGCAACTAAGTGTACATTTTGACTTTCATCCCCTTTCCCGAGGGAGCCGTGCTGAATTTCGGGATAAAAAGTATACAATAACCTTCTTCGTAGTATGAACTCAAATCGTGTTAAGTTTCATTGAACTACATTCAGTAGCCCATGGGGTGCTGGGCTGCCCGTGGGGTGCCAGGCTACCCATGGGGTTCCGGGCTCACTCATCACTATTCTAACAAAAAAGAATAATTGAAATCGGACTACGCGTTCATTAATTACAACTAAGTAACATTTTGACTTTCATCCCCTTTCCCGAGGGAACCGTGCTGAATTTCGGGATAAAAAGTATACAATAACCTTCTTCGTAGTATGAACTCAAATTGTGTTAAGTTTCATTGAATTCCATTCAGTAGTTTTGGAGTGATGCGCGGCCGGGATACAGACAGACAGACAGACAGACAGACAGACAGACAGACAGAAAGACAGACAGACAGACAGACAAAAATAAAAAAAAATACAGTTTTGGCATCAGTATCAGCTACAGAGTGCTCTCAATTTTTTTTTTGCAAAATATCTCTTATGTACAGAATTGGACCTGTTACAGTTTTATTATAAGTATAGATAATAGCAAGTGTTTCGACAAATAATAATACAAACAAAGAGGAACATAACGAAAGAGAACACATACATAGTTTTGCTCTATTGTTTTTTTATTGTTTATAAAAGTAAGTGATGATGTGATCAAAGGTAGAATTACTAACCTAGAATTACTGTACAATATACACGCGTCAAACTTGGTGCAAAATCTAAAATAAATAAATAATGAAACTTCGAATAAAATTAGTTCTAAAGCAAATAGTACAGACGTTACCTGAACGGTCATTCCGTCCATAAGAAACATTAGTTAAGTAAATACAGACATTTTGTGTTTGTATGGAATTGTACTGCCACGTTCAGCAAAAAATGTATAGAGCCGGGTGTAAAAGGATATAAAATACTCGAGGCCATTATTTTAAACGTCTTTTAGCAAAGTGTTACATATTATATAATAACATCGCTATATTTGTTTATATTACGTAGGTGACAGGTGATAGCTTGGCAGAGTCGGAGTTGTCCAAGCGTTCTTGTCGTTTAAGTAAGAACTGAGAAAACAATCGCCAGTCCTAACGCATCTGTCATTTTACTGTTTTGATAGGATCAGAAATACAGTAGGAATGTTTGCATTGATCGGGAGATATATTTGTTCTTCTCTTTTACAGTATTGTTTTGATAACATACGACAACATGACGTAAAAATGTTTTAAAGTCTCGTGTTCCGTTTCGTTCTTAACGATAGGGATGAAACGATGGGATGGAGCGATATCGGATATATAGAATAATATCACTTACGTATCACGCGCAACCGATATCGTCCATTTATTATCAAAATCAATTGTTATCATTATATATGATGCGCATGGATTTACATTTTTAAAAATACCTTAGTAGGTTGATATTACTAGTAAAATTACATCAATAATTACAATTTTGAAAACCTTGATATAGGTATATCAAGATAGATCGATACATTTCCATGTGGTGATTCTGACATGTCGTGTACGAATACATGTTAGATATATAGAAACAATATATAAAATGGAACAGGTCATCGACACAAGGCACGATGATAAAGTTAACTAACTTAACTCCAGGTAAAGTTTTGATATGCAACTATACATTCAAATATGTAAAACGGGTTTATAATACTTGAGAATTGGGTTAACCTGAACAAAATAAGACTATTATTCTCTTACTCATTCATTTATTTTATGAAAAGCTTCTAAGTTCGTTAGATAACTGCGAAGTTTCATCCGCCAAATGTTAACCAGAAGATTCCATTACAAATGTACCGTAAGTACCGACAGTCTATTTTATTAATATATTTTCATACACATTCAAACGTAAATAGTAAAGATATTTACGTTACAAGCGTAATATAGAGTCAACTTTGCAAGTTTTATTTTAACGAGAAAATTTTAAGGAAACGTGTTTCGGACTTTTTTGACCTTAGATAATGTGATCAAGATTAACATATAATTTTCTAACTGCTACAAACTAAATACATTTTGTTAGGAATCTGTTCAAGTAAAGCTATTTAGCACTTGTCAGCGCCTTAACAATTAAGGTACTCATATTTTAATTCAACATAATATTAACTGAAATAAACTAAACGTGGTTACTGAGGAAGAATAGGAGCATAATTGTTTATATGTACAGTCGCCTGCAATAAGAAGTACTTATACACATTGTAATTTTCAAAATAGTGGCAAAGAGTTCTGTTTTTCTCTATATAATCAGAAGTATCTTAAAATCAAAGAATAATTTGAATATTTTTACTCATGTTAATGTTAACTTCGATTATTAATAACTTAGCGACATAACATTATTTTGAAAATTACGAAGTGTATATTTCTTATTGCAGGCGAATGTACACACATCACTCACAAATAGTCGGTGTGTGCACGTTGGCGCTGTAAAGTACTACCTTCCAACTGCAGGTGTTTCATATATTTTTAAAGCTTAGCTTCAGCACCTCGCAGACCGCTATCCGAAGCCACTAATTCTGTTCGATGAACCCATTCCCTGGGTGAGAACAACCAAATATCTTGGAGTAACCCTTGATCGGAATCTCACCTTCAAAGATCACATCAATACTGTCCGCAACAGGGCGGCCTTTGTCATGGGTCGCCTAAGTCCCTTAATCTGTAAAGAAAGTAAAATGTCTCTTAGTAACAAGAAGACACTTTACACTACTTGTATCCGCCCCATCATGACGTACGCATCCGTAGTGTTCAGTCATGCTAGTGAGGCCCACCTTCATAAGCTTCAAGCCCTCCAAAACCGGTTTCTTCGCAGGGCAACCGGCGCTCCCTGGTACGTCCGAGTTGCACTGCGACCTAAACCTTCCCTCTTTAGCGCAGTTCAATAAGGGCTGCGTCCGCCGACACTTTGATCGAGCCCCCCACCACCCGAACCCTCTGGTTGTCCAGGCAGCGAACTATTCGACTGCCTCATCCGACCCTCACTTCAAACCTCCCCGTCGCCGACCACGGCAGGTATTGGACGACCCGGATGACCCCATCGCAGCCATTACGTTGGCAGCTTTAGCGTTGTCCGCAAGTCGTCCCGGTAACATCCCCAGGTGTGCGGTAATCAGAGGTTACACGATCAAACACCGAGCTCGCCGGCGAGCTCGAGGCAAAAATAAAATCCCGATTAGTGTCTCTCCAAATAGTCACAGAGCAATATTCAATAGGGCCCATTCTCAACGGTACAACACTGCAGTTGTACCGGGGCATTTAGTTCCGATTCCCCCTTTGTCTCTCGGCAGCGAGACAAGCCGAGGTCCGAACCACAGTGGTGCCCTTGAGCTCGCTGTCACCCCTCCCGATAGTAGCGTGGCGTTTTCGGCGCCCGCAGGAGACGGAGGTATAAGGCGCTTTTTGCCTTATACGCCCGTCTCAGAAGAAGTGCCCTCAGCGCTTCTTCCTCCTGGGCTATAAGAGGGCCTCCCCTCGCCCAAAGCCCGGTGGAGCTGTACGTCCGTATAGCGGTAGACAGCATCTATGTCCTCCCTAAAAAAAAAAAAAAAAAAAAAAAAGCACCTCGCAGAGCATAATAAAATTCTGTTACTGGTAAATAATTATGTGTGTATATTATAATGTATATATATATATATTATAATAAGTATGTGTATATTATATATACACATACACATTTCAAGCCTTCGTACTCCCAGTGCGTCGTTCCCTCGACCATATTGTATCAAAGTTAGGGGTAGGACTGCGTCACAGACTCACTCAAACTCACAGCAAACTGTATAAAATCTTGAATTTATAAAATAATGAAACTTCGCAAAGCAAGAAATTTCTTCTTTTCCAAATAGCCACGTTGTTTTGGAAAAATACAAGTGGAGTGTGAAGACATTTTTGTCAGAAGTTTGTCTGCTTAGAATGCAAAAAGTTCCTGCTAACTTGTTGATTATTTAGCTCTCGGTTCTAATTATAATGCGCGGCCAACAACCAGCGTCCACACACTGGGAAATAATCATTGAGCTAATACGTAAAGAATACATACCTAAGTATTTACGGTATTCATTCTATATAGCATTATCTAGCGTTAAATTTTACTTAAATATCTGTATTCGCTCGTTTTGAATGAGGTCATATTATACATAATACACACTTCAGAAACCACCTAATGTATTAGGATAAAAATATTCCATTTTGTGCACACAAACTAATATTTGTTTTTATATATCAGCGTGATATGATGGTGGTACATTTGTTCTTTCTCGTACTCGGTAAGTAGCGTTTGTTTGAGCTGAATAGCGGGTGGAGGACTCGACGCTGCGCACAAAATATATATGGTACGTGTATATGAAAAATTTAAGCATGTCTAGTCCTAGTGTTTATATAAGAGAAAGCCAGTGTGAATTAAAAAAAATACCTATGTAGTGGAGTGCTCTATATTAGATCTACTCTCTATTAAAAGAGACTATTTAATTAAAAATTTACGAGTGAAAAAATATAGTCATGTGTGCGATTGGAACCCGCGTCCATCTACCCCTATAGCTGGGATATGCTCTGACCGACTGAGCTAACATGACATTATGACTAATAACTCTAATTTCTTTTTAGCTCTCGTTCTTTAACCAGCGTATGGGGATGGAGCGTCACATATAGTTCAACTTACGTTGTATTCACGCCTGCTCTGAGAATAACATTATACAATTACAAATTATTATTTATAGTTTGTATATTATAAGCGTTATTGCAAACATAACAATATTAAAATTATAAGGTGGCAGCATCACAAACCAGTTTGAAACTAATTGTTAAATATTTCTATAGCTACTTATCAGCTCAAAACCATCTTAGTGATCACTACAAGGAAGCTATAAGTTTAATGGATCTTGTGACCACCAATGTGGAGAGTGTGAGAAATATTGAGTGTGCATGCTCAAGGTCTCATAGTCAGCCGCAAGCAACCAGAGAGCCCCATTCAATACCAACAATAGCTCAGCCATTAAACAAAATATGCACAGTGCAGGGGAGAATCAGGGTATCACTGTAGTACGTACGTAACGTAGTACGCGTCACCGTACAAGCTAAACGTAAGTTGAGCTTATCTTATCTCCATCCCAATACGACGGTTCGAGACTATTTAATATGGCGGATTACTGACTAAATATAAAAATTCTATAAAATTTTAAACAATGGTAACAAATTTTTTTCAAACAAAATAGGTGCGTTCTATAAATATTATAAAAAAATACTATTAGTGTTGAACACGCGTGAAAGTTATTAATTCTTACTATAGCCAACCCCAATAATATTACAAACAAAAAAAAAACTTTAAATTTCACTAATTGTTATAACTACTCAATTAAGAGCATATGGTTTTTATTGGTTAATATTAAGTTAGCTATTGTTATTAATAAATAAAATAAATAAATAAATATGTTTGTACTACTCATGTTACTATTAGTGATAAATATTTTAGAGCAAAAACTATTTTTATATTTCCTCAAATTTAAAATGAAAGTAGGTCTTTAATTCGGATGTAATTCATAATTTTTTACTCGGACTGTAACCGCATTAATTTTAAAAAGGTGGTTACTACTTATGATTATCATTATCTTTCAATACCATATTACAGAAAACCAATTTTTTTTTTTATTTCTTTATATTCGTTTTGAAAAGAAGAGTGTTTGAACACGGATGAAAGTCATCAGTTCCTACTCTGACTATAGGCGCCCTTAAATATTACAAACAATAATTCACATTAAAATATCACAAACTGTTCCAATTTATCAATAAATTTTAAATGCGTAGGTAGGCACTTCTGATATTATCAACAAATATTTTAAAAAAATACTGTTTTTACATATATTTTTCTATACAATTGGTGACAAACAAGCAGACGGTCCACCTGATGGTAAGTGGTCACCGCCACCTATATACATCTGTAACATCCGCAGCATTACTGGTGCGTTGCCTACCATTAAGAGAAACTACTCTATTCACGTCTCTTTTGAAGCAGTTAAGATTGTAGACCTGAGGAAAAACCTCAGGTGGAAGAGCATTCCACAACTTACAGGTACGTGGCAGAAACAGCTGATTAAATCAAGTAGTGCGAGACTTCCATGTATCCATAATGTGCGGGTGGCCCTTCTGACGATAGCGCCCAGTACGTTTGTAGTAAAAGTATGAGGGAGGCATGCATTCGCATTACCAGCATTCCCCTTACAGTACCTGTAGAACAGGCATAACGAGCCGACGCGACGTCACGACGTACGCTCAGTGATCTCAGCCTCATGGTCGTCGACAAGTCTCACGGCTCTTCTCTGTAAGGAGTCCAGTGGGTCTAACTGATACTTCGGTTCTATACAATTTATTTGCTGAACGTGGCAGTACAATGTACATTATTTCAATACTAAAATTTTTAATTGACCTTCATAAGAGCTTCGTAGACGCCTAAATTGAATAAATGATATTGATTTTGACTTTGGTGCACCGCTCCAGAGATGCGTTTTGTATATTAAGAAACATGATTTTTATATAAATGAAAAGTAGACTTTAACACTGGAAAAGTCATCAATTCCTTCTTGGACTCTAGCCACCTCACGTCTAAATACTTCGTATGTAAGTAGACTTCTTTCGACGTTTGTATAACAATCTACCTACCAAGCTATTGTTTAGGTAAATGCCTATCATTATAATGCAGTAATTCTGGCAATACATCGTTTAGATTTTTTTTTTTATTTTCTCTCTGTTTGTATACCTTGGTCCTTTTTATTGGGATCTTTATCATGTTCATCATTTATGATATATTTTTCTTACAAATATCAAACTAAGAAAGAATTTTAAAACGTAAGGAGTGATATCGTATGTAGTTTGGCTTTTGTACGATGCGTGTGGTCGGCGCGAGAATCCGAAACACACTTGGGCACAATTTATACAGATAATATCTAAGACACTATAGTGGGCAACCGTAGTAGCAAACTCCGATGGTAGTGAGCAACTAGCCGCCCGCCAAAGCTAATGGGTGACTGTGTACAGTTGGCAACCACGGGTTCCGCGGTTGAGATCAGTTTTTACCATAAGATGAATTTGATTGGTTTCGTTTTGATCAGAGCAACTACATTTTCAATCAATGTTTGTTTAATAACACTATATAGGGAACATATACAAACATTTTATGAATATTTATATAACAGAATCATGATTGTAGACGCCGCGCCGGTGCGGTGTGCGCGTGAGGGGTGAGCTCTAGTCGGTGCGCAACTTATAATTGTTTCAAAACAAAATATTAAGTAACTGTTTTAACAGACAATCAACTGAACAGTCGAAGAGGATCCGGATCCAGCTACAAATATTCATTGAAACTTTAGAACATAGATTCTATAAAATAACTTCTCATATTTCAAAATAATTAGTGTTTAAATTCCAAGCTGGAAATAAAAACATATATTAGCTTGACATTAATAATCAATTCTATGCAGGCTCTAGACTACCATTGACGTTCCTGGTTAATATATGTATAATACGACACGATCAAAGTTTATCAGCTCATGTTCCGAGCACAACACTTTATTTATCTTTGTATTCGCACGCCACCATCAGTAAACTTATCGCGCCTTACTAGACTTGTAACGTGTAATAATTCAAATAAACACAACGAGACGCCGCCCGACTGGCCATCTACCTACTAATAGCACTTGTACACCTCTATCCTGCTCAAGTGCAACTAACGAAGAGGTAGCTACTGTACTAGCCTAGTTTACTTCGCGTACTTCCGCAGTATTATGTCTTATGGTGAATTGCTGTGGGGAAGTGCTGCTGAGGTAGAGACAATCTTAATCTTACAAAAGCGTGCAATTTGAGCCATATATAAAATGGATCCTAGGGAATCTCTGAGGGTCCTTTTTAAAAAAAAAAATATTTTAACTTTACCGAGCCTGTATATATTTGAGAATATTATGTATGTTCGTAGCAAGAAGGACGTGCGCGCCTGGACCTACATGTTTTGTAATGTAATTATCACTTGTATTTAATTTAGTGTATATCCAGTTCTGTGAACCAACGATAAAAAAAATACATTCTATTAATTGTAACAACACAAATGGTCGTTCCTAAGCACTTCGAACCGTACGTACCCGCACAATTGAAACCGTTAAAGATAGAAACGAAACATTTTATATCTCCGTCCATCACAAGAACAGATGATACTGACATCTCCGCGGAAAGTAGAACGTCTCATCGCTGACTGCGAGACCCGTGGTCTCAATATACTTAGACCTACAAAATACTCGGACAAATCGTTTCGCCATCGAGATTAATCAGAAAACTGCGAGACGAAGGAGCTCCTGCTGAGCTGGTTATATTTCTCTGAACTCAGCATTGGTTTATGCTCTAAAGCCCAATGTAATTGGTTCGAGTCCAATCAACGTTGCAGCTCCGTCTGTATTGTTTTTATTATTGACCAAAAATACTTTCGTAATGAATATTCATTGGATCATTTTGTTGGCTTGTTTTGTATTTTCAGGTTTAATAATTTATTGTCGGCATTTTAAATTTCCAAATAAAGGGACTGATGTCACTAATATGACACCATTATTCTTTAAGACTAGTTATATTGCTTATAGATTTTTATAAACATAACTGCTGCATAAAGTGATAATAACTTTAAAAAAAACGTGCCACATTTGCCCACATCACATAGAAGAATAAACCTGTTCCCCATCCCGACATGGAAAGGAAAATTCAAGTAAAAAAATATGAAGTGATTGTACCAACTATATATAACAGAACAGACATTACGAAATATAGCAACAATGAGTTTAAGAAGGTTTTAATGACTTGGCTTAATCAATTTGATTACAAAGGCATTGAGGATATTTTGGACGATGTATGTTACTTTTAATTTTAATTCTAATGTAAATTTATTCAATTTTAATTTTACTCTGTTATTTTTATATCAACATAGCTTTTAAATACATATCAAAATTTGTAAATAACTTTGAATTTTAATCATAATATAATTGGGATAAATAATTATGTTAGTAATAATGCATCTACTAATCTATATAATAAGTTTAGTACCTTTATTAAAACTCAAAATGTGTTATTTTCTTTTTTTTTGTATTGGTATATAAACACGAAAATAATACATTACTAGAATAAATAAGTAAATGATTTGATACAATGTTACTAAGTTTTGTCATATTAATACTAAGCTCAACAACAACTATGGGAGAAGCCATTGGCCCTGAAACACAGTTTTCACTAGCTCGACTTTGGTTAAGCACATACGTTCATAACTAATTAGCAGAAACAGAAAGTATACTTCTGTTATTTTTAAAGCTTCGAGAATAATTCTTGCATATTCAATGTGAGTACACTCTACTAAGCAACCCGATGTTGTGGTGAGCTACTGTTTGAGCATTGTCATACGAGTACGGTGCGTCGCGTCGGTGTCGCTAGAGCACACGAGAGACCGGCTAGATAGAGCACGCGACATCGCACTGACACAGCAAATGATAAACTGCAATAACACACAGCAACACCGCCGCTTTACGGTTTTCAACAACTATAAATAAAAATATATCACTAAGATTAAAAGATATTTATAGCTGCGAAATATAACTTACTTGTATAAAAAAGGAGTGTGAAGATTGGTTTTTGGTTTGATTTATGTATGTAAGAGCCATAGCCATAAGTTGAAGTAATGAAAAGCTGTAGCTCTAACTTCCTGAGAATTTCTTTAGCAAAACCTCATCACGATAAATCATAATTTAAGTTGAATGCGCTGCGAGCCACGTGGCCACCAGCATCGCAGTACAGCGTTATATATTCATATAGCAATTCAGCAGAATGTATTCTCACGAGGCGGCGCGTACCTACGTACATACTGGAGGTATGTATGGGCCGCTCAGTAAGCAGAACTACGAGTAGATATGGCATTCAAAATATTAGTTATGCCAAATAGTTATAAACACAACTACTAAAAAACATGTCTATAGTATACGTTGCGTACCATAATTAGACGCCGCCGTGTGATTTTATTTTATTTTGTGGTAATTTAAAGTAGATACGCAAAATCCGTGACCACTCAAACAAAACCACAAAAAAAATGAACGCAGACTGTACACTGGTCTCATTGAAATTACATTTTGTATATGTTTCATCCCACAAAATATAAGAAAGGAAGCGCGATAGCACCAGTTAGTAATGCCTTTCTAATATAGGTTGTAAAAAGTGGGTGATTACACACCTCTGCCTACCCCTTCGGGGAATACAGCCGTGATTATATGTATCAGTTTGTGAATAGAGTTAATATATTCAGGCGTGCGGAAATCCATATATAATATTATATATAATAATAACAAATATTTTAAAACTATTTTATGAAAATATTAAATTAATATTTTATAAAAACACGAAATATATGTAGTGACAATTCCACTTTTAAATAAAATAATTTCCTGTTTAGGAGACATGACATCACAAATGCAAAGCAGCCGAACCGGAAGAATTCTCGACGCGTGTAGCTTCTACACGAAACATCCTACGGAGTTTTTGTCTCTTCGAACGCACGATCGAGGAAACAATAATATCAGTGTCTTAAGTGATATTTATATAAATGTTCATAATAACGGCAGGAATAGGTGACAATATAACATTATAGTTAAAATAAACATCCAGATCAAACAATTATTTACACACGTTGATTGTAAAAGTAATCTTCCTCAACTGATATAAAACTATAATTATGTACTTTGATCAATTTCCTACCGCAGAGTTAATGTAGGTCAGCTCACAAGTAGCATATAGGTCTGAGCCGCTACTACAACGTACACGAGTCACTGAGCACAATCCGTAGCGAGAAAGTTCAAACCTGAAATCACTTTATACTCTCCACGCCATTGCTTTCTGTATAAAACTTCAATTGAGAACGTGTTGCGTCGAATTCAGTGTAAGGCTACAAAGTTAAGCCAAAAAATTACACCTAACGTGGTTATCTTACCACTAACTATAGGTAGTGGTTGCAAAACCAGCCAACATTTTTCCTTTACGAGTGTTTGCGGTGTGGAGGCCTTACCCGCACTTGCCCAATTTAATTAGAAGTTGGTATCTGAAAAGAGTATATATGTGGTATATAATACCTATACGAAGATTTAGCATTTTACTAACTACTTATATCGACTTTTTATAATATCACTTCATATTTTGTGCCCCGAAAAAATGTAATATACCTAAAACTGACTATTAAAATGAGCTGCGATGTATAATATAAACTACTAATTTTTTGTGTACAATAAAGAATATAAGATATATCGCAGTTCATTTTAATAGACAGTTTTAGATATAACACATAGGCAAGTTTATATCCCGGCAGGCGCACACGTGGCACGGCTAGCGGCTCTGAGCTTTGGTCGGAATGAGGCTGTGACTATCGTTTCTCTACGGACATTCGCCTACAATATTGAACAGGATTGGTACAAGAATATTGGACAGGAGGTTGTACATGCTACAGGATATATCGTCTACGTTTACGGTAAGCAAACCGAGTTTTATGGAGATGAGAAAACTTCTCATCACAAAGTATATGCCTACTAATAACACAATATTCAGCACCGATCCGTTGCGTACCTTCACTTGCACTTCTCGATCTCCTGACTCCATATACCACTCTAAATGATAATGTGACAACATCTTGTGAATGCATTTCGCAAAGGCCCGCCTCGTTAATGAAATATAACACATCTTATTCATTTAAGATATTATTATAGCAACATTTACTGCTTATGACCTACATTATGGATATCGAAATAGAAACAGTGTAAGTATTTTCTTCAATACGACCGGGTTAGGTTTTAGAACTAAGTACATGGATTTTTAAATATATTAATGCAGTTTTTCTCTCACTCAAATGATAGCATGGTTCCTAACAAAAAAAATACTTATAAAAGATCTCTGTATCTCTTACAGTTTCAGACTTGCCCATAAAGACCCCTCTAAATGGCCCATCCTTAAGCCAAAAAAATAACGTGTTTCTAACAGCATGTAGGTCGGTACTTGTTATAACTGGGATTACCTTCAGGTGAGCCGTCTTCTGTCACTTTATGAAAAGTTCATAATTTCTCTTCCCTTATCTTATTAATGTGCGGTCGGTACAATTTGTTTTCTGTAAAAACACAAATGGCGGCACATTTTTGTGCTTTTCAGCGGTTGTATCACCGCCGCCTGCCGGTTTGTCTACATTTTCTTAACTAAGTACAAATTATTATACTTAAGAATCTTATGATTTAAGTCGATTAATTCGATTAGTCGATTTGTCGATATGTCGAATGCATAGTTTACCGAACATATAACAAACTAAAATATTAGGTAACTTTTAACACTAATTAATTCGCCGCATTCAATTTCACCTACTTCACCGACTAAATTTACTAAATGAATGATAATGAAGGAACACATTTCTAATTGTGGCAGGTCAGGCATACGTGTATTGTGATTTTTTCCTACAAAATGTACACTGATAAGTTTGAAGTATTTTATCAGTACGTTAATATGTTTTTTTTTAAGTAAGTATGACTTAATCGGAGCTTTACTCAAGCCCTAAATATTTAGTTGGTGCTGAGATGTATAGCTAGGGCTCCGTTATAAGTTTAGTTTTATAAGAAAATGCTCAGCACCACATTCCTACATCTAACTTGAGCGAACCAAACTTCTGCACTACAATCAGTTATAACGACACGGACAATTGCAGTACTATGCTCAGCTCATATTGGACTTTATTTATATACAATAAAGTGTATTTTAGATTATCAACTGTACATTCCTATACTATGTTCCAAATTTGGGTATATGAAATAGGATCTTATAGTATGGGGATAAGGACGACAATGGTTCCAACATGTATTCAATTTGCGATGTCCATCGTAGTGCGCGAGTCGCGAACTGGCGCGCGGCCAGCGACGCGACGACTGATGCATACAGCACACAGTGCACGCAAACCAGTAAACTAACACGATTACTACGTAACAAAGTAAAACAAAAGTCATTTGCAAAGTGCTCCTATTTACAAACTTATTCGCATTTTTTTTACTTATATAATACGTTGTACCTCTTTCGATTTTGACTTTAGTGTTTCGGGTATTATTTTCACGTGCGTCTGGTTAGATTAAAACGTGCCTAAAATTTGATTTTGCCCTTATATAGCCCGTATAGGTAGGCAGAGTAGTCTCAATACGTACTTTCCGCCAGATAGGTTTAAGGTCACTTGTAGAATGAGGTGCAAATGTTCTCGTTGTCTCCAGGGCACAGAAACAATCTACAGACTGCTACTGAAAAAATCTTCGTCAGAAATACTCAATAACTTATCGGTCGGTCGGTAATATCGGCCAGGATATCAAGGTTCCAGAGAGCAGCAATGCATTACTTGACTAACAATGGAGACTGTTTATCCATAAGACATTATTGTTTTCATGTATCTAATTATTATTTAACCTAAGTCTGGCAACCCGTGGATAAATCTAACGTTATAACTGTTGGATGCATGTATATAGCATGTATATCGATTAATGATAATCCGACCCATCATTAATGTATAATGCGACTGTTTCTTAATTTTTTTTCTTTGATACGCAAGTAAAAACCCGTAAAAAATGATTGCTCCTAAGACTTAATAAAATATTTAAAAGTGCTCTACTGTACTTAAGAGTACTGTACTTAAGATCTCGTGTTTTATTTGATGTTCCGGTACAAAGCTGCGTCGTGAATAGTTCGGAACGCTAGAATCGTTCCATTTGCTTGAATTGCTCCAAACTTTAGTGTGCGCTCACAAATACTCGTAGCTATCATTCAGAACTATCGTCGGGACCAGAGGCTGCCAGGAACCATAAAGTAACTATTATTTCTCAATAATATGTAGGTATTGTGTTTTGACCCAACAGTTAATAGTGCAATCAGCTGCTAGATTGGACTCTGCCTGGAAGCTGCCGCTGCATTCTGCTTGACATTTTACGAAGAGCATTTGCAAGCATTTGATCCATTTTTAATTCATAACACACAGGGCATTATAATTATACTCGGTAACTCATAACTTTTAAGTGCAAGTAATTTTAGATATCTGTACAAACAAAATATATTACTGATTTTTAAGCCAATTGTTAATTAATTATTTATATTTCTAAAATATTTTTTATTATAATAATAAATTTCTGTATAGTTAATTATTATTTATTAATTACATATTAAGTAAGTTAATGATGTAGTGTTATTAAACTGTCCACTTGACAGTAACAAAATAATGCACCAAATGAGCAGCATACCACCACTCGCATCGCCGATGTTTGTTAACATAGCTATTTTTAGTGTTATGACCTCACGAGAGAGTAGGGGTCGGAAAAATGGCCAGTCATCAGAGTGAAGCAAAATCTTTTAACAATTATCGTGTTGTATAGTTAGCGGCAACATATATTTAGCATGTTCTTGTATTGTCCTTAATGTTGTTTTTTTTTTTTTTATGCTTGATAGGTTAGCCTTCGACCACTATCTCACCTGATGGTAAGTGATGATGTGGTTGACGATGTTGTTCAGGCTAACCTAGAAATACTGGCTCTCAAGGAAAGCTGCCGGAACACACCGTTAGGTGCTTGGCGACAGATTTCCTACTTGAGGGTGGTAGCTAGCCAGGCGGGAATTCGCAAAATGCCCTACCACCAAGCAATAACGACTGCCATCCTAAGACGACAAACGGGACCGACGGCTTAACGTGCCCTCCGAAGCACGGAAACGCTCAGTAGTAATGTCACTAGCGGTCACCCATCCAACTCATGACCGCGGGCGACGTTGCTTAACTTTGCTGATCGGTTGAGAGCAGCTAAGTAAACTTCGCTACGAGCGCTTCAAAAAGTTGAAGAAGATATATCGTTTGAGCGGATAAGAGTAGATGTATAATAAGAGTTAGATAGATCATAACTACAGAATAAAAATGAAATGATACGCAGCCGGCCTTTTCGAATAAAGTTGTTTGTTGTATGTTACGATGAGTTATGTGAGTGTTTACGAAACGTTGTGTCGCGATATAGTGGTGAGCCGATGAGCGTGGGTAATAATGCTGCAATAGCCCGGGCAGTGGGAGTAGGGTAGGGGGGGAGCGGGGGGGGCTGGTTGAGGCTAATGGGAGGGGAGGGTGCTGCTTGCGATGACAGTAGCGAGTAATCCGACCGGAAGTGCCAATATCACGCTACTCACAGTACACTGAAGCGCTTACAGACCAATAAGACAGGCTCATTGAGTTAGTGTAAGCTTATATTTTCCGTTCCGGTTGTTATTTTTACTAGATAAGAATAAGAACCTGGTTGCCGCCTTACAACTATCGGTTCGCCCAGTTCTTAATTTTTATTCTTGTTGTTAGACAGCTGAGAGGTCGAACGATATGGACAAGGATTAAGCTTAAAAGCACTGTTACTTTTAACTATAGAAAAAGAAACACTTTTATGATTACTTTATTAGCAAGTGTTTGTATTTGTATTTGTCGTGAATATCATTTGTAAAAGCTGTTAACAAAAACATACAATTGTACAGGCTTCTATAACAATGTGTTTATACGGACAAGTCACTTTGGTTTGTACTCGTATTTACTATTTCTGTAAAAACACATCTGCGCCTGTCGGTACTTTCATACAAATTTTAATTTAAGAAACCGAGTCATACGGAGCATAACGGACATGCCCTTGTTTTTATGGTGTATTCACTAACCTATAACAACACTTCACTGTATAATTTATAGAACTCTTATCATAGTTTGGCATAAATAGCGTTGTTATGGAGACATTTAGCGGAACATTACAAAATCACAAATATACGATAGGAAAAATGTAAGTCATGTGCGGGATTCGTACCCTGGCTCAAGGGGTGGATGGTCGCGGGTTCGAATCCCGCACATGACTTAAATTTTTCCTATCGTATATTTGTAATTTTGTAATGTAATCCACATAGCAGGCGTTATTGCAAACCTAACAATATTAAAATTTAGCGGAACACTTTTAATAATGTCGCACTAATTTATAGTAAATAAAATTATCGATGGCAAAATTGATATAAATGGCTGTTCGTGATGTTTTTTCAGTTCCGTGTCACTGTTAAACTGATATATATATTATACTCCCTGAGTTAGTATCTCGTTAACTGGCGTAGCTCCGTGCCGAGAGTACGCAGCTCTTATTCGCTATGACAACAAATACTCTCCAATTAACACGTGACGTCATTACTTGCAGTAAAATAAAGATAAGAGTTTTCTTTAAGAGTTACATTTGTCAACATAGCTCTCTCAATATTCTTCTTATCATAGACGTTAGTATTGACTTTTAACGCAGAACTTATAATCATGAAAGTAAACATTTGAAGGTTTGGCGCGAGTATATGAACGCGTAATGTTTGACTTCTCGTCACCATAAAGGTACTTTGTATCTTACCTCTAACGTTTACTCTACAAAGGCCATATTCAAGAAAGGTTAGTATTAAGCTGCGTTAATTTGAAATACGAAACAGAAAGATAATTAGTTAGAATCATCATTCGTTGAATACTATGATTCTGAGTCTGAGGTATTGGCGATATTTTAATATAACTGATATCGCGATCGCACTTTCTGAGGTACTCATCTACCATTTTCTCGGCGTGCTGACAAGTATTACACCAGACGTCCTTACCAATTCGATCAAATTCTTCATTTAAAACAGCCATAATTTAAATATAATGGATTATTTTTTCTGCATACTTGTTACTTATTTCTCTTTTCATTGAATTGACTCTGTTCAAGAAATAATTTATCTTATTAAAATAAATATATATATATAGTAGGTAGGTATCGAATAAAATCAATCCATTATTAAGAAGTACTACTTATTTTAAGCATTGTAAATGACACATATGTAATAATATTTACATACCTGATTTTTCAGGACTAACGCTGAGATTTTTTAGACATTTGACGGTAAAAATATTAGGTAGAGCAACTTTCGTGCTAAGTCTCGATTAACGCAATGTGGACTAGGGCTACTCGTGTACATCGAACCGCTGTCGGCGTGCTCTGCTCCCTCATAGTGAACAATTTGTACTTTTTCAGCTTTAATTTGTGTTTAATATTCTTAAGTTTCTGCTGTCATTACAGATCACAACAGTAATATACAAAATTATATTTATGTCTTAGATGAGCACTATGTGATCCAAAGTGTCATAAATTCAAAATTATTAGCCTCTAAAAGCACGCAGCAGATATCACGTTTATTCTAAATAACGTAGATGTGAAGAACGTAGCACCATGCTACGTACTCTCGTAGGCGCGTAGCTCTCCAGTACCGTAATTAGTTTTGAAACACACCGCAATAAACCCTTCAACTGCGAATACTCGCCTGGCTAGCTACCACACTCATGTTGAAAATCTGGCACCAAGCACTATGTTTCGGCAGAGCAGAATCTTTTATAGGCAGAGGTTACCGCTTAATAAAAGTGCGCCTCGTACGTGTTCCGTCACAAACCTTTACAAAACCAACAAGTCTAGAAATTCCTTTTTTTGGTAACTGTATCCCGGCGAAAGTGCGTTAAGGGTTGGATAATGACGAAGGAGCGGCTCTACGAGTGTATGCTAGAGAGAAAGCAATGACTCGCCTACAACTGACCCTTTAGATGTAACATCTGTACTTTTATTTTCTTAAAACAATTTCATTACAGGTAAAGTCTGCTGAAAGTTAACCCATCAGCAATAAAAAAACACATAAACTATACTACGCTAATCTTGGACACAGAATGTATATGGCTCATGAATGTATATGTGCGACAAGTCGATGCCGCGGGCGCCTGTGCCGCGCCGTGCCGTGTCTACTTGCACTGATCACTCGTCGTGAGGCGGATGCTACGCGATGTGACGAGGCTTAGTAACAATAAGACGAAGCCAGTTGAAGTACTTGGTACTCATTATATTGATCATTTCCAAGTACTTTCTTGATCGTGTATGAATGATTTGCAAACGCCGCGCTAAGAATTAAACATTGTACCGTGTTAACTGTAGTTGTCGTAAGCGGTGACTAAAGGTAAAATACCAGCAGTTGGGCAGCAGCGCCTTCTAAGAAACTGTTATCGTAAACTGCGATCCCCAAGACGCCTGCCATGCCTGGAGGTTATGGCAAACCCCCCTATAATGGGAGAGGCTGAGTTCAGCAGCAAACAATGCGCTGGTACAGTACATTACTTATTAAATAATCTAACGGTTGCAAAGGTGCAAAAGGTTGTTTAAAATAACAAAATAAAGATAAAGTGAAGTATGCGAGTGTTTGTTACATACGTGTGTGTGTTAATATATGTTAGTAGAAGGTAGGTGTAGTTTGATGTAGGGTTAGGATTATTTATAACTATATATAATTACAAGCACTATCGCGCGTTAAACGAAAATCATTTACATTTAAAAAATTATTGGAGCACAAAATTTTATGTCCTGGGCGGGAATCGAACCCGCGTCCTCCAATTTTGCGCCGGATGCTTAAACCACTCGACCACCTGGGTACACTGTTTCAAGCCAAAATTTCGTGCTCCAATCGTACTTTAACCGTCATAGGGGACGGTAGGTGGCCATCAACCAGACAACCAGACTTTATCTGATCTAAAGAAGTGCTTTTTCAAACATTTAATTGAACGAAAACGAAAAAAATACCTCTTTTTGTTAAATAAAATATTTCAATAAATATTATTTCGTTAAGATAAAGTGTATTTTTTTTTTACGTAAGAGGTTATTAAAAAAACGTATTATTAATTTATTTCATTACACATTCTAGGTGTCACTAAACAACCGGCACTTTTTTTACATTATTTGTATGGTTGTTGTCACTTTAAGAATAGTAAAAAAGTTTACTCCATCTTATTGTTAAAAGTAAGTGTACTAGGCTGCATTGGTTTTGTATAACGTTAAAACAAAAAAGTACAATACGGTGAATTGTCACAAAAAAGTTTGACTTCTGTAATTCAATTTGACGGAAAATAGCTTAACTTCACTCTTAACTATAAACTTTTATATATTACATTTTACTAAATACTTAGCACATGTTAAGTGATGTTCCATAACATTGTCTGATCAATTTAAGGAACTGACATTTACACAATAAAACTTATTAACTACCTTTTCTATTTGCATTTATATTGCGTCTGAAGGGAACTCAATCTTATGCCGAGTACGGTACCAAGCGAAGGAGACCGAGCGAATGCTAACGAGTGTGATTTGCCGATCTATACCGCACGCTCGCTCGCTTTCGCTGGTGTGTCCAAGCGCATTGAAGTTCATCGACAATCGGCGAACCACGGCGAAGCGCTACTTGGAAGCGCTCGTAGCGAAATTTGCTTAGCCGTTCTGAACCGTTCAGCAAAGTTAAGCAACGTCCGCCGCGGTCATGAGTTTGGATGGGTGACCGCTGGTGACAATACTACTGAGCGTTTCCGTGCTTTGGAGGGCCCGTTAAACCGTCGGTCCCTGTTGTTCCTCAAGCAGAAAATCTATCACCAAGCACTTAACGGTGTGTTCCGGCAGCTGTCCTTGAGAGCCAGGAATTCTAAGCAAGCCTGAACAACATCTTCGACCACATCATCACTTACCATCAGGTAACCTAACCTAACCTATCAGGCTAAAAAAACTCACATAGCATTTTAGTGATCATGGAAGACAAAAATCTTCTAGAAGTCTTTTGCACTCCAGGATATGGGAAATCTGGATCCAATCGTCGTTTTTTTTACTTTTAATCTTGTATTCAGCATGTTTAATATCCCAAAGCCTCGGTTTCTGCTTATAGAGCTCTATCAACATTAGCAATTTGTCATTAGACCATTCCATAATCGTAAATTTATACAATTTATTCGCTGGATGGATCGAAACGTCGCGTCCGTTGCGTGCAATCGCCGCAGCTGAATGAGCATTAGCTCGTCCGTCCACACTGCGGTCGTACGTTCGTTACATTTCGCTCATGAACATAAAAAGTAAACATTCCATTAAATTTGTTTTATAAGTCAGCAACGTCCATAATGAATGTACGTACAAAATCGTTTCAATGATTCTAAAGTTTGGGAACGAATCGCTCCGACACTTTGAGCGGATTGTTTGGAATCGTAACTTTGCGCGAACATTATCATTTGAATTATAAATTGAAGAGCTTTGACTGATATTTACAAGAAAAACTGATAAACAACTTTTGCTCAAATCCATTTTCGCTGAAACGACTTTGAAGTTATGATTTATGTTTCTTTCAACCATTTTAAAATTTCAAGATATTATGTATGTTTCGTGACATTCAATCGTGTTATTTATTATATTATATACATTTTATCTCCATGAAAGTATTAGCTATTATTTAGTTACAAATGTGTCAGCCAGTGTTTATAACACTTCACTCCACTTAACCCATTTTCACTAATAATATGGTTTAAGACTTTTATTTCTCTTAAGAATATAGGTACATTCACTTAGCAGAGAAATTACAAGTTTCCTTAATTTATACATTTGTATTGCAAACATAGAAACGGACTTAATAATTAATATTATTCATATATTATACAGTATTAACATACGTAAAATATTAAACTGTAGAAAAATAAAAATAAAAAACGTTAAACAATAAAAAAAACGTTAAACAGTTGCTAATTATTCAATTACTACGTTTGGTCGATTTACGAAGTTTTGTCTAAATTTCATAGGTACATCTATGGCATAAAACATTGTGTAAATATAATTCATTTCTAAGTAGGTAAAAAGCGCCAGCAATTATTTTATGTAACTTGACTAATATTTTAACTGACGTAAACATTGTCGAGTAGGCTAAATGGTGCATGTGCAAAAATTAACAAATAAACGGGTGCTATTACGTGTCGTGATTATTTATAGCATGATAGCAATAGTTGTATTATGGTTGGTGTTTATTTCTTTACTTTTTCCTTCTGAATATATTGTTTTGTATATCGGTTTGATATTTAATCATTAATGTTTTATTCAATTTATATCTATATGTTAAAGGTAAAGTTATTACATCGGTCTACCTCCGCTTCGAGTGTCAACATCGTCTCTGTGTTTACAAAATAATATTAATTAATTATAATGCAAAATTCAATGTATTAATAGCATGGACATCTATATTGCAATCTAAAGTACAAGTGAGAGTGATATCTTGGCAAGAAACCTTCTAAAATAATCAGTGCAAGGGAAAAACCATATGTTTCAGTTCAAGTGCCAAATAAGAACAAAATCGATATTTTGGAATACTTAGAATATATCACCATGTAAGTACTGTGCAAATATCAGAAAAATCTATACAGTAATTATCGTGTAAGCTTCAAATATATAAAGCAGAATTACTTCGTTAAATTTTCATACAAGTGACCTTTGTACCCATCATACTCAACGGATAGAGAAACAAAACAGATAGAAGTCGATAAAAAAAGCCCCACTAAGCCTCAGTGCATATATTGCTAAATTTGACAAACACTGTGAACGGTAGATTGGTCTGTTGGCTGTAGACAACGGTAACCGATTATTGCACGCAAGATACCAAGTTCAAGTCCCGCCGAGCGAGTTTTATTTTTGCTCATTTTATTTTTTCTATTTCCATTGTACAACATATTTTTGCAATAATTTGTAAAATAAGGACGTAAATATGGATTCAGACAACATTACGTACAGGTTGCGCCAACAACAACGTGCAAATTCGATGGGTAATCTCTCGGACATGTCAATATTTGAATCTACACAATTGAGCCTACCAAATCGTAGTTTTGATCAAAATGAGACGGAACTAGTTATCTACCAAAGGGTTAATGAGTTAGAAAACAAGCTATTATCAGCAAACAATGAAATTGACAACCTGCTTTTAGAAAATCAAAATCTTGCTAAGGAGTTAGACAAAAAACTGAAGCTCATAGAAATATACAAAAAGATTGATTTTAATGAAGGACAAAGTAGTCCATTGCCAGGGAGAAAAAGAAAAAGACAACGAATGTCATGTGATGCCGATGAAACTTCTAAAATGCTCAGAACGCCATTGAAACCTTTACAGAATAAATCAGAATTACTACCAGATATTACTGATAAGTTACACAAGGAAATAAAACAGCTCAAGGAATGGCTAGAAGAAGAAAAGAGTAAGAATATTTTAGTGAAAAATAAGGGTAGGAAATGTTCCATTACTAATGATCAGACCACACACAAAAAATCTGTAAAATTGCATAAAACAAGAATTAACAGAACAAGAAAAATGCGAAAAATTTGCAGGAAGACAAAATATTTACAAAAACAGTACATAAAGATAAAAAATGAAAATTTGAAGCTAAAACATAAAATTTCAGAGCAGGAAATTACAAGTAAGCTACAATACAAGCACGACACTAAAACAACACAACAGTTTCAAGAGCCAAAGTGGGGTAACAATGAAGGCAGACAGCGCACATTACACTTACGTCAAAAAACCAAACTTAGCTTGATATTTTCAGACAGTGTTGGTCAAGGGATGGCTGTTAAAATAGTTGACAAAATAGACAAGTTAAATGAAATAACTAACTATTGCAAACCAGACGCAGGGTTTTATAAAATATTAGAAAACTTTGAAGAAAAAACAAAGTGTCTGGATGATGAGGACACCGTCGCAATTGTAATAACAAAATATGACAAAACACTACAGATTAACAAACACCTTTATATGAAATTGTTAAATAATATCGCAAATGAACCTAATAGAAAATTCAACATAATAGTCACAGGAATACGCTATGATGGCATGCACAATGATGACATTTACTACATAAACAGACAAATCGCCGCCATAGCAAATTTCAATGAGCGTGTAAAATATATTGAGACAAACAGCACAATAAGCAACAAGGGGGTACATAGCTTTAAAACATTTAAATATTTTATTACTGAGGTACTCATAAAATCATTACAGGGAACTTTTAAAGGGTCATCTTCATTACATTTTATTAAATCTGATACAATTCACTCGGAAACAAAAAACCAGAACGCAACTTTTTTAGAAACACTACTACAAATGATGAAAAGGTAATTCTTCATGCTAACGTCCGCAGCATACATAACAAATACGCAGATATTGAAAACTTTTTAAGCAGCCACAACTGTGATGTACTGTGTTTAACGGAAACGTGGTGTAAGGACCATCAAGTGGGAGCTATGTCTCTTGAAGGCTATGAATTAGCAACATATTTTAACAGAGTAATTTTTGAACATGGTGGAACTGCGATATTTGTTAGAGATAAGTTAGAATTTAAGGCTAGAACAGATATAAATAAGTTGTCTTTTGAAATGAATTGCGAAATCTCAGCAATAGAACTAAGACCCTCTAAACTAGTCATAATTGCAGTTTATAGACCGGACAAAAACTTTTCATTATTTTTCGACATCTTGACTAAATTGTTACACAAACTTTGTAAAGAAGGAAAAAGAGCTGTAATTGCTGGTGATTTCAATTTAAACTTTTTAAAAATAGATTGTAATGTCAAAAAAATGATCAGAATTCTAAACAATTTTAAATGTAACTGGGTGCTAAATGAACCAACCAGAACTCAAGGTTTCAGCTCTACATGTATAGATAACTTCATTGTTAATTTTAGTGACTGTAGAGGTTTTGTCTTAAACGATAAACTTTCAGACCACAATGTTATTAAATTAGTGTTAAGGGATACTCCAACGAACATACATAACAATACAAACACCTGTATTACAAGAACATTGACCAAAAGTAATTTTAATTATTTTAATTATTTGATTGATGGTAATTATATACACATTAAATCCGATATAATGTCAAGTAAAGACCCTAATACAAAAATGAAGATTTTACACGATGCTATACATTTTTACTTTAACATTGCTTTTCCAAAAAGAAGAGTACAGATTATTAAAAAACACTTTAAATTGACCACTTTGGGTATTGAAACATCAAAGAATAATCTAAACAAAATGGAAATATTGCAAAATTACGACCCAAATGATCAGTTGAAGCTAAAAATTAAATCTTATAAAAAAGTATTGAGGAAAACTTTAATTACAGCAAAAAGACTACAATATCGTAATAGAATAGCACGCTCTATAAACAAGATAAAAGAATCCTGGAACATAATAAACGAGCAAGTTAGGAAAAATTATCAAATAAAAAGGAAAAAAAAAATATCATCTATTAAAAGTCAGAACGGTAAAGAAGTGACGAAATGTGTCGAGATTGCAAATTTATTTAATGACTTCTTTTGTAAGGTAGCACATAAATTGACTAGTAATATACTAACTGACGCAAGGCATTGCTTGAAGTATCTCGATAATACTGTTAAACCAGAGTGCTCAATAAACTTTTCTCGTGTAAGTTTTAAGGAACTAAAGACGATTCTTAGAAACCTGAAGCCAAAAACTACATTAGACATTTATGATATGAGTACAAAAATTATGAAAAGGCTTATTTTAAATAATGACTACTTACTAGAACTATTATTAATTGTTATAAACGCATGCTTAGATGAAGGTATATTCCCTGAAGTCCTAAAAGTAGGTAAAGTAATACCACTATACAAAAAAGGAGATACTACAGACCTTGGTAACTATAGGCCTGTCTGTATACTGCCAACATTGTCTAAAGTATTAGAAACTGCTCTTAAAGAAAGAATAAGTAGCTATTTTGAAAACAACCATTTGTTTTCTGTGGCACAGTATGGCTTCAGAAAGGGTCGTTCGACTGAGATGGCGATAAGAAAAGTTATAAACTTCATTTTGGATTCTTTGGATGGCTCACAAAAATGTGCAGGCATTTTTTGTGACCTATCTAAGGCGTTTGATTGCTTAAGACATGATACACTTCTGCTTAAACTTGATTATTATGGTTTTCAAGGTAATGAACTTAATATGATGCGTACTTATCTCTATAATAGGATTCAGGTTGTATCCATCGATGAGCAAAAATCAGTGCCTGAGATAATGAACATCGGTGTTCCGCAAGGATCTATATTGGGCCCATTATTATTCTTGATTTATATAAATGATCTAGCCAATTATATGCCAAACTCGTCACACATAAGTTTGTTTGCTGATGATACTTACGTAGGATTAAAAGATAAATGCGAAAACATATTAAAAATAAGGATTCAGGACACAATGGATAAGCTAAAAAAGTGGTTTGATGCAAACAGTATTATTCTTAATGCTGAAAAAAGCGTTGTAATGCAATATCAAACAAAACAAAATAAGAATATTTGTAACAACGTCACAGAAAATTTATTTTTAGGATATACAATTGATTACACTATTAGTCATAGATTACATGTTGACAAAATATGTAAAAAAATATCAAGTGGCAACTACGCTTTGCTTAAACTGAAGCCATTAATAGATAAAACGACTCTCATATCTGTTTATTACGCTTACATTCATTCGATATTGAGATATGCCATCACAGTCTGGGGTAACGCTGCGGAAATAAAACAAGTATTAAAACTCCAAAAAAGAGCAATACGAATTATTAACGCCTTAAAGAAACGTACATCGGCTAGAGAATACTTCAAAGAAAATAAAATTATGACAGTCATATCTCTTTACATATACAATAGTCTATTAGAAATACACGAGGATAAGAAAAGTTTACCAAAAAATAAGGACATACATGATTATAACCTTCGAAATAAAAACAAACTGTTCCAGCCTAAAGTTAGATTAGCCAAAGTTCGAAAGCAAGGAAAATATCTAAAAATAGTAATGTATAACAAACTTCCTACTAAAATCACGGAATTAAAATTTCAGGCCTTTAAAAGGACACTAAAGTGTTTCTTCGAAAATAAACCGTTTTATGACCTTAACGAATTTCTAAACATGAAATTAACTGAATCTTCATTTTGTACAACGGGCGATGTGTATGAATTTGAAATTTAAATGTAACATAAAAAGCAAAAAAAAAACAAAAAAATACAATTCTGATAATAAGATATATTACATTTTACAATTCATGTTTTATGTATCATTACTTCAAATTTTGACATTTATCAATTTATTTACCATAATATTTATTATTTTTTAAATTATTCTTTATTATTTTGGTCTAACCTAATACATAGTTGTAATTGTAATATTATGTGCATTTTATATAAAACTTTTTTTAGTTGCAAATTATTGAAACAATCTTATCGCAATATATTATATGTATTTTTTATATAATGATGTACATATACAAATAAGTAACAAACCAATAAAATGTATGTAAATTGACTTACCTAATATAACGATCATTGTTATAAGGGCGAATAAAGATCTGATTTCTGATTTCTGATTTCTGATTACATTATTTAAGAAAAAAAAATATATATATTAAAATTTTAACAAACTAAAAGAGATTTTTCATTATTTATCAACAATAATTGGTACACTGCACTAAAAACTTACACTGTGATCTTATTATGTATAAAATGTTTAACATTTTTTTTAAATAACAATGATGATTTTATATCTTTAATATCTGCCGGTAGCTTATTGTATATTTGAACCCCTTCATACATAATATTTTTTGATCCATAATTTTTGGTTCTTGGTGTAGTTTTTGGTAAGCAAATGTTGTTGGAATATCTTGATGATCTTGTTTGTACTTGCGATTTTATAGTAAAAGTTACTGATGTATGTATGTCTTTTTTTAAGATTTTTCTAACAATCACACAAGTATTGTAGTGATATAATTGAGTTAATGTCATTAATTTAGTTTTTTCATAGACTGTAGTTGTTGGTGCTAAGTAGTTTAGGTGAAAGAGCAACTTTACTATTTTGTTTTGGTATCTTTGTAATTTTACTAAATTGGTTTTTGCTGCTGATCCCCACACTTCTATTAGATAGGTTAGATGGGATTTAACAAAAGAGTTTTATATTAAATATCGGACGGATTTTGGGTAGCAACGAATATTATTCCTTAATGCACTGAGTAAGGCAGATATTTTTGATCGTACTCGCTTTATATGTGGTTTCCAAGTAAGTTCGGTGTCAAGAGTAAGACCGAGATATTTTTCTGTTTTAACTCTTTTTAATTGTTCATTGTTTATGTATAGTGGAATTGAGTTCGTGATTTTTTTATTTCTTGTCTTAAAAATCATGTAGTTCGTTTTAGATACATTAATTGTCAAAAGATTGTGTTGAAACCAGGTGTTTAAAATATTTAGATCAGATTGAGCTTGTGTAGTCACTGTTTGTATATCTTTTCCAAAATAAAACAAACAGGTGTCATCAGCGTATAAAGTGGTATCACCAGTCAAGTTGAGCTCTTTTATATTGTTAATATAGATCAGGAATAGTAGGGGGCCCAGTATTGATCCCTGTGGCACTCCGTAAGTAATTAATTGTGGCTTGCTTGATGTGTCACCTATTTTTACTATCTGATGTCTATTGGAGAGGTAAGACTGCATCATATTTAGTGCTGTTCCTTTGATACCGAGAGTGTTAAGCTTGTGTAGAAGTAGTTTGTGACTGATTGTATCGAAAGCTTTTTTTTAAATCGATAAATAAGCCTAATGCTATTTGTTTTTTGTCTAGTTTTGTTTTTAGAGTTGTTATTAGGTCCAAACAAGCCGAAAGTGTGCTTGATTTAGATCGAAAACCGTATTGTTTTACATACAAAAAGTTAATTGAATTTAGGTACTGGTCTAGACGACTGTAAATAACCTTTTCGAAAACTTTTGATATAATAGGAAGAACTGAGATGGGTCGGTAATTTCCTGGATAAGTTTGATTACCGGATTTGAAAATGGGAGTTACTTTAGCTACCTTCAGTGATTCCGGAAAGTAGCCGCGTTCTAGACAAGCGTTTATGGTTGCAGTTAACTGCTCAAGAATTAAATATTTAACACATTTCAAAGCTTTACAAGATATACCGTCGAGGCCTATGCTGGTGTTTGTGTTAAGGTTGTCAATTATTTTGCTTACTTCGCCTAACGAAGCCGGCGTAAAATTGAGTAACTCTGCAGATTCAGTTTTTTTAGGGTATAAGATGTTGTAAGTTTCAATGTCATGAAATTGGAATGCTATTTGGTTAGCTAGTATAGAACCGACAGTAGCAAAAAAGTCATTGAAGCAGTTACATATGTCGTGAACTTCAGTGTAACTGCCTGATGGTGTTTCAAGTTTCGAAGGAAAATTATTAGTTTTAAATTTGTTAACACTTAAAGAATTAATGAGTTGCCACATTTTCAGTGGTTTTTTCTTACAATTTTCAAAAGATTTCAAATAGTATGTTCTTTTTGCTTCTCGTATTTTTTCCCTGACGTCTCTTCGTGCTATTATTAGTTTTTCATCAATCAATTTCTCTTCTTCATTGCATGTTGTGTACTTCTTCATAGTTTTGTTCCATATTTCGTTTCTGCGATTAATAGCATTTAATGTGTCTTTATTAATCCAATCTGATCTTGGTGGGTTTAAAATTTTAACCTTTTTTGCCTTACTGTTTTTAATGGCAGTTAGCAATTTGGTCTCTAGTTGTTCGTAGTTTTGCTCCAAATGGGGTAATGTAATATCATGTTGAATTATTTTATATAATTTGTCATAGTCAATGGCTTCATATGTGATCTTTTTGTTCTTGTCTGGTTTGTACTTATGAATTTCCAGGTATAAGTGTTTATGGTCAGACATTGCTGAATTAATAACTGACAGATGAAACTTATCATTCGTTAGATTTGTGCATATATGGTCCAAAGTAGTTTGAGTCTTGAGTGTTTGTCTAGTGCAATAGGATGGGTCAATATTGTTCAGAATCACATATCCACTTTCTTGTAATATCTTTTTGTATTCTCTAGTAGGTTTGTTGTTCTTTAGTAAATCGTAGTTCAGATCCCCAAATACAATAACACGTTTCCTTTTTTCTAGCTGTTCAGTGTAGGTTTTGATAAAATTGGTATCATTGGTCCTCTCCGGCTTGTATATGCCACCAATGTCCAAGCAGAATTTGTTCAGGTGTATCCAGAGATAGTGGTTGTCATTTTCACATATGTCTTCAATTAGGGTATGTTTGATGCTATTGTGAGCATAAATGGATACTCCACCTCCTCTTGTAGCAGATCTATGGTTGTAATAATGAGTATAGCCAGGTAGTGCTAGGCTTTGGGCTACTTGGTCAGATTTTATCCAGGTCTCAGATATAATAATCGCGTGTACGATACTAGGTATAGTATGTATTATGCATTTCAATTCGTCTAGCTTGCCAGGTTTGACCAAACTGCGTGCATTAATATATAAGAATTTTAGAGATTTTGAACTGTGAACCACGTCTCTATGAGTATTTGTAAGCTGATAAGTGATGTTACTGGAGCTGTCTATCTCTCTAGTTAAGGTTTTCATAATTCATGTTGTGGTTGTAGGTCAACTGAAGTATCAATTTGTACAGAGGTTATTGGATTAGGGGTAGTTGGTATCTGGTAAGCTGATGTTGTTGTTAGTTTTTTGGAGGCAATTCAACAATTTTCGGCCTTCTTCTACCTTTTATATATTTTATTGTCAAATTACATTCTCCATTTTCAGTCCTGTTCTTTAGTTCATCTCGTAAAGATAGCAAAAGTTTCCGTTGTTGTGGCGTTTGATCTGAAAAGCATTTGATGTTCGGGAGCTGACTGGAAATCATGTCATTGTTTCGTAGAATTGATTTAGCAATATCTGCCGAAGCAAGACACACTTTAATAGGACGTGATCTGCCAGTGCCAAACTTTCCTATGCGAAAGCATTTAACAAATTCGACACAAGGGTTAGTTAACTTGATAATTCTGCTAACTACTTCTGTGTCATGTTTGATTCTCTCAGCGCTATTTTTAGAGCTTATTTCATCCACACCACAAACGATAATATTCTTTTCTCTGGTTGACCGCTCCTGTAACTCAGCCAACATGCTTTCACATGCTACAGATATTGTATCTGGATTTGAGTAATGCGTTAATGATTTAATTTCCTCAACGTCACTTTGGATGGCTTTAATTTTTGTCTCTAGTTCAGCTTTTGAAGTTGTTAACTCTTTTCTTACCATAGACTGCTCCATGGCAAGCTGGTCTGTTGTCGCTTTTAATTGAGAAAACTGCTCTGTTATTGCTGATAGCTCTTGGGAAATTTTATCTAGCATATTATTTTGATTTTCAGCCATACCAGTTATCAACAGCATTATTTTGTTCTCAAATTTTTCAAATTTACTCGAAAAGCCATGGTCGGGTTCTTTCCTTTTACGGGTAGCAGAATTGTCCAAATATTCTGAGAGTACTGCTTGTCTGAGTTCAGGTTGCGAGCCACTGCGACTTGCTATCGGTTCATTGCTATCAAGATACTTAATAGGTGTCCCGGTTGGCGAACGACGAACTGCCATTGTTCTTTGCGGGCGAGACTGAGATAACCTAAATAAATACTTGCGTTATAGCAGGATGAGTGAGACGCGATGTACCAGTCCGTTTCTTTCTCGCGGAGGCGAAGGCGGTGGTGCGGCAAGCTGAGGTCCACTTTGCTTTGGTGCGATAATGTAGTATGCGACGCTTAGATATGCATATAAATTCGTACTTTCTGTCTTGTAGAGTTTAGATGCACTTCACTTATTCCGGGCGTTAAATATTTTTAAAAATAATTAGCAACACGTCCATCTCACATGCTTGCAACTACGAATAATAATGTATTGGCCAAATAAAATAATGGAATTGAATGCAACAAACTAATAAAAATTAAATGAATACTATTGTGTTTGCACCTTTTTTAGGAAGTTAAACGAGAAGAGGAAAGTTTATTCGTTACATACAAATCTTTCCTCTATATAATATTAGCCTTGACTACTCATATGTATACTTATAATAAAACTGTAACAGATCCAATTCTGCGCCTGGCATATATATAAAATTTTTTTTAATTATATTTGAAATCACTCTGTAGCTGACATTGATGCCAAAAGGTTTTTTTTTTTTAATTTTTGTCTGTCTGTCTTTTGGTCTGTATCCCGGCCGCGCATCACTCCAAAACTACTGAATGGAATCCAATGAAACGTAACACTATTTGAGTTCATACTACGAAGAAGAACATTGTATACATTTAATGCCGAAATTCAGCACGGTTCCCTCGGGAAAGGGAATGAAAGTCAAAATGTACACTTAGTTGTAATTTATTAAGGCGCAGTCCAATTTTAATTATTCTTTTTTTTGTTAGAATAGTTCTAACCCCACGGGCAGTCCGGTACACCACGGGCAGCCTGGCACCCCATGGGCGGCTCAGCACCCCAAGGGCAGCCCGGCACCCTAAGGTAGTTTTGCAGGCTTGCTAAGATAAACCTCTAAAATCTGGAACATTCGCCTCAATCAGTTTTTTTAACCATCCATCTTTTGCCGGATACATTTTGGAAACTGCGCAATGGAAATGCACAATATAATATATTTTCGTTCTACCGCCAAATAAGGAGAACCTCAGCAAAAAGACGCCGTTTTAAAATCGTAATTACAAAGAAACGCACAAAGTAGGTACTTTGCTTCAACATTTATTGTGCGAACCGCGAAGGAACTCTTTGAGTTACTTATCTTCTGTCTTCTGGAAAACACAACCCGGGAGTTTTCAAACCCAAAGTAAAAAGCTCCATTCTGAGTTATGCTTTACTAGGAGTGCTTTACCGCAGACCACAGCGTTGCTTAATATGATATAAACAGTGCTCAAATGTGAATAATTCGTTTGCAGGTACGGCAATCGCGAACGAAGTCGCAGGTACAGTTAGTCATAGAATAAAACTAAATATTCTATGCGCGTGATACTATCGACGCAACTTTATTTAACGCAAATTTACCCACGTCTTATAAAACACTAAAACAATTTTAATGAGAATCCAGCAGGAAAATAAGTAGCTGCTTCCATGAATTGAGATATCAACACTATAAATCAATGTAACGTCTGCTAGATATTATCATTAAATTTACGAGGAAACGTGCGAGATGCCATAAATCCAGTTCATGGCATAAAGGATAATCGCAGCCTGGAGCTGGATATTTTACACTATTATACATTTTTCGCGCAGCGTCGACACGCGCCTCATTGGGTAACTAGAGAGTGAATATTTTACTAAGAACGTCGGCCTCCGGTTTCACTAAAAGTATTTAAATATTACAAATTAAAGCAGCAAAAACACTAACGTTGGGGATCGTATACGTCTCCCGGGTTTCGAGCAGATCAGATGCTCATCATCAGGGCGAGTGCGAGTTCCCGGCGGGCACTCATATTCGATCCCCAGAGTGCGTGCTTTTGCCGGTTTAACTTATTGTATGTAAATGTGCGTGAAACTCACGGGAATTTAATTTAAATAATCACTAACAATATGATAATGAACACACATCAAAAAAGTCTGAGCAACATGCATCATGTCACAAATTTGACCAAACATATTAATCAATTTTTGAGTCTTTACTCACTCAATGTGCGTACGTATGTAAATTGTTTTGTTTTTGATGACATACTGGCTGGTTGTAAAAAAAACTTTTCGATTTTGTTTTGTTTTTTCATAAAATTGAAATGAATGTCAATTTGTTTCACAGTCGAATGCCTTGGAAAGATCACAAATCATAAGATCGGCAAAAGCATCATGTGAACTCTCCCAGGCTTCCAGTATATGCGACATTAATTGAACATCTGCATCCGTTGTGGATTTGCTCTTTGTGAAACCAAACTGATTCTCATTCAATAAATTATGCTCATTAAAATGGGATAGAAGTTAGAACCTCTAGATTTGACCAGGGGTAGACGCGCCCCTGCCATAATTACAAACGTAGAACAGGATAATATACTAGTTTACCAAAATCCTAAATACGACTACTGAGAAAATGACGTACAAAATTACCCTCCTTCAAATAATGTACATAAGGAAAAAAGAAAAAAGAAAAACCTTGTTTCTTTGAGTGGGATTTATTTAATATTCACGAATTACAATAACAATCGTGAGTTACAGCTCGCACAAAGCGCGGATGTGCCGGAGTCGACGTCAACACTTTATTGTGTTACTTTCTGCCTACTTTGTAGAGCGTATGACGTCATCCGATGTCTTTGTTGTCAAGTGCCATCCACGGAATGTTATAAAGAGCTTGGAATGGCTTTACGGTGACATATTCACTTTAATGTAGTTGACATATTCGTAACTCCGTTTCTATTTTCATAAACTTTAGTAAGTAACATTTTGAAGCACTGATGGCTCAGTGGCATTGGTTGTGGACTGCCACGCAGCAGGTCCATCGTTTGAATCCCGCCGCGGGCTTGAACTTTATGGCGGAAGGGCATTTTGCGAATGCCAGCCTGGCTAACTACCACCCTCAAGTAGAAAATCTGACGCCAAGCACCTAAAGGTGTGTTCCGGCAGCAGTCCTTGAGAGCGAGTAATTCTAGGTTAAGCCTGTTAACACCTTCGACCACATCTTCAATTACCATCAGGTGAGATTATGGTCAAAGGCTTACCTACCAGCAATAAAAAAAATAGGATAATTTTTGCAGTAGGTATATTAAATATAAAAATAATTTATATTGCAGTAATCAATGATAATTGCAATCTTAACGCAAGGGATGTGCAACTTTACTAAACTTCCTTACAGTTATATCTGTGGACTAGTTACACAGATATAACTAGATTACTGTCACCATTTGACATGATGGCTTCTGTTGGAATGTAATTTTTTTTGCCTTACAGGTTAGCCTTTGGCGATGATGATGTGGTGGAAGATATTGTTCAGGCCACGGATTTAGGAAGGGAGGGGATAGGGCGCGCGGCTTTTATTACACTGGTTTACATGTCGCAGTTTTTCAAATATTTATCCCCACTACACTTCACATCTACAAAATGAAACAATAAACTCTTAAAGTAATACACTGAACGCAGCGCTCTCATTAGCTACTCACACTAACTCAATACAATGCACACTGACATCAATCAATGAAAGCAAAGCGCTCGGACATCACAGTAACATTAAAAATTACTCCTACATGCATACACTTTCACGTACGCTAGGGATTGATACTCTCGGTAAACTGTTATAGAAATGAAGACAGCAGAGTGTACCTGAGTAAGTAATTGACTATAAAATAACATTTCACTTCTTATACAAATTTCATACATTAGCAATTTCGTGTTTTATTTATTTTTATGTCACCAAAAAGTTCATGAAAATCTTAGTAAGTAAATACGAAAATATATTTAACTAAAAATATCACCTCGCACTTGGTTTGAATTGTAGGCTATTATTTATTGGATGAATGATACTGAACTGACTTGTATGTGTCTGTATCTCTTCCCTAAAATGAAATGAGTATATTCTGCTATTTTTAAATGGAAGCCAGGTAGATCCCCTGTCTGTTGCTTCAATCCATTTTTCCTTAATATTTGAATCTTACGCAAAACTTAAAGAAAATGTATGTTTCTGTGAGAAAATATCATAGAGATCATAAAAATAACTTCCACTATTCAACAGTCAACTCTTTATGATAAGTCTCTAACCAAGTAACGTTTGCAATATTACTTGAAAGTTTTTTTACAATGCAGGCTCGTTAAAGTATCGATTTTTATATTTCTAGAATGTTACGACCACATACTACTAACTCCCAGCCGATAGCAGCGGTTCTTGTAATAATTATACGATGTTTGCACGACCGTGGACTAAGTGCGACTGACGCGTCGATATTTACGATTTTAACCAACAAGTTCTCCGGAACTCGTTGCTGCGACACGGGTTCCACTTTCTCGGCACATCCTCTCCCTTCCTAAATCCGTGGTTCAGACTAACCAAGAATTACTGGCTCTCAAGGACAGCTGCCGGAACACACCATGCATTCGCAAATTGCCCTACCACCATGCTATAACGACTGCCAACCTAAGACGACATCCGGGACCGACGGCTTAACGTGCACTCCGAATCACGGAATAATCAAACGCTAAATCTTTCTAATTTATACACAACTTACCTCCTACATGTTATTGGACACTATAACTACATAGCATTCTTTTTTTATAAATATTTCAAGTTTGAAACTCACGAGAACTTTGTTTCAAAAATATATAAAATAAGAATTTCCTGGTTTTCTTGACCCTTCTTTTTATTTAGATGTTTCTTCGGTGCGAGCACTTTATTTCTCTTTTGGATTATCTTGGAGCTAGCTTATATCACAAGTGGACTTGTAAATGTGACTCTCTCCCAAGTTGTATTTAGTTCTTCGTTTTGCATGATGGTAGGGCATTTTATCACCCTTAAGTAGAATTGATTTTGAAGCAATGATGGCTTAGCGGTAAAAGCTATGGACAGCCGTGCCGCAATACCCTGGTTCGATCCCCACCGCTGGCTTGAGCTTCACCGCATGTCCGTGTGAGCCAGTCAGTAATTTTAAAAAAGGAGGAGGATATAAATGTCCTTTTAGTCATATTATAATTGTAAAACTTTCTCGATTGTTTTTCATTAAAACAAACAAATATTTAAATCCAATCATTTTTTACCGTAAATATGGCAGCTTAGTAAAACCAAACTGAAAATCAAAATCCCGTATGTGAAAACAAGCACTTTTTGATTCAGGTGCTGCCATACGTAATACAGCCTGAAAATGCACTTGTATTAAAAAATCAGTTTAGTCAGATTCAATATTATAATTAAGTAACGTACAATTGCTACCCAGAGCTGGTCAACCGTCATATTTCTTGTTAAGATTGTTGCAAATAAACACAAAGTTGCAAATAAACACAAAGTTGCAAATAAACACAAAGTTGCAAATAAACACAAAGTTACACAAAGTTTGCCCTCTCCTGCTCGTGTACTCAATACAAAGTAACGAGTCGTGTTTTGGCTTAATTGTAATTATACACAACTTTTGGATTGAAAATGCGGTCGGTACGCGCGCTGGCTCTACTGGCGGCAAACATGTAAACCCAACACGCATATGGTCGGAGATGTAAGCAGTCGGGATCTTGTATTACGATCCTGTTGAGTACAAGCAAAATCGTTGTACTGTGACGTCACAAACGCTACGCAGCAAAAACCGGAAGAATTTTTGACCTATTTCGCTTCTACACGAAGCATCCTCAGAGGTGTTGACTCTTCGAGCGCAAGATCGAGCCATCTTATTAAATATGGATTTCCGTAAAGTAACGCCTAAATCTATTCATTATAGAAACCCAATGTTCAGGCAAAACCAATATAGTTATCGGCAGCTTAGTTTGTTTTTAATAAATATATGATATAATTATTGTGTTTAGTTTAACTTTACACCAGGCAAGTATTCGCAATATATCCTCCCAATGTGTAAATATTTGAATATGTGACAACCTAGCTAGCAGCACTCAATTACTAAATGAATTAGTTGAAGACGAGACGGTTACAAAGAGTGAGTAACCGCAAGTAGAGTCGTGGCGAGCTGTCGCTGTAGCGATGGCTCTATCAAGGCACGGCCGCGTCACTACCTCTCGTGTGGTGTCGTGTCGCGTGTCACGTGTCGTGTTGTGTCACAACAGCAGCCCCCCTCCCCCCCCCCCCCCCCCCGGCGCGGCGCGGCGCCTCCTGCCCTGCCCTGAGGCCATGCCACGTGACTTGGCCGTCAGACGGAAACAATAGCTTAGTTTCAAAACACTGTTTAAATTTCCCTTTCAGGAATATGTGAAATTCAGGAATATGTAAATGTTCCCCTTTTTATAAGTTATACAACATTAAGTGCCTAAAGAATAAACTTGTGCAAACAAAAAAGTGGAGCTAATTTTTAGCAACTCATTCTACTAGCCTTACTTTCCACCGTTGAACAAAAGCCTCCACAATTAGAGTGATTTCCTTAATCCGATTGCTGCTTTACAGGCGTCATGAGAATCGCAGAGTAAGATGATAGTTAGACGGCGTTGCTGCCCCAACTTGTGATGTATTTCCCTTCATTGCCTTCTAGTACGTACAGTGTTATGTAGTGGTAGTGCTCGCCCGACATCCCGCAGGTCCCGGAGCAACTTTGACGCTCACTTGTTGTAGAAGGACCACATTCGCTTTATTTCCTTGTATATTCTGCCAGTTGTGGTAAAAAAGTCGTAGTTAAATAATCGTTTTATTATTTATTTTGTGCTTTTTGCACAATGTCTAAATTTGTTTCAGCGGCATAGCCCCACACTACCACAAATGTATCTTTAAATACTAAAGTCGGGTAGAGTACTTTCCGTCCAAGTTCAGTTTAAAAAACCTACCTTTTATATTAAAGAATTCAAAATGATTACACACATAAATTTACAGGTGGCAATAAAGAATGTGATGAGCGGACACACGTTCCTGTACCTACAACTACAGTAAAACATTCAATCAAAATGAGAATGCGTTCTAATTCCAAATATGAAATAATATTGAACATTATTCATTTTCCACAATACAATGAAAACCATTGATTTTGGGTTGTTGAAAATACTAAAAAGAATGTGTTTCAGTGCAATTGCAATATAAAACAAACCAAATTGAAAAGCTAGTTGAATTCACAATAATTGCTACCCATAAGCGAAAGGCAAATAAAGCCCATAAAGCAAATATGACAAAACGCAATCGCGTTCATGGAAATCCAGGATGTTCTTTTATTATGTGAAAACAAAACCAGTCGACATAACACGCCATCTTAAAACATACAATTCTAGAATATTTTGACTTCGTATATAATGAAAAGCAGGAGCGCGCTGTTTACGGCTTATTGCATAGTAAAGAGAATCTTAGTGCAGTGAGCGGAGAGGAGCACAACGAGCAAAGCAAAGCACTAATCTCTAACGATCACGTGCACTCTGCAGTATGTTCAGATTAACGAGCTCTCAACATGTTGTGCTTAATTAATATTCATGGGTATTTTTTTTATTTCATTGTGACGGAATAAGCTCGAGGCCTACCTGATGTTAAGCGGACTAATCTCTGCCTATAACAGATGCATTTCGTCACAAGTCACGAACTGCAGCCGTCACCTTGAGACAGTTGTTAAGTCTCATGTGCCTGAAATTTCACTGGCTCTCAAGGACTGCTGCCGGAACACACAGTTAGATGTTTGGCGACAGATTTTCTACTTGGTCGCTAACAAGGCGGGCATACGCAAAATGCCCTTCCACCATGCGGTGAAGCTCAAGCCCGTGGCGGGATTCGAACCATGGACCTGCTGCGCGGTAGTCCATAGCTAATGCCACTGAGTTATCGCTTCTTCAGAACAAAGATATAACAAAGCATCATTTCGAAATCAGGTTAAAAGTCTGTGTTTTGTGTATAAACGCTTTAGTAACGTGGACGAAGTAAATGTGGATATCATCCAAATGAGAAGACAAGACAACGTTAGCAACACACTTGTTTATTATGATTCTAGGTATGCTTGGTCGGTTATAGGGGGAGGGGTTACCCCCAAAAAAGTCTATATATGAAGATATATCTTGAAGCGTTACTTACTCATAAAAAATTTTCAGGTTTTCGGTTCTGTGACGACAGCTATCTAGCTGTCGTCACAGAACCGAAAACCTTTGAGGCAAACATAATGAGCGACACTTATCCGTCACTAAACCAAGATTGATCGCAAAGTGATAAACTTACTCGCTTTAAGCGCCTTTAGCTTTACTGATAATGAACGCAAACTATCCTATCCGGCGTCGGCCTTTTGGATAAAGGGAAGTGTTATCAGAATAAACTATACCAAGTAGAGCTGCAGCACTAGGAGGCTAGGTGTTTTAGTATAATACTCCCTTTGAGTACACGGGCCACTAGCAGGTGAGTGGATTATAATTGTTCCCCGTATTTACATACATATATCAGCTTGTTTCTTCCTGTGACTTCCAGGAACCCAGCCGAATACGCCACAACGTACGTGGTAAAGTTTGAGACCAAGGGGATTCTAGAAAAACCCCACTGCTCACACATTTCTAGTAGCAGTTAATGGCTTTTTCATACATATATCTCTTAAACTAGTCATCTGCAGTCTATAGTTACAATATTAGCACTTAACATGAAAGCTTAATAACCATTTTAAAAACGAGCCAACACTAGCACAATCTCGAATATATTTAAGTACAGTAAGAGCCTGTTTCAGAATGTTCGAGTAAGTTCCGGTTATACTACCCAGAACATAAAATAACTGAATGATAAAAATGACAGTTAACATGCTGCGCGTTTCAAGCTTTAACCGATGGATTGGCTAAATCGATGACTGTGAAACGCAAAGATAGTGTTGAGATCGGAGGCCTGGTCCACACAAGTCACTAAAATTCACTGAAATTAAACTCAAAGTACGAGACTGAAAGGTTTATTTCGCTTACAAACTTATCTCATAGAAACAACGATGCACTCGGACCTGACTTGTTACCTTGCGATAACCGTTTGTGTGTGTCAGCCTAACTTGCAATTTTAACTACGCCATCTAGGTTGAACGTGAGGTACTATTTTTACTTAGAGTTATAACGCATTCAATTACGACTTTGACATTCCACCCATCAAGGATCATTATGGAAGATAATGTCCTTCATACAATGTTTAAGAAACTTACGTTCCATTCAAAGTACGAATACAACTCAAATAATGGAACGCAATAAATAAGGAAACAGTAACATACAAAATATAAACATTAATTACCTGTCCTGGTAAAAAGTATACAAATCAAAGCTGGTGTTACCTACTCAGCCGAGTGCTATCGTTGAAAACTTAGTATAATCATTTCTTAACATGCAATTACAGTAGTGATTAACAATCTTGCCACCCATCATGACAAACTAAGTTGATAAAATGTACAACTATGTATATTATTTCTACTTGCCACCCATCGTGAAAATACATATTAACAATTATACTCAAAATATCATACTTCTATAGGCAACAAACAAATTTTGGTAATGGGTCGTTTAATAACTGTGTTTTTACACTTGAGAGATACAACGCGCACAAGTCCATCATCACCGGGATGCAATTCAACGATTCTGGCTAAAGACCATTTACCTGGTGGCAAGTTTTCATCCTTAATTAGCACTAACATACCAATTTTTAAATTATTGTCCATTTGTTTCACCCACTTTGGTCGTTGTTGAAGCCTGCTCAAATACTCACTCGACCATCGACTCCAAAAATGCTGGACTAATCTTTGCACTAGTTGCCACCGCGTGAGTCTGTTAATATTAGTGTCTAGATGCGATTGCTCTGGGACTACAATTGGCGGTTCACCGATCAGGAAATGACCGGGAGTCAATGGTAAGAAATCATCAATACTGTTGCTAATTGCCGATATTGGCCTAGAATTTAGGCAAGCTTCAATTTGACTAGTTACCGTTGACATTTCCTCGTATGTCAAAGTCGAGTTGGATAGGATTCGTCGCAAGTGGTGTTTTATGGAGCGTACTCCGGCCTCCCACAGCCCACCAAAGTGTGGGGCCCCTGCGGGAATGTGGTGCCAAGTAGTTCCATGTCTGGATAGCTGGTCATAAATTTTGGTTGTCACCTTCTCAAGCTGACCTTCAAAGAGGTCTCTTAGTATTTTATTTCCAGCAGTAAAATTAGTGGCGTTATCACTCCAGATGTGACTGCAGTGCCCACGCCTGGCTGTGAATCTTTTGAAGGCTGCTACAAAGCTCTCGCCTTCTAGGCTACTAACAATCTCAATGTGTATGGCGCGTGTGGACATGCAGATAAAAACGCAGAGATATCCCTTGTACGTCTTACAACCACGCCCTTTCGATAATCTAAGGTCTATTGGACCAGCCAGATCTACACCTGAGTGCAGGAAAGCTCTTGTGGGTGTGACTCGCTGGGAAGGAAGATCTGCCATCAATTGAGTTCGAGTAGCAGCTCGATGTCGTACACAAACAACGCACTTGTGCACTTCGCTATTTATCATACTTTTGCCACCTAGGATCCAAAACCTCTGCCGAATGTAGCTGAGCATCAGAGTTGGACCCCCATGAAGTGTCTTGGTATGTGCTTGGGCTGTTATTAGTTTTGAAAGACGATGATTATGAGGTAAAATTATCTGATGTTTAGCATCTTCCGGAATGTTACAATGACGTAATCGGCCTCCAACTCTTAAAACATCCATTTCATCTAAGAAAGGGTTAAGCGAATGAAGTTTGCTCCGTTTTTTAAGGGCTCTCTTTTCCCTTAAGCAATCTACGTCTTCTGAAAATTCTTCTCTTTGGCAAAGAAGAATGGCAACCGTCAGAGCGCTTGCAGTTTCATCAGCAGTAAGGTAAGTAGGAAAACTTTTTTTACTTATGTGTCTGAACCTTTTGCACCAAGCAATTACTCTTAATAATTTTTCTAGTGTTGAATATCTCTCAAATAAATAACATGTAAATTCTTTTCCATCTTGTCTTTCAGATTCTACGAAGTGTACGACCCGTTCTTCAAGCTGCAGATTTTGAGGTAAGTCAGTAGGGACCTTATGTCTTTTTTCTCCCTCCAGCAACCATTTTGGACCTTTCCACCACAATTCTTCGTGTCTCAACATCGAACCCAGGACACCCCTCGATGCTACATCAGCGGGATTTTCTTTCGACGGGACGTGACTCCAGTGATGACCAGGTAAGTGAGATATTATTTCAGATGTCCTGTTAGCTATAAATGTTTTCCATTTACTGGGATGCCCTTGAAGCCACGCCAGAACCACTTGAGAATCGGTATATGCGTAAGTATTCTCCTTACGTACGTCTAGCTGTTCAGCGACTTCTTTTAGCAACCGAGTAAGTAGTACAGCACCACAGAGTTCCAGACGAGGTACGGATATTGTCTTTACTGGTGCTACTTTCGTCTTAGCGGATATCAGATGAACGTGGATATCGCCTTCAAGATCTACCACTCTAGCATATACCACTCCTGCATACGCTATTGTACTCGCGTCAGAGAATCCATGCAGTTCTAGTTGGGTGTGGGTTGTTGTAGTGTGTAACCATCGTTCTACTTTTATTGCAGATAGGGCAGGTAATTCGGCACGATACCTTAGCCAATCTTCTCGAATCGTTTCAGATATCTCTTGGTCCCAGTTCACGCCCGTGAGCCATAGTCTTTGTAGGAAAACTTTCCCAAGAATAATCGTCGGAGCAAGCCAACCCATCGGATCGAAGAGTTTCGAGACATCGCTAGCAATAGTTCTCTTCGTCACCTTGGTTTGCTCAGGTAAGTTAATTGAATATTGAAATTCGTCTCTTTTGTTGTTCCAGGCTATCCCTAGTGTTTTAATTGTCATGTCTAGATTTAATTCCTTGTTAACGTCGTCTTCTTCAGCAAGGTGCATAGCTTTAAGAAGTGTGGAATCGTTAGTGTTCCATTTTTGAAGTTGAAACCCTCCAGCCTTCATTAGTTTGGTTACATCGTTGTAGATTTCAACCCCTTTTTCGTAGCTATCGGCACCCGTTAACAAGTCATCCATGTAAAAGTCTTTGAGGGTAATATCTGCTGCCAATGGATGCTGTTCTCTCTCATCATGAGCTAATTGCTGTAGAACTTTTGTTGCTAAATAGGGGGCACTTGCAGTGCCAAAAGTGACTCTATTTATTTTGAAATGATTTATGTCCTTGGTAGTATTCTCGCGCCATAGGATGCGTTGAAAGTCTGGTTGAGTTACGCCAATCTGCCTGTACATTTTAACAATGTCTCCAACTATGGCCACCTTGTGTAGGCGCCACCGCATGATGATGTGTCTTAAGTCTGGTTGGAGTTTCGGACCGATCATGAGATTGTCGTTGAGTGGTACATTATTTTTATATTTGCAACTTGCATCAAAAACAACTCTACACTTGGATGTGGTTTTGTCTTTTCTGATGACGGCATGATGTGGTAAATACACAGCAGTGGGTTTATTCTTGTCTTTATCGTCTTTTATTTCATCCATGTGTTGCAGATCTATGTATTCTCTCATAACTTCAGTATACTCTTTCTTTAGCTCTAAATCTTTCTCCAACTTTCGCTCAAGGTGCATTAGTCTTGCATAGGCAACATCTTTTGACTCTCCGTATTGGCACGATGGATCTTCTTGTTTAAAAGGTAAGGCTACCATGTAGCGTCCATCTTTCTGTCTTCTATGTGTATCTTTGAAATATTTTTCGCATTTCTCCTCTTCTTCTGTGAGGTGTCTCGGACATGCAACTTCTTCTGTCTCCCAAAACTTTTGAAGAAAATTGTCTTCAATGTTTATGTGCATGCTGAGTGTAGTGGTGTAGCCTTGCGAAGCCATGGTACTGTCTATCTGGCCTGTCAATATCCACCCGAGGTGAGTTTTCTGCGCTATTGGTGTTCCTCGAGGGCCTTTCTTTAGTCCTTCGGTGATAATAGCACCAAAGACGTCTGCTCCCAACAGCAGATCAACCTTACCCGGTTTGTCGTAGGTTGGATCCGCAAGCTCTAGTTGGTGCAGATGTGACCAGTCTCTGTTGTGTACCTCAGTAGTTGGTAACATTCGCGTAAGTGATTTGAGAACAAATGCTTTTACTGGTGTGGTAAAGTTTGTATCGAATCTTGAATGTGCAGTAAATGAAACCATAGTTTTGGAGTTGAGGCTTCTCCCTTGATCTCCCAATCCATTGATAGTGCAATTCGTCGCGAATTTCTTTAACCCAAGGAGCTGTGTTGCGGACTCTGTTATAAAAGATCCTTGGGACCCTTGATCTATCAATGCTCTCAAGTTGTATGTAGCACCATTTGACTGCACTCTTACGATAGCTGTGGCCAACAGCACGTTTGTAGGAGTCTCTTTTTCCGCATAATGGGTTGCTACATTGTTGATTGGTGTGGCTACTTCGTCAGTTTGTTTTTCTCGTATGAGTTTTTCAGGATGAATAAGAGAATGGTGCTTCTTGCCACATCTGCGACAAGTGGATTTATGTCTACAATTGTATACTGTATGGTTTGAGTTCAGGCAATTGTAGCAAAGACCATTCTTTTCTATGAACTTCTTTCTTTCAGTGTAGGGTAGTTGTATAAATTCTTTACAGTGATAAAGCATGTGATTTTCGTTGCAGTATTTGCAGGTTACATTGAATGCAGCGTGGAAAGTTTGCTGATTTGTGCGTGATCTGGGTGAAGCAGTTGATTTTGATGATTCCAAAACTTCGAGTGTTCTAAATCTCGATTCTAAGAAAACACACAGTTGTTTGTATGTTGGTAGTTCATTGCCAATATCTTCACTGCAACCAATGTGTTGCTCCCATAGTTTTACTGATTCTGAATCTAACTTTGTTACAGTGAGATATACCAACATAGGATCCCAGGTAAATGCTGCGATACCCATATTCTTAAGTGCGTTTAAACATTCGTTAGTCGTGTCTAGTAGATTTTTCACTGCATGTGATGACTCCGATGTAATGGGTTTCTGTGTCATCAATTTTTTCAGTAACGCATTAACAACAAAACGCTTATTGTTATAACGTTTCTTTAAAGACGACCACGCTTCTTCGTAATTTGAATCTGTGATGGGTATATGTCGCAACAAGGCCTCTGCTTCTCCACTTAGGCTAGCTTTTAAGTAGTGTAACTTTTGAACATTCGTGAGTGATTTGTTTTGGTCAATCAGTGATATAAATAAATCATGGAATGAACTCCATTCAGCATATCGGCCACTAAATGTAGTTAGATTTATTCGTGGAAGCTTTATTTCTGTTTGGTGTATATGTGTCGGTGCTGTAATCGCAGCTGATGTAGATGCAACAGGGATATATTTTTCTAAAGATTCTAACATCTCACACTTTGCCATTGTATATGCTTCTTCTCCTTGTAAATAGTGGTCATCCATAAAATATTTATCTGACTTGACGTTCTCTTTTGTTAGAAGCATATGGTTATTTCCATATTTAGTCCATAGGTCTTCCATCAGATTTAGTTTTACTTGAATATACGTTTTACTTAACCGGACTTTAGGAGTTTTCTTATAATTTGACAGAGAAGATTTCAACTGCCTTAATATTTCTTCTTGTTGACATAACAACTCCGCCATTGTTATAATTTGCAAAATTAACTTAAGTCCAAAAAAATATAGTAACACTTCCACTAGTAAAGTCTATATATAAGAGTTCAAATTACAATGTATTATTTTATAAGTCTTTCTTCACATCAAAATTTTTCTAAGTTGAAGATTCACTCGAAAATTTTACAAGTCTTTTTTCGTCATGATTATTCTAAGTCGATGATACACTCACGAAAATATTACAAGTCTTTTTTTGTTACGATTTTTCTAAGTCGATGATGCACTCACAAAAATATTACAAGTCTTTTTTAGTTAAGATTTTTCTAAGTCCAAAATTAAATTGAATTTTTTACAAGTTATTATCAACACTGAATTTAACTAAGTCTTTTATAGTTACACAAGAAATTTTATAAGTTCTACTTCACTTGTTAATAAAGTTTAATATTGTCTATTTCTATTACTCACTGTTACCATAATCGATCATCGAAATCCATAAATGTCACTACACTGTCACTTGTGAGGCACACGAGCACTACCGAACACTCCCGAACGCGTAAACTGGGAACCCGACTCGACGGACCAATGTTGAGATCGGAGGCCTGGTCCACACAAGTCACTAAAATTCACTGAAATTAAACTCAAAGTACGAGACTGAAAGGTTTATTTCGCTTACCAACTTATCTCATAGAAACAACGATGCACTCGGACCTGACTTGTTACCTTGCGATAACCGTTTGCGTGTGTCAGCCTAACTTGCAATTTTAACTACGCCATCTAGGTTGAACGTGAGGTACTATTTTAGTAGTTAGTGGTACTATTTTTACTTAGAGTTATAACGCATTCAATTACGACTTTGACAGATAGTGTTTCATTTATTAAATATGTTCTGGGTAGTATAACTGGAACTTACTCGAACATTCTGAAACAGGCCCTAAGCCTCAGTAAGTAGTATCATAATATAATGCAGCGCGCAGCGAGGAGCTTGCCTCGCCGCGCTGCACTTACACCGGTAACTAAAGAGCACCTTTACGATATAAGTTTAATAACTATCAGGACGGCGATTCTCGTGCAGTGATATGAATATCATAGTAGATAAATATCGAGAAAACATGGCGAATATCGAGTCGTGTTGTTTTGTGTTATTCTCTCTAGATAAATATCAAGCCCTAGCGATCGACACGCAATATTGCGATATCGGGATTATCATTATACTTTCTATACACATGAACACAAGTTCATCTGTGGACATATTTTTATATCTACCACTCGCGAGAATAGCATTTTTGTGAAAAGTCGATATTTTTGGGATATTAATAGTCTATAGGTGACACGGGATAAATATCGAGAATCGATAAATTTATCCCAATTTTGAGAATTGCCCCCCAGTTCTTTTTTTGCCTGTACGCATCTCAACAAAATAAAATCAGTGCACAACACTGAGCAAGTAATATAATATGGTCCTACGAGGTCTCTGCTACGTTAAACAAAACGTTAATTTCACTATAATTATGTCACATCTATGACTGTAATGTCACTCGTGTCAGAATACAAATAAAATTAGTTCGATTAAAGTTTACTCATAACATACTTTATGAAAACAAATCAAACCTCTCGATAAATATATAATAGTAGGTGAACCGCGATGTTATCTGTAGACGTGTAATCACGTGCAAAACGCTACACTACACACGCGATACTTGCGACACGATGCGACACGACGCGAAGCGACGCGACGCGGCCACCCAAGGTCGCACCTGACTAAGGACTTTTATTCATATTCTTCGTACCCTTTCTTCATGCGAAGAGCAATCGCTAGATAGCTGATAGTTATCCTACAAATTCAGATTGCATAATTCATTAAATATAAAAAATACAAGAAAAACATTTTACACGCAGGCTCGATCTATTCACAACATTTTTTTATCTACTTTCTATAAAAAATAAACTAATTGACAGACAAGCCAATTCACTAATTACAACACTACTGTATTTTTTTTTCTGAACCTGGCAGTATATTGTACAATATTTCAATAAGTATTAAAATTTCTAATGAACCTTAAAGATCGTAGTAGACGCCTAAATTGAATAAATGATTTTGAGTTTGACTTTAGATGACACATGTCGTATTACTAATGCAGCAACGTGTGTCATGTGACATTGACAAGATCCATTTATTTGTACCTTCACCGCAAGTCACTAAGGTTGTTGTGTATAAACGCGACTTAGCGCTATGAGCAGTGGATAGTCGAGTTAGCCAATCAAGATCATTTCATTCAAGATCTTGGATCAAAGATTGCGGTCAGAGAAAAAAAATCTCTGTTTGTGATAAGTATGGGTTGTTAAACGAAGAAGGAAATTATTGTAGGGGTTCCGCGCCCATCGGACGAATCGGAGCCTACTTAATGTAACTCCGGTGTCTGTATGTCCGTGTGCCCTACCGGCCTAGATCCTCCCCCGTGAGCAGAATGAGTTCGCAACCTGATACGTTTGTGTAGAACATAGAACCAAAGTGAACATTGGACTAGAAATTATTTCGTATTGTATTACTCTAGACTAGTTATTTTTCATCAGGAAATGGGAAGGTAGCGTTCAAAAAATCCCATAACATGTGCGAGGTGTCTTCATTGAGAGGTAATTATACGCAGGCAATGATATTATATATCTTTGTACGCAGGACATAGATGTTAGATACCTTTTTTAACTAAAATAAAAAGAAAAATGGGGTCTATCTTATAACCTTAACTTAGTATGGAATCTGAAATATCTGTTTTGTATGTACCTACTTGTGTATTTAACCAACAAGTACAGAAAACGACGATTAATAATGAACTTCTAGAGCTGTGCTCGAAACTAATAAACACTTTCTCGTTGTTGGGCAGATGCAACGCGGAACCCTAAAAGACAAACGCGTGACTCGCACTTAGCCAGTTTTTTTTTATGTTCGCAATTAATCTGTAATAACTGTATCTTGCTGAGCTGTTATTGTGCTCAAAATATATCAGGATATCGGCTTGCGGGAGACGTGCTTCCTTTAGAAATCCGTACCTAATGGGCCGAACAAAACCCTTTAGGTATGGAACCTAATTAATGAGACTCCACTGTCTGTCTGTACGGCCGTTGTCACTGGGGTATACCGCATGATCGGAATGAGCTAACATTTAGTTTAGAAGATAGATGATTAGTTATGAAAAACGATAAAAATATTTTGCGGGGATCCAAAACGTGAGAATGTAGAAGAGAAATATTTTATGCCCCTAGCATGTGTGGTGTTTGTCTAGACGTTTTCTATTTTAAATAATATATAAGGGCCCCTTAAAGTTTTTAAGAGGCCCTTATATATTTTATAATTTACAGGATCTGTGTAAAAAAACCAAATTTGTTAAAAATTTTGAAATTTCGGTATACCAATATACCATTTTCACTATTTAACAAGAACTGAAAACACCGTTTTATAATGAAGTATTGAAGCCGTGATCAATACAGTGTTTAATGGATGTTGCAGTGCGAAACGCTTTGAGACGCTCGACTTTTGGCGGTTTTTTTGTCTTGGTTTGTGTTTTTAAGTATACATTTGTTTTAAGTATATTGAATAATTTTTTTCTCTCCCCTCCACCGCGGCTACTAATATTCTATGACAAAATGAATATTAACAATACTAAAGTTATACATCGTTGTTTTAGGTATGAGAGGGCAAATGAGCAGGTGATTCACCTGGTGGTAAGTGATCACCGTCGCGCACGAACATCTACAATACCAGAGGTCCCGAGGAGCCGTCGCCGGCCTTTGAGGAGGGAATGTGCTCTCTTCTTGAAGGCTCCTATGTCGTACCGGTTCGGAAATACTAACACGGCAGCTGGTTTCAATTTGTGGCAGTGCAAGGCGGAAAATACTGTGAGAATCGCAAGGTTTCTTTTTTCTTTTTTTATGCCGGTTTGATTAGCCTTATACCACTATCTCAGATCCTGATGGAAAGTGATGATGTGGTCGAAGGTGTTGTTCATGCTAACCTAGAATTACTGGCTCTCAAATACAGCTGTAGAACACACCGTTAGGTGCTTGGCGACAGATTTTCTACTTGAGGGTGGTAACTAGCCAGTTGGGCATTCGCAAAATGCCCTACCACCACGCTATAACGACTGCCATCCTAAGACAACAACCGGGACCGACGGCTTAACGTGTAACTTCGCTACGAGCGCTTCAAAAGTAAGGCATTTTGCAAATGCCCAACTGGCTAGCTACCACCCTCAAGTAGAAAATCTGTCGCCAAGAACCTAACGGTGTGTTCCAGAAGCTGTCCTTGAGAGCCAGTAATTCTAGGTTAGTCTGAACAGCATCTTTGACCACATCATCACTTACCATCCGGTGAGATAGTGGTCAAAGGCTAACCTATCAAGCAAAAAAAAAAGAAAAAAATACTAGATAACGACTATACTCATCTTCCATTCCCTATTCTAATTTATACCGAAAACAACTCATACACTACGTACAACGTTGTAAGGACACGGTCGATTGTACTTTGAAATGGCATATGATTTTAATCTAATTGACAACAAACGAAAGCAGGTGTAGTGACACTGTAGTAGCCGTGAGTTGTAATCATTTCATAAATTAATGTAGATATGGAAAATACGAGTAGGTCCATTTTGAAAGGTTTATAAGTCAACAGAAAAAATACATTTGAATACAAAATACACCAAATTAAAACATTTCCTTATTAATTATTATGTATAAAATGTATCGGTACGGTGCTGTCTAGGTCATATCCTTTGATAAATGCTGGTTACAAACGGCACGAGTGTGATTGCGCTTGTTGGGACACGGCGGGCGATAAGCCGCGACAAATAGCCCCTAATGTGAGGGCCACCAGGGTACGGGGCAGAATGGGGACAGGGGACAGGGGGGGATAGGGGGGGTAGGGGGGGGAGGCACGCTGCGCTGTGTTTGGGTAAATAGGATTTGTTTCAGCTCGGTATACACAGCTGCTCAAAGAAGCTAAGTATGCAGTTTACACTCGAGCTGATATCGCATAGACTTTATATGACTACTTCTATGTGTATAACACTTACTAAGACGGTGCAGTTGAGAATTAATGTATCTTCAAGACAACAAAGACTGTTTCTTCTCGCATTGGCACTAGAACATTTTTTTGCTGAACGTAGCAGTAGAATATATAAAATATTAATATAAAAAGTTATAATCGTTTTTTAAAAGAGCATCGTAGACGCCTAATCTATAAATTTTATATTGACTTTTAATTGCGCAGCAATAGAGCAGATTTCGTTACTTACAATTACGAGCTTCCAAATTGAACATTTCCTCTACATATCGTAGGAACAAATACAGAACATATTTATTTATAATAGAAAAAAAAAACAACATTTCCACACTTCTCACCAAGGAAATTGTAGAAAATTGTATATTGTATAATCGTAGTAATAAAAACTCTTTGGTTTGTTTTTATATAGTTATATATATATATACATATTATGTTATTATGACGGAACAAGCCCGAAACCCACCTGATGTTAAGTGGATTAACCTGTGCCTATAACAGACGCATTTCGTCAACGACGAATTGCACTGTGCCCGTCACACTGAGACGTACAGTTGTTAGGTCACATGTGCCTGTAATTTTACTGGCTCTCAAGGACTGCTGCCGGAACACACTGTTAGGTGCTTGGCGACAGATTTTCAACTTGTGGGTGGTCGCTAGCCAGGCGGGCATTCGCAAAATGCCCTTCCACCATGCGGTGAAGCTCAAGCTCGCGGCGGGATTCGAACCATGGACCTAATGTACGGCAGTCCATAGCCAATGCCACTGAGCCATCACTGCTTCAAATTCTCTACTCCATTTAGGCTTGAGATAGAAGTCTCGATTGTAATAAACAACTTCGCGCACTTGTTGCGTAATGTACTCTTATATGCAAATATTTTTCTTCAGTATCACTTCTGGTGTCATTTAAAGTAACACTGTATCCGTCATTACTGATTTCTGATTTTTCATTTATATATTTCCTGTTGTATATTACATTTTGAGATAATAATAATAAATAATAATAAAATATATTTATTTCAATTAAATGTTACACAAGTGTTAACAAAAATAATGCCAAAATAAACTTTTAAATATCTTAACACTAGTAGGGTCGTTAGTAGCTGTGCTAGGATTCCCTGTGTTACAGCTACTACGATTCCTCTTTCTGGACCTGACCCAGTACTTATATACTTAGGCGTTGAGCATAGAACATAATACACTACGTTCTATGTTATACACTTCTATGTACACGTACAAATATAAATATATATATAAAAAAGTATTATAAAATGGATATGACTTACGTTACAGAATATGTCCTTACATAATAAACATGTTAGCAACAAAACAACATAGTAACGTATATAAAGAAACAGTTACTTTTATACCTAATTAATATAAATATCACAATGACTATTATTTGCATAAATGCCAAAACAATAACAATTGAATAAACAAAATTGTTAAAAATTACACTATTTTCATTAAAGTGGGTAGGCAGGTAGTTAGTTTATTATCTTGAGTCATTACTCATATCATAACAATACGTCTCGTCTAGATTGTGACATGCTATCTCTTTCTACCATTTCGTACTAGTGATGGCCGTGGTAAGAAATTACCTTTGAGAATAACATTTTAAAAGAATATTTATTTAGTATTGTATGAGAAAAGTTTAGGTGTGGTAAAGATTCGGAACAAACATGTAGATATAAATGATAATAAATTATATATGCAATCCATTATTATGATAGTGTGCTAATAGGTAGGTAAGTCATATAGGTTTTTTTTTTAAATTTTTTTTTTTTTAATTTAACTATTAAGTTAAATATATTATATTGTGGGTCGTGACTTATTTAAATTTATAACATGTTTTCTCTCACTTTATTTATGATTTGTTACGTCCACGGTGGCTGTAATAGATAAATAGTGTTTAAATATATATGTATACAATCAGATATGATTTCTATGTTTATTTATTTAATGAAGGCAGATTAAATTATGGTGTATTTTTTATATTCTAAGTAAGTAGATAACAGTAAATAAATTTAAATTTTTATAATAAGCATGTGTAAGCAAATTAAAATAGTAATCATACAATTATTCACTGTATAATATTTAGTAATGACATTTTAAAACATGTTTTAATTAATGAATGTTATGATTGTAAGCTAGCTCCGTCGATATAAACCTCAGGTGCATCACTATTCAAGCGAGCAGAGACGTCACCTCAGCGAGAACAATGCACTTTTTATGCATTTGGTGTTTGGTCCAAGCACATAAGCGAAAGCAAAATTAAATGTTTTTTTTTATTTTGTGTTTTTATGTGATACTTATTATTATTAAATATTATTAACATGTCATAAATGGCCGAAGTTGTTACTTAGCTTAGTTACAGAGTAGGTAAGCATCTGGCCATTAATAATTTATGTTCTCTTTATATTGTTTATAAATCATGTTTCTTATTTAGTATGATATGCATTAATCGGTTATTTAATATACCTTTTATACATAATTATGTATAATAATTCAATTTTGATAAAATATGTGAAAGGCTATACTTACTTTATCTTAATCGCCGTAGTTTAGTGTATATTGGTGTTTTGATTTTTTTGGTGATACATATCTTAGTTGTTAATTAATTTATTCACACGGTAAGGGACGCATCAGCTATTAATTTGATTTATATTTTTATGTCTATAATTTTATTTATAAATCGCGGTCTACCTTTTATAGTAGTCTGCGTAATATTTAATTATCGGCTTTTAATTAACATAGTATTTTTATGTATATTTCTTCCATACTCAGGCTTTATGTGTATATAAGATAATTTAATAAATTAAAATATTTACTTTTTTCTTTACATTCGTACTGTAAACCTATTAAAGAAAGTTTAAAAAGTATTAGAGAATTAAAATGTATTATGTATATGCTTTTATTGAAATTATTGCTCTTCAGTGAGCAAAGAACAAGTGGATGTTAGAATGTTTAGATGTATTTTGATATTTATAGTAAGTATTAACTATTTTAGAGTAATCAATAGTGCTTCCGTCTCAACATAAGTAAGATGTTGTAAGTATTTAGTTAAAGCTTTTTTGCAATTAGCTCTAGACATAGAGTATATATTTAGGTTTTTGCTTATCTTTTTATATAAATAAACTCCCAGGAAACATAGATGTCTTCTAGGTAGTGCCGAAGAAAACAACTCAGATACAATTATATTGTCTTTCCTACGTTTGTTTCGGAACTTATTTGAGTCAAATGTTGTTCCACAATGTGTTGTTAATACAGATTTAATAATGAACAGCTGTCTCACCGAAAGAACTCCCGCGTCAATGTACAATTGAGTCGTGTTGTATCTAAATGGCTTATTCAGCATCACTTTAAGAGCTGCTCTTTGAGCTCTTTCTACTCGTAACATGTAGGTTATAAATGTTCCACCCCATACTGTAATGCAGTACGCTAATAAGGATTGGCACAGCGCATAATATATAGTGGTTATTATTTTTTTACTTACAATATGCCTCAATCGCTTAAAAACTGCCAGCAATTTGCGAGTTCTTCCTACTAGAGCTTGTATATGGTCTTTCCATGTAAGCAGATTGTCTAAAATAACACCTAGGTATTTAATTGAGGACACTCTTTCAAGATGAATACATGAACAAGAATCACCGTCAGTAATTTCGCAATCATGTGCTAGAATACTAAATAAATCATGTTCAGGTTGATCAGTAACTGAGTTTGAAAAGGTTAAGTACTTAGTCTTTGCAATATTTAAAGTTAGCAAATTAGTTCTTAGCCAAGACATCACTTCTTTCAATCCAATTTCTGCTAGCTCAAAAGTTTCACTCCAAGAAGGTGCTGAGAATATTAACGCTGTGTCATCAGCAAAAGCCATAACTTTGCCTCCTTTCAAATCGATATCACATAAGTCATTGGCATAGACAAGAAACAGTGTAGGACCCAAAACGCTGCCTTGTGGCACACTGTGTGTAGCTGTAGCCTCTTCGCTGACATAATCACCCACTTTTACCCTTTGGGTTCTGTTTTTAAGGTAATCTGAGAATAGCCTCAAAGCAGCACCTCTTATTCCCACTCTTTCCAACTTATTAACAAGTAGATGGACAGAGACAGTATCAAACGCTTTTGCCAAGTCAAGAAATATACCCACACATTTATTTTTTCTGTCTACCTGCCGAACAACAAAGTCTGTTAAGCTTAAAACTGCCTGTTCTGTGGATTTACCCGAAACAAATCCGAACTGATTTGAAGACAGAATGTTATATTTGGTGAGGTATGCTATTAAGCGTTTATTAAGTAGTCGTTCTAATATTTTTGACAAGGCGCTAAGGATAGATATAGGTCGGTAATTGTTGATACTGTCTCTGCCCCCTCCCTTGTATATTGGTTTAATGAGAGCAGTTTTAAATAATGTTGGGAAATCTCCGCTAGAAAAACTAAGATTAGCTATATGTACAATTGCAGGGATTATTTTTTTGGTTATTTTTATAACTTTCGCAGAGATTCCATCGAAACCAACTGCACAATTATCTTTAAGGTTATTAATAATGGTTTCAACTTCCAGTGGATCAGTATCTAATAGAACAAATGAGTTTCCTGTAGAAGATCTAGTTGGTTCTGGGTGTTTAGTTTTGCTTTTTAGTATAACATCAGCTAGAGACTTACCAACGTTGATGAAGTAATTATTTACGTAATTTAACGATTTAATCGGATTTTCAGCTAATCTAAGTAAGTAGTTCCTATCTTTGTCATCATTTTTAGAAGTATTAATTTTGGCAATATTTTTAATAACTTTCCAGGTTTTTTTCGAGTCGTGTCCAGCTTTTTTAACTTCGTTACTATCGTACTCTGATTTTACCTTTTTCAAAATGTTAGAACAAAAGTTTCTGTAGCGTTTAAATATGGTACTAAGACTTTTATTGTCAGGAGATGGATATTTCATTCAATAAGTTTTAATTTTAATATATTTTAAAAACATTGTAATTTGGGCATGTAATCCGCAAAGCATGCGTTATTGCAAAAACATAAATATTAAAATGATAGTGTTGCGTCATCATTAACAAGTTTAAACCCAATTGCGTAATTAGTCTTGTTTGTGGTACAACCTAAATTGAACTATATGTGTCGCTCCATCCTCATACGATGGTTAAATAAAGAACGAGAGGAAAATTTTGAGTTATGAGTCATTGTCATGTTAGCTCAGTCGGTCAGCATACCCCGGCTATAGGGGTTGATGACGCGAATCCCTCATTCTAAGACTATATAATTTTTCCTCTCGTAAATTTGTGATTTTGTAATGTTTTAATTTTCTTTTAGTTTAATGTATCTTTTGTTATGTTATCATGAGCTGTGTTACGTCTGAAATAAAAAATGTAGGTATGGTTTGATTGATTGGAGACTATACCGCCCGACCCGAGCAAGGTCCAGCCGAGCCAAGCAGTAGCCGCTATGAGGTAACACATACAAACACCGGTACTGGGCACTTGTATGTTGATTCGACGATAACTTTCAGCAGTTACCGTATCATATATACAATTTACCTATTTCACTTTTTATATTGATTAGTTGATGCATCAAACAAGCTTCATATAATTTTAATTGAACCACTAATTATGTCACTTAACACTACTATGAACAAATATATTATGATGCATGCGTTCGATAAATTTTGAAAAAGAAAGATTTTGACTAATAGTAAGAAGCCCAAATTGAAATTATAAAGGGTTTTGCGACGATTATGATTACGACCATATTCAATAGCCGATTGCAGCCATATGAGATTGTATATTGGCATGAATCTTTAACAAATGAGTAATTATATGTTCGGCATTTATCATTTGAACAGCGCTTTTAAATGATTAAAGTGTATTATAAAAACGGCGCAGTTCAATTTGTCAATCGTTTCGTGCGTTACGAGAAGTGGAGATTACATCAAACCTCCCAACCCGTCAACGGAGAACAGGCGTAGGAGACTGTACGCCCTCCTTCATCCCCCATGACAGAGGTCTGGCGGCGGTCCAAGGGGTGACTGCCGCCACCACAACGACCTGAAGATGGCACGCGCGGTGTTTCCGCGTGCCCCTCAAGGACGAAGAGGGTGAAGTAGCTCCAGCTTCGCCACACGCAACATGGGATTGGGACCCCAAAGTGGGCCAACGCTGCGTGGGCCGCGTTTGAGTGCTCTAGCGTTCCCGTGGGCCAAGCATTAAGGCGTCCCGTAGGAACACCGTGTGGTTTTTAGTCGATAAGGACACTTACTGCTGTGGAAATAGTGGGTGCCGAGCCCGACATACTCCTCCCACCACCCCTTTTGTGGACGGAAATGCGTGTTCCCACACGTATTAAAATAAAAAAGGGGTTTCTAATTGATGCTACGTTGCTGTTTGCTGAGAGATAAACTTGAATGCTGGGTTATTTTTCCAGATTAAAGTACCTGAATATGTAGGTAATGACTTTGAAATGAACGGGAATGATGATATGTATGTAGATGTCAAATAATATTACAATATTAATATATGACTTTTCTCACATAAAACCTACATGATCTTAGTAAAAATAAACGAAACCGTTGTAAAAGAACGCAATGCGTGTTGGGTAGACCATAACGTTTGATGCGGAGGCAGCTAAAGTCCCCCGTAAAGGACGATCCCACAGGACTTCCGGCCGAACGATGTTTATGAAATCCATCAAACAACCAAACGTTCCAAACTTTACGGCGCATAATTCGATAACGGAATAACAAGAGGCTTTCAAACTTTACGGTAGCTTATAAAAACAATATTGAAATATGCCAACTTCGATTAAAGTTTGTTTGTGGAAGCGATATAAACCTTCCCTCCTCCCTTCCCCTCCCCCCGCAACCCCGCGCTCGGCGATAGTGTGCGAGAAAAACTTATATCGTTATTTTTACGTCGTAAATTATACACCAACTGTATATATGCGTCCTGTAAGGGCGACCTTCCTATTTATGGGAACGCTGCTTATGTTTATATTATCGCGCATAAATTCCTACGACTTTTTAGTACTCGTTAACTTTTTGGATTGAACAGTATAGTTCTCGGATTAAAATATAATCACTGTTCAATCGTTTTGAGGATATTGCTTAAGGCAACTAAGGGTTAACTACCATTTTAACGCCCTCGTTTACGAAAACCTAAATTGTAATAATAGCATTCCCCTTATTTTGTAAGAGAAAATATACGAACCCCGAAAACGAAGAACGATTATGACACCGATGGCAGTGAGCAAACATGACGTCAATTTGCAATATTCCAATACATATTCATTTATTTATTTGAAAGTCTGACAGATGAGACTAATGATTGCAACAAATAAAAAAAGTATATGAGTGACATTATGAATGACTAAAATTATGGATGAAACTAAAACCAAAACTTTTTTGTTTGTATGTACATTACATTGTTGTTAAAAAGTTTTGTTTTTAGTTTTATGGCCGCCGCCTTCCTGACACCAATCCTGTGAGGAAATGTTCTTGTTGGTAGTATTCTTTATCATATATCACTTTCGTTTACCATCTAGGAGGGGAACTCGGTAGTAATTCGTTGCTACGAGTGTTATGAATAGAAGATGTTATTTTTAAAGTTTTGCTCCAGACCTCAGTGATGTTTTGGCTAATTACCTTTCGGCGAGGAAACACAAACTCTTTGCTGTTCCAAACTGTAGGACAGTCACTTACGCCGCATCCCCGATACCGCGCCGCGATCCCTTAAAACGCTCAACGCTCTGGTACACGACAACCAAGAGTGTGACGTATTTAATGACAGATGGAAGGACATCCTCACTGAATACTTAAAGCTCTGTGAATGGTATAATTATTAAAATGTTTTATTCTTATTTTAAATTATGTCTATTATTTTAAATTGTTATTACTATTATGTTGATCTAAGTTGACTAAATATTTTGATTTTTGACATTTTATTGAATATATAATGTTTTTATAACTTTTTATCTTTAGTGTAAGTGGTGTTTGAAACCGTTCTAATTGAATGAATAAATAAATTAACAGCTAACATCTACGTACATTACTGAAATATGTGAAATAACATATGACATTTGATTTTAATGAGCATGGTTAGTATTCGACAAGTTATTTCACATTTTTGTGTTAAAATTCATTTCCATTTTTAGGATTTCGTACCTAAAAAGCTACACGGAATCCTATTGTCACGGGGTCCAGCTCGTAGACGGAAAGAGTCACAAACTTAACTAACGACTAAGGGAAAAATATCGGAAGGTGGGCAGCAGCGCCTTCTGACAAACTACCAACTTCTACTGCGATCTCCAAGACGCCTGCCAAGCATGGGGATTATAGCAAATGCCCACAATGGAGGCGACCTTGTTCAACATTTTGTTTGATGTGATGAACTGTTATGGACAGGTTTACTTATTCAGGTGTGCGCTTCCTCCGTCTCCTCGTCACGTTTTAAACACTACTGGCTCAGGATCAATAGGTCTGAGTACAAAAGCCCTTTCATTTTTTATTTTTTTACTGGCGGTCTGCCTTTATTAAACAAATACTACAAACTATATACAACACTACAGCTACTACAATACTACAGCTACTACAGTAAAAGCATTTGGACTCATAGGGAGTCCAAATGCTCTAGCCCACTATCAGTTGGCAGCGTGCCCAGCATGCTGGCAGCATTGCCCCGTTGAATTGCAATGCTTATTCTTTGAGCCAAATAGGTGCCAGCATTTTGATCACGCGTCGCATCGACCAAGCGCTCTGATAAATTTTGGAAAATACGATGAGCTCCCGGTCCCCACGGACCCAACGTCTCTACACCAAACGGCTCAAATATGTAACCCATACCGAGGTTAGCATATTTGCGCCGCTTGAGTTGCTCTGCCGAAGTAGCCGCGGCGCCAGCCCTCACGTGGGTTTCAGAAAGGTGTGACGGCGCTAAAGTGTCTACGCATGTAGCGTCCCACACTAAGGGTCGTCCTAACTTCCATGGAACCAGAGTCATGCCGTCAGGTCTTTTACCATCGTCACGCATCAGACCGTTCGGTTCGAGAACAGCTGGAACATTGGCGCTGGTAAAAGCCCAGCGAATGATATCGTTAAGGCTGGCGTGGCGGGAAATTCGACCAGCACTTCGAGAGCAGGAGAGGCCATGGTGACCGAGTTGGTCAACTGCAGTACCACACTGGCAGTGATGTGCAACACAACACCTTGCACCCAAGCGTAAGTTAATAGCGAGACGAAAAGCGGAAGGATCTATAAGGCTACCAGTTTTGTAAGAAGGAATGGCTTGTAACCAAAGACTTGATTCCCACACAGAAACAGCAAGAATACGAGCACGATCTGCGATACTAGGGCACGTATTTAAAAGATCTTTCCGTGCTAGCTCTACTTCTCCTTTTAATTAGACAGCTCTTATTTCAACAAGAAGATCTTGATGAGAAATATGTACCAAAGGTCTGTGTTGAGGTTGTAGTGTACGAACATAGTCACTCCCGAGCCCCTGTCCTCAACCCCGCAGCGACGTTGCGCACGAAAACACATTCATTCTAAAGTCCGTTTTTTCTTACCTGTCTTATTATGTAAACAAACATGGCGGTTGATCATCCAATGACAAGATTAGTGATGGGGTCCCATCGAATGAACGACGAGCCGTACTGAACAATACTATGAAACTGAGTGATTTGATTAAAACGTATTATAAATACATAGTTTCGTTTGCTCTTTATTCATTTTGCACATTTTCTTTTTAATATCGTAACTTGGAAATAATCGATTTTTGTAATAGAATTGTTTATTTACTTTTATTCGATATTGATGCGACGACGAGCGTAGTGAGGAGGAGCGTTATGCTGTTTTCAGACAACGGCGACGCCGTGTGTACGCCGCAAGCTCCATGGTATGAGCACGGTTCGGTTCGAAAGTTCATTAAAGGTTCGAAAAATCATAAATACAAAGTTTGAGCAATCAATTTACACATATCGCTTGCCAGCTTCTTAATTATTATTACTGAATTTAGAACGCTTTCTTAAGTGCCGAAATCGCTAGGAACTGCAGCTGCGTATATTCCTTTGTTTGATGATTTATTGCCTAGCACGCACTAACCTTGACTGCCGGAAAAACAAAAGAACACATTTCATGAATCTTTAGTAAGTCTATTGACCATTACGCTAATTGGCAGTGCGTATCTGATGCCAGTTGTGGCGATGATTAAAATAGCTGTCTATGATATTTTCATACTTATTTCAATGTTGGTAGTAGGTGACGCTATCGAGGTAAATACAGTTCGTGCAACAGTATGTGACAAAATACTGTCGAAATAAGTCTAAAACCAATAGCAAATTTTGAACTGGAGAGACATGATAGTAAGTACATGGTAAAGATAAAATGTAAGCTTTATATGGTACTTACTTTTGTGAACACTCCAGGAAAATCACAATTACACGAAAACTCAGTCCTTGAAAAGTAGCAGAAAGTCGTCAGTCCCGATAATAACACCGTCCAATTCACAAAGCACACACAAGTCCACAAGATAGCCAGGTCGTCAGTGAATAATCCGGTAAAACTCAATCACACGATTAAATCAGAATCCTTGAAGAGTAGCAGCTAGTCGTCGGTCCAGATAATAACAGGGTCCAATCACAAAGCACACACAACTCCACAAGAAAGCCAGGTCGTCGAGAATCAATGTTAGGAGAGCACCCGAAACGTACAACATCAAGCGAAGCAACGGAACGAATGTCGTATCTTGACGTTAAGTCATTCAGTGTTGCCAGCTGTATAATAAACAAAATCATCCCATTCAATTTAAAAATTAAAATTAGCAAAAAGCATCCCTTGGTTTCTGCCTTATTCCATACCGCCAAAATTGAATCAGACTTAAATGGATTATACAAATTAAATTTTCTATTAAAAAATATATCTCATTTAATAAATATTTTTTGTGGTCAAAGGCAATCAGCAATAAAAAAAAGTCGTGTATTTTGAGATTATGTGGAACAGTATCCGTATTATGAGTTCCGTATCAACACAGAATTTACCATAAAATCGTTATGTTTTTCATACAGTGCGAGAGCCTTACCCGCACTTGGCAAGTTTTTATTATTGGTAGATATTGGACTAAAATCAAATCAAGTTTGACGCTTGTACGTATTAACGTTTTTACTATAGAGCAAAAATAAAAATTGGTAAATAAAGCAGGTTTCTTGTATGAATATCCCCTATATTTTAAACATATTGTTATTATGTATTAATATTTGTTAGGCAATATACTATTTTAACCCATATTCCGTGAACATTTAAACGGGCTACCTATTACCGTTCCAAAGATACAGTCCTTTAAAGGTCAGACGGACTGAAGGACATTCGCGGCAATATAATAGGGTCCACTTTCTATAACTGAACCCTAAAAATTAAGCTAAATTATACTTGTTTTAACTATACAACCAGTTACTATAATGAGATGAACGAAATATGTTCAGTTGTTCACTTCAATTATTCATTATTTTGATACCCATGTTCCCATCACTAAAATTCATAGATAAGATAGATTACTTAATGTCAAAACACTGTCATTACTGTCAACAGTTTTTGTGATCATTACGTTAATTGATTTATATTTTGTAAATATCTATAAATTTTAATGATATTTGTATGTTTTTCGAAGCGTGATGTTTCTTTTATTAGGTCTACTCAGTTGTGAATGGCCAAATATAAGTGATTATGACGGCAACTTGTGATTTTGTAGCAGAGGTATGTTTGTGTACATTTTAAGACAAGTGTAAGGTTATTCGATGATTTATAAATTAAAACTCATTATTTAAGCATTGACAATATAGACTGCGCATAGAGGGATGAAAAAAGTAAACTAGACAGCGACTTGACTTTAGATGTGAGAGACGATTTTGGGATACAGAGTTTGGGAGAAGAAAAGTAATATATTGTTAAGATTATTATTGTATAACGAGTCTACAGAATAATAAAGGAAGTTTATAAGTACGAGTTGTATATGGTGTTTTACTTCACATCAGAAGTGGTATGTACAATGCTCACACTCTAACTTATTCTATTGCTACCAGCGATGGCCTTTAATTGGCTTTATGTTTATATTTATTTATGCTTTGAAGCAGTGATGGCTCAGTGGCATTAGCTATGGACTGCCGCGCAGCAGGACCATGTTTTGAATCCCGCTGCGGGCTTGAGCTTCACCGCATGGTGGAAGGGCATTTTGCGAATTCCGCGTGGCTAGCGACCACCCTCAAGTATAAAATCTGTTGCCAAGCACCTAACGGTATGTTTCGGCAGCAGTTCTTGAGAGCCAGTGAAATTACAGGATGACTTAACAAATATGTCTCAATGTGACGGGCGCAGTGCAATTCGTGACTTGTGATGATATACATTTGTTATAGCAGAGGTTAGTCCGCTTAACATCAGGTGGGCCTCATGCTTGCTCCGTCACAATAACATTCACAAAAAATGTATAAGAAGTTTATCCTAGCTGTTGGTCATTGATAAAAATAAATAAGTAATGCTACATTTGATTTGTACTGACAAGGGTTCAATTGTATTTTAATGGTTATTAATCCATAATAAAATTAACCGTGAACAGAATGAGTAATGAATAAATAAATAGGATGTTTAATGAGCAGTTGCCGTCATATGATATTCTGAGCCTACCCTACTACTTTTTAATAATACTATACAACAAAAGTAGTGTCGCGCTAACAAAAATAACTTGTTGTTTTCTCTTTTCCGAACGTAAACGATGCGGTGAGCTCGCACGACGATGATGGTTATCGGCTGCATCTGGAGACACCCAAGGGCACGGCTGCAAGACCACGTGATGGTGAACGTGAACGTGATAGGAGCGTTAACTTGAACGGGAACGTGAAAGAATCAGGCGGTTGGAAGGTGACGTGATCGCGAGCGGAGCCGCTTACGATCTACTCCAAGACGTCGGGCGTCCTCCAGGAGCATCACGGATTGCGCGGCTTCACTGCAACCTGTTCGATCAGACGAGCATAAAGTTGACAGTAATCAACATAGGCAACATAATGACAGATCTTCTATTCCTTCATTCTCAACTAAAGATATAATTAATTTACTTAAGACACTGAAATCTACATCTCAGGCAACAACGGGATCAGCACATTCAAATACTAATTTAAGTCATAAATATATGGCCTAACTTTGACCCTTCATCAAAATGTCATAGTACCGACGTATGACTACGTAAGGTTAATGGATATGCTACCTGTATGGGTGGGATGACAAAACATTTGTACATTTTGCAATGCAAATCTCCAGGGTTTGGCCAAAGTTTGCTACGAAAAATTAACAATAATTATTATACAGTTGGCCTGAGTGGTAAGAAATTATTTAAGGTGCATTTCCTTGTGAAGAAAACTGGCCAAACCCTTGAAGATATGTTAAAGCGTAGAAGTAAGTTTAATAAGTTGGCATCATCAGGACCACTATGTCCTAGACTCCTAGTTATGAATGAAATTCTATTGTTATCGTTATCGCCGATGCCAATGGGTTAATGAACCAATTGAGGTATATTACTACGAAAAACTGGCATTACTGAACCGGTGTGATATTCATGGCAACCGTGCGGTCGATTGCATTATACATGGCAGGAGTTACAAAACAATTAAATCTAATATATATCTAATGCCCTTGCATTACGTCGTTCTACTCCTAAGACACTTTTGCAATCCCTCAGAAGTAATACGGACATTGCTTTATGGCAACCTTATACGAATCAATCTAGTTTTAGGAGCTAATTCGTTGCAGACAGATCCATTTAAAAATATCCGGGGAATCGAAACAGAGCGAATAACCGTGGTCACCCTTTTATGAAATTTCCTAAACCACTACTGAAGTACGCTATTTGTAATAAGTAGGTTTGATCATAAATCTGAAGCATGTAAAACTGAACTTATGAAATGTTTTCTTCGGAATCTGACATGAGTGATGACCAGTTAGTTAAAGTAGTCGCCACTATCCGGCATCGGTTAAAGCTTTCACTGAGCCGCCAAGAGAAGGAATCATTTGTCTTAATATTTATGGAGGGATATATCACGTGACGAACGGGATAGTAAATGTAACTGTTGCACCCGTCGCTATGTTGCTATGTCACGCTATGAAAGTACAGGTGATCAATCGCATCATACTACCTCAGCATACATCTATTTTTAATATAACGGATCACAGTAAAATTGATGAGGAATTAGTGAGCATAGATTACGTATACGATAAATAAAAACTTTTATATATACTTCATAGGTACAATAGGTGTTTTGCATCTACGTTGAAAGAGCTAGGCTGCACTGACGTTACGGAGATACGAGTAGGCAACGCGTAGTATATTGTCCATATCAGCTCTCACATAAAAAAAGCGAAGAAGCTCGTTATATGATTAGTGTCATGTTTGAAACTGGAATCATACAAGAGCCCGCGTCTGAATACACGAGTCTGATTATTCTGGTGCTCAAGAAAAATGGCAAGCTACGAATGTGTTATAGACTATATATTCAGGTTGCTGAATTCCGGTACTTGCCCGTGGAACACCTCGCAGAACACCTGTGTGTTCCATGCGGTAATAAGTAACTATGCTCAAGTTAAGTTGCTCATCCTATAAGTTCCTACAAAGAAAAGATTTGCTCTGGTGTTGGACAGGTGAAAAACAGGAACCCGAACAGAAATATAAATTTGAGGGTATTAAAACCCTCAAAGTTATGTTAACAGATAGACTTGTCTTATATACGACCCAGCTGCTGAGACTGAGCTCCACACATACGCGAGTAAAGTTGGTATTGGTGGCATCTTGTTTCAGCGGATTAAAGGAGATAATCTGTTTCACCCCGTGATTTTTTACAGTCGCCAGACCACGCCTGAATATTTCCATACTTATGAATTGGAAACTTTGGGAGTGGTCTATTCACTGAGGAAGTTTCGTGTATACCTGTTGGGACAAGATTTTAAAATCATTACTTTTACCAATCGTGATATAATACCAGAAGAAGCGCGATGATAGCTGCATGCTCAGAAATTTTAGTGTGACATAGACCAGGTACAAAAATGGGTAAATGGACGCTTTATGGCATAATCCAAATGAAAACATTGATACTGTTGATGGTTTAAGCCAATATTTAACAATAATGGCTATTAGCAACGAAGACTGGTTGCAAACGCTGCAATTAGGTGATTCTGAATTGTTCAGGATCAGAGACTTCAAATCTTCGGATATTGATGTGGACGGATTAAAATATATTAGGGTTTCGGAACAACCTCATCAAGAATAATAAATTATTTAATAGCATGTCTGGCGACAGTAACAGTATTCGATGAGTAGTTCCGAAGGGTGCAAGATAGCAATTGTGTTAAATATATTGGACACTTTGGGGTACAGAAAATCGTTGAACGAATCAAATAGTTTTCATGTGTTGTGCTTTTTGGTATATTGCACTTACTATGAATTGAGTTAATGTCTATCAGAAGGTGACGTTCAAATAATACTACGTGTTCCGAAATATGTGTGCGTTTATTGGACGCTGCCGCGAGACTGCGGAGCAACTGTGGTTACAAACTGTTTTAAGCCTAAGAAACATATTCAATCGATGTAGGCATGTACATACACACTACATATACATCCCCCTTAATTAGAAAATTATTTATCTTATACCCAAAACATTGGACTTTTCCAATTTTTACAAAACTAAGTACAATCAAATATTTAAGTAGGTAAGAATGCAATATAAACATAATTTTCTATATACTAAGTAATAATGTATATGTACAGTAGGCAAATAGCGCATAACATATTATTTAAAAAAAAATATAAATGAAAGTTTGTATAAAATACCATACTGAAATACATCCATGGTATACTTATGATCCTTTTCTAATATCATTTAAAACAACGCAATAAAACTACCGAAAATAAACGCATAAGAAAGTATACCAAGTACTTATTGACACAAAGTTCTTGAGTTCATTGCTTATATCGTGGTCTGTACGTCGCGTATAGGAACACCGCATAGGAATGTACTTATCTCGCGCACTGATAAGATCATTGTTTAGCATGGGCTATTTTTAGAACTAAGACACTTATATGATACGACACGATTTTTTTAACGCGCACTTTTTATGTTTTTTATTTCACTGAACTTGTTACACAATGTGCTTGTAAACGTTGCTGTTGGGCGGATTGACGATGTTAGGTGATGTCGGCAGGATTGCTGGAACTGACGCCACTTGTTGTGCCACCATCCTCTCGATACGTTTGTCCACGGATGCTTTAATGCGCCTCTTGCAATATCTCCAAACTAGGTAAAGTGTGCCTAAGGTAATGGCAGCACTTACCAGTACGACAGCTGCAAAAGACAACTGGTGGGACTGGGCGGTGGTATCGTCTACCCGTGCAGTGTTCGTTGAGGCTGCACTGGTTTGCGCAACTATTGTCTTGCTCGGTGGTTGACCCATGTTGCTTGCTGATGCTTGGTAATTAAAGCAGTTGATAATAAGCAGACGTAGAGCTCGCTGGTTGTTTGGTCCTCAACTGTTGGATGACAGATGAGGCGTAGGTAGGAAACGATTAGACAAACTGATGGCCAGGCATGGGTAGCGAGTCAGATGTCAAATCTCACAGACTTCTTAATTGTGTAATGGCCCACCATGGGTTGCGACTCACATATCGAATCTCACGGTCTTCTTAATTATGCGACCGGATCTCGTTACCACCGGTGATGTCTTACCATTAAAAGATTTGGGTTTCATGCTGCGAAGTGATTTAGGTGTCGTAGTGTCATGTTTGGTGATTTCGGTGTCCGGCGGTTTAATTGTTTCAGTCGTGTTCGGCGAAACAATTTGCTGCTCGGTGGTCTCCGTTGCTAAATTATGGGAAGTGATTTGCTCGGTGGTCTCAGGCGTGGTGTTTATAACATAAGCTGGTTTAAGCCTATCGAGCGAAATTCGAGAACCTATTTGAAGCGTGAAATACTTAGAAAACCGTTCCAGTACTTTGAATGGACCCTCATATGGTGGAGTTAGTGACTTTTTCACACCCCGTCTAACAAATACGTAATCTGCACATTTAAGATCTTTGTGTATGAATATTTTTCGGTTATCGACATGTTTTCTTGTTGCTGGTTGTAATGTGGCTAGCGCTCCCATAAGGTTGCTTGTGTACTCCGTAGAGTTAATGTTAGTCTTGGTAGGAATAAAAAAATCGCCTGGCAGCCGTATAGACTTTCCGTATGTCATCTGGGCAGGGCTGAAACCTATGTCCTCTTTTATGGTTGACCTTAAACCTAGTAGGATAATAGGTAGTTCCCTAACCCATTGATTGGAGTCGTTGCAGCGGGCTAGTATTGCACATTTAACCGTACGGTTCAGGCGTTCGATTTGTCCGTTAGCTTTAGGATTATATGCTGTTGTGTGCAATTTTTCGATACCTAGACGTTTCATCAGCTGAGTGAAAAGTTGCGATTCGAAATTCGATCCTCTATCAGTTGTTATTTTAACTGGACATCCATATCGTGATACCCATTGTTCTATGAACTTATTGGCGACAGTTTCTGCAGTTATATCTTTGGTTGGTATGACTTCTGGCCATTTAGTGGTTCTGTCAATAATAGTTATGCAGTATCTGTGGTCTTCCGAAGGTGTCATGGGCCCTATAATGTCGATATGGACGTGAGTGAAACGCTCGGAGTGTTCAAATTCTCCCAACGGCGTTATAGTATGTCGATTAATTTTTGATTTTTGACATTTGATGCAGTGTTTAACATAATGAGTAACGTCAGTATTCATATTGGGCCAAAAATATCGTTGAGCGATAAGACGTCGTGTAGCGGCTATTCCTGGGTGGCTAAATCCATGTGTAGTTGTTATAGCTTGTTTGCGGAACTCTGCTGGAAGGTATAGTCGAGCTTGTGGAGTTGATGTTTCGAACACAAGTTCATGTTTTGAGTATGGCATTGTAAATAATTTAAATTGTAAGTTATCATTTTCTTTTAGCTTTTGAAGTTCTGTATCTTCGATTTGGCTTTTATGTAGTTGCTCGTAGTCGAAAATATCAGGCACATGTATTTCTTCTATTCGTGATAAAAAGTCTGCAGCGCTGTTTGACTTCCCTTCTACGTAATTAATTTTTGTACAAAACTGCGCAATGAAATCTAGCTGGCGTAGACGCCTAGGCGAATCCGATTTAGACTCTTTTTTTGATAGCGCATACGTTAGAGGCTTATGATCAGTTAGTACTGTAAGGTCTCGTCCCTCGATCACATAGCGAAAGTGCTTGATGGCCATATATATTGTAATAATTGCCTAATAGTTCTCTATCGTATGTACTGTACTTTGTTTGTGCATTGTTGAGTTTTTTTGAATAAAATCCCAGCGGTTGTAGCTCCTTATTTATAACCTGGTGTAGAGCGGCCCCGACGCAACTGTTGGATGCGTCGGTCATTAAAACGAGCTTAGCATCTGGATCAGGATGTGCGAGAGTTACAGCTTCAGATATTATTTTTTTGGAATCGTTGAATGCTTTGATTGATTCCTCTGTCCAAATTATTTTAGTTTTGTCTCGTTTTTTAGAGTTGTGGAGATATTTGTCTAGGACAGTTTGAGTTTCTGCTGCTCTTGGAATACTGGTGCGATAAAAATTTATTAGACCGAGAAAACGTCTCAGCTCTTCGATGGTATTTGGTTGCGGGTATTCTGAGATGGCTTTTACCTTTTCTTCGTCCGGTTTGATGCCATCACATGTAACATTATAACCTAAGAACGTAAGTTCAGTTTTTCCAAATGCACATTTGCTGGTGTTAATTGTGACGCCATACTTATTCAATCGCTTGAATATCTCATCAAGATCGTTTATGTGATCAGTCTCCGATTCCGAGGCAACCAATATATCATCCAAGTAACAAAACGTGTTTTTCATGTTTTTCATGATATTATTGATAAATCTCTGGAAACTTTGAGCAGCGTTACGTAAACCAAAATTCATTTTAATGAATTCATAGAGTCCAAACGGCGTTATAATTGCGGATTTGGGAATATCTTCAGGCGCGATGGGAATATTATGGTACGCGCGCCGGATGTCGATTTTGGACATTATCTTCTTGTTTTTTAATATGTATGTAAAGTCTGTCAACCGTGGCAATGGATAACGATCGGGCTCTGTGATTGCGTTCAAACGACGGTAATCTCCGCACGGTCGTAGTTCTCCATTTTTCTTATTCACTACATGTAAAGCGTTCGCCCAAGGGCTAGTAGAAGGCCTGCAAATGCCTAGTTCTACCATGCGCTCGAATTCTTGTTTGGCAGCTTTGTACTTTACGGGATTCAATGGGCGGGCTTTTTCAAACACGGGTGGTCCGTTAGTACAAATGTGATGTACCACGTCATGTTTAGGTATAGCTTTGAATGACTCCATTTTAGTTATATCCGGGTATTTCATCAAAATTTTATGATATGGGTCGTTGCTATTAACAGCTCTAATGGAAGGAAAACTGTCTTCCGTTATGATTTGAGTTTCTTTAGAAATGTTTGTCAATTTATCAACCAATTTTCTACCATGTAAATCTACCATTAATTGGTTTTCGGCAAGAAAATCGGCTCCGATTATCGACCTTTGTACGTTGGCTAATATGAAAGTCCAGCGCAGTGGGCGTCTAAGACCAAGATCGATTGTGATAGTTTTTTCGCCATAAGTAGAAATAGGCGTCCCATTAGCAGCGTATAATGTGTAGTCACATGGTTTTTGAGTTGTTTTTTTACATGCAAGTACTGATACATCTGCTCCGGTGTCGATCAGGTATCGTGTGCCCCTCTTAAAATCAGTAACACACAGGCGATGAGATCGATTGACACCTACGCTCGCCACCGTGGGTGTCGATTCTAGTTTAACGACTTTTTATGACTGCAGTTCTCGTGGCCACATTTTTTTGCATTTTCCCCGTAAATATAATGGTAAAAACATTTAAAATTGCTGTCTCCGGGCTGGGCTGTCTGGCGCCTAAACTTCTCCTGGTTGTTTATGTTACGCGAACGCGATCTTGACCTTGACCGATTGTATGCCGGTTGTCTGTAGTTATCGCGGCGTGTATTTTCCATTTGTGTAATTTTTTTATTCATGGCTGCAATTTCTAAATGTAAATTTGCGAGTTGTTGATCCAAGATGGTACTTGACACACTAGGCTTTTGTACGTTGTATACTTCTGATGGGCGCGAGGTTTCCATAATTTTGTCGGCAATGGTAGCTATACTATCTAAATTAACGTTATCGCAAGCAGTAATTACGGCACGAATCGTATGTGGAAGCCTTCCTATCCACAGGATTTTGAGTGTTTCTTCTGGTACTCTATTTCTGCCTAATTCCCTCATCTTTCGCAGAAGCTGTGAAGGTTTTTGATCACCGAGCTCAATTTCCGTGAGAAGTTTTTGTAATTGTTTAGTTTCCGATTCTTCATAAGCCGAAATAAGTCGCGATCTTAATGTGTCATATTTATTACTGTCGGGTGGGTTCTCTAAAATGTCGCTAATTTGCCCTAGCTCGTCTCTTCCCAGCTTAGCTATAACTAATTGATATTTATGCAAATCACTTGCCTTTTGTGGGTTGACGATGGCTTCGAACTGATGAAACCATAGCCGGGGCTGCGTTGTCCAGAAGTCCGAGATCCTGGCGTGGACAGTGATAGCGCTCGACGTCAGTAGTTGCTGCTGGCTGGTACTGGGTTCTGTAGGCATGGGGTGCGGTGAGGGCGTCGGCGCGTAGTTCGGACTCTTCTGGCAAGCCTGCCCCTGTTGATATTGTACTCCTAGAAACTTACACAAGAATAATAAAAATACTGTTCATATCTAAATAAAAGTGTGTTATAAGTGTTGATACATCTCTGACTCGTCGGCGTGGGCGTTATCTAAGCTAAGTCCTAACTCTAAAGTTCTAAAATCTTGATAACAAAGTTTTATTTATCTACCTACAGAAATCTTTTTAGTGGGCTATTTGACATTTTAAGTGAGACCACCCTCAATATTCAAGTTTTATATCTGTCATATTCAACTGACAGTTGAAAATTTGATACTGACAGACAAATAATATTACCAGTGTAGAATTTTTCCCCCAAAATAGGGAAAAATTAAAATGGCTGTCTGTGTTAAGTGTAATAAGTTTTTAAAGCCCACTGAACTTAAACAGTGCTCTAAGTGCACAAAAGCTTATCATTACCTTTGCCTGGGAGTAAGTCAAGAGACCTACGGTAAAGAATCTAAGGCCTACAAGGCGTCTTGGAAGTGCCCCGATTGCAAAACTCGTGGCAATCCCTCTCAAGAAGGCCCCTCGAATACTCCCTCACTGTCTGGTCCCTCGGGTACTCCATCGCAGCCCGGCCCCTCCTGTACACCGCTTCAAGAAGAGGCCTGCAGTCCCTGCGTTGAATTCCCAAATTCAACCAATTTGGATGAAATAAAGTTATACCTACAAGAGATAAGGCGCGACATCAAGACCCAAAACGCGAGCACCCAGAGCAAGATTCAAGATTTAACTGAGAGTGTCAACTTCATATCATCAAAGTTTGACAAGATTCAAGAAGAGCTGGCATCTTCCGTCGAGAAGATTAAAAAACAGGACGCGGAGATTGACTCACTTCGGGGCGTAGTTTCTGAACTAACGAACCGTCTAAGCCAAGTTGAGCAACAATCGCGCGACTGTAATTTGGAGGTGCAGTGCGTGCCTGAGCGCAAAACTGAAAATCTTAAAACGGTTGTGAACCAACTGTTGAGCACGGTCGGCTGTGATCTGCCACCCCACGAGCTGTTGAATTACCACCGAGTGGCGAAGAAAAACCAGGAAAGCGACAGGCCTCGCTCGATTGTCGTAAATTTTGCGAGCCCTCTTGCGCGCGACTCGGTTCTAGCGGCAGTAAAGACATATAACAAGGCTCATCAGCAAGAAAAGCTCAACACATCTCATCTGGGCCTCCCCGGGGATAAAAAGCCTGTCTACGTCTGCGAGCATCTATCTCCTGAAAACAAAGTCCTGCACGCGGTTGCCCGTAGAGTCGCAAAAGAAAGGAAATTTGAGTTCGTCTGGGTGCGGGGTGGCAAAATCTTTATTAGAAAAGACATCAACTCCAAAACCCTAAAAGTTAAAAACGTAGACTTTCTTAATTCCCTATAAACATAAAAATCATTTATACTCCTAATAGTCTATATAAAATTAATTTAAATTGTGTGTTTTCTATTCAAAGAGAAAACGCTTTTTGTAATCTTAAAGTTGTGTATCAAAATGTTAATGGTCTTCGTACCAAAACCCATGAAATTCAGGCAAATGTATTAAAACTAGATGTGGACGTTATTCTATTAACAGAGACTAATTTAAATGAATCCGTTTTTGATCATGAAGTTGTAGATAGCAGATATTCAGTTTTTAGGCGCGACCGCCACTCCACAGTCGCCGAAAAAGTAGACGGAGGAGGAGTTCTTATAGCTATTCATAAGAAACACAACCCGATACGTAAACTAAAATGGGAATCCACTAGAGAAAATCTTTGGGTTGTGATGAAGTTTGGACAGGGAAGCTCAGCCGTAGAACTTTGCATATGTACGCTATACCTGCCTTCCCCTGCTAAATTTGATCCTCTAAACATATTACTAAATAATGTCACAAGTGTCTTAACAAACAAAATGTCAAAAAATGAAATACTTCTTTTAGTTGGCGACTTCAATAGACCGTATCTCCAATGGACTCGCAGTGCAGATATTAATTCAAGTTCTTTGATACCCAGTGCCCCCACAGATAACATTGACAGTCTGCTATGTGACTCACTTGTATTTAGTGATCTCCATCAAATGTGCATGATACCAAACTCAAACGGACGAATTCTCGATTTAGTCATAACAAATTCACCCAAACTCGTCACTGTATCTCAAGGCACAGAACCGCTTGTAGAGCTAGAGACACACCACCCAGTCCTCAGTATTTCTGTTAAAATCAAAGTAAATGCAATAAGATATCCTAAAGTCAATAGAGCGCCTATGTTAAATTACTCAAAAGCCGACTACCAAAGCATTCGAAATGAATTGGACGAGATAAACTGGGAATATGTTTTCAGCCCTCACCAGACAATAGATGAGACTGTCGATGCCTTCTATGATGTTCTTTTACCTATAATAACGAAAAATATTCCTATGCGAAGAAAAGGCCAAAATAGGTTTCCGTTCTGGTTTAGCAGATCTTTGATCAGTAACTTAAAGGAGAAGGCAAAGTATCACCGCAAGTTTCGGTTGTATGGCAATCCTCTTGATCAGCTTACATATCGTTTACTCCGCGAGCGATGTGACGATCTATTAGTATCAAGTATAAAGAAAATGAAATCAGAAGCTAAAACATTTATCAAAAAGGATCCAAAATATTTCTGGTCTTTTGTTAAATCACTTCGAACAAATAGTAGCGACATACCGGATGAGATGTTTCTTTGTGAAAATAATGTTCAGGGTGGTCAGCAAATTGCAGATCTGTTTTCTGTATATTTTCACTCCACCTTTAAACAAAACACTAGTTCAAGCCAACCCAGAAATAACAGTGAACATCAAAATAATCACCCATCCCTAAATTCTTGTTTCTTTACAGAATCTCAAGTACTAGCATCTCTTAAATCGCTCGACCCCAATAAAGGACCTGGTCCTGATGAAATACCTCCAGCATTTCTAAAGTCTTGCTCGTCTAACTTGGCAAAACCCTTAAATTTGATTTTTAATAAGTCTCTAATGTGTGGAACTTTCCCTTCAAAATGGAAAGTCGCGCATATAACCCCGATTCACAAAAAAGGGGACTATGGTGATATCTCTAACTTCCGACCGATCTCAATCCTCTCAGCAGTAGGCAAACTTTTTGAATCCATGGTCCAGAAGATAATTTTTTTTCACGTAAAACCACTGTTTATTCCCCAGCAATACGGATTCTTAACTGGCAGGTCAACCACATCGAATCTCGTTGATTTCACCACTGATATTACACAGGCTTTCACAAGTGGTCATGAGGTACATGCAGTTTATACAGATTTTTCTAAAGCCTTCGATGTTGTTGACCACCAGTTACTGATCCAAAAGCTGGGTCACGCTGGAATTTGCGGGTCGCTGCTGCGGTGGTGCGAGTCTTATCTAAAGAATCGCTCGCAAATTGTGAAAGTTCGCGGTTTTAAATCTGCACCGAAATCAGTACCATCAGGCGTGCCGCAGGGCTCCCATCTGGGTCCTTTATTTTTCCTGATCTTTGTAAATGACTTGTCCTACAATTTAAACTCCAAGTTTCAAATGTTTGCCGACGACTTAAAGATATATCGAGAAATCCAGTCTCCCCTAGACCTTGAAATATTGCAGCGTGACTTGAATACGATTAATGACTGGTGCGTTCGCAATAACATGGAGTTGAACTCCTCAAAGTGTTTTTATCTAAATTTTTCCAGAAAAAGAAATCCAACCAAAGCTATCTATTATATAAATGATATTCCACTTGAGGAGGTCAACTCTATGCGCGATCTTGGAGTTATTGTCGACACTAAATTAGATTTTAGAGAACATAATGACAGTATTTCCAAAAAAGCTTCGCGTCTGTCAGGTTTTGTAATTAGGCAGACTAAATTCCTCCAGGATCCAGACGTATCAAAATTGCTTTTCAACTGCTATGTGCGTAGTCAATTGGAGTACTGTAGCCCGGTTTGGAACCCGTCCTACAAAGGACATATAGAGAGGTTGGAAAAACTTCAATCTAGATTTTTGTACCATCTTTCATACTCAAAAAATCTCTGTCGCAAACTTGATAGTTATGACTCAAGATTGGCACATTTCAATATGTCTCCGCTCCAACAGCGAAGAGATATAGCGGATATAATGTTTCTACATAAACTAGTTAACGGATTTATCGATAGTTCTCTGTTGCTGGAACATATAAAAATAGCTATTCCACGTTCTTGTAGCCGTCTCCGAAATAGAAAAACGTTCAGCCTACCTAGAACTCGCACAAACTATGGTCAGCATTCATCACTGTATCGCATTTGTAATTCATATAATACCATATGTCAGGACTTGGACATATTTGACTTCTCGGTACCTAGTTTCAAAAAGAAACTTCAAGAATTAGTGAGTTCTTGGGATAGGGCCCGAGAGGCTGATATACTAAGTCATCCTAATTTATAAATTTATTAAGTGTGATTTAATTCATGTTTCTCACTAAAGTACTTTAAAATTTTGCATGCTGTGTCCACTTCGAGAAGGTGACACTCGCTCTACACATGTTTTTGTTTTTGTTTCTCTCGTTAAGCATAAAGAGTGTATCCAGTTTTGTGGACCAAATAAAAAAAAAAAAAAAAAAAAAAAAAAAAAAAAAAAAAGTTCGCCGCAGCTGCCTCCCGCTCCATCGCTAATTTGTATTCGGCAGGGTTCATGACGGATGCTGATGATGATGATGAATCAAACGAAGGCACTTATTGATGTCTAAAGTTCGCACAAATTAATATAGAGCTGTGCACAAAAAAGTTTATAGTTGTTTAACGCGGTTTTTAACGTAAAATGCACTCACGAATATAAAATCGCGTATTTGAACGTCGGTATGTCACCACTGTTGTGCTTTTTGGTATATTGCACTTACTATGAATTGAGTTAATGTCTATCAGAAGGTGACGTTCAAATAATACTACGTGTTCCGAAATATGTGTGCGTTTATTGGACGCTGCCGCGAGACTGCGGAGCAACTGTGGTTACAAACTGTTTTAAGCCTAAGAAACATATTCAATCGATGTAGGCATGTACATACACACTACACATGGTTCCCGAAAATGTCAATGTTCATTAAAACAACGTTCAAACATGCGTTCATTTTGCATATTTATACATACGTTTTAAAAGTTCGACGTTCCTTTTCACACAGTCCATATTGACCATCTTGGACCCATCGTTAGGTCTAAGCGCGGCAATACCCATATATTAGTCATGGTAGATGTTTTCACAAAACACTGTATGCGTTATATGCTTTAGAAGTTGTGTTTTACATATATACATTTCTAGACCGTATTATCAGTGTTCATGGGTCATGTTTCACATCACACGCATTTAAAAGATTTTGTCTAGATAAGGGTGTGAGACATATATTAAAACACAGCATGTAGACCATGTTTAAATGGACAAGTAGAACGAACGATGCAAGTGTTCTATTTTGGATTAATTAACTGCGCTGAATTTAGGCAAAGATGAAAAAGAGTTGAACGAAAGAATCGGTGTAGTTTAATGGGGCTTAAACAACACTAACCGAAACACCTAACCTTACGAACCCTAGCGGAAGTGGCACGTCGATGAATGCTCATCTCTATCCGAAGCTAAAAATAATAAGCTGCTTATGATAAAGGTAGGAAACCAGTCCGAACATACAACGAGGGAGCTCTGGTAAACCTAAGTGGCTTTTAATAATGATGGAACAGATACAAAACGAATGCCATCATATATACCCTATCGCGTAATAAAAGTGCTAGATAATGATTGCTATCACTTAGCATCAACACCAGGATTGTTTGGTACTACAAAAATACGCAAAACGATCGTCCGTATATACCCTATCGCGTAATAAAAGTGCTAGATAATGATCGCTATCACTTAGCATCAACACCAGGATTGTTTGGTACTACAAACATACGCAAAACGACCGTCCGTATATACCCTATCGTGTAATAAAAGTCCTAGATAATGATCGCTATCACTTAGCATCAACACCAGGATTGTTTGGTACTACAAACATACGCAAAACGATCGTCCGTATATACCCTATCGCGTAATAAAAGTGCTAGATAATGATCGCTATCACTTAGCATCAATAACAGGATTGTTTGGTACTACAAACATACGCAAAACGATCGTCCGTATATACCCTATCGCGTAATAAAAGTGCTAGATAATGATCACTATCACTTAGCATCAATACCAATACGCAAAACGACCGTCCGCTTTGCTGCCAATCAAATGTTGGCCTGGGTTCACGTGCCAGCCCTTGAAGTAAATATTGACCCACTTGAAGAAAGTGACCATAATTCGTCAGGTGCTGATATGGATAATTAATATTATGACCTATATTTGTAATGCTATGCATCCTCAAAAAGTACGATTAAGAAATAGTTAACATTTTCGATACAGAATTGTAGACATAAATATAAAAAAATACCCTGTTTGCATACAAATCAATCATTTCACAACTTCAATATGATATATTTATTTTGTTATAATATAAAACAATTTTATATTCAATTCGACAGCAGTAGCCCAAGCACAAACATTTCGATAGTCCGTAACGTTATCGTATCGAGTTCACCGCCCGTTTACGCAGGAGGCAATGGTTGACAGTACGCCGCATCGTTTGCTGGCTAACGTGAACTCGATAGGATTACAAAAGTGACGTCATCCAGCGTAAATCACAACAATCATACCTTTTTTGTAAGACCTAACAACTCATTCGAAAAGAGGTTTTAAGTCTTATTTTGCCTATAAAAGTTCCTCTCACTGAGCAAGTAATATTAAGAGTTGGCACGGACCTTGTTGCTTTGAAACTCAGATTTGAAGTTATTTTATACCAACCATTACAAATGAAAACTATATTTCCAACACAATAATAATGACATTTGTGAGTGTTGTACTACTGATTCCCTAAAATCGATTAGTTACAATGAAATCGATTCCATTATAATCGATATAGGAAAAAATAGTAAGAAGGTTAGGTTTATAAAATATATGTTAAGGAAATATAAAATAAAACAAATATTTCACACAGATTTATTAATTTATTCAAAATCATCAAAATATTTTATCGTGCGATATATCTTCGCTAGTATCGAAAACCGTATTATTGGGTTATGTATACATAGTTCCAAAGTAATTTGTGTACTAGAACATCTTTACAATACATATTTTTCATTGTACATAACAGTTTTCAATATATAATACTTATTTTCTAACTGTCGTATATGTAAAAGTAAAAAATACTGCACGTAAGTTGCACTAGTAAACTTGTCATCAACTGTTAACAATTATTATTATTTGTAGTTCAATCATAAAATGTAGTATTTCTGACGCACCATTTTTAATTATATATAGACTGTTGACTTTTAAAAACTTTTTTGGTGTAGGTAGTTGAATTATTTAGATATTTAATTTAATCTTGCAGCTGATCTATTTCATTTGTATTGCAAGAAGCTTCTTCTGCACTGATTTGTTTTATTTATTGATTCAATTAATATTTTTCTGCGTAACATATGCATATCTGAAATGACAAAAATAGTTTATTTAACTGCACTCGAAAGTTGGTTAATTTTAAAATCAAACAATGTATAGTATTATAAGTATTTAAATAATTGGGATTGTATGTTGAAACACATGTTGATTTTTATATAGTATTGAGGTGACATAGTACTTTAAATTCCATGCCATAGCTCTATCGATTCAGCATTTACTTTGAAAGTATATAAGCGACGGAGTTTTGTTTAAATGAACTGAAAAAAAAACTCAGATTATTATCCCAAGCATAGATATGACGTTATTTACGCTATTTATTATTAATTGTATAATATTTAGGTCGATTTACATATGTTAGATAATAAATATTGCTCTAGCCGTTCAGTTAACAAGTACTGTGCCAGTTATGTAGAGAAAAATTGATAATACCTGGTGTTTCAAAATGCTTTTGAGCTAAAGATGTAAATAACAGTCCCTAAAATACACATGTTAAGTTTCGTGGCATAATAAATCATTCCGCGTGATGGTTTATGATCACCAGCATTGAATATGATATTTCCTAACTTATTGACACTATGAAAAAGTATATGTACCCATGCCACTGACATTATAAAAAATCGATACTACAAAGGTATCGATACTTTCCTTGAGCAACACTAAACTTACTTTACGTTACGTAAATATTTGTAAATTATATACAAATATATGTAAGTACAGCTATTCGCATGATAACACATACCTACTTAAATTACAATAAAAACCAAGCGATCATTAGCTTTGAAACAATAATGTAATTTCAATGACATATTTTCATCAACTCTCCGGTTCTGGATCTCATGGAAATCTATTGTTTAAACATTTTTATTTGTGTTTCGACACCACAGACTTCGCATTTCCTTTGCGATTTCCGTATTGTATTGATGTTCACTATGAAATATTAAAATTTTTGAATAAAATGTATTTGATGTGATATATTTACTAAGTGCCATGACATACATTATGACATAGAGAAATGTAATATACCGGAAACAATATGATTAGTCTATAGCCATGACAGTCCAGTTGAGTTGTCAAGGTGACAATGACTCGTATCGTATTTGGTAATTTTGGACAGAAATCGGTACACCTGCAATACTTTACCTTATTTTAAGGTTGGTGACGCTGGACTGGTTCCTCTATGATTGATATTCGTCAAATTTAGCTTTTTATTTGGTGAAAACCAAACATATTTTTTTCCGGTATGTTACTTTTCTCTATGCGTTACTTGCTCAGTGAACCAAATTTTATTGTAACATCATTAGAGGTATTAAAATAAAACATTATATATAAATTATGAGCTATAAATTCTCAAGCCAAGAATCTACGCCACTGATAATTTACTATAGAATTACAAACAGCTACTATTACACCTTTAAACAGAGGGAGGAGTTTCAAGAAACCCTGAAGGGCCGCCAGCCGGCGTGAAGTGTATTTTGCGCTTAATTTTATGGTGTTTCAGCAGAAAAATAGGCTATTGAGTTCAAGCAGTGCATTCTATAAGTTCTAATTGTTCACTAAAGGTGATTCCCGACAGAACTTTCGTCTCCAGCGGTATTTTACCGTCTGTTCTGGGAAAGAAGAATGCTGTGAAAACCTGGAGTGCGTAGTAATGTACCTACCTAACAGTTTTGCAAAGACAAACCACGTAGCATTTCATGAATGCGCCGTTACTACAAATCGGGAGTGCTGTGACTTGTAACCGTCTAGGTTTAGTGTTGTTTTAAGTTCATATTAATTTTAGGATAATTAAAGCGTTTATTTTGTATTAGTCAGCTTATGGTTGGTTTTTTTTTTGGATTATGATTGTGTCTGTTATTACATTACCAAAAATAAAGAAATTACTTAACTGTTGGTGTAGTTTTGTCTTTTTATTCATCTACTTTCCTTTATTTTTAAGGAATAGTGTGGCAAACGAGCATGATATCGAACTTACCTAGCCTATAAGATCAGAGGGGAAAGAAAAATGCTTCTCACGGCCCTGCTATGAGTTCGCCACCCAATAGTCTTTTATGCGCCACCAATATAAGCACACACTGATCCATCTCATCATCACTGTTGTATGCTCAATGCGTGGCAACATCCCACACGGCTCACACCGACCTTAGTAGTGGCATGCTGCCACGAATTTTGTCTTAGTCGCGTTTCACAACATCCAACGAGATATCCTATTATCCCTAACCCACGAACTGTTCGGTATATAGGTACCAATAAATGAAACGCACAATTGCACTTCGTTTATTTTTATTAAGAACCAAAAGTCCAATAACACAGCTTCTACGTTTCACATTAAAATCTTCTTCTTCGTAGTGGTTAGAATGTTGGCGTGAGCTTGGTCATCACCTCAGAGTTCGTAGGTAGTTAGTCTGACAATCCGTTGGTATTCCTTTCGTGTCGCTGCCTGTGTTCTTCTGGTGCATTTGTTGACAGCTTTGGTTGATCTTGAAATCTTGAATGGATAGGTGATCTTCTTTGAGCCTTATTGTTTTCAATTTGACCATGCACAATGAAGAATTTCATAGCAACATATTGCGCCGCAAGACATATCCAACGAGCGAAATTGGTGTAAATGTGGGCTGGAACGGTGGAATATGGACGCTGTTTGATGCAGAGTTTTGGAAAATGTCCTGAATTGGGTTCATCGTATATTAGCATCACTTCCCTCCAGTGCCATAAATTAATAAATACCTACTTTGCGCCTGGTAAACGACATGGTACAATACTACTTCTAATCTTGCTGCCATGTTTGTAACTCTTTTCATAGGTAAATTATGAATGAACAAACACAATAATAACATGAATTTTCGATGTTTTACCACAATTGAATACGTTACGTCAGCCATCTGACTGAATATTTCTCAGTGATATGACATTCGTAGATTTTTGACAGATCCTTGATAGCCAGCCTTCGAGCTTACGTTAGAATTAGGTTCGTGCTCGCGATTTCATACAAAACTTTTTACGTGACAAAACATTCACGTTAAAATCTCGACACGTTAGTTGTCAAAACCTTTTTTTCTGTCAAAATTTAGTACCTTTTACGCACTGTAGAGGCGCTGATCAAATCCTATACAAAATGGTGACATTTCGATACGTTTACGAAACGGTTACGATTTCGCAAGTTATTCGTGCTTGGGCTACAGTAGCCCAAGCACAAACATTTCGATGGTCCGTAACGTTATCGTATCGAGTTCACCGCCCGTTTACGCAGGAGGCAATGGTTGACAGTACGCCGCATCGTTTGCTGGCTAACGTGAACTCGATAGGATTACAAAAGTGACGTCATCCAGCGTAAATCACAACAATCATACCTTTTTTCTAAGACCTAACAACTCATTCGAAAAGAGGTTTTAAGTCTTATTTTGCCTATAAAAGTTCCTCTCACTGAGCAAGTAATATTAAGAGTTGGCACGGACCTTGTTGCTTTGAAACTCAGATTTGAAGTTATTTTATACCAACCATTACAAATGAAAACTATATTTCCAACACAATAATAGTGACATTTGTGAGTGTTGTACTACTGATTCCCTAAAATCGATTAGTTACAATGAAATCGAGTCCATTATAATCGATATAGAAAAAAATTGCAGGTAAGTTAGGTTTATAAAATATATGTTAACGAAATATAAAAAAAAACAAATATTTCACACAGATGTATTAATAAAAATCATCAAAATATTTTATCGTGCGATATATCTTCGCTAGTATCGAAAACTGTATTATTGAGGTCTGTATACGTAGTTCCAAAGTAATTTGTGTACTAGAACATCTTTACAATATATTTTTTTTTAATTTACATTGTACATAACAGTTTTCAATATATAATACTTATTTTCTAATTGTCGTATATGTAAAAGTAAAAAATACTACACGTAAGTTGCACTAGTAAACTTGTCATCAACTGTTAACAATTATTATTATTTGTAGTTCAATCATAAAATGTAGTATTTTTGACGCACCTTTTTTAATTATATATAGACTGTAGACTTTTAAAAACTTTTTTGGTGTAAGTAGTTGAATTATTTAGATATTTAATTTCATCTTGCAGCTGATCTATTTCATTTGTATTGCAAGAAGCTTCTTCTGCACTGTTTTGTTTTATTTATTGATTCAATTAATATTTTCTGTGTAACATATGCATATCTGAAATCACAAAAAAAAGTTTATTTAACTGCCTCGAAAGTTGGTTAATTTTAAAATCAAACAATTTAGAGTATAGTATTATAAGTATTTAAATAATTGGGATTGTATGTTGATACACATGTTGATTTTATATAGTATTGAGGTGACATAGTACCTTAAATTCCATGCCATAGCTTTATTGATTCAGCATTTACTTTGAAAGTTTATAAGTTTTGTTTAAATGAACTGAAAAAAAAAAATAACTCAGATTATTATCACAAGCATAGATATGACGTTATTTACACTTTTTATTATTAATTGTATAATAGTTAGGTCGATTTACATATGTTAGATAATAAATATTGCTCTAGCCGTTCAGTTAGCAAGTAGTGTTCCAGTTATGTAGAGAAAAATTGATAATACCTGGTGTTTCAAAATGCTTTTGAGCTGAAGATGTAAATAACAGTCCCTAAAATACACATGTTAAGTTTCGTGGCATAATAAAACATTCCGCATGATGGTTTATGATCACCAGCATCGAATATGATATTTCCTAATTTATTGACACTATTAAGAAGTATATGTACCCATACCACTGACATTATAAAAAAATCGATACTACAAAGGTATGTAAAGGTAAAATACTTTCCTTGAGCAACACTAAACTTACTTTACGTTACGTAAATATTTGTAATCTATATACAAATATATGTAATTACAGCAATTCGCATGATAACACATACCTACTTAAATTACAATAAAAACCAAGCGATCATTAGTTCTGAAACAATAATGTAATTTCAATGACATATTTTCATCAACTCACCAAAAATCACTCACCAGGAAATCTATTGTTTAAAGATTTTTATATGTGTTTCGACACCACAGACTTCGCATTTTCTTTGCAATTTCCGTATTGCATTGATGTTCACAATGAAATATTAACATTTTTGAATAAAATGTATCTGAGGTGATACAAAGTGCCATGACATACATTATGACATAGAGAAATGTAATATACCGGAAAAAATATGATTAGTCTATAGCCATCACAGTCCAGTTGAGTTGTCAAGGTGACAATGACATCGTATTTGGTAATTTTGGACAGAAATCGCTGCACCTGCAACACTATACCATATTTTAAGGTTGGTGACGCTGGACTGGTTCCTCTATGATTGATATTCGTCAAAGTTACCTTTTTATTTGGTGAAAACCAAACATATTTTTTTCCGGTATATTACTTTTCTCTATGCGTTACTAGCTCAGTGAACCAAATTTTATTGTTACATCATTAGAGGTATTAAAATAAAACGTTATATATAAATTATGAGCTATAAATTCTCTAGCCAAGAATCTACGCCACTGATAATTAACTAGTATATGAATTACAAACAGCTACTATCAGAATTTACACCTTTAAACAGAGGGAGGAGTCTCAAGAAACCCTGAAGGGCCGCCAGCCGGCGTGAAGTGTATTTTGCGCAAAATTGTATGGTGTTTCAGCAGAACAACAGGCTATTGAGTTCAAGCAGTGTACATATTCCATAAGTTCTAATTGTTCACTAAAGGTGATTCCCGACAGAACTTTCGTCTCCAGCGGTATTTTACCGTCTGTTCTGGGAAAGAAGAATGCTGTGAAAACCTGGAGCGCGTAGTAATGTACCTACCTAACAGTTTTGCAAAGACAAACCACGTAGCCTTTCATGAATGCGCCGTTACTACAAATAGGGAGTGCTGTGACTTGTAACCATCTAGGCTTGGTGTTGTTTTAAGTTCATATTAATTTTAGGATAATTATAAAGTGTTTATTTTGTATTAGTCAGCTTATGGGTGGTTTTTTTTTTGGATTATAATTGTGTCTGTTATTACATTACCAAAAATAAAGAAATTACTTAACTGTTGGTGTAGTTTTATCTTTTTATTCATCTACTTTCCTTTATTTTTAAGGAATAGTGTGGCAAAAGAGCATGATATCGAACTTACCTAGCCTATAAGATCAGAGGGGGAAGAAAAATGCTTCTCACGGCAATGCTATGAGTTCGCCACCCAATAGTCTTTTATGCGCCAAAAGGAGCACACACTGATCCATCTCATCATCACTGTTGTATGCTCAATGCGTGGCAACTCTCACACCGACTTAAGTAGTGGCATGCTGCCACTCATTTGTCTTAGTCGCAATTCACGACATCCAACAAAAGATCCTATTATCCCTAAGCCACGAACTGTTCGGTATATACCTACCAATAAATGAAACGCACAATTGCACTTCGTTTTTTTTTATTAAGAACCAAAAGTCCAATAACACAGCTTCTACGTTTCACATTAAAATCTTCTTCTTCGTAGTGGTTAGAATGTTGGCGTGAGCATGGTCATCACCTATGAGTTCGTAGGTAGTTAGTCTGACAATCCGTTGGTATTCGGTTGGTATTCGGATATATAAAGGAATCACCAGGTCATCACCAGGTTCCTCTGGTGCATTTGTTGACGGCTTTGGTTGATCTTGAATGGATAGGTGATCTTCTTTGAGCCTTATTGTTTTTAATTTGACCATGCACAATGAAGAATTTCATAGCAACATTATTGCGCCGCAAGACATATCCAACGAGCGAAATTGGTGTAAATGTGGACTGGAACGGTGGAATATAGACGCTGTTTGATGCAGAGTTTTATAAAATGTCCTGAATTGGGTTCATCGTACATTAGCATCACTTCCCTCTAATGCCATAAATTAATAAATATCTACTTTGCGCCTGGTAAACGAAATGGCACATTACTATTTCTAATCTTGCTGCCATGTTTGTAACTCTTTTCATAGGTAAATTATGAATGAACAAACACTTAAATAACATGAATTTTCGAAGTTTTATCCAAAGTTACTTTATGGTTTTATCACAATTGAATACGTTACGTCAGCCATCTGACTGAAAATTTCTCAGTGACATGACATTCGTAGATTTTTGACACACCCTCGATAGCCAGCCTTCGAGCTTACGTTAGTATTAGGTTCGTGCTCGCGATTTCATACAAAACTTTTTACGTGACAGAACGTTCACGTTAAAATCTCGACACGTTAGTTGTCAAAACCTTTTTTTCTGTCAGAATTTAGTTCCTTTTACGCACTGTAGAGGCGCTGATCAAATCCTATACAAAATAGTGACATTTCGATACGTTTACGAAACGGTTACGATTTCGCAAGTTATTCGTGCTTGGGCTACAGGACTGCTAACTTTATGTCTCTGATTATTCTTGCTAGAATTGGATGGGTTAGCAAGAATAATAATAACATAATATTTTATTGTATATTTTCGGTTACTTACTTGTAAATTAAATGCTGATTGTTCTTGATAGAATTTGATGGGTTAGCAAGTATAATTATCTTGTAGTACACATTACGTTTGTTTACTTGTCTATGTAAGAATTGGATGGGCTTGCATAGCCAATGCATGTAATGTATATGATATAGTAAAGTGTAATGGTACTGTAAGAATTGGATGGGTTTGCAGAACCATTATACTTTTCACGATTAATGATGCAGGTAATGGCTATGTAAGAATTGGATGGGTTTGCATAGCCATTGCATGTGATGTATATGATATAGTAAAGTGTAATGGTACTGTAAGAATTGGATGGGTTTGCAGAACCATTATACTTTTCACGATTAATGATGCAGGTAATGGCTATGTAAGAATTGGATGGGTTTGCATAGCCATTGCATGTGATGTATATGATATAGTAAAGTGTAATGGTACTGTAAGAATTGGATGGGTTTGCAGAACCATTATACTTTTCACGATTAATGATGCAGGTAATGGCTATGTAAGAATTGGATGGGTTTGCATAGCCATTGCATGTGATGTATATGATATAGTAAAGTGTAATGGTACTGTAAGAATTGGATGGGTTTGCAGAACCATTATTCTTTTCACGATTAATGATGCAGACAATGGCTATGTAAGAATTGGATGGGTTTGCATAGCCATTGCATGTGATGTAGGTATAATTCAATAATTCAGTTAGAATTAGATGTATTTGCAGACTACCTATTCATAAGTATGGCAAGTTTTGCAGCATGGATGTTTAACTGTAGATTTTTTGTTACTATATTATGTGTTGTTTTTTTTATACTTGTTAGCAGTGTCTACGGATCTTCTCTCACCGAGTGTAAGGTAGTTGAGTAGGTAAATGTATCTCCCGATTCCGTGTATGGGGACATACACGAGGTCAGGATGGACGAGTGTAAGGTTATTCGATGATTTATAAATTAAAACTCATTATTTAAGCATTGGCAATATAGACTGCGCATAGAGCGATGAAAAAAGTAAACTAGACAGCGACTTGACTTTAGATGTGAGAGACGATTTTGGGATACAGAGTTTGGGAGAAGAAAAGTAATATATTGTTAAGATTATTATTGTATAACGAGTCTACAGAATAATAAAGGAAGTTTATAAGTACGAGTTGTATATGGTGTTTTACTTCACAAGTAAGAAAAAACAGACTGTACTAAAATTGTCAGCTCAAAGTCACAAATAATGGCGATCACGTACGGAACCGCACCGCAAAACCCTTCCTGGGACAGATTAATGCACTCTTACAGGCGGACCTATCTGTTTTTAAAATGCTGGAAAGTATCCCTTAAAACTAACGTGGTTTTCACTCAATTTAGTAAATAATACGGGATAACTCACGTGAATATTTATTTATTTTATATTTATTTATGAAATAGGTTTGCTAACACTAGTTACAAGGGTTCAAGATATTTCATACTAGCAATATGGTTTTATACTACGTGCACTACCAATTAAAAGCAAACACAGCATGCATTACAAACTAAAAAGTGAGTTTTAGCATTCATCCTATTAATACATTACATCCTAAGCACATTTGTATAGACAAAAGGTATAATAGACAAAACTTACAATTAATATAGCAGAGAGTAATAAAAACAGAACATTCGTTTATAGCCAATTCTAAGATGAATAACAATTGATAAAATTATTTTTATTAATCTCTGCTATAAAATATCTACTATTAAGTAAACTGTAAATTAGCACTTAAGTATTGTGTTTGAACATATTGGGTTTTGGTATTTAAGACATTAGGAACAAACAAACAAAATACGACGAAGATTTGCAGGGCTATCTAAGATAATATCGAAATCATCGTGTTCGCTACATAGTCAACACAAACGAGGTAATGGTGAGCAAGCACTTATAATACTGTACGTCTGAGTGGTGGATACAATAAAGACACTTTACACCGCAGATATCTATGTGGAATCTTAAAGTTAACTTTTTCTAAGAGTAATGGACAGTCTATCTTATTTCTCAAAAGTTTATGCATGAAGCATAAATCTATATATAGTCTCTACGTTTATCTAAACAAGTTATTTTAAAGTGGCTCAGTGTATCATTATACGATATATTTCTTGTTGCATATTTAGTTGATCGTGCTAAATGCCACACAAATCTTTTTTTGTATCTTCTCTATTCTAAGGCTATGAGAAGCGTAATGAGGCCGCCATACAACACTACAGTACTCCAGAATGCTCCGCACAAGGGAGTTGTACAGTAGTTTCTTTGTACTGTTGTTACGAAATATCTTGCCATTTCTTATTACAAAACCGAGCATACTTAAAAGCTTTTTTAGTAATATAGTCTATATGAGGTGAAAACGTAAGTTTCTTATCCAGAAAGACACCTATATCTTTGATATTATGAACTTCTTGTATCTCATTCTGAGAAATAAAATATTTGGTTGGAAAAATGTTCAACTTTCGTGTAAATTTAATATGAAAACATTTTTTAATATTTAATATCATCGCATTCGAGTAACACCACATAATTAACCGGTCTAGATCACTTTGAAGTAAAGACATATCTGAATAAGTCAGATAGCTCCGATTATTTACTAAAACGAGTATCCATTAAAGTAATGATGTTTTAACAACCTAAGTAGGTACTTTGAATATAATCGCAAATAAAATATGCTGGATTTGAGTATATAAAAATATCAAAGAAGATTAAGATACCGTCTGCTATAATAGGTATGCTATATTTGAGGTTATTTACTTTATATTCAATGACTTGCAGCCTTTGGGGAGTGTCGAGTCTCCGAGTTACTTCACTTAGCTAGTCTTTTAGACACTTACGTATACTTATAGCCTCGTGATACTAGTCCAGTCTGTGGCTAGAGTTGTCAACTGCCAAGCATGGGTTGCCCGTGAGAAGCCGAGATACAACGTTACCCAGTGAGAGACGGCTTAATGAAAAATACTAGAAGGTGAACAGCAGCGCCTTCTGGGAACTGTTATTTTACACTGAGGTTCCCAAGACACCTGCAAAGCATGGGGATTATTTCAAATCCCCACTTGGAGGCTATGATCCGCAGTTCCTTGGTTTGAATCTTGGTACATGCTACATCGTTTAATTGTCAAACATTTTGTGACTACTTTACTGGCTACCTACCATCAGCATCAACTAAACAACCAGCCATGAAGGTTCATCAGTTCGCAATCTAGGTTTATCTTCTTATCCATACTAGTGGTGGATAATATAGCATATAGCGCCATAGTATAGCGCGTTATATTGATGAAGCGCTATAAATATAACGTCTAACGTCTCGCGTGCTTGCGGTCGCGGTAAAAGAGTTCACAGACGGCAGATATAATATATATTATAGCATAACTGACGGTATGAAGAAACGAAAATGTAAAGCTATATATTATAGCTGCCGTGTGTTGCCACTTGTCAATTTCTATGGAAAATGTGTTGAGATGTATTGAAATATATCGAGCTATAATATACAGCTTTATATTATAGCTGTCGTCTGTGAAACGCTTAGCACGCTTTGCGCATGTACGCGTTATGGGCCTACGCGCTATATACCTATTACTCGTTTTTACCACGTGCGATCTATTGACTCGCGCTTACTTAGTAGTAAAAGTAGTGAAGTTAATACATACAACAAACAAAAAAGAACAATGTATATAAAGTAAAAAAAAGTTTATAAAATTCCTACTCGAAAAGTAGAAACAAAACATTGTATTTGTACATAAATGAACTTTTAAATACGCCCATAAAGGCACACATTTCATATCAATGAACAAGAAAATTATAGACAGTCCTAAGCCTGAATAGTATGAAGAAAAGTTAATTCTATTTATTACAATAAAGCAATGTAATATTTAATTTCGTATGTGTTAGAATCAGGTCGTTACTCATTAGAGCCACGCTGCGTTAGTGTCGAAAGATAACGACAGACAGCACGTTGCGCCTGACGCTATTGTGACAACATCTAGCACAATGCATGTAGCGCGAGCGCCTTGTTTCATTATAACGATAGCGTATAATGTAGCGCGTTATTGGAATATAGTTTATAGTCTCTAGCGCGTTGGTGCTGTATAGCGGATTTGAACAATACTAATCCAGACCACATCATCACTTATCAACAGGTGAGATATATGGTTTAATAAACCTATCAGCAATATTATAAAAATACATAAAAACAACTCCCGTTGATACAAATTGAGTCTTCACCCGGGAAAATTTTAACAAAACTCAACCACACAACATGAAGTTACATTTTCCGCGTCTCGGCGTTCCTGAAAGCTTTCAGTGCTGCTACAGGAGGCTTATTCTGACAACCATCCTCCCCATCTCCTACCCAACCAAAAACTAAAAAGCCAGCAGAACTACCAGCCTCAGCAAAGAAAAAGTTAAAGCCCGGTACCTTTGGGTATGCAGACGCCAGCACGGTTGTAGAGGGCTATACATCTACCGCACGAACCAGTGAGCCAGAAATCCAGAGACTCAGAGAAGCTATGGTCGAACGCATGAACTTATCCCTTAAGGCAGTCTCTGACTGGGGCGATGCCAACCTGGTTAAGTTCGATGCCAATAAGACCCAGGCGTGTTTGTTCTCCGCTAAAAGGAGACTATTTCAACTGTCTCCAACTTTCCGAGATGTATCCGTGCCCATCACAGACCACCTAGACCTCCTCGGTGTCACTCTATCATCGACTCTAAACTTTGGCTCGTATATCGAGTCAAAGGCTCAGTTAGCCGCCAAGAAACTTGGTATCCTCTCAAAGGTGAGACGGTACTTCACACCGGAACAGATGCTAACTTTGTACAAAGCGCAAGTAAGGTCCTGTGTTGAGTACTGCTCTCACCTTTGGGACGGCTCTGCCAAATACCAACTTGAGGCACTAGAGTCGATTGAGAGACGCGCCAGGAGGTTAATAGGCAGCGATATTCTGAACGAGTCTCGGCTGCAAAGCCTTGAGCACCGCCGTAAAGTCGCTTGTCTATCGGTCTTTTACCGGATACATTTCGGTGAATGTGCACAAGAACTGCACGACTTGGTCCAATACATCCCTGAAGGAACCATCGAGCCACGCAGCAAACGTTTTCCTAGAGTTCTTAGCCATAACGAAAGCGACAATAGTACTCGTAGTCAACGCTAAAACCTGCGAAAACATCTTGCAGTCGTTTAGGCTAGGAAACGAAAACCTATTAAAGGTGAAACTTGAGGAAGCAGAAGCCGCAGTATACAACAATGACACAGCCCAGGTCATTAAGGGAACGATGTCTGGTCAGTATATGGCGGCTTATAAAGCGACAAGTGGTTTTGTGGTCCTGAATGAGGCAGAAACGGAATGAACAGGCAAACCAAAGTACGTAATGATTCCATTGTGGTCACTGCCCAGTGTACCAAGATAATGGTCGATGACCGGATCCTTGAACTGGCCTAATCCATTTCGGGGGATGCGGAAGTCGAGGCATCTTGGAAACACTCTGAAAACTGTCTGGAGTTGGCAAACTTATCCTCATCGGAGATGTAAATCAGTTACCTAACATCGACAGAGAAGATCTCTTCGAATTAAGATACAATCGCCCAAACTTGATTACAAACATCAGCCAAGAGTTGTTATGTACGCACCGGAACCCAACGGATGTCGCGTATGCGCTGAGGGAAATATACTCAGGTATATATTCCTCGGCTTCCCGTATCCAGTCCTTAGAGCAGAAAGGATATACGGATGCGAACATTCCCACACCCTCCCAAACACCCTGTTCCTGGTTCACACCCAGAAAGAAAAGGAGACCCTGACCAACGATGGTTACGGAGCAGGCATGGGATCTCGGATCTTCAAAATTCACGAAGCACAGGGACTGACTTAAGAGTCAGTAATCGCCATCAAAACAAAGGGTAGAATGAAGCTGCACGAGAGCGTCCCACACGCAGTCGTCGCAATCTCACGGCACACCGGGACTTTCACGTACTACGCTGACAACGCAAATGATGCCATTAGACGGTTCGTTTGGGGAGCGGTGGCTGCAAGACGCAAAGACATCCGCGATTACAATCTAAAGATGTCAATCAGAGATCGCAACAGCGTGGTGATAGAGGCCCTGGTGAAAATGGACGTCGGCGAACTAGAATAAGAACATTTTGAACAGAATCAGAACATTTTGAACAGAATCAGAATGAAAACGTTCAGAGATAATAATTTCCCTTTTTATTGTAATGTAGTGTTTAATTATAGCCTTTTCACAATTTGGCAAACGGATTGGTGCGGGCATTCGGAACGGTCATGCCCACGAAAATGTGTTGGCAGCAGCGGCGTCGTGTGTCGGGTCGTCCTCTTCCCTCAGAAATGGTTGAGGAGGACGATGGCTGGCACGCATGTCAACTCGTGCACGAGTGCTGCTTGAGGATACTGGTCCGTTCAGAATGCCTGTGTAAACCTGTTTGTTTCTGATTGTAGAGGTAGATGTATATATTAGGTATAATTAACATCCCTTATAGCTGTGTTTTCCCCTAAGTATGTAAGAGTGTTCCTCATAGTAATATAATTGTTTAAATAATATTTTCGGTAACTTCAAAAATGGCACCGACCCTGGAGTCTGTGGAAAATCAATAAATTTATATTTAAAAAAAAGTCACATTATGAAGCAATGTTGTTCGAGCGGTAATAGCTAAGGACTGCCATGCCACAGGTCCCCAAGTTCGATTCCCACCGTCGGCTTGAGCTTCACTGCTTGGTGGAAGGGCTTTTTTCGAATGCTCACTTGGCTAGCTACCACCCACAAGTAAAAAATCTGTCACTAAGTACTTAACTGTGTGTATCCTCCCCATAACTACAGGTATTTCCAGTAGTTATGGGGAGCCGTCCGATATCTACTCAGCATCTTCTTACTTTAACTTTGCTGCCTTATTCATAATTCATAATCATTGCTATTTAGCTACCTACCTAGCATAATATACCTACCTACCTACAGCTCTGTACCTATGTCATACATCCCATAATATAATACAGTCCACTATATGTATTGAAGTTAGTTGCGAGTACACGGTCACTACCGACACACGTTCGTTTTACCTTTCCCAACTAAACAGAACCTTAAATCGCCCACACTGTGTGTTCCAGTGTTTCCTCGAGAGTCAGTAAATTACAAGTACTTAACAACTGTATGTCTCAATGATGGGCGCATTGTAGTTCGTCACTTGTGACGAAATGCATCTTTTAAACGAAGAGGTTACCGCTACCGTTTGGTTTAACATCAGGTGGGCCTCATCACTGTACCTCACAATACCATTAAAAACAGTACCTACATAGTAAATAATATTGATTAGAGTCAACTTGACATTTTCTATGCGAAGCTGTATTTAGGTTTCAAGATCAAAATGAACGTATGTTATGATAACTCGGGGTGATGAGCGCACTGCGATTTCACGGGATATGTGGCAGTCTGCAAGCAAGTTTATGTTCCGAACCACCGGACATTAGAGCTCCTCATCTGATCATCTCATTAGCTTGTTGTCCAGATGTCCACCATCATTTTTGTTCCTCGAGAGTTTAAGGTTGAACTGGCCGGTCACTTCTCCATACAAACGTCGCAGGGTGATCAGTCCCTTATTTGAGATTTTAGGTCCAGAACTAAGCATAATTTCGACATAACTCTTCAATGTCTATGTTTGTGTCGGCGCCGATTTGTAAAAAAAAATTTATGTTGAAAGTTATAACCCTAGAAACATCCGTATAATGTCATGAATTTTAGCGCATGTTCAGACGTACATAAACGACTAATAACATCTAAATCCTTAAAACTATGTACATAGAAACAAAGCTTAGTTCGTGATCATTTAGGATAATATTTTTAAATAAAAACATCCAGTAGTTTATTCATAAAAACTCTAGAACCAAAGGTAGGCACATATAGTTTTGCGCGCTAGTTTTTCGTTCAAAATATTGGGCATCTCATGTGAATACTTCCATTGGGCGGTGAGGGAAGCGGGCGGCGGGCACACTAATATATAATGAACATAACGCACACTACGCTACGTCACGTGCGTGCCGCCACCGCGCCGCGCCAACTTCTTACAACATAATATTATAATTATATTTTTCGTAGGTTTGTAGATGGGTGAGCAGCAAAAAGCAACAAGAGTTTCCTTGGAATGCCTTGTTGCTTTTTGGTTGTACGTATGTATACACTACCAAAATGTAGTGCCTATGCCTACTTAAGTACGTACTTATATATATATATATAAATGTTGGGAGTTAGGAACTGGATTTTCTTTAATTCTTATTATTTTATCTGAAGAACCTACACACGTCATGACGTAGCTTGAGACACTATCTCCGTCGTCAAACATCGTAATTCGTTCGGCATGGTTCGGCTTTCATTGATATATCGCAAACAAGTGTGCGTAATTAGCGTAGATGCAATACGTGTGTGTGATGCGCGAGCACTATCTACTTACTACTCATCACGGAGTCTTTCCCTTTCCCACAAAGGTATAGGTGAAATAGCATGCTTTGTTGCCTCGCCCGCTGATAAGTTCGGGCCGCCGCGCGCCGGCAAGTGCATCTTTAATATATATTATCGAGGTCGAGGCAACAAATGGTCATCCATTTGTTTCTGTGACTTTGATAAACCACTTGTCGGTTAGCTATAGATATTTGATAGCAGGTAGGAAGATAAGGGATATAATGAAACGAAAAATAAACGTTTTTTTAGAAAAATATTTAATTTTCTTTGTTATACATAATTATCACATTCGGCTTTCTACAAAAGTGTCAATTATGTTACAAGAAACGCGTATATTTATATTGGCTTGGTCGCTTCAATCTATCTAAGTGGAAGAAGTTTGACTGCTTACATTATAAGCATAGTTCAGTTCAGGAGTGTACAGTCTAACATGAGGGCCACGAAAACAAGTGACGAGCAGAGGGCCACGAAAACAACCGATGAGCAGAGAGCCAAGAAAACAAGTATCAAGCAGAGGGCCCCGAAAACGAGTTATGACCGAAGGAATTTATCTCTATAATTGTATCTGGACGCCCGCAAATTAAAGTTGCGATAAGGGGCAAACTTTACATCATAAACAATATTAAATTACAGTCTCTCTCACTTATAGTTTGGTTGAGGTCTCATTGCTGTAGCTTAATAATAATTACTAACACATAAAAACCTTCAGATGTGTACACGGACGTTGTGTATGTGTATTGTAGTGTAGTGGCACATGTATATATAATACGGTTCTTTATTCATGTATAGCAGTAGCGAGTTAGTTTGGTTGTTTGAGTTACATAAGTGTTGCAAGCGCGCCTGTAGCATTTAAAAACTATAAGAACGGATGACATAAAAGTGTTTCTTACTTATGATGGTAGACGTCAATAGCCTAGTTACTAAAATCAAAAAAAATTACAAAATCTTAACATATGGTCTCCATGGGATAAACATGATGGCTGTACTTAGAACCTTGTTTAGTAGGATTTTGAGTACAAAGGTACGGCGACAATGCTTACCTCATTTCCAAGTAAGCTGTCTAATCTGAACACGCTATCGCCTACGTTTGTATAATAAAACTATGTACAAAATAACTTACAGTTACAAGGCTTGTTAATATCAGTGAAACTTGGTTAAGTAGGACCTGGATAAGTGAGAAACCTCTATAACTGGATCTCATGCTGAGGTCCCCACACTTTGGCACTGAATTGTTAGTGGGACGAAGCAAACCTCTATATCTGGGATTAATTCTTTCGATTTATCATTATAGTTACCTCTATATAACTGAGACAGCGAGTGAATTTTATATGTATAAACCTCTGTAACTGAGATAACATCGTTTTGTTTGTTTACTTACTTATTCTTATTCTAACCCCAAATTTTGCACTTAACTACGTTAGTAATTTTGAGCCTTAATGATCTTCAGTTTTAGTTATCATACGTATGTTTATAGCACTAGAAACTTTGCAGAGTTATTTTCAAATGACATCAATTGGTGACGAAAGCATATTTTATAAAATTTATAAAATCGAATAACATCTGATGGCTGATACTTAATAATCAAGTATACATACATAAACCAAACTAAAATGACAGATTCTTATAATTGATACATACTGTTTCCATATTTGTATTATTCATAAAAAAAGGAATATTTTTGTTTATTACATTTGTATGTGTTCTACTTTTTTTGTTAATCCTTATTTATAATGTTTACATAACACGTTATTTTATTTAATAATCGCACTTCTATAACTGAAATAACCTGTATTCTAACCTCTATTAATGGAACGCACTTTAAATGAGACAGATATTTATTCCTACCTGGATATCTGAGACACTGGGTAAGTGGAATACCTCTATAAGTGAAACCAATGTGCATGTCTCACTTAACCAAGTTTCACTGTAATTGAAACTTCATTTGATGCTTACAAAAAATGACAAAAGTTGGCGTATTCAATTTAATTTAAACATTTGATATATTTAAAATACACAATTATTAATGAAAAATACATTTTAGCAGCGTGGGACAAAATATAATTATATTTGGTCACAAGGCTTGGTAGATATATTCTGTTGACAATATATATTTAGGATACTATCAACTGTCCTATTACTAAACTCATTGTTGCCTCAGTGTTACACCTCTTGTGATACCAATAACCAAAAAAAAAACACAAATGAAATAATGCACATGTCTTAAATTTGTTCTATCGTATATTTGTAATTTTGTAATGAAATAATGACCATTTAAAAAATAATATATAAAATTTAATATGATTGTATTATCATGAAAAAGATTCGTTACTCATTTGATTAAATAATTTTAAATTATAATAACTATTTAAATGAGTTCAAGCTGCAGATATTCAGCAATACTAAAAACATGTATTTTTTTGAGGACATAATAACTACAACATTCAGAAGCTCAATATTATTTTGTGACTTGGATTTGAACAAAAAAATTGAATTTATTTAAAAACAGCTTAACTCATTGAAATTGCTATGAATTGTATTTAATACAAAATTGGGTAGTAATAAATTTTCCACGACATCTCCATTTTAATCGTCAAAATTCTTAAAGATAAAAACGTTTAAAGTATACATTTGCAAAGTTTAAATCACATCCTGGTGCTCCTCTGCATTCGAAAATATTCACTATCAATTTAGTCTCATTGAAAGTCAACACAATTATCCGTTTGAAACGAGTCACTAACTGAGCGAGTAGAGTAGGACTAGCCAGAGGAAAGCAGGAAGCGTTCGGGTAGGGAGAGAGTGCGGAGGGAGGGCGGCACGAGCGGGAGGGGCATGCGAGGAGAGCGCGCTCGCGTGGCACGCTGCCTCGTCCGCCTCCAGGGCCACCAGTGGCACTTCGCGCCCACCGGGCCTCCACGGCCTCCAGGGCCTCCCGGGTCCATCCGCCCCCGCGCCCTCCGCCCCTGAGCACCAACTAGCATGCGCCGCGGCCCGCGCGCCCCGCGACCACCCGCCCACCTCCGCCGTCCAGCGCCGCAGCCACGTGCCCACCCACGACACTGCACACCCGCAACGCAGCTCCGGGCCCGATACCACCAGCCCGCCTGCGTACAAACACAATCATGTCAGCGCGTCGATCTCACATAAAACACATTTGCGGACACACCCTGACTGAGCATTGACACTCACCTGGAAGCAGTTTGGTAGCGAGTCTGTTCCAACCCGTAAGATTCGGGTAGAGTGTGGCCGGAGAGAAGGAGACGAGGCGGTTGTCACTGAAGTCGAGCGCAAGATGCGGTACGCGCGCGAGGGGGCTAACTAGCCCCGCTGGCAGCGCCGTTACCCCCGTGCCGCGCAGTCGAAGAGTGAGTGCACGTTGTCGCCCGAGCGCTACGAAGGCATGCGCCGCCACCTGCCGCAGCGCCGCGCCGCGCACCTCCAGCGCGCGCAGCCGTGGCGCCGCCAGCGTCGCCAGCTGCCCCTCCAGCGCCGCCTCGCGCACCGTCACCGCCAGCGCCTCCAGCGCGCCCGTCGCCGCCGACACGTCGCCCAGCGACGCGCGCCCGCGCCCCGCTCCCATGGGCGACTCTACGTGAAGGGAGCGCAGCGCCCGCAGCGGGCGAAACGCGCGCGGCTCCACCGCCTCGAGGTGCCGCAACCACTCCAGCTTCAGCGTCAGCAGCCGGTCGAGCCCCTCGAAGGAGCCGCGCGCGATGCGTACGATGGGGTTCCCCGACACGTCGAGCGACACGAGCCGCGGCAGCGCCGCCCACATGGCGGGCCGCAGCGACGTGAGCCGGTTCCGTGCGAGATCCAGCGCACGTAGAGCCCCGAGGTGGCGCACGTCGGCCTCGCGGTAGGACGCGACGCCGTTGCCGGCGAGATTCAGCTCTGTGAGGTTGGCGAGGGGCAGCGGCGGCACCGTGCGAAGGCCGGCGTCGGCGAGAGCGAGGCGGCGCAGGCGCGGCACGCTATGGAAGAGCTCTTTAAAGTTCGCCTTGATCGCGTTCCCCGAGAGGTCGAGGCGGCGCAGATGCGCGAGCCCCGCGAACGTGTTATCCGAGAGCACGGTGAGCGCGTTGTTCGCGAGGCTCAGCTCGTGAAGGAAAGTGATCGCATGGAACATGGCAGCGTCGAGGTACTCGAGCCGATTGCGCGCCAACTCGAGCCTGCGCAGTGTGAAGCCGACCTGCGCGAGCGCGCTGCTCGGGAAAATGGCGAGCTGGTTGTCACCGAGGTCAAGGTGCTCCAGCACGGTGTTCTTGAAGCAGTCGCGTGGCAATACGCGCAGCTCGTTGTGTTCGAGCTGCAGGTGCCGCAGCTCGCGCAACCCATAGAACTGTTCCACGGACAACTGATGAATTCTGTTGTGTGACAGGTCGAGCATTTGCAAAGACGGCATCTCCGCAAAAGCTTTTCTTTTCAAAGCGCCTATTTGATTGTCGTTCAAATTCAATATTAGCAAATTCGGCAAGGATCCGAAGCTCACACTATCGACGAACTCTAGTTTGTTGTGAGACAACATCAGCTGCCGAATATGTGGTCCGAGTCCTTCAAAAAAACCACCGATCAAGCTTTCTAGTAGATTATGCGACAGATCGAGTACGTTGATGAATGCTTTAGAATCTCCTCCGTGGAGTAATGTGATACGATTGTAGCTCGCGTTCACGGAGAAGTTATTATCGTCGTTGGCGACGTTATCGAAGTAGCGCGTCGAGAACTCGAGCAGGCGGTTGTCGTGCAGGTCGAGCGCCGCCAGCCGCGGCAAACGATGAAACGCTCGCTCTGCGATTGTATCCACGAGATTCCCCGCTATATTTAAATGCATCAAATTGGGTAAGTTTACAAACTCAAACTCACTGATATTATAAATACGATTGTACGACAGATCTATGCTCTGCAGTTCCATTAAATTTGATAAAAAATCTGAATTTATTCTACTTATGTAATTATACGACAGTCTTAATTCTTTCAGTCTATATTCTACACGCTTCGCTTCCGACGCGTCACTTGGAAATTCCACGATCTTGTTGTAGTCTAGATTGAGATATTCCAGCGAGGCGAAATTCTCTAAATGTTCAGTCGAGACGTAATGAATGTTATTATTATCTAAAGCGAGCCACGAGAGAGTCTCGAGCCCTGCTGCAACGGGAAAATCTCCGCTGAACAAGGCCGTGGAGAAATCGAGCACCTGCAATTGCGTGAGGTTAGCTAGAGCATGCGGTGCCACGCGATATAGCTCGTTGAAGCTAAGCGCGAGCTCGCGCAGTGGCAGCACCGCAGGGAACGCGTCAGCCTCCAGCGCCGCCAGCCGATTGCCCTTTAGGCCGAGCGTCGCAAGCGCCGCAGCCCACGGCCCAAAGTCACGCGCATTCACCGACGCGATACGGTTATAGCCCAGATCTAGGTGCAACAGTGTCCCCGGCTCTATGAGACCAAGACCCGTCGGAAATCCTACGAGATAATTGCCGGCGAGCACTAGCGAGTGCAAACACGGAGGAAGGTGCTCCAGATCTTCGAGCCAATTGTACGCGAGCGACAAATGGCGGAGCCGAGCCAGCTCGGTCACCCCCTCACCCAACGCCGTCAATTCGTTGTGGTCCAGCTCGAGGCGCTCCAAGTCCCGCTTGAGCGTATGCATGGTCGCATCTGACACGTGGCCCAACCTGTTGTACGACATCGACAGTCTCTCTAGTCGCCCGCCATCTAGTGCGAACGAAGGGATCGACGTGAAATCGTTCAAGTCGAGGACGATCTGCTTGAGCTGCGGCCGCCGCTGCAAGTCGAGCACGAACAGATCGTCGAGGTCGTTCTGGCTGAGATCGAGCGAGTCGACGCGCGAGCGGTCGGCGCGGCACGTGTGGTTGAGCGCAGGGGAGGCCGCGGCCCGCAGCAGATTGTTCCGCAGGTGCAAGTGACGCAGGCGCGGCAAGTCGGCCAGCGCCGCGCACGGCAGCGCCGACAGTAGGTTGTCGGAGAGGCGCAGCAGCGCGAGCGAGGCGGGCAGCGCGCCTCCATCCACGGCCAGCAGGCGGTTCCCTTCCAGGTCGAGTTGCGCGAGGTGCCGCAGCGCCGCTAGCGCACCACGCCGCATCGCCTGAAGCTGGTTGTTGGCGAGCGACAGGCTGCTCAGCGAGTCCGCCAGTGAGCCCCAATCCGTATCTTCCCCCACCTCGTCGATTAAGTTGCTGGAAACGAATTCACGCGTCGATTAAGATAGAATTTCATATGTCATGCACATACTCAATCGTGCGTTCCTAAAGTCCAGAAGGTGCTACTCACTTTTGTAGATTGAGCCAATTTAAAACCTTCAGATTTCGAAGTGCTTCTAAAGGTACGTTAGAGAATTCGTTGTAACCGAGATCAAACGAGGCTAGCGTCAATGTCATGGACCTGCAACAGAAGGTACGATGTTCAGGAACCATGATGTCCAGTTGACGTAAACTTTTACCTACCAAGTAATAAATATAATAATATAACCCGGTCAAATGCGAGTTGGATTCGCGTACTTAGGGTTTCGGAGCCACACACAATAAATTAGGTGTATGCATTTACAGAAACCAATGTTATTATATATATTAGCATATAGGTAGAGTAGTGCAGTAGTATATACATACGCGAGCGCGTTGTGGTCTATGTGATGCAGGTGCGAGCCGACGAGCACGAGCGTGCGCAGCGGCCGCGCGTCCAGCGCCGCCTCGCCCAGCGCGCCCAGCCTCGCGCCCGACACGGCCACGTGCCGCACAGTGCTGCCCCCACCGCCGCCGCCGCCATCTGGAACCTCACACCTCGTTACGCGCATACTCTTCAACATTGTACAAATATAAACTCATGCTGACTCGAGGATTATGCGAGGTGTATAATTTACACACAAACATCATACCGTAGGAGAAACAGAAAATAATGTTAACTTGAGGACCGTAAGATTAGGCATCCGTCCTCGGCCGTATCTCCAGCGATAAGTACCTAAACTTTCAGGCAACCCTCACTACGTAAGGAATATAAGCAATAAGAACATTCCCTTCTAACTTCCCATCTTCCAGCTTCAATGGGGAAAATATCTCATGAAAAAATCTTATGCAGTAAGATCTTTCGCTGTATATAGCACCAAAATTGAGACCCTGCAAAACAGTTTTTATACCATCTTGCTTACGCTGACAACCGCTATTGAAGCTTAACATCGTGCCAATCTCGTCTCACGAATTATATGTCCACACTTGAGCATAGACGCAAATTGCAGATGTCTTGTTCCTTGATAAAATTGTTAACGGTCTTACAGATTGTCCTCATGGTTGCAAATATCTATATATTCCACGAATTAGTAATCGGCTTATTAATCGCAAAACGTTCTTTATGCTACCCACACATCGCACCAATTATCCTCGAAATTCACCACTGTCTCGCATATGTTCCTCCTATAACGATATTTTTCAAGAAGTAGATATACTTATTCAATTCATAAGTTAATAGTTTTTTTGTCTACTGAGATGTCTGATGAGTCTACTGCAGCATTTTGTTGCGCAGCAATAAAGTCCACATCACTGAAGACATTTTTATTTAAGGGCCACAATTCAGTGACTTTGAACCCCTTGACTGCAATTTCGCCTATTTGTACTTTCAAATAGGATTTGCCAAACAGCTCCACAATATCATGTGGACTTAGAGGTCTGTTGTTGCCCTTTATCCACATACGTATTTCCTCACTATGGTATGTTTTTAAAGGCCCCATGAAAGTCTTATCTGACGGCTGCAATTTATGAACCGTGTGAGGAGGTAACGAAACTATGTCCACGTTATTTTCCCTAGCAATATCTATTATATCGATATTGTGAGTATGACTATAGTGTCCATCTAGTATCAGTAAAACCCTCGATTCAGGAGTCGGGTTGGTGTGTTGAATAAACTGCTTGAACCAGTCTGTAAAGATGTTCATTTGTATCCACCCTGATGGATGCAACTCCGACTGATCCAGGAGGACAGCCTCTCATTAGCTGAGCACTCCTATTTTTTTTTGGGAAAAATAATGAACGATGGCACAAAATGACCAGTACCATTAATGTAAACAACTACTGTCATCAGAGATCCTCTTTCTGCTGAAGTCAGTACAGCTACCTGGCGTTTACCTTTGTGGCCGATGATTTGTGGTATCTTACTTTGTACTATTGGGAGGCCTGATTCATCCACGTTGTAAACACGATTTGGTGGATAGTTATTTTTTGTGTAAAAAAGTTGAAAAAGGCTTCCACTTTTTCTTTATCAAATCCAAATGCTCTAGCGAATGATGTACCAGTTGGTCTTCTTATCGAAAGTTTATCTTTATGACGATTTAAAAATAACTTTCACCACTTTTTTCCAGCCATACCTGATTCACCGAAGGGATTCTGCAAATTGTTTCACTTTGCTAGCATGAACGCCATACGGCAGTTTTTGTTAAACCGTGAAACTTGCTCTCCATTATTAGTGTGCATTCTACTAGCTGACTTTCAAGTTCGGAGCCCAAGATAGTTTTTCGTAATATAGTAGCGGCTGCCACTTCTGGAGACTGTTCATCTTTTTGGCAGAGCCGAAATAAAGTTGTCCTCGGCACTTGAAAATGCTGTGCAGCTTTCAAATACCCCATTTTATTTTCTCGGACGAATTTTATAGCTTGTGCCATTTTTAATTCATCCTAGGTTTTTCGTTTGGTTGATTGTGAACCGGACGTTCTAAAAACAAACATTACATATATTTAATAATAGCAAGTATCTATCATATGAAATCTTAAAACCTAATTATGGGATATTCCATAATTAGACACCGACGACTGTCCATATTTGGATTTTTATACTAGTTCAAACTCTTCTAAATATGTTTTAAAGTCACAATATTTTAATGACAAAAATTTTACAAAATGGTGAAATAAACATAATACCGATATACTAAATAGTATAACACTTATGTAAACAAACATAACAGCTGGTAATATTCGTTTATTACTTACCTTTAAAATTTTCTGCACGACAACAAAACAAAACACGCCTGCAACACGTGAAGCATTCGCGCAACTGACTCGATGGTGTGGGTGCGATAGTTAGTAGACCGAATGAAACAGAAGATGGTCTAGTGTTGCGTTTCATACTTATAGTATTAGAGAAATGAAGGTATTCCATATTAGTTTATTAGATACTATTCCATATTTGGTGACTTTCCTCTAAGTTATTCGTGTTCTCAATCAACCTTACAGCGTCGTTATCAGGGCTCATATGTGAGTACCCAAAACTTTCTAGGTTAGTTATAATTAGCTCCGTCTCATTACGGACATGACAGTTCTTTACGTTTTCTTGCAGTGTATTCAGCGCGGACGAGGTTTTTTCCACTGTACCAAGATTCCTGCAAGAGTAGGCCTGCACGGTAACACATTCTATAAGCATAATATTATATTCCGTGGTGGTACATAATACAACATACTGAAAGAGATAAAATTTAAAGCATGTTCATATAAGAAATCAACAACGTAAACTGTAGTTAGTTTTCAAGGCCAGCGTCGGCCAAACTCGGCACGAGGTTTTGGCAGCGTTGTGGTGTAGTGTTCACAAGTCTAACCTGTGCGGGGGAACCGGTGGAAGGGCACGGCGTCGCAGGCGAAGTGGTCGCCGCGCCGCTGGCACAGCGAGGCCTTGCGCGGGGCCTGCGGGGGCGCAGCGGCCGGGGCCTGCGTGGGTGCAGCGGCCGGGGCCTGCGGGGGCGCAGCGGCCGGGGCCTGCGGGACCGTGCCCAGCGCCAGTAGCGCCGCCGCCAGCCGCAGCACGCGCCCCCAGCGCCATGCCTGCAGCCGCACCATGCCGCGCCACCCTCGCCTCCCCTCGCCTCCCCTCGCCTGACACCACACACCGACCTCACGTGGATTGTTAAGTCATTTTGAGTTACACTAAATAAACGGAAAAAAATTATACCTGTTACTGTGCAACTTTGTGGTAATTGTCAAATCTGATACGTACAAAATTACTAAAAAGCAACGAGTATACGGCACGACATACGCCGGTATATTCCATTGAATATGGAAATTGTGAAGGTATTTCACATACAAGTCGAAAAGATGTATCTACGTTTCATCTAGGTTATCGTTGCATAGAATTTGTTTTTATTTTTACATTACCAATCTACTAATATAGAAAAAAAATACCGTACACAAAATAAACAATATTTAAATAAACATGGCGCCTGTAATACGATCGTAAAACCATAATTTATTGGACAGTTATGTTAATATACGCACAAAACAAAAAAAAATGACCACTTGAGAGATAATAGTTTTGCGGACTGGTGCGAGGGGTGCGTCTTTGGTGCAACTTTGACATGAGCTGTGGAAGGAAAATGTTGGTGGAGCATTCGATTCTAGACGGCTAACCCGTAAAGGAGTTCAAGATACCTGAGTCCCTTCAATTAAAATTTTTATGTAGTTAGATTCAGTGTTTTATTGAGTAGCAGATATAGAATAGAATATAGTTATTTAGAGATTAACTAATTATTAAAATCGGTGTAGTACGAGAAGGCGATTGAACTAATTAATTGGTAAAGTTGTTCGTTACAAGTGACGAATTGCGCTGCGCCCGTCACACGTTACGTCTTATGTGCTTGTAATTTTACTGGCTCTTAAGGACTGCTATCGGATCACACTATTTAGGTGCTTGGCTACAGATTTTCTACTTGAGAGTAGTAGCGCTGAAGTTTAAGCCGGCGATGGCGATCGAATCTTGGACCAGCGGCACGGCAGAACATAGCTATTATCCCTCGCCCATCATTGGTTCAAATCATAATTGATCATTGGCTGTCGTGGGAATACTACTATAACAAAAGAGAAAGTAACTATGTATATCTATCTGCGTGCGTGTTTGTGAACTTTTTAGGGCTAAAAGGCTAAACTGATTTTATTAATATGTGATCAGTAGATTATGCAAGTTTCACAGTGACGCGAGTGAGGTGTCCGCAGCCGGACCGAAGTTGGAAGCCACCTGCTGCTCCTCGAAAGGTACAGATATTCATACTAACTTTTTTTTTTTTTTGAAGCCTGATATATTGGGGGTGCCCCGTCCACCCACTGGACGTTCCCACTGGTGGACGGGGAATTCAAGTTTCCCCTTCCACCCACTGCACTAAAGTTATTAGCCTTTGACCACTATCTCACCTGATGGTAAGTGATGATGTGGTCACGAATTATTTTTATTTTATTTTTAATGTGTATAATTCAAGATGAGTTTCTCGACATATTATATAGAATAATTTAAACGATAAAATTAATATCGTAACCAATATATCCATTGTAGATTTTCTGAATATTTGATGTTAAATGGCTAAAGAACAAATTCATTTATTGTGGTAGTATATGATATCAGTTCTTGACAATACTCGAATAAATTGTAATTAAGTAGAAACCTGAGAGAACCACTGTAATTTCTTTAATAATATAATTACCTTATTGAATATAGATTATATAAATATATGTATACATAATGGTAAATAAATTCCGTAATATTTATGTCGAGAAGTTCTTTCATTATGGTGTAAATTTGCACTAATTTGTACCTATTGTAAATAATTATATGCTTGTTATATTTTAACTGTCTAGAATTAAGAGAGAAGTTAGGTTGTTTCAGCTTCGTCTATCCTATTTTTTACCTTACATAAAGTCCTAGGAAATGGACGACAAATCGTGAAGGTATAACAACCTCTCACGATTTAATTAAACAAAGAGTGTCGCAAAACATCCATCAACTAAATAGTAGATCTGAACAATCAAATACCATGATCGAATAATAGTATTCTTGATTTTATGATTAAGAACCATCCCCATCTAAATAAAATAACTGAGTAGATATATATTACATATTATTGTATTTTAATACATCTTTATAAAGAATTCAATTTAAAGTAAAGAGATAATTTGAACTTTAGTAATTGAATCCATATTATTTCTAAAATATCAAGGTCTCGGCTTGAGATTAAATTACAATTTATTTAAATAACGAAATTACAATAATTTATTGAGTTATTTGCAGCTAGGAATTCATAAGATCTGTTTAGGTTAATATCTAAAGATTGTATTTATCAGTATAGATTGATTTCATTGTAATTTAATGAAAGCCTTGAGTATTCTAAACCAATAGTTCTCTAGTATTTCACAAAGGATATCAGTACATACCTAATCTTGATTTCTTTTTAATAACTGCTAAATCCAGTACATTCCTATAAGTATAGGGATAAGGGAGTTATAATATATATTTTGTTAGGACTGTATCATTGAACCTACTATAGGTAATTAGACCATATTACTACATACATTTAGCCCAGTAAGCTGCCGGGATCGTGAAGAGCTGACATTAGTTCACAATTTGTTGTTGTATTGTTTTATATTTTTTCGTGGGACCTAAATTTAATAAGTCTGTACACAGATGGACGCGGGTTCGAATCCCGCACATGACTCTACGTTTATCTCTCGTAAATTTGTAAATTTGTAATGTAATTTGCTTTAGTAAATTTGTAATTTTGTAAAGCCTGTACATGATTGTGCCCAGATGTGGCAGTTCTTTACGTCCCTAAAACATGCCCTCTTAACAGAAACGATCCTTTGTGTTAAATCGAGTGATAATGAAGTGTTAAGTAACGTACAGGGATTCCCTTGACGTTAGTTGAACTGGCATCTATTGGGGAGAGGCCTTTGTCCACCCACATAAAATACTGCATTCTTATAGTTGCTAGGAATGCTCTAAATATAGACAAACCTTGTCTGTAAACTATTCAAGTGATACACGCACATTAACATAATTATGATATTATAAAGTTCAATTTAATTGATTTTACTTAAAATACTTTTGACCGTCCTTAAATGAAGCAAGCCAGGAGGAATATAAAAGTGATACTATTTATTATGGTCATTCAGCCTTAATGTACAGACATAAACTGTGTAAGACATGAGTGATGTTGAACAATGACAGTAACTAAAGCTCTCCTATTATATTGTAGCTCTGAATGAAACAATTACCTTCTCAATGTAACATAAACCTTTAATTAGACGATCACGATACGCTGTCCCTCCACAACATAACTACATAATCAAAACCTTGCGCTCGGTACGTTTCAAATTAGTATAAACTTTACGACATTCTGACCAAATTAATTCATATACGAACTAGATATGAGCGCCGCGCCGGCGCGCCGTCGTCGCCGTGAGTTCTTACCCACGCGTCACCGCCGAGAAGAGCATGCGACGCGCCGCCGTGACATTTCGCTGTTTGATTTCATACTCACACGCACCTATATATCATTTATGCGTTATTTTTTAGTCATACCGAAACGTATGGACACCAAACTTGATAAAGTGAAATTTAGGGATGTATTTATGTATTTTTTTCTAACGAGAGAAATATACGGAATTGTCCATTCAGCTCAGCCATACTATACTATAGCCTCTACAATATTAAACTTTTTATTGATCTGTAAGGCGCGATATCCAATTCTGAAAAAGATATTAAAATTAAGTTAGCCTTTTTGAGGCTCCCTTCTCTTTAATCGTTTTTAACTGTTAAGTAGAGATTGTGATTAACATTTAAGCAGGTAATATTACTCAATAATACTTAAACTTGACACGGTGATGCAAATATTAAGTCAAATAATATTAAGTAAATATTATTTCATTGTACGTATGCTTACTCGTTTAGAAGATTTAAATTACATATAACTATTTTAGTCATTTTTTTTCTTGTTTAAAATTATACTAAATCAAAGAACAACCACTTTTAATTACATCCTCCGTAAAAAATACAAAGCTCTTTTGATGATATCAACATGGTTTTTCATATTTTTTATTGTAATATACCGAACTCTCATAAAACATCTAAGACTCACGGCCACGCCGCCAAAACGCCGCCGCCCCCGAGGAAATTTTTAAACCACGCCGCCGCCGCCGCCGCCGTGTAATTCACCAACGGCGCTCATATCTAATACGAACTAAAGTTAAGTATTTTTCTACAAACAAATTTTTGGAATTGGTTAAGCGTGTAAAAATTATCGTCAAACAAATACATATTATTCGTACAAACATAAACGCAAACAAACAGACAATCAAACTCTATAATGCCATAGAGACTTGGATCGCGCAAAAAACATAGCGTTACTTCGAAGCAGGTATATAACAATATCTCTCAAATATATTTCACTACACATCGTTATTTGCAATTTTCTCGAAATTCATTACGTTCCATCGTCTTCTGTACAACGAAACGTATTAAAATCAGGAGACGCGTCACTCTCCGCGCAATAAAACCAGCGTTCAAATTAAATAAATTAAAATGGGACTAATTTACATCTGGAAACGAGATGGACATTACGACCGCCTCCCCCCACCTCCCCTCCTCTCCCCGGTGGCAGTGCTCCCCGGCCCGGCGGCTACCCGGCCGCTGCTTACCTACAACACAGCGTGGAGAAGAGATTACAAACTTTCTAAACACTTTTTGTAATTTTCCGACGAAACTTTAATTTAGTTTTGTGTCTGGTATTCAATAATAATATCAGTACGAAATATAATTATGTTTAAAACATACAAAAATATTAGTTCATAAGTATTTTTATAATTTATTTGATTCTTATCTATATCCTAAATATTCATAGTATTTTTCAGTTTGTGATTGAATTAGATATGATATTATCCCTGAAATTGTTTAGGTATTGTTTAATATACAAAGTGCTTCTCTTTTTGGAAATAATATCTTCCAACGCAGGATGTCATCAGTCAATTAGTGGCCATGCATTAAGTATCTAAATCAATGCTTATAGAGTTGTTTAATAACTAAACGCATATTGAAGGGCACAAGCAATGCATCATGTCACAAACACGATCAACTGAGAAATTATCAAATAAAGCTTGTATCTTGAATAGAAACATATTGTACCCTTTTGAATCAAAGTACATTTAGTATCGATGTTGTACAAAATCTTTTTTAAGAACTAGACCGAACGACTTGAGACCAACTTTCACATTTCGAGTCAAGTAAAAACTTTAATGTTACTTCACCGGCCATTAATACTTATTGAATATACGAGTATATATACATACATCGTTGAAGCACAGATACCGTATTCAAGATTATGTAAAAATATTTGAATCGATCTTTATCTGAACAAGGTAGCAATGTAAACATCTGTTTACATTAAATGCTCATGTACTAGGCAGACAACGCCGCGCGTTATTCATATGTTCATAATTTAGGGCCAATCACTCGATCTATTAAAGGCCTCCATTGGCAATCTGTTTCGTTCTGTTTCTCCGAAATATTGCCGAAAATAATGCAAGTACGCTATCTACTTCATTGCTCCGGTTTCATAATTCCGTAAATTGCGAGGGACAATACGCGACCGCTGACACGAAAAGGATCCACCGATATTGTTTCTGATGTATCTACAGCGAGAACTCCGGGACAAGCAAACCCAATAAAAGCAACAATGTTTTTATTTTTTTTAGCAAGAAGCAACGTCACCGTCAAACGTCAATCTTTTTGTGCCGGTCCTCCGCGCGCCGGAATTATCGTGGGCAGTACCGTATACCGTCCCTCCGCGCAAAGACAAACAAATTAGGTGCGACAGGGTCTCATTAACCTTTTGATTGCGTGTCACGTGCCGCCGCCGGCACCGCGCCGGCCTCACTGCGGTACTTGACTACCCGCGAACCTGTTGGTCTCGCTACATTACCGCGCGTCTCGTCACGGCACATAGAATCGAAACTAAATATCAACTCCATTAGACTATTGAGTGTGATACACCGAGCGCCCTCTAACGAGTACCTACGTTGTATCATCACGGCGAAGTGCCCACAATAAGTACTCATTTACGGCTTAACATCATTCAGATAATGGAATTTACTTCGAAGTTTACTTACTAAATTATACCCTATATGTTATAAATGCTATAGATTGTTTTGTACTTCTACTGAAGTTCTTTTTTTTTTTTTTTATGCATGATAGCCTTTGACCACTATCTCACCTGATGGTAAGTGATGATGTGGTCGAAGATGTTGTTCAGGCTAACCTAGAAGTACTGGCTCTCAAGGACAGCTGCCGGAACACACCGTTAGGTGCTTGGCGACAGATTTTCTACTTGAGGGTGGTAGCTAGCCAGGCGGGCATTCGCAAAATGCCCTACCACCATGCTATAACGACTGCCATCCTAAGACAACAACCAGTTCTGTTGCACCAGAAAAAACTCAGTTGAAAAAGAACGCTGAAAAACAATTTATTTTGACACTTTCGGCTGTATTCTATAAATATTCTAGTAAGTATAGGTATGCATAGTTATTTGTATTGGTTTGTGATGACAGAGACACTTGATATAAAGCGGTAACCTCTGCCTATACCGTATTATATGCATTTCGTCACAAGTCACGAACTGAACTGCGCCCCTCACCCGCACCATATACAGCTGTTGTTAAGTCTCATGTAGGTACCTGTTATTTACATGCTCTCAAGAACTGCTGCCGGAACATATTGTTAGGTGCTTGGCGACAGATTTTCTACTAGAGGGTGGTAGCTAGACAGCCGAGCATTCGCAAAATGGTCTTTTTCCATGCGGCAAAGCTTAAGCCGGGTAGAAATAGAACCATGGACCTGCGGCACAGCAGTCCTTAGAACCACCGAGCTTAAACAATAGATAACGAGACGGCGCGGCGTTGACTTGACGGTGAGCATCACATCTGTCTTAGATAGATGCAGAGCCATCCAGATTTAAATTAAAACGTTCTGCATGACACTGCACTGTGCTCGACGCTCCGAGAGTATCTCGTTCGCCCAATCATTTTACTTGCTCCAGTGCCCTTCATGGCTAATAATAATAATGCTTCACACTGCTGCTCTGAGGTAGAATATGTAGCACTGTGGTGGTACCCACCAAGACAGACTCAGATAATAGTATTTCAAAATGACGAAACTACATAAGGTACATGATACAAATAGGGCATGCGTTATTACAAATCGATTTATATAAGAGTACCTTTAATAATGAATGTGGTAGAATGGTTATTGTTATGTGTTGAACCTCAGCAAGATGAAAATGGTACTAGTTACGCCACAACCAGATTGCAAAAAATATATCTTGTATTTTGCAAACTGGTTTTTATTATTTTATCTGGTGTTTATTATCAAAAAGGTCACATCAGTCTGAATGAGCGGCTGCCGCTGTCTCAGCGCGGGTGAGATATGTTCGGGATATCGTTCGGGGTCGATTGCCGACGCCGGCGGCACGTCGAGCCCGACCGCCGGCCCCGCGCCGCCTCTAATGGCTGTTCAATATTTTACTCTCTTTCAATTGAGACGTGAGGACCGGACCGGGGCCCTGTATACAAATACTACTTATTTTTGTTATATTACATACATTTACTGGCACATGTTCCGACTACAAAGTCGCGCTCCCAATACTAAAGCCCCAGAAAATTGTTTCTCTTTCTGAAACACACAATTTTTCTTTTATCTTGTTTTTCTTATCATGTCTTATACGTTTCAGAAGTAATACTAGTGAAAAATCTACTAAATAAATATTTTTGAATATTGTGTGTAATGGTTTCCTTACGAAACTCATAGGTATGGTGAACAATATTAAAGTGCCAATAATACTTTCATATACATTAATTTATGTTATGTATATCGACGATTGCATTACTTAAGGGTGTCATAATAATATTTTGAAGAAAAATATTGAAATTATCAATACGCAAAGAATTTGCAGCCTCGTCTGCGCATGGCGTTACATAATTATAACATATTATGAATAAATTAATATGATTATAGTTTTTCGTAGATGAGCTACATATCGGCTACTAGCTAGGCCTTTTATAAGCTACGCTATTGCTACAAGCTACGCCGCTTCTACGAGCTACGCCGCTTCTACGAGCAGCACTTGCTATAATTAAATTGCTTCTTATATCTGAAACTAAAGATTGCGAATCCTCTATTCACACCGTTTGTGAAGATTCAATTTTCTCAACTACTCCCAGACTAATTGGGCCCTCAAAGAAAATTTTAATTTATATCTATTTATTGCAAAATACTTCTCTGCCAAATTCAATTATATTAACGCTATCCCTGAAAAGTTATCATTTAATAAATATACACGTGCTGGAATGCCGCACTTGCCACTGACAGTTTAGTATGCTAAGTTAAAAATAGGAACATGTAACGTATTTATCTCATTTTTTAAACCTTATAAAATATATATGTGAAAATGTTTTCACACTTGATGGTAAGTGATGATGCGGTTGAAGATGTTCAGGCTGACGTAGAATTGCTGTCTCTCAAAGACAGCTGCCAGAACACACCAACAGGTGATGAATGACAGTTTATGTATCTTCAATAGATTCACCAGCATTTTCATTTTGAATGGCCATAATGTGTCATTTTATTACATTTATGGTATGGCAGTGCACTTGCTATGAAAGGTAATACAACGAATAACTTGTTATACATTTAATAAGGCTAATAGTTATTATAAAGTACAAGGAGGTACCTATGTACATATTATATTCGAATCGGTATTGTTAGCTGCATGCGCCTCGGGAGCTCCCGGCAATGAAATAAGTCTGCCCAAAACATTAGTATGATAAGCTTTATTTCTATCACCGGTTTTTTTACGGAAATCAATTTGAAATGTCTACAGTACTGTAAAGTTATGAAACTCTTAAGTTCCGCGACTGAGAAAGCGGTGGAGATGCAATTAAGTTATGATAATACACCGAGTCGACGTCAACGCTCAAAAGATTAATGAAGAATCGGTTGGTTCAGCCAAGGCGCGTTTCGGCCACCAGTTATATACCGAACAGTAGAAGGACGCGATGCAATGCGGTCGAAGTCGTGACGTACAATATTATAATTATTTTCACTTATCGAGTTTTAGGCATTGCATTCTTCTCAAGTTGGAAGGTAAGAGTTGTTACATATTGCCTCGTCTATATTTAGTCAGCGGCAGGCTTTCTGAATAATTCCATAATTAGGTACGTAGCGATAACTTATACTCAATGTGCAATCATTTGTGTAGTCATTGAATTATAACTTATACTCAATGTGCAATCATTTGTGTAGTAATTGAATTATAACACAATATCGATATGATTCACTAACGTATTAAACTTGTAAGGAAAACAGTGTTCAAACTCGCGCATTGGATAAAATGTAGACATTATCTATATCTTGTGTCTCATAGAAATTCGTATCTCAGAAATTCACTCTGATATAAATTTCATTTAATCATTTCTCATTAAATTATCCAACAAAATTGGACAAGAATTTTAGGAACTAAATCTTTACAAATTAGACTCCAGTATTAAAATAATTTCTGTATAATTTTAATTATCATATTAAAGTACGTCTAATGGTTATTATACATAGTATTTACAAATAGAGTGAAATTTATTCATTTAAAAGATCTTTTGCCACTATAATAGAAAATATTTTACCAATTAGCAGTGTGTTCCAGCAGCTGTACCTATATAAGCGATGGATCCGTTTTAGGTTTAATTTAGTGTAAGTTCGGTTCCCTTTCACTTGGTGAATCCCTTCGGACGATATCAGTTCGGATAATAGCAGTCTCTTAAAAGAAGATAATGAGGGGATAAAAATTTCAAAATATAAGAACAACAAATACGATACAAACATGAATGATGACCGTAGTTTGTGCGTGAGAGTAGAAGGCTGAATGTTTTCGATTAATGAGATGGCCTCTAGCCATCTCATTAGCGAGGGGCGATGTATTAAAATTCAATTTTCTCAAGCAACGAGGCACTATATATGTAACCAAGAATAAGCTTGTGAAGAAATACAAGGTCAGTAATGTTCCTCTTTTGTGAGGACATCTCAAAGTGTTACAGTCTAGTCAAAGATTATTCGAGTTGGAAAGATGATAAATCTTTGCTGCAGTTGTTCCAATCGAGCAACGTGTACCTCGCACGTCGGCCTCCAGGCGGCGCTGCACTGCTCTGGAACACTACGGATATTAAAATTATAATACACATATTAGGATCCTGCAAATAAGGTTCATCATTCAGATGTGATTTTTGTGATAATGCTTAGTAAATATACATTTTGAAAATTAATCTAATTCATAATTTTCTAGTTAATTTGATCGCTTCATCTCTTCAATTGTACGCCTACATAGGCACAACATGGTGGGACTAAATCTTTATATACATTCCATGTGCCGTGTGTATCATGTACCCATGTTTTGGATAATAAACATATCTTTATCTGAAAAAAAATGGTCTGCACACCAAACATGGCAGTTTATTTTGTATTTATATTGTACTGATATGTTTACTATTTTATTTTGATTATTATATATGGTACGTATAATATATGTATGTTGTATTAAAATGAAATATATTTTTAATATAAATAATATATATTTACAGCGAAAACCTACAAATATTAGTACTGTGTATGTACTGTAAGGTTCGCTGGAAGATAACTGTTATAGGGCTAAGCTCGCCTTTCTACACATTTTATACTAAAATTATATATCTGTCTCTACTGTCTGTATGCAATAAAGTGTCTAATCTAATCCATAGTGTCCTACAAGTGACAATACTACATACATTGTCCGATTAGATCATGAGAATAAAAATAGTAAAAATATTTTTTTGTAGTGAAATCGCAAGAAGAGTTAATTATTAGATGTCATATTTCTATGGCTAGGTTATGCAGTTGAGGGAGTAATACCTACATGTTGTCATTATTTCTAAAGGCATGACGAATGATGTCATGTTTTAAAGTTAAATAACTAACTGACATTAATAGTTCTCTGACATCTATCATTTCATGGCTTCAGAGTAATAATTTGAAAATAAATCTAAAAAACCGACCAAGTGCGAGTGGGACTCGCGCACGAAGGGTTCCGTAACTAAATATTCTATGAATAGTTAAAGCGTCTACCTGTCACCGTTATTAGTATCGAACAAGAAACGGTAAAAAAATCTAGTTTGTTGTATGGGAGCCCCCTTAAATATTTATTTGATTTTATTTTTAGTATTTGTTGTAATAGCGGCAATAGAAATACATCATCTGTGACAATTCAACTGACTAGCTATCACCGTTCTTGATACAGCCTGGTGACAGACGGGCGGACGGACAGACAGCGAAGTCTCAGTAATAGGGTCCCATTTTTACCCTTTGGGTACCGAGCCCTAATGAATATAATGCATTTCAGTCAAAGATTTGATAAATTATCTGACATTGTACTACCTTATGGGAATAATAATTCAATTCATCATGTTGACGTTGCTAAATTTCTTGGACTAACTATCGGCAAAAATCTAAATAAAGAAACTCACATACATACATACATACATACATGCGCCCTGAAAATATAACACTCCTATTTGGCAGCTGTGTAAAAACATAAGTAAATTATCGTAGGCGTATATATAGTACAACACTAAACATTGAAGCTCTCCTCACTGCATACTACGGCACAATCGAATCTAACCTCAGCTACGGAAACATAGTCTGCGCTAACTCAACCAATAAACAATAACAATAGTTAAAATGCAAGAGCGCTGTTTACTTACGGTACGTTACACCTCCACTCTTCAGGTAACAGACAGTTGCGTGCCCTATTTTAACAGATATACAATTCTAACACTTTCGTCACTATATATATTGGGAATATCCTTATTTGTTTTTAAAAAAAACCTGGTTTGTTTCCAAGTGTTATAAAAAGTTAAATAATAATTTATTTAAACCTAGGCTCAAAGCAATATTAGTCCTAAAATTTTATTATGATATTCGGGATTTTTAAATGACAAATTTTAAATGATGTCCTTTTATTTTATACTGTACTGTAACAGCCGACTCATCCACTGCTGAATAAGAAGGTATTTGCCATAATCCCCACGCTTGGCAGGCGGCTTGGGGATCGCAGTGTAAGATGACAGTTCTTTAGAAGGCGCTGCTGCCCACCTTCCAGTTTTCGTCCCTTAGTCGCCTCTTACGAAACCCATGGGATGTTATGGGGAGGTGCTATTCCAACCCGGCACCCCACGGGGTTTATTTATTTTATAATTATGCGAAATTCATAAGTCACCGATAATCACTCGATGTAACTTCTATTTGTACTCCCACTGTGGGAACAAACTACGGATAAAATTATTTTCTTTGGGATCTAGCAACCAATTCAATAAAATCTGCAGTTTTTAGATGTATAATTATTTTATACCAGCCCAGCGTAAACTCAGCCCGATAACGGTTGACTACTAATTTGTTCAGTGGCGAGCCGCATTCAGGTAGGGTTTGCTATAATCCTCTCGCTTGGCATCTTCGGGATCGCAGATATCAGTTCTTCAGAAGGCGCTGCTACCCACCTTCCGGTATTGTACCTTTAGTCGCCTCTTACGACACCCACGGGTAGCGATCGGGGGTGAGATTTTAGTCCGGCACCCCACGGGGCCTAGCAAGGACGGAGAATGCATTTCGTGCGTTTTTTACTCTTTCACTATTTCTTTTTATTTGGTCCGCAAGCTGTTTATTTTATTAACCGACTTCCAAATAGGGAGTTTCACATTAATCTGTATATATATAAATATTTGTGTATGTCTGTTACGCGATTTGTTCGCGTATTAGTTTTCGCTGTTTAGAGTATATCTCAAAGTTAGTCCCATTTAAATTTAATCAACATCGGTCGAGTAACTTTGTAGTAACAGTCAAATAAGTAAAAAAAAGTATTTGCATACCTGGATGATCTAATTGTAATGACAACTTCTGGGTTTAAAAAAAACGTAACCAACTTTGGAAGTCGCCGAAAGGTATGAAATGTCTTGTGGAAGTCAGAATAAATTACACAGAAAAATTATAGTCATGTGCGGGATTCGAACCCGCGTCATCCATCCCTATAGCCATGGTATGCCCTGATCGAGTCTATATATATTTGAAAATATTACGTATGTTCGTAAAACTATGAGTAAATTTAAATTAAATTATCTTAAAGTAGGTAAATTTCTGGCCCGTTCTTCTCGCAGTGGCTCTATATATATTATTTTTACATAACGTGGCAGTACAATGTAAAATATTTCAATATTAAGACTTGCAGTTATTGACCTTCACAAGAGCGGCGTAGATGAAAAAATGATTTGGACTTTGACTAATTGCAATGGCGATGCACAAACGGCGCGATTGTTTTTTGCTTAAATGAAATCAAATGGGGTGACATTTATAACATTTAAACGTGTCGAAATCCAATAGATTATTACTTGTTGACGTTTGTTGTTGCGGCTGAGATAAATTTAATAAAAGCAGTAGAACACTACGCACCTGTACAATAGCTCCGTACTTTATTACATTACGTAAGTAGACTAAAGTTTAAAACATGCTCTCTTGGTAATCTTTAATTTCAAAATCGTCATCAAACGTCCACTAAAGGTATACAAGTTTATTGCAAAGCAACAGTTCTTTTTTAAAAATAACAAATTAATAGAGTAAGTTCACATTCACCACACTTTTTTACAGTCTAGAGACGTACGCTAGTGTTGAGTTGGATAATGAGTAAGTTCAACTAGTGCAGCGCACACACTGTACCGGCGGCGGCGGCAGCGGCTCGGAGCCGCGTGAGACGCGCTCGACTGTTCGCCGGCTGCAGCACGCGACGCGACCACCGCCCTCGGCTGCCACACTCGCCGCCGCACGACCGACTACTGCCGCTGCCGGCACGACGCGCCCGTCCCGTCCCGTCCGAGCCGACGCGACGCCGCCGCGCCGTCCGCGTCGCAACGTACTCCTCAGAAATTACTTACGACAAATCTGAGCTGTTTCGGTAACAAACAAAATTACTCTATTGATGGTGGGTGGTAGGACCAATGTAGTTGTCAGCCTTCCTCGCAGTACCTTGGTATAGACACCAACATAATACCTATGCTTTGCTTCACAAAGTTCATTTAAATGTATCTTTGTTTTGCATTTTAAATCACTATAAATGTGCTTTCGAAATAGATTGAATAAGTTCCATGTATTTGTCTGAAATCATTATTTTTCCACGAAATGTATCGTAGCGCTCGTAGCAAGATATAATCTTTACGAAATGTCGTCGGTAAATGTTTGTTCTCTTAAGTACACTGGATATACATTAAGAAAAGTAAATATAAAGCTTCACTTCAATAAATGAATCAAAAATTATAAATAATCAAACTTAGCAAGTGATAAGATTTATATTACAGACTAGCTGTACCTGCGACTTTGGTCGCGATTGCCGTACCTGCCGATAATTAATCACATTTGAGCACTGTTTATCTCAAATTAAGGAACGCTGTGGTCTGCGGTGAAGCACTCTTAGTAAAGCATAGCTCAGAAAGGAGCTTTTTACTTTGGGTTTAAAAACTCCCGGGTCGTATTTTCCAGAAGACAATAGTTAAGTAACTCAGAGAGTTCCGGTTCGGATAATAAATGTTTTGTGCGTTTCTTTGTAATTTCGATTTTAAAACGGTGTCTTTTTGCCGAGGTTGTCCTTGTTTGACGGTAGAACGAATATATATTAGATTGTTTACTTCCATTGCGCAGTCTCCAAAATGTATCCGGCAAAATATGGATAGTTAAAAAAACTGATTATGGCGAATGTTCCAGATTTTAGAGTAAACACTAAATAAGGGTGCCGGGATGCTCGTGGGGTGCCGGGCTGCCAGTGGTGTGTCAGGCTGCCTGTGGGGTGCTGGGCTCACTCGTCATTATTCTAACAAAAAATGAAAAATTGAAATTGGACAACGCGTTAATAAATTACAACTAAGTGTACATTTTGACTTTCGTCCCCTTTCCCGAGGGAACATACTGAATTTCGGGATTAAAAGTATACAATAACCTTCTTCATAGTATGAACTCAAATCGTGTTAAGTTTCGTTGAATTCCATTTCGAAGTTTTGGAGTCAGACAGACAGACAACAATTAAAAAAATACAGTTTTGGCATCAGTATCAGCTACAGATTACTCTTAATATTTTTTTTTCGAAATATCTGCCATGTACAGAATTGGATCTGTTACAGTTTTATTATAAGTATAGGAGTGCCAAAGAAACTACTTTGCCTCTTTGAACGCTTCTTGTAGCTAAACCACCTATCGTGATGATGAGAAACAAAATCAAATCAAAATCATTTATTTACGAGAATGTTGTATAAAGCACAGCTGGTGGTAAATGAATTAATAGGTTCAAACATTCTACCATAACAATGGTGTGTAAATATTATTTGAAATATACAAAATTAACTTTATAAATGATTAATGTTCTTTATAAATTCCAATATTATGATGAATAAAACTAATTAACACCAATCTAATGTCAATATCTTTTGTTTATAATGTCAATTAAAGAAAATTATAAATAAAATGTCAAAACTAAATTATTATATAAATTTTGTTATTGAGTAAATAAATTCATAAATTATTTCGTTATTTAGTTATATATGTCATAAATTCCTTTAAGTTATAAAAACAATTTTCGAGTAACCATAATGTTAGTTTCCTCTTAAACACAGGTAAAGTTAATTCTTTTAAATTATCAGGTATCTTATTATAAACATTAATGGCATTTATATATGAATTTCTTTTATGTAATGTCAGATTACTGTAAGGGCAGAACAGTTTATATTTATATCTAGTTGGTCTCCTGACCACCTCTGAGTTGAGTGTAAAGAATGCATAATGCTGCAACGCAAACATAATAAATAAACAAAAACACAAAGTTCTCTTATGTACATACACACAAGTGGTATGCAAACCGGTCAAGTTTATTACAGACATATCCTACATGCGTCTTCCAGTCGCAATGTTTGTCGATCATAATTCCTAAAAACTTGGTAGTTATTACTTCTTCTATTTGGTTTCCATCATAAAATAGTTTTAAATCAATGTCAGCTTTTCTATAAGTACGAAATTGGATCATTTTAGTCTTCGAAAGATTGATTTTTAAATTATTATTATGTAAACATTTAACAACTTTATGTAACGCGAGGTTTATATCAGTTTCATCATTAGTTTTATCTTTACATTTTATTATTATTGTTGTATCATCTGCGAACAAAATAGTTTAGCGACGTTTGGGAGATCATTGATATAAATAAGAAATAAAAACGGCCCCAGGACACTTCCCTGCGGGACTCCAAAAAAAATTGTTTTATATATATCTACTTGCATTTTTTAAACCATTTGTAATTTTGAACAACACATTTATTTCTTTCTGACAGACAGCCTTAAAGTAGTTCCTCAGTTCTTAAAATTCATAATTCATAATAACTATTTGTTTTGCGATATGTTTACATCGAGTAGAGCAGGAGTCATCAGGTGCATACTACACAGCTCCAGCGCGGCGTCATGAATTTATTACATAGCTTCCTAGTTAGTACACATGCTACATTGAACTCATGGACAATCAGCCCAAACCTCTAAACTTTAATTTTGAGATGTCTTATAACATATAGATATTTTATTATTTAAATTATTCAATACTTGGAATACCTGGAAAATGTCCTACTCGTAAACATTTAGCTCCGCGTTTATATTTTATTTTTAATAAATTTTCGGCCTTTTGGTGTTATATCTGGCGATATTTGCGAAGGTTTTGTATCGGAGCTCTAGTACTCATGTTATCCTACTGCATCCTAAAATTGCAACAAATTGAACTTTACTACCGGGCGAAGGTCGAGAGTGGCTCGGTTTTGGCTTCGTGCGTTTTGTTAAATGCAATAAGTGTGTGGTCGGAAACATTAAGGTCAGTGAAAGACTAAGGAAAAGTTATCGGAAATTTTGGTTTCCAAAATATTGACCCACTACACTCACAAGAACAGCGCCATCTCTGAAGTCCACACTGTACCAAATTAATGATGCCTTTACATCGGTCAACCTGGTAGATAAACTTAATTAACAATTACCGTTTGTTAATTTTGTTTTTATTTCAACCACTATACAACTTTTGTTAGGAAGGCGAATTTTTAATTTATTATTTTATTGTGTTTAGATGGATTTGCGTTTTAACGTGTTTTATAGTTATAAAACACGTTATTACTATAATACAACAATTAATCACCTGTCTGAAGTATTTACATAATATATTGTAGTGAACTGCCTGATATATTTATAATTTTATTTTATTTATTTATTTATTATAATAAGCACGGCAGTTACTCTTACACTTATTAATATCATAATTTAAAAATTGTTATACATATAAATCACACATAACGATTGACACAATTCATTTAAATTAATAAACATATTATTATATATCTATATTATTATTATATATCTATATTATTATATATATATATATAATTCAATATTAGTCATGTTACTATTTTATAATTATATTCTTACCAATGAGTAACCTATCCGCACCAATGACTAGCCCCCAGTGCGCTGCATCTACGCGTTCCTTCAGCTCACGTGGTCTCAAAACTCATACAGGCCGCAAGGACGTCTCTAGTCTGTGCCTCGCTCGCTGTCTGAGCAGCAGGCCACGCCCGTCGCGAACATACGTCCCCGAGCTCCACTACAGCACTCGCAACAGCGACACTGTCTCCTGGAGAAGCTCGACAATTTGAGGGAGGGGACTCCAGTGTTGCGGCACGTTCCCAAAGGGGTGCGAAATCAAGCTGCGGCGAAACTGTCTGACGTAATCCATAGGTGCATTGATAGTAATAGCGTAGAGGACTGATTTTTGCTACTCTCGTTCGCCTTTATTGCACTAAGGGTGCCATGTAAGACACTACCTGGTAATATGACGGCCAAGGTGAAGGCGATTATTGGGTTTTTTAGAGCCAGTCAGATGGATGAAGAATCCGGTGGTCGGTAGGCCTTGAAGCTCCAGATCAAGTTCGACTCAGAAAATCATTGAGTCCAAAGTGTTTGAGGATGGCAGGAGCTCCCATCTCTCCTGGCGGCTGTAACGAATTGGAACCAATAAGAAACGATATCCAGAGTTTTAATAAGCTTCAGCAAACGGTCTTGTCTCTCAGTGGCAAACAAGAAGAGATGCAAAAATCTTTAAAAACGCCTGCTGAAGAGAACAACCAGCTAAAAGCTGAGAAACCTGCGTTGTACGGTTACAGACTTGTCCGACCGACTTAACAATGTGGAGCAGCACTTGCAGGATAATAATCTTGAAATTCATGGCATTCTTGAGCACCGCACCGAGAACATCAGCAGTGTCCAACAACAATATGCGCGCGTAGTCAACCATGGTCAAAATTCAGAAGATGTTGTTAACTGCACTACTAAACTTGCTAAACTAAACAAGGACAGCAAACTGCCGCGCACGATAATCGTCAAGTTTAAGAGTGTGAATTCTACTCCGCGGTTCACAGATACAACAACTCTCACCCTAAGGAGAAGCTAAACACCGGCTTGCTCGGATACTCGGGTGACAGGGTGCCTGTCTACGTATCGGAGCATCTCTCGCCACTTAACCAGTCTCTTCATGCTGAGGCCAGGAGAAGGACAAAGGTAGCGTCGTTCAAGTTCGTGTGGGTGCGTAACGGTCGTATATACGTTAGGAGGGACGCTACTTCCCAGTATATACTAATTAAAAATGTTAACAGTTGGGATTAATTAAGTAGTAATGAATTTTCTAAAACATAGTGTAAGTAAATCCTTAGTTTCTTTTCTCTAAATGATTTTCAAGCACTTGTTATCTATAAATGTCTAAACTTACGTTGTAATTTTTTTTTATGAAATTTATTTACTTGTTGTCCTAGGTTACAGTGTTAGGTATTATAATATACAAAATAGTCTCGCTAGGGCCCACTTTACGCAAACAAGTATTACCGATGCATATACAGGTAGGTATATTGTCAAAATACTCACAAACATTAGGAAATTAATATATTTTTCTCATCTAAGAATTCATTAATTGTATAGTAGGCCTTGAAAACCAGGAAGTCATGTAACTTTTTTTGATCATTGTTACATTATTTACATCACGTAAGTATAGCGTTCGGTTTTATTAACTTACTAAAATTGGAGCCACACTTTTATTTAGTAGTAACGTATTTGAGGCAAAGTGTCGTAGATCCTTCCCTCGTCTACCTTGAAAGTCATATTTAGTAAAAAGGTGTAAGTTTTGTCGGACAAACAGAGCAGTTTTGTATATATATAGAGACGGAAATGTTAATATGTGAAGTCTGATGAAGTGAGTTTTACAAGAGGCTGTTTGAGCTAGGTTGCAAATAGCACGAATGCATTTCTTTTGCGCTTTAAATACATCCAGCTTGTTTGTAGAGTTACCCCAAAATAAGACGCCATATCTTAAGACCGAAGCTACATAGCCATGATATGCTGTGAGTACAGTGTCCTGATTTGTTATTTTACTCAGTTTGTATAAGGCATGTAAAAATTGTAATTCTTTTAGATATTATATCTATGTGTTGCTTCCATGTCATTTTTCTGTCTATTTGTACACCCAGGAACTTGGTTGACTCAATTTCACCAATCGTTTTCCCCTGGTAATTTATGTGCAAGTTAATCATCAGTTCATTAGACCTTTGTCTGAAGTTAATTATATTTGTCTTATCGAAATAAATTTTTAACTTATTCATGTCAAACCAGCTGATTAGCGATGTCAATGTATTGTTAAAATCGATATTTAAATTGTCATTATTTGCTTTGTTATCCGTAAATAGACTATCGTAAATATTGTAAATATCCTAACTTTCGCCAGCAAACAATGTTATTGAGAAGGGTGTGACTTTTGGTAGGTCATTAATATAAATCAGAAAGAGCAGTGGTCCTCAAACACTGCCTTGAGGGACACCGTAATATATTTGTTTAAATTCTGATGTATAAATCTTGTCTGTTTTTGTTCTTATACATATGCGGTTAATTTGTGTAGCCTGCACTCTATTAGTAAGATAGGACCTGCTATATATATATATCTATAAGCTGGTTTGCAGTGTTTTTAACACCATATGCCTCGAGTTTATATAAAAGTGTTTCCTGTTCAACGTGGTCGAAAGCTTTAGTCATATCCATAAATAACGCAACTGCCGGTTTCATCATAAAATCAGCCTTCCTAAGCATCATAAACCTTCCCAAATTTCCATAATCTATTTCCTTCTAACCTTTGTCCTCGTTGCGTTCATTCATCTATGCCCGCCATATTTGAATATTCTACCATAAACATTTCTGTCAATAATATTGACCGAATCTCATAATACTTCGTCAGATCATCATTTAAAGTCTACTTATCTATGCAGTGGTTTTGTTTGTAGTCTTTGTCTGAGTTGTGTGATATTACTTGCTCAGCGTTATGTGTAATATTACTTGCTTAGTGTTCGTGTAGTATTACTTGCTCAGTGGTTGTGTGAACTGCGACGCCATCGTCTGTGGTACAAGTTAATTGTTTATTTTGCTTCGTTTTTTTATATATTTTATTGTGAATTTCGTACGAATTACGATCAAAATTTCTAAAAATGGCAGATATTCGCGCGTGTCTAGTAAAATTCGATATGTGTATGAAATGGTTACAAGCCACATACGATTTTTCACAATGCTTAAGTATGAAAGACAACGTAAGTAACACTGAGAAATTGCGGCTCGTAGCTCGACACAGAGACTTGGAAAAGTATAGAACACGAATGGATGAGGCTTATACTGTCCTAATTAGCAGTCAGCAAGCTCTGCCAGAAAAACGAACAGTTTCAGATATAGATAAGTCGTACGAAAGCTTCATGGACATATTCTATTCAATCGAAGTCTTGTACAGTACATTAATCGAAACCAAGTCTGATGGTGACAAAGGTAAACAAGCGTATACTCAACATGAGAATGAATTTCATCTTCCTAAAATAAGCCTACCTAGGTTCTCTGGTTCTCATGTTGAGTGGCCTAGCTTTATATCCATTTTTAAAAGCTTAATTCATGATAATCAACGGCTAAGTGCAGTACAGAAAATACATTACCTTCTAGGCATACTAGATAAGGAGCCCTCATCTCTGATAAGGCACCTTCCACTCTCTGAGGAAAATTATTGCGTTGCATTCAACTTGCTCACAGATAGGTATGAAAACAAGCGAATAATTGCAGACAAACACGTGGAAGCAATTCTTAGCTTACCGAATTTGACACAAATAAACACTAAAGCCTTGAACAAATTCATTAATATTTTAAAGGAGAATACTCAAGCTTTAACTGCACTAAAATTTGATGTTCATTCATGGAGCTTCCTTCTCCTACATATAATTTTAAAGAAGATTCCTATGGACTTGCGTTGTAGGTTTAAGGCCAATATCATAGATCCATTATCTATACCCACCTTTAGTGATTTACTCAAGTTTCTAGAAAATCAGTTACGAATTTCAGAGAACATTTCCGGCTCTACTTGTAAAACAAATGCAGGTAACTCATTGAATATTTTAGAAAATGAAACTACCAATCATAAACCAAGTTTAGTTATCACATGTCCATGTTGCAATGAGAACCATGTTATTTATCGTTGCACAAACTTTTTAAGCATGACTCCAACCCAACGAAAAAGTTTTGTGATTCAACATAAATTATGTTTTAATTGCCTGCGCAGTCATCATGTGTCTAAATGTAATTCAACAAGTGTATGCCAGGTATGTCGTGGACGGCACCATACCAAGATACACATATCAGATAATGCCCTGGGAAATCAAAACTCAATTAAAAATCATCAATCAGATCCAACACCTGCACCGAAATCTGCTGAGCCTGCTGTGTCGACATCAAGCTCCACAGTCCAGCCCCAGACATTACATGGTGCTGATACATCATCCACCATGATCTTAGGTACTGCCTATGTCAGCGTGCAGGATGTTGCCGGTCACTATCATTCTGCCCGTGCCTTGATTGACTCTGGCTCTCAAGTTTGTGTCATGACTGAAAACTTGGCTCAACGTTTGAAGCTACCTCGCACTAATTCTGGTGGTTTGTGTGGACTAGGTGCTTCATCTATTCAGGAGACACGAGGCATGGTTTGTTATAATATCAAACCTCGGAATAGTTCACAAATCTTAACATCAGATTTTATTATTCTTAAGCGAATAACAGGCCATATGCCTTCTGTTCTAGTTGATCCCAGTGTCCTAGCCCTTTGTAATAATTTAGTTTTGGCAGATCCTAACTTCACAATACCCGGACAAGTTGACCTACTTTTAGGTATTGAATTTTATGACCAAATCTTGGACGGTAGAAAGTTCAGCCTGGGTGATAGTATGCCTACAGCTTACTCATCTGTTTTTGGCTGGATCATTATGGGCCGAGCACCTGCAGCATCACAGCAAACTTACACTGTTGCTTCGATGACCTGCACCACAGATCTTAATCTTGCTCTCAGTAGATTTTGGGAGGTTGAAGAGCCCCCTAAATCACCCATCCTAGATCCTGAAAATGTTCAGTGTGAACGGCATTTTGTAGATACATACACCCGGGATAATGATGGTCGCTTTGCCGTTTCATTACCTTTCAAGGTCAATCATAAACCTTTGGGAGATACACATCTCATTGCCTTGAAACGTTTTTATAATTTGGAACGCAAGTTGCTTCGTGAACCTCAGTTGCGTGAACTTTATATAGCTTTCATGAGGGACTACACTGATGCTGGTCACATGCGTGAAGTGCCATCTCAAACCTCAAGTGAGCGATACTACATACCACATCACGGAGTATTGAAAGAGCATAGTTCAAGCACTAAGCTACGTGCTGTCTTCGATGCTTCAATGTCCAGCACATCAGGTGTCTCTCTCAACCAAGTTCTCATGTCGGGTCCCAAACTACAACAAAATATTGAAGATATCATTTTGCGTTTCCGGTTACACTGTGTAGTTTTTACATGCGACATAAAGCAGATGTATAGGCAAGTTCGTATGCATGATGAAGACTGCAAGTATCAAACCATACTCTGGCGTGAGTCTCCTGATGACCCACTCAAACATTTCGAACTGACAACAGTAACCTATGGTGTTTCAAGTTCGGCGTTTCAGGCTATTCGCGTTCTTCACGAGTTAGCATATCTCAATGTGGAAAAGCATCCCGCTGCTTCTAAGGTTTTATTAGAGGACACATTTGTCGATGATGTTGTAAGTGGATCCCATGATGTCAACTGAGATGAGGTCCAGCAACATTTGCAAGAGTTCTTAGAAGGATTTCCTGTAGACCACCGTGAAACTCCTTATCGCTTCATAGAGCATGGTGAAAATATTTTTAAGGTCCTAGGTATTGAGTGGAACGCTAATAATGATTGCTTTGTTTATCACGTTACCGAAATGAGCAAAGTCCTTACCAAGCGTGGCGTTTTATCCAACATTGCCAGACTCTATGATCCATGCGGATTCTTATCCCCGGTTACATTTTTTGCCAAATTATTCATGCAGCGGCTTTGGTCGATCAACTCGGGATGGGATGATCCTCTCCCTTTGGATATCCATAAAATGTGGATTGATTTCATGTCCGACTTTCACAATTTAAATAAAGTTTCTATTCCTCGCTGTGTGGTCACTGATCAACCCGTATCTATACATTTGCTGGGTTTCAGTGACGCATCGGAGCGCGGTTTTGCGTCTTGCGTATACCTGCGCGTTCAAAACGCTTGCGGTCGCGTTTTAGTCCGACTGTTACTGGCCAAATCACGAGTTGCGCCGCTCAAGCAAAAATTAACTATACCCAAGCTCGAGCTGAATGGGGCTCTGCTCTTAGCTCGCTTGTTGGAACACGTTACTAAGTTGCTGAGTGGAAAACTTTCATTGGACAATATGATAGCGTGGTCAGATTCCACCATCGTACTATCCTGGCTAAAAACTTCACCACACAAACTACAAACTTACGAGGGGAATCGTGTATCTCAAGTCCAGTCGTTGGTTCCAAACGCAACCTGGAGGCACGTTCCTTCCTCATTAAATCCTTGTGATTCTGCAAGTCGCGGTCTATCGCCTTCAGAATTAGTCAACCACTCGTTATGGTGGTCACCAGCGTGGCTTAAAGATGACCCTTCGTCATGGCCTGGTGAATTCGACATTGTTGATGATGTGGATTTACCGGGACTAAAATCTCCAGTTTTAACCTCTTGCTCTCACACCGTCCGACTGGCTGAAGCGTCAGTTACAGAAGGAAAATCATCAGATGGGGCTCAAGCTGCAGACGACATCCTCAACAGATTCAGCTCGTTTCCCAAGTTACAGGCAACTGTAGCTTGGTGCAAGCGATTTATTCACAACGCACACCATCCAACTCAAAGGCGTACTGGACCTCTATCTGTTGCTGAGCTCAACGATAGTGTTTACACCATTGTTAAACGAGTCCAGTCTACGTCGTTTGCCGAAACATTGAAATTACTGCGAACAAATAAAGCTGTAAAGGGTAGTCTGAGGCACTTGAATCCCTTCGTTGATTCTGAGGGGCTCGCAAGGGTCGGTGGTAGACTTGTCAAGTCTGGCTTAGCCTATGACAGTAAGCATCCTCTGCTGCTTCCTCACTCCAACCATGTCACTCACCTTTTAGTTGATCACTACCATCGCATGTACTTCCATCCTGGTCTCAACACACTTTTAAATCTGCTCCAACGCAAATATTGGATTTTGTCTGCGCGTAGGGTGATACGTAGTCGTATCTTTCAGTGTCAGCGATGCTATCGATTGCGCCCAAGGTCTCTTGAACCTTTCATGGCTGATCTACCGGCAAGTCGTGTGACATCATCTCGGCCCTTTAAAGTAGTGGGAACTGATTTCGCAGGCCCGTTCATGTTGAAAACTTCTCGCATCCGTAACGCCAAAATCGTCAAGTGTTATTTGTGCATTTTCGTATGTTTTTCAACCAAGTGTTGCCATTTGGAAATTGTCTCTGAGTTGTCCACTGAAGCGTTTTTGGCTTGTTTCGACCGTTTTATATCTCGCAGAGGACTTCCTAGCGATGTTTATAGCGATTGCGGAACGAATTTTGTAGGTGCGCGAAATTATTTAATTGAAATCTCAAAATTTCTCGATTCTTCCCAATCTGACATACAAAAATCATTGTCTGGTCATCAAATTTTATGGCATCGGAATGCACCCTCGAACCCACACATGGGTGGTTTGTGGGAAACAGCCGTCAAATCCGCGAAACTTATTTTGTATCGTTTGATCTGCGATCGTTCTCTCGTTTTCGAAGAGCTCGCTACAATATTTGCTAAAATCGAAGCCGCGTTAAACTCTCGGCCGTTGTGTCCGATCAGTAGCGACCCTAACGACCTCGAGACTTTAACGCCCGGCCATTTTCTTATAGGACAACCTCTCCTAGCTCTACCTGAACAAAACTTGTGCGATGACGTCATAAGTCCGCTGAAGCGGTGGCAACTGGTTCGCCAAATAACTCAACACTTCTGGAGGCGTTGGCAGACCGAGTATCTTCACACCCTTCAGCAGCGTCCCAAGTGGTTTCTTAAATGTCAAAACTTAAAACCGGGCGACCTGGTTCTCATTAAGGAACCGAATTTGCCACCACTTCCGTGGCGAAAGGCTCGCGTCACTCGAGTCTGCCCAGGCACTGACGGTACAGTGAGAGTCGTTGAACTCAAAACATCATCCGGCACTCTACTTAGGCCAACAGTCAAGCTGTGTCCGTTGCTACCATGTGCTGATCCTCAAATATCAGCCAATTAATATTTACCTAACAATATCAGAATATCAACTTAGTTCTAAACTTTTTTTTATTTATTCTATTTTTTACTTAACTTAATTTCAAGACAACCTTAAGGGCAACAACCTTATCACTGCATTTAGATTTAACTTAAGGTATTTTTTAAAGAGCTAGGAAGCTCTTTGGGCGGCGGTATGGTAAATCTGAATGCTACCTTTTTATTATGTGTGAACGCAACCGTAATAACAACTACCCTCGACCTATCCTATAAAATTCCTTGGCTATCTTGGGGGTAGAAAAATCTAGTCGTTGACGTCTGGCGTGCATATGAACGAGTCGAGCTCCGTATAACTCCTCGCTAAATATCGGAAAACCCAACGTTCCAACCATCAGCCGCGATCCTCGCGCACGGATTATCAATCCAAATCATCAGAAAAGAAAATCAACATATGGGTGAAGAAAAGAAGAACATTGCAGACGCGTCGCAATACAACCAGCACGCGGGGCGAGTTTCGAACCAGGTAGCCTTCCTGTTCTATTTTTCCCAACCAGTTAGCGATATATTCAATTCGATACTTAGTGAAAACTACGATGTGATATGTCTATGTGAAACATGGCTAGACGATTTAATTTCCTCTACTGAAATTATTGACAGTAGATCAGGTAGTTCGTTGTGACCGAAATTATTTTTTTATAAAAAGGCTTTACAAAAATTATGGTGGAGGTGTGCTAATAATGGATTTCAAAAAATATTATATTTTAGTGAGACTGGATTAGAAACTTGATTTCATTGAAAACCTATGGGTACAACAATCAACTAGTTATCAACGTGTGCACCGTGTTACCAGACTACTTACCTTCATCCATATACATTGATTTTATAGACCGCAGTAAAGATGTCATTGATAGTCTCGTTACTGCAATATGCCCTACTTGTATCGTAGGTGGCTTTAATCTAAGTGACTAAAAATGGTCAAAAGAATTGGGCTCTCCGATTACTTATTTATGTGAAAAGTCCGAAGGTCTATTCAGACTCTTACAGGCAACCGCGTTTCATCAACTCAATGATATCCCTAATCATAATAACCGTATATTGGATCTAATTCTCATTGGTAGACCTGAATCTTGTTCAGTTTTGAACGCTTCATCGTTCAGTTTATTGAATCAGCATCATCCCTCGTTTGAACTAATATATCGATGTTCTTTGCCCACGTTAGTTGAAAACCGCGATCTTGATAAGCTATGTTATTATAAAACCGACTACGAAAAATGTACAAGGACGAAAATTCTGGGTCTCTAAGCTGCGATTACTTTGTTTAATTCTTTTATAATAAATTTTACGTGATTATTGAGAACTGTACTCCCAAATGCAAACGACGTAGTCATAAATTTCAGGTTTGGTTTTCTAGTGACCTCGTTCGACTACTGAGGGCGAACCGTATTAGCTAGACAGTTGAGTGCGAGGGTAGGAGAAACAAGTCTAATTTGTTGTTCCGCAATTACAAAACAATTAAAATATAAAAAGGATACAGTATTTAACAAATTATGATTAAAAATACTCCTTGGAAACCAATTCATTAACACAAGTGTTTTTCAGGCGTGAAAGTGTATATTTTTCAAATAATTATTCATCAAAGAAATACGTGACCGTGGTGTTATTATTCATTGAAACGCTTGTGAATAGCTTGTGAAGCTGCATATTTGTGGAATCCTCAAAGTATATGGGTGATAGTGAGTGATTTATACAATATTTTTACGCTTACTGTATATTATTATGATTTCTTAATAAAGCTGATATAATATAATAATAGTTATGCTAGTAGTTCAGGAAAAGTAGCGCCACCTTACGTAATAATTAGCATTATTTGTATGTGCTTGATCACCTCACGCGTAAGCCGCATCTTTGCAACCTTCAGTATAGTACATAAGCAAGGATCACATTATTAGAGGGCGCTATTATCAATTGATGCACGATGGCCTTCAACTACATTACTGTCAGAAAACCGAGACGTAAATCAGATATGGATGAAGCAGATTATAGTTCGGACGATAGTTTCCGCAGTATTTCTCTTTCCGGTAGACTACACTTGTCATCAAAAGGCGCTACAGCCATATCAGAAGATAGTTTAACAGAACTGAATTTAGAAACATTACGATATGAAAGTGTTAAAATTCGCGAGGAAATTGTCTGAAATCTGAGAACTCTGCGCTGCGAAAACAACTTACAGAAAAAACCCATCAGGTGGAGTTTTAAAAAAACACATTTATTAGGTCAGAGCCGAGTACTCCCATTGCCACTAGCAGTATACCGGTCACTCCAACTTTGAAAAGACTTACAAATATTAGGATGAAAATATCACGCATTTCTCCCATAAATAACCCCAGAATTTTATGTCTTACCGCAACATCTAAAAGCAGCTTCAAACTAATAGACAAACCGAACTTGGACCAGAACCTGAAGAAAGCAACGTCCACTGTTTTATCGCAACATGACGGTGCAGCCGCTGCCACCGCCACTACCGGAACTTTTACATTAAACTTAAGAGCTGAGCCACTCAATTATACTGTGCCTCCATGCAATATCGATGAAAGGCCTTTAGTGAGACCAGGCTCACTATATGGCGCCACGGGTACTGATAATAAGAAAATTTACATATTGGGTGACGAACAGGTACGTGGACTAGCTCTTCAATTGCACATCAATATTGGGAAAAATAATAATAAGTACGATGTCATTGGGATCACTAAACCTGTGGCGAAAAGCGACGACATCCTTAAATCCTGCGAAAGTATATGCAACTGATTAAAACGTGGAGACATTGTGATTCTGGCCTTTGGGCAAAATGATACAAATCCATACAAATTTATGTCAGATTGTAGGAGTCCCTACTATCATCATTATTATATAGTTTATTTTATTATATTTATTTACACAAAACCAAACATTATATGTATCATATTTATATACTTATAGAAATAACACATTACATACACTATTCACATACACGACGCTTATATTCAATCATAACACTAAACAAATAATATTTACATAAACAAGCATCGCCGCGCGGCAATCGGAGTAAAGCGCACGGCCTTATCTAAGGAATGTTGTTGCCACCACCCGATGCGCTCGCTCCGCCGCCGCGTGCGATCAGCTGCCGAGTTCAACCAAGCCTCAGTCGAGAACTGGCGATTACTCGCGAAGCCCGCGTCACTCGATGCAATTTTACTGCACCGTTCGTTGCGCGATCTATTATTGTTTACTGTTGACTATTATTAAGTGTTATTTGTTTCGTTATTGAATGTGCTGTCTGACTCGTGTTCGTCCAATATACATCTTTAACTTTCGTGTAATCCTTCTGTCAAATAAATAGTGTTTTCTCTTGTGCATATTGGAATTTATAATATTGACACCGCCTAGTACCCATTAGGACTAAAGTGCTCAAACCCATACCATGGCACAAGCACCTGCCAAACTGGTGACCCACGCCGAAGAACACCTGAAAGAAGAATCGAGCGGTTCCGACACAGCACAGTCGCAAATTAACGTGCGACGACGCCGCCATAACGTCAAAATGGCTTCGCCCGTTACGCCTGCAGCCAGCACAATGACCTCACCGCCACCCACATTTCTCAGAATACCTCCGTTTTGGCCAGAAAAACCGGCTATATGGTTCGCTCAAGTGGAAGGGCAATTTGCAATTATGCGAGTAACGGATGAGACAGAGAAATTTTACCACATATTGGCTACGCTTGACCGCCAGTATGCAGCCGAGGTTGAGGATGTCCTTACTGGTCCTCCCAATTACCAGCGACTTAAGGAGGAGCTTATCCGGAGATTGTCGGCATCCCGCGGAAATAAAGTTAAGCAGTTGCTGACACATGAGCAGCTTGGCACTCGCAAGCCATCGCAGTTCCTGCGCCACCTGCAACACCTCGCTGGACCAGATATCCCCGAAGACTTTTTGCGGACGATATGGACCAGCCGGTTACCAACCTCATTGCAGCCGATCATAGCGTCGCAGCTGACGCTGCCTTTGGATGCACTCGCCGAGCTCGCTGACCGTGTCCATGACATCGCGGCGCCGGCGAATCAGATCGCGGCAGCCGCGATGCCATCATCATCATCATCACCAATGCCATCACCGATCGACGAGTTTACACGGCAAGTAGCGGAGCTGACGCGGCAAGTTAGTGCCCTAACTATGCAGGTACAGCACAACCCGCGTTCGAGAAAACGGCAACGTGAAGTAAGTCATCGCAGCCGCTCGTCGTCACGCCGGTCGCAGTCTAACTACCGCAGGTACCCTATCTGCTGGTATCATAGCAAACATGGTGCTAATGCGCGCAAGTGCGTGCGACCATGTGACTACAAGGCGGGAAATGCGATAGGCAGTCAGTGATGGCGACTAATGACTGCCAGAGCTCTACAGGTCGCCTCTTCATCACGGACCGCAGTACGAACACACAATTTCTTATTGACACTGGTAGTGATATTTGTGTTTACCCTGTGTCTGCGCTTAGTGAGCGCCGTGCTAAAACCTGTTATCAGCTCAGTGCTGCCAATGGTTCGACTATTGATACGTATGGCTATTTACCTGTAAATCTCAATATAGGCTTACGCCGTAATTTCCCTTGGCGCTTTATTGTTGCTGACGTCACCAAAGCTATTATAGGCGTAGATTTTTTGTCCCACTACCGCCTCATTGTTGACGTCAGCCAACAAAAACTTGTAGATAGCCTTACTAATGTCAGCACTGTAGCATGTGTAGATTTAAGTGATAACCTTATATCTAGTGTAAAAGTAACGACTGGTGGTGACAGTATATACCATAAAATTTTGTCTGAATTTCCGGAGATAACACGCCCTGCTGGTACTCCGGTTGTCGTTAAGCACCACACTACACACCACATTCGCACTACACCAGGCCCACCCGTATCATGCTCACCACGACGCCTTGCTCCCGACAAATTAAAAATTGCAAAGCAAGAATTTGACGCCATGTTGGCCAATGGAACAGCACGTCCATCTGACAGCCCATGGGCCTCCCCCCTTCACCTTGTGTCCAAGAAGGACAACGGGTGGCGTCCCTGTGGAGATTATAGGCTCCTTAACTCCCGAACCATACCTGACCAGTACCCAATTCGACATATACACGATTTTTCACACTGTCTGTCTGGTTGTACTGTATTTTCTGTCGTCGATTTAGTTAAGGCCTACAACCAGATTCCCACAGCTGAGGAGGACATTTGCAAGACCGCAATTTCAACCCCTTTCGGCTTATATGAGTTCCCTTTTATGAATTTTGGACTTAGGAACGCCGGTCAAACTTTTCAGAGATTCGTTGATGAGATGACGCGTGGACTGGACTGCTGCTATCCTTATTTGGACGATTTCCTGATCTTCAGCAGGTCAGCACGTGAGCACGAAGACCACCTGCGCCAACTTTTCACCCGTATGAAAAACTACGGCGTTCTCATCAACTCTGCCAAGTGTGTCTTCGGTGCATCCGAAGTTACTTTCCTCGGGTATCACATCTCTGAAAAGGGCACCAAACCACTAGACAGCAAGGTACAGGCAATATCTAATTTTCCCCCACCAAAAACCGTCCGAGAACTCAGACGATTTTTGGGAATGGTAAATTTTTACAGGCGATTTTTGCCTAACGCCGCACAAATTCAAGCCCCACTGAATGCCTTGCTGACTGAATCGGTTAAGGCTTCTCATCCAGTAATCATAGAAGGGGATTCGCTACAAGCTTTCGAGGACTGCAAAAAGAGCCTATGCAACGCTGCACTTTTAGCTCATCCTGACTCGCAAGCCAAACTAGGACTCGTCACTGACGCCTCTGATACGGCGATAGGTGGAGTTTTACAGCAGCTTAAGGATGGAGACTGGCAGCCGTTAGCATTTTTCTCTCGCAAGTTGAGCCCGTCGCAAACGAAGTATTCTCCGTACGACCGTGAGCTCCTTGCCATTTACGAGAGCATTAGATACTTTCGGCACATGCTGGAAGCCACTTACTTCACAGTCTATACTGACCACAAGCCGCTCTGTTACGCATTCCATGAACGGAAAAGTAACTGCTCACCACGTCAGTATAGGCACCTTGACTTCATCTCGCAGTTCACCACGGACATAGTTTTTATCGCCGGTAAGGACAACTTAGTTGCCGATACCCTATCGCGTGTTGATGAACTGCAGATGCCTGTCGACATCGAAGTGATGGCCAAGCTCCAAGCCTCAGACCCAGACCTCGAAGAGCACCTTAAAGGCGACACATCTCTTCGCCTGACCAAGACGAGCATACCTGGGAGTCGTACCGTATTGTACTGCGACGTCAGTACACCGACGCCCAGGCCTTTCGTCCCACAACAACTGCGCCAGCAAGTGTTTAACTGCCTTCACTCACTTAGCCACCCTGGCGCCAACGCTACAGCCAAACTCGTTGCACAACGCTTCGTTTGGCCACTGATGCGCAAGAACTGTCGTGAATGGGCTAAAGCATGTTTGACGTGCCAGCGCTCGAAGGTAACGAGACACGTTGCATCACCTTTAGGTAAGCACGATTTACCTTCGGCGCGTTTCAAACATGTTCACTTAGACCTAATCGGCCCACTACCGCCTGCTGGTGACTATCGGTACTGCCTCACAGCCGTCGATCGCTTTACGCGATGGCCGGAAGCTGTGCCTATTACCGATGTCACCGCCGAAACAGTGGCCAAAGCGTTCATCTCTTGTTGGGTAGCGCGATACGGTTGTCCTACCGAGATCGTAACCGATCGAGGCGGACAATTCCAATCGGCACTGTTTCAACAGCTGTCCAAGTCCATTGGTTTCGATCACCGTAGGACGACAGCATACCACCCACAATGCAACGGTTTGGTTGAACGTTTTCACCGTCAGTTGAAGGCAGCTATCACTTGTCACGCTGACGCCAACTGGACCGAATCTCTCCCATTGGTACTTCTCGGCATAAGGAGCGCTTTCAAAGAAGACCTACAGACTTCTTCTGCTGAGCTGGTGTATGGTGAGCCACTTCGTCTGCCTGGCGAATTTTTTGGCCATGATGTCGCTTACTACACCACCGACATCACCGATTTCTCAGCTCGGATGAGGTCCTTTGCCGAGAATGTTCGTCCGGTTCCCCCTCAGCACCACTCCAAGCACAGAACCTTTGTTTTTAAGGAGCTCACCACCTGTAGCCACGTATTCCTTAGGGAAGAAGTGCTACGTGGCTCACTCCAACCCGCTTACACCGGGCCATACGAGGTTATTAAGAGAGGTGCAAAAACCTTCGTACTCCGCGTCCGGAACAGAGACGTGACAGTATCCATAGACCGCCTTAAGCCAGCCTATATACCGTCCGCCGATACATCCCCACTGCCACGCGACATACCAACCCCTGATCCAGAACCTCCCGAGCCACCGCCGCTACAAAATCAACCTGTGCGGACCACACGATCTGGGAGGAAAGTACACTTTCCCGATTATTATCGCCCTTAGTCGGTCTCTGGAAGGGAGTGATGTAGGAGTCCCTACTATCATCATTATTATATAGTTTATTTTATTATATTTATTTACACAAAACCAAACATTATATGTATCATATTTATATACTTATAGAAATAACACATTACATACACTATTCACATACACGACGCTTATATTCAATCATAACACTAAACAAATAATATTTACATAAACAAGCATCGCCGCGCGGCAATCGGAGTAAAGCGCACGGCCTTATCTAAGGAATGTTGTTGCCACCACCCGATGCGCTCGCTCCGCCGCCGCGTGCGATCAGCTGCCGAGTTCAACCAAGCCTCAGTCGAGAACTGGCGATTACTCGCGAAGCCCGCGTCACTCGATGCAATTTTACTGCACCGTTCGTTGCGCGATCTATTATTGTTTACTGTTGACTATTATTAAGTGTTATTTGTTTCGTTATTGAATGTGCTGTCTGACTCGTGTTCATCTAAAATTATAGTGTAACTTTCTTGTAATCCTTCTGTGCAAAATAAATAGTGTGGTCTTGTGTATATTGGAATTTACATTGACACCGCCTAGTACCCATTAGGACTAAAGTGCTTCAATACATACCATGGCACAAGATCCTGCCAAACAGATTTAAGTAATTTATTATACCTAACGCGAAACGTCAATGTTTTTGTAATCAGTATTCAGCACAACCGTCACTTAAATGAATGCTTTTTAAATAATAATATAAAATTAATGATACAATGTAATAAAAATTGTCAATTTATTCAAGTAAATTGTAAAAATATGTATCATACTCATTATAGGAGATATACACATAAATTATGTTTTCAGTTGCAGGTAGAGATTGAATTCTTGTCGTACAATAAACAAATTTTAAAGAAACGCTGTTTAACAAACACTGTGTTTACTAACGAAACTTGTAAAAATATACCAAAAATACAAACTAAGGAACAAGTGCATGCTATAGGTTCCATCCGGGCAAAACAAGCTCAACTTCACTCTTATGAAAGCGCCGAGAATAATTCAAACTGTAAGAAGGGAACTATTCCGTACTACTAAATACGTGAATAAATGATTTATGATTTACTTCTTAAAAAACAAACAACCAACTAGTGTTCTTGCATCAAAACCATCCACTCCACATAGGAATACTTTTTTTCGGGTCTAGTTATGAACCAGATAGTAATAATTTAATTTTACTCCACCAAAATATAGCGGGAGCAATAAATAAAACTGAATATATAATTTTCACGCTATCAGAATTTTCAAAGAAAAATAAAGAAATAGATGTTGTCTGTCTTACCGAAACCTTCATCAAAATAGGTGCAGAGAAATTATTGAAACTCCCAGGATACAAGTTAGTTGCATCATGTTGTCGCAAAACCAAACGAGGGGGATCTTGTATTCTGGTGAAAAATAATGTAGAATGTAAAGCACTAAATTGCGTAAATGATTTAGTCTGTAATGGGTTTCAATGTTGTGGCATGGAATTAACATATCAAAAAATGATTATCATCTGCGTTTACAGACGTTCCAAAAGTAAACCACATTTTTTTCTTAATAACCTAGAAAAACTTTTAGATTGAGTTTCAAATCGTAACAAAAAGATTATTTTGTGTGGAGACTGGAATCTAAATATTCTAAAACCTTGTAAACACTGTAGGGAACTTGTTCATATTTTAGACAATTTTAACATTAAGATGCATATAAAGTCTCCAACTAGACAATTATCATGCCTTGACCAAATTGCTTCTAATTAAAAAAAAATAGAAGCCGAAATTCATCACCTAGGTCTCTCAGATCATGAAACAGCTCAAATTCTAATAATAACAACAAAAAGAAAGCAACAGATGATCAGCTGGCATGAAAAAGTCAGAGATTTTAGCGAACATAATATAAATAAATTCTGTGGATATATTTCATCACTATCATTTTCAAATGTGTACGACAAATCTAATATGAAAGATGCATTTGATGAGTTTCGAGATATTTTTCACTATTATTCAATTTATGTTTCCCTGAGTTTCTAGTCAAAAAAACATTTAGAAAAAGCAATGTTGTATAAAAAAAAGATACCTTTTCTTAAAATATCAGCAAAGTAGCTGTAACAAGAGAGTAAATAAAGCTACACATAAAAATATGCCAACATTCTTAAAAAATGCTTATACAAGTCACAACAGCTTAAAAGTAAGCAATACATAAATGCAAAGAAAAATAAATGCAAAGCTGTATGGGATATTATAAATGAAAAAGTGGTGATATTGGTAAAAAAAAAGAAATAGAAAGTATAAAAAAGGATGACGTAATTTATTCTGACCCTATTGACATCAGTGAGATATTTAATAAATTTTATATTGACATGACAATACATATAAATCACAATACAATACCAATACCAATAACAATACATATAAATTTAAAACTGACGAAATAAACCGATCTATGGAAAAGACAAACTATAACACAATATTTTTGAACCCAACCGACCCATTAGAAATTCGTAAGATAATTTTAAATCTAAATAACACTAACTCAGTGGGTTTTGATGAGATCAATACAAAAATACTTGAAAAAAGTGCTGAGTTTATATGTGAACCTCTGAGTCACATTATAAATTTGTCACTTGAAGAAGGTTCTTTCCCAGATTATTTGAAAAAGTCTATAGTTAAACCTCTGCTTAAGAAAGGTAACACCACCGATTTAAATAATTATCGTCCTGTAACTTTGATACCTGTCATGTCGAAGGTTTTTGAAAAGGTCATGCTTAAACGGTTGTATACCTTTGTACTGAGTCAAGGAATACTAAAAAAGGAACAGTTTGGGTTTCGCAAGGGCAGTACTACATCACTGGCGTGTTTTAATTCAATAAGAACTATTACAGAATGTATAAACGAAGTAACACCTGTTACAGCTGTATTCCTCGACATGACTAAAGCATTCGATTTTGTAGATCATGAATTACTTCTCTATAAACTTGACAAATATGGAATAAGAGGTGTTGCAAATAACTGGATCAAAAATTATTTATTGAACCGAAGGTTGTCTGGAAGAGATCGCTTTTAGCGATAAGACCGCCCTTTGTACCTTACTATTGTTATTGTTTCTTTGTAATTTCCTGTTCTTTGGTGTCAATAAAGAGTTATCGTATCGTATCGTATCGTATCGAAATCAATGCGTAGAAATAGTTAAGATACATAATGGTAGGAAAATTACAAGTAGATCTAAATTTAAAGTGAATAGCTTTGGCGTTCCACAAGGAAGTGTGTTGGGGCCATTTCTATTTTTATTATATATTAATAATCTACCAAATATTACTCATCACCAGACTATTTTATTTGCGGATGATACAACTCTTGTCGTTAAATGTACTGACATAACAACGTATGAACGTGATATAAACAATGCTCTCAGTAATATAGTTGGTTGGCTGAAGGCTAACAATTTAAAAATAAACATTAAATAAACAAATGTTATGCAACTGCGAAGCTATATGAAGCAACGCGTTGATTTAAAAGTAAATTATGAAAATAATGCAATAGAAGAAGTAAATTCGATAAATTTTGACGAACATTGTAGTTGGAAAATGCACATAAAGTATGTCTGTGATAAACTTGATAAGTTTGAATACGCATTTAAGAAGTTGCGCTTAACTGTATCCACTGAATCTGCACTTAGTGCTTACCATGCATATGTATCTTCAGTGCTCTCGTACGGTTTACTACTTTGTAAGGGGCAATTCAGTAGAATTAGATAAAGCATTCAAAGTTCAAAAAAAATGCGTACGAGCGATATGTGGAACCTGGAGTACGGACAGCTGCAAGCCATTGTTTAAAAAATTTCTTATTTAAGTTAGTTTTTACGAGATTAACGAATTTATGACATTGAAATTGTTTTAATTATTATTTTTATGATTTTTCTATATTGACGACGTTTTGACATATTTTATTGAATAAATAAATATTATTGTAATGTTATTAATTTTAGTGTGTAAAGTTATTTTATTTTTTATTTTGATAAGAATTATTATGTATACAGGTAATGATTATTAAATTATGTTAATGAAATTTTAAAATTTGCACACCATTATAATGGTAGAATGTTAAGGTATATTTTTTAAGCATTACCACCTGCTGTATCAAACAACATTCTAGTAAATAAACGAATTTGAATGAATTTGAATTTGAAGGGTAAGTACCACAATAAATACAAACGGTTTGGTAACCCACAGGATCACGATACATATTCCCACTTTAGAAAAATTGTGAAGGACGATATGGATAACTGTTACAAACTACACATAAAACGCATTGAGGACGACCTATGCAATAACCTAAAAGCTTTTTGGCGTTATACAAAAAGTAAGAGTTACTAACGCTGTTCCTAGTCAAATCAACAAACGGTCAGGTCGCGGGGACAGGCAGTGATTTTGTAAACTTGTTTGCCGACTATTTTTCATCTGTTTACAGCAGCGCATCTGGCGGCAACTATGTCCCCCAATTGAAACCTTCAAGTTTCTCAACTTATTCGATTCTAATATCGGATAAAGATATACTCACTTGTCTAAAAAGCCTAAACACTACTAAAGTGGCGGGACCAGATAGTATTCCTCCAATATTTGTTTGGCTTTGTGCGCCAGCTCTCGCCAATCCACTTTCATTGATTTTCACGAAATCATTATCTGAGGGTACTTTTCCTTCCTTATGAAAACTACCTAAGATAACCCCAGTTTTTAAGTCAGGTGATAAGAGCGATGCCACAAACTATCGATCCATTAGTATATTTAATTGTTTTGCTAAGATATTTGAGGGAATAGCTTATGATCACATATACAATCATTTAAAACATTTATGAAATCCAAACCAGCACGGTTTTGATTATGGACGTTCTACAGCTACTAGTGTCCTCGAATATTCTACTTTTATTAATGAATCGTTTAATCACAGAATCCAAACAGACGCTATCTACACCGACTTTTCAAAAGCCTTTGACCGCGTAGATCATACCATACTATTGAAGAAGTTGGATCATTTGGGCAATTCATGGTAATTTACATAGGTGGATTACTCATATATTTTAAACTGGTCTCAATTGGTGTCTCTGTACGGATATGATTCTGTGCCATTTTTGGCTACGTCGGGTGTTCCGCAAGGTTCAAACTTAGGTCTGTTGTTATTTTTAGCCTCTGTCAATGATCTCTTAGACCAAATAGACAGCCATTTTCTAGCATACGCAGATGACATCAAAGTATTCCGTAGGATTCACACGATTGATGATTGCCTAAGCTTTCAGGCTGATCTTGACTTCACAAAATTACAAATATACGATAGGAAAAATTTAAGACATGACTTTAAAAAAAACCTATCGTATATATATACGGTCTTACAACAACTAGATGTTTTTGTAAATACATTCACACCGGTCGCTATATTTCTAAATAAAACAATGCAATAAATCACTTCGTGGCTCAAAATCACCTTCATGGATAAAACGCCACGAAGGTGAAGCCACAAAGGTGATGAAAATATTCCTTTTTGCAAAATTTCTGGAAAGCTTAGTTGTGACATCTTAAATCAAATATAACTAAATATCTCGCTAATTTTTGGGTTTTGATGAACTAGTTTTGATTTTAATTGCTAAAATACAATGCACTTAAATGTTGCCTACGCATGTGATCGTTATACCCATGTATAAATATAAATATACTTTCTTTTCTCACGGCATGATGAGCCTCGCACCTTACTTATGCGATGCTGGAATACGACTGACGTTTGAATTAATCAAACTCTGTGTTTGATTACTGATGTTGAATTCAACAGCCTGCCGTTATACTACACAAATCTAAAGTACGTTAAGCCGTGTGACTGCTGCTTATGTTGTTTTAAATTCAAAATAATGATGAAAAGACAATTTTAGTCCAGAGGGTGTATAATGTATGTATTTGCGATGACTTTTTTTTTATGCCTGATAGGTTAGCCTTTGACCACTATCTCACCTGATGGTAAGTGATGATGTGGTCGAAGATGTTGTTCAGGCTAACCTAGAAGTACTGGCTCTCAAGGACAACTGCCGGAACACACCGTTAAGTGCTTGGCGATGGATTTTCTACTTGAGGGTGGTAGCTAGCCAGGCGGGCATTCGTAAAATGCCCTACCACCATGCTATAACGACTGCCATCCTAAGACAACAATCGGGACGGACGGCTTAACGTGCCCTCCGAAGCACGGAAACGCTCAGTAGTAATGTCACTAGCGGTCACCCATCCAACTCATGACCGCGGGCGACGTTGCTTAACTTTGCTAATCGGTTGAGAACAGCTAAGTAAACTTCGCTACGAGCGCTTCATAGTATAAGTAAGATTCAAATACACTGAAATTTAATAAATAAATAGATTCAGGCGTTACTTTGCGGAAATCCATATTTAAGATTAACAAATATTTTATGAAAACATCAAATAAATATTTTAATAAAACACTTAAAAAATACAAAAATATTTCTAGTGACAATTCCGCCTAATTTTCCTGTTAAGCCGACGTGACGTCACAAACGCCACGCAGCCAAACAGGAAGAATTTTTGACGCGTTTCGCTTCTACACAAAGTATCCTCAGGAGGTCTTGACTCTACGAGCGCACGATCGATCGAGAATCGTGCGCTCGTAGAGTCAAGACCTCCTGAGGATACTTTGTGTAGAAGCGAAACGCGTCTGTATCAGTCTACTCCCCGCCCGATCCTAGCCTAAAAGGCACCCGGCGGATGTGGCGATACAGGTCAGCAGATTGGGATGAGATGCGTTATTTTTTCGCGTCTTATCCTTGGAGACAGGCTTGTTTTTCTTCGAGCGATCCCTCAGCTTGCGCGGATGCTGTGACAGAAGTGTTACGTCAGGGTATGGAATACTTCATACCATTTTCTGACGTCCCACTGTCCAGCAAAGCTCGCCCATGGTTTAATGCCACCTGTGGAGATGCAGAAGCGTCAAAGCATGAGGCCTACTTAGCCTAGGCTGATGCTCGAACCCGCAAATCTAGAGATGTACGTGAAAAGAAGAAAGCATTTAACCTAGCCACCAAGTCCTGCAAAAAGGCTCTCAAGAAAGCTCGCTTCGACCACATACGCCGAACAGGGAACAAACTTGCTTCTTACCCCTCAGGTAGCAAAGCGTTCTGGTCCCTGGCAAAGTCGATCGAAGAGAACTTTTGCCGTCCCTCACTGCCTCCACTGCTGAAACCTGACGGTTCACTAGCTCACACTGCTGAAGAGAGATCTCACACTGCTAAGAGAAGGCAAACTTATTTGCCTCTCTGTTTGCAGAGTCTTCACGTTTAGATGCTGGCAATGCTGTACCTTCTAGTCTGCCAAATTGCGGGACTTTCATGTCAGAAATCCGTATTCGACAGTCTGAAGTACGCAAAGCGTTGTGCAATCTAGACGTGAACAAAGCTAGTGGTCCAGACGGTATACCGGCTGTAGTCTTGAGGATGTGTGCGCCTGAGTTGACTCCAATATTGACTCGCCTCTTTCGCTTGTCTATGACGACTGGTCAAGTGCCTAAGTACTGGAAGCTTGCAAACGTGCAGCCCGTGCCCAAAAAGGGTAGTCGCGCAGACCCTGCCAATTACAGGTCCTATGTGGGCTATTTCAGTCACGTCCATACTCTGTAAGACGATGGAACGTGTACTGAACCACAGACTCCTGGCATACCTAGAAGTCAATGATCTCCTCAGTGACCGACAATATGGGTTTCGCCGAAACCGGTCTACTGGGGATCTTCTAGTGTATGCCACTCACATCTGGAGCGAGGCCATCGAGAACTTCGGAGAGGCGCTTGCTGTCTCTCTCGACATCTCGAAGGCTTTCGACAGGGTTTGGCACGATAGCCTTATTAGCAAGCTTCCTTCATACGGCCTTCCCACTGGTTTGTGTGTTTGGATTTCAGATTTCTTGAGGGATCGGTCGATTCGAGTGGTCATCGATGGCTGTTCTTCCGACCAATTGGCCATAAACGCCAGAGTCCCTCAAGGATCAGTACTCTCTGCAACGCTTTTTCTGCTGCATATTAATGATCTGCTTAAACCCGGTATTTTTGGGTACGCAGACGACAGCACCGTTGTGGAGAGTTATACATCTAACGCACGAACCAGTGCATTACAAATCCAGTCACATAGGGAAGCTATGGTTGAGCGCTTGAACTTTTCTTTGAAGGCAGTCTCCGATTGGGGCGATGCCAATGTCAAGTTCAATGCTGCTAAAACCCAGGCGTGTCTTTTCTCCGCCAAACGGAGCCCTTTTCACCTGGCTCCTACTTTCAGGGATGTATCCGTGCCGATAAGTAACCACCTTGAGCTTCTTGGCATCTCATTAACACCGACTCGCAATTTCGGCTCCTATATTGAGTCTAAAGCCCAGCTAGCCTCAAAAAAGCTTGGTGTTTTGGCCAAGGTGAGACATTACTTCACACCGGGACAGATGCTTAATCTTTATCAAGCTCAAGTCTGGACGTGTGTGGAGTACTGTTCTCACCTTTGGGATGTTTCTGCCAAATACCAGCTGGAGACACTGGAAGCTATTGAGAGGAGAGCCAAGAGACTCATTAACGACGACCAACTTGTAAGCACGAGACTCCAAAGTCTCGAGCATCGCCGCAAAGTCACCTGTTTATCGGTTTTCTATCGGATGCATTTCGGGGAGTGTGCCACGGAACTGCATGACTTGATTCCGCCATCCCTATTCTATAACCGGACATCCAGGGACACTCAGAAGCGCCACCGCTATATGGTTGATGTTCCATTTACCTGAACGAAACGATTTGCGTCCTCGTTCATCATACGAACCGCCAGGGAATGGAACACCCTGCCTGAGTTAGTGTATTCCGGTTAAGTACAATATGGGGGTCTTCAAGAAGCGAGTGAATAGATACCTTCTGGGTAAGCGCGCTCCATCATCGATCGCATCATCACTTACCATCAGGTGAGATAGTGGTCAAGAGCTACCCAGGTCTTGATAAAAAAAAAATTAAAAAAATTAAAAAAATGTGAACCAGTGTTGGAACTGCGGTAAACAAGGGCAGTCATACCGCCAGTGTAGGGGAAATTGATATATATATATATATATATATATATATATATATATAATATATATATATATAATATATATATATATATATATATATATATTATGAATATTAAGAATATAGTATGAATTACACACTACACGTGATTGTTACCTAACAATTTACTTACTTAGTATAGGAAGATACCTAGGTAATTGAGACAGGCCCTGAGTACTTTTACTTAGATAACTAAAACATTAAAACGGTACGAAGTTTCCATGAAGCCTCAGGATATAGTAGCAGACACGACAATAAGTCCGAGTCAGCCACGCAGGAAGACATAAGACGGGCACCACACAGCGACACGCCTCAAGTGAACAGTCAAGTCGAGCGCGGCAGCGAGGGCGACGTCCCGTGACCTCATCAACTGCACTCTCGTGGAAATAACCCACGTCCAATCCGGTAAAAACCGAGCAGTTTGTCGGGGAGCGAGCGGACACGGCGCGGCGGCTACATGACGACTTTATAGTGTCCACATTATGCAACATTGCGCTGAAAAAACGTAACAGCACGCGACTCTCGGAAACCTCAAGCGTCACTCAACGAAACTAAGTACCCCACTGCGAGGAGCCTTTCACCCCCGCCTTACACTTTAGTGTCGGAACACGCACTTCTTTTGCAGTAAGTAGGAACTCTATGGTCGTCTGCACCAGGCTAAAGTATGACACAATATTAATTTTCAAAGTACTTAGTTATGCAGATAGATAAGTGTTTTTTATGTCGGTGAAGTGAGAGACGGATAAGTCGCTGGCGTGCACTGCGCGCGTCACCACGAGACGCTCAATTCTCAATTCTGCATTGGATCACATGTGGTGTAGGTACATGCTGGTCTTAAATACATTTTTTAAAGTTAGAGATATGACCCATTTTGGGTAGGTATAGCAACAGATAGTAGTAGAACGACCGATCTTTTTCATTATCATTTGAATTTTCATTATATTTCATTCATCAAGGAATTCGTGTATGGTATAATAACATTTAGTAATTAATAGTTTTTTTAAAGTATTGACAAAAGTCGAGTCATTTTCTTAATTTTTAATTGCCATTACATTCGGACCAGAACTGTGCATTGCTAGTTTTGAGCTTGGTAGTATGAGGTTATGTCTAAATCTAATGGGATATCTTATAAGTTGGTCTACTTCTTTATTGAAGAATTGAGGGATATTTTTTATAAATTTACATGTATAAAATTTAAGGACATTATAAGACATTATAAGGACACAAGGGTTAAAATATTATATTTTATAAAATATGGCTTGCCGCTTCCATGGCTTTAATTTTTTTAGGAGTTATTGTACGCATTTCATTAGGAAAATAAAAAGATCTTCAGAACATACGCTATTTCCCCACAGTATGATTCCATAGCTGAGCCAAGCTCGTGCAAATTCGAAGTAACTCGTTAAAGCTGGATTAAGATCAGTTGCGCACCGTAGTTGCCGAAGTGGATATGTGAACTTTGATACCTACCACGCCTATTCGCTGGTGCCCACGGATCGTCAGGCACGAAAAGTGCGCAAACTAAATTATGCAGCTGCATGGAATTCGCCGACATAAAACCATCATAGAGGATGTTAGAGTATACAGAGGAGCGGACTGTTGCTCTGACCACTATATGTTAATTGCAAAATTATAAGCCAGGATTAAAACATCTAGAAACCAAATAAAACCCCAGGAAGCTAGAATAAACATTGATAACCTTAAGGATGAAACATTGCGGGGTAAATTTCAATTACAACTTAAAAATAGTTTCAAAGATTTAGAATTATTAGATAACATTGATGACGCGTGGAACACATGTAAGAATACCATCAAAGATGTAGGGTTGCTAGTTGTAGGAAATATCAAACGTAAGAAAAGCAGAAAATAGCTTACAGACGAATGTAAAGCTTTGATTGAAGAAAAGAGAGAGTATAAAATACTAGCAGAACAAGACAACAAATGGATAGACAAACATAAAGATTTAAAATGCCAAACTAGAAATATAATACGATCGGCCAAACGAGAACACATGGATAATTTAGTAGATAATATGGAAAAACTAATAAGGTCAAATGAGTCTCGAAAATTTTATAAGGAGGTCAAGTCTGTTAGGAATGGATACCAGCCTGTGAATCAATTTTTAGAGGACGAAGATGGAAACCTTGTGACAGAAACGACCCAAGTCAAAGATATGTGGCGAGACTATTTCCGGTATCTACTTAATTGTCCACGACCAGCTCAGAGAATCCAAGAACTGCGGCCACCAAATGAAGAAGCTGTTGCACCACCGACACTCGAGGAAATCAGGAAAGCTATATTGAGCCTTAAAAACAACAAGTCACCAGGAATTGACAACATCCCTGCAGAACTGTGGAAGTATGGTGGAGAAGTGCACCTGCACTGAACATGCACGAACTGAATTTGGACGATATGAAGTACCTACATGTTGTATCTACATGTTGAAATTTTAAAAATAGTCTTTCGCCGTAAGTTTATAGAAACTGTTCCATGTATGCAAAATTATCGCAAAACCTCTAAATTCGAGCGTTCCGATAATTTTTATCTTGGGGAGGGAGTAGTGATGGATCCCCTTCACCCATCCCCTCTAGACTAGAGGGAGCTTGATCAGCGGAAACTCTTGCAGTTCCCTGTAATGCTGACCAAGGCTTCTCGGTGGTCGCGTGGTAGGTTAAAAGCTGATCTACACAGTTGGCAACCATGGGTAACGCCCATTAGCCTTGACGGGCCGCTTGTTTTCTTCGCTTACCACCGTCGGAATATGCTACTACACAGTCGCTCACCACTGACCAGTTTTTCGGACTCCCGCGCCGACAACACGCATCGTACGAAAGCCAAACTACACACGATATCGCTCCTTACGTTTTAAAATTCCTACTTGGTATGAAATTTGGAATAAAAATATGTCTCTACTCATATAACTACCTACATTAGGACGTTTCTAATTCAGTATTAAATGTGATAGGTATACCTGAACTCCACGCTAGCGAAGCCGCGGGCGTACATAATTAACGCTAGATAATAGGGCATAATATGGAATGAATGTCTGAATAATAAATTATTATAAATATCAACAATATTTATAATAATAATAAATGTTTTTATTGCAGACAACATGATCCATTTTTATTAGTTAGTATAACACCTTAGAATTACGTTAGTAGGTACTTATTAACTAAAAGAGAGTTTGTCCTCTGGATGAGATTATGAGATGATATTTGTATAGATTAGTGTAGATAGGACATATATGTATATCCTATAGGTATGTAGGACATTCATTCCATATTATGCCCTATTATCTAGCGTTAATTATGTACGCCCGCGGCTTCGCTAGCGTGGAGTTCAGGTATACCTATCACATTTAATACTGAATTCAACAATATTTATAATAATAATAAATGTTTTTATTGCAGACAACATGATCCATTTTTATTAGTTAGTAACTATTATATATATTTATACTATACTTTTATACTATATTTCAATTAATACATAACTACTAAGATAATAAATCATTTATTTTGCCATTGCATCATTAGGCGTTGAGCTCAATTTTTAAGAGTATCTCATTTTCGTTCCTCAATTTAGAATGCATTTTATATGGGTGTGGCTTTTATACCTACGTATCTCAACGAGGGAAACGCGTTATGCGTGCGCTCCCGCCATGCGTCCGCTCTCGCCGGCTGCAGCGACATACTAGTCCATTAAAAAGTTACATTTGGGGTTGCGTTTCTTTGTTTCGTTGCGCAATTTTATTTTTTGATGTGTAGGGGGGGTGAGTGTAAAGCTAAAATCAAGTTTGTGGGGTCGCCACCCTTGTCCCACGGCCGCCATCTTGAAAATAGGGGTTGAAACGGTTTTTACGATATATCTCTTAAACTATTTATTGGATAAAAAAAAATTGTTAACATTTTTTGTTGCAAATCAAATTCTCTATAACTTTAGTCCAGTAATTTTTTGTCGTAGAACTATAAATAAAATAGTTATAAGTGAAAATGTTCAGATATTCGAGAAAAATAATTACATTTTTCGATATAACTTTTTTTTTATCGTTTTACGAAAAAATTATATTCGACCACTTTTGTAGATCGTTTTTTAAAGAACAACTTTTTAAAAAAAAAAAAAAATTTTTCATTAAGTCAATAGCTAAGGTTTTACAGCGCTCCGAAGTGAGTACTATTTTTCAGTACTCTTAACTATACATATTATATTATACGTGGGTACTAATAATGTTTCATCAGTTTTTTTTTTATTTTGTTATACCTATTATAATACTTTTAATTAGTAATTTTGCAATATTATTAATAATTAATAAATTAATAAAAAAAAACTGATGAAACATTATTAGTACCCACGTATAATATACCTATGTATAGTTAAGAGTACTAAAAATGTTGCCTATAAAAGTTGTTCCTTAAAAAACGATCTACAAAAATGGTCTGAAATCATTTTTTCGTAAAATTATAAAAAACAAGTTATATCGAAAAATTTAATTTTTTTTCTCGAATTTCTGAACATTTTCACATAACTTTTTTGTTTATAGTTCTACGACAAAAAGTTACTGGACCAAAGTTATAGAGAATTTGATTTGCAATAAAAAATGCTAACAACTTTTTTTTATCAGATAAATAGTTTAAGAGATATATGGTAAAAACCGTTTAAACCCCTATTTTCAAGATGGCGGCCGTGGGACAAGGGTGGCGACCCCACAAACTGGATTTTAGCTTTACGCTGACCTCCCCTACATACTAAAAATATAAAATTGCGTTCTCTAAAAAACGCAAGGTAAGGCCTAAAAAATGTAACCTTTCAATGGACTATACTGCCCTCGCGTGGTGTGCAACCGGCGGCGTCCCCACTCAGAAATATTGGTTGCTCACCATGGTCGACAACGCATGCTCGCTCACCGAGGGCGTTGGAAGGTCAAACATAATTTGGTCGCAAACCACCATCTCCACAGTCGTAAACCATGGTTGTCAACCATGGTGAGAGGCTCGTTTCCGACTGTGTAGCACCACTTTAAGATAGTTGGTAAGCTATTTTGTTAGAATAATTATTCATCATACTTCATGTTGGCCTCCGAATCGGCAACACATTTTATTATTGTTTTAATTACATTCGTTTTAAAAAAGGGTTTTCTCTAATCCCAAGATTTGACTACCTACTTACTCATACAACGTACCTGCCGGTTTTTTCAAGGCATATATATACGACTAGCTGTACCCGCGACTTCGTATGCGATTGCCGTACCCGCAAACTAATTATTCACATTTGAGCACTGTTTATCTCATATTAAGCAACGTTGTGGTCTGTGGTGAAGCACTCTTAGTAAAGCATAGCTCAGAAAGGAGCTTTTTATTTTGGGTTTGATAACTCCCAGTTCGTTTTTCCAGAAGACAGTAGTTAAGTAACTCAGAGAGTTCCTTCGCGGTTCGCACAATAAATGTTGAAGCAAAGTAGGTACTTTGTGCGTTTCTTTGGAATTTCGATTATAAAACGATATCTTTTTGCCGAGGTTCTCCTTGTTTGGCGGTAGAACAAAAATATATAAGATTGTACACTTCCATTGCGCAGTCTCCAAAATGTATCCGGCAAAAGATAGATAGTTAAAAAAATAGATTGTGGCGAATGTTCCAGATTTTAGAGTTTTATCTTAGCAAGCTGGCAAATCTAAATAAGGATGCCGAGATGCCCGTGGGGTGCCGAGCTGCCCATGGGGTGCTGGGCTGCCCGTGGGGTGCCAGGATGCCCGTGGGGTGCCGGGCTGCCCGTGGGGTTCCGAGCTCGCTCATCACTATTCTAACAAAAAATAATAGTTAAAATTTGATTACGCGTTCATAAAGTACAACTAAGTAACATTTTGACTTTCATCCCCTTTCCCGAGGGAACCGTGCTAAATTTCGGGATAAAAAGTACACAATAACGTTCTTCGTGGTATGCACTCAAATCGTGTAAAGTTTCATTGAATTCCATTCAGTAGCCCATGGAGTGCTGGGCTGCACGTCGGGTGCCGGGCTGCACGTCGGGTGCCGGGCTGCCCATGGGGTTCCGGGCTCACTCATCATTATTGTAACGAAAATGAATAATTGAAATCGGACTACGCGTTAATAAATTATAACTAAGTGTACATTTTGACTTTCATCCCCTTTCCCGAGGGAACCGTGCTGAATTTCGGGATTAAAAGTATACATAACCTTCTTCGTAGTATGAACTCAAATCGTGTTAAGTTTCATTGAATTTCATTCAGTAGCCCAAGGGATGCTGGGCTGCCCGTGGGGTGCCGGGCTGCCCATGGGGTTCCGGGCTCACTCATCACTATTCTAACAAAAAAGAATAATTAAAATTGGACTACGCGTTTATAAATTACAACTAAGTAACATTTTGACTTTCATCCCCTTTCCTGAGGGAACCATGCTAAATTTCGGGATAAAAAGTATACATAACCTTCTTCGTAGTATGAACTCAAATCGTGTTAAGTTTCATTGAATTCCATTCAGTACTTTTGGAGTGATGCGCGGCCGGGATACAGACAGCCAGACAGACAGACAGACAGACAAAAATATAAAAAAATACAGTTTTGGCATCAGTATCAGCTACAAAGTGCTTTCAATTTTTTTTTGCAAAATATCTCTTATGTACAGAATTGGACCTGTTACAGTTTTATTATAAGTATAGATGACTACAAATAACATCCTACGCTAAATATTAGGTCCTTACATATGAATTTGGCGTTTTTTATAGGAGGAACAAAAAGTCGAATATTTTTTAATATAATATATTTAATTAATCAAAGTATGAACCATTATTTTCTATGCACTTTTGCCATCTCATAGGTAGTTCATTGATCCCTTTACTAAAAAAACCAGTCGGACGGGAATCAATAAAATCTTTGAAGGCGATTTGGACTGCCCCATCGGAGTTGAATTTTTTCCCTTGCAAGAAGATATCCAAATTTCGAAAAAAATGGTAATCTGTTGGAGCAAGGTCCGGGGAGTACGGAGGATGTCTTAGACTTTCCAATTGAAGCTCTTCTAATTTAGTAGCCGTCTGTAGCGCAGTGTGTGGTCTAGCGTTGTCGTGAAGCAGCAGTGGCGTGGAGCGATTGACCAGCCTAGGTTGTTTAGCCGCTAGCTTTTCCATCATGGTTTGCAATTCCTGACAATAGACATCAGCCGTAATAGTCTGGCCAGATTTGAAAAAACTGTAATGAACAATACCGGCACTAGTCCACCAAACGCTTACAAGTAACTTTTTTGGGGTTAATTTTCGCTTGGGGCAGGATTTGGCTGGCTGGCCAGGATCTAACCATTGCGCTGAGCGCTTCCGATTATCGTAAAGAACCCATTTTTCATCACAGGTAATGATTCGGTTTAAAATACCTTCATTATTGTGCCGGTTTAGTAATGTAACGCAGCAGTCGACGCGCGTTTGCCGGTTTGTTTCAGTCAATTTGTGAGGTACCCACCTTTCAAGCTTTTTAATCTTCCCAATTTGCTTCAAGTGAATTAAAACAGTTTTATCACTAACATCGCAGCCTGCAGCTAACTCGGACGTGGTTTGCGATGGATCCGCTTCCACAATAGCCTTCAACTCTTCATTATCAACTTGAGTCTCAGGCCGTCCACGGGGCTTGTTCTGCAGGTCGAAATTTCCAGAACGAAAACGTTGGAACCAAAAACGAACTGTGTTTTCTTTTGCAACACGACCGCCATACACATCATTCACCCTTCGAGTTGTTTCCGCAGCACTAGTGCCACGGCGGAACTCGTACTCGTAAATAATGCGATATTTAAGGTTTTCCATTTTGTAAAATGAGTGACGCAAACAGAAAAAAACAGAAGAAAAGAAACAAATGAATGACGATCATCGAAGCACAAATACATGAGTCTATAGCTGTACAAATTTGAATTTGGAATTCCTTACCAAAGAGGAGAAATTCGTGATTAAAGTGGCCAGTACGAAAAACGCCAATTTCATATGTAAGGACCTAATATTACAAATTACTAAGTGCTTACAAATACTTAATGAACGGCAAATGTAAAAACTGTTCGAGTTTAAAAGAAATTTTTGGTCACATGTTGACAATGACAATCGACGATACTGACATAATAGCGAGTGTTAAGGACAATATTGATATAAACTAACTTAGTAACTGAAAATTATTGATTCGTCAATGATGTCTAGCTTTATGAGAACTAGTGAAGGGTACCTTCATGAGGTACCTTCTTAAACTTTGATTTGGAGTTTTATAAATCACTTAAGTCACAAATACCCACAGTACAAAAATCTTTGTTAATACCAAGGTTCAGTTCGTCACTCTGACAAAATAGAGTTCGTCAGTGTAATTATGATATGATATACCGTTACTTTTTGGCTACACGTGTTGTTTACAATGTAAAGAAAATAAATTAACACAACATGATGTTAATATATTGACATATTTCATAAAATATTGGTACGTATTACTTATTAATATATAACTTATAAGTAATATTGTACCTTTACGTATATAGGTAGGGGAACGTGGGGCTCAGTGAATCACATTTCTTTTGTAGGCAGCTAAATCTTTAACTTCTTAAGATATGACTATACTGTTGATTTGCCTATGTAGCTAGATATTTTGGCCAGCTAATTTAGGGTTAAACTAAGCTTTTAGATTGACAATTTTAAATGATGGTCTTTTAAAAAGTAGTGGGTAATGATCCAGTGTAGTGTCCCATGCTGGGGGCACAGCGGCTATTAGCTTGGGGTACTATGGACCACCAAGGGGCACAATGAACTGCAACACTATATCTTCATACTAATTTCTATGGGGAACGGTGAACCATTTGTTGTTAACAAAATAAAAACAAAATATGTATTTAAATTTGTTACTAAGTCCTTATTTTGTCTTAACCCATTGGCATCGGCGATAATTATAACAATAGAATTTCATTCATAAATTGGCCATAGTGGTCCAGTCCGATGCCAACTTATCAAATCAAAAACTAGGTACCTAGTATTCTGAAAGTACTTAAAGCATATTATACGTAGGTATTATAAGTTTAAGTCTATTTACAAAATAAAATAGACTTAAACTTCTAAAAACACTTAGGTACCTAATTAAAATTATCAACTTTCGGAACAGTAATAGCAATAAAAAATTAGAGGCGTGCAATATTTTATCTGAGGTGAGCCGTTGTAAAAAAAAACTTTCCACGGTTCACCCAGGTGGTCTCATGGGTGGACGGTGGGTAATAACTAGAAATACGTCGAAGTAAAATATCCAAATTTCCCCCCTAGTAGTAATAGGTGGAAAAATAAATCCATTCTTCCTACCAGTATTGTTTGGTTAGGGATATTGTAACGATCCACCATGCGTCTCGTTTAGTCCACATATATAGAAATGTTTATAATTTACAAAAGACTAAGTCAATCTAAGGCAGAGGGTAATAGGATCTTAAAAAGAACTGATAAATTCTTCTATCATACAAATTGTTAAAAACTAAACTAAAGAGGATTTGTACAAGAAACTACGTAACCTACTTCAAGGGTGTGAATGTCTCCAGCTTACTCAATCGAAATTTCTTAATTCTGAATATGCCAATATTTAGAGCATATTATGTGCAATTATGAATACCAACTCAAAATTTAGGTGCCAAATAAACTTCGACGCTACGTGTGATTATTAGTGTGTTAGCTGACGTTATGGTCTCCAGCTGACACATGCTGTATATACGAAACGGCTGAAGATGTGGTTATATACTATAGCCAGGGATTTAGAGCATAATTTGTGCCAATGGCACAAAAAAATTTGATCGTCATACTTGAAAGCTGTAGTAGTTATGACTCGATTTTAACGTGTAAGCTGGAGACCACGTGTCTACAGCTACTCATCTGTATCTTCTGAACGAATGGACCTACGACTTTGTTTAATATGTCAAAATTTAGAGCCAAATTTGTGCCAAAGGCACTAAAATTTTCAAGTCTCTGGCTATTAAGGTTTTGGAGATACAAGCTCAAATCAACGTGTAAGCTGGGGACACATGTCCCCAGCTAGCACATGCTGGACAGCTCAAACGGGAAAGCCTAGATTACTGTTTAATGGCTTAAAATGTAGGGTAGAATTTGTGCCATCGGCACCAAAATTTTCAATACAATAGGCCCCATTTGTGTAACAAGCAAAAACATTTCTTCCCGCCAAAAAATTTAAATATTTGGTTAAAAACATTACTGAACGCGGCGTTGCCATCCCGTTCACTGTAGCTGCAATCTGTTTTACAGAATGCCTGACATACCGAGTTCTCTTGTTAGGAGCTGATTCTTTGGCTAAGGAAGAGGCTTACACTACACGTTTAAATGTAAATGTGGGAGACGGGTCCCTAGCTTTGCTTATCACTTTAGCTCGAATTTTAGGAGACTGTAGGCCTAGTAGGTTAGGCATATTTACTAGGAATTCAAGTTACAGGTTTTAGTATTGGGAATTTGGTAGGACACTATCATTAGGCTTTTAGGATGGTTTTGTTATGTATAGCTCTCTACAGTATGAAGTTAAAGCTGAGCATATGCTTTAATGTTCATTCTTACCAGGGGTCCACATGGGAGAATTATGTACAGTGTAGGGTACCATGGTGTTCCTATGAGAACCTATAATGGGAAAATACGGTTTGCTATAAAACAATAGGGACAGGAGGATTAGGGTGAGTAGGGCATTTGTAGGAAATGCTACAGGGATTTCAATACTGATTAAGTCTGAAGATTTAATAAATTTATTGGAAATAATTTGTAAAACATACAGATGAAGCAATATTTGCAAAACTAATCAGCCCAGAGCAGATGTCTAAAGGACATTCTTGTCTTATCATATTGATATACCAAAAATAATTTAAATAAGAGCTAATAGAAGAAATCAGTAAATATAGAAACAAATATATACAATATAAATTCTACAAAACAACTAAAAGTTCAAAGTAAATAGTCTAAGGACATTACTTCCTATTTTAATAAGATATAAATAAATTTTAAGTAAATGAATATGATAAAAAAAAAACTCTAAATACTAAAATAATCTACCTGGTTGTGGTATTCAGTTCGGAGAGATTGTCTGAAGGATAATATATATCTACTTCATCTCATAAACTACAATATTTGAGTTTGCTGATAACATTGGTCATTGGCTGGAGACATACGCTCCTTGGATAGCTTGTAGACTAAATATTACGGTCAGAGAAATCCACGGTCACTGGTTGATATTATCACCTGTATATCGCAACAGTTAATTAATATACAACAACTAATTCTTCACAAATCCTGAAGACATAGATCTGCCTGATTATTACATCAGAGTAGGCCAAATATAATCACTACCAAAAATAATTGGGGATTCAAATAAAACAAACAAACAGAAAATATTTATCACACAAAATAAAAGTAAGAGAAACAATAAATGAACTTATAAAACAATATCTAAAGGCTAAGCCTAAAGTTAAACGAAGCTCTAGCATTGTGTTCCAAACTCCACCGACACAAAAAACAAGGAGGGGTTAAAGCTAAAATGATAAACGGAGATCGTTGAAATTTCTTAAAAGGTACATTCACTTCAATGCGGCCGCCCAGATGGTCGAAAGCCCATGAGGTTATTCTAGCTTCATCCCCTACAATGTAAATAATCCATAGAATACCTACTAATCATAGAATATTAAATTCATATAATTTTGAAAAAACTTCACACAATTATATAAGTTGCATTTCATACAGAATCTATGGAAACTATTTACATTTAGTTCTAATAATATATTTTGTACTTTATAACAGCATAAATATAAACGTTTTATACTTCAGAGAAATCTTCTATCAGGTACAGCTGCAGTACATATGGAATCTATGCAAACTATTTACATTTAGTTTAAAATTATATATCCTTTATTACTACTCATCATGATTAATAATCAAATTTTATCTGATTTACCTTATTTTATAAACATCAGTTGGCAGACCACGAAAATTAGTTATATAATATTTCTTAATTATTAGAATATTAGTTGTGGTCAATTTACTTCATCTTCCCCGAATCAGAGGACTTTAAGGTAATGGGTTCTTAAGGTTTAGTTATTTTATACAATAATAGATAGCTGAGAATATAAGATAAATAAAGTCATATAGTAATAACTGAATTTTCTTCTTAGAATCATTAGATTTAATCATTGAAAATTGGTATGTATTCGTCTAGGTTTCTAGGTTAACAATAAAAAATAATATTTTAAAAATATGTTAGGTTTTGAGGGGTCGTTACAATTTTGGTCCACTTGACCAGGATTTGTTATTATCAAAAAAAAAAAAAATAATAAGTATTGATGGGGTTGTTACAATATGTGGGAAAATGTGATACCGGGTGCGAGTTGTATTTCTACAATATATATTATATATATAGACTATTCGAGTATCGTAGTGGAAATGTAAGTAAAGTCTAGTTCCCTGGACGTTTGAGCTGGAGGATTCTATAGGATACATATCTTCTAGGGCTACGATAGTGGCGTGTACAGTAGCGATACTATTGTAAGAAGGCACAATGAGACAACAAAAATAGATTTTATATTTTATTTATCCTAAGTCATATCACTTAACTTCCTTAACCTGGAGACCTGAAACAAACAAAAGAAAATTAGTTTTCATTTCTCATACTCGGTAAATAGTGTTTATTTGATCTGAGTAGCGGGTGGAAGACGCTGCTTCCCACCTAAGAGTGGGAATAACTCATAGTAAATGCTTCCCTCTCTTGGGCCGGAATGACTTGTAACAATGGCAACCATTGTTGTAAACAATGGTTGCCATGGTAACAACACGTTTGTTTTTTCGTTCTCAGGTACTCTGCTGTAACTGTAACCATGGCAACCATGGTTGTAAACAAAATTAGACGTCTATATTTTTTAGTTCAAAATACTTTGCTGTATTATAAAAACTAATTACGACTACACTGCCGTCGTACGAGAGAAGGGCACATCTATCATTTTGGTCAAACTGAGATAATTAGGGTTAAAGTTTTAACCATATTCTGCTTCATAGTGTGTAAACCTATTACTTTAAAGAAAATATAATACTGATGATATATGTGTGAAAGTTAGTACTATTATATTTAATACTTTTTAGTTTTTATATATAACTAATTATTAAATAAATTCAATTTTTTCCTTTCAACTTAAAAATAAAATATTTAAAAAATACCACTTACTACAAAGAAAAGGCATAGTTAACCAAATGTGACCTTTCTTTTTAATATTTCAAGCAAATTGGTCATTGAGTCTAGAAGAAAGGGCACATTGTGTATTGACTTAATGTTTTCATGTTTTCTTTATAATGTAAATTGACTTAATGTTTTCTATAAAAAAAAAAGACATGTGAGGAAAGTTTAATAAACTATAAAACATATTTATTATCATGTCATTTTTGGTTAGCTTATCCAAATAACTGAAACAAAACAAATCTACTTCTAGGACACCAACATTTAAACAAAAAAAAACGTTCTTTATATTCAATAGTTATTTATAAAGTATTACGGATAAGCATATACCTACGATTTTGGTTAACAAATAGAACTTATGAATTAAAAACTAAAAGTGCTAATACTTAAACTCAGTTACACTTTTTGGTTAGTTAGACACCTAAGGAATGTAAGAATTAAATATTTTTACTAATAGGTGGGACCCCTAACTTAAAAATCTATAAAAAATATTTACTCTACTAATCACAATATGAAAAATAAATCAAAATATTCTTAATTCTTATTAGAAGAGCATACATTTTGGTTTTGAACCTTCATTAATTTACTCTATTAGACCTAATTCCAATTATTTATTGCTCATATACAGGAAATAGCTTACACCCGTAATTATTAAAGGCACTCGTAGTTTAATATAAAAAAATACTATTATTAATATTATAAAAATTAAATGTAACTATAACAAACATAACATGGCACTTGGTTGAATTATCACAATGCAATATATTGGTTAAAGCTATAAAAAAGTTTAAAGAAAATTAATTAATCAGTTTTACTTAAAATATTATTTTAATAAATAGTCTTTAATTTCAGTATTCATAAATTTGTGTGAGATCAGCTGAACAGTCGTTAACAGGTAGGGTTTCCTAATCTTTTGTCACCTACAGGTACAAAACTCTGATTGAAAACAATTAGCATTGGACAAAATATTACCATTTTAAATTATTCCACGCGATTATTTTGCGATAATCCTCCGAGACTTTTGCTGAACATTTTTTTTTACAAATGTTCCCTTGACTCTCTCGGAGCCAGAATCATCCAATAAAATATTGGAATCATGTTTTTTTTTTTTATTACTTGTAGGTTAGCCTTTGACCACTATCTCACCTGATGGTAAGTGATGATGTGGTCGAAGATGTTGTTCAGACTAACCTAGAAGTACTGGCTCTCAAGGATAGCTGCCGGAACACACCGTTAGGTGCTTGGCGACAGATTTTCTACTTGAGGGTGGTAGCTAGCCAGGCGGGCATTCGCAAAATGCCCTACCACCACGCTATAACGACTGCCATCCTAAGACAACAACCGGGACCGACGGCTTAACGTGCCCTCCGAAGCACGGAAACGCTCAGTAGTAATGTCACTAGCGATCACCCATCCAACTCATGACCGTGGGCGACGTTGCTTAACTTTGCTGATCGGTTGAGAACAGCTAAGTAAACTTCGCTACGAGCGCTTCAAAAGCGCTTTTTCATAATTTTCATTATGACCCCAAATATTTAAGTTTTGAACCGATGATGTTTGGTGGCACATAATCTTTATCGACTACTGAATCATCATAATTTGTGGCGTTTTTAAGACCACGGAATCTGTTCGTCAATATCAGATCTAGGCTTTAGATTTTGTAAAGCGGCGCTTGCTGACCCTTTACCACGTGACTGCATTTTTTAAATTATCTGAAATAAGGATAAAACAAGTAAAATGAATGATACTATATGTTTATTATCACACTTGAACCCGTTTTAGTGTCCCACTGCTGGGCACGGGTCTTCACTTGGCCAGTGTGTGTGGATTAAGGCCTAAACTCTCTCAACTCTTAAGATAGTTGAGAGAGTTTAGGCCTTAATCCACACACACTGGCCAAGTGAGGGTGGGTGGATGTCACAAGTCCACTAATGATTAGATCTTAGACATGCCGGTTTCCTCATGATGTTTTCCTTCACCGATAATGAGTAGCGGTGATGAAACAATTCACACAAAGATGCGTGGGCAGGACCGGGAATCAAACCCGCGACCTTATATTTCAAAGGCGAGGCTGATACCACTGCGCCACCGCTGCTTTCATGTTTATCATATCCCTACTTAATTAATAAATTATTAAGACATGTCACGTTAGGTGTTAAGCTAAGGCATAATATAATGTACGACCTAACCTACAAAGTTATGTACTTCATACTTAAATTAGAAACAACATGTAATATGGATAAACTTACCTAACGCGGGCTGCAGCTGACAAGTGTGGAGTCACTTTGACGTCGCAGGCACAACTGGCGCGTTTTAATCGAACCCTGTCCTCTTTTCCTCACCCCTAATCGTAAATAATTTAAAGAAAAGGCACAACTGGTTATTTGTGTCTTTTATACGTAATTTAATTGAGAGATGCATGGATCATTAATTAAGTAGACATGGCACATCTGGAATTTAGGCCTTTTCTTTATATTATGTTGTAAGTATGCCTTTTCTTAGTAGTTTTTAGTAAAAATCTGTATGAAGTAATAGTCACATTTACGTATTTGTGCCTTTTCAATATAATGGTAAATAAATGAGCCTTTTCATTCTATTAAACATGAATATTAGTGTTATTTGTGCCTTTTAAGCCTACAGTATCTCCGAATTCCTTAAAGATAAAATTCTAAAAAAAATTGAGCAGATGTGCCTTTTTTTTCTGATTCTAAATATGTATATAACTCAATTTTTAAAAAAATGTTAGTTGTGCCCTATTTTCTTACGACGGCAGTACATTTGTGTTCATGTAAAAGCTAAAAGAACTAGTCTATAACATAATTAATGTGACTCTCAAGTTAGTGTATCTTATATGAACATTTTAGTCACTAATTATGTTTATAAGGGTAAATTTTTGTTAAAAAAACAACTTTGATAAAATACCTTTTAAGTGGTATGGCTTCCACGGCAGACGCTTTGTGTGCCATGTATAAAATTTAAAAAAGACTAGATATACATATATATAAATTGTCAGGATGGTAAGTAAAATTATAAAAAATCTTACAAAAAATTTACTTAATTTTAAAATTGTTCTAGTAAATATTTTAGATAGTTTTTGAAAAACTAAATTTTTTTACTTTTCTCATATTTTTATTGAAAAGTAGAGTGTTTAACACGGATGTAAGTTATACTATTTTGACTATAAGTGCATTCATTTTAAATAGTTTCTACTCATGTTCTTGTTATCAATAAATATTATAGAAAAACATTTTTAAATTACTCATATTCGTAGTGAAAAGTAGTTAACAAGGGTGAAAGTCATAAATTCCTATTCGGACGATAGCCGTCCGTAAATATTGCAAGCAAAATTTAACTTTAAATTTCACAAATATTTCTAATATCACAATTACTTAATTTTAAATAGTTGTCTATTCATGTTATTATTATTAATGAATAATTTAGAAAAACTACTATTTTTTACTTTCCTTATATTCGAAATGAAAAGTGTGCTTATCATGGTGAAAGTAATCAATTCCTACTCGGACTATAGCCAAGTCTAAATACCTCGTATGGGAATTGATTCCTTTCGACCCTTGTATAACAATCTACTATTTCTTTACATAAGTAGTTACTACCTATGGTAAACCTAACCTATATATGTACTAGATATATAATAATGTATAAATATCTACTACAAATTACTACTGGTTCAACTGTTTGATGTTAAGACAGTTACAAGTTATTTTGTGCGGTGGTAGGGCGGGCATTTTACGAATGATCGGCCTGGCAGGCTCACATTTTTTTTAATGTTTTGTAGTGTATATGGATAAAATATATGTCAACATCATAATGGTAAGCATCCCGCCACTTCATTAAAGTAGTAGTGTCACTGTTCTATTTGACACTGGGATAGCGAAGGAATTTTGCCTAACTGGACTACTGAATGAAAGGTAAGAACTACGCCAATTTATTGGGTCAAGCACGAGTTCAAGGTACCTAAAAATAAATCGAGTTACATTATATCACTTGACGTATGGAAAAATTGTAAATTTCCGTGGAAGTCCACGGTGCATGAAGTCTCATACATGTTACAAAGATTGTGACGTCGCACATAGGGGTATTTAGCCAATCTAGCCGGTTAAAATTATTTCACTTGGTTAAATTTTTTTTAATATATATCTCTTATCAATATTAAAGTTGTACGGTTTTTTTATTTATAATAATAATTTACTAAATGAAAAAAAGTTCATTTTTATATATATTATATTCAGAAAAATATGCAGAATAAAAAATATTTTCAATCTAAGATAACAATGAGAGATAATACACAAATGTAGCACCTCATTGTTGACGTTGTTTGTGTGGCACCATTACAGACCTTTTCATCAACCATAGTAAGCGTCATTGTATGTTTCACTGAGTAAGATTTTCCTTCGAGGAAATATTTTGTATCTTGCAAGGAGGTCATTGCATTTTCAACATACTCAATTTCTTTTTTAATATTGTTATGTTTGCAATAATGCCTGCTATGCGGATTGCTCCATCCCAATACGATGGTTAAAGAACAATAGGAAAGATTTGAGTATGACGTCATGTCATGTTAGCTGAATTGGTTAGAGCATACCCCCGGCTAATAAGGTGGATAGACGCGTGACATAAATACCCACACACGTGACTTAAATTCTTCCTATCGTATATTTGTAATTTTGTAATATTCGATTTCGTTTTGGGTAATATCTACACTTTCTTTGACGAATCTTATTCGTATAGGACGACAATATCTCGGTGAAGAAGGAGTTTGGTTCTACCGTTGCTTTGCTTCATCGTCAGAGTAGGATTTCTGAGACAATAGCCAATGCTCTAAGTATGTCCACTTTTCTTCGAAATTTTAACAAGTTTTGCTCTTGCATTATGTCAAATAGTAATTAACGAGTCAGTACTCTAACACCGGAGCTACCAGATGACCCTGGAGCAAACAATATATAATTATAATACAAGTTAACGTTGTAACAGCTTGGACCGGGAAACAAAATGAACAACATGTTCATGGGTGTCCGGGAAAAAAACTTGATTTCACCCAAATGTCCGGGTTTTTTCATTATTTTGGTAACCCTATAACCTATGACAACCCTAGATATACCAGCAAAATACCTATACAACCTACTAAAAAAACCTTGGCCTGTCAAGAACAACCGTAACTTCTATCCTAGAATGTGTATCCAAGGCGGCATTAGTAGGATCTTACCAAATTTTGTTGGGCAGGGGAGGAGTCTCGAGCGGTGAAAGGGAGCATTGATGCATCATAAAGGGTCCACCTTAAACTTACTCACTGGGTTGCAAGTCCCAGGCCCCTCTAGCCTCTTCCTCTGCAACGCTATGGACCTGGCACCCGCACAGTGAATCCATGGAATACTAAGATATTCTTCTCTTTTTTAAATGAATAATACGATGATGCCCAAGCAATGATAGTCCAACAGTAATAGCTATGGACTGCAATGCTACAGGTCTGTCACAGGATGCCCTTGTCCCCTACTAGCAGTCTTTGAGAACGAGTAAAATACTATGCACATCAGACTTAACAAACTAAATGTCACAGGGTGACAGGTGCAGTAAAATTGTTTACTTGTGATAAAATGCATATAGGCAGAGTTTTTTTTTTGTTTACTGATTAACATCTTTTATATCAAGTAGGCCTTGAGCATGTTGCATCACTATCTCATACACTATTTATACACATGTTTTAACAGTGCCCCTAGTGGAAACATGCGCCACAAATATGTATGGAGAAAACGTAAGACTTATATTGTTACGTAAATAATAAAAACTTGTACTAGGGGTACAGTACAGATGTAAATATACCTGGAGGTAAACTTTGCTTCAGTTTCTCTGCCTTCTCCTTGTCCGTGATGACGAGCGTGTAGAGGAAGCGCGAGCAGCGTACCTTGAACTTCACATTCTCAGGGTTCTTCTTTATCTTCACGGCTGAAACATACAACGACAATTCATTTTTTAACTGCTTGTATTCATCGCATCAGACACTTTACTTACATCACCATCAACTCTTCATTTAAAATTTGATTATTCAACACACTTATTTACATTTTTTCAAATTATTGGAGTTTGTGCCTCTGCTTGTCCTAGGTGGGAATCAAACCCGCATCCTCCAATTTCACACCGGATGCCTAAGCCACTCGGCCACCAGAATCACCCTCTTTTAAGCCCAAACCTTGTGTTCAATTGTATTACTTTGACCGTCCGAAAGAAGTGCTTTTTTATTATTAAATATGGATTTCCGCAAAGTAACGCCTGAATCTATTTATTATCTTGAGGCTACACTTCAGTTACAAGCAACGCATCTGGGGCCCGATTCTCTTAGCTATTGAACGGCGTTAACGCAACTTAATTGCATGAAAATTGTAGTTTTTGACAGTATCCGTAGTCTGCCCGCTATTTAGGTTCAACCGCAAGTCGGTGGCTTGCTATCAATAGTTATTGATATTTAGTATGCTGTAAGCTATTTTGTTGCGATTGCGTTGCTACAGTAGCATAAAATATTTTGGAGGCGTTTAGATAGAAAAATAACTAAATGATTTAAATATATTTATTTACTGTATTGTTTGCTAGTAAACCACTGTATTGATGTTCTGACTGATGCTTGATTGATAGCTGTTTTCCTTATTATTTCAGTGGAAAAATTTGCAAGCCATAGCACAGGCATACGATAGCGACGCGATTGCTATACAAATGCGATTAGGAGCTAGAATTAGCAGACTACCGAATTTGACATTAATAGCAGTTCGATCGCAGAAGCATCGCAGTAGTATGGCGTTTGGTCAATAGCTAAGAGAATTGGGGCTCTGTTTAGTCATTCTCATTTCATTCATTCTCCCCAGATGTCCAAATCATCTTAACATACCTTTCTCGATTTATATCACTACATCCTCATTTACTCCACATTGTTCGCTTATCACACTATTCCTTATCCTGTCACTCTGTTTGACTCCAATCATGCTCCTCAATGCTCTCATCGCCACTGCATTTATTCTACTTTGATGCTTTTTCTGCCAAACCCAACTACCATACATTAGTGTCGTAACCAACACTCCCCCATGAACAGCCAGACGGGCCTTTTGAGACACCTTCGGACTGTTCATAACCGCGTGCAAAGCTCCGTTTACGATGTTTCCAGCGTTCACTCACCTTTCTATATCACTTTCACACTCTCCATCTTTTGTACACATGGATCCCAAGTATACAAACTCTTTCACTTGGTCTCACTTTTTCACCTTTAATCACAATATTGCAATCGGTCACTATCATCTCGTTCAAACACCATCATTTTCGTCTTACTTACATTTTTTTTCATTCTTTCTAAAGCCTCATAACATTTACCATCTCCTGCAACTCTTTTACCGACGACGCAAGTATCACTTGTTCATCAGCGTAAAGAAATTTGAAAATATTACGTATATTTATAAAAATTTTAGTAAATTTAAATTAAACAGTGACAATCATGATTACAACATTAGGAATAAAGATAAAATAGCGGTGCCAGTTTTAGATTAGCAAAGACAAATAAAAGGTCTTTTTTAGGTAATTGTGTACAGTTTTATAACAAACTTCCCAAACATATTACAACACTCACAGAAGGAAAATTCAAGTTGCACTTGAAAAACCTATTGATAAAGATATCCTACTACACAGTTTGTGATTACCTAAACGACAAAAATGCCTGGACAATTCCGCCTCTGCCAAGCTATCACCTGTCACCTACGCTATTTAAACAAATACATACTGTAATATTGTATTATATAGTTAGTATGTAACACATTGTAAAAAGAATTGTTAAATTGTAAAATAGTGTTACAAGACGTTTAAAAGAATGGCCCCGAGTTTCTTGCCCATTCTTCTCGCAGTGGCACTATAATTTTTTTTTGCTGAACGTAGCAGTACATTGTAAAATATTTCAATACTAAAATTTGTAATTGACCTCCATAAGAGCGTCGTAGACGCCTTAATTGAATAAATGATTTTAACTTTTTTTTTTTTTTTTTATGTTATTGTGACTGAACAAGCCCGAGGCCCACTTGATGTTAAGTGGACTAACCTCTGCCTATAACAGACGCATTTCGTCAGCGACGAATTGCACTGTGCCCGTCACACTGAGACGTCCAGTTGTTAGGTCTCATTAGCCTGTAATTTTTCTGGCTCTCAAGGACTGCTGCCGGAACACACTGTTAGGTGCTTGGCGACAGATTTTCTACTTGAGGGTGGTCGCTAGCCAGGCGGGCATTCACAAAATGCCCTTCCACCATGCGGTGAAGCTCAAGCTCTGGGCGGGATTCGAACCATGGACCTGCTGCACGGCAGTCCATAGCCAATACCACTGAGCCATCACTGCTTCAGACAACATTTGATGAGTAACTCGTTCATTCTTAATCCACATTCACTGTCTTTCAGATTTGTCAAACAATCATCCATGAATAAGTTGAACAGCAACAACCATGAATACGGTGACGCTATACATCTTTGTGTGGCGCTGTACATCTACAAGGATGTACAGCACACCTTTTTAGATGTTAAACCGATCAGTGTATGTCCCATTTATCTTAACACAAGCACTGGAATCCTTATAGAGGGATTTCAGCGCTTGGGTCAGGTTACCATTCAGCCCATGCATAGACAACAATGACCACAGTTCATGCCTACTCACCCTATCATAAGCCTTTTCTAAATCTACAAACGCGCAATAGACCTTTTGGCTTATCGTAAAGAAAAGACCTGATCCATACATCCCATTCCCTTTCTAAACCCTGCTTGTGCATCCCACACTTTCTCATCTGTCTCTTTTATCACACGTTCAATCAATACTTTCGCATATCGTTCCATCATCATCAAGCCTTTCTTGCAGCTTATTAACTTACTAATTTTTAAGTAGTACATTGTTTCACTGAATAAAAAGGCTAGTAGTTAGGTTGTGATGAGAGCGACAAGGTAAGTACTGCATTGCATTTCGCTGCATGAATACCAACAAAGATCAAATGCATCGAAATGTACGCATACCTAGGTAGTAGGTATAGGTTTCTAATGTTAACTAATTTGTTACTATTGTAAAAAGTGATGATGTGGTTGAAAATGTTGATCAGGCTAAACCATTAACCCGGCGAGGATGTGGTACAAAAAGGGTACATCGAGGATGTGGAGGGTCTTGATGACCCTGTATTTAATTCATATTTTAAAAGTATTCATTGCAATTTTTTAACATAGGATAGGAAGTTAACTTACGCAATAGTTATTTATATAAGGATTTTCATGAAAAGAAACACTATTATGCGTATAAAATGTTTCATTATTTCAATTTTACAAAATGTCTTATTTTAATCAACTTAAGCAGGACTCGGCCACACATTAAAAAAAAACAACACATCCAAATATTATTACAAGTAATTGGTAATTTTTGGTAGGAATTTATATGATATATCATGTTTTATCACAAAATCAGTAATTATCCAGTCTTATAGGCTACTAATCATGTCTATATATGGGTCATAATTGCCCTATTTGAGTTTGCACACGTTTACCTGCTTGCACGTGTTGCACCCGACTAAGTGAAGGTGGGAAAAAGGGAGGGTATTTTATTGACTACAGCTACTGATAAACTCGACAGCATGCGACTAAATGTAAAAAAACTGTACTTTAAACAAAATGAGCAGGGTCAAATTGACCCTACCACATCCTCGCCGGGTTAAAGGAAACTGCCTCTCAAGTACAGCTGCTGAAACACCGTTAGGTGCTTGGGTACAGCTGATTACAGGTATGATAAGCGGTTATTTACTGAATGTGTAAAGTGCATTAGTTGTCAAAATACTTTATGTAGGCATACATAAAGTAAATTTGATTGTATAGGTATATAGAACATGATATAACAGCAATTGTGTCGGACTTCAGACAGTGTTTTTTTCACAGTCAGAAAGTAAGTGTGACAGTGTCCATGGGCATATAATTCATGTGCCCAGGCAATAAGTAATTTATCTGAATTACCTCTAGATGCTTAGACTTCATTAAGAAGTATTTGAGAACAGAGAGGATAGTCTTATTTTGTATTATGACCTAGACAAAAGCCACAATAATATAAAATCCCGCACATGTACAGTAATACACACAAGTAATACTACACTGACACCATAATGAGCATTTAATTTTTTTTTGTAAATAAAGTGCTTACTATCTGTATATTGACTAAGAATGTCCTGATTCAGCAGTTCAGATGCTGACTTCTGCGCCATAAGTTATTTCAGTTGCGTCACAAATGTAGATCGTAAAGTACTTTTTGCAACAGCATTATTAAAATTGAATTTGGTTTATACATCGATATATGCAAATGTTTGGATTTACAATGTCAGTTTTAAATTGTCGGGAGGCCATAGGTACAGCAAGGCACTTATTGGTAGGATGCAAGGTGCTCTTTGATTTATTCCCATTCCCGGGAATGGGAAAAAATAAGAACAACCGTAACTTCCATCCTAGGATGTGTATCTAAGGCAGCTTTAGTAGGATCTTAAAAAAAAATTTTTAAATATTTTTTTTTCTTGTGCTTAATTGGTTAGCCTTTGACCACTATCTCACCTGATGGTAAGTGATGATGTGGTCGAAGATGTTGTTCAGGCTAACCTAGAAGTACTGGCTCTCAAGGACAGCTGCCGGAACACACTGTTAGGTGCTTGGCGACAGATTCTCTACGTGGTAGCTAGCCAGGCGGGCATTCGCAAAATGCCCGCCTGGCAACTTAACTGGCTTGGCTTAACTTTGCTGATCGGTTGAGAACAGCTAAGTAAACTTCGCTACCAGCGCTTCAAAAGTTAGGTAGGGGAGGAGGCTGAAGCGGTGAAGGGGAGCATTGATATATCATAAAGGGGCCCCTTAACCCTACTCCTGGGTTGCAAGTCCCAGGCCCCTCTGGCCTCATCCTCTGCAATGCTATGGACCCAGCACCAGCACGGTGAATACATGGTATGCTAAGTAATTTGTCTCTCTCGGTCGTACATTTTACATGTCACAGCGTAAAAACCATTTACAATTAATGGAGATCTTACACCCTGGGTTGGTAAAATTATAGGTAGTTACATCTTACCAAACATTTACAAAAATTAAATCGGCCCTTACATTATTAAATTATATTTTTAGAGGCATGGTGACCCCCCAAATTGTTTGGGTTGTATAAACACATATTTTGCGAACTAAAAGGTATCGATATGTATTTCATTTCTAGACACTTGTTTATTATTGCACTTAAAAATTAAAAACATGAATTTAAGGCATTTTGCATACTTGGCATTGAAATATACCAATTGGAAAACCTACAACAAATATATAAAGGTGGTCCAGAGCCTGCTTCTAGGTCTTTGCCTCCTACCATCTTCACTTGGATGCACATGCCTTGACATCAGATGAGCACAGGCTAGCTTATCATTTGGTTTCCAGGTAATATATTTTATTATTTGTATTTAACATCAAGAAAGATAAGAAAAGACAGTATTCAACAGGCATCACCATATGTCATACTGCAGAGGTGGACCTGGTATTTTAATTTTATCAATATTAGTTAATACTTATTCTCTAACTCACAAAAGCAATTTACAATATACCTATACCTGGATGACAGATAATTGCAAGTCTTGTCAACAGTGGACCGTGAGTGTTTATTTTTTAATCTGCAATAATTTCCAACACTTCAAACCAACAAGCACTAAAAATTATGATAGGCGTATGAATATAAATGTATAGTAAATAATAAAATTATGTTGTAGACAATTCCATTTCTAAATATGTGTAAGATGTTTAGTTTCTAGCTAAACATCTTACTGTTATTATACTGATCATGTGTACATGTCTAATTCTATTTGTGTTGTCCTGTAGGTACATTTTAAGTGTTATTTTCAGATAAATTTACCCAGACATTGCCTACTCTATATGGGAATGCAGGCGTGACGGTTTTATTGAATATTTCGACAATAAATAAATTCTTACTTACATTTAGCATCTTTCCTGCGCGCCTTCAATAAGAAATCTTTGATATCTTTGATTTCACGCGGCTGAAACCGAACAAACCAAAATATAAACACTTCGATCTGTAGATAGGTAAACTTCTCTAGTATTAGCAACTGGTCACTTTGTATTAAATGCTAATTTATGTACATGAACTTCATACTCTTGACGGAAAGGAAAAAGCTAAACGATTAGAAAATCTAGTGATTCAACAAACAGTCTTACCATGATGAGATGTCTACAATACGAATGTCTCGTACTGAAATGAAAATAATATGTATTTAATAAAAAAATATCAATGTAAATCTGTAAAACACCGTATTAGGATCGTGTTGGGCTTCATAAATTGCAATTTATGTATTTATTATTCGGTGATTACTGTAGATTTTAAATATTTCTTGTGAAACACAACACCGTACCTGACAAGACTTTTGAAAAGAGAAATATAATCGGTGTTGCCAGAACCTATGTGCAAAAATTGGGCGATAAGCCGAACGAGTTTTAACCAGTCAAGTGCATATTGTACTCGCAGATCTAAGACTTTACCACGCCACAATTTTTTTATGTGTTATGAACCGGAAAATAGGGTTGTAATTCCTGTTTCCAATTCATGGAAACATATCATAGATACATTTGTTTATTTTTCTCAACCGAATTGTAATCGACCGAAAACGAAAAATATATTAAATATAATTTTTTTTTTACCTTAAAATGGAACCGACTGTTGCAGTCGGTTCGAGCGTCTATGCGGGGTACAGATCACGATACACTTAGTGTAGCACGGATTTCTGAATAAACTCGAGGTCCTTACTCGTGCAAGCAACATAGACTGATTGGTTATGGAATATTGAAGGATAAAGTAAAATGGAGAGTACTAACCTGATTTTTTTTTGACTAAGTCGAATATGGCTATTTGTCAAATGACAAAGAAGGGCTAATCTTGAGAAAGAAAGGCCGAGGTCTGGCAGCACTGAATATTAAACTGCCTGTTGACAATGACATTGACAAACATAGAAAAATAATAATTTATGATATGATGGCATGGACATATATTTAAGGACTGAAAATACCTCTAATATATATATACGTGTACGAAAGGGGCAAGATTCGTCCCATTTATAGATTTCATAAGGTTTCCCGTTTTTTTATCTCATCGAGCCATGCTCGAAGTTACAACTCAACAAAAACCAAAGTTGTCTCTAAGAAACACTAACGTGGATTAAAACATGACACTGGCAAATGCACAAGACGTGCGAGGCCATATCCTGACAAACGAGCAAATAAAAAAAAATGGGCAAGATCTTGGGAGTCACTCTCCTCAAATTATAACGTTTTTATCGATATCGATATTGAATGATATTATTGTATACATGGTTATTGTTAAAATGCTAACAACCTCATAGGGTTGACTTCTGCTAGTCCTAATAAACATTTTAAGGTATATATATTTTTGGAGTTATTTTTTGGGTTTGTTTATGTGTATTTGACGGAATAAGTACTAGGATCACCAGCAGGGCGATCATGTATCTTCTGTAGCAATGAACTGCTGATTGCAACAATCAAAAATGACAGTTTTCCGATTACGTATTCATAATTTGACAGATCTTGTAGCAAAGAAATCTTGATTGCTACAGAACCTCGTTTGACGTATCTTGTATCTATCGATAGATACTGTTTTGTATGAAATAGTCAATATCAATTAGAATGACAGTTTCTGTAGCAATCTTCATTGATACAAGTATTGGGTTGTATCAAAGGATAGAAATCATTAGCTACAGCCAAAAGTAAATTACAAAATTAAGATTTTGCAGTGATTATGCTGAATATAAATAGGAAATTACTGCATAAGTTAACGTAGGTATTTAAATACCTACTGTAGAAAAAATAATATTGTTATATTTTCCGTTTTAGCTAAATTATGTCGAGAACTTTTTTGTTGGCATTGGCGGACGAAGAGCGGCGCAAAAAGCTCCTCAAAATCTCGAGACGAACAATGAGAGACTCTAGCAACCCAACAACGAGTTTGTCTCTCATAGACCCCCATCTTGAGAGCAGCAGAAGGATCCTCTGAAGAGCACTACACTCATTTATACTGCCGTGCACGCAATGTTGTGATGTGACGATTGCTGATAATGCTGAATCAGACACAAGGACCATGCTGGTCCAAAGATTGTGGGCAGCAAGAAGGCAGCAGTGAATGATTCATAGCCTCTAAATACCCAAACCGTTCAAACCGGAACACAGTAATGCGAGCATTACTACTTGGCTGTAGAAATAGGTATAGTGGCAGTCTTCCTGGGGACAAACTTGTTTCCAACAGAGTTCTACTATATTTGTACAAGCTTCCAAGAGTTTTTATTATTAGGACATACATTTAAGAAATGTATAAGTGACTGGCTCTTGCATAATTGTTTTTATGACATTAAGGAATTAGTAAGTTATTGTGACAAACTTGTATAAATATATTTGCACGTCAGCATGCAGACTGATTACAATGACTGTACTCTATAAGACCATTCCACGAATATTGTTTACTGTGTGTTTAGGCTGTTGGGAATGCTATCTCGAAAATAAGTATATTTTTTATGTAAGATGTTCTTGAAATAAAACCAAAATAAAATTAAAATTTTTAAGTTTTATTAGGTATATAATTTATCATCTAAAAAGACATAACTGGCTTAGTGTCATATAAATTTTAAATGTATATTAAAACTTAATTAAAAACTTACTTAATTAGAACTTTATATTAAACAATTATATGCAGCTTTGCAAGCACAACTTAAAACTTCACACATATAGTTTGGTATATAGTATTAGGTATTTAGTATATAGTTTTACACAAGCACATTTCCATAATTATGGAATATTTTCATTAAATATAAGTATATATTTTAATAATATTAACAACTTGTTACAATAAGTTTATAATAATCTTGTATCTTTAACATGACAGGGACATGTTACTTTACAAAAGTAGAATTTTGGCAAGCATTTGTAGACTAAATTACAAACCTTGCCATATACCTAATAAAAAGCCCAATGCAAATTGAATTTTCTTTCTGTAAACAGACTTGTATTTTTAAGTTTTACTCTGCATAAAATTACACACTATGAAAGATGCCAAAAAATACAAAAGGCAAGTTTTGTTGTCTTGGTTACATCCTAGCATTTGGCTCTGTACAAAATTAAGTGCTAATCGCTTTGAAATTATATAACTGTATATCTGCGGTAAGCAACATTATTGCTACCTATTATTCTCAATAATTTTTAGCCAGTTTCTTGTAGGTATACTAACTTCAAACACATCATCACTTATGAATGAAGGTCATGAGTGCAGCTCATGATTGCTGACCACCCCGCAGTAACTGTATTATTAAGTTCATCTTGTGACGCGGCAATTTTCTGCAACCAGCCCTCTATCCTCTCAACCACACTCAGCCTGCCCTCTATCCTTTCCACAGCACTTGCTATATGTTCTTCAGTGGCAATCTGGCGTTCTTCTAGGTCATATGCCCACTGAGGAACGTTTGCATCGTGACCTGTAATAAAGGTATTAACAAAAATACAATTTTAAATAAGTACTTGGATTAAAAAGATCATAAAATAATCTTTGGTATGAGGAATAAATTTTCCTAATTAATAAACCATTCTTAGTTACTGGTTCTTGGGGTACCACAGCTTGGTCTTTGCCCAAAGACTGAGGGCTGGGGGCGGCTGATCCCTCTGTTTTGAGATGATACTGCAAAATGTATTGTATATTATTATAACAATAAAAATTTTGTATAATATTTTCTGTTTTTGTATTTTTTTCTTTAAAAAACATTAAGATTTGCTCTGAAGTGTACAACATACTAACTGCACTAAATTTCACTAGATACTTCTTTGTACCTAGGAACTTGTACTTGATAATTCCAGTTATAATCCATTTTAAAACTAACAATTCAGAAATACTAATCTTGAGATAGTAGGTGGTATGGAAGTAGAATAGAATGGATGGTATTGTCTACCATCCAAGTATTCTACTTAATGAGTTGAATATCTTAACAGCCAATGAAATATTATTTACCTAGTGTCGGCTCAGCTGGTTGTATGGGTATGGTTGTTGGCATCTCTATCAGTATTTCTGATTCTGTATCTGAAATATGTCATTAGTTACTAGTCAAAATTACTAGGCATCAATTATGGTAGACTGTGAGAATGCTTTGTGAATTCAATAAATAGTTTTTAACCACTGACTGATTTTTATTCAATTATATATTGTAACATAACTTAAACTGAGTGTTAATATTTTTGAACTTTCTTTCATGGCATATTTCTGTCCTAAGCTAAGGGGCATATGATTGATGAAGCTGCCTTCACTCTACTCATAGTTTTAAAATTTATATTCATTGTAATTTTGTAAGCATGTTTCGCTTAGTAGCAGCACTGAATAAAGATACTATGTAGTATCAGTTTGTTCAAAAGGAACATTATTATTTTTAAAACAATGTTTACTGTAGATATTTTGATAATTAACTGATTCGGATAAATTCTAAGAAACTTACTTGTGCTGTCTTCTTCCACGGCATGCAACGGTTCTACCACCATCTCTATTTGAGAGGAAGGCCAAGATAATGGTCATCATGTAGCTGAAAATGACATGCACAACTATTGGTTCAAATAAGTTGATTACTTAGATCCTAATAAAACCATAAATAGCCCACACTGTATTATCATATTATAGTAAAAACGTTCAGCGTTTAACGGCTGAAACAATCTAAACTAATACATATAATAATGAGGAAAGATTTGATTGTTTGTTTGCATTGAATAGGTTCTGAAACTATTGGACCGATTAGAATGAAATTTGGTATGGAAATAGTTTGAGACACGGGGATGGACATAAAATTGCCGCTGGTGACCAAGAGGTCTGCTACCACGGCAGGAGTTTAGCGCCACTTCGGGGTTTTGCACCGCCAACTCCACCAACAGTTGCAGCTGGCGGTTCGAAACCTTTCGAATTGGCGCCATAGCTTTGAAAGAATCACAAGTAAGTACGGTCACACTTATCCTGCGTAATTATTCTATTGAGAAAAATGTTTAATGATCCATGATAACTACATACCTCTTCACAATACAAATTCTTTCTTTAATTGAAGTCAAAGCTCACAACATTATATTGCTATTCACAATTTCAATTTGCTTCGCGGGAATAGATAGGTTGGTTAAATCGTTTTTGACAGTTTCTGTATCAATCACCGATTAGAAAGAGACATAAAAGTATTATACTATTGAATAAAGTTGTGCCTTGGTTATTTTGACATTCATAGTAGATGGTGCCATTTAAATTGGTCAGATAGCCAATGATTCGCATCAACTTCACTTTGCAATTTATCGATAGATACACATTGATATTTGAATGCTACAAGATACATGATCGCAAAATATCGATTGCTACAAAACTTTGATAGCATCAACTGTCTGATAGCTACAGAAATACGTGATCGGCCCGCTGATGTTATAAGTCTATTGTGCCTGTAATTTAATATTTCATATTTTATATAACTTAGCTCTATGTACATATTCAAAACTCTAAACAAAGGGAGCGCGGTGCGGTCTACTGTTGCTGCGGCGGGTGTTCTTGGCTCGGAGAGATTCAAAACTTAAACAGTAAGTAAAAGTCAAAATTATTTTCTCAATTTAGGCGTCTACGACGCTCTTATGAAGGTCAATTACAAATTTTAGTATTGAAATATTCTAAACAGTACTGCCACGTTCAGCAAAAAAAAATTATAGAGCTACTGCGAGAACGGGCAAGAAACTCGGGGCCATTCTTTTAAACGTCTTTTAACACTGTGTTACATACATAACCATTATTAAAGTATAATAAAACTGTAATAGATCAAACATGGCAAATATTTTGAAAAAATAATTTGAGAGCACTCTGTAGTTGACACTGATGCCAAAACTCTATTTATTTTTATTTTTGTCTGTCTGTCTGTATCCCGGCCGCGCATCACTACTAAACAACTGAATGGAATTCAATAAAACTTCAAACGATTTGAGTTCATACTATACGAGATTTTGGAACGCGCGCGCGCTGTGTCTAGTCAAATCTACATCCGTTCATCAAATAAATATTCCAAAACCCTGGCTTAAGTGCCTGAAGCTACTGGAAACTTACACCTACAGGAAGCATAAACCACCTGCTATAAGGTACGATACTTGTATTAATAAAAATCAAAGATATCTGCAAGAAAACGCGAAATTATAATAACAAAAGTCAGCTGTATTACATTTTTACCACTCAACATAGCTGATAAACGAGGCGACGCGGGCGGCGGTCTCCGACCAGTTAAGCGGGCACTAGGTATCCCTCTGTCACGCTCGGTACTTGGTGTATCTGCATACCTGTCTTACATAGGCCGCATATTGTAAACAAAGATACTCGAGTTATACGTGCATTTCCTACTGCCCTACTGCACTTGATCGTCGGAATCAATTTATTTTCTACGTTATTATCTTTGTTGGCAAAATGAAACTAGTCTGTGCCGTCTGTCACCAAAAAATAACGACGACTCGTCTACTTAAATGTGCCGTTTGCTCCTTAGATCACCACCCAATCTGCGTAAATGTGGCATCGACAGACCCGTCTAAGCTCTCTGACTGGCAGTGTTTGGTGTGCCGTACAAAACAAACAAAGGACGAGAACACGGATACAGCGGCGTGGGCAACCTCCCCACTCAAAGTATCAGCTGCTAATGCAAATATCGGCAATAATGAGACTGCATTATCAACGCCCTGTGCGCACAAGCGAGTGGCGATAAGCTCCCCTATTAGCGAGTCGAGTCCAAATAATAATACAGGAGACATAGCGATCGCAACTGAGTTAAGGTTGCTAAGACAGGAGATTGCTGAGATGAAACCTTTTTTTCTGACAAGATGACCAGATGTTTAGAGAAAATTGACAAGTTTGATCAAAGAATTACGGCTTAAGAACGCATTAACGAAACTGGAACCGAGCTAAAAGAAACAGTGCAACATCTCCAAGAGCAGATTAACCAACGAAATCAAAGCACAATGAAAAATGAGATAGAAATAATGGGGATTAATGAAAAACCAAACGAAAACTTGATCCATACTGTACTTGTCACTGCTTCTAAAATTGGAGTAACCTTGAATGAAACAGACATAGATTGGGTAACACGCGCTGGGCCCAAAAATAGGTCCAGCAGTGAGAACGACATTACGCGACCAGTAAACGATGTGAAATTCTTACGGCCAGTTATTGTGAGATTTACGCGGAAATCGAAAAGAGATGATATGCTCAAAGCGGCGAAAACCATAAGGAACATCTCCTCAGTGGACGTAAATATCATGGGCCCTGTTAGGAAGATTTATTTAAATGAGCACCGCACGAAACAAAATAGACTGTTATTTCGAGATGCGAGAACACGTGCTAAAGATAGTGGATTTAAATATTGTTGGATCAACAATGGAAGATTACAAGTTCGGAAAGCTGAAGGAAGGCCCGCCATCTCAATCAACAGTTCCACGGACCTGGATCTGATTTTTCCCCTCGCTTCTAACTAATCGACTATTATCGATATTTGACACTTTGATTGATTATTATAATCGAAACAAATTTTCTAAATATGTACATTGGCTCTTTAATATACTTAGCCAGACGATACCCATGGAAAAATATCTTAGGTCTAGCATAAAAATATCTCTCCTCACGCCCCGTGGACTCCCTACATGCACACACATTCCAAATTCACACAGTAATACACCTTATCTCACCGTTTTACAAAAACAAAAACACTCCAAACCACATTTCACTTACAAGACACATACCTACGAGAAGTACAATAAAATAATACACATTTGCTACGCAATTTTATAGTTTGCCTCGACGACAGCACCCGCTTTACTTGTTACACTTCGAGTTGAGATATCAGAGTCGGACGGATGGTGTTCAAAAGTCGGTGTGGCCGGCGGAGTACGTTCCATTTTTAAGTGCGGTTGGTTTAGTTAATCTTTTGAATGTATGTTTGTGAACCAATCAGTTTAAAAGTTGATTACGTATAATAGTTTATTTTTTATGAGCGCCTAGTACACCAGGACTAGTAAAGGTGAAGTTAATTAACTCGTTAAACAATTTTAACACAAGCAAGCACACGTCCGTTCACTGTCGCCACCCAGGAGGAAGATGGTCATTGGTTCTTATTTGTCGCTCTCACACCTGTATAACACACCCGAATCCACCATTACACACGCTTACACACATTACATACACGCATGACACAACACAATTCCTCATCCTACGTACTCAATCCCACGCAACCATATATCCAGTCCAATCTTACTAACATTTCAACTTTTTGTCCATATAAGTAACTCCTTAAATTAATCTTACATTTTTTTTTAACCAGAATCATTTTCATTTATGGGTATCTGATATTGTTAAAATATAATGTAGTCAATTGATTCTAGAATATGTAATATTTAAAATGTAATTTCATCCTGTTGTGCCTCATTATATAAGATTTAATTCACATGCTAAAACAGTACTAACACGCATTATATAAGTTTATATTAAACACTTTTCAATTAAACATTAAACGCGCGACATTTCTAAAAAACTAATTCCAAAACCTGGGTTACCAAGATACAGGCTACGCCTAGTTTGGGGCCCATTGTTAAATTGTAATATATGTACTAAGTAAATATAATTAAGTTACCTCATGTTAGATTTCTAAGTATGTAACTGAACTTATCTGGTATATATATATATATTTATTATTATTATACTACGAAGAAGGTTATTGTTTACTTTTATTCCGATATTCAGCACGGGTCCATTGGGAAAGGGGATGAAAGTCAAAATGTATACTAAGCTGTAATTTATTTACGCGTGGTCAGATTTCAATTATTCTTTTTTTGTCAGAATAGTGATGAGTGAGCCCGGCACCCCACGAGCATTCCGGCACCCCACGGGTAGCCCAGCACCCCACGGGTAGCCCGGCACCCCACGAGCAGTTCGGCACCCCACGGGCAGCCCGGCACCTTAACTGATACCCCGGCTTAGATTAGCAAGCTTGCTAAGATAAAACTCTTAAATCTGGAACATTCGCCACAATCACTTTTTTAACTAATTATCCTTGACGGATACATATCGGAGACTTCATTATCGGAGAGATCATTTAGTGTGCGAACCGCGAAGGAACTCTCTGAGTTACTTAACTACTGTCTTCTGGAACATACAACCCGGGAGTTTTCAAACAAAATGTAAAAAGCAACTTTCTGAGCTATGCTTTGTAAAAAACCCCTCAAAACTAACTTATTTTGAATATATTTATTGTTAACCTACAAACCTAAATGTATACAATACCTATTATTGAGTGTTGGACTGATAGTAGATTTGGCCAAGGTGTGATCGTCTAGTCTAATGGTAGAACCATACATTATGAACCGTTGTAGTAACCTAAATTCTTTTCGGGACTCTAAGACAAGCTAGATACCTATAAGTTCAGAACTATACAGCCACATCCTAGTATACAAATAAATATAGCAGAATAAGAAATTTTCTAATAAGATTCTAACATTCCTGACAGCTGTGCTCTATCAGTTGAAGATTGTCATTCGGAACTATTGGACTCTGCATTCATATGCCATTTTCCAATGATTAATTATATACTTATACAATCCTAAATTGGTCAGTAGTAGTAAAATATCACTAAATTACTTATTTATCTTATATTCTCAGCTATCTATTATTGCATAAAATAACTAAACCATAAGAACCATTGCCTTAGAAGTCCTCTGATTCGGGGCAGATGAAATAAATTGAACACAACTAATATTCTAATAATTAAGAAATATTATATAACTAATTTTCGTGCTTTGTCCACTGATGTTTATAACATAAGGTAAATCAAATAAAATTAGATTATTAATAATGATGAGTAATAATAAAGGATATACAATTTTCAAACTAAATGTAAATAGTTTGCATAGATTCCATATGTACTGCAACTGTATGTGACAGAAGTTTTCTCTGAAGTATATAATTGAATATTTATGCTGTTATAAAGTACATAATATATTTTTAGAACTAAATGTAAATAGTTTCCATAGATTCTGTATGAAATGTAACTTATATAATTGTGTGAAGTTTTCTCAAAATTATATGAATTTAATATTCTATGATTAGTAGGCATTCTATGGATTATTTACATTGTAGGGGATGAAGCTAGAATAACCCCATGGGCTTTCGACCATCTGGGCGGCCGGATTAAGGGGCCCCTTTGTGACTAAGTCAACGATCTCCGTTTATCATTTTAGCTTTAACCCCTCCTTGTTTTTTGTGTCGGTGGAGTTTGGAACACAATGCTAGAGCTTCGTTTAACTTTAGGCTTAGCCTTTAGATATTGTTTTATAATTTTATTTATTGTATCTCTTACTTTTATTTTGTGTGATAAATATTTTCTGTTTGTTTGTTTTATTTGAATTTCCAATTATTTTTGGTAATTATTATATTTGGCCTACTCTGATGTAATAATCAGACAGATCTATGTCTTCGGGATTTGTGAAGAATTAGTTGTTGTATATTAATTAAGTATTGCGATGTGCAGGTGGTAATATCAACCAGTGACCATGGATTGCTCTGACCGTAATATTTAGTCTACAAGCTATCCAAGGAGCGTATGTCTCCAGCCAATGACCAATGTTATCAGCAAACTCAAATATTGTAGTTTACGAGATGAAGTAGATATATATTATCCTTCAGACAATCTCTCCGAACTGAATACCTCATCCAGGTAGATTATTTCAGTATTTAGAGTGTTATATAAATTTAATTCAAATTTATTTATATCTTATTAAAATAGGAAGTAATGTCCTTAGACAAATTACTTTGATCTTTTAGATGGTTTGTAGAATTTATAGTGTTTATATTCGTTTCCATATTTACTGATTTCTTCTATTAGCTCTTATTTAAATTATTTTTGGTATATCAATATGATAAGACAAGAATGTCCTTTAGACGTCTGCTCTATGCTGATTAGTTTTACAAATATTGCTTCATCTGTATGTTTAACAAATTATTTCCAATAAATTAATTAAATCAATATAATATTATTTTAAATAAATCATAATATTTATAAAAGACTGTATAAATATTAAAATCCCTATAACATCACCTATAAATGAACTACACATCCCTATCCTCCTGTCCCTATTGTTTTATAGCAATCCGTACACTACATTGTCCATAATTCTCACATGTGGACCCCTGGTAAGAATGAACATTAAAGCATTTGCTCAGTTTTAACTTCATATTGTAGAGAGCTATGCATAACAAAACCTTCCTTAAAGCCTAATGATAGTGTTCTACCATATTCCCAAAACTAAAACCTGTAACTTGAATTCCTAGTAAATATGCCTAACCTACCAGGCCTACAGTCTCCTAACATTCGAGCTAAAAGTGTTAAGCAAAGCTAGGGCCCATCCCCCACATTTACATTTAATCATGTAGTGTAAGCCTCTTCCTTAGCCAAAGAATCAGCTCCTAACAAGAGAACTCAGTATGTCAGGTATTCTGTACCATACCTATCCCTCTAGCTGGTTCCCTAGGAGAAACGAACTGGAGTGGCCACGGCTCCGGAGACCTAAGAAGATGTGACCAGGTGCGAGCCTCCCATGTGTGCGGTGGACTCTCATCGGTTAGCGAAGGGGGTTTGAATCGAGTCCGGGAAGTGATACCTACAGGTGCGAATAAACACATATATAAAGATAGACCTCCATTATTGATTCATAATCTCAGCCACCGCTTAGTGAGGCCGTGGCACTCCTCGACTTGCCACAATATCCAGAGAAAAGAATATAACTATTTCGGGAGACTGCTGGTCGCTTGCTGAGCAAGAATACGTCCCCTGAATCGTTTCAAAGTCCAGGATCGAAGATAAATGGCAATAGGGTTATGTCAACACAGCGAGGTTCAATCCATTGCCACGGAAAACACTTCGTTTTCCTTTGTAGATCTTCACTCAATAAAGAAGCTAGAATGAAATGTACGCGTAACAAATCTGTATTGACTCACCTCAATAATTACTGATTCCCGTACGCGACATAGAACGATCTCGAAGTTACCACACAATAACTGAACAATACAGAATATTCTAGAATATCGGGGCGCAACTATACCAGGCGATGATTTTTCGACGACGGACGAACATAAAAGAATCAGAAAAATGCAAACAATGCCTACATTTCCCCTTCATCATGACAACGTCACGCGTTTGTTTTTAATTTTATGTTTTTCGAAAATAATCCTCTTTAGTAGTCGATTCTACTTTTTTTTATTTAAATTCTTTCTTTCCTTGAAGTAGGTTACGTAGTTTCTTGTACAAAACCTCTTTAGTTTAATTTTTAACCATTAATTTGTATGATAGTAGAAATTATCCGTTCTTTTTAAGATCCTATTATCCTCTGCCTTAGATTGACTTAGTCTTTTGTAAATTATTGCATTTCTATATTTGTGGACTGAACGAGACGCATGGTGGATCGTTACAGCTTTACTAAGAGTGCTTCACCGCAGATCACAGTGTTGCTTAATATGAGATAAACAGTGCTCAAATGTGAATAATTAGTCTGCAGGTATGGCAATCACGAACGAAGTCGCAGGTACAGCTAGTATATAATAAATTTATTACAATATTTGTTTAAATTATGTAGGTGACAGGTGATAGCTTAGCAGAGGCGGAATTGTCCAGGCATTTTTGTCGTTTAAGTAATCGCGAACTGTGTAGTAGGATTTCATAATCAATATGTTTTTCACGTGCAACTTGAACTTCCTTTCTGTGAGGGTTGTAATATATTAGGGAACTTTATTATAAAACCGTACACAATTACCTTTTTTCTAATACTGTCTGACACTTTTAAGTTTTGTACATCGTAGTAAAAGACAATGACTACTCTGAGCTAAGTCAACACTGGACAGCGCCGCGCTCCCTTTGAATAGAGTTTTGAATATTAACATCGAGCTATATAACATAAAATATTAAATTATAGGCACAAGAGACTTAACATTAGGTGTTCCTTGAGAATATTCCATCAAATACACAAAAACAAACCAAAAAAAATCAGCAAAAAAAACTCTGAAAAAAAATATTGTTCATCTCTAAATGTTTGTTATGACTAGCAGAAGTCAACACTAAGAGGTTGTGAGCATTTTACCAATATCCCTGTATACAACCGATGCCATGGTATACATGGATAACTGTGGAGTATAAGCACACACCCTATTAATAAATGTAAAGAAGTGTAACAATAAGTAATAACAATACAAGTGTAACAATAAAGTGTAACGATACAGTTACCGCTTTGATTTCGGACTCATAAAGTTCACAATTATTAATAAAACATACACAATCTTTCAAATTCAATTGGGTTGGATTAATTTGGCGCTTAGAAATGAACGCATCTGATTGGTCGCGCCAAGTTAATGTTATTGCGCCGCACGCTACACTTTTTAAACTACGCCCGCCATGCTAAGGTTAGAGTTGTGCTGTTTTTGAGCTTGGCTTAATTTTTTTTACTTATTTATTTGTAGCTAACACCGTTACAGAACAAGGCATCCCAGGCCAACAAATAATACTTAGCTTAATACCCCTATAAATGTATGTAATATTTTTCGAAGAAAAAAATATTCTGATGTCACAGAATATTTAACTACCTACAGAAACTTATTAAACGTGTAAGAAACGAGCCGCATATTGGTGATGATACGTGATTAGTGTTTTCAATCACGTGAAACACAGTGTATTTATGAAATGTAAAAAGGTATAAAAATATAATGATTTGCGTGGTGAAATTTTGCCACAACCCAGAACCCTTCCGTGAAACAAAATAGAAGTTCTAGTGAAAATTACACAGGTCAATCAATAGATTTTTATAATAGTAATAATAAACCATTTATTTCAGGCAACTTAGCATTATAAATAGAACAGGCCCATAAAATATATACCTTAAACTAACACATATAATTGTGTATATGATGGCAATAATTTTAATTTAATAATCTTGGTTTTTCTGATGATGCGATGCGCGAGGATTCAGGTATCCAACGAGGAAACGCCGGAACTTGCTGGCTTGAACTTGGCCAAAATTCAGCTTCCGTGAATGTTTGTAGTTAGGGAGTTGGCACTCTCACCACAAATGATTTGAAGGTCACTTTGTGACGTGCTTCCAATTGCTGAACCCTCAGATTTATATTAGTTTTGAGCGAGATGTACTCCACCAGGTCTTCAACTTGCGTGGTGTTGTGCAAGCGAGAAACGTAGAACTGTGTTGACGGCAACTCTTGGCACAGCAGATGGTTTTGCCGGTAGGTGCAGTACCACGCTTATTCTGAGAAGTGTTGTTCTTCTACTTTTCCTCACTACTTTTGTGTATCCGTCTTTATCACATCGGCTGTTTTGCGGGCGCAAAGGCACAGCCTTACGAACTGGGTCGCAGTGACCTAATTTTTCCCTCCTTACCTCAGTTAGATTCGGGGTATGTCTGGCAACGACAGCGGCGTAAGCGCGTTCTGCTTGGCTAGCATGTGCAAATAAGAAATATGTCACGCACGACACGAGAGACAAGTGGCGAACGATAGCACCGGCCGCACCACACTAAGATCTGTTCATTGAGATTATCTGTGGATGATTTTCCATTGCGCTGTTTGTTGGTTTGATTGGGAACAGTTTTAGGAAATAAGCAGTGATGGTCTGTGAACCAATAAAATGCCATACTTTTATGAACGATTAATTTACTTTTCCCGTTCTCGACACTTCATTAGGAATTATTTCAGGTATGAAGGTTATGATTAAAACTGTTCCCGTTGATGTAATTTTCAAACGAATGATACATGAATTGCTGACTTTTATGCATCAAGTATTTTATTTTTATCTTTTTTGACGATGGTTATGTTGCTATAAAATATTATAACATATATAGCATATAACATATTATAATAAAGAACAAATGAATGGGACCCTAAAAACTAGTTCAGTAGTCGTGATAAAAACTTGTTTTTCTCTACTTTGTATTCGTCACCAAGAATAACAACGTATGTGTTTTTCTTTTTATTAAACACATAGGTACTTAACCTATTAATATTTTATGGCAACATATTGGGTACGGTACCCTAAAAGTAGTTATTTATTTAGATTACTTTAAATATTGACTGCTGCTAATTTCATTAAAATTTATATATTTTTTTAATACCTACTGATGTACTTACATATAACTGATTTTTTAAGTAATCAGCGACATATAGTATATAATAATTATTAAAAATAGTTGAAAACACTCCCCACCGCTTTATTCAAAGATATTGAATTTAAGCTACGCAACAAGAGTACGTGAGTTGTGTTCAAATTCAAATTTCGTTATTGTATTGATTACACACACAAATATTACGGCCAACAACACAGTCTACATGCTGGACAAATGAGAGTTTGCTGTCAACCAACACTCCAAGGTCACGAATGCAATATACTTCCTCTAATTGAACTCTATCGATTGAATACGTTGAATGAATAATATTTTTGTTCCTTGTTATTTTTATGTGGAAACATTTGGATGCATTTAATGTCATATTGTTGACCTCACACCAATTATTTACAGCATCTAGATCTTTCTGGAGTGGTGTAAATAATGGACAATGTCATTGACAAATATGAGAAAGAGGTCCAAGTTGTGATTCTTTGGGCACTGGAAGGAATATGTTTTGCGAACATGTTAGTAATATGTTGCCGTCTGTGCTGTGTCCTCGTCGAGGTTCATTTGTGCTGGTAGAGTAGATTATTTTTGTTGTTTATAAATGTCCAAAATCTTTTTGGACTAAGAATAATATGGTTAATGGTATGGTTGGTGAATACACGCTAACATCGTACACCTACTCTACAGCAAAGCGCTATCAAAGTCAAAGTTTTTGATCACAGTTTACCATAATCATACTAGATTTGACAGGATAAGTGAGATAAGTCCAATCTCATCAGATATTGTAAGTGTGGCCACATTACATTTAAAGTTTTGGTGTGGTGTTTTGTCAGTGAAAATTCTCATCCGGTTATGCATCGGGTACTCGTAATCTGTACTTATAATAAAACTGTAACAGATTCAATTCTGTACATACACATTTGGGTGCAATCTGTAGCTGAAACTGATGCCAAAACTGTATTTTAAAATGTTTGTCTGTCTGTCTGTATCCCAGCCATCACTCATAAACTACTGAATGGAATTCAATGAAACTTAACACGATTTGAGTTCATAATACGGAAAAGGTTATTATATTGTATACATTTTATCCCGAAATTCAGCACGGTTCCCTCGGGAAAGGGGATGAAAGTCAAAATGTACACTTAGTTGTAATTTATTAACGCGTAGTCCGATTTCAATTATTCTTTTTAAGTTAAAATAGTGACCAGTGAGCCCGGCAATCCACGGGCAGCCCGGTACCCCACCATTATTCCGGTACCCCACAGGCAGCCCAGCTCTCTCATCTAGTTTTGAAAGCTTGCTAAGATAAAACTCTAAATTCTGGAACATTCGCCACAATCAGTTTTTTTTACTATCTATCTTTTGCCGGATACATTTTGGAGACTGCGGAATGGAAGTTCACAATCTAATATATTAGGTCCTTACATATGAAATTGGCGTTTTTCGTACTGGCCACTTTAATCACGAATTTCTCCTCTTTGGTAAGGAATTCCAAATTCAAATTTGTACAGCTATAGACTCATGTATTTGTGCTTCGATGATCGTCATTCATTTGTTTTTTTTCTTCTGTTTTTTTCTGTTTGCGTCACTCATTTTACAAAATGGAAAACCTTAAATATCACATTATTTACGAGTACGAGTTCCGCCGTGGCACTAGTGCTGCGGAAACAACTCAAAGGGTGAATGATGTGTATGGCGGTCGTGTTGCAAAAGAAAACACAGTTCGTTTTTGGTTCCAACGTTTTCGTTCTGGAAATTTCGACCTGCAGAACAAGCCCCGTGGACGGCCTGAGACTCAAGTTGATAATGAAGAGTTGAAGGCTATTGTGGAAGCGGATCCATCGCAAACCACGTCCGAGTTAGCTGCAGGCTGCGATGTTAGTGATAAAACTGTTTTAATTCACTTGAAGCAAATTGGGAAGATTAAAAAGCTTGAAAGGTGGGTACCTCACGAATTGACTGAAACAAACCGGCAAACGCGCGTCGACTGCTGCGTTACATTACTAAACCGGCACAATAATGAAGGTATTTTAAACCGAATCATTACCTGTGATGAAAAATGGGTTCTTCACGATAATCGGAAGCGCTCAGCGCAATGGTTAGATCCTGGCCAGCCAGCCAAATCCTGCCCCAAGCGAAAATTAACCCCAAAAAAGTTACTTGTAAGCGTTTGGTGGACTAGTGCCGGTATTGTTCATTACAGTTTTTTCAAATCTGGCCAGACTATTACGGCTGATGTCTATTGTCAGGAATTGCAAACCATGATGGAAAAGCTAGCGGCTAAACAACCTAGGCTGGTCAATCGCTCCACGCCACTGCTGCTTCACGACAACGCTAGACCACACACTGCGCTACAGACGGCTACTAAATTAGAAGAGCTTCAATTGGAAAGTCTAAGACATCCTCCGTACTCCCCGGACCTTGCTCCAACAGATTACCATTTTTTTCGAAATTTGGATAACTTCTTGCAAGGGAAAAAATTCAACTCCGATGGGGCAGTCCAAATCGCCTTCAAAGATTTTATTGATTCCCGTCCGACTGGTTTTTTTAGTAAAGGGATCAATGAACTACCTATGAGATGGCAAAAGTGCATAGAAAATAATGGTTCATACTTTGATTAATTAAATATATTATATTAAAAAATATTCGACTTTTTGTTCCTCCCATACAAAACGCCAATTTCATATGTAAGGACCTAATATATTCGTTCTACCGTCAAACAAGGAGAACCTCGGAAAAACTACCGAAAAATTCACCGAAGTGATATCCAGAGAGCGCTCGGATAAATTTAACATTCACCCAGTGATACCCGAACGCACCCCTATATAATTTGCGAATGACGTTTATGAACGATATTCATTACTGACACTTGACAGTGACAGCCTAAGCCAAGCAATGCAAAGGCAAAGCAACAGCATTTTATTTATTGTGTGGAAGCTAGCAAATGCCCACGAAAATAAAATTAATAGGATCGGCTCTTCTAGGAAAGTGGAGCACTATAGGGAGTAAAGACAGTTATCGTGCCAGCGAGGCTGGCGGTCGAGATGCAGTAGAATGTTGGTGTCGGGCACTGGGAGTAACATAACAGTAGGGATGTCCGGGCGCGGAGTGCGGTCCAGCGCTCGGCTGAGTGGCGGTTCGGTGTCTGTGCCGGCGGCAGACAGGGCTGGGCCTGGCAGCGAGGGCGCGGCAGAGGCCCGCGCGGCGGCAGCGCTGCTGGCGGCCGAGCGCCGGCAGCGCGCCGCGCAGCGTGCCCTCGAGGTGGAGGACAGCCCGCGCGTGCTGCGCGACAAGTGCCGCCGCCTCGCGAGGGCTCTGCGGAACGCCAAACATCTCGTCGTAAGTATTCACATGTACATACTACGAGTCGCTACCGTTACTGGACTGGAGTGGAGACCCTCGTCATTTGATTTATCTGCATGTATCATCCGTAACTGTGATTACTCCTCGAAAGTTAATTAACCTCCCTCCCCCTTTGGCTGTAGATTAGAAGGCCAGCTCCGCTAAAACTGATGCAATTGTAGGTGATGCTAACCCAAAATCCTGGATGGACACTGAGTCACTAAGATTTCCTCCTGTCCTTTGTATGAGTGGTGGTGGCACATCATTAATTTTTATCTTCAGTTTGTTCTGTCATTTGTCATCCCCTACTCACATCTTTGCAGACATATCCTTCTGCAATGTATCTTACACACATTTGGCATTTTGGTTATCTTAAACTTGTCCATGTTGATACATAATACTCTTGTCCTTATGTGATTTAGGCTCACCTTGATATAAGCCACTAGTCTAGTTCCAAGAATCTTCAACAATTGGTAAATAAAGGTTTTTGTACAAATGGATAATCTACAACAGTGACATCCTTCAACAATGGCAACTGTTAACTTTCTGTACGTTTAAAAAATATACTATTCCAATAATTGACTACAGAACTAGAGATATACACTATCACAACACAATATAGTCTATGTTCTTCCAAAATAAGAGCTGCAAAGGTTGGTGTGTCCCAAGAGTTACCTTTAGCTGTGTTTAGAATTACTATGCAAATTATTTTTTTATTTGTGCAATGATACATTTTATTCACATTGCTATATTCACAATGAAACAAAAAAGTAACATCTTGTTTGGGGAGTCTACATATCTCATAATTATCTATTGTCTGTGAAAGATGTGTCAGACAGATGCACATCCATGGCCTGCAGCAGAAATAACTTCTGGGTTCTCCCTGCTGGTCTTCGTACTAGTCGATACGTGTGTCAGCGAGATTATTCTAAAACAACGTTATTTACTTCTAATTTGTGTGGAAACTTTCAAATTCAAACTGATTTGTTAACACCTAACTGTTTTTATACCATTTAATCCCGGGAAGGTGGTAAGTTTTATGTTTTAACACCATTGTTTGTTTCGCCGATTCGCTTACTAACCTACAAGATGGAGGTCGAGGAGGTCCCGCCGAAACCCCCTGATCCACCTAATGACGCAATAATGAAAGAAACGCAATTTGCTTCCAAACGCCGTTTGGAACCAGATTCCGCTGAACAATCTAGTGCCAAAAAAACGGTGACGAGTGTGGATATGGCCGCAGCTTCTGTCCAAACATTGTACGTACACCCAAGCGTCGTAGTAGGTTCTCAGGCTTACTCAAACGTGGATCAAGGTCCCTTTATCGTGCATGTTTCCCGCGCCGAACCAGATCCTGCTGCAGGACTGACCATCCGCCCGATCAAATTTGGACAATTTCTGTTCAAAAATAGGATTAGCAATATATGTCCAGATGGTGTTAAACGCGTCGGCAGAAATAAAATTGCTGTAGAATTCCGTTCTCATTTAGATGCTAATGGCTTTATTGCAAACCCACTTTTAAGCCAGAATAAATATGTTGCTGTGATTCCTAACTACAACATCACCCGTATGGGTCTTGTCCGTGATGTCCCTGTGGATTTTTCAATGGAAGAGTTTGCAGAAAATGTAGACCTTCCCGTTGGATGTGGACACATTTTGAAAGCTCGTCGCCTCAATAGAAAAGTAATAAATGATGGCAAAGCTTCGTGGGTACCCACCCAAACTGTAGTACTGACATTCCGTGGTCAGATGTTACCGGAAAGGATTTTCTCTTTTCATACCTCCATGCGTGTGGAGGTTTACCAATATCCCACAATTCAATGCCTCAACTGCTGTAGATTTGGGCACATCAAAGCCCAATGTAGGTCAAAACAAAGATGCTTTAGATGTGCTCAGCCCCATTCAGGAGACTCTTGTGATGTTATAGAAAGCAACTCTACATGCTTGTACTGCTCAGGACGCCACTTTGCCTCCAATAAGTGCTGTCCAGAACAAAGTAGACAAATTTCCATAAAAAAGCTTATGGCAGAAGAGGGTATTTCTTACATGGATGCTGCTAACCGTTTACCTCAAGTTTATAAACGTTGTTATACAGAGGTGGCTCAGACCTCTACTAATCTCTCCGGACAATCAGAAATTCCCCCTCCCATGCACATCAACCCTACCGCTAGCACACACTCTTATACAAAAACTGTCTATGCCGCTCGTCCCCCTAGAGCCCCACTAGGAAAAACTTTCGACAAGGTGGCACACCAGGCGATTGTGGCAGAGATCCCATCCGCTATGCCTAATGGTTGTGCTTTGCAAAACCCCCCCCCACCGGTACCATCCCAAAATGAGAACCTTATACAACTTCTTCTCAAGATCATAGTTGATCTGATTACCCACAACAACACAGCCATACCGTCCAACGTTGCCAACACACTTTCAACCATTACATCTCTTCTAGGTCAATATGGACCAGGTCAATGTTCTGCAATGGAACAGCCGAAGTCTGCGTCCAAAGACGCATGAATTAATTCACCTTATATCCAAGTTCCACCCGTCAGTCATTGCTGTCTCGGAGACATGGTTGGTGCCTGGCTCTCATTTCAGAGTCTCAGGTTACTCCTGCCTTCGGGACGACAGGGCTGACGGGTGTGCAGGATGCGCACTATTAATAAGACGCACCATCCCCTTTGCCCAAATCCCTCTCCCTGCCCATTCCTCTGATATTAACGTCACAGCTGTTAGAGCTTTTGATATTTCCTTTGTATCTATATATATCCCCCATCCTAATGGTTCCTTAATCTCTGATCTTTTATTGGTTATCTCCTCTATCCCAGCACCCATTCTTGTAATGGGTGATTTTAACGCCCATCATACCTCTTGGGGCTCCGGACAGTGCAACGCATTTGGCCATCTTTTAGTAGAAATGTTTGATGAGGCTAACCTATGTGTGATCAATGATGGTTCTCCTACTCGCAGGGTTCGACCGTCTCAGAATCCAAGAAGTGTTGTTGACCTCTCTGTCTGTTCACCTTCCCTTGCCTCTCTATTGACATGGCAGACATTAAATCTCTCGTTTGGTAGTGACCACTTCCCCATTTTAATCTCTATTCCTAACAGATCACTACCTGTGTCTAATTATACCCCTTCTCTCAAATACAGGCTTTCTGGTGTTGATTGGTCAGCATATTCTACATGTCTTGAGTCTAAAATTAATGTTATTCCGCCTGTTAACTTCCTTGACCCTCTCCAATCATATTCAAACTTTGTTGAAGCGATTACATCAACAGCTGACAACCTTTTTCCCTTGAAGAAGTCCCCTAAATTTACTGTTTCCACTCCTTGGTGGAATTCCGAATGTTCCAAAATTGTTAGAGACAGAAATGAGGCAGAACTTAACTATAATTTATCAATGACCATGCCTAACTTTCTCATATATCAGCATAAAGCAGCAAAATCAAAACGATCTCTTTCATTAAAAAAGAAGGGAGGTTGGATTCGCTTCTGCGAAAATTTATCCCCACGAACACCCTCTTCTTTAGTGTGGAAACAAATCAAGCGATTCAGAGGTTCATACACAGATCAGAATATCACTTCTAACGACCCATCGTCATGGGCTGAAGCCTTCGCTGATAAGCTGGCCCCCCCATCAGTCCCTACTGCTGACTCTTTCCCAACTCCCCCTTGCTCTCTTCCCTCACTTGGTACATTTGATTCAGATTTTTCTTTTTCAGAACTTCAACTAGCTCTTGATGGGTTAGTTGATTCTGCCCCCGGAGTAGATGGCATCCCCTACTCCTTCCTAGTTAACGCTTCTTATAAATCTCAACAATATCTCTTAGACATAATAAATTCTTTTTATAATTCAGGCATCATTCCTGATGCTTGGAAGACACAAATCATAATCCCAATTCCTAAACCAGGAAAGACTTCGGCAGATGCTAGCAGTAGGAGACCTATTGCCTTGTCCTCCGTTCTAGCTAAAATAACGGAGCACATGGTCAAGCATCGACTTGAATGGATTGTGGAAAGTGCTGGTTTAATTGCACAAACTCAAAATGGTTTCCGAAAAGGTTATAGCACATACGACAGCCTAGGTGTTTTAACAACAGATATCCATATTTCTTATCGTAAAAAAGAATATTTATTGGGAGCCTTTCTGGATATAGTTTCGGCCTACGATAATGTGTGTCTTCCGGTGCTCAGGAATAAATTGTTCAAGCTGAATATCCCTGTGAAGATAGTACGCTTTATCAGCAACCTTCTTATGGAAAGGACAATCAAAATTAAATGTCAGGGCACATATCTCCCTAATAAAACAGTTTGGAAAGGCCTCCCCCAAGGGTCCGTACTGAGCCCGCTACTCTATAGCCTGTACACCCATGATCTTGATCGTACAGTATTACCCTACTGTAATATTCTGCAATATGCTGATGACTTGGCCCTTTACACCTCTGCTAAAACCATTGATGAAGCTGAATCACAATTAAACTCTGCCCTTTCCCATTTGAATGTATGGCTCACCGAACATGGGCTATCACTTTCTGCCCCCAAGTGTAAAGCTGTAGTTTTTACAAGGAAAAAAATTATCCCGCCCATAGAGTTAGTTGTCAATGACCAAATTATTCCACAAGATAGCAGTGTAAAGTTCTTGGGGGTTCTTTTGGACTCCAGGATGAATGGAGTGCCCCACTCTAATTATATCTCGAAAAAATGTGAAAAAAACATTAATATTTTGAGATCTTTATCAGGTGTATGGTGGGGTGCTCATCCTTTCACACAAAAGCTTCTGTACAATGCAATAATTCGTAGTCACCTAGATTATGGAACTTTCTTCATTGACCCCTGTAATAAATTATCACTTGCAATATTTTCTAAAATTCAATCGAAATGCTTAAGAATAATCCTAGGTGCAATGAAGTCCTCCCCAATCAACGCCATGCAAGTTGAATGTGTAGAACCACCTCTTCATTTGAGACGACAACTACTGTCAGATAAATTCTTTTATAAACTTGCCCAAAATTCCTCCCACCCTATTTTGCCAAGGCTCAGACAGTTGTTAACCCTAGTTGAATCTCAAGGCTATCGCTCCTTACATGATCTACCTTGTCTTCTCCGCAGTTTTAAAAAATTCACCTCTTTGCCTCACCCTACACTGCAATTACCAGCAAACCCCCTTTTCCTTCTCCCCTATGAAGCACTTATATACCAACCACCAGTACTCTTAGACTTTGGTATAAATAAAGATTCTACAGAGGCAGACCAATTATTTAGGATAAATATGTCCTCCTCTTATGATGGTTGGTCCCCTATATTTACTGACGCCTCTAAGAAGGAAATTGGCAGCCCAGTAGGTGCAGCTGTATGGATCCCTTTCTCCCGTATAATATTAAGTTTTAAATGCCCCCCAGTTACTTCTGTATTTACTGCAGAATCTATAGCTATCCTTGAAGCAATTTCATTTATTAAGTCCCATCACTTAAATAAAATAATAATATTTTCTGATGCAAAATCTTGTCTTCAAGCTATCCTTTCAAACCCTTTTCGTTGTAAATCTAGGTTTCCAACAATTTTAAAAATTAGGGAAGAATTATTCAATTGCAAGCAAATAGGAATTGATATAATACTAGCATGGATTCCAGGTCACAAAGGAATAGCTGGAAATGAGTCAGCTGACTCATGCGCAAGGCAGGCAATCCAGGTTGGAACATCTGATCATTTTAAAATTTACCTCCATGACCTATGTGCAACAGTAAAGCCTCAAATGAATATTGCCTGGGCTAAGGAATGGCAAATTTCTAAGACCACTAAGGGTATATTTTATAGCGATATCCAGACAGATATACCAGCAAAACCTTGGTTCTTTAAATTTCGAAATGCAAGCAAAATTCCAACTTCAGTAGTATGTCGACTTCGGTTAGGACACGCATGTACTCCCGTTCATTTGGCCAAAATTCGGGTCAGGGATCACTCCTTGTGCGAATGTGGTTTGGACGAAGGAAACATTAACCACCTCTTTTTTGAGTGCCAGAAGCTGCGGCTATCACTCTATGATATCCTCCCTCATGAGATCCCCCGTCCCACTTCCCTAAAATCTCTCCTCTCACTTTGTCATACTCCTTTTGTGTACCTCCTATGTAAATTTATATCTTATAATAAGATAAAATTATGATTTATATTATTTACTAACTTAATATATTATATATAGATATATATATTTGTTATTTTTCTTACAGACATCATAGCTATATATTTTATTTTTATGTGTAGATAGAGCTGTGCTTATGTGATGTTTTTATTATTGTTTTAGATTATAAAATCTCTTGAATTTGGAAGCCAGCATTTGGATACTCCCATAAAACCATACCGTACCTACATTTGCAACAGATTATTCTCCGTCACTTGTCGGTCTAGTACACTCAGCACATGACATTGGCAAAATTGCGATATCGCTCAGTCGCAGAAGCCATAACCAAGAAAAGAAAGAACTTCTGGGTCCACAAATAAAAACTATTTTCATGATTTCTCAATTTTTGTATGGAGGATTGACATAAATAAATATTTATTTATTTTATACTTTATTGCACAAAAAATTGTACAAAAGGAGGACTTAATGGTAAGGCATTCTCTACGAGTCATCTAGCGATGGTGATTGAGAAGGTGTATGTGCATCAAGGGGTGAATAGTATGCAAAAAGGAAACTAAAACAAGTACAGAAGGAAAAAACAACATATAGTAAATAAATGCATAATGAAATATAAAATATGATAATAAATAATAATAATAGCAAAATATATAATTTAAAATTTTGATATAAATTGTTGTAAAATAAACCTATTAAATTATATAATTATCTTAACCTATGTAAAAAGTTTCGTTACAACTTTCCATTGACGTCCGTTGAATTGAGGGGGGGAAAGGGGGAGGGGTACCACCCCTCGCTCGTCAAAGGAAACATCCCGGAGCCCCATTTCTTTTTTTTTAATATTACGTATTTTATGGATTAACATGAAAAAAGGGGGGTGGAAGGGAGGGTCCTCTCTTCCCTTTCCCACCCCTTTTATTACAAGTTAACCCATTGGCATCGGCGATAATGATAATAATAGAATTTCATTCATAACCTGGCCATAGTGGTCCAGTACGATGACAACTTATTAATGCATAGTTTTTGAGTTATGCATATTTTTGTAAAATCATAACCTCACTTTTTTGTAACACTACACGGATCAAATTTGTTGGATATGCAACAGATTTTATAACGCTTCGCCGGCTGCTGCCGCGCCACGCTCGCTTCACTTGCTCGGCTCGCGTTGTGTTGTTGCAGTTTCGACCTAACTTAACCTAGTTTTTTTCCTGATGGGGTGTTCTTATTTAGTATACTTTTAGATTAGATTTCTTTAATATCGTTTTCTTGGAAAATATACATTACTCTGTAATAAGAGTGGTTATTGTTAATTACCTATATATATAAAACTAGTTTTTCGGGCAGTGTGCGGGCCGCATGCGGCCCGCATTTTTCGTTGTGCAGTACTTAACTTTACCTTAACCCCTTATACATTTAAAAAAAATAAGTTCAAAACTCCAATAGAAGTATGAAATCCCAAATAAACTCTCCATACAATAAAGAACCATACTGTAGCCACTAAAGCAAATTCACCCTACTGCCATAAAAAGGTGGTACGGGCAGAATGGAACCAAGGTTCTGAGTCACTTTTGTAAAGGAACCCCACTCGTAGGTGCTTTGCTTACCGCGGGCAGTTGCCATGGAGACCAGTCGGAGACTTGGAAAAAACTCTCAAGTCGGAGCTCGGCCTTCGGCCTCGCAAGTTACCAACACGGCTCGGCCTGCGGCCTCGCCAAGCGCTCGCCCTACGGGCTCGCGCATCATACGCTCGGCCTTCGGCCTCGCGGACCGAAAGTTCGGCCTCCGGCCTCACCAGGAGCTCGCCCTTCGGGCTCGCTACTACACTTATGTAGGACAGTTACTCCAAATTCAGTCAAAAATCCCACAAAAACTCCTAATACAGTCGAAAATATAAGGTAAAACACTCCAAATGCAGTATAAAGAATGATAGGAGCATGTGGGTCACATCCAAAATGTCGGATTTCAAGACAGCCACCATACAAACTGCTCCGCCCCTACTGAAGCTCGGCCTAACGGCCTCGCTTCAGCAGGCTCGGATCATTTTGTATGGCGGCCATCTTGAAATCCGCCATTTTGGATTTTTGGCAGGTGTCATTCGACTGCTCTCCCTATTCCCTATGACATTTGTTCAAACACCCCCTACCCATCTTGCACCGTTTTCGAGATACGTCATCCATCTTTACTTGGCAGGCGTCATTTTTATGATTTTCGATTTTTCTCATACTCACCGAAACCACCCGAACACTTTTGCCATACATCACGTTGTTCCTACTCGTCTCCTTCTATAGTACGAGATCCCGCTGCAGATTGGTGTGCTCATCGACTTTTTGTTTAAAACCAAATTTTTATGTTTATTTATAGTTAAGAGTATATATATTTACTAGGGTGCCTATCAAAATTTGGCCGCCATTATTTTTAATTAAATTATTTTTAATTGATTTTTGGTAAAAAATTTCGTTTATTTATTTTTTAAATAAAATAACGTCTACATCACGGTAATTAATATGAAGATTCTAAAAAATCACGGTTGCCGTTGCGCACCTGGCCGCACCTCTTTGCAGCCAGGTGTAAACAGGTATGATTTCGATGAATTTATACGTTTATAACCTATTTTTATTAATTATATGTCAAATTGAAGCTAATTTTTTTCTATTAATTATCATATAAAGTTGCTTAATTAAATCTGGCCGCAAATAAGGGTTGCTGGCTGTTAAAGATAATTAATATTTAAGGTAGAGTGAAAGAGAGTTAGCGCGTAACATCATTTGTCAGACGAGGACAGCGATTGCCGGCTGTGCGACGCTTTTAAGCCATTGCGCATGCGTCGAATGTTAGTGTTCTCAACTGAACAGATGCAGCATTTTTATTCTAACATAAAAACCACGCTGTTTTGGAGTTCGTAATAAACAACGTTTTCCCCTCGTGAGTACAATCTGTCCACCTCCTATGACACAATCGTCCAAACTGCTCACGTTTTTTTATCCCGCGACGCCCCGTAACGTTTTTTTGTAGTACTAAGTAGTTTTCCATTACCTAAACATGTCACCCTAACATCCCCATACCCCAATATATTACCTATACCATACAAAAAATAACATTTTCATACATTTAGTTTGAGTGGATCAAACAGCGAATAAAAATATATATATTTCCAGATTTTAAAGGTATTTTGTTTTTTAATCGAGTTTATTTGTGGCAGAGTGAGACTCAACTCCAACGCAAGTTAATAGTGTGCTATGTGAATCCACGAACATAGCTTCCGATAACGACGATTCTGATATTTGTAGCGATGAAAGTGATAGCTCCGATGACCGTACAACTGAAAGCTCCGATGATTCAGATTTTTAAATAAGAGTTACGAAAATATAAGAATTATAAAATAAATTTAATAATTTTTTAATTTGCTTAAATGTTTAATTAATATGTAACAGACAATTAAATACTTGAATAAAATCTAATAAAAATTTTAAAAAATACTTTCGCAATAAAATTTTCTTTTACTTAAGTCACCTTGGTTTTATTTTTTTATTTTTTAAATTAATATTAAATATCGACGTTCTAATTAGCAAATTATCTAACTCCATTTTAGAGAATCTTTTATTTGTACGGAAAAAAACAATTACTTCAAAATTTATTATCATTTTAAAAAACCATTTAATATCCTTTATATCTAATAGAGATATAATATTTAAGTTTGAATCATTCAAATAATTTGTAATTGGATTATTGCTTTATCAAAATGTTAAAAAAATTACCCTCTAAAAAATAAGGAGTTAGAAAAATTGCTAACTAGACCGTCGATATATCAAATCAATATTAATTTTTTGTTGCAATTTTTAAATTTGTCATTTTGAAAAAAATTACATATTTTTTGGAGTATTTATTATAAGTCGTCTCTATAACTCCCCGGTGGTTGAGAACACTAACATTCGACGCATGCGCAATGGCTTAAAAGCGCCGCACAGCCGGCAATCGCTGTCCTCGTCTGACAAATGATGTTACGCGCTAACTCTCTTTCACTCTACCTTAAATATTAATTATCTTTAACAGCCAGCAACCCTTATTTGCGGCCAGATTTAATTAAGCAACTTTATATGATAATTAATAGAAAAAAATTAGCTTCAATTTGACATATAATTAATAAAAATAGGTTATAAACGTATAAATTCATCGAAATCATACCTGTTTACACCTGGCTGCAAAGAGGTGCGGCCAGGTGCGCAACGGCAACCGTGATTTTTTAGAATCTTCATATTAATTACCGTGATGTAGACGTTATTTTATTTAAAAAATAAATAAACGAAATTTTTTACCAAAAATCAATTAAAAATAATTTAATTAAAAATAATGGCGGCCAAATTTTGATAGGCACCCTAGTAAATATATATACTCTTAACTATAAATAAACATAAAAATTTGGTTTTAAACAAAAAGTCGATGAGCACACCAATCTGCAGCGGGATCTTAGACTACTAGGAGAACATTTATGTCAATCAGTCAGTGGTAATCGAGCTTTATATAATATAAATAAAACGTATGATAACTTAAACCATATTCCTCTTGACGCCAATTTAGTTATTTTCGATAATTTTGACCACATTTGTGTATATGGTTCATATTAAATGTAGAACCATAGATGCAAAATGTGGTCAAAATTATCTAAAATAACGAAATTAGCGTCAAGTGGAATACGCCCCTAACCGTTCGTAAAAGTGGCGTGAATTGTATATTATATAATCTCTGCTACCACAGATTTGTCAATCCCTACGGATTAGCATTAATATTGCAAAAATGATGTATATAGATATAGATATTCAATTATTTTTTTCTTTAAAACTATGCATTTCCTGGTTTCTAAACTTTGCCTGTTTCCTTATAATAATATCACCTTTGTGTGAAAAAAATATCATCACCAAACCCAACGGACAGCAAAAGAAATCTGAGCCAAAGTTTCACCTCCTGTCTCTTAATAAACGACGGGTGTCGGGACATCGCTAACTATTTGTTGAATTTTGTATCCCTCTGCATTTGTTATCTTAATGCCTTTCAGGTGACCCTCCCAGACCATAGTTAATCAGTAAGATGGTGATAGTTAATTATATAATCGGGAAGGCCGCCGAAAAGTCTTGCACTATTTGTCGGGAGGCCATAGGTACAGCAAGGCACCTATTGGTAGGATGCAAGGTGCTCTTTGATAGGGGTCATTATTTACGCCATCATGACAGAGTCCTTGAAATCATACCAGAAGCAGCAAGTCTCTCGGTAGCTATAGCAAAAAAGGTTTGACCACGAACAAACGACAGATTGCTTTTTTAAAGAAGAATCATCTACAGTATCGAAATCCAAGCCCTACTCTATCTTAGGCGCAGCTCTCGATTGGACTCTTTTGATGGGTACGTATGAAAAACACTACAAAATTCCTGAGGATGTTGGTGTTTCGTCATCCAGACATATATTTCTATACTCAAAAAATCTAAAACGCACAGTACTTATAGAACTTACTGTGATGTGGGAAACAAAGATACCTGAGACCATACAATAAAAACAAACAAATATTATGACTTAACAAATGAATTAACCAAAAACGATTATGTGGTTAATTTATATGCTGTGGAAGTCAGAGCAAAGGGTATACCACCGAAATCCCTATATACCCTATGAAAAGACCTTGGCCTACCAAGAACAACCGTAACTTCCAATATGGTTAATTTCTTCCGTGTTTATAGATGAATCAGCTAGAAAATTCGGGTATGGGTCGCAAAAAGAAAAGGTTATCAAAGTTGGCCATTCCAAGTAGGTACAAGGCAATGGTTTAGGATTTGTTAGGACAAAATTCGACTATTTTAGTGACTTGGATGATGAGGTAATTGACCTCGACTTCTCCTGGTGAGAGTACACAATACAAATTCAGAACAGTCTGAAAATGAATATCCTAACCAAAATAAGACTTATTTCCTTCTTTTGAGCAAAATCATACAGAAATGGCAATAGAAAATGAGATTTTCAACCAAAAACTCCGCCACACAAGAAGTGTCAATAAGTCTTATTTTATTAATGATGTATGTACTAGACTTTTAAATATTTGCTGCTTTTTAGGATTCCGTACCCGAGGGGTAAAAACGGGACACTATTACTGAGACTTCGCTGTCCGTCCATCCGTCCGTCTGTCACCAGGCTGTATCTCAAGAATGGTGATACCTAGACAGTTGAAATTTTCACAGATGACGTATTTCTATTGCCGCTATAACAACAGATACAAAAAATAAAATAAATATTTAAGGGGAGCTCCCATACAACAAACTTGATTTTTTTACCGTTTCTTGCTTGATACTAATAACTTTGACAGGTAGACGCTTTAACTATTCATTGAATATTTCGTTACGGAACCCTTGATGCGCAAGTCCCACTCGCACTAGGCCGTTTTTTTGAGGTAAAGGTTTTTTTCAGTTTCATGTTAAAAAAACGGTCAAGCACGTGTCGGGCCACGCGCAATGTAGGTTTCCGTAGTTGCCCGATATCACAATATAGAAGTTATCTGTTGTTCTTTTTTATCTCTTCCACTTTCTTCCTGCTAGAGCTAAAATATAAGAGTATGATTGCAGCCAAGTTATTTTTTTTATAATATAGGTACTCGAATCAAAACGTAACGATAACGCGGTTAGAATCCGTTAGTACATAGCCATCTAGCGGCAGCTTTGTGAAACACATACTTGTATATATATATAAGATTCGATAAGGCAGGCAAAATTGAGATTGGGCGATAGTTTGCTAACATCTTCCTTTAATCCTTCTTTATCTACAGTACTAAGCGGACAATTTTCTAAACATGAGGACGAACACCCTTTTGAAGCCATAGGTTGAATATATTGTGGACAGGACGTAACAAAATGGTGTCAGTGGTGTATTTAAGGACTAATGGTGAAACATTGTTAACTCCAATGCCCTTAGTTGGATCAAGCCTTCGTAGTTTCAGTTTTCAGTAGTAAAAAGAAACATCACTGATAATTAAATCTGACGTGTAGTTATCTGCACATATATATAAAATTTATTTCAACACCCTTGTTCGTAAAGAGAGCTTTATTATATCATTCTTATGGCCATAAACCGAGCTATAACACCCTCGTGCATAATAATATTATACAAAGTTAAGTTAGTACGTAACTGCAAATTATATGTGAGTAAACAGAGCAATTTCAATTTAATCGGGTAATTTATCCCCACAAAGTTAAGTTAGTACGTAACTGCAAATTATATGCGAGTAAACAGAGCAATTTCAATTTAATCGGGTAATTTATCCCCACAAAGTTAAGTTAGTACGTATCTGCAAATTATATGTGAGTAAACAGAGCAATTTCAATTTAATCGGGTAATTTATCCCCACAAAGTTAAGTTAGTACGTAACTGCAAATTATATGTGAGTAAACAGAGCAATTTCAATTTAATCGGGTAATTTATCCCCACAAAGTTAAGTTAGTACGTAACTGCAAATTATATGCGAGTAAACAGAGCAATTTCAATTTAATCGGGTAATTTATCCCCACAAAGTTAAGTTAGTACGTATCTGCAAATTATATGTGAGTAAACAGAGCAATTTCAATTTAATCGGGTAATTTATCCCCACAAAGTTAAGTTAGTACGTATCTGCAAATTATATGTGAGTAAACAGAGCAATTTCAATTTAATCGGGTAATTTATCCCCACAAAGTTAAGTTAGTACCTATCTGCAAATTATATGTGAGTAAACAGAGCATTTTCAATTTAACTGGGTAATACAGATTTGTAACATCAAAGAGGTTTATATGTAATCAACCACAATACATTACCACGCGCAAAAAAAAAAACTTGCGCGCTATTTCACATAATTTTCGTATGTTGTTTGTATCGCATTTGTGTAATATATATTATATTTCCTCGCAAGGGTGTTGAAAAAGTGCGTATGAAACTCGTGGGCAACTTGCTTATTATACACTCGGCTGATTTACGCCCTCGCCTACGGCTCGGGCTGCAACACACGGACTCGTGTATAATGAGCAACTTAGCTCACTTGTATCATAATCTACTATTATCTGCATTATATCCGTCGGTCAGTTGAGGGCTCAAATGCTAATTGAAAGTAATTCAAGTAAAGGTTAAGTACTAATATCTACTAAGTCACTTGCAGTTTTTTCTTCATAGCTAATGCAAGTCTGGACATTTGCGATAGAAGACCAAAATTATTTGATGTTGTACTTTACAGTATTTTTAACTTCCATAATAAAACTTTTGTAACCTATTTCTGAATGACTTTCGAGTCTGTGCCTTTATAATGCAATAGTCTCAAAATCTGATAAGTTGACATATATTTTCCATTTTGTCCATGCTTTCCTCGTATTGTTAAATATGTGCTTTTGGGATGAATTGAACCAAATAGGAAAACTGCAATTTGTTATGATTTTTTTATATCATTCTTGCAGATATGATGCTGTAAATAGTTTCATAAAATTTAATAACAGCACACTCAGCTGATGATCCTTTCCTTGCTTCGGAGGGCACGTTAAGCCGTCGGTCCCAGTTTTTGTCTAAGGATGGCAGTCGTTATAGCATGGTGGTAGGGCATTTTGCGAATGTCCCCTGGCTAGCTACCACCCTCAAGTAGAAAATCTGTCGCCAAGCACCTAACGGTGTGTTCCAGCAGCTGTCCTTGAGAGCCAGTACTTCTAGGTTAGCCTGAACAACATCTTCGACAACATCACCAATTACCATCAGGTGAGATAGCGGTCAAAGGCTAACCTATCAGGAATATAAAAAAAAAGAATATTTATCTATAATAAAAAAATAAATATTATTTATATATATATATTGTTTTTAATTTACTCAATAGTTTCCAATGTGAGTCTTTACCAATTATAAACAAGCAACTACTTCATGTTAGTTACTTTAAAGGAATTATTCTAAGGAGTTTGTATGTGGTACAAATTTATCCATCATCCAAGTTCAACAACTACTACTGCTAAACTAATAAAGTTATCTTAACCGCTATAATTTTCCTTTAAAGATCATAAATTGCACTATTATCGAGAATTTTTCCAGATTTTTCAAACCAGCAGTTAACTTTTAGAGGCCCTATGGGAACAAAAATTGGCACTTTAAAGTTTAATATTTCGTAAATGGGGCATTAAATCGAAAAATAGTGTTAGCAACTGTTAAATCATTTGAAAAGACCTATTTAACGATACCAAACACGACGAGGTAGAGGACAAAAAAAAATCACTTCTATGGGAGCTACCCTACATAAAAATATTTTACAAAATTTTATTTTACCACTTTGTCGGCATGTTTAATATACATACCCCTATCAAATTACAGCTTTCTAGTGCTATCGGTCTTTTAGCAAAACCTCGGACAGACGGACATGACGAAACTATAAGGGTTCCTAATACGCATCTGAATAATAAGTCTACCCTCAGTGTTTATTATTTCATATTAGCATTGACAGTTGTGACTATAGTACCACCAACTTAAATGTGCAGTTTTTCGAGGGCGCTACTGGTCAAGGAAATCAACTACAAACTGTCACAATTTGAAGGAATGTTGTAGTTCTTTTTTTTGCCGCCTGAACAGATAAGTTGGTGGGACTGTACTACTTGTGACATAAGAAAGTCAAGTGTCAACTATCAAACTATCAGTGTTGCCAGTAAAACCAAAAGGAATACTTCCACCAAAACGAAAGTGTTTCCAGTAAATTTTGCAAAAATAACACAAAAAATCGTGAGTTCCAAGAAATATTTGAATTCAAAAACACTTCAAGAAAAATACGCCAAATGCAGTAAACCTCCAAATGAGAAAAAAATGACTGCAACCTGTGACTCATGTAAAATAGTATTATGTGGAGACTGTCATGGATTATCACCAACTGAGGTGCGTGTACTAGAAGCTCAAGACTGTTGCTCGTGTAGTGACTTTTCTTTGTGGGGACTTCAAATCTGTCATGTTACATTTTCCAAAAAAGCTGAATGATCTCACTGAAGAAGTTAAGCAACTACGTATGCGCCAAAATATGCTCGCGACCGAATCAGCGATCCAAGAGATCGCAGAGAAGACCAGCAGGGCCACTAATGTAATAATTTACGGTGTAGGAGAGTCCACTAGTGACGTGGCTGCTCTAAGGAAAGATCACGATAAGAAAGAATGAGAGGCTTTTATAAAAACTGTCACCAATAAAGTTAATTGCGAAGGGATTAAGGTATTTCGTCTTGGCCGTCCTAAGTCGGACGCAGACCGCGCCCACTAAAGGCTGTTTTTCAAGCAGGAATGACGCAATAGAAGTCCTTTTGCAATATAAACAAGTTGAGTAAGCCCTCATCTATTACGTCAGACTTGACCCCACTTCAAAAAGAGTATTTGAAATACTTGCGAGAAGAACTTAATAACCGCATTAGTGAGGGGGAGACAGACATCACTACTAAGTATGTTCGAGGAAAACCCACAATTGTGAATACTAATACTCCAAATAACTAACTTTTACTAAATACAGCAAACCTGCAAACCCACCTCAAGCAACTAACAAAGCCACAAACGACACAGATGAGAATCCTAATAATTTGCCAGACATATTGATTACAATTTCCATACTTTACACAAATATTCAATCAGTGACTTCGTAACTTAAATATAGAAAACTGTAAGATTATATCATTTGCCGATGATACTGCCCTGCTTTTTTCTGCTAGTTCATGGATAAGTGTCTTTAAAGCTACTCAAAATGGCCTAAGTAGTCACTAGCCCTAGTCACACGCTGGCTAAATAGTAATTATTTGACAATTAACCCTAATAAAACTAAAAGATTTTACAATGTCTTTATCCTGAACTTTCTTTTTCGACCCTAAACCCGCTTTGCTGGACTGTGCAACTATCATAAATTGTTTTTGGAATTGAAGCCTCGAATCAAGGTCGGAGGCACTTTTGTCTTTTGGGAGAGATGCGACTATATCGTCTTGAGATTTTAATAAGACTTGCGTTTTGGTAAATCTTTGGTGTTTATAGAGCTGCGATGGTTTCTTTAATTTCATCCCAAAATTAGTTTGATCCCTAAATAAAGTAGATGGGTCTGCCGAAAGTGCAAGCCCCAACCATGACTTCAAGAGACGAATATACTTAGCATTCCATGGATTCACCGTGCGGGTCCATAGCGTTGCAGAGGAAGAGGCCCAAGTCATGGTGCCTTGGACTTGCAACCCAGTGAGTAAGGTTAAGGGGCCCCTTTATGATGCATCAATGCTCCCTTTCACCGCTCGAGCCTCGTCCCCTGCCCAACCAAATTTGGTAAGATCCTACTAATGCCGCCTTGGATACACGTTCTAGGATGGAAGTTATGGTTGTTCTTGACAGGCCAAGGTCTTTTAGTAGGTTATATAGGGATTTCGCTGGTATACCATTTGCTCCGACTTATACAGCATATAAATAAACCACATAACCGTTTTTGGTTAATTCATTCGTTACTAAGATGGAGCTTTGATTTCGATTTTGTAGATGACTCTTCTTTTACAAAAGCAACCGTCCTAACGACGTGAGGAAAGACTTTTTATTACAAATTTTTTTACAACTGTTTTCTCTCATAAATATCTCTGCTTTCTTGGAGAATACGTATTCAACAGAGCTAACCGCCTCTTAAAAATGTATAATCTCAATAAAATTTAATGTAAATCTAAAGTTACAAACTGGCTTCTAAATCGAACATACGAAGAAACGGAAAAAATAATTCAAGTTATTAAATAAATCATATATTTGTTATATATAGCACACTAACTAAAAACTCTAAATCGCAAAAATACACACCTTCTCTAACAATTATTTATATCTGGACACAAACAAAAACTACATGCAAATACACTATCGTATAAAAACCACCATAGTCACATACATTATAGTTCGCCTTTTTAAGCTAAGTTCTTTGCTATGCACTTAGTTGAAGAATGGTGTGGCATATTGGGCTATATTAATTGCTATATTTAGCTGGTGTAGGAACACTGTCTCACAAGATACAGTTTGCTAAAAACTAGTTTGTGAGGTAGGGGCCCTGTTTTTATATTGTTAAATTGTATTGCCTACCAATTCCAATGTTTTTTTGTCGCCAAAAGAAGATAACTGTGACTAATCCACATGAAATTGCAAAAGTATTAGCAGAACAGTTTGAGAGTGTCTTCCAAATGGAGCCGCCAAATGAGTTGCCGATTTTAAACCCGGCACTGAGAGTAGAAGACTCCATTGAAGAATTAGTATTCACCCAAGACAAAATCCAACAAGTAATTATAGAATTGAAAACAGATTCTTCACCAGGACCAGATGAAATACCTGTGGCAATATTAAAAAAATGTAAACTCAACAAATGCTTAGCAATATTAATGCAGACATCATATGAGACAGGAGTACTACCTGATCTATGATCCTGATAAAATGCAATTGTTACCCCTATATTTAAAAAAGGCAGCAAATTAGAACCATCAAACTATAGACCTATTAGCCTGACCAGCGCGGTATGCAAAGCTATGGATAAAATCATAGTTAAGCACATCAGGAACCTCTTCACTAATCACAGAGTTATTACTGAACATCAACATGGATTTTGCCCACATCGCTCCACTGTATCCAACCTGCTGTCATGCTTAGCATCATGGACAAATAAATTTAATAAAAGAGAACCTATTGATGTAATTTACCTGGACTATGAGAAAACCTTTGATAAGGTTCCTATGAAGAGACTACTACATAAGTTAGAATTTGTGGGAATATGTAGGAAACTACTTACTTGGATTGGGGCATTCCTAAGGCAAAGAACCTTACAAGTGAGAGTAGGCAATACAATGTCTGACCACCGAGAGATACACAGTGGTGTACCACAGGGCTCAGTGCTGGGCCCAGTGCTGTACGTCATATACACCTTTGATTTTCCCCATTGCCTACAATGTGATGTTAGTATCTTTGCTGATGATACCAAAATATTTGGAAACCCTCAGATTGACTAAAGATAAGACCAAATCATAGAGTATGCATTTCAAGTCTGGAGCCCCTTTTTTGTTAAGGACATTGAACTCCTCGAGAAGGTACAACGCAGCTTTACAAAAATACCATAATCCGAACCAATACCATGCCAGTATACCAATACCATAGTTCGAATCCCGCCCAGAGCTTGAGCTTCACCGCATGGTGGAAGGGCATTTTGCGAATGCCCGCCTGGCTAGCGACCACCTTCAAGTAGAAAATCTGTCGCCAAGCACCTAACGGTGTGTTTCGGCAGCAGTCCTTGAGAGCCAGTGAAATAACAGGCAAAATGAGACTTAACAGGTATGTCTCAAGGTGATGGGGCAGTGCAGTTCGTCACTTGTGATGAAATGCATCTGTTATAGGCAGAGGATACCGCTTAACATCAGGTGGGCCCGGCGCTTGTTCCTTCATAAAAAAAAAAACACGAGCCCTAAAATGACAGCCATATGAAGAACGCTTAAAAGTATTGAAGCTCACAAGTTTAAAAGATCGCTGGGATCGTGGAGATCTAATTGAGACATATAAGATCTTACATAGACATTTATGACCTTCAAAATTTCGAAAAAATGTTTATAAGCAATGACAATGTGCATCTAAAAGGCCACCATCTTAAGTTATGTGCCACCTCTTCAAATAACAATGCTCACAAACATTTTTTCAGCAACCGCAATCATGGATCAATGCATGGAACAAACTTCCGAAAGACGTAGTTTCAGTCCAAACTGTAAATCAGTTCAAGAATCAACTCGACAAATATCTTAATGTTAACAAGAAAAACTAGTAGAGAGTAGCAGGATACAGGCAACTATCAGTTGTTACAACTGTCTGCCTAATAATAATAATAAATACCTATGACTGTGTTTTTTTTCGGTCTGGGTATTAGACAAAATGTCATACTAAGTGAAGTGTCACGGTGACGTCGCCTCGGTTTCGGTTATTAAGTTTCACCGTGGGCACAGTGGGCTCAGTAACTGAAGTTTAAGAACCAAATATTTCATTTTAGGAGCAAGGCCTTTAGTGAAGGCTCATGGCCGTAAGTGTGTCATATGCATCAGACACAATGCAATACCATCCACGCAATTAATGGGACAATTTAGTTTTAGTAGACAATTTTAGTTTCGGAGGCAGGAGTCAAGTTGACAAAATTTTACCTTAAAAGAGTCCTAGGTGAAACAACCTTAACTTACGAGAAATTATCCACAGTTTTAGCACAAATCGAGGCTTGGCTTAACTCGAGACCATTGTGTTTGTCGCGTGTGATTCGAGCGTGCTCAGCTAAGCTCGTATTTTTTATGGGTTCACAGCGATTGAAACTGGTTGTCTTATTTGTAACTATTTGTACACCCTTGTTGCTCCCAATGCTTCAATTGCAGAATATATCCTATGTTACTTTGGGTTGTATTATTTATGTTTAACTGTTTCAACTCGATATGTGTATTTTTTGAGTGTTTACACTTTTTAATATATTTTATTGTAGTTGTATCCGTGAATGAAATCTTGTAATTGGCTCTCAGTAAATATTTATTTATTTATTAGGTTTTCCAACAGACTTAACACAAACACAAGAGTAAAACAACATACTATAAAAATTAAAATCTTAGTGCAAATCCACTAAAAGGAAAACACAACATGCAGAATTTAGAATTAATAGGAGGTCTTCTGTGGGGAGTGTGCCACGTGCAGCGTCACTGACGAAGATCAAAGTGACGTGTACGCATGAGCCGCCCTTACAATTACTTACTTACTTAAATACAAATTATACATTTATGAAATAGGAATGACATCAGAAAATTGAAAAAGTGAAACGTTATATATAATGTAGATATAGATTAATTGATTAATGCTAAATAAGACGAAATAAGCATGCAATAGACTTTATACATAAAGTTTCCTATCCTAATTATTTTTTATACTTATACATCAAATTTTTGTAAGTGAGCAGTTAAGAATGTCAATTTGCTCAGCTTTAAATAAGACATTGTGTTCCCTACAAATTCTAGCGAGGGCACTGTGTCTGCCTACATTTGTATTATAAAGTTTGTCGGAAAAGGGTTGAAAGTTTATAATTCTGGAATCAGGACAAGGAATAGAAAAATGTATTTTGGATAAAAGTTCAGGACAATCTAAGCCTCCTGATAATACTTTGGACAACAACATCTGGTCTACGATCCAACGACGACTTTCAAGGGTGTGAATTTTAAAATGAGACAACCTTCGAGTGGAGGATATTTAAGTCGCTATTACTACAACGTTTAGATGTTGATTTTCCATGCAATCAAATAAATTTTTGTAATTGGCCCAGTTTTCAACTCCTTAGATTAATTTTAATTTGTTTGTAATAATTAGGCTGTAAGTTTTCCGATGAAAATAAAAATAAAAAAATAAAATAAAAAAATAAATAGGTAACGGTGACCATCGCCGCGGGTCAGCGACAGAATCGATCCTGGACGGAGCGTGCTCAGTCGAAAGAGTGGTTTTGTAAGAGGTAGTCGGTATATAATAAATATATGTTCGGCGTCGGAATGAACATGTAATATACGTGCAGGTGTACACGGGGGCCGGCATCAGCACCGCGGCGGCGATCCCCGACTACCGCGGGCCGCGCGGCGTGTGGACGCGGCTGCAGCGCGGCGAGCCGGCGCCGCGCGTCGAGGTGGCGCGCGCGCAGCCCACCTACACGCACATGGCGCTGACGGCGCTCTGGGCGCGCGGCACGCTCAAGTTCCTCGTGTCGCAGAACTGCGACGGGCTGCACCTGCGCGCCGGCATGCCGCGGCGCGCGCTCGCCGAGCTGCACGGCGACATGTTCGCCGAGCGCTGCCTCGCGTGCCGCTCGCCGCGCGCGCTCTACCTGCGCGCCTTCGACACGACGCAGCGCACGCGCCGCCACGCGCACGGCACGCGCCGCCTGTGCCACGCCTGCGGCGCCGAGCTCAGCGACACCATCGTGCACTTCGGCGAGCGCGGCGCCGCCGCCTGGCCGCTCAACTGGGCGGGCGCGCTGCGGCACGCGGCCCGCGCCGACGTCGTGCTCTGCCTCGGCTCCAGCCTGAAGGTGCTGCGCCGGTACGGCCGGCTGTGGCGCATGCACCGCCCGCGCCACCTGCGCCCCACGCTCTACATAGTCAACCTGCAGTGGACGCCCAAGGACGGCGCGGCCGCGCTCAAGATCAACGCGCGGTGCGACGACGTGATGCGGGCGGTGGCGCGCCGGCTGCGGCTGCGCGTGCCGCGCTACTCGCCGCGCGGGGACCCGCTGCTCGCGCACGCCGAGCCGCTCGCGCCGCCCGAGGCGCACACCACGCGGCACGCGCCGCCCCTGCCCCCGCCCTCGCCGCCGCACCCGCCCTCGCCCTCGCCGCCGCCCTCGCCCTCGCCGCCGCCCTCGCCCTCGCCCTCGCCCTCGCCCTCCGACTCCGACGAGGAGGTGCCGCTGCGCCGGCTGGCGGACCGCCTGCGCCGCCCGCGTCCCGACGGCTTGTGCGCCTTCCGGGTGAGTCCACTCTCTCGAACTCGCCTTTCTAATTTGCTTCATCCCGATGCTCCGACTTCCTCCTGCGGTACCGCCTCTCTCCTTTAAGAGTCGCGAAAAATGGTCACTTAATGAAGAGAAATATTGAGATTAAGTTAATTTTTTATATATTTTGTTTTTTTTTTACAAATATAAAATCAATTTTTATCTCTGTATGTCTGTGTCCCTTCAATAAATAAGTACAAACTGTTCCTACAATATGTAAAGCAGACAAGTAAAATAAATTAATTGTTGACTGTTGGACGCGTCCTGATCCTATCTCTAATAAATGAGATTTAACAAAAAAATATCGAGTTAAACATGATTAGCTTGATATTTATTTATTTATTTATTTATTGGTCGTCCAACAGCCTATTTGCAATTTTAAATAAAATTTTTAGAAACATAGGTATAATTATAGGACAAAGCGTATAACAATGTGATAGAATAATTTTGACCATGACCACTTACTTCTTAGTTAATTAGAACAAACAACTTACTCGTTACTCACTATGTTACTTAACTTAACACGATTTGAGTTCATACTACGAAAAAGGTTATTGTATACTGTTTATCCCGAAATTCAGCACGGTTCCCTCGGGAAAGGGGATGAAAGTCAAAATGTTACTTAGTTGTAATTTATGAACGCGTAGTCCGATTTCAATTATTCTTTTTTTGGAAGAATAGTGACGAGTGAGCTTGGAACCCCACGGGCAGCTCGGCGCCCCACAAACCGACCGGCACCCCAAGGGCAGCCCGGCACCCCACGGGCATTCCGGCACCCCATGGGCATCCCGGCACCCCACGGGCAGCCAGGCACCCCACGGGCAGCCCAGCAGCCCATGGGCAGCTCGGCACCCCACGGGCATCTCGGCATCCTTATTAAGATTTGCCAGCTTGCTAAGATAAAACTCTAAAATCTGGAACATTTGCCACACTCAATTTTATTAACTATCTATCTTTTGCCGGATACATTTTGGAGACTGTGCAATGGAAGTGTACAATCTAATATGTTTATCTTCTACCGCCAAACAAGGAGAACCTCGGCAAAAAGATACCGTTTTATAATCGGAATTACAAAGAAACGCACACAGTACCTACTTTGCTTCAACATTTATTGTGCGAACCGCGAAGGAACTCTCTGAGTTACTTAACTAAAAAAAAAGCTATAACAAAGTTATCAAACCCAAAGTAAAAAACTCCTTTCTGAGCTATGCTTTACTAATAGTGCATCACCTCTCACATGGAACTTTTTGTTTTGCTTTATATTTTAATGCCTTTGTAAGCCAATTGAGATTGGCAGGTTTATTAGTAATTTTAACCTTAATTACGGGAAAGCACAACTGGTAAAATAAATTAATTATAATATAATTATTATTATTATTATTATATACATCATAACTCATAAGGTAGGGATTGCAAATACTCTCTGAACTTCCTCATGTTGTCCCAATTATAATCGCGTTTGTATTCAAACCAAAAACAAAGAGCATTTCGTTTATTTAATTTCAGTGTAATATATTGTGCAGTCTCATGATCAGAAAGTCCCAGAAGATGTATCTCTGGCTCAACATGTTTTATATTGGTGGCAATCTGGCCTAAACAAGAGTTTATTCTAGTTGGTGATTTTATGTGCGCCTGGAAATTATAACTTTCTAGGAGACTTAGCAGATCTTTAGTTACTGAGTTTTGTTTTAATATGTCTATGTTCCAGTCGCCACATAAAACCTTTTTTTTTCTCTTTTTTCCTTTTTTATCTCATAGCATCATAACACAGTGGATGAAACACAAGAACATATTACGGATAATATGTTTACGCTAAAACCATATAAGACAGGAATACAAGAACATATTATTGTATGAAATCCTGGCAGGGCGCTAAGATGGTAAACAGCCCTGTTGTGCGTCAAACGCACACGAAATCCTACTCACGTCCACGTGAGAAGTGGCATGCTGCTCATTCGGCGCACTTTTCCCTTAGTCGCCTCTGCACATAGTAACCAATTGGTCGCTTGCTCTCCTCACTGTCAGGAAATTAAAACCTAAGCAGCCGAGGAGGAACTGTGTTGGGTACATAAATGTGTAGTAGCCATAAACGTTTGTGAAGATACCGAAGAAAGGCTTTTTTACCTTTTTTTTATCCCTGATAGGTAAGCCTTTGACCTATCTCATCTGATGGTAAGTGATGAAGTGGTCGAAGATGTTGTTCAGACTAACCTAGATTTACTGGCTCTCAAGGACAGCTGCCAGAACACACCGTGTTTGTCGACAGATTTTCTACTTGATGGTGGTAGCTAGTCAGGCGGGCATTCGAAAATTGCCCTACCACCATGTTATAACGGTCGGTATAACGGTGCTATAAATGACCTTACTTACCGTCCTTAATACAAAATGTGCTTTCGACATTCTCCGAACCTTTAAATAATGTATTACCCAGCCCTATTATCGTGGCCTCATGATCGGCAATACCACGTTACTTAACAAGTTTAACGTTATGATAAATATAATTAAATATTAAATAAATTCAATTTTTTATATCTTTTGCTGTATATTTTAGAAGTTTTTCTTTTATGTTAGCTTAATGTTTTCACTGATAAATAGAAGTATTCATATATTGGTGTGACCTCACATGCTGTATTTTGGTAACCGTTCCATGGACCTGTCATATGTGACTTGCTATTGGAAATATTCTGCTGCAACAGAAAATACCTACTTTGCTTTATAGACTTATAGACGAACCAATCATTGTTTTTCGAATAGGTGGGATGAAAAAATACTTATATCTGATTCGAAAAATATGTACTATAGTTTGGTTTATAAATTATAATGAAATTACAAATAGTAGGTAGTATTAGTTATGGTATCTAGTGGTAGTACACTTATTTATTTGTTAAATTTGTGTACCTGTGCCCCTTAAACGGATCTAGCGAAATTTGTTTAACATTTGTGTGGTGGGGTAGAACGCCAAGTTTTAAAATCTTTTATCATGTTTAGGTTATAAAAAGTTGTCATGAAGCGATAGTGAATTCTTCTACCAAACATAACTATCCATAAATTAATCAAGTCCAAGATCTCTTGAACAAAGTCAAAGTCAAAATCATTTATTAAATTTAGGCGTCTACGACGCTCTTATGAAGGTTTCCTAGTGGTAGTGCCACGCTTTAGCTCTTCGGATTACAGCTGTATGGGCCGGCACGACCGGGGAAGTACCACCCCAAAGAAATATGGCAGCATAGTTTAACGAGGTATTACTACAGGAGGGTACCAGCCGCGAAAGCACTGGATAATCCCTCTCCGGGCCTGAACCTGAAGGTGGATGCTCGGGCTTCCCTGCGTATTCTGGAGGGGACAAAACCTATTTCCCTTGCTCACATCTATTTCTGCTGCTCGAGGCAAACGAATCAGGAGGCTTAAGTCACCCCACACCACGCTAGCCGTGGACTTTTGCAACATACGGGGTCTCCGTTCTAACCTGAACGATGTCCACTACCACCTGGAGACTGCTAAGCCGGCCTTGCTCTTATTGACCGAAACACAGATATGCTCTCCGACAGACACCTCATTCCTCACATACCCAGGGTACAAACTGGAGCATTCCTTTTTGCCGCGGGCGGGGGTGTGTCTTTACGTCAGAGAGGATATCTGTGCTCGTCGTCTCAGTAGCCTTGAAGGACGGGGCCTATCTGACATTTGGTTGCGCGTAGACTGCGATGACCATCCGCGAATCTACGCGTGCCTTTATAGGTCCCATAGCAACGGTAATGCCGAAATAGATCATTTCATGGAGCACTTACAGATGGCTACTGATTCCGTGCTTGAGCAGATCCCCACCGCAGAGATCGTGATACTTGGCGATTTCAACGCCCACCATTCCGAAAGGCTTGGTTCACGCACGACCAATCATGCGGGGAGATCTGTTCACGACTTCGCTTTGGCATATGATCTTACACAACTGGTCACCGCCTACGCGTATCCCAGATGTGGATGACCATACACCTTCCCTGTTGGACCTTCTGCTGACCTCTCACCCGGACAACTACTCAGTATCCGTGAACGCTCCTCTCGGTTCGTCGGACACTGCCGACTGCCTGATCCGGAGTTCAGTGCCGGTTACACGCCCAACTCGACCCCGTTTTGTAGGTTGTCGTCGCGTGTGCCACTATAGGTCTGCAGATTGGGACGGGATGCGGTCCTTTTTTGCATCCTACCGATGGGGGCAAGTTTGTTTCTTGCCGAATGATCCAGATGTCACTGCCGACTATGTTGCTGATGTAGTGCTTCAAGGTATTATTTATTTATTTATTAGGTTTTCCAACAGACTTAAGAGGCATTTTACATTTTAATGCGGTATACGAAGATTTTAAGCGCTTAATTTACTATCATAGGAAATATCTACAAGTTGTTTAATAATTGATAAAAAAAGAATAATCTGTTCTCTTTTCAGTTAATGTACCAGATTTACAAACATAACATTAATTATTTTGTAGTGACCAATCTCCCGCACCTTGTTTTACGATTTAAAGTACACATAGCCAACTTCAGAGTTCTATCTCTTGTATAAATATTCATCAAATTAACTAAAAAAAAAACTGTGCATCAGGCATATAATCCTGTTGACACATAGTGTACTAGAATATCGATAATTAATCGTCATTGTAGAAAAAAAATAAAGATCTTGCGCCAATTTCCACGAATTATATCAGCAGTTTACCACGATATATTGTGTTTAATAAAGTGTAATTCCAAACAAATATTATATGAAAAGAAAGTCCATTCTTTTATTAATCTGATCTTCAATAAATTGTGATATTAACTCTGTTTTGTTAGACAAGAAAAAATATTTAACATAACTCGAAATGCTTATAAATTGAAATGTACAAGCGCGAGGCGATCAGTACCGCGCGAGCGCCCATCGAGGTAGGACCTGTGTTCGTTTTGCCTTGCTCTGACGTTTCGTACGCGGAACGCTTAGACGCAAGTTTATAGTGCGACCACAGAGTTTTGATCATGTCTTTATTTTTTTAAGTAACAAACTATACTCTATATTTGTTGTCCATAATATAAGTATTGTTGTCTTGTTAAGTAACTACATCTTTAGTTTCTGTTCATCCATTGTGTTAAAAAAAGGAAACGTCACAATTATGCAGCCTTATACAGCGTTATTGGAAAAATGCTAACAACCTCAGAGGGTTGACTTCTTCTTTTTGGTCTGCTAGTTTTTATATTATTCTAGTTTAAATTAGTAACTCACTATAACTTTTGTTTTAGGAGGATAAGATGGCAGGCGAATAATTGATTTCCAATACTTTTGGATTCAGTTTATGTCTATAAGTGAACACAGCGATAACTTCAGCTGGAAATTAATCTACCTTCCTCATTTGTACAAACCGGGATACCAGTTAGCGGTCGATAGTCGTATTTACAAATTTACCATAAAATCTGCGTAAGTCCGACTTTCATAATACAAATGGTTTTCAAAAGGATGCATCCTTGCCCATACAAGAAAAAATCCATATTTTTCTGAGATAACGGAAGTATTTTGAATATTTTGATGAAATCTGAAACCAGCAAAAATTACATTTTGGCCCCAAAATATTACGTCATTTCATATAAATCTCGTAACTACGTCAACAGTTATAAACCTAGAAAACCGCAATTTTGCATATGTATAAGTCATTTTTCACTCGATACATTTTGCAACGCAAACACTTACCGATGCAAATTTGCGTATTAAATAATCTCGTAACTAATTTTAAACTTCAAAACCAAAAAATCTGAAATAATACAGGTGTATAAATTACATGTAAATAATAATATCAAAGAAGGACCAAAGCCGTAGGTGGTATAGTTTTTCAGAAAAAAATATTGCTCTCCAATACAGTTTTCCCGCCAAAGTTCTTAAAACAATTGGGTTGTTTTAATCTTGTTACTTTAAAATATTTGGCGTAAAAATCTGTAACAATTCATGGCTAAAGAACATTAGTAAATTATCATATTAAAAGAAGAATCGAAGTTTTAGGTGAGTTAGTTACAAAAAAATTAAAATAGCAATTAAATTACTATTTCCCACCATTTTTGTCGTGTGTTCAAACCCCATTTCCAGTATTTTTTTTTATAAAGAGGTGTATTATCATTTATTTTCAATAGAGGAAATAGTGAGCATAAGAGTATATAGTGAGGATGGCATTAGTATCAAGAAGTATATACGTTGGTTATAGATTGCATCAAAGATATTCGATTATAAAACAAAAAAACCTCAAAATCTGTAAATATATATTTACATTTCGCTGTTTGGTCTACTCAAACTAAATGGATGAAAATGTTATTTTTTTAATGGTATAGGTGATATATTGTGGTATGGGAATATGAGGGTGACTTGTTTAAGTAATGGAAAACCAAAAACGTCATGGGACGTTTGTGGTTGGTACTAAGTTGTTTTCCGGATGCACAGAAAAATAAACCTCAATCCTATGCATGGTCATTATAGCAGACAGTGTTAACGACTGGATATAGATACTGAAGAGTGTGAACGAGGAAAATAGCAATTTTTGGAAAATTTAAAAGAAAGAGCTTTTAGTCCGCAGCTTTTAATCAATCCCGTTACGTCAAATATTTATATAATTTTAAGCTGTATATTTTTTTTATTATTAAAGTTTATTGTTGCAATAAATGATTCAAACATATCTATTTTTTATTCATCAAAGATGAAATGGAAATATACGATTCACGATGTAGGTTGACTATTTAACCCATTGATATCTGCGATAATGATAACAATAGAATTTCATTCATAAATATGTACATGCCTACTTCTTTTCTATAACATTAGCAAGTAATCGACAAGAAATTGATTATTTACTCATGCCAATCACACAATTTTTAAATTTGCAACTTACATTTCTTTATTAATGAGTGCTAGTATCAAAATATTTTACTCACAGTCACGCTATTCCGTCGTCACTTCTTTCGCTTGTGTAAGCGATGCGCTGGCATTTACCTAAACTTCAGTAGCGTGATTTTGTGAAATGGCTCTTAACACAAACACAAGAGTAAAACAACATGATATAAAAATTAAAATCTTAGTGCAAATAACAGGAAAACACAACATGCAAAATTTAGAATTAATAGGAGGTCTTCTGTGGGGAGTGTGCCACGTGCAGCGTCACTGACGAAGATCAAAGTGACGTGTACGCATGAGCCGCCCTTACAAATTACTTACTTACTTTGTATTAAAGTAAGGTATGGAACTCTTTATTCCATATTCTGCAGTGCCCATCGATGGCATGTCCCAGCCCTGGTTTGGTTGTACTTGTAAAACGACCACTGGCCAAAAACGAGAGCGTAACCAGAGAACTCAAAAAGGAATATAATTTTGCCTTCAGGTTCTTCAAAAGTGTAATAGCAAAATAGCGAAGTCGGAGCATATCGGCAGAATTGACGACAGATTAGCCCGCCTTCCTTCAGGAAGGTGCCTCTCGCCAGGGCGGTCCATATAGGTGATGCATAAAGCCTCAAAACCGTTGGAGTCATTTCTCCAATCACGCCACTTAATTTAAATAGTTTTCAAAATAAAACGTTCGTCTAATAGGAAGTTAAAAATCAATCGTGGTATTTTTTCTGACATCAGATAGTTTGACAGTGCAGAACTGTCAAACTTTAGAGCTTCAGACTGATGTGAAGTACTACAAGATATTTTTGATTTTTGGAACTATATTTTTCTTATTATATAGTCCAAATAATGATTGTTATTTATTTTAAGGTTTAAATAATTATTTAGTAATGCTGATATATTCTAAAAAGTTATAAGAACCATGGCGACATCTATTATCTCGGACATAAAGTTTTCTTTCAATCTGAAGGGAACTAAAGCTTTAGATAGTGATATGAGACCTCTATTGGTTTATCGATGAACTACCTCAGCGCGTAGCAAAGGTAGTTAGCTCTCGGCGACTCAATGGATAGTTCCATGGTGCGGTAACCGAATAGATGGCGTTAATTTTATTATATTATTTTAATTACTATGATAACCGTTTTTAGAACGATTACAACGTGCGTGCCGCCACCGCGCCGCGCCAACATCTTAGAACATAATATTATAATTATATTTTTCGTAGGTTTGTAGATGGGTGAGCAGCAAAAAACAACAAGAGTTTCCTTGGAATGCCTTGTTGTTTTTTGGTTGCACGTATGTATCCACTACCAATATGTAGTGCCTATGCCTACTTAAGTAATATATATATAAATGCTGGTAGTTGGGAACTGGATTTTCTTTCGCATTTGATTAGTTTGTTCGTGATAGTAAGCGTCGGGCGTCATAATCCATATAGGTAGGTACATACTTGGGTAGTATAAATACGTTACTATGCCTAGGTACGAACCTACTCGCACCTAAGTTAGTAGTAGGTATTAGTCAATACGCAGGTCATGATAGCTATACTGAGTAGTTGAGTACCTTATCATTTTAGCGACACTTAGACAGTATAAAAAGCTGCATTTGATTAGTTATGGTATGGACGTAGGTAGTCCGCATTCGTTGTAGAATTTAGTCTAAGCAGTAATATAGCTACCTTCGAGAGAGTACCTACCTAACACAAAGTAGTAAAGGGTTAGAAGCTCAATGGAAGATACCTACCTATCTACGATATAATTATCATTTATCACATACGCCTGCCTAGGTAGGTATACACAACTGTCAGCGATGTCAAATCGACATTCGCGGGCGCGCATTGCATTGCATACCTATCTACATAGCTATAAGATCACAACAAATTATTTGTTAGTACTTTGTATCTACCTACGTAAATTCATAGAATAAGTATATGTATATATTTGTAGTAGGTAAGGTAGTACGAAAGTTTATATGGTAGGGGAGGCGGGCCCAAAACGGGTACGCTAAGGGATATGTTCAATAAAAAAGTTCTCGAAAAGAAAATTAAACTACTATTTTTATTTTTCAAATATTTAATTAATTAAGAATCTAAAATAAGAACAAAACATAAACATTTTCTTCATAATTTGAACAAAAACAATAACAAAAGAAGACCTTTAAACTACCCGTTTTACCCCCATGGGGTGCCTAAAACGGGTACGGCGTTTGGGCAAAACGGGTATATGGTAATTATCGAGATCAATGGACATTACAACGAAATTGTGTTAATTAACTAATTCTATATTAATACTAATAAGTCTTTATTTTCATTGCAGTCTTCATTACTAAACTTATTGTACTTTCTTGGATCATCATTCATCATAAATCAACTTACCGACTTACCTTTAGGTACCCGATTTACCACTACCCGTTCTGCCCAAGAGCACGTTTTAGTTTTAACACTTCATAACCTTAAAATGTAAACAAAGGTAGCCACAAGTTTTCGAAGACAGACTAGCACAATACTAGTAAAATCATAACGTCAAACTTTTGAGAATATATCATACACAATTTTTAAGTAAACACAACTACTCCAAACCAATATTTTTTAGTGTAAATAGCAAAAAAACATTTTTTTATCTTACCTTGAAAGCGCTTGTGTCACTGTTGCGAGCCCACTGCATGTGGTTGGTTGATGCTCGAGACACCACACTGCACTCACACATTTGCAATTTTGCTTACGGCGCGCAAATTTAAAAGCCTACCCGCTTTAGGCGGGGTACCCGTTTTAGGCCCACCTCCCCCTAAACTTAGCGATGATTATAGGCACTTACCTAATCAAAAATAACCTATGATTAGTTATTGATTTTTATTGGAAATAATTAAATCAGTAACCTACCCACCCAGTCCTAAATTTTTGGGTCAAATAATTTTTTCTCATATGTGTTCTACCAGAATCGGTAGATCCACGATGCCATCGTACATTACCGCTTAGAGACAGATTTTGAAATCGGTACGACATGCGACATTTTGACTCTCATCTCCAGGCGCGTTAGCCGGGCGAGCATTCGCAAAACACACTTCCACCATTCGGTGAAGTTCATGCCCGCGGCGGGATTCGAACCATAGACCTGCTGCGCGGTAGTCCATAGCTAATGGCACTGAGCCATCACTGCTTCCCGTTAGGTGCTTACTGACAGATTTTCTACTTGAGGTTGGTAGCTATCCAGGCGAGCATTTGCAAAATGCTCTTCCACCACGCGGTGAAGCTCAATGTCGCGGCTGGATTCGAACTATGGACCTGCTGCGCGGCAGTCACTAGCTAACGCCATTGAGCCAGCACTGCTTCCCGTTAGGTGCTTACTGACAGATTTTCTACTTGAGGATGGTGGCTAGCCAGGCGAGCATTCGCAAAATGCCCTATGCCCTTCCACCAAGCCGTGAAGCTCGAGCCCGCTGAGGGATTCGAAACATAGACCTGCTGCGTGGCAGTCCATAGCTAATGCCACTGAGCCATCACTGCTTCACGTTAGTTGCATAGTGACAGATTTTCTACTTGAGGGTGGTAGCGATCTCGGCGAGCTTTCGCAAAATGCCCTTCCACAACGCGGTGAAGCTCAATATCGGGGCAGGATTCGAACTATGGACCTGCTGCGCAGCAGTCCATAACCAATGCCACTGAGCCATCACTGCTTCCCTTTAGGTGCTTGGCGACCGATTTTTTACTTGAGCTGCATTCGTAAAATGCAGCTTAAGCCCGCGGCGGGATTCAAACCATGGACCTGCTGCGTGGAAGTCCACAACCAATGCCACTGAGCCGTCACTGCTTTACAAAATATGTTGTAGTGAATGCAGTAAGTTACTAAGTATGTAATCATTATTTAGTAAAATGATTTGTACATAGCAAATGTAGTAGTTTGTTCTTTTCATATTGATGCCATAAACATACCTATATGTTCCAGAGATAAGACACAATTTTATAAGAAATGTAATCAATGACAATCATGTCACTTGCAATATTGAAACAGTACCTACCTACTAATGTTATTATAAAACTAAGGATGACTAAAAACAAGAAGGATCGCCCTAAATAGATACCTAGGTATGTAATATATTACATATTTATTTAGGGCGATCATATTATATTGCCTATCATCAATTCATCATATTATCTCACCCGAGCGACGTACCTAACGTATATGTACCTACTCTCCGCGAAAATATATTGTTCTGTGAAAGTGAATAGCTTGAGACACTATCTCCGTCGTCAAACATCGTAATTCGTTCGGCATGGTTCGTCTTTCATCGATATATCGCAAACAAGTGTGCGTAATTTGCGTAGATGTAATACGTGTGTGTGATGCGCGAGCACTATCTACTTACTACTCATCACGGAGTCTTTCCCTTTCCCACAAAGGTATAGGTGAAATAGCATGCTTTGTTGCCTCGCCCGCTGATAAGTTCGGGCCGCCGCGCGCCGGCAAGTGCATCCTTAATCAGAAACTGTGTAGAAGGATTTTTTAATCGATATGTTTTTCACATGCAACTTGAATTTCCCTTCTGTGAGCGTAATATCTGAGAGTATAATAAAGTTCCCAAACATATTACAACACCGTACACAATTAGCCTATTGCCTAAGAAGGACCTTTTATTTGTCTTTGCTAATCTAAAACCTGGCACCGCTATTTTATCTTTATTCCTAGTATTGTAATCGTGATTGTCACTGTTTAATTTAAATTTACTCAAATTTTTACGAACATACATAATATTTTCAAATATATATAGACTTGGTAAAGTTAAAATATCAATTTCTTTAAAAAGATTCCTCAGATATTCCCTGGACCCATTTTAAATATGGCTCGAATTGCACGCTTTTGTATGATAAAGATTGTCTCTATCTCAGCAGCAGTTCCCCACAGCAATACACCATACGACATAATACTGTGGAAGTACGCGAAATAAACTAGGCGAGCGGTAGCTACGTCTGTTAACTGTCTTATCCTAAGAACTGCATATGCAGCAGAACTAAGTCTTCCGGAGAGATCGTGTATATGTGGATCCCATTGTAAAGTGGAATCCATTTTGATTCCCAGAAAGACTGTCGCTTTGTCAATAGGGAGTTTATCTGGGCCAAGCTTTATGTTTGGTTCAACATAAAGAACATTTGGTAAAGAAAACTTTAAACATTTCGTCTTTTTTGAATTTAGGAGAAGATTATTAGCGGCTAACCATTTACAAATCTTAGATAATACATTATTTACATGCGTCAGTTAACTGTCTTTCCTATCTACTTTAAAAATCAGAGAGTTATCATCTGCGAATAAAACAATATCGCAGAAATCTTTGACCATGCAAGGCAGATCATTAATATATGTTAGAAACAGAAAAGGTCCCAAAATTGATCCCTGTGGTACTCCCATTTTTACCAATGACCCGGAAGAAGTATTGCCACTTATTCCAACCCTCTGTAGCCTGTCTGACAGATATGACTATAAGATTCAGAGCTTTTCAACGAATACCATTGTGGTAAAGTTTACGAATCAGAGTGCAGTGCTCTACACAGTCGAATGCCTTGGAAAGATCACAAAATACGCCAATAGCATCATGTGAACTCTCCCAGGCTTCCAGTATATGCGACATCAATTGAATCCGTTGTGGATTTGCTCTTTGTGAAACCAAACTGATTCCCATTCAATAAATTATGCTCATTAAAATGGGATAGAAGTTGTTTGAGCATAATTTTTTCGAATACTTTACTCAGAACAGGTAAGATGGAAATAGGTCTATAATTGCAATTTTGTAGATGTAGATAGGTACTACATGTACTTACATAGGTAGCTGTAATAGCATGTGAGCACAAGATCATAACCCTAGCGTCAGAAGTGATGAGAACTACGCGTTAGAAAGAGAGGCACCTTGTAGGTGAATATAAAGGTTGGTACTCAACGGCGTGCGATCTGAATTTCTCTTTATTGCGTCGTAGCAGAGTCGCTTATTTATTTAAGCGACTATGCGGAGAGACTCTTCTGGACCTTTTATTTTGTGGTATAGTGAAGACGCGACTAACATGTAACTGATTTTTGCTCTTTAAAATTGTATGTGCTCGCTAGTTAGAACGGTTGGAACTCTTCCTCCCTTGTAATAAGTAGGACAAACATTTGTCACGAGCGGGAGTTCTCGGCGAGCGGAATTCCGTAAATAAAATAAATAAACTGTGCACATTTTTAGTACCACCCACATCGAACGAACGTAACATTGTGTCGTCGTCTCCCGTTGCAGGTAGAGCTGGCCGCCGGTGCTGCCACCATCCTGCTCCGAGCGCACCATGCCGCCCCCTCCCCCGCCTCGCCCCCGCCCCCGCCCCTCGCGGTGCCCCCCGCGCCCCGCCCCCCCACCCTCGCGTCCGAGTTGCGGCGCGTGCGCTTCCCGAGGCGGGACGTCGCCGCGCGGAACGGGCTCTCTCCCCCCGCGCCCCCCGCGCCGCCCCCCCACCGCCCGCCGGCCAACGGCGACTCGGAACCGTTCCCCGAGCGCGAGCCTCGGCCGGACGACATCGCGCACCTACTAGCGCCCCCCGTGCGCGCCAACGGTCTCACCGAGCGTTTCGAAACGTTCGCGAAGGACGGATCGATCAACGGGATCGGGGAACGGCCGGAGGCGCCGTTCGGCGCGAGAAACGGCGCCGTCCGCCTCGACCGCGACTCGAGACCGCGGCGCCCGCCCGAGCGCGCGCCGGCAGGGCCGCCCCATCGCCGACCCCGGGAACAAGACTCGATATTCAAATCGGAATCAGACTACCTTCGGCCGAAAGCGGAGCGGACGCCCGAGGCGACGCCGGACCGGAGGTTCGAATCGAGAGGCGATCGCCGGTTCGAGAGGAAGGCGGTGCGGAAGCTCGAACCGAAAACGGAACTCGGGCCGGAAGCGAAACCGGAGCCGAAGCGGGAGCGGGAATCGACGTCGTCCTCCCGGTCCTCGAGCGGCGGGTCGGAGTCGGAGGAGCGGTGGTGCGGCGTGGTGGCGGGCGCGGTGATCGCGCGCGCGCTGGTGCTGTGCCGCGCGCGCCTGTACCCCGGCCTGCACACTATCCTGGCGGCGCCGGAGGGAGGCGGGGGCGGGGGGGAGGCGGAGTGCGCGTGGTGCTGGCGGGTGCGCGGCTCCCCGACGTGCCTGTGGTACGGCGCGCCGCGCGTGACGCCGCTGCACGCGCGCGCGGCGCGCACGGTGCGCGGCCGCCGGTACCTGTGCGCGTGCTGCGGGGACGGACCCGCGCCCGCGCCCATAGACCCCGCGCCCGATGACGTCACCGCCGGCTGGTACGGGAAGGGGTACCGCAAGGGCCGCCGCCGCCGCCGGTAGCGAGCCCCACCACAGATACCGTACGACGAGGAGCCGTCCGGTGTCGCGCCGCCCGCCGTTAAACAATTCTAAGTATCGAAACAGTGCCGAGTTCCGGAAATCGTTTGTGATCGCCGCGTCTGCGAATCTCCCTCCGCAATGTGGGAACGTGTGGCAGGCGTCCCCGAGCGTCGCGAGCTCGGCGTCCGCGAGGGGAACGGGCGGGCGTTACGTTTTGTATGTTAAAAAATATTACCTCCGCAAACAATAATCGTTTACGTAGCGCGTATTTAGTCATATATTATCAAAAAAAGAAACACATTTTTGGTTGTGAGTTCTTTGTGATGCCATATTAGCCCTCGATGAGATCTGCTCGTAATATAAACGTGACCCGTTCGACGTTCTTGTCTTCGCGCTGAATCTCTTATTGACAGTAATGGCGGCCGACAAGTGTTCGGGAACGGCACTCCCGCGCATGTCCTGCCTGTTCCATTTACTTTAATTAACGAGAACTTTCATTCCCTCCTCAAATATTTTACACTTAAAATGTTAAACGACCAAAATACAGTTCGTGACGCAACGTCATATAAATTCCTCTAATATAAGATCGATTCGTTAATTGTTAGAATTCTTTGAAACGCAAAATGTTCGTGTCCAACGGGAATAGAATCCGCGTTCGGACGCACCGGGTCCCTTAACCGCTTGCGATCGCCTCACCGACTCGCACGACATAATGCAAATGTTCTAAGTTGCTCTAGTTGTAACGGCCGCAGTGGACGGTGCGCCGACGAACTCGACAAGTGCACTTCATATCACCAAAAGAAGTCCTAATTCAAAGACTTAAGTATGGCAGGGAGGTCTCGAGCCCTTTATTATATGTAAACATGTTTAGCAGCAGTATCGCACGATAACCTAACATCACAATATTATTTGTAATACATATACATAGTGTGCAGTATGATGGACAAGTTATATATACGTACTCCAGAGCGGTACTCATCCAGCTTTAGTTTTTATAATCATGTGATGTTCGCTTAGCGCGCGGTGCGGTGGTGTGGTGTGGTGTGCGGTAGGAGTTGGTCGTGTTTAGTAATGTATGCAGGTTGTATCTGTATAGGTAAAGGATAAGGTGATGGTTGTGATGTTAGTGTGTATTGTAGTGTATAGTGTTCCTTTTGTACATGATGTGGTCCGCACAGCACACGTAGCCGGGCGCGGCGCCGCCTGCCTGCCCCCCCCCCCCCGCCCCCCCCCCCCCCCCCCCCCCCCGCCCGCCGCCTGCACGCTCTCCTCGTCTCTCTCGAGGCGTCGTGTCGCGCGCACCGTGCCCAGGTACAGGTACCTCAGCACGCGGCGTGCAGTGCGCACACAGTTATTGTTGCCGACGACTAAACGGACCCTCCCTCCCTCCCTGTCCTTACCGACAATAACTTACATAATACAATAAACCTAATAATAACATGCTTTTACAATACAACACTCGCATTGAACAAACATATTATCCATAATATAACTGTACAATCCGAATGAGAAATAATGCTCGATATGACAATTGATATATTTTTTTCATATTATCTGTAAAAATGTTTAATGGTAGCCATCCGCGCGCGATTCGATCTGCGGAGCGCCCGTTTACTTCCAACATTACCGACGATGGCGACGCGGCGCGGGACAACGCGCGGTTGCACAGGGGTGCGTTCCGAGGCTCAGAGTGTAGTTGTTTGGTTGTTTTGCAACGTACCCTGAGGTATGGAACGACCGGTTGTTTTATAACCTCTAACAAATTGTGACATTGACAGACTTACATCATTATCGTAATAATAATTGCTATTTAACACTATCACAAATTCGTTTTCCATTTTTATTTAAGTTTTATAATTTGAGAAATGATATTAGTATTTATATTTTTTGAGATTTATGGGTGAGCGCATCAGACAGAATACGATATAAACGTCAAAGTCATTTCATGTTACGCGTTTTATGGTTAAAAAGTTGCAACCTTCAAAGGTTTGGAACGGTCCAGTTGTGACAACCGAACGCTCTACTCGAAGGTTGTGAACGACGTTAGAGTGAAAAGTTGCACTCCGAGTGCGCTCTAACCAAAGTTCGGAACGCACCCCAGTACACTAACTTTACTCAAACAAACACGCTGCGTCAAATGTGTCCAATTCGAATCGTGCTTCAATTTGTTAATAATGTTTGTGTATTGTAATGTACCTTCGGACGAATAAACTATTTATTTATTTTTAGTTGTATTTAATAAAATCGTTCATTTTCCCATTACATGATAATAATAATGTAAATGATATTCATTGAACGATGATAATTTAGTAGTAATGAATAATATATCCGGCGAATGTGCTGATTGATCGTCCAAATGCATTTGTATGAACAATTAATTTATTTAGATAATGTTTACGTCGTTAGAGCCATCGGCCACCGGCCGGGACGTGCCGGCGCCGGACTGACACCAACCAAACTGTTCTTACTGAATATATTACACGGATACATTGCAAACAAATTAAAATAATAACATAAGCAATATAACTGAGCAGCGCCGGGACATTGTAAACAGTGTATATTGCGTGTACAGCGACGCGACCTGTCGTGCCTCTATACTCTAACTGACCGTTGTACTCGAGCGCGCTATTCGACAATATATAACATGAACTATTGTAAGTATTGTCGCGATACTCGACTTATGGAACACTGTGCACATCGTTCCATAACATATCCCTAAAATCTTATAAAATATATAACATTATGAAGCGAAATGTTGTCTTAGGTTTTCGCGATTATTACACATAGTAATTAAACTACTTTAAACGGTTTAATTACTATTATGTAACGAATGTTATCTGTTCAATAATAAAGAAAACATAATATTAGACATCGCTACGAACACTCCCCGAATGTTTCGCTTATTACGTGCTCAAGTACAATTCAGAAGCAGTGATAGCCGCGCGGTAATACCTGTGGACTGCAGCGGCGCAGGTCCTTGGTTCGATACCCACTCGCAGCCTCGAGAGTTAGTCATTCTGGGTGTAGTCCGTTTAAACAATACATTGAATATCTCAGTACCGGTCCGGTGTGTGATGGCCCTAATCTCGTACGCTTCATTCGTTTATTTATTTTGTACATTTACAACGCATTTACATATAATGTTAGTTAACTATAATGTTGTACGATTATCTACACGTGGCATGTTCCATTAACTACCTGCCTACCTACTGTACTGTACTGTACTGTACTGTACTGTACTGTACTGTAGGTACGCCAAGTGACGTCACGTGCCGTACCTACTCGGAGGTATACTCGACACGTTGACATAACATAATGCCAAATAATTATGTATTCTCTATTTCTTAAGTACTTACTTACTTGTTGATAACGTTCAGTTGAACAAAATATGTTATCAACCACTTTTCATTATATTTGTATGACTGATGATGATTGCTTAACTAATAACTACTGTACACACTAGGTATGGATACTTGTAACGTTTTAAAGTTAGGATTCTGATAATGTAGTATTGTAAACCGAGGGTCGTAAGCAATCTTACCTACGCCCCAGGTGAACACTAAACTTTTCACCATAAATGCGAGTAAATAAAAAAAAACTCACAGTGACTTCATAAAATAATACAAACCGTATTAAAAGGTTAGCTAGGTAGGAGATACATTAGCTTCTGACCGGCCAGATTAGCCGTTTAGTGAGTGATGGTAGGATTGAAAATGATTAACTTGTCTCTTAATTGGCGACAGAATTCTACATGAAAGTGGTAGCCGGTCTAATTCAAAAATGATAAATAAAATGTAATGACAGACGACAACGTGCAAAGGGCAATATCCTGGTTATTGTAATTGTTTTATTTTTATATTGTGTGCCCGCACATACCTAGCTAGGTACAATAATTGAGAGTTATATAAGGTAGAGCGGCAATGAGTAGGTATGCGAGGCCGCTGTCTGCAGAGTCAGTGGCAACTGGACCTCTCCTATTCACTCCTCGCCTCTCGAACGGACGCTCCTACCTATCCCTACCCACCACTGCCTTCAAGTTGACAATCGCTATAAGAATACTGCTATAAGGGTACCTATACAGATATAATAAACATTAGATTATTATATCTTACGTACCTTTACGTTTGTTTACGGCCGATAGGTACCACCATCACCTCGGCTTGGAGCACGACGTGGACAGATTCAACCTACAATCATATAATTCTATCTCTTTCCCTCTTTATTTCATAGATGCTTGAACAACAAACAATACTTATCCCTTACGTAAAATACGTGCGGAATGAGAAAGAAATCTGTGATTTATGTAGGTATATTGTCAAGTTAATATGTACTTAGGTCACTTTGGATAAATAAACTATTTATTTTTAGTTGTAACGTAACAAAATCAATTATTTCCGTGTGGTATATATCATAATAATATGTAAAATGTTTTGACGTAGATAGGTATGTAGGTAATGATGTTGTAGCTACAAAGCGTATGTTGTCATTATCTACGTTTAGGTTCCTAAGTATTTGTAAATGCATCTCAAACTGAGGATGCAGATTTCATGTTTAATGTATGGAAGGAACATCTGTCAGAAACCCTAATCTTATGTACGATCTCATTGTCGAGATGCAATAATTAATACCTAACAAAACGAGTATTACCCAGTGGTAACACTATATAGTTTGTGCAACGGTAAACAGTCGGTAAGGATCCCCCCACTCAGTGGGCCGACGTGAATGGCTAACAGCTGATTTGTCACTAGTTCAACAGTGGAAGTCTTCCGGATTAACATCAATATATATATATAATTGATTTATAATGAAAAGGACTGAGTTATGAATAAGTAAACGTGTAGGTACATTCTGCTATGTGCAGTCGGCCGCAGCCGGCTCGAGGCATCTACTTGTACATAATTATATAATATGTAATTGTAACTAAGTATCTATGTATGTAGGTACGTTTGTATGTTAAGGATTTAGCTTGTAAGTGATTACCCATTAAGATAATTCTTATGAAAAAAACCTGACGAATAAAACTTGCTGTAATATTTTTGATAATCTCGTTGTTTCATTTGATTAGGTACCTACCTATATAAGGGCCAAATACAAATAATACCTCTTTGAAAGTGTATCTATCTATTTTGACATAATATATATTATCAAAATACCCCCTAGGTCTGCGGACGAAACACATATTTTTGAACGTAATTTACTTTTAAATTCCTTTGATATTATATCGTTAATTGAAACTTGGCTACATGACGGTATTAGTGAAAGTGAAACATTTGATGGTAGGTACTTGGTCTGGCGCTGCGATAGGCCCTACTTTAAAACAAGACAAACTAAGGGTGGTGGGGTGGTTTTGGGGTACATCGTAAGCTATCAGCGGTAGCACGACCTGTGTGGACTTCCTCCGCTGAGGACATATGGGTCACAGTTACCTACAAAAATAAAAATAGTGCTTTGCATAAGCTGCATATTTGTACACTTTATCTTTGTGAGGAAAATCTGGGTAATTCTTATAATTCTCAACTACGTAACTTTACAGATAGTTTATCGATTATAATTAATTCAAATCCAGATGAGATTTTTCTAATAATGGGGGATTTCAATATGCCAACCATTGATTGGGGTAACTATGGGAACTTGCAGCCAACGGGTATAGCAGGTGAGACCCAAATACATTTCTTTGACACTGTAAACGAATGTGATTCAAATCAATTTATGTCGTAATGTCGCCAAACAAAGAATTTTGGATTTAGTTTTTAGTAACACCGACTTGGCTGTATCCGCTTGTGACGACCCTTTAGTGCCAGAGAATGTTCATCATAAATCTCTCAATATTTCACTAGTATTACAGAGCATCGAACCATTAAGTTTAAATCCTATAAAAAACTTACGAATCAGGAGACTATGACAAAGTTATATCATCATTAAATCAGACTCAATGGGTAAAATGTTTATGTAACAGTTCCTTAGAGGATTCTGTCAAGTATTTTTATGAATTATTGAAAAATATATACCTTTTAAATTAGTTCACTCATTATCATTCGCTCCATGGTACAACACAAGTTTTAAAAAAATACTAAAAGAAAAACTGAAATACCACAACTATGGAAACACCGATGATTATCGTTAAAAAAAACTTTATCAAATCTAACAAAAAAGGCTCAAATGCTCTTCCTTCTACGCTATCTTGGAAAGGGCGATCAGCTAACACTAGTGAAGACATATGCAATGTTTTTGCCATTTTTTTTTTGTTTTTTTTTTTTTTTTATGCCTGATAGGTAAGCCTTTGACCACTATCTCACCTGATGGTAAGTGATGATGTGGTCGAAGATGTTGTTCAGGCTAACCTAGAAGTACTGGCTCTCAAGGACAGCTGCCGGAACACACCGTTAGGTGCTTGGCGACAGATTTTCTACTTGAGGGTGGTAGCTAGCCAGGCGGGCATTCGCAAAATGCCCTACCACCATGCTATAACGACTGCCATCCTAAGACGACAACCGGGACCGACGGCTTAACGTGCCCTCCGAAGCACGGAAACGCTCAGTAGTAATGTCACTAGCCGTCACCCATCCAACTCATGACCGCGCGCGACGTTGCTTAACTTTGCTGATCGGTTGAGAACAGCTAAGTAAACTTCGCTACGAGCGCTTCAACTTTACTTCCAATCTAATTTTCTCGAGTATAGGTACTACCCAACGACATTTTACCACAATCTCCATATCCACAGATTATTCAAACACATCAAGTGACATAGACATTAATCCTGATTCCATACTTAAACTTCTTAAGACGGGAAGGAAGTCTCGTATTTTCATATAAAAAGAGAAAACATTTCTCCCCCCTAAAACATCACCGATTTTGATGATTTTTGGATATGTTATAGATGTTAATCAATATCCACGTTTATAGGTTTTGATTTTTATCATTTTATTAAAGGAATTTGAATTAATGGATATTTAAATACTGATATTTTCTCAAAACTTGTTTCTCTAGTTGGTGAATTGTTAATATGAAAACTAATGATAAATAAAGAAAAAGGAAAACCTATAAACCTAGTTTTTTCTGTCAGTTATAAAATAAGACCAAAATTTTTAGATTTGATAAATATTTACTATAAGAGAAACGTTTTCTTCCAGAACGCAAATTATGCGGAAATTCTAAGTCAAAACTTGAAGAAGCTGCAATTGTCCTTATCGCACAATTCTGATCGGGGGGCAGGGTAGCTGCACAGAATAAATAATAGTAGTATAGTAGAGATATTTGCATTAGTGATGCCAATATGCCTTTTCGATATGTTGGATGGTGAGTGATGGGAAAAAATCGACGGTGTTGATATTTTTATTCTACCAATATGAATGTTTTTCTGAATAGTACATTTGAATTATATCGAAACTAATAAATATATTATAGACGTACAAACCCAATATAAAAAAATAAAACATGTTCACAGATCAGTTCTTAGCTATAAATAAATTTCATGGTTTTACCTATCCTTCTAAGTATACCTATGTCGTGAAATCTTAGTTTCTGTTCTAAAGCCTACATTAAGTCGATGTTCTAGATATATAATGTAAATAAAATGTCACAACAGTTTTTGTAGCAAATCTAGTAGTCTCTAAAGTAAGTAGGAATAATATATTTGTTCTTCGTGACTCATAAAACATGTTATTTTTATAAAATAAACTCATCGCCTAATACAAAAAACAAACAAAAATTAAACCAACTTCTAACACCAAAAGGTCTGATATAGGTTGTTGAAGTCGGTACCACGACAGATTGAAAGTATGATCTCAAGATTGTGGTCATGGAGTCTTCGACAACTTATTTCACACTTTTAGTTTTAGAATTAGTTTCCATCATTATGTTGAATAAAAACGCCATAAGTCATGTGCGGGATTTGAACCCGCGAAAACGAAAAAGAACTAAGGTGAGTTGGGGAAAGCGCGGCGTAATTTTTTAAAAGTAAACTTTGCACTCGTATATCTTTGATACTATGGAAATTTTTATATACATTGTTTTTGTACTATATTACCCGATAAATAATCTCCGATAAAAACTTATAATTTCAGGAATTTGATACATTATATTCGATATTTTATTGGTTTTTTAAAAGCTTGTTCCTAGCCGCACTTTCCCAACGAAATGGGGCAAGAGCGGCAGTACTAAGAATTTAACAGTAGACGTGTTTATTATGACATTTTAATGTGATTAGCATTTAGATAATCCATAAAATAGACCATAATTTTCGATCCTTTCGTCATAGAAATAAGGTTCATCTCTAAAAAGATACATATAGTAAAACGGGGAAAGTGCGGCATATTTCCAAAGGACAGTGGCGCTAAACAGTTATTACCCGACTGTCCAAGAAGGAGGATATACTTTTTGATTTGTCTGTGCAAATGTGACTCTATAGCAGAAATATACCAATACTATGATAAATATAATCTAATAACTTTACATAAAAACGTTGAATGTGTGAGGGAGTGACTGTTTAGTAGGTAGGAGAGTTTTTTATTATTATTATACTAAAATAATAAAACATTACCTTAAAAAAGTCTTGTACATCAGTAATTTCAAATGAATGCATCGGGTTACATTGCTTTGTAGGTAACTGTGGTTGACGGTAAAATTGATATTAAAAAAAAATAGTTTTAATTATTTTTATAATTAAACTTATATTATTAACTTTTACTATTATTAGTCAGTAACTTATAGACATCTAAAAACTTAAATAATTAAAATAATAGGCAGGTAATTAAACAGTGGTTAAGTAAGTGTTACATAAACTTTTTAATGATTATAGTCACAAGCAGCCTAAACATTCAAATAAAAAGTTATGATTTTGAAACAAAACACAGAAACTTCAAATAAAATAACTTATCAGTCTCAAAAATAAATCTGCATATATTAATAGCATTATGGCACTGTTAGGTTACAAAACTAATTTAGTGATTATAAGAACTAATCGTGGAATTTTATATTGTTTACTAGCGGCGTAATAATTTAAAGTTCCATTTCGGATGGCTACTAATGCTCTTTGTAAAGTTTCGTGAATGCAACTCAGTCCATCTTTCTTTTTCACATAATTTCGCACCATGATCTAAAAAGGAAATAATAAAATGAGACAAAGCTAAAGGTTGAAAACCTCTGATGATGGGAAAGTGCGTCATAGGGCCGCATTTACCCCAAGCATGACAGCCGCACTTTCCCGAACAATACAATTTGAAGTTAGGTTTTAAAACCGGTGATAATAGCGTATATTGTTATTTACAAATAAAAAAACTATGTATATATGAAGCTTAGTATACAAAGAAAACACTTACATATTACAGATCAGTTACATTCTTGAACAAACTAAAATTTTGAGCACAGAAACGCACACGTGTTAGCTTTGAACCATAGTGAAATGTCAGCGTAAAGTAAAAATGGCGTTAAATGTTGATTCATTTAAGTTACGCCACCGATTTTTTTTCTCGGAACTATTTTAATTTCTCCGTTTATAACTAGATGGATGGCTTATCAATATCATTGTTAGTTTCTGGTATATTAACGCTCGCCGCGCTTTCCCCGTTACCGCACTTGCCCCAACTAACCTTATAGGAAAGATTTCAATTATGACGTCATGTCATTTAGCTCAATTGGTTAGAGCATACCCCGGCTAAAGGGTGGATGGACGCGGGTTCGATACCAACACATGACTTAAATTTTTCCTATCGTATATTGTAATTTTGTAATATGAAAATAATGTTTGATGGAAAAAAATATAGATTAGGAGCGGGATCAGAAGCTACAATTACAGGTACCTGTAGTTGCGGGCTCGAATCTTACCAGTAGCCAATAAAATTTCCATCTAGCAGGATTAAAAATAATATTTTATTTAAATCGGTGACTCAACTGTATGACCGGTAATATCAATATAATTTTAAAAACAAGCAGCGAATTTACGTTAGCATATAATTAACAATCAAGTAACTAGGTAATTATATGTAATTTTTTTAATATGTATATAAACAGTATAGATATATTATGTAGCATGCAATATAGTAGATTATACCTACGAAATACTAATTAAAGATGTCAATAGCTTGTACAACAATAAAACGAGTTTGCTAAAAGTAATTAGACTATAAAGTCAGACAAAAAGAAATCAACAACATCAAAATATGCAACACTTTACAAAATGTGAAACATCTTAACTTTTCAAAAAAATTACCAAATGTGTTATCAGCCTTTTGCAGTTGATCTGTAATATGGTAAATTCGTATATTTCTCCAAATTATTTATGAAACTACGCTTCAGTAATTATTGCCTTTTTTATAGCTGATAAGCTAGCCTTTGACCACTATCTCATCTGATGGTAAGTGATGATGTGGTCGAAAGTGTTGTTCAGACTAACCTACAATTACCGGCTCTCAAGGACAATAGCCGGAACACACCGTTAGGTGCTTGGCAACAGATTTTCTACTTGATTGCAATGGTAGTGTGATGGTAGCTAGCCAGGCGGACATTCGCAAAATCTCCTATCACCATGCTGTATGACTGCCGTTTGCCATCGTAAGACAACAACTGGGACCGACGGCTTAAGAGGAACGGGTAGAGAAGCACCCACAGAGAAATAGGTATTTCAACAAAGTGATGCTGTCTCGCCGCTAAAGGCCGGCCTCGCGCTCCGCGCGCCCCGCACCTCCGTCAAATCCTATAAACATATATGTATAGGTACTACAGAGAGACGTGCAGTCGAGTCACACGATCACAATTATTTAACTGTAGCCGCGCCACCGCGCCGCCCGCCGCTGTCGCGCCGCCGCGCCGCTTTCTTCTCGTCGACTTGAGTAAAAATATGTATTATAGTACTCATTTCAAGGTAGTATAAATCTGCTTAGCTTATCAAGTGAATAATCCAAAATGAACAAACAATCGATGTTTGTCTCAAAATTATTATAATTAAAATACTTTTAGTAATTAAACAACGTTAAACGGTTTAAATTTGTTTAATTACTATGTGTAATAATCGCGAAAACCTAAGACAACATAATAATACTTTTACTTTAAGAAAATATTGCGAAAATGTTTGTTTGTCCTTCTAAAAATAAAAAAAGACAAAGGTGCTCATTGGCTATTTACAATTGTGCTGTAATTATTATGCTTAACTAGCTACTAGCGTATACTAGCTTGTCAACAATACTAAATTGAAGCGCAAAAGACTGGTACCTTAAAAAGGTCGCATCAGGGAAGGCTGTTGTTATATTATGAAGGACTCACGAGAAACTGCAGAAGTACAAGACCTTAACGACTACATGGTGACAAATGTTTCGTATAGGTACATATGGTGTACTCATAAGGAACATCTCCGAACATTTTGTGGAAGTCTGGCATTTTAAATTAAATAATACCATTGTCAAAATGCACCCCAATAAATACCAGCTTCATTAAATTAATTACAAGAAGATGCCAACTTAAATATATTGGGTGACCGGTAGTGACATTACTACTGAGCGCTTCCGTGCTTCGGAGGGCACGTTAAGCCGTCGATGCCGGTTGTTGTCTTACTATGGCAAATGGCAGTCATACAGCATGGTGATAGGAGATTTTGCGAATGTCCGCCTGGCTAACTACCATCACACTACCATTACAATCAAGTAGAAAATCTGTTGCCAAGCACCTAACGGTGTGTTCCGGCAATTGTCCTTGAGAGCCAGTAATTCAAGGTTAGTCTGAACAACACTTTCGAACACATCATCACATGATCAGATGAGATAGTGGTCAAAGGCTAGCTTATCAGCTATAAAAAAGGTTGAATTCCTATATGCGAAAACATGTAAATGGTTACTAGTATAGTTATATATAGGTACTGTTTGTTTTCCGAATAAAATAAAATAGATTAAAAATATAATAATGTGTTCAAAAAATGTGAATACAATATATGTAGTTATGTAGGTAGGTACTAAGAATGGTCAGATCCTTGACTACATCTTTAACGTAGGTAAGTAGGTATATATCAGGGGTGGCCAAACTTTTAAACCATGCGGTCTACATTATAATTTAAAATAACTCCACGGGCAACTAGCAATGGATAAAAACTGACAAAACTATTTGTTTATATTCTTTACAGTTAATTACAAAGTTTTCATAGTAATAAAATAAGTATACCTACTTCACTTATAATTTTTATTCACTTTTGAACATATTGAACAACAATATGCTAGGCTAGATTTTTGGCACTGCACAGTTACCACAAGTTTATAATGCTGCACAGTGTATAAACTAACTACAATACGCAAGAAGGAAGTCAAATGCTCGTCTGACTGATGTGTTGTTTAAATCGCATTATAGTTGAAAATATTCATTCTCAAAGATCTAAAATCGGAGGATCTAAAAAAAAAGGTCAAAGATTAAAGTGTGGCATTTTATTTTTTGATGTATCAGTGCCATGTCTGTATTTTTAAATACTCTTGCTTTCAATAAGAATTCTCACCTAATTTTGCTGAATTTCTTCTTCACCGATACTGATTCAGCAGCTATGAATTCACCTATTTTCAGCACCGATGAATTTTAATAAATTACATATCAATATTCATGCCTTCGCATACAGGAAAATACCATAAATAAAGAAAAAATAAGTGTATTTCTTAGTTACTTGGATGGGTGACCACTACTACCATTTACCTATTAGGTACCGTAGAAAATCTGTCGCCATGCATCTATAACGGTGTGTTCAGACAGCTGTTCGTGAGAGCGAATAAGTCTACAGTCTGACTTCATAATTACTTACCATCTGGTGAGTTTGTGGTCGAAGGCTAGAAAAATATACTCAATGATAAATGTCAGCAGTCATTTTCGTGATAGTCACTTAGTTAGTGGGGTAGCAAAACTCAAATCATTCAAACATCACTCAAACATCACATTCACAAAACCTTCGACACACAAACAATATAACCTTCCATTCATCCGCAAACAACTCACTTATATATTTTGCATGGTGGTAGGGCATTTTGCGAATGCCCGCCTGGCTAGCTACCACCCTCAAGTAGAAAATCTGTCGCCAAGCACCTAACGGTGTGTTCCGACAGCTGTCCTTGAGAGCCAGTACTTGTAGGTTAGCCTGAATAAAATCTTCGACCACATCATCACTTACCATCAGGTGAGATAGTGGTCAAAGGCTAAACTATCATGCATAAAAAAAAAAAATATTGTTTAAAATATATGCACCTAAATTATTTGATGGGTGCAACTGTATCAGCTGGATTGTTCACTGCTGAACCTTAATCCCCACGCTTGGCAGGCGTCTTGGCGTTCGCAGTTTAAGATATCAGTTTCTCATAAGGCGCTGCTGCAAATTTCAATCGATTGCAAATTCTGCAAATGGCCCTTGATTTTTATGTTCTAATAATACGTATCACTGTCTGTCCGTCCGTATGTCGCAGCTCTATACCTATATATGTAGTTAATATGAGCTACAAACTTGTAATTTGACTCAAAACGAAAATAATACTAATATTACTATACTTGCATGATGGTAGGGCATTTTGCGAATGCCCGCTTGGCTAGCCAACACCCTCAAGTAGAAAAGCTGGCGCCAAGCACCTAACTGTGTGTTCCGGCAGCTGTCCTTGGGAGCCAGTAATTTAAGGTTAGCCTGAACAAAAGCTTCGTCCACATCATCACTTACCATCAGTTGAGATAGCGGTCAATGGGTAGCTAAGTATAAATAATAAAAATATAAATTCTTTATATTATATTCTTGTTTGTTACTACGGGTCCAATATACGAAAAAATAGCAATTTATTTTTTTGTATGTACCTACCTATAGTCTGGTTTTTAATTCGAGATCAAAAATGTAAACAAAGAAATGTCAATATATGTCATTGTCAAACTGATAGGTCAGGGTCTTCAATAGTTTTTCTTCAAAAATATTCTCACAAGTGTGGCTATTAAAAACAAAAAAATCTTACACAAATTTTTTCAGGCTTGAATATATGCGTAAATATGTACGCGCATATAAAAGTGTTTTATTGTTTCATAATAATGCAATAAATTATAGCATTAAATATATTTTTTACATTAAATGCTCCATCCGTTCCCAAAATATGAAAAATGACCAAGTACTTGTAATTTTTTTGCACGGTTAACACCTTTGTTTACATTTTTGATCTCGAATTAAAAACCAGAGTATAGGTAGCGTTTAATCGTTATAAGAGCTCGTTAAACAAAGTGTAAAATTGCACACAACCTCATATCCATGGTACGGGAGCCCTAGGAGGCGGTGCGAGGTGGGCAGCAGAGCATTCTGAAAGAGTGCCAAGTACCTATACATTGCGATACCCATTCCCTGATAGGTGGAGGCCTTTCTTCAACGGTGGAAGGAAATCGGCTGTTGAAGAAAAGTAAGTAGATATCAATGAATTACCTCATGCCAATAATAACCGTTTGCGACAGGTCACGGTAGTGCCGTTCACTTATAATATAATAAGTATAGCAATTCACTTATCCTTTTTTATTTATAGAGATGCCAATAATGAAGTCGGTTAGAAGCAACGCACACTAATCGGTCCGAGCATGTTTGTTGTATAAACAAGCCAACGTCTCGCGTCTGCAGCGCGCGATCATTCCATGGGTTTCTTAAAATAGCTCCCGTCTTGTGTGGAGGGGAAGGCGGGTGGGGAGGGAGTGACGCCATTCCCAACACTGCATCCGTCTGTACTGTACCCCAGTTACACAGTTGTAGTAATTACTCAGCTGGGGTGCGTTCCGAACCTTGGTTAGAGCGCACTCGGAGTGCAACTTTTCACTCTAACGTCGTTCACAACCTTCGAGTAGAGCGTTCGGTTGTCACAACTGGACCGTTCCAAACCTTTGAAGGTTGCAACTTTTTAACCATAAAACGCGTGACATGAAATGACTTTGACGTTTATATCGTATTCTATCTGATGCGCTCACCCATATATCTCAAAAAATATATAAAATATATAAATTTATAATATAAATAAATATAATATAAAACTTAAATAAAAATGAAAAACTAATTTGTGATAGTGTTAAATAGCAATTATTATTACGATATTGATGTAAGTCTGTCAATGTCACAATTTGTTTGAGGTTATAAAACAACCGGTCGTTCCATACCTCAGGGTAAGTTGCAAAACAACCAAACAACGAAACAACTACACTCTGAGCCTCTGAACGCACTCCTGCTCCGCAGTGCGTTTACCTAGGAGACGACAACTGAACATAATTTAAACATACTTCGACATTGTCAGCGCGCACGGATACTTTTTTCTGTTTCGTGATCAGCTCTAAGGAGGTGTGGCGTGGGTTCTAAAGTCGCCAAAAGGTATGAATATACTTTAGTTGAGTCCTATACATGAGTGTTGTGTGTGATGAGATAAGTTACGCTGTAATAGTAAGGATACTATCTGGAACGGAAGCCGTTATCGCATGCAGCTTCCCGCGCTCGGCTAGCGGCGGCGGCGGCCCGACGACATCGCCACTCGCCGCCTCTACTCAACCACACGACAAGTACACGTTCTTGCTTCAATCATACTTTATACAAGTTTACTCGCAGTGCCGCTGTTCAACATTCACGTATATAGTATACCTACCTACATAGCCTAGTTTATGTGCACAGTGCTGTGTTGTGAGACCACACGTGTTTTTTTATTTTATACAGTTTGACCTATATTTGTAATAATTGATAGTGTATCTACCTACTTAGATACTTTTTTGAAGGTAAGTAAGTATGTATTTAATTAAATGTTGTTGAAGGCATCAGTAAGATAAGAACTTACCAGTTACCTACCAGGCTGGTTCATAGTGTTTGTTACCGGGTATCCCGCACGCAACGCACAATGAATAGATAATAATTAGGGGCGGAACTTAGCTTCTGTGCAGGTGCAGGTGGCTAAAACTTTAGTTGTGTTGTTGATGTGTTAAGTGTTAGCGGTAGGTATCTATAGGTAGGTACTTACCCTTCTAAGGATATCTAATAGGTAACTATTTAAATATAAATAATAATATTTGAATACTGTTGACATTTCTGATCTACAAAATCACAACGAAATAATATTTGAACCACGATCGAGAGAAATTAAAAACCCGCGCGATATTACACTGCGATGGTATCTCATCCTTACGTGCTAAATTCCATGAATTTTAAACCCAGCACTTATGTAACGAACAGTTGCTTACATTTAATTTTACGTGAGAGAGGGTAGATCGACTCCAAATAGGCGTGCGACAGAAGAGAAATGAGCCGACCGAGCTTCGTTTCGGTTGCTGCTATAGCGGTAGTCGTTTCACAAGGGTCAGTATTTTCATGAGAGGGACAAGTCACTCGTCTGACGGTAAGCGTTATGCATGACTGTCAATTACAGTTGCAGTGTCACGTCACGTCCTCGTTTTGCTCACACTGCGCTCGTCTCTCCGAGGCGATGATTCTTATGTCTTGTTTGCCCAGTAACTTAATTTGGTATTCAGTGCTCTTCACCCTCAGAAACACAGTAGTGTTTGCACCTATGGACTGCAATCCTGCACTTGGGAGTGCAATCCTGCACCCGAATGCCAGCTCCGCAGTCTTACGGGAAACCACCTCCCCAATTCCACAAGATCTGCGGGATTGGCCGAAACCTGCAGAACATAACCATCAGTTAAACTCGTTAAGGAGGCACTATTAAAACTAAAGACTTTCAATGATATAGAAAGAAAGAAAGAAAGAAAGAAATCATTTATTTAGGACTTAATAAACACACGACAGCAAACAAAAGACATAATACACATATACATATAAAACACATAAAACTATACAATCACAATTTATACATAAAGTTAAGTAAACATAATAATATATTTATACAACACATGTTCAACATTAAAAAAATATATATATTTACTGTCATGTGCGGTCCTAAAAAGGACTTGGCTCAGCATAGTTCTGCAGACAAAACCTACAGCGCTGATTTTCAGCCAAGACCTAAGTGACGCACGGACACAATGATAAAAACTAATAAACAAAACAAAACTACTCAATATAAAATATTACTACAACTCAATATTAAACGTGACACCTCAGCCATAAAAAATAAAATAAAAATAAAAACAACACACCGACTACAAGCACTCTGTTTCGTTTCCGTCCACAAACATGCTGGAATTTATTCCATACCTAGATACTATGTATATATATATATTCAAGTTAAACGAACGAATAAAAACAATAACATTTGATATACATTATTTATTCTCTTTAGTGTAAAACCTATTAATTATTTTTGAGATTTGCTTGAATTATTATTACTGATTTTCTTTTGGAATTCTAGCAAATGTACTTTAAATTTACGTCTAAAATTAGGCTTATGCTTTAATATCCTTAAGGGAGGAGGAAGCGAATTCCAACATTTTGTGGCAGCGAAACGAAAACTTCCGCGAAACGCAGCAGTGCGGTGTCGAGCGGTAATTAATAGATACGATGAGGCCCTAGTGGCATATTTATTATGGTCTTTGGCCCAAACGAATTTTGAATAAAGATAATTTGGCTGTTGAGACTTCACCACACCAAACATAAGTGTAGCAAGATGAAGTTCTCTTCTATGCTTCATATTGAGTATGTTGTGGTGGTTTAGGAAAGGAGAAACGTGGTTACGTGGTGGTATTTGAAAACAAAAGCGGGCACAAGCGTTTTGAACTCGTTGAATGAGGCGAGAGGTTTTAGCAAAAAGACGAGGACCATAGACACAGTCAACATAGTTAAATTTGGAGAGAATTAGGGAATCTACTAGTGATATGCAAAGATCAGTACTCAGATAATTTCGAATTTTATATAGAATTTTCAACCGGTAGAAACAGTTACTGACACATGCAGACACATGACGCTCAAACCTTAACTGTTCATCAAAAATAAGCCTCAGAAACTCGCTCTATTACTTCTCCACTTATGGACAACAAAGGATTCAATATTGTTATTTTTTGTATTTGACGCTTAGTGCCTAAAACCATATACTTAGTCTTTTTAGCATTTAGTATTAATGAATTAGACATAGCCCAAGCCTGAACTCTTGCCAGATCTTCATTTATCTTAACTTCTGCGTTTCTTAGTTCATCAGGCCTAAATGAAAAATATAATTGTATGTCATCAGCATACACGTGATATTTACGCAGCCAAACCGGAAGAATCTTCGACGCGTGTCGCTTCTACACGAAGCATCCTCAGGAGGTCTTGACTATACTAGCGCACGATCGAGAGATGTTTCTCGATCGTGCGCTCGTAGAGTCGTGATAGAGCGCCATAGAGCGTGGCGTTTGTGACGTCACGTCGGCTTAGCAGGAAAATTAGGCGGAATTGTCACTAGATATATTTTTATATTTTTTAAGTGTTTTATTAAAATATTAATTTGATATTTTCTTAAATATTTAAAAACATTTGTTATTATTAAATATGGATTTCCGCAAAGTAACGCCTGAGTCTGTTCATTGTCGATATAGAATCATACCTTTATGTTTGTGCATGTCTATTTTGAAAGTATTCAAGTACTCAAAAACACTATCTGCTGATTGTTTAGCACTAAAGATTAAATGAAACTTGTGATTAAGGACTAGAACGATCACTCAAAGTAGGTACCTACGTTTGACGTTTGCTAATATTATAGGTATTCTTGTTCGGTGAAACCACGTCACGTAACTAGAGATTTAAATTAGGATCCGAGATTGTGTTAGCTGGAGCACCTCACGACCGTTGTTGTTTTACCTCATACGTATTATTAGGTTTAGGTTCGCTTTTTGCAGGATTGCTGTCTTTATTTGTACCACCTTTGTAAACTGCTGCCAAGTAGAATATCTGGTACTTACCCACTGAGACGGACTTTTGCTAAAGGAGACCTACAGCATAGAACATATAATAATACTACGTATAGAACGGACACTCCTCACCCCCCACCAAAACCAGCCGTCCTCACCTCGCCACCTATTCTGAGCTGTCGCTGAGCTGACTTGAGTACGGGACGCGCAACTCGCGCACGATGACGTCACGATTGTACGAGTATTTTAAAAGTTGAGAATGGGGTACTCTTGTGCTGTTTACGGTTGCTGATCAACTAAACGAGAAAAGAATTGGAGTTTTTGTAGATTCCCTAAGGATAAAACGAGATAAGTCATTCTTGGTAACCTACACTAAGGACCTACCTATTTGTCATTCTTCATTTATATAGTAGGTAACTTATAAAAACCGGTAATTTACAGTAGGTATTGAAAAAAATACAAACAAGACTTTATCTTTGTATTTTATTCAAACTGTTATTCAAATGATTATTTTAGAAGGTTTTCGTTTGCAATAAATATCCGTGGATATCGACTTCGTTTGCAGCGAAACAAGTTTTGTGTCTTTATAACCTATACCTACCATAGAGAAAAGCAATACACATACCGACCTTCGCTACCGTTGACACGCAGCACACTTCATGTGTGTTTATTATACAAGAAGAACATAAATTATTATTGTGATTGTAATTACCTATTATCATTACTTATATAAAATGTGAACTTGGAATGATACTTTTTGTATAGTGTAGGTATCTATTATTGTATAAGTAATGTAGTGAAATGTGAAGTTATGTTACCTACTCGGTTGTGTGTTACATATTCCTACGTCGTACATGGAGTTGGATTGTTGTGCTTGTAAATGTTTCTTTGGGTAGGTAAGGTACGCATAACCTACGAAATGTAATAAGTCATAATAACAGCATAAAAAAATTGTTAAGTAGGTAAGTACAACAATTATTCATACGATGACAACCTTAGACTTCACGCACATATTTACGCGTGTACAAAAACTTCATTTGTGTAGTGTCTGTGTAATAGGTAGTTAGAACGCGGCTTTTGTATAGAGAATGAGTCGAGTGTCCAGGCTGTGCCTACAGATACCTGGTAAATGCGCGACACATATGTCGGCCTGCAAATAGCCGGCTGTAAAATTACTTGTTTATGTGCTATTTTAGGCACAGATTAAAGTGTGTACAATGCGATTAAAATAAGAATAGGATCGGCCTAGCGCCATGTTGTGACGTCAAAACTAGAACTTGGTACAGTGTGCAAAAAAGAAATGATAAAACATGTATAAAGTAATAAGGAATATAAAAAACCCGACTGCAAGTAATTTATTTTCGTTAAGCATTTTTTCGATCCATTGAAATTAAAACTGCAAGTTAATATATTTATGGAATCGTTTTTTTAGCCCTTCATTTTGATACCCAACTCGATGGCTTTGGAAGAAAAAGTAAGTTGTTTTTCTCACTATATGGCTTCTAAAATTCACCAGTTTGTCTTTTATTTTTTTACTTTTTTGATAGCTCAAGTGTACATAATGTCATACATAATGTGAGCTATCAAAATAAATCTAACGATATCTCGTAAATTAAAATTGATTAAGCCGTTAGCCGTTTAGAAGTTATGGTGAAATAAAAAAACTCAAAAACACGAATACATACATGAAGCCTGAAAACTTAACACACGTTTATATGGGCAGTCGTGTAAAAAGACAAGTAGTCATAGGTAGGTAAACGAAGTTGTAGGTGACTGTAGATACAGCAAACACAGAAATAATTAGAACTGATTTTATTTATTAGCAATATTTTGTACTTAGGTAGGTATCTTAATTTGAATCACTTAGCTCTTCGATGCCGCATGTCCTGATAGCCCACTGAGTCAGACTCATCGTTATTATCGTAACGGGTAACAAAAACAAACTAAGGGGTAGAATCAATGCAGTCAAAATGAAAAAAAATAATGTGTCTGGATATATTTCCTAACAATAGGACGCGTTCACATCACCTGTTCTATGAAAAAACTATCTTTATATGTCTTCAAAGTTGAAAGTGTAAACTATTACATCAATGTCAACTATACCCACTGTTACGTTACTCGTTTCCTTATAGAAGTTATAGCTGTCAATGGGATCTTCATTTGGGATGGTAGCTATTAACGGGTTTTATCTCAGAAATCCAGACTACTTGTTTACAAACAGAAGTAATGAGAGCTTCATTTCGGATCACAGTTGCCAAACTTAAATGGACCATATCTCAGAAACGATTGATCCTCGACTAATGGTTAATATGAACAAGTAATTATGAATTTACAAAAGCCGTACAACATTGCAGCAGCCAGATAAGTCAACAATCACAAAAAACATATTAAACAGTCAACAACAACAAATTAAAAAGTCAAAAAAAAATTAAACGAGAAGATCAATAAACACACGGAAACGTGTCGCGTAGGAGTACACTGTCGGAGAAATAATACTGACGCCCGCGTTGTCATCAAACCAAGATGGCGTCTGTGCTGTCAACCTTAAAAATATGAATTTATTAAAAATAACAATTTCGAACCACTCATTTCAAATTACGTATAAATATATGGCACTGCTCTATTTTTAAGTTTGTTCTGCTGATCGAACTTATTAGAGTGAATTTTTTTTTTTTTTTTTTTTTTTTTTTTTTTTTAGTGAATTAATTTGAGTGAAGTTAGCCGAGAGCCCGTCCTAAACTTATTTTAATCGCATTGTAGGTGAAGCGACGCCATGTGATGTTTGTTCCCCGGTATCGTTCCAGTAGAAGCGGTGGTGCTATGGTCATGGCAGTGGGACGCTGGCGGCGCGCGTGGGCCCGCGCGGGCGCTGCACGGCGGCGGCGCGTGGTGGCGTGTGCGCTGACAGCGCTGACAGCGCTCGCCGCGTGCGCGGTGCTGCGCGCGTCGCCGGCCGAGCTCTCCTCCCGGCGCGAGTACCCGCGCGTGCACCCCGCCGCGCTCGCACACCTGCTCGCCGACTTCTCCACGCACCCGCACACGTGAGCCTACCTACATATATCCTATGTGCACTTGTACAGGAGGTGAGTAGAATGTTTGTTGTGTTGTTGCAGAGGCGCGTGGAGCTGGGTGGTGGAGGAGGAGGGCGGCAACTACAGCGCGTGGCAGTACTCGGTGGCGCTGCGCTGCGGGGCGCGGTGCTCGGGCGCGGCGCGGCTGCACGCCGCGGCGGAGTCCGGCGGCGCGCCGCTGCACGGCCACGCCAGCGAGCACCGCGTCGCGCTCGCGCTGCGCCTCTGCACGAGCCTGCCGCTGCTGCCGTGGCCGCTACTCTGTGGTAACTCGTCTTCCTCTTCTCGTCGCGATACCATCCCCCCACCCTACCTCGGTCCAGTGTCGACTCTGGACCGCTAGTTCGCAGCGCTCGGGCTCCCTCGACTTATGAAAGGCCAAGGAGAACAGTGCTTTACCTCCTGTACATAGTCGGAAAATTATGTTCGGCATAGAAGCATTACACCGGTCAATGGTGAGTAATCTTGGTTATAGATGGACGAAATGAGAGAGCTTATAGAAGATCAGTCTTCTTTTTCGCGGTGTGAACGGTGTGCGGATGCAGTGGAGGTTACTGGTAAAAATTCTATTGTCATCAAAACGCACGTGTTCCCGAAGAAAGGCCGGCTATTTTCTCGCCAATTCTGCCGAAATGCGAATGCAGATTATCTTACCCTTTGATTTTGTGATAACTCTTTCAAAAGACCTACAGGCAGGGTTCCACTTTTACCTTCGTTTGCTGGTTGACGCATCATTAGATGCCTAGTCATCATCTGATATACGTGTTTATGACTTGGACACAATTGTGAGTTATTGATACGACATGTACCTACTTGTAGTTACTTACACGATATGAAACTTGAGTGAGACAACTTTATTGTAAATTTTGTGTAAATAATATTTGACAAATAGAAAATGTACAAACAGTCAAAATGTTAATGCCGAGATAGGCCAATTCAGTATGGTAACATTTACTATCGTTAGATCTTTAAATGGGATAAAAAAAATATTAAATGACAAGACAGATAAAATTACCCAGTATGTTCACAACTTCAAGGACCCCTAAAAAAATTAAATCACATAAAAAAATCCGTTTGGCTTTTAAAAACTTGCTCTATCTATCAGGTAGCTACCCTGAACATTTCATTTTATTATTCTTAAGGCTTCAATAAAAAAATTGAAATCTAAATGTGGTAACAGCAAAATTTTAATTTACATGATGATTAATACAAGCAAAGTAAAAACAAAGACGAGGTGTTTAATTACAATAAATTTTCAAAATGGGCCCCCTGTTGCTCAATGCAAGTGCGACATCGCCGGAAAAAGTTGTCTTTTAAACGTCTGAATGCACTTCTATTATTTTTAATGGTTTCTTCTGCTACTCTCAATTTCCGGGTTAACTCGTCCAAATTGCGGCATTCTCTCGAGTAGATGAGGTCTTTGTAGTATCCCCATACAAAAACATCAATGGGGTTTAGGTCGGGGGACCGTGGAGGCCAGGCTATAAGGCAGGCGTCACCCCGGCCGCAACGACCAATCCATCTTTCAAAAATCGCGGAAACTACGTGGAGGTTATTCAGATAGCCCTCAGGTTATTTATTCGTAGCTTATAGGAGTATACTAAATTAAGCAAGTTATTAAAGAGAAATCAACAATATTGTCTATAGTAGAATTTTTAATCAGACGGAGTAAACTGACGCTTCAAAATGTCACATTTCAAAATAAAGTTGCCAACTTCAAATCATAGTGATGTTTCTAGTTCAGTTTTTATGATCGGACATTTAACAAATTAATTTAAATAATAGTTTGAATTTTGTAACTAACTTATCAAAAAGTTAAAGCATTCAACTGTTTAACAAGTATACATTAATTAAAAAATCCCGACTGTTTATGTTAAATTTTAAAATTATTTAAAATTATACAGCTCACTGAAGTGATGAAGAGAAAGAACTAAATAATTTTACCACAGCACTATTTTTGTATCGTCAAAAAGTAGCAACACTCCGTAATGTCACTTTACTCAGTCTGATTAAAATTCCGACTATAGTTGATGGTTTATTATGTATGTATTAATACCTTTCATGAAATGTTAGAGGAACAATATTAAGAAATATATGCTTCTACTCAGTTATTCTATTTAAATGGGGATGGTCTTTAAAAAATAAAATTAAAGAATTTTTATAATAGTACATTTTTGGTAATGATACATAAATTTTTTGTTGTATATTTGCGAAAGTCTTCGATTAATTAAATCGTGAGACATACATATATATGTATATAATATAGCAGTATACATACATAGTATACGTTCACGATTCGTCGTCCATTTCCTAGACTTATGTATGGCGAAAAATAGGACTGACGAAGCTAAAAACACCTTACGTCTTTCTTAATTCTAGATACAATTATCATTAACATGTACATTATTATTTATAAAAAGTAAAATATATCTAACCGTACATTTTCACCATTACGAAGGACTTTCTCGACATAGATATTACGGAATTTATCATTATATATATGTAAATGAATGTTATATGTACCTAAATAGTTTATATTTAATAAAGTAAGTATATTGTTAAAGCAATGACAATGGCCCTCTTAATTCCCACTTAATTACAATTTATTCGAGAATTGTCATGAACCGATATATTTATCATTTAGTACCACATTAAATGATTTTTTTTCTTTAGTCATACAAAATCAAATATTCTGAAACTCTAAATGTGATACAATGGTTATAATATTAATTTTATCGTTTAAATGATTCTATATAAGTTTGACGAGAAACTCTTCATGAATTTTACTTACACATTAAAATCAAATAAATTTATTTCAATTTTAGCGATTATTCGCCTTCTTGTCCTACACAGACTCTAACTTTGTACTAATGAATTTATTTTATACTTTATTCAATATTAAATAAATCACTGCAGTTAATTATATTAAACTAAAAGGTTATAAGGACTCGTGTTGTGTTGTCTTCATCTGCTCTTCAAAAATTGAACGTCCCCTCATCATTTTTCTTTTCCCAGCTCAATTTCCAGTAGTCTCAAAACCACACCTCTCTCGTCTCATTGGCCAACCTAAAATTAGAAATAAAACAACACATAAACCGTTCACCTGATTGGATACAAGGATAAGTTTCGTACATTAGTAGCGACATCTAGAGTGATATTCGGCATTTCGTTTGTTTTGGTCTACGGTTATTTTTTTTCTATATAAGTTTATTTGTAATGTGAAATTAGAACCAAAATTCAGTGCAACTTAGGTATATGTTACATATTAATTACTCTATAATACTCGTATGTGAAATACGTTGACAGTGTTGTGTCCTGTTGCAGAGGAGAGTTCTGTGGAGTGGCGAGTGTCGGCGGGGCGGGGCGGCGGCAGCGTGCTCGAGGAGAGGGCGCGCGCCGAGTGTCGGTGGGGGCGGGGGCGGGGGTGGGGGGGCGCGTGCGGGGGGGAGCAGCTGGCGGCGCTCCGGCAGGAACATCACGCAAGGATAGACAAGGCGCTCGCGCTCAGGGAACGAGCCGCCGCGCTCGCCTAGTGGACTCACTCTGTACCTGCTCCTTTTGTTAGCCCCTGTCCTAAAAGTGTTATACATTGATGACAGATTAAATGATCGGGTACAATTCCTGAGTTAAAAACTTAAGTTGTCGTTATTGCTATAGTTATTGAAGTCATAATAGGCTCCCCTTAGTAAATCTGTCTGCTAGTGACGATACCTTGAGAGCCAATTCGCGTAGATCCACAATCTGAGTCTGAACTTAAAATGATGTAAGAGTTGACCCGTATTGTAATGAAAAGCTTCCTGGCTATCGAAGGTTGCCGTCGATGTTGTTATGTACATTTCAACACCCTTGCTCGTAAAGTGAGTTTTATTATACCATTCTTAGGGCCATAAGCCGAACTATAACACCCTCGTGCATAATAATATTATACACTAGTGCGTAATAGAATTATCCCTACAAAGTTAATTTAGTACCTTACTGAAAATTATATGCGAGTAAACAGAGCATTTTCAGTTTAACCAGGTAATACAGATTTGTAACATCAAAGAGGATTATATGTAATCAATCACGAAACATTTGCCGCGCGCAAAAAAAAAAACTTGCGCGCTATTTTCCATAATTTTCGTATGTTGTTTGTATCGCATTTGTGCAATATATATAATTTTCCTCGCAATGATGTTGAAAAAGTGCGTATGAAACTCGTGAGCAACTTGCTCATTATACACTCAGCTGATTTACGCAACACATAGCCTCGTGTATAATGAGCAACATAGCTCACTTATATATCATAATCTACTACGGTCTGTTACAAATCAGCGACACTGATAAAATTAAGCAATATCACCATACTTTTGTCAGTTATTTTGATTAAAATCCAAACTACTGAACCGATTTTTAGGGTTCCGTAGTACCTACAAGGAACCCTTATAGTTTCGTCATGTCCAACTGTCTGTCCGTCTGTCCGAGGTTTTGCGAAGGGACCGTTTGTACTAGAAAGCTGCAATTTTGTACGGGTATGTAAACTTACCACGCCGACAAAGTGGTAAAATAAAATTTTGAAAAATATTTTTTTTTGGGGTAGCTCCCATACAAGTGGCGTGGGTATGAATTTTTTTTCGTCGTCTATCCCATTGTGTGGGGTATCATTGAATAGGTCTTTTAAAATGACTCTAGGGTTGCTAATACAATTTTTCGATTTAATGCTCCATTTACGAAATATTCAACTTTAAAGTGCAAATTTTTGTTCCAGTAGGGCGTCCCCCCCCCTCTAAAACCTAAACTGCTGGCTTGAAAAATCTGAAAAAATTCACGATGATAGTGCAGTTTATGAACTTTCAAGGAAAATTATAGCGGTTAAGATAACTTTATTACTAGTTACTAGTTTAGTACTAGTTTTTTAATACTAATGAATTTTCTCGAAATTAGCTTCTTCTTCATGAAAATATTTAATCATAAATCACAAGCACGAAAACGTCAACAAAAAATGGTAAGGCTTAGAGACAAATGTCTTATTAGAAGCGAGGTAATTCTATGACAACTCCGGCGCTGTGGGTACGCAGCTTTAGTCTTCTCGCAACCTTATCGCAGCGTACTCGCTACACCTTCGCAGTATACTTGCGCCGCTCCCTCTCCGCGTCTCTGGCTTATAAAAAACACTCTAGGGGTAGGGCAGACAAGACTGCTTGGAAGATGGGTGATCCAAAACCAGCTAGTAATAGTAGTAGATATAAGTAACATTTACTCGAATCACTTCCAATCTGTATTTGAACCCTCAACTGTTACCGACGGTTATAATGCAGATAATAAATTTTATATTTCTGAAGATTGGTTATCTCGTTACGTCAGATTTAATTATCAGTGATGTTTGTTTTACTATAATCAAATGTATATCAAATCGGAACTACGTAGGCTCAATCCAACTAAGATTTTTAGTGTATTTTATTAAAAATAATTTTACTCCTAAGACAAAAACAAATAATTTTATACAAATACAAATAAATTTTATTCTTCCTTATTGTGATACATTTATGATAAGTCTATGACTCTAAAACTAGGCTGGTGGCCTGTATCTCAAGAGCCAGGTACTTCCTGGCTTTAGAGAATCTGTAACACATCTATATTTTTTCTTTTATAATTATATACTATTTAGTAACAATTCAAAATTGAACCAATACATTGAAACATATATACATATAGGAAAAATATTTAACGAAATTGTTTTTATTTGAATTATCGTCATTTTGTATATTTTTAATAATTAATATTTACGTGTAGTGATTGTTCTGTGGTGTAGTATTGGTGTACGAGTTTAAGTGAATGTTTGTGAGGAATTTGAAAGGTGTATGTGTCGGTGAGGGTTTCTGTATGTTTGAGTATACGTGCATGTGAAGGGTATGTGATTTGTAATGTGTAATTTTACATATGTGTTATGGGATTCTAACTTTGATGAAGTTCAAGTTATAAAAGATTAAGGAATAATATTAGGTAGAAAATTAATCGTTAATGTAAATATTCAAAATATAATAATAGCACGTGGTTTAAAAATATTAAATTTTGTTATAAATTCCTCTAGTAACTTAAACAACGAATTAACGTATTTATTGCATAATATTAAACCATTATGAAGAGCTGCTAAAAAATATAAATTATTGCAATTAAACTCTAGGAGGCAACAATTAGATATTATGCTTCTGTATGACCTATATCATAAGTCATAACAGATATGACTGTACAGAGTTGATCGATTAGCTTCTTGAAGCGTGAATATATATATAGATAACAATTAGATATTATGCTTCTGTATGACCTATATCATAAGTCATAACAGATATGACTGTACAGAGTTGATCGATTAGCTTCTTGAAGCGTGAATATATATATATATAGATAACAATTAGATATTATGCTTCTGTATGACCTATATCATAAGTCATAACCGATATGACTGTACAGAGTTGATCGATTAGCTTCGGTATAAGTTACTTTTTAGACCTCATCCTCGCCGTTTCATATAAGAATATTTTTTCATTAGGAAAATATTGTGACTCTGTTCGTTGGTTCTTGAATATATATATATATATAAATATATATATATATATATATATATATATATATATATATATATATATATATATATGTATGCACAGTCCCTTCAGTGTCGTTTTATAGTTTACACTATATATAGATATATATACATATACAGTGTAAACTCAAGGGACTGTGCATTTTATGGCGTTATAGAGTGATGTAGTTAAATACAGAGAAAAAAAAAGTTTGTCAGCAACTAAGAAACGTATAGAAGGTCAACAACAGTCTACACGTGCAATCACAATTTATAAACAAAAGAACAAATTGCTTAGAAAGTTATAGGTAAAGATATAAAAAGAAAAAGAACAACAGAATTATTCTATATTATGATAACCAGCTACTACGGAACCCTACATTGCGCGTGGCCCGAGACGCGCTTGACCGTTTATTTTTATTTCTACGCGTTAAATCTGAAATCCATTTATAAATGAGGAAGTACTAAGGTAGCAAACCTATAAGGGGCCAACCTTTAACTTTTATATATCGTATCGGCGTATACGTACGTAGTACAAGTAGAGCTCCTGTTTTAAAGGTCGGCTGTCCGCTGTCAGCTGTCAGCACTGCCTCGCTAACAGAGCTTTGCTTGGTGCATGATTATACTTTCTTAAATAAACTTTTATTTAAGCTCTCAGACACGTTTTGACGGAACAAGCCCGAGGCCCATCTGATTTTCAGTGTACTAGCCTCTGTGTATAACATTTCAAATTCAAAGTGAGTGTGGTCGCTAGCCAGGCGGGTATTCGCAAAATGCCCTTCCACCATGCGGTGAAGCTCAAGCCCGCGGCGAGAAACGAACCATGGACCTGTGGCATGGCAGTCCATAGTCAATGCCACTGAGCCATCACTGCTTACGGGGGAACAATTATAATTAGCGGTAATCCACTCACCAACTAGCGGCTCGCTGAGCGTTCCGCCGAAGGGATTATTATGCTAAACCTAACTTATTCTAACTGCAGTTAAACAAATCTAGGGTTTAAATAAACTTATTATTTGCATAAACTTCCCTCGGTCCAGAAGTCGACATCGCTGGTAGCGCGCAGATAGGTAGGGGTCCGCCTTTGTCAGCCACGAGTTCACCGCGGCACTGATAGTTCTAGTGTATATAAAATGTTCAATCCTGGACGCCCGGAGTCTGAATTAATGTTAAATAGGCCGCTGCGACCTCTCAAAATAACCATATACTGTCGTATTAAAAACCAGGGGCAAAGGTATAACTATTTTTAATTATTTTTCAAGGATTTCTAAAAGCCTTCTTATAAAATTATAACACTACATATAAAACACCAAGGCCAATAAAGCTAATCACAAATAGGACAAATTGAATGCGCAAGAAAATTTAGAAATTCTAATAACTAAAAAACAGGTAAAAATTTTCAAAGTTATATAAATATATCATGCAAGTAGTAATTACTTTTTAACTTAATTAGACATATTTTTTTTTATTATAAATCAGATTCTGAATATTGTTTTTTCTCATAGTAAATAAATTGACATACGTGGAATAGTTTGAGTTAAAATTTTGTAGTAAATCTGAGTCCTGCATATTTTCAATAACTTGATAGATTTTTATATCATCTGCAAATAATAGATACTGGGAATTTTTGAAACAGTGACCAATATCATTGATAAAGATTATAAATAGAAGAGGACCAAGAATCGATCCTTGCGGAACGCCGGATGGGATAGGTGGTGAGATCGACGAGAATCCATTCAAGACAACAGTTTGGCAACGATCACTGACATAAGAGGTAAACCACCTGAGCAGATCCCCCCTTATTCCAGCTATGTATAGTTTCGCGATGAGAATGGAATGGTCAATCCGATCAAATGCTTGGCTGCAGTCGGTATAGACCGCGTCAACCTGCCGCTCTGTGAGTATGCAATACGTGAAACAGTTCTATTTATTACTTGGTTTAGACCGAAAAATTGTTGAGGGTGGGTCACCCAATTCACATGCATAAAAAACCGAGTACTTGCTCAGCGCCACTGCACTGTAGCGGCACGAACGAATGCATAAACAGCATGCGAGGAAAATAAATAACAATACAGTAAGCCACGTGTCTAAGCGATAACACAATGCAACAGGAGGTTTACTATGAGGCAATATTAAGTATTCATGGTATCTTGATAATGATATGCTTAGAACTAAAAAATATACGAGAGTCACATAGCTGAGTAAATAAAAGTTAGATTTATATGGCTTTGTAACAAAATTCGAGAAATGATAATCAGAACTCAATACGATTGTAAACGCCCCTGGTAACCGTGGTACTTACGCTACGTGTAGTGTGTACACGGGTGTACAGTCACCAGTGATGTTTACGTAAAAGGGGAGCCTACCCTAGTATAATAATATATAGTTGCAAGTTAAATGCTAAGTTCCTATCTCTATAGATTCTGGACCCTTAGTACATGTATCCTCCTAGTTTAGTGTGTGTGTGAGCAAGAGTGTGTGAACGTAGCTGATGTGTACCTACTGAACCTACCCTACCTAGATACCTAGCCTAACCATAGGTGCGAACAATATATAAATATATATATATATATAAGTACGGGATGCCCGCCACCAAGAGACCTAAGGTGACGGACGGAAGGTTGGTAGGAAAGGGGGGTGTGTACGTCGTGCAATGTACACAGGAACGGTTTTCTCACTGCCGGTCAAGCAGGCTCACAATACCGATCAACTGACGGCTAAAGGTGTCTTGGCCGCAGTGAGAGGAAGCTGAAAGCATGAAAGCTGTACCTACTAGCTCTTCCAGCGGGTGCTGGGACCTCAGGTGTGTTCCTCCAGCGGTTGCTGGGACCTCAGGGCTGCTCCTCCAGCGGGTGCTGGGACCTCAGGGCTGCTCCTCCAGCGGTTACTGGGACCTCAGGGCTGCTCCTCCAGCGGGTGCTGGGACCTCAGAGCTGCTCCTCTAGCGGTTGCTGGGACCTCAGGGTAGTGCTTCTTGGGGAGTAAAACCCGACTCAGTTGCTGGTTACCAAGTGATTTCAGCCGGTTCTTCTTCGCGCGGAACGACGTGTTCCGCACGGACGCGTCTTCGGGCACGGGTGGCCCCTTTACGCGGCACTCCATCGCCAGCAGTGCATCACTGCTGGGTCGCGGGGTGTGTGCCGTGTGATTGGCACCTTCGTCATGGTCGGGGTATGAGGTCAATCCGGGAATCTTCAGTCTCCCTACTCGCCCTCAGCCCACCGGGTGAATCCCTCTGGTGGGAAGCCCAGTGAGCGAGTCGCTCGGGAGACGAGATGTTAGCGCGTCCAGGCCGGCCCTCTTGGCCTGGGTGTCGCGGCAGCGTCGGGGGTCCAGGGTGGTGCTTCCTAGCGGAAGGAAAGGAGCTTGCCCACCCCCGCTAGTACTAGCGGGATGGGGTCGGCTCCCTCCTTAAGCGCCTGGAGCACGTCCTGAAGGATGCAGAGGGCGGACTCGATGATTTCGTGTTCCGCCGCCGTCTTTGTCGTCTTCTTGTTGGCTGTCTCGCTCTCGCGTGGGAGCGAGACAGTTACAGTCGGCCTTCTTGGTCGCGCGGGGGGTGCGTGTGAAGCGCCCTCCGCGTGCTTGGTTTGAGTGGGTTCGACTTGGGCAGGGAGATGAGCCGTGCCCTGTCGTGCACCCTTCTTCTTGTCCTTCTTCTTTTTCTTCTTCTTTTTCTTCTTTGTTCCCTCAGGGCCGACGCGTCTGACTGGCGGGTCGTTTGCGGTGGCCATGAGGGACTCAGTGGCTGTCTTCAGTCCGGTGGCCTTTGGTAAGCGCACGGGTGCGCGCTTACTTGTGGTTGGCGTCGTCATCGTGGTTATGGCTGTTGTGCCCGCGCGCTTGTTCCGCGCCTCCTCGCGGAACACAGCGCAGCGGGGGTTGTTGGCGGTGTGCGCGCCGCCACAGTTCGCGCACGTCGCCGGCTCATCGAGGGGTCTGGGGCAGTTGTGCGCGAAGTGCTCGCCCCCGCACCGCACGCACGCCAGCCGCCGAAAGCAGTTGTGGGAGGAGTGCCTGAATGCCTGGCATCTATGGCATTGTGCTGGGCCCCTCCTCCCACGCCAGTGTTCCAATTTCACCCCGGGCATACACAGCAGTTCGTCCACTTTGTAAATGTCCGGGGTCAGGTTGGCCGTCCTCTGCATCTGAGCAAAGAAGATGCATCCTGGTCTGCCTCTTCTTGCAGCGATCTTCTTTACGTGCTCGGCTACAAATCCAAGCTCCGTTAACTCTTCCTTGATTTCTTCCGGTTTGGTATCAACCGGAAGTCCTCTGATGGCAATCTTGAGGCTTCTTTCCTTGGGTAGGGAGTACGAGAACCATGTCAGTCGGTCCCCCTCTGCCAGGTTAGAGAGGTATGATTGGATGACACGGAACTCGTCTCCATCGGTTGGCGTGAAACGCACGCCCTTGTTATAAGGGCGTACGGACGGTGGTCTGCCGAGCTTCTCCTTCAGCACGCGGAGGTGTTTGGTGCTGTTAGTGAAGCTCTCTATGATGATCGGTGGGTATCTCTCCTTCTTGGTCACGTCCGGTTGGTTGATGGTGGTGGTTGCGGCGGTCAATGTTGTTTCCGCCCACTCGCTAGATGCCTGTGCGGGTGGGCGGGGGTGACTGGCCGTGGTGGGCTTCGGTGCAGGGGCCGTCGCGCAGACGTATGTGGCCGTGGTTACGGCGGCATATGTCGGCTGCGTCCGGCCTGTGGTGTTAGCCGTAGGTGGGGCCGCGATGCGGCGGGGGTCACGGGGATGGGGTGTGGGTCGCTCAGTGCCGAGGGCACGAGCGCATGCCCGCTTCCGGTCTTCATCTGAGGCCTCGTCGCCGCGCTTGCGGCGCAGGCCAGGAGGTGGGTCGTCCAGTGATGGTGTTGGACTTGAGGGCGGTGGCGATTCGGGCGAGAGTAACGAGACCACTTGGGGCTCGTCGTCTAGCGGGTCGTCACGCCACCGCTGGATGTCGCGTCGGGCAGCTTCAACTGTATGTTGAATGGAGCGCTTGAATTCGCGGTATCTCTCCGCTTCTTCATCGGCAGCATCGATTGGGACCCTTCGCCTGGACAGGGACCTGTCTCGGGCGGAGGGTTTGGACGAGCGGGGCTTCCTGGGTGCGTCGGGGCACTCGCCACTTGACGCGGCTTGCCCTGGACGCAGCTCGGAGCTCATCTTCTTCGCTTTGCGTCGCGTGAATCGAAGTCTAGCCTTACGGCTAGTCTGGCAATCGTGTGGGGTTGCGGCGGTCTCCGCCCTCTACATAGAGGGGTGGAGTTCGGAGGGCGTTTTCAATAAAACGCCCCCGAGTTCCGCTTTCAACTTGTAGTGGGATTCCGTACGCGAACAACTGAGTGTACTAAGCACAAAGTGAGACTTTCCCCCCCAACCAAGTGACCAAGTGATTTATTTCACAAAAATCTTAGTTTATATACAATTATTTATTTAGTAGTGCGCCGTCGGTGAGACGACGAGATCGACGACTCGTCAAAATGTGTCTGGCTTGCGTGTGACTTGGTTTGTTTACCTAACTAATTTATTTACAATGTTTTTGACATATACAATTAATATTATCTGTTTCTATATATATTTAACATACTATATAATTTAACATTTATTGTTTAATGAATTAAACAACGATATAAGATTGTAGCAAAAGAACGTATGTAAACAAAAACAATAATTAATAACCGGTAGGTACATAGTCATTTCATTTTATTAAGATGTTCTGCGTGCTGCACGTGAATTATGGGAGTAGTATCGTTCTTTCTCACTAAGATCTTGCAATTTTGAATCCAAACATACTTGTATTTTTTTTTACTGAGCTAGTTTCTTTGTCATATTTAAGAGCTGTTTGTTTTCAAGCGTTAAGTGGTCGTTGACAAAAATCTTGGTAGCTACTCCAGCATAACCCAATGACTCCGCAGTTAAGTTTTTATGAGAACGAGCGGCAGCCACGAGATTCTCCTTCACATACCTACCCACGAACCCGACGATGATAGGCTTGAGGTCTGTATAGGAGCGTGCCCTCGTTACAAAGTTGATATCGAAGGGTAGGATAGACCGACTGTTCGCGCCTACTGCACGATCTGCAAGCTCGTGTCACCACCAGCGGGTGGCCTGCTTTGCGGGGGTGCTCCGCCCGAGACGGGAAGCGGCGGCAACGCGGCTCGACGCAGGCGACGCCGTCACCAGTGGCCAATTCACCTATTGAGAGCACGCCCGTGTCACTCACGCGCTCAAAAATCCACATAAATACGCCGCCGAAACAAAAATAGAATTACCTACTTACCAAAATTTTACTTAAGTGCCAAATAAATGCATTCATCATTTCACATTTAATCTGTGTTTTCGTGAACAATCCCGAGCGAAGACATATTGGCGACCGTGACAGCACGACCGGATTCATCACTACAAGCTTTGGATGAACCTATCTACGGAAGGTCAATCACCATAAAAAAGTAAGCTCGTTCCATTTACATCCTTCCAAAATACCTATTCTTACCTATTTTCCACTTCTATTTGCTGTGATAAGTGAGTGCTTACTATTTCGAGCGTTAGGAGGTATCTAGCATAACGCGTACCTTTCTATTGCATACAAGCATTTTCACGTCTACCTATTACACATACGTACCTATTGCCCTATAATGGTCATTGAAATCTTATAATCATACCAATTTCATCTTTTTGCTAGTTTGTTGCTTACATATATTGTACGGCCTAGGCATTTCCTTGCATTATACCACGGCAGGTAATCACTATATTCTGCGGCTATATTTATCTAATTCTACATTCTATTTCTATTGCCTATTCTATTGCAACTTAGCATATTTCATAGTGCGCCTGTAAGTCCACTTCTATAAATAGATTTCTCATTTAAAGAATAAAGCTTCCTATCTTCCATTCTTTATTTCAACAATAGCAAGTAACAATTAATTATAGCTATTATTACAAAACACTTACATGTATAAAAAATAATTTGATAAAATATACTTTTAATACATTCGTATTTCCAATACATATACATATATAATATTTTCAGTGCCTTCTTCGCTACCCGTTATTATCATCAACTGCGTGCTCCTGCGCTCCGCGCTGTGTATGCGTTCCCGCGCTGTTGGGGAGTTTGAGTACGGCCGGTACGGTGCCCGCGCATCGCATCCCGACCCGGCGCAGCTCCGCGGTTGACGAGCTCGGTAGCCGCTGCGTGGTTTGTGCAGCGGACGACTTCACGGTACTGTAACTTACTTCTACATATTAATTCTGCCCTACTTATTTATTTAAAATGGCTGAAGGCGACACTGGCGTTAGATCTAAAAGTCCCATACCTTTGCTTAAGGTAGACATGGTAGACAAAAACGACGCTAAAGAATATTTAAAAACTTTATCGAGAAAGCGTGCCGTTTACAGAAGTCGTTTAACAATAATTAAAAATTATCTAAAAAATTATAAGGGCTCTGATATTAAAGAGGTATCTAGCTTGGAAATTAGAGAAATATCATTGAGAATCACACAACTACAAGAGTTAATGTGTAGTTTCGATCGTATTCAGTCTGAAATTGAAGAACTTTCTGAAAACCTGGACGAACAGATTTTAGAAAGAGAAAGAACTGAGCGAGAATTTTATGCGCAAATAGCTTTTGCTCAGGAATTGGTTGATTTGCATTCAGCCAAAGTTAAGGAAGCTAATGCTTCTGAAGCCTAATTAAAGTCTAGTTGTTGCCACAGCCATAACAACAATAATGCTGTTCGGCTTCCGGTCATCGGCTTACCTACTTTTGATGGTACTCATACAAAATGGTTGGAGTTTCGGGACACCTTTAAAAGCCTGATACATAATAATGACTCCATTGCGCCTATTAATAAGTTTCACTACTTAAGAAACTCTTTACAATCTAGTGCCAGTGTTGTCATAAGATCTTTAGAATTTACTGATCGAAATTATGAACTTGCGTGGACAACATTATGTAACAGGGAATATTTTAATAAATAATCATTTAAATGCTCTGGTGAATTGCAACCCCATACAAAGGGAATCTTTTAAGGCATTAAGGTTTTTAAGTGATCAAGTGTCAAAAAATTTGAATGCTTTAAATTCGCTAGTGGTACCTACAGATGGTTGGGACCCATTGGTGATATTTTTGGTATCGGCAAAGCTAGATTCTCATACAAGCAGCAAATGGGAAGAACATAAAGGCCTATTATCAGGTCTACCCTCCATTGTCGATTTTAAGAATTTTATTGAAAATAGAGCAAATGTGTTAGAAACTGCAAATAGTAGTCGTCATTTTGAACATAAACCTAACCACAATAACAATAATTATGTTAATAAGGATAACCGATCCAGTAAATCTTTTGCAACTTTTGCGCAGGTTCCAAAGGTTTGCCAAGTTTGTGATCTAGAGCACTTTATGTATCAGTGCAATAAATTTAAAGCATTAAGTGTTGATGATAGACTTAGCATAGTTTCCAAACACAAGCTATGCACGAACTGCTTACGTAGTGGTCATTCCAACTCCCAGTGTACTTTGAAGGGTTCTTGTCGTATCTGCAAGAAAAAACATAATACGATGCTACATAAAAATGATGCAAATAGAGTACTTACCGAAAATGAAGGATCCTTGTGTGTACCTGTCAGCCTAGCTGCAATGTCGTCAGGTCAAGTCCTCTTGTGTACTGCCAAGGCAGAAGTAATTAATAAAAAAAATAAAAGTACTTACCTTGCGCGCATCTTGCTGGATTCCGGTAGTCAATCGTCTTTTGTAACCAATAACCTGAAAGAAAAGTTGGGATTAACATCTGAAAACATATCTATAAATGTAGCTGGTATAAATGGAGTAGCCTGTCCCATCACTGAAAGATGTCAAATAAATATTAAATCGCGTACAAGCTCATTCGACAGGAACATCAATTGTTTTGTCATACCAAAGATCGCAGGCAACTTACCTAATACTGAAGTTGATATCAGGAGTCTAGGGCTTCCCAATAATATCACTCTCGCTGATGAGACGTTTTTTATTCCATCTGAAATTGATATCCTGTTAGGGTGTGATCACTTTTTTGACATTGTGGGTGGTGATAAAATTAGTTTGGGTCCAAATAAACCTATTTTACTGGAAAGTGCGTTTGGATGGTTGGTCGCAGGTTCAACAGGGACAACTACTCCATCGAAAAATATTAAATGTAATTTTGTTCAAACCGCATCAGCTGTGGCATTACAAGACTTACATGATTCAATCCAAAAAATTTGGAAACTAGAGGAATTGCCTTCTGACTGTACATATTCTGAAGAAGAACAATTCTGCGAATCACACTTTATAAAAAATACACAACGTTTACCTGATGGACGTTTTCTAGTAAAGATGCCACTCAAAGAAGTTGCTGAAGAGGCACTAGGTTCTTCCTTCTCGATGGCAATGAAACGATTTTTACAATTAGAGAAAAAGCTAGGGAAAAACCCTATTATCAAAGAACAATATTGTGACTTTTTGCAAGAATATGAAAATATGGGTCATTTAAGTAACATTGATAGGCCTCCCTTCGGATGCTATCTACCTCATCATTGTGTTGTTAGAGAGCAACATGAAACAACAAAACTAAGAGTAGTTTTTGATGCTTCTGCAAAGACAAGTACATCAAAATCATTAAATGATATACAAGCCGTAGGTCCAGTAGTACAGTCAGACTTGCTATCAATTCTTATTCGGTTCAGAGTTTTCAAGTTTGTCTTAGCGGCAGATATCGAAAAAGTGTATCGCCAAATTTCATTAAATGAGTCGCAGCGTCATCTTCAGCTTATATTGTGGAGAGATCGAGTAGATGAGCCTATTAAAATTAAGCAGTTAAATACTGTCACGTATGGTACAGCATCCGCGCCGTTTTTGAGCACAAGATGTCTTATCCAAATCGCCAATGAATGTGATGACGCAGTAGTAGCCAATACAATTAAATCTCATTTTTACATAGATGACTTAAATACTGGTAGTTTTACAGAACACGAATTACAACATATATATACAAATGTGACAGAAGTGCTAGGAGCAGCTGGGTTTCCATTAAGAAAATTCCGAACAAACTGTCCTCAAATCATTCGCGACGCCATAAATACTTCTAGTAGCCTTGATTTTAGTGCAGATGCTAATGTATTAGGACTAAAATGGTCACCTAAATTAGACAATCTGCAATTTCCAAGTAATATTGAAGTTAATCCAAAAGTAACTAAGAGAATTATAATTTCAACAACTTGTAAATTGTTTGATCCGTTAGGACTAGTTTCTTGCTGCATAGTGAATGCAAAAGTTCTGTTACAAGTCTTGTGGAGTGCTAAATTAGATTGGGACGATCTAGTTCCACAGCATTTTGCCAAAAAATGGTTTAGTTTTATAAATAATTTGCACTATTTGTCAAACATGACTTTACCACGTTATGTTTTGACTGACATCCCAGATACAGATGCGATAGACCTTCACATATACGTTGATGCGTCTCAAGAAGCTTACGCTAGCTGCTGCTACACGCGATCACATGGGGATGACAGAAACGTAACAGTTAGGTTGTTGTGCGCCAAAACACGAGTAGCACCAATAAAGGCACTTACCATACCACGCTTAGAGCTTTGTGCTGCTTTGCTTGGAGCTCAATTATTAGCCAAGGTCTTAGACGCCATACCTTGCAAGGTAAGGCGTACATACATGTGGACTGATTCTACGGTTGTGCTCTGCTGGCTGAAACCAAAGGCAAAACCATTGCCAGTATTTGTTCGTAACAGGGTTAATAAAATAAACGCACTTACACAAGGATGTGAATGGAGACACACCCCAACCAATTTTAATCCTGCAGATTTAGGATCTAGAGGCGTAGATCCACAGCACCTGCAATCATGTTTAATGTGGTGGGAAGGTCCCTCATACCTAAAAAATGAAAGTACGTATTGGCCTCCCCAACCTCATCTTTCCTCTGATGACAACGCTGAAACGTTAGAAATTGAAGTCAAAACCTTAGTGTCAGTTGATTTTAGTGCTGAAAGCAACTCATTCATTTCATTTGAAAATTACTCTAATTTTACCAGGCTAAAAAGGGTCTATGCATACGTGCTACGCTTCGTCAATAACTGTAAGCAAGACAACCCAAAATTGACAGGTACTTTAAACGTAGATGAACTCGATGCTTCTTTGACAGTTCTACTAAAATTTAGTCAGTTAGCATCATTTCCTGAGGATATAAAAACTTTCCGGCAAGGAAAACCTCTTAACAACAAAAGCAAATTATTACCGTTAAATCCATTCATAGACTCAAAAGGCTTAATTCGGGTAGGAGGTCGACTTAACCAATCCGAATTCAATTATAATAAAAAGCACCCAATTGTACTCGACTCAAGTCATCACTTGACATTATTAGTAATGAAACATGAACACATACGATTGTTTCATGCGGGTCCACAGCTTATGCTGGCTTCCTTGCGAGAGATTTTCTGGCCGCTCGGAGGCAGAAACTTGGCTCGTTCTATAAACAAGCATTGTGTTATATGAACCCGATTAAGTGGTAAAACTATACAGCCAATTATGGGCGACTGACGGAGCGTCAGAGTAAATGAAAACTTCCCATTCAATTGCTGCGGAATCGACTTTGCAGGGCCATTCATGATATCATCCAAAAAGGGCAGGGGCAACCGCATTACCAAAGCATACCTCTGCGTTATTGTTTGCCTTTCAGTCAAAGCACTCCATCTTGAAATTGTTAGTGAAATGTCAACGCCAGCCTTCATAATGTGTCTGCGCAGGTTTGTATCTCGCCGCGGTAAGCCATCTGTCATTTATTGTGACAATGGTCGAAATTTTTTAGGCGCGTCAAATGAGTTGGGCAGAATTATAAAAACTAGTCGTCAAGCAGTTACAGACTACGCAGCAAACGAAGGCATTAAGTTTAAGTTTTGTCCCGCCTATTCACCCCACTTCGGGGGCATTTGGGAAGCCGGTGTACGATGTTCCAAGTATTTCTTGAAACGCGCTGCTGCTAATGCATATCTAACGTTTGAGGAGTTAACCACCCTTTTTACGCAAATAGAAGCCATACTTAACTCCCGACCGCTGTCTCCTCTCTCTTCCGATCCTTCTGACCTCAATCCTTTGACTCCTGGGCATTTTTTGATTGGTAGACCTTTAATGTCGGTGCCGTCACTACCTGTCAATTCCACCATACCGACACGGTACCAACTGATCGAACAAATACGCCAAAATTTTTGGGAGAGATGGCGCCATGAATTCATTGCGGAGCTGCAGCATAGGACGAAATGGAGGAAAAACTGCGTTGGACCTCGAGTCGGAGATCTCATTGTACTCAAAGAAGACAATTTAATGCCACTTCAATGGCGTATGGGACGAATAACAAAACTCTATCCTGGACAAGACGGAGTCACACGAGTAGCAGACGTCTATACATCCAAGGGCACTATCAGACGAGCCATAAATAAAATGTGTCCTTTGCCAACTTCTACATCGTCAGATTTTGATTCCGTATCGCAACCTTTACCGGAACCAAATGAAGATAGAAGAGGTTCTTGAAACCAGAAGCTTTCAACGTGGCGGAGTATCTGCAAGCTCGTGTCACCACCAGCGGGTGGCCTGCTTTGCGGGGGTGCTCCGCCCGAGACGGGAAGCGGCGGCAACGCGGCTCGACGCAGGCGACGCCGTCACCAGTGGCCAATTCACCTATTGAGAGCACGCCCGTGTCACTCACGCGCTCAAAAATCCTCATAAATACGCCGCCGGAACAAAAATAGAATTACCTACTTACCAAAATTTTACTTAAGTGCCAAATAAATGCATTCATCATTTCACATTTAATCTGTGTTTTCGTGAACAATCCCGAGCGAAGACACCGACCTCTTTTTTTATGTTATTGTGAAGGAACAAGCACGAGGCCCACCTGATGTTAAGCGGTATCCTCTGCCTATAACAGATGCATTTCATCACAAGTAACGAACTGCAGTGCGCCCATCACCTTGAGACATGTTAAGTCTCATTTTGCCTGTTATTTCACTGGCTCTCAAGGACTGCTGCCGGAACACACCGTTAGGTGCTTGGCGACAGATTTTCTACTTGAGGGTGGTCGCAAGATTTTCATTATTTTTTATAGGTACTCCCTTTATTTCGACGTTGTTGACACGTTCCCTTTGCTCCATGGACGCAAAGCCGGCGGCCAGTTGTGATACTTTTTGCTGCAGTTGTGGGTACTCCTCACTAGTGCCTTCCTGGGCCTCCAGAGCGGCTATGCGTGACTCTAATGACTCCATTTTCGTGTGCATGGCGTTCTCCAATTGATGAAACTTTTCCTTAACGTCCTTGATCTCCTGAACGAGCGCAGGCAGCTGTTCAAGACGAGCGTTGATGCTTCTTATTCCGCCTCGTAGTTCTTGCAGCACCATGTCAAGGGTAGCAGGGGTGGCGAGCGCATGGCTTGCTGCGGCAGGGGAGATCCCGTTAGTTCAGGAGTAGTAGGAGTCTGGGGCTGGCACTTACAAGTAGGACACAATATGCCTGATTTCTTACTTCTACCGAGCTTACGGTAATTAGTGTCCGTTATATTTGCACAGGAAAAACAGTATATAATCGCATAGTTTGACAGCTACCACCATCCGAGTGGTCACATGCATCCGGGACAGTTGAACATGAGCTATCGAATCGAAGTGGGGCGACACGCGTCCCTCACGGCGCCGGCGCACAGTGGGCTGGGATTACAAGGTTGGGTCTTAAGAACTAAAATGTTTCATTTTTTTAGTATCTAGACGTAAATTTAAAATGTTTTTAATCATTGCCTTTTTTTAATTGGACTCGTACTTTCGGAGATATAGCCATATCAAATTTGTATGAAGAGTCATGAAATTTTAGTTTAGCAATTTATTCCAATTAATTTGAAATTGAAAATAATGTACACTAAACGGCCTGAAGTACTTCAACTCTTACTTAGTACTTTAAATAAAAAAAATTGTTCGACATTTTCCACCACCATAGGTAATATAGGTAGGTATGACGTAATTTGTTTTGACACTTATTTCCGGGAATCAAGAGATAGGAATGCGCGACCGCAACATCAAGTTATGACACGTGTCGTTACCTGATTGGTGCAACGATAATAGGGCACAAAATGTACTATTGCATTCAAACGTACTTCAGTGTTCTATTACCCACCATAATAGACGCACTACCCTCACAGTTGTGTGAGTTATTTTGTGTTTGTGAAAATGTCTGTCTGACTGGAAAGTCTTGCTTTGCACCTACCCATTCTCGCTCGGATCCACACAAGCCACCACGGAACTCGGGGACGTTTTATTATAAAACGCCCTCCGAACTCCTCCCCTCATTCATGAGGGCGGAGACCGCCAAGCTCGGAGATAGCCGAACCATCCGGTTCTAGGATCGCGAGAGCCAAGCAACATGAGTGCTTCAGACGAGTGTCTGGCATCCGCCACGCAGGGCGGCGGTTGCCCGGACGCGCCAAGGAAGCCGCGAGGACAGCTTAGACCCTCCGTGCGTGACAGATCACTGTCCGCGCGGAGGATCCCTATAGACGACGCTGAAGAAGAAGCGGAGAGATACCGCCAATTCAAGAGATCCGTGCAGCACACCGTGGAAGCTGCACGCCGCGACATCCAACGGTGGCGAGCCGGTCCGATTGATGACGGGGCCCCAGTGCTCTCGCCGATCTCGCCCGACCCGTCACCGTCACCAAGCCCTACACCCTCGGAAGACCCGGCCCCAGGCGTGCGCCGCAAGCGCAACGAAGAGGCCGAAGAAGAAAGCAAGCGTGCCTGCGCCCGCGCTTCGAGCGCAGCGCATCCACGAGACCAGCGCCGCCAACCGGCACCGACGACATCCAACATAACTCCGGGGCAGTCTGCGACCTATGCCGCCGTAACCACGGCTGGCACTAGGCACGCACCACTCCCGGCAGCAAGGACGACCCTAGCAAAGACGGCGGCTACGACGAAAGTCGTACCAGCGCACGGAGCAGCTTCACGCCCCCCACCTACCTCACCCCCCCGAGGCAGGAAAGGGACGGAAACAGCCCAACGCCGCCCCATGGAAAAGGCATCCACTTCGTGGGCGGACGTCACGCTCACGCCTGCAAACAAGCCGACAACCGCATCACCTGACCCACAGCCGGCCCCAACACAAAAGGAGCCACGCTACCCGCCCATCATCATCGAGCATTTCCCGAAGTGCACCGTTCACCTCCGCGCACTGAAGGAGAAGCTCGGGCGACCTCCTTCCGTCCGCCCGTACAACCAGGGCGTACGCTTCACCCCCACCGACAGCGAAGAGTACCGGGTCATCCAAGCCTACCTCACCAACCTGGAAGAGGCAGACAAGGTGACCTGGTTCTCCTACTCCCTCCCAAAGGAGAGGAGTCTGAAACTGGCGATTCAGGGACTTCCAGCAAATACGAACCCAGAAGACATCAAAGATGACCTCATCGCGCTCGGGTACGAACCCGAGCACATCAAGAAAATCCAGGCGAGGAAAGGCAGACCAGGCTGCATTTTCTTCGCCTCAATGAAGAAGACGTCAAACCTCACGCCCGGCATATACGAAGTCGATGAACTTCTCTGTATGCCGGGCGTAAAGCTCGAACACTGGAGGGGGAGGAGAGGCCCGGCCCAATGCCACAGATGCCAGGCATTCCGGCACTCCTCCTACAACTGCTTCAGACGGCAGGCGTGCGTGCGGTGCGGGGGAGAGCACTACGCGCGCGACTGCCCTCGCCCGCTAGACGAACCCGCGACGTGCGCGAACTGTGGCGGTGCGCACACCGCGAACAACCCCCGCTGCGCTGTGTTCCGCGAGGAGGCGCGGAACAAGCGCGCGGGTACAACAGCGATCACCACCACCAAAACCGCAGCGAGCACCGAGACCACGATCACGCGCTCTGCACCGACTCCGACGACCGAGAAGGCCACAACCTCCCTTATGGCCGCAGCCAACGGCCCGCCAGCCCGCAGCACCGACCTAAGGGAACCACAGAAACCCAAAAAAAAGAAGAAGAAGAAGGGATCGCGGAAGGGTGTCCCCCAACCCCCCGCACCCGCACCCGAAATCGCAACCCCTGCGGCCAAGGCACCACGTGCCCAGGCCACGCAACAAGGACGGAGACAACAAGCTGTCTCGCTCCCACGCGAGAGCGAGACAGCCAAGAAGACGACAAGGACGGCGGCGGAGCTAGAAATGCTCGAAACCGCCCTTAGCACCCTCAAGTACGTGCTCCTGGCGATCAGGGAGGGAGTCGACCCAGTCCCGCTATTACTAGCGGGCGTGGGAAAACTCCTCTCCTGCCGCTAGGCAGCGCGAAATGGACCCCCCCAGCGACGCCGCGACGCCCAGGCCCCAAGGGCCGGCCTGGACGCGCTATCATCTCGTCTCCCGAGCGACTCGCTCACTGGGCTTCCCACCAGAGGGATTCACCCGGTGGGCTGAGGGCGAGTAGGGAGACAGAAGATCCCCGGACAGACCTCAAACCCCGACTCAAGACGAAGGTGCCACCTACATGGCACACACCCCACGACCCAGCAGTGATGCACTGCTGGCGAAGGATTGCCGCGCAAAGGGGCCAACCGTGCCCGAAGGCGCGTCCGTGCCGGCACTAGTTGCCGCGCGAAGAATGACGAGTGAAAATGTTTGAAGATTTGGTGACCAACCTTGACCTTTTTATTATAAATAGAGATAGAGGTATAATATATAATTATAGATAGAGGTAGAGAAACGCTCACTTACATAATTATGTCTGAAGAATTCACACAATCGACTGTTTGTTTTTAATAGAAAACCTATATAATGTAAATCCTTAATTGGCCGTAAGTTATATTTATAAGAATAATTGTATATTTAATTAAGGGCTGTGGATTTTGTTTAATAAATAAAATAAAATAAATAAATTATTTAAAAAAACAGTGGCAGTATTAAAAATAATGACAGTTTGTGTGATGAGATAAGGTCTAAATTTTTAGTCGGATTAAGTGATCAATATGAAAAGACCTTAAAGTGATTTTGTGCAAAATTTTGTTATAATTTAAATAGAAGATGGGAAACCGCTCATCGTAAAGAATTCAGAACTAAAAATAGCGAATGGTTACAAGAAACCATAATGTAGCCAGACTTTATTAAGTGTTTAATAACCAGTAATGAAGATCAACCAGCACCGAGTACATCAACTCAGTATGTATCAGCAAAAGTTTCTGTCGGTGTCTCCACCGAGCAAAGCCCTAGAAAACCGTTTTGTGAATTAACGCCCAAACAGAAAAACGACGAGCAGAAAACTTTCATTTATCTTCGGACGAAATAAAATATGCATATTTTGAGCAGTTGCAAGCGGATGGGAATGATGAGATTGCTAAAATACTAGAACATTTACTTAAGAATCCCCATGATGTAAAAAAAGTTAAAAAGTGCATATCTGTTAAAGAAACAAAATCTGTATTTTCTCCGGATGAGGCTTTAAGATTATTTTTATCACTTAAGCTGACCAAGTGGCAATACAATACTTTAAGAAAAAGTGTTAACGAGAATGACGGTAATATATTTCCATCTTATTATCAAGTGCAACATGCAAAACAGGAATGCTATCCACCAAAAGATGCTATAACAGTGACGGACACCTCAGCCAAAATAAAGTTACAACCTCTATTGGATATAACGACAAGAAGAATAATGACGTCACTCATCATAGATAGTGGTTGTAAAGAATTTACTCTAATCAGTAAGTGGGGATTTGACGGTGCTTCAAATCAAGCCAATTACAAACAAAAAATGCAAACAAACGATGAACAGGATCCTAGGGAATTGTAGGAAACTGTATATATTTGAAAATATTATGTATGTTCGTAAAAATTTGAGAAAATTTAAATTAAACGGTGACAATCACGATTACGATACTAGGAATAAAGATAAAATAGCGGTGCCAGGTTTTAGATTAGCAAAGACAAATAAAAGGTCCTTCATAGGTAATTGTGTGCAGTTTTATAATAAAGTTCCCAAACATATTACAACGCTCACGGAAGGGAAATTCAAGTTGCATGTGAAAAACATATTGATTAAAAAATCCTACTACACAGTTTCTGATTACATAAACGACAAAAATGCCTGGACAATTCCGCCTCCGCCAAGCTAGGCAATAGCTTAGCACCTACATAATTTAAACAAATATTGTAATAACTAATGAATAGATTCAGGCGTTACTTTGCGGAAATCCATTTTTAATAATAACAAATACTTTTAAATATTTTAAGAAAACATCAAATTAATATTTTAATAAAACACTTAAAAAATATAAAAATATATCTAGTGACAATTCCGCTTAATTTTCCTGCCAAGCCGACGTGACGTCACAAACGCCACGCAGCCAAACAAAAACGCACGATCCAACGATCTCGATCGTGCGCTCGAAGAGTCAAGACCTCCTGAGGATGCTTCGTGTAGAAGCGAAACGCGTCGAAAATTCTTCCGGTTTGGCTGCGTGGCGTTTATGACGTCACGTCGGCTTAGCAGGAAAATTAAGCGGAATTGTCACTAGATATATTTTTATATTTTTTAAGTGTTTTATTAAAATATTAATTTGATGTTTTCTTAAAATATTTAAAAGTATTTGTTATTATTATTGTAATAACTCTATTATATAGTAAGTATGTAACACATTGTTAAAAGATGTTTAAAAGAATGGCCCCGAGTTTCTTGCCCGTTCTTCTCGCAGTGGCTCTATACAATTTATTTGCTGAACTTGGCAGTACAATGTAGAATATTTCAATACTAAAATTTGTAATTGACCTTCATAAGAGCATCGTAGACGCCTAAATTTAATAAATGATTTTGACTTTGACTTTGAACAAGAAAGTGAACTGGACGATTCAAGCATATAGATGGCTATTCTATTGCATATGACTAGAAGTTTAGTGCCAATAAAATTAATGTACGGCGAACAAGTTATCTGGAAAAACGATTCACCAAATTCATCATTCTGGTGTCGTCCAATCCTTTTCGAATTTGTGAAAGAAAATAAAATAACAATTTTGCGTGAAAAAAGTGCTATTGAGGAAGAGATTGTTAATTTAGTAAAAACAGAAGTTGGAGAAATAAAGATTTCACACTTTTTATTAATGACAATGATAAACGGAAAAGCAACATCAATTTTATGTGATACTTCATCTCAGAGATGCGACATTTGTAAAGCCACTCTAACTGACATGAATAATTTGCCCTTAATTGCATCAAAACCGACTGATCTAGATCTCTGTAAATACGGATTGTCATCATTGCATATCTGGATACGAATGATGGAATGCATTGTGCATATAGCTTACAGATTAACGATAAAGACATGGACAGTAAAGGGAGACAACAAGTGCATCATGGAAAGCAGGAAGAAAAATATACAAGATGCTTTTAAAAATAGAATGGGACTTCTGATAGATGTTGTCAAACAAGGGCACGGCTCCACGAATGACGGAAATACTGCTAGAAGATTTTTTGCAAACCCAAACGTGACTGCTGAGATAACTGGTGTTAGTGAAGACTTAATTAGGCGGTTTGCAACCATTTTAGAGGCAATTTCATCAGGTTACCACATTGACACAGTCTAATTTCACGAATATGCTCAAGTGACCATGCGAATGTAGTTGGAATTATATGGCTGGTATTATATAGCTTCAAGTGTTCATAAAGTTCTTATGCATGTTGCAGCTATTATTGAAAGTTGTGGTCTTATACCACCATTCCAGGAAATGCAGTAGAAAAACTACAAATGAAGACATTTTAAATAATTTGTTGACCAGTTCTGATCCACTCATCTCAGCGAAACGCCACAAGCTTCGCAGAAAATATAAAACTTTGTCAGAAGAAGCACAAAGTTTATTATTAATTGAACAAACGGAAACATTTAGTACACACCAGAAGCAGTGATGGCTCAGTGGCATTGGCTATGGACTGCCGCGCAGCAGGTCCATGGTTCGAATCCCGCCCAGAGCTAGAGCTTTACCGCATGGTGGAAGGGCATTTTGCGATTGCCCGCCTGGCTAGCTACCACCCTCAAGAAGAAAGTCTGTCGCCAAGCACCGAAAGGTGTGTTCCGGCAGTAGTCCTTGAGAGCCAGTGAAATTACATGCACAATGAGACTTAACAACTATGTCTCAATGTGACGGGCGCAGTGCAATTCGTGACTTGTGATGAATTGCTACTGTTATAGGCAGAGGTTAGTCCACTTAACATCAGGTGGGCCTCGAGCTTGTTCCATCACAATAACATTAAAAAAAAAAAAATTGATGATGACGAATACGAAAATTTTGTATTAGTTAATATGGATACTCTTGATAGTGATTAAATTAAAAAAGTGCAGTGACCATTACCTGATTGTGATTTTAACTTATTTTATTAGTCCTTAGTGGATTTGGCCTAACGGGGAGGCCACTACATAAAAAAAAACGCGCCTGGTTCTTAACCTCTATGGTGGTGTGGAATAGAGAACAAAATTTTAAATTGCGATCAAATCGCAGAAAATCGCAACCCGAGAATAGGTGCTAAAATAGGACAAAAATACGTACTATACATACGTAAAGTCAATTCTTTGAGAAAATTTAAGAATTTCTAGATTTTTAAGTTTTTTTGTTTTGCTTCATACAAAAATTACTTTGGTTATTAATAACTCCGAAAATACTCAAGTTATCTAAACGACCCTCTTATAAATAATTACTTATAATCAATATATAAATCCAACGCACAATTTAAAATTTCAGAAAAAGAAACTTTTTTTTAATCGCTAAGTCCTCTATCGGCCCGTTTTTTAGCCCACTGTGCGGCGCCGCCTCGGAATTACATTGTCAACAGTAACCGCGTCCGCACGAATGAAAGGTTCAACCATAATTCATAGTTTAACAATTTTTTAACAATTATAGTCACTACTAGCTTGCTTCTTGGATCTCTCCGCATACATCAGAATGTATTACCAGACTTATCGAGCTTGTTAGGACTAGATGCTTACCTTAGTAAACAAACCAAACAAAGTATAACATGTCGATAAATACTTATTTAGGAAGGTTAACAGAGAGCTTGAGAGTCCTGTACTAGGCGAACCTATCGCAGGACCCGCGTTGGACAGATGTTATGTTGGACGATTAAATACTGTTAAAATATTTATGCAGTTTATCTCATATTAAGCAACGCTGTGGTCTTCGGTGAAGCACACTTAGTAAAGCGTAGCTCACTTAAGAGCTTTTTACTTTGGGTTTGAAAAATCCCGGGTTGTATTTTCCAGAAGACAGTAGTTAAGTTACTCAGAGAGTTCCTTCGCGGTTCGCACAATGTTGAAGCAAAGTAGTTGTGCGTTTGTTAAGAATTTTGATTATAAAACGCTATCTTATTGGCGAGGCTAAATATTGTTATCCAATATTCTATATTATTATATGTGTATAAACATCTACACTTAATATAATGAAATAAAGAATTCAGGATCAGCGAGTATGATATGCTTTTGATACGGCAGTAGTGGTTTTTCAAATGTTTGGTTTGGTAACTTGTCGTTCTGAATCATGTTTTTCGTATCAAAAGCTTGCGTGTTGAAGGTAAAATCATTATACAATGCGATTAATATAAGAATAGGACGGGCTCTCGGCTAAATTCACTCATATTCACTCTATTGCGCAAAAACGTAGTTAACATGGCACCCTTAATTTTTAACAAACTTCCAAAGTGTTACAAAGAGTTAAATATTAATTTATTCAAATCTAGGCTCAAAGCTCTATTAGTTCAAAAACGTTATTATGATATTCGTGATTATTTAAATGACAAATTTTAAATTACGACCTTTTATTTTATAATTATGACCTTTACTGATAAAAATTTACCAATTCTATAATCTATAATTTATTTCTAATTATTTATTAATAATTTTGCGTGACATGTATTATACGTTCGATGTTACATCTTCAAGATTTAATTATACGAGGTAGTCCGTCTTTCGTTGTACTGCATCGTCACACAATTTAGAGCATTTTTACAGTTTGAAAAATGATAAATAAATTCATAGGTACCCACTTCCTTTTAGTTCAATCACCGTTCAATATCGGTCCTTCGTTCCCGTTCCACTTCATTCGTGTTTCGTGTGTCGCATCGTTAACATCGAATATTATTATTTTTTCAAGTGAATTTAAAAACCCGCGATGGGAAATAGAAAATGTATTATTAAATGTGAAGAAAAAGATCCCGTGAAAATTTACCAAAAAATACGCAGATTGGAGAAAAATGTGCAGTGCTGCAGGCGAGGTTAGTTATTTAAGGTTATTATATATATGTCCACACCACTATTTTGTGTCAAGCGCGAAGCCTACCTGTGCTGTCAAAGAGTTCTATTAGCTTCTCACCTACCATCTTAGCGTGATAATACCAGATATTATCCTGATGGTAAACAAGAATGTACGTATTCCTTAAAGTGATAACACGAGATGTTTTCCAGGAATAATGTACCTACCCACATATCGATGTAGGTAATTAAATATACATATATCCCTTCTTAAAGTGATGGTACGCGATGCTATCCAGAAGGTTAAATACGTAAAGATTTTTATCTTTCCCTTAAATCGTGATAGGAGATCCCCGTGAGAATCAGCGTATCACGAAGAATCTTCACGATGTCGAAGACAAGGAGTAGCCGGATCCAATCCTAGCGTGCTTGCCATCACGCCAGACTTATATTCCGGGACTACGACCAGCTCGGGCCAAGCCAATACCAGATCTCGGACTGTATCCGCTGCTTGGATCGGTTACCGAATTAGCTCCAGGCTTTAGTGCTGTTGGAGATTCGACTCTGCCTATTGGCAGACATATTAGAATTGCTACGCGAAGCCCGCAAAAAAGAAAAACGTTTAGGTGATAACATACCAAGAGAGACCTCTGAAAGATGGGGCAAGATCCTGGTGGACGGCCTAGCGAAGAAACAAATAGGGCCTTATAGAGAAAAAATGTTAGTACCCGAAAATGTCTTTCTCACTCGTGCTCTAAAGCTAATCCAGTAGGTGAGCGCCGTTTTCATTGACCTAGCAAGAAACCGAGACAAACTGCTCAAAAAACCCAAAACCAGCTTGGCTCGGAAATATTAGGCTTGGTCAATCTGTCCAAAAATCTGATAACATCCGATAATATGACCAAGTTCGAAATACTTCGACGTCTGGTGGAAGTAAGCCAGACCTTGCTGGACCTCCATTAAGCAGAAATGCTCAATAGGCACAAATTAATAGTTTCTCTACTCGACAAAAATTTTAAAACGTTATACAAGGAGTCAAGAGTTAAATGTAAATTTTATTAACATTTAACCTTCAAACTCGAAAGACATCGAGAAATCGGGACAGCTTATAAAAAATTTAGCAGCTACGTGCCTGAACCACCAATCGGGAAACGCGCGATTCTCTCCTCGTCAACAGAACCCGCAAACTGGCCGCGGTAGCCCAAACCAGTACTGCGAGCCACAGCCATCAACATCGGCGTCGGCGAAGAGACATGCCAATGCCCAGCGCCCTACCTACAAGCTCAAGCGAGTAAGTCGCGCGATTCGGCGCCATCAACGTTACAGGTACCTCATGCCGGTACAATACGGATTTTCTTTTTAACAATTGGTTATTGATTATCGAATATCCGATTATACTAGACTATGTAAGTGGAAATAGACTACAGTTCACTGACTTTGTGCCGCGTCTTGGGCTGATAAAGCAGGTCAATTTATTTCCCCTGTATTTGTAGTACCTAAAAACACCGATAGATTAAGATTTATTTGAAATCTAAAATGGCTAAACCATTTTCCACTTCACACTTCAAAATAGGAGATATACGTAAGGCTTCAAAACTTGTGGCCAAAAATCCTTATACGACACAAATATATGTTACACCTTAATGAAGCATATTTTTTGGTACCTATTCATCTATCAAATAGGAAATACCTAAGGTTCAGAGTTGATCAATTGTACGAGTTCAATTGTATCCCTATTGGGCCTCAACTCAGCCCTTTACGTTTCTACTAATTTATTGAAAGCTTTATTAGCCCTCATGCGCGATCAAGGACATTTTGTGTATCGGATCTGACTGTTATCAGCATATTGCAAGAACACAAACTCTATGGTAAACAATCTAAACAAACTAGGTTTCGTAATAAATTTCGAAAAAGCAACCTGATTCCCGAACGTAAATGTAACTTTTTAGATTCTATGACTCTGCCCTACTGAAAAAGTTAATAAAATATTATCACGAGTTAAAAATATCTGACGCAATCTATTCGCGAGTTTGCAAAGTTTAACGGTTCCTTGACTGACTGCTGCTTGCCCTGCAGTTAGTTGCATATGGCTGGCTTTAGTATAGCAAACGTTTTGAACGCGAGAAATATAAAGCGCTTCTACAATGCTGAAACGATTGCAAATCCCGCATGAATTTAAAAAGCTATATACAAGATGATTTCAAGTGGTGCCTAACATTACGCATAAAGCCCAAAGTGGTCTGCATAGAAATAATTTTGATATGGAAATCTATACATATTCATCATAGACTGGTTGGGGAGCAGCGTACGGTAGCGAAGTGACCAAAGGCCAGTCTGTTATCGAAAAGACGCATCACATTAACTATCTCGAGCCTTTAGCGGCTTTTATTTTTTTTTAATCGTTTTGTGAATAACTTCTAAATATAAACACATTGTTAAGTATCGACAATACCACAGCTACATCCTACATAAATAAAATGTGTGGGATACAATTCCCTCATCTTAACCTAGTAGGGTATTATGGCAGTAGTGCGAAGCGCGGTGAAAAGCGTAGTATTAGATCTCGTGATAATACCGATCCGAACCGAGCTTCTAGATATACTAACATTGAGTCTGAGTGTCATCCAAATCTTTAATCTTTAAAATGATCTTTCAATTCGGAAACTAAATATAGATATATATGCATCACGGCTTAATAATAAATGTAAGTGATATGTTTCTTGGAAACGTAACCCAAGTGCTTATGAAATTGATGTCTTTACAATGTCATTGTAAAGAATGCCCTTCTTACGCATTCCCGCCATTCTCTCTGGTCCTAAAATGCCTACGAAAAATTATTGAAGATTAAGCCATTTTCATTTTCATTTCATTTTCATTTATTGACCTTATAACATTGTTCGTTACATTAGGTAAGTCAAATTTACAAATAATTATTAAAATATAAGGTAAGAATAATGATTATAATTATAAAGTTATCTAAATTGTGATGTCCCTGGATAAATGATTTGCGATATAAATAAAAATAAATGTCAAGAAATTGTGATACTTAATAATTACAAACTATACATTTAAAATCCGTATTTAGGTATTTAGTCAATCTCATTATAGCCTAAGCAGTCAAAAGGATAGTCTATATTATTATCTAATTATTTTTATAAGAATGAATTTTCTGTTAGACGCATGTCCATGAATTCTTTCAAAGAATATAAAGGATGAGATTCAAAAAAAGATTTCATCTTCTTTTTAAACTCAGGTTTATTTAATTTAGTTAAAGTCAATGGTAGTTTATTAAACATAGATATTTTATTGTGAATGCCTTGTTTTTTTACCTTTATTAGTCTTATTTTCGGCTTAAATATTTTTTCTTTATTTCGCAAATTAAAACTATGTACATCTTGGTTTTTAGTCATACCATCAACTTCCTGGTGTATCTCCAAAATACTATTGTAAACATATAAAGATATGACAGTCATTATATGATTTTCTTTAAAATATTTTCTAACCGATGTGCGTTTTCGGAGTCCAAAAATAATTCTAATCGCTCTCTTTTGAGTTTTAAGAACTTTACTTATATTTGTCCCATTTCCCCACACAGTAATTGCATAATTAGCTAATGACTGAACGTAAGCAAAATATATTGACAATAGGGTGTTAGTATCCATTAAGGGCTTAAGTTTAAACAATGCATAATTAGCACTTGCCATTTTTTTGCACACATTTTCTATGTGGGCAGAATGTGTAATAGTGTAGTCTACTGTGTAACCTAAGAATACATTTTCTGACAAGCCCGCATGTTTTTTATCTTTTCTAGTTTTATAATGCATAACAACACTCTTGTCAGGATTTAAAATAATTCCATTGGCGCTAAACCATTCCCTGAGAATTGTCATCGCATCGTTAAGTTTTACTTCCAGTCTATTTTCACATATATCACTTACTCCAACATGGGTATCGTCTGCAAATAAACTAGTATAAGTCCAGCTTGGCATAGCATTTACTATGTCATTTACATAGATAAGAAATAGTACTGGCCCAAGAATAGAGCCCTGAGGTACGCCAATATCTATTTTTTCTACTGCTGAGGTTACATCGTTTACTGATACAATTTGACTTCTGTTATTTAAGTAGGAACCCATCATACTCAGCTCAGCTCCCTCAAATCCATAATATTGAAGTTTTAGAATTAGTACGTCGTGACGCAAACAGTCAAATGCCTTAGATAAGTCGCAGTAAATACTTGCGCATTTCTGTGCCTTGTCCAAGGAGTTAAGAATGTAGTATATTACTTTTCTGATGGCCATTTCAGTGGATCGACCCTTTCGAAACCCAAACTGAGAAGTAGTAAAAAGACTATGTTTTTCAAAATAATTAACTATTCTTCTCTTTAAAACTGTTTCAAAAATTTTCGAAATAATTGGTAAAATGCAAATTGGGCGATAATTCCCGATTTCTGAGTGGTTCCCTTTTTCTACCGACTTCAAAAAAGGAGGAGGTACTCAATTCGTCTGTATTTTTTTTTTTTTTTTTTTTTTATATTTGTTACCTCGTATCTTCTGACTGGGTGAACTGATTTTAATAATTATTTTTTTATTTGGTAGCTGATACTTGCCGTGTGGTCCCATTTAAATTTCATCAAAATCGATTTAGCCGTTTTTGAGTTACACTCCAAAAACTGAAAAAGTGTTTTCCTGTCCTGATATTATAGTCAATGTTTGTTACCTTAGAACTTTTGACTGGGTGAACCGATTTTGATAACTCTATTTTTATTTGAAAGCTGATGCTTGCCGTGTGGTCCCATTTAAATTTCATCAAAACCGGTCAAGCCGTTTTTGAGTTACACCCCAATAACTGAAAAGTATTTTCCTATCATGATGAATTCTCATCGAAGCTCAAAATCACAAATATACAACGAAAAATTTAAGTCATGTGCGTGATTCGAACCCGCGTCCATCCACCCCTTGAGCCGGGGTATGGTCTAACCAATTGAGCTAACATGACATGACGTCATAACTCAAATCTTTCCTATTGTTCTTTAACCATCGCATTGGGTGGAGCGACAACTATAGTACCACTTGCGTTATACTACAAACAAGACAAATGTTGCAATTGGTTTTTTACTTGTAAATGATGACGCAACCGTATAATTTTAATATTGTTAGGTTTGCAATAACGCCTGCTATGCGGATTACATTACAAAACCACAAATATACTATAGGAAAAATTTCAGTCATGTGCGGAATTCGAACCCGCGTCCATCCACCCCTTTAGCCGGGGTATATTCTAACCAATTGAGCTAACATGACATGATGTCATAACTCAAATCTTTCCTATCGTTCTTAAACCGTAAATATCATTAACAGTAAATAAAAATTGATCCCATAAGTAGGGGACTAAATATAATGATCACCATAAAATGCTTGGATACCCTTAGTTCTTTTACCAAAAATTGTAATCGAACACCAAATGTAGTAAATGATCACTAAATCTCAAAGCCATGTTTAGGTGCGACGACGAGCGAAGCGAGGAGGAGCGTTAGGTTACTTGCGACCACAACAATGCGCGAGCCGAGCGAGCATAGCGAGCGTGCCGCGGCAGCGGCTGGCAATGCGCTAGAAGAATTACAGCAAGTTTAATTTTGATGATAATTTACTACTTTTGGTGATTGTTAAATATTTAAGGGATCCTGTTGTATTCGCTTTAAATGAAAGTCTTCAATAACTGACTTGATATTTGTATTGTCCTTTGAACATAGTTTGGGTTACACACCACTTAAATTACTATTTTTATTAATTTATTTTGTAGGAACACATATGGCATGTTGGTTGATGTGAGACGAGAGAGTGAGACAGCTTTACTTATTTAATATGGCAATATTAAACAGTGATCATTTACTACTTTTGGGTTAACAATGATTTACTAAGAGTAATTTTGCTTAAATAGGATAGCGAGATGTTAAAACTTTGGTTCTAAGTGTACCTTAAATGGGGGTTAATTTTAGTCTGTTATATGGTTACTATATCTGGTGGTAAGTTAAACATAAGCCCATAAGTAGCAAGGTTCACTAAAAAGAGCGAAATAAAAATTTTTACCAAAAAAATAGAACCGACTTCAACACTCAAATGTGTGAAATAACTTGTCGAAGTCGGTACCATGCGCACAATATTGTGATGATAGGTACTTTTGAACCGTCATGGTACCGACTTCGACAAGTTATTTCACACATTTGAGTGTTGAAGTCGGTTCTATTTTTTTGGTAAAAATTTTTATTATATAATGGTATAATGCGACCAACTTTAAGGCAATCAGGAAATACACCTTTCCCTAAGCTATTATTTATCACAGTATTAATCAAATTTAATACGCAATCATTTTTTAAAATCAAATCCTTTAATGTCCTTGAATTCATATCGTATACGTCAATGGAAGTTTTTGATTTCATGTTTCTAATAATAGTCCTTAGTTCTTTGTGTGTTACTGCGTCAAATTTAATAAATGTTGTAGGTTTTGATTTGTCATTATTTGTTAAGTAGTCCATGCATTTTTCTATTTCAAATTTATAATTACATGTCAATTTGCGGGCAATATTCTTAAAAAAAGTATTGAATAAATCTGCAATGGTTTTATTGTCAGTAATTCTTTTTCCATCTTCATTTATAATTGCCTGTACTTATATGTTTTTGAACGGTATCCTCATTGTTCCCTATTGGCCTAGCCAGCCGTGGTACCCACCGTTCATGTCGCTCATTAATTCCGAGATAATACTTAAGACCTTGAGAACACTTACAATTTTCACCTTTCACGGAAAGTTGTCCATATTGGCGCAACCTTACCCTGGCGTGCGCCATATTATCTGGGAAGCGTAAATAAAGCATCCCTGCTGATACTATAGAAATAATTATGCATTCGTATTTTTCGTATAGCATATGAAGCCTTATATTAGTGAATTATTTATTACCAATGAAATAATAAAGATTGTTATGATTCATCAACTAAACATATATTAAGATTTTAATTTAATTATTTAAAGGTGGAGCTAGTTATGGCACCTAGTTTGTTTTCGTAAAGCCTTATTGCTAATAATGGATAGAAATCGCTGTATGAATGAGTGAGTGTATTAGCAGATTTTTCAAAGGAGTCTTCAAAATAAAGCGTGATTTCCCAAAATATAGTTCAACCTGGGACCCAAATATTGTTTTAGAATACCTTTTATTTTTTTATTCATTTTTTCCCAACGACTCCGTAGCATTTGAATGGCTTACCACCAAATTGGTTACTCTGCTTGCGTATCAACGAGATAACGCGGGCAGTCGTTATGTGTGATTAATGTTAATTGCATCTTAAATAAATAAAAAACTTTTTTATTGCCATAAGTAACCAGGTAATGTTACACATAAGACATAGGTATTTATCTTAAACATTTAACACAGCATTTCTAAAATTGTTATACTTGTAAACATCACCAATTATTAAATCAAATCTCATGCATCACCATAGCTATTAATGATAACATTAAAACATTAGCGCCTAATTACCGCTATCGAAATTTGAGATACAATTCAATATCCATTGTTTACAAAAAATTAACCAATCTGCCCCGCTAAAACCCTGCCTACCTTCATACCTTGAAAGAACTAACCAGTTTAGAAGCAACATGCCCAACATTAATTAGCTTTTTCTCGCTTAAATATCTCTTTCTCGCTTACTCACAATGCGTTCTCAAAAACAATAAGCCTCTCGTTTAATATAAGTAGTACTTGTTTGCTAGTGGCTTGGACGTAACAGTTTTTACACATAGTACACGTCACGCCTCAACGCGCAACGTCCACAGCTAACCGGTCTAGATTCTCGATTGATATAATTAAGAAAATAGCTGACTGGACGGGCAATTCTTTGTGCTATCGCTAAGTTTTACAATCAACCAGTCTTAAATCCCTACGAAAACACTGCTTTTGCAGAAGCAGTATTCTTACAATAAAATTAAGCTGATTTAGATTACCCAAAAAACTAGGTACACTTAAATTGATTGTATGATCGTTAAGTTGATAATTCACACTTAACATGTTCTCATGTCCTTTATTGTCAATGATAACAATGTTTTTTTTTTCATTCTGCAACAAACACTAAACATCTACCTCGTATAATTAAATCTTGAAGATGTAACATCGAACGTATAATTTATGGTTAAAAGAACTTACCTTAAGTGAATTTCAACCTAAATTATACGAGATGTTACATCTGAAAAGATTTAAGTTCCCGCCCACCCCGTAGGACTATACCAAACTACAACACGTAAACTTTAGTAGTTACAGCAGTCACTACGTAGACCCCAGTGTTGCAGAATGCCGACGACCAGCTCTAAACCAAATGAAGTCGAACGGGAACGAAGGACCGATATTGAACGGTGATTGAACTAAAAGGAAGTGGGTACCTATGAATTTATTTATCATTTTTCAGACTGTAAAAATGCTCTAAATTGTGTGACGATGCAGTACAACGAAAGACGGACTACCTCGTATAATTAAATCTTGAAGATGTAACATCTCGTATAATTTAATTTAGGTTGAAATTCACTTAAGGTAAGTTCTTTTAACCATAAATTATATTCAATAAACGGTCAAGCGCGTGTCGGGTCACGCGCAATGTAGGGTTCCGTAGTAGCCGGTTATCATAATATAAAATAATTATGTTGTTCTTTTTATCTCTTTACCTATAACTTTCTAAGCAATTTGTTCTTTTGTTTATAAATTGTGATTGCTTGCACGTGTAGACTGTTGTTGACCTTCTATACGTTTCTTAGTTGCTCACAAACTTTTTTTTTCTCTGCATTTAACGACATCTCTCTATAACGCCATAAAATGCACAGTCCCTTGAGTTTACACTGTATATGTATATATATATCTATATATATATATAAATAACAATTAGATATTATGCTTCTGTATGACCTATATCATAAGTCATAACCGATATGACTGTACAGAGTTGATCGATTAGCTTCGGTATAAGTTACTTTTTAGACCTCATCCTCGCCGTTTCATAATTATTATTATAAATAAGAATATTTTTTCATTAGGAAAATATTGTGACCCTGTTCGTTGGTTCTTAAATATATATATATATTCAAGCTTCAAGAAGAAGAAATTCAAGAAAAAGAGAAGAATTTTTTGACTTTTCATGAATTAGAAATTGTTACTAATTTTACTTGTCTATGTTTTATTTTAAGAAGAAATGCTATATAGAAATTTTAGGTCTTACTAATTTTACTACAACTATTGATTTATCTATTATTTTACCTTTATATATTTGCTTGATAATAAGTTATTTGACTATATTTATATTATATGCTATTTTCATATATATTTATTATATATGAATAACATATTTTATTTACTTTTGTTTCTATTTACTACCGTTGTTCCTACATTTGTACAATATTTAATAAAATCAGGGTTTTTGACTAAGTTACTTAAGTTCTGGGCTGTGAGTGTCACTTGCAGCTTTTGCTCCAGGTCAAAGCGCTCCTTACAGTGGACAGGACAATCCAAAAGAACATGTGGGACTGTCTCTTGTGCATCCGGGTCACATACGCATGATGGGCTCTCCTTACACTTGAATCGGTTCAAGTATTCGGAGAACCCACCATGCCCCGTCATGATCTGAGTTATTATGCCCACTGGTTGGAGCTGTCTGACCACTCTGTATGCTAGTTTTGCGTCGGGGAAGAACATTTTTGTGATGGACGCGGTTTCTCCAGACACATATCTGCTGTTCCATTTGTCAAGCGAGTCCAAGCGGATTTGTCGCTTGACAAATGAAATCGGACATTGGTCGTAGTCCGGTTTTCTTTTTGTTTTAAGGGCTGCCTCTTTCGCTAGATGGTCAGCGCGCTCATTCCCTTCGAGTCCTGCGTGGGCCTTTATCCAGAACAACGAGACTGTCTTTCCTGTACGTGCTACTGCGGTAAGGTTTCTACGAGTTTCCACGGCTAGGGGATGCATAGTCTGTTGGTTAGTAACCGTTTCCAACGATGATCTTGAGTCACTATATATGCCGAAGGTGGTTTTCGGGCTTTTTTGAATCTCCCTTGTGGCTTCGCATATGGCCAGTAGTTCCGCCTGGTAGACTGTACAGAAGGACGGCAGCTTCAATTTTTTGGTTTTGGTCTCGGCCTCGTTGCTCCAAAAAGACAATGCCGCTCCGACCTTACCGTCGATTTTACTGCCGTCCGTATATATTCTGACGTCTTGGTTGGTGTGTGCATCTACTTGTTCTTGGTCTACCAGGTCGACAAACTCCAAGGCCACATGCGCCGCCGGATGGGGTATGTTTGCATACAGCTCCATACGTTCCACCTCCCTGTCTCCCAGCACTGGCTGGGGAACTCCTCTCTTTGCCTCATACAGTGCTGCTGCTTCCTGTATTCTGATGTCGAGAGGAAGTATCCCAGCCAGTACCAGTGCCGAGTTTAGGGAGACGGTCCGGTAGGCCTTGCACAGTTTTTGGGCGAAGCCCCGCTGTACTGCATTTAACTGTTTTTGTACGCAAATTTTGTTCGTCGCTGGCGCCCATACACCCGCGGCATACGTAATGACCGGTTCCACTACCGCCGTATAGATAGTACGGATAATTTCTGGATGTAGACCCCAGCCAATTCGCGCAGTCCTGGCTAGCTGTTTATAAAAACTCAGTGCCTTCCTGCAGACGTTCTCCACGTGCCTGTTGAAGGTGAGCTTTTCGTCCACAGTGAGCCCCAGAATTTTTATTTCTTTGGCCATGCTAATGCCGATCCCTCCCATGCTCAGGTGTGGGGTATCATACTTTAACTTTCGTGTAAGCAACATCGCGTTTGTTTTATGCGGAGCAAACTTCAGTTTATTTTTGATACCCCACTCCCGAACATAAGCGAGAGCGGCATTTGCGCGACGCTGGACTTCCATTGCCGTGTTTCCGTCGAACAAGAGAACCACGTCATCCGCAAAAGCCTGACAGTAGTCGCCCCTGCTCTCCAGTCCCATTAGCAGCGGATTGAGCAGCAAATTCCAGAGAATCGGACCCCCAATCGATCCCTGGACACATCCCTTAAACGTTGGTCTAGAGACCTCTGTGCCAGAATACCTCAGCCTCACCATTCTGTCCTGCAGATAGCTGTCTACGAGTCTTCTTAAATTTATTGGACATTTTTCCTCCGCCAATCGAACTCTAATTGCAGGCCACCAAGCGCTGTCGAAGGCTCCCTCTATGTCTAGTGATATCATGATGACGATTTTCTTTTGTTCCAGCTTTGCGCGTATATGTTTTATCATGTCATAGAGGGAGTCCTCGGTGCTACGTTGGGGCATGAATCCGTATTGGCGGATACTTAATCTTGGGAGTATAAAGTACTTTAGCCTGTTGACAAGCATCTTTTCCAGAATTTTACCCATCACTGGCAAAAGCCCAATAGGTCTGTAGGATTTTGGCTCTGTATACCTCTCTTTGCCTGGTTTCCTCAGAACCACTACCGTTGCCTCTTTCCAGATGACCGGGAAATGGCTTAGTTCGAGGCATTTATTTGCCAGTGATAGGTAAACCTCCGGGTTGTGGTTGATGGCATGTTCACAAATGTCGGCGGTTAAACCGTCCGATCCCGGGGCTTTCTTTGGATTGAAGCTGCTCTTTGCAGCTTCAAGCTCTTCTAAGGTAAACGATGGGTCATGTTGTTCATCATGACCCATAACGTTTATTTTGTCAGCTTCAGCCCTGATTCGTTTGTGATCTTTATTATCATCTTCCTCCTTGTCCTCAGGGAAAAAAGTGTCTACCAAAAATCTGGCTGACTCCTTTTGGTTAGGTTAGGTTAGGTTAGGTTAGGTTTTTTTTTTTTTTTTTTTTTTTTTTTTTTTTTACTCGTTCCTTTGATGTTAAAAATAATCAAAGTCTGTTTGCATTTCTTTATGTACGATGGGATGCAGTAGGGTTAGGTTAGGTTAGGTTAGGTTAGGTTTTTTTTTTTTTTTTTTTTTTTTTTTTTTAATTACTGCTTCCTTTGATGATCAAAGTCTATTTTCCTTTATTTGTTTCGATGGGATTCAATCATAACCGCCCCTGTTTGGGTTTAGGGAATCTTACATCTTTCATTACATCTTTCAATGGTCTTCCTACAGTTATGTATTATATACATATCTTAATTACATTTATTTCATTGCTGAAATGCGTTACCTATATTTATTTACATTCATTTATATATGCTGTTAATATATATTATCATAATATATATACACCATAATTTCGTACCTATGCGTTTCTACTTCCAACTTTTTTAACAATTTCAGTACAGAAACTTAGAAATTGGTTCCTTGTCTCATCATTGGCCATTATTTTATTCGAATTTTCTGCGACTATTTCGATATTCAAAGACATGCCAGTTTCGTATCTTTTTAGAGCGAAGACGGGGCACTCGAATAACACATGGACTACCGTTTCACTTACATCTGGATCACAGATGCACGATGGATTCTCCTTACACTTGAATCGGCTCAAGTATTCGGAGAACCCACCGTGCCCCGTGAAAGCCTGAGTCGTTTGGCTAGTGGGAACGAATTTGCGGACGATTTTGTAGGCTTCTATGGCATCTGGGAAGAAGATTTTTGTGACTCCAGCTGTTGTTCCGGCCTTGTACCGCTGGTTCCATTCTTCGAGCGCTCCGAGACGAATCTGCCGCTTTGCGTAGGAGACCGGGAAATTGTCATAATCGGGCCGCCTTTTGGTGTTCTGCGCGGCCTCTTTCGCAAGCTGATCTGCACGCTCATTACCCTGCAGTCCCGCATGGGCTTTGATCCAAAATAAGGAGACTTCCTTATTTTGGATTTTGCAGGTTCTGAGGTTTTCCCGTGTCTCCTCGGCCAAGGGGTGTAAGGAGCCATTGTTAGTGATTGTCTGGAGCGCTGAACTGGAGTCACTGTATATCCCATAAGTCTGTTCTGAGCGTTTGAGGATCTCTCGCGTGGCCTTGCATATTGCCAATAGTTCAGCCTGATAGACCGTGCAATATGATGGCAGTTTGAATTTGAGGGCTTTGATCTCGGCATCACCGGACCATAAGGACAGTGCTGCTCCGACCTCACCCTCCATCTTACTGCCATCGGTGAAGATTTTGACCTCTTGGGAGTCGTGGAGGTCCATTTGTTCCTGGTCTATCAGGCTGACGTAGCCCAGGCTGATATGCTCTGCGGGATGCTTTGTTTGAGCGTATGGTATGTGTCGCTCCACCTCCCTGTCCACTAGCTCTGGTCGGGGCACCCCCCTCTTCACCTCGTACAGTGCGGCTGCCTCCTGTATCCTGAGGTCGAGTGGGAGTATCCCGGCCAGGACCAGTCCTGAGTTCAGGGAGACGGTGCGGTACGCCCTTGTTAGCTTTTGGACGAAGCCCCTCTGTACCGCGTTCAGCTGTTTTTGGATGCCTATCTTCCTTGTTGCTGGTCCCCAGACGCCCGCCGCGTACATTATGACGGGTTCCACAGTTGCTGTATATATGATCCTAGTGATCTCCGGGCTAAGGCCCCAACTACTCCTGGCGGCTCTAGATAGCTGCTTATATATATTGATAGCCTTCTTGCAGACGTTAGCAGCATGGCTGTTGAAGGTTAACTTATTGTCTATGGTGAGCCCCAGGATTTTTACTTCTTGCGACATGCCGATGTCGACCCCGCCCATGCGCAGGAGTGGGGTATCGTACTTCAGTTTGCGAGTGATAGTCATTGCGTTTGTTTTGCTCGGCGCAAATTTGAGCTTGTTTCTGATACCCCACTCCCTGACATAGGCGAGGGCGGCATTCGCTTGTCGCTGGATCTCTACAGCTGTGTCCCCGTCAAAAACTAACACGACGTCGTCCGCAAATGCCTGTCCATAGTCCCCTCGTTCTTCGAGCCCCTTCAGAAGTGGATCCAACAGGAGGTTCCACATTATTGGACCTCCGATAGAGCCTTGGACGCACCCCTTATTCGTGTCCTTCGCGTACTCTTCTCCAGCATACCTCACTCGAACTCTCCTATCCTGCAGGTAGCTGTCGATGAGTCGCCTCACGTTTACAGGACAGCTTTCCTCAGCCAGTCTGACTTTAATGGCCGGCCACCATGCGCTGTCGAAGGCTCCCTCTATGTCCAATGATATAACGGTAATGATTTTCTTCTGGTCTAATTTTCCGTGGATGTACTGTATCAGGTCATAGAGGGAGTCCTCGGTGCTCTTCTTCGGCATAAAGCCATACTGGCGAGTACTCATCCTTGGTATGAGGTGCCATTTCATCCTGCCCACGATCAGCTTTTCCAGGATCTTCCCCATGACTGGTAGTAGTCCTATTGGTCTATATGACTTAGGGTTAGTGTAGTCATCTTTACCTGGTTTTCTCAAGACCACGACTGTGGCCTCTTTCCAGATGGTCGGGAAGTGTGAGAAAACCAGGCACTTGTTCGCTAATGCGAGGAAGATCTCTGGATCGCTACTGATAACTTGGCTGCAGATATCGGCAGTGAAACCATCAGCTCCCGGGGCTTTCTTCGGATCAAAGCTTTCCACCGCAGCACGAAGCTCCTCTGCTGTAAATGGCGGATCATGGTGTTCATCATGGGCCGCATCATTTATACTTTGGGCTATTTTTCTGGTCTGACGGTGGTCTGCATTGTCTTCTTCTTCATTGTCCTCCGGGTAGAAGATGTCGGCAAGAACTTTGGCCGAATCTTTCTGATCGATCTGCTGACCATCTTTCACCAAGGGTATCTCTTCCTGTCTGGTGGATGTTCTCCCTATCACTCTATAAATCCCCTCCCAAACCCCTTCTCTATCCTGCTTTTCACAAAACTTTTTCCAGCTCTGCGTCTTTGCTCTCTCCACTTCACTTAAAAAATTTTCTTTTGCTTGCAGGTACTCATCCACGACTCGAGGTCTTCGGGACAGCGCTGCACATCGTATTCGACGTCTCAGGGTGATTGCTCTCCTCTTCAGTTTGGCGAGTGCTTCGGACCACCACGGCGGTTGGGTAAGTGTTTCTTTTCTCTTCTTTTTAGGTAAGGTGTGTGTGCATGTTTGTGTTATTACGCTTGTGTATTTGTTGACTATTTCTTCTAATTCTACTTTACTTGTTATGTTGTCTATTTCTGTTTTGTTTATTTTATTTTTTATTTTTAATTGGTCCAGTTTCTCACGAAACTGAGCCCAATTAGCCTTTTTGGTGTTAAATAATCTGGTTGTTCTATCCACACTTACCCCTTTTGATCTTTTCAGAGAAATATTAAAGATTATGCCGTTGTGATCCGAGTGCGTGAGATCGTCCAGCACCCGCCAACCATCAATCAGGTGCAGCATATCGATTGAGCAGGCTGTTACGTCGGGATGGCTCGTGTAGGAGATGCCTCTCCTAATTGTGTCGAAGGTGGGTGTGTCTCCTTGATTCAGTACCTGCATATTTAATTCTTCGAGGGCACCTGACATGTCCTCTCCCCTGCCATCCACTATGTTGCTACCCCACCAGGTACTCTTCGCGTTGGCATCTCCGCCGATGACGATTTTTGCCGGTCCGAGCTCCTGCACAATCATTTTGATCTGCTCCAGGTATGGCTCTATGGGCTGGGTCGGTTCAAAGTAAAAGGAAACAGCAGTGATCTGCCAGGCACCGGTCCGGATCTTTATCACCACGATGTTGTTCGTGGTGAGTTTCGGGTACTGTTCGACGTCCAGGTCGGGATCGAAGACGGCTATCGCCGCTTTGACGTGTCCGTCTCCCTGCTCGGTGCTCTGGTAGATCCTGGCTCCTCTGTAACCTTTCACCCTCTTGACCCTGCCCACGTATGGCTCCTGGAGCAGTGCAAAAGCAACCTTTCTTTTCTCGGCTTCTATCATCAGCTCATTCGTTGCTGTTTCCATCCTTTGGAGATTTACTTGTAGAGCGCGATACGGCTTTTCGCTGGTGGGGTTTGCTACATGGTTTGCGTTAGTGGAGCCCTTAGCAATAGGCCACGGAGGCTCGTGCCATTGCATCCCACTTCCTTCTCACGGCACATTCTGGGCTGAAAGCATTATGCTCCGTAGAGTCAAGTTTTGCTTGCCTGCAATTACAACAGGATGGAGCCAAATTGCTGAGCCAGTCCGCGCAGTCGGCTCTCATATGCGGGCCACCGCAATGACTGCACTTCTCAATGCTTTCTCTGCATTGGCGACGGCCATGGCCGTATCCTAAACAGAGAGAGCACTGGATCAGAGGTGATTGGTCCGCTATTTTAACCCTTTGGAGATCTATGTGGGCTTCTCCTGCCTCTATCATCAAGTTCCAGATTTTAGGGGAAACTTTTAAGACGACATGGCACATATGGGGGTTTCTAGCCTTTCTTCTGTAGCGGATCTCCATCCTGTTGTCCTGCTTGTCGAGGTTTTTGAACATGTTTCCATTTTGTTTCCTCAGAGCGTTTGTGATGTCTTCATCACTGTGAAACTGTAGAACGTCTCTGAGGATCAAAAGAGGGTCTTTATTTTTCATCTCCTCGACATTGAGATGCGCTTCTGCTTTCTTGAGCCTTTCCTTGACCTTTTGTCTTTCCCCTTCGGTCCTGCATCCCACTATAATTTTCCCGTCTTTCGCCTTTCTCACCCTATCGACCTTTATTCCTCCTTCTGTGGCGTTTACAGCTTCTCTTATCCTGCTGAGAACTTCCTCTCCTGTTTCCTTCTCATCCTTTGAAGAAACCACTACGGAGTGCAGAGCGGCATGCTCGTAGGGTTGCCTCCGAGGGGGGCCCGCCACTGCAGCGGCATATGTGGTTCCTTCAAAGAACTCCTTCTGCTTTTCCATCGCCTGCTTTAGACTATCCATCTTTTCAGTGTTTTCTCTCAACAGTTTGCTGTGTTCTTCCATCTGTCTCTTAAGGTCTTCATCCCCATATTTTCCTTGGCTTTGGCTTTCTGTTTGGTTCTCTTCTTCCCTCTTTCCTGTGCTTTGTTTCGCTGCAGGGATCTTTTCGTGGGCCTGCCTGGCCTCAGATTCCTTAACCAACTCGAACAATCGGTCTATGGCCTGGATGACGTTTGACTTAATGTCGGTCCGCAAGTTTCTCGAGAGTTCGAGGTTGGTCTTGGCTTTCATGAGGCAGGCTTTTGCCTCCGCTGCTCTGGTAGGGAATTTCTGCCATTTAGGCGGGCTTCCAGGGGTATCCGTTGGTGGCCTGCGTCCTACCGTCTTGCCTTCCTGTGAAGGCAGAGTCGTCGGTTTTTGTTTGGGCAGTACCATCGGAGCTGTCCTCCTCGGTGGAGTCGGGCTTTTGGGTTGTTGGGAGGTCGACCTTCTCTTCTTCACTTCCTCCCACTCTCCTACGCTCCGCCTCACGTTGGAGGTCATCGCCTGTTCGCCCACTTCTTTGGATGGGCCTGCCAGTTCTATTAGAAGTGGGGATTTCTGAGGGTGTTGTACGCTTCCATCGTCGTTGGCCTTTTTGACCGGTGTGTGTACGGCGGCAAACATCTCGGCAAAGGAACAAATAAAGTCAACCTAACCCAAAATTTAATCAATAGTTAAGTGAAAAATTTAACATAAAATGAATCAAACGATATTCGGATTTAGCAAAATTTGTTGTATAAGTTGTATATGATATGTCTAATATCATAAATGTTGGGGTAAAATATCAGTAGAGATAATACTGCGTAATAATAAAATTGTTCACAAAAGTGATGTCAGGTGCTTCTATTTAGCCACGAACGTCAAAAGAACGTATAAAAATCATCCAATAAGATGACTTAAGGTCAGGCACAACCTGTGCAATAGTCTGTTTTTCACTATCGTGAAGGTCAAAAATGTAAAAATAAAATAATAGGTAAAAATATAATTAACAAAAAGTAGATATATTTATAGCCCAAATTGTGGGAGTAACGTCACTCTATAAATTTTATAATTAATTTAATCAGAGCCCCTATGCTTGCGCCTATCCAGGAAAATTATGAAAAGTTACAAAAGTAACAAAAAGTTTTTCGTCATATGTTTAAAAAGTTCACCTCCTTAATGTCGGCAAACACAAAAGGGTGGGTGGGCGGGCCAAAATTTGAAAATTGTCGTCGCTTTTTGGGGTTTTTGGCGCTGCGGGCGGGTGCGCGGGGTGCGTACGAGCTCCGCAAGCGAATTTGCACTCCAAAAAAGTGACGAACGGGTGAAAAATTACGAAGTTATGCCTAAAATTTGAAGATTTTCACTAAGATTTTGAGGAAAAACGCTATTATTTCTAAACTATAATACTAATAAATTTTATTTTTTGCAGGTTGTGTAGGGGGCACGGAGCTGCGTCTTGGATGGTATCACACACCCAGTCGGACTGTAAGGGACTCTAAAAGAAATGTTTCCAAGTTGAAATTTCGATATTTTCTGTCAGAATCTACTAAAATACCTATAAAATTTTCCCTAATTAATATTGTTCAATTTTTACTATTTAGTTGTGTTCGGGACGTGAATCCGCTTCTATAGAGGTATGACACACCTATATTGGGGAAAGTTTCGAAGAAGGTTAGGTTAGGTTAGGTTAGGTTAGGTTTTTTTTTTTTTTTTTTTTTTTAAGCCGTCCTCCTCCACTATATAGTCTCCCCCGATATTTTTCGGGGACCTTTTTTAGGTTTGTTATTTAATTTATTTTAATTTTTAATATGAATGTTTGACTGTATGTCAATTATAACAAATTTATATACATATATATATAACTAACATAAATTATTGTAACATACATGGTTAGGTTAGGTTAGGTTAGGTTAGGTTAGGTTAGGTTAGGTTAGGTTAGGTTAGGTTAGGTTAGGTTAGGTTAGGTTAGGTTTTTTTTTTTTTTTTTTTTTATTAGTAAAACTACGCTCTACAGACTCCGGGTCCGTACTCTTTTTAGATTTCATTTTATTTTTACATATTAAAACATTTTTATTACAATTGACTACATACATCATTAGATACATTCGGATGTTATTAACAATAAGGATGTTATTTCTTAAATACTAAGTGTCCTTTTTTTTTTTTTTTTTTTTTTTTTTTTTTTTTTTTTTTTCTCCTGTTTGTATTGTTTTTCACAATGAATAATTTACTTATACAAGGAACGACTAAATTCTAATTAATTCAAATGGTAATTAGACTTAACTTAAATCCTACAGTATTACAGTTCAATCTTATTTCTAAGTTTATCTCCTTATCATGCGAAGTTATATCGTGCATTATATAACTAAGATTTGGGATTTAATAATTATTGAATTTGCTAAAATTTTGAAATTGAAAAACTTTAGAAAACCTCTTACATTAAATTGTTATTTATTCTACTTAATACATTGCAATGATTATTTAAATTAACATTAACATTGATTTTATACTTAAAAATGGAAATAAATAGAAAAAACATGCTTAGACTATGAATGTAGGATTTAGACTCTATATTACGTTCTAGATTTAAAAACGGGTCATTTTGTCCCGGATGGACCTGCCACCGACTCTGGTGTCCGTTGTCGGTTTGTCATTTCTTCCACGACCCTATCGTTTCTGTCTCTTATAGCCATTCTGAGGTTATGGTTACAGATTTCCTCTTCCGTTGCCTTTACCGCCCGCCGCACAAACTCACCGATGGTGTCGGAGCTGTCGTCGGTGTAATACGTGCAGCTTTCTGTGTGTCGCGACAGAGCCACGACCGCATGCGGAACACTGTCCCTCAACCTGGTCACATTTTCCCTCGTCTGGATGATGATGACGGACTCGTGCGTCAGTCCCTGTGCCTCATGTACGGTCAAGGTGCGAGACCCCTGTCCGCACCCACACCCTCCACCAATTAAGGAAGATTTCTCCTCCTGAGTCAGTGTCAAGTATAGGGTGTTTGGGAGGTCTTTTGGTATTAAAGCACCTGTATACCGTTGAAGCTTCAGGGAGTGGACACGAGATCTTGAGGAATAAAAACCCGGGTATACTTCGCGTAGGACGTATGCCACGTCCATGGGATTGCGGTGCGTGCAGTACAACTCTTGGCCGATGGTCGCCAGTACGTTGGGATTGCTGTACCGTATTTTGAAGAGGTTCTCTCTTTCAATATACGGCAGCTGGTTGACATCTCCGATGATAACGACATCCTCCGCGTCCAGTAACCGTGCAGCCATTATGATGGCCCCGAAATGGTTCATGTGCGCTTCGTCTATGAGTAGACGCTTTTCTCTGCGCTCCATGAACCCGTTCGCCAATATGGAAGCCAAGGTACGCACTTTGGTTTTTACTCCATCGCCTATGCGGTGCGCTACCTTGGCTCTCAGGTCTTTTGCTGCTTCGGTTGTTGTGGTTACAATGATGTCTCTGTTAGCATCGAAGATGTCAACTATCCAGGTGGTTTTGCCGCATCCGGGAACCCCATTTATCCAGGTGAACTTTGGCAACGTCCAGTTTTCCCATGCTGCCGTTGGTTGGGAGCCTTCCGAGATGGTTTTTGCCATCTCGATTATTTTCTCCTGCAGCATGATTTTTGTACACCGGGCTGTGACCACGATGGGGTCGTCTGATGGTGTGACGAAAGTGATATTGCCTGTTCGTGTTGTTTCCTCCTCGTTTAAAGCAACGAATCCCGCCGTGGAGTTGAATGCCGCCATATAACGACCCGACATGCTTCCCTTGATGACGCGGGATCTCTCGTTGTCGTATATGGCAGCTTCCGCCTCCATTAATCTTACACCCAACAATCCCTCGCTCTCCCACAGATAGGCTTGCAGGATGTTTTTGCAAGTGGTGAGGTTAACTTCTCTTGTTGCCTTTTCTATCTGTAGGAACTCGAGGAAAGCATTTAGTGCAAGATCTGAGGCCTTCGTCACCGAAACGAGGTTGGGCGGGCTGACTTGCCCCTTGTCGGCTCTAGTCCGTTTCGTCTGCTGTTGGTCAGTATTTTTGGATGAAGATGGTGGTTTTGTAAATTCCAGAACGGCAGCTGATTGTCGTTCTGCCGTTCTGGATATTTTGTCCTTTAGTCCGTGCATGGCCGTGCTTACTATTTTCATAAAGGTCTTATGTCTGACTCGGCTTTCGCTCCCTTCTGGTCTCTGCTTTTTCCTCTCCTCGGCTTTTCTTGTGTCAATCTTCTCTTGAAGGCGCTGGGATCCTGTCTGGGTAATGGAGCACGATTGGAGGCTTAAGATGTTTGTGGTTGCGGGCACAGAGGGTGCTTTGAGGTAACTTAGGTCTTCCCCTCGATCCTCGTACGCCACTATGTTGTGGCGCTCTGAGGCTTTTATGCACCCAATGTGATCCGCAACTTCGCCTCTCGAATACTCGATTACCATCGCGTCTACGCTGATGATCCTTGATGTTAAATTAGCGCCTTCATCTGCCTCGCCGAGCTTGGAGAGCACTACATTGGCCAGAGAAAAGGGCGTCCGACTGCCCCAGTCGACTAGTATGACCGTTTTGTTGTGCGATCGCACCAGCCGACACCAGCAGCCGGCTATCCTCGTCTCTGGAAGCTCATTGTACTTTTTCCGCTTTATGGTGGTCTTTGTAGTGCTTCCATTAATTAGAGATGCCAGTCCGGGTGATATTGCAACGCGGTTTTTTGCTTGCGCGTTGCAATAGCTTATGCCGAGTCGTTCGTTGTTATTGTCCATGAATAGCGCCACCCCCCTTATCCTTATCCCAGGCTCGCCTCTCTCTCCGCATTCCAGAATCTGGTTTAACCCAGTTCTACTATGAGAGGTCTGCCTGATGTCGGGACCCGGGATTGTGGCGCCTGTGGTTAGTGTGGGTACCGGTTGTGATGGGATGATTGTGGTATCTGCTGGTGTTCTGTTGCTGTGTCGCCTTACTGCTGTTTTAAAGATTTTTTCCCCATAGTCCAGGAAATACTTCCTGCTCTCAGAATTGGCCAAAATAGTGCGCAGATTTTCTCTGGTAAGCCTGGTGTTTATCTGTATTTCCAGATCTTGTCTGAGAGCAAGGAAGCGTGGGCATTCTAGGACTATGTGCCAAACTGATTCATTGATGTTGGGATCGCAATCGCAGCCTGGGCTTTCCAATAATCTGAACCGATGGAGGTATTCGGCAATACCTCCATGTCCCGTCAAGAGTTGCACTTGTAACGGTGTCAGCTTTATGGCTCGTACCATTCGATATGCTTTATCGACATCCGGTAGGAACCATTTAGTGACACCGCCTGTGCTGGAAGAGATGTATCTGTCTTGCCATTTTTGGACTGTCTCTTCCCTGATCTTTCTCTTGACGTAGGACAGTGGAACTTCTGCGTAGTCTGGATCTGGTTTTGCTTGTAAGGCCGCGGACTTTGCCAGCTCATCGGCTCGCTCGTTCCCAGCGGTCCCTACATGCGCTCTTAACCAGAAAAGCCGCACCTGTCTTCCTTCCGCACTTAGCTCTCGTATGCACTCTTTAATTTGTTGCGTGAGGGGGTGTGTCAGCCTGGGATTTTCCAGCAGGTCGAGCGAGGATCTTGAGTCGCTCAAGATGTTGACCACTTTTTTCCCGCTGGATTTGGCTGACTGCACCGCCCTGAAGAGTGCATAGAGCTCAGATTGAAATACTGTGCAGGAGGAGTCTAGACTGAAGGTGGAGAAACACAATTCCTTTCCTTCCTCCCACCATGTGAGGGCTGCGCCAACTTTTCCCTCAATTTTACTGCCGTCCGTGTAGATGTGTGGACCGGCAATTTGGTGGGAGTCTAAGGTTTCCGAATTCGTGTCCTCCAGGAGCGTGTAATGAGTTACCTCAAATGTGGAGGGGTGTGGTTGATCTTGGTAGCACACCCTCCGCTCCAAATTCCTTCCAGGTGGTATGTAGTCTAGAGACAGGCCTTTTTTTGCCATGTATAGACTTGCGGCTTCCTGGATTCTCAGATCCAAAGGCAGAGTTCCTGATAGTGCTAGTGCAGAAGTGAGCGAGACCGTGCGGTACGCCTTACAGATCTTTTGTGCAAAGCCCCTTTGAAGTGCATTCAGACGATCTCTGATCATCTGAAGCTCCGTCGCCTGGTACCATGCACAAGAGGCGTACATCACGATCGGCTCAACGACTGCTACGTAGATGGTTCTGATTATCTCGGTGTTTAAGCCCCATGTGACCTTTGCTGCACATGCCAGTTGCTTGTAGATTCCGGTTACCTTCCTGCAAGTTGCGTTGATGTGTGGAAGGAAGTTCAATTTTCGGTCGATTATGAGGCCTAGTAGTTTGATCTCATCTACTAGGTTCAGCTTGCAACCCGACATGTAGATGTTTGGGGGATCATAATTAAGTTTCTTCGTTAGCAGCATCACGTTGGTTTTGTGTGCTGCGAAGTTTAACTTATTATTTCCTCCCCATTCAACCACCTTGTCGAGCACTGCATTTGCTGAGTCCTCCATGGCGCTGACCGAATGTCCGGAAAATACAATAACCGCGTCGTCCGCGAACGCTTGGCAATAAACTCCCTCGCCAGACAATTTCTGCAACAGCGGATCCAGAATGATGTTCCAGAAGGTCGGTCCACCGATGGAACCTTGGACACATCCCTTCGTGGTACATCTCTCGCTTGTTGTTCTGGCATAGTTGACCACGATCTTTCGGTCACTGAGGTATGAGTTAACTATTGCGTAAAGGTTCTTTGGACACTTTCGGTTTATCAACTGGTGTTTTAGAGCCGGCCACCACGCGTTATCGAATGCTCCCTCTATGTCCAGTGAGACAATGATGACGATCTTCTTCATGCTCATCTCAGAGCGTATGTGTCTCACTAGGTCATACAGGGCATCCTCGGTTCCGCGCTGTGGCATGAAGCCGTATTGTTTGGAACTGAGAGTTGGTAAGATGTGCCATTGGAGTCTGCATATGACGAGTTTTTCTACTATCTTACCCATAACTGACAACAAGCCGATCGGCCGGTAGGACTTTGGATGGGTGTAGTCCTCTTTTCCCGGTTTCCTGAGGATCACTACGTGTGCTATTTTCCATCGTTTAGGGAAGTGCGCCAGCGACAAGCATTTATTAGCTATCGCCATAAACACCTCCCTTTCACTCTGGATGGCTTTCGTGCAGATGTCAGAGGTCAACCCATCCGGTCCTGGGGCCTTCTTTGGATTTAGTGCTCGGAGCACCATTTCCACTTCAGGCCATTTGAACGGTGGGTCATTCTCTGATAAGCCTTCGATCTCCTCAGGTGGCTTGTCTTGTGTCAGTCTTCGGATATGCATGTGGTACGGGTTATCTGTAGATGCAGAGTCATCAGGATAGAAAGTTTCCGCAAGAAGGTCAGCCGACTGGGCGGGGGTCAATGTCTGGCCATCTACTCCCCTCAACAGCATGTCCTCCTGCTTCCTGGACGTTCTTCTGATTACTCTGTATATTCCGTCCCACATACTCTCCTTCTCTTGGGTAGTGCAGAACTCCTTCCAACTCTTAGTTTCGGCTTCACTTGCTCTTTCGGCGTAGGCTGCTCGCGCGTCTTGATAATCCTGGAGAACCGCATTTAGCCTTGATGGAGCAGCATTCCGGATTCGCCTTTTCTTACGGATGACGTCTTTTTGTAAGTTTTGGAGATCCTTATTCCACCACGGAGGTAGTGGGTTACCTTCCCATGTGCCTACTTTAGGAATTAACACATCGCAGGTCTTGTGGATGGTTTCCATGTAGGCTTCGATGATGGCTTCCAGATTCTCTTTGGTTGTTACATTCGCTACTTTGAGTGGTGTTATATTTTGTTCTGCTAGGAGTGTCCTGAAAAGCGAATCGAAGTCATTCCACTTTGCCTTTTTGGTGTTATACCTTCGAGTAGTGATCGGCTTGAGCGCTTGAAGGCGCCCTTCCAGACGTACGTCGAAGGTGATGGCGTTGTGGTCTGATGTGGTTATACCTCGATTCACCTTCCAGTTTTCGACCCTTCCTAGCAGCGACAAACTACAGGCGGTAACGTCTACACAGCTCGTGTAGAGTTTCCCTGCCCTGTCTTCTTCAAAAGTAGGAATGTCTCCTGTATTGAGAATCTGCAGTTCCATCTCGTTAAGAAAGGTGTTGTAGGATTCTCCTCTGGCGTTTTCCGTTTTACTGCCCCACCAATGACTCCATGCGTTTGCGTCTCCACCGACCAGGATGTTATCGGTCGGTAATTTCCCGCATGCTACTGTTATGCGATCCAAGTATGGCTCGATGTCGTCTTTGCCCTCAAGGTAGATGGATACCACCCCTAACTTCAGGCGGCCTGCCAATATAAGAACAGCTGCCTCCGTCTCCGTCACCAATTGGGGATCGTGTACAACCTCCACATTGTTGCCGAAGACGATGATGGCTGCCTTTACTGGTTTTTGACGGTTAAGGGTGCACTGGATGACTTGGGTGCCTGGGCGCGGTTTCAATGTCCCGGCCGCGCCAACGTATGGCTCTTGCACTAGGGCTATTGAAATTCCCTTTTCCGTCGCCGCCTGGTGTAGTTCGATGGTGGCCTTTTTACACCGACGCAGGTTAGCTTGGATAATGCGTAACCTGCTTGTGTCTTTACCTGAGGGGAGTGAGCTGGTGGAGTCTTGGTCGCCTTTAGCAGTAGTTGATGCGGGAACGCGCTATTGCGTCCCATTTTGCTTTTTCTTGGCATTGGATGTTGAATGCGTTGTGGGCTGTGTCACCAGCGGTCCCGTGCGCCTTTATGCAGTTTTTACACTGCGGAGGTTTACCCTCCAGCCTGTTTTTGCACTTCTCCCAGGAGTGCTTCCCTCCGCAGTGGCTGCAGAAGTCATCTTTCTCCTGGCAGATGGCTTTGGTGTGTCCAAAGCCTAGGCACTTGTTGCATTGCACAAGAGGTGATTGATCGTACACCGGCCTGCGCTGCAAACCGATGTACAACCTCCCCTCCTCTACAAGACGCTTGTGGATCGCCGGTGACACCTCCAACACCGGGTGGCATTCAAGGGTGTTTCGGGCTCTTTTTCTATATTGCACCTTTATTGTGCTTTCCTTCATACTGACATCCTGCAGGAGATGTTTATTCTGCGATATTATGTTTTCCACAATATTGGTGTCAGTATGATACGAAAGCACATCTCTTATTATTATCAGGGGGTTTGTGGCCTTTGCCACCTCCACTTTTAGGTTTCTGTTCTTTTGGACCTGTTGTTTTACCAGGTTTAGGTCGTCCCTGCTTCCGCAGCTAAGGACGACCTTCTGGTTTTTGGCCTTCCTCACCCTGTCTATCTTCACCCCAGAAGTTTTTGTGTCCACTGTTTCCCTTATCCTCTCCATCACCTGTTCCCCGGTGTTTTTGGGGTCTGTGGATGAGATGATAAGAGTGTGGTTTGGTCCGAGATGGGGTGAGGGTGGCTTCGCAGCCACCTTGGCGTATGTTGGTTTATTTTCCGCCAACTCGTTTCTGGACGACTCCGACGCCTGACACCTTAGCGCAGGGAGCGATCGATCCACAACTTGTAGGTCGGTCACTCCCTTCTGGATGGCGGCTAAGGCCTGTTTGACCTCCACTGCTGCTAGCTCTGCCTCTATGTTGGGCCCTGGTGGTGTTGGCACCTTAGAGGTCAGGTCCTGCATCAGCCTGAGGTCCGAGGCCATAATGTCTAGGCGTTCAGTGATCGGCCTAAGATGGGGTTTTAGGTCCAGCGTCTGTTGTGGTGGTGGTTCCGACGTTGTGGGCCTTTCAAGGACTTTGACGACGAGACTTTTTATTTCTCTTAATTCGTCGTGTAGCACTGCCATGTCCTCAGTGGTATCCTGCGGAGGTGCCAGGTCCGGAACCGGTAATGGAGTTCTGGGTTTCTCTCCCAGTTCCTCCACCACCCTTCGGAGTGCATCAAGCTGGTTTGATATGCTAACGGTGTGGGTATCAAGCCGAAGGATTCCTCCTTCGATATCCGCCCACTTCTTAGCTGCTGATGCATCCGGATTTTCATTCCGGACCCTCTCCTCCGTCATTTTGGCCCCCAACGTCTCTATTGCCTTCTGGGCCTCCCTTATTCCCCTGAAGGGTTCCAGGGTCTCGTAGCCGAGCCAGCTACGAATAGCCCTGGTCTCCTCCAGGGTGCCTGATATGTCGGCCCTTGCCTGATTCAGTTGCTCGCCTAGGTCCCTTTTCAGGGAGCGTATTTCTTCGGCATGCGCTCTCTCCACATTGAGGAGCTCTTTTGCATGCCGGGATAGTGCCTTTTCTAAGTTGTATTTATGGCGTGCTCTTGAATCAGACAGGGCCAACACCCGCTCATACAGGCCCTGCAGGCTCTCGTGTGCGATGGCTTTGCACTCCCTCTTCATGTTGCCCGCGGTTTCCAGGGCTTCTTTGCCCTTCTGTAGTAATTCGTTGGCCTCCCTGGTCTCTTCGTTCATAGCCACCCCTGATGGTTTTCTGCTCATTGCAGGAGATGAAAAGAGACTATGTCTCCTGTTCGGGAGGGCTTCTGAACGCACCGACGACGTGTCGCTCATGTCAGAGTCGATCATGCTGTACAATGCTGATCGCTGGCTAAGCTCCACGGCTGCTTCAAGGTGTGCGGCAGCGTGTTCCGCCGAGGAGGAAGCAGCCACGGGTTCCTCTAACTTAGAGGTTCGTGGCTGCTTCCTCCTCGGCGGAGTTTGTGGAGCCTCTACCACTGCTGACTCTGACTTGGCTTTGGATGTCAGCACGTTTGTGAGGCGGGGCGATGTCCTTGCTAGCTTTTCTGACGCTACCGATGTGGCCGCTGCTACTCGCGACAGCACTTTTTCGCGAAGAGATTTCTTTGTAGCGGTGGAGTCGGTGGCTTTTCGCATTCCGGACATGATAGAGAAGACAAATTAAAGATAGAGTACAAGAGATACACAATTGAGAGAGACGATAATTATTACTATATTAAGGGATTTAAAAGAACACGAATAGACAAAGTATTATTACACAAGTACAAGAAACAGACAAAAGCACACAGTTGATTTCTTAATTCTATTAAGCGGCACAAACAGACCAGTTCCCGCAAGCAGCACCTGTTCACAAGTTGACATATGCACCAGCCATCGCCTTCCTCGACCGTCTTATTGGGAAGATGGCGACCCGATGCACAAGCCACCGCTTGCCGAAACTTTTCCTGGTGAGCCTGACTGTTTGAACCGCTAAAATGAATCTTATTTACCTATTTTAATCTTAAAGAACACACAATTTAATCTACGATTTATTTTATACACACAAAAGACAATACAATTTTTATAATGCTACGAAGGAGACTTTTTTTTTTTTTTTTTTTTTTTTTTTTTTTTTTTTTTTTTATGGACTCACTTTTGTTTTTCGAAGACCGTTCTGATGTATGAGTACGATGCTCGACGCGTGCTGGAACTGCTGTTACACGTGTAGAAGCGCACAGGGAGGAGTTTGGAGTGATGACTCAATGGACGATGATGAAATTTCGCAAATCTGCCGGGGCCAAATTGTAGGTCTTGAGACGCTGGTTTCAACAAACCCAAACTCGATGGGTCTATCTCCAGCGGTTCCCGAGATAGGGCCAGGGGGGGTGAGGTCAAAATCTCGAGGGGGGTCGGGGGGGGGGGGAAATGGGGGGGGTCGGGGGGGTTTTTGGGGGGGTTGGGGGGGGTTGGGGGGGGTGGGGGTAGGGGTTGGGGGTGAGTGGGGGTTGGTTGGGGATAGGTGCTAGAGGTCTGCCGACCAACTAGCACTGGGATAAGGGCGGGAAATCACAGTAATACACTGCGGGGGTGCAGGGTGGGGGGGGTAAATTAAGGGGTGGTTGCGGAGGGGGTTGGGATTTTGTGTGGACAATGGGCTGGTGATCCCGGTTCAGACAAGTCCAAACACGGGGGGTGTGGGCAAGGGGGTCAAGGAGTTCCCTCGAGATTACCTGATGCTGCAGCAGGTCTGAAGGGCGAAGTCTTGAGATGTGTCCTCAGGTGCGCCGAGGAGTCTTGGAGCCGTCTTTGGAGCCTCCACGGGTGTCGGTTTGTGGCTAAGTTACTAACCTCACTTCTTGTTGCACGTGCAAGCACGTGGTGGCCGCGTGGTTTTTGTTGGTCTTTGACGCGTTTTAACTTAGCTTCCCGTGGTCCGATCTTCTTGATTTTTATGTCGCCAGATAGAGACTTTTAGCGACTGCTCAATGAAAATAACAGCTTTTTGGACTTACAGCTCTCCTCGGCGCTATTCAAGGGTAAAGTCTAAGACCTGCTGCTCCTTAACCCTTTGATGGATCCACTCGCGCACATGAATCCTGATGAGTCACACACTGTTTTCACTCACTGTAACACTTGTACACGCGCAGCTTGAAAAAATTCAATTTTTTTGAATTTTTTCCGCGGAGCTGATGTTGTTTCGACCGTTTTTAGGTGTGTACTCGGGTTAGGTTAGGTTAGGTTAGGTTAGGTTAGGTTAGGTTAGGTTAGGTTAGGTTAGGTTAGGTTTTTTTTTTTTTTTTTTTATTTTTTTTTTTTTTTTTTTTTTTTTTGAATTTATTCTTTTCAATCTATCCCTATTTATAATGGGATACCATTATAACAAATTATTTTTACTCGTTTAAACAATTTCAATTTCTTTTTTAACCTGTCTTACATTCTTAACTAACTTAAACTAACTTATTCTACTTACAAGGACGGAATCCGCAGTCTCGGCAAGCGCGGCTGACACTTGCCTAATTTGCCGAAGCAAGCCATGTATTTTGCCGTACAGCTTGCGGCTCTTGCACAGCTTGCCGGACTTGCATTTGCGCGAGGCAACTTGCTCAACTTGCCGAGCTTGCCGAGCTTGCGGATTCCCACCTTCCAATTAACTTACTTAACTAAATAGCTACATTTAAAACTTAGTGCTACGTGCTGAGGCAAGCCCCGCAAGCACGGCAGAGCGGCAATGAATCGGCTATGAAGCAATCAGATGAATTTGTTTGCTTACCGAACTTGCCGAGCTTGCCCAGCTAGATTTAATTACAAAAGACTTAGTGTACTATCATGCACATGCCTATATTCTTAAACAGCCTGGGGACGAGCTCAGGCTGATAAGTTACGGCAGCTCCATGCAAAGCGGGAGACATGCCACAGATCACTGTGGCAGGCTTCCGCTGCCTAACTAAGTGCATTTACATTTTTATTACAGAAATTATTATGTAGAAATTATCCATTATTTCCTATTACATTATGCTTGATATTAATTACAATTCATAGTGATCTATTTTCTACTTGTATAAAGTGAAGTTACGATCCAACTATGCTGCAGGAGATTTCACCCTCTCCAGCCAGGCTATTAAATTTGTAAGAGTCAGTAATTCACTGCAAGTCATTTTTGATATAAATTTCTATTTGATGATGGTTTGTCAGTGTGCTCTTATAATTATGTATATTATATCCATTATTTATTATTATATTACATTATATATTACATTGATATTACATATATTACATTATCAAGTTACATTGTATTACATTAATATTAACATTTAAATGATTTGATGTATTCATATATAAATTAATTCCAAAAGAGTCATTATAATTAGTAATTTCGATATAAATAATTAGTTATTATTATTGAATCGCACACGCACAATCGCAATCCACACATAACAGAAAGCTAATTACTGAGGCAAGCCCCGCAAGCACGGCAAGGCGACAATGAGGCAAGCAAGTGGATTTGCTTGCTTGCCGAACTTGCCGAGCTTGCCCAGCTTGCCGAGCCCTCTGGGTCTCGGCAACTTGTCCTAATGTAATTCTTATTTGACGGTCGAACCGTTTTGCTTTGCCGCTATACGGATTGCCGCTTCGGCAAACTCGAGTAGGGTTTGTCGGCGGCTGTCGTTCCCGAGCTGAGATGCTAAATTATCAGTTTTTAGTGCTAATCCTAATTTCGATTCACAATTAAATCTGAGAGCGCCAAATCTCGGGCAGTCTACAAGAATGTGCGCCACAGTTTCTTCAGATAAGCCGTCGCATATGCAAAAAGGTGAATTTGCCAATTTAAAACGGTAGAGATATTGTTTAAAACCGCCATGTCCCGATAATATTTGAGCCCTAAGATTTGTCATTCTCATCTTTGTTAGAGTTTTGTATGCTGATCTTATATCTGGGAGAAATAGTTTCGTGGTTGCGCCGGTATCCGCTGTCTCGTGTCTTAGCTGCAGCTTGGTGATAGTTGAGCCCCTAATGAGGTGTTTAGCGAAGGACAGGGGGAAGGCTCTGTAGACGGGAGCCTGTTTGTTTTGTAGGGCTGCGCGTTTTGCGAGCTCGTCTGCGCGCTCATTGCCCGCAATGCCGACATGGGCACGGACCCAATAAAGTTTGATGGTCCCACCCGCATTCTGGATCTCGCATATGATATTTTTAGCGCGGACCGACAATGGGTGAAGGGCATTTGGGTTTACAATGGTGTCCAGTGCGGATTTTGCGTCACTAATAATGTTGGCGCTATCATGCCTTCGTGATCTGGAGATGGTTTCGAGTGCTCTCACTATGGCCATTAATTCTGCCTGATAGACGCTACAGTAATTCTCAAGTCTGAAGTGAGAGGTTCGTTCCTCCTCACCCCCATTCCACAGTGTAAAAGCCCCGCCAACTCTCCCTTCAAGCTTGCTTCCATCTGTATATATTAGGGGATAAGGGTTGTCAATCCCAGTGATGTCATCTTCAGTTTCGATGGTCTGGTAGTGAAGCCGCTTTCTTAGTGCTGGGTGGGGGAGATTATGCGGGCTAATCCTTGCCTGCAGACGCCTGTCCGCGGGGAGTTGTGCTATCGTACCTTTTTTCTTTACCTGATAAAGCTCTAGCTGTTCCAGCACTCTGAGGTCTAGTGGGATTATCCTGGCAAGGGTGATCGAGGTCGTAAGAGATATAGTCCTGTGAGCCTTAGCGATTCGGATTCCAAACTGCCGGGTGATTTTATCCAGCATTCTCTTCGCGTAGACTCTGTTGGCTATCGAACCCCATGCGGCTGCGGCGTATAGCACAGTGGGCTCTATTACCGCTAGGTAGATTGTGCGTATTATATCAGAGTTGAGACCCCACTGCGCTCGTGCCGCTCTTGAAATTAATTTGTACACATCGCATGCCTTGGAATAGACAGAGTTGAGATGGTCTGAGAAGTTAAGATTTTTGTCTATAGTGACCCCTAGTACCTTTAGTTTTTCTGAAAAGGGGATGGGGACCCCATCCATGATCAATTTAGGCTCCACGTATTTAATTTTGTTTGTGACTAGGATAGCCTGGGTTTTATGAGCAGCAAACTTCATTTTATTTTTACTTCCCCACCCCAGGACCAGATCAATGGCTTGCTCAATACTGCGTTCCAGTTCAGCGGAAAGATGTCCCGTCGCAATGATTAGGAGGTCATCAGCGAATGCCTGGATGTGGAGTCCCATTTCCTCCGCTACCCTGAGAAGGGGATCCAATTGAATGTTCCACAGGACTGGACCGCATGTCGAGCCCTGGATGCACCCTCTATTGGTTTCTACGGTCAGTTCCTCTCCAGCGTAGCGAAGTGAGATCCTTCTGTCTTCAAGGTAGCTGTGTAGCAATCTTTGCATTGATTTTTCAATGTTCTTGGCTTTGAGTTGTTCCAAAATTGCTGGCCACCACGTATTGTCGAAAGCGCCTTGAATATCTAGCGAAAGGACAACCACCATCTTCTTCTCGGCCAGCCCACGATTTATCAGGGAAAGTGCATCGTGTAATGCGTCCTCGGAACTCATTTGTGGAGCAAAACCATACTGCCTCCGGCTCATTTTCCCCTCTTGGCCCAGCTCCCACTGCAGTCTGTTTGTCACTAATTTTTCTAGTATTTTAGCGAAGACTGATATAAGCCCGATTGGACGGTATGATCTGGGCTGGGTTAGATCTTTTCCAGACTTGGGGATGATCCTGATTACTGCAATTTTCCAGCCTCTGGGGAAGTATCCTGTAATCAGACACCTGTTATAGAGACTTAGTAGTCTATCGGGGTCTGTTCGGTACACCGCGGTACAGATGTCTGCAGTCAGTCCGTCGCTACCTGGTGATTTTTTGGGATCCATATGTCTAATCACAGTTTCGATCTCTTCATGTGTGAATAATGTGTATTGTGGTTGGTTTAGATCCAGAAATTGTTTGTGCAACTGGGTTTCCCGTCTGGTTATTCGCTGTTGGTTTGACTCCTCTTCAATTTCATCTGTAGGATAGAAAGTGTCTGCAAGTAGCTTCAAGGAATCCATGGGAGACAGAGTTGCACCATTTACAGGCGATTTCAGTAGGTGGTCAGCAGGGGATCCCGAGCAGCCTCTTACTATCCTATAAGATTTTCTCCAGATGTCTTCCAATTTTTGGTTTGAACAGAGGTCCTTCCAGTTGGTGGTAGAGGTAGCCTCGATATTTTCCTTGTAAGCAGTTTTAGCTGCGAGGTACTCATTCACAACCATCTCCCTTCTATCAGGCCTTGCATTTCTTATTCTGTGACGAAGGGTCTTGACTTGTTCCTTATTTTGCTTGAGGTCCTGATTCCACCAGGGCTTTCCTTTCCCCTTTCTCCGGTGTGCTGGTGGAATAGTTCCTGTGCAGGCTTTGTGGATCAGACTTTCGTTCTTACGGACTAATTTGTCTATTATGGTCTTTGGGTCGGTCTCTTCGTTTTGGTCAAGGTCATCATTTTGGTCTTCCATGAAAAGTAGTTGGAGTTTTTCCCTAAATTTTGTCCATTTGGCTTTTTGGGTATTGTACAGGTTAGGTTAGGTTAGGTTAGGTTAGGTTAGGTTAGGTTAGGTTAGGTTAGGTTAGGTTAGGTTAGGTTAGGTTAGGTTAGGTTAGGTTGGGCGGGTCTGGGTTTATCCATTAATAGTTGCTTTGCCTAGCTTGCATGCCTCGCGCTGCTTGTTTTGGATAAACTCAGGCCTTTCTTACTCATCCCGGATGGGTAAGGAGGCAACGGTCTTGGGGGAGAGCGCAAGTCGTGATGATCCCTAAGGCAAGTCTGACGGTTACCTTCTCGTGGTGCTGCCTGTTATTGGTTTATTTCCTTCCGAAATAAACGCAACAGAACACCGTCAGGCGCCGCGTCATCTCATCTCATTACCCCTTCATCAGTTCCATTTCATTGCATCTCATTATTTTTCATCTTTTCTTGTCTCCCCCCGCTTCGTATCTCCATTTCGGAGAGCTGAACTGTGGTGTGAGACGAGAAGTCGTCTCATTTCGTTTCGTTTCATTCGTTTCCCATTTGTCTCACATCGTTCATTTCACCCCCATGTCTCATCTCTTTTCACCTCATCCCAATCCTATGCTCTGATACTCGGCGATGGGATGAATGGCTGCAGGGTGTGCAGTCGCAAGGGTTCCACAGGGCCGCTACGCCCCTAAACTGGCAAAACTTAAAATGGCTGGTTGTAATAGAAAAAATCTACCCCAGGCGGGTACGTCGGCTTCAGCCGGGAAATCCCGCTCCTATATGGACTGCCCCTCGTATTCTGGGGGGGGCACCAACCGCTTTTCTCTCTTACAAAATGATAAAAACAACGACTTTGGCTTTGATAAGGACTCTGATTGTGCTTACGAAAAGGATTTGAAGACAGGGCTGGCACTAAGTCAGCAACCGGAGGAGAACACAGGAGGTGTCGTGGCGTTGCGTGCCTCGGCACGACTCCGCAATAAATCGGTGGATTGTGGGCCTTCTGATGGCCGGACAAGGAGGTCGTCGTCTGCGGGAGCCGACGGCTCCGCGAGTCTGAGAAAGTGCTCGGTTGTCGTGGAGGACATCCGGAGTGTATCGGACATAAATTCTATGATTGTGGATGGCGCTGAGAGCGCGGAGACGGAAGGGGATGTTAGCCAGAAGCGGTCGGCCTCTTCGTCCCTCGAGCCCGACCATTTAGAATCGGACACGGGGGCCGAAGGTATGGCGACCGCCAAGGTGAGCTCCTTAAGAGGAGATTCGGAGGAGAACTCGACTGAGTCGGACACGTCCGACTGCAGCTTCGAGACAGTCGAATCGATTTCGACATTGAAGAATGCGTCGAAGCGCCGTCTTGAAGATGACGAGCGCGGAGTCGCCTTAAGAAAAGGGCAAACAGCCAAACGAGGCAGGGGCCGGCCACCAACAACCGGCCAGTATATGGGCCTGGCCAAGGCCAAACAGGAGGCCGCGGCTGCCTGTCGCGACGAGATGCGGGCTAGGGCGGAGCTCGACCTCAGCAATTGGGTCGGCAGTACCATGAGACGGAGCCGGAGCAATTCCGCTCTGTCCGGAGTCTCAGATGACAGACCGGCCCAAACCCTAGAAGAGGCGGTCAAAACGAACTTGGAGGTCATCCACAGAATTGCCACGAAGTCGAAAAACCTTAAGGGCAGTTTTGTGCATGCTCTCAAGAAGTCGGTGGAGGAAATCCGCTCCGCGGTATTGGAGTTGAAAGACAGGTCGTCCTCGGACGAGACGAGGAGACTACAGGCTGACAACGATCGCCTGAAAAAGGAGATGGACGAGTTGCGCAAGGAGATGAGTGCACTACGTGCGATGATGGAGCGGCAAGAAACTAGCTCCCCTGGTACGCCTTTTGCACCATCTTCGACATCCACGGCCCCGGTAATGCGTTTACCGCCAGCTGGAGGACGGGGAAAGAACAAGGCTCCCGAGGTGGCTCCGGACTTGGAGACTTTCACTCGGACCATCATGCTCCAAGTGGGCACGATGATGAACGCGAGATTGGAGGCCCTGGAGGACCGCCTCCTACCTCAGGTGCGGCTTCGCCCTCCCCTTGCGGCGGATAGAAAGACAGCACGGAGTCCTGCGGCTGCTCCTGCTGAGCCATCGACTGTTGCTGGGCCGTCCGGGCTGAATGCCGGACCTCCCAAAGCCAAAACAGCGGCGAACCCTGCGCCGACAAGCGCCAAGGGAAAAGGAAAGGGCAAGGGGGGAAAGAAGAAAACGGAGACCGTCTCCAAGCCCCTGCCCCTAACAGACACAACGTCTCAGCCAGTACCACCGCCAACTGAGCCATTGAATGACGGGTGGAACGTGGTGGCTGGAAGGAAAAGAGGGGCAAAGCGCTCTGGCGCGGTACGGGCTTCACGGTCCGCGAGCCGGCCCCAACAGGCGAAGACACAGCCGAAGAAGCAGGCAAAGGCCGCGACTGGCTATGGAGGAGCAAAGAGGCTGCGCCCGCCACACTCGGCGGCCGTAGTACTTACACTCCAACCCGGAGCAGAAGAAAAAGGCGCTTCGTACGCCAAGGTGATTGCTGAGGCTAGAAATAAGGTTGACCTAGCTGACCTCGAGATTGCGAGCCTACGTTTTAGACGTGCGGCCACTGGAGCGCGAATCTTAGAGGTGCCCGGAAAGGCAAGTGGCGACAAAGCCGATGCGCTTGCCGCCAAACTGCGGGAAACGTTCGGAGAGGGGGTCGTCCGAATATCCAGGCCTACCAAGTCCGCAGAAATGCGAGTAATGGGTCTGGACGATAGTGTCACCCCAGAGGAGGTCGTGGCGGCGGTGGCACGACAAGGCGCCTGCTCGCCGGACTTAGTGAAGAGCAGCGTTATAAACCGGGGGGCACGCGGTCTAGGGACAGCCTGGGTAAAATGCCCTGTGGCTGCGGCGAAGAAGGTGGCCCAAGGCCGCCTGCGAATAGGGTGGGTCTCAGCCCAAGTTCAATTACTGGAGACGAGACCCATGAGGTGCTTCAGGTGCCTAGAGCCGGGGCACCTTAGGGTGCACTGTGAATCCGAGGTCGATCGCAGCGACCAGTGTTACCGCTGCGGTCGACCCGGACATGTAGGGTCACAGTGTGACAGTGCACCGCACTGCACTATCTGTGAGGCGGCCGGTCGTCCGGCACAACATCGAGCGGGGAGCAAGGCCTGCGCCCCCGTCCGAGGCAAGAAGAAGCCCAAGAAAGCAGGCACCAAGGCGGCTGTTGATGGCTCTAGGGCCCCCTCACAGCCGCCACGTCCGAACGGGAATTCGTCGGCAGAGGTGGTTGGTATGGAAGTGAGTAATGGATGACACCTCCATATCCTTCCTTCAGGGTAATCTTAACCACTGCGCCGCGTCTCAGAATCTATTCTTTCAGAGCGTGGCGCAGTGGTCGATTCATGTATCGGTGATATGCGAGCCATACCGGATTGTTCCCGGTTGGCTCGGTGACCTGGACGATCTTGTGGCGCTGATCAGTCGAACTTCGGCTGGTGCACCGCCACTGACGAGACCGGAGAGAGGTAGGGGCTTCGTTTCTGCATTTGTGGGCGATATCATGGTGGTCGGGGGGTATTTCTCACCCAATCGAAGCCTCGCAGAATTCGAGCAATATTTGCTTGAAGTCGGGGCTCTGATTGACAGGGTCAACCCTCCTCTTTTGCTGGTCTGCGGGGACTTCAACGCCAAGTCCACAGCGTGGGGGTCTCCGCAGACGTTGCCCAGAGGCGAGACCCTGGAAGATTGGGCGTTGGAGAGGGGCCTGATGGTTCTGAACCGGGGCGAGGCCGATACGTGCGTGCGCAGACAGGGCGGCTCGAAGATCGACGTCTCCTTCGCGAGCGCCGCCCTGGCGAGTCGTATCCGGGGATGGCATGTGGCGGAGTACTCGGAGACGCTATCGGATCACCGATACATACGGTTCAGCGTCTCCGCAGCCGCGGTGGTCCCTGCGGCCGTGCCCCGGTCCGGATCTGGAGACTGCCCGAGGTGGGCCCTCAAAAAGCTCGACAGGGAGCTGTTAGTGGAGGCTGCGTTGGTGGAGACATGGGTCTCCGGGTCATCAATGGTGGATCAACTGGATGTAGAGGGTGAGACGCTTGCACTCGCGGGTGCCATGACGCGCATCTGTGATGCGTCCATGCCGCGGGCGCGACCGTTCTCGCCCCGGCGCGCGGTGTACTGGTGGGACTCCGAACTCGCGCATCTCAGAGAGGAATGCGTGGGGGCGAGGCGCCAGTACGCCAGACACAGAAGGAGACGGCGTCGTGATACTGCAGAGGAGGACAGGTTATACGCAGTCTACAGAGATCTCATTGATGCCCTCAAACTGGGAATCTGCAAGGCCAAAGACCAATCAAGGAAAGAGTTACTGGAATCCCTAAACAGTGACCCCTGGGGACGCCCATACAGGTTGGTGAGGCGAAAACTGCGTCCATGGGCACCGCCCCTGACGGAGAGTCTCCAGCCGGAACTCCTGGAACGTACAGTAGGAGCCTTATTTCCGCACAGATCTCCGCACGTCCCTCCGCCAATGGCACCACCATCTGCCTCGACTGCACGAGAGACGGACGATGGCGAAGACACTTCCCCCGAAGTCACCGCGGGTGAGTTGCGAGCTGCCGTGCTTCGGCTCCGTGCCAAAAATGCGGCTCCCGGGCTGGATGGCGTACCCGGTCGGGTATGGGTCATAAGTATGGAGATTTTAGAGGAGAAAGTGAGGGCCCTCTTCAGCGCTAGTCTGGAGCAGGGCCGATTCCCCCGTCCGTGGAAGACCGGGAAGTTGGTCCTCCTCCACAAAGAAGGTAGACCGGAGGATTCTCCCTCAGCCTACAGACCAATTGTGCTGCTTGACGAGGCGTGCAAGCTCTTTGAGCGCGTTATCGCTGCGCGCCTCGTCAAGCACCTTACTAGAGTTGGGCCGGACCTCTCCGACGAGCAGTACGGCTTCCGTTGTGGCAGATCCACCCTCGACGCTATCGCGAGGGTGAGGGCCCAGGCGGAAGAAACGGTGGCCCGGGGCGAAGTGCTGTTGGCGGTGTCGCTTGACATCACCAACGCTTTCAACACACTCCCCTGGGCCTGCATCACGGAAGCGCTCAAGTACCATGCAGTCCCACAGTACTTGCAGCGCATCGTTGCCAGCTACCTATCGGACAGGTCCGTGAGGTACCCAACACGGAGTGGGTGGTCCGAGGCGGTGATGACGTGCGGTGTTCCACAGGGGTCGGTTTTAGGCCCCCTCTTGTGGAACATCGGCTATGATTGGGTGCTCCGCGGCTCGAACCTCCGGGGGGTCGGCCTAGTCTGCTACGCTGACGATACCCTCGTTACGGCCCGCGGACGCACCTACCGTGATGCCGCGATTTTGGCCACGGCTGGGGTCGCTCACGTCGTCGGAAGGATAAGGAGGCTTGGGCTGGAGGTTGCCCTGAACAAATCCGAGGCATTGTGTTTTCACGGTCCTCGGATGGCCCCTCCGGCTCACGCATCCTTGATAGTGGGGGGAACTTCTGTCGCTGTCGGTGGAACGATGAAGTACCTAGGACTCGTCCTCGACAGCCGGTGGAACTTCCACGCCCACTTCGGGCGCCTGTTGCCCAAGCTGATGGGGGCAGTATCTGCGTTGGGTGGGTTACTGCCAAATATTGGTGGACCGGAGGCCAGCTGCCGCCGCCTTTACACGGGGGTAGTTAGGTCGATGGCTTTGTACGGGGCGCCAATATGGGCAAAGGATTTAGATCGCCACAATTTGGCCCTCCTACGCAGACCACAGAGGGTCATGGCAATCAGAGTTTGCCGAGCGTATCGTACGGTATCATACGAGGCTGCCTGTCTGTTGGCCAGTACGCCGCCTTGGGACCTCGATGCCGAAGTTTTGGCAGAGGTCCACGATCGTAGGGTTGCGTCGCTGGCAGATGGACAGAGACTTGCGCCGGAAGAACTGCGTCGCTGGAGAGAGCTTCTCCGCGATGGTCTCCTTCGGCGCTGGAACGAAAGACTGGGGGAACAGCGCATTTCCCAACACTGGACGGTACAGGCGATCCTCCCGGTATTCCGGGAGTGGATTGAAAGGAGGTGGGGGCCACTCACCTATCATCTGTCACAGGTACTCTCCGGGCATGGCTGCTTTGGGGAGTATCTGTGGCGAGTGGCGAAAAGGGAGCCCAGGCCAGAGTGCCATCATTGTGCCGGTGCTATAGATACAGCTCGACACACTCTGGAAGACTGCCCTGCATGGGCTGAACCACGGAGACAACTATCTGTGATTGTGGGTGGAAACGTCTCTCTTCCGGCCGTGGTGGCATCCATGGTCGACAGTGAGGCGTCATGGAGGACAGTAACGACCTTTTGCGAAGAGGTAATCTCGCAGAAGGAAGCGGCGGAGAGGGCCAGGGAGGAAGATCCCCTCGCTGACCCTCTCCGCCGTCGGAGAGTGGGGCGCAGACGACAAGCGCACAATCGTCGACCCCCATAGAGGGCCTCTGGGCGCCGGATGTGTGGACTAGCCCGGCGCCTAACAGAATAGGTCCTGAGGTGGAAAGCGTTCCCATTTTACAGGAACGCTTCACAAAAAGTTGAGAGGTGAGAGAGGGGGAGCCTTGTACACTTCCCCCCCCTCCCCCCTTCGAGTTGGATCCGACAGTTGAGTTCGGACGACTGCAGACGGAGTTCGCGGACGTGTGCCTCGGCGATTCCCGTGTGTCCGCCCGTAATGCAGAGCGAAGGAACCCCCAGGGTTTTAGTGGGTATGCCGTCTCTTTTACATGACGGAGAGCCCCACACACCCTCGGCCCCCTCTCTACAGGGGCCTTGAGGACGGTGCATAAGGTAGCATTTCCCTGGGTTAAAAAAAAAAAAAAAAAAAAAAAAAAAAAGGTTAGGTTAGGTTAGGTTAGGTTAGGTTAGGTTAGGTTAGGTTAGGTTAGGTTAGGTTAGGTTAGGTTAGGTTAGGTTAGGTTAGGTTAGGTTTTTTTTTTTTTTTTTTTTTTTTTTTTTTGTATGTTCGTCAGACTTTCCTCCGACATAGGTCGGAGACGTTGTGCAACAAACACTTTTTACCCTTAGTAATGCAAAAATTGCTCTGTTATTAGTTGAACAAATATAATATAGTATACCTGCTCGTCAATATATATATATGTGGGGTCATTTACATCGGATGTGGATTAATATGTTTTTTATTGATTTATTTCTATCTACTGATTTAATTTTGCTAATGGATTTTTATTTTGCTTGTTTATTTTTGGTTACTCTTAGTATATAATTATTATATACTAAAGTTTAGCCCTTACTTGCTATTTATTCCTTTTAATTACTATTGCTGCTAATTTTTCACAATATTCCAGAAAGCTGTCCCTATATTTTTCATTGCTTACTAATATTTCAAGATTTTTTGTCAGTATTTGTATTCCTAATTTAATTTCTAAGTTAATTCTGTCATATCCGTACATGGGACACTCCGTCAATACATGTATGATGCTTTCCTCTTTTTCCGGGTCACAAGGGCAAGCTGGGCTCTCCTTGCACTTGAACCGGTTCAAGTACTCGGAGAACCCACCATGCCCCGTGAACACTTGCACCAATGTTGGGGTAAGCTCCATCTTTTTTAGGATGGAGTAGGCCCCAACAGCATTTGGGAAGAAGAGCTTCGTGGTGGACGCGGTTTCGCCATCTCTGTAGCGCTGGTTCCACTCGTCAAGCGCTTCAATGCGGAGTTGACGCTTCACGAATGAAACCGGACACAGATCGTAGTCTGCTCTGGTTTTTCGATTAAGTGCAGCATCTTTAGCCAGCTCATCGGCTCTTTCGTTTCCCTCCAGCCCCACGTGCGCTTTTATCCAAAATAGATTTATTATTTTGCCGCACTTTTGGCTTTCAAGTAAAGCTGCTTTTGTTTTGGCTGCGAGGGGATGGAGGGAAACAGCGCTAGTAACAGTCTCGAGGGCTGACCTCGAGTCACAATAAATGCTGCACTCATTCGCATTTGAGTTTAGAGCGAGTTCCGCGGCCTTATGTAGCGCTAATAACTCGGCTTGGTAGACGGTGCAAAATGGTTCCAGCTTAAATTTTCGGGATTTGATCTCTGCCTCGTTGTTCCATACGGACAGGGCGGCGCCAACTTTACCCTCTATTTTGCTCCCGTCTGTAAATATTTTGAGCGAGTTGATGTTATGCTGGTTCCATTCTACACCATCCGCCACGCTTCCAAATTTGAGTGCTATTAGTTGAGCCGGATGTGGTTGTTCTGCATAGTTGACTGATTTTTCAACCTCCCAGTCTTCTATCACTTGCCGGGAAAAACCTTTCTTTATTTTATAAAGTGAGGCTGCTTCTTTGACCCTAAGGTCCAGAGGAAGCAGACCGGCGAGTGGCTGAGTTTAGGGATACCGTCTTATATGACTTAATAATTTTTTGAACAAATCCTCTCTGCACCGTGTCGAATTGCTTCCGAACTTGCAGCTTACAAGCTGCGGGTGCCCACGCACTCGCTGCATACATGATAGTCGGTTCAACTACTGCCATATACATTGTTCTGATTATCTCAGGCTGCAATCCCCAGTGTATTTTTGCAGCTCGTGAGATCTGTTTATAAAAATTTAGGGCTTTCCGACATACGTTTGATACGTGCGCATTAAATGTCAGCCGGTCGTCAATGGTAAGACCCAGAATTTTTATTTCTGACGACAAATCGATGCCGATTCCGCCCATGTGCAGGACTGGTGAGTCATATTTCAATTTATTTGTTACAACCATAGCTTTTGTTTTGCTAGGTGCGAATTTTAGCTTGTTTTTGACTCCCCAATCCTGCACGTGCGCGAGAGCGGCATTGGCGAGGCTCTGTACTTCCGTTGCAGTGTCTCCTGAGAAAATCAGAACAACGTCGTCCGCGAACGCCTGACAGTAGTGCCCCTTTGCACTTAAACCTTTTAGTAGGGGGTTCAAGAGGAGGTTCCATAGAGTTGGGCCTCCTATCGAACCTTGCACACATCCCTTATTGGTATCCCGAACCCATTCGGTCCCAGCATATCTTAATTTTACCCTCCTTTCGCTCAGGTAACTGTCAATTAGGCGCCTTAAGTTGACGGGACATTTTGTTTCAGCCAATCTGCATCTGATGGCTGGCCACCACGCGTTGTCGAAGGCTCCCTCTATGTCAAGCGAAACGACTGTAATTAATTTGCGATTTCTTAACAGGTCTCGTATATGTTCAATCATGACATAGAGGGAGTCCTCAGTACTGCGCTGCGGTGTAAAGCCATACTGGTCCGGGCTCAAGTCAGGGAGAGTGTACCACCGGACCCTTTTGATGACCATCTTCTCAAATATTTTTCCTAGTATAGGCAAGAGACCAATCGGCCTATATGATTTGGGGTGGGTGTAGTCCTCTTTCCCATTTTTCCGGAGTACTACTACTGTTGCTTCCTTCCAGGACTTGGGAAAGTAGGACAATTCTAGGCATTTGTTAAGGAGGTCAAGGAATATGTCAGGTCCAAGGGTGATTGCCGCTCTACATATCTCCGCTGTGAATCCTTCGTGCCCAGGTGCCTTTTTAGCGCTGAAGCTGTCTGACGCCCACCTCAGTTCCTCTGCGGTAAATGGTGGATCACATGTTTCACCATGTACCTTCTCATTTACAATCGTGGCTGCTTCACGGGTCGCGTGGTGGTCTGCGTTGTCAGCTTCAGTATTATCTTCGGGGTAGAAGGTTTCGGCTAAAAGTTTAGCGGACTCTTCGGATTTCAGCTCTGTGCCATTTATTACGAGCGGTACATCTTCCTTCCTGACGGCGGTGCATCTTAAAACCCTGTACACCCCATCCCACATGCTTTCCCGATCCTGCTGTTTGCAGAAAGCCTTCCAGCAGGTACGTATCTCTGGCGGTAAGGTACACTTTTACCACGTACTTCCTTCGAACAGCAGAGGCACAACGTATACGGCGCTTTTTTGTCACCATGTCGCGTTTGAGTACTTCAAGCTCGTCATTCCACCAAGGCAATACTTTAAAATTTTTATTTTTTATTTTTCTGAACGTTTCTAAGCAAATTTTTGTTAACATATCTGTATATTTATTGATTATTTCATCTAATTCGTTTGTGCTACTAATTTTTGCTATTTGATCCCTATTCATGTCGTTTTCTACCCAAATTTGGGCCAGTTTCTGACGAAAATGGTCCCAATTTGCATGTTTTGTGTTATAAATTCTTGTTGTACCTTTTATGTTTGTTCCTAAAGACTTTTCTAAATTTATCTCAAATAGTATTGCATTGTGATCAGAGCATGTAACGTCACTCGCGACTCTCCAGCCTTCAATTTTGCTGAGCATACCTGAAGAGCATGCCGTTACATCAACGCAGCTCATGTACCTCGTTTGCCCCCGATCAGTTTCAAACGTGGGTTTATTCCCGCTATTCAGAATGTGAAAGCTCAATTCGTCCAGCATTCCGGCGAAGGCTTCACCTCTGTGGTTCGTCTCCCTACTTCCCCACCAAGTGCTCCAGGCGTTGGCGTCTCCCCCCAGTATCACGTTGCGTGTCCCCATACTAGCAACAATGCGTAAGATCTGGTCTATGTCAAGTTCAATATCCCTATTGCCCTCCAAATAAAACGACACCACTCCCATTTCCCATGCACTCGTTTTTAATTTTGCCACAGCTATATTGTGAGTTGTTAGAGTTGGGCACTGAGTGATGTCGATTGTATTATCGAACAACAAGATAGCGGCCTTGTTTGGTTTTTCGGTCTTCCTTCCATTCTGTACCACTGTGACACCAGGTTAGGTTAGGTTAGGTTAGGTTAGGTTAGGTTAGGTTAGGTTAGGTTAGGTTAGGTTAGGTTAGGTTAGGTT